>CM053141.1:50858332-53358332 GCA_028571685.1 Heterohyrax brucei | reverse complement strand
ACCCTGTGAGCCAGTTCCACTCTGCCCCGTAAGTTCACTATGAATGGGAATTCACTCCATGGCAACTGTTTTGGTTTTTAGATTTAGTCATGCAAAGAGTATGAAAGGCACAGTAGGAAAAGAAGTTTAAGGTTGATTTGATAAAATAAATTATATTAAATTCAGAAAATACTTTTAGCCAGACGGACTTGATGGAAGGAGAAAGAATTTCTAGATGTTCTCATCTGTTACCACTTGTACTGATTTAACACATAATTAGCTTTAGGTAATAATCCAAATGGTTTTCTGGCTATTGTCTTGCTATGTTCACTTTGGTAATTATTATTTGAAGAAAAGCCACATCCTTCAGGAGACAGGACTGAGACTGACTAAATGTCCATCAATCTGGTCTGAAGGATTCAGAGCAACCTAATAATTTATCCCATTATGCTTTCTGAGCAGCCATTAAGTGGGTGTGAGCCTCCCCCACCTTCTACCTCCTGCATTCTGACTGGCCTTCAGACAACGTTCTGCCTTTCTGGACACCAGCACCCTTACTTCCTCTCAATCTCACTTTTGCCATAGCATTATCCATTGAGTTCCATTACTTTGTTTCATGTTGAGATTTTCTGGTTCAGTACCAGTCTCCAACCCCTGCTACTCATCTTTCCCGGTCTCCACCATTTTTACTCTTGAATGCCCTCTACTCTCAGTCCATTGCTGCCCTCTTTGTATTTTTCGTTTCTTAAAATTAACCTTGATTATATTTCTTTAAGGACATGTAATAGTGCTCTCAATGCTGGGAAAAACAAATCCTGCTTCTCTCATACTAAATACAAATGTAATTTTAAATTAATTCTGTTCCCTGTGTTCCATTTGTGTTTCAACATCAGCTGTGCATGCAGCACTTACTACTGACCAGCTGGCTGCAAATTTAGGGGTTTCATCTGGAAACCCTAGTGGCATAAAGGTTAAGTGCTACAGCTGCTAACAAGGAGGTCAGCAGTTCAAATCTACCAGTCACTCCTTGTAAACTGTATGGGGCAGTTTTACCCCATCATTGAGATGAGTCAGAATCGACTCCATGACAGTAGTTATAGTTTGGTTCTCCCCCCTCAGGACACCACTCATAAGGTTAAAAGCCGCCAGGGATCCCTGATTTCTGACCTGCTAAAAACCAAACTCACTGCCACGGAGTCAATTCTGACTCTCATCAACTCTATAGGACAGAGTATAACTGCTCTGTAGGGTTTCTAGGGAGCATCTGGTGGATTCCAATTGCCCACCTTTTGGTTAGCACTGATTCTCTTCACTGTTGCTCTACCAGGACTCCTTTCACTAACTTCTTGGATTCAACATTTCACCAAAACAGTTTTCAGACCTCAGGAAAGAGCTATACCTACAATTACATTTTTAAAAAAGTAGATTGCAGTATCAACTCCTGAGTGAATTTCCAGCCTGCCAGTCCATTCTATAGATTTTGGAACTTCCAGCCCCACAATCACAGGAATCGATTCCTTAAAATAGATCTCTTTTTATAGACGTCCTCTAGATTTTGTTTTGTCTGGAGAACCCTGACAAATATATATAACAATAACTTCTATCCATAGCTTTGGTACTACTTACTTCCGTTATATGTTCCACAGATATTTAACTGCCTGTTGTGTTTATCCATATGGGTGAGCAAAAGAAAACAGACTCCTCATGTCCAGAGCTCTGTTATCCTCCCCAATCCCTTCTCAGTCTATTTCTTCTTACGAGTTCAAGTCTTGATAAATAAGGAAAGCTACACAGCCGACAAATCAGAAGCCCCACCTTCCCTGAATCACTCCTTCAACTCACCACAAAACCCTGCCAAATATTTCTCCTTTTTATGGTCTTAATCTGTTGTCATCCTTTCATTCAATTTGTAATACTCTTATTGACACCACCATCATCTTTGTCTAGGAGCCCTGATGGCACAGTAGTTAAGAGCTTAGCTACTAACCAAACTGTTGGCTGTTCAAATCCACTAGCTGTGCCTTTAAAATCTTATGAGGCAGTTCTGCTCTTGCCTACAGACTCCCTGCTCCTCCAGTCTCTGGAAACTGCCTGCTCTTCTTCTTTCTTCTGGTAGTGTTCTAATCTCTACGGTCCATTATTTTCTAAACCCTTCAAGGGCTATACATTTGTTTTGCACAAAACTTGCAAGTGCCACAGTATGACATCATGACTTCCACGAACTGTGCCTATTTTCTCTTCTCCAACATTCTCTCTTGCTATTCCCAGCTTCCAACTATTAAATTATAGTTATCTGGGCATTATAAGAAGATTCCATGTTCTTCTGTGCTCTCTCTTGCTTAAGTGTTTCACTATTTCTTCCTGTGCGTGGAATACTTTACTCTCCTTGTCTGTGTATGCCTAGTTCCAATTTATTTATTTTTTAAATTCAACTCAGATGTTAATTCCTTCAAAAAAAAAAAACAACTCTTCTGTATCAGTCATTATCACGTGGTCTTGGATCCATTCCTCAGTCTTCCTTTGCTTTGCTGTAGTCTGTGCTAGAAAGCTGTGTTTTCCAGACTCCTGTGTCAGGTGCCTTGTGATGAGATTGGAGAGTATGATAAAGGCTATCTTTCTCTCTGTGCCTCAGGCATTACCTCTAGCAGCAGCTATGTCTCTTTTAAAAGTTTAGCTCCAGCAATAATTTCAGATTCCTCCAGGTGATTCTGGTTTCTGGACTAGAAACACTTACTACTTTGTCTCTTCTGAGTTTCCTGCTGTCACTAGTCTCTTCTTTGCCTCACTACTGAGTTGGAGTTTCAGCTCTTCCATAATCTTTGTAATTGATTTCTTACATTAAATTCTCTCTGTTTTTAATTTTTAGAATGGTTTATTTTCTTGGTTGAATCCTAATTAATACACTTCTCAAATCATTTCAGTTTGAGACAGATGTCCTTTCTGGGTAATCCAGTATTTCCCAGGACATACCATCTTAATTATCCCACTGGCTTTGAATTGCATCGTTAAGAGCTCTCCCCACCTCAGTAACTGCTGTAAAGCACTGCAGGGTAGAGAGCATTCTTGGGTTATCTTTTTATCTCCACCATCTGCACACTGCCAGCACATACAACCAAAGGAGAGGCTCCTTCTCGTTAGCCACTTCCCAGAAACAGCTTTAAAATAAAGAGAACAATTATTTTGAAGGAAGCTAGCTGTTTTTATTGCACATACTTACTGAAATGTATTAATTTGTCTTTAACTACTATATGGTATTATTTTATTGTTTTTATTTTTTATAAGTTCCCTAAGGAAACTTGGTGGCATTGGAGTTAAGTGCTATGGCTGCTAGCAAAAAGAACAGCAATTCAAATCCACCAGACACTCCTAGGATATTCTATGGGGCAGTTCTACTCTGTCCTACAGGGTTTCTATGAGTCAGAATAGACAAAATGGTACCCTCCCCCCACTTGCTGGAACTGAATAAAAACAATAAAACAATACAATTTAATAGTTAAATAAGAACTAAAAAATACATTTCAGTGAGTACATGCAATAAAGACATCTGGCTTCCTGCAAAATAACTGTCCTCCTCTATACATTAAAATTGCTGCTGGGAAGTGGCTAGCCTGAAAGAAACTTTATTTTCCAGTTTCCTATGCATACAAAAGTGGAAATTCTACTGATTTATCAAATGAGCCTGCATATATATATATATATATATTTTTTTAGATACGAGTGTGCCCATTTCTACACTCATTTTCTTCTTTTATTCCACTAGACACAGGCCCTGGGTAAGGGCAGAGCTGTTCCCCAGTGTCTGGATGTCTGAATCACTACATAAAAGAAAACACTTTTTCTTTTTATCAGAACCATCCTCCTTAAATGTTACGTGAGCTACCATCAAACAGCAGACCGTGGTGGTATAGTGGCTAAGTGCTGCGGCTACTAACCACAACGTTGGCAATTCAAACATCTATTTTGTTGAGTCACTGAAATTTTGAGGGACTATTTGTCATAGTAACTATTTTGTCTTCTTCTAAATAAGACAGCATCCTACTTAACATTTAAAAATCACGACTGAAAAATATGTGACGTAGTAGCACTGAGGATACAGCACTGCTTTTAAGTGATTAGCCTGCATAATATCCAAATCACCCAACTCATTTAACTTTATTTAAGTTGAATTTGGAAAGCTGAAAGCCACTAATTTAGGTGAAAGAATGTGGATATGTTTCCTTAATCCACTCTTTCTTTGCTTCTTGTCATTGTGCTATTTTTTGACACTAACCCACAGTTCATCCAATTGCAGAAAACAAAATCAAAATTTTTCATCATCAGAACTACTTTCACACAATATTAGCAATCCTGATTGACTGCTTCCAGAAATATCATTTTTAAAGTTCTCTTTGGAACCACATGGCTCCACACAGCACAATGCATGGCCTTAATATTACTGTATAAGTAAAAATGGTAGAAATGGCACACCTGTATCTGTTGCTATCAAGCCAATTCCAGCTCATCATAATGACCCTACAGGACAGACTAAGACTCCCCCATAGTTTCCAAGAATGTAAATCTTTACAGAGCCAATTGCCACATCTTTCTTCTGGGCAGTGACTGGTGGGTATGAATGACCAACGTGTTGATAGGCAGTCAAGCGCTTTAACCACTATGCCATCCGCACTCCTTTTCTGAATTGTTTTCTTTCAATTAAAAAAATTTCTGGTGGGTACTCACACATACACATTTTATATATGTATATATGTATTTATACACACACACTCATTTTAAAAAAACGATTTGGAAAATTATTCTGAGAAGATTTATTTAAACTTTTTCTTTAGTTCAAAGAGTACTCCTTTATAGAGTTTGATATATCAAAATATAAAAACAAAATTTATTACATTAGAGCAAAAATTATGAAATCTTTAGAATGAGGAATGTATTAGAAAGGTCCCTGAACTTCCTGTATTCATCATATAAGAAGTATAGCCAGAATGCTCCTTACAAGCAAAGAAAGTGAGGTTTTTGTCTCACTTACTTGGGACATGTTACCAGGAAGGACCAATCCCTGGAGAAGGGTATCATGCTTGGTGAAGTGGGGGGTCAACAAAAACAGGATGAAGACCCTGGATAAAATAGGTTGACACAGAGCTTCAACAATCGTCTCACACGTAGCAATGGCTATGAAGACGACGCAAGACTGTTTTGTTATTTTATACAGTGAGGTTGCTGTTAGTGAGAACTGACTAGACCACACTGAACAACACAACAATGGAATATCAAAAACAGATTACAAAATACACAAACAAAAGAAATTCTTATTACCGTAAATTTTACATATAAAAGTTTATGAAAAACTATGTGCAGATATCACCCAATATTCATGAATTGTGTTAATGATACTTACTTCAAGTAAACATTGAAACCAAAGAAGAGATTTAGAAAAATGTGAATAAAGGATATTATCTACTTTTTGTACAAAGAATTTTCACCAAAATCCAGTTAACACTCAGTGAATCATTCAATCCCAGATTTAAACAAATATATTTTTGTAAAAAGCCAAAGGAAAAAAAATCCAATAAACATTGCTTTTTTTAAAAAAAAGCCTACTTCCTACAGCAAAACGTAGGTAACTTCTAACATAGAGGGACCTGAATATTTTATGTTGGCAAAAAGTACAAACAAACAGGCTAAGGAAGAGGTCCAGAGAACATATAGTGCCAGAAGCTTCTCATTCTAGAAATTTCCCATCCATCCCCTAATCAGTTTGTGGTAGACACCAGAGTGACAGTCCTGATAGACACAGGCAGCTAACTTACATACTGATGTAAGATAGACCAGTGACCCTGTGCCTTACCTCCTTTTCTACTGAATTTAAAAGATATAATGGATGTAAATCCCCTAAAACTGTTCTGGCAGAGTGAACACTCAATACTGGAATAGGTAATATATTATAAATTTAAATGCACATACTCTGGAGCCAGTCTGCCTGGGTGTGAATCCCAGTTCTACCACATCTCCCCATGTGATTTTGGGAAAGTACTTAATCTCTTTGTGTCTCATTTTTTTTTTTTTTTTTTAAATTAGTAAAGTGAACATAGTAATCAAGCTACTTCTTAGGGTGGCTGTGAGGATTAAATTAGTAAATGCCTGTTAAGTGTTTAGAAAAGCATCTATCCTAGAATGTTTACCTAGAATGTACATGGTATTCATTAAATGTGAGTTTCTTCCCTCTCTTCCTCATCTTCAGCCTCCTTAAGGCTCATTTTATTAATTGTAAATTCTTATTTTCCTTGATGCTTCATAATATACTTTAATATCATTTTTCCCTTGGATACATTCCACTGATCATTTTTCTTATCACAATTTCAAACAAACTGTTATTTCTTGTATGTGAAAGGTTTCCAAAATCCCTCCACAACTTTAAAAGAAATGATTCTTATTCAGTATCTTGAGAAACATAGATTTCCTTTTGAAATCATGTTATATTTCAAAGCAGATTATTTCTGCTCAAGGATGATGATATAGAGAATTCACTTTGAGGCTTTAAGGTATAAACAAAGACACTATTCAAGTTTCATAAATTCTTTTAACATGCCAGATGCAAAATCAATTAGCTCCGGTAGAAATATGGCCTCATATTTTAAAGACTACAACATTCTAATTGCTTGGTCTGCAGTTTTCAACAGTAATATAAAGGGATTTGGACTTAAACATTTTTCATTTCTAGAATGTTCCTGGTTGACTTTTAAAAGTGCCCTCACATAAATGCACTGAGAATCTTCTCTGGAAATTCAACACAGACAGTGCATCCGTAATTTCAAACGGATATCTCAGAAAGCTCTCTCACACCACAGCAAATAAAAGGCCATCAAGAGGATTCTTCTAAGGTCCTTAAATACTTGTTATGGAAAAGTCTGTTGTAGAGACCATCTAATAATTATGATTAAAGGAAAAAATTAACAGTATTATGTTTTTCTGTTAGATTGGACCTTGCTTGAGAAAAGGGAAAATGATTATCTCCTGAAAAGTGGTCACAGGCAGTAATTATGTAACAGAGTATAGCTCACCAAGTAGTAAGCTAGTTACTTCAGACTGGAGAGGTTAGCACATTCTACAGGACTTAGTTCTACATACTCATTCTATGTAAAGCACCATCATATTATAAGAAACATAAGGCAGAGACAAATGGACTAACTCAAACAGGCAGCTCATAGCTAACATCTACAGAAAACCCATACTTATGGATACATGTATTAACACTAACTTTTGATCAGCTCTTCCCTCTCCTCTTCTAGATCAACCACTTGCTGATTTTTAAATAAAACTCAAAACATTACCTCCATAAACAATTTTATCCATTCTTCTAGATCAAGACAGGGTCCCAGAGGGACTCTCATTAGTTCACACTGAATAAAGAAAGAGGTTGAGGAATCAGAAGGCTAAGTTTGAGGCAAGCAGGGTGGCTGGAAAATTACAAGCACAATGTCAGAAAAGAGACAGCTGGAAAGAAGAAAATTGTTTTTAAAAATTCTCTCTTAAAATTCAAGTCTGCTCTTGAATTTTCTGTGCTCAGGATGAGTCTCCAAGCAGCCCCCAAAAAATAGTAACTGGAAGGCTCAAAGGGCTGAACGTTTATAACTGCCTGCTCCTGGAAAGACAGAGTTTACATTCCCACCTGTTTAGATTTGTTGTTAACTTTTTGTCTTTACATTGAACTCTAGAAGGGGCACAACTAAGGAACATCTAGGGGTTCAGCCTAGAGATAAGGGCACAGCTGTTATAGACTGACTCTTACAAAATCTAAAGGAAGCTTCTGTCATATTAAGGTGCTTTTAAAATAATTTTGGGGGCTGCTAGAACAAAATTCAACATTTCTTAAATGAAAGTAATGGAATCCGTAGTTTCTGCAACACACACTACACAATGTTCAGTATATAATAAAGAATTGCTAGACATAGAAAAAAACAGAAAATGTAACTCATTGGCCAGGTAAACTGGGAAGTGGGAAAGTAACATGTACAAAGAAGATGTTGAATTTACCAGACAAATTCTTGCAATAACAATGATAAGTATATTCTAATAGCTACAGGAAAAGACAGATACAATGGGAGAAGAGAGAAAGAACTTCATGGCAGAAATGAAAATCAGAAATCTTCAACTAAAAATATAATAGCTCAACTGAAAAAAATTATTGGATGGGCCTAACAGATTATATACCCACACCCACACCCACTCACAGGTAATGACTCTGAAACAGATCTATAGAAATTATACAAAAGAAATCACAAAGAAATAGAAAGAAACAGAATTTCAATACTCTGTACTCTAAATGAAAATAGTGTCCAACAACGAAAAAGGCAGCTGTAGTAGACGGGGGGTAGGGGGAGGACTATTAACACACCAAAGTGCTTTGTTTCATTTGGCTTAAAAAAAAAAGGAAAAAAAAAAGATATTTTGGCTATTTATTTAAAACAAATTCAGTGAGTACCTACCATGTGTCACTATTCTAGGATCTGGGGACACAGTGTTGGACAAGGAAGAAACACATTCTGCTTTCTGAATGTGAGTTAGAATGAAATTTACATTTTAGCTACGGAAACCAAACACTGAAATAAAACATTTAAATGTATATTTAGTAAGTGCTCAGATGAAAATAAAATAAGATGCTATCTTGAAGAGAAGTCAGGTGCAATATTAATGCAGTCAGAAAAGGTCTCTTTGAGGAGGTGATATTTTAACTGAGGTGTGAAAGATAGTCCTGTGACCACTGGGATAGAGTAATACAAAAAGAAAAACAGATAAAGACAAAGATCTTAAGGTAGAAAGAAGTGTCAAATGTTTAAAAAACAAAGATGGCAAGTGTAGCAGAAAACAAATGAATTGCAGACACTGTGGCACAAAGTGAGGATTCAGAGAGAGAGACAGAGGCCGGGCTATACTGGATGAGAAAAAGGAGTTGAAAGTGTTTTCTTCATGCAATGGGAAGACATTGAACAGTTTTAAATAAGAGGAGTGGATACTATGCCCTGACCTTATTTATGCTACTGAAAGATGATATGGCTACAATGAGGAAGCTATATTACATGAGGAAAAAGTAGAAATAGGGAAATATTGCTGTTGACTGGGCAAGTAGATTGTAAACACTGTTAACATCTCAAAAGATGAAAAATAAAGAGAGGAGAGAGGAGAAGGACTTCACACTACCAAGAAAGAGACCCTGCAAATGGAGTACATATTTGGACCCAGGGTCTCTGTGCTGAGAACCTCTTTAAGATTAGCTCCAAGTATGACAGATGACAGAGACCTTCCCCCAGAGCCAACAAAGTGAGAAAATCTTCCCCTGCAGCTGGAATCCTGAATTCAGACTTCTAGCCTCCTAAATTGTGAAAGAATAGATTTCTGTTATTTAAAGATTTCTACTTGTGGTATTTTTGTTATAGCAACACTAGATAATTCAAACAGAATTTTTGTACTGAAAATGGGGTGCTGCTCTAACAGAAAACTAATGTAGAAACAGTTTTGGGAGTAATGGCTAGAGATTAGAAGAGTTTTTAAGTGCCTAATAGTAAAAGCCTAGACTGCCTTGAAGATACTATTGGTGGAACTACGGATAGCAAATACATTTTAAGAAATATATTTTATTGTGCTTTCAGTGAAAATTTAAAATCAAGTCAATTTGCCATATGAAATTCCACACACATGCTGCAACTCTGGCTGCCCTCTCCAGCCTGTGACAGCACACTCTTCTTGTACTTTCCGCATCCATTCAACCAACTTCTGTCATCCTCCTCTACCCTCTCGTCTCGACTCTAGACAGGAGCTGCTCAGGCAGCCTCACGTTATATTTTAGCTAAGAATTACACTCTTTGCCATCATCCTTTTACATCTTACACTCAAGTCCAATCTTTGAAGAGTTGGCTTCAGACTGGTTTCAGCTCTGCACTAATAGAATTTTGTGGGGCATGTCCTCAGGAGACCCTCCAGTCTGTTGGATCATCAAGTCTGCTTTTCTCATGTAGTTCTAGTGCTGCACACCCATTTTTTCTCTTGCTATGTCAGGGACTCTATGTCAGGGGAGTCATTGGTAGTAGCCAGGCACCATCTAGTTCTTCTAGTTCTTCTTCTAGATCACATAGCCCTTTCTGTCTCCTGGGCTCATATTTTCCTCATGCGTTTGCCATCTTGTATTTTCCTCTGCTCCAGATGAATTGGGACCAATTGATGTTGTTTAGGTGGCCACCCCAAATGCTCTCAATTAAAGTGGGATGTCAGAACATTTTATTAAAGAAAAAATTCAAGTCAATTGACCTATGTGTTCGCTGAAACTGTGGTCCCCAGATCTCTGTCCCTACTACTCTGCCCTCCAAAATGTGAGGTTGTATTTAGTAAACCTCATAGCTTTTGGTACAGTCCAGTGGTGCTAAACTCCATTTTACTGTATGCTGTTAATCCCTATACCTAAACAAATTCTTATCTACTATCTAATCCATGAATACCCCTCTCTCTCCCGGCCCACGCTTACAACCATTAAAAATTATTTTCTTCTGTGCTTAAGCTTTTTCTCATGCCCATATAACATTGGTCTCATACAATATTCATCCTTTGGCAACTGACTAATTTCACTCAGCATAATGTCTTCCAGATGACTCCGTTATGAGATGTTTCCCAAGATTATCACTGTTCTTTCTCATTGCATAGTATTTCACTGTGTGAATATACCATACTTTGTTTATCCATTCATCTGTTGAGGGGCACTAGGTTGATTGTATCTTTATGATATTTATGATATTTGGTGTGCCTTTATCTATTCATGTGACAGTCCTTATTTCTCTAAGATACATTCCAAGAAGTGAGATTGCTGGATCATACGGCATTTCCATTTCTAGCTTTTTAAGAAAGTTCAAAATTGATTTCTGAAGTAGTTGTACCACTTTACATATTCACCAGCAGTACAGAAGACTTCCAGTCTCTCCACAACCACTGCAACACTTATTATTTTGTTTCTTGGATTAATGCCAGCTTTGTTCGGGTGAGATGGTATCTCACTGCAGTTTTCATACGGATTTCTCTAAAGGCTAATGATAATGAGCATTTCCTCATATGTCTGTTAGCTGCCTGAATCTTTACTTTGGTGAAGAGTCTTCAAATCCTTTACCCATTATTTAACTGGGCTGTCTTTTCCTTGTTGCAGTTTTTTAGTACCTCACAGCTTACTGAGATTAGATACTGATCAGATTTGTGGTACCCATTCTCGCCCACCCCCCCACCCAAGCCTGTAGGTAGTCTTTTTACTCTTTTGCTGAAGTCATTGGATGAGCATAAGTGTTTGATTTTTAGGAATTCCCAATTACCCAATTTCTTTTCTGGTCTTTGTGCATTGTTAGTGATGTTTTGTATTCTGTCTATGCTATGTATTACAGCTCTCAGCATTGTCTCTATATTTTTTCTTCCATGATCTTTATTCTTTCAGATTTTATATTTAGATCTTTGATCCATTTTGAGTTAGTTTTTGCATATGATGTGAGATACGGGTCATCTTTAACTTTTTTGCAGATGGAGATTTATGTATGCCAACACTAATTGCTAAAGAGACTTTTTCTCAGTTTATGGACTTTGGGCGTCTGTCAGCTACTCATAGGTAGATGATGTTATATATGGATCCTCAGTCCTGTTCTATTAGTCTGTGTATCTGTTTTTGTACAAGTACCAGGCTATTTTGACTACCATGGCAGTGTAAAAAGGTTTTAAAGTCAGGTAGTGTGAAGCCGCCTACTTTGTTCTTGCTCAGTAATGTTTTATTCTTCTGGGAATTCTTCCATTTCCATAGAAAGTTGGTGATTTGTTTCTCCATCTCATTATAAAATGCCATTGAAATTTTTATTGGGATTACACTGTATCTATAGATTGTATTGTATGTTTTCACAATGTCTTCCTATCCATGAGCAAGGTAGGTTTCTCCACTTACGCAGGTCTCTCTGAATTTCTTGCAGTGGAGTCTTGTAATTTTCTTTGTACATGTATTCTATGTCTCTATTTAGATTTATTCGTAAGTATTTTATCATCTCAGGGCTATGGTAAAGGGTACTGATTTTGTGATAGACTTTTTAATGGTCAATGGTACTGATTTTGTGATAGACTTTTTAATGGTCTCTTTGTTGGTGTAAAGGAATCCAACCTATTTATGAATGTATATGTTATATTCTGATACTTTGCTGACTTCTTCTATTAGTTCCAGTCATTTTTGTATGTGGAGTTTTTAGGGTTTTCTGTGTATAAGACCATATCATCTGCAAACAGAGATATTTTTACTTCTTTCTTACCAATTTGGATGCCCTTTATTTCTCTATCTTGCCCAATTGCTCTGACTAGAACCTCCAGCACAATGTTGAATAAAAGTGGTGATAATGGGTATCCTTGTCTGATTCCTGTTCTCAAGGGGATTGCTTTCAGACTCTCCATTTATGATGATGTTAGCTGTTGTTTTTGCATAGATGCTCTTATCATGTTGACAAATTTCTCTTCTATTCCGGCTTCTCTGAGAGTTTTTAACATGAATGGGAGTTAGACTTGTCAAATGCCTTTTCTCCATCAACTGATAAAATAAAATGATTCATGCTTTTTGGTTTTTTAATGTAGTTTATTACATTAGTTGTTTTCCTCGTTGGCTGGCTTGGCAGTGTTGAATCACCCCTGTATCCCTGATATAAATTCCCATTGGTCATGGTGAATTTTTTTCTTGATATGTTGCTGAATATCTATTGGTAACAATTTTGTTTGGGACTTTTGCATCTAAGTTCATGAGAGATATTGGTGTGTGATTTTCTTTTTTGTGTTGTTTTTACATGGTTTGATTATCAGGGTTATGCCAGCTTCATAGAACAAATACAGGAGTATTTAGTCCTTTTCTAATGGTGGTGTTAAGGTTTTGATCCTTTGCTAATAGTGGTGTTAACACTTCTTTAAGTTTGTTAGAATTCTAGTTAAGCTGTCAGTACCAGGGCTGTTTATAGTTGTGATTTTTTAAAATTATCTTTTCAATCTACCTCAGTGGCTAGCGTATTTAGTTGTTTTCCTTCTGTTTGCGTTAGATTTGATGAATTAGTGTGTTTCTAGAAATTTGTCCATTTCCTATAGGTTTCCATATTTACTACAGTATATTTTTTTCACAATATTCTGTATTCTTTTAATTTCAGTTGAGTGTTGTGATACTGCCCATCTCATTTCTTATTTCAGTTATTTGCTTCCTCTCCTGTTTTTGTTATTTCGGCAATGGCTGATCAATTCTCTTGATCTTTTCAAGTAACCAGATTTTGGTCTTAAATCACTTTTCTGTTCTCCAATTAACTTGTCTGGTGCATAAGTGGCTCTTTTGCTGCTGTCTTTCTACTTCTTTGAAACATACAGTTAGTTCTTTGTAATGGGCCCTTTCATTTTTTTGGATGTCTTCATTTACTGGGACAAAATAACCTCTAATCACTGTTCTTGCTATGTCTCAGTTGTTCTGGTAGGATGTGTTTTCATTCTCATTTGATTCTATGAATTTCCTTATTCTGTCCTTGATTTATTCTTCAGCATTTTTGAGGAAGGTGTTCTTAAGTTTACATGTTTTTTATTTTTCCCCCTTCTTTCTTCTGTTATTGTTTTCTACATTTATGACTTAAATGTGTGAAAAGATGGTTTGTAATATTTCGATACTTCCAATTTTGTTGAGGATTGCTTTGTGACCTAGTATGTGGTCAATTCTAGAGAACGTTCCTTGTGTGTTAGAAAGGAAAGTGTACTTGACTGCTGTTGAGTGGAATCTTATGTATATGTCTATAAGGTCAGGCTTGTTTACTGTGACATTTAGGCCTCTCGTGTCTTTGCTGAGCTTTTTTCTAGATGTTCTGTCCCTCACTGAAAGTAGTTTGATGATGCCTCCTACTATTGCTACAAAGCTGCCTGTTTCTGTTATCAAAGTAGATAATGTTTATGTCTTTTGGAGCCCTGTCACTGGGTGAGTAGATATTTAATACAGTTGTATCTTCCTGGAGTATTGATACTTTAGTCATTATATAATGTCTTTCCTTATCCAATGTGGTAGATTTTATTTTAAATCTATTTTATTAGAGATTAATATTGTCACTCCTGCTCTTTTTTGAAAGTTCTTAGCTGATATATTTTTCCATCCTTGAGTTTTAGTTTGTTTGTGTGTTTGAGTCTAAGGTGTGTTTACTGTAGGTGGGTCATGTTTTGTTTTGAACTGATCTGCCACTCTCTGTCTCCTTATAGGTGTATTTAATCCATTTACATTTAGCCTGATAGATATCTACGGATAGCCTGATATCTATGGATAGATATCAGATTAGAGAGCTGATGCCAAATTGATGTCAGTACTGTCTCTAATATAACTATCCTTACTTGATGCCTTATTTTGCACCTTGTAAAGAATTCCTTTTTTCCATTTAATTTTACGTGCTCAATATTTTTCCTTTGTGTTTTAATTTTATCTTTTTCAATGTTGCTTGCTGTACATTTTCTCAGACTTCATGTTATTCTTGTTTTTTATTTTTATGCGTAAGACTGATAGTTTTCTTTGTGTTTACCTAATATTTACCCTTATTTTTCCAAATTTAAACCAGTCCTTAATTTCTTTGTATCTCCTTGATTTCCTCTCCATATGAAAGATCTATCACTACCTTTGCTTTTAAGTCCTATTTTTTTTTTTTTTGTTATCCTGTTTACATAATAACATGTCTGTTTCCCTACTTTCAGTGCTTTGCCTTTGATTTAGTTTTGTGTTTCCTCCATTTAGGGTGATATCCAGTTACCTTGTTCTGTGTTCTAGACTTCAGCTGTTACCTGATATTATTGATTTTCTAACCAAGGATTCCCTTTACTATTTCTTGTAATTTTGGTTTGATTTTTGCAAATTCCCTCAATTTTAATTATCTGGAAATGTCCTAAATTTGCCATCATATTTGAGGAACAGTTTTACTGGATATATAGTTCTTGGATGGCAATTATTTTCTTTAAGGTTTTGTATATGCCCTCCCACTGTCTTCTTATGACTGTATGACTTCTGCTGAGTAATCCAAGTATAGTCTTATTTTTCTTTGTAGATTATTTTTTTGTTGTTTATCTCTAGCCACTTTTAAACTGTCTCCTTATCTTTAGTTTTAGCAAGTTTTATTCTACTATTCTTGGCATGTTTCTTTCGGGTTCTACCTTGTGTGGAGTTCAATGATTGTCTTGTATAGATCTCTCAACTTTCTGGGTATCAGGGAAGTTTTCTGTCAACAAATCTTCGACATTTCTGTCTGTATTTTCTCTTATCCTCCCACCTTTTGATAATTCAATCACTCATAAATTATTCCTCTTCACAGAGTCCTATGTAAGTCTTAATGCTTCTTGATGTTTAATTCTTTTGATTTTCCCTCAGATATGTTGGTGTCACATGCCTTGTGTTCCATGTCACTAATTTGGCCTTCAATTGACTCAGTTCTGCTCCTTTGACTTTCTATTAAGTTGTCTAATTCTACAATTTTATTATTATTTTTCAAATTTCTGATTTTTGTCAATCTACGTTTTCTTTCAGGCTGTTAAATTTGTAATTTTTTTCTGCTGTATTTTCCCTCATCTCCCTCCTGATCTCTTGAAGACTGATCTTTTGTATTCTATTTCTGATATTTACAGGAAGTTCTCTTCCTCTGGAAAATATGTATCTTTGTTTTGGGAGCTTTCTGAAGTCCTAATTACCTGCCTCTCTAAGACATCTGAAATTGACTGTTGTCTCTGAAACCATCAGTTTGTTGTATGTATTTAATGTATGCCTACTGTGTTCTAGCTGCTTGTTTTATTTTGTTTTGAATTGTCCAAATAGGCTGGTCACATGTGGTATTTTGGGTATTGTTGCTTTTCACTCTCTAATGTCCTGTCACCAGGTGGTTAGAGCTGTTACTAGATATGAGAGCCCAAGAGTCCATTTACTTTTTTGTATGGATTCAGCTCAGATGTGCTGGTGTTCAGTCACCAAATACATGCTGTAGGCTCTCAACTACCATCCTAGATGAGCAGAGGTGATTGCTAGAGGCACTGAGAAAGGCACTAAGGACTGGTTTAAATCTGGAAAAATAAGGGTAAATATTAGGTAAACACAAAGAAAACACCTGTCCCTGAGTGTCTTATGTCTGAATCTAGGTGAAAGAACATTTTCTGTCCTGAATTTCTAGCTCACAGGAGTCAGTAGATTTTTTTTTTCCTTCCATCTCCTTCTTCCTCCTATTTTTTAAATTGTTCCCTGAGTCTTGGAAAATGGCTCAGGACAGACTTAAGGAGTCCTACTTCTGGCTCAGTTAATGGCATCACATTCAATAACAGGGCACAGTACAGAGAAAACCCAGTGCCTTCGAGCCGATACCTACCCAATTCTGACCCTATAGGTCAGAGTAGAACTGCTCCACAGAGTTTCCAAGAAGCACCTGGTGAATTTAAACTGCCAATTTTTTGGCTAGAAGACATAGCACTTAACCACTAAGCCATCAGGTTTTCCCTCCTAACACATGTGGGTCTAAATCTTTCTCTCAAGACAAACTTCTCTACTTTTCTCCTTTCTCCCTCATTTTATACAAAAAGAATGATTTACATCCATGTGTGACAGGAGGGAAAGATTTAGACCTGCACATGGAAGGTTGTAAGCAAATACTGTTTTTGATGATTTTATGCTGTTTTTCGTTGGTGTGCATTCTCCAGTCAGTTTCTCCTGCTGGAGCTATGCCCTCCAAACACTACGCTAAGCTCACCACGATGGCCTCAGCTGTTTCCTATCTGCTCAGGTCTGGCAACTCCTACTCTCCCTTCTCCACCCTTGAGTGCAATTTCTCAACTTTTCCTTTGATGTCCTGGGCTCTTAGGATGTCATATGAATGTATTAATTTGTTCTTTTGGGGCTCTTTTATTAGGGGGATTACACCAAGCATCTGACTACTCTGTCATCTTGGTCCCACCTCGTAAGCCAATTTTGGTGAAGGCTCAGAAGGAAGTAAGGATAGCTATTATATTAGAGACAGTACTGACAGCAAGAAGCAGCAGCAGGGAAACATCAGTCACAGAACCAGGAGACCAGCATGAGAAGGTACAACAGCTGATCCAGGGAGCAAGATACGAGTGCCTTCCAGTCAAGGTTTTTCTGGCTGACTACAGGCACTCATCAGTAGATGCATTAAAAAACAGAGGAATGAAAAGGAGTTGGGGGGGTATTGGCAATGAGATTGGTCAATTATTTTAAGACTCTTGACTCCAAGGGAAAACGGACATGAGAATATTTAGAGGGAACAGGTTTTATGTTGTGTACACATATACTGTAATGGTAGAGATTTGAGCAAGTTTATTTGCTGAGAGGAAAATAAAAAAGGCGAGTTGTTGAACAAAGCAGAGAATAACATATGAAACAAATACTTGAAAGTATGATGAGGAAGAATGGCAACCATAGCTGAAAGAGATAGGATGAGTCTCAGATAGATAACTATACATACACTGGTAGGTATCAGCAGAGATAAGAGGGAGATCCCACCTGAAATTCTCAGTTTTCTTAATGAAACTGTAAGCAGAAAGAACCAGAGCAGATCAATAGAAGGAAAATAAAAGCAAGTAGGATTTCATTTCACAAATGATCTAACCAAGGCTTATCAAAGCCCATGATAAATATACAGAAGAACTATGAAATATGAACTGATGAAACAAGACACTAAGTAGAAGGATAATTTTAAAAATTCAGGATGTTTTCAAGATATAATTCTCACCCCATAGCTGAAAATTGTTTCCTTACCTCCATTCCCCTACGAATAAACCTTTAACTAAGAGTGTCTGAGATGAATTCAGATTTTTAAAAGAGCATGTGTATACAACACAAGTCACAGGATTAACTCAGCACAGACACAAACTAATGATTCATATGCAACTTATACCATGAAAAAGATTAAAACAATCTAAGGAATAAAAGGATAAATTTTCTTTCTTGAAAAATAAATCAACTTAAACAACCCATAAAAAAGAATGCTCCAGAATAGAACATTAAGAACAATATAGAAAACATCAACACAAAAGTAATTACATAAAAATGATGACAGTAAGCACACACCTATCAATAATTACACTGAATGTAAATGGACTGAATGCTGCAGTAAAGAGACAGTAAAGGGCATCCTGGATCAAAAGACATGACCCGTCTATATGTTGCTTACACAAAACATACCTTAGACTTAAAGATATGAACAGGTTGAGAATTAAAGTTTGGAATAATATATATCAAGCTAACAATACACAAAGAAGAGCAGGTGTGGCAATATTAATCTCAAATAAAATAGATTTTATAGTAAAATCCACTACTGTGGACAAGGATGGTCACTATTTATTACTGAAAGGTTCAATACTCAAGCAGGACTTAACAATATTAAATATTTATGTGCCCAGTGCCAGAGCACCTAAATACATTGAACAAATACTGACTACATTGAAAAATGAGATTGATCATTTCACAACAATAGTTGGAGACTTCAACACTCCCCTTTCAGTTAAGGATAGATCATCCAGAAGAAAGCTCAGTAAAGATGCAGAAGATCTTATTGCAACAATCAACCAATTTGACCTTATCGACATATACAGATCTCTCCATCCATCAACAGATAAATACACCTTCTTCTCCAATGAACATAGAACATTTTCCAGAATAGACCATGTGTTAGGTCATAAAACAATTCTCTATAAAATCCAAACCACTGATTTACTGCAAAGTATCTTCTCGAACCATAGAGCTATAAAAGTTGAAATTAATAACAGAAAATTCATAGGTAGGACTTCAAACTTGTGGAAACTGAACAACACTTTGCTCATAAAGCCTTGGGTTACAGAAGAAATTAAAGACAAAATAAAGAAATTTATGGTTTCAGATGAGAATGAAAACACATCCTACCAGAATTTATGGGATACAGCAAAAGTAGTGCTCAGAGGTCAGTTTCTCTCTATAAATGCACACATCCAGAAAGAAGAAAGGGCTCAAATTAAAGAATTAACATCATGGCTTGAATAAGCAGAAAGACAGCAACAGAAGAACTCCTTAGGCACCAGAAGAAAATAGATTATAAGGATTAGAACAGAACTAAATGAATTAGAGAATAGAAAAACAATTGAAAAAATTAACAAAACCAAAAGCTGGTTCTTTGAAAAGATCAACAAAATTGATAAACTATCGGCTAAACTTACAAAAGAAAAACAGCAGGAGATACAAATAACCCAAGTAAGAAATGAGTTGGGAGATGTTATAACAGACCCAGCTGAAATAAAAAAAAAATATCATAACAGAATAGTATGAAAGGCTGTACTCTAACATGTTTGAAAACCTAGGGGAAGTGAACAAATTTCTAGATTCATATGACTTACCAAGATTATCACGAGGTGAAGTAGATCAACTTAATAAATCTATCACAAAAGAAGAGATTGAAAAAGTCATCAAAAACCAAAAATGTCCTGGCCTAGATAGCTTCACTGGAGAATTCTACCAAACTTTTAGAGAAGAGTTAACTCCAATACTGTTGAGGTTATTTCACACCATAGAAAGAAATGAAATACTTTCAAATTCATTCTATGAAGCCAGCATAACCCTGATACCAAAACCAGGGAAAGACCCCATGAAAAGAGAAAATTACAGACCAGTATCACTCAAGAGCCTAGATGCAGAAATCTTCAACAAAATTCTAGCCAATAGAATTCAACAGCATATAAAAAAAATTCATTGTGATCAAGTTGGTTTCATTCCAGAGATGCAAGGCTGGTTCAACATCAGAAAAACAATTAATATAATCAACCACAGTAATAACACAAAAGGTAAGAATCACCTAATTTTGTCAACTGATGCAGAAAAGGCATTTAACAAAGTTCAACACCTATTCATGCTTAAAACTCTCAGAAAAATAGGAATAGAGGGGAAATCCCTTAATGTAATCAGTAGCATCTATGCAAAGCCAACTGTCTTCATCATCCTGGATGGTGAAAGACTGAAAGAAGTCACTTTGAGAACGGGAACCAGATAAGGATGTCCACTCACACCACTAGAAGTTCTAGCCAGACTAATCAGACAAGACAAAGAAATAAAGGGCATCTGTACTGGTGATGAAGAAGTAAAGATTCCGTCTTTGCAGATGATATGTTTGTTTATACAGAGAATCCAAAGGAATCCATAAGTAAGCTACTAGAGCTAATAGAGGAGTTCTGCAAAGTATTGGGATACAAGATAAACATAAGTAAATCAGTAGGATTCCTTTATACCAACAGTGAGATTATTAAACAAGAAATCACCAAATCAATTCCATTTACTACAGCCCCCAAGAAGATAAAATACCTAGGAATAAATCTAACTAGAGAAATAAAAGAGATTTTTACAGAGAGAACTATAAGACCTTACTACAAGAAACTAGGAGAGACTTACTTAAGTGGAGTAATCTGCCCTGCTCATGGATAGGAAGACTCAATATTGTGAAAATGTCTATTTTGCCCAAAGCAATCTACTTATATAATGCAATCCCAATAGAAATTCCAGCAACATTTTTTAATGAGATAGAGAAACAAATCGTCAGCTTTGTTTGGAAAGGGAAGAAGCCCCGGATAAGTAAAACACTACTGAAGAAGAAGAACACACTGGGAGGCCTCTCACTACCTGACTTTAGAACCTATTACACTGCTGCAGTTGTCAAAACAGCTTGGTACTGGTACAAAAAGAGACATATAGACTAACGGAACAAAGTAGAGACCCCAAAGATGCCACCACCCTCCTATGAACAGCTGATATTTGACAAAGGCCCTAAGATTTTAAACTGGGGTAAGAAAAGTCTCTTTAACAAATGGTGCTGGGAAAATTGGATATCCATCTGCAAAAAATTGAAACAAGACCCATATCTCACACTTTATACAAAAATCAACTCAAACTGGATAAAAGACCTAAATCTAAAATCTAAAATGATAAAATGCATTCAAGATAAAATAGGGTCAACAATGGAAATTTTAATATACAATATAGACAGATTTCAAAATCTGAGAAACAGAACACATTCCTCAGAAAATAGATAAATGGGAATTAATAAGAATCAAACACTTCTGCTCATCCAAAGACTTCATCAAAAGAATTAAAAGACCACAATATTTGGCAACTCTATGTCAGCCTGAAGCCTGATCTCCATAATCTCTAAGGTGTTACAAAATATCAGTAAGAAAAATATAAATCATCCAATTAAGCGATGGGCAAAGGAGATAGACAGACACTTCTCTAAAGAGGAGATCCAGGCAGCCAAAAAACACATGTGGACATGCTCACAATCATTAACTATTAAAGAAACTCAAATCAAAAAGACAATGAGACACCATCTCACCCCAACAACACTGGCCATGATTCAAAAAGTGCAAAACACTAAAGGCTGTGGAGAGATTGGAACTCTCTTACACTGCTGGTGGAATTGCAAAATGGTGCAACCTCTTTGGAAAGCAATCTGGCCCTATCTTAAAATAATGGATGTAGATATACCATTTGATCCAGTAATTCCACTGCTTGCAGTATATCCTACAGAATCAAAGGCATTCACACCAATGGATACATGCACACAAATTTTCATCACAGCACAGTCCACAATAGCAAAAAGATGGAATCAACCCAGATGCCCAACAACAGAAGAATGGATGGGTAAACTATTGTATATGTACTAAGTGGAGCACTATGCAATGATAAAGAACAACAGTGACAGCAGGAAACATCTCTTAACCTGGTTTCAACTGGAGGACATTATGTTGAAAGTAGTCAGTGACAGAAGGACAAATATTGTGTGAGACCCCTATGATAAAAACTTAAAAGCAGACTCATGCATAGAAGAAAAGACTCTTAGACGGCTTGCAAGTCTGGGAAGGGTGGGAGGGTTAGGAGAGAGGGTTTAGATTAGATAGCTGGTAGAAATTTAGTTGGGTGAAATTAGTCACAGCACACATTAGTAAGAAGATCAATATTAACAGAACTTGAACACAACTTGTGTATTCCTCTCATCTTAACCCAATATTGCAAGGACAGAGAATGTACATTTTCATTCCATCATGATAAAAATAGATTTACAGATAAATAAAATCCATCAATTTTGTCTTACTTTCTTTTTGAAATGGTTCTAAAAAGGATAATGTCAAATACACAGTTTATTAATACATTAAGCAGACACTTGAGTGAGACTTTAATGAGTTTCTCATTGACAAGAAGAGGAAAAGTGGATTTGCTGACTGGCTTTATCCAGGGCAACTGGTAAGAGTCAGTTAATAGACTGCCACTGGTGAAGGAAAGCCTCTAAGCAGAATGTTGAGGAGCACAGTTTTCAAGTCTAGCCAAACTGCAAATACTTCTCAATGACTAGGGTGTTGTAATACTTGGGGGGCTTATTATGCAAATTTAATAAAAATGTGTTTGTGTACATAAGAGTATATGTGTATCTGTGTGTGTACACATTTGAGAGGAGGGGAAGACAGAAAAGGAGGGAAGGAGAAAAGAATGGCAGGAAAGTGGAAGGAAGGATATGGATAACATATATATGTATACATGTGCATGCGTGTGTGTGTGTGTATAAAACCTGTCCACCTGACCACTCTACTGCCAATTTTCTGATGACAGCCATCAGGATTCTTGTGTGAACCACAAGAACATCACGTTCTTTTCTTACTCCCACTTTTATGGTCACTCCATTAGAGAAAAGTGAATTCAGAAGGTAAACCAAAAAAGGCCAGTGACATAAAAGGACTAGTGACATTGTGGCATTATATAAGATAATGGCCTCCGGAGTCTGACATAAGTGGGTCTGAATTCTGATTTTCTAGGTGCTGTGTGACCGTCAATTGGCTTAATCTTTCTGACTCATTTTTCTTCTCAGGATAAAAGATACATCTATCATAAATACCCCAACTGAGAAGTCAAAGAGATTGTATGGATAAACTTCCTTTGACTTATTCCTTTTAAATTACTAGAAAGAATGAAATGAAAAAGGCATGAAAAACTTTCAAGAACTGAAAGCTACTAGGTTTAAAAAGAGGAAGTAGAGAGGACAAGAGAACTTTTAAAAAAAGTAATTGTTAATATTTGAGTGTTTATTTTCTGCATATCTTTAAATTTGTTGTGGTTAGGTGCCTCCAAGTGAGTCAGTTCTGACTTACAACAACTCAGTGTGAGACAGCAGACCTATCACATAGAGTTTGCTAAACTGTAAACTTTACTGGGGCAGATTACTAGGGCTTTTCTCCCACAGAGACACTGGGTGAGTTTAAACCACTGACTTTTTGGTTACCAGCCAAATCCTTAACCATCATGTCATCAGGGCTCCTGTTTTTAAATGTAGTTTATGTAAAGGTAAGATTAGACTCAATGCTAGGAAAAATTTTCTGACAGAGCTGTGTGAAAATAAACTACCAGGACATGTAGTGAGACTTGATTACTAAAAGTATTCCAGCAGAAGATGGGAAAATGCAAGAGCAGTTGCTCAGGAGATGGCATCTAGAGAGCGGAAAATAAGACAAGATGACTTGCAACTCCCCTACAGAACGTTATGTTTTTGTTTTGCTTTGTTTTTTAAAAATACGCAATTCCAATACATTTTCTTCTCATCTAGGATTACTTACACCAGAGATCAAAGTTCAAATTTAATTTTGATCTTAAAGTAGCTTTAACATCAGGGTTTTATCACAGGTATGTGATCTATTTGAATTAAGAAGGAATTTTGATGCATTTAAATTTATCGTTTACTCAGTAAATATACACATTTCACACACATACATATTAAAGACATTTATTTTAACCTACTTGACACACATATACATCTATTTTGAAAAATCTGTCCTATTGCTTATAGAATAGTAGCTCAGTCGGTCCTGTTTTATTTTTGGAAAAATATTAAAAGAGAGGCTATCCACAATACCTGTGGTTTTTCAGTTTGAATTCACAGAAAATGCAAGGATCTAAATTCCATATTTCAAGCTTCTAAATACACATTTAGAGAAAATAAAGAAATCTTTGCTTCCTCTTTTTAAAATTATGTATGTTTTAATTTGCTGATTTAAAGGGAAAAAAAATCACTGCTATGCTAGGCATCTCTTCCTGCTGATCCATAAAAGGGAATCTGAGTCCATTTGTTTTCAGACTAAAGAACAGCAAATCTGTAGTTGTTTTTCTTCTTCTGTTTATCTCCACCCTTTTTATGACAAGAATGAAGATAATGACCCAAATGTATGCAATACTTAAATGTTGTCAGATATTCGTCATATTTATATTCTTTACAGACTGCACTGTCCATAGTGATTTAATACTACATTAAAGTCAAACCTGGGAGGACATCATAAACAGCTCTTGTTTAAAGGGCATTGTGAAGGAGAGCCTTTAATCTGATTGATGAAATAAATGGAAAGTAATCTATCCTCTATTCAACAGCTTGTTGATGATATGAAAGAATTCCTACTCAAGCAAGCAAGGCTTTAAAGAGAAAGACCTCTTTCATCCTGTCAGCCTCTCATTTTTAGAAAAAAGTTAAGTTTTTCATCATGGTTCAGGGGAGTCCTTGTAAAACGTTCATTGAAAATTTAAGAGCAATTACAGTGTCAGACAGCTAGAAAAATTGCTTTTACTGAGTGAGAGTTTTCTGACAGATGCATTGTGGGAGAATTGATTCTTTCTAAGGGATAAGTGAATTGTCATTGTTAGGCTCTTCTCATGACATCTAGCTAGATGTCATCTGCTTTGTAACAGAAGATTTGAATCAGACAACTGTACTCAACACTAGACAGTGTCTAGATTAGTTCTGCAAAGAAATAAGGCTTTGCTCTGCATGGCATCCACTGAGCTTTTAAAGATTATAGATGAGTAAGGGTTTCAAAAAAAAGTTAGAAAAATCAAAAACAAAGCTTTATAGCCACTTCAGAAAGCCTGGATGTTTTACCTGTAAGGAAGTCTGTCAGATCCTTGTGGAAACCATAGAGAGAAAAGATCAGTAGGATACCCACGGGCTCCATTAGGTTGATGTAAAAGGGAGAGGGGGAACTGCTCTTCCACCAGAGAAGCTACTGCATTATTCCAGGGATTATGCGGGATCAGTTCACGGTGCAGAGACGAAGAGGAGAAAATGAATGAAGATGCTTGGTGGGCCAGGACTGGAGAGAAAGGGCTTGTCAGGTAACATAATTGGTGATAACAAAGTGGCTTACTGACTGGGAGGTGTCTCTAATTACATGTTCATTAGCATAGAGGACGGTGCCAGTTCTAATCTGGAGTGAGGCAAGAGGAGAGAGAATGAGGAGAGCGGCTGTCATTCAATCTGCTGCAAACTGAGACTAACATAATTAGGGAATTTGGTACTAGCTCATTATTGACATTGGCTTTTAGAGTGAAGGAATATGTGTGCTGTGAAAAATATATATATGCATTTTAATCAATAAAACAAATTGTATGTGTCGCAAATCTTCACAATCACATGTATGTTAACACTTGAATTAGGATTAAAATATTCAGTTTAGTACAGCCAGCCAGCCAAGTGCCGTTGAGTTGGATCCGACTCCCTAGGACAAGTAGATAAAAAATTTAGAACCACTTGATGTCACAAAAGGTATAAAATAGAAAAAAATAAACTCTTCATGTTTTTAGAAAGATTATCTTCAAAATTTATTTTTAAATATAATGCTAACTTTTTTTTTAAGCAGTTTTTGAATATTTTTAATTACACTCAGTCCAACAAGGATAGTATTATTTGGCAAATAAATATAGCATAGGTAATCAGAATTTTGGGCAGATGATTAGCATTGGCTAAAATACAGTTGCTTACTCACAGAATGGTTCAAAATTTTTTCTTTAATTTCTGTTTATATTTCTCAATAACAGTTGCAGGACATAGAGTCCAATAATTTTAAAATAATATTTTTTCTCAGCTTTAGAATAAGCTAGGGATTAAATCTCTCTCTCTCTCTCTCTAGGTCTTTCCTTTTTTAATCTGTGTAAACCAACTGTTCTTTTTAATGACATTAAGACATTCTCAAGAATCTGTAGAAATGCAAACTGTCAGCACAACATTTGCAAGAAAAGCTGTGTCTTAAACCAAAGCAGTGGCCTATCTCTCAATTCCTGTTCTGAGCATTCTTGCCATCTATGTTTCCCTAGAGCCCTTTATCAATGTTTATTTGAGTCCACAAATGAATTGATAATGATTCAAAAGGGCAAACTTGAATTCCGCTGGTAGAGTGCAGTTAAAATTAAACAACACACAAATCTGACTACTTTCATTTCCAATATTTTTGCTTTAATATCCTCACACATTTGTTTCACTCAGGTTGGCAAAATGCATTTAAGTAGTTTACTAACAACTGAGTTATTTCATGTGTCTCCACCCTAAGCAGCAATATATTATTCACTGAAGTGCTATGGGAAGAACAGTGTATTATCCAATTAAAGATGTTACAATCGCAAATGTATAGTGTGATCAATATCGCAACAGACACTAAGTTGTAAAAAAACTTATTTGATTGCATAGAGTTCTATAAGTGTAAATCTGACAGTGAGATAATGTGGTTAAACTGAATGCCACAAGCACACAAATGTCGCCATCCATCAGATATTTTAAAACTAAAAGGCAAAGGAAATGATGATTTTTCAGCTTTCACAGAAAGTATTTCTATAGGGTGCTTGTGTAATGAAAAGATCACTTAGAGTTAGCACATGGCAGAAACAATTTTAATATAATATGTTACAATGTATTCCAAAGAAGAAGTCAATTCAAAAGTGTATAAATAGAATCATGCAATTCTTGCACATAAAATTTAGTTTCAACTTGTTAGAAAACATTGCAAGATATTTCCAGTCCAAAGTAAAGCAGCATAAAAAGGGGGTAAAGACATGTTTGGTCATGTGATCCGATCACACTGTAATTCAATAATGTAAAATATGGACCAAACATAATTAAGGAACATGTAATCATTAATAATTGAGCAATTTAAGGCTGCTCAAGAGAAAGCAAATGAACAAATCTATGAAATCCATTTTTTCAATAATCTTCATAATCTGATGAAATACACTAAGATCTTGCATTTTCTTGCAAAACATCATGTTGTTTTCCAATGGAAAATGAGATTTCACCATTCAACCTTAAGGCTCATTTTATGCAAAACTAATTATTTATGATCATAATTGTCAACAATTAAGGAATACTATTTTTCTCTATTCACATACTTAACTAGATGGAAACCTTGAAATTTAAATACTTCAGGGAAAAAAAGCAATTTTTAATTGAGAAATATGAAAAAAATAATAAATGTAATAATCATTTTAAAGGTTTAGAATAGTTTAAAAATTGTTTTCAGCCTTAATAAGCAAAACGAATCAATAAACACTTATTATAAGTCCCATGTTCTGTAGTCTGTTTCAATAGTCACTGTTGAGATCCCATGTGTGGCATCTTACCCTCCCACTGTTATTGATAACTCACACTGCATTATATCTTCTAAAAGGCAATGTCAGAGAAATAAAATCTCTAAAATTTACTGTGAGATCTTTATGGTCACTGCATTTTTATAACGAGGAAAAAAAAAACACTGTGTAATATAGTCGGCAAGAAAGGCTTTCCTCAGGCATTAAGCTGCCCCAGTTGGATACGAACTAAGTTATCAGAATCTCTGCGCAACTTTGCCATCTGTGGCAAAGTATGTTATCTAGTGTCACATTATCCAAGTCTCAGTAGAGCAGCATATTTTCCTCCCCAAATGTGTAGAAGAATTACTTTAATCATTTCCTTCTATGAGAAAAGATAAATGTTATCTGCTGTATATACCTGATGAAACACTTATCAGTTTTGATAATTAATGAACCCCTTTTAAACATACATTACACAATCCATCTTTTGTGGTTCAAAATGGATGACAGTGTGATTATGTCTTTGTGAGATAAGTAAATGTGTATATTCTTAGATCATCTGGCTTTTAAAATACCAGCAAAGTATAACTGCAGCAAATCAGTTGTGTTTCTTAATTCTGACTTCAAAAATGATAGTTATTTCTACCTTACTGAATGAAAGAGAATTACATCACAGTTTGTAACTGTAAATGTATTAAGTTGCACTGAAGTTGCATACAATAATGACTTACTCTTTTATACAATTATTTTGTAAAATGTGTAACGAAAAGTATTCCTCTGGACATCAGCAAAAGAGACAATAAATTCTAATTGTTAGTGGAAACACTAACTCACTCTCACTCAGGTGAGAATAGAAAACACATGAACCTCCTGAGCGTGCCATTCATCTCAGCAGCTTTAAAGAGCAGTGGCTTAGAACTATCAACGTTTTTAAGCATGTCACCTACTAACATTGGGCTAAAACTCTACCATTTTCCATGATAGCCATGAACTCAAATTTTGAAAAGACATGAGAAGCACTACACTGTGTTTAAAAGTTAGATAATATTTTTCTTTCAAATGTAGGAAATCTTCAGATATTTTTGTATTATTTACTACACACAGAAGTGTCTGAAAAATCCTTTTTTGTACATTTTAGAGGCTAAAACCCTAATAATGATTTTTCTACCATACTATTTTTCCACCCCATCTTTTTAAACCTTGTTTCCTAAAGTCTTGACAGCCCCTCAGTAAGTCCATAGAAGCATTTTGTCCCTTTATCACACTGTCATGTACTTGAAGCTGAAACAAACAAACAAAATCAGGCTCTGGGAGGAATTCTGATGTTACAAGATGCAGCAAAAATACAGGCAGCAGAGGTGACAGTGTGTAAAACTAAAAACTGGACCAAGAACTAGACATCAAGTTTTGAGCAAACTGAATTAAAGTGATTTGTTTTAGAGCTGTAATTTTTTTTACATATTCTAAGACTTACTACGTGTCTCTTTAAAGCCCCTTACATTAAGCATTAATACCAATTTTTCTTAATTTTAACTAAAATGATGAATTCATTTCTCTGGAATGAGCCAAATAGTTATTTAGCACCATTTAGACACTGGAGTGAGAAATAATTACAGCCAAAGCAGCTTCAACTTGAAAGCTCTCCTTTGGTGGTTTTGTTACCATCTTCTGTAGTTATGGCATGCTACCACTGGGATGTGCTTTCCCAAAGTGATTAAAGAAATAGAGACAGAAGGCAGGGAAACGGTTACAGCAGTGATAACAGGCTATCTCTATGGGTTATATTTAAAACTGTGAAGATGCTAAATTCTTCCCTTAAAAATGTTGTTTCTGTGGTGTGTCCTACAAACTTGTAACTGGAAAAACAAAGTACTGTAGCAAGAACTCCTTAGATGATTGTGCATTAACTTTTTACAATCAAAATCGATTTAAACATTGTTCTATATATTTGAATTGTGTACGTGTGTTCATATTAGAGAATGCCAAACATTTTCCAGTGTTAATCCACAAAAGCTTCCATTATGTAGCATTCCTCAAAGTCATTTGATTTAGCAATTTCATTCAAAGAGTGTCTACTTGGACAATGTTTTCATGAAACATATATTAGAAAAGGCAGTCCTATTATAGCAATAGATGACAAGGGACATGATATTTATACCTAAAGTATCTTTGGGGGGGTGTGGTGTAGATGCACTTAAACTTCAGAGAAAAGGCAAAGCAAAAAAAAAAAAAAAAAAAAAAAAAAAATCCCAAGGACTTGGTTTCAACAGAACAATCCCAAAGTTAATTCTGAAAGAATACAGAGACACGATTTGGTTCCTACATTTCGTGAGTATCAGGAACTCATGGAAGTCCTTTATTTCTTCTTCATTTCTCTTCATCAGACCTTCAGCACCATACGTTTCAAAAAAGTCCCTTGCCTTCCATTACTTTCATCACATTTTAAACTTCTAAAGGTATTTTTAGAAAATATGTATAACAAAGAACAAAACAAGACCATTAAATAATCTAAAGGAAATAAAAATAACCGTATTTGAATGTTTAGCAAAATCTTCAGTAAAAGTATAACTAGTGTCAAACCATTACACAAATGTTAAACCAATGACATATCATCACTGAGAAGAGACTTGAGGAAATAGCCCATTAGGACTGCAAGCACATGAACTAAAATAATATGACGATGTGACCACTGTGTATTTTGGCATTAACTTCCAATATTTGGTCAATGAAGCATCAGCTGACACTTCAGCAAAATGTAGATGACAGAATGGTCTCTAATGTCCTTTTTCTGTCTTCATTTAATACAGATTCTTCATGATTTTCTTTACGAAAGGAGATAATAGATTTCTATTACTCTGAACTTGAACTTGTATCAGGAATGAGACACTCACTGGAAAGAATTTTTTGTCTCTAATTCAGCAAATATCCATTCTTGATCAACTATGTTTCTTTGATTTTATTTATGTTCCTAAAATTATACATAAGCAATATGATAATGAATGGTTAAATGTTAGCCACACCTCACCCTACCCAGCTATTAGTAACCTGTGATTTTATTGACGAACTAGTTTGTGTTCACCTACATGTTTGTTTTGTAATCACCAAAATCAAACTAAATGCACTGATATCCAGTCTTTTCCAACTCATACTAATCACAACATTGCTTATAAAGTATTGGAAATAAAGTTTTATTTAAATGAACCACATAAGCTTCTAAATTGTTTCCTTAAAATTAATCAGTTAAAATTGAGTAATCTTGGACTCAAATCCCTTATTTTTTTTTTCATTTTTCTATTTCTATGCACACGGACGCACACACACACACACTATAGCCCTTAGCCGTAAGACAATATTGTTGTTGGTAGGTACTATAGAGTCAGTTCCAACTCACAGTGACCCTGTGAACTAGAGAACCAGACACTGTCCAGTCCTTCACCATGCTCACGAGTTTTATCCCTAAGCCCATTGTTGCAGTCACTGTGTCAACTCATTTTTTGAGTGTCTACCTCTTTTCTGCTGACCCTCCACTCTTTTGATGTCATTCTCCATGGACTGATCCCTCCTGACAATATGTCCAAAGTGTGTAAGACAGAGTCTCTCCATCCTGGCTTCCAATGAACCCTCTGGTTGTACGTCCTCCAAAGCAGATCTGTTTGTCCTTGTGGCAGTCCATGGCATGCACAATATACTTCTCCAACACGACTCTAAGGTGTCAATTATTCTTCTGCCTTCCTTATTCATGGTCCAGCTTTTGCATGCATCTGATGCGATTGAAAATAAAATGGCTTGAGTCAGGCACACTTTAGTCTTCAAGGTGACATCTTTACTTTTCAACACTTTAAAGAGGTCTTTTGCAGTTGATTTTTCCAATGCAATGCCTCTTTTGACTTCTTGACTGCTGCTTCCATGGGTGTTGATTGTGGCACCAAGCAAAATGAAATCCTTTATAACCTCAATCCTTTCTCCATTTATTAAGATGTTGCTAACTGGTCCAATTGTGAGGATTTTTGTTTTCTTGATGTTGAATTACTAGCCATACTGAAGGCTGTGGCCTTTGATCTTCATCAGTTAAGTATTTCAAATCCTCTTTGCTTTCAGCATACAAAAACTCTTAGATTTCCAGAATTATTCTGACACATTTACATACTAAGAGTCTTAATGGGTAAAGTGGCTCATATACCCAATAATGACAAGTGCTTTGTTGCTGACAGACACTGTTTAGTCAGTACTGACTCAATGCAATGCTATGAACAACAGAATAAAATACTGCCTAGTCCTGGGCCATTCTTGTTATCATTGTTACATTTGAGTCCACTGTTGTAGTAACTGTGTCTGTTCATTTTGCTGAGGGTAGGTTCTTCAAGTCCTCTTCACATTCAGCAAGCAAGTCTGTGTCATTGTTGCAAGATATTAAGGAGTCTTCCTCCACCTCCCATGTCTCATCTTCTTCATATAGTCCAGATTCTCGGACAATTTGTTCAGTATACAGATTGAATAGATATGTCGAAAAGATACAACCCTGACACACACCTTTCCTAGCATTAAACCACACAGTGTCACCTTGCTTTGTACAAGGGACTGCCTCTTGTACCATGTACTGGTTTCCAAAGAGAAGAACAATTTTCTGGAATTTACATTCTTTACAACGTTACCCATGATTTGTTATGACCCACACAGTCAAATGCCTTTGCATAGTCAGTAAAATACAAGCAAACATCTTTATAGTAATCTCTGCTTTCGGCAAACGTCCATCTGGTATCAGCAATCATATCCCTCATTCCAAGAACTCCTCTGAAACCAGTTTGAATTCCCGGCAGTTCCATGTTGATATACTGTTTTTTAATTATCTTCAGCAAAATTTTAGCATCTGGCATTAATGTTGTTGCTTGATAATTTATGCTTTGCAATGGATTACTTTTCTTTGGAATAGAAACAAATATTAATCTCTTTAGGCAACTGGCCAGGTAGCTGCCTTCCAAATTTCTTGGCATAGATGAATGAGTGTTTCCAGCATTGCATGTGCTTGTTGAAACATCTCAGTTAGTATTCCGTCAGTGCCTCGAGCCTTGTCTTTCACTAATACCTTCAGTGTAGCTTGGAATTCTTCCTTCAGTACCATCAATTCTTAAACATATGCTACCTCCTGAAATGGTTGAACCTCTTCCAGATTTTTTTGGTACAATGACTCTGTGTATTCCTTCCACCTCCCTTTGACACTTCTTGGAGCCATTTAATGTTTTGTCAATAGAATCTTTGAATATTGCATCTCAAGGCTTGAATCCTTATATTCATTTCTTTCAATTTGAGAAATACTAATCACGTTATTCTCTAAACTGCAAGTCTTTCTACATGTCATTATAATACTTTACTTTGTTTCCTCAAGCCACCCTCTAAAATATGCTGTTCATCTGTTTTACTTCATCATTTCTTTCATTCATTTTGGCTACTTAACATTCAGAAGTAAGTTTCAGAGTCTCTTCTGACATCCATTTGGGTATTTTCTTTGTTTTCTGTCTTTTTAACAACACTTCACTTTTTTTCACATGTGACATCCTGATGTCTGCTCACAACTCATCTGCTCTTCAGTCATTAGTGTCCCATGCATGAAGTCTACTCTTGAGATGGTCTCTAAATTCAGGTGGGATATACTCAGAGTCATACTTTGGCTCCTCTCTCGAACTTGTTTAAATGTACTTCAGCTGGAATTCGCAACTGATGGTCTGTTCTGCAGTTGGTCCCTGGCCTTGTTCTGACTAATAATATTGAGATTTTCTGTTGTCTGTTTTCACAAATGTAGTCAGTTTAGTTCCTGTGTACTTCATCTGGTGAGGTCAATATAGATAATCACTGTTTATTTGGTTCAAAAAGGTGTTTCTAGTGAATAGGTGATAATCTTTAAAAATTCTACCATGCAACCTCCTGCACCGTTTCTATAACAAAGGCCATATTTTCTGACAACCAATCCTTCAGTTCAGAAATAATGGAGAAATAGTGATTATACTTACTGAACTCTAATCCTTATTCTCATGGAATAAAGTAGAACACTGCATTAAGTGGTGACATTCACAACTCCTATGTAAAAGCTATACAGTTCAAGAGGGCAGAAAAGTGACCAGTTGTTAGGGTAAGTGATAGAGATGAGAAACAGCAGTGGTAGCTCTGGCCACAACGAAAATGATTTACAATAGTGTTGGTAGAAGCAACAGGAACGACTGTTTCTTATTCCAACCAGTGCCAGGCAGCAAATTGCAGACACTCTGACAACAGAAAGTGTTACGCAGATAAAAGATAAAAACAGCATGGCACTTGACTAGATAACTGTTTGCTGGGAAGAAGCAAACGCAACCTGATACATATCCCTTAAAGTGCTTCACTGTGTCATCTGCAGGCAGGCTAATCACTAGAATCCAAGAGCCTTGAAGATACCCTACCGTGCAGCTTAAGACCAGGTGGTGCTCAGTAACACAAATCTGAGTCTGAATCTTTGTGACTTTGGGGCAGATTTTCAAACCTTGGTCTCTACATTTTTAAATTAGTAATAACAACGACATCTTCCTCCTATAGTTTTTGTATTAAACAAAACCTTGCACATATGGGTACTACAAAGCAAATTAACCAAAACCGAACCCATTAACATCAAGTCAATTCCAACCCACAGAGACCCTACAGGACAGAGTAGAACTGCCCCCATAGAGTTTCAAAGAGCACCTGGTGGGTTAAACTGTTGACCTTTTGGTTAGCAGAGGTGGCACTTAAGCACTACACCACTAGGATTTTCAAAGCAGAAGAACACGTGAAATACTTGGAACAAGGCTAGTTTTGCTGTTGCTGTGTAATTTAGCTGACAGTTCCCTGTAACTTATTATAACCCGTTGCTGCCCGCTTGATTCCAGCTCACAGTTCTTCTACAGGGAAGAGCAGATCTTTGCCATAGCATTTTCAAGGCTGTGACCTTCATGGAAACAGACTGCTACATTTTTTCTCCCACAGAGCAACTTCTGAGTTCCAATCGCTCACCTTTGGGTTAGCAACCAGGTGCTTAACCACTGTATCATCCGGACCCTCAGAACTATTGCGTTTTACTACGGTAAATACTTTGGAAAATGCAATAATTGTTGTTTAAGTAATGTGTTAGTTAGTAGTAATGTGAGCATGTACAATATAAATGACTTAGCAAAAATAACATAACTTGATTTATCCAGTTAGTATCTGGAAGCAGATTCAATACAAGTGTATTTAGCAGATAACTGAGATTGTCTCTTAAGTATGGGAAATATCTTTTGATTATTTGGTGTGAAAAAATCCTTATAAAAATATACTCTTTTAAATTTCTTGGTTGATGAAGTAAGCATTATTCACTGCAGTGACTATTTTGAAAAGATATAAACCAAAAAAACCAAACCCACTGCCATCAAGTCAATTCTGACTCATACTGACCCTATAGGTCAGAGTAGAAGTGCTCCGCAGAGTTTCAAGGAGCACCTTGCAGATTTGAACTGCCAACCTTTATGTTTGCAGATGCAGCACTCAACCACTACACCTGATAATGCTACAAACGGCTAGCATTTACCGTGATTTTTAAACATCTGGGGGGGTCTTCTCCAAGGTATTTTTCCTCCTTATCTCCCATCTTTGCTATTCACCTATCATCAAACACTGTTTAGTCTGTCAGCCTCTAAAATCCAAACCAATAAAACTCCAAAGCACACATACAACCTCTCTCTGACATACAGATACACTCATTCACTTTTCTAAGAGTCATCCATCAGCTTCAGGTGAAAAAAAATCATAACCACTAAACTTGTTTGGCTGTCTGTTAAAATATGGGTCAACAGGAATTGAGATATCTGGATGAAAGGACATCTTTTAAGGAAGTATACAGGCTTTGGTGAAGAGTTCCGAGATTTATTTGCATTCTCAGGAGACATTTTTTTACTTAATTCATAGGGTCTTAGCTTATGTTCCACATAGACAAGTATTTAAAAAAAAAAAAAAGTGCCGTTGATAGACAACTATGTTAGGAAAAAAAAAAAAGAAAATGTCTCCTGGATAAATGAATTACAATTATACAGTTGCTTTGGTTTTATTTAAAAAAATAAAAATCTCTATTTTCACAGTTATAGCACTTTTTGTTCCTAAAATCAAGCATTTTTCTTATCTATTTATAAAAAAAATAAAAATACCTAAATAACTTTGCAAATCTTTTTATGCATCAACTTATAAACAGGTTTTGCAATGTCACAGGAAGAGGGAAGCAACTGGCGAACATTCACAATATATGGAGATCATCCAGACAGTTCAGGAATTTATGTGATACTTCACAATAGGTCATTTGACTGTGTCAACATAGAAAAGAATAAAATATAAATCTTTAAAATTCTGTCTATAAAGCACACATAGATTATATGATGTTCTCCTGAGCTTTCAGATTTTGTATCTTTTGCTTAGAAAGTCCCTTGACCTTGGGATTTGGCAGTCACTCTGAATAAGTTTGTTTAATATCCATGTTGAGTCACAGAAATTGAACCTGCATGAGTGAAACAGGTCAGTGTCTTCAACTTTCTTAGACGCATTCCATACACCTTCAGTAATGCAGTATGAATTCAATGTTTCTAAAACACCCATTTGATCAAGCCACTTCTCTTTTCAAAATCTTTTAAAGGTGAAATTTGCTCAGAAAGTCCTTCCATTTTCTGGTAACAGATTACCATCCATGCACACACACACACACACACATCATAGTCCTCTCCCTCCTCTCTTCTTACACACATCCAACACACACCACGCTCTGGGCCCATATCAGAGTTCTCAGACTTCACTGATGCCCTGCTGGTGTCATGCCTGGGTGTCTTTAAACATGCAGTATCCTCTTCTTAGAATTTCCCTCTTTAAGCTTTTTCCTTCCTAATCTTGTCACACTCTGCTTCTCTTTTCATAGCCCCTTCTGCCTTTGCATAGCAAGCCTATATTTCTTTCTTAAGTCATACTTGGGTGGTTATATTCTATAGGAATTTTTTCTAGTTCATCTCCAATCCTGAGTTGAATTCAGTGATCCTCCTGTGTTTTCCCATAGTCTCTTATGTTTACCTTCATCATAACACAGAATATGTTCTACTGCTATTTATTGGTCCTTTTCTCTATTTAACTGTGAGTGGCCTGCAGTCAAGGGCCACATTTTAGTTATCTTTATGTCTGTAACACAGTGTATACTATGCGCCAGTTTTTCAGTAAAAGTCTGTTGACTGAATGATTGGATCTAGGGGCAAAAAAAAAATTCTTGTTAAAAACCCCTTTCCTTTCTTTCTTGTTATCTCTAACACAATCACATTTTATGAAAAAAAATTAAGATCTAAAAATTTGTCTGGATTTTCTTCTCTTTTAAAGTCAACAGATATTTTCTAAGACTTGGCCCTCTCTCTTTTTTATAATATACACTCATTTAAATAAGTACAGATACAGTGTTCCCTTATGAGTCGGATCCGACTCGACGGCACTTGGCTTGGCTGGCTTGCTTCTAGAGTGGGCTAAATGTTTTTAATTCTAGCAAAACAAACTGTATCTGCAAAAGCAGTCAAAGTCAAAATGAAAGCTGAAGAATGCAAAATATAATTATGCTACCATCACAGCCAGTGCTAGGTTCAAACAAAGTAATTTAAGAGTTATATATGCTTTCATCATTCTATTTTTTGTATAAAAATAAAATGGTACTTTAATGGGAAAAGTGCAGCTGCACTGATTGGAATTTAGTAAAAAAAATTAAATGATTATACATGCCAAAGGTATTAGCAGTATGTTGAATTATTTTAATAGTTACGGAGGAAATATAGGGTTATCTTAGATTTTAAAGATTAATATTAATCATCAAAAACTGATACTTTTTTGAACTGCAGATATATGACTACCTAATCGATACTGTAGACTGGGTAATAAAATAATAATTTACAAGTACTTAGCAGAAATCTATGGCTACTAAGAATCAACAGAGGAAAAACAAATGAATTAGATGAATTTCATTTTATATGGAGTGACTATCCACACAAAGATGGAGACATCTAAAGATTTAGTGTATCATGATTCTTGCACTACATTTGACATCTCTTATAACATTGTAGTAGTCAAAAGTCATAGATGTGGTCAAGCCCATACTAAAATATTTTTTACAGTATTTTGTTCCTAAGGAACCTAATGTTTTTCAAGACTCTAACTCAAGGTTTTCCTACTAAATAACTTGAATGGCAGGATGATACTGTACTTTAACTTTGCTTTTTCACACAAATTTTAACAGTAAATTATTAGTAACAATAAAAATCTCAACATGCCCTTGAAAGTGGGCAGACTTAAAGATATTAGTGTACTATGCATCTCACTTTTAAACCAAACCTATTGCTACCAAGTCAATTCCAATTCACACCAACCCTACAAGTACTTGGCTGGCTACAGAGTAGAACTGCCCCATAGAATTCCCAAAGAGCGCTTGATGGATTCAAACTGCTGACCTTTTCTGGCACTTAACCACTACACTATCATCATTTCCAAATAGTTTAAGGGACTCCCAATGTAGCTAACGGCAATCTCCTTTTCAGTGATCACCTGCAACCACATGTCACATCCTTACTGTTGTTGTTAGGTGCTGTTGAGTTGGCTTCAGCTCATAGCAACCCCACATAACAGGACAGAATTGCGTCCTAGAGTTTCCTAGGTAGTAATCTTTACTGGAGTAGATCACAGGTTGTAATCTTGATGAGAGCAGATCTCCAGGTCTTCTTTCCTACAGAGCTGCTTGTTAAATTCAATCCACCAACCTCTTGACTAGCAGTTTAACACTTAATTATTATGCCATCAGCATTCCTTGCTAAGTCCTTTGCAATTAAAAGAAAAAAAACAACGATGAAACATCGGGTCGTGTATGAAGGGTAGAAGTCAGAAGGGGTAACAAGCTCAAGTTCAAAGACATCAAAACTAATTTTCCATATCTAGAAGTAGAATGATCATTGTCTTCCCATACATTGTAACTGCCCTGTAACACCCCCAATAGGCTGAAATGAATCAAGAGGAAGAAGGTCACAAAATGCATACACAGTTAATATACAGAAAGTTTGCTTGTGTGTGTGTGTGTGTGTGTGTGTGTGTGTGTGTGTGTGTGTGTAAAAGCACTGCATCGCAATCAGCACTGTCCAAAATCAAAAAGGACTTTCATGGAAAATTAGATAATACTCAGATCATATTTTCAAGTAAAATGTGGCAAGTAAGGAACACTACCTACTTACTCATCATTCACTGACGTGACTAGATTTTAAAGACCAGGTTATTATGCAAACATTAGCATTATGCAAAAATGGAGGATGACAACATCAAATCACAAAGTATTATGACCATGGCTTTTGGCTATATCCCTTTGGACCTAAGTGATAGAAAATGTAGGAAGATGCTGTATGTCCCATTGATCATGAAAAGGTTACTAGTAGATGTATGTATTTAGTGCACAAAACAGTTGAATATTAGATGTTTTTACTATTATCATAAATGAAAACTGTAGGAAAACAAGCCCATCAAAAAGTGAGGATTAGGTGTACTGAATAATCATGTGTCAAGAGTAATTATTACAGAAGTAATTTAAGTATTTGATGGAGTAGAAATCAAAAGAAGTGAATTAGAAGACCTCTAAGAGCACTCTCTACCACACATCTGTCAGTTTCCCTAATGTGGTGACTTGCATATTGCTATGACACTGGAAGCCTTGCTAACAGTATTTCAAATACCAGCATGGTCACCCTTGGTGGACAGATTTCAACTGAGTTTCAAGATTAAGACAGACTAGGAAGAAAGACTGGCAGTCTTCTTCTGAAAAAACTGGCTAGTTGAAACCTCATAAATGGAAAGCAGAGCATTACCTAATAGTGCCAGAAGATGAGACTCCAGGTTGGAAGGCACTCAAAAGACAAGTGGGAATAACTGCTTCCTCAAGAACGGAGTAGAGCTTCCAGGACCTCTATTCGCCCACATGGTACATTCAAAATGAGAAGAAACAACTACAAATATCCACTAATAGTCAGAATATGAAATGTACAAAGCATGAATCCGGGAAAATCAGAAGTCATCAAAAATAGAATGTGTAATGATGAAGATCCTAGGTAACTGTGACCTTATATGAACTGGTATTCCCAATTTTGATCAGCCCATCACATGGTCACTATGTTGGGGATGACAAATTGAATAGGAATGGTACAGCATTCATCATTGAAAACCACACTTCAAGATTTATCCTGAAGTACAACCCTGTTAGTGATAGAGTAATGTCCATATGACTACAAAGAAGACCAATTAATACAGCTTGTATTCAAATCTTTAACCAATTACTACAGCCAAAGATAAAGGAATTAAAGATTTTTTTGCCAACTTCTGTAGTCTGAAACTGATCATTCAATGAAGATGCATTAATAATTACTAGAAACGGAAATGTGAAAGTTGGGACAAAAGAGGGTTAGTAGCTGGAAAATATGGTCTTGGTGACAGAAATGACACCAAAGGGCTCATGATAGCATTTTGTAATCCCAATGACTTCTTCCTTGCAAATGTGTTTTTTTACCAACATAAATGGTGACTACATACATGGATACTACACACAGATAGAACATACAGGAACCAAACTGGCTATCCCTGTGGAAAGAAATGGTGGAAAAGCTCAGTATCATCAGTCAGAACAAGGCCAGGGGCCCAATGTCAAATAGATGCCCTGAAAGCAATAAACTTTGAACAGAAACATAAAGAAAAACTCACTTACAGCTCCCGGACACCCCCAAAAGAACCAAAGAACTTCCCAGATGAAGAAGCCTTTCTGAAACTATCGGAGGGTGAGTACAAAAGGATTACATATCTGATGGAACACCAGTGCTCTGAAATCCAACAAATCAATAACAATATCCAAGAGATAGAAAATTGAATTTGAAGCCAAGAAAATAGAATTGAACAAATGGAAAATAGACTTTCCTACTTGGAAGGCAGAACTGCTAACTCCAGCATCTGTGAGGAGAAATCAGAAAAAATGAAACAAGAAAAATGAAGAAACATTAAGAAGCATGTGAGACTCTACTAAGAGGAACAATCTATGATTAATTGGAGTTCCTAAACAGGGAGGGACACATGAAAACACAGAGAGTATTGTTGCTGAGCTGCTGACAGAGAAGTTCTCTGAAATTATGAAAGATGAAAATACAGAGATCCGAGATGCATATCGAACGCCACACTCAATATAGATTCCAAAAGAAAGACTCCAAGACATATTGTAACCAAGCTTAACAAAATGAAACATAAGCAGAAATTCCTAAAAGCAGCAAGACTCAAAGCAAAGCTAACATTCAGAGGGAAACCCTGTAGGCTTTCATCTGATGTCTTGGCAGAAATGATGCTGGCACAGAGGCAATGGGATGACACATTCAAAGCCTTGAAGGAGAAGAACTTCCAACCAAGAATTATATACCCTGCAAAACTACCTTTCAAATATGAAAATGAAATTAAGACATTCCCAGATAAACAGAAACTCGGAGCCTTTTTGAAAACAAAACCAAAACTACAAAAAATACTGCAAGAATCTCTTGGCTTAGAAGAACAAAACCATTAACTGTATTTTAGGAGGAAATACAGGACACATCATCCAGAAACCTACTCAGTTAAGGAAGACTCCAAACTCAATCAAAACTACAATATTAAAAGAAGTGATCCAGTAATCATATCATGAAAACTATGATATCATCATATTAAAAAGAGGGATATACTACAGTAGTTACAGTCCTTCCAGATGGAGAGAAAGTTAATAAGATTTCTTATAGTTAAAATTCAATATAGACATAGACCTTTAAGGGGGATCAGAAGGGCAGCCACAAAGCACAAAAAAGATGCAACATATCAAATCAATAAATGTAAAATAGCAGTCTCAACAGCTACAAAACTGATACTGAAAAAGGGTGAAAAATCAACTCATAAAGGATGTTCCAGAAGAGAACAGTAACAACAGAGGAAACATCAACACAAAAATAAACACAACACAAGGACAGCACTAAACACATACCTATCACTAATTACATTGAATGTAAATGGACTGAATGCTCCAGTAAAGAGACATCAAATGACATGTTGGATCGAAAGACACATCTTGTCTGTATGTTGCTTACAAGAAACTCACCTTAGACTTAAAGATATGAACAAACTGAAAATTAAAGGATGGAAGAATACATACCAAGCTAACAATATGCAAGGAATAGAATGTGTGGCAATACTAATCTCAGATAAAATATATTTTAAAATAAAATCCACCATTGTGGATGAGGATGGACACTATTTATTGCAGAAAGGCTCAATATATAAGCATGACTTCACAATATTAAATATTTATGTACTCAATACTAGAGCATCTAAACAAATTGAAGAAATACTGACTAAAGTCAAAAATGAGACAGATCACTCCACAATAATAGTGGGAAACTTCAACACTCCACTTTTGACAGATCTTCTAGAATAAAGCTCAATAAAGACACAGAAGATCTTCTTGCAACAATTAACCAACTAGCCCTCATGGATATATACAGAACTTTCTATCCATCAGCAGACAACTACACCTTCTTCTCCAATGCACACGGAACATTTTTTAGAATAGACCATGTGTTAGGACATAAAGTAAATCTCAAAAAAAATGCATACCACTGAATTATTGCAAAGCATCTTTGCAGACCATAAAGCCATAAAAGTAAAAATCAATAGAAGAAAACATAGAGATAGAAAGTCAAACTCATGGAAAGTGAACAACATCTTGCTCAAAAAGCCATGGGTTATAGAAGAAATCAAGGATGAAATAAAAAAATATATATATAGATTCAAATGAGAATGAAAACACTTCTTACCAGAATCTTTGGGATGCAGCCAAAGCAGTGCTCAAGGGTCAGTTAATCTCTATAAATGCACACATGCGGAAGGAAAAAAGAACCCAAACCAAAGAACTAACCTTAGAGCTTTAACAAATAGAGACAAAGCAACAGAAGAAAACAGATCATGAAAATTAGAGCAGAACTAAATGAATTAGAGAATAGAAGAACAATCAAAAAAACTGAAAAGACCAAAAGCTGGTTTTTGGAAAAAGCCAGGTCAACAAAACTGACAAACCATTGGCTAAACTTACTAAAAAAAAAAACAGGAAAGTAAACAAATAACCCAAAGAAGAAATGAGATGGAAAATGTCACAACAGATCCAACAGAAATAAAAAAAATGTCATAATAGAATACTATGAAAGATTTCAACAAATTTGAAAACATAGAGGAAATGGACAAATTCCTAGATTTGTATCACCTACCAAAATTATCAGAAGGTGAAGCAGAACAACTTCATAAATCCATCACAAAGAAACAGATTGAAAAAGTCATCAAAAAACTACCAACCAAAAAAGCCCTGGCCCAGATAGTTTCATCCTAGAATTCTACCAAGCTTTTAGAGAAGAGTTATCTCCAATACTACTGAGACTATCTCACAGCATTGAAAAGGATGGAATACTCCAAATTCATTCTATGAAGCCATCATAATCCTGATACCAAAGCCACGGAAAGATTCTAGAAAAAAAGGAAGATTACAGATCAATATCATTCATGAATTTAGATGCAAAAATCTTCCACAAAATACTCACCACTAGAATACAAGAACATATGGAAAAAAAAAAAAAAATCCATCGCAACCAAGTTGGATTCATACCAGGGATGCAAGTCTGGTTCAACATCAGAAAAACAATTAATGTGATCAACCATATAAATAGCACAAAAGACAAGAATCACCTGATTTCATCTATTGGTGCAGAAAAGGCATTTGATAAAACCCAACAGCCATTCATGCTAAAAACTCTCAGCAAAATAGGACTAGACAGCAAATTCCTCAATTCAATAAGGGCCATTTATACAAAGCCAACTGCCTACATGATCCTGAACAGAGACTGAAAGAATTCCCCCTGAGAACGGGAACTAGACAAAGATACCCTCTCTTACCTCTCCGATTAAACATTGTACAGAAGTTCTAGCCAGAGCAATTAGACAAGACTAAGAAATAAAGAGTATATGCATCAGCAAAAAGGAAGTAAAAATCTCCCTACTTGCAGATGATATGATTGTATACGAAGACAATCCTAAAGAAACCACAAGTAAACTACTCAGACTGATAGAAGACTTCAGCAAAGTCTCAGGATACAAAATAAACATAAGTAAATCAGTAGGATTCCTTTACACCAATGATGAGACTATTAAAGAAAAAATCACCAAATCAATACCATTTACTATAGCCTCCAAGAATATAAAATATCTAGGAATAAATCTAACCAGAGAAATATCAGACCTTTACAAAGAGAACTACAAGACCTTACTACAAGAAACTAAGAGAGACTTAAACAAATGGAGAAACCTACCCTGCTCGTGGATAGGAAGACTTAATATTGTGAAAATGTCTATTTTACCCAAACAGTCTACTTATATAATACAATCCCAATACAAATTGGGACAATTTTTAGTGAGGTAAAGAACCAAATCATCAACTTTGTTTGGAAAGGTAAGAAACCCCGGATAAGTAAAGCTCTATTTAAGAAGAAGAACACACACTGAGAGGCCTCAAACGACCTGTCTTTAGAACTTATTACACTGCCACAGTTGTCAAAACAGCCTGGTACTGGTACAAACCAAGACAGATAGATCAATGGTACAGAGTGTAGACTCCAAAGATGCCACCATCCTCCTATGAACAGTTGATATTCGACAAAGGCCCTAAGATGTTAAACTGGGGTAAAAGCAATCTCTTCAACAAAATGTGCTGGCAAAATTCGATATCCGTCTGCAATAAATTGAAACAAGACCTATATCTCACACCTTACACAAAACCCAACTCAAACTGGATAAAAGACCTACATATCAAATCTAAAATGATAAAGCTCATCCAAGAAAACACAGGATCAACAATGGAAGTTTTAATAACAATGCAGACAGACTTGAAAATCTGATAAACAAACTACAATCAACAGAGGAGAAAATAGACAAATGGGATCTACTAAGGATCAAACACTTTTGTTCACCCAAAGACTTTATTAATAGAATTAAATGGCCACCTACAGAATGGGAAAAAATACTTGGCAACTCTGTCAGACTGATGCCTGATCTCCATAATCTATAAGGTACTACAAAATATCAACAAGAAAAAGATTAATCATCCAATTAATGGATGGGCAAAGGAGATGGACAGACACTTCTCTGAAGAGAAGATCCAGGCAGCCAAAACACACATGGGGACATGCTCACGATCACTAGCTATTAAAGAAATTCAAATCAAAACTACAATGAGATACCATCTCACCCCAACATGGTTGGTCATGATCCAGAAAATGCAAAACAGCAGATGCCGGAGAGGCTATGGAGAAAGTGGAACTCTTCTACACTGCTGGTGGGATTGCAAAATGGTGCAGACTCTGGAAAACAACCTGGCACTTCCTTAAAAAGCTAGAAATAGATACACTATTTGATCCAGTAATTCCACTGTTTGGAATATATCCTGCAAGAATCAAGGGCATTCACACCAACAGATACATGTACATGAATGTTTATTGCAGCACAGTCCACGATAGCAAAAAGATGGAATCAATCCAGATGCCCAACAACAGAGGAATGGATAGGTAAACTACAGTACATATACTCAATGGAACACTATACAATGATAAAGAACAGTGATGATTTTAGGAAGCATCTCATAACCTGGTTTCTATTGGTAGACACTATATTGAGTGAAAGCAGTCAGCAGCAAAAGGACAAATACTGTATGAGGCCCCTACAATAAGAAGTTAAAAACAGACTCATGCATAGAAGAAAAGACCCTTCGATGACTGCAAGAGTGGGGAAGGAGGAAGGAAACCCTATGGGGCAGTTCTCCTCTGTCCTTTAAGGTCGCTGTGAGCTAGAATCAATTTGATGGCAGTGTTTTGTTTTGTTTTGTTTTTGAGAAATTATTTAGTTATGACTACTTATTATAACAATAAAACCTCTCCAAAATGGAAGATAAACACCATGTATTAATAATTTAGTCTTGAAGCAAAATAAATTTAGGTTACTTTAGTAGCCAGACATAAGTGATGTTGATTATCATGTAGAAAACTTTTGGCAGTAATTATAAGATGTGCAATGATATCACACACATACCCTCTCCATCTCCTCCAAAAGCCATATTGTTATTCAAAATTAAGAAGTCTGCATTTCTGTATTCTAGAGTGATTCCTTTCTAAACGTTCTCCTGAAAGCATGGAAAGTCCCTTTAAGTCACAGTTCTGGTGACTCACTTCACCATGGTAATAATCGGCCTGTGAGATTTCCTTTTAATATCTGATCAGACTGGTTTCAAGTGGCTGCTTTCCAGAAACACCTTGCCAGGACAAGATCACCTCACATTCAAGTCAGGACACAGAACAACCAGAACCAAAATTGCTTGAGAGAAAGGAATGTGCGTGTGGTATCAGCCTCAAGACAACTGAGGTTGAACAGTGTCTTTAAAATTAATTAATTAGAAAGCAAAATTGCCAGATGGTTTAGAACCCAGCTGTGGCTGTGAGCTATTCCACATGCTATAAAGAAGAAGGCTGTCTTGGGAACAGGCAGGAATTCTTGAGCAGTTAGAACGTCCTGAGGGAAAAGTTGCAGAAGGGCAGTCTTAGGAAGCAGAGAGAGGAAGTTGCCCCACAGCCAAGGGACAGCCTTGCCCTTCTGACATAGATAAGCTGCTGCTTACATTTCTTGGATAAAATCTTGCCACTTCTGTCTTTTTGCTTTTCCTTTCAGTTTTTGAACTCTTTTTCATTCCTAGAAGGCGTCAGCCATGTTTATCTCTGGGCATTTGCTTGTGTGCTTCTCTGAGCCTGAAATACCCCACACTTTCTCTCCTTCCCTTTGACTGGCCAACAACTTCACATTTCAGCTTAGTTTTCACTTTCACCAGAGAGGTTTTTGGATTACCCCTCTGTCATGGACGGAATTGTGTTCTGAAAAATATATGTCAACTTGGTTAGGGTATGTTTCCAGATATTGTGTGGTTGAAAACCATTTTCTCATTTGATGAGATCTTCCTATTGCTGCAAATCCTATCACTATGATGGAATAACAGAGGTTATAGTGATGAGATATACAAGAATAGATAGTATTGTAAGCCAATCTCTTTGGACATAAAAGAGAAACAAGCAGAGAGACAAGGGGATCTCACACCACTAAGAAAATAGCACTGAGAGCAGAATGTGTCTTTGGACCTGAGGTTCTTGTGCTGAGATGCTCCACAAGGATCTTCTTCTAGAGGTGACAGAGAGAGAAAGCATTCCCCTGGAGCCAGCACCCTGAATTGGACTTCTAGCCTACCAGACTGTGAAAGAAAAAAAATTCTCTTTGTAAAGCCATCCACTTGTAGTATTCCTGTTATAGCAACATTAGAAAACTAAGACACCACCCTGCAAAATCTAGGTTTGATGTTTCACAATAACACCCTATTCATCTTCTATGAAAACACCTTGATTATTACTTATATAATTGTCTATATCCTCGAACAGATCAACACCAAAACAGTAAGGACAGCATTCTTTTTTTTTTTTTCTCCCAGTTTTATAACTTCACTACTGAGCACAGTGTTCAGAACATGGAATTTTTTTGGTAAATATTAAGTGAATAAGTGGCTTACCTTAGCCCAGAAGTCTTCTGCAGGTGGCTCTCTGATACATAACAAAAATTACAGTGATAACCCTAATGGTAACAAACACTCACACTGAGCTCTTTGTCATGCCAGGTACTTGTGTAATACATATTAAATGTATTACTTGGTTTACCCTCATAATTATGAGTACTATGATCTCCACATTATAGGTGAGAAAACCGAGGTTGAAAAAGTTAGAAAAAATTCCCAATGTCACATGGACAGTTTGGAAAGCGCTATTTTGATTGAGAGCTATAGGATTTTAGAGGCTGAACCCAATCTTAATGTAACAATTATTGTCTCTTTTAATCACCCTGTGTTTTTTAGTATGCACTGACACAATCAACCAATGATTCTTAATTGAGCGCTTACTAAGCTACTTTATTTTAATAACAACAGCTGGCTTTCTTTCCTTGGTTATCTGCATTAGCTACTGATTAGGTTGTATTGTTAGGAATAGTGGTCCTAAGCCTGGCCACTAGAGCTTCTGGATGAAAATCAACACAGTTTACAATACCGGACCAATTAAAGAATAGCATCTTATTCATTGAAATTTAATTAAAATTACACTTCAAAATAGTTGTATCTTAGTTAGGAATGTGAAGGGAAGACACATGGAACCCACCACCCTGGTATCAGAAGAGCCATTAACACAGGGGTCTGGATGGGTGGTAGGAGGAACACCTCTGTCCCAGCTCAGGGCTGATTATTTCAGTGTTGTAGTCGGAGGGAAAATGTAGTTGAATGGCTCATCTGCCAGCTGTTGCCAGGTGACCTTCAGATTCTGATTACTAACTTTCCTTAGCTGGAAGTGTTGGGAACAGAACTTTTTGCTTTTTGACAAAGAGATTGTTCTGCTGATTCTTACTGAAACATAGCAGAAGAGCTTGAATATCAGTCTTTCCAAGAAAGAGTTTTCAATATTAGATGTAATAGGTAAGAGACTAAAGGGGAATCAACCAGGAATAAAGAAATCTTGGAAGGTATTTCCTCTTATTCCAACGCAAGAGTTATAGGCACACAGAATATTCACAGCTGCACCACCCATCCAGAACGACAGCAATAGCTGCATGTAGCCCCCAAAACCTTGAAATGTAGCTTTTCTGCACTGATGAACTGTAACTTAAAATGGACACTGGATTCTAAAGATAGTATGAAAATAAGTATTTCATAAATCATTTTACATGGATTTCATATTGAAATATTATTTTAATTAACACAAACATTAAAATTTATTTTAACTGTTTCTTCTTTGCTTTTTAAAATGTGGCTACTATAAATTTTAAGCTTATAAGTAAGCTTTCATCTGTGGCTTATTTTCTTTGTCTGTTGGACAGTACTGGTTTATAGGATGGTGATATTTACTATGTTAGATTTAATCTCATTTTAAAACCGAAAAACAAACTCATTGCTGTTGAGTCAATTCTGACTCATAACAACCCTACAGGACTGAGTAGAACTGCCCCATAGAGTCTCCAAGGAGTGTCTGGTGGATTCAAATGGTGTACTTTTGGGTTAGCACCTTAACTACTATGCCACCAGGTTTCCGATCTTACTTTAGCAGGATTTTAATTCTCCTTAATCTCTAAATATTTGGTTTAGAGTCTTTAAACTTTTGATACTTCAAAATGTGACCTAAGAAAGTCCTTATATTTCAATATTTTTGACTAAATGTAACTTCTTGAAATTTAGCTCTGTGATTCAGACTAAAGAGAAAAGTTTTGACAACATTTAGCCTGAAAAAGCAGGAGAAACTAAAACAAAAAAGTTACTAGATGGTCAGTTCTGACTTGTGTTGACCATATGAGGTCTGATAATTAAGTCTGCAAACTTCATTGTTCTAAGCACTATGTATCTCATTGCTGAATATCACTATGGTCACCTTCAAAGTACTTGCCTGGAGAAGCCATACACTGACACCAACACCTAGTCAACACTTCAGGGCAATTTTGAAACTCTTTCTGGAGAGGACACTATGCATGTTCTCACAGTGGCAAGTTCACAGACTTAACTGTATAGTTGACTGTAAAGGAGTTTTTAGCCAGTAAACAAATAACTGTATTGGGACACCCTCCCCACCCACCTGATCTGGTCCCCAAAGACTTTTTGCTTTACCCAAAGCTAAAGGAAAGCTTCAAAGGAAGACATTTTGATAGCATTCAGGACAGCAAGGTTAATACACAACAGCTCTGTGGCCACTCCAGAGAGAGTTCCAAAATTGCTTTGAAGGTAGACTAGGCACTGGCATGATGCATAGATTCCCAAAGGGAGTATTTCAAAGGTCACAACAGTGATATTCAGCAATGAGATACACAGCACTTTTTCTAGGATGAGGCTGTGAATGCCACTGTCAGGCCATGTACGTCTATCAGAGTAACACTGTGTTCCTTTACGTTGTCAGTATCTGATCTTTCAGAAGTTGATCGCCAGGCTTATCATCAGCACTGCCTCTCCAGAAAAATCAAATCCATTACCACTGAGTTGATTCCAACTTATAGTGACCCTACAGACAGAATGGAACTGTCCTAAAGAGTTTCCAAGGTGTGCCTGATGGATTTAAACTGCCAACATTTTTGGTCAGTGACCTTAGCACGTAGCTGACTACATCACCTGGGTTTCCGAGGTGCCTCTGGATGAATTCATATTATCAGTCTTTCACTTAGCAGCCAAACCCATGAACGCTTTGTAGTGCACAAGGACTCCAGAAGAAATAAAAGTGGCCTTTAATACCAGTAACTATTAGTTTTCTATGACAAGATATGAAAAAAAAAAGAATAAGGATGGATATGAAAGCACAGAATATTGAATCATTGCTATTTTGTCACGAGGTATTCTCTGTGTGAGAGAAAAAGTATGGGTTATCAACACAAGTCAGTTTTAAACTGAGAATTTTATGGATATTTGCATATGACTTCAATTTAGTTTGAAAATTTACACATGGACCACACTGTCTCAATATTTTTCAAATTAAAACTGAATTATTATAGCTTTTTGGGTTCTTAATTTTTTTTTTTAGAGTTTTCCCAAAATGATTCAAGTGAAGAAACTTAATGAAGGTGAAGATTAAGAATAAAACAGGTAACACACACTAACAGCAACATGCTGTCAATACCAAGGCCACTGTCAGGCCATGTGTGTCTATCACAGTAACATTGTGCTATTTTAGGTTGCTAGTGGCTGATCTTTCAGAAGTTGATTGCCAGGTCTATCATCTGTGGTGCCAGATGATGTGATGGAGGAAAGTTATAAAACAGTTTTACCAGAGTGCCAAAGAACTTGAGCCATGAAGGAGGAGGGACAAGTTAGAGATACTCATGGTCACAAATGCACTGGGTTTTTATGCAGGGAGTGAGCATGGAAGAAGCATCCTGACCTCTCTCTCCTCCCATCCTCCAGTCTACTCCTAGATCAAGTCCAATTGGAAGTCCACTTTCCTCTGTAAAAACGTAGAAAGATGGAGAATACACAGGAGATGGGGAGAGGAGACAATAATTAGCACGTATTTTCAATCCACAATTCTTTTGTCTAATATCTACAGCAGAAACCCTGGTGCTGTACAAGTTAAGCGCTATGGCTGCTAACCAAAAGACCAGCAGTTCAGCTCCGCCAGGTGCTCTCTGGAAACGTTATGGGCAGTTCTACTCCATCTATAGGGTCAGTGTGAGTCAGCATCGACTTGGCAGAACCAGGTTTTTTTTTTTTTTTTTTTTTTTTTTTTTTAATATCTACCGCAGTATGAGTAAGTGTAATGACCAACTGGAAAAATAAAATGCATTTTAAAGCCTCACAGAAACATGTTTAATTAAATGAGAGATGCTACATGAGAAAGAAGAAAATTAGCATAGGCTCACTTGTGAAGTTACAAGGAAAATCCATCAGAGTCATAACACTGTGGCAGAATTAAAAAAAAAAAGTTACCCATGCCCATTGCTATCAAGTCAATTCTGACTCCGAGTGATCCTATAGGACACAGTAGAACTGCCCTATGGGATTTCCAAGGAACAGTGGTGGATTCGAACTGTCGACCTTCTGGTTAGCAGCTAGGCTGTTAACCATGGCCCCACCAGCGCTCCAAATAAATGTTAGGGATTTACTGCTTATGTTTCCCTTTTGACCAATTTATGAAGATAAATTATAATGTATCACAGTGAATAAGAATTAAATTAAAAGACAATGAGCTCTTAATTATACGTCTTGAAAATGTGAAATGGATAATTCAGGGAAAAGTGACAAAAGATTAGAATGTAGCTATTTTAACTTCTGATACATGACAACTATTTTGATCCTATTAGTGATTTTCAGTTAATTAAAACTGGAGAAATTTTAAGTCTCTAGTGCAAAAGAACATAGTTCTTTCTGTAGTTTATCACACAACATTACCCTATGTAACCTAATTTTTATAGCAGATAGAACAGATTCAAAAAACATGTTATTTTGTTTAATACTAGCTTTGAATATTTGTATAGCTGTAAGAACACCTGTCCTTACTATGAGAATAGCCACTCTCTCTAATTCTATCCCTCCTCAATTTCCTGGGTACTATTTACTCAAACTCCATGACAAAGCTCTCCAATAATAAACCCATGTCCATCTCCAGAAAGTATTCTCTAACTACCTTGCTCCTCCCAGCCCATTCCTACTCTTTGGTGAGAGGGAGACCAGCACTTTGGAATAATATGTGCCATGAAACTGTTGAACTAAAACAAATACTTAGAGAAATGAATTATCACATGCAGAGTTCATGCCAGAGTTTGGTTGAGATTTTGTTATCAATTAAAATTTATAATCCAGTAATACTAGTACTGTAATCTTGTATCATCGACTGGGGGAGTAAGTACGCATGTCATTTTTCACAAAACAGGAAGACGAGTGAGCTAAAACTGTTTTCTGAAAGGTCTAAGCCTTGTTGTCAGTCTGCTGAAAGGCCACATTTTCACCAAGATCTCTTTCACTTGTTCATACTAGTACCCCACTGAGATCCCTACTAGTCAGCTCACTAAGTATGGGAAGGTTATTTTAACCTGGGCACTTTTCAGAACTTGTACTAGTACCACCCCCTTACCAGTAGAAAATCTCTATCATGCTTCACAGAATACCTGGTTAAAAGCAACAATACAGACTTTTTTAAAGTATCTGAGAGCTTTGAAATACGACTCTGAACGGGACAAATGGACCGATTGAATGAAGTTACTGAGGATAAGAGTTATTACCATTTATGATGATGTCAAAACAAAACTCTTCAAAGTCATTTATTAGTATCTATCACCATATTGTATGGATGTATCTTTCCACTCAATTTGTTCAAGACTTTCCCAAACTTAAACTATTATAAAACTATGTACTTTTCCCATCTCAAAAAATTCATGTTTCCAGGGCAGCTGACTTGAGACTGGAATCCCTGGTGGCATAGGTTAAGTGCCGCCTCTGCCAATCAAAATGTCAGCAGTTCAAATCCACCAGGGGCTCCTTGGAAACTCTATGGGGCAGTTCTAAGCTATAGTGTCTCTATGAGTCAGAACCGACCTGAAGACAGTGGGCTGGGTTATTTCAAGACTGAGAGTGTAGAGTAGTCTAGGAATCCAGATTTGTCTACCAATAGCATTCCCTTTGGAGGAAACAACTTGAGTTGAATGACAATTGGCAGGATTTGAACCACTTTGCTTTAGAGACAAACTCTAATACACTTAATTTTACCATTTTTTAAAGGAAATTGATCAGCTTATTAAAATTTTGATACATTTACTGCAAATGCAATGGGCTAATTATGTCTGGCAAATCCCATTTTCAAAATATGATCCAGATGCCAATATGTACTTCCAATTAAACAAAATTATTGGCCTTCTATTTTTATTTTTAGAAACAATCATCTTTAGGAAAAAATATTTTAATGTTTTCTCTTGCATTTCAAGGGAAAATCTCTAATAAATACTTAAATGCATTGAAAGCAGCAACAGTTTACAAATCACCTTCTATATATCAAATACTCTTCACAGGTATTTGTATGTAATCCTCACAAAAAGGTATCTACTACTGTGCTTACTTTGTAAGTGAAGACAGTGAGGCTCAAAAATTAAAATAACTTACCTAAGATCCCACAATTAAGATCAGAAGATTAGTCTGAAACAGAAAACTCCTGGATATCACACTACCCCCCAGGCTAAAACACAATAAGAAACTAATTTACACATAAAATCAAATCAAAAAGAAATTTTGCATGCATGTGTTTCTCTGGACATTAATTTTTTATTATATAATCATAGTGAGTTTACAGTTTAAAATTATGTAAATAAGTAGTTCCTGTCTAGAAGTATCCTGCTTAGACAGCTTTTATTGTTTTGTTTTAATTCAGCTATTGCTAAAGAAAAAATGCTATTATCACGGACTGTGAATGGCTCTTAGGATGTACACACAACAGGGGCCAAAACATACATACAATGATTCTTCCAAATACAAAACAAAAAAACCCACAAACCCACTGACATTGAGTCTGTTCTGACTCACAGTGACTCTATAGTGTAGTGTGGAACTACCCCTTTAGAGTTTCCAAGGAGCACCTGGCAGATTTCAGTGCCAACCATATGGTTGGCAGAGGCAGCACTTAACCGTCTATGCCACCACGGTTTCCGAAACAGTCCTTACGGGAAAAAAGAATTATGATATCTTCTTAAAGTAAGAGTATCCTCAAGATTCACAACCAAATCAATGAATTTACATGCATTTACGGAGATGTTTAGATGCACAAGGAAGGAACCACATTGTTGAAACACCGCTAGTGTCAATTTTTATCATCTCCACGCTTTTCAGTTTTCAGCGTCTGTTAGTTAAATACAAAGGCTCAGCCTTCAGCAAAGTGAACAGAGAAACTGTCTTGGTAAACTTTTAACTAGTCAGCAAAAATATTTCCAAAAGCACAAAGTTACTGAGAAACTAAACATGCATGCATATACTCAGACAAACACTGCTACAGAGTAGGTGACAAAATACAATCTTTGGGCACATATACAAATGCAGTGATTTGGTTTAAAGGTGGTTCTCAAAATTCATGAACTTAATTATTCCATTACTGATTTATAAAATCTTTTCTGAGACCAACCAGAAGAAAAATATATTCTGGGAACCTAAAGCCAAGCCAGCCAAGTGTCGTCGAGTTGGAACCTAAATGACAAGTTAATTGTTCTATACAAAAGCAAGTAAATAAATTCTAATTGCAAGGAAAGTACAAAAAAAAAAATCTCCTTTACCTTATTGATTTAATGTTTTTAGATAAGTAAAAACACATACTCCACTGACTTATCAAAATTGATCTTATACATTATACATTATATTACAGTAAAGAATCAAAAAATTAAGGATGTTTATCATCCCATTTATTTATATATATATTTTTAAGAGGTCTGAAATACATATTTAGCAGAGTTGTTATGTTAAAAATAATTACATTTAATATAAAGTTAAACCATGGTTAAAGGAATTTAAAAACTAGATGTAGAGAGTATGGTTGCCAACATGTATGTACTAGTATAAAAATGTCACGGCAGGAACGCCTGACCTCCTCTAACTTCACAAGGTGGAGAGAGTCACCACCGGCATCAACAGCCCACTGCTGACTCCTATGAGGCAAAGGTCACACATAAATCTGGTCTCCACTGGCAAACTTTTTATCAATTCTGACACCATTCATCCCTCCCAAAGCACTCTCCTCTGCTGGGTTTAATAATTCATTGCAATGACCACACAGAACTCACAATGTTCACAATTTGGGGGGTTATTAAGAAAGTAACACAAGTCAGAATCAGGAATGAATCAGGATACCATTACTTCATCAGGACAACTTCTTGTCCATGTTCAGAGCTGCCTCTCCTCGGCTTTTGGCCCTTCAGCCTTTGTACCTCACCACCTTGGTCCTCAAGCCTTTTGGGTCTCTTGGGTCAGGCTGGCCTGTGCCCCACTCAGGAGAGTGCTGCAAATCTGGTTAGCTCCACCTGTAAGTACCCAGAGGCACCCAGCTCCACCAGTAGCCTTGCCCCAGCTCTGTCACTCCATGAATCCGTGGACCTAGTTTCCAGCAAGTGCCTGGAGGTAACGCATTTCACTAGAAAGCCTCTGGTTTGAAGGCACTTAATTTTTTCACTCTATTTCTGCTGCCGCCACTTCTCTGTCACTACTTCTTGCTGTGTTACATCTCCAGTATTAAAGCCCCGCCCCACCCCCCGCCCCACGGTCTCCTGGGTCCAGAAGGTTCTCAGCCCAGGGATCCAGTCTAAAAAGGATGTACTCTGTTCCTGTGTCTTCTTGGTAGTAGTGAGGTTTCCTCCTCTGCTCTGAGATTAACTCTCTTTTATGCCTTGTGGATGAGAAAACTAACCATCAACCCTTTACGGTCCCCTATGCTTTATTTCCATGACATTAACTCCACAAAGACACTGTCTTAGTCATCTAGTGCTGCTATAACAGAAATAGCACAGTGGATGGCTTTAACAAAGACAAATTTTATTCTGTCACAATGCAATAGTCTACAAGGCCACAGTCAGAGCAGCGGCCACCAGAGAAGCCTCTGTTGGCTCTAGTGGAAGATCCTGGTCATCAGTCTTCCCCTGGACTGGGAGCTTCTGATGTACAGGGATTCTGGATCCTTTCCAAAGGATGCTCTCTGATCCTAGCACAGCCTCTCAGTGGGCTGAGGTCCCTAACTCTCCGCTTGCTTCCCTTTCCTTTACATCCTCTCCAGGCACAGTATAGCCTTACAGACTGAGCCCTGCCTCACCAACCCAACCACGGTCCATACTCCCTCATTAAAACTGTAGAGGCAGGATTTACAACATATAGGAACATCACACAATGCCTGGAATCATAGGACACCCAAACTGCTACACACATTTTTCAGGGAACACAATTCAATCTATGACAGGTGTCACACCCTTTATTTGTATTATTAGAAAGCTGTCCAAACTCCACGGTGTCCAACCATTTTGTGGGAATTACAGGTCCATGGTGAGAAATGCCACGTAAAAGCAATCCACTCTATAGTACTGGTTTTGTCCATAAGCATTTTTGCTACAGCAATGCTTTAAAATCTACGTTCTAGTCCAGCAATGTTTCACAATATAACCCCAAATTTTATTACTTTCATTTATGTCTTACACTGCATAAAATTATTCACTATGTACTACTAGGTTTTTTTTTTTTTTTTTTTTTCAAATTCTAAAGGAATTTCACTTCCATGCTTCGGATGATAAGGGTACGAATTTTGCTATAGTGATAATGTTTGAGTCTATGCTCTTAGAAGCACTCATGGTGCCATGGTTAAAGTGATTGAATGCTAACCAAATGGTCAGTAGTCTGAAACTATCAGCTACTCTATGGAAGAGAGATTTGGCAATCTGCTTGGGTGGAGATTTACAGCCTTGGAAACCCTATGGGGCTGCCATGAGTCAGAACTGATTTGGTGGCAGTGGGTTGGGTTTGGTTTATTTGAGTCTGTGCAGTGTGCCAGTGTACAGACAGCCTTATATAACATTACAAAGGGCTGTAAGAGTGCAAGAAAGTTAGTTTGTTATGTGTGTAAGAATGTACTGAAACTCAAAACTTGCATATCAATTCTACAACTTTAGTTTTTGTATTCCAGTTAGATGTATAGCAACTGATACAAACATGTTATCAGAATCGCTGTTTATGTTAGGGGAAAAGCAACTAAATAATCAAACATTTCTAATATTTGAAACAATTTTAACACAATTCTTCAATGATACTTAACAAAATTACTATTTTCAAAGAAATATAATGTAGTAATGAAATGAACCCATGACGGCACGAAGTACAGAAAGGAGGCAGCAAATTCAGCAACACATCATTTCAATTTTTTTTTAAAAAAAGATATGTGTGTAGCTAGGATATGGAAAGTATAATGTATATTTTCTTTGGCATAAAGAAAATATACCAAAATATTAAGTGGTTATTCACAGATGGTGGGGTTATGTATGTCTTCTACATTCTTAAAGCTTTTGTTTTCTGTATCCTATATTGTACATTAAAAGCATAAGTATTTTTATAATCACACAGGTTAATAACTTTTTTAGGTGTATTCTACTCATTTTGTTGTTTTTCTAGTTTCAAAAGCATCAAGTTATTACATTTCCAATGTTTTTCAACTCCCAGTTTATCACTTTTTTACATTCCTTTCTTCCTTTCCAAGTTTACCAACTTACTCTGTTTGGATGAGATAAGAAAAATAAACAGGAATTAAAAACACCCTAGTGCTGATTGGCTCTGTATCAGGCTAGATGTGGGTATCTGCTATTATGCCTATCACTGTTGTCTTGTCATTGTCACTGTTAGTTGTATGAAAAGAGACAGTCTATTATCTAAGGACACTTCAGAGTACACAGGATCCAAATTGTGAGCATTGGCACATGACCAATGGTTGATTCCTAGCTTTATTGCCAATCTATAGCTATTATTATCAGAGAAGAAGTGTTACTTTTACTTCATATCAATCTTGCCACCACATAAATTCTATATATCTTTATTTGAAAGTAGAGTTTTGTTTCATTAACAATGATAATAATATGCTACTTTTGTTGTACTGTATTCTTTTTCTATAGTCTTTAGATCTCAATTTTGAAGATGCAAGTACACAAAAGCTATTAAACAAACACTTGGTCTAAATAGATTGAGAATTATTCTGTACAGTAGATGAATTCTATAATTATATTCAGCACACTCATTTTCTTTAAAAAATCAATTACAATTAAGTATTATAAGGTAGTAGGTATCATAGACCCACTGATGAACAGTACCACAAGACCTGTTTGATAAATTCCACTAACTTACAGAAAAGGAACTCTCAAGTTAGACATCTGAAAAATTATTTTATTTTGAAGATGTAACATAAAGAGATTATGTAGTATTGGTCTGATATTGTTATAATATTTAGTAACGTCCAAGATTTGAAAGTATCAGTTTATATTTAACCTAATATGTGTTTCACTACCATCTACCTTACCAAGTATGATGCCCTTTTCCAGGTTTCAGTCACTTTTAATAGCACATCCAAAGTAAGTGAGGTGAAGTTTCACCAATTTCACTTCGAAGGAGCATTCTTGCTGCGCTTCTTCCAAGACAGATTTATTCATTCTTCTGACAATCCATGGTATAATCGATAGTCTTTGCCAACATCAGAATTTGAAGATATCAATTCTTCTTTGGTCTTCCTTATTCATTGTCCAGCTTTCAACATATGAAGCAACTGATCAGGTTCACCTTAGTCCTCAATGTGATATATTTGCATTTTAATCATTACACCTAATTATTATTATTTTTTTTTATGACTGAGTGAAAATGCACATTCCCATATAAATTTACATGCCCACTTATATGCAGCTTCCACTGTTCTCCCTGCCTGGTGACAACACACTCTTCCTCTCTGCTCCATACATGTCTCATCCTCCCAACAGTTTCCTTTCCCCTTCTCTCCACCCACACTCCTTCCTCCAGCCAGTGGTCAGCAGGATTATATCCTATAGATGCATAGAACCATAAAGTGCATCCAGTGTATGGTCACTCTGCATTGCCAAGTGCAATTTATTCGTGTCCAAAGAGTGGACCTTCATTATGATTTATGGGCAAGGGCAGCATCAGGGCCAGGGGCCATGCCCTCAGGGGAACCCCAAAACCGCTGGACCATCAATTGCAGTCTTTTAGTGGAGATCTCTTGTGTTGCCAGTGAGTCTCAACTTAGTGAGCTCCATCGTGGCTATCACTGGTGGTGGCTGGGCACCATCTGGTTCTTACAGTCCCAAGTCTATGTAGGCACCCACTCATGTGGGTCTCTCTTTCTTCTGGGTTGTCTTTACCTCATGTCATTTTAGTCCTTGGTGATGGTATATATACTCAATGGAGCACTATACAATGATAAAGAATAATGATGATTCCAGGAAACATCTCATAACCTGGTTTCAACTGGAAGACATGTTCAGTGAAAGTAGTCAGTGACAAAAGGACAAATATTGTATGAGACCCCTACAATAATATTTCAAAAACAGACTTACGTATAGAAGAAAAGACTCTTTGATGGCTGCAAGGGAGGGGGGGTGAAAGGGAGGGGGAAAAGGTTTAGATTGGATAGTTGGTAGAAATTTGGTTGGATGAAATCGGTGGTAGCACACATTAGAAACAAGAACAATATTAAGTGGACTTCAGAATAACTTGAATACTCCTTCCATCTTAACCCAATATTGCAGGGACAGAGTAGATGGGGCAGGGGGCAGGAGACTGTGCTTTTAGGTGAAATCAAGGCCAACTGGCACAACTAGCATTTTGCTAAGAGGGCTCTCTGCACCCTGCATTGGTGAGTGGTGTCTGGGATCTTAAAAGTTGCCAAGCTGCCATCTGAGGGCACCGCCAATGGTCCCAACTCAGCAGGAACGGATGATTACACCTAATTATGATAGGTGTGGGCACTGGTGGTAGAGTAGTAAACAGCTCAGCTGCTAACCACTAGCCGCTCCTTAGGAACTTTATGGGGCAATTCTATTCTGTCCTATAGGGCAGCTATGAATTGAAAATGGCTAGAAACCAATGAGTTATTATGGGTGTGGTCTCTGCTTTATTATTATTTAGGTATAAAAGACAAATACATTCTGCTTGCCCATGGTCTCCTTTCTTTTTTTCTGCAGTATTTGCAAACATTTATAAACTCAATGCATCATGCAGAGTCACCTTCAAAAATGCTACATTTTGTCTATGTGCCAAAGACCTACTTTAAATTTCAATGTTTCTCTTCTAGTCTGTGTCAAAGTTCAGAACAGTAATTGCATCTCAATTTTACTCTAGTATTGAATCTTTACAGAAATTTTTATACATAACTTACAAAAAACTTGTGTTTTCAAAAGTTACTAAAAATAAAAATTAGTGTAACTTCATAGAAACCGAAATACAACAGTTAATTTAAAATTATGTTGAAGGAAACAAGTATTAGTTTGATAAAAAGGAAGAACTAACTCAAAGAAGATGAGTTTATAAATGTACTAGCGGCGGGGGGGGCCATTGAGAACACAAAATCGTCTTGATTTCCTAGGATTGCCATAACAAAATATCACAAAGTAGTTGGCTTTGAAGAACACAAGCTTATCTTCTAGCCATTATGGAGGTAAGAAGTTCAAATGAAGGTCTTAGCCACGTCAATTCCTTCCGAGGGCTTTGAGAGAGGAACTGTTCCATGCCTTAATCCTAGTTCCTGCTGGCTGCCAGTAATTCTTACTTTTGTTTTTGCTGCTTACAGTCGCATCTGCCCCTGTCACCACTCGGCATCTATCTTCCTCCAGTTTGTCTCTCTGTGGGTTCTCCTCTTTTACAAGACACACTCAGAAAGAATTAGGGCAAGGACTTATCATCCTACTTGGATATGATTTAACTAATATTAGAATTTTTCTAAAGAGAGTCTACACTAAAAAAAAAAAGAAAAAACTGGAAAAAATAAATAGTTGTATTACTTCTATCAGATGAAGGACTTGTATATAAATCAAGAACTCCTATAAAACAATAATAAAAAGGTAAAAAATTGAAAACCATACAAAAACTTGAAATGATACTTCACACAAGAAAAATGAATGGCCTAGAAGCACATAAAAAATGTTCAAAATCATCAAACTCAGAAAATACAAATTTAATTCTCGGTGAGAGACTATTTTACATTGACTAGAATATCTAAGTATAAACCAAACAAACAAGGCATGACATTAAAGGACGATGATGTGGAACATCTAGAACTATCATACATTGTTTGAGGGAGTGCAAAGCGGAGCACAGGGGACAACTGTTTGAAACTTCTTGGTAAGTAAACCTACAACTACACTATGACTCAGCAACTGCACTCATAAGTATTTATGCAAGAAAAGTAAAAAATACATCCACATGAAGACTTAAACAAGAATGATCATAGTAGATTTAGTCATAATAGTCAAAAACTGTAAATCTCCAAGTGTCCATCAAGAGGAGGAAGAATGAACAAATCTTGGTATATTCAAACAATAGATCACTGCTCAGATGTGAAATGAACAACTTACTGATACACATAATAACATAGATAGAGCTCATAAACATTATGATGACTGAAAGAACTTTGACACATGGGTATGATTCCATTTATATGAGCTTCTAGAAATGACAAAACCAATCTATGGTAATAGATGCCAGATAATTACTGAGACATTCAAGAGAATTTTCTATTATTCTTATTTTAGGCGGTGGTTACACTGAATTTAACACGAAAGAACAGTGCATTTTAAAATATGTAAATAATGACTCAATAAAAAAATTAATGCCAATAATAAGAGTATTTAAAATACAAATATACACAAATTACTAATCAAATATAAAAATATAAATAAAATTCACAGGCAATCTTCAAAATAAAGGACCTACACTACATATTAATAAACCTTCTTATGTTTATTATAAACCCATTGTCATGAAGTCAATTCAATTCACAGGGACCTCATAGGGCAGGGAACTGCTTCATAGTCTTCCAATAATATGGTAGATGAGGCTATGTCTTGTGTTGGCTATTAGCCCCATAGATTCATCTACCCTGATACCAGAAGAGTTGGATGGTTCCTGGCTACCACTGTGACTGTTCTGATCAGGGCTGTGATACATGGACCCTGAGAGAATGGAAGAAAAATGCAGAATAGAACTCAAATTCTAAAAAAATTTGGATTTACTGGACCAGTTGAGATTAGAGGACTCACTGAGACAACCACCCTGAGATACTGTTTAAATCTTGAATCAAAACTATTCCCAGAAGTCACCTTATAAGTGAAATCATAGATGGGCACACCAAAGGTAGTACCCACACGTATAGCTGGAAGCCCTGATGGCATAGTTGTTAAGTGCTACTGCTGCTAACCAAAGGGTTGACAGGTCAAGTCTGCCAGGCACTCCTTGGAAAGTCTATGGGGAAGTTCTACTCTGTCCTATAGGGTTGCTATGAGTTGGCATCAACTCAACAGCACTGGGTTTGGCTTTCAGTTTTATATGTATTGTGCATCAGTAAAAAATTATCTATGTGAGGCCACAAAGTCAAAAATCACTCTAAAGCAAAGTTTAGAGGGTAGGGGGTTGGGGGTAGGAGTGGGCAGAGAAACTAGAGTACTGGAAGCTCAACAAACAGAAAACAAAGAAAATGTTGACATGTTGTGACAAATGTACCTAATGTCACTGAAAAACCTGTATAGAAATTGTCAAATGGTAACCCAATTTGCTGTATAAGCTTTCAATGAAAGCACAATATAATGTTATTTTTAAAAAACACCAAGTAAGGATTATACATGTGAAATCACATTCACAACAACAACTTGAAAGGTTAGATGAAAAGCTGGGGAGGGATGGAGCTTAAGCCACCGGTGTTGTACTAATTTGGACATGTATGGCGAGACTAGTTGCACAACTTAAAGAATATAACCAATGTCTTTGACCTGTATATGTAGAAGTTGTTCCAATTATGTGTGACTGTTCATATTTTCATAATTTTTTTTAAAAACTGTTAACTGTCTCTGTTTAAATGAGGCACAAAGGATTTTTCTTCTTTAGTTGTATAAAAATAATAAATACTTTGGCATTTAGAAAGAAATAAAAACTGAAAACTTGCAGAAAAAGGCTATGTAAACAACAACAAAGCTAAGTCACTTGGAAATTTTTATGCACCTTTGGGCACAAACTATTAGATTAGTAGATCAGGGAGAAAATGAAATTAACATTAACAGAGCAAGAACAAACAATACGCATGCACACTGTACTTATGATATGCAATCAAAACTATATTCAAAGTAAATGTTTTCCATTAATTTTAAAATAAATAAAATAATCCATTAAGAATTTACTTAAGAGAAAAATAAGAAAAGTCTAGATTAATCAGAAGGACATAAACAGTGAAACTGTAAGCAGAACTATTTATGTAAAAAGCAATGGAAATAAGAAAGGTAAGATTTTAAAAACTGTGATATGTCACAAATCATTGAATATTTAAGTGTTACAGAATATACTTTAAATGATATTCTACCAGGAACAATTAATGCTAATATATTTAATAATCTTTATATATTTGAAATTTTATAAATAAAGACATAAATAACCAAACCTAATTCAAAAGGGGCTAAAAATGGAAATATCAATAAGGTTAAATTTTTGAAGCATTCAAAAAATTACCACAGACAGAAAACTCTCCAGAGGTAGATGCTTTTATATTTGATTTATTACAAGTTTTCAAAAGACAGATAATGCCTGCACTACAAAAATTACTGAAAATCATAGAGTAAAAAAGGAAAGCTGCCAAATTCACCTGAAAAAGTAAGAACTATTCTGCAAATAAGAGCTGACAAAAATACAGAAAAAATCCTCCAAATCTTCGTGAGTATAAATGAGCAAAATCATACAGATTATAGCAAAACATTCTTTATTCAGAGTCAAATTATTCATTATTATGAAATCTGTTCACAAAATTTATCATATAGACAAGTTAAATAAAAAATATTATAAATTTTTTTCACTGGATATCAAAAACAAGACTACAAAAAGCCAGAGAATAATTAAATAGTAAAAGTTATTTCTTAATGTAAATAATTAAGGCACTTCTTCAACATGATGAAGAGTATCAAAGTCAGTCCAAGGGACAGCATCAGACAAAATAAGATAAGATGGTCTTAAATCTAGAAAACATACATTATGTAGAATGTAAGTGTCATAACATTACAACCAGATTAAAAATGAAAATACTTACAAAAAGTCTAACATGCAAAAGGGTTTTTTGGGGGGGGGTGGATAGTAGAATTGTAGTATCTACTTTTTTTCTACCTATCAACAATTACCAACTTTTTTAATATGTACTGCCTAATCAATGTAAGTAACCACCACCACCAGAAACAAAAATTGTAAGCAGTAACATTAAACCAACTGGCAAGAAAGAAAAATAAATAAAATAATAAAGAAATATCAGAGCTCCATTTTCATTCCTAAATCCCATTCCAAATTTCATCCTATGATACAATGTTAAGTTTTGTACATAGTTTGTACATTTGTTATACATGGAACAACACCATTAATTACTACACTGAGTGACACCAACCTTAGTGATCCCACTGTTTCTATGACCTAATTAGAAGTCTAACAACATCACTTTCCCCACTTTCTGTTGATGAGGGACTCCACTAAGGCCAGCCCAAAACTGGGGGGGTGGGGGGAACCAGGAATGAGTCTATCTCTCAATGACAATACAGCAAAATTTATAGCCGTCTTTATTTTAATGAAGTTAGTAAATCTAAGGAATAACTCAAAGTGTTATTGAGGGATCAAAGTGCGTGTGCAAATTTTAAATTACTCTCCAAAGGTTTGTGCTGACAAATCTTAAAAGAAATTTTATAGTGGATTTTCAAAATCAACATGTGCTTTGACTAATTAGTTTTCTCTGAGTAACTCTCAGATATTCAACATGCTCTAAGGTGCAGTGAGAATCAATTGGTGGGGTGGAGTGAAGACGGCAGACTAAACGCATGTCTCCCTAAATCCCTCTGGAAACCAAGACCTGATATGATAGTTAAACGAAGCCTTCTGGACACCTAGTGAGCCCTGGGATGAGGCACAGAGCTGTTAATTTGGACTTCATACCACTGAATGCAAAACCTCCTCTTTTTCACTGACCCCACTCTCGGCAAGCACAGGCTTGCACAGACCAAAGGTAACTCACCATTTTGATTTTTTTTCCTCTGTCTTGGCCGATGGGCAGAACTGGGACTTGACTAGCTGCTGGTCTCGGACACACTGCTGGTGGGACTGGTAAGCATAATTGCCAGGTTGTGAGAGTGTGGCTTTGGACTCTATACACCTTGGCTCCACTGGCCTATTGGGAAACAGAGAAGCCCAGGCAGAGGCCCCAGCCAGACTTGGTTCTTAGGCTGGGAAGTAGCTCCTGGTGGGGGGAGAGCACTTTTCTAGCAGGGAGGTGGTGTTTTGCACAGTGTCACCTGAGGCTGGAGCCCAGCGGCAGAGGCTGTGGACTCTGGGCATTTCAGTACTCTTGGCCTCTCTATCTGCCAAGAGCCTGGTGCCGGCCGGCTGTCAAGCTTACACGGGACGCCATCTTGTTTTGCTGGGAGGCAGGGGTCATTGATACAGAAGCCTCAGGTGGACCTAATTCCTGGGCAGGGAGGCAGTTCCTACCCAGAAGAGACTGCTTTTCCAACAGAAAAGCAGAGTTCTACATAATATCACCTACAGCTGGGGCCTGACACCAGAGGACAGCAGGCCAGTAGCCTTTCTGTATTTTGAGCTAGTTTATAACATCAGGTGTTCAACATAGAGGTGCTTACTTTGCCAGCTGAGAAGAGGCATGCAGACACCTGAAAACCTGACTGACCTTGGAAGGTGCCAAATACTTTTTACTTCTCATCTTAAGACGTCCTAGAGAAACAACTGTGGTACATCTTCACAGCATCTCTCCCAGCCTCTATTGACCCACATGATGCCCAAAAAGCAGCAGACGTTGGAGAGGATGGTAACCTAGAAGTCAACAATGGCATCAGAAGGCCCCCAAAAGAAACCATCTCAGAACTTCCCAGATGAAGAAGCTTTTCTGAAACTATCAGAAGGTGAATACAAAAGGATTATATAGAGAGCCCTACTAGACCTTATACAAAATGCAGCAGAACAAAACGAAAAATTAAGCAAGCTGTTCGATCTTATGGAACATCAGTACTCCAAAATACAACAGATCAAGAGCAAAATCAAAGAAATCAAAACTACAATTCAAAGCCAAGAAAACAGAATGGAACAAATGGAAAAGAGAATTTCTGATCTGGAAGACAGAGCCACTGACTCCAGCATCTATGAGGAGAAATCAGAAAAAAGAAACAAGAAAAATGAAGGAGCATTAAGAAGTATGTGGGACTCTGTTAAAAAGAACAATCTATGATTAATTGGAGCCCCTGAACAGGGCGAGATAGCCAAGGACACAGAGAGTATTCTGGCTGACCTGCTGAAATAAAACTTCCCAGAAATTATGAAAGAAGAGAATATAGATATCCAAGATACACATCAAACACCACTCAATATAGATCTCAATAGAAAGACTCCAAGACATATTACAATCAAGCTCAATAAAAGGAAACATAAGCTGAAACTCTTGAAGGCAGCAAGACTCAAAGCAAAGCTAGCATTCAGAGGGAAACCCTGTAGGCTTTCATCAGATGTCTCTGCAGAAATGATGCTGGCACAGAGATAGTGGCATGACACATTCAAAGCCTTGAAGGAGAAGAACTTTCAACCAAGACTTATATATCCTGCAAACTATCTTTTAAATATGAAAATGAAATTAAGACATTCACAGATAAACAGAAACTCAGAGATTTTGTAAAAACCAAACCAAAGCTACAAGAAATATTGAAAGAATCTCTTGGTTTGCAAGAACAAAACCACTAACTTTGTATTTTAGAAGGACACATTATCCAGAATCCTACCCAATTAGGGAAGCCTCCAAACACAATCAAAGCTATAATAGTGAAAGAAACAATCAAATGATCATATCATGTAAATTATGATATCATCATATTAAAACGACGGTTGTACTACAGTCGTTATAGTCCTTCCAGATGGAAAGGAAGTTGACAAGACTGGTAGCAATCAAAACTGGGGTTATATATAGTTTATTAAGTGGGGTTATAAGGGCAGCCATGAAGCATAGTAAAGAAGCAACATACCATAACAAGAAAGGTAATACAGGAGTCTCAACAACCACAAAACCAACCCTGAAAAAGGTAAAGAATCAACTTGCAAAGAAAACGGTCACAGAACAGATTAATAAGAACAGAGAAAACATCAACACAAAAATAAACGTATCACAATGGCAGCAGTGAACACATACCTATCAATAATTACATTGAATGTGAATGGACTGAATGCTCCAGTAAAGAGACATCGAGTGACATCTTGGATCAAAAGACATGACCCATCTATATGTTGCCCCCCCAAAACTCACCTTAGACCTAAAGATATGAACAAACTAAAAATCAAAGGATGGAAGAACGTATATCAAGCTAACAATGAACAAAGAAGAGCAGGTGTGGCAATTCTAATCTCAGAGAAAATTGATTTTAATGTAAAATCCACGATCATGGACAATGATGGACACAATACACAAGCAGGACTTAACAATATTAAATATTTATGCACCTAATATTAGAGCACCTAAATATGTCAAAGAAACACTGACTACACTCAAAAAGGAGATAGATCACTCCACAATAATAGTAGGAAACTTCAACACTCCACTGTCAATATTGGACAGATTGTCTACAAAAAAGCTCAGTAAAGACACAGAAGACCTTATTGCCACAATTAACCATCTAGACCTCATCGACCTATACAGAACTTTCTATCCATCAGCGGACAACTACACCTTCTTCTCCAGTGCACATGGAACATTCTCCAGAATAGACCATGTGTCAGGACATAAAGCAATTCACAACAAAATCCATACCACTGAATTAACGCAAAGCATCTTCTCAGATCATAAAGCCATAAAAGTCAAAATCAATAGCAGAAAAACACAGAAAGAGGAATTCATGGAAACTGAATAATACCTTGCTCAGAAAACAAAGGATTATAGAAGAAATCAAGAATGACATAAAGAAATTCGTAGATTCCAATGAGAATGAAAACACTTCCTACCAGAACCTATGGGATACAGCCAAAGCACTGCTCAGGGGTTAGTTTATCTCCATAAATGCACAGATCTGGAAGGAAGAAAGAAACTAAATCAAAGAACTGACCCTACAGCTTGAACAAGTAGAGAGATAACAACAGATGAACCCCTCAGGCAACAGAAGAAAACAGATCATAAAGAATAGAGCAGAACTAAATTAACTGGAGAATAGAATAACAATTGAAAAAACTGAAAAGACCAAAAAAGCTGGTTTTTGGAAAAGATCAACAAAATTGACAAACCAGTGGCTAAACTTACTAAAGAAAAAAAGGACAGGAAACAAATAACCAAAATAAGAAATGAGAGGTGAGTTGTCACAACAGATCCAGCAGAAATCAAAAATATCATAGCTGAATACTATAAAAGACTGTATTCTAACAAATTTGAAAACCTAGAGGAAATGGACAAATTCCTTGATTCATATAAACTACCAAAATTATCACAAGGTGATGCAGAACAACTTAATAAACTCATCACAAAGGAAGAGATTGAAAAAGTGATCAAAAACTGCCAACGAAAAAAAACCTGGGCCCAGATGGCTTCACTGCAGAATTCTATCAAGCTTTTAGAGAAGAGTTATCTCCAATACTACCGAGACTATTTCACAATATAGAAAGGGACGGAGTACTTCCAAACTCATTCTATGAAGCCAGTGTAATCCTGATACCAAAACCAGGGAAAGACCCAACAAAAAAGGAGAACTACAGACCGATATCACTCATGAATCTAGATGCAAAAATCTTTAACAAAATTCTTGCCAATAGAATACAACAACATATCAAAAAAATAATCCATCATGACCATGTTGGATTCATACGAGGGATGCAAGGCTGGTTCAACATCAGAAAAGCAATTAATGTGATCAAACACATAAATACCACAAAACACAAGAATCACCTGATCTTGTCTGTTGATGCTGAAAAGGCATCTGATAAAGTCCAACACCCATTTGTGCTAAAAACTCTCAGCAAAATAGGAATAGATGGCAAATTCTTCAACAATAAGGGCCATTTATACAAAACCAACTGCCTACATCACCCTGAATGGAGAAATACGGAAGGAGTTTCCCTTGAGAACAGCAACCAGACAAAGATGCTCACTCTGACCTCTCCTATTCAACATAGTACTAGAAGTTTTAGCCAGAGCAATTAGACAAGACCAAGGAATAAAGGGCATCTGAATCAGCAAAGAAGAACTAAAAATCTTTCTATATGCAGATGCTATGATTGTATATGTAGAGAATCCCAAAGAATCCATAAGCTACTCAAGCTGATAGAGGAGTTTGGTAAAGTCTCAGGATACAAGATAAACGTAAGTATATCAGTTGGGTTCCTTTAGATGAACAACAAGATTATTAAGGAAGAAATCACCAAGTCAATACCATTTACCATAGCCCCTAAGAAGATAAAGTACCTACGAATAAATCTAACCAGAGAAATAACAGACATTTATAAACTGAACTACAAACCCTTACTACAAGAAACTAAGAGAGTTACATAAATGGAGAAACCTACCCTGCTCATAGATAGGAAGATGTAACATTGTGAAAATGTCTATTTTACCCAAAGCAATCTATTTATATAATGCAATCCCAATATAAGTTCCAGTGACATTTTTTAATGAGATAGAGGAACATATTACCAACTTTGGAAAGCGAAGAAGCCCCAGATAAGTAAAGCATTACTAAAGATGAAGAGCACACTGGGAGGCCTCTCATTACCTGACCTTAAAACTTATTACACTGCCACAGTAGTCACAACAGCCTGGTACTGGTATAAAAATAGATAGATAGATCAGTGGAACAGAACTGAGATCCGAGGGATGACATCATCTGCCTGTGAATAGCTGATATTTGACAAAGGCCCTAAGACATTAAACTGGTGTAAAAACAATCTGTTCAACAAATGGTGCTGGTAAAATTGAATGTTCATCTGCACTAATTAAAACAAGACCCATATCTTACACCTTATACAAAAACAACTCAAACTGGATAGCCAAGCCAAGTGCTGTAGAGTCGGGTCAAACCGGATAAAAGACCAAAATATCAAATCTAAAATGATAAAGCTCATCCAAGAAAAAGTAGGAACAACAATAGAAGGTTTATTGCATAATGCAGACAGACTTCAAAATCTGTCAAACAAACCACAATCATCAAAAGAGAAAACAGACAAATGGGAACTACTAAGACAGAATCACTTTTGTCCATCCAAAGACTTTATTAATAGAATTAAATGGTCACCTACAGAATGAGAAAAAGTATTTGGCAACTCTATGTCAGACTGACGCTTGATCTCCATGATCTATAAGGTACTACAAAATATCAAGAAAAAGATAAATCATCCAATTAAGTGATGGGCAAAGGAGATGAACAGATACTTCTGTAAAGAGGAGATCAGGTAGCTAAAAAACACATGCGGACATGCTCACGATCATTAGCTCTTAAACAAATTCAAATCAAAACTACAGTGAGATACCATCTCACCCCAACGAGGTTGGCCATGATCCAAAAAATGTAAAACAAAAAATGCTGGAGAGGCTGTGAAGAGATTGGAACTCTCCTACACTGTTGGTGGGATTGCAAAATGGTGCAACCTCTTTGGAAAGCAATGTGGTGTTACCTTAAAATAGTAGACATTTGACCCAGTAATTCCACTGCTTGGAATATATTCTACAGAATCAAGGCCATTCATACCAACTGATACATGCACACAAATGTTCATCGCAGCACAGTCCACAATAGCAAAAAGATGGAATCAACCCTGCTGCTCAACAACAGAAGAATGTGTAGGTAAACTATGGTATACGTACTCAGTGGAACGCTACGCAATGATAAAGAACAACGATGATAGCAGGAAACATCTCTTAACCTGGTTTCAACTGGAGGACATTATGTTGAGTGAAAGTATTCAGCGACAGAAGGACAAATATTGTATGAGACCCCTATGATAAGAACTTAAAAGCAGACTCATGCATAACAGAAAAGACTCTTTGATGGCTGCAAGGGTGGAGAGGGTAGGAGGGTGAGGGGGGAGGGTTTAGATTTAGAAATTTGGTTGGGTGAAATTGATAACAGCACACATTGGTAAGAACATCAATATTAACGAGACTTCAACACAATTTGTGTTCTCCTCCCATCTTAACCCAATATTGTAAGGAAAGAGTAGCTGGGGTGGGAGGCCGAGGCCAATTGGCACAACTAGCATTTTGCTAATGAGGTCTCTCTGCACCCCACTTTGGTGAGGGGCGTCTGGGGTCTTAAAAGCTTCCAAGCTGCCATCTGAGGGTACAGCAAATGGTCCCAACTCAGCAGGAACGGATTACTGCCAAGGTCCATAACGACATGGGGAAAGAGAATCCAGAAGACAGACAGATCCACATGAGTGGATGTCTACATTGACTTGTGACCAGAAGAACCAGATGCAGCCCGGCTACCACCAGTGAGAGCAACGATGGAGCTCACGAAGTTGAGTCTCACTGGTAACACAAGTATAAATAGGGGCGCACCCTGAGATCTCCACTAAAAGCCCTCAACTGACGGTCCAGGGGCCTCGAAGTCCTCCTAGGAATGGGATCCCTGGACCTGATGCTGCCCCTGTCCATAAATCATATTGAAGGTCAACTTTTCAGACAGCAATGGATTGGACTTGGTGACTCAGAGTGATCATGTTGTGTGGACACTTTATGGTTCTAGGCATCTATAGGAGGTCATCCTGTTGACCTGACACTGGAAGAAGGGGATTGGGTGGAAAGGAGAATATAGACTGTTGGGAAGATAAGACATGTATGGAGCAGAGAGGAGGAGTGTCACTGTGCAGGGAGAGCAGTGGAAGCTGCATGTAGGTCAGCATTCAAATTTATATGGGAATGTACATTTTCATTCGATCATAATAAAAAAATTAAAAAATATATATACATATGCAAATGTAAAAAAATCAATTGGTAATGACAAAACAGAAACCACATGAAATATAATGTTTGCCATAAGAGACAGCATTGAGATAAACATGCAGATTCTCCTGTATCTCTAGAGGATTTTTCGTACAGATTACAATATTGTTTAGTTACTCAAGCTGTTGTGCCAAGAGGTAAAAATGTACAATGGTAGGAGGAACCATAACTGATAGCCTCATACTGTGACACTCTCTTAGCTTTCTGAATCATATTGATAAATTTGAATCATTTTGATAAATATAAATGAGTTTTATATTTCAGTGCTCCCTCAAAGCTATTAGGATAAAAAGGACTTGGACTTCCCTCTACTTAGGTAGAGATGCTATACATGCCTAACTCTCTGGTCCAGAAGCATCATTTAGAAATGACGTCTGCTGCAAGTAACAGAAAGTAACAGAAAACTCCATTGTCTTGGATTCTTAGTGCTGCTATAATGGAAATGCTACTAATGAGTGGCTTTAACGAACACAAATTTGTTTTCTCACAGCTCAGAAAGCTAGATGTCTGAATTCAGAGTGCAAGCTCTAAGAGAAGACTTTTACTCTCCTTTGGCACTGTGGGGAAAGTCCTGGCCTTTTTATTGACTTCTCTTCCTCAGGTCCTTGGTCATCTTCATGCGGTGTGTATCTTCTCCGTGTCTCTACTTCTTTGTACACAATCTTCTCTTGTATCTAGAAAGTGAGTGACTCAAGACACAGTCTATATAATGACATAGTCTCATGAACATAACAAACTCCTATCCCCAAATGGGATTACATCCCCAGGAATAGGGGTTGTGACTTAAAACATAACTTTTATTGTCACTTACAAACAAATCTGGTGATGGGTCATCTTGAGATCAATCAGCAACTCCATTACTGTATCAAAGATTCAGTTTCTTTCTAGCTTCCCAATATATTGTTCTTAGCTATTGGCTCATCATCTTCATGATTATTGCCACATGGGTGCAAAACGTCTGCTTTAGCTCCAGACATCTCATTCCCATTCAAAGTATTTAAAAAATGAGAATGAGCTCTTTTCTCATGTTTATTCTTTTTGTAAGGCACCAAAAACTTTCTAAAAATTTCCCAGTAGACAAGTCATTGGCCATAGTTCATCACCCCTGGCTCCCAAGGATGCTGAAAAGCTAATTGCCTGATCTTCCAGTCTCTATTGTGAATTGGCAAAGGAGAAATTACTTGAGTCTAGCTTTCTGATTAACCACTAACAGCTATGTCAAAAGAGGCAAAGCAGAAAGCAGGGTGAGTCTTAGGACAAGACTGAATATACCCACCTAAGAATGCTTCTAGAATAGAAACAAGAAGTCTTTGCAAGTTACATATGGTCCAGCCCAAAGCAAACTCCTGCCAATGTCACTTCTGCACAAAATTGGTTGGCAGGCAGTCTACACTGTGCTGTTTGGGCCAGACACCCATAAGAAGACAGTGTGAAACTGCAACCTACAGGTACAGAAAAGAAAAAGCAAGCTTAGGTCCTTTTGTTGTTGTTGCTATACCTGAATAGGAAAATATTTTTATTTTCTGCCACAAGTATTGAAAACACTCTCCAGACAGCTGTGCAGAGACATTTGTACCTGAACAAAAAAGAAGCCAATGTCAAAGAGGAAAAGGGTGATGAAGTGAATAAAATTTCACCCTTGTTAATGGCATTTTCATGAACATGTCTATTTTCTGAGACAGAAGCTTCCTGAAAAGCTTAGAAACCAGCTGTGCCCAGAAATATGTACCTGAAGGCTAACAATTTGTGAATAAATGTTCTTTCCTGCTCAAAACTAGACTGGCAAATATTTATATTTTCCATTCTTTGGATAAAAAAAATTGTCAAACGGTATTTCAAATTGTGAGTTTAAAAGTCATTTGTACCTCTGTGCATTCACAGAGTAGTTCTTTTAGAGCAACAGCATACATCCTTAATGAGTCTGAATGTAAGACGGAGAGAATAACCAGAGAATAATACTTAAATGTCTCCAAAGGCATAACCACAGTGTAGAATCTGCCAATGCCAGCAGTTCAGAGGTGTTACCTAAACAGGGACTTTGCTTGCCAAAGGCTCACTGGAATTAGGTGTGTGAGCTTTTCTCTCAGGCAGCAACCAGATAGGCTATATACAGTCAGAGAGGAAACAGAAATGGGAAAAAATATATACAGGAACAAAGGGAATGAGAACAGAAATGGGAAAAAATATATACAAGAACAAAGGGAATGAGAAATTTCTCTGCTACCTCTGGTGTTTATTTTTTATTTTTATCTAGAAACATCTCTATTGCTTACTTGGAATTTTCAAATTGGAAAGAGAAATAAGAAGTGGGTAGACAAGAGATCCTTTTATGTCAATAATATAATAACTGTTGTTATCCTTATATTAAAAAAAACTGCCCCTGCAGTTACAATAAACAGGACAGAGCAGAGGTCTTCAGAAGAGTGGCACTGCATTCCAAGATCTTCAAGTCTGGTTAAGCCACTAGAAAGATGACATAATGTCAGTTGATCCAATAAAAAGGTATAGGAGCCTTAATGGGTGTTTTCCTGAAATGGAAATCCTGTAAACCAGGCTTACATAGATAATTTCCAATACTAGTTTTTTTATAACCTGCATAGATGTTTTCTAGTACTTCTATGTTACAACCCTACTGGGAAGCTAAGGTGACTTCTCTTCCAAAAACTAAAATCAGGTATTTTAAAACAACTCTGAGTTCATTAATTTTTCCCAACTATTAACACACATGATTTGTCTAGTTGGAATGAACCTTTATCTCTTTTTCTTGAAGTGTCTCAAATAGAGAGCCAAAACCTGTGTCCAAATTTTCTACATGGAATAAAGGTGATCATCTGCATAATGCAATTTGAGGTGTGCCAGAAGATTTTCACAAATAAATAGGTTTCCTCTTGGAGTGATTGAATATCGGCTATTTGGTGATTCTGTAGTTCTACACACAGCCCTACCTGCACCTGTCCACTTCTGCATGGCAAATACTACTCCTGTGATAAGCAAAGCCAAAGCCTCAGCACAATCAAGTTACGTAGTTACTGTCTTCTTTAATGATCAATGGAAAAATAGGAGGCCCTTCTTCCATTATTTCAGCAGGCTCATTTTTGTCTTTTAATATCCAGTTTGGTTACAAGAATTCAGCATTCCTGCCTCAAGGAAAATCAGTTTTTCCCTTCTCTTGGACAGCATAGATTTTTCAGCAAACATATCATAGCATGAATCACTATGTTTTATAACAGATTGTTTATAAAACTCACTGCCATCAAGTTGATTACAACTCAGGGGACCCTATAGGATGGTGTAGAACTGCCCCATAGAATTTGCGGATGCAACAGACTGTCATATCCTTCTCCCATGGAGCAACTTATGGGTTCAAACAGCAGATCTTCTGGGTTGCAGTTGAGTGTTTTAACTGCTGCACCACCAGAACTCCTGAAGAGCGGGAAGAGGAAGCTAAAGCAATGGGTGCATGAACTTGGTAGTCAGAAGAAAAGTCAGTTGCAGAACACACATGCTCCATGTATCAGACCATCAAAACACAGTTGTATACCAAACATGAAGGCTTGGAAGCAGTTTGCTTGGATCTATGTATTAAATGATTGCATTATCTGTAGAGAATCATAAAACAAAAATAAACCAAGTAAACGCAGTCTGTCTTTTATTATCACCATGTGCTGGCAATTCTAAACTACCTCAGTGATCAAATACTTCCTAGCAGGAGGCCATGCTCATGCTCTCTCTTCCTTGACGCCTCTGCCAAAGCCTATGGTCGCCTTTTACATTTACTGCTATGTTCCAAAGCCTGCTCTGATGTCTTGGCTTCACCACCAGTACAGTGACCACAGGCTTTTAGGCATTTAATGGACTTTCCTGTTCTACTAGATATAAATTTATTTGGAAGATACTTTAGAATTGTATCTTTAATCTTAAAGTGATATACTAGCTTCTGTTTTCTACTAGAAATAGAGTAGAATATACAAGTATATGAGTTCTTGTCTGATTACACTAAATTCATCTCCTGTGGGTCAGGAGGCCAAAATTCCTTTAATGATTTTTTTTAACATAATCTATAGCACACATTGATTCCTTGTTTGACAATATCTTATCTGCAACCACTGCCACTGAGTCAATTCTGACTCACAGTGACCCTACAGGACAGAGTAGAACTGCCCCATGAGTTTCCAAGGAGTTCCTATTGGATTTAAACTGTCGACCCTTTGGTTAACAGCCGTAGGACTTACGTATTATGATACTACAGTTTTCACTGTACCACGCAAGACCAAAAAACCAAACCCACTGTCGCTGAGTTGATTCCAACTCATACTGACTCTACCGTGCAGAGTATAACTGCCCTGTAGAGTGTCCAAGGAGCACCTGGCAGATTTGAACAGTGGATCTTTTGGTTAGCAGCTGTAGCATTTACCATTATGCCACCAGGGCTGTGTAAATCTTATTTTTATTCACAGGATAAATCTATTGGCAGAAATAAGTTGGCCTAAGAAATGTTTGTCATTCATAGCTAACCAACTGTCCCCACTCCTGGAGTCATTCAGCTAATGTTGTACACCAGAGTTAAAAGTGTATACCCTATCTTTGAGGACCTACCATATACCCCAAAATATGGATTATGTATTTAAAGGAGACAAAGGCAGACTAGTTGTTCCTTACTTAAAGAAATTTGTGGGCTTATTATACACGTCAAAAATGTGTAGTTATCAAATACTGCAAGGAAATTTTTGAATAATAGAAATATTTTTGGCTCCTAAGAATTGCCAAACCGAAGTCATCTATGCAAATGTTTGCTTGCCAACTTAAGATACGTCATAAGAATGTTTTGGCATCTTCACAGATACATGATAGCTTTGGTATCTGCTCATTCTTTTGTAGGACTTTCCATGTCACTTACCTTCAAAAAGTAGCTAGAATGCTTGTGACCAGTTAATACTCTGGTACATTAGTCCAAAAGCCTTCTCTTTATAGCTTTCTGTACTTCATAGCTTTCCTTCTAGGTACCCTTCTAGGCTTCCCTGTGTTTATTTCTCAGGGAAGGAATATGATAAGAGTAACACAATCCAAAAACCCCAAACCCACTGCCATCAAGTCGATCCTAAAGGACACAGTAGAGCAGCCCTGTTGGGTTTCCAAGGAGGGCTTGGTGGACAAGAACTGCTGATCTCTTTGGTCAGCAATGGTAGCTCTTAAACACTATGCCACCAGGGTTTCAGAAGTGTCAAATAACTGGCTATTGAGGAAGACTGGTTTTGCTGGTGGGAGTGAGAGACGTGAGTTCTGCTACTTCAGGGAGGTAAGAAATGACAATAAGCTCTACTCAGCTGAAGCTCTAGAGTAATCAAAGTTATAAGCTGAATATATTGTATATCAGCGTTTGAAGCCTGATGTACATGAATCTGGATCTAATAGGAGGTGAGAAATAGCACTGTATATAAAATTCAGTGTATTTATTAAACTAACAATAATTCTGAAAATGTCTGGTGGCTGATGGAGTGTTTATTCTTGCCTAATTCTTCTTCCCTTCTGGGAAAATTCTACTGCTAATTCAGCGTCATTGAACGCTGGAGAGCTGAGGAAAATTCACGTATATCTGAAACCAAGAATCCTCAAAAAGAGGGTATACAAGTTGGCTTTTATCATTTATGCTTGGAGGAAGGACCAAAACATAACCTGAAAGATGAGGTAAGAAAATGCCTTTCAACAATGGCAGGCTGCATCTGCTGATGAAAGCAGCATGAAAAGGAGCCACATCGGCTGAAGTCAGACTTTATTTCAGTCTATGAATAGGGAAGCTTTTCACACAGATACCTCAACAGAGTGGTCTTGTTTGCCCCAGGTCCTGGTGAAAACAAACCCACTTATCTATCCACTGACTCTTATCCTACAAAAACCTAAGGAACCTCAACTGTTTGAGAACAGATGCTACACAAGTTCATGTTAACAGGTCTTAGAGCAACATTATTAAATCTGGAACTCTGGAATGTGATGGTAATGCCCAGAATGCCAGCTCATCTCTATAATCATGTGACCCAGGCAACTTACTTCACCACTCTGTGCCTCAGTTATCTCATCTACAGAACTGGGCAACATTATTGTGAAGATGAGAAATGTGGAAGCATGGAAAGCGCCTAGAATTTTTGGACATACAAGCGCTACCTCTTGCTAAATGTTCATTACACAACAATTAGCTATCAAGAAGGATAAAACATCACAAGTTATTTGTGGTAAACTAAATGACAGCCCCCAAATATGGTTACATTCTAATCCTAGGAACTCATCAGTGGTACCTTATGTGGTAAAAGGGACTTTGCTGTCGTGATTAAGTGAAGGATCTTGAGATGCAGTGATTATCCTGGACATTCTGGGTGGGGTGGACATCATTGCAAGATATCCTCATAGAGGTACACAAGAATCAAAGACAGGGACAAAGGAGATATGGTAATAGAAGCAGACACTGGTGTGATGAGCTTTGAAGGCAGAGAAAGGAGCCACAATTCAAAGAACAGAGGCAGCCACTAGAAGCTGAAAAAGCATCATCATAAAGTTATCATTTTGATGTCCTAAATGCTTCCAGTCTTGTGTGGTAATATTATAACCATTTTCTAGAAAAGCTAATGGAATTAAAGAACACTTGAGACTTGCCAAAGATTAAATGTCCAGTAAGTGGGGAACATGGTCCCCACCGATTACAAAGATACAGTCCTCATGACTTAATGGAATTTCAAGTTTTCACTTTAAGGAAAACCAGTTACAGCATATTAAGTTAAGAACACTTTCACTCACTTCCAAATTCCAGTTTACCATCACCTAAGGTTTTTTTGTTTTTTGTTTGTTCGTGTGTGTGTGTGTGTGCAGAAAGAGACAGTGAGCTGTAATCAGCATCCATATTTCTAGTATATATGCATGATTAAAAAAGTTTAAGTAATGATTTAGAGCATGATATTCCAAACCAAAATGTGGGCTTAGAAAATTTTTTAATCTCTCTGTGACTCAGCTTTCTCACCTCTAACATGAAGATAATAATTCTTTAAATCTTTGTTCCAATGTGGAATAAATGAGTGTGTCATGTTTGTGTAGAGGGTGAGTGTTTAGCTTTTAAAACAATGTGTCTGCCACCAAGAGTGCCATAGGTAAGTATTTTTAGTTTTTTATCAACCCCCACTTAACAGGTGAGAAAATGATTCTCAGAGTCATCAATTATATGTCCAAGATCACAGAGCTTGTACGTGCTGGAATCAAGATTCAAACCCACTATCTTGCCATGTTGCTTTGTAGTGTTAAAAAAAATACTTACTGCTAACATACGTTTAATACATATGTTTTATCTATACTTTTTCTGTTTTTAATTCACAAATTGCTTGCATATAAGGCAGATACAAGAGCACAATTGACTATTCTCTCCATAATGACTTCTGTGACTACTTCTCCCTTATTTCCTTATATATTATGCTCATCTGGTCTCTACTCTGTCTTCCACCATTCTTATATATTCTCCTATAAGATCTAAATTGGGAGCAGACTCCTATAGGAGACTGTTCCTTAATTACAGTGAAAGGGCCCTCCCCAGTATAAACTGTCTTTCTTGGAGGGAGTATGTGTGCCCCTGAATGCCCACAGAGCATTATATGCATAAGATTTCATAAGAACATGGAAGAGCTCACATCTGTACTTCTGTACTCTGATATTTCTTCAGTTTTTCTTTTTCTTTTCTTTTTTCCTTGAATTGCACAATTATTTTTTTTAAAAAAAAAAGACATAGAAAGTCGTTCGAGAGCATAAAGAGGATGATTAATTTTTTTTTTTGAAGAACAAGCAGAGAAATGCAAAAGTCTGTCAAAGGTGAGATTCATCTCTTTAGACCTACAGCTGGTAGCTTCCCTCAAAACCCATAAGAAAATTAGCCAAAACCCAAACTAAACCCACTGCTATCAAGTGGGTTATTTTGCAGAGTGATGCTACAAGAGAGAGTAGGAAAAGGCTGTAATCTTTACAGGCACAGAGGACTTTTTTTTTTTTTTTAAGGAGCAGCTAGTGGGTTTGAACTGCCAGCCTTTCAGTTTGCAGCCAAATGCTTAACAACAGCCACCAAACCAAAATACCAAACCCACTGTGGTACAGTCAATTCTGACTCACAGTGACCCTAAAGGACAGAACTATCCCTAAAGGATAGTTCTATCCCTAAAGGATAGAACTGTTTCATAGAGATTCCTAGGAGTGGCTAGCAAAATTTTGGTTAGCAGACACAGCATTTAATTACTATGCCACCAGAGTTTCCCAACTGCCACCCAAAAATAAACCAAAAAATCCACTGCTGTTGAGTAGATTCTGACTCATAGTGACCTTATAGGACAGAGCAGAACTGTCCCATAGAGCTTCCAAGGAGCGCCTGGTGAATTTCAACCACCCACGTTTTGGTTAGCAGCCATAGCACTTAACCACTATGACACTAAGGTTTCCAGGGGTCCTTAAAATAAGTTACACATACCCCTAAATTTTCTTAAGACCTAAAGGGACAATTTGGTATGACAGGACAATTTCGTACCAATACTTCACTGTTTTCATTTAGGAGAAGTTGATGGGTTTTCACTATTTTGAACTCAGAGAGGGTGTTATGTCTCAGGATCATGCAGCCGGTAACATGCAAAGAAGGCTGAACGAGATCTTCGTTTCAGTTCAGTCGATTCACCTGTAGTAACACGTCTGAAAGCATTACTTCTGGCTGAGATAACCACTTAACCTGAATTATTTAGTGGAGATAGAAATCAAATGGTTAATTCGTGTATATGCTGAGACCACCCACAACTTTTTCTCTGGGGGGGGTTGCAGACAAAGGAGTAGTGACCACAGTAGGACATGAATCCATCAAGAGGCAGTTTATATGTAAGTTTCCAATAAAAATGACATTAACTTGAAATTTATGGATCTTTTTTTTTGAAAAAACAACTTATTCAAAGATATGCAAATTATGTAATTATTTTTCTGCAGCAAAACTGCATATTAGACAGAAAAGTAAACAAAGTAAATGATCAAAGAATTGGTTGATCTGTAAGCAAGAAATATTGAAGTGGCAGTCTAGTAAGTAGCCCTTATAAAAACAGGTTGTGTCATCATAGGGCAGTGTGTAAATAAACGTGAAATTCATAATGAAAAAGACCTTTCTAAAAGTATAGTTTCAAAGATACATAAATACGTTAAAAGATGATATGAACAAATCTTTAAGAAAAAAATACTAATCTTGTAGGGAATTTTAGGGTATGAAAGGTAAACTATATTGCAGTTTATGCTTACTTACAATTTGAAAATCTATGTATGGTGGGTATGTACTATGAGAAGCAAAAAGTCAAACCAATTCATTCAACTTTGAAAGTAGTCTATTAAAATCTTAGAAAAGTAGAATTGAAAAATACAAAAATACTGTTCAACTTTTCAAAAGATATAAAATGCAAAAAAAGTATCGACCTTAGACTATCTTTGGACTGCAAATGGCTAAGATAAAAAAAGAAGAAGAAGGAAAAAAATAAAGAAAATGAGGGGCCGAGTAGGTGCAAAGATAATTTTTTTCCCCCCTCCTAAAGCAGATTAACTAGTTGGGTATTTCTTTGAAAAGCTTAAAAGGTTCACATTATATCGGGCAGAGTGAATAGGTAATAATATATGGCTCATTCACCAAAGAAACAAATGTTTTGTTTTCCAACTCTAATTCTGTATTTTGTAGTAAGCTGGAGTGATATAATATACACTAGTATTATTGTAAAACAAGAGTTTATTACTTGGCTAAGTAAGTTGATCTTTGGAAAAAGTGTACAAGTGCTTTGAAATAAAATAAAAACGACTTAATCCAATCTTCTCTCATACAATTTCTTTCAAGGAGAACAGACACAGCCTGTTAAAATAACAAAGAATGTAGAGTTTCCATTCATGGACAAAGTGTCCTCATTCAAGCTCCCACTCAAAAGCTACCTTGCCCCTCTTCTCAGCTTTCTTTGCAGTAGGGAAATGTGATTCCTTGAAACCTCAGGGATTTTGTTTTATGTTCACTGGCGGAGCTTTTCACGTTTCACAGACCTGGTGACACCTAAATGACACACTTTGGATTGTCTTGTTGTGTGCAAAAGGTAGATAAAGGGAGGAGGAGAAACGTAAAACAGGTGGGTGAAGGCAACGTGGCTTTCACAAATGTTCCTGAGATCAGGGCCAAGCTTAGGATCTTTTTGGAGATAAAACAATCACTTTAGTGAAATGATTTCACATGAGGTGTTAAATTACAAACTGAGTCCTGAGAATTCATTTAAAAAAAAAAAAAAAAATCTACCAGCCCTGGAATGGAGCTTGGTGAAAGAAAAAGTAAAATCTTCAGAATCTTTAGCCAGCAATATCAAGAGAAACCAACTTAATTGTAATTAGTAGACGGTGTCTTCCAAAGTGACTGCAAGATTGTGTCAGATGGGGATTTGTGTAAAATGTCAGTATTTCCAGCTGTGCCAGAGGATACAATTGACTGGGATTCTATCCGGCTACCTATTACTCCTAGAATTCAGCTAGACATGATTACTAGGTGGTATACAGTGCTTTTGATTCTTGGCAAGCAATCATGAAGGATGTATGTTTTCTAGTCTCAGAGTTTTTTAGACCAGTAGATTGCATACTGACTTGAACAAAATATGCATGTATCTCCTGACTTTGTAGCAGTATGTCTTTAATGTATTCATCTCATAAGGTTTTTTAAAGTATGTTCAAATAAAAAAATTGTAAAAGGTTGAGATGGGATTTCCACAAGATTACAAAATGTAAAACAAATGTCAAAGTAAATTTTTGCAATTGCTTTTGATTATATCATTTTGAGATTCTAAAGCATTTTAGGAAATTCTTATAAACTAGCCTTTTTTTTTTTTTTTTAACTCAACATAACCTCTCTTGAACCTAACCACATTTCTTTCCCATCCTGTCAGTCAGTTCCTTGTACTTCTTTTGAATGACTATTTGTAAGACAGGCCCCTGGGGCAGAAAGCATTTGTTGGGCCAGCTCCTATTATTAAAAGACTTTTCCAAGGGCCAGGATCCTCTTCAGTCCTGAGAAAGCAAGGCCTCTTCCAGGAGGTCTGTTTTATCAGGCTTCTTGTTCCCACTGTCAACGTGAGCAGCTTGCAACTTCTAAGAAAAAGAAGGAAATCAAGTGTGAAACAAACCAGAGCTTTTATAGTCAATGAGAATATTTATTTCCTTCTCTGAAAGTTCAGTGGTGGCTAGAGTTACTAATGGGACTGATCATTACCCAAACATCTCTCTGTCATTGGCTGTTCTTTTTCTTTTTCATTTTTTTTCTTTTTCCACTTCGGAACACAGTTGTGTTATGCTACAACAATGAAGCGCCTCCTTTCAACTAATGAGTTCAAAACCGAACCTAATCTTAGTGGTTACATGAGTAAAAGAGAGTGGCTCATTTCCATTTAGGAGAGCAGTTCTGCATCTCACAAAAGGCAGGCCAGATGAAGTAAAATGCACATCTACTGAGTCCCATTTCAGTCTTCCATTTCCTACTTAGCACTAGCTCCATCAAGTTCCACTCAACTGGCTGCTGATTTGACATCATGATTATACACATAAAGTTATAACTTTCTGTTTATCAAACACCATAGATTCCTTGAGGATTGTAATTTTGAACTCAGTCTATTTGTGCCAAGTTGCCTGAAAATAATAATTAGAGACAATTTCACATAATGAGTACAGTAGTTTCAGACAAATTACCCCTACAGAACATTAATTGTATTCATTAAGCAGAAAGGGATAAAATTCCAAGGTCACATCTATTATGCTTTTATTTTTAGAAATCATCTTCAATTTCATCCTTTTTAATTTATAAGATGTTAAGTCATGCAGGAAGAAAATATATTGAGTTAGTAAAACTGCTATACTAGCATATTTTTAAGATTTTACTTAAAACATTGAAAGTCACATTTTCTGTAATGTTTTCTAGGATGTTTGTCTTTTGTATTTTTTAATATCTAAGCACTACAGTATCATTCAAATATGATTTTTTCCATTTTCTAGTTTCATTATCTTAGATAACGAGTGAATGTAGATATACTGAGAAAAGTAACTAAATTCTACACCAAAAAGTCTAGGTAGAATTGCTCTTCAAAAATTAAAGACTGGTAAAATTTAAATACAATGAATGTCCACAGACAGCTATTAAATTTACTCTTTCTGATATTGTAACTGTTTAAACTGTTAAAACCAAAGTCTTATCAAAAGTAGGATATAGCCTTAAGCAGAAGCTAACTACAGTATAACAGGTATCACACCGGTCCTGGGCATGTGATGCTACTGAACCAAGAGAGCTTGGGCTTTTCCATAGATATGGCATAGCCAGTGGCATATCTGTGGGAAGGCCAAAGAACTGCAGTGCCTTATATGATATTGCTACGGTCTCTGATCTTAAATTTTTCTAATTTCACACTAGCTTATCCTGCTCCAGGCACACTTGCCTCCTTGCTCTTCTTCCAGCAATGCTTGCATTTTAGGGCATTTCCATCGCTGATTTACGGGTCTACAGTGCTCTTCACAACACAGCTGTATCTTTTTCCGTAAGTATATTCATGAGTTCATTTACTTTTTCACCTCATCAGAGAGTCCTTCCTTGATCACACAAATGAAATAGCAACCCCTTGCACTCTACTTTCTGTCCCATATTTTTCCTCTCAGCACTTATCCCCACAAAATAGCATTTATTTCCTTGGTATTTTCTTCCTCATATCTCACACCAGACTCTAAGAACTTTGAGAGCAGAGCTCTAGTCTGTCACACTCAATCCTCTATCTCCAAGAAATAGAGTATAGATGCTGCATAAATATTTTTTTAGTGAACCAAAGAATGATTTGTTTAATTAGACCCTACAAGCCCAGACTAGACATAGGAAATTTATTTGTAATTTCATTAAAGCATTTGGTTCACAGGGCAAATTTTTCCACCTTTCTATACTGTTTCTAATACTATATTGTTCAGAATTGATCAAGCCAGATTGAGTCATTTGTGTCTTCAGACTAGTGATGTGGTTTCCAGCCTCTGCGAGCCTGAAAAACTTCACCACTTACCTCTAATGCCCTCCCCAACACCTACCACACTGTCTTTTGATCTAATTCAATGAATCTCTTGCAAGTAAAACTGGTTACTCCTCTTGGTAGTCTTACAACATATGCTTGTATATAGTTTTCTTATAACACCCAGAATATGGATTTTTCTTGTTTATTTAATGATGGATCATCTCCTTCTACTAGACTGTGACTCTCCACAGAGGAGATCTGTGTGTTAGTCATCTTTGAATCCCTGGCTCGGAAGTTACTTCATTGGTTGTCCCTACCCCCCCAAAATAAAAATATGTAATAATATGTTCCAGGCACAAGTGTCCACGAGTGGTAGGAAAGAGTCTGGTGTCACTGGAGAAGGAAAACAAAACAGAGGTGGTAGGAGTTAAGACAAGCAGAGAAAAAACTGGATTCATGCGTTTTGAAAGTAAATTCAATGAACTGGATACGTGAGAAGAGGAAAAGAAAGACATCTAGATTGACAGCTAGAGTCTTTGGCTTAAACAACTGAGTATATTGCGGTGCCATTTATTGAGGCAGGATGAGTAGAAGAAATAGATAACTTCTGTATATGCAACTAAGAGGTCTTTTTATTTATTTCTGTTGTTGTTGCATTTGCTTTTAGACTGATTTTAAATGAAACTGTCAAGTAAGAATTAGAAATACAAACTTAGAACCCAGAATTGATGAGCAAATGAATGACGAATGCTTTATGAGTCTCAAATTACTCCTTGTCAGAATACGAAGGCCGATTGCTCAAATTTTAAAAATATAGTATTTTTTGAATAAATAAATTGCAAAAAGTTAATAAAAGAATTTTCTCATATGTAAGTTGTATCTTAATGTATTCTTTTCAAGTTTCCACTTTTCTTACACTAAGACTCAAAAACCCAAACCCATTGCCACTGAGTCAGCTGCTACTCATAATGACTATAGAAAATATATAGGGTCACTATAAGTCTCTATGAATCTCTACACTAGAAGCTGCTTTAAAATTACATATAAATAAGAATGTATGGAAACACATACATAAATGTAAGTATGCACACTTAAAATATCAGTTAACTACTTTATTGTATGTTCAATATTTATTTTATAACTTTCCAACAAGATGGCAATGTCTTCAGGTGATCTATCAGCTGAAAACACTTGAGAGACACTCACTTAAGGATCTGGCTAGGTGTCACAAGCACCCATCTAGAATACTTTCAGGAGCCTGCCTTTCCCTCCTGTGCCACTTCTCTGTCTCTATAAAGACTCATCAGACACAAGTATGTAGAGTAACTGCCCATCACCATTAAAATCACCTGTGACAGAGCTATCGTGGAGGCCAAAATTCAGAGTTCTGTAACTGAGCTTGACGTTAGAAAGCCATTGCCTGATTTTTTTAAATGACTGAGAATCTGAAAAAGGGGATTATGTTAACTATGTCTGAAAGAGACAGCCAGTTACTGATATACTACCAAGCACGTTACTATCAGCATAAAACTGTATACAGAATTAGATATATGGTTTTATGAAGAAGAAAACAGCATGACTCAGTGTAAAAGTGCAAGTAGGAAAGAGGTGACAGTAGATAAATTTTTTTATTGGTTTATTTAACAGCACAACGTGAATTCTAAACAAAGCTGTTCCCCACCTCATAATGTTCACACCTGACGTTATAAAAAATATATAGCATTTTATGGATGGCCTTCTACGGGTGACTTCAGCACTTCAATAATTTCAGCTCACAAATTGTTATTGTGTTTTTTTAATATAATTTAGGGAACATTTATGACTTATCCAGAGATTTTTTTGTTTTCTAGAAGACTTTTTCTATATTGTTAAGACTAATCTTCATTTCCTTGTTGGTATATTGCTAAAAAGTTTCCCTAAACAAAGGAAGGGGTGGTTGATTTTACTGTTTTAGAAACTGCTGGACATTGACATAGATCTCTTTTGCCTTGGTGAAAAATGATCGTTTCAGTGAGTGTGAATTTAAAATCAAACCATTTGGAAGACATATTAATAAAAAGAAGGATAAAATGGTGTGTTACGTAAAGATGCAGCAAAACAGTGTCATTCAAATTGCCTCCTAGTTAACAAGTCCACACAAAACCAAACCGAACCAAGCTTGTTGCCATTGAGTCATTCTGACTCATGGTGACCGCCTGGATTATGGAGCAGAACTATATTCCATAGTGTTTTCTTGGCTGTCATCTTCCAGACAAGCAGACTTCCAGGCCACTATCCTGCAGTGCCCATGGCTGGGTCTGAACCACAACCCTAGCAGCCAAACACAAGCAACACGCAACACGTCCATGCAGAAAGATGTAAAAGAATTCAAAGAAGCTGCTATTTCTGCATTTCCTAGGTAACAAAATTATATGGCTTTTTTCTTACATGTATTTTAAATTGTAAAAAAATAATTTTGTAACCATTAAAAGTTTTTACACATATTTTAAATTTATATTTAAAATTCAAAGATAATACTGCCTTCAATCTATATTCCATCTAATATCTCTTCCACAAATAATCACTCTTAATACTTTTGGGAGTAAACTTTCAGATTATATTTAAGCAATTCTAATTATATCTACATGTATAAACACATATATATACATATACATATATGTACTTACATATAATGCATTTTATACATACTATGTATCATATGTACTATATTTTGGAAATCTTGGTGGTGTAGTGGTTAAGAGCTATGGCTGTTAACCAAAAAAGTTTGGCAGATCAGACTATCAGGTGCTCCTTGGAAACCCTAAGAAATAATTCTACTGTGTCCTATAGGGACATTATGAGTAGGAATTGACTCAGTTTGATTTATGGTTTCGGTTATCTATATATTATTTTTATATATATATGTATACAATATGTAAATATATGTAAATGATTGTGTCACACATAATGGACACCCTGCTTATTTTTAGCTTAAAAGTAAAACCTTGAGATCTTTTCATATGAACCCATTTTTGTATTTACTACACAGTGTAAAAAAAAACCAATCACTATCAAGTGTTTTCTCGCTCATATTGACGTCACAAGTGTCAAAGCAGAACTGTACTCCATAGACTTTTCGGTGATGATTTTTCAGAAAGATCTCCAGATCGTTCTTCCTTCCTTCCCAGGTACCATGGGGCACGTTCCAGCCACTCTTTCAGACAGCAGCCAAGCATCTTAACCATTTCTACCTCCCAGAGGCTCCATCTCCATACAGCCAGATAATACAATTTTTCAGGTATATGCTGTGCTTTTGGAAAATGGTTTGTGTCTCCAAACTTTGGTGGTGTGCATAAACAACACTGCCTCCGTTTATGTCCCTTTACTTCCCGGAGAATCAAACTTACAAGAAAGTTATGGTATGCTCCAACCAAATACATTTTGACTGATGGGAAGACGAGAGATGGTCAGATAGACAGTACACTGTTGAGATTCAATAACCACCATGATGTGGTTGGGAAATATTTCTGAAAAAGTTGGAATTATGTAAAGAATCTCCAATAGAGTTGCAATTAATCACCTTTTAAAAAATATTCCATTAGATATTTGCCAGCAAAATCATGCTGTCTTTCTAGAAGTGCATGAGAAAAAGCTATTAATTAACACATGGGCTAAACATTTATACTTGTCAAAAGAAAACATGATAAATCCAGTTCTTAACCCTCATAATAAAGGAAGTATCTGCCTTGCTTAAATGTCATGGACAATAAATATCTATCTGGGAGAGGTGAATTTCTCTAAATCACTCCACAGTATCAGACACACAGTGTATACTGATTAAGATAATGTGTTACCTAAAAGGAGAGCCTGGGTAGGAATAAGCCACATAAGCTTATTCACCAGGGAAACTCTCTGATACAATCTTACTCTCCGAATGAGCCTCTGTAAATATAAATTTAATCCAGAAATTGTTAGCCAGTCATTCTCTACAAATTGTGTAAACATTACTCAGATGAGAAAACTAGGCTTAATATAGAAGCAACTCTTTCATCTCCATACAAGAGCAATGGAGGCAACGTCAGGTTTAAAATGTAAGATGAAGCATTAGGTTAAAAATCAGAAATAAAGGAAACACTGCCATATGGAATCATTTTATATATCACAGAAAATTTTATACTTCCTTCATATTTCCTATCTAAAAAGCAGGCATGAAGTTTTTTAGGAGCAAGTTGTGAATAGATACATGCAGCATTCACATGGAATGGATGCACTTAGGTTGAAAATAATTCCTATGGTTGTCCCATGCTGATGTCACAATTTGGTCATTTGGACAACACTGATGTATGATTTTCAGGGAAAGAATCACAAAAACAAAGTAGACATGTAAATAGTATATGTGTATTTTGGATGACAAATATTAGGCCATTCACACTGAATATGAGGACACCAAAAAGCAGGCAGAAAACACAGCAGACTGAGTGATTGCTGAATTAGGACGACACAGATTGTTACAGGCTGCTATATGGAACACTGAGAGCATTAAATGTGTAAAAGCAGGAAATGGACTTCAACTGTCATAGAGGGATTTATTAAGACTGACGGTATAGGCTATAAAATTCTGGGTTTTCAAAGAAACTTGGAGAATTTCCTTTCTGAGAGGTATTTAAGAATATGGTGGATAGCTGTAATAAGTATTTTTACAATCTTTCTGTGTCTAAATGCTGAAACCTATCTCATCATCATATAATCCTGATTTTTCTCCTAGCTGCAGGTCTTCTCAACTTAGTAGCCAGCACTTTTCTATTTTCTGTGTTTTAGTGCAATCCAAGTTTACAGAGCCTTTTTTTCTCGTTTTTTTTTTTTTTATTTTTTTATTAAACAAAAAAATGAAAGTCTACATACTCTGCTTACAATATTGGGTTAAGAGAGGAGGAGTACACAAGTTGTGTTGAAGTCTCATTAATATTGATCTTCTTATTAATGTGTACTGTCACCAATTTCACCCTACCAAATTTCTAACAATTAACTAATCTAAACCCTTGCCCCTTGCCTTCCTGCCCTCCCACCTTCCCCACCCTTGTAGCTGTCAAAGAGCTTTGTATTATGTATGAGTATGCTTTTAAGTTTTCATCTTAGGGGGTCTCATATAATAATTGTCCTGCTGTCGCTTACTAGTTTCACTCAATATGATGTCCTCCAGTTGAGACCTAACTGAGAGATGTTTCCTGCTATCATCGTTGTTCTTTATCAGTGAATAGTACTCCATGGAGTATATATACCAAAGTTTACCTATTCACTCTTCCGTTGTTGGGCATCTGGTTTGAGTCCAACTTTTGCTATCGTGGACTGTGCTGCAATGAATATTCATGTGCATGTAGCAGTCGGTGTGAATGGCCTTGATTTTGTAGGATATATTCCGAGCAGAGGAATAACTGGGTCAAATGGTATATCTATAATCATTATTTTAAGGTAACGTCAAATTGTTTTCCAAAGAGGTTGCACCATTCTGCAATCCCACCAACAGTGAAGGAGAGTTCCAATCTCTCCACAGCCTCTCCAACATTTATTGTTTTGCGTTTTTTGGATCATGGCCAATCTCATTGGGGTGAGGTGATATCGCATTGTCGTTTTGATTTGAATTTCTTTAATAATTAATGATCGTGAACATGTCTGTATATGTTTTTTGGCTGCCTGGATCTCCTCTTTAGAAAAGTGTCTGTCCATCTCCTTTGCCCTTTGCTTAATTGGATGATTTGTCTCTTTCTTATTGATATTTTGTAGAACCTTAGGAGATCAGGCATCGGTCTGACATAGAGTTGCCAAATATTTTTTCCCATTCTGTAGGTGGTCTTTTAATTCTTTTGAGGAAGTCTTTGGATGAGCAGAAGTGTTTGATTCCTATTAATTCCCATTTATCTGAATGTGTTTTGTTTGTCAGATTTTGAAGTCTGTCTATATTGCATATTAAAACATCCATTGTTGACCCTATCTTACCTTGGATGAGCTTTATTGTTTTAGCTTTTATATTCAGGTCTTTTATCCAATTTGAGTTGATTTTTGTATAAGGTGTGAGATATGGGTCTTGTTTCAATTTTTTGCAGATGGAAATCCAATTATGCCAGCACCATTTGTTAAAGAGACTGTTCTTATCCCAGTTTAAAATCTTAGGGCCTTTGTCAAATATCAGCTGTTCATAGGAGGGTGGTGGCATCTCTGGGGTCTCTACTTTGTTCCATTGGTCTATATGTCTCTTTTTGTACCAATACCAGGCTGTTTTGACTACTGTGGCAGTGTAACAGGTTTTAAAGTCAGGTAGTGAGAGGCCTCCCAGCATGTTTTTCTTTTTCAGTAGTGTTTTACGTATTCGGGGTTTCTTCCCTTTCCAAATAAAGCTGATAATTTGTTTCTCCATCTCATTAAAAAATGTCGTTGGAATTTGTATTGGGATTGCATTATATAAGTAGAGTACTCTGGGCAAAATAGACGTTTTCACAATATTGAGTCTTCCTATCCATGAGCAGGGCAGATTATTCCACTTATGTATGTCCCTCCTAGTTTCTTGTAGCAATGTCTTGTAATTTTCTCTGTAAAGATCTCTTATTTCTTTAGTTAGATTTATTCCTAGGTATTTTATCTTCTCGGGGGCTATAGTAAATGGAACTGATTTGGCGATTTCTTCATTAATAATTTCATTGTTGGTATAAAGGAATCCCACTGATTTAGTTATGTTTATCTTGAATCCCGATACTTTGCTGAATTCTTCCACTAGCTCTAATAGTTTACTTATGGATTTCTTTGGATTCTCTGTATAAACAATCGTATCATCTGCAAAGAGGGAAATCTTTACTTCTTCAGTGCCAATACGGATGCCTTTTATTTCTTTGTCTTGTCTAATTGCTCTGGCTAGAACTTCTAGGACAATGTTGAATAGAAGTGGTGAGAGTGGGCATCCTTGTCTAGCTCCCGTTCTCGAAGGGAATTCTTTCCGGCTTTCACCATTCAGGATGGTGAAAGCAGTTGGCTTTGCATAGATGCTATTGATTATATTGAGGATTTTCCCTTTTATTCCTATTTTTCTGAGAGTTTTAAGCATGAATGGATGTTGAACTTTGTCAAATGCCTTTTCTGTATCAATTGACAAAATCAGGTGATTTTTATCTTTTGTACAGAGCCTTTAGTTGAGTCCAAGGACATAGATCACTAGCAATATACATGTGTGAAAGAGTAGAAATGCTAAAGTTGAGACACTGCATTCTCACTGGTATTCCTAAATGGGCTAAGTAATCCTTTTTTTTTTTTTTTTTTTTTTTAGTGAATTCCAAAGTTAAAGAGTTGAGTTATAGAATCTACATGTTATATTTCTGAAAAGTTTGGGCAATTAGTTAGCTTTGAAACATTTATTATCATTCTCCGAGTTTCCCTAAAAACTCACCACCCATATACTGCCTTAATCCAAGATCAGCAAGGATAACATTACAAGATGATATGGCTATAAGCCAATTTATGTTCTTTCTGAGTTCTTGGAACTACAGATGCACACCTGTTTAAGGAACTAAGAAGGTAGTTAAAATACTAAATAGTCTACAGATGCTTAGAGTATCTTTGAGTGAAGGTCTTGTAAACACAGACTGGTATCATCTCACAACCCTCACAGTCACACTGCAGTTTCACAAGTTTATGCACATCTGCAGACTGTTAATCATGAGTTTGGTTGCAATCTCGGAGCATTCCAGCCTCAGTCTGAGTCAATTAATGTCCTTATTTTCAGGTTACGGGCAAGGGACATCTTTCTCTTATACTCACAAAAGCAAATAGTATTGCTGTCCTTGAAAACCTGGATCTTTAATATGTCAATACTGAACTGAAACGTCTTCAGCTGAATTTTAGAATGTAAGTAATACACCTTTATGTGCATCATAAAAACGAATGTCTTTCGTTCCAAATTTTTAGCATGCATTTTCTTTTGAGCCATTTCTCAGGTATCTGATGCATCCATTATAATGAATATCTGAGAAATGTCTTGACTTGGATATAGACTTTGGGAGAGAGAGCTTAAAGCAGCATGTTTACTACAGAGTTCCTTTGGGACACCACCAGTGGGAGAGTTAAGGAAGACTGGACACATGAGAAGTTAAACTGATATGCAGTCACAACAAAGGCCTCATCAGGCTGACTGATGCCTGTGGAGTTGAACAGCTCAACAGAGTTAATTCTGCCTTATAGCAAGGAGTGTTTGGAAACACTGGTGGCATAGTAGTTAAGTGCTACATCTGCTAACCAAAAGGTTAGCAGTTTGAATCTGCCAGGTGCTCCTTAGAAACTCTGTGGAACACTTTCACTCTGTCCTATAAGGTTGCTATGAGTCAGAATCTACTCAAAACCAGTGGGTTTCAGCAAGTGAGTTTACCTCTTTTTTGACCTATTTTGCAGTCCCCCCCCCCACCCAGAAGAAGGGTCATCCCACTGAGTGAAGGAGTTTTCATCAACAAAGAACAATTCTGAGAGAGAGACTCAGCTACAAACTACCAGCCACCAATATTCCCAGAAACTGGAGAAATGAGAAATTCAGTCCAGAAAGAGATCTTGGTGACATACTACATCATTCACTATCCTATGTCTCTCTTAATCCTTTCTAATTTATTTCTGCTCTCATTACTCACCAAAAACCAGATTTGCCAACTTTCTTTATGATATTTTTTAACATTCAGCACTCGGAAGCCTGTATTTGAGTAACTCACTCAAAATATTCTCTATTGGCTAGAATTGGGGTGATAGTGATATAGCAGGTGAGAAATACATGGGTTCTGAATTTAATTTGAAAATTCAGTCAACAGCATTTACAAATGGTGTGAGGTGAAAACAGGAATCAAGTACACATCTTTCTTCCTGATTAATTGAAATAATACAGATACATTTAATGAAATAAGGAATACTACAAGAAAAAGACATGTTTATGAGGTAGAGAGAGCAGAAATTCAATTTTAGCCATGTTTACTTTGAGATGATTATTAAATATCCAAAGGGTGATACTAAGTAGGAGGTTTTATATCTTCAGCATAAAATTCAGGAAAGGAGTAGAAAGTAGGTATATTAAGTTTGAGAGATATAAATTTTCATACATCATATAAAGCTATGCATGTTTTGGAATGAAATCACTACTGAAATAAGTAGAGAAGAATTAGTAAAGAAAACTATGAAGAAAAAGATGGAATAAAAATCTAGCAAGTAGAATGTCCTGGAAGCCAAATAATGATTTTTTTTCAAAGTGATCAGCTCTATCAATGACTGATGATAGGTCATATAAGAATACTACTACAAAATGATCATTTAATTTATGCTGTGCACATCACAGATGACCATCAATGACATGCCTAATCTCTGATTCCAAATAGCTCTTTCACAAACGTTTGGATGTTACTGTTGTTAGTTGCCATCGAATTTGTTCTAATGCATCGTGACCGCATGCACAGCACAACAGAATGCAACACTGCCCAATCCAGATCCACCCTCACAAACATTTATACACCTTTATTTTTCAATTAAGTTTGTCTACTCAATGTCTTATGAAAATAACATATTTGTTTATGCTTCTTTCTGATCCCTTACACATGCATTCCACCATTTAAAATAATTGTTTGTCTGTTTGGAAGCCATCCGACTTTAAAGTTCTAATTTCATTTTCCGTTCACCTCTTCTCCAGAGAAGAATATCCAGGCCAAAAGAAGACTATCAAAACCATGTATCCAGCAACTTCCTTAGAAAATACTATTTAATGGGTACAGATTCCAGAAGAATAGTAATTAGCAAACCTGACAGATATTTAGACAAATTTCCCACATGCAAGTGACCTTTAGCCCATTTCTTGCTAAGCTTGCATCCAAGTCAGAAAAACCATTTCAGTTAAGAATTTCTAAATTTTAAGAAATTCTTATGTCTGTACATCAAACCATGCTGCCTTTTAGCTTCAATCTACTATCACTTATGAAACCTTTTGTGACACACACACAAAAAGTCCTCTTTTATTTTGTTGATCTTGTGAATACTTAAAGGCAGATGGCTATCACATTCCCCCAGCCAATCCACAGCCCCATCCTTCTTTCCTTTTACAGACTAAACAGTGCCGGTTTTTTCAAACATTTCTTATATAACAACATATCTAGACCTTTTAGTATCTTGGTTGCCCTATGTATTAGCTCCAATTTGTCAATGTCTCTCTTAAGTAATGGAAACTAAACTGAACCCACCACTCCAGAATGCCTCAGGTCAGTTTTCCCTGAAGTGAGAATCTTCTCCTTAGTATTCTAGTCACTCAAACTGGGTAAAGCAGCCTACGGTTCAATGTAATATTGGTTCTCTAAAAACTTATTACCGAGTTTGTAGTCAACTAACACTGTAGCTGCCTTCTAATGCAGGAAACAAAAATGCGTCCTTTAAGCTATAGATGCGGGAATCAGTATTTGCACCACTCAATCTGTCTCTGGTCTTAACAACAATTGGTAACTGTTTGAAAATTCAGAATGAGTCAAAAATATTAAAAATGTGTTAAGATGAAATAAAGTCTCAAGCTTGAGACAACTAAAAAAATTTTAAGAGCTTAAGAAGTCTATATGTGATAAGATGTCATACTTATATCTACAGCCCCAAACCACGGTTTAAATCCAAAAAGTGGTTTTGCATAGTAAGAAGCAGAAGGGAATAAGAACTTCTAAAATTCTTCAAGTAAATAGGGAGATCCATATGCAATACTTAGCTAACTTGATTGTGCTGGTATCCATAAATATTTATAAAATTACTGAGAATCATTGAATTGCATACTGACAATGCATAAATTATACCTAAATAAAGCTAAAAAATAAAAAGAATTTCTGACAAAGGACTTGTCTCCAGAACACACATGAACCTCCCCAAACACAATAAGAAAACAAAAAAGCCTGACTGAAAAAAATGGGCAAAAGATTTGAACAGACACTTCTTTACAGAAGACATACAAATGACACATGAGCACACCAAATGACGTGCACAATCCTTAGTCATTATGCTTGAGGTATAAACAAAGAGCTGAAAGAACAGCTAAAATTAAACATGAAATGCAAGTACTGGCAAAAAATGAACAGCAAATGGGACATCATATATTCCTGGTGGAAATGCAAAATGACAGGTCAATTTGGATAAGAGGTTTTGTAGTTTCACATACATACACATATCATTTGACCCAGGAATCCTATTCCTAATTATTCACTCGAAAAAACAAGCAAATCCAACCTGTTGTCGCTGAGTTGATTCCAATTCATAGTGACCCTACTGGACAGAGTAGAGCTGCCCCATAGAGTTTCCAAGTCGAGTCTGGTGGATTTTAACTGCTGACCATTTGGCTAGTAGTTATACCACTTAACCATTATGTCACCAGGATTTCCAGTATTTGCCTTAAATAAACTAAAATCTATGATCTCACACACAAAAATACATGAAGTTAAACATAGTCTAACTATGAGATACAGCAAATGTGCTGCTGGATATTTATTCAAGTAATTTGGAAACTTGCATCCACACAAAAATCTACATACAAAACTTAGTAGCAGCTTTATTCTCAATCACCAAAAATTGGAAGTAGTGAAGTTGTCCTTCAATACGCTAATGGAGAAACAAATTGTGGTATATCTATACAATGAAATACTATTCGGTGACAAAAATGACTGAAGTATCAAGCCATGCAAAGACATGGGTGAATTTTGAATGCATAATGCTAAGTGAAATACATCTATCTGAAACGTCTATGTAATGCCATTTGTGTGACATACTGGGACAAAAGAAAACTATAGGGAATAAAAACAGTTCATTAATTGGCAATGGATTAGAGAAGGAGAAAGGTTAACACAGGGTTTTCTAAGGATGTGAGCCTATTTTATATGATACTGTAATGAAATACACAGTACACTAAGAACTTGTGAAAACTTACTGAACTATAAAACGGTTATCTTTAATGTCTGATAACTTAAAATCACTTGGGAAGTCAGGTGATAAAAGAATGGAATGCAGAATGTAACAAACTAATCCATCTACTAAGAATACATGAAAATATCTTATTGAAAGGGGTAGAGAAAAGGCATAGACCTATACAACTTTGGAAATGAGAATGACTGTAAGGTTCAGGACAAAAGTAACTCTACATAAACACTGTACTCTAGTTGGTAGAGTTATTTCCCCTGAGGGTACATGTTAACAGTTCTGAAACCATTATAAGTGTATACTGGAATCGACCACTTAAGTAAATGGGTAGAAGATGGGTGAGCCAGATATTTCACTGTTAGAGTGGAAAGTCACAGATAAGCAAGGGACCCATGTGGTAATGAATTAGAGTTGGAGACTTCAGTGTGAACACATCTTTCACATATGAATTCAGATAACTACATACGAATTATTTAAATTATTTATAAATGTATGTACAGGAACTAGTACAAATACAAATGTCTCCTTGCTCTGTCCGGTGACAAGATTTATAAGCAGTAGCACTCTGACAAGCACATCCAGCACCCAATTTCGATTGCTAATTCTATTCTCCAATAAAAGGCACCTGGGCTTGCTGAAGAAACACCTGATTGAAGTCTGGGACACAGAATATACAAAATGTGCCTAGAGTATTTGGCAATGCCAGGAAGCAAGGAAGTACTTTCAAAAAATAAAGTAAAACAGAACTAATAATGGAAGTATGTCAAGGAGACACATAAGTCAATTTAAAAACTTTCTAATGGCCAAAACTGTAATAGTATGAACAACAAAATAAATTATGTAATATTGGGTTGTAACCCACAGTATAAATATCCACAAGCCCACACTAAATACAAATAAATAATTGAATAAATAGAGAAAATAATTTGTGCAGAAAACATACCAATAATTTATGTAAATAGTCCACCTTCCAGGAAATAAAGCAGAGCCTCCCACCTCTTAAATGTGTACTGTACACAGCAGCGTCCTTCCAAAAAACGATGGTAGAGAATGCAGGAAAAAAAGAGTTTTTATAGTGAAAACCGGAACAAACAACCTCAGCCAGATGATCAAGGTTAATGCCAACCAACAGTTGTAAGTCATGTTAATAGTGTGTACCTTATTGACATGAGAAATGACACTTTACTTCTATAGTCATTCTCAAACACACACACACACACACACACACACACACACACACACACACACACACACACACACACACACACACACATTACAAAGCCAAATCAGTTGCCAATAGTGTCAATTCCAACTCATGCCACCCTGGTGTATCAGAGTAGCAGAATAGAACTAAAAGTGTTCCTTAAGGTTTTCAATGGTAGATGTATTTGTCGGGGGAGGTAGGTCCCCAGGCTTTTCTCAGATCTCCAATCTTTTTACTAGAAGCAAGTGTAGCAAGCACTTATACCACCCAGGGCTTCTGTTAGCAAGACTGAAGAGCTTAAGACAAGGAAACAAGTAAACATTAACACAAAACACCAAATACATCAATTACTACCAACAATGCACACTGATTTAACTTTGTATTGAAAATTGGATATTTAGGGTACTGTGTTATAAGACTGACTTATTTTAAATTCCTCTTCCTGTGTTAGTCCAGTGGGACACTGTCTTATTACTGTAAGGTAAAAATCCAAAAATATCAAACCCGTTGCCATCAAGCCGATTCCAACTCATAAGGATCCTATAGGACAAGGTAGAACTGCCCACAGAGTTTCCAGAGAGTGAGCTGGTGGATTCAAATTGCTGATTCTTTAGTTAGCAGCTAGCTCAGGGCCCCACTTCCTCCATTGTCTCCACTGACATGGTTGGGGAGGGGAGATTTAACAGTTGCTCTACTGATTACCATATTCACTCTTAACATCTGCAGGCAATTTAGGTTACTATTGTAACTCTTAGTTTAGCAATTTCTTTTTTAAAACACATTCTTTTTCCTACCCCTACCATCCCACAAGGGCCATAACAAATTAATACAAACTAGTTAGCTTAAAATCAGAGAAAATTTTTCTCCCTGAGTTCCAGAGGCTGCACATCAGAAATGCAGAGGTTAGGAGCACACTCCCTTTGAAAGCTCCATGGAAAAATCCTTCCTTGCTACTTCTTAGCTTCTATTGATTACCAGCAAACCTTGACATTCTTCGTTTTTTTAGCTGCATCATTACAATTTCTGCTTTCAAATTCATATAGTCTTCTTCTCAGTGGTGGTGTCTTTGATCTCAAATCTTCCGTTCCCAATAAGGATACCAGGCACTGTACTTAGGGCCTATCAGAAGCTTTCTGAATGGCTCATTAAGAGGATATTATAGACACCCAAGTCAGTAGTAGAATTTAAAGTAAAAGGGAAAATACTTTTTAATTGATTGTCAGTATCTTCCAATACCAGTGAGTTATTTTGAGGTCTTTAAAGAAAAAAACAACAGAATCAGGAAATCAAAGCCCAATGATATAGATCTGAATATATATTTTGGTTTCCTTTATTTGTTTGTTTTTGAAGATAGAAGTGTGAAAGTCTAAGAAGGGCAGAATGGAATGAAGACAAGTTACCCCACCTACGGGCCCTACAAGAAGAGATACACTGAAAGAACGAGCAGCTGCCAGGTAATATAGCTTTTTGGGAAGTCAGATTCTCTTGCAAAAGCTATTCAATGTCTCTAGCCACTGATAGCATTGGATAGTAAGAGAAAAGATGGTGATAGGTTAATTACCCTAAAGACTTCCAGGCTCATGGTTTTGATTGGTATCTCTGTAATCCCTTTTGCTGGAAGTGAAAGGTTATCATCATACTACTGGGAGGATGAGACATGTAAGGAGCAGAGAGGAATAGTGTGCTGTCACCAGACGGGGACAGCAGTGGGAGCTGCACAGAGGCGGGCATGTAAATTTATATGGGAATGTACACTTTCACTCAGTCATATTAAATAAATTAATAAACAAACCAAAATAACAGAGACACAGGGAGACCTTATAACACCGGCAAAATAGCACTGGGAAGAGAGTGTACCTTTGGACTTGGGATCTCTGTGCCTGAGAAGCTCTTTGACCATGGGAAGATTAATAGGAAGGACCTTCCTCCAAGAACCCACAGAGAAAAAAAAAGCCTTCCGCTGCAGCTGACACCTTGAATCTGAATTTTTAGCCTACTTTACTGTGGGGAAATTAATTTTTCCTTGTTAAAGCCAAAAAAAAAAAAAAAAAGAAGTTGGAAGTCATTCTTACCGGTAGCTTTTATCTTTTATAACAGTCAGCGTTCAGAAAATCAAACCCTAATGACAGCACTTGGCTGGCTTGGCAATGGTTACCATTGTCTGTATGCGAGATCTGACAATTAAGTTAGCAAACTCACCCTAGAAAAAGTGCTACATACCTCATTGCTGAATATCACTTACAGTCATGTTTGAAGTACCATCCTTGGGAAGCTATGCACTGATGCCAGTGCCTAATCCACCCTTCAGAGCAATTTTGGAACTCTTTCCAGAATGGCCATCAGAGCTGTCATCATATGTGGCCTGAAAATTAAGTTTAAGAACTAGTCCTATGTTGTGCTACTGGCTTCTTTCTAGAAGGGAGTGAAGACTGTGGAGAGGAAGCGACAGGAGATTGCTAAGAGGATGGATATCACACACATAGAATGGAAAGGAGGAGTGTGCTGTCACTGGGCAAGGAGAGCAGAAGGACCTGCAGATACACAGGCATGCAAACTGAAATTGGATTGTACACTTTCACTCAATCACAACAACAACAACAAAAAAAACAAGGAAAAGAAAAAAAAAGAATTCATCCTAGAAAAAGTGCTTTGAAGTGTGGACTAGGTGCTGGCGTTGGTGCACAGCTTTCTAAAGGAGTATTTCAAAGGTGACAGCGGCAATATTCAGCAATGAGGCATGTAGCACTTCTTCCAGGATGAGTTCGAAAACTAACTGTCTGACCTCCTGTAGCACTCACAATTCTACTAGAAAAAGAGAAAACAAATTCTGGTCTCAATCTAGCACCGCAGTACAGTTAAAGGTCAACACAGACCCCCTGCTTATGCTCTGACGCCCCCATACTCTCAGAGGTTCACAAGGTCTCTACAGCTGGAATCCCAGTCGTTTCGTAGCAGACACAGCTAACACCCTGGGCCTTTTTTCTCCCCACCTGCATGAATGTCCCCCCTAATCAATACTGAAGGAACTGGGGTAAAAGTGAAAGAAAACTGTTTCTATTTGGCAACCATAGAAAATGTAAACAATTAAAAATTTTAGTTGAATTCTACATTACTATAACATTTGAAAAGCATTGACTGGAAGTAACAGATTCTGAAAACGTTATTACTTCTATTATCATCACTATTAAAACTTCCCAATTCTGAAACATCTCCACAGAAAAATACAGAACATTCTGATGGGCTCTGTAGACAATTCCCATGGCCTCATGACTAAGAAAGTACACCAGGGTATTCCCTTTACAACGGCATGTTTACCTCATCTAATCAATATTTCAGCTGTAAAACCCTTCCAGGCCCAAACTAAATTTGTACATGTTTTTCGGCTCAAAAAGTGTATGTCTTTGGGGAATTTTAATTTCACTTTGGCTTCACTGTGATTAAAAGAAATGATATTCCGATAAGGGTGTCTGGTCCTGGCATCAGAACCGCCACTATCAACCAGCAGAGACCCATAATGTAAATGTGGGAAAATGGCTTTTCTCCAAAAACACATTTCTTTCAAACACATTTCAGAACATATTAAAGAGAATTAGAATATCTAGTTAGTGTTCAGATCACCTTGTGCATAGGATTTAGCTTGTGTGCAAAGGTGGCCATACAATAAATTCACTGAAGATTTCAATCTCTCTTAGATTCATTGTTAGCTAATCACTCAAAAAAAAAAAAAAAGGAAAGAAAGAAAGAAAAGAAAAAGATCACTTGATTCCATTTACAAAAACCACTATGTGACCTTTCCACTTCTAGATGGCTCACAGGGAATGTGGGTGCTTTAATTTAAAAGCTGAGAAACATCAATTCTTGTGACTGAAATCTTCTGTTCCAAAGACTTGGGAAATGTAAGAACTTTACATGACTGTTAACTGTCAGAAAAGCATCTGAAGCCTTTTTATAATTGATTCCTAGCACACACCAAGGAGCAAATAGTGATTTTGGAATCCCAGGGTATTGCAAACCATTAACACTGGTCTGTTAACCAAAAAAATTGAAGATTCAAGTCTGCCCTAAGGTTCCTTTGAAGAAAAGCTTGCCAATATACTTCCAAAATATCAGTCACTGAAAACCCTACAGAGCATAGTTCAATTAAAATGCTCAGGTCTTACCAGCTCGATAGAAAATGAAAGTAATGATTTTAGTTAAATTTAAAAGTATATTTTGTGAAACATAGTAGTTTTGTAGATATGAGCCATGAAAAATCAGCCAGTCAGTGTGTATTCTGGTATAGCAGTGAATTATCACATAGCAGATAATCCTTTGAAATTTTATAGATTATTTCAATATAATAATATTGGAAACCAACTTCCAAAGTTAGGGAAAAATTCTATTTCTTTTTCCCCCAAGTTATTTATCTCTTTTCCTGACCTTCAGATACAAATTAGTACCTAACTTAAAACAAGTTAGCCTACACTTCAGATAAGCATCTGGCATTTTATCCAAACCTACAAATCTTTAAAAGTTCATGCATCACCACTCTTTAATTTAAATTGGAACTTCCAGCCAGGAGCAGCCAGAGGATAAGAGCCAAGTGAATTATAATACCTAGTAGTTATTATACTGGGAAGCATCAGTTGAAAAGCTGGGCCTGGAGCCAGGCAGCTTTTAGATACTAACACTATACACACAAATCATAGATCCTATTTTCAGGACAGGCTGGAGGAGTGTACAGTAGAGCTTACAAATAACTCCCCTGAAGAACTAAATCAAGGTTGGCTTATCTCTAATTAAAACTTGACAGTAAACACTGTTTCATCTGTCAGTTTTTGTAGTATTTTAGAAAAGTTTGTATTGATAATAGCTAGCTCTGAAGGGCTGAATGTTCTACATAAGAAATGTTCATTATAACCTGTTTTTCATTCAAATCATTTTAACAACAAAAAACAGCTATCAAGATTTGAAGCTTCAAGTTTTAATATAAGTATTCTTTTTGTGGATATAGATATTAATTGTTTATCATAAATCCACTGTTGTCAGTTGCCTTCCAGTCAATTCAAACTCTTGGTGACCCCACATGTATGGCGTGGCACTGCTCCAGTTTACAAGGATGCAAATCACCAGGCCTGTCTTGTAAGACATCTCTCAAAAGGTTCAAACCTCCAACCATATGGCTACTAGTTAAGCCCTTAACTATTCTGTCAGGGATTGAATTGTGCCTACCCACCCCCAATAATATGTATAGAAATTTGACTGGGTTGTGTTTACCAGTCCTGTGTGATTGCCTTCCATTTTGTGATTTTTCCATGCTGTTTGTTAAATAAAGATGATTAGGGTGGGACTGTAAATCCCTTCCTGAGGTCACCTCCCTGTTCCATTGTAAGGCGAGTTTCACTGGAGTGTGGCTTGTACCACCTTTTATGCTTTTATTCTACAAGAGAGAAAAGGAAAGGGAAGCAAGCAGACAATTAGGAACCTCACACCATCTAGAAAGCAGCACCGGGAGTAGAGTACATCCTTCAGACCTGAGGTTCCTGTGCCAAGATGCTTCCTGACAAAAGACTGATGCAAAACAAGGACTTTTCTCCTGAGCCTACAGAAGAAAAACCTTCCCCTGGAGCAACATCCTGAATCTGGATCGTTGTCTACTGGACTGTGTAAAAAGAAACATTTCTCTTCTAGAGCCATCCACTTTGTGGTATTTCTGTTAGAGCACTGCCAGGTGACTGAAACAGTTCATACCACTCATAAACTCCTTTATAAGTTTATAACTTAGAAGACTGTTGTTCTTAGGTACATCAAATCAGTTCCAACTTACACAGACCCTAACACAACAGAAGGAACCCCTGCCTGGCCCTGTACCATCCCCACAATTGCCACTGTTCGAGCCCACTGCTGCAGCCACTGGGTAAGTGCATCTCACCAAGGATCTTCTCTTCTTCTCTGACCTTCTGCTTTAAGAATGATACCCTTGCTTCTAAGGAGAATTCTGGCTATACTTCTGCCAAGCAGATTGATTCATTCTTCTGGCAGTATACGGCATATTCAGTTTTCTTCAGCAGCACCAATAAATGGTCTTTAGTCACTGTCCGGCTTTTGCATACATTATAAGGAGACTGAACATACAATGGTTTGGGTCAAGATGCACCTTAGTTCTCAAGGTGACACCTTTGCTTTTTTTTAATACTTTAAAGAGGTCTTTTGCAGCAGACTTTCCCAGTGCAATAGATTATTTGATTCCTTGACTGCTGCTACCATGTGTCCCCCACTTGTTTGTCACTCTATCATACTGCAGGGGCTTGTGTATTGCTGTGATCCTGGTAACTATGCCACAGATACTTACATACCAGAACACTCGCCCATGGTGGACAGGTTCCAGACTAAGGCAGACTAGGAAGAAGGACCTGGCAGTCTACTTCTAAAAAGAATTAGCCAGTGAAAACCTTATGAATAGCAGCAGAACACTGTCAGATATAGTGCCAGAAAATGAGCCTTCCACGTTGGAAAGCACCCAAAAGACGGCTGGGAAGACCTGCCTTCGGAAAGTAATCGACCTTAATGACATAGACAGAGAAAAGCCTTCAGGACCTTCATTTGCTGATGTAGCACGACTCAAAATGAGAAGAAACATTTGTTAACATCCACTAATAACTGGAACATGGAATGTACAAAGTATGAATCTAGGAAAATTGGAAATTGTCAAAAATGAAATGGAATGCATAAACATCAATATCTTAGGCATCAGTGAGCTGAAACAGGTATTTTCCATTCTGAATCAATTAATCACATGGTCTACTATGCCAAGAATGAAAACTTGAAGAGGAATGATGTTACATTCATAGTCAAAAAGAACACTTCAAGATCTGTTCCTGAAATATTATGCCGTCAGTGATAGGCCTACAGGGAAGGCCAGTTAATGTGACTATTATTCAAATTTATGCACCAACAACTACGGACAAAGATGAAGAAATTGAAGACTGTTATCAGGTTCTGCAGTCCTAAACTGATTGAACATGAAATCAGGATGCACTGGCAATTAATAATAATTGGAATGCAAAACCTGGAAACAAAGAAGAATCGATAGTTGGAAAATACAGCCTTGGTGACAGAAATGATGTCGGAGATCACATGATAGAATTTTGCAATGAACCAATGAGTTCTTCACTTCAAATACCTTTTTTCATCAACACAAACAGTGACTATATAAATGGAATTCACCAAAAGTACTACACAGGAGTCAAATTGACTACATCTGTGGAAAGATACAATGGAAAAACTCAGTATCATCAGTCAGAACAAGACTAGTGCTGACTGCAGCATATAGACCATCAGTTTCTCTTATGCAAATTCAAATTGAAACTGAAGAAAATTAAAACAAGTCCACAAGAGCCAAAGTACATTCTTGAGTGTATCCCATCCGAGTTTAAAGATCTTCTCAAAAACAGATGTGATGGGTTGAACACTAAGGACTTAAGACTAAATGAACTGTGGAATGATATCAAAGACATCACCAATGCAGAAAACAAGAGGTCATTAAAAAGACAGGAGTGAAGGAAAAAATCAAATTGGATGTCAGAAGAAACTCTGAAACTTACTCTTGAACATCACGCAGCTAAAGCAAAAGGAATGGTGAAGTAAAAGAACTGAACTGAAAATTTCAAAGGGCAGCTCAAAAAGACAAAGTATTATAATGATGTGCAAAGAGCTGGAAATAGAAAACTGAAAGGAAAGAACATGCTCTGCATTTCTCAAGCTGAAAGAACTGAAGAAAAAATAATCAAGCCTTGGGTTACAATAAGGAAGAATTCTACATGACTCAGGAAGCACCACAAGAAGATGGAAGGAATACACCGTCATTATACCAAAAAGAACTGGTCAATGTTCAGCCATTTGAAGAGGCAGCATATGATCAGGAACTGATGGTACTGAAGGAAGAAGTCAAAGCTACATTGAAGGCATGGACGAAAAACAAGGCTCCAGAATTAAGGGAACATCAGCTGACATGTTTCAGCAAACAGATGCAGCACTGGAAGTACTCACTCATCTATGCTAAGAGATTTGGGGGACAGCTACCTGGCCAACCAACTAGAAGACATCCACATTTCTGCCTATTCCCAAGAAAGGTGGTCCAACCAAATGTGGAAATTATGCAACATTGTCATTAATGTCACATGCAAGCAAAATTTTGCTAAAGATCATTCTAAAGTGACTACAATTGACAGTGAACTGCCAGAAATTCAAACCAGATTCAGAAGAGGATGTGGAACCAGAGATATTACTGTTGATGTTGTATGGATCTTGGATGAGAGCAGAGAATACCTGAAAGACGTCTACCTGTGTTTCATTGACTATACACATTACGGATCATAACAAATTATGGACAACACTGCAGAGAATGGAAACTGCAGAAAACTTATTGGTGCTCATGAGGAATCTGTACATGGAACAAGAGGCAGTTGTGTAACCAGAATAAGGGAACACTATGTGGCTTAAAGTCAGGAAAGGTGTGCATCAGGACTTTATCTTTCACCACATCTTTTCAATCTACATGCTAAGCAAATACTCATGGAAACCGAATTATATGAAGAACAAGGCATCAGGATTAAAGGAAGACTCATTAACAACCTGTGTTATGCAGATGATACAGCCTTACTTGCTGAAAGGGAAGAGGATTTGAAACACACACTGATGAAGATCAAAGACCACAGTCTTCAGTATGGATTTTACCTCATCATTAAGAAAACAAAAATCCTCACAGCTGGACCAATTAAACAACATCACGATAAATGGATAAAAGATTGAAGTTGTCAAGGATTTCATTTTACTTCGATCCACAGCCAATGCCCATGGAAGCAGCAGTCAAGAAATAAAAGACGCATTACAATGGAAAAATCGGTTGCAAAGGGCCTCTTTAAAATGTTGAAAAGTAACAATGTCATCTTGAAGACTGAGGTGCACCTGACTCAAGCTATGGTATTTTCAATCACATCATATTTATGCAAAAGCTGGATAAAGAATTAAAAAGACAGTAGAACAACTGACACCACTGAATTGTGGTGCTAGTGATGAGTCCTGAGCATACCATGGACTACCACAAGAACAAACAGATCTGTTCTGGAATAAGTACAACCAGAGTACTCCTTAAAAGCAAAGATGCTAAGACTGCATCTTGGTATTTTGGACATGTCAGGAAGGACCAGCCCCTGCAGAAGCACATCATGTTTGGTAAAGTAGCGAGACAAGGAAATAGAGGAAGACCCTCAATGAGATGGGTTGACATAGTGGCTGCAATAATGGGCTTAAGCATAACAATTGTGGACATGGTGCAAAACAGGACAGTGTTTTGTTTTGTTGTATGTAGAGTCACTATGAGTTGGAACCAACTCAGCAACACCTGACAAAAGTACCACGGGTATTGATGGTCAACCAAGTAAAATAAAATCCTTGACAAGCACAGACTTTTCTTCATTTATCTTGGTTGCTTATTGGTCCAATTGTGAGGAGTTTTGCTTTTTGATGTTGAGGTGCAATCCATACTGAACACTGTGATCTTTGACCTTCATCAGCAAATGTTTCAAATCCTCTTTACTTTCAGCAAGGAAAGTTGATTCATCTTCGTATCACAGGCTGTCAGTGAGTCTTCCTCCGAACCTGATGCCTGATTTTCCATGTAGTTCACCTTCTCAAACTCTTTGCTCAGCATGCAAATTGAATAGGGTGAATACAGCCTTGACGCACGCAGTGTCTGATTTTAAACCACACACTATTCACTTGGTCTGTTTGAAAGACTGTGGGTCTGTGTTCAGGTTCCCCACGAGAATATTCAAGTGTTCTCAAATTCTCATTTTTCACAGTGTTGTCCTTAATTTTTTATGAGTCAAACAAACATTTTTGCATAGTCAATAAAACACAGATAGACATTTTTCTGGTATTCTCTACTCTCATTCAAGATCCATCTGACATCAGCAATGGTACCCTTCATTCCACATCCTCTTCTGAATCTGGCTTGAATTTCTGACATTTCCCTGTTGACGTACTGTGCTACTATTTTTGAATCATCTTCAGCAAAGTTTTGTTTGCACATGATATTAATGATATTGTTCAATAATTTCCACATGCCTTTGGATTACATTTCTTTGAAATGTTCACAAATATGGATCTCTTCTAATAGGTTAGTCAGGTAGCTGTCTTCCAAGTTTCAAATTTAGAATATTATAGGCAGATTAATTCAGAAATAAAGAAAATGTTATATAACAGATTTGCATAAAGTCTCAGTGGGAATGTCAGCTGGATTATGAATTATGAACTCACCATTCCTTTAAGCAGGCCTAATGAAACATATAGGATCTTTTTAGTTTTATATCACAGATGTTTAGTGTCTCTTCTCATCTACAAATCATTCAATCACAAGTAAATTTTTTATATTGCTATTTTTGCAAGGATGATAAAAATAATTCACTTAAACTGTAAAAACAGTGAAGAAAATGAAACATCTTCACTGTGAATTAAATGACCTGAGCTACTCATCTTCCAAATGGAATTAATGGTTTCAGGGGCTGCTCACAAAAAATGGCATTTTAACTCACATAAATGATTAAATCATTTGTATTAACTATGCAACAATTTTAAAAGATCCTTAATAAGAATAAATTTATTGGTACCTACATTCATCTAGTTAGATACAGTTGCACTATCATTTTTTATAGATTTAAAACAGAAAAAACCTACTGCTGATGAGTCTGTTCCAGCTCATAGCATCCCTATAGGACAGAGTAGAACTGTTCCATTGGGTTTCCAAGGTTTTAGTCTTCAAGAAAGCAGATTACTAACATCTTTCTTTTACCGACAGCTGGTAGATTAGAACCAGTGATGTTTCAGTTAGTAGCTGAGTGTTGAACACAAGGCCACTGTATCCTAGGCCTTCAGGACAGGCAGTACCAGTTTTGTTTTTACAAAATCGTCCCCATGTTCTTGGGAAGCCATATCTAATTTATTCCTCAAATGGCATCATGTAACTTTTCTTTAAATACCAAATAAATCAAATAACACTGCCATTGAGTCAGTTCTGACTCATAGCAACCATCTAGGACAGAATATAACTGCTTTATAGAGTTTCGAAGGAGCACCTAGAGGATTCGAACTGCCTACCTTTAGGCTAGCAGACATGACACTTAACCGCTACACCACCAGGGTTTCTTTCAAAAAGCATCTGAAAAATATTCTTAAAATGAATACTTTATAGCATTATAAATTGAGGTGCAGTAAAATGGTGAGCAAAAGCTATAAAAAAACAGAGGCAGAGAGCCATGTGATAAATAATTTAAACCTCTAGAGAAACTCTTTTCAACATGTGAATGATCTGACTACCTGCAGGGTAACTTAATAGAAAAAAATACATAACAGGGAAGATTCTATGCTGACTTGGTATATAATTTAAGTCTTCCTAACAAATATTTTATAATAGTAACTGCTATATATGAATTGCAAGACTTGGACATCTATATTCACAAAAGGCTTAGTCTAATATCTGTGTTTAAAATAATAATTTATAAATAATACTTTTAGAAGAAACACTGTAATTGTTTTGAGAAATATAATCCTCTCAGGATAAAATAACTAAAGACTAAATGAAGTGTATTAGTCATGAAAATGGACTCAAACATAACAAAAATCAGGAAGATGGTACAGGATAAGGGTGACTTTCTAATCTTGTACCTAAGGTTGCCACGAGTTACAATCAACTTGATGGCAACTAACAACAACAAATGAACTGTACATGGAAACATTAATAAACATTCTTTTGGATTTTAGCTGTTAAAGTGGCTATAAATAATGAAGCTAATTATCTTGAATATGACAGCCTTTCATCTTTTTCTCAATATTCACATCGAAAATCGATGTGTTGGACTCAGCTTTACAAAAATAATTTGATTTTTAAGTGACTTTTCTAGTTTGCTAATATTTTATCCATTTATCCATTTTTTTAAATATTTAGTACTCAGAAATATTTCTTAATAGTTCCTTTGTAAACAGGGTCACTATGAGTTAGAAGCAACACTACAGCACCTGACAATAACAAGACATATATTGTTTAAGGTGCGTGTTAGGAATTGTGTCCCCCAAAAGCATATCAATTTGGATAGATCATCTTTCCCAGCACTGTGTGATTGTCCACCATTTTGTCATCTGATGTGATTTTCCTATGTGTTATAAATCCTACCTCTATGATGTCAATGACACATAATTACAGGCTGTTGTGTTAATGAGGAAGGACTCCATCTACTGATTAGATTGTGTCTTGAGTCAATCTCGTTTGAGATATAAAAGAGAGAAGCCAGAGGAGAGACAAAGAGGCTTCACGCCATCAAAAATGAAGAACTAGGAAAAGAGCATGTCTTTTGCATTGGAGGCACCTATGCAGAGGAACTCCTAGATCAGAGGGAGACAGATGACAAGTACCTTCCTCCAGAACTGATACAGAAAGACTGCCTGGAGCCAGCACCTGGAATTTGGAGAAAACCCTGGTGGTTTAGTGGTTAAGTGTGACTTTTTACCAAAAGGTCAGAAAAGGTTAGCAGTTCAAATCTACCAGGTGCTCCTTTGAAACTTCACAGGCAGGTCTACTCTGTCCTATAATGTTGCTGTAAGTGGGAATAGACTCAAAAGTAATGAGTTTTGTTTTAGACTTATAAATTGTGAGAGAATAAATTTCTCTTTGTTAAAGCCATTCACTGGTGGTATTTCTCTTATAATAGCACTAAACAACCAGGACAGTGCTCCTGATCTGATCCACAGTAGGTCTCAATCACCTACTTGCATTTAAAAATGAGTATGAATAGGGAAGACCAGAAAATAATTGATGCATTTAAATTATGATGTTGATGAACAATATTCACTAAATCATTAACTACCAGAAGAACTAGCAAATCTGTCTTGGGAGAAATATAACCAGAATGCTCTTTAGAAGTGAGTATGGCAAGACTTCATGTCACTTACTGTAGTCACGTTATCAGGAGAGACCAGTTGCTGGAGAAGAATACCATGCTGGGCGTACAAGAAGGTCAGTGAAAAAGAAGAAGACCCTCAACAAGAAGGATTGACACAGTGGATACAACAATGGGCTCAAACACAACAATCATTGTGATGACGGCACAGGACCAGGCAGTGCTTCATTCTGTTGTACACAGCATTACTATGAATCAGAATCGAAGAGACGTACGAGCTCTGACAATTCAGTTCGTGAGCTCAATCCTAGAAAAAGCACTACATGCCTCATTGTTGAATATCACTAAGGTCTCCTCTGCAGCCACTCCCCTTGGGAAGCTATACACTGATGCCAGCACTTAGTCCACCCTCCAAAGCAATTATGGAACTCTTTTCTGGGATGGCCATTTAAAGCTGCTGTTGTATTATCATTGATGTCCTAAATGTCATCAAAATGTTTTCATTTCAGTGTTTCCTTTATCTTTGGGTAAAGAAAAAAGTCACTGGGGGCAAATCAGGTAAATAGGGAGGGTATGCCAATACAAGTATTTGTTTACTGGCTAAAAATTCCCTCACAGACAACTATGCAATTAAGTTGGTGACCTTGCACTGGACTACCATGTACAATGGCCATTCCAGAAAGAATTCCAAAATTGCTTTGAAGGGTGGGCTAGGTGCTGATATTACTGCATAGCTTCCCAAGGGTAATACTTCAAAGGTGATTATAGTGATATTCAGCAATGAAGTATGCAGCACTTAGAATAATTTAGTTCGTGGACTTAATTGTTGGATCTTGTATATTAGTCAATCATTAGATACTTATGAATTTTAGCATTAGATATTTACAAATTTTAAACTCAGCTTATAGTGCCTACAGCTAAAACACAAGAAAGAATTATGTAATATGCAAAAGTTTATGGTAAAAGCTCAAGAAATTTTTGTTTTAGAGGTGGGGCTAGGATGGCAGAGTAGTCAGAAGCTTTCTCTGACCCTTCTAGCAACAAAGACCCAGAAGGACAAATGAATCCATTACACTGGACATCCCAAGAGCCCAGAACATCAAAGGGAAAGTTGGGAAATCAGACTGAACAATGGAGAAGGGAGAGTAGGTGTCACCACACTTGACCTGCTGTGAAAAAGCTGCAGATGAGTATGGTGGCTGGAGGGTGTCCTCCAGTGAAAAAATAGCACTAGATTATCAAAAGCTAAGTCTCTGTCTGTAACTGACCATGCATACTGCTCTAAATCTTCCCCTTGGGATAAATCTCTCTCTCTTGTCCCAGCTCTTCTCCCTTAATTTACTGCCCTGTGGCCACCTCTGGAGACTGACACCCTTAACTGAGTCAGAAGTAGGACTCCTTAAGTGGGTCCTGAGAGATTCTTGAGACTTGAACAGGAAACAATTTAACAAATAGAGGGAAGAGGGAAATAAAAAGAAACAAGTCTGCTGACTCCTCCACACCAGAAATTCAGGGCAGAAACTAATCCTTCACCTAGATTCAGATATAAGTGGATATGCTATCCTCACAGACACTGAGGGATAGCTGTTAAAACACTGCCTTCCACCAGCTTCATTCAGATACCTGGGACTACACTAATCACCTTGCCTATCACCTGCATCATACACTTGGTGACCGACTATCTGGGCACCTAAGCTGAATTCATACAAGAAAATTAAACGGATTTTTTGGCTCCTGTATCTAGTAACAACTCTGTCCACCTGGTGACAGGACATTAGAGCTTCAGATGCACCAATAACTAAACTATCATGCAGAACTATCCCATTTTGACATTTCAGAAAATTTCAGAAGCTAAAACAGAGTAAGCAAACATAAATAAATTCAACAACTTACAACAGTCTATATCAAAACACTTAAAAAGGTACATCATGAAGGCTTCATAAAGTTCCCAAAACACAGATTCAAATTTTCCAGAGGAAGAGAACTTCTTGGACTTACCAAAGATAGAACATAAAAAATTAATATTTAGAGCTTTTCAAAAGATCAAGAAGTAGATGAGGTAAAATGCAGTAGGGCATAACAACAAATTGAACAAGCTGCAAGAAAGCATACAGTGGCAAGAATTAGAAATTCAGAAAATAAAATTACAGAATTAGACAACTCAGTAGAAAGGCAAAGGCATAGAATTGAGGCAATGAAAGACCAAATTAGTGAGACTGAAGACAAAGCAGGTAATATCAATGTATAAAGGAAAAATCAGAAAAAAAAATTTTTAAATTAAAAAAAACTAAGAATTACATGGGAATTTATGAAGAGGTATAATCTATGAATGTTTGTACTACCAGAATGGGGGAGGAGTAACAAAATACAGAGAGAATTGAGTAAGATTTGCTGACAGAAAATTTTGCTGATATCACCAAAAATGAGAAGATATCTATCCAAGATGCTCACGGAACTTCACACAAGGTAGATTCCAAAAGAAATACACCAAGACAGTATAATCAAACTTGCCAAAACTAAAGATAAGCAGATAATTTTAAAAATTGCTAGGAGGAAATGAAAAATATCCTACAAAGTAAAATCAATCAAAATAAAATTCAGACTCTCAACAGAAACCACGCAGGCAAGGCCATGGTAGGATATATACAAAACCTTGAGGGATAAAAAATTGCCAGCCAAGAATTATATATCCAGCAAAACTGTCCTTCAAAAATTAGGACATTTTCATATAAACAGAAATATAGGGAATTTTCAAAAACCAAACCAAAATCACAAGCAATAACACAGGGAGTTCTTTGGCTAGAAAATCAATAACAACAGGTAACAACCCAAGACTGGAACACAGAACAGAACAACTAGATGTCAACCCAAATAGGGAAATCAAAAAAGTAAACCAAAGGTGAAACACTAAAAATAGAGAAACAAAAATGTCATTATGTAAACATGATAATAAAAAAGAGACTTTAAAGAAAATGTAGTCATAGATACTTCATGTAGAGAGGAAGTCAAGGCAATATAAAGAAGTGAAATACTGGTGTAAATTTAGAGAAATTGGGGTAATTATTAAGATAATCACAAAGGAAACTATCAATCCTGTGCATCAAAACACTAAAAAAAAAGGTGAAGTCTCAGCAAACACAAAGCCACCAATATTGAAAAAGTAAAAACAAAATACATACAGTAAAAGGACTCAGCACAGAAAAATTAACCAAAACAAAGGAATTCCCTAGAATGCCCAAAAGCGACAGTAAAATGACAGTGTTAAACCCATACCTATTAATAGTCACACTGAATTTAAATGCATTAAATGCATTAAAAGAAAAAAAAAGACAAACAGTGGCAGATTGAATTTAAAAAAAAAAAAAAAAACACTGCCACATGACCTACAGGATACACACGTTAGATTCAAAGACACACACAAACTAAAATTCAAAAGACTGGAAAGAATATATCAAGCTAACTGCATTCAAAAAAGAGCAGGAGTGTAAATATTAACCTCTGACAAAACAGACTTTAAAGTAAAATCCACCACATTGACTAAGGAAGGACATTATGTAACTATTAAAGGATCACTACTCTAGGAGGACATAACTATACTAAATATCTATGCACCAAACAACAGGACTCAAAAGTATATGAACGCTAGCCACACTGAAAACAGAAATAGCTCCAAAATAGTATAAGGAAAAATAGAAACAGCTCCAAGATAACAGAGGGAAGTTTCAACACAGCACTTTCAGTGACCAATAGAATATACAGAAAAAAGGTTAACAAACACATGGAATATCTAAATGCCACAGTCAAACAACTTGACCTCATAGACATATATGAACACTCCACCCAAGGGTATTACTTTTCCAACACACATGGAACATTCTCTGGAACTGACCATGTATTAGCTCACAAAGCAATCCTTAACAAAATTCAGAGGATTGAAATATTACAAAGCACTGTACCAGACAATACAACTACAAAAGTAGAATAATAGAAAAATGAAGAAAAAAATCAAACACATGGAAACTGAACAACACCTTCCTCATAAACAGCTGTATTACAGAAGAACTAAGGACAAAATAAAGAAAGTCATGGAATCACATGAGAATGAAACACTTCCTCTCAGAACCCAAGAGACACAGCAAAACCAGTGATGACAGGTTAATCTTTCTCAGTAAATACAGATATCTCAAAAGAAGAAAAGGCCCAAACCAATGATTAAACCCTACAACTTGAACAAGTAGAAATACAGCAGCAAAAGAATCACTTGCACACCAGAAGAGAGCAAATAAAAATTAGAGAACTAAATCAATCAGAGAATAGAAAAATGATTGAGTTAGTTAACAAGACCAAAGTTGATTTTTTTTAAAACATCAACAAAGTTCACAAACCATTAGCCAAGTTGACAAAAGATGAGCAGGAGAAGAAACAAAAACTTGAATAAGAAATGAGATGGAGAATATCACAACAGATCCCACTGAAATAAAAAAAAAAAATCATAACACAATACTACAAAAAAAAGTACCCTAAAAATTCTAAAACCTAGGGAAAATGGAAAAATTTCTAGAAACACACTACCTACCAAAACTAAGACAAACAGAAGTATAACAACTAAATAAATTCATCACAAAAGAAGAGACTGACAATGTAATAAAAAAATTCCACCCCCCCCAAAAAGCCCTGGCCCTGATGACTTCACAAGAGAATTCTACCAAACTTTGAAAGAAGAGTTAACACCACTATTACTAAAGGTATTTTAAAGCACATAAAAATACGTAGTATTCCCAAATTAATTTTATGAAACCAGCATAACCTTAATACCAAAATTAGGTAAAGACCACATGAAAAAGGAAAATTACACATCAATATCTTTCATGAACTTAGATTTAAAAAACTTAGATTTAAAATCTCACCAATATATTTCAACAACATACCAAAAAATAATTTGCCATGACCAAGTGGAGTTTATACCAGGGATGCAGGGGTGGTTCAACATTTGAAAAACAATTAATGCAGTCAACCACATAAATAAGACAAAAAACACTTGATTTTATCAATTGATGCATAAAAAGCATTTGAAAAACTCCCAACACACATTAATTTTAAAAACTCTCAACAAAATTAGAAGAGAAATTCCTCAATATGATAATGAGCATCTATACAAGGCTAACAGTCAACATCATCCTACAAAGAAAAAGTCTGAAAACACTCCCAGTGAGAACAGGAGCTGGACAAGAATGTCCACTGTTACCATTTTTATTCAACATTGTGCTGGAGATTCTCACAAGAGCCATCAGGCAATATAAAGAAATAAAGGGCATCTGCATTAGTAAGCATGAAGCAACAATATCTGTCTTTGCATATGATATGATCTTATACATGGAAATCCCTAAAGAAGCCACAAAAAAGCTACTGGAACTAATAGACAAGTTCACCAAAGTTTCAAGACATAAGATAAACATACATAAATCAGTTGGATTCCTTTACACTAACAAAGAGATCATCAAAGAGGAAATCATCAAATTAATACCATCTAAAATAACACCCAAGAAGATAAATACTCAGAAATAAACCTAACCAGAGAAGTAAAAGACTTGTAAGAAGAAAATAACAAGACTCTACTACAAGAAACCCAAAGAGAACTATGTAAGTGGAGAAATCTACCTTGTTCATGGATAGGAAGAGTTAACATCATGTAATGTCTTTTCTGCCCAAAGCAATCTATAGACACAGTGCAATCCCAATACAAATTCTAGTGTCTTTATTTAATGAGATGGAGAAACAAATAACCAACTTTCTATGGAAAAGGAAGGAGCCCTGGGTAAGCAGAGTATTACTGAAGAAGAAGACCAAAGTGGGAGGCCTCATACTACCCAACTTTAAAATCTCTTACATTGCCACGGTAGTCAAAATGGTCTGATACTGGTACACAAATAGATACACCAATAGAATAGAATGGAGAATCTAGATATAACAGCTTCCACCTACGAGCAGCTGATATTTGGCAAAGGCTCCAAGTCCGTAAACTGAGGGAAAGGCAGTCTCTTTAACAAATGGTGTTGACAAAACTGGGTATTTATCTGCAAAAAAAATGAAACAAGAACCATATCTAACACCATGCATAAAAACTAACTTAAAATGGATCATAGGCCTAAATATTAAAATCTAAAACAATAAAGATTATGGAAGAAAAAAAAGGGTCAATCCTGGGAACCGTAATACATGGCATACAGGTTACAAAATATTACTAACAATAAACAAACACCGAAACAGAAAATAAATAACTGAGAACTCCTAAAAATTGAACACTTATGTTCACCCGAAGGACGTAACCAAAGGAGTAAAAAGACTACCTACAGACTGGAAAAAAAAATATTGGCTACCATGAATCTGATCAGCATGTAATCTCCATAATCTACAGGATAGTGTAAAAGCTCAAGGAGAAAACAATCAATAAACCAGTTAAAAAATGGGCAAAGGATATCAAGAGGCACTTCGTCAAATCAGACAACCAGGTGCCTAACAGATACCTGAGGGAAGGTTCACAATCATTAGCCATTAGAGAAATCCAAAGCAAAACTACTATGAGATACCATGTCACCCCATCACAGCTGGCATTAATACAAAAAATACAAAATAATACATATTGGAGAGGTGACAGAGAGGCTGTAACTCTTGTATACTGCCAGTGGGAATGTAAAGTGGTACAAATACTTTGAAAATCTATTTGATGCTTTGTTAAAAAGCTAGAACTAGAAATACCATGTGATCCAGCAAGCCCACTTCTTGGAATATACCTTAGAGAAAAAAAGGTCTGTCATACCACCAAAGCTTATTACATCCCTCTCCACAATAATAAAAAGTGGAATCAATCTAGGTGAACATCAACAGATGACTCTGGATAAGTAAATTATGACATATTTGCACAATGGAATACTATGCAAAGAGAAACAACAACGATCTTGGAAAATATAACACTGAATCATCTGGAAGACATTATGCTGAGTGAAATTAGTTACAAAAGGACAAACATTGTATGAGATTACAATCACAGGACTCAAGAAAACATTTAAGCTCTGAAGAAAATAATCTTTGATGGTTACAAGGGAGGGATGAGAAGCGGGCATGTATTCATAGATTAGATAGTACGTATGAATTGGGCTAAGTGAAAGAAGTGACAGCAGGCAGCAGAAGAGAGATGAACACTGCTGGACTATAACAAGAGCTAAGAAATTTCCAAAATAGAATCCAACATTTCAAAGGATAGAGTAGCAGAGGCAGGGGGCTGGGGACCACAGTTTCATGGGACATCTATGTCAACTGACTTAATTTAGCTTCTTGTTTTCTTTTTAAAGAAAATGCTCTGCATCCCACTTTGGTGAGTGGCATCTGGGGTCTTAAAAGCCAGCAAGCAGCTATCTAAGTAGCATCAACTAATAACATTACCAGCATTAACTAGTCTTAATCCACCTGGAGCAGAGGAGAATGACGGACATCAAAGACATGAAGTTAACGGGAGCCCAAAAGACAGAAGGTACCATATGATCGGTACAGTAGCATGAAACCAAAAGACTAGACGGTTCCTGGTCACTACCGGTGACTGCTCTAGCAGAGGACACAATGTAGAGCCCTTGATGTAGCAGGAGAGCAACCGGTAGGCAGAACTAGAACTCTACTAAAACATCACGCTTGATAGTCCAACATACCGGAGGGTCCCCTGAGGATATAGTCCCCGGACTCACTGCTAGCCTAGAGCTTAACACAGTACTGAAGCTGACAGGACTGTAAGACAGAGTGATGCTGGTAAAGAGTGTACTTCTTGGCTTAAATATCTAAGGGAGGCTGTCTGAGCCGTTTCTGTCCAGAAGTGAGACGAGAGGGTGGAGGGAGACAGGACCTGGTGGAATGGACACGGAATGGACAGGTTGGAAAGGAGGAATATGCTGTCACAGGACCCGGAGAGCAGTTGAAACTGTATACAGTTGTGTGTGCAGGATTTTATAAGGAAAATTGACTAAGATTGTAAACTTCATTTAAGCCACAATGCTTAATTTCCCTTCCCCCTTTGGTTTGTTTTAGAACATAATTTTTTGTGTGTTTAGAACATAATTTTTCAAAGTATTGTTCTCTCTCTTTAACGTGTTACCATTAAAAGAACTTGATAAGAGCAAGAGTTCCTTTAAAAGTTCTTTGAGATTTCTAGATCTTAAGGTCCGTTTATTCATTCACAAATAAATATGAAGCATCTTAAGAATTCAACATGATGAAGCCAATTCATTCAATATCCAGAGTTCTGTCCTGAAAAGATGCTGGAGCAGAGGCGTAACTAGGATATGGCTGGTATTGCAGGTTTTGCACCAGCCCTGGGTACACAGAGCAAAAGAGCAGATCCCACTAATCCGGTACAGCTTGTGGAAAATGGTGCCTGTGGCAAGCTTCGAAATCATGGTCCTATCTAAACATTTGACACACTTCTTTTAGATAGCTTTACCATAATATCAGCTCAAAATTATAAATCAAATTCATTAGTCTTTTAATTAACACTATTCTGTAATCTTTTTACTAATTCTGATATCAGCTATCCCTCCTATAGCATGCTACTTTTCTGCTGGATTGGTCATTTGTTGCAGTGACTTCACAGAACTCACAGACCATACTTACAATCAGGGGTTTCATTAGGGAGATGACAAGTTACAGTTCAGGATCAGGATCAACTTAGACAAGTAACAAGAACAACTCAAGACACAGTTCTCAATCATGGCAACTTAGCCAGCTGCTGCAGGGCCCTGAGGCTTTGCTCTGTGGACTGGTAAGCCCATGGCAGCTGTCCAGCATTGGTCTCCTGGCTCTGCTTCCATTGCTCCTCTGCCACTGGATTCTGATGTGCCTGCTGCCACTTCTTGCCATCTCTTGCCAACTCACTGGCTCGAGTTATCTCACGGGTCTGAGAAGCTCTCAGCACAATGACCCTGAGTCTAAAAGATACATTCCACTCCAGCTCTTCTTTGTTACAGTAGTGAACCCCCCTGCCCCTACCTCTGGGATTGGCTCCTTCTAAGTCTAGCAGGACAGCAAAACTGACTTATTTGCATGGTCCCATCTTCTAAAGGGTTCCACGCACCTTATTTGCATTAGAAAAATTGTCCAGTTCCCACAAGCGCCTTATCAGTACAGCCTTGCCCAGTCACTCTGTGGGAGTGACAAGATGATGACTAGAAGGGCCATATAATTCACCGCACTACAGAAACATGTTGATAAAACACTTTAACAGTGTCTGGCACCCAGTTAACATTGCCTGCATTACAGTAGCTAATGTACTTTTCTTGTAAAAAAGGATTTTGTCTTCTTGTAATCAACTTTAACAATCATAGATGTTCCCCCCAAACGACTTATTTTTACTGATAATTTCTCATGTATCTCTTGGGCATAAATACATCTAAATATTTTCAAATTACTCTGCTTTCAGTCTATAGTGTCTCTTGGGGCAATTATTTATTTATTCTGCCACTACATGTTTAGAATAATTGAATTCATTACGAATGTGGGGGAAAAAAGTTGCTACTGAGTCACTACTGACTCATGGCAATCCCAAGTGTCCAAACAGAACTGTGTTCCATGGGGCTTTCAGTGGCCGATTTTTCATAAATATGTCACCAGTCCTTTCTTCTGAGTTGACTCTTACCGCCAGTCTTTTGGTTAGTTGCTGCTCATTAGCTATCTGTGCCACACTGGGCCTCTGAAGCATGATAAACTTTCTCTGAATGCTTCTACTTTTTATATCTTGTGTTTTACAGCCTTAGAACTATCTACATATAAATGTGGCAAAATCAGAGACAATAGGAAGAACTGGACTGACGAAATGGTGTGCATCTAACAACTTTAATGAGTTCTTTCATTATATTGACGCCTAACTACGCTTTGCTACTTTGATAGTAAGAATAACCCCTGAGCTACGGCTGTGATGGAGTTACAGAATGGCAAGTCTGCATATAACTTGTATTAGTTTCCTATTACTACTATAACAAATTCCTACGCACTTATGGTTTAAAACAACATATATTTCTTCTCTTACACTTCTAGAGATCAGACGTATGAAACTGGCCCCCAAGTTAAGTTGCTAGAAAGACTGTATGTCTTTTGAAAGTTTAGGAAAAAATTGATTTCCTTACCTTTTCTACTTAAAAAGGCTTCTTTGATTCACAACCTGTTTCTGAAATCACTGTGACCTCTGCCTCCATTTTACAAAGACCTTTCTGTGTATACTGTGCCCACCAGGATAATCCAGGATAATCTCCCATCTCAAGATTCTTAACTTCATTACACTTGTAAAGTTCCTTTTTCCATGTAAAGTAACACTTCCAAGAGTTCTGAGGATCAGGTTATGGACATCATTTGACACCACGCACAATGGAATCAGACTATTGTGATCAACAGGGCTTTGACTGGTTGACGTTTCACCAAGTGTGTCGCCAAGCCCTTCTCTATAAGTCTTAATATAGACATTACACTGGAACTTGTTTGGCATCATAGCAACATACAAGCCTTCACTGACAGACCAATGGCAGCTGTGCTTCAGGAGTACCGGCTGGAAATCAAACCAACGTGTCCATCAGTCTACCTCTGAACAAACCACCACTGAACATCTGGATGAGGACATTATTCTGACTGTAGTACTTCTACACTAGGAATAAAGTTGTGGTAGAGTACAAACTGGGAGATCAATGTATTAAAAACATTGATAGCACTGTTTCTCAGCCAATGACCTGAGTTCTAGTCCTGGCTCTGCTATTAACCAGCTGGGCCCTTGTTTCCCTAGTCCAGAGGTTTACATCTGTAAAAAGAGAGTTTTGACTAAAAGAATATGGAGATCCTATTAAGATAAAAGTATCTTAGATTCTCACGGTGAGTGGAGCTGTCCTCGGAATGCTCTAGCAAGCAACTGACACTGCTAATAAATATGAATTCTTGAATCTTTGTGTGAATTCAAGAGTTGCTAAGCAGATACTGAACTACTTTTGGACCCAGAGCTACCAGTTATCAACAAGGTATAATACAATTGATTATAAATGATGTATTGAATACTGAGCTAAGTATCTAATTTATGATCACTGATATTAATTCATTGACTTCTTATAAGAATGCTATAAAGTCATTACTAATGCAAATCTCCTCTTTAGAGAAGAAAAAAAATGAAGTAACTCACCAGGTTCATACAACTAATAACCTTCAGGGAAGAGATTTAAATTAGGTCTGTTAAGTTCAATGTACATGCTATAACCATTACGTAACACAGTGCTCCTTCTTTAAGACACTGCATTAAACTCGAATGATCATCAACAGATTTGGGTCATCATAAAAGTCCTCAGCCCTCCCTAGAGCTTTAGAACTGTCTCTTGACCACTGAGAAAGAAAGGCAGTGAGAAAAGACTATTCAGACTTCCTAGATGAAGCTTCAGGCAATGTACAAACACTTTTAGGGTCAAAGTTTTGGCAGGTGGAACTCATGAAAATTACTGGTAAACTATATTTGACAGCGCAAAACATTTTTATTACATCACAAGATTGACAGTAGTACACTTGAAAAAATTGTGATCATGTATATGCTGGTCATTTAGGGAGTTCCAGCCTATTGAAATGATAGCTCATTAAGGGAAGGTCCATTTCAAATGGTTTGAAATACGTAACATTCTTTGTATGGGAATAAAGATAGGGTGGTATATTAAACGATTGATTATTTGACATTTCTTTCTATTATATTTATGAGACTAAAGAAATGTAAAGAACGATTTTCTTCCCACACAAAATAATCTCATGCTGTCTTAATTGACATGATCTGAAGGAATACACAAACTCTGACCCTTTGCTCATGCACTTTCTATTTATATGAATGGCAAATGACTATCAGCAAGAAATGGGCTTCATGGTACCAAAAGGACTAAGCTTTTCAAAAATTACCTTTTTTAAAAAAAAGAAAGTCACATACAGAGTTGTTTACAGCTTACAAAATTGACTCACACATTATCTTCCTCAGTTTAGCAGTAATGATTATCAGATAAGGAGCCCTGGGAGCACCATGATTAAGCATTTAGCTACTAACCAAAGCATCAACAGTTCAAACTCATCCAGTTGCTCTGAGAGAAATATGATCTGGCAATCTGACTACATAAAGATTACAGCCTAGGAAACTCTATGGGGCAATTCTACCCTGTCATGTAGTCAGCATCAACTTAACAGCACCTAACAGTAACCACAACAAGCATTAGCAGACTCCTAATAATATCCACACTCTTGAGCCCAGGAACTCCAGTTTACAGAATCAGTCCAGTGGGAATACTGTTGCTGGATAGAGATTTGAGCCTGGATGATGAGAGAAATTATAAAACAAAAATAAATAGAACGGTCTGATGCACAGGGCATTCTGGTTAATCCTCCTTCAATAAATGGAGATTTTAAAACCATCCTAATGGGATGTAAAGACAGGTAGGAGAAGCAGGCAGTATAGCCCAATAGTTACAGCAGTCTGTAAGTTAAGCTAGGTTGATTCAAACGCTCATCAGCTGCTAGTGTCCAGAGGACTGCCAATTAAGTTCGCGAACTCATCCTAGAAAAAGTGCTATTTTATACCACATTGCTGAATATCACTATGGTTACCTTCAAGTACTTCCCTTGGGAAGCTATGCACTGATGTCATTGTCTAATCTACCTTTCAAAGCAATTTTAGAACTCTTTTTCTGGAGTGGCCATCAGAGCTGTCATATTACTCTTATGTCCTGAATGTCATCAAAATGCCTTCCTTTATCACTGGGTAAAGAAAAATGTCACTGGGGCCAGATCAGGTGAGTAGGGAGGGTATTCCAAAACAATTATTTGTTTACTGGCTAAAAACTCCCTCACAGACAATTATAAAATTAAGGTGGAGAACCTACCACTGGGCCTCCATGTACAGTGGCCATTCCAGAAAGAGTTCCAAAATTGCTCTAAAGGGTACACTAGGGGATGGCATCAGTGCATAGCTTCCCAAGGGGAGTACTTTGAAGGTGACCATAGTGACATTCAGTAAGGAGTTACATAGCACTTGGAACAATTAATTTCGTGGACTTAACTGCAGACCTCATATGTCTTTTGCCAAGCCCCTTACTTTCTATAAACTTCACACTCTTTATCTATAATATGGAGGTGACAGCAGGGCCACCAAGGAACTATGAGCAAAAAGTGCCCATTCAGTTACAGGCCATTGGTTAAGTGTGATGTAGATCATCTCTTTATTATCCTAAATTCACATCTTCTCACTCCAAATCCAGTGTTCTTCTTTTTGCATTAGAGTCTGTCTTCGTTAGTAGTCACTGTTCTGTCCAACATGCACGGCAGTTAAGGAGAAGCAGAAGCTTAGGGCCTCCATTCATTTCCCTAAGGCATGGACTTTACCGAATTTCTATCTTAGAACATTATCTCAAAATAGAGATTGACTAAATCATGAAACATTTTACTGGATTGCTTGCTTCTGCATGTGTAAAATATCTCCACAAATCTAAGGATATATTTATCTCTTAGAATTTGCCAGGGGAGAAATGGTAGAGAAAGTCTGATGGAGGGAAATGGTAGAGAAAGACTGATGATTATGATTCAGTCTTCAGAAAGACTGAAATTTGGGAACCCTAAATTTACATTTATCAAAGAGAGTCGACTACGGCTTCCCTAGATTTCCATCCACAATGACAATAAAAAAGTTTCTGCACAAGAATTTATATGGAATTAGGTGGGGAGGGGGGAACCAAACAGGTCTCGGCTTGGTCAGATTGAAGGAGATAACTGGCCTGAGAAAATAAAACTGCATAGACATTTGCTGGAAAGGACTTTTGGGATTATCTAGTCCTTTTCCCTCTCTTTGCTTGATCTCAAGTTGTAAGAACAGATTATAGCTAGTGAACAGTATTGTTACAAAGCCTCAAATGTAGACTGCTGCGTTGCCAAGCGCCGAAGATAAAACACGGTCACTTTAAAAGACCACAAAGTGAGGACTGAAAGCATGTTTTGAATGAGCATACCATGTTAGACGTACAACTGCAATTATATCCTAGCTGTGTATAATCTGGGAAAATTAAAGTACCCCTCTAAAGTTCAGTTTTCTCATCTGTAAAATGGGCTAATTACTGTATGACATTGTATTGCTGTGAAAATAGGCAAATTACTGTTTACACAGTGCTTATCGCAATACTTGGGAAACAGGGCTCAAGAAATGCCAACTACTTTTTACTACTGAAAGTTACTGTGAAGATTAATTTTAAATGTTAACTTAAATGCTTTTATTTAAATAAAATAATGCTATCTTTTTCTCTTTTCCCACAGCTACTCTATGACATGTCACCAGCAATTTTGCCTGGGTTATGGAAATTCGTTTCTAATTGGGTCTCTTGCTTCTATTTCTGTCTTTTTTCTAAGTTCATTCTCTACACAGCGGTCAAAGTGACCTCTTAAAACATTTCACTAACTCATTCCTACTCATCTTAGAATAAAATGTAAATTCCTTACACTAGCCTTCAATACACTTCAATTTCTTCATGGAAAGCTAGCTGATGACAACCTCAGATTGGAATACTTCAGATAAATGAAGCAGGTAGTATAAACATCCTAAAATCCTCTACCTAAAATATTCCTATCCCTAGGCAATGAATAAGGAAGACTAAAGAAGAATTGACGTCTTTGAATTTTGGTACTGGCACACAATCTTGAATGCATCACGGACTTCCAAAAGAAACAACAAATCTGTCTTGGAGGAAGTACAACCAGAAGACTCCTTAGAAGCAAAGACGGTGAGACTACATCTCAAACATGTGGGGCATGTTGTCAGAAGCGATCAGTTCCTGGAGAAACATACCACGCTGGTGAAGTAGAAGGGTCACTGAAAAAGACAAAGACCGTCAATGAGACGGACTGACACAGCAGCTGAAACCACGGGCTCAAGGGTAAGCAGAACTATATGATGGTGCAGGACTGGACAGTGCTTCATTCGATGGTCCGTAAGGTTGCTATGAGTTGGAACCACTTGAATGGCTCCTGATAACAACAGACAGTCACTATACTGCTGACTCTCTTCCCTACATAGAAATTGATCAAGATGCTCCTTCCTCAGGGAGGTCTTCATTCACGTTCTCTTCATGCCTCACTCCCTAACAACATCTCTTTCCAGGTCTTTATTCAAATGCCATGAAGACATCCCTAACTACCCTATGAAAATCGCAAACATGCTCAGCATATGACCACCCACTCCCTATGCCTTTTCCTTGCCTTTTTTTTCTTCTTGTATGATTATTGCTATCTAACTACATTTTCTGCCTTCCCCATATGCACACCTATTAGGACTGGAAGTTTATACTTTTTTCCCCAATTATATCCCTAGGACCTAGAACGAATCAAAGGCATAAAACAGGTACTTCAGAACTATTTTCAAATAATGAATCTCTAATTCAAGACTGTTTTCCTAATACCTAAATCAGAACCCAGTGAAAAAAAGGGAGGCTCTCAAGGAGATGGAGTGACACAGTGGCTTCTAACAATAGGCTCAAGGGTAACGGTGATTGTGAGGGCAGCAGAGTCCTGCAAGTGTCTCATGCTGTTCGACACAGGGTTGTTGAGTTGGATCTGACTCAACAGCACCTAACAACAACAATACAGTAGAACCCAATGTTTAGAAGGCATTTAATAAATTCTGTTGGAATAATTGTTAAAAAAAAAAAAAAAGAAAAAGAAACTGACTGCCCTCTTACAGTCACAATAGAACAGAACACAACTAACCCACAGGGTTTTGAAGGCTATCATTCCCACGGAAGTGGACTGCCACGGCTTTCTCCTGCAGAACACTGGTGAGTTCAAACTGCTGGTTTTTCAGTTAGCAGCACCACTTCAGTCAACAGCTGAGCGCCTCAATCTTCACACCACTAGGATCCTTAATTTATACTGAAGGTAAAATTTGGATATACGCTAAAAACAGACATAAAAATATGGACACTGCTTCAAAGTGAAAAATCAAGGTAGCTGAAAAGTAGAGGTTTGTCACAAACTTAAATTTCAAATTTAGTTAGGGTAATTCGCAATTCATGAATTTCTACAATGCGCTCGTTCATCTCTAATTTAGCATGCTGTGTTATTGCTTGAACACAAATTGTGTTTATTATATACTTATATCTTATTTTTAAGTTTGTCCTTGCTTTATGTTTATTTTTAATGTATAAATATGTTTTATTTTACCATATCAATATTCTCTTACGTGGGATATTTCTTAATGGCAGAAGAAAACTGTCTCTCTTTATATATGGTATATATATGAAGGGATAGTTTTTAAAGAGTGCATTCTGCCTAATGAAAGAATTCTATGCAATCTATTGAGGCTTCTCCTCAGCTACTTCCACTTTGAGCTGCATCCTAAAAGCTAGTAGGCAGTATATAAGCCTACTGTTTCACAGTATCTCCTTCTAACATCATCTGAATGCACTTGCAAACTGAAACTAGACAGAAGGAGAAATATATGGTCCCTCATGATACATTGTAATTGCCAACCTTTACCTTTTAGAGATGGGCAATGAATGGACTAGTCTTCATACTCTGCTCCAAAGGAGTATTTTAAGACCCTCTAAATACATTCATGACAAGTGAATCCTCTTAGATATTAAGTACCCGTACACCACACAGCCAGAGAGAAACTTCCATTTTAAAGTATTTAACAGGGAATCAAATATCTCAAAACAAACACGGTATCACTTTCATGGATTAGACAGTTATAATGCATACTCAGGTATACTTGATTTACTACCCCAAAGCTGAAGCCTGAAAGCTTTTAAAGGAGACTCATATATTTTTTGAAAATCAAAATGCTCAGGACAAGGACCTCTAAGTGATGTTCTCCTGAGTACACAGCCAAGTTACACAATTAGAAATATATGACCATGACCACATGACATTACAGTTTAAAAAGATACTACTCATACTTAAGCCTCCTGTCTTCCCTCTTGTTACATAAAGAATGAATTTGATTTTGAGATTTCAAGTAAATTATTTTTTATTGTATTAAGCAATAGCTTTGTTTTTCTCATTTATAGCCTTTGTAGAAGTATAGAAATTATTCTGCAGTGTTCATTAAAATAAAGAAAAAAAAAACTGGAGTCAAGCAGAGTATTGGAGAAAATAAAAAATATTAGATTTACCAATAGTTGTAAAAATCGATAAAACTGGAAGGTAGATTTTCAGTGCTTTCAACCTTTATACCAAATAGAAACATGAATTTTTATGTGTACTGTGAGTATGCATTGTCCATATCGAATTCTTTTTCACTGTTCAGTCCATTTATTCAAACTATATTTAGAACTTATTCCCACCCCACTCCCACAGTGAATTTTAGCTTAAGCTGCTTTAGAAGTAGCTGGAGCATAAATTATATATTAATTAATTAAATATTCACCAGCAGTTCTGAATAGCAAGCTTTAAATACGGATTCATTCTTTTTCTACTTGTTAGAAGAGACAAAAAAGACACTGTAGGTTTAAATAACTCACCTAAGTTAAACTCACTGAATTAGTTATTGCTATGTCACTGCAACTTACTGTTGACTGTGATTCTGGGAAGTTCTTTATTCAAGTAAATTTGCTTATATCTGAGTTCTTAACCACAAGAACTAGCATAAATAAAAGCACATTAAATTCACAATTACGGTAGTAAATTTCAGGAGTTAGAATAAGCAAATTTAAGCATGAGGTAGTCCTGTTACTCTGCTATTTCTTCAAGTGTTCTTCAGTATATTTAGTTTCTACTAACACTATATATATATATACATATATATGCATATATATGTACATGTATATATATATCTCAAGGTATTTGCAACTATTAGGAGATTAATTTGTAGATATAAAGTTGGTTCATGTTTCCCACCTGTAAAATTCCTCTTCTCAATGTGCTCAAAGCCCTGCATATAAATTCATATAGGAAACTAAATTCGTTTGCCCTTTATATGAAAAAGCACAGGCTCATATTCTTCATAAAGAATGTAAAGTCATACTTTTGTGAATTGAATTTTAAAGTCTCCTGAGGAGAAAAAGAGCTATTTCTAGAAAATAATCCCCGTCTAAGTAATTCTGTCTATTTAAATAAATCAACAGACAGCTAGAGACTGTCAAGTCAGAGGAGAAATCTAGGACAAGAAACAGGAAGACTATAGCTAGGTGCCCAATTGGACTGTGTGTATCAATAGAAATAGCAATGTAGGGCAAAGGAAATACGTTTGCCATCATTCTCATAGATCAAAATTTGTCATAAAAGTCCTCTATCCAAGATACCAATTACAGAGGCTAAGGGACCAAAGAACGCAAAGGAACAAATTATAAGAGAGTTTCAACTATACCTAATTCCTATGGCATGGATACTGAAGACTGTACTCTCCAAAGGCTCTGGGATAGGATTATATTATTGCATTTCCTAGAAATTATGTATTTTTCCAAAAATATACTATTTTAGGTTTTGAGTTAAGTGAACGCAATCAACTGGCAGATATTCAGTGAAAGCCTGTGCTATGCATTGGAGCCCTGGTTGCACAGTGGTTAAGAGCTTGGCTGCTAACCAAAACGTCAGCAGTTCAAATCTACCAATCACTCCTTAGAAACCCTATGGGGCATTTCTGCTCTGTCTTATTGGGTGATTATAGATTGCAATCAACTAGATGGCAATGAATTTGGTTCTGAGCATTTTAAGAGATTAAAGTGTTCTTAGTTTCTGCTCAAAATTAGCTTATGGTCTCTTTAGGAAGGTATATTATGCATACAGTGAAAAAGGTTACAAGAAATAACTGCTTTAGAGTGTTACTAATGTTGAATATATACTAGCCAAGCTTATGAACGCTACTCGAAGAAACAAATACAAATTCATGTGTGTTCCATTTGTGTATTCCATAGGGAATTAAAACCAAAATAAAAAAATATCTACATCACCAAAAACTGACTCTTCCACCAAGTCCTAAAGAGTCCTCAATTCCCCTGTCTCCTAGCTCAGATCTCTGATTAAAATACAAGTTTGAGTATACCCTACTCCCCCCAAAAAATTAATGTCCCCATTAAAATTCCAAACTGTACAAGATGGATATAAGATCCCCTCTGATCTGACTAGACCAGGAGCCCTGTTAGTAAAGTGACCAAGGTGCTCAGTGTCTAACTGAAAATTCAGCGGTTCTGTGGGAGAAAGATGTGGCAGTCTGCTTCTGTAGAGATTTACAGCTTTGGAAACCCTGTGGGGTATCTCTGAGTCAAAATCTACCCAACAGCAATTGGTTTTGGTGTGGACTTGACTGGAGCCACCGGGTGGAGAGAAGAGCTAATATATTTGACTGTTAACCAAGCCTTAGAGGTTTGCATCCACTCCGAGGCTCCTTACAACAAAGGACCATCAAACTACTTGAGGAAAGTCTGTCACGGACAACTCTACGGAGCACAGTTCTACTCTGGGACACATGGGGTCACCACAAGTCAGAATCTACTCAGTGGTAACTGGTTTGGGCCTGACCAGCCCCTATTCCTAGGCTGCTGCTTTCTAAACTTATCCTCTCCCTGGTACTTGACAGGCTAACCATTTAACTCTTTGCACTCCTGCAAACAGCAAGAAAATTCCTGCTTTTCACTTAAGATCTTTCTTCTACTGACTACACTTTTAGACTAAGCTGAGCTCTATTGCCTCTAAGAAGTCCTGTTTAAATTCTTAGAAGATCCTGCTTTATGCTCCCAGGCATCCTGTATGTCACAATCCTTTCGTATAATTTACCACAGTGGTTTGAAAATAGCAGATTATTTCTGTCTGATTTATTGTCTTTGTTATTGTTAGGTGACATCAAGTTGGTTCTGACTCACCGGGACCCTATCACAACAGAATGTGTCCACTTATCTTCTTGGGGGTCTTCCTCTTTGTCACTGACTCTCCACTCTACCACGTAAACACCTCTACCACTGTTAACACATCTTATTTGGTATTCTGTCAACTCCTGGAGGCTTGTGAGTTTTTTGTTTGTTTGCTTTGTTTTTTTGGTATTTGTGCAGAGGTGGGTATTTCTGTTTGTTTGTTTGTTTGTTTGGCCAATACCTTCCCCGGGGACTGAGCCCTTCTGACAACATGTTCAAAGTACGTAAGATGCAGTCTGTCTCATGTGAGAGTTCATAAAATCCTCAAGATGTATGTATCCATATGTAGACCTTACCTTTAAATACTTAAGAGGTAAGCAGTTTCTACCAGTTACATCTCAAGTATATTGTGTGCCCTACCCCACAAACTGATTTCATAGCTTTTGCCCTACTTGATTTAGCTGATTATCTTTTTTCTCTACACCGAATACAACACAAGAAAACAAGAGAACATTGCATAATTTTTTAAAAAATATTTCTAAGTGGTTTGTGTGTTGTTATTACTACCTGCCATCAAATGAGTTTCAAATCCTAGAGAGCCTAGTTGCAACAAACGCAATACTGCCCTGTCCTTCACCATCCTCTCACCATTGCTATGTTTTGGCCCACTGTTGCGGCCACTGGTGCGGTCCATCTCCACAAGGGTCTTCCTCTTTTTCATTAACCTTCTACTTTACCAAGCATGATGTCCTTCCGAAGTACATGAGATAAAGCCTTGCGGTCCTCCCTTCCAAGAAGCACTCTGGCTGTACTTCTTCCACAGTAGATTTGGTCACTCTTCTATCAGTTTATGGTATACTCAATATTCTTTGCCAACACCATAATTAAGCATACAGATTAAGTATGGTGAAAGGATACAATCCTAATGCACACCTTTCCTTGATTTTGAACTTCTCAGTACCCCCCTGTTCTGTTCAAATGACTGCTCCTTGAGCTCTGTACAAATCCCACATGAACACAATTAAATGTTTGAAATTGTCATTCTTTACAAGCTTATCAATAACTTCCTATGAACCACACAGTCTTGAATGCCTTCGCATAGTCAATAAAACACAGGTAAATATATTTCTGGTATTCTGTGCTTTCAGCCAGGATTTATCTGATATCCATAATAATATCCCTCATTCTATGTTTTCTTCTGAATCTGGTTTGAACATCTGGTAGTTCCCTGTGAATATACTGCTGCCACCATTTTCCAATAATCTTCAGCAAAATTTTATTTATGTGTGATAGTAATGATATTGTTTCATAATTTCTACATTTTCTTCGACCATCTGTCTTTGAAATGGGTACAAATGTGGATTTCTTCCAGTCTACTGGCCAGGTTGCGGTCTTTCAAATTTCTTGGCATAGATGAGTGAACACCTCTACCACAGCTGAAATATCTCACTTGGGTTTCTGTCAATTCCTGGAGCCTTGTGGGTTTTTGTTTGTTTGGTATTTTTAGGTGTTTTGTCTTGTTTTGTTTTGCCAGTACCTTCAGTACAGCTTGTTGATACATCTTCTCTCGATGCTTTCTGTGTCCTTCAATATTTTGCCAGTCAAAGCCTTTGAAATTGCTACTTGGTGCTTGAATTCTTTCTCTAGTTCTCTCAGCTTGAGAAATGTCAAGAATGTGGTTCCTTGTAGATTTTTAAACTCTAGGTCTTTGCATATTTCATTATAATAATGTTTTGCTACTATCCATAAGGTTTTCACTGGCCAGCGTTTCCGGAAGTAGACCACCAGGTCCTTCTGCCCAGTCTGTCTCGGTCTGAATGTTCCACGGAAAACTACTGGTACCAGATCACCATTAGTATTTGAAATATCAGTGGCATAGCTTTCAGCATCACAGTAACATGCAAGCTACCACCATGTGGCAAAGTGACAGGTTAATGGTGGTTAGTGTACCCAACATGACTGTGCTGGTTTCTCTCATTCTTTGACTGTAATACCTACATATTTACCTTCATTACTTGTCTGTGGGCACCTCTGGGATAGTTCTTAGTGCACTGATATAATTTACAAGAATGGAAGACAATCATATGAAAAAGACTGAAGTAGAAAAAACACCTAATTCTCTAGCAACCCTTTTAGAGTAGCTGAGTGAATGAAGGAATAAAAGCCCTTATGACCAAGTCTCGCCTGTGTCCCTCCAAAGCAAGGATGCCACCTCCAGTTAGTTAAACTATTCTGAACTCCCTGAATGTCATCCTTCTCACCTGTTCACTGGTGCAGTGGTTAAAGCACTCATCTAATAAAAAGTTGGCATTTCCAGTCTACCAGCAGCTCTGCTGGAGAAAGATGTGGCAGTCTGTTTCTAGAAAACTTACAGCTTTGGAAACCCTGGGGAGCAGCTTTGCTCTGTCCTCTAGGGTCACTCAGAGTCAAAACCCACTGAATGGCAGTTGTTTTCTTTTAGTTATTTATTTATTTTTCCCTCATTTGTTTTGATCTTGACTCCCCCCCCCCCCCCGATGTCTGAAACGTCTTTTACACTTACCGTTTTCAACTTGTCACCTGGTGAACTTCCAGTTATCTTCCAAGGCACAGGTCTGGTATCACTTCCTTCTTCAAACTTTTCTGACCCATTATGTGTAGTTCTCCAGTTTTTTAGTACTTACCCATTTTTTGCATGTTTCTACTCTCACTCAATTTCATTATATTTTCTTTATTATTTCATTTCTCCATCTTTTGCACTAGGTAGAAAACTCTTCGTATATGTTTCTACCCACATCCCCAGCACAAAACTTACTCCTGTAAATGTTTGTTGAATCCATGAGCTAACTAATGCTGTATCTTAATTTGCTAAAACATCTACAGGAAATATTTTTATCTCAAAGTATATTTTATTTATTCAATGGGAGAAGAGATATTAAAAAAAAAAAAACACTAAAATTTGCCTAATAATGTGTCCTCAGTATCTATGGCTATTGTTTTTATTCAATAATGCATTAGCAATAATGTGCTTAGTTTCCTCCAAAAACATTCTTATTATGTTATTACTTTTCTTTTCTTTTCTTTTTTTAAAGGCAAGAGGGTCTGAAAAAGGCCAGAGAGATGCAATAAAATATTTGAACTTTTCTTTCACAAATAGATTTTATTTTTCTCCAGCAATAAAATGAAAAAGATATATACATATTTCATGTGATGATATTTACCAGTTATTCAAAATTAAAATTTTGCTGTCAGTGTAAATGAAGTACATGAGTTAAATGTAACTATAATATTCTGTAATCTAGGAACTCTATTAATTGATTTTTATTGGTACAACTAGAGTGTTCCCTGGAAGCACGGATGGAGAGATTGCATCTTATACACTATGGACATGCTGTCAGGAAGGTTCAACACCTGGAGAAGGGGCATGATGCTTGGTGAAGTAGAAAGTCAGCAAAAAAGAAGAAGATCCTCAATAAAATAGATTAACACAGTGGCTGCAATGATGGGATTAAGCATAAAAACAATTGCTGGCAAGGTGCAAGACTGGGCAATGTTTTGTTTTGTTGTACACAGAGTTGCTATGAGTTGGAACCAAACTCATGGCACCTAACAACAATACCTTACATATAACATCTTGAATACAGTAACTTATAAAATAGGATGAAAAATTGATCTTACACAGCAATTTACTTTCCTGAAGATAGAATGGGGGAAGAACAGATACATATATTGGAAAAGTTCTATAATTATTTAGAAAACACATTTAACGATCAGTAAAGTAAATACTTTTAGTATAAACTGAATGTGCTGCAATTTTTATGAATGACATAATTTGGCTATAATATAGAATAAACTCAAATAAAAAACTGGTAAACAACACACAGCAGAATGAGCCTTTTTAAAAACTAAGAACCATTAACTGTGCATTTGATTAATAAGCTAATATTGGTAGACAGAAATATGAATGGGAATTGCTACAGAATTATTTATTACTCAAGGGAAAGTCACTTACACTCCAAAAAAGAAAGAAAGAAAGAAAAAGTGCATGGTATCTGTCAAAGAGATTAGTCAATTTTGTAAAAAACTATTACCAGATTCTCAAACCATGATCTGGGTTATTCCACTGGGTACTGAAGGTGTAGGGGCAAATGCACTCCCTATATACTCCTATAACTCTCACTAAAGCCAAGGGAAGGACAGAGGCTGATCTATGCTATCTGACATTAACCTGAGGCACCATTTAATAAGAGCAAAGCTGTCCACTTCTAACGAGGTCACAATTAGTCTGGCTCCTCAAAGTCCGCAAAACCAGCCATTTCTGGCCACAATAAAAATAAACTCAAAATGAAACCTATTGCATCAGAGTTGCTTACCAAGTGAAGATGGCAGAAAAAAAAAAAAGGATTTTTTTATGAAGAGTTAAATTGGAATTCGAATTTTTAAAATGTAAACACAATGACCAAAATATCATTATCTATAGATAATACCCTCATCAATGTACACACATATACATACCTTACATTCATGGGATGGACAGCAATTTCAAAGTCAGTGTACTTCAAGAAAGGGCTCCATCCAAGTGAAACCCAGGTAGTTGCTCACCTATATTCAAAAATCTTCTCTGAAGGAGATCAAAAATTCTACCCTAACTGAAATTACTATAGGCTAGCACCACATAAATGTGGGGAGGTTTAGATCCTAGCTATAAAAATTAGCAAATGTAGAATCCTGAAGAAAAAAAAAAAAACTAAAGAAAAATTCATCAAATTTGTGTCATCCAATAACACAGCTGATTTTCTCATATTCAACTAATCCATCTCACACGAATTTAAGAGTTGATAAAACAGGGGTGAATCCTAAATAGAAATTCACTGCATTGATTTTTAGGCATGTGAGCCTTAGAGTCCTACCACCATCACCAACACTCTTCCTCTGTGGCACCCTCCTTATCTCTCTCCCCTACCAAACCCATTGCCACAGAGTCGATTCCAACTCCTAGCAACCCTATAGGACAGAGTAGAACTGCCTAACAGAGTTTTCAAGGTACCCCAGATGAATCCAAACTGCTGCTCCTTTTGTTAGCAGTCATAGTTCTTCACTGCTATGTCACCAGGGTGTCCATCTCCCTCTCCTAGTTATATCTTCATCTGGTAGATCTTTTATGTTTTTCTCCATGTAATGCAAACTCCATAAGCTAGGAATTTTTGTCTAATTTAGGTCCCGTTCTAGTTCAACCAAATGTCCGACACAATGCCTTCATAAAAACATGTTCATAATAAGTTGTTATTTACTGAATGAATGAAGAAAACACATCTAAAATTATCTCGTGACTGAGGTCATGTTACAGGTATATTAAAAAAAAAACAAAAAACAAAAACAACAGTGCCGTGAAGTCACGTCTGACTCATGGTATAGGTTCGAGATATGAAACACTCATTTTATCTTTTGATCCCTAGCCTGGCTTTAGGAAGTTTGAGATTTACAAATTTGAGAAATAATATCCTGAGTAATCTCCTATAAATTAAGGAAAATAAGAATATATGCATATTTTCTTTCCAAATTAAACCCCAAGAAAAACTTGTTGTGGTTTTTTTTCTCACTCATAGTGACCCTACAAGACAGAGCAGAGCTGCCCCAAGAGGTTTCCTAGGAGCAACCAGTGCATTTGAACTAATGACCTTTTGGTTAGCAGCCACAGCACTTAACCACTAAACCACCAGGGTCTCTTCCTTACAAGTATCCACTGTTACTTCACTTGTCTAGTAAACAAGTGCCAGGTTAGGCTGCAATAAAGCCTCTATCAAGCACAAAATTTTGGCTTCTGGTCTTTGGACATTTAATTAGTCATGCTCTGACACTGTCCTAGCGCTTATGTTTGTTGGCCTTTATTTGCCACTTTTGATTGTTCTAATGTCCAATATGCATTATATTTAGCCTGATTTGGCTAATGTTTGAAAATACTCACTGCATTTCATTGTACATTACCTAGAACAAATATCTCTGTGGAAGGTAATTCAGAATACCAGTAGGAATGTAGCCTGAATTAATACCAACATTTTCTTTCTCTTTTAAGTTGAAAAGATACAATAGGTGCATAGGATCATTAGTAAATGTGGCACATTGAACGTCACTAACGAATCAGAAGGAACGGGAATGGATTATCTTAGTGAAAACAACACAAACGGGCGGGTTTAGTGGCCTTTTGACAGGAATGCCGAAGGAAGCTTCTGCCCACTTACAGCAGAATGCTAATAGCTCACGCCTCTTCACCACTGACAACAGTAAAGTGAGAGGCCACTAATCTCTGTTTGTAATATCCACAGAAGAAGAGAAAAATAAGTATTTCTCCTTAAGCATAGGATAAGCACTAACTGTCTAAAAATGTCGGGAATGTTCTACTTGTCTGAAAATCAGAGAAAGAAGACAGCAACAGAAAATGCTTGATTTTTTTGTTTTTCTCATGGTCCACAACATATGATTTAAAAGGAATGCAGTTTGTAACAGCAATCAATTCACCAATCAGCTCTTATCGGAAAGGCTGTATAAGCATTGTGAACAATTTATACATAATTTTTAATAAAAATTGCAATATAGCATCTCTATGTAGACAAGGGTTCTGCTAAGAATATTTTTCTATGTTGTTTTTTGGTGTTTTTGTTGTTGAAGTTTAATCATACAAGAGTCTTTGCGAAGGGGCTGATACTTCAGATCTGAGATGGAATCTGTTCATTAGCTCTACATTATCCAAGACTATAAAAAGGAGACATTTTAACAATCCCTGGCTCAATTAGACATCAGCTGTTATCCTGGCAGAAACCTGGCATGCATCCTGTTCTCAGGAAGTTTGGATGGCATTATTGACAACTTGTTCCTCAGGGACTACCCTTAAAAAAAAAGTCTGGTTGCCATCACAACTTACGTACCAACCTCCTAACTCTGTACTTGACAGCTCCATCGCACATCCTTCATTTAATTATTTGGCAATACGTGACTGCTTAAATGACAGCTGCTTGCCGCTCAGCTTAAAGAAACAAGAGAAAGCATTTAATGCTTCCTTATGGAAACCCTGGTGACACAGTGGTTAAAAGCTATGGCTGCTAACCAAAAGGTCACGGTTGGAATACACCAGGTGACACCCCCAGGAACCCCATGGTGCAACTCCACTCTTGTCTATAGTGTCTCTATGAGTTGAAATCACTTCAGCAGCAATGGGTCTGGTTTGTCTGTTTTACGCACTGACTTTTCTGAAGATCAGTATAACACAAAAATGAGCCTTAAAAAAGGCAGAGTTAATAGTATTACAACTTAAAAAAAAAAAAATGATTTCATCTTGAAACCTCCACACAACTATACAGATAAATCCTTCTGAAATCATTACACTATCCCTTAAAATATTACCCACTATGTTACCTGAATGCTTGTGGTTTATTCTCAGCATCTGTCCTTTTATTGGCTGTAACAAACCTAATGATCTGACTCACCCTTTGGGCAATATTAAATTCATGTCTCAGGTACTACGTAAAGTTGAAGTTGAAAGGTTTTTTTAAGTACCACTGAAATCCAAGTATTTTTAAAACAATTTTCCAATTGTGTTTGAAAAACTTATTTTAGAAAATTGACTAGCAATGCATTTCTAACAGCAGATGTGTGTCACAGTCATTTATAGGGTTAAATTTTAGAAACTGGTTCAATTCTTTGTATTTGTGCAGATTTGACTTACTGTTCCTTTTCGTTTCCTTTTAGTCTTACTTTAGTTCATTAGATGCAGTAATATCTCCCTTGTCTGTGACAATTTCCATTAATATCTCAAAGGCAGCTATTAAGTCTCATTATAAGACAAGAGTATAGAAGGATACTGCATACAATAACACTGAAGATAAAGACAATAGTCACATTTTCATTTGTTTCTTTGTTCTTAACATGCAAATCAAACTTGAAGCTCCTTTTAGCCTGCTTTCTCTAGTTTATACTTCCAGAGCTTTTAGAAAAGGAAAAAACTCCACAGCTCAATAAATTCCAGTATTTGGATTATTCCTTTCTCCATACACAACAAAGAAATGTATCTAATGTCAAAAATTTGCTACCCTTAATACTCTCAAAATTTCATTGTCAAGAAATTCAGAGAAACTACTAGAGTTTTATCATTTACATAAGTTATTCACAGGAATTAACCATGAGCTATAACAAAGCTAATCAGTGGTTGTTGTAGAGACATTTTGTGAAGTATTCATTATAACCAACAGTTGTCTATCATTCCATCAAAATACTTAAAATATCAACCCCTAGAAAATTACCTAAACATATCCATGGAGAATTAGGTATAAGTAAAATTCCAACCTCCAATAAATTGTTTATGAAGTTTAAAATCTAAATAGAATCACTAGAATAAATATGTGTATGGCTTGAACAAAAAGATTGAAATCTAGGCCTTATATTAATTATTTTGTATTTGGAGATATTCAAATATTGATAATAACTATGAAATAGCAACATCAAATGAATAAACTGCCACTTACAGAGCAAAATACTGGCAGAATGAGGAGTATATACATATCCAGGACTTAACCGCAGTTAGCCCCCAAAACGCAGATACACTTTTCTGTATTTCTCAGTGATCTGTAAAAGTTTAATTCCTTTTGGACTTCATTAGAAATTAAAGATCTGGTAAGAATAAATTTATAACCAGTTGCTTTGCATACCCCTCAGCCCTCAAATATAAATGGTGAATTCTAGTACTAAAATTTATAAGTGATAAAAAGAAAAATGTATGTATAATGCTATGTCTCTGGTCAATATTACTTAAAAAAAAATGTCAAGTCACTTCAGACTCACACTGACCTTACAGGACAGAGTAGAACTGTCCCATAGGTTTCCAGCTGCTGATCATTTGTTCAGCAGCTGAGCTCTTAATCACTGTGCCATGAAGGTTCCCCAGGCAATATTAGTGACAGGACATTCTGCAGTGAGTTCTGTTTTCCCTGAGAAATTAAATGTTCATGAGTTTCTATACAGAGAATTTACAAAAAGGAACGATACTAACCTAAGGCACTTTCTCACATTTCCTACCTTCCTTTTGTCCTAGAGGAACACCTGTCCCTCTTTCTATGCCTCACAAAGAATGTGGCTTCATTCTTTGTCTCCTGAGTGATCTTGCTCCAAAAATTATAGTAAACATGATATACATTTAATCTTTCTTGTATTTCTTGGCCATTCCATGCACAGTAATATTCATGACTATCCTTTCCCTCTTTGTTAGTATTTGCTGCTTTTTTTCCCCTAGTTCCACATTCATTTACCCATCTTTGCTACCTGTTCTGCATTTTCATCACCCTTCTGAAAGCACTCACTTGTATCATTATTCTCCCACCAAATTCAGAGTGTCGATTTAGAATACTCCTTCTTCACTCTATCATAGAACACGACAGAGCCCACTGGTCTTGGGCTCTTTTTGCCTGGCACCAATACATTATTCTAATTCTGTTATTCTGCTTCTTTATTTCTTCCAGTTGTCCCTACACATAACGTATATTGTTTTGTTTTCAAGGTTTTCACTATTTGTGGAAATACTGGTGGCATAGTGCGTAAGGATTTGGCTGTTAACCAAGATGTTGACAGTTGGAATCCACCAGGTGCCCCTTGGAAATGCTACGGGAAAACCCTATTTATATGTTCTTCTTTAATAATTCAGTCCATTGTCCTTACTGACTTCAAATATCACCAGATGTACTATCCAACTAGCTAACATTTCACATAGAACACTTTGTAACAGAATATATTTATATTTGTTTCAAGACTATGAATATGAAATATTTATATTTTTGTACAGATGACAGACAGATATTTATATTTTTGTATAGATGACAGATAGCTAGATAGACAGATAGATATGCAGATAAATAGACAGATCCCTTGAGCCACGGTCAAGTATACTTGAAAAACTTCGTTTTTCACAGTTGTGGTAGCAGAAGTCTTAGAAAAACATACAATCAACAAAGCTGTTATATATATAACATATAATATAATTATTATAATTATATCATATTATAATATATTATATATTTTACAAAATGTATTTAATCCTAGAGTACCTTTTTTCCTTGGAATGTCTCTAACATCTTGTGGAGTACTGTGTTCTATGAAACTCAGTTTAAGACACACACATCCTAAATGTGTGACCTCCGCTTCTATCCACACATTCTCCTCCTCATTATTTACTAATTCTACATACAAAAATCTTTGGGGAAAAACCTCTCCTCCAATCATTCCATAACCTACATGCCACTTGCATTTTACCTAATCCCTATTCTCCAAGTCCAATCATTTTCTTAATAAGAGTAGTTGCACCTCCACCACATCATTTGATTCTTCCTCTGTTTTTTCACCTTAACAGAAGTCATTATAACCTTCACGTGAAGGAATGTTTTCAAACCATTAAATCAAAGACCCCACATGGGATCAGTTTGAACACACACACACACACACACACACACAAACTAATTTTTTGTTGTTGTCAGGTGCCAGTGAAGTCGATTCTAACTCACAGCAACCCTGGGCACAACAGAATAAAACACTGGCCGGTGATGCAATACCCCCGTAGCTGCTGCTATGTGTGGGGCCACCGCAGCCACTGTGTCAGTCTACCTTGCTGAGAGTCCTTCTCTTCTGACACCGACCCTCTGCTTTACCACGTATCATGTCCTTCTCCAGAGACTGGAACCTCCCGACAACACATTCAAAGCCTGTGAAATGAAGTCTTGCCATGCTTGCTTCTTAGATGCATTTTGGCTGTGCTTCCTCAAATACAGATTTGCTCGTTTTCTAGCAGTTCATGGTATATTCAATATTCCCAGCCAAAACACAAACGTATCAGTTTTGTAGCCGTCCTTATTTATTGTCCAGCTTTTGCGTGCATAAGAGGCAATTGAAAATATTAGGTACACATTAGTTCTCAGAGTGACATCTTTGCTTTTTAATATTTTAAGAGGACTTGTGCTGCAGACTTACCCAGTGCAGTGTCATTTGTTGTCTCAGTTGCTCCTTCCATGTACACTGTGGGTTCAAGAAAAATGAAACCCTTGACAACTTCACACACAACCTTGCTTGCCAAAAATGAAGAGGACTTGAAACACTTACTGATTAAGATGAAAGCCTACAGTCATCAGTACAAATTACACTTCAACATAAAGAAAACACAAATCTTTGCAATGGTGCCAATAAGTAACATCATGATAAACGGAGAAAATATTGATGTTGTCATAGGTTTTTTGTCGTTAACTACGTACGTGTAGTACTTTACTCAGGGATACCATTGGTGATGTCAGATGGATCTTGGCTGAAAGTAGAACATATTAGAAAGATTTTTACCTGGGATTTATTAATTTCACAAAAGCATCTGACTACGTGAATAACAAATTATGCATAACGTCATGGAGGATGAGAATTCCAGAATATCTGTGCTTATGTACTTAGACTAAGAGGCAGGCTTTCTTTCAAATGGAAAAAGAGATAGACTGTGGTTTTAAACAAGGAAAGGTATGTGTTAGGGTTGTATCCTTTCACCATATTTATTCAATCCATATGCTGAGCAAATAATCCAGAAGCTAGACGATGTTAAAAAGAATGCAACATTAGGATTGGTAGAAGATGCATTAACAACCTGCTATATGCAGATGACACAGTTTTGCTTTCTAAAAAGAAACAGGACTTGTAGCAACTTAGTGATGAAGATAAGTCTTCACTGTGGTTATGCCTCAATATAAACACCAAACCCATTGTCGCTGAGTCACTTCTAGCTCATAAGGATCATGCAGGAAGGAGCAGAGTTTTCCCATAAGGTTTCTAAGGTGTGGCTGGTGGATACTATCTGCCAGTATTTTGTTTAGCAGCTGAGCTCTTAACCACTGAGTCACAGGGCTCAACATCAAGAAAACAAACATCCTCAGCACTAAACCAATAATCAATATCATGACAAATGGAAAAAATATTGATGCTGTCAAGGACTTCATTTTACTTCAATCCACAATCAAAGCCCATTAAAGCAGTAGTCAAGAAATCAAATGAACTATTGCATTGAGCAAATCTACTGCAAAAGGTTTCTTTAAAGTCTTGAAAGACAAAGATGTCACTTTGAGGACTAGGACACACCTTACAAAAGTCATGATATATTCATAAGCATGCTAAAGCTGGACAACGACAAAGGAAGTCTGAAGAAGAACTGATGCCTTTGGACTACAGTGATTGCTAAGGATATTAAATATACCACAGAATTCTAGAGGAAGGAAGAAGTCTTTCCCAGAAGAAGTATGGCCAGGGTGCTCCTTGGAAGTAACGATAGCAAGACTTTACCTTAGGTACTTTGGACACGTTAACAGGGAAGACCATCCCTAGAGAAGGAAATGATGCTCTGTAAGATAGATGGTCAGTGTCATAGACTGAATTGTGTTCCCCAAAACATGTGTGCAGCCATTTGACTAGGCCATGATTCCTGGTATTGTGTGATGTTCCTATATGCTATAAATCCTGCCTCTATGATGTTAATGAGGCTGGATGGGTGGCATTTGTATTGGTGGGATGTGTAAGATTGTACTGCATAAGACTGTAAAATCACATTGTGTAAGACTGTATTGTGCCTCAATATAATCTCTTTGAGATATAAAGGAAAGAAGCTAGCAAAGAGATTTGGAAACCTTATACAAGCAAGAAGCAGCACCAAGAGCAGAGTGTATCCTTTGGAAAGGATCCAGGCCCTGCACCTCGGAAGTTCCCAATCCAAGGGAAGACTGACAACAAGGACCCTCCTGCAGAGCCAACAAAGAAAATCTTCTCCTGGAGCTTAGTCCTGAATTTGGACCTGTAGCCTACTGACTAGGACAGAATTTCTCTTTTGAAAGCCATCCACTTGTGGTATTTCTTTTACAGCAGCACTAGATAACTAAGACAGTTGGTTAAAAAAAAAAAAAAGATGTTTTGACACGGTAGCTACAACAACGGATTCAAACATACAAATGATTGTGAGGATGGTGCAGGATGGGCAGTGTTTTGTTCTGCCATACATAAAATCACTGTGAATTAGAACCATCTCCAAGACACCTAACAAAAACAACTGCTCTATTTATATATCAAGGACATTATAATACATAAAGTAGAAGTAACTGAATACAAATAAAGATGCGATAAATATTTTCATGACTTGTTAAACACAACAAATTTATATTAGTGAATTTCCAAGTACAATAGATAACTTATTAACACTAACAACACCAAGAAAAAAGCCCATTGTTCTCATGTTTATTCCAACTCATAGCAACCCACTAGGACAGGGCAGGACTGCCCCACAGAGTTTCTGAGGCTGTAATCACCATGGAAGTGACTGTCACGTCATTCTTCCTCAGGGTAGCTGGTGGGTCCCAACAGCTGAGCTTTCAGTAAACAGCCAAGTATTTTACCACTTTGTAACCAGTTCTCATGATAAAAATTACTGGGAGTAAATCAATTTTCAAATAGTCTTGATATCGTCATCTTTTCACTTCCTTCTTATCACATCAATCAGGTTCCACTTAAATTTTAGTGTCTTATTAGAAGCCTGACTGCCATTCTCTTGATTTTGGATTGCGCCTGCATTGCTCACACTATCTTTATTCTACAGACATCTTATTAAGCCCATTCCACAAGTTGGAATGGCTGTTTTAGTCATGTGGACACAGTAAAAAGATCAGTGGATACCAGGTGTCAGGAGTTCAAAGGAATAGGGTGAAGCATTTTACAGGCAGTGAAACTCTCCTCCATAAGGCAGCAAGGGTGGATACAAGACACCATGTACTTGTCATAACTCATAAAACTGCATAACACAATGGGTGAACCACACTGTAAGTGATGGACTTGTGTTAATGAGAATATATCAATATTAGTTTACCAATTGCAACAAGTGTACTACACTAACACACCCACTAAAACCCACTGCCATCGAGTCAGGTCCAACTCATAGTGACCCTAGAAGTCAGAGTAGAACTGCCCCACAGAGTTTCCTAAGAGCACCTGGAGGATCTGAACTGCCGAACTCTTGGTTAGCAGACGTAGCACTTAACCCACTATGCCACCAGGGTTTCCACACTAAAAAGACGGTAATAACAGGAGAAACTGTGAAGAGTCAGGAAAGGTATACAGGAACTATGCATTTTCTGCAAGTCCAAATTACTCTAAAGTTTTGTTTTTAATAAGTAAATATGTATATGTTTGTATTTCATTCACTACCTATCCACTCAAGATTATAGAGGGTCCCTGGGTGGTGCAGACAGTTAATGTGCTTCACTGCTAACAAAAATGTTTCAAGTTTGAGCCCACCTAAATAGTGCCTTAAAAGAAAGGCTGGTGATCTACTTCTAAAAGATCAATCACTGAAGTATCTGCGGGGCACAGTTTTACGTTGACTTGGTAACAACTGTTATGTCGTTTAACATATTGCAACAAGCTTTATGCTGACAGATGATGATATCCCTATCAAATCCCTACTCATCCTTCCAGACCCAAGCATAACAAGCTATCAAATACTGAGTAACTCAGTAAGGACACCAGAATCAATGGTCACGGCAACTAGTAGATAACTTAGCTATCTTTTTATAGGTTAGATTAAAAAGTATACAACTTTTAGTATTCCCTCCTGCATTCTGACCTATTTCCTTCATCCTCACTTCAGTTACCATCAATAGCATGACAGTACAGTAAGTTCCTGTGTTACAAATGTCCAATTTACAGACAACTAGAACTTGCCCTAGAACATTATGGAAATTTGCCCTTGCTCTGGAACAGCTGAATGAACCCCTACTTGCAACAAATTATTCATCACAGTCACCTTCACTTACTGTGTGTAGTTCTTAAATTATTGAAAAGCCTTCAGCCTTTTCATGCACAAAAGTAAGGCTAAATGCACGTGTTCTACTTACCTGCAAATCTGACTTAAGACACACTTGGGAACGCATCTCATTCACACCCTGGGCCCTCCCTGTATATCCTAACAAGTCTTCTCCTTCTTAGCTTTTTCTCATGTGTTCTATTAGAGGAGCAGCTCCATGAAGGCAAAGATAATGCTTTTTTCATTTTTGTTTTTGTTGCTAGTAACAACGCTTGGCACACAATTTTTTTTTAGTAAATGTTTCTTATATTATAGAACAAATTAGAAAAGTTGTCTATTGTTATTTTTAAAATGACTGATCATCTCCATATACATAGTTTACAGGTTACCACTGCTCATAGAATCCTCTTGTCTCTTATCTCTCCTCTTACTGATCTAGCCATTCATTTTTTAACGGTTTCAAATACTACTGTCTCCTTGACTTCACACTGATATCCTTTATAATTTCTTCTGTTAGATTTAGATTTTAACTTTATCGTGTCTTACCATCTTAGCTATCAGAATTTTGATCTGTAAATCATAGGTGCACAGAAAATCCTTACAGAATTGAAAATTTATGTCCTTTTTACAGAATTTGTCTCACTTTGTTATGGAAACCCTGTTGGGGTAATGGTTAAGTGCTGTGTCTGCTAACCAAAACACTGGCATTCTGAATCTGCCAAGTGCTCAGTGGGAACTTCATGGAGCAGTTTTACCCCGTTGTTTACTGTTGCGATCAGCCAAAATTGACTTGATGGCAGTGGGTGTTTTTTGCTTTTTTATCTAGATTATACTTGTTTATATAACTTTCTCGCAACTTGCCATTGAACGTACTTGAAAGTATAAATCAGGCTTATTTATATGTGACCTTTGTTTCTTCAATACAGATCTTAGCACACAAGTCCTCAATAAATGCCTGTTTAATTGAATTAACAATAGAGATATTAAATGATAAATTCATGCTAAATATGCCTCTTAAAAATATAGAGTGGTTTAGGGAAATAATGTGATACAGAATTGTTTATTTATTACATGATAATTAATCTTATTCCCATCTCCACTGTAATACAGGATTGTCATCAGTAGTACTCTAAATGTTCATTTTGAAAATTCTACAATAGTTTATCCCTGGTGAATTTAAGGAAATTATTCTACTAATACTAAACTTACTAAACACTGAATACAACGACTTTAATTTGGCTGCGATTCACATTCAAGCATATATATTCTGAGGCAGCTGAGATTTGTTGACAGTGTCTTAATCCTCGACACTAACCTAACAAAATAGGAAGCAGAGATTATACTACAAGTTGAGGACTACTAACCGTGTGTCTAACAGGACCAAATTAACTTCTAAGAGCAAAGATACCAAATGTGAGTTTCAAAGGCAACAAACAGGTTTAGGTTTGGTTTTTCAACGTTTTTCAGAAAGATTTAGCTACCAGATGCTCTAAAGAGCAAAATCCCACTAGAACAGTGTCACTTATCATGGCCCAGACAATGGTTCAACAGAGGCTGTAAAGAGATACCATTGTCACTCTTTCCTCTTCATTGGGTCACGATAGTGGAAAACTGAATAAGTATATGTTTAGGTATGTCAAATGAATTTGGGTAGAAAGGGGTGAAGCCATGAAATAATCTGATTTTTCACTAAACATATTCTTTACCTTTGAAATGTTTGTACCTTTGCTGAAGGTGTATTTAAACTTTAGAAGCTACATGTACAACCTCTCCATCTATAAAAGCAAGTAATTTTGGTTTATTAACAAAGGTCTGATATACCACTGGGTGGGCTCTGACTCACGGAAACATTGCCAGGTGCTACATCATCTTCATGATTGATTGAAGGTATGTGCAAATTCACTGTTGCAGCCACTGTGTATTTTGCATTCCTTCTAACCTAGGGAACTCATCTTCCAGCACTGTATTGGCCAATATTGTTATGATCCAAAGGTTTTATTGGCTAATTTTCAGGAGATCATCAGCCCTTTCTTCCCAGTCTGCCTTCCTCTGAAAGTTCCACTAAAATCTATCCAGCCACCACGGATGATGGCCTTGCTGGTATCTAAAATACCTGCGGCATAGCTTCCAGCATCGTAGCAATATGCAAGCCACCACAGTTCAACAGACTTACAGACAGGTGGTGGATGATAAACTATACAATCTATTTTTCTATGGTAGGTATAATTCTTTCTTAAATGCACTATTTGCAAAGATATTTCATAGTTGTCATTCAAAGAGGCTATTTTGCAGCATGTTTACTATATTTCAAAAGTGATTCGTGATCCTTAATATTTCCAATTCAGTTTCATCTCTATGTTGTGTTTCACACACCTGTCCTGAACTATACAGGAAGTAGAGATGTAACTTACATTGATCGGTAAGGCCATCCTTTTGATGGACAAAATGTTATCATTTTGAAACCATTAAATATTGGGAAGGTAGTAATATGAGAAAGATGGTTGCTGTTTAATATCTTATTTAAAGGGTCAGTTACAGTAATTGTGAGGTGATAAAGAATAGTAGTTCCATATAAAATAGTTTGTTAGTATAACAAAACAGTTCATTCAGATAACAATATAAAATAAATATAAAACAAAATGAAATAGCCATTAGAATACAATGCTGTTCAAATTCCTATTCGACTACTCATACTACTCATCCTAATTAGTAAAAGTAGAAATATTAAATTACTTATTTGTCAGTCTTGCAAAAATCGGTTCTCTATTTATTCCCAGTTTTCAGGCTGAAAACTGTAGACCAGCCTCTGTTGGAAATATTTTCAAAGAAATACCTATGAAACTCTTACACATTTTGTTTAAAGTCTTGTTTGTGAGCATCTTCTTCCAACCAGATCCTTCAAATTTCTATGGATTTGATTTCCCAAGAAGACTTTCATTTATTAGAAAACTCAACCCTGACCCAAAGAAAAAAGCTGAGTCTCTTCCTCAACAAATATTTTCTCCTGATATTTAAAATCTGTTGCTGCTGTTGTTAGTCAACTATGGTGACCCCGTGTGCTACAGAGTAGAGTCGTTTCATAGGGTCTTCTTGTCTGCAATCTCAGTAGAAGATTGCCAGGCTTTTTTCTCCCACAACAAAAATGGGTCGGTTTGAGTGGCAACATGAGAAAAAGAGGAATGTATCTCAAGAGCTCCACTAAAAGACCAAAATTGAAGAGCCAGAGGCCTGCGGGTTCCCCTGGGAGCACGGCCCCTAGACCTGCTGCTGCCCATAACCAGAAATCATTACGGGGGGCAACTCTTTGGACTGGAACGGACTGGGCTTTGGAACACAGCATGACCACATGGTGTGCGTACTTTGTGGTTCTGCGCGTCTATAGGATGATGTCCTACTGGCCTCTTGCCAGAAGGGAGAGGGGAGGGTTGAGAGGAAGGGACAGGAGGAGTGTGCTGTCACCAGGCAAGGAGAGCAGGAGCTAAAGATAGGCAGGCATGCAAATTTAATTTGGATTATATACTTTCACTCAGTCACAACAAAAAGAAAAAACTGGATAGCTTTGAACCACTAATCTTTGGGTTAACAGTCAAGTGCAGCAACGAATGGAGAGCAGTCAGTGGTGGTCTAGTTGGTGTAGTGGTACAATTCTCACTACCATGCCAGAAACCAGGAAACCGTGGTGGCACGTGGCTAACTAAAGGCTCATCAGTTTGGATCTACCAGGTGTTCCTTGGAAACTCTATGGGGCAGTTGCACTCTGGCCTATAGCGTCACTTTGGGTCAGAATTGACTGCCAGCCAAGGCACTTCAAGTGCAACCATGACTCATCTTTCAGTGGGACTATTGGTGGTGCTATGATGCTGAAGAGATTTCAACAAAGCTTCCAGACTACGGCAGACTGAAGAGGAAGGTATAGTGACCTACTTCTGAAAAACAGCCAGTGGGGGAAAAAAGGAACAAAATAAAATTTGTCTGAGGTCTCTCTTTTTTTATTCTAGCTTCTTATTTCTCATTTTATTCTCCTACCTTTTCCCCCTAAACTTTTAAAACTAGGAAAAATAATTCCCGTCTCACTGATTGCCCTCCAGTAGAGGATACCAGAAGAAAGAGTCACATGAGCAACAGTTCTATAACATTACAGTTACATAGTTGGCATTTTTGAGTGAAAAATAATAAGCCTATTACTAACTGTCTAGAATCAGGACATGTTTTTGATAAAGCCAACATCACTATGCACAAAATAACTGTTTTCATCCTCGTCAAAAGGGGCACTCTCAAGAAAGCAGCCCAAGATTTGACAAGGATTATACCAGTTATAGGGAGCCTGAATGAACAGCCTAAAGATTAGTGGAGTTTGTAATACAGTAAGAGCGTGACAGTATCAGAACTCTGTTTAATATGGCATGATCTTTTTCCTAGAAGATCGTGAAGAAAGATTGTATTGCATCAAGGGGAATTGCAAAGCTGTAAATCACATTGCATCACAGCCCACAGTATTAAGTACCAAGTTTCTGATTAGTGGTCACAATTTTATGTACTCACAAAGATACACTTTTACAATCTTAAAAAGGCAGGGTTTTTTTTTTTTTTTTGGTGAAAATTTGTCTGTTCAGAAATAAGACCAAAGGAAAAAACTCACATATCACCAATACAATGCATGATTTGGCAGTAAAGAAAATTTAAATGACTTGTGAGAGGAAGTGATTTGTATTTATGTTTTCCTTGTTTTCAAAGCACTATGTTAAACCTAAAGGTAATAACATTTGAAAATGTTTCTGACTCTGGGTATTCTTTCTGGAATCTAAAAGAAGGCATTAAGAAAATACGATGGGTGGTTTTGTATTGTAAGAGCATTCACCCACTGTATACACATCTCCAGTCTCTTGTCTTTCACAATACTGTTCTGTTGCTTCAGCGTCACTTAAATTTGAGAGGATTTATCTTTGGCTTTTATTACATCTGTATTTTGGAATCAGGGCCATCACCGGATAACCAAAATCATTTCATCTCTTCAATACAGTGGTGCTGCAAAAGTGAATTCAAACATATTGCTATATCCTTGAGATTCTTTAGCCAGGCACTACATTTCCGTTTCATATAAAAAGACAAACAGTTACACATATAAATACTACATAACACACTTGAGACAGTCACTGTAAGGTCCACAGGCTTTGGAACTGGACAATCCTGAATCTGAATTCAGTTTGGGCTGTCAATACATTGTGAAAACTCTAAGGCTTGATCTCCTCAGTTCTTTTTACTGAAATATACTCTTGATATGCCTAAGATTCAAACATAAAATCTCACAGCAGGGAATCAGCAAAGAAAAAATTTGTTTTCATTGTTGCTATTGTGAGACCATATACAAGAGTACATAAAAATACATGACAGTTTAAACTAGAGACAGAAGCTACTTTAGCACTACCCAGTATAAAAATGGATAACATGATGCCTGAAAGCTCCAGTGCTTGACACCTAATGATGTGTTGGTAAATATTTAACAGTGAGTTCACCGAAGAAAAATAACCAAAAATTCTGATGTGCAGCACTTGCTGATTTTCTCAGTGTAAATACCTTCAAGATGATCAATTTCAAGTTGCAATAGCTAACAACCCTTTGGGGAAATTCCTGAAAATTTAGCAATCAACTGATGCAAGCTGGTACAAGTTACTCCAGCTGTCAACAGCAGGGATCATGGCCCCCTCCACTTCCCAAGTTACCTACGTGTCTAGTATTTGTGATCATCAAGTTCACACTTTTCAGTTTTGCAACTCAAATATATACTCTTGAAAGACATGGTCACTCTGCCTCTGTTGAACTATATGCTTTGACCTTGCATCTTTTACACAACAGTATGTGTGAGCAATTCACTAGTGTTGTGATGCATTTTCTTCATTTTCAATGATGTATAATAACCCCTTCTGTCAATACATCACAAATTAAATATCTATTCTACTGTTAGTGGACATCTGAATTATTCTAGACTAAACCTATAATGAACAATGTTACTATGAATATTCTTGCATATGGCTCCTTGTGGACATAGACAACAGTCTCTCTGGTGTACATTCCAAGGAATAAAATTACTAAATACTACTAAACTGTTGTCCAAAGAAGTTTACTAACATATACTCTTACCAGCAGTGTCAGAACGTCTGTTACATCACATCGTTAACAATACCTAGTACTTGTCTCAGTCTCCTCCTGTTGCTGTAATAGAAATACTACAAGTGGAATACTCTAACGAGGAGAGGTTTATTCTCTTAGAGTCCAGTAGGCTGTAAGTTTGACTTCATTATCAATTAGGTTGATCCCTCTGAATTTTTCATTTCATTTTTTAAATGCTTACATAAATCTTTTCCTCTTTTTAAGTTGATGTTGTTCCTTTTACCAAACGCTTTAGTATGCATAGTTCTTTATATATTCTGAATACAAATGTGTTTCATTATTTTTTTGTGTGTTGAAAGTTCTACAAGTATCATCTTTCACTTTTTCCCTATTTTCAGACTTTTTAGGAGCACTTTTGATGGAGAAGCTCTTAGACATCACGACCTTTCCTTTGTGTTTTAAAAAATTCCTTATTGACTTGAGATGAAAAACTATTCCTTTAAGACTATGCCTATATTCTGACAGTTTTGCCTTCCTTATTTAAATTTTTAATTCACTAGTATTGTTTATTTTTTCTTATCATACTGTGTGATCAGGGTACAATTTCATTTTTATTCTGTGTCAATAATTAAATATTAGTTATTATTATTATGCCTAGTCTTATTTTTAACCCTTGATAGATTGTCAGTTTATATTTTCAGTGTTGTTTAGATAATGCTCTACATAGTTAGCTCTTTAATCATTTGTCTCATACCTTTCATCTGGATTCACGGTTCTTAGTACATGGTTCTTCACACTCAGAGTGCGTCCTTGAGAATATCCTCAAGTAGAGTGCATTGCTGGCCAACTTTGATTCTATTTGCATAAAAAGGCTTTACTTTACTCTCATTCTCAAAAGATAGTTTTGCTTGTTGTAGGATTCAAGGCTGGCATTTATTTTTATTTAACTGTGGTCAAGAAGCCAGCTGTCTAACTCTTGGTCCTTTGAAGTTAATTTGTCTTCTCTGACTGCTTTTAGCATCTCTTCATCTGTGGCATTCTCCAAGATCCCTTTGATGTATCTAGGTGCAGATTGATTTTTTACATTTCCTGCTGTGAATCTGTTGCAAATTTTTCGTTTATATAGTATAGAATAGTCTTCATCATTATCTTTCAAGATTTTGTGTCTGTCCCATTTTCTCTGGAATTTTTTTTTAAAGAAGTATTAGAACGACTCACTCTAGCCGCCTAATCTTTAACCTTTCTTTTGTATTTTCCATTTTGATTTTTCAGTGTTGCATCCTGAATAGTTTCAAATAATCCAAAATCCAGGGCTCTCTAGCTCTAATGTACTTTAAAGCCATCATTAGTTACACTTATTATTTCAATTTTTGTATTTTTTTTTTTAATTTCTAGCCTTCTATTGGATTCTTTTTCAAAATGCTGGAAGGTATTTTCTATTTTGTCTTTGAATTTTTAGAATAAGCATACTTACTTTAAAATCTGTCTGATAATCATTAATTCTGAATTTATAGGTTTTCCTATGCTGCTCTGTTTCTGCTAATACTGAGATTAGTGCTTTTCTCTTCTTCTCGCTTTTTTAAATTTGTTTGCAAAGTTATTTTGGCCTAGGATAAAGTCTCTTTACAGAGAATTCGAATCTGCTTATGCCAGGCCCTTGCAGACACTATTAGCTGGGACTCTTTTAAACATAGGGTTTCAGATGATTTTCACACCAAGTGATAGACATTTTTTTCTACACATCCATGCAAGTACTGGCTAGTCATTATAGTATCATGTAGGGTTTTGCTCCTCGTTTTTCTCAGGATTAAATCAAATTCTCTTGCACAAACTTCGTTTGTGGGGTAGCTTTATCTCTGCTTCATACTTAAGCTGAGAAGAAAGCCTTGGGAGTTCTGCCTTAAGAAATGAGAATTTTCCAATATGCTGCTTACTTAAGTTGTTACAGACTTTGGTTATCTGCAGTAATTTGTGCACATGAATGTTATATGTACAAAAAAATTTTTAGAAGTCTCAATACTTTAAGTAAATTACAATACATCACATATAATATCATGCTATCATTAGTAATATTTTCAAATAACATGGTATGGAATGGAATATGAAAAAGCAGAGAAAAAAGCATACATGTGTACATACACACACATATTGACATATTTGTATATATTTGTACATGCACGCAAATACACACAGTCATATATATAATTATATGAAATAGATCAAACATTTTAAAAAACAAGAGACAATGCATACATATATAGCCCCATGGAATAAATATTCCAAAATGTTAAAAGTCTTAATGAGTAAGAACATTTGCTTATTTTTACCTTTTTCTTAGTCTTCTGCAATAAAATATTCATTATTTCAGTAATCTGTACAAAACAAAGCTCTTACAAATCTGAATGACTGTACAGAAAGGTTTGTAGACACAATAGAGGGCTTAATAAAAGCTAGCTCTCTTCCCTAGAAAGCACTGCTTTTCCTGCTTTAAATCTTTATAAAAGTATACAAATAACAGAAGAGAACATGAAGTTATTAACAGGAGAGTCACCCATTTAGTGATTGTCCTATAGAAATGAGGGTTGATCCAACCTAAAAACTCCTAGAAACAGTGATGCTTATCCAGGAATTATGAATCACTTGTTGCCACTGTAATGAAATATTACACAATCATTTAGCATCTGCAGTGAACAGGCAGAAGTATACAGGTAAGTGTTTTCTGTCTGCAAAATAAGAGGAAGGATGCATTTGAAAAATCACAGATCTTCTCCTGCAATGTCTTACTATATTCTTGATTTTCTATCAGCTATTAAAAATAAAAAAGGAAAGGGAGAGACAAAAAAGATATTGAGATAAAGCAAAATGGCAAGAAAATGTATTTCTCTTTTGTAAACTTGCAAAGCAATGACAGCGAGGAATGTCACTGGAGGAGTCCACAAGTTACAAGTCCTGCGAGTTACAAGGTTCATGTAGTAGATACATTTCTTCCATTTGGAACCACTATATCAAATTCTCCTGGTTTTGATGGCTTATAGTTTTGCAATATTTGCCTCTACAGAATAAACAGAACCTTGTAGCCACCAAGTCTGAATTAGTTCCCTCTGCCATTCCTGCACGAGGTAAATTTCCTCAACAAAAATAAACCTTTTATTCACTACTTTTTGATCACAGGGCTTAGTAAGTCCCTTTAGACAGCACTGAAGTAAATTTTTTAACGACTTTTAATAAATTGCCCCAAATATTTTAATTTTGGGGTAATTACAAGAAAATATAATTGTTCAAAAAAAAAGAACACTCATTTCTTCTCTAATTTTTATCTAGTTATTTTTTCTATGAATTTTACTATGACATGTCATTAATCATGGCTTTGTTAACAGGTCAATTGTTCACACGCAGAAAAACTTTTGAAGCTTAATGTTTCTAGCCATTCCCTGTCTCAGGGAAGTTTTGAGAAAATCAACTCATGTCTATCTTCAAAATGAAGAAGGTTCAAGGAGAATTAGAGTGCAGGGGGACCCTAGGAGAAGAGACCCGAAAGCCTCCTTCCCCAGGCCATTGACTCTTGAGAGACTGGCTTCATCCCTCCCTAAAAGGAGAATCTTCCTACTGTTGGAAATGCTTGCATTCAAATACGAATATGAGAAGTATCTTTTACAGCTAAAACCTATGGCTTTGTATAATGTCCTCAATAATATGGATACAGATTATCTTTTCCACATATTCCTCACTGCACACATCATATAGGGCGATAGATTTTGAACAGATAACCTCCAAAACTTAATCTAATTAGCTTTTTTGCACTGTCCATTTTATGTTACTATCAAGTATTTGGAATAATCTAAAATTAAGTATTTTTATCTTACCTTGTTTCATGAGTATATTCATTCTTACAGCCTTCTATTGCCTCATTCAACAAAATTTATATAAGAAGTGACTTCACGAACACATAAAAATTTTGTGAAATGAATGAATGGTGAATAAATGGGAAGCACTAGATGATGGAAGATGACAATATTACCCTCCACTCAGTAAGTTTAAAAATAAGAAAAATACAGTAAGGTTTTATTACTCTACTATTTTATGAACTGGAATCAACTCCACGGCAACAGTGTTGATTTTTTTGTGTGTGTGTGTATTGCTTTATTTGAAAAAAATATGTATTTCTAGACCTTCATACTTAAAAAGAGGAAACAGATTATCAGACTAGTTGATTGCTTTTTGCTCTAAGAAGGAATGTTTGTGCAAAACTCACTCGTATATGTCTCCATTGAAGGGAAAATGAGTTCTAGAATACTTTTGAATCTTACTGAAGCAAAAAAGACATAATATTTATTACTTTTTTCCTAGCACCTGATTGTTTAACTAACCCAATGTTTTAAACTGAAAAACGTTTTCCTTGTGACCATACATAACTCACCACAAAATTTACTAGTATATATTGGACATTTTTCAAAGGCAAATGTTTGAAAATGTAAAACAAAACAACATATACTTTCAGAATAATTACACCTTCATCCTATAACAATTTAAAATGGAATTTGATAGTGTGTATTTATCTCTTGGGACTATTATAGTTATATTGGTTATCAAAATAGTTTATTAAAACATTTTCTATCTCTAAAGCTGACATGTTGTAAAAGGCATAAAATACAGTGTAATTAACCTTGGCTATCTAATGATTATTTTTGTCAGGCATTATAATCAAAGATAAGAATAGAGGACTTTCAGCCAACACTAGGCCATAAACAGAAGCACCACTCCGTCCTCCACAGCAAAGATCCCCAAAACTAAGTAAAACACAGACAAGCATCAATCCTGTAACACAGAGTGTCAAACGCAGAGATAAAGATGTCATCCAAAAACCAAATGGAATAAGATACAGACAGAAAACAAGGAGTGAGAAAACATAGGAGAGAAAGGTACTTATTGATTAACCAACACACATTTGCCAGCTTGGATGCCCTTCAGAGACTGGCAGAAAACACAGGAGAGCAGACTGATGGAGTTTTCAGCAAAGGACAAAGTACCTGGAGGCAAGGAAGGCACACGTTCCCGCTCCGCGGACTGTCCTGGCTGCACAGGTCGGTCAGGAGGGACGCCAGCCTCCACGCTGACGGGTTTAGCCATGGCCACAGTGGAGATTAGCAGACGGTGAGCACCGGGAAACACCTTTCGGTCTCTCAGAAGGACCCAGCTCACCCACTGGACCTACCCTCCTGCACCGACACTTATGTGACGGGCGCTGCCTATTGGACAAAGGGGTGAAGCCAAAAACAGACAAAAAAGAGGAAAAGATTGACAAATTTATGGAAAAGACAAATTCATGGAAGAATTAATGGGGAAAAAAACTACAGGAACAATGCCAAAGTGAATTCCTTACTAGACAACCTACAAAATCAACAAGCAGAAATCCGAAAAACAGAAACAACAAGATTTTAGAGATGGGCAATGTCATAAAACGGCTGAGAAATGGGTTTGAAATGATGGATCACAGGATCAGCAAAAGTGAACATGAACACTTGGATACATCTGTTTGAAGAAAAATCCAAGAAAACAAAGAAAAATGAAGAAGCCCTGAAAATGTTATGTTGTGAAATCAAAGCAAAACTTTGCAAGTGATCAGAATTCAAGAAAAAAAGGGAGAAAACAGAAAGGATCACTGAAAAACTGCTGACGGAAAACTTCCCAAATATCATGAAAGATAAAAAGCTGATTGTACATGAAGCTCAACCAGCCTCGTATAGGATAGACCATAAAATAAAATCACCAAAGCATACCATAACTACACTTGCAAAAGCCAAAGATTAGAGAAAAATTTCTGAAAGCACCTCAAAGGAAATGAAAACTTGTCCAGAGGAGAAACAATAGGACTAAGCCCTGATTATTCAGCAAAACCTTGAAAGAAGAAAATTGCCAACCAAAAATAATATATCCTGTAAAACTGTCTTTCAACTATGACATTTCCAGATAAACCAAAATAAGGAAAATATATAAAAATCAAACCAAACCTACAAGAATTATTAAAGGGAGTCATTCAGCCTGAGAACAAACAATACCAGATTACATGTTAAATCTAGTAAGCAGGATTGTACCAGCCAGATACCAATTTAGGAAATAAACCCTTAAGGACTAGTCAAAACTAAAAGAATTACAACAGGGACCATAGAGTTTAATTTGTAAACAACAACATCAGAACAATAGAAGAAGGAACGACCAGTGCAGATATGGAACATTCTAATGGAGTTGAAGGCAAGATGTCATCAAGTAACAACATATTGGATCATAGCTAGGATGACAAAGTTAAATTTCTAGGTAAAGACAAGCAACTTAATAAATCTACTCAACAAAATAAAGAAGGAAAACATGACGTCTCAATAAAGACAAAATCTATAAAAACAAAAGGAATCTACAAACCAAAGGAATTCAGCACAGGACAGCAGGACGAACAAAGAAACTGTCAGCACAAGAAAAAAATCACTACAAAATGACAATAGTCATATGCTGTTTACAAGAGATACATCTTAGAAACAAAGGATGCCTGATAGTAGCACAATGGCAGATACACTGACCAATGGAACAGAATTGAGAACCGATATGTAAATCAATCCATTTGTGGTCACCTGATCTTCAATGATGGCCCAAAGTCTGCCCACTGGAAAAGGACAGTATTTTTAGCAGGTAGTACTGGCAAAACTGGGTACCATCTCATAACATAGAGCAAACTGGAGGCCATCATGCCAAGTGAAACAAACAAATCACTGAAGGTCAGATGTTGTGTTAGACCACTGATATGAGATGCAACGATTAAGTCCATGTACTTAATTGTTTAAGTGCTACTACCTCATTACTGAATATCAGTAAGGTCACCTTCAAAGTATTCCCCTTGGGAAGCTATGCACTGAGGACAGCACCTAGTCTACCCTTCAAAACAATTTTGGAACTCTTTCTGGAATGGCCATTGCTCACAGTGGCTGGGTGGCAAGTTCACAAACATGATTGTATAGTTGTCTGTGAGGGAGTTTTTAGCCAGTAAACAAATACTTGTATTGGAACACCCTCCATACTCACAGTGTCTGGACCCCAGTGACTTTTTTCTTTAACCAAAATTAAAGGAAATATTCAAATGAAGACATTTTGATGGTATTCAGGACATCAAAGCAATAAGACAACAGCTCTGATGGCCATTCCAGAAAAAAGAGTTCCAAAATTGCTTTGAATGGTGGACTAGGCACTGGCGATGGTGCCTAGCTTCCCAAGGGGAGAACTTCACTGCAGTGACATTCAGTAATGAGGTATGTAGCACTTTTTCTAGGATGAGTTCACAAAATTAATTGGAAGTCCTATGAAAACTCATGAAAAGGTTTATACATAAAGAGAAAACATCTTTGATGGTTACCAAGGAGGGGAAGAGTGGGGGTGGAAAAAAATAAAGGTAAATAAATGCAAAAAATATATAGAGAGAGATAACAACAACATAGAAGTGGATCTCTATAATTAGATATAAAGAAATAGAGTAATTATCATCAGAAAAGAAGGGAATAACAAGAAGTAATAAGATAAAATTTGTATTAAAAAGGCATTTACCAAGAAAACATATCCATAATTACAATTTTTGAATCTTCAAAAATTTTCTCTCTATAAAGCAAAAGCAGTTATCATAAAAGTCAGAGATTTAGTTTTACGGTTTAAAAATATTGGTGATTCCAATAATTTTTGTCAACTTTAGTTAAAAAAAAAAGTGAATCTAATGTATTGATTGATGTCAGTGGAGCTTGAAGTTTCTGTTCAAAACAGTTTGTTTTTTTCTTTATTTATTTTGCTGTTGAGAATATACACAGCAAAACATACAGCCATTCAACACTTGCTACACGTAGTTTAGTGACTTTGATGACATTTTTCCACTCAGGCAACCATTCTCACCCTCCTTTTCAGAGTTGTCTCTCCCTTATTAACATAAATTCACTGCCCCCTGAGGTCCCTATCTAATCTTTCAAGTCATTGTTGTCAACTGGATTCCATATTGATGTTTTTAAAAAAGCACGATGCTCAAGGAAGATCTTTTTTACTAGTTAAGCTACACTATTGTATAGCTTCTGTAAGAATACTTCAGGGAATAGTTTAAAAATGGCTTGTTAAATAGAATATTTTTAATAGTCACAATCTTAGGAAGAATTCTTTATTTGATCTTGGTGTTATATGTATATTATTTTTTGTTTCAATAATCAATAAAATTTCTCCATATAAAGGGAAAGAAAAGAGTTGGCAGCATTCTGCCTCAGGAGTAGATATTTTCAAGCCTTTGTAAAGAATCCTAGAGCAAGATGGTCAAATGATCATACTTCACATTGGGCCTGGTTTCTCAAGTATCTAAAATATATTCATAGCTTGTAATGTTAGCCGTCAGTAGTCTCACGATAAACTAAGAATGTTTCACATATGTGTAACAAATACTTTAGAGAATATTAGGAAATAAAAGAAGCTAGTACCTTATCAGGTATGGAAACAATTCAACATTTTGAGAAGTGAACAGTTGATCAGGTTATAGAAGGCTCACTGTGTATAAAGTATTCTTCCATGTATTACCATAGGTGGTTTACTTGATAATTTGCAATTTTGCTGTGAATATTCTGGATTGATAAAAGTGTCTTCCTGTGAGATTGCATTAAGATTGTTCTGCCCTTGATTATAACTTCTGAGGAGGGAAAGCTGCTTTCTCAGGCGAGTAAAAGGACTTGCTGATTAATGCAGGCTCTATATGGTAACTGTAAGCCTCGCTGCATTTCTGTTTAGAATCTCAGTACAGGTGGGCCTTTGTTAATGTTACTTGCACAACTGTTTTCAATTCTTGGAAGCAAAAAAAAAAGACAAAATTGGCCCTAAAGCAGCAAAAACCTCTTAAAACTCCACTAAAATTTGAAGGTACTAGGATCTGTAGAAGAAGAAGAAAAAAAATCCTTCCGACGAACAGACTGTGCTGATGAAGTCTAGGTGATGATGTCTCCCACAGTGAGAAAAGGAGGAAAAACAATTACTGTTTTTAAAATATTGTTTAATAATGAGGAGGGAGAAAAAAAGCAGGAAAGTATTTCTTATGCAACAAAGATATTACTGCATTTACAGCTTTAATAGGAAACTATTTTTTGCCTCCCAACACTATAATTTTACTGATTTGATCACACCATGCATTAATATTTAGTAATTATTTTGTAGGCTTAATGTACAATCATTGTGTTAAGCTTACTTAATCATACTTCCACAAATGCCTTGGCTTTTCAGGGCATTATGTAACAGTGGAAACCCCGGTGGCTTACTGGTTAAGAGGTCTGGCTGCCAAGCAAAAGGTCAGTAGTTCAAATTTACCAGATGCACCTCGGAAGAAACTCTATGGTGCAGTTCTACTCTGCCCTATAGGGCTGCTAAGAGTTGGAACTGACTCAAGGGCAAGGGTTTGGTTTGGTTTTGGTGTACAACAGTACCTAGTTCAAGTTTAACACATGGTTATTGAAAGAAGAGTGATAACCACTGAAGCAGAGACACTCTTAGATCTTAACTTACTGTAATGGTTTCTGTTGTTATGGTCTAAGTAAATTTCGATCAGTAAATGGATCTAAGGCAGATGTAGTAATTGTTACAACCCAGGACCATAACATGTGAAATGTTACACAAAGATTTTAGATACTTTGAGAATGTGACTTAGTACCAACCCATTGCCATCAAGTCAATTGGAACTCACAGGGACCCTACAGAGTAGGGTAGAAATGCCCTGTAGAGTTTCCAAGGAGTACCTGGTGGATTTGAACTGGCAACCTTTAGGTTAGCAGCTGTAGCACTTAACCACTATACCACCAGGGTTTCCAACTTAGTACTAGGGAGATAAACATCTTTCAGGTTTAAAATATCCTGAGGTTATAAATGCATCAACCATTCTAACAGCACAAGGAAGCCAACCTAAGATTTGCTTTTAAAATGGCAATTGATTGAAATCAGATTTCCAAGATTCAACAATCATCATCATTAGCATCATCATCGTCATCATCGTCATCATCAACCATGTTTCTCTAGCCAGCCAGTCCCTTATAATATAGGGCAAATGGAAGAAAGCTCACATTTGATGTAAGATATATATGGCATAGCAAGAAAAGGCATATATATGTAAATCCCAAGCCAAAATATCATAAAGAACTCCTGAAAATCATTTTTAGTGTGTAGTTTGTTTGTTTTTGTTGACAGTTTTCACATCAGAGTGTTAAAATGAAGTTTCCTGCTACAGGACACTATTTTTAAACCACCTAGTTAAAGAACCTGCAGACTGACTGAACCACCCATCCGCACCCCACCCAGTCTGCACAGCCACCAGTTAAGCAAATGGCACGATTTTGCCCCCAATCCTAAAGATACACCTTTATCATAAAACTCGCCATGAACTCTTGTGCAAATAAATAGCAGATAAATAAAATCTTTGTCTTTTATATCAAACTAAATATTCAGCTTGATATTTATGATGAGAAGTGAAAATTTTACTCTTACTACCTCAAGTATTTGTGATTTTAAAACTGAATTGCAGTAACTTCATGAATAATTCCTTTGTTATCAGAATAACTTTTTTAGCTCATTAATTGACATTGAAAATCCAGCTAAAATAATCCCTGAGTTAATCTACTTTTTGCAATGTTTAAATTTTGCTTTCATCTGGAAACATTTTTGTGTTATTTCTGTATTTAAGTAGCAAAAAACTCGTCCGGTTATGAAAGAAGCAAGGAAAATAGAAACAGCTTCAGTGTGCATTTTTCCCGATGTCTTCTCTCTTCTGTAAGTACAGACATCTATTTATTCTGTTACTTAGCAGCTTTTATGTTTATACGTTGCATCAAAAGTGACATATGTAACAGCATATGGGAGCATGAAACTACAGGTCATAGCCTGAACTTCTCCTTAGTGAGCTCAGAAAAGAATAGACGTGCCACTGGCCACTTCCCATGAGCAAAGTTCCCCAACCCAGGGAAGAAGTGGAGAAAGTGTTCACCGGACCCAGCAGGTGGTACGACCCACTTGGCCAGACTCTCTTCATTGTGCTATGGCAGCTTCGTATAAAAGGATGCTTGTTCCCTTTGAACAAGTCAAGGGACGTGAGAAATACAACCAGATACTAGGAATAATTGGATACAAAAGACAGAATCTTTTTTTTTTTTTCCTTAATTCTAATAATTGACAGGCTGCTTCTAACATGTTTCCAGTTCAATGGAAAGATACCGTGTTTTTTGTTTGTTTTGTTTTCTGGGTATGGAGGTGAAAATGTACCATTGAAGGAATTGTTGTTTGTTACTGATTAATAATTGAAATGTTGTTTTTGTTGTAAGGTGCCATCAAGAAGATTAGATTCACAGTGACCTTACATACAACAGAGCAAAACCCTGCCCAGTCCGGCTCTAGTCTCACAATTGTTTGAACCTAATAGTTGTACCCACTGTGTCACAAATCCTAAAATTATTCCATTAAAAATATAGTGAGTGTGTAATTTTTTAATCCATGTAACTTAGGATATTCTATATTATTGATCAATTGAAAATCTGAAGTATTATTTTGGAAATTTAAATATACTGTTAGTCCTCTACTTAGAATGGAGTTCCTTTCCAATGATTGCAACATAGGTCAGTGCTGATGAAAACTGAATGCCTATTTTTAGTTTCAGTTTCCATTATTATTGCCTTTTATTATCAGTATCTTTATAAATCCAACCTTTGAACATCTGAGAGTGAACATCTGAAAATGATAAATCAGTATAGCATGCACTCCAACACTGTTGTAGTACAAATTACTATGGATGATACGTACCAAAAAATAGATGCTGTCAACGCAGCTAGGACCTCTTCTGTACCATAGGTTCCTGAATATATGCTACTTCCTCAAGTGCTGAGTGTTAAATTGTTGTATTGGGCACAATGATTCTGTATATTCCTTCTGTCTTCTTTTGATACTTCCTGGGGCATTCAGTATTTTGTCTCTAGGATCTTGAATGTGCCATAAGTCGAGTAAAACCTGTACTGGGCAACTTTTTGAATATTCTTCAAGTAGACTGATGTTTCTACATGGACAATTCCTTATTGTCTATCAAATATTTGAAACAAAATATTCAAGAATAGCAGTTATAGGTTGAAAGGCATACTGTTGGCTGATCACTCTTCATCACCCATATATACGTATAGGTCTTGAACGAGTCCCCTTAAATTTAATCTACAAAATGTTAACAGAAAGACAAATCCTTAAGCTATCAAGAAATCTGGATATTTTTCACTCAGAAAATAGCAACACTGAGAGGTAATGAAATATTTTAATAGGCTCCAACATGTTTTAAGCTTGTGTCTTTATGCACTGATGTTGTCCTCCCCAAAACATGTTGTCATGTTCGTATCATCCTTGCTTTTTTTTTAAATCCAGTGTTGTCCAGTCTCTCTTTTTTTTGAATTTCCTGTGATGTTTCCAGCCTGGGAAACAAAAAAAACAAAGACTCTACCTATACAATTTTTTGTTATTGGTAGGTGCTGTTGAATCAGTTCTAGCTCATAGCAACCCCATAAGACAGAGTAGAACTGCCCCCATGGGGGTCAGTTCAGCTGTTGACATTTTGGTTAGCAGCCAAGCTTTTAACTACCACAACACCGTGGCTCCCATATAACTTCAGAAAGTTTGATGTTGCCAAAGGGCTTGACAGTCTAAAGCACTGCACTTGATAGACTCCTGAAATCTATGAGCTCTGCATCTCTGAATATCCATATCAAATTGTTTAGATATACCACTGAAATAGTTTGTTTGTTTTAATATACTTGTTAAGATGATTGCTAATATTTTATAAAAACCTTGTTTAGTTTATGGATGGGAAGAAATACAAACATACACTGTATTTTTTTTGCAAATAATATGCGTAATCTGTTCACTTACCAATCATGTTCTTACCCTGCAAGGTAGTTTCTTAAACATCCTATGCTAATTTTTTTATAACAACATGTTAAAAAATATTAATAATGGCAGAGGGGCACTTAATGAACATAGCTCATAAGGAGAAGGTCTTGGTGGGCAAATAAACATAGAATGTTATTGGAGTAAAAATACAGCACAGGAGAAATAGGATCTACTGTATCCATATGTACAAATCACAAACTCAGTGATTTCATGAAATATCAAATTATATACAAAACCAGCAAATATATACATATACAGATATACATACACACAAAAGCATACATTTTCCAAAACCTATTTGTGGCATAAGAAACAACATGGCATTGAACTTAGCCAATGCACTTAAAATCCCAGATTTGTCCGTTACTAGTTTTTAGATCTTTGTCCTTTTCTTAAATTCTCTCAGCCTCAAGCTCATCCTTTCTGAAGTACTAACAGTAATTTTTTTGGGGTTATTATTATTTAGGTTTGAGAATAATTAAATGATACCATACATGTACACACAAGCCTTGTGTTTTCACATACTAGGGGCTCAATAAATAATAGCCATGAACTTGATAATAAACATCTTTCTGGTATTCTCTGCTTTCAGCCAAGATCCATATGGCGTCAGCCATGATATCCTTCACTTCACAGCCTCTTCTGAATCCTTAACTTTCTGACGGTTGCAGGTTGATGTACTGCTGCAACTGTTTTTGAAGTATCATCACCAATTTGTATTTGCATGTCATATCAACAATGCTGTTTGATAATTTCAACAGTCTGTTGGATCACTTATCTTTGGAATGGACACCAATATGGATCTCTTCCAATAGACAGGTCAGGTAGCTGTCTTCAAAATTTCTTTGTATAGATGACCAAAAACTTTCAGCACTGCACCTGCTTGTTGAAACATCTGGACTGGCATTCTATCAGTTCCCGGAACCTTGGTTTCTCACTCGTGCTTTCAGTGCATCCTGGGCCTCTTCACTAACATTGGTTCTTGATCACGTGCTACTTCCTTAAATGGCTGAGTGTTAAATTGCTGTATTTGGCACAATGATTCTGTATATTCCTTCTATCTTCTTTTGATACTTCCCGGGGCATTCAGTATTTTGTCCCTAAGATCCTTCAGTATTGCAACTTGAAGCTTGAATGTTTTTCTTCGGTTCTTTCAGCTTGAAAAAGTTCTTCCCTTTCGATTGTCTACCTGAGTCTCTGCAAATTTCATTTGTAACAATTTACTCTGTCTTCTTGATTTTCCCACTTGAGATCTTCTGTTAGGCTCCTTTACCTTATCATTTCTTCCTCTTTCTTTAACTACTCTATGTTTAAGAGCAACTTCCAGTGTCTCTTCTGACATTCATTTTGGTCGTATCTTTCTTTCCTGTCTTTTTAATGTCTTTTGGCTTTCTTCGCATGATATCCTTGATATCATATCAAAACTTATCTAATCTTCAGTCATTTATGTTCAGTGCATCCAATCTAGAAATCTAGATGATTTCTAAATTCAGGTAGGATAGGTGCTAGGCCATGCTTTGGGTCTTAAGGACTTGTTTTAATTTTCTTCAGCTTCAACTTGAACTTGCATGTGAACAACTGAAGGTGTATTCTTCAGTCAGTCAGCCTCTGGCCTTGCTCTGACTACCGACACCGAGTTTCTACATCATCTGTTTCCACATGTATAGTTGATTTGATTCTTGTGTATTCTGTTAATTGAGGTCCACGTGTATATTTGCCATTTATGTAATTTTAAAAGGGTATTTGAAATGAATTAGTCATTGGTATTACAACTGTCATATAATCTCTAGTGTATTTCCATCAACGACACCATACCTTCCAACTACCAGTCCTCCTTCTTTATTTCAAACTTTTGCTTTGCAAGAGGCAGTTATTTGAATGAACAAGAGGATGCTGCGCTGCTTAAAATAAAAAAACAAAACAAAACTGCATATATTGGAGTTTTATCATTCTTATTCAACTTCTATGCTGAGCAAATAATCCAAAAAATTAGACTGTGCAAATAAGAATGTTGCATCAGAACTGGAGCATATCTGGGCTATCTGGAAGGACATTTTCTCTTGCCCAAGGTTATTCCAAATTGCTCAGTAGGTTGGAAATGGGTTAGAAATCCTCTTTATTTCTGAGTCACACAACTTGCTAGCTTTTCAAAACAGGAGTGTTTGAAGGCTACTCTATCCCACAGAATGAGCAGGAGAAAAAACAAAGCAAGGGACAAAGGCTAATGAAGAGCATTCAAAATAATAAAGACATTTATTCTAGAACATGTCTGCAGAGTCTATTGGAAATTACTTAATAACTTTATATTTCACATATATCACAAAGAGATAATCTTCTTCATTCCATCTTTGCCCTCATCTCAACCAGACGCACTGTGGCCCGTGGATCCATAGTATGATGATAAACCTCATCATGTCACTCTTGCTTAATTTAATAGTAAGAAACAAATTTCTCTGGGAAGTAAGGATTCTATAAACATCTATTTTCTATATCATGCACAGTATTTTCTTTCTTAAGAACAACTGCCTTCTTTCTGATAATCTGTTTTGACACTAGTTACTTAGAAATATTGTGTTAAATATTTTTAGTTACGAGAGTGTATGGACATATGGGTACAGTTGTGTGGGCTTTGTCTAATTACATGCATTATACAATTTGCTGTTGTTGGGGACCATCTCCCTTCATTTAATAATGCTTCTGCAAATTGGCAGATAGCATTTGGTCTAAAATACTCACAGGATTTTTGCAAAGAAAAAGAAAAAAAATACTCGTCTGCCTTTTCTCTTGTGTAGAGCAATTTGTCAAGTAATTAGCCAAGCTAATTAAATTTTTGTAGCACTAATCAAACGAATATGCTACAATTTTCTTTCCACAACCAGTTTGCTGCCTGCTTGCATTTAACTTGATGGTTTGAAAGGGGCGCTACTCTGTCTGCCACTCCACTTAATAACTTAATTTGCATTTTATATTGGTAAATCAAATTAAGCACCAGTGGCTTTTAGCATGATTGACTGTGGTCAGGTCTGTTCAGATGGGACTTTTTCACAGAAAATTAGGCACATTTTAATATGACTAAGGTTGTGCTTTCTATGTTCAGCAAACTGCATTCACTCAGCTAATTAAAAGTGCTTGCCCCGCCCCCCACCATCCTCACATGTGGTACATCTATCCAGCTGGTGTGTCCATTTTCTTTTGTACAATTTCTTGATGGAAGTTTTATTTCTAATATAATAAGATTGTCTGATCAACACTTTAGACCAATTTACATAAGGCATATAAACAATACTTGGTTAGAAACTAATTATCTTGAAAGGTGTCCATGAGGAGGGTTACTGGTTTTTCTTTACCTACTAAACAACCTCAAAGTCAGAAAATTTTCAACAATTGGAGTATGAATAGTGACTAATAGTGATGAATTAGACCTTATGCCATGTTAAAAAAAACTTCGTGTTTTGTTTTGTTTCTTTTTGTTAGAAGGAAACTATTCACATTTTTACTAAAAACAAATACCAGCTCAGAAATTTCCCTCTCACAAAGTACAAGCAGGATTCATTCTTTAGTCAGAGTCAAGAATAGACTTCATACTAAATCTGCACTATTTTCAGTCTAAAAATGGCAAAAATGAGACTCCAAGAGGTTAAGTGGACTGTGTACTGATTCAGAAAAGATCTGGGTTTTGAGTCTAGTTTTCAGTATTTCAGTCAGGTGCCCCTTCTAATAACCCCACAATCCTTTCATGTATTTTAAAACCAATCACTTTATTTCCTAAACTATATTTACAATTCCTATTTATAAAAGTAAATTAAAAAATTTAAAAAATCCCTTTGAAATGTTTAGATGCTATAAGCGTAAATAGAACAATTATTTTAACTCCTCCTTACTACGCAGTAATATTTCTTTAGTAATATATATTCTATCACACTTTTAAAATCAGCAACAACAAAACTTTTTTCTACATGGTAAATCTATACTTGCTGCAAGAGAACACTTTAAAAATTGTCAAAGCTAATGTTCTACACAACCAGTTAACCCAAATCTTTGGCATGTGAGTAAAAAGTATTCTTCCACACACATATTGAGCAATACTCTTTAGATTGATACTTATTTAGCATCAACTATGCAGTCATTGATGACTTTGAGAAAGGATGTAAACATTAAGTATCCTAAGAGCAGACAACAGAATTACACCTGGAAATCTCAAAGGAAGATGTGCTACTGTAGCTGGTACTCTAATTTTTCCAAACAGAAGTGCACAATAAGTCCACTAATACCATGCATCAACTGTCTTAAAACTGTTCACAAGGATAATTCTTTAATTTCAAAAGAGAACTAAGATTGTGAAAGACATGAAGTCAGATGTGACAATTATCAGATATAAACTTGTATTTTCATTTTATTTCAGTTAAGATAGTGATACATATGTTTTAAAACCTCAATTCAGTCCGTTAAAATTAAAAAATAAATTAAATAAAATAAAGTTATAGAAATGAAAAACAGAAGGAAAAAGAAAAAAACAAGAAAATATCTGATGCTAGAGCCTGGTCTAAAGGAAGACCAAATTTCAAAATATCCAGTGGCTTAGCTCTTCAGAGGGTAGGGCAGATTTCAAAAAGTTGGTCTCAAGGCTTACTCATGTAGAAGTCATTGTTGTTGTATTTCTTGATTCATTAAGTGTGAGGACTTAGCCTTACCTTCTCAATTCATAACTACAGAACTTCAGCATTTTTTTCCATCTCATAGATGGTGTTTCTGTATCTTTGAACATCTTTGTATTCTTCCGGGTTTCTACTCCAACATCTGTTCTAAAATGTTCAGGCCAAAATTGCATATTAAAAAAATACCCACTGCCATTGAGTCAATTCTCACTCTTCACTCAAAAAAACTGCATATATTGGAGTTTTATTATTCTTATTCAACTTCTATGCTGAGCAGGACGGAGTAGAACTGAGCACCTGGAAGATTTGAACTACTGACGTTTTGGTTAGCAGATGTATCACTTCACCAATATGCAACCAGGGTTTCCAAAACTGCATATGTGCTCATAAAAATATCTGAGCATGAAAGAATGGACCATGTCATAATACTTTGTGTCAGAAACACATTTAAATGTTAGAACATATCATTAAACACATTTAATAGAAATGAACTGTAAGTTTTTCTCCTAAGAATTGTACCAGCTTATTTTGCTATTAGTGCATGAGAAATCATCTTTTCCACTACCCTAGCCAGTATAAAGTAACTGACTGTCTCAGGCTGGGTTCCATAAGGAAGCAAAACTAGTATATATACATACATATACAAGCAAACCCATTGCCTCCAAGTTGATTCTGACTCACAGTGACCCTATATGACAGAGTAGAACTGCCCTGTACAGTTTCCATCAAGCACCTGGTGGGTTTGAACTGCTGACTTTTTGGTTAGCAGATGTAGCACTTAACCACTGTGCCACCAGGGTTTCCATAAATACATATAGAGGGAGACTTATGTCAAGGAAACAGCTCATGTGATTGTAGTGGCTGAAACGTTCCAATTCACAGGGTTCCCACTCACAGGCTGTCAAGGTGAGGAATCTGAGGATGGCAGCCAAGACTGTAAGATTTCTTCTGATTCATGTAGTTTCAGGGGCTGGCAAAACCAAGATTAGTAGGTTGGGGAACAGGACTCTCACTCACAGGCTATAAAAATCTGTGAGTCCGAAGATTGACAGCTAGGCTGCTAGCTCAAGTCCCAAGAGCCAGAGTACTCTGAAGGTGACTATAGGATATCCAGTAGTGAGATATGTAGCACTTAGAACAAGGGCTTAGTTGTCAGACTTGGTATGTGTATCTGAGGAGCTGTGAGATTAATCATCTTTTCATGTATCTATGAGCCATTTGGATTTTTCTTCCTTCACCTTTGACCGTTTTTTTTTTTTTTTTTTTTTGCTTGTTTTTTTTGAATTTCATCTTACTTTTTTCTTCTTGAATTTCAGTAGCCATGTTTTAGGTATTAATGTTTTGTTACTGTGGAACAAGGCAAATGTATTGTCCCAATATGCTAATCATACCTTCAATGTTGCCCGTTTTTAAATTAAAAGTCTTTATATGTCATGTGGCCAATTCTTCAGATTTTTGCTTTGTAGATCCTTTTTTTCTCATTTAAGAAATCCTTCTACTCAAAGTTCTAATTCTTTTTAGTTTCATTTTTCACATTTAAGTATTCAATTCACCTCTAGTGCACCTTCTAATATAAGCAATAAACTTGTCTTCCCCATTTAATTAGTAAATCATCTCAACACTGTCATATCTGCTGCTTTAAAAAACTGTTTTAATGATCATACGTACAACAACTCGGAAAACAGGCAATTATGGAACATTTTGGAAGGCAAAAAGAAATTAGAAAGAGATGAATATATTATGATGGTTGGAGTAAAAAAGGAAAGTGGTTTATAATTTGGGGATTATAACAGATAATCTGTGGTCAAAGAAACAAAGTCTTTGACTTTGCTTGTTCTTTGCTCACTTTACGTTATTCCAGCAGAGATCATTGTATCTTAGTTTTAAATGACAAACATAAGTATGTAAAGTGGGGGGTAAATCTAGATGAATAAAAGGAAAATTTAACTTCCAGTATCTGTATTTTTACATTTAAGAGATAAATTTGGAAGTTTCTTTTTTGAGAAAATTACTTTGGCTCTTCACATTTGTTTTTGTATGTGGACCCAGATGTCTGGAAGAAAACTTGTATGTCTGTTTGAGTCAGCTTTCTACTATCTTAAACTCCTCCCAAATAAACCCTACTGTTTTACTTTTTACCCCATTCCTCAGATATATTTTTACCCTCCTAATGGGATTATTTATCTGAGTAAATCAAGTCTCTAGATCAAAAATCCATAAGCGTTAGAAACTTTAAAGAATAAGATCTATCTATATTAGAAAAGAAAGTCTACATATAATCAGGTTTTTAAAAAATACATATTTTACCTAGATACAGAGATAATGAAGAAAAATTATCTGATTTTCCACTTGATTTCACTAGTTTATATTCATCTTAACACAATGAAATAAATTTATAACAGTAGAAAAAACTTTAAGCAAAGTAGGGTTTAAGATATTTGAAAGAGTATAATTAACTAAAGTAATCCAATACCCCAAAAGCTATCTTTTCAGAGTTTGCATTCTTTTTTCTTTTCCTTATGTCATAAGTATAACCAATTTATTTCTCTGCTTCACTTAAGAGAAAAATCTTAAATTTCAAAATAAGATGAATCTGGTGCTTTGTGAAGTCAAAGGGAGATTTCTCCATTAGTAAATGTGCTTACTGGAGCATACTGGAGCAGTCTAATATAAAACTCACCCTAAGCACAAATAATTTATTTTCCTTATTTTGGAGCTTACAAGGTAATTAGTAACAACATAGTTGTGCTGTGTGCATTAAAACTTGTGTTCTGTGGCTTTAAATTAAAGAACATAAGGTGAAAAGATTAATTACTCTGATTTAAGAACTAGGGTTATGAAGCTATCACAATACAAGTTACTAAGTGAACAGTATGTGCAAACCACATCAAAGGGAGATGGGAGGAGACAAAAAGTTTGTTTTATTCTCAAAGGAGAATAATAGTGAAAAAAGGCAGAAATAATGGAAGTGACCAACAGTAATGGAATGATTAACTGAACTAGCCAGTTTGGAGGTTGTATATTGAAGGCACAGAGTGGCTAACAAATATTTCCCCTGACAGCATGTGGATGTAAATCTTACCTGGTTAGGCAATAGATAAACAAGATTCAACTAAGATCATTTTAAAATTTCACTCTGTCAAGAAAGTCCATGGATGAATGTCCAGTTGCTTTCAGAAGGGAAGAATATAATGCATTAATTATTTGTGCTCTAGGATTTGTAAAAAAGGAGAAGTTCATAGGGATTATACACACACACACACACACACACACACATACATATATATTGGAACTGCCTCCTTCGCTAATTTGCTCAGTAGATTTTTCTTTGGTCCATATACACACACACACACACACATATATATGTATGTATATATATGTGTATATGTATACATATATACACATATATATGTGTATATATACACATATACATATATATGTATATATATGTATGTGTATATATATACATGTATATATACATATATATGTATATGTGTATATATATACATATGTATGTGTATATATATGTGTGTATATATGTATATATACACACATATATACGCATATATATATACATACATATATATGTGTGTGTGAGCTAATTTGCTCAGTAGATTTTTCTTTGGTCCATATACACACACACACATATATATACATACACATGTATATATACATACATATATATATGTGTGTGTGTGTGTGTGTGTATGGACCAAAGAAAAATCTACTGAGCAAATTAGTGAAGGAGGCAGTTCCAAATACTCATCCTTCCACATAAATAGTGAGGGTACGAAAAAGCAGCTAGAAACTGTCAAAAATTAACATTGTCAGAACTCTGGAAAACAGTCAAAGGTTTGTAGCAACCAAATAAAACATCAAAAAAAAATAAGTGAATTTTAAAATGGTTGGAAATCTTTGGGAAAGTTCTTGCTGTGCTTCCTCCCTGTTTGGGCAGCAAGCCTGAAGGTGACAGCTGACACCCTTGGAGTGGGCCCCAGCTCCCCGGTTCTGGAGGAAACAGAACTTATTCACAAATTATTTTGTTTGGTTCTTCTGACCTGCCAAAGGGATACCTGAAAGAAAGACTGACACAGGGGATTTGTCTCTGTTTCTTCTGGGCAGAACATGCACAGGACTTAAAAACGGACAATAGTGCTTAAAAACATTATAAGGTAAACAAAAATGCAAAGCCATCTAATGCAAAATATTACAGTTGAGACATATAATAAACCAAAGTCAGATGTTGTTGAGACATTTTTGGCTCACAGCAAGCCTATAGCACAGACTAGAACTGTCCCCGAAGGCTTCCGGTATTGTAATCTTTATGAAAGCAGACTGCCACATTTTTCTCCCACAGAGTACTGGTGGGTTTGAACCAGCAGTCTTTTGATTAGTAACTGAGCTCTTAACCACTGCACCACCCGTGCTCCTTGAAGCACACAATAGGCCATCTAAAACCAGGGACAAAAGCTGGAAACAGAGCATTAATTACACTGGTGTATACCAGAAAATTTAGACCGCCCCAGACATATCCAATATAGAATGCATCCTCAGAAAAGAACCCAGTGGACCTAGGGCTTTCCCCAGTGACCGAACTATAGACTCATTACAAAAAGGAAATGATATCTGAAGCAGAACTTTAAAGTAGTTCCTCACACAAAGAAAATGTACTAAGATCTGGGAGAGGTTCCTTTGTTTGTTTGTTTGTTAGCTGTAAACTTCAGTTATTCAAGGAAATCGCAATCAAAACGCTGACTGGACCGAAGCTCGTAACAAAAAGACCCTATAGCTCTAGAGATGGTGGAGAATCTGATTTTCAGAGTTACCACATTAAAATACTTGAATGCCTAATTTTCAACAACAACAAAAAAAATCACAATACATACAGCACACACAGAGAGAGAATAGGCAAATGTAGCCCATTCAAAGGAAAATTGACAGAAACCATTCACAAGGGACCAAGACGTTCGATGTACTAGATAAAGATGTTAAGTGAGTCATGTTAAGTCTGCCCCAAGTGTGAAAGGAAACCAAAGAACTAAAGGAAATCAGAAAAATAATGCATAAATGTAATGAAGATATTAATAAACAGATAAAAGTTATAAAAGGGAACCAATAGAAAATCCGGGGGTGAAAAGTACAACTGGTGAAACTTAAAAACTCACAGAAAAGTTTAAACTACACATTGGAGCAGACACAAAAAAGAATCCGTGGACTTGAAGACAAGACAATTGAAATTATTCCGTTTGAGAAGCAGAAAGGGAAAAGAATGAGGAAAATGAACAAATCTAAACATGCCTATCTGACAACATTAAGCATTCCAACCCATGTATCACAGTAATCTCAAAAGGAGAAGGAGAAAGGTGCAGAAAGGGGTACCTGAAGGGATAATGAGCAAAAACTGTGCAAGTCTGATGAAAGACATACACCTACCATCCACAAATCTGATCAAAGTACAAGTAGTATAAACTCAAAGAGATACACAAGACGTATTACAGTCAAATTGTCAAAAGCCAAAGACAATCTTTAAAGCAACAATGGAGAAGAAACTTCTCACTCATAAAGCATACTTAATGAGATTTAACATCTAATTTATCACCAAAGTCATGGAGGCCAGAAGGCAGTGAGATGGCATTTTAAAAGTTTTAATAAAAACAAAACAAACTTTCAACCCTAAATTCTATCCTTCAAGAGTAAAGATGGAGAAAAATCATTTGACAAAAACAAGCCACACTTTCATCATAAAAACATCTATAAACTAGGAGCGTGGCAGAATTTTCTCAACCTGATGAAGACAATATATGAAAATCTTACAGCTAGCATGATACTCAATAGTTAAAGACTGAAAGCTTTTCTCCTAAGATTAGGAAAAAGAAGATGATGTCTGCATTTACCGCTTCCAGTCACCATAGTATTGGAAGTTCTATCCAGAGCAATTAGGATAAAAAGAAACATGGGTAGGCAAGGAAGGAGGCAGTCAGGGAGGGAGGAATAAATATTCAAATTGAGAAGGAAGAAATAAAACTGTTTCTACTCACAGATTACATACAATTTTTTCTAAAAAATCCTAATCAATTGACATAAAAAACTTCTAAGTGGTAATAAGAATTTTCAGCAATTTTGCAGGATATAAAAATGAACATGCAAAAATAAGTTGCATTTCTATACATTAGCAATGAAGAATTCAAAAAAATAAGAAAATAATTCTGTTTATGATAGCATCCAAAAAAAACAAACCACCAGTTCCATCTAGTCGATTCCAACTCATAGCAACAATCCTATAGAACAGTGTAGATCTGCTCCATAAATTTCCAAGGAGCAACTGGTGGATCTGAACTGCAGCCGTCTGGTTAGCAGAGGTAGCACTTAACCACTAGCACCAGGGCTTCCCTAGGACAGCACAGAAAGGAAAAAAAAAAAATACATAGGTGTAAACTTAACCAAGCAAACTCCATTCTTGCATGCTGAAAATTACAAGTGTTGCTGAAATGACAATACAAAACAAAACAAAAAAACAAACCAAATAAGTGGAAAGACCCCCTGGTGGTGTGATGGTTAAGAGTTATGGTTACTAACACAAAGGTTGGCAATATGAATCCACCAGCGACTCCTTAGAAACTCTATGGGGCAGTTTTACTCTTTCCTAGGATTGCTACGAGTCAGACTCAACTTGACAGCAGTGGGCTGTTTTTCTTTCTGAAATAAATAAATAAATAAATGTAAAGATTCTATGCTTAAGCATTAAAAGACTTAATATAGGGTTGCCATGCTCAATGGCACTTGGCTTGGCTATTGGTGAGATTACATTATTTTTCAAGGTGATACACAGATTTAATGTAATCTCTACCAAAATCTCAATGATGTTTTTTGCAGAGTTGAAAAATCCATCCTAAAAGTTATATGGAATTTCAAGGGGCCCAGAATTTCCATAACAATATTGAAAAAGATCAAAACTGAGGAACTCACACTTCCTGATTCCGAAATTTAACTGGAAAGCTACGATAACAACAAAAAGTTACAGCATAAGGATACACTTAAAAACTAATGAAATACATCAGAGAACCAAGAAATTAACCCTCACATCTATGGTCAATAGATTTGAGCAAGGGTGCCATGACAATTCAACTGAGAAAGAAAAGTCTCCTTAAAAATAGTGGTGAGAAAACTGGATAACTACACACAAAACATGGTATATATACATACAATGGTATGTTATTTATCCCCCAAAAGAATGATGTTTTGATAAATGCTAAGAATCAATGTGGAGCACTTTGTGCTAGGTGAAATAAGCTTGGCACCAAAAAGCAAATATTGTATGATTCCATTTATAGAAAGTACCTAGAATAGATGAATGCATAGAGGCAGAAAGTGATAGCTTACTGGTGGTTTAGGAGAGTGGTGAATGGTGAGTTATTGCTTAATAGGTACAGTTGGTTATTATGTAATTGCAAAATTAATAACTGGAGTAATCCACATGTGAGTAGAAACTTGCATTTAGAAAGTGATACTGCATCTCATACATGAATCTATGCTTGCTGTACCTTCTAGTTATAATTCTTTAGTGATTCCCAAATTCTCATCATAATACTCTGTTGTATTACAAAACGATACTATTTCTTTTAATCTGGAAATTCTCCATAACATTTTTTCTGTTACTCTGTATTAGAATATTTTCTAAAGTCACTTTGAACTAGCTGTCCTATGTCCATATTTGACCCCTTCTCTTAATTAATTTCCGGTTATAAACCACCATCCTGAAACAAAATGCTTTCTTTCTGAAAACAGAGGTTGACAACTGGCGGTCCACAGTTCACATCTGGTGATGCTAATAGGAAAGCTCAAACAAGCTGCTAGGTCTGAGTTTCAGATGATCTCTCTAGACATACCTGCCCAATGGTTTTCTGTGTTTTTCTTTCCATCTGCTTTGTACATTTACTTTAATAAGCCTGATCTCTGTAGGTATTTCAGTTTGTCAGCTATGACTTAAACTGGTTAACTAGAACATACTATAATACAGAATCCATGCTTTTCTAAATCCACAGAGACACTTTACCGTAATTTCTTCATTCTTTGTGTATCTACCCCTTTTCATAGTTTTCTTTCTGCTGATTTACTGACAAGCAATTCCTATGAGAATTAAAAACAAATTAAAAAAAAATAAAAACTTCCATTTAACCTGACTGCTTCCTCCAGTTACTGGTTGTTGTTTTTTTAAGCTATAGACATCTGAGTCAAAAAATACATATATATTATAGCCTTGCTTATTACTTTGAAGAAGTTAGTAACTTTGGAGAATATTTAATCTTTTTGAATTGTCATTTTCTTACCTGTAAAGCAAGGGCAGTACCTTATTCTGAATCTTATAACAGCAGGTATTAAGTATTCGACTCAGCACTCAGATGCAGTAGAAGTTTCTCAATAAACAGTGTCTATCCTCACTTTCTGTCTTCCTCTAATTCACAAAGTCTCAAGTGAATGTGGTTGTTCAATCACTGGGAACAAATAAATTTGTAATTTCATCCTAGTGTATGTATAATTAATTAATGGTAGAATATTCCTCTTTATATTTAGTAGTATGTCTTCCCTAAAATGTGATGTGACAGATATTAATGTAAATATCAGTGTATATCAGGCTTTCTTTTTATTACTATTTATGTAGTGTATCTTTTTCCATCTTTTTTCTTTAAACATTTTGGTGCTCTTAAAATATCTAAGTATACTGGTTGAAATCAATAGATATTTGCATTTTCTTATTGTTGTTAATTTAGTCATTTAATTTGAAATATTTAATAAACTTTAATTAATATAAGATCTTACCCTAAAGATCAAGGTATGTCTAACCTAAGCTATGGTATTTTCTTTTTTTTAAATTATGATTGAATGAAAATGTATATTCCGATATAAATTTGCATGCCCACCTACATGCAGCTCCCAGTGCTCTCCCTGCCTTGTGACAGCACGCTCTTCCTCTCTGCTCCATATATGTCTTATCCTCCCAGCAATGCCCTATCCCCTCCTCTTTACCCACTCCCCTGCCTCCAGTGAGAGGTCAGCAGGACAACATCCTATAGATGCATAGAACCATAAAGTGCACACATGATATGGTCACTCTGTGCCACCAAGTCCAACTCATTTCTGTCTGAAGAGTTGACCTCCATTATGATTTATGGACAGGGGCAGCATCAAGGCCAGGGTCCATGTTCCCAGGGCAACTCCAAGGCCCCTGGACCATCAACTGCAGTCTTTTAGTGGTGCAATCCTTTTCATTCTTGTGTTGCCAGTGCGACTGAACTTTGTGAGCTCCATCACGGCTAACACTGGTGGTGGCCAGGCACCATCCAGTTCTTCCGGTCACAAGTCGATGTAGTCATCCACTTATGGGGGTCTCTCTGTCTTCTGGGTTCTCTTTCCGCCATATCATTTTGGTCCTTGGTGATCATCCGTTCCTGCCGAGTTGGGACCATTTGGTGTACCTCAGATGGCAGCGTGGCAGCTTTTAAGACCCCAGACGCCACTCACCAAAGCTGGGTGCAGAGGACTCTCTTAGCAAAATGCTAGTTGTGCCATTTTGGCCCCAACTACTCTGTCCTTGCAATATTGGGTTAAGATGGGAGGAGTAATCATGGTATGTTGAAGGCCAGTTAATATTGATCTTCTGTCTAATGAGTGCTGTCACAGATTTCACCTAAATTTCTATCAACTACCTAATCTAAACCCTACACCCCTCACCCTCCCTCCCTCCCCACACTTGCAGCTCTCAAAGAGTCTTTTCTTCTATGCATGAATCTGTTTTTAAGTTCTTATTGTAGGGGTCTCCTACAATATTTGTTCTTTCGTCGCTGACTACTTTCATTTAACATAATGTCCTCCAGTTGAAACCAGGTTATGAGATATTTCCTAAAATCATCGTTGTTCTTTATCATTGCATAGTGTTCCATTGAGTAAATATACCATAGTTTACCTATCCATTCCTCTGTTGTTGGGCATTTGGGTTGATTCCATGTTTTTGCCATTGTGGACTGTGCTACAATAAACATTTGTGTGCATGCATCATTTGGTGTGAATGGCCTTGATTCTGTAGGATACATTCCTAGCAGTGGAATTACTGGGTCAACTCTGCTCTCATTTCTTGTTTGAGTTATTTGTTTCCTTTACTGCTTTTCTCTAGTAAGTTTAGCCAAAGATTTGTCAAATTTGTTGATCTTTTAAAAAAACCAGCTTTTGCTCTTTTCAATTTTTTCAACTGCTCTTCTATTCTCTAATTTGTTTAGTTCTGCTCTAATCTTTATGAACTATTTTCTTCTGGTGCTTGAGGGGTTACTCTGTTGTTCTGTGTCTACTTGTTCAAGCTGTAGGGTTAGTTCCTTGATTTGTTTTCTTTCTTCCTTCCAGATGTGTGCATTTATGGAGATAAACTGACCTCTGAGTACTGCTTTGGCTATATCCCATAGGTTCTGGTAGTAAGTGTTTTCACTGTCATTGGATACATCAGTTTTTTTATCTCAACCTTGATTTCTTCTATAAGCCATAGGTTTTTGAGCAAGATGTTGTTCAGTTTCTGTGAGTTCACTTCCTATGTTTTTTCTGTTACTGACTTTGACTTTTATGGCTTTATGATCAAAGATGCTTTGCAGTAATTTAATGGCGTGGATTTTGTTGAGAATCGCTTTATGTCCTAACACCAACACATGGTCTATTCTGGAGAATGTTCCATGTGCATTGAAGAAGAAAGTGTGGTTGTCCGCTGATGGATAGAAAGTTCTGTATATGTCTATGAGGTCTAGTTGGTTCATTGTGGCAATAAGGTCTTCTGTATCTTTACTGAGCTTTTGTCTAGAAGATCTATCCAATATTGAGAGTGGAGTGTTGAAGTCTCACACTATTATTGTGGAGTGATCTATCTCCTTTTTTAGTATAGTCAGTTTTTCTTTAATGTATTTAGGTCCTCTAATATTAGGGGCACACATATTTAATATTGTTAAGTCCTGCTTGTGTACTGAACCTTTCAGCAATAAATAGTGCCCATCTTTGTCCATGATGGTGGATTTTATATTAAAATTGATTTTATCCAAGATTAGAATTGTCGCACCTGCTCTTCTTTGTGTAGTATTAGCTTGATACATGTTCTTCCATCTTTGATTTTCAGTTTGTTTGTATCTTTAAGTCTAAGATGAGTTTCTTGTAGGCAACATATGGATGGGTCATGTCTTTTGATCCAAGATGTCACTATATGTCTCTTTACTGGAGCATTCAATCCATTCACATTCAATGTAATTATTGATAGGTATGTGTTCAGTGCTGCCATTGGGATATGTTTATTTTTGTGTTGATGTTTTCTCAGTTGTTCATATTAATCTGTTCTGGTACATTCTTCTTTGTGAGTTGATTTTTCACCTTTTCCAGGGTTGGTTTTGTGGTTGTTGAGACTCCTGTATTACGTTTCTTGACTATTGTAGGGGTCTTATAGACCCCTATTATCTCCCTTAATAAACTATGTATAAACCCAATTTCAGTTAGTACCATTCTTAGCAACTTCCTGTCTATCTGGCAGGACTATAACAACTGTAGTACATCCCTCTTTTTAATATGATGGCATCATAGTTGTTCTTTTTTTATTATGACTGAGTGAAAATGTACATTCCCGTATAAATTTACATGCCCACCTACATGCAGCTTCCACTGCTCTCCCTGCCTGGTGACAGCACACTATTCTTCTCTGCTCCATACATGTCTCATCCTGAAAACAGTCTCCTTTCCACTCCACTCCACCCATTCCCCTTACTCCAGCCAGAGGTCAGCAGGATGATATCCTATAGATGCATAGAACCATAAAGTGCATCCAATATATGGTCAGTCTGCATCGCCAAGTCCAATCCATTCATGTCCAAAGAGTGGACCCTAGTTATGATTTATGGGCAAGGGCAGCATCAAGGCCAGTTTTAATGATATGATCAATAGATTATTTCTTTCACTATTATAGCTTTGAGTTTCGAGACTTCCCTGAGTATGATTATAGGTGATGTGTCCTGTATTTGTTTCTAAAATATAAAGTTAGTGGTTTTGTTCTTCTAAGCCATGAGATACTTTCAATATTTCTTGTAGCTTTGGTTTGGTTTTTACAAAGTCTCTGAGTTTCTCTTTATCTGCAAATGTCTTCATTTCATTTTGGTATTTGAAAGATAGCTTTGCAGGATATATAATTCTTGGTTGGAAGTTCTTCTTCTTCAAGGCTTTGAATATGTTGTGCCACTGTCTCCGTGCCAGCATTGTTTCTGTTGAGAAATCCGATGAAAGCCTACAAGGTTTCCTTCTGAATTAAGCTTTGCTTTGTGTCTTGCTGCCTTTAAGAGTTTCTGCTTATGTTTCATTTTGTTCAGCTTGATTATGATATGTCTTGGAGTCTTTCGAGATCTATATTGAGTGGCGTGTGATATGCATCTTGGATATCTATGTTCTCTTCTTTCACAATTTCTGGGAAGTTTTCTGTCAGCAGCTCAACAACAATACTCTCCGTGTTCTGAGGTGTCTCGCCCTGTTCAGGAACTACTAATCGTAGATTGTTCCTCTTACTAGAGTTCCACATACTTCTTAATGCTTCTTCTTTTTCCTTATTTCTTTTCTCTTATTTCTCCTCATAGATGCTGGAGTCAGTAACTGTCTTCCAAGTCACAAAGTCTATTTTTCATTAGTTCCATTCTGTTTTCTTGGCCTTGAATTGAAGTTTCTATCTCTTTGATTTTGCTCTTGATCTATGGGATTTCAAACTACCAGTGTTCCATCAGATTGAACAAGTTGCTTCATTTTTCATTTTGCTCTGCTCCATTTTGTATAAGGTCTAGGAGGGCTCTATATATAATCCTTTTGTACTCGAAATATGATAGTTTCAGAAAAGCTCCTTCATCTGGGAGTTTCTTTGGTTCTTTCTTCTGGGAGCTTTCTGAAGCTATGAGTGGATTTTTCTTTAAGTGTCTAACCAAGGTTTGTTGCTTTGGGGGCATCTGGAAGCTGTTTAGTTTCTGAGGTATTGTCTTAACAGGACCAGAGTCACAGTCTGAGAAGGAAGGTGATCACCAGTCACCTCTATGTACTCCAGTAACTGGGCCCAGTGGGCTCCTTTGGGTAGCAGCCTCCACCTCCTGGTTGGCAAAGATACAGTGTTACTCATGGAGTTACTGGGGGTTCCATTGGCTTATCCTATGTTGTGCATCAGTAAAAGCTGGAAGAGATGCCATCAGGCTGCACCGTAGTTACTTCTCTAGGTTATTTTGAAAGTAAAAGCTATCTGACAGCTTCCAAAATCAGTCAGGCTGTCAGGTATATAAGCTCCTCTTTCCAGCTGGCAATGGAATCCCCTCTATATCCATCCCCAGATGCTGTGATCTAGTTCAAAGTAGAGAAAGGCTACTGTCCTGCTGTCATACACTGCAGGGCCCCACCCATAAGGCTACACTGTGGTAAATACAGCTTTGCCTCCCAGCCTCGGATTTATCCCCTACTGAGGCCTCTGTTTGGGTAGCTCTGCTTCCTAGTTGAACAAGATGGCTTCCCACTTTGCCCATTTTCAGATAGCAAAATCAATGGCTAGGGTTCAGAAAGAGATAGTGGAGGGGCTGAGGTGCTCAGGGTCCAGAGCAGGGCTCTCAAAATGTGACTATTCTGCCTGCTGATCAACTCATCAGTGCAGGTGAGCTTTGCTGCTAGTTAAGCGCAACTTCCACCTGCTGGCTAAGGAAAAAAAGTTAAAAACTCCAGTTACCACCTTCAGTCTGTGAGAGATGGCCATTCAACAAGGGCAGGGGTCAGTGAAAGAGAAGAAGTTTCCCATTCAGTGGCATGTAGCCCAAATTGACAGCCCTATGCCATGTCCTAGGGATCACTGGGTGTCCAGAAATCTCCATTAAATTATAAATCTAGGCCTTAGTTTTCAGAAGGAATTAAGGCGATGTGAGTTTAGTCTACCAACTTGACTCCACCCTCATTTTTATTTTTTATTTCCTTTTTCTGTTATTGATTTCTACTTTCATGACTTTATGGTCTATAAAGATGTTTTGTAATAGTTCAGTACTTTGAATTTTGTTAAGGATTGCTTTGTGGCCTAATAATGTGGTCCGTTCTGGAGAATGTTTCATAGGTGTTGGAAAAGAAAGTACACTTGTCTGTTTGGGGGTGGAGTGTTCTGTATATGTCTGTGAGGTCAAGCTGTTTGACTGTGGCATTTAGATCTACTGTGTCTTTGTTCAGCTTTTTTCTGGTTGTTCTGCCCTTCACCGGAAGTGGTATATTGAAGTCTCCAACCAATATTGTGCTGCTGTCTGTTTCTTTTTTCAATGCAGTTAATTTGTTTTATGAATTTGGAACCTCATCACTGGGCGCATAGATGTTTAATATGGTCACGTCATTCTGGAGCATTGAGGCTTTAATAATTTTACAGTGACCTTCCTTATTCAATGTGGAGGATTTTACTTTAAAGTCTATTTTATCAGAGATTGATATTGCCACTCCTGTTCTTTTTTTAATGTTATTAGCTTGATATATCTTCTTCTATCCTTTGAGTTTTAATTTGTTCATTTTTCTTAAGTCTAAGCTGTGTTTCCTGTAGACAGAATATAAATGGGTTGTGTTTTTTAATCCAATCTGCCACTCTCCATCTCTTTGTTGGTGTATTTTATCCATTTATAGTGTAATTATTAATAGATACAAGTATAGTGCTATCATTTTGATTTCTTTTATTTTTGTGCACTGTAGACAGTTCCCTTCAGTTAGCAGCCATAGCACTTAACCACTACACCACTACCATTTCCTTGATAAAATTAATATAACAGAAAAGAAAAAAAAATAAATATTTATAAACAGGATTGTATCCACAGGTATGGGATGGGGATTCTAACACATATTTTTCGAGAAAGTAATACAGTACATAATATTATCTTTAACTCTTGACATTATGCTCTTCAGTAAGGCAGACTACAACTCTTTCTTCTATAAAACATTTCTGATTTATAGGGGTCCTAGTGTCATAGTGGTTAGAGTACTCAGCTGCTAACTGAAAGATCAGCAGTTTGAACCCACCACATTCACCATAGGAGAACATTGCGGTGCTCCACATCCATAAAAATTTACAGCCTTGAGAACCCTATAGGGTGGTTCTACTCTACCCTATAGGGTCACAGTTAGTCAAAACTGACTTGATAGCAGTGGATTTCAAATAATCATTTTCTTTTATTTGTTTTGAACATCTGTAACACAGTGCTTACTGTTACTCTAAGATTGTTTCTAATTAATCTGGACTTTGAAACTTAGCTCAATATTTTCAATTAAAAACTATGCTTGTTTCAATTATAAATAAAATAATTGGCAAATAATTATTTATTCAACTGTTTTAGCTTGGAATTTTGCCCCTTACATGTTACACAGAACAAAATTGGTCCCTACTTTCTAGGCAGAAACAAAGATTATTTACAGTTACCATTTAATAACCGTTAACTCATAAATTTTAATGCATGATTTCAGTAAGATCTACTGAAGGATTACTAAGCATGGTATATTTGCAAAAGCTGGATCTTATATAAGGCAGAAACCTGTGAGATAAGGAAAACTCAAATACTTTCCACTAAACTGAGTAATAGAAAAGTGGTAAGGAAGAAAAGGTTAAAGACCCAGAAAAGCAAGGCAATCCCGTCAACATCAGCCAGCAAGGTCTTACTGTATCAGGTATTTGCTAGGTAGAGATAAAAGTGATATCACCCATTGTCTCCAAGGGGTTCACTATAAGTTTGAAGGAAAAATAATGTAAGTAAAATAGTTGTTTTGTACATGCAAATACAGAGCTACAGATTATTAGGGAAACAGCTATAAGCAGCAAAGACTTCCCGAAAGAATGGCACGGGGTAATTTCAGAATGGTTTCTTAGACAAGGTGATTTCCTAAGCCAATTCTCATTTTCAAAGATCTTTTTTCCAGCCATAGGGTTTTATAGAATACTTAGAGAGTTAATATAAACTGCTATTTCTGGAAAACTATAAGTTTATTGATTCTTACTATTGCTCTGGAAACCTTGGTAGCATAGCGGTTAAATGCTACAACTGCAACCAGAAGGTTGGCAGTTCAACTCCACCAGGCACTCCTTGGAAACTCTATGGGACAGTTCTAATCTATCTGTAGGATTACTATGAGTCAGAATTGACTTGATGGCAGTGGGTTTTGGGGATTATTGTTGTGCACTAAACTAGCTGCTGCAACTGGTTACATATACAAAACAATTATGCACCATCACCAATCCCTTCCAGAACATCTACCATGAATAAAACACCTCAATGGAGATAGAAAACCCCAGAAGATGTGGATTCTTCCTTGCAAGACTTAAAACCTGATTGAAAATGTAGGGCAAACATTAAAACAAATAAATAAATAAAGATTAATGAAAACGGGTACAATAAAACCTGTGAAATTCAAAGCCTGTGTCAGGCTGAGACCTGTCAGAGAAGGAAAACTCAAATATTTTCCAAAAGAATGAGTGATAGAAAAGCAGTAAGACTGCACTGTGTCAAAAGCAGAAAGCTTGTAAGACGTGGAGGAAAACAAGGCAGTCTCATCAAGTTTGGTTCTCACAGTTTCACTGTTCTAACATTAGATGAGGGGTAGTATGTGCCGCCAAGAAATTCTGCATGCTCACTAAAGACTCATAAGAGAGTCCTGTTTGAAAAGACCTTGCATCCTTGGAGCCCCTGATGGTGTAGTGGTTAAGTGCTACAGCTGCTAACCAAAAAGCTGGCAGTTCAAATCTACCAGGCACTCCTTGGAAACTCTACAGGCCAGTTCTAGTCTATCCTACAGGGTTACTATGAGTTGGTATTGACTCAACAGCAGTGGGTTTGGTTTTTGTGTCATTAGCTGAGTCTTGATACAAAAATAAGAGGAGAGGAAGAGGGTTCTTACTTGGGGTGAGAACAAGAAGAAGCATTCTGGAGAGGAAGACTAATGACACCTTTAAATGTCTTTCTATCTGAGGCTACTGAACACACTGTTTGTGCGTTCTTCTCCCCAACCAGTCCACCCTCTGGAGACAAACGATGAGTGATTTAGAGACCTATTTGTGTCTAATCCGCTGATCATTTTAGCTGAACCTGAGAATAGAAGTGTAGTATAATTAAACAAAACATGTTCTTTTTGAGCATTGTCACTGTCATACTGATTTTGGTTTTCTGCAGCTTAACACCAGGAGCCCCGGTGACACAAAGGTTAAGGCAGCAAACGAGACGTTGGCAGTTCAAACCCAGCCAGCCACTCTGAGGGAGAATGACTTAGCAGTCTGTCCCCTGCTGCTATAAAGATGACAGCCAAGACAACTTCATGAGGCGGTTCTACTCTGTCTCATGGGGTTGCCGTTAAGTGGGAACCCACTCAACAGCACCCAACAGCAACAAACCTCAGCACACAGTTAACCCTTAATACTTACAGTAAGTTCACAAATGAAAGTTACTACGCACTTAAATCCAAATTTCAATCGTACGAGAAAAATATATGAGAATTTTAATTTAAAACATTTAAAGAACAAAATGCTTTAAAGAGCCTATTTGAATAAAAATGACTAGGAGAATTGTACAATTATTCCATTAATTTAAAAGAGGCTCCAATGTTTTAAATCTATTTATTTATTTTGCTATAGACTTTAGAGTGATTAGGGATAAGAAGAAAGAAAAAATAAAACTTTGAGATTTAAGAAAAAAACTTGAAAGATTACATCAAAAATAACAAAAGAAAAATGATCACAGGTGGCTGACATGAACAAATAACGTGATGCAAATAAATAATCACTGGAACCTTATTTGAAGGGCTGATCTCATAGCTCTTTGGCAAGCTGTTAGACAGACCCAGCTCACTTTGATGAAGTCATCCCCTCATCCGACCCCCACACACATCCAGAGAAATTTAACTAAAAGTGGAACTTCCTTGCAACCAGGATCCCAATTTGCACACACTGGAATGTACCGAAGTAATTCAAGTCTTTCATCTTATTTAACTACTGCATTTGGGTTTATATAAATTCATAATTGTGATTCCTTACTTCATGAAAAACATAAACAAAATTAGAAACTCTGGACAGCAAAGATAATAAATGTTCCAATAGTGCCCTACAGATAAATCATATAGATACAGGATTTCAAACATCAGTCAGTGTGTGGTTCCAAAACCTTTGAAAAGAAAGAGTTTCTCTGTGACAAGATGATGTTAACATTTTAATTAATGAGAAGTCAAATTAAAAAAAAAAAAAACTATTATTCTCTATTAAATTTTTCTAAATTAAGCTACACTACCCTTGTGTTTAAACTGTATTTTCCATTAGTAAATTTACTTTAAGTTATATATGTAGCTTTCAAAATGTTGATATTTATATCACTCACTGAAGCAGAGTCTGAAAATGGCACTTTCTCTAAAGTGCAGAGCGTTGTAAGCTTTATGTTAACTGAAATACTTAAATGCCACTTCGGGGTCAAAAAGTCGATTCTCATGATAGAAAGTCCTTTTGTTAATTTCTACTTACAAATTTAGTAAAGCAGATCTCATATAGTACTCTGATTCATGCCCAGAGTATCCCAGTGACAACAAGTAACTCTTGCTTGATGTATCTTTATTGTTTCTCTGCCACTGTTATGGCTACTAAAAGGTCAGCCAGAGCTTTTGGCACCAAAAGGTCATTTATGTTATTTTAAAGAGAGGAGTTTTGACATATGATATACTACGAAGAGAACGGAGACATCAACTAATCTACTGTTAGGCTAGCCCTCACTTCTGCTGCTTTAAAAGAAAGAGGAAAAATCTTTCTTTTTTATCTGATAATGCCTTTTAAACCACTAACACATACACTATGGTACCCTTAATAATATTTATAATTTTGGTAAATGTAAATTAGCATTAATTGCAACATTTGTGTTACTCATTTAGTTTTGTTTGTTTAGTCATTATGCATTCGTTTTCATTTTAATGAATATTAGAACACAACTTTATGAAAAAAAATTCTTGGAAAAACACAGGCTACTTAAACAGAAGAGAGAGAAGCCTGTTTTTAAGTGATTTCGCAAACTGTCTTCCTGATCTTGAGATGAACTGTTCAGAAATGTGAACTCAGATCTGTGAAGTCAGCCCTCTGATCACAGATTTTGCTTTACAAACAACAACAACAACAAAAAAAAAACAGCCTGATGGCTATAAATTAACGAAGCAATTTCTGAAATCCAGTAGTTATTTTGATTATTTAACATGTTAGAAGCTAAGCTGTGATAATAAAACCAGGTATGCCAGAATAATTCAGAATGCTCACAATAAAGTCTTTACATTCATTCACAAAGAGGGTACTTCCTTGAGCCATAATAATAACAATTTATAGCATGCTTATTTCTGGACAGACACTAAGTGAAGTGCTTAAATATTGCTTCATAAATTATCTATAAACATTTCACATATTATCTTTAATTCTTACAACAATCCTGGAAGTTAGCAATTATAATCACCATATTTTAAAGAAGGAAAGTAGACTCGGGGGTGTTCTTTGTTTTTGCAAGAATACTTCAGCAGGACACGCAGAGCCTATGTTTTAAACACTTTTGGCAAATGAGCATTTGTGTCCAAATGAAAATTAACACAGAACCACAACAAGTAATGGAAAATTTTTATCTGCATTCATTTTTCAAATTTTAACATGAAACATAAAACATTTACCGTATAGACAGTTAATCAGAACAGCGGTTATTTTCAACTGACAAATTTGGAAGTGGAGATTGTAAATGAGAGTTAGTGTCTTATGTTCACTTCAACATTCAAATTATTTTGTGTTTTGCTTTGGGTTGTGCCTTTTAAAAACGATTTTACATTATATAGAACAATTGCAAACGATGACAGTTTTCAACAGCTCAACCTGCAATTTTGTGATACTTTAACTCATCCTGCAGACAAAAGGGGAAGCAGCAGAAAATTGTTTGGAGGTTGAATCACTAACATTATCTAACATTTGTTCTCAGTTCTTAATTGTTAAATTTTCAAGTTTGAATTGGATAGTTTTCCATCCATTTCCATTTATCATTCTTTGGAAAAAATAATTTTCAAATGTCACTTTCACTCATTCTGTGTTAAACAAAGTCACTTTCTAAAATTAGCCAAAGTTTGAAAACAGTAAACATATTTTGTTGCATTTTAATCAAAACCTTTAAGAGCTATTTTTATTTCTGACTTATCTGCAGTGTTAAGTAAGTAAAATGACATGGCATTCCTATGTGGCTACGCACTGCTGCTCCAAATACTAGCAAAATATGAAAGCTAGAGAAAACATGTATCTCAGCTAATTTTAGATAATGAAGTCTCTATTAGAAAGCAAGAAAATTACAGTCTCATTTGAAACAGTTGAACTAATACTTTGTCATGGATCAGTTCATAACCCTACTTGTCATCTCTAAGGGTCATCATTTCAACTCATGCTGACCCCATGTACAACAAAACAGAACTGTCCAGCTTTGCACATTCCTTGTTGTCATTACAATGACTGAGTCTATTGTTGCAGCCACTATGTCGATCCATCTTATTGAGGTTCTTCTTCCTTCTCACTGATCCTCTACCCTATCAAGTATGATTTCCATCTCCAGAGCCTGATCCCTCCTGGTAATATATCCAAAGTACAAGAGTCTAAGTCTCTTCATCCTCAAATCCAAGGAGCATTCTGGCTGTACTTATTCCAAGACAAATTTGTTCATTTTCCTAGCAGACATTATTCTTCTCCAACACCATAATTCAACAGCATCAATTCTTCAATCTTTCTTAGTCATTGTCCATCTTTCCCATTCATACAAGGCTATTGAAAATATCATGGTTTGAGTCAGGCATACTTTAGTCGTCAAAATGACAGCAGATTTTGCCAAATGCATGTCACGATTGTTAAGAAGTCTTCCACCAATTCTAAAGTCGTGTTCTTTTTCCTATCGTCTATTTTCTCAAATTATTGGCTCAGCATACAGATTGAATAAGTCTAATGAAAGGATACAATCCTGACACACATCTTTCCTAATTTTAAACCATACAGTATATCAATGTTGTGTTCAAATGGCTGCATGTTTGTCTTTATACAGGTTCCACACGAGCAAAACTAAATATTCAGAAATCTCATTCTTTGCAATGTTATGCATAATTTGTTATGATTCACATAGGCAATGCCTTTGCATAGTCGATAATCCATAGGAAAACTTCTTTCTGATATTCTCTGCTTTCATGCCAGATACATCTAACATCAATGATACCCCTCACTCATTTCCTCTTCTGCATCTGGCTTGAATTTCTGGCAGTTCCCAAAGTACATCCGCAATCATTTTGAATGACATTCAGCATAATACCACTTGCATGTGATATTAAAGATATTGTTCAATAATTTCCTCATTCTGCTGTACTACCTTTCTTTAGAATAGGCACATACAGAGATTTCTTCCAGTTTGGGGCCAGGTAGCTGCCCTCCAGATTTCATGGCACAGTAAGCACTTTCAGCATGACATCTGTTTGTTGAAACATCTCAGTTCGTAGTCTGTCAATTTCTGGAATCTTGTTTTCCACCAATGCTTTCAGTGCAGCTTGGGTTTCTTCCTTCAGTACCATTAGTTCTTGATCATTTGCTACCTTTAGAAATGAGTGAATGACAACCAGTTCTTCTGGAACAGTAGCTGTGTGTATTCCTTCCCTCTCCTTTTGATGCTCCTGCATCATTCAATTTTTGACCACAGACTCCTAAACGTTGCAACTTGAGACTTTAATTTTCTTTTCAGTTCTTTCAGCTTGAGAAATTCCAAGCTTGTTCTTCCCTTTTGTTTTTAATTCCATGTCTTTGCATATTTCATTGTAATACTTTTTCTTCTTGAGCCACTTTTTACAATCTTCTGCTTGTACTTCATCATTTCTTGTTTGCTTTAGCTATGGTATATTCAAAATCAAGGTTCAGGATTTCTTCTGACATCCATTTTGGTGTTTTGGGTTTTTATTTTTTCCCCCCTGTGCCTTTTTAATGGCCCCTTCCTTTCTTCATGTATGATATCATGATGCCATCCCACACATCATCTGGTCTTCAGTCATTACTGTTCAGTGCATCAAATCTGTTTTTGAGCCTGCCAATAAATTCATTGGCTCTTGTGAACTTGTCTTAATTTTCTTCAGCTTCAGCTTGAACTTGCATGTGAACACTGGATGGTTTTGCAGACAGCCCTTGACCGTGTTCTGGCTGATGACAGTGAGTTTCTCCAAGGTCTCTCTCTACAGATATAATGAATTTGATTCCTGTGTATTCCATCTGGAGAGTTCCATGTTTATAGTCACCATTTATGATCTTGGAAAAAAGTTATTTCCAAAGCATAAATAATGAGTCTTGCAAAATACTCTTATGAGAGCCCCCACATTGTTTCTATTACTGAGGCCGTATTTTCCAAATACTACCACTTCTTTACCTCAAACTTCGAATTCCAATCACAGGTAATTATCAGTGTATCTTGATTGCATGTTTGATCTATCGCAGATTGCTGAATTTGGTTAAAAAATCCCAAATTCTTCATCTTTGGCATTAGCGATTGATGCATAAATTTGAATAATAGTCATATTAACTGGTATTCCTTGTATTCATATGATTGTTACCCTGTAACTGACACCTTTGCATTTCAGAATAAATCTTGAAGTGTTTTTTTTTTTTACAATGAATGTCATTCCTTTTCAATTTGTCCTTCCTAGAGTATATCATATGATTCTCTCATTCAAAATAGCCAATACCAGTCTGTTTCTGCTTACTAATCTGTAGGATATTAAGTTCCATGTATTCCATTTCATTTTCAGCAACTTCCAGTTTTCTTGATTCATGCTTCATAATTCCACATTCTGATTATTAATGAATGTTTGCACTTGGAGTAGTGTCATATCAGAAAATGAAGCCCCTTCATCCATGTCATTAAGGTTGACTGTAAGGAGCAGTTCTTCCCGAGCTGTATTTTGACTGCCTACCAACTGGAGGGGCTCTTCATCCATCAGTTTATCAGATAATATTTCACTGCTATCCATGAGGTTTTCACTGTCAACTTTTTTTCAGGAGCAAATCACTGTGTCCTTCTGTCCAGTCCTAAGTCTGGAAGTTCCCCTGAGACCTCTCCACCATGGGTAACCCTGCTACTACTTCAAGTTCTAGTGACATAGCTTTCAGCCTCACAGCAACACATAAGCCACCACAGTATGGCAAACTGACAGACGCACTGTGGCAATAACCCTTTACCACTAAAAAAAAGAGTAGAATTTTGAAGACTCCTTGCTGGCCCCTAGGGTCACCATGAGTCAGATCCGACTCGACGGCACTTGGCTTGCTGAATCATCCTAAATAGTTCTGAAAAATCTGTGAGAGGTCACATTCTAATAAATTATCCAGCTTGTGTGACATTTATCCAACACTATGATGAAAGATGATGCATATTACAAACTAATGTATTTATCTGTATACCATACAACAAAAAAATCTAAACAAATTTTTCTGTGACAGCTTTTAGACAGACCTGTACTTCTACTTTTTTGCTGTTGTTTTCAGTTACTACAGACATCACTAGACTTTTGTCAACTTATTTAACCATGTGACAAAATGTTTAAAAATTCTTTCTTCTTATGTATTTTTCAAATATTTTATAAGTAGTAGACCTTCTTATTGGGCTTTGTAATTCTATCATACAGAAATATGAAAAAAAAATTGCAACACCTTTCCATTGTCTAGTTGAATTGCTGCAATTTCCTGTAATGTTGTTGTGGTTAAGCGCCATCAAGTCAGTTACCACCCACAGGGACCCTGCGGACTATAAAACAAAACACTTCCCCAACCCAAGCCATCCTCACAAACGCTGTTGTGTTTGAACGCACTGTTGTTGCTGCAACTGTGTCAGTCCATCTTGCTGAAGGACATATCATATTAAACGTTGATATTATCTGGAGCCCTGGTTGGCGGGGTTCTAGCAGAGCAATGATTAAGAACTCAGGCTACTAACCAAAAGGATGACAGTTTGAGTCCACCAGGCGTTCCTTGGAAATTATATGCCACAGTTCTACAGGGTCGCTATGAGTTGGAATCAACTCCATGACAATGGGTTTTGTTTGGGGTTTAAATATAATTTCAGGTGTACACTCTTAGATTCCTTGATAGATTCCATCATCACAGAATGGCACCAATTGCATTTTCATCACTACTTGCCCATTTCACATATTTGTTTTGATACTTGTGAAGGAAGGCTTATTAAGGATTTGTCTGACAATATGTAATCCTTCCTCACATCTACTTTCATTAAGTTGTTTTGAGTAATACTACAAATGCATTCAAATTGATATATTTAAAATTTGTGGCATACATTCTTTATCATTTCAGCTGTTCAACATGTGACAGAAGAAATCAAGGATCTCATTTTTGTGAGTATTAGTGTTTCATAATAATTTGGCAGGAAACAGAACTATTTTTTTTTTAAATTTCGCTATGTAAGACTCATTGAGAAACTGAGAAATTTTTATCCTCTAAAAATTGAGCCCAGAAGAAACGTGGATTTGATGTGTTCCCTTGATTTTTTGAATTTTCAGAACACTACTTTTATTGGGTGTATGTTTATCAGTATGGATGATAATAGCTGTATAATTAGTTGCTGACTGTAAGTATGGTTCCACTAGTCTCTTCAATTTGAGCCTGAGCAGTCTCATCAAATCCATTGTTAAATGCGTTATTTTAAATTGTCCATTTTTAAATACTGATCCACTTACAGCTTTAAGGAAAATTCTAACACTTGACTTTGCACTCATACAAAATTCACAGATTCAAAGCTGAGACTAGGAATGCACTGAACTTACAAGAATTCAGTCATAAGCACAGAAAGAAAGCAAGAAACAACTAACACTACTTAGAATTGATTCAAAGCCAAAGGGAATTTTTTTTTTTTTTTTTGATTTTGTAACTCAGTGGAATTAAACATCGCTGTCTATATGCAGAGCATTGGCCAATTTATCACTATCGTCACTGATAAAAACAAGTATCTGAGTACCTATCAGGAGTCAAGATCTTGCTTCATGCTGCAGATACGAAAAAGAACTGTCCAAGCTCTCACTACGACGATTTTAGCTTAAGTCAGGCATTTGTGTCATCTCTGACTTATCTCCACAAGTTATTGAGAAATAGGGGTTTTCAAGTCTTTCCTGAAGAGCACAGCCCTTTCTTCAATGATTCTTTTATTTATGCCAATATGTAACTTAGATTCTCTACCTAGTATCTGTCCCCTTCCTTTCTGTTCCTCCCTCAGTCAATGCTGTAAGATTCCATGGAATACAATTTAAAAATCACTGTTTCAGGTATCTGGTCTCTCCTATACTTTATTTGTACTCTCTCATCTTTTTTGGAAATAAGTATCTCATAACAATAAATTAACACATTCATTTGTTCACCTAAAAATTATTTATTTTACACTTGCTGTGCATCAGGTATTGGCCTAAGCAAAACAGTTACAGAGGTAAGTAAGCAATAATCTTTTGGCCTCAGGTTGTGCAAAAGATGGCAGAGAGGAAAACAGAACTAACATGATAATAATAATAATGAAGTGGAATTTTATTAATCCATGGTGAATTGAATAGATTGTTACAGCAGAATTTTGCAGGACGATAGCAACAATACAGATGTAATAGTTTGAGGACATTCTATCAAGAAAAACTGAGTTCTCAAAAAACTAACAACCCATCTTAAAAATTAAATATAGTTTTAGAATAAGCAGAAAGAGTAAGACAAAGAGTAGCAGAACTTGTTTTTAGGGAAATAAATGGATCTTGGTAAATAACAAGTTGGGGCAATATATTTGCCTAAACTTCTTAAAATGCAGTTCAAATTTTATGCCACACAGGCCCACATTGCTAATGATATTACTGAGGAACGTAACTGAGGCAATTAGTCAAATACAGAGTATTAATCCTCTCCTATAGAAGAAAAAATACTTATAGGTACTGCCAGAAATAATTTTAATTTTGTCAGTTAATTTTTTGTTATGGACTGTTTTTCTTTGTGGAACAACTGTTATGTTTTGAGTCACTTGTAAAATATACATACACCTTTTATGTGTTACTTACAAATGTTCACTTCATAGAACATATTTTAATTTGGTAAGTTACGTATAATAGTATTACTTTCTTCTGATCACAGATTTAATTTTGTGTGTTCCTCTTTGCAGAGAATAAAGACAACAATTCCTTGAAAGTAAACATACCTCTTTCTTAGCTCTGTCCTATACTCTTGGAAAATACCAGTTGACAGAGCATATTCTTCTTTGTAAGACACAGTATCTGTTAGCATTTCTTTGATACTTCCTAATCGTCAACCCTGGTGACCCATGGTTAAGAGGTATGGCTGTTAATGGAAAGATTGGCAGTTCAATCCATGAGCCACTTCTTGGAAACCCTACAGGACAGTTCTACTCTGTTCTATAGGGTAGCTATTAGCCAGAATTGGTTTGACGCCAATGGGTTTTCATTATCAGACAACAATTCAAAATAGAACTTACAATTTGTAACCAATGTATATTTTCAATAACAAGTATTTGTAGATGACATGTTACATTAGAAGAGATACTCAATACCTTTATATATTGTTCATTTTTATATTGACTAAAAATAGCAACCTGAAAGCTTATTAAGAACACTATCAGAAATAGCTCCCTTAAAATCATTGCTGAAAGACTGAGCACTACATAAAAAATGTATATTCATTATGTAATATTGTACATTTACTAAACCAGTCAATATTTCTAACAAACAGCTACAGGGTATGATATTCCTATTAAGATATATTAGCTACATAATGCATACATTAAAAGACTAAAAGTCAGGAAAATATGTATATAAATCAGTGCTAAAAGTATATAATAAATTCTACGAACTAGTATTTTCCAAGAGTAAGGGAAAGAGCTGAGAAAGAGGCACATTTACTTCCAAGGAATCGTTTTCCTTTTTCTCAGCAGAGGTAATAGAGGTTTTTCTTAAATATGAACGTGACTTCCTCCCCAACATCAAAAGACACTGAGAGAATAGAAGTCCTATTACTTTGAGTGATAAACCAAAAAAGAGAACTGAGATGATGAAATGATGGCACCTGTGGAGAGTTAGCTGTACCGTTAGGTTGAATGATTTGATCTACGCTTAACACACTAGTCAGGTAAATACACGAATGTGAAATCATCCAAAACAAAACGGTTCTAACTAACAGATTAGGTTTCGCTGATCCTAAAAGCACAACATCATTCCAGTGTTGTTCGTTACAGGCTTGCTCTGAAAGAGAGAGGTGGCCAGCCCTGTCAGCGGAGGACTTGTTTGGTCTCTTTGTGTGGTATTTATAGCCTGGTCTGGTTAATGTCAGTCTTCACTTTATTGGTATTCTCTTAAATCCTGAAATTTTACCCGGACTTTTCCTTATAAGCTCAATCTACCTATACAAAACTCTATCTACATTTTCACCAGTATTAAAGCTCTCTGTTTTTTCCTCAAAAATATTTTTTTTCTTATTTGTCCCTATATTGTGATGCATAGTGTGAATATCACCTAAGGTTTCAAGTTCAACTGGCATATTTATTATTTATATATGTGTGTGCTTTTTTCCATTCTGTAGTAACCCAAATAAACAAAAGTCCTTTTTCACAGTCCCAAAGACTGATTTTTCTTTTAAATCCTGAGAACCATCATTAGTAATGGAAATGGAAAAATTCAATCCATCACTCTAAACAGATGAGAAGATATGAGCAACAGCTTCTACATTCAAGAGATGTCATTCTCCCTTTAGATTTTTATAACCAAACAATACAGAGTTTACAATGGGAAAAGTAATCTCACATTTTCTGTCTGTTTTCTATATCTCTTTATTAAAAAAAAAAAACAAAAAACTTCAGCATTAAAAGAAAAAGAATTACTAGACTATTCCTAAAACTTAACATGCTTCTTGTGTCATTCCATAGTACTTTATATTTTTCCTCTAAAGGTCTCGGTTTGGCATGTAATTGAATTGATGGCAAGAAAGTACAACAGATCACATGAATACATGCTAGCAGGAGAAAAAATAAAAATAAGCCATCTAACAATGGAAACTTCAGGTATTATATTCTACTTCTGTTATTAATTGATGTCAAGAATGTAGTATGGAGAGATTCTTTTCTCAATAAGCATGAGGGTCCCAGATTATGTTTAAGAATATAGTCAGTAAACTTTAGGACAATTTCTTCAGGTAACATTGCTTCTACCAGGGAAAGTAAAGCTGTATTAGCAGTAGCACCATACCTTGGAGTTGCTTTCTCTTGATTACTGGTTGTGGGAACAGTAATATAGAATATTAGCTTGTCAACTTGTGGGTCAAGTGATGTTGACAAAATTTTAATTTCACAAAATCTTCATTTCATTTAATATTGTAATGAATAAGATTCTTCAAGATATTTCTATTTCAATTATTTGGCATCCAAAAAATGTAATTTTTGTCACGTTTTTAAAGTTAACATTTTAAATAACTATAACAAAGAATTCACTTTTATAGTATATCACATTCAACATTTATTTAAACTCATTTTGCTTAAGCTTTACAGGCTATGACCTATTAAGTTTCAGCTTCTCTGGAAGTTCTGATAGCTTTCTGGAATAGTTATTTTGGTTTCTACTGATCAAACAAATTGTTTTGTTTTTTTTTCTAACATAATTTTGAATGATTAAAATTTCAGTGTTGATATCATTTAATTTTTAAGTTATGTATTATTTTTTAATGTCAATGATTTAACTGAAGAAGTTTCCAGTAACTAGATTTTCAGCACTTCTGGATTTCTGAAAGGATATTTTGCTGTTTTAAAATCTATCATTTTTATTTCTACACAGGGAAACCTTCCAGCATAGTGGTTGATAGGCAACATGAAGAATTTTTAATCTGAGTATACCACAGCCCTGAAAAGATATTTTTTCCCAATGTTTCATTTCAACAGTGGCCCCTACTTACCTCCTACTATGCGCCTCAGATACGCAAAAGCAGTATTTACCTAAACATTTCCCACACACTTCCTCTAGTTGTCAGTCCTTGTCACATGTTCCTTGTTTTTGAACTGAATCGCTTCTGTGATGGGGTCTCTAGTGGTGACCCACTGCCCCCCTCCCCCACTCCAATACCACATCATTCTTTTGTTTGCAAATGTGATGCTTGTAAGTGTGGTAAAAAATATGTATGTCTAAATGGACATTTAATCTTTCAGCTCTTTGTGCCCAATCTATTAGCTTTACTCTCCTATAAACCAGACAGTAAGTTATGGTGGTTACTAAAGTTCTTTCCCTCCTAGTGTAAGGCTCTGAGAGTTCCAAGTACAGACCAACTCTTAAATCAAATCCTTCATCTGTTACCAATGCATAAATTCCTAAATATTAGAAACATAATTTTTTTCACTTTAAAAAAAAATCTTTATTTTTGCAAAGATTCTATAATCAAGTTTATGATAAAACTCTCCTGCTGCAATTAAACATAACTTGCTTTATGAAATTACCTTAAAAAATCTGTAAATTGAATTCCATGTATTCATAGTTGCAAATATCAGCTAGATAAACTTAAATGTAAAACAGCTCGAAAGAAAATTCAAAGGAGCAAAGACCAGTGTAGCTGTTCCTAGTAACCAAAGCTGTTACAACAGGTCCCCAGCTATATGCTATGCTTCCTGAAGCAGTACATTTCAATATAGATGTATCAAATTCATTGGACTGTAAATACACCTGTGATTAATAAAATAGCATTGTTAGAGGTTGTGCATTTCCAGTGGCATTGGTTATTACATATTTTCTCAATCAGAAGACATTGAGAACGTCTCCAAATCAAATGGGGTTTTCTAAAATATATATATATATATGTATATGTATACAGGGAGGTCCTTTATTTGGAGAGCGTAGAAATCATCTATTTGAGGTTCATATTGCTAATCTGGATATGTACCTGAAAATATATTTTTACTGATGAGCAGAGCTGTTGCTAATCACCAAATTCAAAGACACTGCTATGGGAATTCATGCTGGCTGGGAGTGTTTTTCATACACTCGTCAGGGCCTTCTGAAGCTGCATTGACTGGATAGCAACAGATCTGGTCTTAAATCTGTATACTTGGTGAATGACTTTCCCTCATCCTGCATGAGAGATCGTTGATTTTTATGTTGTTGTTGTAAAATCTTTCTCCATGATTGCCCTTGTCTGTCTCAAGACTGCCCTGTTGGCTGCTGTGGTGTCCTGCCTGTCCACAGTACTTGATGCATGTTTTGGTGTGTCAATGAACAGAGCAATCTGTAAAACACAAATCTGCTTATGGAAGATGTTTTTCAAAATCTTTCAAAGCACTTTGAAGGATGCTTCAGTTCTCTATATGCTTTGAACTAGCAACATTTCTGCATAAGAATAAATTCACATTAAAATTTCATGTGAAAGAGCAGGAAAGAAAAATGCTCACTTGTAAAATACACTGAAATGTCTGTTGAAATATTTTGTAAAATCAGATCATGCATGGAGTAACATCTACGTAAGTACTTACAGGTTTTGTTAAATGTATTAATAAAATAATTCAAAGAAACACACATAAAAGAAATGGTCTAAAATGTTATTTTTGTATATGTTCACTCAGTGTAAGTATCATGATTTTGATGACAAAAGAATTTAAAACCATCAAGTATGGCATTTCTGGATGAAATATAACCTTTAGAAAAACAGTATGGCAAAGCCTATCATAACTAATAGTATTTTATCATTGTATTCAAGCATTCCTTTCCTTAAAGTTAACATTCTCACATATATATATGGATACACAAAAACTTATTATGAAATACTGTTAATATAGTTGAAAGTCTGCCGTCATCCCTTTGACCTAGGAAGGCTTACCTTGCGTCTCTTGACTGTATTACATTCTATCCAAGGAACTAGCTACCACCCTCAAGTCTTTAGCACATCTCTCTGCCCGGGAAACCACCAACTTCACTGCATCCTTCCAAACCCAGGTTCTGGAACATCTCTGCATAAAGGACAACTATGAACTCTGTTTCTACCAAGTCCCAAGATTTTGAAGGAGAACTTATTAAAACTCAGAAAGAGAGAGAGAAAAAGTAAAATTTAGCCCGATCTTTGATTTTTAGCTAAAAAGTTACTCTTTAGTATTTTTGCCTAAAATATGTACCATTTCCTGGAACTTCCTCATTGCTCTTGGAAACCTGCACTATTGTGTCTCTCATAGGCTAGATGCATATTAATTTTTAAAAGGCCTTTAAAAATTGATTTATGTTTTCATTATGGAAATACTTCTAGTGGTTTGAATGGAAAATGCAATAACCATGATACGAAGGACAGGGAGGGACAAAGGGAGTCATAGAGTCCATTCGCTTAATGTAACATCTTTCTTTTCTATAACCATTTCTCTTGTAATACATCTAACTCTCACCTATTTCCTGGAAACAGGTTATCCTTCACTACTGTTTATTTTCTTCTTAGTTGTTATGGTCACCTGAAGTAGGACTGAGGAATGGTATTTCCAATAGACAAGGAAACAATGTCTAAAAAAAATTTAATAATATTTTATCAATGTTTAGTTCCAGTTACTGAAATTCAAATTTTAGTAGCCTAAACCTCTTTAAAGTACAAAATAGGAATTAAACACAGAATCCAGATATTTTTTTAAAAAGTCTCATACACATAAAATAGTTTCAGCAATACTCACAAGTGTTCAAGCCTTTGTCTAGATTATGTTAAATCTCATGATCAGATGGATCACACTTAGAGTTCTTGCCACTCATCCATGCAGCTGCTTAAAAAGTTTTGACTGAACTGAAGATGATAACTGAAGGCTTTGGCATCTTGTTGACAGAGCTAAGACCAAGGTCTATCTTAAACTCCAAGGAGCCAAAGAGTTCAAAGTGACTCTCCCTCAATTGCCTCGAATCACATTCTATCATTTGTAAATACAGGAAGTCATTTCTAGTTAATCCAAACTCTTCATTTTATAAATGTAGAAAGAGTGTCCTAGAGACATTACAGAAATGTTTAGATCACCTGCCCCACAGAATAGTGATATTTCTATACCATCAAGAAACTTCTGGATTCTAGGCACTGAACCATTTCTTGCATGTGATATTACTCACTCGTGATATTAATGACATTGTTTAACAATTTGTAGATTTGGCTGGATGCCCTTTCTTGGGAATAGGCACAAATATTTATCTCTTCCAGTTGATTGGCCAGGTAGCTGTCCTCCACATTTCTTTGTATAGACAAGTCTGCATTCTTTTGTTAGACATCTCAGTCAATATTTCATCAATTCCTGCAGCCTTGTTTTTCACCATTGCCTTCAACGCAGCTTTGACTTCATCCTTCAGTACAGTCAGAACCGGATTATATGCTACCATTTGAAATGGTTGAATAGTGGCCAGTTCTTTTTGCTATAACAACTCTGTGTATTCCTCTTCTTTTTGAAATTTCCTACATTTTTCAGTGTTTTCCTCATAGAATCCTTCACTGTTGCAACTTAAGGCTTGAATTTTTTCTTCTTCCAGCTTGAGAAATGTTGAGTGTGAGTTTCCCTTTTGATTTTCTAACTTCAGCTCTTTGCACATCATTATAATAACCACCCTTTGAAATCGTCTGTTTAGTTCTTTTACTTCATCAATTAAATATATGATAAATTAATCAGCAACACGGGGTCTTTGATACTGTAGTATATTTTCATGATTGTAAGTGGTAAAGACGGTGATAAAGAGGAGAAAGCACGTGACAGAGGTGACGTAACTGATGCAAGATAACAACAGCAATCAGAAAACCACTGTTTTAGTCACCCTGCACTTGCTTTTTTTAGTATTTCTTCCCATTTTTTCTCAGACACTCTCTAGCAGCTACTGCAGGCTAGCTATGCAAGCTTCCAACTAGATCATTTACAGTAAAAACAGGGCTTTATGTTTCTACTGCCAGGTGTTTATCAAAATTTATCTAACCTCTGTTCTAGTTCTTCAAAGATCTACTGCTTCCAGAAAACTCTTACCAAGAAGTGAGAATTTATAGCTGATCATGTTGTTCCCTCCTTAGTGGTATAAATTATGATGAAAGAAGTTCTGGAAGAGAGTGCATTATCCAAGTGCCGGGCACTGTCAGCATAAAAAGGGTTTCTGTGTTCTTCAGTTCTGTCATTTCTTTTCAGTGACTATTTTCACTGATGTTAAACCAAAAGTATAAACTAAAGTAAAACAAAAGATGGAAACAAAATTTTTAAATTTCTCAAAGAATTATCTTTCAGACAGGCTTTTGTAAAAATATCTTTTCAAGGAAATTATTTCCAAATTCCAAGAAGTGGGCATGTATTATGCTGTAGTAATAACTCCAGGGTGTGTATGCACACATACACACACAATTAAAAGTCTACAAATTAATTTAATGGTAATTTAGGTTCAAAATCCAACCTAGACAACAAAAAAGAGTAATATAGAATATTTTTATGTACTACTAGTATAGAAGGACTGTCTAGGTTCACAAACTCATCCTAGAAAAAGTGCTACGCACCTCATTGATGAATATCACCATGGTCACCTGTGAAGCACTCTCCTTGGGAAGCTTATGCACCGAAGCCAGTGCCTAGTTTACCCTTCAAAGCAATTTTGGAGCTCTTTTTCTGGAATGGCCATCAGAGCTGTCATCGTATTACCCCTAATGTTCGGAATGTCATCTAAATGTCTTCCTTTCAATCTTTCCCTTGTCTCTGGGTAAAGAAAAAAGTCATTGGGGCCAGATCGGGTGAGCAGGGACATTGTTCCAATACAGTTATTTGTTTACTAGCTAAAAACTCCCTCACAGACAACTATATGATTAAGTTCACCAACTTGTCACTATGTCACCATGTGCAATGGCCATTCCAGAAAGAGTTCCAAAATTGCTTTGAAGGGTGGACTAGGCAATGGTGTTGGTGCACAGCTTCACAACTCTAGCACTTCAAAGATGATGATATTGATGTTCAGCAAGGACGTATGTTGCACTTAGAACAATTAAGTTTGCAGACTTAATTGTCAGAGCTAGTGTGACACCTTACAAGTATATATACAGATTTTTGAAAATAATCATAAGTGGACGTTTGAAATGATTTGGAATGACAGAGTAGAATTTGTACCTAGAATAGAGAAAAAATTATTTTCCTATATCATATCAATAAGTCAAGAAAAAAAAACTGAAGAAGTTAGAAGACATGTACATATTTTTTAATTTACTGTAATTTCTACTAAAAAAATAAAAATAAATTCTTAGTAACCTTAGCAAGATAGGGTTTTTTTCTTCTATTTTTAAAATCATGATCAAAAACACATTAAGCTGATAGGCAGTTTCTTGTTTAATGGCAAATCATTATACGCTTTTAAAAATAAATTTAGGCGTATGACTAAATATTATAAATCTAAATACTTCATTAAGTTGTTGTTAGGTGACTTTCAATCAGTTCCTGCTCATAGTGACTCTGAGGACAACAGAATGGAACACTGCTGTATCCTGCACCATCTCCACAGCTGTTGTTACACTTCAACCCATCATTTCAGCCACTATGTCAAGCTATCTCATGGGGGGGTGGGGTCTTCTTCTTTTTTTTGCTGACCTTCTATTTTAGCAAGCATGATGCCATTCTCTACGGACTGGTCCTTCCTAGTAAAGCATCCAAAGTCTTCCCATCATCACTTCTAAGGAACGTTCCAGCTCTACTCCTTCCAAGAAAGGCCTGTTCATTTTTTCCAACAGTCTGTGGCATATATGTTCAATATTTTTCACCAACACCACAGTTCAAAAATATCAGTTCTTCTTTAGTCTTCCTCATTCATTGTCTAGCTTTTGCATGCATATGAGGTAATTCAAAATACTACCTGTGACTTGATTCACATGCACCCTAATCTTCAAAGTGACATTTTTGATTTGGAGCACTGTAAAGCAATCTTTTGCAGCAAATTTCCCAGTGCAATATTTCCTTTGATTTCTTGACTAAGTAGTAGATATAAAACATAAAGAAGGAACATAGCTAGCGAAAAGAGCAAAATTACAATCATTTACTGATGCAAAATTATTTATCTAGAATAGCATAGAGATTGAACTGAAACATTGTTAGAAAAAGGACAAGGAAATTGATAAGATACCAAACAAATAATAGAAAGTCTTTCCTTTATATTAACAATAAATAGTTAAATATACATAAAAATTCTATTCATAAGACCAATAAAATCTGAGATAGAGAACATAACTTCAACAAGACATATACAGAAGTTAAACAAAGAAAATTACTAAAAATATACTGATCTAAAAGGAAACTTCAATAAAAAAAGATTTTCTAATGTCATGGAAGTAATCTATAAAAATGTTTAAAAACATTCCAAGTGAATTAAAAATATAAGCCACAAAATCTAGGAAAAACAGTAAGTTTACTGTGTTTTACACTAGAGCCAAAGTCAAGTGTCATCGAGTTGGATCCCACTCATGTTTGACATATACAGCAGTGGAAGAAACTATCAGATAAGAACAATCCCTTTGAAAGTGCTGAATTTTTAAAATTTGTATGTCACAAAAACAAAATTAAGATGAAATAGAAAACTAGATTTTAATTCTGCTAGAAATATGACAAAGGCTTAATATATTTTTCTGTATGCTCCACTTCTTTATACCTAGTAATTTATATTACTGGTTTTTAAAAGCTATAAACAAGAGATAAATTCAACCCCAGATTATCATTTTTAAAAGTGACTCCTTTGATCATCTTTAACTATTCATGCTAGCTGAAGCTTATTACCAATAACAAACAAACCAACCCACAGCCATCGAGTCAGTTCCAACTCAAAGCAACCCTCTAGGTTAGAGTAGAACTGCCCCACAGAGTTTCCAAGCAGGACCTGGCAGATTTGAACAGCAGATGCAGCAGACATAGCACTTAACTACTTAAGTGGTTAGCCACTTAACCGCTATGTCACCAGTGTTTCCAACAATATGCAGATTCTAATTTTTATCAACACAACTTAAATACACTCCAACATGGAAGCAGGATTTGATCTTTCTCAGAGAAGAAACTTCCTTTACCAACTTGACTAATAATTAAGTTTATGTTGAATGAACAATAAGTCTATTTTCTGTGTCTTGTGGTAGTAATCTAGATCAAGAACTTAATAGGAATTCAGTAATAATTCCTATTAGACTTCTTTTACAATTACACCAATTTGGACTCAACTTCAACAAAATTATTACCATGATTCTCTCTTGGGGAAACCACCTTACTTATCTACCTAAATACTTAGACTTCAGAACTCATTTTGTCTGGCCAGCTCATTCCAATTCAATTTCACTTGACTCTCTCCTAAAGATAGTGATGACTGGGATTTCACTATGGAAGGAACTTCAGGATACATCCTGAATACAAATTTTGTTCTGACTGCATTTTTATTAGGTTAGCTAATTGACACTACAAAGTGGACTCACTGCCATTCCTAGCCTCCTCACACTGGGAACAATAGAAAGAGACCAAAACAGCAGTTACAGATGAAAATTCCATTCACTGTAGCTCCATAGTACACAATAAGCTGTAAAACGCTTTTATGGGTTAGTAAATATTCCTTATTATGTTCCTATTTTAATCACAATCGCAAAGTTCTTTGCGGTCAAGTACCATATTTTCTAGTGGTTCTGGATAGTACCTCATATAAAGCAAGCATTTATTAATGATAATGAAATTTGAAGTCCCCATAAAGACAGATCCAGTTATGCATGGCATTACCTATGTTATTTTCTAAGTAGGGTAAAAGACTAAAACAGCATAGATTCTTTTTAAAGAAACCAAATGATTTACCTTGTAGTTCTATTCTTCCTGAGGGGGTGGAAAAGGAGAGCAGTAAAATCAAACCAAGGCAACATGAGCTGTGTGAACCACAAGGGTGTAATCCATGTCATAAGAATTTTTAAATGTTCACTATTTGAACTGGCTTTCAGTATTAAGGCTAGATTCATGTGAAAAAAAAAAAGACAGACAAAAAGTTGCACCCTTTATGTTGATATTTTGCAGACTTATTCATAAAAAGACTGTATCCAAAATGAATTACTATTGCCTGCTGTTTTTCTATTCAACAGTCTTTTTTTAATCATCTTTTCATTGCTCATTGAAGGACTTTGCCTATAAAGTTTTAAGAAGTTACATTTAAAATAGGTACATATGTTAGAGTCAGCCTCTTAAATAGGATTTAATGTAACTATTGATAGCAAAATAATATGTAGTAGTAAAGTGCATGATTCTTACTGTAGCTGAACCATATTTGTATCATTTCATATCATACATGTGCTTTGTGTAAAATTTTCTTACAACAACCACAAATGTAAATTGCTGTCAGAAGTCAGTGTCACAATTTTGATTGTAGTGTAGTTCAAGAACTTAACAGAAATTCAGTAATAATTCCATATTGTGGAATAACTGAAATATATAATATTCCATATTTCATCAACAGTTTGCATATCTATGTCTAAAAGACTAATCTGAGTACTGGAAAGAATTAGTGAGAATAATAAATAGAATGGAGGTTGCAGATTCAACTCCCTTACAGGGACAAAGAAAGTAACAAAAATGAACAAAGTTGACTCTGTGTAGACATTAGGGAGTAGTGAGGATTGTGGCTAAAAGCAGAGCCCATGTTTTATTCAGAGAACTGTTCCAAAACACTGTTCCTGTAGTCATCAAATACTATAACTAATTTAAATGAAAAGACAAAAAAAAGCACAGGCAAAAACACATACACAAAAAGCAAAAACAAACAAAACCTGCCTGACACATCTGAATCAGAAAGTATTTCATATTTTTAAAGAATCACTATGAGCCTAGAATGACTGAACAGTACCTATAATAACAATATCTGTCCTCTAGCATCAAGTTGTGATATGATTTTGAATAAAACATTTATTTGAATAAATAAATAAATAAAAATGCACACGTCTTCCTCCATGCTTCAGAGTAATGCACCGATTTCTCTCTTGCCCTGTGTTTCTGTAATTTACCCACTGTTACCACTTTCCATAAATCCCTGCTTTTACTTTAAAGAAAAAAAAAAGAATCAGATTAGTCAATAAGCTTACGAGTTTAGGGACATATATGGAAAAATTCAAATCAATTATTTGCTTATAGGTATGATAAGAACAATTTTTAATGAAATCGATACTTACATTTGACAATTCAAATAAAAACAGAACACTAACGATAGCATTTTCTAGTTAAACACTTCAAGTTGTAAGGGCTCTTAAAGGTCATCTAGTAAATTCCCAATGAAAGTAAATCCCCTTTTCTATATCCCCGTTTTCCATTTGAATATTTTCTCTAACAGAATACTGATTATCTATCCCCTACAGTAGATAATGTCACTACAAAATAACAACAATCTTCCATACCTAGCTCTGGGCTAGGTCTCCCAAGAGTCCAAGAAATTTCTCCAGACCTATGCAGAATATTATCTTGGAGGCCTTCCGTGTGCCAGACATTGTGCTAAACCCTGTATGTACCACCGCACTTAATCTTCAAAAACCTCCACTTCTTAGATATTAGCATCACCCCATTTTCTACGTAAAAAAAAAAAAAATGAAGCACAGAGAGATCAAGGAACCAAGCCAATGACAAAGAGCTAAAGTAGCTACACTGAAATTCAAGCACAAGTCAATTTTACTCCAAATATTAGTACTTTAAACTATTGCATCTGTGGTTCTGATTGTCCACCCAACTGCATGCCTATTGCTCTCCTATAACAAAAGCAAAATTTGTTCCAACCAATTTGAAGTGTAAAATTAATTTTGCTACAACTATAACTACACTGTATATACTGATGAGGTTTGGGAGGTGGACTACTCAATCCAATAAAGTATTAAATTCCAGTTCACCCACTGCCAGTGTGTTGATTCTGAGTCGTGGAGACCCCCATGTTGTAGAGTAGAACAGAGCTATGATATTTTTTTAAAATAATGTTTGATTCTGTTTAAGGTGAAAGTTTGCCTAGCAAATTAGGTTCCCACTTAATGTTTTCCACACAATTATCTGGTGATCTTGGTTACATGTTTTACATGTCATCATTCCCGTTCTTTCTTTTCTCATTGTACCTTTTCTAGTACTCTAATTTCCCTGCCCACTTACCTTCTCATTTTTGCCATAGAGTAATTTTTGACAATTTGGTCTCATACAGATGATTTTTTTTAAGGGAGTGCATTGCTCATGGGTGATGTACTCAGTTTTATGAGCCTGTCATTTAGCTAAAACGTGATCTCAAAGAATAATTTCAGTTTAAGGCTTAAAAAATGCCTCAGGGCTGCAGTCTACAAGACATTCCTTGGAAACTCTACAGGGCAGTTCCACTTTGTCTATAGGGTCATTATGAGTCCGAACTGACTTGACAGCAGTGAGTGTTTGGGTTTATAGTCTTGGGGAGTGCTCTAGTCTCAACCTGTCCAGTCAACCTGGGTTTTTTAAGAATTTGAGTTCTGTTCCACAGTTTTCTCGCATTCTGTCAGAATCCAGTACTGTGATACTGATATAATGGTAGCCAGGCAGCACCTCCCTTCGTAGCAGCTGTCATCAAGTCCCTTCCAACTCACGGCAACCCAATGTGCGTCTTAGTAAGATTGTGTTTCATAGTGTTGGCACGGGTTGACTTTTCAGACGTAGATGGCCAGGCCTTTCTTCTAAGGCACTTATGCATGGATTCAATTGCTAATCTTTCAGCTAGCAGCTAGACACTTAACTGCTTGCACCACTGATGTATTGTACTCATCACGGTACTGTTTAGTTGGGGCTTTCTTGACTTATTCTCTTCAAGGCTTCAGGTGCCAAATCTCACATTCAGAAGAGTGCCTATTCTTTGCTCTGAGTAAGTGTTTTTGAAGAGCTGCTGTAAGTAAAACATAACCCATATACACAATTTCATTTTATAGTGTCCCTACAAGACAGAGTAGAACTACTCCACAGGGTTTCCAAGGAGTGGTTGGTGAATTTGAATCACAGACCTTTTAGTAAGTAGGCAACCTTGGTAATCACTACACCACCAGGGCTCCAAGTAAAATGAAAGAGGTAAACAGTTTAAGTGAATCTGGAGGAATTTCTGAGATGGGTGGGACACAGGATCTCAAGCAAGGGTATGAAAGATTGTACCTCATCATTTTATAGTAGTATGCACTGCTATAAACAGCTAATCAGCTCTGCGTTTCTCCTAGAAATAGTCAATCTGAAGAAAGATATTCACTCATCAGAGATATGGGAAAGCAGATTTCGCATTGAGTAAGACTTAACTAAATGACCTATAAGATCTCTCAGAACTCTCAGAAATATTATCACTATTGTGAGTTTCCAAATATAATTATTGATTTTAAAGACTTCCTCTTTCTCTTTTTCTTCAGTTTTCATCCTCTTCTCCTTCTTCTTTGTTACATGCCTTGCACCTTGTCAATGACTAACAATTGGTTTCCATTTTTTTGAATAGTATTCCAAGACTTTTAAGTTTAGTAATAGAAACTGAGTTTTATATATGGAATTCAAGGCTAGCCTTGATTTCCATACTTCAGGGACTAACATAAAGTTTAATTCCAGTACAGATCTCAGGAGTATTACAAGTAAACAGAGATTTCCGTAGACATAAATGAATGTTCCTAAATAAACAAAACAATTGCCACCACACACCTGTCAGTTCGTCACACTGTAGTGGCTTGCATGTTGCCCTAACTCTCAAAGCTATGCCACTGGTATTTAAACACCAGCAGGGTCACTGCAGTGGACAGGTTTCAACAAAACTGCTAGATTAAACCAGATGAGGATGAAAGGCCTGACAGCCTTCTTCCAAAAATTTTCAAAAAACCCTTTGGAATAGATTGGACTCGGTGACCCAGAGGACCATATCGTGTGTGCACCTTATGGTTCTGTGCATCTAGGGGATGTCATCCTACTGGCTTCTTACTAGAGGGGATTAGAGAGAGTGGAGAAGAGGGTACAGGAGATTGTTAAGCGGATATGACATGTGGTAAACTATGGTATATATACTTGATGGAACGCTATGCAATGATAAGGAACAATTATGATTTTAGGAAACATCTTACAACATGGTTTCAACTGGAGGACATTACACTGAGTGAAAGTAATCAGCGACAAAAGACAAATACTGTATGAGATCCCTACGATAAGAACTTAAAAACAGACTCATGCACAGAAGATTCTTTGATGGTTGCAAAGGTGGGGAGGGAGGGAGTTGGGGAGGGTTTAGATTAGATAGTTGGTAGAAATTTGGTTGGGTGAAATCTGTAACAGAACACATTAGAAAGAAGATCAATATTAAATGGACTTCAACATAACGTAATTACTCCTCCCATCTTAACTCAACATTGAAAGGACATAGTAGTGGGGGCGGGGGGGCCAGGGGCCATGCCCTGAGGGGAAATTGAGGCCAAAGTGGCACAATTAGTGTTTTGCTAAGAAACCTTTCTGCACCTCACATTGGTAAGTGGCGTCTGGGGTCTTAAAAGTTGCCATGCTGCCATCTGAGGTACACCAAATGGTCCCAACTCAACAGGAACGGATGATCACCAAGGACCAAAACAACATGGGGGAAAGAGAACCCAGAAGGCAGACAGACCCATGTAAGTGGGTGACTACTTCGACTTGTCACCAGAAGTACTGCATGGTGCCCAAGTACCACCAGTGATAGCCACGATGGGCTCACAAAGTTGAGTCTCACTGGCAACACAAGGATAAAAAGGAGTATATCCTGAGTTCTCCACTAAAAGACTGCAATTGATGGCCCAGGGGCCTCAGAGTTCCCCTGGGAGCATGGCCCCTGGCCCTGATGCTGCCCCTGTCCATAAAACATAATGGAAGTCAACTCTTCGGACAGGAATGGACTGGACTTGGTGACACAGAGTGAGCATATCATGTGTACACTTTATGGTTCTATGCATCCATAGGATGTCATCCTATTGGCCTCTTACTGGAGGAAGGGGAGTGGGTGGAGACAATGGGATAGGAGATGGCGCAGAGAGGAAGAGTGTGCTGTCATTCAATCATAATAAAAAGAAAAAGAGGCTATGACATGTATGGAATAGAAAGGAGGAGTGTGCTGTCTGTCACTGGGCAAAGAGAGCAGTAGGAGCTGCACATAGCCATGCATGCAGATTTAAACTGGATCTACACTTTCACTCAATCACAATAAATAAATAAAATACTAAAAAATAATAAAATAAAATAAAAACCCCTATAGATCACAGAATATTAGCTATGACTTCAACCCGCATTCTTTGAACACATCATTAGGAAGAGCTGATTTCTGGAGAAGAATACTATGTTTGCTAACATGGAAGGCCACAGAAGGCAAGGGAGACCCTCAGTGAAGTGCACAGTCACAATGGTTGTTAACAGACTCAGACATCCTAAAGATTATGAAGATGGCATGGGACTAGGCAAAACGTTTCACTCTGTTATAACATAGATAGACTTAAGCTGCAGTGAACTCAATATCTAATAATAAAAACGATTATGATTGTCTCTTGAAATATACAATCTTCTAAAACAAGATAATATGTACACAATGACAATCATGATGCTATCCATATTAAAGAAACTAGTTATGAAACAGTCAGGAGTTCTTTGTTCTAGTTTCGAGGATTCCACTTCCTCTGTGACACTGGGAAGTCACTTAACATTGAATATTCATTTCCCTCATTTAAAAAGTGGGTGGTAAAAGAAGATCTGCTTTTACAAACATGCAAAGATCAAGTGAAGCACTGTGGAATTGATATGAACATTCTGCAACTCTTGAAATGAGTAGTGTGACTATTACATATTATCATTGTCATTGTTACTGTATAGTTAAGATAAAAACATAACACTCGATGGCAAGGGCTTTAAGGCGTATTCACTAAGGCATATTCAGTACTTCCATAAGGGAGGAGTAAGTTCTTTTCCCCCATATGTTCCATTTGAAAAAAAAAAAAATCCTTCAGAACAGCATTCGAGCTTTTAGAACTAAATCAAAACCTCATGTTTGACTGTTCATGATTCCTGCTTTTGTTTATAGTGGTATATAAAAAAATAGATGTGAAAAAGTATGAATCAAAGCATGTAAGATACTTTAGCAAAGCATGTAAGATACTTTAGCAATATTATTGCTAGGTCTTGTGTGTGGTGATAAATATATCCATAAGTGTTCATTTAGGAAAAGCAGTATGAGGTTACTCATGAATCTCCACATAGTTAACTGTAATTGCAACCTACTAATCACAGGCACACATAAGGGTATCATTCTCCTAATGCAGCCACTTTAATGCCAAATTCTGTTATATTGTTCTTCAACAAAGAGCTGATGTTGGCTTCGAGTCTGCCTGCTACGTTCTTCTGTATAAATCTCTTTTGTTCGGAGCCGTTGCTAACTCCTTGTCTATCATTAAAACCTCCCCTAGCCCAATCCTTTATCTTTTCCACATTTCAATACTTCTGAGAACTTGAAATGCTTATGCCGCTTTTTTCTAGACAATCTAATACTTACAAATGAAAAAAGGAAGCTCCAGTAATAATTTTAAATGAAGGAAAACAAATATCTGAATGCAAGTAAAGAGGTCCAACTGTTCATAATAAAAAAAAAAGTTGGGAAGGAAATGCAGTAGTGGTCTCTACAGCGTCCATTCCACTACTTCTGCATTTGTAGCAGCTATGCAATTTATGAGAGACTGATTTTTTTTTTTTTTCTGGGCTCCAGGGTTGGCCCATAATTGACCTTAACCAATCAGAATGATTTTATCTCTTTGCTGCAGTGATTGTTTCAGACATGGTCCAATCAGAGCAGATTGTGGGGAGCAGCGCCAGTGCTGATAGGTAATCTTGAAATACCAGTGGAAGTTTCAGTGAAACTGGAAGTTATAGAAATAAATAAGTAAGTTTTACCATGCTTACTTAACTAGAAAGAAGCAAACAGGAATTTGAATCCGTGTCTCTGGGACCCCCCCCCCAAATCAGGCTTTTTCTGATATCAGCAGATGCCATTGTAATATTCTGTTTTTTTTGGTTTTTTTGCGCCTCATGTGTTGTTTCTTCTAATAGATTGCTAACTCCTTGAGGTGCTTAAGACTGCAGTTTAATTAATTTAATCAATCATGGAGTCACAAAGAGACTAAAATCAAAACCAAACCACTGCCATAAAGTAGATTCTAACTCGTAGTGACCCTATAGACAGAGCAGAACTGTTCCATAGGGTTTCCAAGGAACGCCTGGTAGATTAGAACTGCTGACCTTTTGTTTAGCAGACCTAGACTTAACCACTATTCTACCAGCGTTTCCATAAACAGAATAGGTGGTTAACAGAATAGGTGGCTAATAAATATTTGTTGAATTATAAGTAAATGGATGAAGTATACCAGAATTTAAGTACAGTTTATAAAAACAGAAACAGAATTAGCCTAGGAGCTAAAAGTCTGTTATTTGAATACACCCAATATCTTTGTGATTCTAATCTTTAGTTGTTTTGTCAGTAAATGAGGGACAATAATAATAATTATTAGCTTATATGTTTTTTACTATTATTTAATGACATGAAAGAACTTGATAAATATGCTGTGTTGTACAGATACTACTACTAGCATTATACTACATGAAGACACAGAAATACTTGTACAACTGTATGAAGAGTGTTTAAAGAGCAGCAAGAATTGTTTTACTCAGATAATTGATTTACATTACATTAATGCTTCTTTGTGGAAACAAAACACCAATAGCACCAAATTTCTGATAGCTGAATGCTAAGTAGATGTCCTTGGTAGAAAGTAACTCTCTCAACTTAAATAATTTTGTTCATAATCTCGATACAGGATATATTTACTGACCACTGGATAATATGAGACATTTCAGAAAATTGAGGGAGGGAATCCTTAATCACACTTACACCATGCATCTTCAAGGTCATTAGCAATTAATTATTCTGGATTTAGAATGCAGATGTAGAAAGCTGGAAAGGGAATTGTTCCTATCATGCCACCAAGGGAAAAGCTAGAAAAACTTCAAATTGATGATGTTTCTTGAAAGCGCCAGAGAACTGAAGTTGCAGGGCAAACAGGCGATTCAAAGTCTGTGGAGAAAGAGCACCTACAGGTGCAAACACTATCCAGGCACTTCTACATGTGGCATTCGAGTTAATCGATGTTGTATAAGTTAAAATCTTTAAACAATTTGAATGTGGGCTAATGAAAAGGTTTCAGGTTCATGCAGGGCATAAAGACAGGGTAGTTCACACCATTTATGGGCTTTCTTTCCACAGACCTCGTCTGGCACTCAGATAAATAAGATCAGAAAGAATCCTAAGAAATCCATTCTCCTGGTGCTGACTCAGGGAAATACTGCAGAAAATCTGACAGATGCATCTCTCTCATCTTCCTTGTAGAAGAAAGGCCTTAACATGCAGAAGAAAGAACAATGCAAGTGCTGCATTAGTGTACTGGAGGAAACCAGTTGCAGGTGGTAAAAGGAGACAGCAAAGAAAGCACTTTACGGAGAGTAGGGAAATCTGCCAGATGCACTACTACAGCTGAAGGAGAGGAAAGAACACCTCAGAAGACCACTCTGAGACCCTGGCACAGTACCTGTCTAAAGTGAGGTTTAAACAGAGCATCCAAGATCACTTTCCTTCACTTTCTTCCATCACTATGCTAATAATCAAAAAACTCAAAACCCTTGGCCACTGAGTCAATTCCAGCTATAGCAACCCTATAGAACAAGGTAGAATTGCACCATAGGATTTCCAAGGAGCTGTTGGTGGATTTGAATTGCCCTGCTTTTGGTTAGCAACTGTAACACTTAACCACCATGCCACCAGGATCTACCAGGCTAACAAGCATCACATCAGTGTAACAGTGGGATGCAGTTGGGAAAGCTACACAAGACAAGTTTTCTCCAGGGTGCAGCACAAAGGGAACACCAAAAACAAAGGAACAAAATAATGAGAAAACTGTCTCTGGCAAAAGAGTCCAAACTTGAATCACCAATTATGGAGATTGTACGGCCTAAGGAAAACCATAGTAACAATAAATCTCATAGTCAGCAAAACTGTTGATCAAACTCATTGCCATCAACTTTATTGCAACTCATAGCAACCCTATAAGAGAAGTATAATTGGTCCATAACATTTCCAAGGAACAGCTGGTTAATTCAAACTACTGGCATTTCTGTTAGCAGCAGCTGAACTTTTAACCATTAGGGCCACTCTTGACTTGTTTAACACAAACTCCCACACTAAACCCAAGCGAGTAAAAGAAAAAGATTTGCTCATCTCCAAGTATTAAAAAATACATATATAGATCCTTATCTCTTATCTTGTGCAAGCTATTCACCTTTCAACAAAAAAGTACAAAGTTTACAAAAATGAAACAGATCCTATAAATAAATATAAGACATAATCATCAACATCAGACTCTGATATAGCACAGAAAACAGGCAACGTAAGACTATTACAATTACTACTTAAAGGCTCCAATGCAAAAACTAAAAAAAAATAAAATAAAAAAATACAGAATTGGAAAGGTAATTTTAGCAAAGTGATACAAATGTATTAAACATAATCAAATGAGAAGGATAGATATTAAAACACATTAACAGGAATGAAGAATGATTTTGCTAGACTCATGAATAGAATCAATGAAGATACAAAATAAATAATTGAACTCAAAAGTATGTCAAAATAAATTATTCAAAATGAAACACACACATGTAAAAACAGAAATGACAAGATGGTATTGAAGAGTGAAGAGCTATGAGACAATATCGACATAGTATAAATATATATGTTTATAATCCTAGGAAAAGGAGAGAGAACAGAGCAGAAGAAATATTTAAAAACTTAATGGCCACAAATTTTTCAAAATTAATAATAGACCAAAAATGTATATATAATAGACAAGACCTCAAAGAAGACAAACTAATTCTGTAAGAAACCAGTATCTTGTAAGAAATCATGCTCACAAGAACACAATTGAGTGACACTCTTAAAATGCTGAAAGAAAATAACTATCAAACACAATTCCATAATCTGCAATAAAATATCATACACTTAATATATTATCTAAAACTTAATTCAAAATGCATTACAAACTTTTAAAAGTAAGGTAGAACATTATAAATATTGGAGAAGAAAATAGGAGAAATTCTTCATGACTTTGGCTTTCACAAAATTTTAGACATGAAAGATAATAAATAATTAATTGAATTTAAAAAAATTTTTAAAAACAGTAAAGGCAAATTCTTAGACACTTCAGGTAAATTTTAGACATTACAATAAAAACACAACTCATTATAGAGGAATTTGATAAATGCAACTTTATAAAAATTTTAAAATTTTCTCCACAAGACTCTCATTAAAAAAAAAGTGAGACAACAAGTCATAGACTGGGAGATAATATTTACAAACTATCTGTTAGAGGACTTACATCCTGAACATACAAGAACTCAAAATTAAACAAGAAAACAATGAACCAGATTTTTTTAATATTAAAAGATCTGAAAATAGACTTCACCAAAGAAGATACACAATGGCAAAATAAGTATATGAAAAGATACTAACTTCATTAGTCACTGGATAGATAAGTGTATTGGGCACTTGATTCAGACTCATAGCAACTCTGTAGGACAGTGTAGAAATGCCCCATAGGATTTCCTGGGTTGTAATCCTTATGGGGGCAGAAGCAGATCCCAGAAGGAGATTCTTCTGCAGAGCTGCTGGTGAGTTCCAACTGCCAACCTTTCCACTAGCAGCTGAGACCTTAACAGTTGTACCACCATAGCTCCTTAGAGGTAGGTAGATGTAGACAGACAGATGGATGATGGATGGGTGGGTGGGCAGATGGATGGGTGAGTGGATGGGTGCGTGGGAGGGTGCATGGGTAGGTGGGAGGGTCAGTGGATGGATGGACAGATGGACGGATGGATGGACGGGTGGATGGATGGATAGAAGAATGGATTGGTGGACAACACATTGATAGCTGCCAACTAGTCAACTCGGACTCACAGAGATCCTATGCATAACAGAACTAAAAACTGCTCAGGTATTCATTATCTTCATGATTTCTAGTATCACCAATTCCATTCTTGTGGCTACTGCCCCAGTCTCTATCACCAAGCCTGTCTGTCACCTCTCTTGGTCCTCTACGTCACCAAAGAAAATATCTTCCTCTAGCAAGTGACGTGTCCTGATGACATATCTACAGGAAGCAAGCCAGTGTTTGGTATGCTGTATACGGCCGTCATGAACTGAACTGTGTCTCCCTAAAAACGTGTGGGGCCAGTCGGCTATGCCATGACCCCAGTATTTTATGATTGTCCTCCATTTTGTGATTTTCCTATCCTTTGTGTTAAATAGGATTAGGATGGGACTGTAAATCCCTTCCTAAAGTCACCTCCCTGCACTCCCATAAGGAGAGTTTCTATGGAGTGTGGCTTGTACTACCTTTTCTCCTACAAGGGATAAAAGGAAACTGAATCAAGCAAAGAGTATGGAACATCACAGCATAGAGAAAGCAGCACTGGGAAAAGAGCGCGTCTTTCAGACCTGAAGTTCCTATGCCAAGATGCTCCCTGACCAAAGACTGAGGCAACACAAGCACTTTTATCCAGAGCCAACAAAGAGGGAAAGCCTTCCCCTGGAGTGGACAATGTGAATTTGGACTTGTAGCCAATCAGACTGTGAAGAATAAGCTTTTCTTTGCTAAAGTCATCCACTGGGCGGTAGTACCAGATGACTAAAACAGTTGTCACTGGCTAATTTTCAGAAGTAGATTGCCAAGCCATTCTTCCTAGTCTGTCTTACTCTGGAAGCTCTGTTGCTACCTGTCTATCACGAGTAACCGTGCTGCTATTTGAAGTCCTGGTAGCATAGCTTCTAGCATCACAGCAACACGCAAGCCACTGCAGGAAGAAGAACTGATAGACCGATGATGACATTAGTCACTATGGAAATGTCAATTAATAGCACAACGAGATATCATAATACACCTGCTGGTATAGATAAAAAAATATAAAGTACTGATAAGGATCTACAGCAACTGGAATTTTTATACACTGATGACAGAGTAAAAATCCAAAAGCAATTTTGGAAAACAGTTTTGTGATTTCTTTTCAATTTAAACATATGTTTACTACATAATCTCGCACTCCCTTCGCTAGGTATTTACCCACCTAGACCGAAAATTCATGCTCACACAAAAACCTGTATACTAATAGTTACAGTAACTTTATTTGTAATTTTAAAAGCAAGATAAAACCTAGGTGCCTTACAACCACTGAATACAAATACAAACTATGTTATATCCCTACAATGAAATGAAATACTTATGTATATATGCCACAAAAATAAAAGATAATCTACTGATTCACATAACAAGAATTAAGCTTGATTTGCTAAGTGACATAAATGGCTATATATTGTATGATTCTATTTGTATGATCTTCCGGAAAAGACAAAACGGATTAGTGTTTTTTCCAGGAACTTTATATGAGACATATGTTCAACTACAAAGGAGCAGCGTGAGGGAAATTTTGGAAAGATGAAATTCTGCTTGGTACTGTGCTGATAGATAAATGACTTCATTCACTTGTCAAAACCTATACTGTATGCAAATTAAAAAGTAAAATCAACTAAGATGTCAGAGGAAGCCAAAATTGAATGTAGACTATGACAAATGAATCTAAATTTATTTCACTTGTATGACATAGCACACTGAACTCAGTTGGGAAGAAAGGACATAACCTAAATCACTTTGTAAAACAACACCTCCACTAAATGTTGTAAAGCTAGAGACAAACATATCTGTACACAAACTATACACACACTTTACTGCAGCTGGTAAGGTTGTTTCTCATGTTGTCATTGCTGTTGTTAGATGCTGTCTAATCAGTTCTGACCCGTAGTGACCCTATATACAACAGAACAAAAACTCTGCCTGGTCCTGTGTCACCCTCACCACTGTTGCTATGTTTGAGCTCATTATTGTAGTTTCTGTTAATCCACCCCGTTGAGGCTACTGGCTGGCAATTCTGAACATGCTTTAGGTGCACACCCCGGTTGCATGGTGGTTAAGAGCTGTGGCTGCTAACCAACAGGTCAGCAGTTTGAGTCCGCCAGGTACTTCTCGGAAACTCTGTGGGGCACTTCTACTCTGTCCCACGGTCACTATAAGCAGGAATCAACTGGATAGCAATGTGTTTGGTTTTCAGAGTTTTTTTTAAGATAGATACTAGGAATGAATTTTAAGGTGCATTGTAGAGAAAAACAGAGCCAAAATTCTCATAGTTAAGAGAACAAAGCTCCAAGGAAGCAAAGAGAGAATATTACAATGAATTCTGAGTTACTGAGTTAGAGCTGGGAGTATCAGTACATTTATTTCACTGTACAAATTATACGATATAGACCTAATTTTATGGTTACATATTCTATGTTTATAGATGGATGGATAGACAGATTCGTTGATGATTGATTGATTATTAGGTGTCATTGAGTCAGTTCCAATTCATGTCAACCCTATGTACAACAGAATGAAACACTGCCCTTTCCAGAAGCACCCTTATCATCTTTGCTCTGAGCCTGCTGCTGCATTGTTGCAGCCACTGTGTCAGTCCATCTAGCTGAGGGTTGTCTCCTCTTTCTCTGACCCTCTATCATGTATGATGCCAATCTTTAGAGACATACCTCTTGATAACACGTCCAACGTACATGACACAAACTCTCATCATCCTTGCTTCTAAAGATCCTTCTTGCTGTTCTTTTTCTAAGACAGACTTCTTCATTCTTCTGGCAATCCATATTATAATAAATATTTGCCAACCCCATAACAATATAAAGGCACTTGCTCTTCTTTAGTTTTCCTCATTTATTGTCCAATGTTTGCATTCATGTGAAACTATTGAAAATATCATGGTTTGGGGGAGGCAGATCTTAGTCCTCAAGATGGCATCTATATTTTTTAACACTTTAAAGAGATTTTTTTGTGACAGATTTTCCCAATGCATACATCATTTGATATTGACTGCTGTCTTCAGGGGTATTGATTGTGAATCCAAACACAATGAAATTCTTGACAACTTCAATCTATTTTCCATTTATCATGAAGCTGCTGATCGGTCCAGTTATCCAGGATTTTTCTTTTCTTTATGTTGATGTGTAATCCATACTGAAAGCTATGGTCTTTGATCTTTATCAAAGTGTTTCAAGTCCTCTTTGTTTTCAGCAAGGATATGCGTAACACAAGTTGTTAATGAGTCCTTCTCTAATTCTGATGCCCTATTCTTCTTCACATAGTGCAGTGTCTCAGATCATTTACTCAGCCCAAAGAGTGAATAGTATGGTGAAAGTATACATCCTTGATGCACACCTTTTCTGATTTTAAACCACACAGTATCCCCTTATTCTGCTTAAATGACTGCCAACTGGTCTGTGTACAGGTTCCAAAGGAGCACCATTAAGTGTTCTGGAATTCCTATTCTTTACAGTGGTATGCATAATTTGCCAGTCAAATGCCTTTGCATTGTCAATAAAACACAGGTAAACATCTATGCTTTTCAGTCAAGACCCACTTGGTGTCAGCAATGATAGCCCTCAGTCCAAGTTTACTTTTGTATCTAGCTTAAATTTCTCACAGTCCCCTATCAATTCAAGTGTTTTTGTTTTTGTTTTAAATTATCTTCATAATTTTGCTTGCATGTGATACTAATAATGTTGCTTCTTAATTGCTGCCTTCTGTTGGATCACTTTTCTTTGGAAGGGGCACAAAAATGGACCTCTTGAAGTTAAGATGGGTAGCTGTCTTCCAAATTTCTGGACATAGACAAGTGAACACTTCCAGCATTGTATCCTTTGTAGAATCATCTCAGTTGGTATCACATAAAATTCCACGAGCCATGTTTTTCTCCACCACCTTTAGTGCATCTTGGACTTCTTACCTACGTATCATTAGTACGTAACCATATGCTACTCCCTAAAATGACTGAACATCAACCAATTCTTCTTGGCACAGTCACTCTGTGTATTCTTTCCATCTTTGTTTATTTCTTTCTGTGTTGTTCAGTATTTTGTCTATAGAAGCCTTTAATGTTGCAGCTAGAAACTTGACATTTTTCTTCAGTTCTTTCAGTTTGACAAATGCCCAGCCTGTTCTCCCTCTTTGGTTTTCTAACCCCAAGTCTTCGCACATTTCATTGTATTGCTTTACTTTGTCTTCTCAACATCGATTTTAATCTCTTCTTTCTTTCCTGTCTTTTTAATGACAGGGTGTATTATTTCACGTACGATTTCTTAATGTCATCTCATGGCTCTTCTGGTCATTACTAACACATCACATCTATCAGATAATCTTCTGTCTCTCTTTGGAAAGCTTCTGTTCTTCTCTTACCTTTTGACAATTTCCTTGCTTTATCATATCACAAGATGCTCAGACCAAGTCTTGTAATTGTCCAGTTCTAGCCTTAGAAGAGCCAGTTCTCAAAGGAGTCCTAGTTCTTTTTATTTGAGCAGTATAAAAAACCAAGTACATTTGTTGTTACTGGATTATCACTACATCGCAGTCCTCTTAGCAAATAGAGTTAGAAAATGTATGTATGTATATAACATGTGTGTTTGTGTGTGTGTGTGTGTGCGCATGTGCATGCGACTGATCATTTGTTGTGTGGCCTTCCTAGCTGTGATCTTGTAACTCCAACCCAAGTGTGTAGGCAGGACTGTGTGATAGGGTAATTGTGCCCTATCAAGAGGACTGGTCAGTTTTGCCTTTAACAAAAACTTAACTCTGAAGCAATGAGGAGAATCCCAGCACCACGAAGAAAGAACAGCCAGAAGCCAACATGTCCTCTGGACCTACATGTGATCCCTGCACTGAGAAGCTCTTGGACCCAGGAGATGAAAGGAAGTTACAGCCTTGAGGACAGAAACCACATCAGGAAAGACACAACAGCAGGAGATGGTGTGGTGGGTTTCCTGGCCCACAGAGTAAGAAAGCTGAGTGTCTGTGGGCAGAGGCTGAAGACCTGTGAGAGACGGTCCTGTGAGCACAGCTGGGAGCGGCTGTCCTAACCGAAGAACTGAATCTTGTATGTTCCTGAGCCTGAATTGTAACCATTCGTTCCCTAATAAACCCCATAAGAGTGAGTATGGCCTGTGAGCTCTGTGTGGCCACTGCACTGAATTGTCAAACTTAGCAGAGAAACAGAGAATACTGTGGGAGGGACTGTTAGTGTCAGAGGTGGTAAAGAAGGCACAGAGAAGATCTGTCTCAAAGGAATCAACCTTAGGGTGCTGATCTTGATTCTCCTTTCCTCTTGTGATGTTAGAAGACATCAGACACTACTCTGTACCATTTTAATAGTGCATATACTTATATATATCTATATATACACACATATATGCATATGCACACATACACATAGATAGATATACAAATAAATAGAAGTACAGACCAGCGTGCACTTATGGGTTGTATGCACACACACACTTCCTAGCTCTGTCTGCTAAGAGGACCTAGATGCAGTGATACTACAGCAGCAACAAGCGTACGATTGAAAGGGAGAGCACAGTCAAATTGCAGGAGCTCCTGGCAGCCAGAGCTAGAACAATTTGAGCAATAAACTACTACTAGTAATGGATGTAGCCCAAAGACTGAAGTAAATATCCATGGGATCCTATCAATATAAATGATTTATTAAATAAATAAGTACGGGAGAACAGGCAATTCTTATAGAAGTCAAGAGTCAGACAATTACTGTAGTAATAAATCTTGCATGCAAATTCCAAAGATAAAGAATAAAATTAGTAGGAACAAGGAGAAGCGGGATATTTGCATAACCTTTGAGGGTAAAGAATTTAACTCTACCCAACAAATTTGGATGTTGTCCTTGGTTCCTAAGAGATAATATCTTAAACTTTGGTTTTTGCTTCAGTGACTGAAGTGTCTTTGATGAGTCCTCTAGACAACATTTCAGGGTTTATGCCAAACAGATGCTTCTTGGGTGAGGGTTGACGAGGCTGGAAAGATCCATGGTATCCTATCAGCCCAACTTCTAGGGAAGCAGTTGAGGTTGAGCTCAATTGATCATGCATATGTAATAAGGCTCCAGTAAAGACACCAAGGAGGTAGCACATCCTGATCCGGGACATGGAAGCTATGTGTTGGAAACTGTTCCAGATCTTGCCCCAGGTATCTCTTCAGTTATATCCTTTGTGCAATAATAAAATTGTAACTATAAGTATGGTGTTTATGTTAGTCATCTGTTGTTGTTGTTACATGGCGTTGAGTCAGTTCCAATGTATAGTGACTCTATAGGTCAGAGTTGAACTACCACAGTTTCCAAGGAGTCCCTAGTGGATTTGAACTTCTAACCTCATGGTTTGCAGCCATTGCACTTCACCACTATGCCACTAGGTTCTCCCTAGTCATTTAGTGATGCTTTAGCAGAAACACAAGTGGATGGCTTTAGCCATTTTATTTGTCACAGTCCAGTAAGCTAAAAGTTCAAATTCAAGGTTTCAGGTCCAGAGGAAGACTTTCTCTGTTGGCTCTCACGGAAGGCCCTTCTCAGCAGTCTTACCCTGGATTGGAAGCTTCTGAGGTACAGGGACCCCAGTCCTTTCCAAAGGATGTGCTCAGATCCCTGCACTGCTTTGTTTCTTTATGGTATGAGTTCCCCAAATCTCTCTGATGGCTTCCTTCTTTTATGTCTCAAGAGACTGCCTCAAGGCCTCGAATAATCTTACCCATTGAGTCTTGCCCCACCCACACACTGTCTGTCCTCTCTTACTAACATCATAGAGGTAGGATTTACAACATGGATGATCATCACACAGTGCCAGGAATCATGGCCCAGCCAATCTGCCGCACACATTTTTGAGGAACACAATTCAATCCATGACAGTGCTTTCTGAGAGTTTTCTGAATTTTTCCAGCAAATTATCAAATCCAAGAAAGTGATAAAAACCATCAAGTCAGAAGTAAGTCAGGCTTGGGGATTCTCTCATTTATGGCTGATATCGTGAGGAGGTATCCTTGAATTTGCAGCCAGAAGGTAAGAACTCGGGGAAAGGGAAACATGCAAATGCAGGCTTGCAACTGGCATCTGAATTCTGGGCAGACTTGGCAGTTAAATTTTAATTTAACTTATGCCTCAAGTATTCTCTCTAGATGGTTTTAACATAGGTCCCCTCAGAATCTAAGGATTAATTCTTTGATACACCTAACTCCAAGAAAAGGAGACCAATTCACCTTGTTTTGAGTATGCATTGGATTTAATGATTTATTTCTAACAGAGTATACAAAATGAAAAGTAGTAACTTTTAGTACAGAAATCTGGCAAACATCACTTTAAACAAGTGACCAATATTAGCATATTATAAAAGTGACATCATGTAACCCCTAATGTAATGTGCTAAGAAGAGCTTATCACTTCTGTGCTATTCTTCCCCAAATTATAAGATTTCATGAGAAAGTATCAGACTAAGCCAAACTGAGGGACACTCCATAACTACCTGACAATATTCTTCAAAAGTGTCAAGATTACCAGAACTTTCTTCTGGGGTGATGCTGGGTGAGTTTGAATTTCTCATCTTCTGAATGGTGTTATGGATTGCATTATGTCCCCCTATCCACCTCCCCAACCAAAAATGTGTATATGGATGTGGCATGGCCGTAAGTGTCAATATGGTGTGATGTGTTGTGAACGTGGCCGCTATGACAGTGGTAAAGAAGAAGGAACGTCAGCTGCTTCAGTGAGGCAGGACTCAGTCTACAAGCTTAGGGTGTGCTGAGCTCATCTCTTGCGACATAAAAGAGAAGTAGGCAGAATGTTGGGAACTTCATACCACCGCGACAGCAGCTGTGAGAACAGAACACAATCCTTTGGACTTGAGGATTCTGCATCAAGATGCTCTCATGTTGAATTTGGACTGCTAGCCTACAGAATTGTGATAATTTCTTATATACACAGATTTGTAGCTTACTGGACTGTGACAATAAAATTTCTCTTTGGAAGCTCTCCACTTTGTGGTATTTTCTGTTAGAGCAGTACCAGCTGACTAAGAGTTAGTGAAAGAGTGCTAAGTGTTTGTGTTACTTGGGTATCTTCAACACTAATACCATTTTACATTTGCAGAATAAATTTAAGCCTTGCAGGTTCACAGCCTGAGATTATTCAAGTGAAACAACTATACCAAAGCTGTTGCTGAGTCAACTCCAACTCATAGCAACCCTGTAGAACAGACTGCCACATAGAGCTTCCAAGGCTGTCATTTTTACAGAAGCAGACCATTCCATCTGTCTCCTCTAGAGCCACTCGGGAATTTGAACCACTAATCTGTTGGGCTACAGCCAAGTGCTTTAACCACTGCACCACCATGGTTCTTGGAGCAATTATATGGATCCATAAATATAATAGATATGTTTTTAAATATATGCTGATTTAAATAGACCAAAGTCAAGTCACCAAAAAGGAATTATTTTATTGATTATATCGATCATCAGAAAGAGCTTTTCCTTTGCAAAAGAAACCAAAATAGAAATTTACCTAAAAAACATTTGAAGTGTGCACCTCAAATGAGAATGCCTTTCTGATTTTTTCATTTTTCAGATCCTAGTAGGAGGAAATGTAAAGAGTGATCGAAGCTGTAGACACTCTTCAGATGTGAAGGAATCTTCAACAGGAAGAGGGGTTAAGAAGTTAAACCACGGCAACAATGACGCGTCAGTGAAAGGCATGTTCCTTTTCATTCCTATGGTTTAAACGAGAAAAGCTGTCATTTGAGTGAATAGACGTTCTTTGAGTCATGGGTGGCAATGCAAGTTGGAAGCTTATCCTGACGTTCTAGCCCGGATCTGAAGTCCTTGATTCTCAGTCTGACAATTCCCCTGCAGCTCTCTGGCGTGCTCCACTTATGCATGCCATGGGGATTATCTGGCAGCAATTACAAACTTTCCTCTGTGTAGATTTCTGGTCTTTAAGTCAATTTGACTTGTATATTTAAATTTTTCCTATTGCTGTCTTTAATCTTAGTTAAGTTGGAATTCACAGTAGTCAAAGTTAGAAACAAGACAGGTTTTGGACTAATTTGAAAACATGTAGGCTGTTGTTAGACACTAGCATCGCTGTAAACATGAGGGTGAATAAACACAGATACACAAACATTCTTAGGTAGTGCCTTGCTTTCCCACAGTGAGTACAACGCTGCATTTAACAGAGAAAAATGGAGTGGGTCATTGGAAGGACTGCTTCCAGGGTAATTGAGTGGAAACGAACAAGTCAAGACTAGCTTCAAGTATGTTTGAAACTATGCCTAAGGACCTAGATAAAGGGTCACAACTGCAGATTAGATGGAAAGCAACACGGTTTGACCCACCAAATGGACCAATAAAAAATGCCACAACTACAACTCAGAGCACAGTGTTGGAGTCTTCAGTCAGTGTTCATTTGCTAGTCAAAATTAGCCTATATCTAGTCTATCTGCTTTTGTCTTCTGAGAAAGTATTTGAGAGCTGAAACATCCCTCAAAGAAGTTCTCTGAGAATGGTACCCTGTGCCTTCTGCTCAGGTCACCTGCCAAGAGGGTGCTACAACCACTGCTTCCACATCCTACGATTTCCTAGTCCCCAGCTGCCTGCCAAGGAACTCTAATGCACAGTGGTTAAAGCTTTCAGCTGCTAACCAAAATGCAAGGTTGATGATTTGAACACACCAGTCAATCAGTGGGTCAAAGTTGTGACAGTGTGCTCCTATAAAGATTAGAGTCTTGGAGACCCAATGGAGACATTTAATGCTGTCCTACAGGGTTGCTATGAGACAGAATCCATTGGCAATGGCCAATCAGTGTCAACAGGTTTGGTATTTGTCTTATCAATCTAGTTCAAGATCAAATGTTTGGCTGTGCTACACTCAGAAGAGCGCACCTAACTCTGCCTTGGAAGTCAGCCTTTCAGAACTCTACAAGACCGTGCCCCTCTCTGACCTCTATATGGATTCCCAGACATGCTCTGGATACTCCAACCCTGACTTTCACTTGTGGTTCTTGTCTGAAAGCAAGTCTTACTACCTCTCTTTACTCCAGGCTAACCAGTAAGCTCCTTGAAGCTTTCCTTTGCCAAGCTATGTCAGTAGGAAAAAACAACAAAAAAAATATTGGTGATGGCTGGGCAAAGTCTGCCTGAATTAAACAAATAAACAGAAGATCAGATCATGATAGAGCTGTCTAATAGTTATGGAGATAATTACACTATATTGGTGTAATAGGGAGTAATTGAGTTTCTGTTGAGATGGTATGGGGAAGACTTCTTGAAGGAGATAACTTTAAACTGACAGGCTAAGAAAGGACCATCCTGGTGAAGCCTTCCTGCCGGAGGGATCAGCAGAATCAAAGGCACCCCATCTTGTGAGAATAGGAGACCTGTTCAAGGAACACAAAGTCCGAGTGTCTGGAAGACAGTGACAGGAGTAGAGTACTAATGGACGTAGCCGAAAACTGGGTTGGTGCATCATATGGGGCTTCGTAAAGCAGAGTTTCAGTCGTGATGGAGTCAATTTCAACTCACAGCAACTCCACGTGTATCAGAGTAGAACTATGCTCTGTCAAGTTTTTAATGATCGGGTTTTTTTTGAAGTAGATCACTAGACTTTCTTCTGTGGCATCTCTGAGTTTACCAAAACCTCCAACATTTTGGCTAGCAGCCAAACATGTTAAAAGTTTGTACCACCAGGTTAAGAAATTCTCCATGCACTAGAAAGCTGCTGGATTTTTAAAATGGGCATGACACAATTTTAGTTTCCTTTTAAAACAATCTCTATGGGTTTTAGGACACAAGGATCAAAAAGATTAATTAAGAATGTACTGGAGTGATCAATGGACACGACTCGATGGCAGTGGGTTGCAGTGATCAAGATTGATGAAATGTAGACGTTTTAGGAGAGGTACAAATTTGCCTCTTGGTGCCTCCAGGTCCTTCCCTTAAAGGGAAGACCAATCCCCTTTCTAATTAACACATTTCTTCTTTGCATATGTTAATACTTCAGTGAGGTTAAAGCCTGATTTCCTGCTTTTGAAAATATCTGCCTTAGTGCACCTTGGAAACCCTGGTATCATAGTGGTTAAATGCTACAAGCTGCTAACCAAAAAGGTTGGCAGTTCATATTTACCAGGTGCTTCTTGGAAACTCTATGGGGCAGTTCTACTCTGTCCTGTAGGGCCACTATGGATTGGAATCAACTTGTTCTCTGAGACTTAAACTATGAATCAAGAACTAACCAAATCCACCACAGCCTGGGTTTTGCTGGTTTATGATATCTTGATTTATAGTTTAACTCTGAGAGAGCAAGTTTACCATCTCTTCTCAGGACACCCTCTGTTGCACCATCCCAATGTGCTGCCTACACTGTCAACCCAACCAACCCAAGCATGGACACATTTGTTTAGACTTCTCTTTTTTTTCCTTTTTTCTATTTTTTTAAATAAAGATTATTTTTAAGTACTTTTTGGAGGTAGGAAAGATTTAAAGTTTGAAGGCAAAACAAACAAACAAAACACCTTCCAGGTTCTTTTCACATCATTTCATGAATACAACTGATAAAACTTAAACTAAGACATATGAAAATGTTTACCTTGGAGCTATTTATATTAATAATAATAGCACCCCAAATCTTCAAAGAAACAGTTCCTAAGACCAGCAGCTTTAAAATTGGTCATCACTCTCAGCTTCCCCCATCCCTCTCTCAGGTTCAGAAGTCTACTCTACAGTGGTTTTATAAGTTCTTAAGTAGGTCGTGTTGCTTCAGAAATGTGGGAGACAGAAGATAATGCAAGAAACAGCCCCAGCCCACAGAAAGCCACTGCCAACAGAGGAAGAGAGATCTACATCCAGTTAGAATTCAGTTTGGATAGGCCACTGCTGACCCCAGAGTGCTCTTGTACTAACTAGATCAAACTTACCCTTTGTCAGATATTTTCATCTGTCATAAAATTTTTGTAGTATGTGAATATGATTAGAATAAATCATTGGAATGCCATTAACTTGAAATTTACCTAAATATATCTCCAGTGAATCTGGTGCCCTTGAGGTGTGGCACCCTGCACCGCACACCTCCTGCACAGCCATGCACAGCAGTCTGGGTGAGCACTTCACGGCAAGACAATCCCGGAAGACACAAGGAAAGGTAGATGGATAAGAAAGAAGAACTCAGCTTGACCGGCCAAGAAATACCTCAGGGAAGACACAAAGATGCCTTAAGTTAAAACATCCTAAGCAAAACATCTCCAAACCAAAGATCATTAAGATCGAGTGTATTTGGAGGTTTTACACTAAGATAGATAAACAACAAAATCTTCTTTCTGCAGAAAAGAAAATTGGACTTGTAGGCAGCACCTGGTTTGTGTAACGCTACAAAAGCCAAAGGCAGAGTTCAGATATGTTGCGTTCAGTCTTCTACCTTCCCCCAGGTTATGCCATTTCCTCATTTTCTCATGTCTTCATCTTCACAGTCTTGATACATGTGTTTTGCAAATGTAACAGCAATTATTCCGTGATGGACCTTCCAGTGGCTGTATTCTTAACAAGTAGGACTATACTGTTTTGCAGTACAAAAGCCAGAAGTTTCAGTATTCTTTAATTCACCAGGGCTGCTACCCTTCCTACCTCTCATTTATCCAGAAACTGCTGAAATTGCTAATCCATTTTTCCCTCATTAGTCAACCCTGGCTGACGCACTGGTTAATTAGGTCTGCTGCTAACTAAGAGGTTGGAAGCTTGTCTACTCAAAGGCACATCAGAATAAAGTCCTGGTTATTTATTTCAAAGAAAAAAAAAGCCATTAAAATTGCTGTGGATTGCAGTTCTATTTCGACACATATGCGGGCACTAGTAGTCCAAATCTGAACCATTGTACCAGTATCTAGGGTATCCTTTAACCAATGCACTCATACCATGCAGTGTCTTTTGCAATAATTTTTTTTTTAGAGCCTTCAAATGTTTTGAGGTAAAGGGTTAAACCTAAGCAATTCTAAGATATTAAATGCTAGCTTTCCAGAAGTATAGGAGCCAAATAGTGGTGGGGAAAAGTATAAAGATAAAAAAATTGAAATAATATCTACTGTTGCTTAATAATTACAGAATGTGTGGGCTATCCCAACTGCCCATGTACTTAAAGCAGCAGGAATCCTACCTTGTCATAGGACCACCAGAATTTACAAACCCTCAGGAAGAGGGCTAACTGTGGTTAAAACAGATTCATGAAGATTAAATTAAAGGAGGATTGTTTACTTGTTTATTCATTTTTTTCAACTTGTTTCCCTTTGTCATTCAAGACAGTCACAATTTCACAAACAAATAAATATAATCACAATTTCACAAACAACCAGATATTAAAAATCTATTTCCCTCAAAAAGAAATACATAAAATACATTTACTTGTTTAAAATTGAAATTCAAAAACGAGAGACAGCATTTTAACTTCATTGGGCATAGTACCCTGTTATTTTAAAAACCTTGGTCAAGAACTATATGGTGACCAGATACCACCAATGACTACAGTACACAGTACAGCGTCCCTGATGCAGCAGAAGAAAAAAACTGAGTGTGCAAAACTAGAACTAGAACTCTATTAAAAATAAAGACCAGACTTGATGGTCTGACAGACTGGAGGGTCCGCTGAAGACATGGTCACTGGACTCTCTGTTAGCCTAGAGCTGACGCCAGTCCTGAAGGCAGCTCTTCAGACAAAGATTGGACTGGACTGTAAGACACAGAGTGACACTGGGAAAGAGTGTGCTCTTGGCTTAAACATATATATGAGGCTGTCTGAGCAGTTCCTGTCCAGAGGGTGTGATGAGAGCTTGGAGAGGGATAGACACTGGCTGAATGGATACGAGAAGTACTGGGTGGAAAGAAACGTGCTGTCTTAGCGTGGGCAGAGCAGCTAGAGCTGTCTAGCAGCGAGGGGTAAGGGCTTTTGTACAGCAAATTGACATGGATTATAAACTTTCACTTACAGTCCAAGAAAATATTTTTTAAAAAGCAAACTTGGTCAAATTCTTTTTTCTACTCATTTCAGTAGGTACAACATGCCACTCTCTCAAACTGTTTTTCCTCCCCCACATAGTTCTTCCTTTGAAAAAGTTCCTGCTTTCCTCTACCTCCTTAACACTATTTTTCATACATGTGTATATACACACACACAAGTTCATACTCAAGAAAGCACAATCATGCATACATACCACACGTATTTAGACGAATAGCTCAATTCAAGGGAAGACATTTTGCTATAAATTTGCAAGAACTGCTCATTTTCCAGCCTTCTGCAAATTCATATCTCTATGTCACTTTCCTTTCCAGAATTTGCCCCTTCATTTTTTTTCTTTCTCTCTCTGTCTTTTTTTCGAGTAGAAATTTAAGTTCATGCCTATTGGAAAATTAGGCAAATATGAAGCCATTCAAAGCAGTTATTTTCTTGTTTTTATCTGACTGTTCAGGATTAATGGTAAAAGTTTCCATACAAAGTCTCAGTAAGATCATTTTTATGCTCAGCTTTAAAAAACATGTTTCATGCCTGATTCATGTGCTTTCCCTGGCTCATCCCAATGGTTTTTATGTTTTCCAGAGAGACAAAATTATTTTCTATGATAAGAGTAAGCATCGAGGTAGACATGGCTTTCCTTTGTTTTGTTCATTTGCTGTACTGTGTTGTTTAACAAACATAATTTGTTTACTAAATTGCAAGAAATTAGGGACAAAGTCGCACCTCAAAATCTAAACGTAAACAAATCAAAACTCACTGGATTGCCTATGAGAGTCAGAAAGTTGGTTTTGTCACAGATGCCTACTTCAGTCATGGATATATTTCTTTTTGAAGGAGTACATGTAATTTTAGGAGTAATCAGACTGTATTTTACAAGTCAACTATCTTAGCTACTACACGTTAGAAAGTGAAATGGTTTCATAACTTGTGTGATAATTACTAAGCTTGAAGATGTATCTGATTTGGGCACTATATCAAGAGTATTAACTTGTCATGATTAGATTATCTAAATGCAAAATGTGTAGTAGAGATTGCTTCCTGGAGACAAAAACAAAAAGCAATAGGGAGGAGAATCTTTGAACTTTAAAGCCTTCAGAAGTTTGAGGAAAGTTAGATAAAATGTAAAATGTCAAATAGACTACATAAAGAGGTACTTACAATATTCTTCACAATGCAGAAGATTGGATTAGGGCAAAATGTGAACATAAAGACTTCTCAATTAAATGAATTTGTTGATACACAATAGTACCTTAATACCAATACTTCACATTTGTTTAGCGTTTTTAACTTTTAAAAGCACTTCACATCTACCATAACATTTGTATGTAATTTGATTCAAGGTAAAATTGCCATTGTAGTGAGTGTTAAACTACAAATAATTTAAACAAACAATTTGTAAAGGTGCATTTCAACTAGCACTTTTAAAGTTCTTTCAAATATGCAACACTGAAGTGTTAGCATTAAAACTGATGTCTGAGGAATTAGTCTAATCCAGAAAAAAAATTAAAATTAAAATCTAGGATCTACTTAGGAAGGGTAAAGAATTAAAGAAATAACCTGGGTAAATAATAGAAAAACAAATCTTTAAAACGTATGGTATTTACCTCTATATTTCTAATACACTAACCTGCAGTTTGGCAAGTTGAGGACCAAGAAATGGTTGACACTTACCTTTAAATGATGTGTGTAGGCCATGGGCCAGGCCAATGAAATCATAATTTCACTGGGTGGGAGCAACCACCAGTATATTTTGAAGCTAGCCACATTGATTCAATGAATGCTTAGAACACTGGTGCGATAGGATGATATAACAGTATTCATATCACTTATTTCAGTGTATAGCAATCACAGTTAGAGAAAATGTATATATCATAGCTGCATTCAAAAGAGACATGCTCTGCTTTTTAAAGTCCTTGTGTTATACAAACTCAACTTTTGCTAGTATAAAAACAGAGTATATGCAAATCACTGACTAGGTGATATTTTCTCAAAAAGAAATCTAGTTATCATACAATGGAAATATTGAATCTGCTATCCTAATGACTATAAATTCCTAATAAATTTTGAATTAAGGAGTACTATCTAAGAAGATTACCATCTCTCAAAACAGAAAGAAAATAGCTCAATATCACAGAAGTAAAATTATTTTACTTATATGTACTCTACATATAATTTTGACTGTGGGAAAACAAATCATATATATAGTCTCAATCATATTGAGTTTCAGTAAAAATATAGTGATTCTGTGCTTCTATTTAAAAGGAGGACATTCCTCTATGATCTTCTTCATCCTCATTTTTGTGCTGAGTCACATGTCTACTCTGTCCTTTACTCATAGTCATCAATTCTAAAAGATGATTGCATTATTGCCAATCACTAGGTCAGCAAAAGTAATGAAGCCTCTTCTACTCAGCGGACCAATGAGCACTGTGTGGCCTCAGCGTCTCCATAAACAAAAGAAAACATTAAGTGACAATCTTCTATGAGATTTCAGGAGCAAATGTCAATGCCATTGGGTTCCACCACGTGATAACCTTTTCACAGGAGTATCAGAATATGGCCCAAAAACTTTTCACTAGTATTTTAATTTGTAAAGCTATTACACCCTATGCATGAGCATATCTTTATTACAAACTACAACAATAAAGGTATTAGTCATATCTTCATTTAATTTAGAGCTAGTCTTCTGGGAAAAAGTTTCATCTCATTTCCATAACATTTTGAATATAACTGATTATTTGCACTGTTATCAATATAAGTTGTGGCCCAAGGAAGTCTATTTGATGCACCTAATAAACTTGAATGCACTAGAACATGGATATCCCAGATGGCTGAATCTTTGAACAGCTAATTATGGCGCACCCTTGTTTCATTTTTCATAAGAATAATCTACTCTGGACATCAGCCAAAAATGAAGGTAGGAGAGTTTTTTCTCTCTTTGCTAACAGGACAAGCTGTGTTTATGCATTGTGATTAGCCAAACAACTTATGTGATTACTCCCATAAACATAATTATTTCTAAAAATTAATGAGGATTTTTACATCCAATCTATCTGATCCAAGAGGTAGGATCATCCTTATGAATTATCTCCTATAGTGTGGATAACAGTTATATATTAATATAACATTTTACATAAATGCTAAAGTAATGAAAGTTCATTTGTGCTTTTAATGAGGATGTTTCTATGACAGTTTTGTGTACAGTTTCTGAGAGAAGTCATTTATTTAAAAGCCAAAAAACTTAATGGAATAAAAGAAAGTCAACACTGTATTTAGTTTAGCATTAAATGATAGATTCTTTTACTGATTAGAGTTAATACACTAAAAAATAAACTTTATTCTGTGAAACATGAACAGCCTAGAATTTATACTTCATTCTCAGAGAGCAAGGAAATCTTCAGGTCCTGTTACAAGTTGATTATCTGAAACAGTTAAAGGAAAAAAAAAAATGTAGTGCCATATACGGGTACATCCTAATTGAATTGTCCACTTCATTTTGTCCATTCTGTAGTGTAAGCAATAGGGTAAATCCTGTTTTTAGCTATGCAGGATAAAAGTCTATTTGAAGTTGGAATCTATAGCTGGCTTTTCACAGTAAATTGACCTTGCTCGGCGCAGCCAATGTCATAATGCTCTGCTTTATCTAGACTGAGAGAGAAAAATCGCAAATTGCCTCTGCATGATTAGTTCTGCCACTTCAAACGTGTTTCTTCCGAGTTGGCTTCCACACTTAGTGCTAGAGATATGTGCCACTGGGAAATGCTGAGCCCCGCTGAACTGCTCCAATTAAATAACCCTTTCAGTGCCAGGTTATGTAGGTGGGCTTAGCAAGGCAAGTAAGAATTACTCTTTAAATCAATAGTAACTTAAAAACATTTTCCATAATGTTAAAAACTTTTTTTAAAAAAGGTATTGCTTCTTATTCAATACATCAAATCAAATTTAATGCAAAATTTGATGTGGTAATAGAATTGAAAGTTGAATTTGAGAATTAGGCAAATATGTTTCAGCCAATAATAGGACAGAAATGGTTGCTTGCTTTGTTTCATTTCCTGAAATAGCTGGATGGCTTTAGAAAAATTGCAATATTAAACACTATAGTGGAAAAATTACTTCCTTTAACATATAGAAATTTACACCCCATTTTAGAAACAGTTAAATCTGTGGTTGAAATTATATGAGTACAACCGAAATTTTATATGATGAAGGAAAAAGAAAAGCATAGCATGATCCATTGTTATAATAATATTCCAAAGTCCTTGAAGTAGAGGAGCCCTAGAGGCTCAGTGGTTAAGAGCTACCTGCTATGGCTGTTAAATGAAGAAAGTCAGCAGTTCAAATCCATAAGCCACTTTTTGTAAACCTTATAAAAGTAATTCTACTCTGTCCTACAGGGTCACTATGAGTCAGAATCAATTTGATGGCAATGTGTCTGGTTTTTAGTTTTGAAGTTGAGGCAATACTTTCTAAATAGATACAGACTGTTAACTTACAAAAACAAAAATAAAAACAACAGAGGAATTAATGTTTTACATATCCAATTAGAAAAGAAGCAATACAGTTCTCTGAATAAGCAGTTATGCCAAACAAATATTGTCCAAAAAAATCTCCCACCTCTGATTGACTTCTTAGACCCCTCACTGTAGAATCTAGTTTTAGAATTCTAAAACTAGTGGTATACTAACTTTATACCTAGTCAGATTCACCATCCAAAATACAGACATAATGACTGTGAAACCAAAAAGGAACCGCATTAGTTATGAAAACCTCAAAAACATAGTTAAGCTTGGACTCACTGACAACACTCTAAGAAATCTGTCTTACCTAAGTTAATGGATTTATCTTTTACTAAAAAAACAAAACAAAACAAAAAAGCTGCACAATCATAAAATTCTTAAGCCAGTGAAAACAGAGCAGGTGAGAGTATTAGAATCACTGAGAAAGTGCTTTGAAGTTTTTGGAGGTTTTTTTTGTCTGTTTGCTCAGCTCTTCAGACTAAACATTTATAAATATACAAAATCCAAATATAAACAGTGAGGTGCTAAATTCATTGGTTCCAGTTACCTGTTAATATGGAAAGCTATTGGTAACATATTTCTAATAAGGCAGCATTTTATTTTAGATATCATTTTATATAGTTAAAGTGAAACAAGGAGTACAAACCAAACTTAAAAGAATTACACAAATCATTGAGCTTAATTATATGTGTTCAACCTGGAAACTACAATATTATCATCTGTGTCATCTTCTGCCTTATTATTGTTGTGCTGATGCATCAAAAATTAAAGCAGATGTTTTTAAAAAGATATGTTGAGTGTGTTTAAAAAGCTAAATAAAATCAAATGCGAAATTCATAGCTCTGAATTGCGCTAAAGCCTATGTCTCAGATACAGATAGGAATGACCCCAAATAGATAGATCCAGTTAAAGGTGAAGGGAGAGTTAGAAATGTGTTACCTGACAAACAATTCTGCATGTCAAAAGATTTTGCTAACCACCCTGACACATTAATGACACATGTTGTCAACTTCTATTAATCCCTTTACAAATAATGACAGCACCAAGAAACAATTGCTTTCTCCATAAGAACTGAATGCTTTCACTAAATTCTAGGCACTTTTCTGGGTCAGAAATACATATATTTCTAGGAAAAGGAGAAATTAGGATTTATTTACTAGGTATATTGAGATTAGGCTATTATATATTAAGTAAAATATTGTTTTATTATGTGATATTCATAATCTTAACTTATTGTATAAAACATCACTTGTAGACATTTTTCTACACTTGAAGCTACTGGAATTCAGATTTGTTGTACATGTGGGAACTAGTTAAGTTGCTAAACAATAATTTTTAAAAAAGGGTATTTTTTAAATAAACGTGATTTCTGGAATGAGTTTTTTAAGTCATCAGAAAAAATACACACTGATGTTTTTAATAGTTTTTTAATTCACCTTAAGCTAGGGAAAACACATAAACACAGGAATGCTGACTGTGCCATACAAGATAGTAACATTAATCAACTACATGTTTCATAGAGAGGTTTTTCCATGGAAAAGCTAACTTAGCATCAGTGAGTTAATATTCACAAAGTAATTTGCAATAAACTATAAAGGCAATCCCTTTGAATTCTACAGCAGATTTTAGTTATTTAGTTTTACTGGCCCTTGATAAAATCCTCATGGGAAGGCATGGGAAAGTAGTGACTTTTTCTTCCTAAAATAAACTGCTAGCCAAAGAAATGCTACAATAATCCAGATTGCAAAGCATATTCACTGTGTATGCATGGGCGGCCTCCAAACTCTTAGCCCCATGTTTCCACTTGCTACTGTGGTTCATTTTCCTTAATACCACAAAGTGAAATATGCAAAGGTCACAGGTAGGATTAGGTCTCTACATACTTGAACATTCGCAATTTAAGAAAAAAGTCAGGCCACCAAAGTAGCACAGTGCCCTTAAGGGAGAACAATTTGCAGCCTAGTGCTGTGAATACACTTATGGAACACCAAGTGGGCTATATTCAATCAGAGAGCATCTTTCAAGCTAGTTACTTATTTTAAATCTGGGTTATGCTCAATTATTCTTTTTCATCCTTCTATCTACTTCTTTGCTACTATGAATATAGTAGGGGCTCTCATTCCCCCAAACCAAAGAAAAAAGAAGAAGAAAAGCAAATGGAAGGAAGCATAAGGAAGTGAAAATAAGATAATTTGGACTTAGCTATTCTTTCCATTTTCTTCCAAATTTTTTGTAGTATGCCTTAAATGTTTACTCCTTCCTTCACCATGTGCCTTCTCCTTACTCCCCTGCTCCCCAGCTCCTGCCATTGTCCTTTTACCATAATCTTCTTCTATGTAGTCGCTTAATCAAAAGACCCAGCCCTCATTCAGGTTCATTTATTTTACTGTGTTCCAGCATCTTCTTCTTCTTCTTCTTCTTTTTTTTTAAAAAAAGTCTCTTTTTGTGGCTGTTCTATATAACAGTAAGCAGAAGAAACTACAGTAGTCACCAGATTAGTCAAACCAAACAGATCATTGTCCTATCACCCTCAATTTTTGTGGCAGGACACTGTTCCAGTTCAACAGCTGTCTTTTTAGCTTCTCTTTAGCATTCTAAGCAAGTCTGCAGGGGGCTTTAAAACTTGGTATTCAATTTTCACCCAAGCACAATATATCAAAAAGCAAATGCTTCCCCTGAATGCTTCCCCATTTCTACAACAGAAATCAATATGACATTATTAGCCATTCCTAAAAGTTTTGAGCTATTTCTCTTTTTTGATTTCTCTGCATCCAAGAGCTGAAGGTGTTATTCCCATCCCTTTCTTTACTGTTATCTAATTTCTGTCAAGTACAGAACAAAATTTCCAAATAAAACATGAATCTTTCCACATGCAAGTTTCATCAATACACCAAACCCCAAAATAATAAAAGCAAACAATGAGTTTATGTTTCCTCCTTCTCTTTCTTGGTTAGTCTTCCCATTATCAAGACTCAAATCTGAACATGACATATGATCCATAATATGTCATTAAGATTTCTTATTCTACTGCCTCATCTCTATTCATTTATTTAGAACCATCATTAAGCCTTGAATATGCTAGAAACAGTGTACTCAAAAGCTAATGGAGCTTCCAAAGAAGATATAGAGATGGGAAATAAACATATGGGGAAAAAAATGCTTACGAGTATATATTATTGAAGAACTGCAATCAAAACAATGAGCCACTACTTTCTATACCTGTAAGAATGGCTGGAATCCAAAACATGGACAGCACCAAATGCAGGCAAGGGTGTGGAGGAACAAGAACTCTCATTAACTACCAGTGGGATGGAAAATGATACAGTCACTTTGGAAGACAGTCTGGCAAGCTCTTGAAAAAGCTGAACATAGGTTAACTAGACAGTCAAGCAATCTTGCTCCTAGGTATTCATCCAAATGTGATGAAAACATGTATTTACATAAAACTTGCACACAAATGCATATAGTAGCCTTATTCATGAAGGAACCAAATTTACCTTCAACAAAATTATATGTAAACAAACTGTGGTATTTCTATACAGAAGAGTGGTATTCAGTGGAAGGAAGGAAAGAAGGGAGGGAGGGAGGACGGACGGATGTAAGGACGGACGGACGGACAGACGGATGGATGGACTTGGAGGAACTTTAAATATTACTGTGTGAGAAGTTTACATGAAAACTAAATATGACATTCTGGAAAATAAATGTGACATTCTGGAAAAAGACAATAAAAATGATCAGTCCATGATCCATCTGCCGATTTGTCATATTGTGTTCCAGCTTGTGTTGCTACGATGCTGGAAGCCATAGCACTTGTATTTAAAATATCAGTAGGGTCATCCATCACAAACAGGTGTCAGCCAGGTTTCCAGACTAACATAGACTATGAAGAAAGGCCTTATGATCTACTTCTGAAAATTAGCCACTGAAAGTATTACAGATCACAACAGAGTCTCTCCTTCATGATCATTAGGATATACGGTTGCCCAACAGTATTTTTAAATTCTCAGGTTTATTGGGAAACCGGTTTCCCACTGACAGTGTGTGACACTGTAGGCAAGGGCCTTTATGACTGTTTGAAACCAAGGGAAGAGGTATATCCCACAAATCGCTGTTCTTACCGATGCTGTATGAGGTGTCCAGACTTGGGGTTAAAAAAAAATAGAAAGTTTGGAAAATTTTACTTGGAACTCTGGTGTTAGAATTAGTGTCACAAAATATATCCTATTAGACTCTAAAGTTAGGATTGTGAGAAGAGTCCAAAAAAAAAAAAAATCCACACTACCTATCAAAAGTTCAGGCATATTCAGTGATTCAGCCACTACTGAAAATACATGATATTGACAAAAATTTTAATGTAGAAAATAATTGACTCTTAAAAGGGATATTGTATGACATAGGGTTGGAAGATGAGTTCTTTAGGTTGGAAGGCACTACACAATACTCACAACAATGGACTCAAACATACCCACAATCACGAAGATGGTGTAGGATCAGGCATTGCTTCATTACGTTGCCTTGTGTTAGAGCTGACTTCACAGCAACTAACAGCAGTAAAAAGATAGTAGTTGGGTTTGTGGATGAGGATAAACAGGTCGAGCCCAGACTCTTTTTAATGGCAGTGAAACTATTCTGTATGATACTATAACAGTAGATACAAAGCATAACACATTTCTCAAAACTCACGGGATTGTACTGCAAAAATTATGAACCTTAATGTAAAGTATGGATTTTGTTGCTTTTTGGTGCTGTCAACGTGGCTCCAACTCATAACAAACCTCTGAGCAACAGGATGAAACATTGCCTGGTCATGTGACCTACTCATAATCGTTACACCTCAGCCCACTGTTACAAACACTATGTCAGTCCATCTCATTGAGGATCGTCTTTTTTTTCTGACCTTCTACTTTACGAAACATGATGTCCTTCTCCAGGAAATGGATTCTCCTGATGACATGCCCAGAGAACTTGAGAAGTCTCACCATTCTCACTTCTGAGAAGTGTTCTGACTGTATTTCTTCCAAAACAGATTTGTTTGGTTTTCTAGCAGTCCATAGTATATTTAATATTCTTCACCAACATCATGATTCAAATGCATCAACTATTTTTCAGCCTTCCTTCTTGATTGTCCATGTTCCACATGCATGTGAAGTGGCTGAAAATGCCATGGCTTGAGTTAGGAATAACTTAATCCTCAAAGTGATTTCTTTGCACATTCTGTAGCACATTTTCCCAGTGTAGTATGTCCTTTGATTTCTTGACCACTGCTGCTCTTGGGATTGATTGTGCATTCAAATAAAGTAATATCCTTGATGACTTCAATATTTTGTCTATCATAATGCTGTTTATTGGTCCACTTGCAAGGATTTTCATTTTCTTTACATCAGGTATAATGTATACTGGAGGCTGTGGATTTTTTTATTCATCAGTGGTTCAAGTCCTGTTCACATTCAGCAAGCGAGGTTGTGTCATCTATATATTATACGTAGTTAATGTATCTTTCTGCAATCCTGACATTACATTCTTCTCCATATAGTTCAGTTTCTCAGATTGTTTGGGCAGCAAACAGATTAAATAAGTATGGTGAAAAGATACAACCCTGACATCCACCTTTCCTGATTTTAACTCATGCAGTATTCTTTTGCTCTGTTGTAAACATTAGTTAATAATAATGTGTCAATATTGGTTCTTCATTTTTAACAAACTTGTCACAAGAATGAAAGATGTTAGTAGCAAGAGAAACCATGCAGGGGAAAGAGAGCTATATGGCAACACTATACTGTCTAGCACAATTTTTCTGCAAACCTAAAACTGTTCTAGAAAATGAAGACGATTACTTTTTTTTTTTGTAATGAGAGGATAAAAATGTCTGTCTTTACGTAACTCATTCCCTAATTGGGGACCCAAATACATAAACAATGTGGCGGTATGGTATTCCAGATTAATATGGAGTCACTAGCTATGGGACTGAATAGAACAACACTACCGGCCAAGAAAGGTAACTCAGGTGAAAAAAAGATTGTACGGGAAAGATACAGGTTGTATGAGTATTTTTAAACATACTGAAGAGGTTTCAAGAGGCAGCAGCTTTTCTTGAACTCGGCAGATAGAATCTCTGGATATGGAGTTGGACATTATTAGCAAACATAAAGTAAGGTAAAACATGAGCATGGATAAGACTTCAAAGGGGCAGATGCATTAGTGTTAGAAAAGGAGAGGAATGAAAAGGTAACTAGGGAGAATTCTAACAATCAAGGAGCAGGAGGACAAACACAGGAGTGAATGTGGGAAAATAGACACAAAAAAATTTTCCCAAGCACGCATACAGTCAGCATTTATACACACATATATATTTGCTCGTTAATTTATTCATTGAATCATTCTACAAATATCTACTAAGTAAACTACATGCTAGACACTGCAGTGCAGGGAAAACTGAACTGGCCTTAGCTTCGAAGCAGCTGACTGTGTGCCAGAGAAAATTTCAAAAGGGAAACGAGTCTATAATAAGGACAGGCATAATTAGTGAAAGAACAGTAGTTCCAAACTTCAGTTCACAGAGAACTCAAGATGACTACAAAGTTTATCTGTATTCATATCTCTCCTTTTTATCTACAAGCCTTTTATAGGTAAATGAAATAAATAAAGTGATTTTAATTACCTAAATAAGAGTTTAAGGTCACTACGAGTCAACATCAACTCAGTGGCCGTAGGTTTGGTATTTTGGTTAATTAAGAGTTTTTTATTTTAAAGAAATAAATATAATTTTAACTTGCATGTAGAAATGTTTTAGGGAAAAAAAATTTATATATATTTTTAAAAATGATTTCCAACTAATTATTTCTACTGTTGATGAAGAGCTCAAACATACCACAGCAAAACAATCATTTCAAATTCCCCCTTTTCCCTGTGATGTAAAGGACCTAGGTTTAGGCGAAGTACGGTGGCCTTTATCCTTGGCTCCAGATAGATAAAGGTCCCTTGGTGTAGGACTTCTGGGACATGCCAGAGAATTTGTGCCAGTGAAAGGGAAAGACATGGTCAGCTTATGTTAACCAGCTTCAGGTGGCAAGAAGTGGTCTGTTGTAAAGGACAGGCGGACAAAGACCCAGGACACAGAGGTTCAGAGAGCTTGCCGGTTGACAAGACCATCTCCCCTAAGAAGTGTGACAGCTTTCTCAGAAGCTACACTTTGGGAAGGCTCCCTGACTTAACTGTATAAATCTTTTCATTTGTATCTGTTTGGGCTATAATAAATCTGGAGTTCTAGATATGGAATACTCTCCGTGAATTCTATGAATCTTCCCAGTGAATCATTGAACTCAAAGAGTTAGTAGGAAGACCAGAAACTAAAGATACCACGTGCACTCCCAAGCTAGTGGCTGCCATCCTCACTGTTTATTCAGGAAGGTGGAGGGGGAGACCGGGAAAAAGCATGAGAGGCTCTCTACTTACACATAGACACAGTTTACTGCTCAGCTGCTAACCAAGTGCTTGACAGTCTGAACCCACTAAGTGGCTCTGCAGGAAACCCTGGTGGCATGGTGAGTTAATTGTTAAGTCCTCTAACTAAAAGGTCAGCAGTTCAAATCTGCCACACACTCCTCGGAAACTCCGTGGGGAAGTTCTACTCTGACCTCCAGGGTCGCTGTGAGTCGGAACCGACTCAGTGGCACTGGGTTTGGTTCATTTATGTGGCTCTTCAGGTGAAAGACCTGGTGATCTGCTCCTGCCAAGATTACAGCAAGAAAGCCATGTGGGACAACTCATATCATGGGTTGATATAAGTCAGAATGGATTAGATAGTACCCAGTAACAACAACAAAGTAACTAAATGACAAGTTCTATTGCCACCTTTTTTTGCTTTACACATTTTAAAATATATTTTAAGTTACTAATGTCCAGGAGGAAACTCTGGTGGTCTAGCAGGTAAGTGCTAGCTGTGTCTGCTAACCAAAAGGTTGGCAGTTCAAATCCAACAGGTGCTCCTTGGAAACTCTATGGAGCAGTTCTACTCTGTCCTACAGAGTCACTATGAGTTGAAATTGACTCCATGACACTGGGTTAATGCTTAGGAAACCCTAGTGGCATATTGGGTTAAGTGCTACATCTGCTAACCAATAACCAAAAGGTTGGCAATTCAAATCCTTAATGACATTTTTAATGCTAATAATTAGTCCCAGACATCATTTATTCCACTAATATTACTATGCAACTGCTCTCTCTCCTAGGTGCCCAGCACCAGGCAAAACTCTGGAAATAAAACAGAGAGTGGAAGTCATGCTTTTTTAACATAATCTATTGCAAAGGGAGTCAATCCCAGATTGCTTTTATATTCTTTCTAAGCAGTTAAAGCATTCTCTGCTCAGAAAAGTGTAGCCCTGTAACAACAGGAGAAATTAGCACGTCACTGATAACAGCAGCTTTCCTCCTTTGTCTAACAGTTCTTCACACTTCAAGATGCCTAAGGTTTTTTTTTTTTAATCAACTTTATTAAGGTGTAATTTACTTACAATGAAATTTACCTATTTTAAGCATTAGATGAGTTTTGACAAATTCCCATGTAACCACCAGCATAATCACGTTTTGCTTATCTTAAAAGGACTCATATCTGGACCGCTTAATTGAAGGGTGCACCATAATGATTAGGGAGCAGATCAGCACTTAGACATCAGCACTCCCTCCTAACGTGCTAAGTAGAGTCATTACGCAAAATGAATAACTCTAAGTGTGAGGACATCCTCAACAACCTCACTCCTACTTGTGGGTTGAAAATTAGGCATAAGAAGGCCAGTTGCCAGATAATACTGTTGCTCTGAGGCTTGTGTACAAACTGAAAGGTTGAAGAGTACCCTTTCAGCACCAGGGTTCGTTCCCGGAGGATCTTGTCTCCCTTGCATGGCTTGCGCCAGCCAAAGCTGTGTTACTACAACCTCTTAGCATTCTTCTTCATGCTCAGCCTGTAGACAAACGTATTGTGCTGTCTAGAGTGTCCTCTTCACCAACACATTCCAAGCTGCTTTGGCTCGACAGAATCTAAACTTGGGCCTGATGACAGATAACTAAAATCTTTTAAGAGAACTCCAAAAGGAAAATGAAGAAGGAACTAGAGCTGCATGTCACCTCACACTGTGTTGTCAGCTACTTTAGCTGACTGAGAAACACAATTCTTTCGAATGGAAGAAGTTTCAATGATAACCTTGTTGGGAAACGATATCAAAGGACACAAGTGTCACTTTTAAAGGTGTAACTTAGTATTATCAGCACTGTTAATTTCTCTGGCTACTTTAACTCTTAAAACTGCTGTAGCGTTGGTATCACTTAGCACAAGACTAGTTTATCAGTGAGGGCCAAGAATGCTGTCTAGGTAGAAAACATGCACTATATTTTTTAGGACGACTCAAAGTTAAGGTACAAAGCACTCATTAAACTGTAATTTGCCAGCCAGTTGCCTTAAATTGGATTCCATTCTTTACTCTTCCTGGGCCCACTGTTTTCATTCAAGATGTCCAGTTTGTATTTGGAGGTTATCATCATTTACAAGTTATTTAGCAGCAATTCTTAAAAGAGCAGACGGTTTTCATTTAGTAACAGTCAAATGTATGGGTCATATTTGGTGGTCTTACTGGAAAGATAGACTGGTTTATAGAAGCTGAAGTTTATGATTTAGGTTAAAAAATGAAAGATTAATACATTAAGTATCTAGAGAATTGGTCAAAAGTCATACACACATGTCTTTGTGTGTGTGTGTGTGTGTGTGTGTGTGTGTGTGTATCTACTCAGTGGTTAGTTTGTTTTCTCTATTGGTATGTGAATACCAAAAATTGTTTACTCCTAATGTTATTTCTTTAACTTCTGGAAACTGAGTCAAAAAGATAAACAGCCTCATGTATCAAACTATTTTTAAGTGTCTAACAAAAAGTACTTATTCTCAAGCCTTCCATCATGAGTCATAAATATGTGCCTCAAAACTTGCATTATGAATTATAGATGCTGACCCAACCTATGAGGAGTTCTGGTGGTCCATTTGTAAAAGTGCACAGCTAGTAGCAAAAAAAAGTCGGCTTTACAACCCAACCCAGCCAGGCTGTGGGAGAAAGATGTGGCAGTCTGCTTCCGTAAAGACTTACAGCCTTGAAAATCACATAAACCGTTCTGCTCTGTTCTATAGGGTGTATGAGTCAGCATCAACTTGGTGGCTGTGGGTCTGGTTTGGCTTGATTTGGTTTGGTTACTCACTCTACTCACCACTACAACTTTGACATATAAGGGTTCTATTTTAAATAAATCTCAGTTATAAATCGAAAATATGGGAACAAAGATTATTTTGTAAGAATGTTTTCCAAAAGAAAGTAATTAAAGTTGGCTATAATAATTTATTGAAATCTTATATTAAGAACTCAGAGAAAATGTCAATATTTCATCTTGCTTTCTTTTATCAGTTTTAAAATAGACGCACAATTAAAATTACTAAGAAAGCATGTAAGAATCATTTACTTTTTCTGTATTAGTCACTTTAGTAAAACAGGCATCTTCATTATAACAATGTTCAGTTTTAAAAAACCCAATACAGATGATTTGACTGTACTTTCAAGGGCTCTCAAACTGTACTACAGTTGAGCATAGCTACCTCCCTGCCATTCAAGGTTTACCTTGATAGTGAGTGTCTATAGCTTATGGCTGGATTTATAAGTGCATCAGCAAGTCTCTACAGAAACCTAGTTTCTGGAAATACGGGCAAAAAAAAAAAAAGAATATCATTATCAAAATATTTTCAGTGCCTAACTTTAGATATAAAGTGTTTGCTGAAAATTAACCCTTTGTCAGATTGAAAATAGTACAGAGTTCTGAATGTACTTCCAGATTGTCTAAATGTCACTAAAGAGATATTTTTAAATGTCTAACACATTTAGGAAGGCTAGTGAAAGAGGAAGGGCCTCAACAAGACGGACTGACACAGTGGCTGCAACAACAGGCTCGAACATAACAATGGTTTTGAGGGTGGCTCAGGACCCAGCAGTGTTTTGTTTTGTTGCACAGAAGGTCACTGTGCATTGGAAACAACTTGAGGGCTCCTAAATAACAACAAATACATAGAAAACACTGTTTTCTAGAAATTTAAACAAAATACTAACAAAACTAGAAACAAAGCTCATTGCTGTTGAGTCAATTCCAATTCACAGGACCCTACAGAGAAGAATACTAATACCCCACAAGATTTCTAAGGAGTTGCCTGGTAGATTCAAACCACTGACCTTTGGGTTAGCAACCGAGCTCTTAGCCACTGTGTCACCAAAGCTACTGACTTAGAAATGCAAAGAAAGAAAAAAATGTCAAGTGGCCTGATATTCTTTTCAATTCTCAAGGTTTTTTTTTTGTTGTTGTTGTTTGTTTGTTTTGGTCAAATAAAATCTTCCTGAATCACAATTGGAGACAAGTCTTATTTTTGCTTGCCTAAGAGTAAAAAGAACATTCCACCATCCCTACCTACAAGCCCACTCCTTTTAACCCATAAAGTATTCACCCCATGGATGAATAAGAACCAATCTCTGTCCTGTATCTGACAAGCAAAATGTCAATTCTTTTGTGACTAAAAATGTGGAATACAGTCTATTCACAATTTTTTTTTCTTCTAGATTAGAAGAATCTTCTTGGACCTATTACTCTCCAGCGACAATTATTTACTCAATGTGAAAAGTATTACTGTAGGACAAAATAGCACCATACGGGGGAATCACAAAGTAATAGCATATTGCATTTAATCAGAAAGAGCTATGTATCAAAAAGAAAAATAAAGCAATTCTTTTATTATTCCCTGGACTCTTTGACTCCTTGACACTGCCTCTAAACCACAAGGAGGGTAGATCTGGTATCACATTCTTGAGAGTCAAGAGAAAGTCTTTCCTCTTTAGTGCTGATTCTTGTTGTTGTAATCCTTAAATAAGTGCTATAATTTTTCATATGTCTCCAATGAATGCCCTAACCAGTCTTATATTTGGTATTTCCATTATCTTCAATTATTTGGTTACATAGCATGGACATAATGAAGAAATGCATAAAATGATTTCTAAAAGTATTAGTTTTCCATATTCTTTTTTAAAACTTCAACTATAATAACCAAAATTACAATGACTATGCCTTCTTTCAACAATATTTTTTTTAATGCATCAAATACTTGCTTTCTACCTCATAAAATTTAGTCCAGAGGGATTTCTTTAGTTTTCTTTTAAATTAAATAAGTTCCAAGTAGTCATGGATAATTGTAATTCCTTGAGTGCCTCATGCCAATGTCATGGAAATACATGACTTTCATTCCATTTCTAAAAGCATAACTACAGTCATTAATACAGGTGATTCTTTTGGATTCTTAGGTTGGCAGTAGAGAAATAGAACTAGAAAGAGTCCAAGAAACCTACAAGAGTAATGAAAATATTTAAGAATTCTAGCACTGTTGACAAGTGTACTATCAGGCTGAATCATTTTTGCTATCAGAAATCAAGTTTTACCAGAAGTTTGCTCAGAAGAGCAACAATGAGGAATACAGCAAACATTTAAAATTTTTATTCAAATTTAAATAAAGTAAAATTTTTTCAAGTTAGTAAGTAACGACTAAGATAAGCTACTTATCATCAAATAATGGTAGCTAATAATAACTCAGATAAGCCTATCATTCTGTTGATTTCTATTAAGTGAAAATACTTAAAGACCCTTATTCTGAAAAACTTAGAGACTAAAAATGTATTCCGTGTATAAATCAGGGTAGCATAGAGGAATTTATCACATTCATCTCCCAAACCAAAACCCACCGCTGTCGAGTCGATTCCAACTCATAACAACTCTATCGGACAGAGTAAAATCACGCTGTACAGTTTCCAAGGAGCACCTGGCAGATTAGAACTGCTGACCTTCTGGTTAGCAGCCATAGCACTTAACCATTATGACACCAGGGTAATGTATAATTATCAATATACGATTATTAATATAATGATTTCATAGACTATATCTCTTGCTATATTGGAGACCCTGGTGGTGTAGTGGGTTAAATGCCGCATCTGATAACCAAAAGGTCATCAGTTCAAATCCACCAGGCTCTCCATGGAAACTCTATGGGGCAGTTCTACCGAGGCCTCTAGGGTTGCCATGAGGTGGACTCAACTCAACGGCACTCAGTTGTTGTTTGTTCTTGCTAAATGTTTTTTTTAATTTTTAATAATATAGTTAATATCTAGATAAATTAAGCCTTGTGGTGGATTTAATTGTGTTTTCCCAAAGTGTATGTCTACTTTCCTAGGTCATAATTCCCAGTGTTGTGTGACTGGCCACCGCTTTGTCACCTGATGTGATTTTCCTGTGTGTTGTGAATCCTACCTCTATGTTATTCACAAGGCGTGACTCTCTACAAGATTAGGTCCTGTTTGAGTAAATCTCTTTTGAGATACTAAAGAGAGAAGTGAACCAAGAGAAGGGAAACCTCCTATGACCAAGAACATAGTACCAGGAACAGGCTGTTCTTGGAACCCAGGGTCCCTGCACTGAGAAACTCCTAGACCAGAGGAAGAGTGATAACAGACAGGGACCTTCCTCCAGGGCAGTAGAGGAGTAAAAAGAAAGCACGTTTCTCTGGACAGACTTACAGCCTCCTAGACCATGAGATAATACATCTGTCTGTCTTAAAACTGTCCACTTGTGATATTTCTGTTATAGCAACACTACATATCTAAGACAACCCCAAAATCACTACTTTTAGGGAATTAAAAATTAAGCATTTTACCTTACCTAACTTAATGGCTTTCTACTTGTTTCAGACATTTTGTGGAATATAAGTTTGGTAAGACTACCAAGGTAATTGCTGTCATGTATTAGTTCAAAAATAAATACCAATTTGACTCATAGAGACTCTATGAACAATAAACAGATGACTAGACATTGATTAAATAACTACTTGCACATACCTAGGAAACACTGGTGGCATAGTGGTTAAGAGCTATAGCTGCTAACCAAAAGATCAGCAGTTTGAATCCACCGGGTGCTCCTTGGATCCTGCATGGGAGAGTTCTATTCTGTCTTATAGGGTTACTATGAGTTAGAAGCGACTTGATGGCAACAGGTTGTATTTTTGGGTTATGCACATCTTAATCAACTTCCCAAAAGGACGTAAGCTGTGAATTGTTGTTGTTAGCCACCCTCCGGTCACACCCTCCCCAATATAGAGTCATGGTGACACCATGCATAATGGAACTGAATGTCACCTAGTCTGAGGCCATTCCCCATGATTGTTTGCAGAGCTGACCATAGAAATCCACAGGCTTTTCCCTGGTTGGTTTTTTGAAATAGACTGCCAGATCTTTCTTCGTAGTCTCTCTTACTTTAGAAGCCCTGTTGAAACCTGTTCAGCCTCAAAGCAACCATCACTGGTAGACAGCTGTGGCTGCACATGGGGTACATTGTCCAGGAACTGAACCCAAGCCATATAGTCAATATTTATTTTGATCACATGGAGCCTCACTTAATTACTGTAAAAGCTCAATTACATGGACATTGCTATCCTTGTTTTACAGATAAATCACTTGTCCAAAATTACCTCCAAGGTTGGTACCTGAGTCCGAATTTCTGCTGTACTTTCCCTGACATCAAATTCTATGCATTTTTCACTGTCTTAGGACATCCATGGGGCCTAAGCATATTTTTAGTTTTATGTAAATACCTAAGTAGCAGAAACCAATCCCAAGCCCACTATCCTTGAGTAGCATTCCAACTCCCAGCAACCGCAGAGGATAGAGCAGAACTGCCCTGTCAGGTTTCCGAGGCTGTAACGCTTCCCAGGGACAGACCACCACTTCTTCCTCCTTCAGAGCTGCTGGTGGGTTACCACCACCCCCTGGGTGAGCAGTTGAGCACTTTGACCACCAGGACCCTTCAGTGAGCACAAACAGCATTGCTAACACTGCACATCCTATTCTCGTTAGTAGAAAGAGCCGAGTGGAACATTTCAAAATTATAGCACTTACATTTTCCTCTTCCCCAAAATAGTTCACATGCATTTTTCATATCTTGTAATTTAGGGCAGGGTTTTTATTAACATATTTAGACACAAAGAAATTACGTAGTCTTCATAAACTCACATATAGATTAATTGGGAAGATCAGGCTGAGACCCCCACTGACTTCCAGTTAACATGGTATCTCTCACTTTTAATGGACCCCCTCCATGGCACAGACAGTTAAGCTCTAGACCCTAGCCAAAAGGTTGGTGGTTCAAGGAGTCCGAGTAGACTCAGTGGCAGTCTTAATGACAAAAAGGCACTTGGCTTGGCAATGTTAAATGTCATGGCATCTAATATTGTTCACAGAAGTCATCTGTACTAAGAACATTAAAATTTCATACAAATTAAAAAATATTGGGCTAGTGACATCATTCAAATTATTTTATTTCTGTGGTTACAACTCAAAGTGCTGGTGGGATTTAGGTAAATGTGGTTTCAAACACTGGCTTAGAGAACTGCCGATTTCACTTGTACAAATGTTTGCCTGAAGTCTTTATTGGCCAGGATCTAGACAAAACACCTAAAGAATGAATGAATGAATGAATAGAAATTTTAAGCAGTATTATTCTGTACCACTGCTGGCTACGAGAAATAAATAAAAGTAAAAAAGTCACATCTCAACTATCTAGCTTTAAACATGCTTCCCGGTTTAACACCTTCCTAAAAATTTCTTCCCATCAAAACGGAGAGAGAGAAATGAAAAAATTTATTTCAGCAAAAGTCACTTGCAGTATTTCTCCAAGAACAACAAGTTGAGAGGCCCAGGCACACATAACTCATCACTGTTTGTGTAAATAGGAGCTGCCCTGGGGCTTCAGAAATGTAGGCAACCTTTTTTCTTTTCAAATCTTTTTCTCTTCAAAAACTTCAGTATCTAATTAGTATATATCTCTGAACTTCTCAGTGTAGGTCAGTGTTATGCCTGTGGGAATAATGCTGTAGGTCTGTTGTAAAATAAAACCTGTAGTTTAAAAAGTATCACCTTGCATTACATGGAGCTGAGGTATTGCCTTCTCTCTTTCTTCGGGGTTTTCCTCGGAAGGAATGCACACTCGTCTACAATCCAGTCCAGGAACCCTCAGCAAGAAGCCAGAAGGAGTGGAGTAGGAGTTCATTTTCCCACTCTGGCTTGAAAACTTCAGACAGAGCAAGATTCTATTTTAATACCTGATGTGCTTGTTATGTGTTCATATGCATTTTTTTCCCATAAGGAATTTTAGTAAATATTTAGTGGTTTTTTTTATCCTGGTGATAAAACTGGAAAAAATGAAGGAAATTACCTCTCCCCGAAACTCCTTTACCGTTCAGCAACCACTTTTCTGATTTCCCTGCCATCATTTTATGGTAAACTTCTATGACTCAAAGCAAGTCACCTAACACCTCTCCTGCCCATTGAGAAAGCAATACCCCCAGTATTAATAGCATTAACATCACTCCACTATAGTATTGCTCCGTATGATCTCCGGATTTATGCCTATAACTTACACTATATTATTTAACGCTTTTTAATATAATGATCTATGTCTTCTACATATATGGTTTCCTTTGATCCTGTTGAAGTAGAGGGTGCGTGTAGGCAGAGGGCACGCCTTCTGTATCACTATGGTATCCCCAAAACACCTATAGCTATGTAGGCTGTTTTGCCTAAAGTGAGAGAATTTTTCTTTTCTTTATTGTGTGTTTGTTTTCTGATTACTGGCTGAATTTTTGCCATGTCTTGGTTAAACTGGGCAAATTACTTAATATCTCTCTTCCTCTTTTGTTATCTATGAAATTGAGATAAAAATAGCTGGCCTACAGATTCCCATAAGCAATAACGGTGTGGCCACTCTTGATTAAAGCTGAAATGTTGTCCATGTTAGATTAAGTTCTCTTTGGGAGTGAAGAAAGGCTTTAAAAGTGGAGTGGGTTTTGTTCAAAGTATTTCCTCGACTGTCCTTTTTCTAATTATTATTATAGAAAAGTCATGTATTTTAGGACTTAAAAAGAAATAGCAGAACTCAAGTGAGAAATGGAATAGTTAGAAATGCCTTTAGGTGCATCGACTTTGCACAAATGAATGCTGAAAGCCCAAAGTCTCCTTCGTGCTGCTCGGCCAATACCGTTTCCCGCTTATGTCCAGCACATACGGTGTGTCCCTCCTCGATGCAGGCTGAATGACATGGTTCTGATCTGTCAACAGCGTGGGGAAAACAGCACTTTGCAGCCCATTAATCTTGAAAAACTACTTCTTTGGCCACCTCCACTAGATCTTACATTATATTGACAATAGAAACGATCACTTCCTCACCCTTTTATTCTTTCCCAGCACTAAGAATAATATTTTAAATGCCTTATGCGATTAATGATATTTGTTGAAGAATCTAATTCAAAACAATATCACTGTTCATTTTCGACTTCACTGACAAGTTAAAATACAGAGAATATTGGTTATAGCTCTAATAATTTGCTTGCCCAAATAAAAAATAGGGGACATTTATACCATCTGCTATTAAAAAATTTAGGCTTTTCAAGCAGCTAATTGGCCTAGTGATTTAGGAAAAAAAAAAAAAATTAATGTACCTTTCGAAGTACTAATTTACATTAAAAAATCTGTAAAGGAACATTTGTGACTTTTGTAGGTTATTTGTGTCTGGGAATCACTTGCTTCTTCACATGAGCATACTTAGGAAAAGAAAGTGAAACTTATGTTACTAAATTTCAAAATAGCCTGCATGAAGAGACAAACTTCACTGCAGTCAAGCTGATTCCAACACATAGTGCCCCTATGAGACAGAAGAGAACTGCCCCACAGAGTTTCCAAGGAGCACCTGGAGTATTTGAACTGCTGACCTTTTGGTTAGCAGACACAGCACTGAACCAGCACCTCACTAAGGTTTCCTCACATGAAGAGATAGAGAGGAATAAGATGTCAGTCTACTTCCCACTATTTTAGTTCAATGAGCTTTGAGTTCCGTGAGGACAAGAGCTGCCTGATTTTTGGTCACCATGTTTTGCTAGTCCTTGGAACAATGCCAAGTAGATTATTCTGTCTCGGAGATATCCATGGATTCAACAAATAAGTGAAGGAGCCCTAATAGCTACTAATAAAATGGTAAGAAGCCCATACCCCACCAGCAGTTCCACGGAAGAAAAGACCTGGCAATCTGTTCCTATAAATATTACAGCCTACAAAACCCTCTGGGGCAGTTCTCTGTCACACTGGGTAGCTGTGAGCCAGAATCAACTTGACAGCACACAGTGACAACAGCTATATGGATGACAGTGCACTAAGTCCCAGAGAATGTGCAAGGGTAAAAGAGATCGATTCCTGTGCGCACCTATGGATCACACTGCTAGCAGTAGCTTAAATCCCACTGTTCAGGCTAGAGGAAGTGCGGTCAGCTTGGGATCCTTCCCGCAGTCTTTGATGGGCTGGACTGGGGACAGGTGCAGAGGAGACTTCTCACAAAGTTCCCTCTGCGCAGGATTTTGCACTCACCCCGTCCTCCCGCTCCACTGACCTCAGCACTCGGCTGCCAGCATGTCTCGGCCTATGCCATTCTCCACACTCCTGCTAAACAAGACTGAGCTGCACGGAAACCTCCACGTGAAAGTGTCTCTGTAAGGACTGGGTGCGTCTGGCTCTGAGCTTCACGTATTCTCAGGTTGTCTTTACATAACAAAGCCTTTGTGTCCCTAGCGGTACAGGATTTTTCTATCACACAGCCATCTCCTTTCCCAGACATAGAAGGGATATCTAGGCAAGGCCAAGTCAGACAGAGTCTTGGAATGCACCAGCAGTCACTTCTCCCTCTAACATCCCAAGCCCACTGTGCTAGTCAGGCTCCCTCTACTAATGAGTGACTTTCTCTTGGAGAGCTGTAGTCCCTTGTTTCAGCCTACCTGCTTCAGAAAAACCCACAGTCTTTCAAACAGATTTGCTTTTGCCTGACCCCCAACTATCACGTGTGTTTGTGTCCTTCATAAAGTGTTCTTTGGGCCAGTACAAATTACAGAACTTGTGAGGCAGCAGTTTCAGGGCGTCCCGCCTTCTGTGCCAGGCAAGGAGCTGCCAGCAGACTCTGCGCCATCTAGAAGCTGCTCTGCCCAGAACACGCACCATAAATCCACCCGAGGCTGCATTGCTACCGCCCCTTACCAGCCTCGCCAAGCCCGATCTCTGACCCAGCCCAGTGCCATCCCATACCCAGAGTGTGATAACAAATTCCATGATTGAAAGGAGACCAAAGCCATGATAGGAATGCAGAGGATGAAGCCGAATGGCAGGTTTTGTTGGGAAAGGAGCATGCTAGTTAAGTCATGAGAGTAGACACAATTTTCAGACAGACAAATAAAGGAGGAAAGGGTACTTACTCTACTTGGAAAAGACAGAATGGAAAAGGCATGGAGGCTGGAGATCAAAGAACCAAGAAGATGCGACCTGCAGACACTATTATAACAGACTGAGAAAGAGGAGGAAGGCGGAGGATCAGACACAAAAGGGAATGAATACGTTCTACAGCCACACAATACAGATGTTCAAAAGATGAAAACAATATATGTTTACCATCATTAAGTACACTGTTTAGAATTATTTTTAAAGATCTATGATATACATAAAATTGCTTAAATTTTGTGGCTTAAAAATGGCTTAAAATTGCTGAGTAGACTATGGTCTCACTTGTATAAAAAATAAGAAAACATTCTGATTGAAATATGTCCAAAAATGTATCAAAACTACCTGTGAGTGTTAGAAATATAATTTTATAATTTTTTCTTAGCTTTTGCTCTTCTCCTGTGGGTCTCGTGATGATATTTCAATGAATATATATTAATTATGGATTTCAAAATAATGGTAGCAGGAATACACTAAATGGTAGCAGCAATATAGGCAGGAGAGTTTCCAGGAAGAGATATTCTGAAACTGGAAATCATCTCTAGTTCTTACAAGAATATATTCATAATGCAGAAAACAATATTTCAGTGCATGTCAAAGTGTCATTAGTCTATGATGAGTATTTGTTGACAGGGAAAAAGTAATTTTACTTATTTTTCTAGCCAAATAAAATAGCTATAGATTGCATGATAACCATGAAAAAAAAAAAAAGCAAATTTAGAAAATCATACTCAGTTTCTCAGGGTGTCAACCCTGATTATTCTATGGAAAGTTTGGACCAAGAAGACAGGGCCAACGTGAACTATAAATTCATCTGGAAGTGAGAGGAGAAGAGGGAGGGACCGAGGGTGAGGCTGAGGGAGGGAAGAACCAAGAGAGGACAGAGCTACCCAGGAAAACTGCTCAGGATCTACAAAGAATCAGATGCTGCTGGGCAACAGAGAAGAAGCCAACAGAGAAGGAAGCTTGCCATGCTTCTCCGTATCTTCCCAGAAACAGATAGAGGAGGACACAAAAGGGAAGGAAGAGAGCACTGAAGACATCAGGGAAGGAAAGACAGAAAGTTTTTTTGGAGACAAACAAATAAGTCAATATAGTTCACTTCTTTCAGAGATAACAACACACTTCAGTATTGTTTAGTGGAACCTAATGACAGTAATTGAAGGGGAGTCTGGGGGCTGCAATCTGTTAAATGTCTGGCTGCTAACCTAACTGGTGGTGAGTGCAGGCTACCCACAAGCACCTCAGAAGAAAAGCCTGACAATCTACTTCTGAAAAATCAGCCACTGATAACCCTACAGAACACAATTCTCTAACACATAGGAGTGTCATCATAAGTCAGCGTCAACTCCGCAGCAACTGGTTTGTTTTGGGGTTCAGTTAACTGAAACCTTAGGAAAATTCTCTTTGTCCTTCTCTGTTCTTTCAAAGGAAAAATAAGTACTTAGGATGCATTGGGGTGGGGAATAAGACCCTAGAGGCATTTTCTCAGCCTTCTGAAGTTTTATGACAAGAAATCGTGGTAATAATAGCACACATGCCATATCTGTCAGGTTAATAGGTGGGCTCTATACGCAAAACGCCACTAATGTCCATAACTAGAGGAGTATAGAGATTAGTCCCCTTGTATTAACTCAAAAATATCCACTAGTATGGGATCAGAAGTTCAGAGATTAGTACGCCTCTCAAATTTAGTCAGTTAAGACTCTTTATCCAATTTCAACATCTGACTTTTTTCTAGCACACAGTCATGCCCCCTATAAAGAACATTCGATACAAAATAAGCATCTTAGAACGGAGAAATTAAGGAGCTCTTATCCATAGCATAAAATCACTGCCTTAGATTAAAGATAGTTTATATCATACAATTTAATTCATTTTATTCACAAAAGTCCAAATTTAATATAATGCTATGAATGCATTTGTGGGGCCCAGGCAAGTTCTGTCTGTAAAATCAAATGAGCAAATGTGTTTTCACTAATGTCAGTATACAGTGGCTCTTCTTGAAATCTAAAAATTTGTTTTGTATTTAGGAACAGAGATACATACACACATAGACACAAAGATACATAGATATTGTAGAAGTGAAATACAGAAAAGATGAAATTGTTATTTGCATACAAGTGCAAGAAGAAGAGCCATTAGGGTTTGGTGGTCAGAACAACTATGAGACATAAATGTCAAGACATCTGTTAGTTCAAGTTTCTTATTCAAAGGATAAAAAGAAACGAGTTCACACAGATGCCGTTACAGAATTGAATACTAAAGTTTTCTAGGGGAAGAAGAAAGTACACTGGACTGGACCCCTAATTTCTTAGATTCGTTAAAGAAATCAGAAACATTTGTGCTCTCTTCAACGTCTGAAAAACCTATCCCAACCCATCCAACAATTAACATAAAGGGATAGTTAATTTTCGAAAACAAGACTAAGTATTTTTCTACGTATTTGTCCTTTCCCTTCATTTTTGTTGTTTGATTTCAAATTTATGTCCTTCCTGAAACTATAAAACGGGACTGTATAAAGTTTGCTTGTGTCTGGTTTCAAAGATGGCCTTTTTTTCTTTTTCTTTTTTTTTTTTTTTTTCACCCCTTTTCTTTTCTTTTCTTTTTTATGCACAAAATGTCTGCCAAGCCCGAAAACGCTGCAGATCATGTTTCTGTGTCTGTTAGGTGGCGCTTACCGAGCAGTCTGGCTCTGGTCAGGGATTTTTCAACTGCTCGCTGTGGTGGAATTACAGTAGGGGTTAGGGGCCGGGCTAGCGGGAGGGAGCCTTTGTCCCCGCGGCATTTAAAATTACATCTAATCTTATCACGGCGCTCGCTCGTCATTGTTTCTGGCGGCCAGGAGCAGGTACAGTACTGCTTTTGTTCAAGTCAGTGGCTTTGCTGAATCAAGTTGAGAAAAAAAGCCAAGACTAAAGAATATTCTTTCAGAGCCTCATATGCTGATGGAAAAACTGCTTTGAAAGAAAAGGAGGGAAGAGAAAAAGGGAAAAACAGGGGTGGGAAGAGAGACAGGTAAAATCACAATAGAAAAGTATCACTGTAGTAAGGAAAGACAACATAGAATTAAAGATTAGGAGAAAAAAGCTGTAATAGAATAATACTGCTAAAAAAGACTTTAATTCTTATCCTCTACAATGTCTCGTTTTCTTTAGCATAATATAATCATAAAACTCAGGGCATATTCTTTCTCTTTCTTCTATTTGAGACAACTGAAACCTAAAGAAAGGCTGCCCTTTTTTAAAAGACACAGCCACAAAGCAAATTTTCTCTTGCACAAATAAATATTCCTCAAGTTTATTTGTATGGGGATCCTCCCATTGATGCTCCTTCTGTCCTTTTAATGTGCTCAAGTCTAGGTTGAAGGTCTTTGTCACAACTTTAGTGGATGTGCTAGACCTAAGACACCACACTGCCACGGAGGCAATTCCGACTCCCAGTGACCCTAAGATTCTAAGATAAGTAAGTGATAATAAATCCCAGTTCAAAAAACTTGCCCTGACCAGCTTGGAACAAAGCAGTGACACTACAATTCTAATAACCAGAACGGTGCAATTATTAGCAAGAGACACCTCAGTCTTCCATGTGTCAATAAAGACTGCAAGTTAATTCAGCCAGAAATAATTAGCATTAAGATTAACTAAAGATTCCATTATTGTAATTTGAAAATGAAGATGAACAGTAGCTTGTTCAAACAGGTTCAGTTTTAAAATAAGGTGAATGAGCCATAGTTACTCACTGCCAAACTCTCAGAAACTAAGTTTTTACCACAAATGAATTTAAAAGATTTAAATCTTATCACATAAAATTATATTAAACTGGGCTTAACAAACTTTCTAAAGCTCAAATAATGTTTCTCAGGATGTACTTTCAGAAGATTAAAACCAAAACGACCCAGCCTTTTGACCAGTAGCTATCCCACGAGAACTTGAATGCTTACCATGCTCATCCTTTATTGACTTTAATGTATACTGATAACAATGTTTAATTTTAATACTATGATTAAGAATGTATCTCAAAGTGTGCATTCTGGAGGAGTGCAGATGTAAATGCTGATTAAACACTGTTTTAGTGAGATTCTCTTTCTTTGAATTTATACTTAGTACCAAATAGACTTAACTATTTCCACAATTTTCAAAATAGTGTGGAGACCTCATTTCATGAACACATTCGAAAATTGTCTGGTGTGATTTGTATTCCTTTTAAAATTTGCTTATAGAAGAAACAAATATGAATGTGGTATTCATAAGGGTTAAACAGACTATCCATGTATCTTTGTGTCTGGGTGTGTATCTATCTCTTTTCATAAATACAAAACCAATTTTTAGACTAAAAGAGGTGACACTACATATTGACATCAGTGAAAATACATTTGCTTATTCAAGTTTACAGATACAACTTGCTTGTCCCACACTAGTGCATTCATGGTATTATATTAAATTTGGATTTTTGTGGATAAAATAATTTAAGCTGTATCACATAAACTAGCTTTAATCTAAGGCAATGATTTTATAATATGGATAAGGCACGGTTTGTGATTTGACAAACCACTGTAAGTAACACTGACTAAGATCAACACTTGCACATTTCGATAGATTAAAATCAAGTGAATATACTGATTGGTATAGTTTGGATTCATACTTTACATTCTCTAGCTGTCAAGTTTCGTATTTACATCCATTTTCTGTGTAGATCATCATAGAATTATTTGACTTGTATCTTTTGTATAATCATTGTGTTTCACTGCTAACATAAATTATAACTGTTAAGACAATCTTCTTTAAATTAAATATAGTTAAATGTTCTCCCATATGTATTATATCATTTGATTGTAAATCAAGTCACCTGTTAATAACAGGAAAATGTTGTCTACTAAGCCAAATCATTCTTTAGTATAATATCCTCTATAAACTACATTTATGCATTTGTTTTTGTATTCACTTCAATTTCTCAGTTAGAAAACCTGATCACATTTGATGATTACATTCAAAATCCTTCTACCGTGATTTTTATTCTTTTAAAATTTCTTTATAGAAGTCAAGAAATGAATATGTGTGTCATATTCCTGTGAGTTAAATTGCTTAAATGTTTAGTTAATAAATTTCAAAATTTTTTAAAAATTATTTAATGATCTCTTAAAACATCCTTTTCCTGCCATATTTTTACTCTGTCTTTTTCTTCTGCTCCTAAAAATTTCCTATATCCTTCTAATACTGAAGTGTTGTTTCAATTTTCGATGCTATTGTTTTAATTCACATAAGAAGTGAAATCATGATTTTAACTGCTAATCGTACTAAAGACATCCTCGTTGTTCACTTGCTTTTTGGAGAAATGAAAAAGAGATTACATATCAGTTTTTATTTGCTGGCTGAATTTCAAATTACATTATTACTTTTACTTTGCTTAAATCATTTTTGTAAGTCATGTAGAATATATTACATTTCACTTTTCCTATTCCCTAGGCTGATTTTGTACTGTTAGTGGTAGGTTAGGGCTTCATGTGCAAGGCAGAAACAGGGAAGGATGGTTAGAAAGGGGGTCCTAAAAATAAGGTGTAGGGGAGAAGAATCTAGTCTTTCCGGAGGCTGTTAATTCTGCTCTTTTGCAAATTTGAAGCCTCTCTTTTCTTTTGTTTCTTCTTTTCTTCCTAAGGTGTCCTCACTACTCCTCAATTACATATCACAAAGATAGAAGCAGTAGAAAGCTGCAGTGGGCTAGGATTCGTTCTGGCTGCAAAAAAGCCCAGGAAATAATTTCACTGTATTTTGCTACCTCTAGTTCTATCTACAGTTTTCCATGTCCCTACAACTATGTGTAGCTATATTATATATCATTTGAGATAGTTCCATCTGCTCATCATCACTAATTTTGAAAATTAGAAAATTGACACACAGGAAGATGAACTACACTTATTACAAGCTACAGATCATTAGTGACATCACCCTTACTGCCAACGAGAATCTAGGTTTTAAGAAACAGACTCATTATCTGGCTATCTTTCAGTTTGAAAAATACAAAGCAAACTTCCCATTTAAAAAAATTTATTTTTTCTTCAAAATTACTTAAATTATTTGTGTTTGAAATGGCAAGTCATTTTGTTGTCATCCTAGTTATTAATTTTCATCAAACTTTCTTCTACTGGAATAAAGGAGCAAGATTTTCACCAACTGTTTCACTGGGGTCCCTCTGCCACACACAAGTCCTTGTAAATAATAAATACAGCTCCTCACGTTGACTATAGTGAAAACATCACATGCTCGAAGGATGTTCAAAGTTGCTGACGGCCTCTTAAAGCTTTTTCACTCAATTAGGGACGAGCTTAGACTTCTTTCTAATATATGTGCATTAACAGTCAATGATGAAACTTTCCCAGAATGTGCAGCAAGTACATTACCTAGCTGCTGATTCCCATTTGCTGAATCTCTTCCAGCTGACCTACAAAAAACCCCCAAACCCATTGCCATGGAGTTGATTCTAACTCATAGCTACCCTCCCTTGTTTCTGAGCTGGTGGAGACCTTTCTCTGGCACATGGGAGCTGTGATGCTCAGCTACAAGCCCCCTCACCTCTTCTCCACCGTCTCTCTCAAATTCTGTCTTCCACAGACTCAAAAATCTCAAAAGAAAGAAGAACAATCGGGAAGTTAGAAATCAAGGCCTGTTTTTAGATCCAGAGGTTCTCCCAGGCTTGGGCTTTGTAGCTCCATTAATATTTCAGCTGCAACTTGATGAAGTTGCCGAATAATCTTTGAGAAGTGAACTGGCGCATGAATCTGGCCTTTCCACACTCTCACATTTGGACAAAGGCAGTCTGAGTTTCTACCTAACAGTTCAGATTTTTTTTTTTTTTTTGCAACAATCTCCTGATAATTTGGAAATATATATTCCAAGGAAAAGAACCAAAACTGAAAATGCACTCATGCGCAGGCACACTACTAACAGAGTCTGTCTTCTCAGTGAAATCTGAGTCTCTCTTAGAACAATTCAGTCAGCCCACAACAAATTCAAGGTATCGAATAACAGCTATGCCATTACAAAGGGTCTTCTCAAATACCATCATTGTGATGGCAGAGGATGAAACAGAAAAGGGAAAACTTCAGAAACTTGACAATCTATGGTCTTCAGATGGAGAGGGAAAAGTTTTGCTTTCCACATTAACATTACAGGCATTAAGTCTAAAATAACCAATGTTCAGATATGACTAATAATGTAAGGAAAAATGCATCAGGGTTTAAATACATTTACATCAAGCCTTTTCCTAATTTTCTTAAAAGTCCAGGTTAAATGGAAAAAGCCCTAAAATAAAAAATACTAAAGCCAACAAAAAGGTATATAAAAAGAGTGTCACCCAACTCAGCCAATATTCAGTGACATAGCCACCATGCAATGCAAGGAGTTTCTTTCACAAGATAACCTTTTGTAGCTCCAATATTTGATGTATTATAAGATTTTTCTTGCTGCAGTATGTTTCCTTGTTACATATATCTAACATGATTGTATAGTCTTTGCCCATTTTCAAAAAAATGAATCTCCATTTTCTGAAGAAACCAAGTTCCAAAATAATTTATCATATTTAATAGCAAATTTAAGTCCTGATGAGTTTCAATAGAAGTTGTACACTCGTGCTGGCCGTTTTACAAATGTAATGGTTTATCAGATCTTCTTAATAGTAATTCTGTTCACTTTCACTGTCAGCACAATCAAAGCAAATACAAGTTATCTGTTTAATAAAGCACAGAAAGTTAAATTGTTCCTTCATTATTACAGCCAAGCCAGCCAAGTGCCATCGAGTCGGCTATATTTTTACTTGTTAGTATTTATAAAGGGATGTGCCACAGCAAGCAGCTTTAATCTGGCGGAACAGGATGTGGAAGACATGATCTGTTCATCGTGGCTGAAGGAACAGAGACTGTGCATGTGTCTAGTGCGTGAATGGAAGACCCAAGCACTGCAAAGCTGTAACGTGAAAATCTGGGTGTAATGAACCCTTAATGTATGTCCAGTCTTAGAAAAATGTGGAAAAATCCATTACTTTTGCCTCATTTCCATCTCATCGTGACCCTAAAAGACAGAGTAATCCCCAAACCAAACCCACTGCTATCTAGTGGATGCTGACTCATAGGGACACCATAAGACACAGAGTTTCCAAGGGGCTCCTGGTGGAATCGAACTGCCACCCTTTTGGTCAGCAGATGTGGCAATTCAATATTACACTACCGGGGTAGAAATGTTAAATAGGGTTCTCAGGGAGTGGAGGGTGGATTTGAACTACTGACCTTTTGGTTAACAGCTGTAGCCATCACCCTCAACCAACTAAGGGGAAAAAGAAATTATGTTTTGTTAAATAGAGGTGAAATGAAGTTTAGGAAGTTACAGGTCATGAGTTTACTCTTGAAAAACTCTGGAGCAGCATGTTGGGGTGGGACAGTAAAACTGATAATAGAAAGAAGCTAAACAATTTTAAGCATGGTGTAAGATGGGCCACTGTTACGTTCTGCTGTGCATAGCATCGCTATGAGTCCGAACCAACTCCATGGCACCTAACACCAACAACACATTTATCAGACGAATTGATTTGTCTATTCACTTCTATAAAGAAATCAGTTTGGGACTGGTTCACTTATCTTCCTGTTTTCCTCTGGATTGTTTCCCTTACTATTTTACAAAATTTGGCTGATCGTAAATTGCTGATCTCAGTTGGAATGGAATTTTGTTTCTGAAAGATGCAGCCACGTGGGTTTTGCTCTTGGGGCAGGTTTTCCTCCCCTGCCTGCACTCCAGACGACCAGGAAGCTCTGCGATGCCTGTTAGCTACCCAGGTGCTGCTCAGGTTTTTACACTTCCGCAAACAATGTAGCCTCTTTGTCTCCTCCTACAAAAAATTTGTTTGCAGAAGTTTCACAAGAGAACCTTCACCATGATCACAAAGTTATTTGACTGACAACTTTTATATCTCCAAATTTTGTGTAATGTAGATTCTTTTTGAAGGAAATAAATACCTGTTTTATTAAACTCCTGAAAATTATAACAAAATGTTTCTTTTCCAATCCAAAAGAAAATATATGTAAAGTTTCAGCCTCATCTAAACTTTACCAAAGTTACTTTCTTTAAAACAACAATGTGAGTCGCCGGAAATCCATCCGCAACGTTATGTTCCTTTTGTGGCTCTCACGCTAACATTCTTCAAACGGCATTTAACACTCTTAAAGTTTGAAGTTGTTGAAGCATTCTGGAATTTAGTATATGTGCTTGAAGAATCATGAGTAAAAAATAATAGAAATACATGTCACTTGTTAGGATTTGGTAGGATCTCTCATTCCTCCCATGAGGGCTTAATCAATGCTACAACTTTTTTCCTGATTTTTTAAGAAGTGCATTAACAGCTTTCCTAACATTCCTTAATCAGCTTTAATTTCCTTGTGATTTGATTTGGTAGATTTTGTGTATTTGCAGATGATCAAAAGAATCATCTAGGAAAGTTTCTGTTCTTTTCTTTCTTTTATTCCATCTTAGAAATACAAAGTGTACAGAGTAACAATGTATTAAGCTTTGAGGTTCACTTTTGAGGTTCATCCACCAAATTGTTCACAGGAGAGAAATACCAGAAGGGAGAGAATACAAAGTCTGATTTTCATCATGCTGAGATTTTGTGATTTGTTCAGTTTCATTATGCAGGTGGTAAGGAAGAACTTGGAGCACACAGAGTGGAGAGCTGAGGCCCTGAAGACTTTTCCCAAGATGCTGTGGGTACCAGGATCCCCAGGATGCTCCAGTTTTACTGTTCATGTGGCCAGGGACCTATCTATGGAAAATAGCACCAATGGCAATTAATTTTAAATTGCTGAATGATCTCTCACAGCTGGCAATGGAAAGTGCAATGGCCAACAGAAACTGTCATTAGCGTCTCTCATCAAGTGGTGCCGGGTCCATGCACCTGGCTTGCCTGCCATACCTTAGTTACAGCTCTGCCAGTGGCTGTCAGGATGAAACTGTGTCTATTTTATCTGAGAAGATAGCCTTCTAATGAGCAGGGTATCTTGGCCTGGCTAGAACAGTGAGTAACTTTGTTGCAGTTGTAAGTTGTGGCCTACTCAGCTCTGATCTTATAGGATCAGACCCTACAGGACAGAACAAAATGCTTGTTGCCTGGTACTGCACCATCTTTATGGTCATTGGCATGCCTTAGTTCATTGTGCTGGACACTGTGTCTTTTGAGTGCACTCCATGCTAGGGGGCTCCTCTGTACCAGAGAGTATTCTGTTGTGATCCATAGGGTTTTCATTGGAAGGAAGGTCATCGGGCCTGCCTTCCTAGACTGTCATATGTGGAAGCTGTGCTGAAACCTGTCCACCACGGGCGACCCTGCTGGTATCTGAAATACCAGTGGCATGCCTTTCCGCATGGTAGCCACACTCAAGCTGCCACAGTATGACAAACGGACAAACGGACAGATGGATGATGGAGTGGATAACTAAGGATCCAAAACACTGTGTCTGGCCTCTAGGCGGCATTCTTCTCTCACCCAGCTGCTCGTGGATCTTTTGAACCAGGTGTCATGGCAGCAGATACATGACATAGATTTTAACAGCAAACGAGAACTGCACCATCCTCCTGCTGAAAGAAGTTTAAAGGACCATATAAATACTTTTTGCAGTGTGTGCCTCTCTGTCTAGATAATCTGATAGATCATGGCACAGTAGATTGATATATATTTTGGAAAAAAGTTCCCAAATATCTAAAGTTGACCAAAACAGATCTGATTTCAGATGACTTCTAGGCATATTTTTAGGAGCAAAAAAATTTTTTTCAAGTTTTGTCTGCTTCAAGACCCAAGAAACTGCCACATCTTGTCAAAAGACTTATTCTCACTCTGCCATGAATTTACTCAGTAAATGTTTATGGAAAACCAACTATCTTCCAGGCAGCACAGTTAGTACTGGTATACAACAGTGACTAATTCTACCATTACCACTGTTCTATAGGATAAAATCAAGGTATTGGCAGAGCTACCTTACTTCTGGCGTCTCTAGAGGAGAGTCTGTTGCCTTGCCTTTTCCAGCTCCTAGAAGTTGCCAGCACTCTTTGGCTTGTGGCCCCTTCCATGTTCAAAGTCCGTAGTATCCAGTCAAGTCAGTTTTGATGAGTGCTATGAAAGAGAAGTACAGAAGTGCCAAGAATGTACACACTGGGGACCTATCCTAGCTGTCAGCCACAGTAAGTTTTCTTAAGAAGAAACTTTTCAGCTGAGGTCTGAAAGGTAAGTTAAAAAGCCACTAGATGGAGAATGAGGGACTTCCGGGTAAAGAGAACAACAAACACACAGGACCTAGGTGGGAAGGAACACACTGTGTCCCAGAAGCCAAAGGCCAATGCAGGAGAAAGACTGGAAAAGAAGAGTCATACTTGTAAAGGCAGGTGAGGTATGGGACAGCGGGCTGGATCAAGGTCATGGAGCTCTGTAGGCTCTGTTATGGACTTTAAACTTGCTTCTGTAAACAGTCAAAGTTTACTGATAGTTTAAATAAAAATATGGCATAATCAAATTATCCATTTATAAAAATTGTATGGCTATAGGATAGAGAATAGTATTGCAGTGGATAAAAATACCAAGTGGGAGAGAACAGTGGCTGGCTTGGACAGGATACGCTGGTATACATGGGAAAGAAAGAAAAACCATTGCTACCAGAGCAAAGTCCACTAATTTTGATTCTGTTTTTCAAAGGGCCGTTATTCATCCCTGGAGAGATGATTATTTTTTATATTAACACCTTCATAGTGTATGTTTTTTGTGGAGAAAGTTCAGATCCTTGGACGGGACTGGATGGATAGTATGAGATTTAAAAAATTTTTTTAAATTTAAAAAAATAAAGAGGTAAATTATTGTTTTACAAAATAAATAGAGAAGAATTTGACTTTTCTGCAAGCAGTGTAGATGAATGTTAGGATTAGGGGAAAAAATGGATCTAGGGGGAAAAAGGAAAAGGATTCCCAGCTCATGGTAAAGCTAGAATTTAAGAAGTGGCAAGACCAAAGGAAACTCCATACGGGGGGTGTATAGCAAGCATGTTACTTGAAACTTTCATAACAATGCCTAACTTTAAGTTCCTGATCTGATTACATACTGCAGTACAAACCTGAAGGAAAAGAGTCCACTCATATGTACCTCAATTTGTGGTGCTTTGCAAGGATGAAGGAAGAAGATAAGCAACAACACACAGAAATCCATACGTATGCACTTGCTTAGGAAGAGAATACGCACTCCGAAAAATCTCAGATATATCAAGGAGGGTTCTGGGCTCCCTACAGTTCAAGCCATACAATTTAGGTAATAATGTTAAGGCTAACCCTGGGGAACTATGCAATTTATAGATACAAAGGTAGGAAACATTTGAATGTCATTTTTATTTGGAGTTACACACAACATTGTATACTTGATGGCCATTACTGTTTCATACTAACTCTAGACTCATCGATATCTTGGCTATACTTTTAGAGATTTTAAGTTGGAGTTCATTTTGCAGATACAATTTATATTTTATGAATAAAAACATAAAGTAAAATTTAAAATGCTACATGAACTGCAGAAATGAAATGTAAATACTCTCTTTATCAGAAACATTCAATTGTCAAAAATGCATCAGTATGCTGCAAGGAAGCATACTTTAACACCCAACGCTTTTCTTGCAAAAAGCCTGGCTAAAATTACAAAATAAAAATCTGGAAGCATATCTGACTTTTACCACAGAAATGACAAGCAGAGTGGGTATAGCTGACAAAATAAGCTTTGTATCCTGTAGTTTTCATTAAAATATAAGAGAACTAGAAAACTTTTAACAAAACATTTCTAATTTCGTGAATTTGTCTAAGCATTTCTTTTTTTTTTTTTCCAATTGCTACTTACGTTTAAAGAAAGCTTTCATCTGCTTTTGCAGAGTAACTAGTTGTGAAGAAGCCCTTAAGAGGTCAGCTGTTATTCAAGAAATTTTGTGAGCATATGCAATAAACTGTGCACATATGAAATCAAAATATCCATTCAGATTACTTCACATGCTGCACAGTCATAGTTATCCAGATAAATCAAAGCAAAAATTAAACTTTGAATACATGTAGAGAATTGTAAGAAGCACAGGAACTCCCTTCGTTTCCTCCTTTCTGTTAGATTTGGCTTGTTGTGGAGTCAGCATTAATAAGAATTGTCACTTCTCACCTCCCTTATGTTTTCTGCCCACCTGTGGTTATATGGACCTTGTAAACATAACATTAAAGGAAAATAAAATAAGGAATGAAAATGGTCTGTTTTGGACACTACTGTCTCCTATTATTTTTCTTTACTGACAGACTTCAAAATGTTTAGACCAATAACAATATAGGTTTCCATAAGAAAGCAGGATCTCATAACATTGTTTTATTAGAAGTATCTAGCATAATGGGAGTTATCAAACTTATTCTGTAAAGGGCCAAACAGTTAAGTATTTTAGGTGGCATATTGGTTAAGCTGCTCACCAAATGGTCACCAGTTTGAAATAATAAGTTGCCCTGAAGAAGAAACGTGTGGCAGTCTACTTCCTTAAAGGTAAATTTTTGCAAGTTAAATTGTTTTTGTCTTTACTTTATCAATCCTATCTGAACCAAAATTAAAATGGCTCAGATACCCAGTAGCTCAGTTTGGTAAACAAATTAGACACAGCCAGGTTTTATTTGCTGAGCAGACATGTTCACTGGGAAATGAAAAGTAAGAAGCACTGTGCTTTCATTTTGTAAATTTGTATTTGTATTTATTGGTTTCAAAGAAACTTATTTTTACACTATCTGTGATGCCTTGAACCCTGTTCCTGTAGCATTCTTATTACTAACAGGCCAACTCTCACTCTTCTGTCAGTTTGTCGTGTGTGTTGCTGTGATGCTGGAAGGTATGCCACCAGTATTTGGATACCAGCAGGGTCACCCATGGTGGGCAGCTTTCAGCTGAGCTTCTAGGCTAAGTAAGACAGACTAAGAAGAAGGGCCCAGAATTCTACTTCTGAAAATAATTAGCCAGCAAAAACCTTAAGAACAACAGTGGAACCCTGTCAGAAATACTGCCAGAAAATGAGCTTCCCACCCTACCACCCAAGGTGGAGGGTGCCCAGAAAACAACTAGGGAAGAGCTGTCTCCTCGCACTAGAATCACCCTTAATGAGGTGGATGGAGTAAACTCTTCAAGACCTTTACTTACTGATGTGGCATACTCAAAATGAGAAGAAACAGCTGCAAACATCCAATAATAACTAGAATGTTGCATGTTGAAAGCATGAATCTAACAAAATTGGAAATCGTCAAAGATGAAGTGGAACACATAAACACCAACTCCTGGGCATCAGTGAACCGAACTGGACCTGTAGTCGCCATTTTGTTGGACAATCATATGGACTTCTGTGCCAGGAATAACAACCTGAAGAGGAATATTGTTGCATTCATCATCAGTAAGAACATTTCAAGGTCTATCCTAAAGTGTAATACTGTCAGTGGTAGAATAATATCCATATGTCCACAAGGAAAGGCAGTTAATACAACTATTATTCAAATTTATGCATCAACAACTAAGATCAAAGAAGAAGAAATTAAAGATTTTTACTAGCTTCTGAAGTCCAAAGTTGATTGATCATGTGACCAGGATTCATTGATAATTACTGGTGATTGCAATGCAACGGCTGGAAACAAAGAAGAAGGATCCATAGTTGGAAGATATGACCTTGGTGATAGAAATGATGCCAGAGATCACATAATAAAATTTTTCAAGACCAACAACTTCTTCATTGCAAATTCATTGTGAATGGTGACTATACACATGGACCTCACCAGATGGAATACATAGGAATCAAATAGACTATATCTGTGGAAGGAGATGACGGAAAAACTCAACATTATCAATTAGAACAAGACCAGGTACCGACTGTGGAACAGACTATCAATTGCTCATATACAAGTTCAAAGTGAAACTGAAGAAAATTAGAACAAGTCTACGGAAGCCAAAGTACGACCTTGACTGCATCCCATGTGAGTTTAGAGACCATCTCAAGAACCGATTTGATGTATTGACCACTAATGGCCAAAGACCAGACAAGTTGTGGAATTAAATCAAAGACATCATCGATGAAGAAAGCAAGAGATCATTAAAAAAAAAACAGGAAAGAAAGAAAAGGCCAAATTGGATGTCAGAAGAGACTCTGAAACTTGCTCTTGAATGTCAAGTAGCTAAAGAAAAAGGAAGAAATGATGAAGTAAAAGAATTGAATGGATGATTTCAAAGGACGGCTTGAGAAGCCAAGGTATAAGTACTATAATGACTTGTGCAAAGAGCTAGAAATAGAGAACCAAGAGGAGAGAACATGGTCTGCATTTTTTCAAGCTGAAAAAATTCAAGCATCAAGATGCAGCAGTGAAGGATTCTAAAAGGAAAATATTAAACGACAAAGGAAGAATAAAAAGAAGATGGAAAGAATACATGGTCATTATCCCAAAAATCACTGGTCAACATTCAACCAATTCAAGAGGTAGCATATGATGAGGATCCAATAGTACTGAAGGAAGAAGTCAAAGCTGCATTGAAGGGACTAGGAAAAGCAAGGCTCCAAAAAATGATGGTATACCAATTGAGATTATTTCAACAAACAAGTGAAGCACTGGAACTGACCGCTCATCTACGACAAGAAATTTGGAAGACACCTAATTTGCCAACTAACTAGAAGAGATCCATACTTACGCCTATACGCAAGGAAGGTGATACAACTGAATGTGGAAATTATCAAATAGTATCATCAATATCACATACAAGTAAAATGTTGCTAAGGATCTTTTAAAAGCAACTGCAACAGTGTGTTGACAGGGAAATTCCAAAAATTCAAGCTAGATTCAGAAGAGGATGGGGAATTAGAGATATCATTCATAATGTCAGATGGATCTTGCCTAAAAGCAGGGAATATCAGAAAGATGTGTACTTCTGTCTTATTGACTATGCAAAAGCATTCAACTGTATAGATCATAACAAATTATGGATAACAATGAGGAGAAGGAGATTTCTAGAACACTTAATTGTGCTCTTGAGGAATCTGTACATGGATCAAGAGGCAGTCATTTGAACAGAACAAGGGGACACTGCATGGTTTCAAGTCAAGAAAAGTGTGTGTCCGGGTTGTGTCCTTTCACCATACCTTTTCAACCTGTATGCTGTGCAAAGAATCTCAGAAGCTGGACTAAAGGAAGCAAAATGAGGCATCAGGACTGCAGGAAAACGAATTAAAAATTTGTGTTATGCAAATGATACAATCTTGCTTGCAGAAAGTAAAAAGTATTTGAAACACTGATGAAGCTCAAAGACTGTAGCCTTCAGTATGGATTGCACCTCAACATCAAAAAACAAAAATACCCACAACTGGACCAGTAAGCAACATCATGACAAAGGAAGAAAGGATTGAAATTGTCAAGGATTTCATTTTACTCGATTCCACAATCAACATCCATGGAAGCAGCAATCAAGAAATCAAAAGATGCATTGCACTGGGAAAATTTGTAGCAAGGCACCTCTTTATAAAGTGTTGAAAAGCTAAGACGTCACCTTGAAGACTAAGGTGCGCCCAACCAAGCAATGGTTTTTTTTAACCATATCATGTGCATATGAACAATGGACAATGAATAAGGAAGACAGACAGAAGAACTGATGCCTCTGAATTGTGGTGTTGGAGAAGAATGTTCAACATACCGTGGACTGCCAAAAGAACAAACATATCTGTCCTCGAAGAGGCACAAGGAATAGGAAGCAAGAATGACAAGACTTTGGACATGTCGTCAGGAGGGATCAATCCCTGGAGAAGGACATTATGTTTGTAAATGGTCAGCGATAATGAGGAAGACCTTCAAGGAGACTGGTCAACACAGTGGCTGGAACAATGGGCTTAACCATAAAAATAACTGTGGACCTGGCACGGTACCAGGCAGTGTTTCATTCTGTTGTGCATAGGGTCATGATGCACTGAAACCACCTCAACAGCACCTAATCACAACAGGCCAAAGGAGCTGTTATCATTAAAACATTGTGTTTTCCAAGAAAATAATTTCTTGTCACATTAAGAACTGATCTTTTCTTTTTATTGTGATTGAGTAAAACTATACAATCCAAATTAAATTTGGATGCCTGCCTATCTGTAGCTCCTTCTGCTCTCCTTACCTGGTGATAGCACACTCCTCCTTTTTGTTCTATATATGTTGTACCCTCTTAACAATTTCCTGTCTCCTCTTCTCCACCCTCTCCTCTACATTCTAATAAGAGGCCAGTGGGATGGCATCCTATAGATGCATACAACCATAAAGCACACATACTTTATGGTCACATTGTGTCCATGTCCAGTCCACTCCTGTCTGAAGAGTAATGCATTCCACTCAGGAGCAACAGTAGCTCTAGGGCCCATGTTCCCAGGGGAACCCCCAGGCTGCCAGACCATCACTTGAGGTCTTTTAGTGGAGTTCTTGAGGTGCACCCCTCTTTTCCTCACATTGCCACTGGGACTCAACATTGTGTGCCCCATCACAGCTGCTGTTCATGGTGGCCGGGCACCATCTGGTTCTTCTGGTCACATGTTGATACAGTCAGTCATCCACATGGGTCCTTCTGTCTCCTGGGCTTTTTTCACCTAATATCTATGTTGTTCTTGGTGATCATCTGTTCTGGATGAGTTGGGATCATTTGGTATACCTCAGATGGCTGCTTGCTAGCTTTTAGACTACAGACAATATAGGGTACAGTTAAGGCCAGTTAGCCTCAGTGCCCCCTGAGAGCATGGTCCCCAGATCCACACTCCTCCTACAATATCCTTGCAATAGTGGACTAAGATTAGAAGTTTTCAGTTTATGCTGAAGTCCAGTTAAGTTTATCTATCTAATGTGTGCTCTCACTGCTTTCACCCAACCAAATTTCTATCAGTTATCTAACATATGACCAACTCTCTCCGTCCCTCCCCACCCTTGCAGCCATCAAAGTCTTTTCTTGTGTACATAAGTCTATTTTTAACTACTTATAGTAGAGGTCTCGTACAATATTTGTGCTTTTGCCACTGACTGATTTCACTCAGTGTAATTTCTTCTAATAGAAACCAGGTTATGAGATGTTTCCATAAGTCATTGTTCTTTATCATTGCATAGTGTTCCATTGAGTATATGTACCATCGTTTGTTTATCCATTCATCTGTTGATAGGCATCTGGGTTGATGCCATCATTTTGCTGTTATGGACAGTGCTGCAGTAAACATTCCTGTACATGTATTCGTTCATGTGACTGCCCTTGATTCTGTAAGATATATTCTGAGCAGTGGGATTACTGGATCAAATGTTATGTCTATTTCCAGCTTTTTAAGGAAGTGCCAAATTGCTTTCCATAGAGGTTGAACCATTTTGCAATCCCACCAGCAGTGCAGGAGAGTTCTAGTCTCTCCACAGCCTCTCTAGAATTTGTTGTTTTGTGAGTTTGGGATCATGGCCAATCTTGTTGGGGTGAGATGGCCTGTCATTGTATGTTATTGTACATTTGGTTTGGATTTCTCTAATAGCTAAAGATTGTGAGCATTTCCTCATGTGTCTTCCTGGTGCCTGGATGTCCTCTTTTGTGAAGTGTCTATCCAAGTCTTTGTCCATTGCTTTATTGGGTTATTTACCTTTTTCTTGTTGGTATTTTGAAGTGCATTGTAGATTATGGAGATCAGACATTGGTCCAACATATAGTTGCCAAATACTTCTTCCTGCTCTATAGGTGTTCTTTTAATACTTTTGATAAAACCTTTGGATGAGCGAAAGTGTTTGATTGTTCATAGTTCCCACTTGCGTATTTTCTCTTCTGTTGGTCATGCTTTGTCTGTCAGATTTTGAAATCTCCCTAAGTTCTGTACTAAAGCTTCTATTGTTGACCCTAGTTTTTCTTGCATGATCTTTCTTGTTTTAGGTTTGATATTTAGGTCTTTTATCCAATTTCAGTTAGTTTTTGTGTAAGGTGCAAGATATGGGTCTGGTTTCAATTGTTTGTAGATGGATATCCAATTTTGCTAGCACCATTTGTTAAAGAGACTGTTTTAACCCCAGTTTACAATCTCGGATCTTTGTCAAATACCAACTGTTCACAAGAGGATGGTGGCATCTCTGAGGTCTCAATTCTGTTCCACTGGTCTATATATCTCTTGTTGTACCAGTATCAGGCTGTTTGGACTATTGTAGCAGTGTAATAGATTCTAAGGTAGGGCAGTGTGAGGCCTCCCACTGTGTTCCTCTTCTTCAGAGTTTCTTCCCTTTCCAAACAAGGTCGGTGATTTGTTTCTCCATCTCATTAGAAAATGTCACTGGAATTTCTATTGGTTTGCATTGTACATGTAGATCTCTCTGAGTAAGACAGACATTTTCACAATGTTAAGTCTTGTTACCCACGAGCAGAGTGGTTTTCTCCATTTATGTAAGCCTCTTTTGGTTTCTTGCAGTAAGGTTTTGTAGTTCTCCTTATATAGGTCTTCTGTTTCTCTAGTCAGATTTATTCCTTAGTATTTTATTTTGGGGGGAGTTATAATAAATGATATTGATTTGGTGATTTCTTCTTTGGTGATCTTTGTTGGTATAAAGGAATTCTCCTTATGTTAATCTTGTATCTTGATACTTTGCTGAACTCTTCTATTCATTCCAGAAGTTTACTTACGGAATCTTAAGATAGTCTGTGTACACAATCATTTCATTTGCAAATAGAGAGATTTTTACTTCTTCTTTGCCAGTGCAGATGCCCTTTATTTCTTGGTCTTGTCTAATTGCTCTGGCTAGAATTACTAGTACAGTGTTGAACAGAAGTGGTGAGAGAGAGCATCCCTGTCTGGTTTCTGTTCTCAAGGGAAATTTTTTCAGTCTCTCTCCATTGAGGACGATGTAGGTGGTTGGCTTTGCATGATATGCACGTTATTGCATTGAGGAATCTCCTTTCTATGCGTATTTTGCTGAGAGTTTTTAGCATGAATGAGTGTTGGACTTTGTCAAACATCTTTTCTGCATCAGTTGACAAAATCAGGTGATCCTTATTTTTTGTGTTATTTATGTGGTTGTATATATAGATCTCTCTGAGTAAGATAGACATTTTTTTGTGTGTTATTTATTCTGATGCTGAACCAGATTTGCAGCCCTGAAATGAATTCAACTTGGTCATGATGAATTATTTTTTTGATGTGTTGTTAAATTTTATTGGCAAGAATTTTGTTGAAGATGTTTGCATCTAGGTTCATGAGTGATATTGGTCTGTAGTTCTCCTTTTTAGTTGGATCTTTCTCTGGCTTTGGATCAGGGTTATTCTGGCTTCATAGAATGAATTTGGGAGTATTCCATCCCTTTCTATGCTTTGAAATAGTCTCAGTAGTACTGGAGTTAACTCTTCTCTGAAAGTTTGACAGAATTCTCTGGTGAAGCCATCTGAGCCAGGACTTTTTTTGGCTGGTAGTTTTTGGTGACTTTTTCAATCTCTTCCTTTGTGATGAGTTTACTAGCGTGTTCTACTTCTCCTTGTGATAATTTTGGTAGGTGATATGAATCTAGAAATTTGTCCATTTTTTCTAGGTTTTCAAATTTGTTACAGTACAGTCTTTCATAGTATTCTGTTATGATACTTCTGATTTCAGTTCAGTCTGTTGTGACATCTCCCATCTCATTTCTTATTCAGGTTATTTGTTTCCTCTCCTGTTTTTCTTTTGTAAGTTTAGGCAATGGTTTGTGAATGTTGTTGATCTTTTCAAAAAAACAGCTCTTGGTTTTGTTAATTTTTTCAATTGGTCTCCTGTTCTCTAATGCATTTAGTTCTGCTCTAATCTATATGATCTGTTTCTTCTGGGGCCTGAGGCATTCCTCGGTTGCTCTCTTTCTAGTTGTTCAAGCTGTAGGTTTCATTCTTTGGTTTGGGTCCTTTCTTCTTTCCAGATGTGTGCATTTACAGAGATAAATTGACCTCTGCACACTGCTTTTACTGCATCCCATAAGTTTTGGTAGGATGTGTTTTAATTCTCATTTGAATCCATAAATTTCTTTATTTCATCCTTGATTTCTTTATAACCCATGGCTTTTTGAAGAAGTGTTGTTCAGTTTCCATGACTTCAAATTTCTACCTATGTTTTTTTCTGCTATTGATTTCAACTTTTATGGCTTTATGATCTGAGAAGATGCTTTGCAATAATTCAATGGTTTCGATTTTATTGAGACTTGCTTTATGTCCTAACACATGGCCTATTCTGGAAAACGTCTCATGGGCATTGGAGAAGGTGTAGCTATCTGTTGAGGAGAAAAACTTCTGTGTATGTCAATGAGGTCTAGTTGGTTAATTGTCACAATAAGATCTCCTGTGTCTTCACTGGGCTTTTCTGGATGATCCATTCATTGTTGAGAGTGGAGGTTGAAGTCTCCAACTATTGTGGAGTGATCTATCTCAATTTTCAATGTAGTGTTTGTATTTAGATGCTCTGGTATTGGGTGCATAAATATTTAATATTGGTAAGTCCTTCTTGTGTACTGAGCCATTCAGCAGTAAGCAGTGACCATCCTTTTCCATGATGGTGGATTTTACATTAAATTCTATTGTATCTGAGATTAGTATTGACACACCTGCTCTTCTTTGTATGTTGTTAGCTTGGTATATATTCTTCCATCCTTTAATTTTCAAGTTGCTCATATCTTTAAGTCTAAGGTGTGTTTCATGTAAGCAACATATACACAGGTTGTCTCTTTTGCTCCAGGACATCACTCATTGTCTCTTTATTGGAGCATTCAATCTGTTTACATTCACTGTGATTATTGATAGGTATGTATTTCATGCTATCATTTTGATGTATTTATTTTTGTGTTGGTGTTTTCTATGTTGCTCTTAATATTCTGTTCTGGGTCATTTTTCTTTATGGGTTGACTTTTTATCTTTTTCAGGTAGGTTTTGTTTGCTGAGATTCCTGTATTACATTTTTTGTTTTGATATGTTGCATTGTTATTGTGCTTTGCAACTACCCCTGTGCTCTCCATTAATATTCTAAGTGTAAACCCAATTTTAACTTCTGCATGTATTTTTGACGTCAGTTCTACCCTGGTCCCTAGGGTCACCATGAGTCAGATCTGACTCGTAGGCACTTGGCGTTGGCATATAGTTTTAACTTCCTCTCCATCTGAAAGGACTATAAGTACTGTAGTGTATCCCTCTTTTTAGTGTAATGGGGTCATAGTTTTCATTTTATGATCACTGGTACTCTTTTTTTAATGTTGTAGCTTTTATTGAGCTTTATGACTTCCCTAACTAAGATTCTGGATACTGTGTCCTGCATTGCCTCTTTAAACATACACTGAATGATTTTGGTTTTCCAAGCAGTGCTCCTTTAAGTATTTCTTGTAGTTTTGATTTGTTTTTTATAAAGTTTCTAAGCTTCTGCTTATCTGCAAATGTCTTAATTTCATCTTCATATTTAAGAGACCATGTTGCAAGTCATATAATTCTTAGTTGGAAGTTTATCTCTTTCAAGGCTTTGAATGTGTCATCTCACTGCATCATTGCCAACATTGTGTCTTCCAAGAAGTCAGACAAAATACTATGGGGCTTCCCTCTCTATTTTAGCTTTGCCTTGATCTCACTGCCTTTAGGATAATCTGTTTATGTTTCATTTTATTAAGCTTGAGTATAATTTGTCTTGGTGTCTTTCTTTTGGGATCTTGTTTTTGTGGCATTAGATACTCATCTTGGATATCTATGTTCTCTGTTTCCATAATTTCAGGGAACTTTTCTGTCAGCAATTCAACAATATTCTCTGTGTTTTCAGCCATCTCTCACTGTCCAGGAACTCCAATTAATCACAGATTATTCCTCTTAAAAGAGTTCTACATGTTTCTTAATGTTTCTTAATGTTTCTTCATTTTTCTTATTTCTTTTCTCTGATTTCTCCTTATAAATGCTGCTGTCAGTTGCTTTCTCTTCAAAGTCACTAAGTCTAATTTCTGTTTCCTCAATTCTGTTCATTTGGCTTTGTGTTGAATTGTCTAATTCTGTAATTTTGTTATTGATCTGCTGGATTTCAGATATTTGTTGTTCCATCAGTTCAAACAGCTTGCTTAATTTTTCATATTTTGTTTAATCTCTAGGAGGGCTCTTTTGTACTCAACCTCTGATAGTTTTAGAAAGGCTTCTGCAACTGTAAAGTTTTTTGATTCTTTATTTTTGGAGTTGTCTGGAGCTGTAGTAGACTGTTTCTTTAAGTGATTAGGAATGTTTTGTTGACTTTGCGCCATCCAGAGGATCTGGTGTTACCTCAACAGGAGCTGAGGTGTAGTTCTGAGAAGGGACTTGGTCACCAGCTGTCTCTGTGTACTCCAATGACTGGCCCCAGTAGACTCCCTGGGGTGGCAGCCACCACCTCCTGGAGGGCAAAGACAGCTCCCTACTTATGAATTCATGGAGAGCTGTCAAATAACCCTACAATGTGGATCAGTAAAGGCTGGAAGAGACCCTTCTGGGCCTCTCAGCAGTTATTTCTACATGCAGTCTTATTTTAACAAGCTAAAAGCTGACCAACAGCTGCTGAAATCAGTCAGACCATCAAGTGTGGCAGGCCCCACCTACTGGCTAACAATGAAAACATCTCTTCAGCCCCAGATGCTATGACATAGTTCAGTTAGGGGATGGTTACGCCTTTGCTGCCATATTCAGCTGGGTTACTCCCATCAGATTACACTGTCCTACACAACCTTTCTGCTGGAAAATGCTTTCTGACTGCCACTGCTTCTCAGCTTGGGAATTAACTCCTGCTGAAGCCTCCAGGTGGATGACTCTGCCTCCCAGCAGACCAAGATGGCATCCTTCCTGAGCTGCCCTTCCTGCTGTGAAACCACAGACTCTATGGTGCAGCTCTGAAAAGAGACAGATGAGGAGCAATGGTGCCCTCAGTCAGCAGCTGGACTCTCAAAATGTGGCTATCCCATGTACTGTCTCTCTACTGTACTATACACTATTTATATTAGCACTGTAGTTCAGTATATTTGCTGCCTCATGCCCATCCGCTGCCTCCTGGATAACAAAGATAGCATCAGTACTTGCAGTGTGCCCAAGAGGTGAGTCAGCAGGAGTTGGACTCAGAATATTCTGCCTCATCAGAGAGAGGTAGCTTCCTGTTTAGTGGCACATAGTCCAATCTGATAACGCTATTCCATATCCTAGGGCTTCCTGGTTGTTCAGTTATTAATTCAGGCCATAGTTCTTGGAGGGAATTGAGGAGACATGTGTCTAGTTCACCATTTTATTCTTGCCCCTGAGAACTGATTTTCTTAATCCTCATGTTTTATAAATTTAGTGAAAAAAAGTTAGAATATTTCACTGTTTATTCCTTTCACTATGGTTTATTTATGGAATTCTTCCAAATGATTATTTTATGCATTCCATTTTCTTTTAAAACAGAAAAAATATGATCCACCTACTTGAATCTTGATTATAATATTATATAGTTGCATGTTTAACACAACAAAGTTGGCTCAAAATCATCCTAAGCACATTCCATTTATTATCTCATTAATTCTAACAAGAACTTACATGGTTAAGCAGCACTGACTTTTTAAATTTTTACATGAGTCAGGATCACCTGATGGGCTTGTCAAAAACAGCTGTACCACATCCCCTAAATTTCTGATTTGGTAGTCTTAGAAGAGACTTGTGAACTTGTATTTTGAAGAAGTCCCTCAGTGCTGGTGCTAGGTAGACCACACTTTCAGAATCAGGTTTACAGATCAGGCTTCAGAAAAATATGGCCAGCAGTCCAAATCCAGTCCACTGATGATTATTATTGGTTCAGTCCATGAGCTAAAATTGGTTTTCACAGTTCTAAGAGTTTGGAAAATTTCAAAAGAATACTTCGTGGCACATAAAAGGTTAGTGAAATTCATATTTCTGTGTCTGTAAGTAGTTTTAATGGAACATACCCATGTGCGTTCAGCAATGTCAAATGGCTGCAGGGACAGTATGGCTCAAAACCAAAACCAAACTTACTGCCCTCAAGTCAATCTTGTCTTATAACAAGCTCATAAGACAGAATAGAACTAACCCTATGGGGTTTACAAGGCTGTAATCTGTAAGGATGCAGATGGTCCCATCTTTCTCCTGCAGAATAGCTGATAGTTTCAAACTGGTGACCATTTAATTAGCAGCTTGACTGCTTAGCTTAACTAAAGTACCACCTAAAGTATTTACTGTCCAGTCCTTCACAGAATGAGTTTGCTAACTCCCCTTACATCAGACAAAAACAGAGTAAAATCTTCATAGCTAGCAGGTGGTAGTGTTGAGATTCATATCTAGATCAAGTTTCAGAACCTATGTTTTCAACCATTTTGTGAAATGTAGAAATTCATTATTGCTATACTAACATTTAAGAGGCAGTTGTGTGAACAGAATAAGGGGACACTGTATATTTAAGGCCAGGAAAGGTGTGTGTTAGGGTTGCATCCTTTCACCATACCTTTTCAACCTGTATGCTGAGGAAATAATCCAGGTCCACAACCAATTATACAAACATTGTCATAAATGGAGAAAGGATTGAGGTTATCAAGCATTTCATTTTACTCAGGTCCACAACCAATTATACAAAGACAAATGAGACATCAGAACTGGAGAGCAACATTAACAACCTGTGTTACATAGATGACAACACTTTACCTGCTGAAAGTGAAGATTTGAAACACTTGCTGATGAAGATCAACAACTGCAGCCTTCAGTATGGATTGCACCTCCACATCAAGAAAACAAAAATCCTCACAACTGGACCAGTAAGCAACATTGTCGTAAATGGAGAAAGGATTGAGGTTATTAAGGGTTTCATTTTACTCAGGTCCACAACCAATGCTCATAGAAGCAGCAGTCAAGAAATCAAAAGATGCTCTGCATTGGGAAAATCTGCTTCAAGAGATCTCTTTAAAGTAATGAAAGGTAAAGACATCACCTTGAAGACTACAGTGCACCTGACCCAAGCCATGGTGTTTTCAACTGCATAATACATATGCAAAAGCTGGACAGTAAACACAGAAGACAGAAGAAGAATTGATGCTTTGAATTGTGTTGGAGAAAAGAACAAACATCTGCTCTGGAAGAAGTACAACCAAAGTGTTCTTTGGAATCAAAGATGGCAAAAGGTGTTTTCAACTGCATCATACATATGTGAAAGCTGTATAGTAAACACAGAAGACAGAAGAAGGATTGATGCTGTGAACTGTGGTGTTGGAGAAAAGAACAAACATCTGGTCTAGAAGAAGTACAATCAAAGTGTTCTTCGGAAGCAAAGATGGCAAGACTGTATCTTACATACTTTGGACACATTGTCAGCCAGGATCAGTTCCTGGAGAAGGACTTTGTGCTTGGTAGAGTGAAGGGTCAATGAAAAAGAAGAATACTCTTGAAGAGAAGGATTGACACAGTGGCTGTAACAATGAGCTTAAGCATAAAAATGGTTGTGCATAGGGTTGCCATGAATCAAAACCAACTCACTGGCACTTAACAATGACGAAAACATACTGACATGCTTTAATTAATGGCATTATGAATCTCTGGCACTCCTCAGTCTTTCATTAGTTTCATGGCCCTTTTATTTCAAGTAATTTTTTTCATTTTCATCTAACTCCATTTTCCTTCTCCAAGAATATTGTCATCAGTTTTTCATTTAGTAGCATATTTCTGTCTTTTTCATCCAGAAGTTTATTTGGATTGAAAAAAAACCACTTGATTTAACTGACGTTGCTTAAAATTTGGTGGATCTTTTGCCCAGACTATCAGTCTCTTTTAACAACATATTTCAGATGCATAGAAGACTATGCAGTTCATAAAAGTCCTCTCAAGGTATTTCCATGGGAAAAGTGGAAACACTTTTGAAGTTCAGCCTGGATTATGTAGGAATAATAATAAAAAAAAAGTATTGTTAATTATGTCCTCATAGATTGATGCAACAAGGGTTGCCTGATACGGTTCAATACTCTACAGGGCTGTCATAATCAACAAGTGCAAGAGTAGTGTCAGCAATCAAAACTCCCATCACCCAGAATGTCAATCTTAAGCTTTCAAAACTGCATCATTTAGCTTGAAAAAGCATAGACCTATATTTTACTTTTCCTTTTTCTTATTCCCAATTTCAAGTCTGTATATGTCAAAACTCCACATTTCTGAAAGTTTGCTGTACTGTGGGGGACCTTCATGTTGCTGTGATACTAGAAGCTATGTCACCAGGAGTCAGACACCAGCAGAGTCACCACGGCAGACAGGTTTCAGCTGAGCTTACAGGCTAAAACAGACTAGGCGGAAGGACTGGCAGTCTACTTCTGGAAATAATTAGCCAGCAACAATCTTATGATAAGCAGTGGAACACTATCAGATCTAGCGCCTGAAGACGAGGCACCTCAGGTTAGAAAGCACTCGAAAGAAAACTGGGAAAGAGCTGTCCTCACAAACAAGAAGAGACCTTAATGACATGGATGAAGTCAAGCTTTGGGGACCTTAAACTGCTGATGGGCCATGACTCAAAATGAGGAGAAACAGCTGCAAGCATTCATGAAAATCAGAACAATGTGTACAAAGTATGAATCCAGGAAAACTGGAAATTGCCAAACACAAAACAGAACATATAAACATCAATACACTAGGCATTAGTGAGCTGAAATGTACTGGTAGTGGTCATTTTCAATCAATAAGTATACCATATACTACGCCAGGAGTGACAAGTTGAAGAGGAATGGTGTTGCATTCATTGTCTAAAAGAACATTTCAGATCTATCCTGAAGCACAATTCTGTCAGTGATATGATAATAACCCATACACCTACAAGGAAGGTATATGGGTTATTTAATATTATTATGATTAAAATTTATGTACCAACCACTAAGTACAAAGCTAAAACTATTGAAGATTTTTCCAACTTCTGCAGTCCAAAACTGATCAAACATGCAATCAGGATGCATTGATAACTAGTGGTGATTGGAATGCAAAAATTGGACTCAAAGAAAAAGGTTTACTAGTTAGAAAATATGGCCCTGATGATAGAAATGATACCACAGATCACATAATAGAATTTTGCAAGACCAATGACATTTTCATTGCAAATACCATTTCTCAATAACATAAACTATGTCTATACACACAGACCTTACCAGGTGGAATACACAGGTATCGAATTGACTACATCTGTGGAAAGAGTTGAAGAAAAAGCCAGATACCATCAGCTATAACATGACCATGTGCTAACTGTGGAATGGACAATCAGCTGATCATATGCAAGTTCAAACTGAAACTGAAGAAAAGTCCACAAGTCCACAAGAGTCAATGTGCAATCTTGAGTCCATCCCACTTCAGTTTACAGACCATCTCGAGAATAAACTGGCTGCATTGAACACTAATGACTGAAGACCAGATAGATAGGAGAGACTGGACATCATGCTTGTAAAGGGTCAGTAAAAAAGAAGACCCTCAACGAGATGGTTTGACACAGTGGCTGCAACAATGGACTCAATTATAATAATGATTATGAGCATGGTGTAGGACTGGGCACTGTTTAGTTGTCTTGTACGTAGGGTCACCATGAGTCAGAACCAACTCGATGGCATCTAATCACCACAACTACATATTTTGAAAAGATTGAAGTTATCAAGGAATCCATCTTACTCAGATTCACAGTCAACATTCATGGAAGCAACATTCATGAAATGAAAAGATGCACTGCGCTGGGCGAATCTGCTGTAGAAGACTTCTCTAAAGTATTGAGGACTGAGGTGTACCTGACCTAAGCCACTGGTCTTTCAGTCACCCTCTGTGTATGTGAAACATTAATTATGAGTAAGGAAGACTGAAGAATTGACTCCTTTGAGTTGTGGTATTGGAGAAGAATATTAAATATATCACAGACTGCCCAAAGAAGGAATAAATCTGTCTCGGAAGAAGTACAGCCAGAATGCTTCTTTGAAGCAAGGATGACAAGACTATGTCTCACATACTTTGATCACATGGTCAGGAGGGATCAGTCCCTAGAGAAGGAAATTATGCTTGGCAACTCTGGTCAACGAGAAAAGGAAGACGTTCAATGAGATGGACTGGCACAGAGGCTGCAACAATGCGTGTCAGCATAACAACAATTCTAAGGAGGGTGAAAGAGATGGCACTGCTTCACTCTGTTATACATAGCGTCTCTGTGTGTTTGAACCAACGTTATGTACAGCAGAATGAAACACTGCCTGATCCTCACCCACTATCCTTGCTGCTTCTGAGCTCGTTATTGTAGCTGCTGTTCAGTCCATTTCATTGAGGGTCTTCTGCTTTACTGAACTGATGCCCGTCTCCAGGGAATGGTCCTTTCCAGATAATACGTCTAAAGAACTTGAGACAAAGACTTACCATCTCCATTCTAAGCAACATGTTAGCTGTACTTCTTCTAAGGCAAATTTGTTCACCCTTCTGGCAGTAGCTGGCATATTCCATATTATTCACCAACACTATAAATCAAAGGAACTAATTCTTCTTTAGTCTTCCTTATTTATTGTCCAGCTTTTGTATGCATATGAAGTGATTGAAAATACCATGGCTTGGTTTAGGCACATTTTAGTCCTTGATGTATTTTAATACTTTTAAAGAGGTGTTTTGCAGCAAATCTGCCCTAAGCAATACTTCATTTGATTTCTCAACTGCTGCTTCCCTGAACATTGACTGTAGGTGATAAAATGAAATTCTTGACAACCTGAATATTTTCATTTGTCATATTTTGGTTATTGGTCTAGTTGTAAGGATTTCTGTTTTATCCTAAGGTGTAATCTACACTGAAGACTTTGATCTTGCATTTTTTTTTCAGTAAATGTGTCCAATCCTCTTAATTTTCAGCAAACAACATTTTTTCATGTTGTTTTTCTGTATCGTAGGTTGTTAATGAGTCTTCCTCCAATCCTGATGCCACATTTTTCTTCATACAGTCCAGTTTCTTGGATTATTTGCTTAGCATACAGTTTGAATAAGTATGGTCAGAGGGTAGAACCTTGATGTACACCATTCCTTACATTAAACTATACAATATTCTCTTCACAAATTCTTCATCAACACAATTAACTTTTCTGGAATTCCCTTTCTTCACAATGTTATCTACAATTTGCTATGATCCACAGAGTTGAGCGACTTTGCGCAGTCAATGAAACACAGGTAAACATCTGTCTGGTCTTCTTTGCTTTCATCCAAGATCCATCTATCTGACATAAGTGATGATGTCCCTTATTATACATCCTCTTCTCAATCCAGCTTGAATTTCTGGCAGTTTCCTTTCGATGTACTGTTACAACTGCTTTCAAAACACCTTCAGCAAAATTTTCCTTTTGTGTAATAGTCATGACAACACTCAGGAATCTGCACATTCTGTTGGATCACCTTTGGAATGGGCACAAATACAGATCTCTTCCAGTCAGTCAGCCAGGTACCTATCTTCCAAATTTCTTGATGTCGACATAAGTAATTGCTTCTAGCATTGCATCCATTTGTTGAAACATCTTAATTGCTATTCCGTCGGTTCCTGGAGTCCTGTTTTTCACCAAGGCCTTCAGTGTGGCTTGGGCTTATTCCTGCAGTTCTGTTGACTCTTGATCACATGCTACCTCCTGAAATAGTTGACCACTGGCTAATTGTTTTGGTACAGTGGCTTTGTGTATTCTTTCCATCTTCTTTTGATCCTTCCTGCATCATTCACTGTTTTGACCACAGGATCCTTCAATATTGCAACTGAAGGCTTGAGTTTTTTTCTTCAGTTCTTTCAGCTTTACGAATGCCAATATGTTCTTCTCTTTTGTTTTTCTAATTCCAGTTCTTGCACATTTCATTATAATACCTTACTTTCTCTTCATTGAAGGTTTTAATCAATTTCAAATAAAAACCTCACAGTTTAAATCTAATTATATCACTTTCAGTCTCAGGCACAATAATTATTAGCTCTTTTCTTAATTAATATTTTCAGGATTGCTGAAGTAATTATCTACAGATTTTTAAGGTGTTATTTAAGAGTATAAGTCCAGAAGAGAGGATATACTCCTACTGGTGTTTAGGCTCATTGCCAGCGTGTCTCCCTCTTGACAATGCTGGCTCTGAAACAGGCATAGAGAACTGCTGACATTCGGAAAACAAAATGCTGCACTCCACCAAATTTTAAGTAATTGCTAGAAAAAGCAGAAATTGAACTTTTGAAATTTAATATAGCATACCTGGTTAGCATACTACAATTAATACTCCACTTTTTAAATGAAGTCAACCAAAAGCATAGTTGTTTAATGACTAAGGACTCTTATTAGCATTTTGTAAAACAACACATTATGATTTTTCCTGTTAATGTCTAAAATTATAATTATTAAAACATAAGCATAAATGGCCAAACGTTAATGGTTGTTTAGGCTAGGTAATGGATTATGAGGTTTGTCGTATATTCCACTTTTGGTTATGTTTGCAAAATGTCATAATAAAAGTTTTTAGAAAGAAAAATACATAAACACAAAAGCTCATGTTTCCACACTGATGAAGCTATTAAAGAAATTCAAGTAATTTTAAGTTCAATAAATCTTTAGAAGACCTAACTAATGATATAGCTCAAGCATTTATTTTTGAAGTTCTTATTCTGAAAATGTTAATAAAAGAATTATTGAGGTTCAACCCAAAATACAGTTAGTCAAGTTAAAATAGAGCTTAAATAAACATGTCATAATTTTTGAAAAACTGAAAGCACTGATTCAAAGTTAGTCTGTTTTGGATAAGTCATAATTCTAAAAAAGATTGAGACCTAATGAGAGAGGAAAAAAATTTACCCAGCCAAATTTTACTGCTGCACTAACAGCTTCCTTTTTAAATTTTTCTAACCCTTGCTGCTGTTTTCCATTGTAAATGTTCTCTCTTAAAGAAGTGAGCTGTAAACGTAAATATGAAGGCTCCGTCTGAGCTATATGGTCAGACTACGCCTTGCCCATTAAAATAAGACCTGGGAATTTTCAGAAAGGTTAGAGCTTTAATGTCTTTTACCTGTGCCAAATTTGCTGCAAGGCCCCCAATGTCAAAACTATAGATCTCCTCCCTCAAACTAATATTAGCAAATGCTTTAAACTTCCTGCCCACAGCAGCCTAAATCAGTCAATTTTCAAAATGGATTAACTCAAAGAATAACCAATAGAACTGTCAATGAGCAATAAAATGATCAGTGGTCAAAGATACCAACTAGAGAGATTGGAATCAAAAAGCCTAAATAATGTCCAACCTATATACCCGACCACCTGGTGGTGAAAAGTAAGTGTAACTATAAGAATTTTTTTTCTAAATGTTGGTAACACTAAAGCTATAACATTAAAAGAGGCATTGGTGGTTCAGTGGTAACATTCTCCCTTTCCATGCAAAACACCTGATTTGACTCCCCATTAATGACCTTCATATAGCCACCACCCAGGTGTCATTGGAGGCTTGGATGCTGCTACAATACTGAACAAGTGTCAGTGGAGTTTCTAGGTAAAGACAAGGAAGAAAAGCCTGGAGATCTGCTTCCCAAAATCAGCTGATAAAAACACTTCAGACCAGTCTGAAATGATAATGAAAATGGGGTAGTTCATTCCATTGTGTATCAGGTCACCTAAGTTGTGGGCTAATTGAAAGGCAGTGGATGGTGGGTAAAATTATATCACCTACTGGTAAATTATGCATCAGAGCCACACTTTGGTTTTCAGCAGACAAGTCCTGTCTCTGATATGCTAATAGATCTTTCAAGTGATTCTACAGGTTGGGAGATCAAATGGGTCAAAGAAGACACCTAAGCGAGACAGAAAAGGAGCTGGAGGACTTGTGTACATTAATGAGAAGAGTTCTGGTGGTAGAGCAAGTTTAAAATCTGGGCCCATGATGCCTTTTGTAAAGGAATTGGTTTGTAACAGACTTTCACCTTACTCTTGATCTTCCACCAAGGCACCCATCATGAACCCCAAGAGCTCTGTTGATGTTGTGTATACACTAGCAGTGTAAGAGATGAGGGAACAGGGACTGAGCAAGCCCATAACCAAGGAAAAACAAAGGCCGTTGTGTATATTTTCCCATTCCTTGTCATTTTATCCATTTGGAAAGTCCTAAAATTTTTAGGGCCTGTGCGTTATTTGTAAACTCTGGTGGCATAGTGCTTAAGTGCTGGGGCCACTAAACAAAAGGTCAGCAGTTTGAATCCGTGAGAGTCCCTTTAGAAACTCTACGAAGCAGTTCTACTCTGTCCTGTAGAGTTGCTATGAATTAGAATTGACTTGACTTGACAGCAAAGGATTTTGTCTTGGTTTTTTCAGTGCATTGTTTGGTAAAATGTACTAAATAGAAAGATAAGTAAAAAATAATATACCTACAAAGTCTTTGACTGAGAATTCTTACGAGTAAAGAGAAGAGAAAAGGGGTAAATGGGCTAATGGCTTAACCTTACCATCACCCTTCTCTGGAAGAATTTTTCCTCCACAGGATGATAATTCAAACACTCTCCCTCTTACTGAAAACAAGGGAAGTTCATAGAAGCAGCAGCGACTTTTGCCTGTTGCTTTTCATCAGTGTATTACTAAAACCTAAAACACAGTATGTATTTAACCATTATTTGTTGAACACAGAATGAATATCCCCACTATCACTGAGACAGTGTGATAATAGTATGAAAGTCAATCCCATTTTGAGATGCTATAGTTTAAGGTCCAGTCTCTAATTCCATCCTCCTTTAAAGCTTATGCTATTTCAATTTATTCTTCTAGAAACATATTAAAACACAAAGAACAAGGAGACCATTTATGCTATGTGACTGTAAAATACAGTCAGAAAATTACTGAGCTAACTCTCTTAAATTACAATTCATCTGGAATAGTCCATTGGGATCAGGGAAAAAAAAAAAAAACTTATTGGCATCCATTTGATTCTGACTCATAGCGACCCTACAGGGGAGAGTAGAGCTGCCCCATAAAGTGTACAAGGAGCACCAGGTGGATTCAAACTGCTGACCTTCCTGATGGTGAATGTTATTTTTCTATATAGCCTAACTTGATTTTCACAAAGCAGCTACTTTTCTCCTAGCTGGCCTTTTTTTTTTTTTTTTTTTTTGGTAAGGAGTGGGAGGTGCTGCAAAGAAAAAGTAAGAGAATTAAATGTTTAGAAAAAATTGTTATGCCTTTCTACTTAGTAGCACAATTACTTCAAATAGTTACATTCTTCCAGAATAACTTCCCTAGTGACTGATTTTCTCCTTTATGGTTTATAAAATTGTCTACAACATAATTTCGGAATTTCTTTGATGATCCACGTTTAGTTGAACCTACTACCTAACAGATGCCTGAATACTTAGAATCCCAAAGGACTATAATATCCTGTGGTTTCAAATTCCAGGGCAGTGATCCAGCAATTCTTGTTTTATCCTTGCTTTCCTACCATCATAAGAGCCAGTAGCAGATGCTTACTATAGTTTGTTCCCCATTCTCATGATTAATCAAAGTGAGACTCAGAGCAACAACTTTTCTCCTTTGTCTGCTTGGTTTCATATCCCTTGTGTGTGTGTGTTGTTTGTGTGTTTCCCTTTTATTTCTATATTCAAAATTTATTTAATTCATCTTTAAATATTTGATTTTTTTTTAAAAAGAATGAAAATATCGCCATCAAGATCATCATTTCAGGAAACATCAAGTCAATTGGCATACCAGAGTTTTTTAAGAAAATATTCTGCATCTCATGTTAGTGAGTGGCATCTGGGGGTCTTAAAAACCAGCAGGCAGCCATCTAAGTAACACCAATTGGTCCCAACCCTCCTGGAGCAGAGGGGAATGAAGAATGTTAAAGAAACAAGCAAAACATGAGCCTGACACAGAAAGAGCCACATGATCGAGAAACTACATCAGCATGAGACCAGAAGAACTAGATGGTACCTGGCCACCACAAATGACTGCCCTGACAGGGAATACAAGTTCCTCATGTAGCAGGAGAAAAATAGGGTACAGAAAAAAGATCAGACTTAGTGGTTCGACAGACTAGATGGTCCCCAGAAGTCGTGGGCTGCAGACTCTCTGTTAGCCCAGAATCCAAACCATTCCCAAAGCTAATTCTTCAAGGATTGGACTGGACTATAACACATAAAATAGTACTGGTGAAGAGCATTCTTCTTGACTTAAGTAGATACATGAAGCTAAGTGGGCATCTTTTGCCCAGATGCAAGACAAGGGGGCAGAGGGAGACAGGAGCTGGTTGAAAAGACACAGAAAATACAGAATGGAAAGGAGAAGTGTGCCGTCATAGGGTGGGAAGTGTATGTAGCTAGAGTCACATAGCAATATGTGTGCAAGTTTTTGTATGACAAATTGACTTGGATTATAAACTTTCACTTAAAACACAATTTTTTTCTTTAATTTCCATCAAAATGACATATATACAATAAAATTTTAAGTGTGCTACAGAATAGAAAATTAAATTCTTAATTTCATAGCTGTATTATACATTGATCCACTTACTAATTTAGTCTGAAGCAGCTGTAAAAATAAGGTGAAGCAAAAACAGTATTACATGAACAATTCCAATTAACTACAGAATTTACATGAGGCTCATAGAGAGAGGACCCTGGTGATGTACTGGCCGCCAACGAAAATGTTGGCAGTTCAAATCCACCAGGCACTCCTTGGAAACTCTCTGCGGCAGTTCTCCTCTGTCATCTGGGGTCACTATGAGTCAGAATCAACTCAGTGGCAGTGGGTTTAGATACTTTGGTTCATAGAGGCAGAGTATGAAGTGTATGGAATTCAACAACTGGAAACACAAAACCAAAAGAAAACCAGACTCATTGCCCTCAAGAGGATTCTGATTCATAGACTCTGCAGGACAGAGTAGAACTTCCCCATAGGGTTTCCAGGAAGCAGCTGGTGGATTCGAACTGCCCAACTCAGTTTTTGGTTAGCAGCTAACCTTTCCTTTAGCAGCTGTAGCTCTCAACCACTGTACAACCAGAGTTATTGAGTACAAAATCTCAAAAGAAAATCCTGATTCACAACATACTTCACTTCAAACAAGGTGACTTAAACTTTGGTTTTAATCTTAAGGCTAAAATAAAATTCTGTCAACTTTTACTAAGAAATTGCATACCCATTAAAAGTTGATTTTAATAAATTCTGATATTCTTGATGGGTACAGTCAGGCTGGTTCCCACTCATAGTGACCCTATGTGTATCAGAATGAAACACTGTGGTCCTGTCCCATCTTCATGATTGTTACTCTTGAGCCCATTGTTGCAGACACTGTGTCAACCCATTTCATTGAATGTCTTCCTGTTTTTCAGTGACCCTCTGCTTTACAAAGTATGATGTCCTTCTCTCGCAACTGGTCCTTGATCAGCCATTAAAATTTGATTTTAATAAATTATGAAATTACAAAGATGTACAAAATCCTTTTTTCTACTATAATACTCTGAATGAAATTGAATTCTAACTTTGCATAAAGTGTTACGTAATCAACAGAATCAACCTACACATTTTTTTCAATAACTCTAGCAGAAAAAACCAACATCTTCAAAGACTAAATTGGTGATTCTACAAAATAAAACAAAAGAAAAAGCAGTAAGAAAGAAATAATGATTGAAGAGCAAAAACTAGCTAATCCCTACAGCAGGTGAAAAAAGTGATATAATTAACTGTATTTCTAAATAATTAATAAATCATGTTAAGGCAATTATTCTACTTAGTTTATTTTCTTTAATATGAGATGATTGAATTAGCTGATCTCTAATAACCTTGCATTTTTGTGTTTTTAAAATTATATGCATTGATGGGAACTGTAGGTATGTAGATAGCCCAGATGTTACAACTCCTTGCCTTCCTAATGCAGTCAGGGTTAACCAATGTCCCCACAGTGCAACAACTTTAAACATAATATAACAAATTGGGAGAATACAAAGACTAGGGGTAAAAATTATCGATAGACCATTTCCACCAGTATATACAGTGGAGAACATCTGAACTTTAACTGAAGCAGCAATACAACAATAATAATTCCAATAGCTATTTTATTTAGACTTTGCAGTATGCTGAGCATAGTGCCAGGTGCTGGATTACATCAAAAGGCAGGAAAAACTGAGTTTTGACTGCAAGGAGCTTATTTACATTCTAGTGGCATTGAAGAGGTAGATGTTGTAGAGTGCTTATAGGGAACAAAGATGTAAAGAAATAGCTTAAGATATTGCTAAGTACTATATGTAAATAGGGTAACATGATGTATAGCAAACTGGGCAGTTATTTTCCTTAGGGTGCTTAGGGAAGACCTTTCTGAGGAGGCAACATTTAAATTAACATCTGAACTGAAGAGACAGAATTAGGTATAACAAACATCGTAAAACAAGTCTCTAAGAATCTGGTAAAAACTTTAGGATAGGAACAAGCTTGATATGTGTGAGAGATGGAACAAAGATCAGAGTGCCGAAACAGAACAAATGAAGACTGAAAGCCAAGAGATGAAGTCTCTGAAGTAGGCGGGGGCTGGATCAAAAGGTGCCCATGTGAGGAGTCTGGGTATGAACGTGACTGCAACGGCACACCCTACGAGGGCTTTGCACAGGACAAAACATGATGCTGAATGCTTTAATAAGATCACTTCGCTGTTTGGTGGGAACTGGACTATAGTAGGGACAAGTGTGGAGGTGTAGGAATTGGTGAAGAGTTACATAGGCAGGTGACAGTGGTACCTGGGACTGAAATTACAGCAACATTGACAATTAGAAGTGAATGGCTCAAGAATATAACTTGGAGGTAGAACAAACCAGACTTACAAAGTATGGAGTGTGAGAAGAGGGAGTCTGAGCAACAGCACAGGTGACAGCACCATCCACTGAGATAAACAAGGGAGAGAGAGATTATCAATAGTCATTTAATCATTTTAAGTTGGAGGTGTGAATTAGACACCAGATGTGAAATAGGCAGTTAGATACATGACTTGTCACCTTAAAAATCAGGGCTGGTGGTAGAAATCTAGCCTTACCAGCATATGGCTATCCTGTAGAACTACACACTCTATGGGGCAATTCTATTCTGTTCTATCAAGTAACTATGAGTTGGAATCAACTTGAGGGCCACAGGTTTGATTTTTTGGTTTGTAGGTGTATAGGAATACAGGAATACAGGTAACAAAGTGGTCAAGAGCTATACCAAGCTATAGCTCCTAACCAAAAGGTCAGCAGTTTGAATCTACCAGCTACTCCTTGCAAACCCCATAGGGAAGTTCTGCTCTGTCTTACTGGGTCTCCGTAAGCTGGAATTGACATTACAGCAACCGATTTTGTTTTGGTTTATAGTAGTACATGAAACTCTACAAGGCCTAATTAGATTGCCTGAGGCTTTCCCAAAACATAATGCCCGCTGGGGGCAATAGCCAGGGAGGTAGCATGAAACTCAAACATCAGGTTAGTGGGCATGGCAGAACCCTATGTGTAAGGGTGGTGAGGAGGTTGTCTGAAAAGGCAGAGTGGTTAGCTCCACCAAATACTACTGAAGTACTGAGAAAAGTGAGGACCATTGGCTTAGACAAAATGTACGTCCCTGAGGAACTTGATGAAAATATTATTCCTCATAAAAATCTGATTAAATTTGGATTATCACTTCATATTTTATAGATGCACTTCTGTCTATGGAAGATCAAACTACATGACCAATTTCCCTTACTACTGCTAACCTTAAATGGTATGTGTTTATCTGCTGCATCATAGCTGCCTCAAGTCATTTTTTGACGCAAGTTTAAACAGTATTTTAAATCTAGCCTGCACACATTATAAACTTCAGTTTTATTTATTTCATGTCTTAATTTGGAAAGTGTTTACCAATAAATATTGAATTCTATAGTCAATAATTCTGCAAACACTGCAATGCAATTATCATGACTCCCTTATTCTCAGAAGAAAGGAAAAGCTCTTAGTACCTAGAAAATATATCAAATGAGGGCCCTAAATGTCTAAAGAAAATCTTAAGACATTTAAAATGAAAAACTTTAGAAGGAGGCCGCCAGAAATACAAAATCTACTGTGTTTCTCTAAAAAAGAAAAGGATACTTTCTTTACCCTGTGATTCCTTTGTACACAGAGTAACACTGCTTAACTCTAAAGCATTCGCAAGAACTTCTCTAAAGTATTCATAGCCATCCTACTGTTTACAGGTAAGTACTGAGCAGTAGGAGGTTCACTCATGCCTGGTGCGCTCTTGGTGGAAAAGGGGGAGCTTGTTCCACTTTTACATGTTCATGCTTACTTCTTTCCTAAAATCTCAAAAGCCAGCACACAACTAGTAGCAGAGAGTTAGGGAAGCTGGGATTTTTTGCTTGAAAATTCTTTACTGAATTAAAGTGAACATTACTTAGCTGAATATATGATTGCTATTATTAAGTGTTTACACATACTTAAGAATTAGGGAACTGAGAATTTATCGGCTTGTTTTCAGGTTATTTTAATCATAGAATAAAAACAAATGTGGAAAAATCTAAAACAAAGGATTAACTGTTTCACAGAATCGTGAAAGGCTTACACCATTCAAGCTAATTCATCTGTAAAGGAAATTACATTTTAAATTATTATGTGGGTTTTAACTCATTTACTCTCTTACCACTCTCAAATTGGGTTAATTGAACATTAATTGCATATACTAGTTGACCCCAAAACAGGTGTAATAGTATACCATGATAGAATAATAGTCAAGGTAGAACAAAATCAATAAGGTAAGTACAGTCATTTTCAATTAATTTTTTTTCATAAATTTCTAATCTTAACCAACCTCTCCCCAAAATTCATTGTGGATTATGGGACAACAGTGACTTTTTAAAACATCTGCCTTTCCTCCTCTCCCAACTCCACCTCCAGTCTCATCATCAGGACTAAGGAGTCGCTGGCAAGAGAAATACACGCAAAATGCTGAGTCCAGGGCCCATAACCCAGTATGCAATCAAATATTGGGGGTTCTTTCCTTTGTCATTATTGTTCCCAGCACTGAGATCTATTAGGATTGGTCATATCTAACTCAAATATATTTACTGTCGACATAACTAATGCTAAGATTTTTCGGGTCTTACAACCAGGCTCATGAAATACTCAAATAAATTATGATATCATCCCTTCACTCTCCTCCACTTTGATGTCAAAAATCCTATTCTATACCTTTTTTTTTCTTTCATCAGATCTTAAAAAAGTGTCTCCTGACACTCTTCCTTTTTCTGGAGTTCTTAGAAAAATATTTGATTGCTTTTTCATGATGACCTATTCCTAGGTTAACAATTTACCTATTTCTGAATAAAGAATTTAAATAGTTTTGCTTTCTTCCTCAAGAATTCACTTTTATAAAAAGTGCTACCATGAATATTTATTCAGCTTTTATCATCTTCTAAGGGAATATTCTTAAAAATGGGTCAAGTATTACAAATTATTTTAAAATGCTTGACTATTTTGTCATAGTGCCATCCAGGAGAGTGGATAATGCCCTCAAACTAGCATACAACAGTGACCCACTTTCTGCACCCCTTCCAACATTATCTTAGAAGGAAATTTTGTTTTTATTTAAAAACAAAGTATTTTAAAAAACGGCATCTTCTTGTTTTATTTGAATTTTTTAAGATTAATTTTTTTTATAGATCTCCATTTTTTGACCATTTGAATTTATTTGTAAATCATCTAATTGAAGTGTTACTCTATTTGGATCTTAGTGATTTCATATTGAGACTTCTAAGACGAGTTAACGTGTTGCATATATTGGTCTTCTTTTAACAGGCAGATGTTTAAAAGTAAGCATGTGTGTATCACTGTGGTAGCCAGCAGCTGTACAAAAAACTTGAACTATTAAAACTAGAAGCATTTGCACAACACACATAAATTGAACAAATATTTCTTATGTGTTTACCACAAGAAGGCACTAGTCATGGAACATTCAGTGTGAAACTAATTCTGTTCTGTCAAGAAGCATGTGATTTGGTTGAATCAAGACTTATTAACAGGTTAATAAAAATATCACACAACATAGAAAAGGCACAATACAAAATGCTTATTTATTTATTTAGCATTAGTCGCATCATTGAGGTCTATTTCTGATGAAAGAGTGACCATTGTGAGTTCACGTGGTCAGGTAGTCCTACTCCATTGGCAAAGACTGAGGTAGTTTTAAATGAAAGGAAGAAACGAGAGTAAAGTGAAGAAAAGCATGTCATTTTCTGAAAGTGTTGAGAAAGAAGCAGAGATGGGAATATATATTGCTTAGCTTGGAAACCGAGTAGACCACCTCTGTAGTGAAGGAGGAAACACTGGTTAAATGCTATGGCTGCTAACCAAAAAGATCAGCAGTTTGAAACCACCAGGAGCTCCTTGGAAACTCTATGGGGCGGTTCTACTCTGTGCTGTAAGGTCGCTATGAGTTGGAACTGACTCAACAGTGGGGACATTTGGGTAGTGGAGGAGCCTCGTAGTATAGTGGTTTGGGCAATCCCAGTCCACTAGATGCTCCATGTAAACTCTATGGGGCAGTTCTACACTGTCCTATAGGGTTACTGTGGGTCCAAAACAACTTGATAGCAACAGGTTTAGTTTTTGGTTTTACAGGTGATAGAGGAAAGGTGCCTTAGTAATGAAGTGGTTTAGGTGCTCAACTGCTAAACAGAAGTTGGTAGTTCAGCCCACCAGCTGCTCCACAGAGGAAAGTTATGGCAATCTGCTTTCTATAAAGATTACAACCATGGAAACTCTATGGCACTAGTTCTACTCTGTTGCTATGAGTCAGAATTGACTTGAGAATGGTGGTTTTTCTTTCTTTTTTTTTTTTGATAGGAGAGGAGAGGACCTTTAATGTCCATCTGAAGAGTGTGAATTTTAATGATTTTTTTCTATATACTTGAAAATAGGCCTTAGTTCAGTGCTAAACCAATATCCACAATCCGTAAAGTTTTCTCTAAAGCCATGAATTGGGACTGACTTGATGGTGACTTTTTTTAAGACTGCTACAAGGAACTGTTTATCTTTTCGCTGGTCTTTAGATAGTAAACTTAGATACAACTAAAATTTCCCTCTCAATTCAGTGAGACATTTGGAGTCCAAAGGAAAAGCTGACTTCTATCACTGTATTCAATAATAATTATATCAGTTACTCTGTAGCTGTAAAGAAAAGACAAACTGATATAGAATGGGATGGATTGAATAAGAAAGATATATTTTTCTTAGAGGACAAGAATTCTGGAGGCAGGAGGTTGCTGGCAGTGGTTCAGAGGCCCAGCTGTCTAAAAGGTCACAAAGTCTCTGATTCCCATGCTTGCCAATTCATTGTCACAAGTAGGCTGGTACGGCTCCTGGCTTCATACACACCTTTCAGGACAGAAAGAATGGAGGCAGGGTGATTCCAGTCATGGCTCTCCTTTTTATAGAGAAAACAAAAACTTTTCAGAAAATCCACAGTAGTTTACTGATTTCTAGTTCACCAGTACTCTGTCACGTTGTAGTGTTCCCTCAATATAAGGGAACCTAGGAAAGCATACTGTCTTGGGGAATGCAATAAGAAGAAGCCAAAGCCAAGTGCAGTCGAGTCAGATAAGAAAAAAGAGAATTACAAATGAAGGAAAGATCAAGAAATTATTTACAAACACAGAAGAGTCACAATTAGCACCACCAGATCACAGGAAAGGATAGCAGCAGGAACACTCAGTAACTCACTGGAGCAGCTTTCCAATTTGGGTTAAATAAAAGACTGGTTTAGGATCAGACCCTTCTTGTAATGCAATTAAGCAGAATGAGAGTTCTGCAGAACCAAGGTATCCAGGATTTAAACTCCAGACTATGTAAGACCAAGGAAGTTTCTTATAATGTTTTTATCATTTGTATTTTCTTTGTGAGTTCACTGTTGGCAGAACCCTATCACTGCCTGCATTATTGATGGAGATATCTGCAAAGAAGCAAATGCCTTGCCAAAGAAAGGGACTATGAATCATTGCATCTAATAAGATGAGAATCTCAGGAAGCAGTCTACACAGCTCATGAGTGAAACTAGCAATTAATCTTGACATGTTTTACAAAAGATTTGGTTGCTTCACATTTCTCCCAAGTACATTTCTTTTTTTTTTTTTTTTTTTAGTTTGCTCTAGGCAGGAAAGTAAAAAGACTGACAGTGCAGGAAACTGAACTTTTCTTTTCTCCAAATACCAACTATGCCAGTTGCATACTGAAATATGAGGTGCATCATGATAGGAGATTAGTCAAAGGCATTCACCAGTGTGCCCTCAGTCCCAACTTGCTAAAGGAAGTGATGGAGTGGCGCCATTGGAGACATGGAGTCATGACCAATTTATTGCTCCATTCTGGATTTTGCATATGTATGTAAAGCTTTATTTATAAAGATAATTTATGTGGCAGTTGGATTATGTAGTAATCAGCAAGAAATAGTGTCTAAAACAACACACTGTCACGCTAGCACGTAGACAGAGATTCTCTTGTATTGATCTGGATATGAAAACTTCCTAAGAGAAGTGCTGCAACTAATATATCCATTCATTCTCCATGCATATGTTTCTTTAAAGAAGAAAAAAATCAAAACCTATTATTTCTAAAATTGATTGTTGCCACCCTGTTGGGGCCTACATTTGGGTAAAAACAAGCTATAGAAATCTTATGTCAACCCGTCACAGCTCACTATGTTCCTTTAATTTTATACTTTTGCTTTATAATGTTGGTATTATTATTTAGTATCTTTTAAGTCAAAATTTAACTGCAGTCCAAATAGAATAAGGTCAGTGGTGTCTGGCAATCTGGGTTAAATAAAATCAGAGTCATACTTTCTATATTTGATGTCAGGGCCAAAATATTTATTAGCAATTTTTCTTTTAAAACTTGAGTGGACATTTAGAATTTACGGAGGAGGGGGATGGAGAACTGCTGCTTTTTGAAACCCAGCTATCAGTTATTTTTTATATCCAGATATTATATTCTTATAATGAACAATTTATATAGTTTAACTGCTTGAATCAAATTGGAATATATATTGACACACCCACATGCACCACTTTTTAGATTTATCCATCCATTCATAATCAGCAGAGCACAACCACTAGAATCATCACTGGATTTACCAAGATAGAAAAAGGGGTGGAAAAAAAAATTCAAGGTTTATCATCCCAATGACATCTTAATGTTCTCTGGGCTTTGCTCTTGTTTGAACTTCTTTTTCTTATTTGGTTCTCAGCAAAGCATTTCAAAGACAGTGAACATTACATAAAATTTAGTGAGATGAAACTAATATTTTCCAACATCTTTAGTTGTCAGAGACATGCAAATTTAAAATTATGATGAGATGCTACTACACACCCACTAAATGAACAAATAAAATAAGTTCACGGTGTCAAGTGTTGGTGAAGATGCACAACGACCAGGACTCTACTATGTTGCAAGTGAGCACACAAGATGTCACAACTCTGTGAAAGCCTCGCAGGATATAATGTACTTAAACATACAACTGTGCTATGTATTACTAGCTCAGGCCCTCTGAGAAGCAGATGACGCGACAGGAATTAGAAATACAAGATATCTATTTGGGGAAGAACCTTCGAACAACAAAGTGATGTAACCTGGAGAAGGTGAGGGATGTTTTCAAACCCTGTTTAGGTCTGACAGCTGTGTGAGGGACAAAGAAGAAATGGTTGCCAGAAAGACTTTTAGTCTGCAGTATAATCCCAAGTAAGGCTTTACCAGAAGTCCTCAGGCCAAAATTACTGGTTGGGGACATTCCGTATCTTGCAGGCATGGGTTGTTATTTCAGAAGCCCTGTTGTGTTAAACCACGTGCTGGGGAAGCAAGGGAAGACTGGGGGTAACATGGCCTCTGTGCAGACTTGGTGGTAGAATGAGAAGACAATGACTCGAGCTGGCTGTCACTGGATGCTCCACACAGGAGATACGGACAGTGCATTTTCAAACAAGTTATAACCTAGCAATTTCAATCATAGACATTTGCCAAAAAGAAGTAAAAATACGTACACATAAAAACTTTGTGTGATGTAACAGCTTCCTGACCTCGCCTTCCCTGACACGTTATTGATAATGCTGTTACAGAACTTACTGGCTGTGTTGCTGTCAACTACTACTAATTTTACTCCATTGCTTGTGTTTGAGGCTGTTACATACAATTCTGTCTTTTATCCTTTGCTTTCTAAGTGAATCATCCAGTGTGTCACCTAAATGAGGTCTTAACATGTCCACACAAAAATTTATATACACATCTTCATGTAATCATTATTCATATCTAGCAAGAGATGAAGGAATAAGCACATTTGGCATATCCTCATGATGGAATTGGAAGGAAGGGAAGAAGGAAAGAGAGAGAGAGAGAGAAAGCAAGCAAGCAAGAAAGAAAGGATGGACTTACTGCTGTTGAGTAGATTCCAATACATAGAGACTCTATAGGACAGAGTTGAACTGCCCCAGAAGGTTTCCAAGGTTGCAATCTTTATGGAAAGCAGATTGCCACATATTTCCCCAGTGGAGCAATTGCTGGGCCTGAACGCCCAAGCTTTTAGGAAGCAACCAAGCACTTGACCATTGTGCAACCAGGGCTCCGCATGCAATGCAGCACTCTTCAAGAACAAAACAAAATCAATTGCTTAACACATATAACACCATAGATGAATTACCAAAAAAAACCACACTTAGCAATAGAAGTCAGATTCAAAAGGTTACAAAGAACATGACTCCACTCACTTGGAAATCTAGAAAACACAAAACCAAGCTATAATGACAAAAAGCAGAATGCCTGGGGTCAGGAAAGAAGGTGGGATGGACTGTAAGGAAGCTGGATGGAAACTTTGTGTATGATACTTTGGTATGGTAAACGGTCACATGGGAAGATACATTTTCAAAATTCACCATACTCTATATTTACAGTAAAATGATTGCATATAAATTATATCTCAAAGGTGGTTGTTTAAAATTTTATAAACATAAAAAATAAAATTTTTTCAAAGTTTTCCCTTCTCTACAGAAGATTGACGATAATAGTTGTCTGAAATTGTAAAAAGTATTCTAGAAACTGGTTTCTCTGTCACATTTAGTCTCTTGTTAAAAATGAGCAGGAAACAGTCATACAAAATGTTTCCACCTTGTGTTATGATTAACAAAGAATTTCATATTTAAAGCAATAGTTAAGGCCATTGACACCTCTTAAAATGAGGAAAAGTAAGGGAATGCTGCAGAGGTTCCTGTTGTAAAATGCTGAGTGAAATTCACAATTACAGTATTTATTTCTAAACCTTAGTTTGTGAAATAAACGTGTAAGCTGCTCTGTCTTGTTACTGAATGCAAAGATTCATACTTTTATTTCACATGCTAAAAAAAACACACCAGGAAGGCCTTTGCACCCAGATGAGACAGAGGAAAAAAAGACACTGTGTGTGGGTTTCTGGCTTTAGAGAAGTTCGTGAGATTGTGTTATTAACAAAGTCAGCCTGTCTCACGGTTCAGTACACAGTTATTTTCACAGAGAGAAAATTGCAGCAGCAGCAACCTTTGGTGGCACCTTTATCCTCAATCACATCTTATTAATACATACAAAGGGACAAATGGAGACCATAAAAGAATATGGCCTAATTCATAACCCCCACCTGAAAAAAAAGAAAAAAGAGAGAAAAGAAAAACTTGAAGTCCATATCCCACTGACTGTGGGTCAGTAGGGCATTTTTAATTGAAAATAGAATATGACAATGTCTGAACTGAAGAGCTGACTGAGAAAATGTTTCTGCACCCTCTGCCCAGCAGAATATGGGGGAAAAAATTTTTAAAGGCAATACAACAGAAGAATTGGAGCCTATGAAGGAAATCATCTATTAAAGTATATCTGAAAGGTAAATTTGTCATATTTTATCCCTAAACTCATATTGCAAGCAAACTCATAATTCAAGCAAAAATTATTTGTATTACATACTTGACTTAAATAATTGAAGAAAATTTTATTTTAAAATATTCATGGTAGTAAATCAGTTTATATTGTAGTACCCTCTGAAAGTGCCTATATCATGGTGCTGGTGGTATCCTTGAGTCCGTTCTGACTCATAGCAATCCTATATGACTAAACAGAACTGCCCCATAGGGCTTCCTAGGCTACGGTTTCTACCAGAGCAGATTTTCAGGTCTTCTCTGCCATGTAGTAGCCAGTAGGTTCCAAATGGTAATCTTTTGGTTAGCTGCCAAGCATTTAACCAGTGCACCATCAAATCAAAAAAAAAAAAAAAATTGCCATCAAGCTGACTCTGATTCATAGCAGCTCTGTAGGACAGAGTAGGAAAGCCCCATAAGGTTTCCAAGATGCAGCTGGTAAATTCAAGCTGCAGACCTTCTGCTTAGCAGCAAAACCCTTAACCACTGCACTAACAGGGTGCCAACAGGGCTCCTTAAATCATGGAAAATACATACATCATTTATTACCTTTGGAGTGAAGACTGACGGAATAAAAATTGAATTTTTTTTTTCTTTTATTATGATTAACTGAAAGTACACAATCCAAATTAAATTTGTATGCCTGCCTATCTGCAGCTTTTTCTTTTTTCCATGCATGGTGACAGTACACTGCTCTCTTTCATTCTATACTTGTCAAATCCTCCTAAAAATCTCCTGCCTCCTCTTCTCCATCCTTTCTTCCCAACTCTAGTTAAGAAGCCAGTAGGACAGCATGCTATAGATGCACAGAACGTTCAAGTATGCACACCATATGTTCACATTGCATCTCCGAGTCCAGTTCATTCCTGCCCCAAGAATTGACCTTAATAATGTTTTCTGGTTAGGAGCAGCAACAAGATCTAGGGGCCATGCAGGAACCCCCAGGCTGCCAGACCACCAGTTGCAGTCTTTTAGTAGAGTTCTTGAGGTGCACCCCTCTTTTTCCTGTGTTACCACTGGGACCCAACACTGTGTGCCCCATCACCACTGTCTTGTGGTGACGGGTCACTATCTTGTTCTTCTAGTCACGTGCTAGTACAGTCATCCACTCACATGAGTCTTTCTGTCTCCTGGGCTCTTTTTCCATCATGTCTACATTGTTCTCCGTGATCATCTGTTCTGGCCTGAGTTAGCACCTCAGATGGTAGCTTGCTAGCTTTTCAGACCCCAGACACCACTGACCAATATGGAGTATAGAAGACTCTCTTAGCAATACGCTAGTTATACATCAATGTCCCTTGAGATCATGGTCACCATAGCCCACCCCTCCCCTCCTCTATCCTTGCAATACTGGGTTAAGATTAGAAGAGTTTTCAGTTTAAGTTGAATTTCCGTTAAGTTGATCTTCTTGCTACTGTGTGCCGTCACTGCCTTAATCCAAACAAATTTCTATCAACTATCTATGACCAACCCTCTCCCTCCCTCCCCACCCTTGCAGCCATCAGAGTCTTTCATTGTGTACACAAGTCTATTTTTAAGTCCTGATAGTACAGGTCTCATACAATATTTGTCCTTTTGCTACTGAATGATTTCACTTAGGATACTGTCTTCCAATTGAAACCAGGTTATGAGATGTTTCCTTAAATCACTGTTGTTTATTATTGCATAGTATTCTACTGAGTACATGTACCATAGTTTGTTTATCCATTCTTCTGTTTATGGGCATCTGGACTAATGCCATCTTTTTGCTCTTGTGGACTGTGCTTCGATAAACATTCATGTACCTGTTCGTGTGACTATCCTTGATTCTGTAGGATAGATTCTGAGCAGTACGATTTACTGAATCAAATGGTGTATCTAGTTCCAGCTTTTTAAGGAAGGATCAGATTGCTTTCAATAGAGGTTGTATCATTTTGCAACCCCACTGTCAGTGTAGGAGAGTTCCAGTGTCTCCACAGCCTCTCCAGCAATTGTCATTTTGTATTTTTCAGATCATGGCCAACCTTGCTGAGGTGAGGTGGTATATCATTGTAGATTTGATTTGGATTTGTCTGATAGCTAATGATAGCGAGCATTTCCTCATGTGCCTTTTGGCTGCCTGCATGTCCTTTCTAGTGAAGAGTCTGCCCATTTCCTTTGCCAATCACTTAACTTGGTTATTTACCTTTTTCTTGTTGATATTTTACCGTACCTCGTCAATTACGAGGATCAGACTTTAGTCTGACACCCAGTTGCCAAATATTTTTTTCCCATTCTGTAATTCTTTTGATAAAGTCTTTGCATGAGCAAAAGTGTTCTATTCTTAGTAGTTTCCACTTATCTATCTCTCTTCTGTTGATCATGATTTCTTTGTCAGATCTTGAAGTCTAAGTTGTGTATTAAAACTTCCATTGTTGACCCTACTTTTTCTTTCACGACCTTTATCATTTTAGGTTTGATATTTAGGTCGGATGCGACTCGACGGCACTTGGCTTGGCTTTATTTAGGTCTTTTATCCAATTTGAGTTAGTTTTTGTGTAAGGTGGGGGATATGAGTCTTGTTTCATTTTTCTGCAGATGGATATCCAATTCTGCCAGCACCATTTGTTGAAGAGACTGTTTTTACCCCAGTTTAAAATCTTAGGGCCTTTGTAGAATATCAGCTTTTCATAAGACGATGGTGGCATCTCTGGGTTCTCAACTCTATTCCATTGATATATATGTCCCTTTTTGTATCAGTACCAGGCTGCTTTGACTACTGTGGCAGTGTAACAGGCTCTAAGTTCAGGTAATGTAAGGCCTCCCACTGTGCTCCTCTTCTTCAGTAGTGCTTTGTTTATCCAGTGCTTCTCCCCTTTCCAAACAAGGTTGCTGATTTGTTTCTCCATCTCATTAAAAAAAATGCCAGTGGAATTTGTATTGAGATAGCATTGTATATGTAGATGGCTTTGGGCAAGATGGAAACCCTGGTGGCATAGTAGTTAAGTGCTACAGCTGCTAACCAAAAAGTCAGCAGTTCAATTCCACCATGCACTCTTTGGAAACTCTATGGGGGCAGCTCTACTCTGACCTATAGGATTGATATGTGTCAGAATCAACTCAACGGCACTGGGTTTTGTTTTGTTCTGTTTCGTGGAGGTGGTAAGGTGGACATTTTCACAGTGTTAAGTATTCCTATCCATGAGCAGGGTAGGTTTCTCCATTTAAGTAAGTATCTCTTACTTTATTGCAGTAAGGTCTTGTTCTCTTATATGGGTCTCTGATGTCCCTAATTAGATTTATTCTTAAGTAGTTCATCTTCTTGGGAGCTGTAGTAAATGGTATTGATTTGGTGATTTATTCTTTGATGATATCTTTTTGGTGTAAAGGAATCCTACTGATTTACTTATCTTTGTCTTCTATCCTGATACTTTGCTGCTCCTCTATTAGTTCCAATAGTTTCCTTATGGTTTCTTTAGGATTCTCTGCATATACAATCATATCATCTGCAAACAGGGAGATTTTTACTTCTTCTTTGCTGATGTGGATGCCCTTTATTTCTTTGTCTTGTCTAAAAACTGGTTAGAAATGACCAGAACTTCTAGTACAATGCTGAATAGAAGTGTTGAGAGTGGGCATCCTTGTCTAGTTCCCATTCTCAAGGGAAATTCTTTCAGTCTCTCTCCATTTAGGGTGATGTAGGTGGTTGGCTTTGTTTAGATGCCCTTTATTGTTTTCAGGAATTTGCCTTCTATTCCTATGTTGCTAAGATTTTTTAGCATGAACGAATGTTGGACTTTGTCAAATGCCTTTTCTGCTTCAACTGACAAAATCTGGTGATTCTTATCTTTTGTGTTATTTAGGTGGTTGATCAGGTTAATTGTTTTTCTGATGTTGAACCAGACTTCCTGGTAAGAAGTCCAGCGTGGTCATGATGAATCATTTTTTGATATGTGATTCAATTCTATTGGAAAGATTTTGTTGAATATTTTTGCATCTAGGTTCATGAGTGATACTGGTCTGTAATTTTCCTTTTTTGTGGTATCTTTCTCTGGCTTTGGTACCAATATTATGAAAGCTTCATAGAAAGAATTTAGGAGTATTCCATCCCTTTCTATGCTGTGAAATAGTCTCAGTAGTATTGAAGTTAACTCTTCTCTGAAAGTTAGGTAGACTTCTCTGGTGAACCATCTGGGCCAGGATTTTTTCATTGGTAGTTTTTTGATGACTTTTTCAATCTCTTGCTTCATGATGGGTTTATTAAGTTTTTCTACTTCTCCTTGTGATGATTTTGATAGGTGATATGAATGTAGAAATTTGTCCATTTCCTCTAGGTTTTCAAATCGTTACAGTACAGTCTTTGGAAGTCTATTATGATTTTTTTATTTCACTTGGATCTGTTGTGACATCTCCTATCTCATTTCTTATTCTGGTTATTTGTTTCCTCTCCTGTTTATCTTTAGTAAGTTAGGCAATGGTTTATTAATTTTGGTGATCTTTTCAAAAAAACAACTTTTGGTTTTGTTAATTTTTCAAGTTGTCCTTCTATTCTCAAATTCATTTAGTTCTGCTCTAATCTTTATGATCTGTTTTCTTCTGGTGCCTGAGAAGTTCCTCTGTTCCTCTCTTTCTACTTGTTCAAGCTTCAGGGTTCATTCTTTGGTTTGGATCCTTTCTTCCTTCTGGATGTGTGTGTTTATAGAGCACTGTTTTTACTGTATCCTACAGTTTCTGGTATGGTGTGTTTTCATTCTCATTTACTTCTATAAATTTCTTTACTTTGTCCTTGATTTCTTCTATAACCCAAGGCTTTTTGAGGAATTTACCTGTTTCCATGAGTTCAAATTTCTATCTGTTTTTTGTGCTGTTGGTTTCAACTTTTATGGCTTTATGGTCCAAGAAGATGCTTTTCAATAATTCAATGGTTTGGATTTTGTTGAGACTTGCTTTATGTCCCAATACATCGTCTATTCTGGAAAATGTCCCATGGGCATTGGAGAAGATGTAGTTATCTGTTGATGGATAAAAAGTTATGTACATGTTAATGAGGTCTAGTTGGATAATTGTGACAATAAGATCTTTTGTGTCTTTACTGAGCTTTTTTCTGGATGACCTGTCCATTACTGAAAGGGAAGTGTTGACATTTTCAACTGTTATTGTGGAGTATCTATCTCATTTTCAATGTTGTCAGTGTTTGTTCAGTGTATTTAGATGCTCTGGTATTTGGTGCATAAATAGTTAATATTGTTAAGTCCTGATTGTGTATTGAATCTTTCAGCCATAGTGACCATCCTTGTCCATGATGGTGGACGTTAAAAATCTATTTTATCTGAGATTAGTATTGCCACACCTGCTATTCTTCGTATATTGTTAGCATGCTATGTATTACTCCATCCTTTAATTTTCAGTTTGTTCATATCTTTAAGTCATAGGTGTGTTTCTTGAAAGCAGCATAAGACAGGTCGTGTCTTTTGATCCACGATGTCACTCATTGTCTCTTCATTGGAGCATTTAGTCCATTTACATTCAGTGTAATTATTGACAGATATGTGTTTAGTTCTATCATTTTGATGTATTTATTTTGTGTTGGTGCTTGCTGTTTGTCTTAATATTCTGTTCTGGGTGATTCTTCTTTATGGGTTGAATTTTCATCATTTTTCAGTGTTGGCTTTCTGTTTGCTGTCACTCCTATATTACATTCCTTGTTTTGATATGTTACATTATTATTATGATTTGTGGCTACCCCTATGATTCCTCTTAATAGTCTAAGTTTAACCCCAATTTTAATTTCTGATTATTGTTTTAACTTCCTCTTCATCTGAAGGGACAATAACTACTGTAGTATGTCCCTCTTCTTAGTGTCATAGTGTCATACTTTTTGTGATATGAATATTAGTTCCCTTCTCTTACCATTGTAGCTTAGATTGAGTTTCATGACATCTCTAACTAAGTAGGATTCTGGATGCTGTATCCTGCATTGCCTCCTTAAAAATACATTTAATGGTTTTATTTTTCTAGACAAAGAGCTTCTTTCAGTATTTCTTGTAGTTTTGGGTTGGGTTTTACAGTCTCTAAGCTTCTGTTTATCTGTGAATATCTTAATTTCATCTTCATATTTGAGAGACAATTTTCCAGGACATATAATTTTTTGTGGGACAGACATTTTTCTCCTTCATGCCAACACCGTTTCTCCTGAGAAGTCAGATGAAAGCCTACAGGGCTTCCCTCTCAGTGTTCGCTTTTCTTTTAGTCTTGCTTCCTTTAAGACAATCTGTTTGTGTTTCCTTTTAGTAAGCTTGATTATGTCTTTGTGTCTTTCTTTTGGGGTCTAGATTTTGTGGTGTTTGATACACATCTTGAATATTTATGTTCTCTTATAATTTCAGGAAACCTTTCTGTCAGTAATTGAACAACAATACTCTGTGTTTGAGCTATCCCTCCTTATTCAAGAACTCGAGTTAATCATAGATTATTCCTCTTAATAGAGTTCTACATGTTTCTTGAGTGTAGTCAGTGTTTCTTCCATATATTTCAGTGTTCTGATAGTATGTGCAAAAATATTTAATACTAAGTCTTGCTTGGGTACTGAACTTTTCAGCAATAAATAGCATCTGTCTTTGTCTATGATGGTGGATTTAACATTAAAATTGATTTTGTCTGAAATTAGAATTGCCACACCTGCTCTTTTTTGCTCATTGTTAGCTTGATATATATTCTTCCATCCTTTCATTTTCAGTTTATTCCTATCTTTAAGCCTCAAGTGAGTTTCTTGTAGACAACATATGGATGGATCATGTCTTTTGATCCAAGATGTCACTCGATGTCTCTTTACTGGAGCATTAAGTCCATTCACATTCAATGTAATTATTGATAGATATGTGTTCAGTGTTGCCATTGTGATATGTTTATTATAGTGTTGTTGTTTTCTCTGTTGTTCTTATTAGCCTGTCCTGGGACATTCTTTTTTGTGAGTTGATTTTTCAGCTTTTTCAGAGCTGGTTTTGTAGTTGTTGAGACTCCTGTGTCACATGTCTTAATATGGTATGTTACATCTTTGTTGTGCTTTACCGCTGTCCCTATGATCCCCCATAATACTACCAGTATTGTCAACTTCCTCTCCATCTGGGAGGACTATAACGACTGTAGTATGTCCCTCTTTTTAATATGATGGCACCATAGTTTTCATGATAATCACTGGATTGTTTCTTTCAGTATTAAAGCTGTGATTGAGTTTGGAGCCTTCCCTAACTGAGTAGAATTCTGGATCATATGTCATTCTAAAACATAAAGTTAGTGGTTTTGTTTGAACTTCTTTCAGTATTTCTTATAGTTTGGGTTTGGTTTTTACAAAGTCTGAGTTTCTGTTTATCTGGTAATGTCAATTTCATTTTCATATTTGAAAAACAGTTTTGCAGGATATATAATTCTTGGTTGGAAGTTCTTCTCCTTCAAGGCTTTGAATGTGTCATGCCACTGTCTCTGTGTCAGCATCATTTCTGCTGAGAAATCTGATGAAAGCCTACAGGGTTACCCTCTGAATGTTAGCTTTGCTTTGAGTCTTGCTACCTTTAAGAGTTGCTGAGTATGTTTCATTTTGTTAAGCTTGATTATAATATGTCTTGGAGTCTTTCTTTTGAGATCTGTATTGGGTGGCATACTATATGCATCTGGGGTATCTATATTCTCTTCCTTCATGATTTCCAAGAAGTTTTCTTTCACCAGCTCAGCAACGATACTCTCCGTGTTCTCAGGTGTCTCATCCTGTTCAGGGACTCCAATTAATCGAAGGTTGTTCCTCTTAATAGAGTCCCACATGCTTCTTAATGCTTCTTCATTTTTCTTGTTTCTTTTTTCTGATTTCTGCTCATAGATGCTGGTGTCAGTAGCTCTGTCTTGCAAGTCAGAAATTCTTTTTTTCCATTTGTTCCATTCTGTTTTCTTGGCTTCGAATGGAAGTTTCTATGTCTTTGATTTTGTTCTTGATCTGTTGGATTTCAGAGTACTGGTGTTCCATCAGATCGAACAGTTTGCTTAATTTTTCATTTTGTATAAGGTCTAGAACAGCTCTGTATATAATCCTTCTGTATTCACCTTCTGATGATTTCAGAAAAGTTTCTTCATCTGGAAAACTCCTTGGTTGTTTTGTTTGGGAGCCTTCTGAAGCCATGGGTGATTTCTTATATGCCACAAGCATCTGTTGCTTTTTGGGTTTCATGTGAGTAAGTAAAGGCTGGGAGAAATAGTGTGAGGATTAGCTGCAGATGTTTCTCTAGGCTGTCATAAAATGTAAAACAAAAGGTATCTGACCATTTCCCAAGTCAGTCAGGTTTTCAGGTGTAGAGGTCCCTCTTCCCAATTGGCAAAGTAAACACCTCTATATCCAACCCCAGATGATACAAACTAGTTCAAAATACAACAGTGCTACTGCCTTGTTGGCGTCTGCTGAGAGGGCCCAGCCTTAGGTGGCACTGTGTAAAGTACTAATTTTCTGGTAGAAAAGCATTCTCCTGTGGCCAGGCTCTGACTCCAAAGCTAAGAATTAGGTCCAGCTCCGGCCACCGTATCTAATATGGCAACCTCCACATGGTCGGTGAATAGAGGGGGTAAAGCTGCTGAGACGTAGTGAGTACTCAGCCGCTGTTGCCAGGCCCCCACCATAGGCAAGACTGTGTAAACTACTGTGTCAGAGAAGCATTGTCCTGTTTGCAAGTGCTGGCCCCTAGGCTAAGAATTAGGTCCTGCTAAAATCTCCATATCTAATACGGCATCCCACACATAGGTGCCATGGTTTTGTACAAACCACGCTGTGGCAGAGATAAAAAGACAGGCCCAAAGTGGCTAGATGAACAGAGTCCTAAGCCTGGTTCTCAAAATATGGGAATTTCACCTGCCTAATCCATCAGCAGTGCATTTGAGACTAGCCACTAGAGACAAGACCCAGCTCCTCCCGCCAGCCAAGACAGAGAAAAACAAAGTCAAAATGGTGTGTTACCTTCAGTCCGTGAGAGCCAGGGCTAGCCAGAAGCAGGAGTCAGTGAAAGAGAGGAGGTTTTTCATTCAGTGGTATGAAGTCCAAATTAACAGCCCTGTGCTGCGTCCTGGGGCTCACTAGGTGACCAGAAGGCTCGGTTTGATTATTAGTTCAGGTCTTGGTTTCCAGAGGGATATAAGGAGACGTGTGCTTAGTCCGCCATCTTGACTCTGCCCCCGAGTTCCACATATTTCTTAATGCCTCTTCATTTTTGTTATTTCTTTTCTCTGATTTCTCCTCATCAGTATTGCTGTCAGTTGCTCTCTTTTCAAGGTCACTGAGTCTAACGTTCATCTCCTCAGTTCTGCTCTTTTGGCTTTGGATTGAATTATCAAGTTCTATAATTTTGTTATTGATTTGGTGGATTTCCACTCTACGTTCCATCAGTTCAAATAGCCTGCTTAAGTTTTCATCTTGCTCTGCTGCATTTTGTTTAATCTCTAGGAAGATTCTGTATATAATTCTTTTGTACTCAGCCTCCAATAGTTTCAGAAAGGCTTCTTTATCCAGGAAGTTTTTTGATTCTGGATTTTGAGAGTTTTCTGGAGCCATGGTGGGCTGTTTCTTTAAATGCTTAGCAATGGTCCGTTGCCTGTGGGCCATCTAAGGCTGTTTAATTTCTCTGGTGTTGCCTGAACAAGAGCTGAGATGTAGTTCTGATAAGGGTGTTGGTCACTAGCCACCTCTGTGTACTCTAGTGACTGGCCCCAGCAGACTCTCTGGGGTGGTAGCCTCCATCTCCTGGCTGGCAAAGACAGCTTCCTACTAATGGAGTCACTTGGGGACCATACCCTATTATGTGGGTCAGTAAAGGCTGGAAATGATGCCGTCAGGCCACTCAGCAGTTATATCTCCAAGCAGTCTTCTTTTACAAAGCTGGGAGCTTTCCGACAACTGCCCAAATCATTCAGACCATCAGGTGCGGCAGTCCCCACCTTCTAGCTAACAATGTAAACATCTCATCAGCCATCCCCAGATGCTATGACATAGTTCAAAGAAGGGAGGGGTTATGGGCTTGCTGCTATCCTCAGCCAGATCCCACCTGAAAGCTAACACTGCACTAAACACAGCATTTCAATGGAAAAGTGTGTTCTGGGCTGACGCTTTCTCACTTTGGAAATTAACTCCTGCTAAAGCCTCTGGTTTGGAGACTCTGCATCCCAGCTGACCAAGATGGTGTCTGGGCCAAGCTGCCCTTCTTGCATGAAACAACAGAATCTATGGCACAGCTCAGAAAAGAGAGGGTGGAGGGGCAGTGGTGCCATCAGTCGATAGCCATGCTCTTAAAATGTGGCTATCCCACACACTGTGTCTCTGCTGCACTATATGCTGTTTACTTTAGCACCGCAGTTCAGTGTATTTGCCAGCTCATACCTATCCCCCACCTCCCAGATAGCAAAAAAGGCATCAGTACCTGCAGTCTGCCTAAGTGATGAATCAGCAGAAGTGGGGCTCGCTGTGTGCTGCCTCATGCCAGAGAGAGGTAGTTTCCCATTTAGTGGCATGTAGTCCAATCTGACAACCCTATACTGTATCCTAGGGCTTCCTGGGTATCCAGAGTGCTCCATTCAGTTATTAGTCCAAGCCTCCAAGCCTTATTTCTCACGGGAATTGAGGAGACATGTGTCTAGTCTGCCATCTTGGTCCTGCCTGAGTTTTTTCTTCAATAGCCTATTTATTCTACTTCTTTTTTCAATAGTTCTATCATAATTGGCCCACTTTTCTATTCCATTATTTAAATATAAAATTAACATAACTGTAGATAATGTTTTTGCATACCCCAAAATATAATAAAGTGGCAACATATTAGTTCTATAGCAAACATTTAATAAGCATTTGCTATGTGCCAGGAAATATGCTAGTTACTAGAACAAAACAGTAAACTACATAACATTATAGAGCTTACATAGTTGAAGCAAACAGAAAAATAAATAAATTATAATAAATGCTATGACAAAAATAAATAACTGTCTGAGGTCAAAATAATACAGAGTAATCAGAAAAGGTCTTTCAGTTACAGTGCCATTTAAGCAACAGACACCCAAAGGAACAAAAGGACTCATTCAAGTAATGAGCATTCTAGGTGAATTTTCTGAGCAGAGGTGAGAACATCTGGAAAGGCTCTGAGAAGAAAATGCAGTCTACTTTAAAAAAGTAAAAAATTAGTGGAGCTGGACTCTGATGAATGAAAATGAGTGGTATTAGGCAACAATCAGATCATACATGTATTTTTAGGCTTTGGCACCGACTGGATTTTGATTTAATTCCAAGTGTAGTGGGAAATCATTGAAGAAACTTTAAGAGAAAAGTAATGCGGTTCTGTTAACGTTTTAATGAGGTCACTTTTCCTGCTGAGTGGAAATTGGGTGAGAAGACGGAAAAAGCTAGTGAGAAAACACAGAACCTTAATGCTTCCCCCATACGGTGCCCTCCAATACATCAGTGGACTTCCACAGATTTCAAGCAGTCAAAGAAAGATAGCTTTAAAAGATCTGATTATTCCAATGCCATGTTACCATGTTTTCAAATGAGATAGAGGCAAAGGTAGACACAGAAATAATAACAGAGATGATAAAGTGATAGATAAAGGATAGATCTGATAATGAAAACATTTGGATGTATATTAGACCTTTGATAATTCATATTCTCAGAGCCAAAGTTAAGAATAAGACCAACAGACTGACAACTCCATCATGGGATTGGAAACCACATGAGAAACTCTAGAAATTTCTATTGGCTCTGAGACATTGATGCTAAGGTGTCTTAGTGACTCCAGTTCAGAGCTTATCTCCTAAGGACCATTTGATGTATTCCTGTTCCTTGTCCAGTGTGATGATCTTCCAAATTGATCCTCAAACTGAAACCAGCTCAGGCTGTGCAGACCAACCACTGACCTTACACCACAGAAGCTCAGGCTGCACAAAAGCACTAGCACTGGCACCAGGCAGAGTGACATTAGTGGGCAATTTTTTGTGCCTGTCGCACAAAACTGAAAGTTCGATTACATGGTAAGAAAATAACAATTTTCATTTTAGGTAGACTCAATATTAATATATATAAATATTCAAATTATATATTACATAGTAAAAAACCATCTTTGAATCTATTTGCATTTGGAATTTAAAACTCCCTTTAAATCTATAGCATTTAGAAAAAGTACTGCATTTTAAAAATTGCTGTATATAGTTGCTTTGAGTTGGAATCGAATCACAGCAGCAAGTTTGGTTTCTTGGGTTTTCTTCACATCAAATGATGATAAGTTGACCAAATACTCTGCCTGGGATCACAGCAGAGGGTCCCAGACAGAGTAGTAGAAAAACACAGAACAACAAATCAAATTCATAAAAATAATAAGACTCACTGGTTTGACAGAGACTGGTGGAACCTCCTAGATTACGGCCCTAAGACATCCTTTTGCACTAAAACTGCAGCCATTCCCAGAGACCCTTTTTCAGCTAAACAACAGACAAGCCCATAAAACAAACACCTGAGAGAAACATGTTCCTTAGAATAAGCAACTAGATGAGATCAAAAGGGCAATATTTGCCCAAAAGCAAAGATGAGAAGCAAGAAGGTTGGAAAATCAGGACAAAAGGAAATAGGGAGAGTGCTGAAACATTGTGAGGAAAGAAGCCAAGTTCCTGAAACACTTTATGTATAATCTGAACTATTAAATGGGAATCTAATCTGTACTGTAAACATTCACCTAGCCAGCCAAAGCCAAGTGCCATCAGGTTGTTTTTTTTTTTTTTAGAAAGTGCCCAGGAAATATTTTGCCAAGATTTAGGACACTCAGTTAGATCTAAGTAGAAGCCAAGTTTGCCTTCTTCACCTGTTTTTGTTTAAACTATCTTCAGTTCCTGATGCTATTCTATCTCTATCACTTGTATTCAAAAGGCTAGGTGCTAGATGCTACTTGCGTTACTGATTATCTGCCATTGTGGACCTAAAAGTCCAACAAAACTTTTTGTATAGTGTGACAGTCTGGATAGACTACAAAATTAGTATATATAGACCAAGTTGGTAGGGCAAGAACAATACCTTGTGTCTGGATTCTTCCTATCCCCTGGACATCCAGGACTATGGCTTCTAATCTGTGCTCAGTGCACGTTGAACAATCATTCAATCTCTCTGCAAGGTGAAGTTCTACTCTTCAGTGAGGACCTCAGCCAGATTTGTCATTGCCTTCCCCTGTTTTCACCATTCATGGACAAGGGAGGCCTTGGCATATCAGACAGAGATGACTCAAGAGATCATCAGTCCTTTGGGGTTTCAAAAGTTTTAGCCCTGGTGTAGTGAATTTCATAAGTGAATTTTTCTTTTCTTTCAACTAAAAAAGCTATGCAGATGATCCTTAAACCTTAAACCAAAAATATCCCTTGAAGTCTGCTTAAAACCAAACTACTTTAGCTTAACTAGTTTTTCTTTCAACTAAAAAAGCTATGCAGAAAGAAAGAAAACATTAAAATACAAATATGCTTTATTTAATCACCTATGTAATTAAGTCAAATGCCAAAGTTGAGATAGTATCTACACTGCCCCAGTAACTACGCAGAATTCTTCTTGTGTCTCCTGCATGCAGTTCGGCCAAAGATGCTTACTCCACATTTGTGTGAAGTGAAATTTCCAGCTATATCCCAGGGAACTATGGGTCCAGCATGAGAAACAGAAACTCTTTTAGAATTTATTCCTTTCCTATTAAACATGTAACAAGGAACTGGGACTTCAGCGTAACAGAAGATCACAGACAAACGATTGTAGAATTCATGAAATTGTCTAGAGTCATAATGCTTATTTTGGCAAAATGATATACCACTGAAATGCACAGGAAATAATATACAGAGATTACTAAGACTTTCAGGAGGCTGACTTCAAAAAGGGTAATTCTCTAGAAAAAAGCAAAATTAGAAAAAAATCTGAACATATTTCTGTTCTAACTTGAAATTCTCAGATAAAACATATGATTAAATTTTTGTGCTAAATATTGTATTTTTACTGTGGCAAAAATATATGACAAAACATTTGCAATTTCATTATTTTTATGCATACAACTTAGTGGTATTATTTACACTAATTACATTCATTGTGTCATTTAGATCCATTTCCAAATTTTTCCATCACCTTTAACAGAAATTCAGTGCCCCTTAAGCAATGATTCTCTTTCTCCTACCTGCTCCTAACTAAACCCCAAACAAAACTGATTACTGTGGAGTCAATTTCTACTCATAGCAATCCTACCGAACAGAGAATTGCCCCATGGTGCTTCCAGTGAGCAGCTGGTGGATTTGAACTGCTAACCTTTTGGTTAGCAGCCAGGCTCTTAACCATTATATGGGCTCCTACTCCTAGTACCCAACATATTCCCAAATTCTAGACATGTCATAAAAGTAAATCATTCAACATTGTTGTGACTGACTTATTTCACTTAGCATAATGTTTTTAAAGTATATCCATGTTGTAGCATGTATCAGGATTTCACTTCTTTTATGGCTGAGTGATATTCTGTTGTATTTCTGTACACATTTTTTTATCCATGCATCTATTGACAAGTTTAGGTTGTTCTCACTTTTTTTGCTACTGTGTACACTGTTACAATAAAGACTGGTATACAAGTATTCGCATGTAAGCTTTCAATTTTAGGGGTGCATAGCAAGGAGTGGAATTGCTGGGTCATATGATAACACTATGTTTCATTTTTGGAGGAGCCATCAGTGATTTCCACAGTAGCTTCACTGTTTTAAGTTCTGCCAGAAATGGACAATAGTTCCAATTTCTCCACATCCTTCATAATACTTATTTTCCATTTTACTGATCATCTGCTAAACAAACAGTTACCAGTTCAAGTCCACCAGCTGCTCCTGGGACAGTTCTACTCTGTCTTATAGGGTGACCAGGAGTCAGAATCAACTCAGTGGCAATGGGTTTGGATTTTGGCTTATGACTAGTGATATTGAGCATTTTTCTGTGTGCTCACTGGCTAGCTGTATATCTTGTTTGGTGAAATGTCTATATAGGCCATTTGTTCATTAGTATTATTATTCTTTAATTGAGTTGTTTGTCCATTTGTTGCTGAGTTGTACAAGTTCTTTATACATTCCAAATAGTAAGCCTTTATCCAATAGTGTAAGTCCCCAAATTTTTTTCACACTCTATAGGTTGCATCTTCACTTTGACGCCAAAGCATCACTCTTATGTTTTCTTTTAAGATTTTTACAGTTTTGGGACTTACATTTAGGTAATTGATGCATTCTGAGTAAATTTTCATATATGACACAAAGTATATTCTTTTGTACACATAAATCAAGTTGTCCCAGCTCCATTCATTGAAGAAACTACTTGTTTTCCCCCACTGAATGGATTTAGCACCTGTGTCAAAAATCAATTGACCATAGGTTTGTGTCCACTGATTTTAATACTGTTCCGTTTTAAATCATACAGCCACTGGACTAGCTTTTAAATCATACAGTTGTGCTACTAGTTAGCAATTAAGCTCAGATTAATTGTTCTATGGTGTGATTGAAATAATAATCACAAATAAGAAAACTGAAAATAACATGGCAAAAATAAAAGAGATCATTTTCACCAGTCTTCTTCCTATATTCCTGCCTACTCCATTCTGAAAAGCTAAGGCACATTATATTTTTTAAAAAATCATTAGATTTCTTTAAGTTTATTTTCTAAAAAGGGTTAATGTAAATACAAGGTTTTCTTTTCTTTTTCTTGTTGTAAGTTCAACCACTGCCATCGAGTTAGGTTTAACTCATAGTGACTCTGGAGGTCAGAATAGAATTTCCCCATAGAGTTTCCAAGGAGCACCTGGAGGATTTGAACTGCTGACCTTTTGGTTAGCAAACCTAGCCTCAACACATTGTGCCACCAGGGTTTCCTCTCATAAGTTAAAGATACTTCAATTAGTGATTCAAATTAAGTAAGATCTTGTTACATAGTCATCACTAAACTGCAGCTAGGCTTCTGTGTTGTAATATCAGGACAACTTAAATTCCTGAGGGATAATGTTCAGGATCAACATGATGCTGGTTCCTATGAGATAGAGGTTTCACATACTTCACTCTCCAGTTTTTTCACCATTCATGACACCAAGCATTTCCCCCAAGGTACTCTCTACTTCTCTGTTGGGTTTGATAATTTGTTATAATAGCCACACAGAACTCATGTACCATACTCATAGTTAAGTGGTTTATTAAGTAGTAACGGGAGGGTGGGGCCAATGTGACAGCCTAGACACATGTCTCCTCAATTCCCTCTGAGAACTAAGGCTTGGAGTGATAACTGAATTGAACAGAGTGCTCTGGACATCCAGGGCACCCTAGGATGTGGTAAGGGGTTGTCAGACTGGACTACACACCACTAAACATGAAATTATCTCTCTCTAACACAACACAGCATACATTGAATTGTGCTTCAGCTGACTTACTATTTGGGAAGAATGCAGGTACTAATGCCCTCTTTGTTACCTGGGAGGTGGGGCCTGTGCATGAGTTGGCAAATATGATGAACTTCAGTACTAAAGTAAATAGTGTGTAGTCCAGCAGAGAGGCAGTGCATGGGATAGCCATATTATCAAAGTCTGGCTGCTGACTGACGGCACCACTGCAACTAGATTCTGCTGTTTCATGACAGAAAGAGCAGCTTGGCTAGAATTCCATCTTGTCAGCTGGGAGGTGGAGTTACCCAACTAGAGGTCTCAGCAGGATCTAATTCTGAAGCTGAGAAGCAGTGCCAGTCCACAAAGTGCTTTTGAAGCAGAGAGGTTGTGTTTAGGACAGTGTTACCTTACAAGAGGGGCCCAGCTGAGGATGGCAGCAAGGCCATAACCCCTCCCTACCTTGAACTATATCATAGCATCTGGAGACAGCCAAAAAGTTGCTTTCATTGTCAGATGGAAGATGGGGCCTGCCACATCTGGGGCATGGCTGATTTCAGCAACTGTTGGACAGCTTTCAGCTTAACAGTAAAGTGTTTTTTAAAATAAGACTGTCAGGAGAAATAACTGCTGAGTGGCCCTGTGACAGGTCCTCCGCCCTTTATTGACTCGTATCATAGGGTTGACTGGCAGCTTCCCAGTGACTCCATAACTAGGACACTGTCTTTGCCAGATGGGAGGTGGAGGCTGCAATCCCAGAGAGTCTGCTGGGGCCAGTCACTGGTGTACACAGAGGTGACTATTGACCAATGCCCCTCTCAGAACTATGCCTCAGCTCCTGTTGAGGTAACACCAGACAAATTGAACAGCCTCTAGATGGTGGAAAGGAAACAAATGAATGTTAACCATTTAAAGAAACAGTCTACCATGGCTCCAGAAAACTATGAAAATAACAATTCAAGAAACTTCCCAGATGAATAAGACTTTCTGAAACTATCAAAGGTGAATTACAGAAGAATAATATATGAAGCCCTCCTAGAGATTAAAGGAAATGCACGGAACAAAATGAAAAATTAAGCAAGTTATTTGAACCAATGTAACAACAAAGGTCGGAAATCCAGCACATCAACAACAAAATTGGGATAGCTGAAAACACGGAGTATTGGTGTTCAGTTGCTGACAGGAAAATTCCCTGAAATTATGAAAGAAGAGAACACAGATTTCTGAGATGCATATTGAACACCAAAAAACTTAGACCCCAAAAGAAAGACACCAAGACATATTATAATCAAGCCTAATAAAGTGAAACATAAACAGATTCTCTTAAAGGCAGAGAGGCTGAAAACAAAGCTAATATTCAGAGTGAAGCTCTATGGACTTTCATCTGACTTCTCAGATGAAATGATGTTATTGACGAAGCAGTAGGATGACACATACAGTGCCTTGATGGAGAAAAACTGCCAACCAAGAATCATAAATCTTGAAAATCTGTCTCTCAAATATAAAAATGAAATGAAGACATTCACAGATAAACAGAAACTTAAAAGATTTTGTAAAACCCAAACCAAAACTACAAGAAATACTGAAAGAATCTCTTTGCTTAGGAAAAAAAGAAAATTGCTAAATGTTTATTTGAGGAGGCAATACAGGATACAGCATCCATAATCCTTCTCAGGGAAGTCACAAAGGTCAGTCAAAGCTACTACATTAAAAGAAAGGAACGAAAAGCCAAGTACCAGTGATCATATAATGAAACCTATGACACTATGACACTAAAAAGAGGGATGTACTACAGTAGTTATAGTCCCTTCAGATGGAGAGGAAGTTAAAAAGATATGCAGAAGTTAAAACTGGTGTTAAATTTAGACTATTAAGGGGTATGATAGCAATAGCCACAAATCATAATAATGAAAAATATCAAAACAAGAAATGTGATATAGGAGTTACAACAAACACAAAACCAACACTAAGAAAGATCAAAATTCAACCCATAAAGAAGAATGACCCAGAACAGAATATTAGAACAAACACAGAAAACATCAACTCAAAAATAAATAAATCCATATGACAGCACTAAACATACACCTATTGTCTTAGGCTGGGTTTTCTAGGGAAGCAAAACCAGTAACACGTGTAGGTACAAGGAAAGATTTATAATAAATAGATAGAATAAGATAGATAGATAGATAGAATAAGATAGATGATAGATAGATAAGATAGATGATAGATAGATAGATAGATGATAGATAGATAGATAGATGATAGATAGATAGATGATAGATAGATAGATAGATGATAGATAGATAGATAGATAGATAGATAGATAGATAGATAGATAGATAGATAGATAGATGATAGATAGATAGATAGATGATAGATAGATAGATGATGATGATAGATAGATAGATAGATAGATAGATAGATAGATAGATAGATTAGATGATAGATGATAGATGATAGATGATAGATGATAGATGATAGATGATAGATGATAGATGATAGATGATAGATGATAGATGATAGATGATAGATGATAGATGATAGATAGATGATAGATAGATGATAGATGATAGATGATAGATGATAGATGATAGATGATAGATGATAGATGATAGATGATAGATGATAGATGATAGATGATAGATGATAGATGATAGATGATAGATGATAGATGATAGATGATAGATGATAGATGATAGATGATAGATGATAGATGATAGATGATAGATGATAGATGATAGATGATAGATGATTGATGATTGATGATTGATAGATGATTGATAGATGATTGATAGATGATAGATGATAGATGATAGATGATAGATGATAGATGATAGATGATAGATGATAGATGATAGATGATAGATGATAGATGATAGATGATAGATGATAGATGATAGATGATAGATGATAGATGATAGATGATAGATGATTGATAGATAGATGATGGATGATGGATGATGGATGATGGATGATGGATGATGGATGATGGATGATGGATGATGGATGATGGATGATGGATGATGGATGATGGATGATGGATGATGGATGATGGATGATGGATGATGGATGATGGATGATGGATGATGGATGATGGATGATGGATGATGGATGATGGATGATGGATGATGGATGATGGATGATGGATGATGGATGATGGATGATGGATGATGGATGATGGATGATGGATGATGGATGATGGATGATGGATGATGGATGATGGATGATGGATGATGGATGATGGATGATGGATGATGGATGATGGATGATGGATGATGGATGATGGATGATGGATGATGGATGATGGATGATGGATGATGGATGATGGATGATGGATGATGGATGATGGATGATGGATGATGGATGATGGATGATGGATGATGGATGATGGATGATGGATGATGGATGATGGATGATGGATGATGGATGATGGATGATGGATGATGGATGATGGATGATGGATGATGGATGATGGATGATGGATGATGGATGATGGATGATGGATGATGGATGATGGATGATGGATGATGGATGATGGATGATGGATGATGGATGATGGATGATGGATGATGGATGATGGATGATGGATGATGGATGATGGATGATGGATGATAGATAGATAGATAGATAGATAGATAGATAGATAGATAGATGAAGATAGATGAGAGATGAGAGATGATAGATGAGAGATGAGAGATGAGAGATGATAGATGATAGATAGATAGATGATAGATAGATAGATAGATAGATAGATGATAGATAGATGATAGATAGATAGATAGATGATAGATGATAGATAGATAGATGATAGATAGATGATAGATAGATAGATAGATGATAGATAGACAGACAGACAGATAGACAGACAGATAGACAGACAGATAGACAGATAGATAGATAGACAGATAGATAGATAGATAGAGAAAGAGAGAGAGAGAGAGATAGATAGATTGATTGATTGATTGATAGATGATAGATAGATGATAGATAGACAGATAGATAGATGATAGACAGACAGACAGACAGACAGACAGACAGACAGATAGATAGATACAAATATAGGAAACAGCTCACGTAATCACAGAAGCTGAATGTCTGGCACAAGCCTCACATGTCCACGGAAGCTGAGGAACCCAAGGTCAGCAAGTCAGAGACCAGAGTTGCAGATCACCGGTTGTGTAGGTCAGTGGATCCCAAGCTGGTGGCGAGACAAAGCGACAGAGGCTGGCAAACCCAGGATCAGCAGGTCAGGAAGCAGGACTCTCAAGTGCGACTGTAAGGACTGATGAGTCCAACAGCTGCTAGCTCAAGTCCCAGAACCAGACGCTGGGAGCAGAGAGCAGAAGCTCCTGGCCACGTGACCAAACAGCCGCCGTAGTGAAAGGTCGCGAGATGAGAGCCGAGGGGCAGGGCACCACCACAAACCCTGCCCTGCCACTTAATACAGCAGCCAAATATGTAGTAGCCAAGTTGACATAATCCTGACCACCACACCTATCAATAATTACACTGAATGTAAACCCACTGAACACTCCAATAAAGAGGCAGCAAGTGACATCCTGGATCAAAAGACACAACCTGTCTATATGTTGCTTACAAGAAATGTACCAAAGACTCAAAGATATGAACGAACTGAAAATTAAAGGATGGAATCATACATACCAAGCAAACAACACACAAAGAAGAGCAGGTGTGGTAATACTAATCTCAGACAAAATAGATTTTAATGTAAAACCCACCATCATGGACAAGGATGGTCACTATTTATTGCTAAAAGATTCAATTCATAAGTAGTACTTAACAATATTAAATATTTATGCACCCAATACCAGAGCATCTAAATACATCTAACAAACACTGGCAACATTGAAAAATGAGATAGATTACTCCACAATAATAGTTGGAGACTTCAACACTCCAATTTCAGTAATGGACAGATCATGCAGAAAAAAATCTTCTTATTGCAAACAATTAACCAATTAGACCTCATCAACATGTACAGAACTTCCTACCCATCAACAGATAACTGTGCCTTCTTCTATACTGCCCATGGAACATCTTCCAGAATAGAACATGTGTCAAGGCACAAAGAAATTCTCAACAAAATCCAAACCATTAAATAATTACAAAGCATCTTCTCAGACCATAAAGCCATAAAAGTCTAAATCAATAGCAGAAAAATCATGAGTTGAAATTTGAACTCGAGGAAACTGAACAACACATTGCTCGAGAACCCATGTATTACAGAAAAATATCTAGGACAAAATAAAAATATTCATAGATTCAAATGAGAATGAAAACACGTCCTACCATAACATATGGGATACAGACAAAGCAATTCTCAGAGGTCAGATTATGTCTATAAATGGACACATCTAGAAGGAAGAAAGGGCCCAAATCAAAGAATTAACCCTAAAGCTTGAACAAGTAGAAAGAGAGCAACAGAGGAACCCCTCAGGCACCAGAAGAAAACAGATCATAAAGATTAGAGCAGAACTAAATGCACGAGAGAATACAAGAATAATTGGAGAAATTAACAAAACCAAAAGCTGCTTTTATGAAAAGATCAACAACATTGATAAGCCATTGCCTAAACTTGCAAAAGAGAAACAGGAAACAAATAACCCAAATAAGAAATGAGATGTGAGATATCACAACAGACCTGATGATATCAAAAGTATCATAACAGAATATTCCGAAAGACTGTACTTTAACAGATTTGAAAATCTAGAGGAAATGGACAAATTTTTAGATTCTTCTCACCTACCAAAATTATCACAAGGAGAAGCAGAACAAATTAATAAAGCCACCACAAAGGAGATTGAAAAAGTTATCCAAAAACTACCAAACAAAAAAATTCCTGGCCCAGATGGCTTCACTAGAGAATTGTACCAAGTTTTCAGAGAAGAGTTAACTTCAGTATTACTGAGACTAATTCACAGCATAGAAAGGGAAGGAATACTCTCAAATTCTTTCTATGAAGCTAACATAATCCTGATACCAAAGCCTGGGAAAGATCCCACAAAAAAAGAAAATTACAGAACAATATCCCTCATGAATCCAGATGCAAAAATTTTCAACAAAATCTTTGCCAACAGAATTCAACAGTATACAAAAAAATAATTCATCATGACCAAGTTGGATTCATACCAGGGATGCAAGGCTGGTTCAACATCAGAAAAACAATTAATGTGATCAATCACATAAATAGCACAAATAATAAGCATCATCTGATTTTGTCAACTGTGCAGAAAACTCATGTGAGAAAGTTCAACATCCATTCATGCTACAAACTCTCAGCAAAACAGGCATAGAAGGGAAATTTCTCAGTGCAATAAGGTGCATCTATGGAAAGCCAACTGCCTAGATCATCCTGAATGGAGAGAGACTGAAAGTATTCCCCTTGAGAACAGGAACTAGACATGGATGCTCACTTTTACCAATTCTAGTCTACATTTTGCTAGAGCTTTTAGACAGAGTAATTAGACAAGACAAAAAAATAAAAGGAGCCCGCATCAGCAAAGAAGTAAAAAATCTCCCTATTTCCAGATGATATGATTGTATCTTCAGAGAATCCTAAAGAATCCATAAGTAAACTACTGGAACCAATAGAGGAATTCAGCAAAGCATTAGTATAAGATAAACATAAGTAAATCAGTAGGATTCCTTTATACCAAAAAAGAGATCATCAAAGAAGAAATCACCAAATCAATGCTGCTTACTATAGCCCCATGAAGATAAAATACCTTGGAATAACTCTACCTAGAGAAATAATAGAACTATATACAGAGAAAACTACAAGTCCTCATTGCAAGAAACCAAAAGAGACTTACATAAATGGAGAAAGCTATCTGCTCATGGATAGGAAAACTTAACATTGTGAAAATGTCTATTTTACCCAAAGCAATCTACATATACAGTGCAATGCCAGCATAAATTTCAGTATAATTTTTTAATGAGATGGAGAAACAATTCACCAACTTTGGAAAGCAAAGAAACCCCAGGTAAGTAAAGCACTACTGAAGAAGAGTAACACAGTGGGAGGCCTCACACTACCAGACCTTAGAACCTATTACACTACCATAGTAGTCAAAACAGCCTAGCACTGGTGCAACAAGAGACATATACATCAATGGAACAGAGCTGAAACCCCAGAGATGCCACCATCCTCTTAGGAACAGTTAATATTTGACAAAGGCCCTAAGATTTTAAACTGGGTTAAAAACAGTCTCTTTAACAAATCATGCTAACAAAATTGGACATTCATCTGCAAAAAATTGAAACAAGACCCCTATGTCACACCTGGCACAAAAAAATAACTCAAACTGGATCAAAGACCTAAATATCAAACCTAAAATGATAAAGATCATGCAAGAAAAAATACAGTCAACAATGGAAGCTTTTTTCCCCCCTTTTACATTATTGTTGATTGAAAATGTACAATCCTATATACACTTGCGTGCCTACCTATGTGCAGCTCCCACTGCTCTCCATGCTGGATGACTTCTATATGTGTCATATCCTCCTAAAAATCTCCTATCCCTTCCTCTTCACCCTCTCCCCTGCCTCCAGCAAGAGGTCAACAAGATGACATGCAACACATGCATAGAACCATAAAGTACACAGACAACAAGGCTACTCTGTGTCACCAAGTCTAATCCATTCGTCTGAAGAGTTGATCTCCATTATGATTTACAGACGGGGGCAAAATCGGGGCCAAGGGCCATGCTCCTAGGGGGAACCCAACGGCCCTGGAACATCAATTGCAGTCTTTTAGCAGAGAACTCAGGGTGCACCCCTCTTTATTTTCATGTTGCCAGTGAGACTCAACCTTATGAGTCCCATCACGACTATCGTTGGTGGTAGCCAGGCACCATCCAGTTCCTCTGGTCACATGTCGATGTAGCCACCCACTCACATGGGTCTCTGTCTTCTGGGTTCTTTTTCCCCAACGTTGTTCTGGTCTTTGGTGATCATCTGTTCCTGCTGCATTGGGACCATTTGGTGTACCTCAGATGGCAGCTTGGCAGTTTTTAAGACCTCAGATGCCACTCGCCAATGTGGGGTGCAGAAGAATCCCTTAGCAAAACACTAGTTACGCCAATTGGCCTCAATGTTCCCTGAGAGCATAGTCCTTGCACCCCTGCCTCCTCTACTCGGTCCTTGCAATATTGTGTTAAGATGGGAGGAATACTCATGTTATGTTGATCTTCTTTCCAACGTGTGCTGTCACTGATTTCATCGAACCAAATTTCTATCAACTGTCTAATCTACACCCCACCCTTCTCCTCCCTCTCTCCCCACTCTTACAACCATCAAAGAGTCTTTTCTTCTACGCACGAGTCTGTTTTTAAGTTCTTATTGTAGGTGTCTCATACGATATTTGTTCTTTTGCTACTGACTACATTCACACAACACAATGTCTTCAAATTGAAACAAGGTTATGAGATCGTACCTAAAATCACCATTGTTCTTTATCATTGCATAGTGTTCCACTGAGTGTATATGCCATAATGTACTTATCCATTACTCTGTTGTTGGGCATCTGGGTTAATTTCACCTTTTTCCTCTGTGTACTGTGCTGCAATAAACATTCATGTGCATGCATCTGTTGGTGTGAATGCCCTTGATTCTGTAGGATATATTCCAAGCAGTGGAATTACTGGGTCAAATGGAATATCTGTTTCCAGTTTTTTAAGGAAGCGCCAGATTGCTTTTCAAAGAGGTTGTACCATTTTGCAGTCTCACCAACAGTGTAGCAGAGTTCCATTTTCTCCACAGCCTCTCCAGCATTTGTTGTTTTGCATTTTTTGGATCATGGCCAATCTTGTTTGGGTGAAAGGATATCTCACGGTAGTTCTGATTTGACTTTCTTTAACAGCTAGTGATCGTGAGCATTTCCACACGCATTTTTTGGCTGCTTGGATCACCTCTTTAAAGAAGTGTCTGTTCATCTGCTTTGCTCGTTACTTAATTGGATTATTTATATTTTTCTCATTGGTATTTTGTAGTACCTTATAGACCATGAGTCAGCTCCGACTCAACGGCACTTGGCTGGCTATAGACTATGGAAATCAGAGGTTGATCTGACAGACAGATGCCACATATTTTTTCCATTCTGCAGGTGGTCTTTTAATTCTATTGATAAAGTCTTTGGATGAGCAAAAGTGTTTAATTTTTAGTAGTTCCTCTTTGTCTGTTTTCTGTTGATTGTGCTTTGTTAGATTTTGAAATCTGTCTATGTTGTGTATTAAAGCTTCCATTGTTGATCCCATTTTTTATGGATGAGCTTTATCATTTTAGATTTGATATTTAGGTCTTGTATCCAGTTTGAGTTAGTTTTTGTATAAGGTGTGAGATGTGGGTTTTGTTTCAATTTTTTTGCAGATGGATAACCAAGTTTGCCAGCACCATTTGTTGAAGAGATTGCTTTTACCCCAGTTTAACATCTTAAGGCCTTTGTCAAATATCACCTGTTCATAGGACGACGGTAGCATTTCTGGGGTCTCTGTTCTGTTCCATTGGTCTATCTGTCTCTTTTTGTGCCAGTACCAGGCTGTTTTGACTACTGTGGCAGTGTGATAAGTTCTAAAGTTGGGTAGTGAGAGGCCTCCCAGTGTGTTCTTCTTCTTCAGTAATGAGTGACTTATCTGGGATTACTTCCCTTTCCAAAGAAAATTGGTGATTTGTTTCTCCATCTCACTAAAAAATGTTACAGGAATTTGTAATGGGATTGCATTATAGATGTAGATTGCTTTGGGTAAAATAGACGTTTTCACAATGTTAAGCCTTCCTATCCATGAGCAGGGTAGGTTTCTCCTTTTATATAAGTCTCTCTTAGTTTCTTGAAGTAAGATCTTGTAAAGGTCTGTTATTTCTCTGGTTAGATTTATTCCTAGGTACTTTATCTTCTTGGAGGCTATATTAAAAGGTATTGATTTGGTGATTTATTCTATAATAATCTGATTGTTGGTATAAAGGAATCCTACTGATTTACTTATGTTCATCTCATATCTTGACACTTTGCTGAACTCTTCTATCAGTATGAATAGTTTACTTACAGATTCTCTAGGATTCTCTGCATGTACTACAATCATGTCATCTGCAAATAAGGACACTTTTACTTCCTGTTTGCCGATGCAGATACCCTGTATTTCTGGTTCTTGTCTAATTGCTCTGTCTAGAACTTCTACTGCAATGCTGAATAGGAGAAGTGAGGGTGAGTATCCTTGTCTAGTTCCCATTCTCAGGGGGAACTGTTTCAGACTCTCTCCATTCAGGATGATGTAGGCAGTTGGCTTTGTATAAATAGCCCTTATTGCATTGAGGAATTTGCTGTCTATTCCTATTTTGCTGAGAGCTTTTAGCATGAACGTATGTTGGACTTTATCAAGTGCCTTTTCTGCATCAATAGACAAGATCAGGTGACTGGTCTTTTATGTTATTCATGTGGTTAATCACATTAATTGTTTTACTAATGCTGAACCAGCCTTGCATCCATGGTATGAATCCAACTTGGTCATGATGGATTATTTTTAGGATATGTTGTTGTACTCTGCTGGCAAAAATTTTGTTGAAGAGTATTAGAGTCAGCTGGTGACCAACAATTCTGTTAGATCCATCACCAGAGAAATCAAACAGTGTCTAGATGGCACATAGGCAGCAGACCATAATTAATCATTTAAAGAAGCAGCCTTCAAATGCTCCAGAAAATTCCCTAAAGATTCAAAAAATTGAAAAATTTCCCAGATGAAGAAGCCTTTCCAAATCTATCAGAGATTGAATACAAAAGAGTTATATATAGAACCCTCCTAGAGATTAAACAAAATGCAGTAGAACAAAATGAAAAATTTGGTAAGCTATTTGAAATGCTGGAACAGCCACGATCTGAAATACATCAGATCAATAACAAAATTACAGAATTAGATAATTCTATCCAAAGCCAAAAGAGTAAGATTGAACACAGGGAAGTTAGACTCAGTGACCTAGAAGACAGAGTAACTGATACCAGCATTTACGAGGCGAAATCAGAGAAAAGAAATAAGAAAAATGAAGAAGCATTAAGAAACATGTGGGACTCCATGAAGAGGAATAATTTATGTTTACTTGGAGTTCCTGAACAAGGGAGGATTAATGACTATATAGAGTATTGCTCATAATACTGAGATTATGAGCAAAGAGAACACAGGTACCTAAGATATTTATCAAACACTGCAAAAGTTAGACCCAAAAAGAAACATGACAAGGCATATTATAATCAAGCTTAATAAGCTAAAACATAAACTGATGCTTCTGACAGCCGCAAGGCTCAAAGCAAAACTAACATTCCGAGGGAAACCCTGTAGGCTTTCATCTGACTTTTCTGCCAAAACAATGCTGGCTAGAACACATGGGCAGACACAGTCAAAGCCCTGAAGGAGAAAAATTTCTATCCTAGAATTATTTATCCTGCAAAATCGTCTATCAAATATAATGGTGAAATTAAGACATTTGAAAATAAAGAGAAATTTAGAGACTTCATTAAAACTAAACCAAAATTACGTGAAATACTGAAAGTAGCTCTTTCCTAAATGTATATTTTAGGTGACAGTTCAGGACACTTCATCCAAATTTCTAATCAGTTAAGGAAGTCACAAAACTTTACCAAAGCTGCAGTATTATAATACGGGAATCTGTGATCGTATCATGACAACTATAATACCATCACACTGAAAGAGGGATACACTACAATAGTTACAGTTGTTTTCAATGAAGAAGTTTCAGAGTTATGAAGTAGTTGAAATTGGTTTTAATCTTAGTATGTTAAGGGGGATAATACATGTAGCCATAAAGCAGATTAACAATGCATTGTATCAAAATAAGAAATGCAATACAGGAGTCTCAACAAACACAAAACCAGCACTGAAACAACCCATAAAGAAGAATGCCCCAGAACAGAACATTGACAGCAATATAGAAAACATCAACACAAAAGTAATTACATCAAAATGATGGCACTAAGCACATACCTATTAACTATGTTGAATGTAAATGGACTGAATGTTCCAGTAAAGAGACAGTGAGTGACATCCTGGATCAAAAGACATGACCTGGCTGTATGTTGCTTACAAGAAACACACCTTAGACTTAAAGATGTGAACAAGTTGAGAATTAAAGGTTGGAATAATATATATCAAGCTAACAATACACAAAGAAAGAGCAGTGTGTGGCAATATTAATCTCAGATTAATACATTTTAACGTAAAATCCACTATTGTGGACAAAGAGGATCATTATCTATTGTTGAAAGGTTCAATACTCAAGCAGGACTTAACAATATTAAATATTTATGCACTCAATACCAGAGCACCTAAACACATTGAACAAATACTGACAACACTGAAAAATGAGATTGATCATTCTACAACAATAGTTGGAGACTTCAACACTCCCCTTTCAGTTCTGGATAGATCATCCAGAAAACAGCTCTGTAAAGCTGTAGAAAATCTTATTGCAACAATCAACCAATTTGACCTTATCGACATATACAGATCTTTTCATCCAGCAGCAGATAAATACACCTTCTTCTCAAATGCACATGGAAATGTCTCCAGAATAGACCATGTGTTATGTCATAAAACAATTCTCTAGAAAATCCAAATCATTGATTTACTGCAAAGTATCTTTTCATTTAGAGATCATGCTGAGTGAAATCAATCAGTGTCAAAAGGACAAATTTTGTATGAGACCCCTGTTATAAAGACTTAACAAGAGAATTATCCTTAGAAGAAAATGACTGTGTTGGCTATGTGGGCGGGTGGCGGCTGAGGGTTTATTATAGATTAGTTAATTGATAGATGTTAGAAATTTTATTCTTTTAGTGTAATTAATTAAAAAAATGCTTGTTAAATGAAAAAAAGAAAAGAGAGACAGAGCGAGAGATAAACTGACCCCTGAACACTGCTTTGGCTGTATCCTATAGATTCCGGTAGGAAGTATTTTCATTTTCATTAGAATCCATAAATTTCTTTATTTCATCCTTGATTTCTTCTATAACCTATGGCTTTTTGAGCAAGATGTTGCTCAGTTTCCATGAGTCCCAGTATCTGTCTATGTTTGCGCTGCTATTGATTTAGGCTTTACGGCATTATGGTCTAAGAAGATACTTTGCAATATTGCAATGGTATGGGTTTTTTTGAGGTTTGCTTTATCTCCTAACACATGATCTATTCTGGAAAATTTTCCTCGTGTACTGGAGAAGAAGGTGTAATTGTCTGCTGATGGATAGAAGGTTCTATATGTGTAGACGAGGTCTAGTTGGTTAATTGTGGCAACAAGGTCTCCTGTGTCTTCATTGAGCTTTTTTCCTAGAAGATCTACCCAACATTGAAAGTGTAGCGTTGAAGTATCCCACTATTATTGTGAAATGATCTATCTCCTTTTTGAGTGTAGTCAGTGTTTCTTCAATATATTTAGATGCTCCAGTGTTGGGTGTATAAATATTTAATACTGTCAAGTCCTGCTCGTGTATTGAACCTTTCAGCAATAAATAGTGTCTACCCTTGTCCACGATGGTAGATTTTACATTAAAATTGATTTTATCTGAGATTTATATTGCCACACCTGCAGTTCTTCGTGTATTGTTAGCTTGGTATGTATTCTTCTATCCTTTAATTTTCAGTTTGTTCATATCTTTACGTCTAAGTTGAGTTTCTTATAAGCAACATATAGATGGGTCATGTCTTTTGATCCAAGTTGTCGCTTGTTGTCTCTTTACTGGAGCATTCAGTCCATTTATATTCAACATAATTATTGACAGGTATGTGTTTATTGCGGTCATTGTCATATGTTTATTTTTGTGTTGATGTTTTCTCTGTTGTTCTTATTATTATGTTCTATGACATTCTTCATAAGTTGATTTTTTACCTTTTTCAGTTGGTTTTGTGATTGCTGAGACTCTTGTATAACCTTTCTTGATCTGTTGCATCTTTATTGTGCTTTGTGTCTACCCCTGTGGTCCCCTTTAATAATCTGTGTTTAAACTCAATTTTAACTAACTTCCTCTCCATCTGTAAGGACTATAACAATTGTAGTACATCCCCCTTTTTAAGATGATGATATCATAGTTTTCACAATATGATCACTGGATCACTTCTTTTAACATTATAGTTTTGATTGAGTTTGGAGGCTTCCCTAACTGAGTAGGTTTCTGGATGATGGGATGTATCCTGTATTTCCTCCTAAAATACAGAGTTAATAGTTTTGTTCTTCTGCACCAAGACCTTCTTTCAGTATTTTTTGTAGTTTTGGATTGGTTTTTACAAAGTCTCTGAGTTTCTGTTTATACGCAAATGTCATAATTTCATTTTCACTTTTGAAAGATAGTTTTTCAGGATATATAATTCTTGGTTTGAAGTTTTTCTCCTTTAAGGCTTTGAATGTGTCATCCCATTGCCTTTGTGCCAGTATAGTTTCTGCTAAGAAGTCAGATGAAAGCCTACAGAGTTTCCCTCTGAATGTTAGCTTTGCTTTCAATCTTGCAGCCTTCTGCTTATGTTTCATCTGGTTAAGCTTGATTATAATATGTCTTGAAGTCTTTCTTTTGGGATCTATATTGAGTGGTGTTTGATATGTGTCTTGGATATCTATATTCCCTTCTTTAATAATTTGAGGGAAGTTTTCTGTCAGCAGCCCAGCAACAATACTCTTTGTGTTTTCAGGTGTCTTGCCCTGTTCAGGAACTCCAATTAATTGTAGATTATTCCTGTTGATAGAGCCCCACATGTGTCTTAATGCTTCTTCACTTGTTTCTTTTTTCTGATTTCTTCTCATAGATGATAGAGTCAGTAGCACTGTCTTCCAAGTCAGAAAGTCTGTTTTCAATTTGTTCATTTGGCTTTGCATTGAATTTTCTATGTCTTTGATTTTGTTACTGATATGTTGGATTTCCGAGGACTGGTGCTCAATCAGATTAAACAGCTTACTGAATTTTTCATTTTGTTCTGCTGCATTTTGTATAATGTCCAGGAGGGCTCTATACATAATGGTTTTATACTCACCCTCTGATAGTTTCAGAAAGGCTTCTTCATCTGGGAAGTTCTTTGGTTCTTTCTTTGGGGGGCCTTCTGGAATTTTCCTTTACATTTCTGTCCAAAGATTGTTGTTTTGGCGGCATCTGGAGGTTGTTTTGTTTTTCCAGTGTTACCTTAATGGGATCTAAAGCTCAGTCCCAAAAGGAAGGTGATCACCAGTCACCTCTATGTACTCCACTGACTGGACCCAGTGGAATCTCTGGGGTAGCAGCCTCCACCTCCTGATTGGCAAGGACACAAACCTACTTATAGAGTAACTGGGGAGCCATCAGCTGACCCTATGATGTGAGACAGTAAAGGCTGGAAAAGATGCTGTCAGGATACACTGCAGTTATTCCTCTACGCACTCTTATATTCAAAGCTAAAAAGTACCTGACAGCTTCCAGGATCAGTCAGACTTTCAGGTGTTCAAGTCCCTCTTCCCAGCCAGCAAAGTAAGCACCACTATATCCAACCCCAGATGCTGTAAACTAGTTCAAAATATGGACAGGCTACTGCCCTACTGTCATCGGCTTCTGGGCCCCACCTGCTCTGGGCCCACTACACTGCTCAAAACACTGCTTTTCTGCCAGAGAAGTGCTCACCAGGCAGGCACTGCCTCACAGACTGGGAATTATATCTTGTTGAGGCCTCTGTTTGGGTACTCTGCCTCCCAATAGAACAAGATGGCATCCCACAGAAGCTCTCCCAGCTGCTGCAGAATAGGTGAATCAGTGGCAGAGGTTCAGAAAGAAAGGGTAGAGGAGCCTATGTGCAGAGTCCAGAGCCAGGCTTTCAAAATATGGCCATATCATCTGCTGATCCCATCAGCAGTGCATCTGAGCATTGCTGCCAGTTAAGCCCAACCGCTGGTTGCCAGCTTTTGGGTAACTCTGCCTTCCAGTCAAACAAGATGGCATCCTCCACAAGTCCTTCTGCCCACTGTGGAATAGCCGATTCAATAGAGGAGGTTTGGAGAGAGAGGTCAAAGTTGCCAAGGTGCACAGAGTCCAGAGCTGGGCTCTCAAAATGTGGCTATTCCTCCTGACGATCCCATCTGTAGTGTGTTTGAGCTTTGCTGCCAGTTAAGCCCCAGCCCTACCCACCAGCTAAGACAGAAAAAAAGTTAAAATGGTGATTTACCTTCAGTCCATGAGAGCCAGCACTCAACAAGGGCAGGGGTCAGCAAAAGAGAACTTTCACATTCAGTGGCATGTAGTTACAAATTAACAGTCCTACGCCATGTCCTAGGTCTCACTAGGTATCCAGAAGGCTCTGTTTAATAATCAGTTCAGGTATTAGTTTCCAGAGGGAATTATGGAGATGTGTGTTTAGTCTGCCATCTTGACTCCGCCTCTGGCAGTTCTAATACACAGGTTAGACAGGCTTCAAAATCTGACAAAGCACAATCAACAGAAAATAAAACAGACAAATGTGAACTACTAAATTCAAACACTTTTGGTCATCCAACAACTTTATCAAAAGAATTAAAAGACTACTTAGAGAATGGAGAAAAATATTTGGCAACTACGTGTCAGGCCAACATCTGATCTCCATAATCTACAAGGTACTGCAAAATAGCAAAAAAGAAAAAGGTAAATTGCCCAATTAAGCAATGGGCAAAGGAGATGGACAAACATTTCACCAAAGAGGACATGCAGGCAGCCAAAAGACACATGAGAAAATGCTCACAATCATCAGCTATCAGAGAAATCCAAATTGAAACTACAACGAGATGCCATCTCACTCCAACAAGGTTGGCCATGATCCAAAAAACACACAAAACAACAAATACTGGAGAGGCTGTGGAGAGATTGGAACTCTCCTACATTGCTGGTGGGGTTGCAAAATGTTACAACCTCTTTGGAAAGCAATTTGGCTCTTCCTTAAAATGCTGGAAATAGATATACCATTTGATCCTGTAATTCTACTGCTCAGAATATAGCCTACAGAATCAAGGGAAGTCACACGAACAGATATATGCACATGAATGTTCACTGCAGCACAGTCCCTAATAGCAAAAAGATGGAAGAAACCCAGTTGCCCATCAACAGATTCAGGGATAAATAAACTACGGTACATATACTCAGTGAAACACTATGCAATGATAAAGAACAATGATGATTTTAGGAAGCATCTTATAACCTGGTTTCAATTGGAAGACATTATGCTGAGTGAAATCAGTCAGTGGCAAAAAGACAAATATTGTATGGGACCTCTGTTATAAGGGCTTAAAAATAGACCAATGTACAGAATAAAACACTCTTTGATGGCTACAAGAGTATGCAGAGATTAAGAGGCCAGGTTACAGATCAGATACCTGATAGAAATTTGGTTGAGTAAAAGCAGTGAGAGCACATAATAGAAAGTAGATCAACTTAACTGTATTTCAACATAAACTGAAAACTCTTCTAATCTTAACCTGGTATTGTAAGGATTGAGTAGCAGGCATGGGAGTGTGGGGACCATACTGTTGGGAGACATTGAGGCCAACTGGCATAACTAGCCTATTGCTAGGAGAGTCTTCTGCACCCCATGTTGGTGAGTAGTGTCTCGGTTTTTAAAAGCTAGCATGCTGCCTTGTGAGGTATACCAAATCATCCCAACTCATCCAGAACAGATGATCACCAAAAATAACAAAGACATGAGGAAAAAAGACCCCAGGGGACAGAAGGTCCCACGTGAATGGAAGGCTGTATCAACATGTAACCAGAAGAATCCAGTGGTGCCTGGGTAACACCACAGGCAGCCATGATGGGGCACACAATGTCGAGTCCCTGTGGCAACATGAGAAAAAGAAGGGTGAACCTCAAGAACTCCACTAAAAGACTGCAGCTGATGGTCCAGCAGCCTGGGGGTTGCCCTGTGAGCGTGGTCGCTAGACTTGCTGCTGTCCCTGCCTAGAAAACACTACCGAGGTCAACTCTGGACAGGAATGGATTGTACGCGGGGGCACAATGTGACCATATGGTGTGTGTACTTTATGGTTCCATGCATTTATAGGATGCTGTTCTACTGGCCTCTTAACTAGAAGGGAAATGAGAGGGTGGAGAGGAGGGGACAGGATACTGTTAAGAGGATACGACATAAATAGAATGAGAAGGAGGAGTCTGCTGTCACTGGGCAAGGAGAGCAGAAGGAGTTGCAGATAGACGAGCATGCAAATTTAATTTTGATTGTATACTTAATTACAATAAAAGAAGAAGTAACAGGCTATGACTCAGGATCAGGATCAACTTGGAGGTAACAGGCTACAACTTGGGATCAGGATCAAGATACATATAGACAAAGTCTGGAAGTTTCCCCCAAAGTGGAGAGCCCATGCCTCCCTTCTTTAGAGCCGCATGGCTCTGTTTCTACTAGTTGTACAAGCTGGCTCTTCTCTTGGCCCTGCTTACTTCCTTTTTGTTGTGTGGTCCTTTTCTTTGCCATGCTAGAAGGCCTTTCTCTAAGATGTGCTTATTTGCTTTTGGCTGTATTAGCCCCCCTCTTGGCCATCTAGGCCTTCTCTCAGTAGAGCTGGCAGGCCCTTCTCTAAGCCATGCTGTGTTACCTACTCTCAGTGGTGCCAGTCTCTTCTCAGCCATCCATCCACCCTCTTGGCTATGCAGACCCCCTCTCAGGCATGCAGGCTACTCTGTCTTCAGTCTCCCTGCCACTGGCCTCTCCACTACCAGCTGGCCCAGGTCATAGCCAATGTAGCAGCTTGCTGAGTTAGCTACTTTCCCGGCAGTAGCTTTCTGCTGTCAGCATCAACTCTGTTGCAGGGTCCCTTTCAGGCCTACCACCACCACCTCTCACACAGTTCCTTCCAAACTTCTCACTGTCTTCAGACTCATATTATAGCTCTTTTAGGATTATTTCCTCACCTCCTCTCTTTTTGGTTCATCAGTCTTCTCTCCTCTTCCTCTAAAAGACCTCTGTGAGAATAGTTGCATATATAAGGGAATGCCTTGTCAATTTCAAGGCATGGACTTCCCAACAGGATCATATACTGACCAAACCCCTCTGTAGAATCCAGTTGATCTTGACTTACAGTGACCCTGTAAGACAGAGCAGAGCTTCCCCATAGGGTGTCCAAGGAGCACCTGGTGGATTCGAACTGCCAACCTTTTGGTGAGCAGCTATAATTCTTAACCACTATGCCATCAGGTTTTCCCAGTCCATACCAGGTAAGCAAAATAGACCAAACTTTCTGGCCAACTGCAGTCCAGAGCTAGCCTAAAAGTAGCAAAACAAGTTGTTTACAGAAGACCCAGGAAATGTCAGTCAATCTGTACAAAAGTAACAAACACTCTAGCTTAGAACATTAGAGTAAAGGTAACTAACTCTTCAGGGTTTAGGGGGAAAAAAATCTCAGGCTGTTTATCCAAAGGGCTAAGGCAAAAAGTCACATAAAGTAACACATTTCACCAAACCTTAAAAGCAAAGTGAAGTAGAAGGTTTTGTTAGTCTATCAAAGCTACCAACAATACAGAATGTTTTCAAATATATAATTCAATTGATCCGTTCTACAGAAAGAAATAACTTAAGATTTCTTTTAGCCATTTTCACTGTTTGGCGACAAAAAGATATATTGAGAAAATCAGTATCATTATTGCTGGAATCTTTTCAATAATTTTTAATAATGAGCGTGCAATGGAAAACAACATATGGCAAAATAATTGTAAGGGTTATTTACCATTAAACACAGAGCCAATTTATCATATTAACATATGCCTTAATAGTGTCCTTCATAAAATATTAAAAGGTGCCTCGGTGGTAATGTAGTTAAGTACTCTGCAATTAACCAAAAGGTTGGTGGTTTGAACCTACCCAGTCACTCTGTGGGAAAAAGATGACAGCAATCTGCTTCTGTAAAAATTTACAGCCTTGGAAACCCTATAGGACAGTTCTACTCTATCCAACAAGGTAAGATGGAATCAACTCAATGGCAATAAGTTTTTTGGGTTTGATGAAGTGTTAAGGGGAAAGCTGTTAAAAATAATGCCTATTTTTTTGGAGAAGATGCAGGTTGCCTGTCACATATGTGGTGATTACAAGTATACATTGGTACATTTCTAGAAGGTATTTTGATAATATAAACCAATGGCTTTATATCTATACGTATACTTTGACCCAGAAACCACATGTCTGGAAAAGAACCTAAAGAAATAAGAGCAGTTTGCAGAAATTTACATATAAAAATGTTCCAACAATAAGAAATACAGGCAGTTTCCAGATTAGAAATGAGGTACATTCCTAAATCTGTCTTTAAGCTGAATTTGTAATTAAGTGAGAACAGTTGGGTATCTGACTTCAGATAGTCAAATGTTTGTCTTAGTATGTAGTATATACTGTACTTTTCTACATATAGAAAACATTAAAGACATACTTCCAGATACACTAACACATCTTTAATGTAATACAGTAATAGTAATAACCACGTATGGATGCATACCACAAAGTAGTGCCCATTTGTTATTATGAACCATTGCATGTGCCTCAAATTTCTAATATAATATGCTTTATTGAGATGGTTTGTAATCATGGATTAAATGTTAAGTTGCACAATCGCAAACCCAGGGCCTGTCTGAAGGTGAAATAAAGATTACTCAGTGTATGGAACGCTATATAAGTGTTAAAAACTATGAAGATATATACACAGCAGTTGGGAGGACACACAATATATAGGGCTTAAGATGTTGCAACTGGATCTTACCCTCACCCTAAATGGGTGAATTATGACTAGACTTCTGGGCACACCACAGGTCCACTCAAAACTGGCTCACTGGAAGTGACAACAATTATTAATATTCTCAAGTAGTCTAGCAGCACACACAGACTGAGGTCTTTAATTACATGAATAATATATCGCTACAGGCTAGTGAATACTACTTGGACTTATGTTCTTTATTTCCATTGGCAAGTGAATGTATCAGGAAAAGGTCTTGAGACAACAACATTTAAGTATTACCTAAACAGCAATATAGATTATTTCTGCCTCATCAGTATGGCTTTTATTATTATTATTATTATATATAGTTTTCTTTCACTATCCTCACTTTTCACTCCTTCATCTGCAGCAGATAGCACAACTGAAATTCAGTCGGTAGTATTTATCCATAAACAAGTATCTACTGTGAGGACATATAGAACATTGGCTAACTGTAGGTTGTAAAGTGAGCCAAGTCCAAATTAGTATCTTTGGTACACTGAAGTATTGTTCAAAACTATCCCCTGCCTCTCCCTGGGGAAGGATAATACTTCCCAACCCTACGGAAACATGGTTGGCCTGCTCTAGCCAAGGAAATGTGAGTAAATTACCACATTTCACAACTGGACAGGAACTCTAAGAACCGTAATGCCTTTTCATCTTTACCAAGAGTCTGTTCCATGAGCCTGGGTCCCCTAGGGAAGATAACATAGGGAAGAACTATAGCCATTCTGCCATGGATATGTAATATGAGTAAGAAATAAAACTTTGTGACAGCAAACCACTGAGATAAGGAGATTGTTTACTAATGAAAAATAACCTGGTCTTTCTGAATTAATAAATTAACTCACCTAAGCCCTTACCAGCTGTTTAACAATTGCAAGCAGCTTAACTTTTCATCTCAATTTTATCCTTTTCAAAATAATTTATAGAAATGAGATAATTTAGGTAAAACACCATCATGCCAGTATATAAAACTGTTGCTTCTGAGTTGATTCTAACTCATAGTACCCATATGTGACAGAGTAGAACTGCCTCATAGGGCTTCTTGAATACTTTATTGCACTCATGTGGAACCTATACACAGACCATGAGAACTGAATGAGGGAATACTGCGTGGCTTAAACTCAGGAAACATGCATACTCAATCTGTATGCTGAACAAATAATGAGAAGCTGGACTATATGATGAAGAATGTAGCATTGGAATTGGAGCAAAACTAATTAATAACCTGCCATATGCAGATGATACAACCTTGCTTACTGAAGATGTAGAGGACTTGAGGCTCTTACAGAGTGTCATGGACTGAATTTTGTCCATCCAAAATATGTGTCAACTTGGTTAGACCATGATTCTTAGTATTGCGTGGTTGTCCTCCATTTTATGATTGACATAATTTTCCTATCTGTTGTAAATCTTAACTTCTGCCTGTAGTTAATGAGGTAAGATTAGATTATGTTAACAGGATCAGGGTGAGATATGCCACACTTACTCAAGCCATATCTTTATTCCAATGTAAAAGGCAGGTCTAACATGGCAGAGTAGTCAGATACTTCCTGCGATTTCTCTAACAACAAAGACTGCCTCCACAAAGAATTGATTATATATGACATTCTAGGAGCCCTAAACATCAAAAAGAAAGTTGAGAAATCAGAATGAGCATCAGGGAAGGGATAGTAGGCCTGGACAAACCTGATCAGATAGAAGTCCACACCCTGCAGGCAGATAAGCAGCAGTGGTGAGCTTGGTGAGCAGAGTGGTAGTTTCAGGACAGTATCTTCCTTACAGGAAAGACTCAACAGTGGAGAGCCTACTCAGGTACCAGAAGCAGTGAAAGAATGAATTTGATAATAAAAAGCTAAGTGGACTGCATCTAATCTGCCACAGGAGAATCTAAATCCTTTCTTTGGGATAAACGTCTCTCTTTTCCCAGTGCTACCCTTCCTGTCTCTGCATAGCAACCAGCTCCAGAGTCTGACATCATTACCTGAGCTGGAAGCAGGACTTGCTATGTATGCACTGAGCCTTTCTCCTAGCTTCGAAGAGGGATAATTTAACAAACAAGGGGAGAAAATAAATAAATAATGAATAGAATGATCTGTAGTTTCCCTGAGCCTGGAACTCTGGGCAGAAACAGTTCCTTTGCCTAGGCTCAGGTATAAGGGGATGTGTCATCTTCACAGACACTCACTGATTACTGTGAGCCCCCTGCCTTTCTCAGTATGTGCAGAGATACTTGTGCCTACTCCAATGAGGCTTGCCTATCTACAATTGTAGGGGATAGCCTGCACCACACATTAGTGACCAGCTGACTACCTGGGTATATGAGCTGAATGCTACAAGAAAATTAAATGAATGCCGAGTCTCACCTGCCTAGTAACTGCTCTAGCCATCTAGTGACAGGATGTTATGGCTTCAAAGACACCAATAATGACACTAGCATATAAGACCAATCTATTTTGCCATTTCAAAACAGAACAAGAAGCTAGAACACAGTAGGCAAACATAAAATAAATGGAGAGATAGAGAGATAAATAGACTAAAAACAACTTACTGATGACTCAGAGACAACAGTCAATATGAAATCACTTAAAGAGGCAAACCATGATGGCTTCAGAAAGATGTCAAAACAAAGAATCAAGAAATTCTACAGATTAAGAGACTTTCCTGGAATTATCAGAGGTAGGATACAAAAGATCAATATTTAAAACTCTTGAAGAGATCAGGATAGAAATCAGGCAAAATGCAGCAGAGCACAATGACAAATTGAACAGGCGGCAAGAAAGCATAGAGAAAGAGCATGAGGAAATTAAAAGGCTTGCAATGATATTATAGAAAACTCTACAGAAATTCATAGGAGCAGAACTGAGGTAATGAAAGTCAGAATTAATGAAACTGAAGACAAAACTGTGACATCAATATAATTCAGGAAAAATCAGAGTAAAAGAATTTTGAAAAATCAAGAAACACGAAGAATCATGTGGGACTCTATCAAGAGGACAATCTGTAAGTGACTGGAATACAAGAACAAGGGTAGTAACAGAAAATGCAGAGAAGTTGAAGATTTGTTGACAGAAAATTTCCCTGATACCAACAAAGTTGAGAAAATATCTATCCAAGATGCTCATCATACTTCACACACGGTAGATCCTAGAAGAAAGAAAACAAGACATATTATAATCAAACTTGCCAAAACTAAAGACAAAGAGTGAATTGCAAGGGTAGCTAGGGATAAACACTACTATTCATAAGATTTTCATTGGCTAATTCTTTCCAGAAGTAACCTGCTGGGTCCTTCTTCCCAATCTGCCTTAGTCTGGAAGTACAGCTGAAATCTGTCCACCACAGGCAACTCTACTGGTATTTTAATACTGTGGCATAGTTCCCAGTACCTCACAGAACAACAAAGTGACAGACAAGTCTCCAGGAATTGATGAAATATCAATTGAGATGTTACAACAAATGGATGCAGTGCTAAAAGTACTTGCTCACTTATCTATGCCAAGAAATTTAGAGGACATCTAACTGGTCAACCAATTAGAAGAGATTCATATTTGCACCAATTCCAAAGAAAGGCAATTCAACCAAATACAAAAATTATCAAACAATATCATTAATATTATACACAAGTAAAATTTTTATAAAGATCATTCAAAATCGATGATGACAGTACACTGACAGGGAATTGTCAAAAAATTCAAACTAGATTTAGAACAGGATGTGAAACAAGGCCAATCATTATTTATGTCAGATAGGTCTTGGAAGAAAGCAGAGAACACCAGGAAGTGTTTACCTGCATTTCCTTGATTATGCAAAGGCATTCGACTGTGTGGATCATAAAAACTATGGATAACATAATGGAGAATGGGAATTTCAGAACACTTCATTGTGTTCATTAGGAACCTGTACATGGATCAAGAGGCAGTTATGAGAAAAAAAACAAGGGAACACTCCATGGTTTAAAGCCATGGAACATATGTATCATGGTTATATTCTTCCACTTCACCTTTTCAATCTGTATGCTAAGCAAATAATCTGAGAAGATGAAGTATATGAAGAAGAATGAGGCACCACTATTGGAGGAAGACACATTAACAACTTGTGTTAAGCAGATGATACAACCATGCTAACTGAAAGTGAAGAGGATGTCAAACTCTTACTGATGAAGATCAAAGACCACAGTCTGCAGCATGGGTTGCATCTCAACATCAAGAGAACAAAAATCCTCACAACTGGACTAGTACTTAACATCATGATAAATGGAGAAAAGACGCAATTTGTCAAGAATTTCATTCAGGGGGTTGGAGGTGGGGCTAAGATGGCAGACTAGATATGAGTCTCCTCGATTGTCTCTGAGAACTAAGGCCTAGATTGGCAACTTAATGGAGCAGTGTAGACATCCAGGGAGCCCTGTGGCATAGGGTTGTCAGATTAGGCTACACACCAGTATATGGGAAACTACCTCTCTCTAACATGAGACAGCACATGCTGAATCCTGCTTCAGGTGACTCATCATTTGGGTGGACTCTAGGCACTGACATCTCCTTTGCTATCCAGGAGGTGGGGACTGGGCATGAGTCAGCTAATAGGCTGAACTGCAGTGCTTAAGTAAATAGCATATAGCGCAGCAGAGAGAGACTGTGCATGGGACAGTCACATACTGAGGTCCTGGCTTCTGACTGAGGGCACTGCCCCCCTCCACCCTATTGTTTCTGAGCTGCACCATAGATTCTGCTGTTCCACTGCAAGAAGGGGAGATTGGGCGGGACCCTATCGTGGTCAGCTGGGAGACAGAGTCACCTACCTGGAGGCCTTAGTTAGACCTAATATCCACACCAAGAAGCAGGCTGGGTTTATGACAGAGGAGCCTCTAGAGTTAAAAGTAGGGCCCAGCAGAGGATGGCAGCAGGGCTATAACCCCATAATCACATCATAGCATCTGGAGATGGCCTGTGAGGTGCTTTTTCTGTCAGCTGAAAGGTGAGAGCTGCCACACTTGAGGAATAGACTGATTTTGGCAGCTGCTGAAAAGCTCTTGACTTACCTTTTTAAAATAAGATCACCTGGGGAGCTGACAGCTGAGCAGCCCAAATCATCTCCTTCACCTTTCACTGATGCAGAATGTAGTGTCAGCTGATGTCCCCCAAATTACCCCAAAAGTAGAGCTCTATCTTTGCCAGCTAGGAGACAGAGCCTGCCATCCCAGAGTCAACCTGGGGCTAGCCACCAGAGTACACAGAGGCCACTGGTGACCAAATCTGCTCTTAGAACCACACCTCAGCTCCTGTTGAAGTAAAACAAGAGAAATCAAACAGCTTCTGGATGTCACAAAAACAACAATAAATTGCCAATCATTTAAAGAAGCAGTCCACCATAGCTCCAGAAAACTCCCAAAATAAAGAATCAAAAAACTTCCCAGATAAACAAGCCTTTCTGAAACTACTGGAGATTGAGTGCAAAAGAATTAGATACAGATCCCTCCTAGACATTAAACAAAATGCAGTGGAGCAAAATGAAAAATTAGCTAAGCTATCTGAACTGCTGGAACATCAATGATCTGAAATTCAGCAAATCAATAACAAAATTACAGAATTAGACAATTCAATCCAAAGCCAAAAGAGCAGAATTTAGGAGATGAAAGTCAGACTTAGTAACATCAAGGATAGAGCAAGTGACACCAGCATTTATGAGGAGAAATCAGAGAAAAGAAATAAGAAAAATAAAGAAGCACTAAGACAAGTGGGCCCCCATTAATAAGAATAATCTACAAATAATTGAAATTTCTAGGTAAGGAGAGATAGATGAAAATAGAGAGTACTGTTGTTGAGTTGCTAACAGAAAACTTCCCTGAAATTATGAAAGAAGAGTCATAGATTTACAAGATGTATATTGAACACCACAAAACATACACTCCAAAAGAAAGACACCAAGACATAATCAATCTTAATAAAATGAAATATAAACAGAGGCCCTTGAGGACAGTGAGGCTCAAGGCAAAGCTAACATTCAGAGGGAAGCCCTGTAGGCTTTCATCTGACTTCTTGGCAGAAACAATGTTGGCCAGGAGGCAGTGGGATGACATATTCAATGCCTTGAAGGAGGACAATTTCCAACCAAGAATTACACATCCTGCAAAATTGTCTGTCAAATATGAAGATGAAATTTAAACATCCACAGGCAAATAAACGCTCAGAGACTTTGTAAAACCCAAACCCAAACTACAAGAAATAGTGAAAGAAGCTTTTTGCTTATAAAAACAAAACCTTTAAGTTTATACTTAAGGAGACAATGCATGACATCACATCCAAAACCCTACTCAATGAGGGAAATCACAAGTCTCAAACAAAGTTACAATATTAAAGGAAAGGAACAAGCGATAATATCATGAAAACTATGACACTATCACACTAAAAAGAGGGATATACTTTCAGATGGAGAGGAATTTAAAAAGATATGCAGTAATTAAAGTCTGGTTTAAACTTATAATAGTAAGGGGATTCATAAGGGTAGCTGCAAAGCAAAATAACAACATAACATATGAAAACAAGAAACATAATACAGGACTCTCAACAAACATAAAACCTACACTGAAAAAGATGAAAAGTCAACCCATCAAGAAGAATGACCCAGAACAGAATATTAAGAGCAACATAAAAAGCATCAACAACAGAGAAATAAATCCATCCAAATCACAGCACTAAACTCATACCTTTCAATAATTACACTGAATGTAACTATTGAAATGCCCCAATAAAGAGACAGTGAATGACATCCTGGATCAAAAGACAGGACCCATCAGTATCTTGTTTAGCAGAAATACACTTAGGTCTCAAAGATATGAACAAACTCAAAATTAAAGGATGGAATAATATATATCAAGCAAACAACATACAAAGATGAGAGGACTGACAATACTAATCTCACATAAAATAGACTTTAATATAAAACCCACCATCATGGACAAGGACAGTCACTATTTATTGCTGAAAGGCTCAATACACAAGCAGTACTTAACAATATTAAATATTTATGCATTCAATACCAGAGCACCTAAATATGTTGAAAAAACACTGACTACATTGAAAAATGAGATAGCTTACTCAACAATCGTAGTAGGGGACTTCAACACTCCACTTTTGGTAATGGACAGATCATTAAACATATAGCTCAGTAAACATACAGAACATGTTATTGCAATAATCATCCAATTAGACCTCATCGACATACACAGAACCCTTTCAGCATCAACAGATAAATACACTTCTTCTCCAATGCCCATGGAACATTTTCAGGATAGACCAGGTATATTAGAACATAAAGTAAGTCTCAACAACATAAAGCCATAAAAGTCTAAATCAACAGCAAAAAAATCATAGGTAGAAATTTCAACTCATAGAAACTGAACAATACATTGCTGAAAAACTCCTGGGTTATAGAAGAAATCAAGGAGGAAATAAAGAAATTCATGGAATCAAATGACAAGGAAAATATCCTACCAGAACCTATGGGATACAGCAAGAGCAGTGCTCAGAGGTTAATTTATCTCTAAAACTGCACACATCAGGAAGGAAGAAAGGACCCAAACCAAAAAATTAACCCCACAGCTTGAACAAGTACAAAGAGAGGAACAGAGGAAGCCCTCACACAACAGAAGAAAACAGATCATAAAGATTAGAGCAGAACTAAATGCATTAGAGAATAGCAGAACAATTGGAAAAATTAACAAAACCAAAAGCTGCTTTTATGAAAAGATCAACAACATTGATAAACCATTGGCTAAACTCACAAAACAAAAACAGGAGAGGAAACAAATAACCCAAATAAGAAACGAAATGGGAGATGTCACAACAGACCCTACTGAAATCAAAACTATCATAACAGAATACTACAAAAGACTGTACTCTGACAGATTTGAAAACCTAGAGGAAATGGACACATTTCTAGATTCATATCACCTACCAAAACTATCACAAGGAAAATAAACCAACATAACAAAGCCATCACAAAGGAAGAGATCAAAAAAGTCATCAAAAACCTACCAACCAAAAAAAGTCCTGGCCCACATGGCTTCACTACAGAATTTTACCAAACTTTCAGCAAAGAGTTAACTCCAATATTACTGAGACTAATTCACAGCATAGAAAGGGAAGGAATATTCCCAAATTCATTCTACAAAGCTAGCATAATCCTGATACCAAAGCCAGGTAAAGACTCCACAAAAAAAGAAAATTGAAGGTCAATATCACTTATGAACCTGGATGCAAAAATCTTCAACAAAATCTTGGCTAAAAGAATACAACAACATATCAAAAAAAAAAAAAAATCATCATCATCATGACGAAATGGGATTCATACCAGGGATGCAAGGCTGGTTCAACATCAGAAAAACAATTAAAGTGATCAACCACATAAATAACACATAGGTTAAGAATCACCTGATTTTGTCAATTGATGCAGAAAAGACATTTGACAAAGTGCAACACCCATACATGCTAAAACCCTCAGCAAAATAGGAATAGGGGAAATTCCTCAACGTAGTAAGAGGCATCTATGTAAAGCCAGTCACCTACATCATCCTGAGTAGAGATAGACTGAAAGATTTCCCCTTGAGAATGGGAACTAGACAAGGATGCCCACTCTCACTACTTCTATTTAACATTGTAGTAGAGGTTCTAGTCAGAGCAATCAGACAAGACAAAGAAATAAAAGGCATCTGTATCAGCAAAGAAGTCTCTCTGTTTGCAGATGGTATGACTGTATATGCAGATAATCCTAAAGAATCCATAAGTAAACTACTGGAACTAATAGAAGAATTCAGCAAAGTATTAGGATATAAGATAAACATAAGTAAATATGAATTCCTTTATACCAACAAAGAAAACATCAAAGAAGAAATCACCAAATCAATACTGTTTACTATAGCCCCCCCAAAAGATAACATATGTAGGAATAAATATAACTAGAGAAACAAGAGACCTATACAGAGAGAACTACAAGATCTTATTCCAAGAAACCAAGAGACTTACATAAATGAAGAAACCTATCTGTTCATGGATAGGAAGATTTAACACTGTGAAAATGTCTATTTTATGCAAAGTGGTCTACATATACAATGTAACCCCAATACAAATTCCAGTGGCATTTTCTAATGAGATGGAGAAACAAATCACTAACATTACTTGGAAAGTGAAGAAACCTCTGATAAGCAAAGTACTACTGAAGAAGAGGACAACAGTGAGAGGCTTCATACTACCTGACTTCAGAACTCATTACACTGCCACAGTGGTCAAAACAACCTGGTACTGGTACAAAAAGAGACATATACACCAAAGGAACAGAGCTGAGACCCCAGAGATGCCACCATCCTCCTACGAAAAGCTGATATTTAACAAAGGCCTTAAGATTGTAAACTGGGGTAAACAGTCTCTAACGGTGCTGGCAAAATTGGATATCCACCTGCAAAAAAATTGAAACAAGACCCCTGTCTCACACCTTGCACAAAAACTAACTCATATTGGATCAAAGACCTAAATACCAAATCTAAAACGATAAAAATCATGTAAGAAAAATGGGATCAACAATGGAAGTTCTAATGCACCACTTAGACAGACTTCAAAATCTGACAAAGCATGACCAGTAGAAGAGAAAATAGATAAATGGGAAGTACTAAAAATCAAACACTTTTGCTCATCCAAAGACTTTACCAAAAGAGTTAAAAGACTACCATAGAATGGGAAAAATATTTGGCAACTACAACTCGACGGCACTTGGCTTGGCTGTCAGACCAATGTCGTATTTCCACAGTTTACAAGGTACTGTCAAATGCCAACAAGAAAAAGGTAAATAACCCAGTGAAGTGATGGGCAAAGAAATGGACAGACACTTCACCAAAGAGGACATGTAGGCAGCCAAAAGACTCATGAGGAAATACTATCATTAGCTATCAGAGAAATTCAAATCAAAACAACAACAGGATACCATCTCACCCCAACAAGCTTGGCCATGATCCAAGAAAAAAATAACAGATACCGGAGAGTCTGTGGAGAGATCGTAACTCTCGTACACTGCTGGTAGAATTACAAAATAGCACAACCCCTATAGAAAGCAATTTGGCTCTTCCTTAAAAACCTGGATATAGATGTACCATTTGATCCAGTAATTGCACTGCTCCGAACATATTCTAAAAAAATCAAGGCTGTCACACAAACAGATGAATACACACAAATGTTCACTGCAGCACAGTCCACAACAGCAAAAAGATGGAACCAGCCCAGATGCCCACCAGCACAAAACAGATAAACTGTGGTACATATACTCAGTGGACCACTATGCAATGACAAAGAATGATGATGATTTTAGGAAGCATCTTATAGCCTTGTTTCAGCTGGAAGACATTCTGCTGAGTGAAATCAGTCAGCAGCAAAAGGACAAATATTGTATGAGACCCCTACTATAAGGACTTAAAAATGGACTACACACAGAAGAAAAGATTCTTTGATGGCTACCAGGGAGGGGAGGGAGCAAGAGAGTTGGTCATAGATTAGTTGACAGAAATTTGTTTAGGTGAAAGCAGTGACAGCACACAGTAGATAAAGTTGGCTGGACTTTATCATAAACTGAAAACTCTTCTAATCTCAATCCAATATGGTAAGGATAGAGTAGTAGGGTCGGGGTCTGGAAACCATGCACTTGGGGGGCATTGAGGCCAACTGGTATAACCAGCCCATCGTGAAGAGAGTCTTTTGCACCACATGTTAATGAGTAGCATCTGGGATTTTAACAACTAGCAAGCTGTCATCTGAGGTACACCAATTGGTCACAATCCATCTGGAACAGATGATGATTGAAAACAACAAAAGCAAGAAGAAAAACCCAGGAGACAGAAGGACCCATGTGAATGGGAGACTGTATCAACATGTGACCAGAAGAACCAGATGGTGCTCAGCCACCACCAGACAGCTATGATGGAGCACACAATGTTGAGTCCCTATGGCAACTTGAGAAAAAGAACAGTGCAACTCAAAAACTCTACCCAAAGACAAGTGATAGTCTGACGGCTTAAGGGATCCCCTGGGAGCATGGCCCCTAAACCTGTTGCTGCCATGCTGAGAAAACAGTACTGAGGTCAACTCTTTGGACAGAAATGGACTTGACTTGGGGACACAATGTGTCAATGTGGTTTGTGTGTTTTATGGTTCTGTGCATTTACAGGGTGCTGTCCTACTGGTCTTGTTCTAGATGGGACATAGGATGGTGGGAAGGAGGGGACAGAAGATTATTGGGTGGATATGACAAGTATAGAATTAAAACAAGGAGTGTTCTGTCACCGGGCAAAGAGAGCAGAAGGAGCTGAAGGTGGGCATAAAGAGAATTGATTTGGACTGCATACTTTCACTTAATCATAATTTAAAAAGAAAAAAGAATTTCATTCTTCTTGGATTTACAATCAACACCCATGAAACAGCAGTCAAGAAATCAAAAGAGGGCAGTGCATTGAGAAAATCTACTGCAAAAGACCTCTCTAAAGTGTTGTAAAGTACAGATGTAATCTTGAAGACTGAAGTATGCCTGACCCAAGCCATGGTATTTTCAGTCACATCATACATATGTGAAATATGGATAATGAATAAGTAAGACAGAAGAGGAATCAATGCCTTTGAATTGTGGTGTTGTTGAAGAATGTGGAATGTAACATGGACTGCCTAAAGAACAAACAGATGTATCCTGGAAGAAGTATAGCCAGAGGTCTCCATGGAAGCAAAGATGGCAAGACTGTGTCTTACATACTTTGGACATGTTATCAGGAGAGATCAGTCACTGCTGAAGGACACCATGTTAGGTATAGTAAAAAGTCAGCAAAAAAGAGGAAGATCCTCAACAGGATGGATTGACACAGTGACTACAACAATGGGCTTAAGTATAAGAACGATTATAGCCATGATTCAGGACTGGAAAGTGTTTCGTTCTGTTGTTCCTAGGGTCACTGTGAATTGGAACCAACTTAACTTAGCACTTAACCGACTTAACTTAGCACTTAACATCAACAACAGGTATAAATGAAAAATAATCTAGAAAGGAGATTCAACAAGACTAAGCTAGGACTACTGAGCAGAAACATGCAGGCAAGTAGGCAATGGATAACATATACAAAGCCTTGAAGGAAGAAAAAACAAGCCAAGAATTGCATATTCAGCACAACTGTGTCTCAATTATAACAGTGTTAAAGCCATTCACTTGTGGTATCTCTGTTATAGCAACATTAGACGACTAAACTACTGATGTAGATCAAAGACTACTACAGCCTTCAGTATGGAGTATACCTCAACATGAGAAAACAAAAATCCTCACAATTGGACCAATAAGCAATATCATGATAAACAGAGAAGATATTGAACTGAAGGACTGCCTTTGTGGAAGCAGCAGTCAAGAATCAAACACATACAGATAGTCCCCAAACTAATAAACATCCAAGTTATGACCAACTGCACTTAGAACCATCTGTTGTTTCTGTAAATTTTGTACATCTTATCATCAGTCAAATGTACTCCACATCTTTCCCCTGAAGAGCAGCTTGTAGGTTCATAGCACTGATCTTTTGGTTAGTAGCCAAGCACTTAACCACTCCATGACAGAGCATATAACAAGTTTTTAATAAACAATGGCTTCCATGAGTCGGACCCGACTTGACGGCACTTGGCTTGGCTCCATTATTGCTATTGCTGTTGTTATTGCTGGTGATGTAGATACTGTCAGAAACTTTGATAAATATTATAGACATAAATATTAATAAATGCCTTATGAAATCTGGGACTTTATGATGACAGACATATGAATAAATAAGTATGGCAATGAAATAAATATCTTAAGAGGATGAACAAAATGCTTCTACATCAGAAGAATTTAGCTTTAACTGGTTACCCGGCAAAACTTCTTAAAATGGTAACATTTGAGTTAACAACTAAAGAAGAAAATTTTTTAGGCAAACGAGGAGCATAAAGGTATTCTAAGTGGAAGGACCAACATGCACAAGAAAAAGTGTGGCTCCTTTTGAAAATTCCAAGTATTTCATAACTCCAAAATCATAAAGGGCAAGGTATGTGAACTAAAGAGTTAAATCTTTATCTGTAGATGACGAAATGCTATTGAAGGATCTTAAGCACAAGTGTGATATTATAGCAAATTTCAAATTAGGATAAAAAAATTATACATTGTGAAGCAGACCACCAAGTTTTATACATTTGTATGCTGCTACTTAATTGGAGTCTATTGTTATTACTACTATGTCAGTCTATCTCATCGACTGTTTCCCTATTTTCACTGACTATTTTATCAAACTTGGATTGTTTTCTACGATTTGTCTTTCTTGATGATGTGTCCAAAGTAAAGGAACTAAGGTCTCCACTCTTTACTTTCAAGAATATTCTGATTGTATTTCTTCTAAGACTAGTTGTTCATTCTTTTAACAATCCATAGTATATTCAACATTCTTCACCATAACCATGGTCTGATTGCATCAATTTTCCTTCCATCTTCCTTCTCCAATATCCAGCTTATGCATGTTATTGGAAAGACAGAAACCAAGACTCAAATGTACCAGCTATCATGAAGATGACACAGCACTGAGCAATGTTTCATTCTGTTACACATAAAGTCACCATGAGTCAAAGCTAACTGGATAGGTACTAATAATAATATACTGCTGAAGTTTAAAACAAACTTCTCCTTATTTGATCAAAGCAGTCAAAATTGTTGGATACCATCTAAATCTAACAAAATGTCTAATTGGGCTTGGTGAAAAGAGATGATTAGACACACGACACTACTAATTCATTTTTTTCTTGTGATAGCCATGAAATTACAGTATGAATGGGGATAGATCTAATATGATAGCTCTTTGTAAATATAAATACGTTTGCCATTATTATTTTGTAATACATATTGTTATTGTTAGTTGTCATCTCATTGGCTTTGACTGATGGTGAACAAAATGTTGTCCACTCCTGTGCCATCTCATATTGTAAGTCTGCTCAATTCTATTGTCACAACCACTGTGTATTTTGAGGTGGACACAACTCGATGGTAGCGGGTTGTTTTTTTTTTTTTGGTCTGGTGTATTTTGAGTGCCTTCCAGCCCAGGGGCTTGTTTTAGCCAATTGGTGCTGCTTTAACAGAAATATCACAAGTGGATGGCTTTAGCGAAGAAAAGTTTATTCTTACACAGTCTAGTAGGTTACAAGTCTGCATTCACAGTGTCCGCTCCAGGAAAAAGGCTTTCCCTCTGTCAGCTCTGGAGGAAAGTCCTTGCATTGCATCAGTCTTTGGTCAGGGAACATCTTGGCACAGAAACCTCTGATCTGAAGGGCGTGCTCTGTTCCCGGTGCTGCTTTCTTGATGAGATGAGGTTTCCAATTTTCTGCTTGCTTTCCTTTCCTCTTATCTCTTGTAAGACGAAACGATAAAGGGTGGTGCAAACCATGCTCCAGGGACACTCCTTTTACAATGGAACAGTGAGGTAACCTTAGGAAGGGACTTATAGTCCCACCCTAATCCTCTTTAACATGCGGCATAGTAAAATCACAAAATGGAGGACAGTCATAAAATATTGGGAATCACGGCCCAGCCAAATGACTACACGTATTTTTGGGGGATCACAGTTCAATCAAGGACCATGCTCCTCTTCCAGAACAAGAGTTGACAGTGTTCTATTATGATCCATAGGATTTTTATTGGCTAATTTTTAGAAGTAGATTGTCAAACTTCTCTTCCTGGTCTGTCTTGGTCTGGACACTCTGTTGAAACCTGTCCATCAGGGATGAACTTAATCATATGTTAAATATCAGAGGCATCACTTCCAACATTATAGTAACATGCAGGCCACCACAGTGTAATAAACTGATGGAGCCTGTAATGTATAATTATTAAAAGTTTTTGTACTTTTTCTCCAACTATATTCTGTTCTCCCACCCTATCATACAGCATAGAGCTAGGCATAATAAATACACATTAAATTGAATCATCACTATTAACCATTACCCTATTGTAATTGTTCATAATCTATGTAAAAATTCTCATCAAGGTCAGAACACTGCTTTGTAATAGCGGCAAGTATTACTGACAGAAGATTAGATTTTTTTTCAATAAGAATGATTTCAATCTGGACATGATGTCGTGGCATTATTTATTTTAAAATGCATATATTTTTAAACCATATAAGCAGAAATTTTTTCCGTATTCCTGCCTTCTGCCTTCTCAGTTGAGCTCTTAGCCCTGAATGCTGTGATGTAGGAACTTTGCAGTTATGTGAAAGCTATTTATATGACAACTCAACCAGAGACCTGTAAATCAAGTGTTCTGAATCAAAATCACAAACTATGCAATAGAATCTTGGACAAGTAATTTATTCCTTCTGAATTTCAGTTCTCTGAATTAAAATGAATAATAATATTAGTTTGCAGGATTGTAAGGACAAAAAAGATACATTGAGTAAAGCTAGTATTTACTGTAAATCATGATACACGTATTTACTGTAAATCATGATACACGTATCAATAAACTCAGGAGACTCAGTTTGAGGCAGAACAAATCATGGGCTTTAATTAGACAAAGTCCTTTCAGTCTTTGCTTAGAATAGTTTTACTCTTTTCTCACACGTCATTTTCTTCAGACCTGGTCATCTACCATCCTCTCCACCAATTAAGGCATTAAACACTCCAAGTAATCCTTACAATGGCTGACACAAAGTGGCTCTTCTAAGAATATGTATTCGTTATCGTTGCTATTGTCAGAAGAAAGTATGCTGAACCCAAGATATATTTAAAGTTACTTCGCTCAAGCTGAGGAAGCACAAGTAAAAACTATTTAGAAAAGAAAAAGCAGCTATCATATAAATATGTAATTGTTAGGTACCATCAAGTCAGTTCTGACTCATAGTCACCCTAAACACAACAGAATCAAATGCTGCCTGGTCCTGCACCATGCCCACAATCATTTTTATGCTTAACCCCATCGTTGCAGACACTGTGTCAATCCATCTTGTTGCGGGTCTTCATCCTTTTTGTTGACCTACTTTACCAAGTGTGATGCCCTTCTCTAGGGATTAATCTCTGCTGACAACATGGCTAAAGTATGTAAGATGCAGTCTCACCATCCTTGCTTCTAAGGAATGCTCTGGTTGCACTTCTTCCAGGACAAATCTGTTTGTTCTTTTGGCAATCCATTGTACCTTCAATATTCTTCTCCACCACCACAATTCAAAGACATCAGTTCTTCTGTCTTCCTTATTCATTGTCCATGTTTTCACATGCACATGATTCCATTAAAAATACCATGGCTTGAGTCAGGTGCACCCTAGTCTTCAAATTGAGATCTTTACTTTTCAACTCTATGAAGAGCAGATTTTCCCAATGCAATATATCTTTTGATTTCTTGACTGCTGCTTCCAAGGGCATTGATTACAGAATCAAGTAAAATAAAATCCTTGACAACTTCAATCTTTTCTCCATTTATCACGATGCTGCTTACTGGTCCAGTTGTGAGGATTTGGGTTTTATTGATGCTGAGATGAAATCCGTACAGGAACCTTCCTACAAATGTAGTTCTTTATAGCTACATAGGCTTTAAGAGCCTCAGACTATTAACACACAATGGAAGTGTGTTGAGTATAGTATAATACAAAAAGTAAAGGATCGACATTTGGACTCAGATCACAGGTTTAACTCTCATAAAACAAGTTCTGGTGGTGCAGTGGTTAAGCACTTGGCTGCTTATCTAACCTGAGTGCTTCTCATCCAGCCAGTGATTCCACAGGAGAAAGACCTGAAGATCTCCTCTTGTGAAGATTAAATCAAAATAAAACCTAAACCCACTGCCATTTAGTCAATTCTAACTTATACTGACCCTACAAGACAGACTATAACTGCCCCACAGAGTTTCTCATGAGCTCCTGGTAGAGCCAAACTGCTGACCTTCTGTTTAGCAGCCATAGCACTTAACCACTATGCAACCTCAGCCTAGAAAAGACTATGGGCTCATTCCATTCTAGCACATCGAGTCAGTGTGAGTCAAAATAGACTTGGCAGCGCTTAACAGCATGAAACCTCATAAGCTGTGTGAACCTGAGGAAATTATTTATTATCTCTGCAATTTCAGTGGCCTCATATAGGGAGATAAATAACAACTATTTTGTAGAATTGCTTTTAGGACAAAAGAAAATATGTGTGAAATGCCTGGCATATCACTATATTCAGTACATTTTACATAAGGCAAAAAATACAGGTAATACAGTTTGGAAAGATTTTCTACTTTTTCCAAGTTCTGCTTTACAAAAACAAGCCTTAATTACCTCAAAAATTTATTTAGATAAAATTCCTTGTCCTTTCATAATATCAGATAAATGAAGCATGAGTTGGTGTCCCTTAAATGTGAAAACAGCAATGCACTTTTGAGTGAGCAATTTAGTCCACCCAGAAGCAACTAGGAAGAAAGGCCTGGTAATCAACTTGCAAAAAATCAGCCATTTAAAATCTTATGGAGTACAGTTTGACTCCTACATACATGGGATCTCATGAGTTTGAATTAACTTGATATCAACTGATTTGTTTAACTTGGCAATTAGAAACACACGTACCTTTGAGAAAAGCATCATGAACAAAATTTAGAAGCAAACGAGAAGGTAGAAAAACACTCACAACATGACAGACAGGAAAAAATTCCACCAATGTTAGTTACTATTAAAAAATAGATATTTTGAAACATTAATTAGAAAGAGTAAGATAATATTTTCTACCTATGACATGATTTTTTTATTATTATTATTATTATTGCAGAACCCAATATTCACTGATATAGAAAACAGACTCCTTTTTATATCGATGGGCAAAGTAAAAATTGGCATAGTCCCCTTGAATGTAAGTTGTTAAAAAAGTATCAAAAGCCTTAAAATGTTTACTCTTTCATCCATGAATACCAGTGTATGCAAAGATCAATAAAAGAGAACATGCCTCTCTTGAAAGATTGAGGGGCCCTGGTGGTGCAGTAGTTAAGCTTTCAGCTGCTAACCAAAAGACTGGCAGTTGAAATTCACCAGCTGCTTCTTGGAAATCCTATGGGAAATTTTACTCTGTCCTACAGGGTCACTATGGGTAGGAATTGGCTTGAATGCAATGGGTTTGTGGTGGTGGTAGTGGTGGTCTTGTGTTTTGGGGGGGGGGTTCAAAGACTGTAAACACGCTAGTTTTGTTCAACTAATTAGAAATGGTTGAGTGAATTATAAATGAGTTTTTCACAGAAAGGAATATATATTAACTTAGATCCGACTCGACGGCACTTGGCTTGGCTTGGCTAGTGCAAATCTATAAAGTAACGTATTGTCCCCAAACATGATCATAATCTGTTAAAGGAAAGGTAATAGACCACATAACAGCATATCCAGAAGGAAGAATACTTTGAAAAGCTATAGGAACAGGTACAAGTTTAGATCAACCTGGCACAAACAGGTAATACATAATCATTTGGAATGATTATGGGTAATTTCTCAGCTTCTTCCTTTTGCTTATTTTATTTTTCTGTATTTCTTTACCTTGACTATGCAGTCCTTTTGAAGTGAAGATAGTTAAAAAATGTATGCTGATTTTTATTTAATCTGAAATGTGTGAAATGTATCCTCAATAACTTCTTACGTTTTACAGGAGATACTATCTTTTCCACGCAATATTGTCTACAGACTCTGTGGCATATGTATGGTCATCTCAGTTTTAGGGATGAAGAAATTAAGGGGCTTGAACAAACTCATCCCTTGGATAAGTGACACAACTTGGTCTTGAATGCATTTCTCCTGCGTTGAAGTCCACAGCTGTTTCCACTGTACAAAGAGCTGTCGTTGTGTGCCATCAAGTTGATTCTGACTCATATGCGACAGAGTAAAACTGCCCCATAGAGTTTTCTCGACTGTAACATTTATGGGAGTAGATCACTAGGTCATTTTTTTTTTCCACCAATCAGGCTGGTGGGTTCAAATTGCCCTCCTTTCACGGAGCAGGGGACACTTCTCCACTGTGCCGCCAGAGCACCTACACTGAGAGCTAAATCTCATGTAATCCCTACACGGCGATGAAGGAACCCAACTGAGCATTAAAATATGATATCTTTAGCATTTCAATTCCAGATGCTTGCAAGAGCAAGCCAGCATATCATTATTTTTCATTTCATTAAGTTTTTTTAATGACAAATTTTGACTGCAAACTCTTTTCAGAGTGGAGAGTTCAAATTAAAATGTCAGTTTTGATTCAGTGAAGATGTTTTACTTTCAAAATATTTAAGGAAAATATTTTCATTAAAGCCAAGATGATTGGATTTAGAGTATATAAATGTCATAATAAGTTCCATCAATCTGTAAAAAGATTTCAGGTCTTATTAGACACATCCTGAAATATTTTAATGCATGAAAACTTTAGTCTCATTAAAAATATACAGGTATGTATGTTTATTTACATATGTATTTTAAACATATGTAACACGTGCAAGATCCTTATGCTATACTTTGTTAGTGTCAATGACAAACAGTTCAATCGGCCAAGCAGGAACTCAGTTATGAGCATATGTGAACATACATTAATCTTTGGCACTGTAACATAGCGACCACTGATTAACTGTCATACATTTTATGAAGCTTTGGATTTTTCCATATATACACATCAACTCCTTTGTGATCTTTTCCTATAAAAAGGAGGTCGCTGTAGACTTTTACAGAAGTAGGAAGTGCTGCAGCTGCTAACCAAAATGTCAGCAGATCAAACCCACCAGGCACTTCTTGGAAACGTTGTGGGGCAGTTCTACTCTGTCCTAGAGGATCCCTGAGTTAGAAGTGACTTGGTGGCAATGGATTTGCTTTGGTTTTGGTTTACTACAGATTGACAGCCTCCATTCAAACAAAGCACAAACTCCCACATGCCTCATTATTCAGAAAACTCTTACAATATGTGATACTCTCACAAACAGTCTCTTAGGGCTAGACCTCATGGGGCATTTTCATTTGAATTCATTCACTCCAAGTTCTGTACAGAGATCTTCAACCACAGTGCAAAGATCTCTATGAGTTTAAAACAAGGCACTTGCATACCAACTCTATTTTGCCTTTCCACTTTTTCTGTTCCAGGATTAACAAAAGTCCCCCACCTCCATCTCTAATTTTTGCTCTCTTCTTTCAGCCACATCTCCCTTTGTCTTAACTCTTCTCTAAATTTTTCAATAAGATGAAGCAGAGCCTTCTTTTGTCCTTCCTTCTCTGAGAATTCCTGAGTACCATCAGGCCACAAGAAGTAAAGTCAGATGCAGAAGAAGTAAGGTGATATTTATGTACTAGCATTAAACTACTTTTCTCTCCCGTTTTCCATCTTTCCTCTTAGCCTTCATCTTTATTTTCTGCTTCACGCAAACAGACCTGGGTCTTTATGACCTGGTCCTAAAGAAAATACAAAGAATCCCAAGAACATACTCTGGGTCATCAGAATCTCCACTCCTTGTTGCCTTACTGCTCTGTTGACCGGGTGTTGGTTCTGACTCATAGCCCTATGTACAACAGAGGGAAAAACTGCCTGATGCTATGCCATCCTCACAATGGTTGCTGCGTTTGAGCCTATTGTGTAGCCACTGTCAATCCATCTCATTGTGGATCATCCCGTTTTTCAGTGACTCTCTATGAAGTATGATGGCTTCCCCAAGGAAAGGTGTCATCTCATAATTGGTACGGAGCATATAAGACAATAACTTACCATCCATGCTTTGAAAGAGCATTCTTGCTATAATTCTTCTGAGATAGACTTATTCACTCATGAGGCAATCCATGGTATATTCAATATTCTTCACCAACAGTGTAATTCAAAGACATTAGGTCTTCTTTCATCTTCCTTAGTCATTGTCCATCTAGCTTTCAAATACATATGAAGTGATTGAAAATGCCATGGCTTAGGTAAATCACATAAGTACTCAAAATAACATCTTTTTAACACTTTCAAAGAGGACTTTTGCAGCATATTTACCTAATGCAATACTCTTTTCTTGACCACTGCTTGTATAGATGTTGATTATGGGTCTAAGTAAAATCTACTGCAAAAAAATTTCCTTAAGGTGTAAAAAAGCAATGATCCACCCTATGACTGAGGTGTGCCTGAACCAAGCCTTGGTGTTCTCATAGCTTCATATGCATATGAAAACTGGCCAACGAGTAAGAAAGATCAAAAAAGAATTGATGCTTTTGAAATCTGGTATCAGTGAAGAACATTGACTATACCATGGACTGCCAGACGAATGAATAAACCTGTCTTGGGAGAAGCACGACTACAATCCTCCTTAGAAGCAAGGATGGTTCACATACTTTGGACACATTATGAAGAGGAATTGGACCCAGGAGAAGGACATCATTCTTGGCAAAGTAGAGGGTCAGCAAAAAGAAGATGACCCTCAATGAGACGGATTGATGCAGCAGCTCCACCAGTTGGCTCAAGTATAACTATGGTTGTGAGGATGACTCAGGACCACACAGTGTTGCTATGAGCATAAATCATGCAATGGCATCACCACCAAAAACAGAGCTTTAAAATGTCTTCTAATATATGTTTGGACATGCATGTTGTAGTCATGAGTCCAATCCTAGACTCTTACATTCAGATTCTAGATATTTTAGAAAATATTGCTGAAGACCAGACACAAAAAGCTAATGTTAAAGAAGCTGAAAACATCATCTGTGGCCACCCCCAAAAATGCAAAAACTAATGTATGTATTTATGTTTGCTATGTGGAAAAATACATTGCAGCAATTTCTTGGAGTGTGTCAAGCTCTTCAAAATTCAGAAGTAGATTTAAAAACATATTCAGATGCCTGCCAGTCTTTAACAAGATATTTACATAACTTAAGACAAGATTTTGAAAACACAACCAAAACAAATATTGGCAAATACTGATTATCAAGCTGTTCACCATTGCAGAAACAGTAGGAAGAAACAAGCAGCCAACAGAAGGGCTCCAGAAGTATCACTGAGTGCCAGCGATCAATTTCAGGTAACCACATACTACGCCAGCATTGACATACTTGACTCTTCTTGCATGAAAAGAAGGTCACAAGTATATGAAATTGTTTTTGCTTTCCCTTCTTAAATGACATGTATACGCCTGAAGAATTCATAAAGATATGTGTCTTAGTTTTCTAGTGATACTATAACAGAAATACTGTTAGTGGATGGCTTTACCAAAGAGAAATTTATTCTCTTACAATCCAACAGGCTAGAACTCCAAATTCAGGGTACTGGCTCCAGGGGAAGCCTTTCTCTCTGTGCCAGATCTGGAGGAAGATCTTTGTCATCAGTCTTTCCTTGCTGAGGTCATTTCAGTTCAGGAGCTTTAGGTTCATGGAACATGTCATTTGCAAAAATGACTTTTAAAAAGTAGTCTACTGAATTTAACCAGATTTCTTTAGCCACTTTATTTAGCCATGGTAAGTCATGATTGAACAAATCCACTGGGAAACCAACGTAGATAAGATTTTGGTAACAGCCAATTTCAGAAGTATTTTCTTGGTCAATGCAAAAATCAAACAACAATTATTTATTGAATACTTATATATTAGCACTATTATAAATTTACTGAAGAATATAACACACAAACAATTTGGGTGAGAATCAAGAAGAGCGAAAAAGAATTCACAGAACAATGCAAGAATATGAACAGTATATAATTAAAACTAAAAACATTAAAGAAATTATAAGTTAAAGAAAGATTGCTAAGGAAAGGTTTTATGAAGGACAGAACTCAAAATCAACTATGGGGATGAAAAAAACTTATTCAGAAAAACACCTGACAAAGAACACAAATAGACATTAACATGCAAAGGACTGGAAATACAAGCTATAAGAAGCAATTTGCATCTGTTTCATGTATATCTCACACTAGGGAAAATTACTTTAAACTATAAAAAAAAAAAATTAATGGCCACAAATACTTCCCTTACCTTGAAGCGAAGATAAAGCTCGAGTGTGGCCATCTAAGATATAACTGGTGGTATCTACTTGTATAGCACAAAAACAAATGAAGGAAATTAAAGGCTCAGGGAAGAAACCAGTCCACAGGACTAATGTGAACACGAACAACCACCTCTTCTACCCTAAGACCAGAAGAACCAGGTGGTGCCTGGCTACCACTACTGATCATTCTGATCAGTGCCACAACAGAAAAAAAATAGCCTGGAATAAAAATGTAAAACACAACTCAACTTCTTAAAAAAGGTCAGACTTACTGGACTGACAGAAACTAGAAGAACTCCTGACACTATATCCCTACGATACTCTTTGAACTTGGAATTTTGCAGGTCACCTTTCAGCCAAACAATAGACTGCCTTATGAAATAAAAAAAAATCACCTGTGACTAATGTGTTCCTTTAAACAATTAACTACATGAGGCCAAATATTCAACATTTACCCAAAGAAGAGATGAGAAGGTGAGGAGGGGGAAAGGGAAGGTAGATCAATGGAAAGAGAACGGAAAAAATGTGAACGCTGATACATTATAAAAAGAGCAACCAATGGCACAGAAAAATCTGTGTAAAACTTGTTAAAGGAGAATGTAAATTTTTACCTAAAATACAATAAAATATTATTAAAAATAAAATCTTTCCTAGGTCTGTTCATTGAAAAGGCCCATAAACACCTCGCAGTAGCAATGAGAGCTCCTATATTCAGGCTTGTCTTAGTCACCCGGTACTGCTCCAACAGGAAAGACCACGAGTAGAAGGTTTCATAAGGAGAAACTTTATTGTCACAGTCTGGTAGGCCATAAATCCATCTACAAATTCCAAGTCCATTCAATATGACAAATCATCACAGTCCAGTGCACTGAGTCCAAATTCAGGAAGAGCATCTTGGCACAAGAATCTCAGGTCCAAAAGATGTGCTCTGTTCTCGGTGTGCTTTCTTGGTGGTGTGAGGTTCCCAGCTTCCTCTGCTCACTATTTTCCCTTTTATTCCACAAGCTCGTAGTTTGTGTCCTGCCTCACTAACACAACTGTTGCCCATTCTCCATCATCAGTTATCAGAGAGGCAGGATTCACAACACATGGGAGGAATGGTACCATACTGGGACTCATGGCCAAGTCAAATTGACACACATATTTTTGGGGGGATACAATTCAATCCATGACAAGACTGTAGTCTTGAAATGTCATTTTCCAGCAAAGAGAAGAGCTCCTTAGAGAAAAAAACTTACCTTCAGGTTTGGAGCAGGAAATGTATACAATGATCCTGGAACATCTTATCATACTAGAGAGTAAGTAACATTACATCAAAAGAACTCAGGAGTCAGATTAAAGAGGACTCTGCTAGGTAGACAAGAACAATTTGAGCAGTATAAAGATAACATTGCAATAGACTGGAATATCCCAAATACATTTAAATGCATGAATTCATAATAATAATAAATAAATACAATAATTGCTTCCTAGTATAAGATTCTAAGGCATTGAATCTAATCCATTATTTTGAAAATTTGAAAATAAATTACATCCCTGACTTTTTCCATTTATACTATACCTCTACATAAGCAAATAGAAGAGGCAAATTTTCTCTATACAGTTATTCCATCAAACAAATGAAGATGAAATACCCCATTCTACAATTTCTAGTAAATTAATGGATCTACATATTGATCATTAGTGGCTGCTAACATAGCAAAAAGAGAGACAAAAAGATACTATGTACCTCCTGATGGATGCCCAATAACCACCCAGAAAATAGTATCACAAAACAAAAATTAAGCCTAGATCTTATCAAACCTTTAGATCCAACTACCAAGTCAATGCAGATTTCTAGACAATATATTAAACAACACCACAGGGATACAACCAGAAAAATCTAGGTTGAGCTATACTTTGTATGACCAACAATCTGATGTCTTAAAAAACAATAACTATAAGAGGGACAAAAAGAAGTGGAGAGGGAATACTTAAATTCAAACAGTAATGTTAATCCATAATGTGTAGACTTCGTCAAAATCCCAACTTAAACAATCTTTCTAAAAAGACTCACCTACACACCAACATTTATGAAACAGCATAGAGTTACAACAAAAAGTATTGTTTTCTAAAGATTATAATAGTATTTTGCTGTGCTTTCTAGCAATTTCATGAAGATGAGGAAGGAGCGGGCAATGTTTCATTCTTCTTAAGCTCACCTTAAATCAAAGCCAACTTGATGGCAACTAACAACAAATAATGATGTTGTGGCATTTTCACATATTTAGATATACAGACTGAAAAGTTATAAATAAAAGGCTGATATGTGCTTCAAAACAATATGGAAGGGAATACGTGATAGGTGCATAAATGAAACAAGATTAACTAGGAGTTAAGAGTGTTCCTTCTACCATTCTGCCTACATGTGTATACCTTTGAATGTTTTTCACAGTAATTTTTTTTAAATAAAGACGCAAAGACCCCATACTCCAAGATTCTAACTTAGTTGATGTGGGCCTTAGGTAAGAAGCAGAAGAAGAAGAAAAGGCTCCCCATGTGATCCTAATGTACATCCTGGGCTAACACCCGCTTGTCTACCCTCAAGCTACTCCGTTACTCCATCTTACCCAGTCATGTTGGTGTTTCTTAGGGTTCTGTAAACAACCAGCATCAGAATTAACTGAGGTGTGTCTGAAAAAATGCGGACTTCGGGGCTTTGTTCTGGAAAGACTAAAACACGATATTAGAGGTGGCAATAGAGGCCGGGAAAATTTACATTTTGTCAGCTCCACAGCTGAGTCTGCTGCAAACTCGAGGTGGGAATGCATCTCCCTGTTCTATACAGAAAGACTCCTCATTGTTCCTGCATGAAACCCCAGCTTAATCACTGCAGTACCTCTGGTCATTGTAGTTTTGCCTTCTTCTACCTGAAAAAGTTTCCCACCTACATTTAACTAAATCGTGTGGTAGTTGTTGTTATGAACTATCAAATCGGTTCCAACTCATAGAAACCCTATGCATAACAGAACGAAACAGCCTTGCCGCATGCCCACCATCTAAATCATACCAAGTCTACATAGATATTTAAAACTCACCCCATCCAAGGAGCTTATTTCCCTCAGCTGAAGTGTCTCCTTCCTCTTGTGAACTTTCTCCTCTTACAAGAATATATCTGTTTATAAATAAAACAATAGCTACCCTGCTAACAATAAGTTTCTTGTGGTTAAAAGTTCTTTTTAAACATGCCTTTCTAATCTTTCAGAATTTAGGCATTGTTAAGAGATCAGTTAATGTATGCTAAATAAATAAATGAAAAGGTAACAGCTGATGGTGTCCAGGGAGTTCTCTTAAAAACTTACCAGCACCCATCCCACCCTCAGTACCTCTCAAGGAAAGGACGTGCAAGGAGGAAGACAACCCAATATAAATGACTATCAACATTTCTCAAGAATCAGCTAAATCAGCTATAAAACCTTAACTACCTTCTAAACCAGAATGACATACTTACATTTTTACAAAAAGCAAAATATTCCAAGCCAAAGCATTATTTTATATAAAATAACTGTATCCAAAAAAGTAGTGGCTATCCTGAGACCACGTTTTATAAAAATGCAAATAAGTATAACTTTATGAGTAAATGTGCTACAATTTTATAAGACTGTTAAAGAACAACGACATATTTTTAAAGACCTCTGTTTCAGATTCCTAAAAGAAAGAAAAGAAACTTTAAATCTTAGGGAGGTTTATTATTATAAATTAACGGGTTACCTTCACTGAGTGCTGTGTGCCAGGAGTTGTGCTCAGCAGTTTACAGGCATTACCTCACTCTTTGTTTCCCCAAAGACCCCCTTATGAGTTACGATTATCTATAATTTATCAAGGACACTGAGACCTGGAAAAGTTGGATGACCACCCAAGGTCACTCAGCTGGCTGAACTGGGAGTCAAGCCCCCATATTCCTGACTCAGCCTTTTCCTTTCCTAGTGCTTAAGAGTAAAACGACAAACAGCTGAGAAGAGGGGCCTGGGGCAAGTGGATTAGAGGATGAGAGAGGAGATGGAGCTGAGAGCTTTGCTGTCAGACAAATCTAAGTTCCCATCTTAATACCTCCTCCATACTGAATCCCTCTGATCTCCAGCTTCCTTCTCTGTGTTAATATTGACCATTTGGAGCTGTTGTGAGGATCGCACAAGACGTTGAATGCCAGGCACCTGGCTCAAAAGATGGAAAGTATCAGTAATAATAGCCAGTCTCATCGACTTTGGTATCGTCATCAACAGTGTGTCCCAGTACACTGCTCGTTACTGGAGCTTCACGGAATTCAGCGAAACGCACCAACTGATTTCCATGCCTCACCGATTATGCTGAAATCAGACAGACATCGTCTAATATTTTACCGTTGTTGTTTTAGGAGTTTTCTTACCAAATATGTTAAAGCATTGCATATGAAAGAAAGAGTAAATCAAAACGCTGCAGACCCTGACCTAATCTTGGCCTCATAAGCTAGGCTTCTCTCAGCATCTTCACCTCACTCGGTACGTTACACAGGCAGGACACCCCTCTCTTCATATATCTTGCCAAAAAGAATGCGACCAGGGAGAATCACCACAGCATACTTGTCACGATTAGCCCCTCCAGCAGTCCTTCTGCAGCCTGCTTGGCCTCACCCAGGGATAATGATGACCATTATTATTTCCCACAGCAATGCTTCCTAAAGGCTCAGACCCGGTGGGAAGGAATAGTTTAGAGAAGGCACTGGGACACTCATCTTGCCACTCAACCTACCAGTCATTGAACTCCTCCCTCCTCTCTCCTCTGGTAATTTCATTGGTTTTTACATAAACGTGTCTGGGTGTCTACCTCTTAGGAAATTCAAGTGAGAATATATATACTCTGGAATTTGTCTCCCTATAGTTAGGTACCAGAAAAGTTTTAGAGAGTGGCCTGAGTCTATGATTAAATTCTGCAATGGCCTGATACTTTGATATGCAAACTTACCTGCCCTCAAGCTGGTAGGGAGTTTGAGCAACTGAGTCAATTGTCAGAGGTACTAAGAGAGACACTGAGCATTGCTGATGAATTTATTATCATTTAACTGCTGGGTTTTAGCTACAGATATGATTTATAGAAAAATGATTACAGCCCCTACATTGTTTGTGAGAAAATGAATTAATAATCAATACAAACAACTTGCAATTTGTTGTGTAAATCAGTGTTGGTCCTTCAAACCAAATGGTTCACTAGTACCTTGCTGGATCTGAGTTGAAGAAAAAGGGAATAAAATGAAGTGCCTATTTATAACTGAATTGAGTCGCTGCAAGGTGGAATCAACTGGATAGCAACAGGTATAGTCTGAGATTTACTTATAACTCAGAAACAACTTTACAAATATTTTGATTGAATGATTCAGATAGACACATTCACGAGCACACATATTCCTTCCCGGCAAGTGATGCGGTTCTCCTATCTCCGATGGTGGCTGAACGATGTCTGCACTCAGGGGGAATCTTTCACATACTAATTTATGGAGATACTTTTATTCTCCCTTTATTCCCAGAAAGCCAGAAAAGCCCACCCTTCTGATATAGCACAAACATTTCTTAAAGCCTAAGACCACTTATGTTTTCCCAAAAGATATGTTCAGATGTTTATACTTTTAACTCTTTTTTTTAGCATAAATACTGAAAACATGAGACACAAAATCAATATTAGAAGCATAGTCTTGCTGTGGAATCAGCACTAAAATAGGATTTTTTTTTTGTTAAAATCTTCCTGAGAGCACTCTGCATTTATGAGATTAAAGTGCTGTGAAGTCTGGTTTATCTATCCCTGAAATTATTTTGTCAGTTTCCTTAACTATCTAAGTACTTCTTACAGTTAGAATTAAAAGCCCAAACCTATCATTAGTATTCTTATAAATCCTTAGCAGAAAACCTCTTTACCAAGAAAACAAAACAGAAAATTTCTTCTGAAGGCAAGGATGCCCTACCACCAGAAACAATGAACCTTTAATGTAAACAACTCATTGTGCAAAATTTATACTGCTTCTATGAGAATGATATGGGGGAAAAACCAAAACCAAACATGTAAGGAAAGCTTGGTCATGCTTCCAGTACAAGGGCTTAAGCTGTCTTCAGGACTCCTGTACCATTCAACAATGGTTGCTGAGTAACATTAGCATAATCCTGAATTATTAAGAAAATTAGGGGTCAGATTTACTTTCCAGGAGAATTCAACCTCTGTGAATCAAGCCCGAGAGGGTCGCAGCATTCCAGATGTGAGCCTGGTGGTAGGTGTAAAGTGCACCACATGGAGAGAATGTGCACAGTAAGGAAAAAGACAAATTACCCAGAGCTATTACTGTCATTAGTTCCATCAGCTTGGGAAGCCCTCCCACGGCATTTTCAGCATAGCGTGTGGAGCAGGCCCAGGGCTTATCATACCTCACGGGGGGTCGCCTTCCACCGGGCATAGTCACATAGCTTGACATTTCCGTTTGCAAAAAAAAAAAAAAAAAAAACAGAAAGAAAGGAAAAAAAAAAAAAAAATCCAGGCCCTCATTCCCCATGCAGCCTTGTTTCCCAGCTTCACAACCAGTAGCTAAAATAAAGGGAGCCAGCCCACTGAAGGCTGCAATCATTTATCTGATGGCAGAATTGCTAGCCTTTCTAAAGGTGCACACTGTACGTTCACATAATCAGTTTCAAGCCAGGGACAAAGCCTCTGTGATCATATTGTATCAAAAGCTCATTTAGGGGTTGTTTCATTGACCTTTTAAATATTTTGCCATAATTAAAATGTTAGGAATCTGTGACACAAAGAAATGTGATGGAATAATAAAATACACACAACCAGGTTAGAGGGAATATTGCAGTTAGATTGTGCAATAGTAACCAATGAGGTGGTTTAAGGGCTGATTGATGTAAGAAAGCCATTTTCACAAGACATTTTAGATTCTGCAAGTACACGTGGGTAACGCTTATTGTAGGATATGGAGCAAAAAGAAGAGAATACTACATAATTTGTTATATATATACATAACTATAAATGTGTGTATATACTATTAAATATATTAATTGTAATCTGTGTTTATGGAAAGTGATGTGCAGGAAAGAAATTGTTTGTACCAGGATAGTATAACTAGCTTGTCCTTTTATTACTTGCTAAAATTTCTTTAATGTTATTGCATATTTTCTCCAGTTAAAAAAAGTCATAAAAGTTTATATAATCTCATGAAGGAAATAATAACAGGAGAAAGCAAAACAAATGTAAATCTAAAAGCTTCACCACCCTAACTAAAAACTAGAAAAAACAAAAACTCTCAGCATCTATTTCAACAAGGAAAAAGATGCAAACACCAAACAACTTTCATTAGAGTTTTTTTCTCCCATCCTTCTTAATGCAATAATAATCCCACATATATAATGCCTATCACATAGTAGGCACACATCAAACTATCCCAACAACCCTTTCTTACATATGTTGTAACTATAGTACAGAGAAACTAAGTAACAGGTTCAAACTTCCTTAGAGATCAAGTATTCCTGTCCAAGACTGCCTCTCTGACTGTGGGAAGCCCACATCGCAGCCGCGCCTTGAAGATGGCGCCGAGACACCCGACCGCGCCCTGAGTAAACCCGCCTCCCCACGTCAGCCCCTGTGTGACGCCCATGATGGCCTGATGATTGCAGCCAGTTAGAAGAGAAAGCCGCCCTCACCCCATGCCAAACTGAACGCCTATTGGACATGGCTCGGTATATAAGCCGAAGCCCAGAAAAATAAAGTTGTTGTTGTTCCTCTCTTGTCTCCCTGCATTCGGTGTCTCCTGCTTGGGGCCCCGGGCGGGTTCCGGGGGTCGCAGGCAGCGACATTTGGCGCCCGGACAGGGACCTGAAGGGGATAGGACTGCAACCCTCACCGCGGGGACGCCTGGACGGGTGAGCAGGTATTTACCTGGGTCAGTATTTACTGGAGCGGTATTTACCGGGAAGATAATGGGGAATCACCCAAGCAGCCTTCCGGGTGAGCAGGTATTTACCTGGGTCAGTATTTACTGGAGCGGTATTTACCGGGAAGATAATGGGGAATCACCCAAGCAGCCAGAGGCTGTTTGTGCCTTTAAAGGAACTATTAAAATGTAGGGGCATTCAGATTAAACAGGGGACCCTTAAAACTTTCCTCTCAGCAGTGGAGGAAGTGGCCCCCTGGTTCCTGGTCTCGGGTCATTTAACGCTGAGCGCCTGGAATAAATTGGGTGGAGATCTAACCAGAGCGGATACCCAAGGAGGCCTGCCCCCAGGAGTTATGGGTATCTGGGTCTTAATCCTGACTTGTTTGCACGACGAGTCTGAGGTGGTTGAGAGAATACTAGTCCGGGGCGCAGACATACTAGAAAAGGTTAAAGAAGAGAGGTCACAGCAGGGAAGCACTTGCCGAGAGCAGCTAGGGAGTGAAAGTGAAAGCAGCGACTCCGACGAAGAGGAGACTCTGGGCGCGTGCGGGGGACTAGGGGTCGGGCCAGAAAAGTCTCCCGACCCTCAGATTAAGGCGTTATCCCGTCGCCTGGGTGGGCTGTCCATAGGACAGCCCACGGCCCCGCCGCCCTATAACCCCTCGCACCCGCCCCCTGGCGGGCGCTCCTTCTCTAAGCAGCTATTTCCTGTTTTTCTGGATGATGACGGCGACAGAGTTCATGAACCCCTTGATTTCAAATATGTCAAAAATCTAGCCAAAGGAGTTAAAGAATATGGTCCGAACTCCCCCTATGTTGTTGGTCTTTTGGGCACTTTGCAAAATATGGCTTTAACGCCTAGTGATTGGCAGCACTTGGCCCGCACTTGCCTGTCTAATGGACAGTATTTAGATTGGAAGTCCCTAGCTCATGACGCTGCCCAAGAGCAGGCTCATAGGAATGCCACCATCCTGCATGAGCCCGACTGGAACCTTGATATGTTGATGGGTTATGGGCCGTATACTTCTAATCAGACAGACTATAACCCAGTGGTGTATGAGCAAATTAATAACATCTGCTTACGAGCCTGGAAGCGTATCCCCTCCCGAGGGGACGATGGAGGGCAAGTAACCCAATTGCATCAGAAGCCTGACGAACCTTTCTCTGACTTTGTAGCCAGAGTGAATCAGGCTGTAGTTAGATCAATGGGAGAGTCTCGCAATACTGCCGCCTTTGTGAAACAAATAGTTTTTGAGCAGTGTACCAGTGATTATAGAAAACTATTGCAGGGCCATAGAGATAAGCCTTTGGAAGATTGGCTGCGTAGATGCAGAGAAGTTCATCCTACTAGTTCTAAATTAGCCGCCGCAATCGTTGCAGGGCTACACACTCTGTGTTTTGCCCACTCCTTGCCAGCCCACAGGGGTGTTATGGCAGGGTGGCCCCCTTCGATGGGTTCACCCCCGCATTTCCCCGCAGCGCAGTATTGAATGGTACCCGGGCGCTGTGGCAAGAATGGCCTCGCTCGGACTGTCCCAAGCTGTCGAATTCTTTGGACGTCACCCCGAAAAGTTAATTACTCCCTATAACAGAACCCAAATACAGACCCTTGTGACAACCTCTGATGATTGGGCCGTCCTTTTATGTTCATTTTCGGGAGTAATCGATAATCATTACCCGAAAGACCCTCTGCTCCAGTTCAGTGCTAGCCATCCAATCATCTTCCCGCGCTGTACTTCTGACAAGCCTATACCAAATGCTCTCTCCATCTTCACCGATGGTTCCAACTCTGGTGTTGGCAGCATTGTCATTCCCAATCACTCCACCCAAACATACTTGTTCCCAAATTGTTCAGCGCAGTTGGTAGAGTTACAGGCAGTTAAGCTGGCTCTGCAGAACAATACCGACCCCGTCAACATCGTTTCAGATTCTGCATATGTGGTTAATGCAGTCAGAGCTCTGGAAGCAGCAGGGGTCATTTGCTCCAACTCGCCTGCTGCTGCTGTGTTTACTGACATCCAGAAAATTATTCTAAATCGCAACTCCCCCTTTTTCATTGTTCAGCACCGAGCACACCAAAACCTCCCTGGGCCAATTACACTAGGTGATGCAATGGCAGACCAGTTAACCCGCATGCCTATCATCCTTTCGGCCCTACAACAGGCGCAAAATTTTCATGATCAATTCCACGTCAACTCACAAACCCTTTCACGTCACTTTGGTATCTCTCGAGAACAAGCTCGTGACGTTGTGCGCAACTGTACTGCCTGTGCACCTCACTTGCCAACCCCTTCGGTGGGTGTGAACCCCCGAGGCCTTCGTCCCTGCCATCTTTGGCAGGTGGATGTCACTCATATTCCAGAATTTGGCAGATTAAAATATGTTCATGTCTCTGTAGACTCCTATTCTGGTATCATTTTTGCTTCAGCCCACACAGGCGAGGCAGCCCGGCATGTTATCTCCCACTGTCTTACAGCTTGGGCAGCTTGGGGTGCCCCACTCAGTCTTAAAACAGACAACGCACCTGCTTACACCGGCCTACCGTTCCAAAATTTCCTGCAAGCCATGCGTGTGCATTGCACCCATGGCATCCCGTACAATCCCCAGGGCCAGGGAATAGTTGAAAGAGCTCACTCAACCCTCAAAGCCTGTCTATTAAAACAAAAAAGGGGAATTGGGCAGGGACACACTCCTCAGAACAGGCTGGCCCTGGCCCTGTTTACACTAAATTTTTTAACTTTGGATAAGGAGGGACGCTCCGCTGCAGAGCGCCATAGTGGTGCGGCGGAAACCCCTCCACGAACAGCTATATGGAAAGATACCCTTTCTGGCAAATGGAAGGGTCCAGCACCAGTTGTCACTATCACCCGAGGAGCTGTTTGTATTTTCCCGCAGGACTCCCAAGCTCCTATTTGGGTTCCCAGCCGATTGATCCGACTAGTCAGGCATGATGTCTCCGCTGATGACTCTCCTGAAAATCCTACCCCTGTCATTACTGCTGACACCTCTGCTAATCAATGAAGCTTCCAACGCTGATGCTGTGGACACTGATGGCGCAGACACAGATAAGTATTGGGGGCTCTTAGATGTTCTGCCCCTACCTCTCCCAGTCCACTATTCTTCAGGGTTGTTCCCCCAACTTTTTACCACTAATGACTCCCTTCAACTTCCCTCGATTCCGGTAGATGAGAGCAGCAGCTCTGAACCTCGTCCACTCAATGTCACCTTGCGGGGCCTTCTCTGCTTTCGTGTGCCCCACAACCTGTCTGATCTAGAAAACTCTATAGAGAACACCCCATGTGTCACACTGTATAATATGTCTGCGGGGTGGTTTGACCCCCCCCAAAAAATAGCTCTAACCCCACCACGAATGGTACCTTGCTGCAAGGTCGTTTACCCCTCATGATCCCCAAAGGAAATTCTACTGTCCCCCCCCAGCCTCGCTGGGCCCCCTATTGCAAAAGCACCCGCGATTGGCCCCAGCTTTGGACTGGCTGCCAAAGCCATCGGTCCCCGTGGGCTGTCAAATCCTTTTTCACATTCTCTCCCAATATTGGAACGCAGGCCAACCACTTCTCCCCCGGGAAGAATTATACCTGGCAGTTTCCAACACAGGCAAGCCCCACTAATCCTTTGATGTTTGGCTACTTTGTGGTGTCGGTGGAGGTTGCACTGACATAACCCCAGTTGTCATGCTGACCGGTGGTACAATTAGTAACACCACTGTGAAGTGGAATTCCACAGGTGTGTTTGAGGACACACTAGAAACACAAGGAGTGGGCTCTAACCTTACCTTCCCTCCCACTCCTGTTTGTGTGCAACCACCTTTCATGTTCATGTTAATGCATGACTCCCGTCCCTCTAATGACTCCGTTTCATGTACTAATAATACTTGTTTCTACTCATTATGTTGGAATGCTTCTATGTTTCATACCGCTCTAGTTACTAGGTTGCCTCGCTACGTACCATGGCCAGTGCAGAACACCCGATCGTCACTGTCAACTCATTTGCGCTCCAAAGGAGACTTTGGAATTACCGCTGCCATTGTTGCGGCAGTTACTGCCTCTGTCGCTGCGGCAGCCGCCGCTGCAGTAGCCTTGACTCAAACTGTGCAAACAGCCGACGCCCTTAATCAAATGGCGGAAAACACCGCTACAACGCTACAAACACAGCTTGCAGTTAATGGAAAACTTCTGGGAGCCATTCGAATATTAAATCACCGTGTAGACTTAGTTCAAGAGCAAGTGGACAGTTTAACCCAGCTAGTGCAGCTGGGCTGTGAGTGGCGCCTAGCCAGCGTCTGCGTCACTCCCGTTCATTTTCACAACATCTCCAGGGCTGCTTATCTCTCTAGAACTCTGTCTCAACAATTGACTGGAAATTGGTCCAAAGAGACTGAGGCGCTTATCACTCAGTTGCGTAATGCCATAATGTCTGTCAACTCCACCCGAGTGGACGCTTCATTGGCCTCAATCATGCGAGGGTTTTGGTCTCAATTGGGCGTGCTGACAAAGGAATGGGCTGGTCTTGTGGGGATAGTATTCCTCTTCATATTGGCCATCGGTGTAGGCTGCTACTGTCTATGTCGCCATAAGAAACCACAGGAGATCAAATACTCCCTTTTGGTACAGGCCTACTCTGAAGTGGCAGCTGACACTCAGGGTAGCCAGGTGTGGTTACAGATGCTTGAAAGCAGTCAATGACGGGCAACCTCCAGCCAGGCTCCCTCAACCTAAGACAGGGCCCCTGCCTTTTGCTGCAGCCGGCCTGATGACGGGTAAGAGAGAAGTTCTGGGCTAGGATGACCCAAGCCAGGCGTTTCTTGCGATACCTTGCCTTGTACCTTGCTTTTATTAAAACAAAAAGGGGGAGATGTGGGAAGCCCACATCGCAGCCGCGCCTTGAAGATGGCGCCGAGACACCCGACCGCGCCCTGAGTAAACCCGCCTCCCCACGTCAGCCCCTGTGTGACGCCCATGATGGCCTGATGATTGCAGCCAGTTAGAAGAGAAAGCCGCCCTCACCCCATGCCAAACTGAATGCCTATTGGACATGGCTCGGTATATAAGCCGAAGCCCAGAAAAATAAAGTTGTTGTTGTTCCTCTCTTGTCTCCCTGCATTCGGTGTCTCCTGCTTGGGGCCCCGGGCGGGTTCCGGGGGTCGCAGGCAGCGACAAACGAGACTGTTAAGGAGGAAATTATCAAATCTATACCATTTGTGATAGCCCCTAAGAAGATAAAGTACCTAGGAATTAATCTAACCAGAGAAACAACAGACCTTTACAAAGAGAACTACAAGCCCTTACTACAAGAAACTAAGAGAGACTTAGATAAATGGAAAAACCTACTCTGCTCATGGATAGGAAGACCTAACATTGTGAAAATGTCTATTTTACCCAAAGCAATTTATTTATATAATGCAATCCCAATACAAGTTCCAGCATCATTTTTTAATGAGATGGAGAAACAAATCACCAATTTTGTTTGGAAAGGGAAGAAGCCCTGGATAAGTAAGGTACTACTAAAGAAGAAGAACACACTGGGAGGCCTCTCATTACCTGACCTTAGAACATACTACACTGCCACAGTGGTCAAAACAGCGTGGTACTGGTACAAGAACAGACAGATCAATCAATGGAACAGAATTGAGACCCCAGAGATGACACCATCTGCCTATGAACAGTTGATATTCGACAAAGGCCCTAAGACATTAAATTGGGGTAAAAACAGCATCTTCAACAAATGGTGCTGGCAAAATTGGTTATCCATCTGCAATAAACTGAATCAAGATCCATATCTTACACCTTATACAAAAACCAACTCCAACTGGATAAAAGACCTAAATATCAAACCTAAAACAATAAAGCTCATCCAAGAAAAGGTAGGAACAACAATGGAAGTTTTAATACACAATGAGGACAGACTCCAAAATCTGTCAAAGAAACCTCAATCAACAGAAGAGAAAGTAGATAAATGGGAACTATTAAGAATCAAACACTTTTGCTCATCCAAAGACTTTATTAATAGAATTAAAAGAATACCCACAGAGTGGGAAAAACTATTTGGCAACTCTATGTCAGATCCACGCCTGATCTCCATAATCTATAAGATACTACAAAATATCAATAAGAAGAAGATAAACCATCCAATTAAGCGATGGGCAAAGGAGATGGACAGATACTTCACTAAAGAGGAGATCCAGGCAGCCAAAAAACACATGCGGACATGTTGACGATCTTTAGCTATTAAAGAAATTAAAATCAAGACAACAATGAGATACCATCTCACCCCAACAAGATTGGCCATGATCCAGAAAACACAAGACAACAAATGCTGGAGAGGCTGTGGAGAAAGTGGAACCCTCCTACACTGTTGGTGGGGTTGCAAAATGGTCCAGCCTCTTTGGAAGGCAATCTGGCGCTTCCTTAAAAAACTGGATCTAGATATACCATTTGACCCAGTCATTCCACTACTTGGAATATATCCTACAGATTCAAGGCCTTTCACACCAACGGACACATGCACCAGAATGTTTATCGCGGCACAGTCCACAATAGCAAAAAGGTGGAATCAACCCAGATGCCCAACAATAGAAGAATGGATAGGTAAACTATGCTACATATACTCAATGGAGCATTACGCAATGATAAAGAATAACGATGATTCCAGGAAACATCTCCTAACCTGGTTTCAACTGGAAGACATTATGTTGAGTGAGAGTAGTCAGCGACAAAAGGACAAATACTGTATGAGACCTCTACGATAAGATCTCAAAAACAGACTTGTGTATAGAAGAAAAGACTCTTTGACAGCTGCAAGGGAGGGGAGGGAGGGAGGGAGGGCAAGGGGGGGAGGGTTTAGTTTAGGTAGTTACTAGAAATCTAGTTGGGAGAAAGCGGTGACAGCACACATTAGGAACAAGAACAACATTAAGTGGACTTCAGCATAACTTGAGTACTCCTTCCATCTTAACTCAATACTGCAAGGATAGAGTAGCTGGGGCGTGGGGTGGGGGACCCTGCTTTTAGGCAAATTCCAGGCCAATTGGCACAACTAGCGTTTTGCTAAGAGAGCTCTCTGCACCCCACATTGGTGAGTGGTGTCTGGGGTCTTAAAAGCTGCCAAGCTGCCATCCAAGGACACAGCAAATGGTCCCAACTCAGCAGGAACGGATGCTCACCGAGGGCCAAAATGGCATGCGGTAAAGACAACCGAGAGCACAGAGAGACCCACAAGAGTGGGTGCCTACATCGACCTGGGACCGGAAGAACCGGATGGTGCCCGGTCACCACCAGTGATAGCCATGACGGAGCTCACAGAGAGGAGCCTCACTGGCAACACAAGAATAAAAAGAGGTGCATCATGAGATCTCCACTAAAAGACCTCAACTGATGGTCCAGAGGTTTTGGGGTTCCTCTCAGAGCATGGCCCCCGGCCCTGATGCTGCCCATTCCCATAAATTATAACAAACATCCACTCTTTGGACAGGAATGGAATGGACTTGGCAATGCAGAGTAACCATATGTTGGAAGCACTTTATGGTTCTATACATCTATAGGATATCATCTTGCTGACCTCTGGCTGGAGGAAGGGGAGTGGACGGAGAGGAGGGGAAAGGAGACTGTTGGCAGGATGAGACATGTATGGAGCAGAGAGGAATAGTGTGCAGTCACCAGACAGGGAGAGCAGTGGAAGCTGTATATAGGGGGGCATGTAAATTTACATGTGAATGTATATTTTCACTCAGTTATGTTAAATAAAAAAAGAAAAAAAAATCAAGATCTTAATTTAACTGTACAACTTTACAGGAAAAGGCTTTTGTGTACACTTGCCAAACAGTCATGAGTGATTCAGGCTACCACCTTGGTAAGAAAGGAAACAATTCTTATTAACTGTCAAGTATAAACAGATATTTTCATCATTCATTTTAAAGAAAAAATTTTTTTTTCTCTATGAAAATAAAACAATTTCCTGAATACAAATGTGCTTTGGATTGATGTGGCCTTTTTTTCCACACAGACAATCAAAATTTTGCCTTTGAAAAAACAAGAATCAAAAACTATCAAATTAATCAAGTTGTAAGAGCTAAATTTCTTTGACACTATTAAGATACTTTATGCATGATATACATAGGGTGAACACTAATGATAATTCATGCAAGAAATAAAATAAGGATTAGATTGAAATATATCTTATCTGCTCATTGTGGAGTTCATGAGCATTGAATAGTTAATACCTTCCCATTCGTGGACCATACTCAAAACCCACTGCTGTTGACTTGATTCCAGCTCATAGCAATCCTACAGGTTTTCTAAGGCTGTAAAAGTCTAAGGAAGCAAACTACCACATCTTTCTCCTGCAGAGTTGCTGGTAGTTTCAAACTGCCAACTTTGCAGTTGGTAGTCAACCCATTTGCGGAGGTATTTTCATTTTATTGCTGTACGTATATTAACACAATCTTAGAAGTAGAGATTGAGAGGAAAAAGATAAAATTCCTATCATTCTATATGGGAGGATGAATTAAAGAAATCACTATGATTAAATTTTAAAGCTGAGAGGTTTCAGCTACACTTGCTCAAGTGTCTTGGCCCTTTTTTCTGTACTATCCCTTATGTGCTTATCTACTCATCAAATGACTTTTCCCTTCTATTTATTTTAAGGAAACTCTGGTGGCATAACGGGTTAAGCACTACCTCTGCTTACCAAAAGGTTGGCAATTCAAATCCACCTGGTGCTCCTTAAAGTCTATGGGGCAGTTCTGCTGTCATCTCCAGGGTCACTATGAGTCAGACCTGACACAATACCAGTGGGTATTTATTTCAATTTTCCCTTCAAAATCTTTAAGTGGGCCTTTCTTTTCTTCATTCATACTTACCAAAGGCTCTATGCTTTATCCTCTTTTAAAAATTATTTTGAGTTATAAATAATAACTTTGTGTATATTCAAGAGTTACTAGAGTTAGTCTTACATTAGAACTATACCTGTAATTGTATTCACTCTGTCATCTCACACAAAGCAACATTAAAAATAACAAAATATGAATTCTTGGTAGACATTCATTCCAGGAGAGGTAAATTACGACAGATGATAGTGCTGATTTTATCTTGCCATTGACACTTAAGTGATGCAAAACAAAGCACCATCTGATTCCCAAATGTCTTCAGAATGGCAGACTCTGTTGTTGGGATGTATTACAGCACAAAATACATGGGACTTGGATTGCTTCCAGCTAACTGAATTGCTAAAGTCCAAAGGTTTTTTTGTTTGTTTTGTTTTAATTCCATGTCTCTTTACCAAACTATCACTCTGTTTACAAGGTCTTTTCAGCTGAACTTTTAGTAATACAGTGATATACAGCCCAAGGAATATCGCCTTTGATGAAACATCACACATTTTAACCAGTGTCAACAAAATTAAGCAAATCGCTAGACTCTCAAATAGTTTTAAGTAGGTCTTTCCTCCCAGTCTTTGGTTACTCTTACAGTCACTAGATAATTAACCTCTGCATCTTTACTTCTGACAGCCTAGATCTAGCCTCTGGGAGTTTGACATCTTCTTGGTTTGTCTGCTTAGACTGTGGGATCTTCTAGTCTTCTTAAATTCTGCAAATCTAGATGGCCAAAAGGGTTAAAGAAACATAAAAAAAGTAGGCAATTCTGTCCTTGAGGGCTCATCTGAACAGGATAATAGAAGTACCAGCCCGTGGTTCCTCTTCAGCCATTCCCCACAAACCTAGTAACTAAACTCAGCAAACACTTGTCACAGCAGAGCCCTGTAGGATCACTGCACTCAATAAATGTCCAATAACAATAGTGAAGAGTTAGATGAACTATATTTTAAAAATCTCTTTCCTAATACCCCTCCTAAATCTGGCTTCCATCTTTGCCTCTTTATGGTATCCAATGACCTCCATTCAGCCAAGTTCAAAGGCATTTTCTTAGTCCTTATCTCTCTTGATCTTTCTGATGTATGGGACACAGCTTTTGATACCTGCCCCTTTGAAGACTTCTGGCTTCAGTTCCAGAAACATTTCTATTGTCTTTTATTTTTCCCCATCCCTTCCTGATCTCTTCATTTATTTCTCACATTCATATGTCTCTCTTTTTTCCCTTACACCTTTCCTGTCAGTTTTCTTTCAAATATGTGTTTGATTATTGCTGTACTTCTCATTTCCTAGTTTTTCCATTCTGTACAGATTCTTTCTAGGGTTTTTTCATTTTTCACTAAGTATCATAAATATTTGCTAACTCAAAGTCTCTAACAGGGACCAATTTTTGTCTATATACCATCAAAAGCACATCAAAAACCAAATATACAATTTCAATCCAAAGTGATGTAATACATATATATTTCGCTTTCCTTTCTAAGAATGTTCACCACCTGCTCAAGTCACCTCCTCAAACAAGCCTTCTTTGATCACTTTATCTCAATCTCTATCCACTTTTTCTGCTTTATTTTTTCATAAAACCTATTATTCCTTTCATTATACAGTATGTACTTACTTGTATATCAATCGAAGTTATCACACACAAAAAAATTAAGCTCTATTAAGGCAATAACCTTATGTTATTCACTGTTATAATAGCCACCACATGGTATTCATGAAAACTGGAACAACTATTTTTCCAGTTGTGGTGGTACCTTCAGTTTACTGTTCTATGTATTTTAACGTAATCTCAAAATTAGAAATGGGAGAGAAAAAAGATTAAATATCATTCTGGTGGGAGGGAGGAAAATGACATATAGTAAGCAGTAGATAAATATTTAAAGGTATGAACAAATGAGTGAATATATTGAATGCTTTATTCACAATGTGTCATCCAGACTCAGCATCTTAGGACCATCCATGGCTTCTTACCTACCTCAATGCTCTAGGTGATACCTAGTTACCTTAAGGTAAGACTAGGCTGATGTAAGAAATAGGGCTCACAACAACTCAGTGACTTGAAGAAGAATATAAGTTATTTCTCACTTACAGAGTAAGGCAAATGTTTCAGGTCAGCTGGCAACTCTAGGTGTTTTCATTCAGGGCATTGATTAGTTCCAACTATCCCCCTTGCTCCATCACACCCTCAGGACACTGTCATCATCTGCCAGTTAAAGCTAGACTTTTACAGATTGCAGAAAGTCGGAAGGCAAAAGGGAGCACAAGGAAGCACTTTCACCATCCCCAGATCTAAGTCAAAGACAGCCCACATTAATTTGCTTAGCTTCCATTCGCAGGGATATAGTCATGTGGCCACAGGCAGTTGCAAAGGAGCCTGGAATAGGCAGCGTGTCCACACACCAATGAATAAGGGGAAAACAAAATCTGATGGACAACTACTAGTCTCTTCTGCACTTCTCAAGTTCTCAGAGTATCTCTCAGACCCATTCTTTCCTTTTTCCTCATGTCAAATATAAAAAGCCTCACCCTCTGTCTGAATCCCCATTTTCTTAGCGGTTGGTCTTTTACCAGCCTATCTCATTCCAAAAATCAAGTGACTTTTCTGCTTTAATATAATCATCTCTTCTTTGTCTCATAGTGTCATCTATGACCAGCAATTCTCATGTAGTTCAAATCCTATAGGGCCACTATGAGTTGGAAACAATTTGATGGCAAGGCTCAGAGTACTCAACACTGAGTGTCTACATTCTTAGAAATGAGCCTTAAAATTTCAGTTAGATAGTATCATAATCCCTTTTACTTCAATGCCTGAGATACCTGGAACATGCACATCAGTGTTCGAATGATGGAGCTCAGAAACTACAATCCAGACTTTACTTAAAAACATACATGAACCACCAGAGCACTAATGTAAGCAATTATATTCTCTCAAGTAATAGATCCTCACAGTTTTCTTTTTTTAAGTCTGTTTTTTAAGCTGGTTGTTCTCAATGTGTGCTCTGGGTACCCAGAGTTTGGGGCTTTTAGGAGGGTCTGTGAGGCTAAGAAAACCCTAGTGGTGTGGCAGATAAGTGCTAAGGCTGCTAACCAAAAGGTCAGCAGTTCAAATCCACCATGTGCTCTTTGAAAACTCTGTGAAGCAGTTCTACCTTGTCCTATAGGGTCGCTAGGAATTGGAACCCACTTGATGGCAGTGAACTTGGTTTGGGGTATGGGTGAGGTTAAAGGTCTCTTTTTATAATAATGACTGACTGATTGGCCACTGCCATCGAGTCAATTCTAACTCACAGTGACCCTATAAAACAGAGTAGAACTACTCCATAGGACTCCCAAGGAGCACCTGACAGATTCGAACTGCTGACTGTTTGGTTAGCAGCTGTAGCACTTAACCACTACATCGCCATAATATGAAGATATCATTTGCCTTTTTCAGTCTCACAAGCAACCGTAGATTTTCCAGAGTCTACAGGATCTGCGGTATCACCACAAATTGAATAAGGAAGAAGATAAGAAAATTCAGCTGTCTTCTATCAAGCCAGACAGTAAAAAGATTTACAAAACTTAAAACCAATGTCACTCCTCCCACTAATTTTTTGTTGTGAAAGCTACCATTATTTAAAAAAAAAGATATGTATGCTAACATATAGTATTATTTTAAGGTTAATTAACAAATATTTTAAAATTATCAGCTTTGGATGAATAAATATTTCAAAATTATCTGCTATAACTCACAGAAACATAAGATTTTTGAGGCTCTCACCAATGTCCAAAAGTGCAAGAGTCCTAAAATCTAAAAGTTTGAGGGCCACTGCTTTAAGGAGATAAATAACAGTTTTGCTGTGGTGTATTGCAAGCTCCCACCCCTTTTACCTTTCAACATCTTCCCTCAGTTCCTGAAAGTAAAGAGAATAGACATTATGGAAAATATCCACAAAGTAATTTCCATTCTCTGATCTAACATAGTCCTCACTGAAGTAACCAAGGAAAAATGATTGCTCCTTTGATGTTCTGCTCTTACACACAAGAAGGGAAGGCAAGAGCACTGATAACTATGCTGAGAAACAGGTACAGAGGTCATTAGGCAAACAGGCTCTGCCAGCTCTCATGCATAACTCATGACTGTAAAGTGCTTTACAAATAGAAAAGTGTTACAGCATGGCAGAAACCACCACTGGGTACCACTTACTCCAGGAGAAGCTGACTCTTCTCTTGATATTCCTTATACAAAAGACTCAAAATATCCGTAGTCTGAGCCCTGGTAAAGGCCCTCAGCTGCTAACCAAAAAGGTCCCTGGTTCAAACCTACAAGCTAACTGCTCTACAGGAAAAAAATGTGGCAGTCTACTCTGGCAAACATTTACAGCCTTGGAACTCTATGGGGAAATTCTACTTCATTTTACAGTGTCATTATGCGTTAAAATCGACTCAGTGGCAGTAGGTTGGGTGGTTTGATATATAGTTAGTCTATAAGACTTTAACTGAGATAACTCAAACATCATGTATATTCATCACTTACACTCTTGGGCCATCACACAATTTTGTGATATTAAGACTCTGTTCTATTACAACTCAATTAGCTTTGCCCTGGAGAAAAATCTCTGACAAGGCCCATAGGTACCAAAATACCTATCTTTCATGTATACATTTACCCAACAAAATGATTCCATATACTCTATCACTACTACAAAAAGAAAACAAATAAATGAAGCATCATTCAAACTATAGTAAACAGTTCAACCGCGACAGCTCCCTATACAGAAAGCAAATACATAACATGCATATCATGAGTCAGATCTGACTCAGCAGCACTTAGCTGGCATCTAGTCAGCTTTAGTCCTGTATCTCAGTGGTAGGAAAGCTACACCACTTGACTGGCTGGAATATTTCTGATAACTAAGTAGTAACTTCTAAAATTCTAAGAGACAGGGGAAAGCTTTTTCCTCCATAATGCATTTATCTTTAAGTAATCTCTAATCTTATGTTCCATGTGACAATTTTCACCAATGATACTGGGTCTAGATGTGACCAAGCTGTCAGGTTGTTTTAGCTAGCCCTAATATACCTGTTATAAAGATATTGCTGAGTAAAGTATCTCCAACTCCCCTCCCCCTCTTTTTTTGCACACGATAAGCAAGGACATTTTCTATTAATATTAATGAGACTTATGAGTCTACACTGATGGGATAATAGATGTCAAAGGTGAGTTTTCATTGACAATATACTGTCCTTCTGGTTTAGAATCAGGAAAGGTATACGTCACCATTGTACCCTTTCACCGTATTATTCAATCTGTCTGCTGAGCAAATATTCTAAGAAGTTGGACTATATGAAAAAGAACAGGGCATCAGGAATGGAGGAAGACTCATTAATAACCATTAATAACCTGCAATATGCAAAAGACACAACTTGTCTGAAATCAAAGAGGACTTGAAGCACTTACTGATGACAGTCAAAGCCTACACAGCCATTAAGGATAGATTATACAACATAAAGAAAACAAAAATTCTCATAACTAAACCAATAAGCACCACTGTCATGCATGGAGAAAATACGGAACTTGTCAAGGGTTTCATTTTACTTGGATTCATAATTAATACTCATGGAAGCAGCAGTCAAGAAATTTGCAAATCTGCTCCAAGAGACATTTTTAAAGTGTTAACGAGCCAAGAGGTCACTTTAAGGACTAAAGTATGCCTGACCCAAGCCACGGCATTTTCAATCATCTCATATGCATGGAAAAGCTGGACAATGAATAAAAAAGACTGAAGAACTGATGCATTTGAATGACAGCACTGGCAAAGAATACTGAATAGGCCACGGACTGCCAGAGGAAGGAACACATCTGTCTTGAAAGAAGTACAACAGAACGTTCCTTAGAAGGGAGGAGCACACAGATGCGTGTTATTATGTATTTAGCATTTGTTATCAAGCAGGACTGATCCCTGGAGGAGAGCATCGTGCTTAGCAGAGGGTCAGTGAAAAAGCAGAATACCCTCAACGAAATGGGTTGGCACAGTAGTTACAACGATAGACTCAAGCTTAGTACCAATTGTGAGGATGGGGCAGGATGTGGCAGTGTCTTGTTCTGTGGTACCTAGGTCACAGTGAGCTGGAACTGAACTGAGGCTCCTAGCTACATAACAACCACCACCACCCTTCATTAAAGGGCTCAGCCCCTGATAAATAAGTAGAAATTGGGCCACACAGAAAATGCAAAAGTAAGTACTATCTGTGAAGTTGTAAAGACTTCAAGGATACTTCTTAGTCTTAAAAATTTGAAGTGTACTTTGATATCAAAAGAGAAATCCTAGTAGTGAAGTCCAAAATATTTCCATATATTACAGAAGAAAGTAAATGAATTATTGCAGATCTCACTAAACAGTTTCCTTTTCCAGAAGCTGCTGATCCATGTTTTCCACTTCTAATCTTTTTAGTATCAGCCATTCATTGTTTGTGAAAGTCAAGTATTATACTTTACAAATGAAGTCATTGTCAATTTTATTTCAAGCATTTCTTTTTTGTAAAACTGATTTCATGTAACAAAAAGTCTTGGATCACTGATACAAAATTTTATATAACTATCAGTTATAGTCTGTGCATTTAAAATAAGTTTCTCACTATTTGGGTATTTAAATGTTTCTTCCTTTTAAAAATTACTAAAAATACACTGTTTCAAAGAATATATGTGCTTTTCGTAAAACTAATTCATATTTTAAAATTTTCTCCTTTTGCCAAAAAATTAGATTCAACTTTTCTTTTGCTAAGCTTATTTTTAAAGTAAGCCTCCTCTTTATAATGAAAAAAGACAAAAACAAACAAACAGTTGTTCTAGTAAGTGGTCACGGGAATTCTTAGGACAAAACATGTTTTTACATAACAGTAGGCAAATCATTTTAGTTCATGAAAACACTACTTTAAAACTGAGAATATAAACAATTTAAATTAAAAATAACTGCAGGATACAGTCAGCATTAACATTTTGTGAATTATATTCTTAATGCATATTAAACCACTGCTTTATATTACAAAACTGTGAGATAAGAGACAGTATTTTGAAGAACTATTAAGTAAAAAGCTATTGGGAAAAAGCAAAATCCATCACAGCCTTTAAAAGTGAATTCCCACCATATTTTACTTTATCTCATTCAGTGGCCTGTCTAGTATTATCTCTATATACCTGCTAAGTTTAACAAGTTTCAAACAACACATTGTATTTGTGACAAATCAAAATAAACAGCAACTCTTATCCATGAGAAAAAGAAAAGTCGAGGACTGAACTACTGTGAAGGATTCTTTTCCTGTGGGGGAAAGAAATTTCCCTACAAAAATTAGTTGATTTCATGAAACTTGGGTCTTTGTTTTGTGTTTCATCGTAATACACAGTTGTGTCGCTGAGGACAGGCAGGAAAAAGCATGGAGGTGTGGATTTGCAGTGTCCCCAAAGTCGGGAGATAGTGATGTTCGTGTTAACACCACGGTAAGCACCTAAGTTACCCTCCCCTACGTTATGGATAGTTTACAAACAAAGGTAGTATTACCGATTCTATGCGATAACATACATACATACATATGAACACACTCTTAGTATCTGCAAATCACAACACTGAGTAAAAAGCTGTAACTGGGAACCCTTCCCCATTCTTCAAAACAAGGGGAAAAAAAATCTTCCATAGGGATCAAAATTGTAATCATCTTAATTTGAAATATGAGCCACAAATTAATTCTTAATTATAAATCCCTAAATTTGGCCATTTCCTACTCTCCCCCTCCCCTCAAAAAAGGAAGAAAAAAAGAGCACTGCACTGGTCCCTTGCTTCAAGTGCATAAGCCTTTCTGTGGTGGAAGCCAGCTAGGGAAAGTCAAACCTGCCGTGGTTTGCCCAGTGAAGCGGTCACAAGAACGGAAAGTCAGGTCACTTGTTTGTGTTTGTGTTCGTAGGGAAGGACTGGGTGCTCGGCCTCTCAGGGACGCCCTGTCCCAGATGGTGACACATCTTTCTCGGTACATTCGAAAAAACGCAGCTTATTACTGAACTAAATGTTTTTATTGATCGCCCTTGAGTCAGAGCCCACTGACCCCACAAACCGTAAGTGGCTTTAGCGCAAAACTGTCATTTCCAGGCAGCAGGAGGAGATACTGGATTAGTCCCAGACACCTCGCCCCCAAGCTCTCTCACACAGTTCCTCCACCTCCGGGGCACGGAATAAAGACTAAAGGCCACAGCTCTGTTCCCGCAGGTCGTGGAGGGGAGGGCAGGAGCGGTGCGTGTCCACACGCGATGTACCACCAAAGACATCACGGAGCTCCATCCAAGTGGGAGATGCTGAGACAGCCCGGCCTGGCACACACCCCACCCAGCTCAGGAGCTGGGACGCAAATCGTCCGGTCTGGGCCAGGAAGACAGATGAATGCTTTGCAGCATTCCCCATTAAACAATAAAGCAAGCTGTAAAGCCTCAGGTGCTGTGTTTGTTGTGCCGTCTGCACTGTGCGGTGGCTCCGGGCCCGGCGAGCTGAGCGCAGTGGGCCGGGAAGCGTCTCTTCGACTGATTCCAGGGAAAGATAAGAAGCCGCCGAGTCACCAGCTCTGTCTAGACTCGCGACCTCACAAGTCAAGCGCCTTGTTTGGATTAGCCCTCCAGAGCTGCCAACCTGATCAAGTCCTGAAAGAGAAGGGCCCAGCAACACCCTACTTCCCTCTCGGGTCCACAACGATCGTCCCTGCTTTAAGGGATCAAGGGCCGACTTGCCTGCGGGAGTCGCGGGGCTGGTTAGACCAGTGTCCAGGTTCCCATTGACCAACCCCCTCCCCACCGGCCTGAAGACCTGCGCTGCCTTCCTGTGAACTGGATGAGGAAGACGCTAGGGGTAGGGAGTGGGGGCGGGCGGATAGAGAACTACTTGGAAATATAGGCAAAACAAATAAGCAGCCAACTCAATCAAATCCACAGATAACAACACCTGAAATGACCACGAACGTCTTTAACCAGCAGAACAGAAAGAGGATGAGCAGGTCTTGGGCAAAAGAATCTCCCATATGGTTCCCCTAAAGAGTTAGACCACGTGCCTTTTCTCCACACCTGGGTCAAAGCAATCATATCCCACATCATTTCCCTAAGTCTAGGCATCCCTTTTAAGGCAAATCCGACTCGATGGCACTTGGCTGGCTAGTATTATTTCTCCTTTTAGAACGTTTCTTATAAATACTGAGTGCTTTGCAGAGACATAATTAAGCAGAAAGATTTGCTGTTTTATACATATGAATACACACATGTATATATATACATGCATATATATGTATATAAAATAATAATCAAGTAGACTCAGGTGCGGTTCCGTTGACAGACTTGCTTTTCCAATGCACAGATTCTGGCCTCTTGGAGCTAACAGTCCAAGCATCACAAAAATTAAACGATTTGATAGTAACAATACGGCAAACACTAAGGAGCCTTCCCTCCCGCCCCTCCCCCTCCTTTGCTCCCTGTGAACCTACTTCTCTGTCTACACTTCAGAAGCCTCTCAGAGGTGTGGAGAGATCTTCCATCACGACTTAGGACATTGTAAGCTGTGAAGTTTATGTTTGTGGCGCCTGGGCTCAAACAGCCATTCAGTGGCTTGCTCTGTTATCAAGAAAACAACAATCGGAAGAAGATCAGTAAACAGCTCAGGCTGCCAGCGACCTGAATTAACTTCTTGCATTTTAGTTAAAATCACCAACTCCCACTATACTAATTACTTGTTATTATTTTAAATATTTAAATAGCTTAAGATTTTGGACCACTTTAAAAAAGAATTCATTCTAAACTTTCTACACAAACACAATTATTTCACTTTTTCTCCCAGTGCCCAAAGAAAACTTGACTTGTCTTGGTGTGATGTAATCTTTAATTGTTGATTAGCAGAGAGAATGTAAATAGTTTTTAATGAACAGCACTCAAGCATGATTTGGATTATAAATCTCATTTACAAAAGTTGACTGAAATAAACTTTACAAATAAGAAAAGCAAGTCTTTTCTGCTTAGTTTACTTACATTAGTGATGAGATTAACTGCCCAAACTGGTTGGATTCCATCCGAAATTAGTTCTTCTTTTGGTCTGAACCCAGATTTTAAATTTTTGGTTTCTTTTATAAGAAAAAAAAATAAAAGGCTAAGTAAATCCACATGGGACTGGTATTTCAGTGAGTTCAACCCTATGGTTTAAAAATATAAGGTGCCAGGGAAATACAAAGTAGGTCTAGGAACCTTGAAAGCATGCTGTATTTTGGGCTAGTATTCAAAAGGCTAAATAGACCAGAAAAGAGGTCATCAGTATGACTCTAACTAGTTGATCAGGGTGCACAGCACAGGATATCACAAAGTCATCTATTTAATCCTGAACTCCAAACAGTTGTTAATAGGCAAGTGCAGGACACACATCAACAGTGAATCCCAAATAACCTGAAATGTTATTTCAATGAAGGGAAAAAAAAAAAGTCTTCAAGTATGATTCTTAGAGCCCTTTTAAATCTATGAAAAACCAAAACTGGGTTCATTTGATGAAAAGGAAATAGAAGACTAAAGACCAAAACAGAAAATGCCATTACTCTGAAACAACAAGGGGGGGGGGGGATCCTGTCTGTAAGAAAGTAGATATTGATATGAATTCCCTGATTTAAGGAGAGCATCCCACAGGTTTTTAGTTGCATTAAATTTTAGCTTGCAGAAGCTAGAGGAAGTGAGTCATAATGTCCAGAAGGAAAATTCAGAGTAATAAGGGGAGGAAGGATCAAAGAGAATAGCAAACAGGAGGAATTTCATCAGAAGAGCAAAGCTCGAAACTTGGTCTCCAGAGGTGTGCAGGGTGTGGGCAAGAGATGGGTTTGCAAACAAGAAGACATTTCAGCTACACAGTTTTAGAGCACCTGCTGAGGAGCCTAGAAAGGAAAGACACACCTTTTATATGAATAATACAAGAACTAGTAAGCGATCGACCCATCAATCTATTCTCAGCCATCAAGCAACAAATATCTTGAATTTAGCAAGTGAAACCAACTCATTCATTAAGCCTGCCCCAAATTACTGTTCTTAAATTCAAGCTGTGAACTTCAGAAGACTGACACCCATAAATATGTGAAACATCAATACCAACACACACACACACCCCTAATCTTAAAAATTAAATGCCAAAATGAAAAAAACATCACAAAGATGTATGCTTGATGTAAGTCCCTTCATTGTATTCAAATCCTGAGTTTTTTTGCTTACCCTCTTTCCCTATCATATCTATGGTACAATGTTCTCAAAAGAGTCTACCAGAGGTGGTGGCTGGGGAAAGGTTCAATGGGTTCCATGCTTGGGATGAAGATCAGCAACAATGTTTGCAGGGAAACCACCAACTTTCACCTTGGACCCACCACCCCTACACCCACTCACCCACACCCACCCACCCATACCACCCATACAGGCGCATTAACCCTCTTAGATATCATTAACCCTTCAAGGTACTGTGGAAAAAGACTCAAAAGAATCAACAGGAAGCTCAGAGCTTCAAGTCTGGTGGCAAGAGATTAGAGAAGAGGCATTGGGGGGTGGGGGCGGGTAGAAGCCATCTCCCAGAGAAGATCCGTATGAGGTATGACATAACTCTTTTAACTACAATCCATTATTACTGCTGGCCAGATTATTATCCTTCTGTCAAGAATTAGACACAACAATCAAAGTAATCAACGGGCATGTCTAATGCACTATAACATTTTCAATGCAAAGTTTGTTTTCTCTCGGCCCCCACATTAGAGCCTGTAATTAACCCCGTTATGTAGAACAATGCCAAACAAAGGCCTAATTGAGGCTCTCTTCCCTATTTGCACTGGTTTGAAGATCAGGAGCTTGGAGAGGATGGAATAGACAAGAGAGCTGGTGGTGGGGGGCCTTAGGACTTGCCCCATCTCCAGCCCCCTCCTCACCCTGCTCCTTGTCAGGGATCCGACAGGGTTTGCGCCACATGACACATGATTAGGGTACAGTAAGCTTTCATATTTATTAAGAGTTGTCAGATACTTAAAGCGATATTACACTGGAGCGTACAAATGAATCCAGTTTCCAAAGAATCCTGGGGGTGGGAGAAACAAAAGAAAGAACAGAATGTAGCCCTAATTGCTAACTCTGCATCCCCCAAACCGAGGAGTACAGAGAAGCAGGATGTTGGCCAGGAATAGGGAATTTACCTCCAACATCCCTGGGTTCTGGCTCTGGAACACGAACTATTGCTAAACACCGGTGGGGGAAAAACGTCTGTCCAGAGTCCATGTAACTGAGACTACCAAAGGGGGCCTGCAAAACACACCAGCTTGCCTCTCACCCCACACCCGCCCCCCACAGAAAAAGTAGATTTCCCAACAGCGCACATGGCCATGTTTCTCTGCCCTAGCCAGTCACTCTACCCACAAGTTTCTGGAACAGAAGGTATAGGAAAAGGGAAACATGAGGGAGGAAAAGGGGTCGGAACAACATGCGGGCAGGAGGAAGGGGCTAGGACACACTCTGGCCCAGGAACTACCCAGAAACATGCTGTCTAGCATCTCCTGTGCAAAGCAAGCAGCGTTTCTCAGTTTCTCAGTGGGCTGACAGCCGCCACTAGTAAATAATGGTCATACCTCGCTGGCTCAGCAGAAAGCCTCTCTTTTTGTAAGAGTTTCTACTTGGAACGCAGGTTACTTCGACAATCCTAAACAGGGCCTTTGGTATAAAGCACTCATTCTAAGAAAATGAAATTGTGACTCAGAATCGAAACCCATTCTAAGCAGGTCCCTCTTCTTATTTGGGTAGAGGAAGGGAGTAATACAGGACCCAGTAAGACAAGAGATCTGAGTTAGGAAAGGCATTAACAACAGACAATAGCATCTCATTTAAAAGAAAAAAGGTAACATTATCGCAGATTAGCTCTAAGCCCTTTCAACAAGCTTTGATACAACTCATGAAACTCAAAATCACCAGGTGGACCTTAGGTTACTTGCAACGAAGTATCATACCTACTGTATGTCAGTTTATCCTCTGATTCACATGGAGTTGTAATTTCAGACATTTTAACAGCTTAACTTGTAAACATGTACAAAAGAGGGACCCTGGATCATGGCATTGATTTATTTATCTAGGCCAAACATTTATTGGTGAAATACTCCTTACGATATAATTCTACATATGGCGCTTTGATTTCACATAATTAAGAAAAAAAGACAAAACACATATAATTAGACATATAATTCAAAGACCACGGTACAACCTTTATCTTTTTATACTTCAGCAAACAAAAAATGTCAAATGACATGAAAAGTGGCAAGTCTTCTGACAATAAATAATAAATTACTTTATAACTTCTGTAATGCAAGAGCAAACAAAAAAAAAAGTTTCCTTTTTCCTCTTTATTTCCAGAGAGAAAACAGTCATTTTAACCAATAACTATACACATCTTTGGGGGAAAAGTTCGTGGACAGACACAAGTCAAACACAATCCCGAGACGCTTGTGGCAAAATAGAGGTAACCTTGTTGCAATGCTTTATAAACTGGTTTTTAAATCTGAATTCAAAAACCTTTAAAGTCGCTTCAGACTTCTTGATAGAGGATGGATCTCAAAAAAAAAAAAAATTAAAGGAGGAAAAAAAGTAAGGAAAAACAGCTATAGGACATGCTAAGAGATCCAGAATTTCAATTAACCCCTTGTGAAAGAAGACTAAACACACTGCAAACCAATGTAACTCCACCTGCTTGAAAAGAAATTTTTCAGCCAAGGAGGTCAACTTTTTCTTCCTGCTCATTTGCATTTGCTGGAACTTCTGTTTGGCAAGGCAATGACCAATAAACAGCACCATTCAGATCAGGATGCACTAGGGAAAAAAAATCTCTATTTCTGCTTTTCTCTAGATGTGCAGTGAAATGAAAATACTTTTTTTTTTTTGAGATCCTTGAATATAAATCCTCTACGTTTTAAAAACGTCTTTTTTTTTTTTTTTCAGTACTCCTAAGGTCATTGGATAGCATATGTTGGGTGTTGGGTTTTGTCTGCTGTTTGTTTTACTTCTAGTAAAATCCCATGATTGTCTTCACAGTGTTGCTACCATGTCACCTTGTCATCAGAACGGACTTCGTGCATTCCACGGAGCATTCATTTCTGGATTCAGTTTTCACTGACTGGGTCATTAAATACTTTTGTTTCGGAGTTCAACATTATAATTTTCCACTTTCTCCAACAGGGAAAAAAATACATCTAAATGAATGTTCCTCATGCCTCAATAGGGCTGGCTACCATGCTGTTAGGTGTATCTGGGAGCTGAGAGGACATCGATGCCACTTCACTGCCAGTGGAATTGGAGCCAGGTCCTCCTTCTGAAAAGTTGACCTGCATGGAAGGTTGAGAAATGAGTCAAGGAAGCTGTGACTGTCTCCATGAAAGGATTACAAACTTGTCACATGTGTCTGTGTGTGAGACTGCGCAGACAGACAGGTATTGATCCACCTAACTGAATTTTAACAGGCTTAATTAAACAAAACCTGTGAGTGAGAATAACTTGAGAAGAAATCTTCTCCCTTTCCCATCTTCTAAGAGATCTGTTTTACTCAAACTGAATTCCCAACATTATGTTGCATTAAATTATTTAAGATACCACTGTAAAATAGCATCACAGTGCTACCGTGCATGCTTGAAATAAAATGATCCTGCCGGTTACATACTGCCCTGGGAGCAGGCAAGTTGTCAGTCTCTAGGCACCCAAACTCTCTTCCTGAGTTGGAAAATCCTGTAACACAGAGCTTAGATGCTGTGATGGGCAAGTCAGAAGAGGCTCCTCAGAACAGTGATGAGCTCCTCAGAGGGCTCACAGCGTGGGCTTTCTTCTTTGTAGCTGGTGCTGCTGCCTCTTGGCCTTTCTCTTTCTCTCTCTCTCTTTTAAATCAGGCTCTTCCAAGAAGAGACTCATGCATTATAACATCACCGCATTGCAAATATCTGGCTCCTTCTTTTCAGCAGAAAAGCTCTGCTGTTGTAAACCTCTTTGGCTGTATTCCACAACTTCTCCACTGCTCTCATTGGACACTGAAGTTTCAAAAGATGCACACACGTGGCTAGCCTGAGCCCTCCCCTCACCAGTCTTCTATAATCCAGGTTTCACTCAAATAACTTCAGATTGACCTGACTTTAAAATACACAGTTTTATCTCCTTCTCCCAGGGTATACCTTCCTTTTTCTAAAACGCTGTCTCACAATTTTCTCACTGTGAGTTAAGGGACTTCTCAAACCTGCCTAGCCATGACTTGTCCATTTACAAACTTAACCTTAGGGCCAAGTCCTGGAAACAACTCAACCCTGACCGATTACCTAGGTATTACAACTGAGAAAGGAAATGTCCTCCTGGTACATGCGAATGTGAAAAGCTGGACTTGATCTCTAAAGTTTTACTGCAAAAGAAGTAGCAAGTTTTTAGAACAGATTTTCATGTTTTATAGAAGAGCGATCTGTAGAGCCTGTAAGCTATCCACTTTTTCAGAAAAAATCTTATGTACAGTATAGAAATATTGTTATTACTAAGAATGCCTATTCATTATTTTTATCTATCTTGAACTTTTATGCCTTTGTTAGTCGAACACTGGTTTAGCTTTCTCCAAATGTCTAAGGCATAATACTAGGACAGATCTTCACAGATTCTCTGAGTGGTAGATCACATGATCTTTTTGCTGTACATGCCACCATAGAAGGTGACTATGTAAAATTTGAACTCATACAGTCTAAAGTACTCAAGCAGTCCTATATTTTAGATTAACATATTCCCACAAAGGGATAATAGTGTCAAAATATGTATCATCTATTTATATAACTGAACTTTCTGGATATGTCTGAAAGTTGATTATGTATTGTGATCACCTTGAACTGAGTACTTAAATATGTCATTCTCTAGGAGCTATTCTCTTAAGAGGGATAAATTCGCTAAATGCTAGTCAAAATGCTAAGGTGAAGTCCCCTCCAAATCTAAAAGTTTTATTGCATGACTCTGCAATACAGCCCACCACATGTTTATCTAGTGAGGCACCCTGAAACGAATCCATCAAAGCAGGCCTGATTGATAGTAGATTCATTTTGTATGGTGCAATTATGCAGTCTTATAGAAAAATTGTCTCCCAAGCAGTTGCTTCCCTTTCAGGGGTGGGTTAATTAGTAAGCAAGGTATGCACCGGCTTACCTATGTTTACTTACTTTATCTGTAGTATACAAACTCACCTGTGTATGCACAGGCTTACTTATGTTTACTTACTAATCAGTAGTGCAGAATTTCTCATAGATTTCACACATCTTGCAATAAAATACAGCACTGCTTGAACACTTTTAAGTATACAAGTTCAAATGTCATACACAGTATGTGGCACACACAGCCAAATGAACACAAAAAAAAGGTGAAATTAACTTACTAATCACTAGTGCAGAATTTCACATGGGTTTCACCACAGGTAAAATTGCACACTAGAGACTAATCAGGAAGCACAAGTAACCCTGTGTGTACCTTGCTTATTGGGTAATCTGTCCCTGTTCCCTTCTTTTCACCACACCCCCAATCTTTCATTTTATGGTAATGAAACCAGAGTCTCCTTTCCTTGGGAATTCAGCCTCCTCAGTCTGGGAGCCAACACTTACCAGTTGCTGAAAAGCAGGCTGATCTATGTCACTCTGCAAGGCGAAGTCACTCAGTACTTTCCAAGGTGGCTGGTAACTTTGCACTTCCACTGGGTTAGCTTGTAAGCCACCATCGTGTCTCTCTGGACTGGCAGCCACCATGGGAGTTCCTGTCATCCCCTGGATATTCTGCGAACAGGGCCCCCCCAAGCCCAACATGTTAATGAGCAAACTCCCTCTCTCTATTGTAAGCACAGGCTAAGCAAATGTATTATCTTATCTACATGGTGGCCTTTATTGGTTCAGTTAATCTGCTGTATGGATATCAAATTGGAGTTCCATTTTGTTTTATTGTGTTTTGTATTTCTGCTTCTGGGGCTGGACAATTAGATCTGCTGGGGTCTTATGAAACCCAGTGTACTAGGACTTACTTCTTTCTCCTCCATTGACGGCTCATCCCAATTCCTCCCTCCTATCTTCCCACACCAGAGCATCCCAGAAGTAGGGGAGGCCCAGCCTCTAGAATTGGTGGCTTCCTGGACAGCTTCAGCTTGCTGGCTATTTTCTCTACGCAGCCGCCCACACCCGACACTGCCAGCTGACCCTGCTCTTCTCCAGCTTTGGGGTCTGGCTGCTGTTGTGCTTATTACCCACTAACCAACTTAGAAAGTATCCTGGCCCAGTCCTGGCTAGTCTGCCAAGTTTAATGACAGCTAGTTTTATGACGTTTAAAAATAGGACTGTAGCAGTAAAAAGAAAAAGAAAAAAACAAAGAAACTCTTTAGCATCAGTTAACTAGGATACCTGAGGGGTAGAGGCTGCTGTCTGCCTAGTATAACAGAGAGGGATCTGAGGGTGTCTATGAGAGTCTGGGCTTCGCTTGGAAGAGAGGGTGCTCTATTCCTGCACGCCACACAGTCATCCTCAGGGACTACCACAGCCTAGAGGTACAGCTCCACACCTCAGGAAGCAGACGGACATGTCCGGGTGCCCTCCAGCATGACCCACCCATCGAACTCTGGACCTAGGCTGAGACTGAAGTGTGTTCCTTCCTTTCCCTGGTAGGGTGCTTAAGACCTGAAGTCGGGCAAAAGTCGGGTCAGGCCTGGATGAGTCGGGGATGATCGGTCCATCCGGTTCTTGGGGAAGGGCCAGGGAGAAGGGCCCGCAGGGAGAGAAGGCTCAACAGGTCCGATTGCCCAACGGTCCCCGAGAGCTGCCTGGCCTCGGGCCGGTGGCTCACCCTGCTAGCATCTTGTTATCAGGTGAATGGATGAGCTAGGGCTGAGAGGCTGCGGTGCTGGTTCTTGTTCCAGAGCAGGACTGAAAACAGGAATAATCTGGGCGTTGGGCACAGGACCTCTCCCGCGCGGGACCCAGCCTCCCGTGCCCTCTATCAGGCCCCCAGGGCCACTCACAGTTTTGTCATTCGGTTGCTGCTGCTGAAGCTGCTTCATCATGATGCTGCGCTTCTTGTCCTTGCACCGCTTGTTCTGAAACCAGACCCGGATCACACGGGGGCTGAGGCCCGTCATCTCCACCAGCTGCTCCTTCATGAGCGCGTCGGGCCGGGGATTGGCGGCGTAGCAGGTCCGCAAGGTGTGCAACTGCTTCTCATTCAGCACAGTCCGCACGCGGGTGGTCTTCTCCGGTTGCTTGTGGACGTGGGGCCGCAGGGCTGGCTGCCTCGCAGAGATGGGCTCGGCTGCCGGGGAAGGGAAGCGCTGAACACCGGCCAGCCACCCGCCCGCCACCCCGCCGCGCCGGACAAGAACGGTGCTTTGCAGCTTCCACTGTCAAAGCAGGGGGCGACAGAGGAGTACAAGGGGAACAAAAGGGAGACTAAAAATACCGTATTCTAATCTGCAGAGGTCAATGGTGAGTAACCTGGGCCAGGATACCAGCCCCTGCCCCTGCTTGTGTCAGTAAAGCGACAACGATGTAGCGCATCTTGCCTGTTCCCCAGTTTCAAGCAGAAGCAGCAGCGGCAGTGGCATTTTCAGCACTGTCCCTCCTCTCTCCCACTTTTCCTCAAATCAGCCCTGGCCTTGGTTACACCCAGCACCCCCTATTTTCTAGAGCCTCCAGAAACAGCATTTTCTCTTGGAGAAAGCATCCCCCTCCCAAAGGTACTAGGGAAGAAAACGGCACACATGCCAGTGTCCAGTGTTGTCAGCAGCCACTACACAAGCTGGGTTGTCTGCAATGGGCAGGAATACAATTCTAGAGGAAAGCCTTGAACTTCAGTCCAGAGGGCAGTCATGTCAAGGAGCTCATGAAACTCCATCATTGGGTCCTCTCTGCAGTTCCTGATCTTTTTTTTTAGCAATAAATCTAGCAGATGTTCCTGAGGTGGCCTAACACAAAGCAAAGGAAAACTGAAAGGCTACTGAGCTGTTTAGGCTCCAGATAAACGACTGCCGGGAAGGATTCTGTGTCTGCCCCCCACCCCCACCTCCATCTCCCTATTTCTGGCTCATCTGGGTTTCCCACAAGCTGGGTGAAGGCCGCACACAGACTTTACAGGACAGGAGCTGCCACCTCTGGCTCTGCCCCTGTGCAAGCGGGTCACAAATCCTCCAGGACAAATTCTTACAGCTTTTACTAAGCAGAACAGGGCGGCAACGCTGCCTGACTTCCAGTGTTTGGTGTGAACGGATACTTTACAACTGCACTGAGGGCAGATCCACTCATGCCAGTAGACGAGTCTGGGAACCCTTTCTGCCTTCTTACCCAGGCCTCAGTCTCGGCCAAGCTTGTTTGCTTTCCTCCCTTTACTGGGGAAAGGGCCCTTCCATCTGTAAGGTACAAACCTTGCAGCTTTCAGGGTTTCTTACTGCCAGGCCAACACCAAGAAGTCAGTTTAGAGTTACAATGACAGGCCTGAAGATGAAATTTTCACCAAATCACACAGAATAAATGGCTTAAAAAGGCAGATTCCTTTTAAATGGCAATTACTGCAGATTAACTTGTGGACAGTCTTCAATTACAGCTCTGTGTAGTGGCCTGCAGTTACAAAGACTATCTTTTCGAGCCCAGTTCTCTCACAAAAAGGATAAAAATAAATTTAAAATATGTTTTGTAGTCTGGAACGGTTCTCAACAAGAAAGGATTTGGAAGACTAAATGACTTAAGGCCACCTAAGCTTCCTGCATTGGGTTAAAGGAGGAAGTTCCAGGGGCCCCAGGGCTCCACCCCTTTAATTAGGCAGCAGCAGGCAGAAGGCTTGCCGGGGAGGTGAAGCTCATTTTCAGTAAGCCATTTTTGGAGGCCAAGGTGAACTAGGAGTACTGTTTAGGCATGTGCATACATGTGTACGCAAGTGTACGTTCGTGTGTACCCATATAGAGACACATGGACCTATACTGGGGAAGTCAAAGGAGGCATCAAATACATTGAACCCTGCTGCAAAAGGGCGAAGCACAGCGCCAACAGCACACAGAACAGTTCATTTAACTGCCGGCCACTGCCGCTGCCACCGCCGGCGAGTCTACCCTGTGGCCACCAGAGCTGTTGCAGCCACCGGTGGGGAGGCAGGGGCAGTAGTGGCCTAGCTGGGCACCGGTCTCCCTGCGCCAGGCCTCCCTAGGGACTGAGGAGTACCTGCCATTTGCAGCGGCCGAGCCGGATGCAAGGGGCTGAGGGGGTCACCAGCGCCCAGGCTGGCCCTCTCCACCACGTCGTGGTCTGCGCGGCAAAAAAGCCCATCTTCCCGCAGCGCGAATTCGTCCCCAGGAATGAGCTGGCGACTACAGGCCACGCAGCGGAAACACTCGATGTGGTACACCTTGGAGCGGGCGCGCATCACGAAGTCGTTCTTGCTGAAGCCGATGCTGCACTTGGCGCATTTGATCCCATACAACCTGTGTCGGGGCCAGGCCCAAGCGGGGAGAGAAGCACAGGGAGAAGGGGTCACTGCAGGTGTGCACCGCTTCTTCCCAAGATCGTTGGCTACCAGGCTGCCCGATGTCTTGAGACACTGAAAAAAGCACTAGAAGGCAGAAGCTGGAAATGGGGGGTGGGGGCGGGCAGCAGGAGGGGAGATAATGGACATGATCAGGTTTCCCTCTCTAGCTTTTACCCTTTCTTCCTCCTTCTTTCCTTTTCTTTCACTACCTCTTCTCTGAGATGAACCTCTCTCTGTCTCCCGTGGTACCCCTTAGTTGAGAACACCCTGCCTCAAACAAGGAAAATGTATCCATTGGGTCAAAACGCAGGCTGTTGCTCTGGTGACCAGCCCCAAGGTTGCCCCTCCAGCTCTTAGCAGGAGACCAGGGGTCTCTACGGCTGCTGACCCCATACTTTTCTTTTCTTGTCTCCCAATTTCTGAAGCAAGAAATGTGTCTGATGCTATAGCAAAAAAGTCCTTCTTCCAAAGAGGGGGAAATACAGGTTAGAGAACAGGATTTTTACCCTACTGAGTTTGCAAACAAATGGGCAAGCAGAATAACAGAAAATGAAACCTCTGAAGGTTTCCAGATCCCCTTCTGCAAAACAAGCGCATTCTGGTTTCTCCTCCAGCTAAGGAGTTTTCCTCAGGCAACAATGTTAACGGAAAGTTTCCTGTCTGTTTTTCTTGTACTGGTTTGTTGTTAAAAATCTGCCTCAGCTCCTTTCATCTTTTTCAAGTTGCTGGAGCATCTGCCTCTGTTTCCGCTTGTTGGAGAGTCATGACCAGTCTCAAAAAATGGCAAGATCTCTTTCTGAAGGTTCTTCCTCACTGCTGACCTTTCCTCACAAAAGGACAACCCTTGTAGGTTCCATTTAGTCTCCACTGCCCTGGCCCCTCTCTGCTCCTAATAACAGAAGATGGTGGCATTCTTGGAAAGGAGAGACAGAGACAGGGGAAGATATCCCCAGCCCAGCCCAGCCCTAGAGGTGAAAGTCACTGGGAAATTAAGCAGGTCTCTGTGTGCTGCTCTTATAACTACAGCATTTATAAAACAGAACAGATTGAGAGTGGAGAGAAGGTAAAAAGAAGGGTGCCCTACAATGTGTGTACTGAGAATTAGACACATGAAGGTCTGCTTGCAGTTAAGAGCTAAGCACCATCCCTGCAGGAGTACAGATACTCAGGAGGCACCAAGTGAGCTCTCCCCCTCCAGAAACCGGAGTTCACACACCAATCAAGTCAACAATGAAATCGGCTCCTTTGTCAGAGGTTAGAAGGTAGATTCAAAAGTTTTTCCTCCCTCCGCCTACTCAATGTGAGATCTTCTATTTCATAGGATGAGGACTTTACTTTGCCTGTGACCAAACAATTTAGAAAATCCCTCCCCCCTTCCTCAGGTACCCCAACTGCCCTCCTTCCTCTTACTCTTCCTACCTCCCATCACCAAGAATTAAAAACAAACAAAAACCATTTCTCCCACTGTTCAATTTTGTCTATAAAAATTACCCTGCCCACTTCATGATTTTAAAGTAAGAAGTAAAAAGGCTGGATAGTGAGCATGAGAACATGGTAACTGCATATTTAAATCTTGACTAAATACAGGTTCCCAGATACATAAATCCTGTGATTTACAGAAGCCAATTACTTATTCGCAGTTACTGGGTTTGTTTGTTTTAAAAAAATGTTTTGCTATCATTTATCACATAAATAATGGTAAAGGTGATATCTCTTCTTTGTGTTATTAAAACCAGCAATTTTCCCAAGGAAATTACACTGGCTTCCTAAGACAGAGAAAGAAGTTTCTCACATATATACACAGGTCAGAGAAAACTAGAGAGAAGAGTAACAAAGCATGGAGTTTAGATACAGAGTACATTTAAAAAAAAAAAAAAAAAAAAAACCCTCAAAAAGTTCCTATGTGGTTTTTAGTCTTGTCAGTATGGGCAATTCACTCATTTTATCAGTTACCAGATTTTAATGTGAGAAAGGAAGCTGTTCAATTAACTAAATATACCAATTGTTCGTAGACAGATGATGGGCAATTTGATCTGCTCCCTCTAATTCATCAGCTCAGATAAGATAAGAAAGAAAAGACAGTCGGATGTCACTAAAGGGTTAATATTTAAAAAGATTAAATTTCTGCTCTTTTTGCGGCAATATTTGGCCCTTTTATTTTATTTTATTTCCCAGGAAGGAGTTGTTACCAGACAAGTAGGAGACAGTGCTGCTACTGGCCATTTCAAAGTGCTTAGGTCAAACTTTTATTTCACCTAAAGCATTGATACTTCTAAATAATCTGTAAATTACTAATAGAGTATAAAAATTAAAAACACTGAAGTATACAATAAAAACTGACCTTTCTTAAGTTCTCCTTATTAAAACTTCAGAAACCCAAAACTATCCATCTTTTTAAAAAAAATTGCAAGAGGGAGATGGCAATGGGAAAATAATGTGAACATCACACTTTCTAAGAGTATTTCAGAAAGCCTTAATATCACACAATTCATGAAAACTACTGTCTTTTTTCCCTAAAAAGTAAAATGAAGAGCACTGTTTAATTTATGGAACACACAGGGCAACTTTACATCGTGGACCCCACTAATGCAAACTCTGCAAAAAGAGCCACACTAATAAATAAGGAGTGGGAGATACAAGGATAGTTCACAAAATTAAGGAAGCAGTATAAATGGCGTACCTGATATAATCTCTTTTACAGTAGGTTTTCCCATCCCTAACAAAGCACGTACAGCTCTCGTCCAAATACTGATTACACTCCGCACATTTCAAACATGCCGCATGCCATTCCAAATCCGGAGAAACCCTCAGAATATACTGATCGTGAATTTGATTGCCGCAACCAACACACAGGGAAATCAGACGTTTTTCTGAAATGAAAATAAATACATGATTGACTAACCGTTTACTTCCTACAGAGATAAACACACTTTTAGTGTCGTTCTCTTATAGGGTGTTCTCTGGGAGGGTGTCCCCCCCCTTTTTTTTTAAAAAGAGTATTGCACTTTAGGATGGTAATTGAAGTGTGCCATCAAAACCTCAACTCATTTTAAAAAGGAGGTGGAATATATGTAAAATGCCGATTTGAATAGTCTACATTTGTAAGCCTAGCACGCAATCAAGCCCGCTCATTTTGTATTTCTTCCCCCCCCTTCCTCTTTGCCATAATCATTGGGAAAAATTATGGATAAGTCAAGTCAAAGAAAAGGTTTTGACTACAAGCGTTAAGTGAACGCAGGGACGTCTGTATTTTCCACGAAGCACGCTCTTAAATAGCATATAGGACTGGATATTGTTAGAAAGAGCAGACATCAATACAGTTGTCACTCGTTCTCTTTTGCAAGTCTAATACTAACTTGCATCTCCGGGTATTGTATGTGCAGGCAGACCTTTGCAACATAATCACCTCCTCCGAGAAGTCAGGATTCCCTAGGAGGAAACCACCGCTTAGCACCAGAAAGCTAGGGGTTCTGGAGGGCACACAGGCGAATTCAAACACAAGGTACGATCAGTTTCCCGAAGATGAGAACCGACAGCAAGCATGCAGGCGTGGCGGCAACAAGAAAAAGCCACCTTTTCTCTCTCTCCAGGCGACAACTGCAACTCCGAAGAGCTCTGGGCACCCGTGCCTGAGAGAGACCCCCGCACAAGAACAGCACACCGAGCCCCACAAGGTAAAATAACCTCTTACTTTTTGGTGGATCTCCCATGTCTCCCATATCTGTAAGAGGGAGTAATGTCCACAGTGAAATGGTGGTTGTACTGTTGGTGAACAGCCCACAGAGAGGAGGCTGGAGCTGTGGCTAAGTGGGAAACAGTGGCCCCTGGGGTTGCCAAGGCTGAGAGAGCCGCTGCCTGGCTGCGCCGCGCCCTCGCGGATCAGGGAGTCCAATTTAAGCCGGCGGAGTTGGCGGAGCAGAGGCGCTGCGGCGGCGGCGGACTCGGCGCGGCTCGGGCACCTCTCTTCCTTATCTCTTACTCAAACTTCTCTGCTCCAACTCAGCTCCATCGCCATTGGTCTGACGCAGCGCGCGGGGACGTCAGCCGAGCGCTGCGCCCATTGGCTGCGGGGCGCGGGGCGCAGCTGTTCTGATTATCATATTTCAGCCTCGCTGCCTCTGTGCGCCACTGACCGCTCTGCGAGCCCGAGGGAGAGGATTAGGGCTCCTGAGACAACTTGCTCCGGGGCTCAGGCCGCACTCCCCGGATGCTCCGTCGGAGCTGCTGGGGCTTTAGGCTTTCCTTTAACTTTTTTTTTTTCCTTTTCTCCTCCTCCTCTCTTCTCCCACCACTCCCTGTTCCTTCCCGGCCGCACTGCCTGCGCCCTCGCCTCCTCTCCGCCTTGTGCTCCTGGGGTCCCGGCAGTCCAGCTAACCGCAGTGCGCGCGGGGCTCACTTTTCTGCCGCCGGTAGCAAGTGTCTGTTGGGTAGGTCTTCCTGTTGACGTGGTACTCCCGGGATCTAGGCAAAGAGGGAACGTGGACTAGGCAGTTTGCTTCGATTTGGTCCCGCGCGTTGACGCACAGCCCCGGGCCTGGCTCTTCTTGGCTGCCGGGGAGGGTGAGTTCCCGAACTGGCTGTCCGCGCTGCGCTGGGAGCTTCTTAGGGAAGAAGAATCGAAAATGGAGATAATTAAACCCAAGGGAGTTGCTCGCTGACTGCTATCCCTGTATCCCCGATCTCAGATCCCCAAAAACGTGGGTTGGGAGAAAAGGGATGCTTCTTGCCTTAGCTGGAGAATCAGGTTGGAAACACAGGTAAAATCTTGTTAACTCCGTGGACTGCTTCTCTCTCTTTCCGACCCGCGTGGTCGGTTTCGTAGTTCAGCTCTGGAATTAGGAAGTGAACTTCAAACCCCAAGCTGAAGAGCAAAATATTCTGACAATAGGGTCAAGTTGGTGAAGCCAGTAGATCCCGTTCAGCTCCTTTCTCTGCTGGTGTCCCACCCTTTGTTTCTGGGCAATTAGTTAGTGGTGTCTGGGTACTTAGAGAGAAAAATCTTAGTATCTCTCTTTATAGAATTTTAAAAGTGGTTTAGTCTAAGGAGGTGAGTAGGTAAGGAGTCTGAAACAGGAGAACAGCAAAATCCGTATTTCTGTTCACCGGTTGTGGACAACCGATCCTTTTCTCCTGGGAAAGTACTTGGAGAGAGAAGAGAGTTCGCTGCAAGTCGCCGGTAATCTTTTTTCAATGATTTTCGTATGTGCCCCCATCGTCTGTTCCAGTCTCCCAAAGGCAAAGTCACGGGAAGGCCACGAAATACACCCACACCTCTCCCAAACCTTCTAGATAGCTTTTCCTTATCTAATGCGACTGCCAGTTATATCTAAAAAGGCCCACAAAACCAAGCCATAGAAGGCTTAACCTCGGTATCTTGTTGCCAGAGAAAGCTTTGTGAGTTAGGAAACTCCTTTCTTTGTATCTTTCATCAGATCTAGCCTTTGATAAGAGCGGTGCGCCCTCCATCCGCATCGGTGGCTCCGTTTGAACCATATGCCTCTCCAGAGGGCAATGAGAAGCTAAGATGCGTGAGTTTCCTTATGGTCTACCTGGGGCTTCCCAAGAACGCTTTTTTAATTTTCCTTCAAGGAAAATTTCTAACAGTCTCACACTTTCCATTTTGATTATGTTATTTCGGAGTGCTGATGTGAAATCGAAAACTGTATAGCCATAAGTTGATAAACTGATTGTTGGCCTTTAAGTTTCTAACCTTTGGTATTACATGCATGGAGCTTTTTGTCAAGTTGCTTTTGCAAACCTGATGCTGATAATCACAACGCGAGGAAGTCTTCCCACTAAGTGGGCACATTTTCCAGCTAGAGAACCAAGGTGAACATAGTAGCAAAAAAAAAGATACCAAGAAAGTAAATACAGGATTTTAGCCAATAATATCCCATCAAGCCACCCTTACAACATGGAATTAGACACCAGAAACTACCAGAAGCCTGATGAGTTTATATTTGAGATTCACAAAGTGCCTTCATTATCCATCTTTCTCCAATCCAGAAACACAAAACAGTATGGTATGTTATACCCCCTAAACCAATAAACTGTTTGAAAGAATTATTGTCAGTGATAGCAATTCCAAAGGGATAAGCTGGCATGTGGTTTAGGGAAAAGCCTTTAGTAATGGGCAATTTTATCATAATGGTGTTTTCCTGTTTCCAGCCCATGCCATTATTATAAACAAATATTTTTCAAATAAGTCCGTAAACTGACAGAGGCAAAGCTTGGTGCAGAAAATAACCTGCCCACCCCACAGAGAAAAATTTGAGGGAATCTTACAGTTATGTTCTTCCATGATGGATGTCCTCTGGAGTTTTATGTGGCTATTACTAATTTATATATACATATATATACACACACACACACATATACATATATATACATATTTATATTTAAAAGTTGGGAGAACAGGCATTATTCTTTCACTTCACCCTGAAGTTCAAATGGATTACTGATCATTCCCCTTAGCTTATTGAACCAAATATATTTGTAAAAATAATTAAATATTTGTATAGAATACATCAAGCTGTGATTAAGGATACCCCCCACAACTTGATCACAGGAGCGACCTCTTGTGTTCAAAGGGAGGATTAGACGTTCTGTCAAATAAGGACTCACAATTGGACCTTTGTATATTCTGATAGGTCAAAAAATTATCCTTAAAAACGGCAGTCATGAATTCCCAGCTTCGTGCTCCTCTACTGAAGATAGAAAAGAAAATGAATAATTAGTAAAGACAATTCCCACCACCTCCAGGCCACCCTAAGACACGTTACAATGTTGAATGTAAAAGCCACTATGAATTAATAAATTCCATCTGAGTGTGTGGTGTCTACCCATGTGCACTTCTACACACCTTTCAAAAAAGCAGTTGTTAGACCCGAACCTCCTGGTGGCCTTTTTTGCTGGCATTTTTGTGTGTCGTTGCCTGCTTCCTCTGCAAGATTGAGACATTCCACATCAAAAGTATTGCAAGATACAGATTCTTGAACAAAGATCTTCTTAAACTATGTTTCAAAAAGTTAGGTATGTTTTAACTGAAATTTTCAAATAAAATGAGACCTTTAAAACTCTGGAAGATAATAAGTGAACTTTAAGTTGGTTCTTTGGGAAATTATATTCAGCAAGTGAGAAACATATCCCCTCTGAAATAAACTAAGATTGGGAAGGAAAGGAGGATTCTGTTCAGCCATCTCTGAGCTATGAATTTGCTCATTGCTTTCTGGGATCTTACACTCTTATGTTTAGCCCACATCAGAATCAGGTTTGAATGAGACGTAGAATAATTGGGCTGCCAGTTTCAATGAGTAAGGTATTCAGATTAAGAAAAACAAAAAACAAAATATTTTCTGATACGTAGAAACGATATGGGAGTCAAAATGAGATATGAAGGCATTTACTCTGTAAGGAGGAATCAAGTGTATTCCATTATCCTTTTTTGTTGTTTTTACTTTTTCTGTGTAGTCTCTAAACATGCAGAAGAGGGCTGCACAAACCATCAGAATCTTTCATCACATCCAAGGGTCAGATAAAATTATATGCATTTGAAGGGAGTCACCATTAACCCTTTACATTCCATCAGGAATGGGTTATGAGTCTTTGGTAGTTAAATTTCCTCTATTCCAGTTTTTGGTGATGATGACTTACTGAGAGTCAAGCAAGAAAAATCTGTGTTCTCATTTCAAAGAAAAAAAGGTCTTTCAGCAAGCACTCTTGAGTATGAAATGGACTTCTTTTTCTGTTTTAATGTTAAGCAATGATAATAAAGGCAGTTAACAACAAGAAAAGTTCAGTTGTGGTTGTGGTTTTATTGCCCAGGACTCCTGCTGCTAATGTGGTTTTGTTGAGTGTCAGTTGCTTTATTAACCAGTTAAAACAATCTGGGGAGATTAGCAAGAATTTACTTTGCTTGCAAAGCTTCTCAGCCTTCAGTTTCTGAGTTGGGGTAGTTGTTGCTGTCCCCACGCTCCTGGTCTTCTTTACTGGCAGACGGCAGCCCAGTGACGGCGTTCGGGTGTGCGGTCTGTTGCTGGCTTCTCAGTAGAGACCGAATTCCCTGCTGCCAGCGACAGCCGCAAACCTTGTGTCACTCTGGTGAAGGCGTTATTTCCTCAGCTCATTGCCGGGAACAGTTCTGCCACCCAAGAACAGAAATTTGCCCCGTTCCTTTAAAATTGTTCTTCTAGAAGTATTCACTGTGATTTCTCAAAAGCAGTTGGCCGAGTTTTGTTTGTTTGTTTCGGAAAACAAGCTGGGAAGAGTTTAACCACCCGGAGTTCCAGGTGGAGCTCAGGATGGGGTCAGTAGAGTGTGTTCAGACGTACTGACTTAGGATGCACAGAACTGGGCAAAGATTTCATGAAATGTATCGGATTCTCGTGGGGGTAGCTGAATTCTGGAGAAGCGAACGAATCTTTTTATCTCCCAAGCTCTGGGCAGTTCCACTGAAATTTACCCCGTCTGCACTGAGTCTAGCAAAACACCCACAGGTCCACCCGAGCTCTTGGGAAACCTGGAGCGAGGTAACAACGCATTACAGTTGAGGAAATGACATTCTTTGTGAAACAGGCGACTCTTTTTCCACTGCAGTCCTGTCCGAGGAGCAGCAACTCTGAGTTGAGCGTTGAGAGCTGGAGGTTTACTGGGGACGAGAGGGGGAGGGGAGGCGAAGATGCCTAGCAGGGAGGTCAAGAAAGGGAGGAGCAGCAGCAGCAGAAAATCACCAGCTAAGCAGGGGAGGGAGCTGGAAGCCCGGAAATTTACCAGGATGCCTCAGATAACCTTCTCTTCCGTCTCTCGAAAAACAGACTGGTAATAAGAGTCCTGGGCTGGAGTTCTCGTGGGCTGCGGAGGTGATGTCAAGAGTTACAGTGCTTTCTATGAATTAAACTGGTAGCCCCAGAGGGTCAGGGCAGCTTGGTGTAGCTGAGAGGTGCTAGGGTGGAGGGTGTGTTAAGGGAGGAAAAGGGAAAGATTCTTGGTGGCATCTTCTGAGTGTAGAAGAGAAAGTGGTTTCAGGGATGGAGAAAACATTCAGAATTCCAGGAAATGCCTAGCCAGTTCGGCCTTTTAGGGACAATTCTGAAGGCCGCGCCTGTCCCGATCCGCCTAAACGAAAGGGAGGGTGAGCTTGGGTGTGTGTGTGTTTACAGCCTTCTATGCTTCCAGATCATACTGTTAGGAAAACTCATTAATTCTTTGCGACTTCAGATAGAGAGGAGGTTTTGCCCTGCCAAATACCGAGACAGGAAAAAGGCCCAGGGGATGTGTTTCAGAAAGAACATCATTTTGATCAACAAGACTGAGTTACTAACTTGCTCTCCGAAGGGGTCAAGAACCCCTTTCTATCCAGACGCGCCAGGGTCACCCCGTACTACCCCAGGGTCGTTTCGCGTCGGGACATACGAACTCTACTGCCGTGGTCTGTTTAGGGCTCAGAAGCCTCACAGCGACTACTTTTCTAGTCTTTCCAAGAACTTCACCCGCCCTCCTTCAAATACACACAAGTCACTAGGAAATTAGCACAGCCTGAGTCTAGGGTAAGACAAGTGCAAAACAAAGACACCTCTGTCTTTTCGGCTTCCTCCCAATGTACCCGTCTTCTAGCTGGACCACCCCCCAGGTGGTCCAGGAAGCAGGAGGGCATTTTTCCTATTCCATATTCCAACTGACAGAAAGTGGAAAAAGGGAGCCAAGTCTACTCCCCACTCTTCCTAAGTCCTGCTAGAGTAAAGAGAAGAATCAACATCCTGCAAATCTCTCTTCTTTGGGGGATGACAAGGGCAGCTACTTTAAGAGGTCACTCAGTTTCTTAGTATGACTCTACCGCCCACCTTCTGGTCCAGGGCCTCGGTGGCCTCGGTGGCCTCGGTCATGTGCTGGTTGGCCCAAATTGGGCTGCGAAAGTCAAGGTGAATCCCATCGCTGGTGGAGCTGATTATTTAGAAAAAGGGGGTCCGTGGCTGCCACCCAAGGCTGTGGATCGAGAAGATTCCTCCGCCTTCTAGAACAGAGGAGCAAAGAAAGCAGTCTCCAGTAACAGTCGCAGAGATGCAGTCCTTTGGGAAGATAAACTTCCAGTTCTAAATTGTCCCCTTTCTCCTGTCTGTCATACGCTGTCTCCCCAGCTTCTCCTAAAATTCAGAATACTAATGTAGAAATGAAAGAATCAGGTACCATCTTAATTGCATAAGATTTTCCGTCAAATCACCCTTTCTGCCTTCTTCGAAAGACAACTTTCTCTTACTGCCTGCATTCCAGAATATTGTAAGGGAGACAGCATTCCCCATGCATTTGCATTGGTGGCAGTGTCTGGAAATAACAGCAGTTAATTGATGCAGAACGTTTGGGTGTATGAATTCATTCCTAAGATCACCTCCAAAATATAGATACCTTCAAATATGAGTTGACATTTTATTTCAGGTTTATTTTATTCACCACGGGCTGCAATTGTTTGCATGTAAAGTAGAGGAACTGACAGCGTAGACACATGTCTGTGCTTTGCTGTCAGGAGCAGGACCTACGTGTGCTCATTAGCCAGAGGCGCCGGCTCCTTTGTTGATTTAAGAGTTCACCACAGAAGAAAAACGCAACAATTATCTTGTTGTGTTTCCTCAATTATCTATTGTTGACTTGCATCTGGAATGCCTTATTATGTAAAATTCGATCTACATGGGAAAAAAATGTTTTTAAAAGCAAACAGCCGTGATAGTGGTAATAGGTATCTCAGTTTTAACTGGTTTTGCTTATTGATTATATGTACACATCATATATATATGAAAGATATCAAAAGCATATAGAATATCCTTTGTGTATAATTATATACCATTGATAACATCATTTAACATTACGAGATAATGCCACAAAGTTGACAATGTTACTTCTAGAGTACATAACCTTTCTGCTTGTAAACAAATTAGCAGACTTAAAAAATGATAATCAAGTGTGCTTTTGTAAATAGGAAAAAATGTCAAACATGATGAATCAAAATCCTATCAAACATGATGATTTATAAAAATGTTAAGGATTAATGCTATCAGAAATACTGTTTTGTTTATCTCATTTTATATAAACTGCATTTAAAATGTGTTTTACTTCCAACTATTCAAAAATCTCCAAACACATCCTATCTACCATGTATAAAACTAAGTCCCACCGACTCGACGGCACTTGGCTTTGGCAATGCTTAAAGAATGACTGTGATTAACTTTTGTGGTTTGACAGTAGCACGTGTTGCTCTTTGTTTAAATATACATGTTAATAAATGAAAATCAGTGTAATTGTAGATAATATTACCACCTTATAATTTATTAAAAATTAATATAAAGTAAAGATTGAGCTTAACAAATTACTTTCTGTAGTGTCTAGTTAGGGTCTGTTATCAAAATATAATAGTAATAATAAGATTCATACATGCAACAAATATGTAGCCTTCACTATCAGAATGTTCAATTTAGGTATAAAACACTGGATAATTATGTGATGTGCATTTTCATTTGAATGTATCTAAACTGGTGCTTTGCCATATTTAAGAACCCTTTCCCTACATGCAATTGCTTAGAAAAATCACTGTATCTGAAATTGTATTATTACCTGTAACTAGTATCCTGCTGACTTTCACTTAAATATCAGGACTCAGATTATTTTATGTCTCTCTTCAGAATGTGGCACAATGTGCTATTTCATCTTCTTGGCTCAGCCTGAGGATTTATTGTACACTTGCATTTTTATGAGCTGTAGAAGCCATTGATGATAGTAATGGGAAACCACTATATAGTGCCACTGACTTTGGATTCTCATATGGTATATGCAAAAATATAAAGCATATCTTTTAGGTCCTGATGGTATATTTCTTCCAATCCTGAAAAAGCGATTTAGTTGGCTGTAATGTCATATGATGTGAGCCTTCATAGTTCTGTAACCAAGCCATTGCAGATCTGCTGACGTGGGCTTGGGATGTGCTGTGCCAGGGAATTTGGATTATGCCAGCAGTGAGATAGCAACATGAGTACAGCTCTCAAAGCAGAAGAAATTGCAAATGAATGGAAAAAAAAAATCATGCTTTTGAATATGGTGGTCAAGGAAAATTGGAGGGGCCTTCTTAAGTCATCAAAAAGAGTAACAATAGTTGTTTGGCTGAGATTAGAAAAGTATTCCGTTTAGAAAAGAGAAAGCTAATTGAGGAAAATGAGAAGCAGGGGTAAATGCCAAGATGAACAAAGAAAGCATGGGGACTTGTAGATCCAGTTCATCCTCATAGACTGTATTTAATGGCAAAACCCAGATCCATGACAATATTAGAAGAAGGTTGGGAAAACGCAGACTTGGTGTGTATTTTGTTTTGGCATTTAAAACTTCTAAAAAACTGAGTTAAGTTTCTCTTTTTGTAAAAAAAAAAAAAGTATATTATAATTTTTTAAAAAAGACTTATTGCATCTTTAAGTATATTAGAATGCTTACCAGCAATAAGCTCGTTATTGGTAAGCTGCCCAAGGACAGAAAACACAAAGTAATCTATAGGTCAGCATGCTAAAAATAGTGTGAAATAGATTCCTACAATTTCTTATGTAACTAGTTCATGTAATGATAGGGTTTAGGACTCAGGAAGAAGAAAAGACCAGATCTGAGAAAGAATTAAAATACTGGCAATAATAGCTTCAAAGTGTTCCAGAATTTTTGCTAGCCAGTGCCTTTCCTACAGATTAGATTATTCCAGAAATTCTAATTCAGATATTTGGAACTGCTCACGTAAACCACAATTAAAAAAAGAAAAGAAATGTGTTTTGAAAACACTGCCTCATGCTCAAATTTGTGCAAGGCAGCTTGAAGGGCTGCCAGCAACACTGCTGTTAGCAGTTCTGACTGGCCTCACTTTCTCCTAGACTAGTTCTTCAGATGTGAGAAAAAAATGTAAGCCAAAACCACGAGGATTCATACTTTGCATCCATGCACTTGGGAAAAGTTTGGGTGTCTAAAATGTTGGAAAGGTCAGATAAGGTTGTTCTCATAGAATCCATTCTGGAGGTCATGGGGTCAGAGTGTCTGCACATGTGCACAAACCAACAGGCCCATAAAAGCCTGATAGGAGGCAGCAGTGCCCCATAAAAGGTCACACCCAGCCAGAATTCAACGGCATTTGAAAGGCGTCTGCTATAGAGAAGAAATACGAGACTGACAGCAGCACCGAGGCAGCAGTAGGAACAGCAGAGAGATGGGAACGGAGATTAATCATGGCAAAATGCGGAGCAGAGAGACAGCAGATTCTTCCAAGCGTGAATACTTCTCCACTCAGATATGTCACAAAGTACAAACCGATTGGCCAAGGTCAGGTTGATCTTTGCTAGATCAGGAGAAGCAGTGGCTGAGTTCATCTCATGGCAGATGAAAAACACCTAAGGATTTTTTAATGAGAAAAAATTAAAAAGGGAAAATAATTTGTAGTTCATCAGTACAAATTCTTCTGAAAACACAGGGTAATCACTGAAGTCTTACAGTTAATGCTATTCACTATGGACTAATACTGATTTATAAATATTGGGCTCCAGTATAACAGCAATTGTGAGAATGGCACAGAATCAGACAGCGTTTATGTCTTTTGTACCAAGGGTTGCTATGAGTTTGAACTGACTCAATGTCAGCTAGCAAAAATAACAATATTAGTCCATAGATGGCCAAGTATTCTTTTTTAATGTATACCCTTTGTTTTTCTAGATTTACCATCTTACTGGAGTGACAATATGTACTCATTAAGATACTGGTTTTGTTTTTGAACAAATGTTACAAGACAGCCTCTGAGCAATACAGGCAGCTATGTAAATAGTGTGATATCAAGAAATCCATACAAGGCCACCTTGACAAAAATAACATCCCCAAGTAGCACTCTTAAAGATGATCAGATTAGAGCCCAGGAAACCCCCTGGAGAAGTTCTATTCTGTAGCACATGATGTCACCATGAGTCAAAATCAACTCGAGGACAATGAATTTGGTTTTCTTGTTTATGATTGGCTATGCCCAATAAGACGTAAAAATGGAAGTTGTTATCTGGGTCTTCGGGGAAGATTGATTATAAGAGAGAGAGACAGCTGGGATGTATCTCTCTTGCTCCTTTTCCGTCATAACCGGAACGTGGGCAGTCATCTACTCATGGGCTTCCTATACATTAAGGGAAGGAATTCATTTTTACATCAATGTAGACAGCCAAACACAATTCCTATTAACAAGCTCCCAAAATGGAAGGAATCCGTGTAAAAGAATAAGTTTAAAAAGTAATTTCAAAATTAATATAAAAACATAAATTGCAAGTTCTCCTTCAAATAACCCAGTTTATCTTGACTCCCCCAAAGTACATACCATTAGCCATATATTTAGTATCCTTCTAATCCATTTTCCGTGTATTTACATGTATATGCAAACACATATAAATGTATGGATGTATAGTTACAGATACATATAATATAATCTTATATTTACACACATATTTCTATTGACTATAAATTGAATCATACAATATATAATACATAATTTTCTGCTAATGTTTTACATATGTCAATAATTTCTAGTGAAAGACAAGCGGAAATCCACCTATAGTTGAATAAGTTGGTTTTATTGCTCATTGCAGTGAAGGAAACCACAGACTTTGGAGTGTTCTAGAATAACTTAGTAATAGGGTGCTAGAAAGGACTTGGAGAATTTTTGCTGTTTTTATGTGCGTTTTTGGATTGCTTCAAGGAAATGGGGGCTCTCTCACTCTAAACTGAGTGCTGTCAAGAAGGGTGAATAATCCTATGATTGAATAAATAGCTTAAATAAATTTTGTCTAGAAAAAGGCAAAACTAAAGGAATAGTAAAGCTGTACTTGGTTAAAAAAAGCAAGAATCATTTAAATTAGCTGTATGAGGGAGATGTTTGTTATTTTCATGGTTTATGTAGTGACCTTGAAAATTAGGAAACCCTGGTTGTCATAGTGATAAGTGCTAGGGCCGCTAACCAATAGGTCAGCAGTTTGAATCCACCAGGCGCTCCTTGGAAGCTCCACAGGCAATTCTACTCTGTCCTATAGTGTTACTATGAGTCAGAATCAACTCAGCACAGCAGGTTTAGTTTTTGGTTTTAGACAAAATTAACAAGTAGTCTTGTTTTTTCACTCACTCTTCATGATCATGGACTGACCTTGTCTCATTTTGATGTTCTGTAAGATAGTTTTTCTGTCCAATGTGAGACCTCCAAGGCCTATCTTCTAGGATACAGCAGCTTCTAACTCACTGAGGGGAGGGTATAGGTATAAGGCTGGGATGTCTGGATTAGTTTTCTCTTTTTTTGCAGAGAATCTGTCTAATGAGGAAAAAAAGAAAGATACAAATGAGATGATATAGTGCCTTGGGGACAAAACCCCATCGCCAACAAGTTGATTTTGACTCATAGTAACCATATATGATGGAGTAGAACTGCCCCATGAAGTTTCTGAGGAGCAGTTAGTGGTTTGGAACAGTTGATCTTTTGGTTAGCAGCTAAGATCTTAACCATTGTATCACCATGTCTCTGACACTGGGGATACAGTATTTATAAATTGTTGATGACACACAGAGTTTACATAAGTAGGGGCATAATGCTGTTGATGATTGTAGACTTTATTAGACACATATCAATGTTATTCTGAAATATCCTACACTGGTGAGAAATAAGTACTTATATTTGTGTCTGTATTTATATAACTGTATTTACATTTATATACTTATTTGTTTATCATACATGAAATATCTATATAAACCTAACCAAAATCCTTGGCCATTTAGCTGATTCCAACTCATAGTGGTACCACATGACAGAGTAGAACTGCCCCTTGAGTTTCCAAGGAACAACTGGTGGATTTGAACAGCTGACCTTTTGGTTAGCTGCCAAGCTCTTAACCCTTGTGCCAAGAGGCTCCAGTATACAGATATATCATTTCTACATATTTTTGGAGAAAGCAGTACTCACAAAATATCTATGGACATGTATATATGTACACGCATATACTTTTTTAAAGAAAAATTTATCATTAACTATCACATCCTAGAATCTGCGAAATAGTTACAATGTGTAACTATTTCTTGTCTTGATTGGTCTTTGTTTCAAATGTGTGTAAAAGAAACAAGTAACTGCTGCTCCTAATATCAACATTTTCTAAAAATATGTTAAGCATGTTGTGTCCATCTAAATATTTATCTTTTTTTTTTTAGTAATCTCAATAAGCCATATTTTGGGAAACTTTTTGGGTGGGCAAATAAATACTTGCAAAAATAAAAGCAAAATAACAGTTGAACTGTCCTCGGGTGTTTACAGAGATTCACTTCTTATCTAGCAATCTAAAGGTTTTTAGTCCAAAATGCATGTATTCTGTAATGATTTTCTCTCTAAACTTGGAGGAAGAGAGATTTACCCAAGCATTCAGCCAGATTTCTCGTCTTTCTTTTGGGGGAAGTGGCCCTTTCCAAACTCATTGTGAAACCATGCAGGCTTCTCACATTTCTGGTTTTTCAAGTAAGTTTTATAAGCCATGTCTACAAAGTAATTATGGCATTATCTGAAAGGGAATGTTAGCTTCGTGTTCAATTTAGTTAGGATAACTTGTAATTTCTGGGAAAAGAAAGTCAGAAAAGGAAAGTTATCTTTGAGTGTTTAGATTGAATTTCAGCATTCAAAGGGTAAAATCTTCCACAAATCTATTTAATGGTTTTGAAAGAGGTGTAACATAAGCACAATATTACACCTTCTTAACCTCTTTGTAACTCCTGGAAAGATGCCGCTGAATCATGCAGTTTACACTGAGTCCTTGCTTGAGATGAGTAAGCAGTTATCATCTATGAGTTTAGCAGCCAAAAGGGGACCAAATTCTTTATTTAGTTTCCTTGACCTTGCCAAGTGTTCTATTTACTTTCGTTTTGCAGTCTGTAAACTGAAGTGCTGTCTTAGAGCAGATCACCTAGTGAACCCAACAAAGAGACCCTATGGGCATTGCTGACTCTTCCGAAGGCAGACTGATAAAGCAAGTTGATGTTTAGCACCTGAGCCCCATATACTATTGTTTCCCCTCTTGCTGTCAGGGACTGTTGGCAGTATATGCAGAGTCTACTGAGCCACTCTCTATAGAGAGCGGAGTCAGGATCATAATACTAGTCTGGAGTGAGCTCTGCTGCCCAACACTGGGCACCAACATTGAACTGTCATGGAGTAAAACTAGTTCTCCTAGCCCTGTTTTGTCCATTCTAAATTTGTCCATTCCTCCTGTTTGGTCCAGCACTGAGTGCTCATATTCTCCTTCACTGACTCTTCTCATGGGCTGTGACAAACCGTATCAGCTGAATTTTGGTTGTCTTTGAAGCACCAACCCAGAAAAAGTGTTTTGCAGGTATCTGCTTCAGATTTCATTAAAGTGGAAAAAGAGTCAACCCCCAGGAAAGTTACTGTATAAATCTTGGTTGCAAGAAACAGATGAGACTTATACCGAAATCTACTTTTCCTTTTTCACCAGTGTATACCTATACCATTTAAAACTATATTTGAGTATCATAAGGTTGATATAAAAATGATTTATAAAGCAGATAAATTCTATAGGCCATATAATTGTAGCAGTAATGTTCGCACTATTATTATTGTTATTGGTATTAGTGATACTAGTTGTATTAGAAAAGATATAGTAGGTAAGTTCCTGTTTAAATGGTAACTGACTTTAGGATAGAAAAGTGCCAAGGATTTAACTGCTATTTAACCATTTGCTAATTATTACATTTATTTTAGTTATGTAGAAATATATGGATTTATTATTTTACAGATACTAGGGAAACATTCTGAGAGATACATGCAACATGCAAATCAATACTAATATGAGCCCATGCACATGTAATATAATACATTATACTATGGATTCCATATGTGTTACCATATACATGTAAAGCTAAAGATGAACTAATGTATACTGAAGACAGAACAACTATCATATATATTAATTAGGGATCAATATAGTTCTGTTGCAAAGGGCAAATTATTTATTAGCTTAAATTCCATGATTTCAATATTGTGTAAAAATGTTGAATCAGCCTTGAAAATGCTCACATTCACACATGCTCCTATCCTTCTAGCACGTTATGTTGTACTAACAAGTACTGGTGACTTTAGTAAAAGCAGCTTGGAATAGTCCAGACAACATGAGCATGTACTGTTCCTGATCTGAATATGTCTGTAGAGATGGGAACCTATTTTATAGCTAAATACCTGTGCTACAATTAGAACTCCAGTGTGCATATTTAATTGGTTTTGTGTGTTCACAATCCTGTGATTTGAGGCGCTGAAGAAATTGTCTACAGAGTGAGGCTGTTCTTGTGTCTTTGTTTCATTGAGAATGCAGAACTGACACTATTATGTCTCCGTATTTAACACTCTTTGTGGCATTTGCAGGAGTAATAATGTGTATTGAGTTATCCACAATCCTGTATTCTTTGTGACATTCACCCAGGAATCTGTGAATAAGGAGGGGCAAGAGTGTTAAGAGTTTAAGATAGAATCTGTAGAAAACTGAAAATCGAAGATAATTTTAATTGATGTGAGAAATCTGAAGTTCACTTCGTGGGGGAACTCTGGCTTTACTTCCCAAATTCTTTTATCAGTTGTCTATGGAACACAAATTAATCTGTAGGGTTCGGTATGTAGAGCTGTGGGGAGAATTTCTTGGTTTATGTTAGATACAATTATTTGACCAATTTGAAGGGACCAAGAGAGGGTTTTTGAATTATATTATGTTATTACTTTGCCTAAGTCTTTTGGCCTTTTGGATGAATGAAGTGTGAATGTCTGTAATTTATGTATATCCCCCAAAAAACCCACTGACGTTGAGTCTGATCTGACTTATAGCAATCCTAGAGGTCAGGGTAGAACTATCCTATAGAGTTTCCAGGGACTGCCTGGCATATTGAACTGCCAACCTTTTGGTTAGCAGATGTAGCAACTCATTATGCCATCAGGGTTTCCCATGTACTTATCTATAAAGGAAATTTCCCTCTTGTGGCAACTTTGACAGAGCTCTCAGTTGGATAAAATTAAATTGTTTGCATATGTGCACAGTATCAAAAGAGCAAGATAGAAAATGACAAATGTTCAGTAATTTTTGATATTTATTTTTATATTATAGTAAGTCTCTAGAAGATTTACTGCTTCTTTTTAATCAATCCAGGTTTTTGCATTACATTGATATAGTTTCTATAAGTAGCCATGGTAATAGAAACAAAATAAATGTGCTCCTTAAGGACACATAACATTTCAAAACTTAACTTCTGTTTGCCATTTATTTATCCCTGTAATGATCTAAATGCTTGTCTTAGGATGGGTTCTCTAGAGAAGCAAAACCAGTAAAGTATATAAATATATACAGAGAGAGATTTATATCAAGGAAATGGCTAGTGTGGTTGTAGAGCCTGGAATGTCCTCAGTCTGTGAGCTAGGATAGAAGCTTCTCTTGAATCACATACCCACAGGGGCTGGAAAACACAAGATCAGCAAGTCAGACTGCAGAGGTCTGGTTCACAGCCTGGGAAGACTGACAAATCCCATAATCAGTGGCAGGTGAGATGCTGGCTCAAATTCCAATAACCTGAGCCAGCTGCAGGATCTAGAATGAGCAAAAGCCCACAAGCCTTGCCAGAAAGTCTGCCTATATTGGATGCAGTCTATACTCCCAAGGAAATTCCAGTTTATCTGATTGGCTACTCATACCAGATCCCATCACGGAGGTGATCACCTGATTATGCAACTGCCAAACTGCATCATAACAGTTAAACTACTGAGAATCATGGTGCAGCCAAGTTGACATACAATCTTAATAATAATATTCTACCACTTAACCATTTGTCATCTGCACACATCTCCTTAACTGTACATAATCTCTGAATAAAGACAACTATAAATTCATACTTGTGCCTAACAACACAACTCATAGACATACAACCAAAAACGTATTAGCCCTGTTTACATCTTACATTTTATACAAGAGGACAAAAAATTATTTGATGCACACACAAGGCGGAACTACTCGCATAACAATTACAGTCCTTATTTCTGTAACTGCTCACGTGTTCACAACTGGTATTTAGAACTATTTTTTCCACTATCCCTCCCATATTCCCTTTGCCCTTAGTAAGAAGTTTATCTAGTTGTGGTTCTTTGGCTGGCTGGGTGACACAAACCTTCGTCTCTGAAAGGTCTTGGCCATTAGTAGTCACTGCAGTTTAGTTACTGTAGTTTTCTATTGGACTTCAATCTCAGGCATGGTAATACTAAGAGATGTCCTAAGGGATCTTCTGCAATTCAGACATACTGTACCTCCATTATGTGGTATCAATCAGATTTCTTTTTAGTAAGCAGGATCAATCACACAAATATTCTAACTCCCTTCTTTACTGCTCTATTCATAGGTTTAAAGAGCCCAAAGTGGCCAAGTCGCGTTCTTAACTTCCAGTTCAATAGAATTAGTAATGTGTCTCCAAGTGGGAGCATTCTTCCCTTTGGAACTAAGATCTCTAGACCTGTAGAGCATAGACTCAAAGGGATGGGAAGCAAAAATTTTATGAGTAGGTCACTAGAGGTAATAGTGACTATTGCCACTCTGACTTGCATTCTTTGATTTCCGGACACATGAATCCTGGCTGTGGGAGAAGCAGCATCACATATTGGATGCTGGTTTAGAGTGTATGCATCTCTTGGAGAATATTGTACCAAATCTGCCAAGTATTGTCACCTAGCTGACTTTGTATTTGTGTCTTTATAAGACCATTTTGTCATTCTGTCAAGCCAGTTGTTTCAGAATGATGGAGAACATGGTGAGATGAGTGAAATCCATAAGCATGGGCCTGTTGTCACACTTCATTTGCTGTGAAGTGAGTCCTTTGATACAAGGCATTGCTGAGTGGGATACCATGACAGTGGTTAACGTATTCTGTAAACCCACAGATGGCAGTTTTGTCATAAGCACTGAATGCAGAGAAAGCAAATCCACATCCAGAGTGAGTGTCTTTTCCAGTAACAACAAAATGTTGTTTTTCCATGATGGAAGTAGTCCAATGTAATCAACCTGCCACCAGGTTCCTGGCTCATCACCTCAAGGAATGGTGCCATACTGGTGTCCCAAAGTTGGTCTTAGCTCTTGGCAGACTGGAAGTTCAGCTATGGCAGTAGCTGAGGCAGCCTTTGTGAGTGGAAGTCCATGTTGCTGAGCCCATGCATAACCTCTGTCATTGCTACCACAGCCATTTTGTTCATGATCCCATTGGGCAGTGACAGGAGTTGCTGGGGGAAAACAACCACAGAATCACTGGTTTCTGCAGAACATGTCATCTTATCCACTTGACTGTTAAAGTCCTTGTCTGTGGAAGTCATCCTTTGGTGAGCATTCACATGAAACACAAATATCTTCATTTCTTTGGCTCACTTGGAAAGGTCCATCCACGTATATCTTTCCCATATTTGGGGAATTGTCTTCAATTTTCCAACTGTGTTCCTTCAAAGTACTTGACTATCCAGCTAAACTATTGGTCACAGCCCATGAATCACTAAATAATCATACTTTTGGCCATTTCTCCTTCCAAGGAAAGAAGACAACTCAGGTACACTGCTTAAAGTTCTGCCAATTGAGAGAATTTCCCTTCACCACTCTCCCCGAGGGAGGTCTCGAAACGGGCTGTAATGCTGCTACCGTCCATTTTTGAGTGGTGCCTGCATATGGCTCAGAACCATCTGTTAACCAGAAGCAAGTTTTCTATTTCTCAGTCAACTGATTGTAAGGGACTCTCTTTGAGACCCTAAGTATAGACTTGGAGATAGAGGTAATGTGACAAAAGTGAAAACTGTAAGCATTTGGGTCACTTCTTCATGAAACTTATTCATGATTTCAGATACTGCTGGGGCTTGATCTTTTATGTACCACTTCCATTTAATGATGGAGTGCTGCCTTGGGTGTCCTGTTTTATGACTCTGTGGATTAGACAACATCTAGTTCATGATTGGGAGCTTAGGACTCATATGACTCTACTAAGGCCCAGTAACAAGCCAAAATCTGTTTCTCAAAAGGAGAGTAGTTATCTGTGGAAGACAGCAGGGCTTTGCTCCCAATTCCTAAGAGTCTGTGCTATAATTCACTAATAGGGTTGGCCAAAGAATCCAAGCAACATCTCTATGCACCAGTGACACCTAAAACACCATTGGAATTGATGCTTGCACAGCAGCCTGAAAGTGCTGAGGAGATTTTTTCTTGTTTTGAGTCTCACTCAAAACTAGCAGCTTTTCAGGTTTCTTGATAAACAGGCAAAAGTTGCCTGGGATTTGTTGCCTCAAGAATCCAAAGAGGCCCTCTAGATATTGTGACACCTTTTTTGGTTGTGAGATGGGCCAGGTGCAACAACTTATCCTTCAGTTTAGAAGGAATATCTCAATACACTTCACACAACCCTTGTTATGAAGTGAATTGTGTCCTCCCCAAAATATGGGTAGCAGTTGCTTGAACCATGATCCCAGGTATTGTATGATGTTCCTATGTGTTGTAAATCTTTTATGAAGTTAATGAGGGAGGATGGGTAGCAGTTGTGTTGGTGGGGCAAGACTCAAGCTGTAAGATTGTATCTTGAGGCAACATTTTGGGATATAAGGGAAACAAGCAGAGGATAGGGGACTTCTTATTACCAAGAAAGCAATGTCACGAGGACAGTGTGTCCTTTGGAAAAGATCCAGAGTCCCTGTGCCTCAGAAGCTCCCAGTCCAGAGGAAGATTGGACAACAAGAACCTTCCTCTAGAGCCAACCGTAGACTTCTCCTGGAGCTAATGCCCTGAATTTGGACTTGCGGCTTACTCAACTGTGACAGAATAAAATTTCTCTTTGCTAAAGCCATCCAATCTTGGTATTTCTGTTACAGAAGTACCAGACACCACTCAATTTCACTGACTTAAAACAGTGTAATTTTATTCCAATTAGTTTCCCACCCTCTAGCATACAAATGGAAACCCTGGTAGTGGAGTAGTTAAGTGGTATGGCTGCATTTTTAGGTTGGCATTTTTAATCTACTAATCTATCTCTATTGCAGATGATATGATCTTATACACAAGAAACCGTAAAAATACCACATGTAATTATTAGAACTAATAGAAGAGTTCAGCAAAGAATTTGGATACAAGACAAACATACAAAAGTTAGTTGGATTCCTTCGCAACAACAAAGAGAACATCGAAGAAGAAATCACCAAATCCATATCATTTACAATTGCCCTAAAGAAGGTAAACTACTTAGGAATCCATCCAACCAGAAATGTAAAAGACCTCTACAAAGAAAATTACAAGACACTCCTGGAAGAAACCAAAGGAGACCTATATAAGTGGAGAAAACTACTTTACTCATGGATTGGACAATTCAGCATTGTGAAAATGTCTATTCTACACAAAGTGATCTCTAGATATAACACAATGTCAGTACATACACTAAATTATAACATATGGCTGGAGACTTGATGTAACTCTGTGGTAGGATACGGAAGGTGTATTGTTGGCCTTGCCAGCTGAAGGCAACCTACTTCTGTTGATCTGTTGAAACAGGTATGGAAAAAAAGGCATTGGACAGATCAACAGCTGCATACCAAATACAGTCCAGGGAGTGCTTTTCCAGAAGAAAAGCTATGTTTAGCACAGTGTTGTCTTATGGGTAGTGACCAGCTTAGGATGGCAGGAGGTCCATAGCCCTGCCTACTTTGAACTACGCCATAGCATCTGGGGACTGCCGAAGAAGTGCTTCTGTCAGCAGCTGGAAGGTGGGGCTTGCTGCACCTGACAGCCTGACAGATTTTTGGAAGCTGTAAGATAGCCTTTAGCTTTTTAAAAATAAGACTGTCTGGAGAATTAACTGCTGAGCAGTTCAACAGCATCTCTTCCAGCCTTTACTGACCCAAATCATAGGGTAGGTTGATAGACCCCCGCCAAGCCAAGCCAAGTGCCGTCGAGTCAGATCCGACTCATGGCGACCCTCCAGTGACTCCATAAATTGGGCAGTGTCTTTGCCAGCCAGGAGGCAGAGCTTGCCACGGCAGATGGTCTACTGGGGCCAGTAACTAGAGTACAGAGAGGTGGCTAGTGACCAACTGTCTTTTAAGAAAAACACCTTAGCTCCTGTTAAGGCAGCACCACAGAAACTAAGCCTATAGGTGGCCCGAAGGCAACAGACCTTTGCTAAGCATTTAAAGAAACAGCCCACCATGGCTCCAGAAAACTCCCACAATAAAGAATCAAAAAACTTCTCAGATGAAGAAGCCTTTCTGAAACTATCAGAGGTCAAGTACAAAAGAATGTTATATAGACCTCCCTCAGATATTAAACAAGGCATAGCACATCACAATGAAAAATTAAGCAGGCTATTTGAACTGATGGAATATCACCGTTCTGAAATCCAGCAGATCAACAAAAAAAATTACAGAATTATACAATTCAATTAAAAACCAAAAGAGCAGAATTGAGCAACTGGAAGTCAGACTTAGTGACCTTGAGGATAGACCAACTGAAACCAGCATTTATGAGAAATTGGAAAAAAGAAATGAGAAAAGTGAAGAAGAGTTAAGAAATATATGGGACTCTATCAAGAGGAATAATCTATGAATTATTGGAGTTCCTGAACAAAGATGGGTAGCTGAAAACACAGAGAGTATTGTTTTTGAGTTGCTGACGAAAACTTCCCAGAAATTATGAAAGAAGAGGACATAAATATCCCTAACACCACATAAACTACATCCGAAAAGGAAAACACCAAGACATATTATAATCAAGCTTAATAAAGTGAAACATAAGCAGAAACTCTTAAAGGTAGTGAAATTCAGACCAAAGCTAACATTCACAGGGAATCCCTGCAGGCTTTCATCTGACTTGTCAGCAGAAACCATGTCAGCAAGGAGGCAGTAGGATGACACATTCAAAAGCTTGAAGTAGAAAAACTTCCAACCTGAATTATATATCCTGTAATACTATCTTTCAAATATGACAATGAAACTAAGACATTCACAGATAAACAGAGGCTTAGAAACTTTATAAAAACAAAATGAAAACTACAAGAAATATTGAAAGAAGCTCTTTACTTAGAAAAACAAAACCGCTAAGTGTATATTTAAGGAGTCAATGTGGGACCCAATATCCAGAAACTTACTCAGTTAGGAAAGTCACAAAACTCAATCAAAGCTAGAATATTAAAAGAAGGGAACCAGTGATCATATCATGAAAACTGTGATGCTATCACATTAAAAGAGGGATATACTACAGTAATTACAGTCCTTTCAGATGGAGAGGAAGTTAATAAGATATGTAGAAGTTAAAATTGGGTTTAAACTTAGAATATCAAGGGGGATAATAGGGGTAGCTGCAAAGCACAATAACAATGTAACATGTGAAAACAGGAAACGTAATACAGGAGTCTCAACAAACACCACACCTACACTGAAAAAGATGAAAAGTCTATCCATAAAGAAGAATGGTCCAGAACAGAATACTAAGAGTGACAGAGAAAACACTAACACAACACAAAAATAAATACATCAAAATGACAGCACTAAACACATACCTATCAATAATTACACTGAATGTAAACAGACTGAATGTTTCAGTAAAGACATAGTAAGGAGACGAGTCACATCTTGGATCAAAAGACATGACTTGTCTATGTGTTGCTTACAAGAAACATACCTTAGACTTATATGAACAAACTGAAAGTTAAAGAATGGAATGATATATACCAAGTTAACAACATACAAAAAGAGCAGGTGTGGCAATATTAATCTCACATAAAATAGATTTTAATGTAAAATCCACCATCATGGACAAGGATAGTCACTATTTATTGCTGAAAGGTTCAATACACAAGCAGGACTTGACAATATTATTTATGCACCCAATACCAGAGCATCTAAATACATAGAACAAACACTGACTACACTGAAAAATGCAATAGATCACTCCACAGTAACAGTTGGAGACTTCAACACTTCACTTTCAGTAATGGACAAATCATCTAGAAAAACGCTTAGTAATACACAGAAGATGTTATCGCAACAATTAACCATTTAGTCCTCATTGACATATAGAGAACTTTTCACCCATCAACAGGTAAGTACACCTTCTCATCCAATGCACATGGAAAATTTTCTAGAATAGACCATGTCTTAGGACATAAAGCAAATATCAACAAAATCTAAACCAGTGAATTATTGCAAAGCATCTTCTCGGATCATAAAGCCTTAAAAGTCAAAATCAATAGCAGAAAAAATAAAACAGAAAGTGAAATTCATGGAAACTGAACATACCTTACTCAAAAAGCCATGGGTTACAGAAGAAATCAAAGATGAAATAAATTTATGAATTCAAATGAGAATGAAAACACTGCCTACCAGAACCAATGGGATACAGCGAAAGTAGTGCTCAAGGTCAATTTATCTCTATAAATGCACACATCTGGAAGGAAGAAAGAACTCAAACCAAAGAACCCTACAGCTTGAATAGGTAGAGAGCAACAGAGGAATCCCTCAGGCACTAGAAGAAAACAGATCATAAAGATCAGAGCAGAACTAAATGAAATACAGATAGAAGAATAACTGAAAAATATTACAAAAGCAAAAGCTGATTTTTCGGAAACATCAACAAAATTGACAAACCATTGGCTAAACTTACTAAAGAAAGATAGGAAAGAAAACAAATACCTCAGATAAATGAGACAGGAGATGTCACAAGAGACCCAACTGAAATTAAAAGTATCATAACAGAATACTACAAAAGACTGTACTCTTAACAAATTTGAAAACCTAGAGGAAATGGACAAATTCCTACATTCATATCACCTACCAAAATTATTACAAGGAGAAACAGAACAACTTAATAAACCCATCACACATTGAAAAACTCATCAGAAAAAACTACCAACCAAAAAAAGCCCTGGCCCAGATGGTTTCACCACAGAATTCTACCAAGCTTTTAGAGAAGAGTTAACTCCAGTACTACTGAGACTATTTAACAGTATAGGAAGGGATGGAATACTCCCAAATTCATTCTATGAAACCAGCATAACCCTGATACCAAAGCCTGTGAAAGATCCAACAAAAAAGGAGAATTACAGACCAGTATCACTTATGAACCAAAATGCAAAAATCTTCAACAAAATCCTTTCCAGTAGAATTCAACAAAATATCCAAAAAATAATTCATCATGACCAAGTTGGATTCATACCAGGGATGCAAGGCTGGTTCAACATGAGAAAAACAATTGATGTGATCAACCACATAAATAACACAAAAGACAAGAATCACCAGATTTTGTCAATTGAAGCAGAAAAGGCATTTGACAAAGTCTAACATCCATTCATGCTAAAAACTGTCAGCAAAATAAGAGTAGAAGAGAAATTCCTCAAAACAGTTTTTGAGGCATCTAACACAAAGCCAACTGCTTACATCATGCTGAATGGAGAAAGACTGAAAGAATTCCCCTTAAGAACGGGAACTAGACAAGAATGCCTACTCTCACCATTTCCATTCGACAGTGTACTAGAAGTTCTGGCTTGAGCAATTAGACAAGACAAAGAAATAAAGGGCATCGCATTGGCAAAAGAAGTAAAAATCTCCCTATTTCCAGATAATGTGACTGCATACACAAAGAATCCATAGGTAAACTACTGGAACTAATTGAAGAGTTTAGCAAAGTATTAGGGTACAAGATAAACATAAGTAAATCAATAGGATTCCCTTATACCACCAAAGAGATCATTAAAGAAGAAATCACCAAATCAATACCATTTACTATAGACCCTAAGAAGGTAAAATACCTAGGAAAAATCTAACTAGAGAAATAAGAGACCTATACAAAGAGAACTATAAGACCTTACTGCAGTAAACTAAGGGAGGCTTACATAAATGGACAAACCTACCCTGCTCACGGATAGGAAGATTTAACGTTGTGAAAATGTCTATCTTACTCCAAGTGATCCACACATACAATGCAATTTCAATAAAAAATTTCAGTTGCATTTTTTAATGAGATGGAGGAACAAATTACCAACTTTGCAAAGGGAAGAAACCCCAGATAAGCAAAGCACTACTGAAGAAGAGGAACACAGTGGAAGGCCTCACACTACCTAACCTTAGAACCTATTACACTGCCAGATTAGTCAAAACAGTCTGATACTGGTACAAAAGGAGACATATAGACCAGTGGAACACAGTTGAGACCCCAGAGATGCCACAATCTCTTATGGACAGTTATATTTGAGAAAGGCCTTAAGATTTTAAACTGGGATAAAAAACAGTCTGTTTAACAAATGGTGCTGGCACAATTGGATATCCATCTGCAAAAAATTCATATAAGACCCATATCTCACACCTTAAACAAAAACTAACTCAAATTGGATCAAAGACCTAAACATCAAACCTAAAACAATAAAGATTATGAAAGAAACAATGTGCTCAACAATGGAAGTTTTAATACACAATTTAGACTTCAAAGTCTGACAAAGCACAATCAACAGAAGAGTAAATAGACAAAAAGGGAACTACTAAGAATCAAACACATTTGTTCATCCAATGACTTTATCAAAAGAACAAAATGACCACCTACAGAATGGGAAAAAATATTTGGAATCTACATGTTGGACCAATGTCTGATCTCTGTAATCTACAAGGTTACTGCAAAATACCAACAAAATAACCAAATTAAGCAATGGACATGAGAGATGGACAGACACTTCACTAAAGAGGACATCCAGGCAGCCAAAAGACACATGAGGAAATTCTGATGATCATTAGCTATTAAAGAAATCCACAAAAGAACTACAATGAGATGTTATCTCACCCCAATTAGATTGGTCATGATCCAACAAATTCTGGAGAGGCTGTGCAGAGATGGGAACTCCCCTACACTGCTGATGGCTTTGCAAAATGGTACAACCCCTTTGGAAAGCAATCTTGTTCTTCCTTAAAAAGCTGGAAATAGATATGCCATTTGATTCAGTAATTTCACTGCTCAGAATATATTCTACAGAATCAAGGGCAGTCACACAATCAGATACATGCACACGAATGTTTATTGCAGCACAGTCTATAACAGCAAAAAGATAGAATCAACCCAGATGCCCAACAACAGATGAGTGGATAAACAAACTATGGTACATATACTCAATGGAACACTGTGCAATGATAAAGAATAATGATGATTCCAGGAAACATCTCATAACCTAGTTTCAGTTGGAAGACATGTTGAGTGAAATCAGTTAGCGGCACAAGGACAAATATTGTATGAGACCCCTACTATAAGGACTTAAAAACAGATTCATGTACAGAAGAAAAGACACTGTGATGGCTGCAAGGGAGGGGAGGTCAGGAGAGGGCTGGTCATAGATTAGATAGCTGATAGAAATTTGGTTAGGTGAAAGCAGTGACAGCACACAGTTAGAAGAAAGGTCAACAAGAATTCAATGTAAATGGAAAACTCTTCTAATCCTAACCCAATAGTGCAAGAATAGCGGTGGTGGGGTCTGGGGACCATGCTCTCAAGGAACATCAAGGCCAGTTGGCATTACTAGCCCACTGCTAAGAGAGTCTTCTGCACCCCATATTGGTAAATGGCATCTAGAGTCTTAACAGCTAGCAACCTGCCATCTGAGGTACACCAGATGGTCCGAACTCTGCTGGAATAGATTATCACCAAGGACAACAAAGACATGAGGGAAAAAGAGGCCAGAAGACAGAAAGACCCATGTGAATGGGTGACTGTATCAGCATGTGACCAGAAGAACCACATGGTGCCTGGCCACCACCAAGACAGCCATGATGGGTCACACAATGCCAAGTGCCAGTGGCAACTCAAGAAAAAGAAAGGTGTAGCCTGAGAACTCCACTAAAAGACTGCAATTGATGGTCTGGTGACCTGGGGGTTCCATGTGAGCATGGCCCCTAGACCTGCTGCTGCCTCTGGCCGGAAAACATTACTGAGATGAACTCTTCAGACAGGAATGGATTGGACTCAGGGACACAATGTGACCATATGGTTTGCACACTTTAAGGCTCTGTGCATCTACAGAATGCTGTCTTACTGACCTCTTACTAGGAGGGAGAGGAGAGGGTGAAGAAGAGGGCACAGGAGATTGTTAAGAGGATATGAATGGAAATGAGGAGCATAGAATGGAAAAGAAGAGTGTGCTGCCACTGGGCAAGGAGAGCAGAAGGAGCTACAGATAGGCGGGCATGCAAATTTAATTTGGATTGTGTATTTTCACACAATCACAATAAAAAAATAAATAAGTCTGATTATTTGATTTTTCCCCAAAACAATGACTCTCATAAAATGCTGTAGATTCCTTTGGGGAAGGCTAGAAGAAAATTTAGTGGTATAAATTTTTGGCAGTGTAGTCAAGTCCTTTTTAAGGGGGCCTGGCTCTTTCTTCATTCAACAGGTTGCAGGTCTTTAAGCTCACTCAAATCTGCAAATTAACAGAGGGGTTGAAACTCTCTCTTCTGGCAATTTGATTAGACTATTCTTTAGTTGACCTAGAATTCTTCTGCTTCTACAGACAAAATACATACTTGGTAGAGTTCCTATCTATTTAACTCCTAGTGACACCATGACTCAGTAGACAACACCGTTTAACTCCATACAGGTCAGACTACGCTGATCACTGCTTTGACTCTGATCTCCACTATGGTAGCCATGCCTACCTTGTGTTTCTCAAGTGAGTACCTCCACTTGGCCCCTACCGCCATGGGGTCTGATCTTCCCTGTTGTAGTTAGGTGGCATAATTCAGACAGTGCAGCTCCTATTGTCGAATCTAACTTACATAAAATATTGAATCACAGCAGTCTTCAACGATGCTGGGGCTCCTTTACAAATTTGTTCCTCAGAGTTGTGAGTTGTGGTGTGGCAAAAGGTGTGCCCTCTGGGTATTCCATGTTTGGGCCTAACCTGATAAATCTGTAACATTCCAATTTCCCTAAGTCTTTGGATGCTTCTACAGTATACCAAGGCATGTCTGGTATTTAACATGATTTAGTGTACGCCACCATGTACTTTGTGCGGCAGCAGCTAAAACAAATAAACTATTAGATCTTTTCTAACATCTCAAGCTAAAACATTAAAGAATCTGTGCTTAGAGGGCCTATGTCAATAAACTCAGACAGAGCTATCTTTGTGTTCCTTGCTTCATTATCCCACACCTTAAGTAGCCATTCCCATGTATATTGAATGTACATAATAGAAAAATCAAAAGTATTTTGGCTTGTAGTAAACTTTCTCCTGGATCATTCTCTGTGCTTTTTGGGACTCCCTGGGACTTACATCTATTTACAGGCCTGGAAGACAAAACTGGTGATAGGAATGTGTTTTGAGAACATTCAGCATCATCTTGTAAGGTATCTGCCTTAGGTTATGCCCCAGACAATGACTCAGACAGTCTTCAGAAGTAGTTGGTTAAGCTAATTGGTTATGGGTAGAGTGGTCATGGTTTTACTGGAGAGGATGGCTTAGCAGAGAAAGATGGAGTGGTGCCTTCAGATGTGAGTTGAAAGGCCTAATTCTGTCGACAGGAGTGAACTCGATGTAATTTAGGGACTTGATGTTCCCAGTTTCCTGATTATCTGTCCATATATCCCCATCCCAAGTTTCAAGATTCCATTTCTTTCCAATCAGTGCCCTCACTTTTAACTTCAGACACAATTTGGGGTTGGAAATTAAGTTGGCATTGTAATTCACCCACTTTTATGATAATACTCTGAGTTTGATTTTTGGCAGTATCAGCTCCGTTACTACAAGAAATAAGGCTTTCTTTCAAGGCACGAGTGGAAACCTTGAGGTCATTTATGTGGTATTTGAGTTTTGATTCTGAGGTCCTGAGCTTATACTTCTCGTCCACCACCTTGTCTAGCCTTAGAACTAACCAACCAGCTTTCTTATACTTTTCATTGTGACAAAATTGTAGAAAGGTATCAAGCATGCAATGGCCCCAGACACTCTCACCAATTCTTGATCTGTTGGTGGTGGTATTTTGTATATGTCTCTTGCTTCCTCACACTGTGAATTAGAAATGCCCTCCTTACCAGTGGAAGCAGAGTCATCAACATATTTAAGACTAACCACACTACAGAATTTTGTTCCCCTAGAACCCCTCTTGGTATCAAATGTCAGACTGGCTTCTTCAGAGGAGCAAAGTAAGTAAACTGTATAAATATGAGTATTGCTGCAGCTGCTTTTGAATGATTTTCAGCAAAAAATTGCTTATGGTGATATTAACTATATTGTCCAATAATTTCCACATTTAGTGGGACAACCTTTCTTGGGAATAGGCGTAATTAGATCTTTTCTTGTTGGTTGACCAAGCAGCTGTCTTTCAAATTTCTTGGCCTAGATGAGTGAAAACTTCCAGTGCTACATCTGTTCATTGAAACAGCTCAGTTGGTATTCTTCCTATTTGTGGAGTCTTGCTTTTTGCCAGTGTCTTCAGTGTAGTTTGGACTTCTTCCTACCACACCATTGGCACCTCTCATGTGGTACCTCCTGAAATGGATGAATGTCAACCAATTTGTTTTTATACTGTGGCTGAGTGTATTCCTTCCATATCCTTTTGATGCTTCCTCTGTTGTTTAATATTTTCTGCATAGAATACTTCAATATTACAATTTGAGGCTTGACTTTTTTCTTCAGTGCTTTTAGTTTGAGAAATGCAGAGCATGTTCTTTGCATTTGTTTTTTTTTATCTCTGGTTCTTCACACGTATCATTACAGTATTTTGTCTTCTCAGTTAACCTTTTGAAATCTTCTGTTCAGCTCTTTTAATTTGTCTTTCCTTCCTTCAGCTTTATTTACTCAATATTCAAGAGCAAGTTTCAGAGACTCTTCTGATATCCATTTTGGTCTTTTCTGTCCTTTTAATGACTTGTTGCCTTTTCCATCTATGATATCCTTGATGTCATTCCACAACTTGTCTGGTCTTGGATCATTAGTGTTCAATGCATCAAATGTATTCTTAAGATGGTCTCTAAATTCAGGTGAGGTATACTTGAGATCGTACTTTGGTTTTATCTACAGAGAGAGTAAAGAAAGAATAAGATTTATATCAAGGAAGTGGCTCACATGGTTTTAGAGGTGGGAATGTCCCCAATCAGTGGGTCAGGCTAGAAGTTTCTCCAGATTCATATACTTGCAGAGGCTGATGATTTCAATATCAGCAAGTCAGAGTGCAGGGCTCTGTATTGGATGTAAGCCACACTCCCAGGGAAACTCCTTTTCATCTGCTGGCGACTCAAACAGTCCATCATGAAAGGGATCACATTATATCAGATCTTACCATGGAGGTGACCACATCATTAATATGACTGCCAAAATACATAATTATAGTCAGACCACTGAGAATCATGGCACAGACAAGCTGACACACAACCTTAACAATCACAGTACTATGTAAGATTGACCTTTACATCGACTTGTATTACTTGAGTGAAGAAGTGTCTCTAGTCTCTGTGCCTTTACTAGTTCACTTTTTTGTAGTGTCCAAAATACAGTAGTTTTGTAATGTTCTTTGTAAAATTTTACTTGCCATATGGATAAACACCATAGATTTTTTTCCCCCTAAAATGAAGATTTATTTTTTCTGAAGAGGGGGTAGCTGTGTTATAAATCAATTGAAGACAAGGAAAGCAAGCATTTAATAACTCAAAATTGTATTGTTTTAAATTTTAAGCTTCACATTCCTTCAGAGTACCTTAGGAAAATTTTAAGACTCAATTAAATGCATCTTAAATGAACACTATAAAGAAGATATTCAGCTTATAAACCAGTCATTGTGATGGCAGCAAACAGACAGCACCTTCAAAAGGTTTAACTGGTGGGTTTTTAATCAAGAGATTAATTATGGAAAGAATTTGGGACAGGGTTAAGGAAACCAACAAGAATGGTGAAGCATCTGGGACTATAGCCAGAATACTACTGAGAAGCAAGAATGTTCAGACTTTGTTTCACATATTTGGATATGTTATCCAGAGAGATAAGTCCTTGAAGAAAGACATCATTCTTGATAAAGTAGAGGGTCAGTTAAAAAGAGGGATGCCCTCAAAGAGATAGACTGACACAGTAACTGCAACAATGAGCTCAAGTATGACTGTGATTGTGAAGGTGGCTCAGGACTTGGCAGTGTTTCATGGTATTGTACATCTGGCTGTGATGGATCACAACTGACTGGACAGCATCTAACAACAACAACAGCAGCAGCAGCAACATATTTTAAGGATTCCAACACATATTTTAACCCATTGCTGTTGAGTTGATTTCTAGTCATAGACACCCTGTAGGAAAAAGTAGAACTGTCCAATAAGATTTCTAGGGCTGTAATTCTTATGGAAACAGACTGCCACTCCTTTCTTCTATGGAGTAGTTGGTAGGTTCAAACTGCAGATCTTTCATTTGGCAGCCTAGCATTTAAACATTGCAACACTAGGGCCCCTTAACATATATTTGTTGTTGTTGTTAGGTACTGTCTACTTGGTTCCCACTCATAAGGTCCCTATGTGCAACACAATGAAACACTGTCTGGTCCTGTGACATCCTCACCAACTGTTGTTATGCTTGAGCCCAGTGTTGCAGCTCCTGTGTTCATCCACGTCACTGAAGATCTTCTCTTCTTCACTGACCTTCTGCTTTACCAAACAAGAAGTCCTTCTCCAGGGATTGATGTTCCCTGATAACATCCAAAGTGTATGTGACGTAGTCTCACCATCTCTAAAAAGTATCCTGGTTGTATTTTTTTCAAGACATATTTCTTCATTTTTTCTGACAGTTCATGAAACATTTAGTACCCTTCTCCAACACCACAATTTGAAGGCACCAATTTTTCTGCCATCTTCCTTGTTCATTGCCTACCTTTCACATGCATATAAAGCAATGGAAAATACCATAGTTTAGGTCAGGAGCACCATAGTCTTCAAGGTGACACCTTTGCTCTTTAAAACTTTAAAGAAGTCTTTTGCAGCAGATTTGCCCATTGCCATGTGTCTTTTGATTTCTTGACTGCTGCTTCAATGGGTGTTGATTGTGAATACAAGTAAAATGAAACATACTTTTGGGAAACACAGCTCAGTTCATAATGGGACCCTTGTGGTTACACTGGCCCTATACGTATAGTGCAAGATAATCTCTTCAAGATCCCTCATTTAATTATATCAACAAAACCCTTTTGCCATGTTAGTTGTTGTATTTACAGGTTCTGGGAGTTAGGATGTGAGCCTGGTTGGAGGTTATTTTTCTGTCTACTTGAGACCTAACTAGCTATGGATATGAATGAAGTCAATGCTATAGAAAGGTAGAGACTATTTTTTACACAGTGTATAACTAAGAAGGAATTTTTCTTATTCTTTGAAAAGTATTGTTTTTGTTTTGTTTTTTACAGAATACAAAAAATGTTATACGGTTTTCTTAGTCATCTTAGTACTGTTATAAGAAAAATACCACAAATGGATGGCTTTAAAAAGATAAATTTTATTCTGTCACAGTCCAGTAGGCTACAAGTCCAAATTCAGGGCATCAGCTCCAGGGAAAGTCTTTTTCTGCTGCCTCTGGAAGAAGATCTTTTTCATCAATCTTCCCTGAATGGGAGCTTCTGAGGCATAGGGAACTTGGATACTTTCCAAAGGACATACTCTGCTCCTGGCACTGCTTCTTGCTAGTATGACATCCCCAAATCTCTACAGCTTCCCCTTCCTTTATTTCCCAAGAAATTTTCTCAAGGCACAATACACTCTTAAACTGAATCTTACTCCACCAACATTAACTGCCACCCATCCTCCCTCGACAACTTCATAGAGGTAGAATTTACAACATGAAAGAACTTCACACAATACTAGGAATCATGGCTCAGTCAAATTTATACACACATTTTTGGGGGGACACAATTCAATCCATGACATTAGTGTTCCACTTAACCTTAACACTGGGGAGCCCTGGTGGCACAGAGCTTAAGAGCTACAGTTGCTAACCAAAAGGCCAGCAGTTAAAATTCACCAGAAGTTTCTGGGAAACCATGTTTGAATGCCTTCTGAATTTTCGGGCTTCCAGATTCGCTTCTCAAATCTCATGGCAGGAGTACTTTGATATATTCATGGATAAACTACTTAGAAACATGTTAAAAATAATGAAGGTTTTTTGAGGAATTTTCATATATCATTTTCTCAATAACCCTGTAAGAAATGTACTGTTATTAACTAGATTTCAAAAATAATGAAACAGAAGCATTATTAAGTAGCCTTTTGGGTATGTTGATTATCATTTTTCGCTTGCTTCCCCAGACCCATATTCCACCCTTCTGTGCTGCTCTCTTCAAACTGCATCATTGAAGCTTCCTTTTTCTCTAGCTTCCAGGTGGTTTCAACTAGTGGAAGGTATCAACCAGAGTCATAAAGACGAGAGAAGGAAAGTTAGGGTTATTTTTTCCCTACTGTACTGCTCCTTCTTGCCTTGATCCCTAGAGAGTGTGCTTCCCTTTTAGCTATTTATGGCTCCCATTGGGTGCTATTTCCACTCTCATCAAATTTGAGTAACAGTGTTTGTTGAATTCTTGGAGTCAATGATGCTTTTTCCAATTTTCCAGTCTGTGGGATCCTAACTGTCACCTGTTGCTTCTCTTAAACTCCCTACACCTTTGCAAAGAATCTTTCATGAAACATTTTCAGTTAAATCTCTTTGAATGCATAAACCCTCTTTCACTCTTTTGAGACAGTTAAAAGTTATTAATTATTTCAATATATCAACTTTAATAAATACATATTCCCTAATAAAATGAGTTTATAATCTGAAATAAATTAGTTGCGTTTAGTCAATTGCTTATATATTTGATTTTAATTATTATTTTTAAAAACTCATTCATTTTCATATTAGGGCATAACATACCTTCTATTGCATATAAAGGGTATATTATGTAACAAATCCATCAGTAAATATGAGATGAGTTCATCTTTGTTATTATTCAGTCATCACTGAGCTTTACTCAGTTCATCTGTCATGCTCTGATTGATTCTTTGCGCTGAGTTTGGGTTAGATTTATTAACACTGGAAACTCATCAAATTGTCCCTCAGAAAATTTTACGCACTGCAGTAGACTTTTGCCATTTTATGTGTTTCTTTTCACCATTGAATAAATGATGCTGATGTCTGTTTCCTTGACAATGAGGTAGGGTGAGCACTGAAATGATGCAGCATTCATGTCAGGTGTACTCATAAAGTGAGTTGTTCAGAGGAAACAGAGCAAACTTGTCTTTTGAAAACAAAGATGCTAGTGAAAGAATTTCACATTGCCTTAGCTTCCATGGAGCCCAGTGAGTAGGTATACACGATATTAAACAGTGGCCTATCATATTTTTGCATTTGTTTTCCCTCTAGTTATTCTTAAGTCACACATATTCTGCAGAGAAACTATTAAACAACTCAGGGAGCGTCAAAACAAGATGGAAGGAATGCACAGTCATTATACCAGAAGTAACTGGTCGATGTTCAGCCCTTTGAAGAGGTAGCATATGATCAGGAACCAGTAGTACTGAAGGAAGAAATTGAAACTTCATTGAAGGCATTAGCAAAATACAAGGCTCCAGGAATTGATGGAATATCAATTGAGATATTTCAACACATAGATGCAGTGCCGGAAGTGTTCACTCATCCATGCCAAGAAATTTGGAGGAGAGCTACCTGGCCAACTGACTGAAAGATATACATATTTATCCATTCAAAAAAAAGGTGATCCAAATAAATTTGCAGATTACTGAATAATGGCATTGATATCACATGCCAGTAAAATTTTGTACACTATCATTCAAAAGCGACTACACCAGTATATTGACAAGGAACTGCCAGAAATTCAAGCTGGGTTCAGAAGAAGACGTGGAACCAGGGTTATCATCACTGATGTCAGATGGATCTTGGCTGAAAGCAAAGAATACCAGCAAGATGTTTACTTGTGTTTCATTTACTATTCAAAAGTGTTCAACTGTGTGGATCATATTAAATTCTGGCTAACATTGTGGAGACCACGAATACCAGAATACCTAATTGTGCTCTTAAGGAATCTGTATATGAATCAAGAGGTAGCTGTGTGAACAGAACAAGAGGACACTGCATGGTTTACAGTCAGGAAAGGCATGCGTCAGGGTTGTATCCTTTCACCATATCTTTTTAATCTGTATGCTAAGCAAATAATCTGAGAAGCTGCATTATACAAAGAAGAATGAGGCATCAGGATTAGAGGAAGACTCATTAACAACCTGTGTTACATAGATGATGCAACCCTACTTGCTGGAAATGAAGAAGACTTGACACTTACTGATGAAGATCAAGGACCACAGCCTTCAATATGGATTGCACTTCAACATCAGGAAAACAAAAATCCTCACAGCTGGATCAGTAAGCAATATTGTCATAAATGGAGAAAGGATTGAGGTTGTCAAGGATTTCACTTTACTTGGGTCTGCAATAAGTGCCTATGGCAGCAGCAGTCAAGAAATCAAAAGATGCATTGCACTGAGAAAATCTACTGCAAAGGACCTTTTTAAAGTGTTCAAACATAAGGATATCACCTTGAAGACTAAAATGTACCCAACCCAAGCCATGGTATTTTCAACTGCATCATATTCATGTGAAAGCTGGACAATGAACAAATAAGACAGAAAAGAATTGATGCATTTGAATTCTGGTGTTGGAGAAGAATGCTGAATGTACCGTAGACCACCAAAAGAACAAACAGATCTATTCTGGAAGAAGTACAACCAGAGCACTCCTTGGAAGCAAAGATGGCAAGACTGAATCTTACGTACTTTGGACATGTTGTCAGGAAAGATCAGTCCCTGGAAAAGGACCTCATGCTTGGTAAAGTGGGGGATTAGTGAAAAAGAGGAAGACCCTCAAGGAGATGGGTTGACACAGTGGCCACAACAATGGCCTTAAGCCATTGGCCTTAAGTTGTGGACATGGTGCAAGACCGGGCACTGTTTTGCTTTGTGTTCATAGGGTTGCTATGAGTCAGAACTGACTTGACAGCACCTAACAACAGTTTTTAACTTCAAAGCTAAATAAACAGTTGATGTATGTCTTTTCAATAGTGGGATACAATTATAGTATGATGGTCTCTAATTACAGCTAAAATGTGTACTTCAAAATGTGTTATGTTGTAATAATTATTCTGTGACTCAACAGCAGAGCTATCAGAAGTTATTAGTGGTTTTCCTGAAAGTCTTAGTTACAATTTATTTTATGTCTGTGTTGATAAACCTGGAGTGTAGTAAGATTCTAAAATTACTTTTGAATTACTAAAAAAAAAGCTATTAGTTTATTTTCATAGTGACCTGCATAATAAATGTATATTGACATATTCTAATTATTCGAAAATAGGCAATTCAAATATAGTTCATGCCAAACCAAGCCAGGTGCCATCGAGTCAGATCTGACTCATGGCGCCCCTAGAGACCAGAGTAATATAGTACATAGGGAATCTCAATCAAGAAGAATGTGAATAACCAACATGTTCCATTTCCTGATCATGACATGTATTTGAGTAATGACTCTCCTGAAACTGAAACCTCTGGGATGCTGTGGTTAAAAACTAAGTCATACTTGTATATGTAATGTAATTTTTCTCTGTAATTACAGGATGTAGACATTAAGGCCTTGTAACTTTAATTATCCATCTTCAGTACTATTACATTTTCTCAACATTTAAGTATGTTTTGAAATTCATATATCTACATTCTTATTGGGTAAAATGAGAATGAATCCAAAGAGACTTATACTTGTCTATTAATTGAGCATATTGATGATACAAGGTATGCAATTAAGTTCTCAAACTCATCCTAGAGAAAGTGCTACATACCTCCTTGCCGAATATCACTACAGTCACCTTCAGAGTACTCCCCTTGGGAAATTACATGAAGTAGGCCAACCCTTGTGCTACTTGGCTGACTTGCTTTACGTATGTTCTGAGGGAAAGTCCCTCGGGACTCTGGTGGGCCTTTTGTCCTTAGGTAAACTGTTGAGAGAAAGTTTAGTAGAACCATCTACAGCCTATATTAATGAAACTTGTCTCAAGATTGCAGCTGATACTCAACTCTTTATTACAGTTTTATATCAGCCTTGGTTATCAACTCTGCTGTCCTGTATGATGTATCTGGTGGGTTGACCAAAACTCTCATTCCTGAGGGCTCCAACACTAGTTAGGAAGTTCTTCTGAAGCTAGAGCTTATACATTTATCCATGTACTAATAATATTGGTTAAGGGCATGCCAAAAGACACCCCACTGGACCACCTGAGTGGCAATTATATTCCTCCTTGTTTACATTGTGTAACAGCAGTGTACCTACATTTGTTGATCTGTGTTAATTAACCTTCCTGGATGGTGATTTGTCTTCTTACCTGCTGGTCATTGTCATGAGGAATTCAGATGGGCCAGACAACAGCTGTAACTTCAAGTTCAATGGGAGTCTTTCTTTGTCTCTTCGTGACAAAGCCCAGAGTTGCAAAGTTGACAAGTACAAATTCCTCAAGTGGGTCTGAGAATGATAGACAGTGGGACCACCCCTTCTACCCCTACTATTTATAGGGGTCTTACTATGCAAAGACACTTGACTGTGTGGATCCTAACAAATTATTTCTAACATTACAGGGTATGGAAACAGCAGAACACTTAATTGTGCACATGATGAATCTGTATATGGAACAAGAGGAAGTCATGTGAACAGAACAAGGGGACACTACATGGTTTAAAGTCAGGAAAGCTGTGCATCATGGTTGTATCCTTTCACCATATTTTTTAATCTGCATGTGGAGTAAATAATCGGAGAAGCTGGAATACAGGAAGAAGAATGAAGCATCAGGATTGAAGGAAGACTCATTAACAGCATGTGTTATGCAAATAACACAATCCTGCTTGCTGGAAGTGAAGAGGATTTGAAACACTGATGAAGATGAAAGACCACAGCCTTCAGTATGGCTCACACCTTAACATCTTGAAGAAAAAAGTCTTTACAACTGGACCAGTAAGCAACATCATGATACATGGAGAAAGGAATGATGTTGTCAAGGATTTTGTTTTACTTAGTTCCACAATCAACACTCATGGAAGCAGCAGTCAAGAAATCAAAAGACACATAGCACTGGTAAAATCTCCTGAAAAGGATCCCTCTAAAGTGTTGAAAAGCAAAGATTTCACCTTGAAGACTAAGGTGAACTTAACCCAGGCCATAGTATTTTAAATTACATCATATGCATGCGAAAGCTGGTTAATGTATAAGGAAGACAGAAGCATTGACACCTTTGAACTGTAGTGTTGGAGAAGAATATTAAATGTACCATGAAGTGCCAAAAGAACAAACAGATCTCTTCTGGAAGAAGTACAACCAGAGTGCTCCTTGGAAGCAAAGATAGCCAGGCAGTATCTCGCATACTGTGTATGTGTTATCAGGAAGGATCAGTCCTCAGAGGAAGAGATCATGCTTGGTAGATGGAAGGGTCACTGAAAAAGAGGAAGAGCCTCAATAAGACGGTTTGTCACAGTGGCTGCAATGATGCACTTAACCATAAAAATGATTGTGGGCGTGGCACAGGACTGGGCAGTGTATTGTTCTCTTATGCATAGGGTCACTGTGAGTTAGAACTGACTTGACAGCACCTAACAACATTTATTGGGTTCTCAGAGCCATATAAAAATCAATAATTTATGTCGTGGAAGACAACACACATATTTCAGGGTGTCATCTACAAGCTGGCACCTCACTTGTACTTTTAAGAGGCTCTTCATGCTTGAGGAGGACATCAGCTACTGGACATGTAGTATGCGATACAATTAATGGGTTCCATGGTCATATGCTCACTGTCACACTACCTTTGCTGTAAAGTGGCCTTATAAGTCTGATAAAATGTTATCGGAGATGATTTATCAGTATATTAAACACTCTTCAAGTTCTTGGATAGTAGATGTAGTTGATTCTTTGAGAACAAGAAAGTCACATTTCACGTGTAATATGTGTCAGTTCCTAAAGAAACACATCACTATCTTTTCCCAAGGTAGAAAGAAAAAAATGTTACAGACTTATCATCAAATGGTTAATTGATTTCCTCACGGGACAGTGACAGTTTTAAGTAGTCAGGATCAGTCTTCATTTCTGGTAGTTGGACTTTGGCATCCTCAATAGATATATCAATCACAGTGAGTGAGAATCTAATTTGTTTGGCCATGGTTGGTCACTATGTAGGACAATATGGCAAATCCATTGATATGCCTACTTTTTCAGCACAGCTATGATTGATAACTAGTGCTAACTGAAATCATCTGGCTGAAGTTTTCTATATACTTGATTGTTTAGTGTCGTTTCCATGGTGGATGTTCCCAGGATCAATACTTGTGGGAGAGGAAAAGGAAGCAGGATTGGTTGAAGGAAAAGTTTGGCTGTAGTGCTGTCACAGCCAGGCCTCAGATGACACCGTGGGGGATTCTAAAGCTCTAGCAGCCATGGAAAATTGTCCAGAATTGGGAAAGGAGGGCTGGACAATTATAACACTACATCAAATAGTCATTGGATGTGGGCTGTCCTGGGAAATGGATCATTACTTTGGACATAGTGACTCTCTTTAGTCAAATGTAATTCCCAGAGAGGATGACAGCTGAGAGCTCTGAGACTTTAACCTTCACCCAGTCTGAGAGAATGAATCCTTCAGTTCTAAAGTGGAATCAGAACAATAGAGCACAACAGACAAGATAGTATTTGTAATATATGTATTAATTGCAATGTATAAATGTAGTCTAACATGATTTGTAAGATTTCGAAGTAGAGCTTATGTATAATGAAGTCTATTGACTTTTTAAGAAAACTGTAAAAGGAATCAAGAAGAAAAGACTTCTTACTGTGGCTTACATGTTGGACAGAGAAAAAGATCAGTGTAGGAACCAAACCTGGAAGCTGCGAGATACACAAATATTTCTTCTAGATAGCAGAGAATTCTATGTATTTAATAAAACTTATTTCCTTCTCTTTCCAGGTATACAATTCAATTGTATTCCCTGCTCTCTGGCGTTAGATATGACCATTTGGACATTGTTTTGGCTAGTGGAATATAGATCAAAGTGATAGGAGCCACTTCCATGCCTGACCCATTAAAAAAAAAAGAACTCTTGCAATCTTCTGCTCACTTGTTCCTATCTACCGAAAGAATCTAGACTATTCTAAGAACCTGAAGTAGGGGAGAGCCACATGAAAGGTCATGGAAGAAAAAGAACACAAGCACTGGTCTACGATATAAGCAAGTAATAAACAATATTATTTTAAGCCTCAGAGGACTGGGTGCTTATCTGTTAGAGCAGTTAGAATTTTCCTAACTCAACTCCTTGACTAAGAACTCAGTTAAAAAGCTGAAAAAAATTTACAGCAAATATACGAGGGTTACTTAATTACTATAATTTCGTTTATGATGCCTTGAATCAAGTTAAAAAATAATTTGTGCCCCCAAACATGCTCTAATCTATGTACAGAATTTACATTTTAAAGACTCATAATTTCTAATGTATTTATGACATGTAAATAATTAGTGATTTGTGACAAAAGCTTGACATTTGTGACACATAAATTATATAATGTTTACAAAATTCTTTTTCATTGTAAATTAGTAACCTCTGTATATAAATAGAATATAAATAAGGAAACCAATGTTGTTAACCAAGTTTTTTGGCAAATATAAGCCAATAGTTAGTTTCGCCACTGTGTTTTCTTCTGTATGTAAGTTAAATTGACCATGGACCTTTCTTTTCTTTTTGGATAACCTTAATTTAAGACAGCTACAGTCAGAATTAAGGTTGACTCTATTTTGAGGAGGCAGCTCTTCCCCAGTCATCTTTTAAATTGCTTTCAATTCAGGGGGCTCATCTTCCAGCATTATATTAGACAATGTTCCACTGCTATTCACAAGGTTGTTTGCTGACTAATTCTTTTCAGTAGTAGGCTCTCAGATCCTTCTTCCTAGTTTGTCTTAATCTGGAAGCTCAGCTGCAATGTGTCTGCCATGAGTGGTATCTGAATACCAGCGTCATATCTTCTAGCATCACAGCATAGCTTTCAGCATCACGTGATATTATGTGGATAGAGTCAAATTTGGGGGAGCTTTGTTTGCTGATAGGGCACTACTCAAAATACAAAGAAACAGCTAAAAATATCCATTAATAATCAGAAATTGAAATGTATTAAATATGAGTCAGGGAATATTGGAAATTGTCAAAAATGAAAGGGGATACATAAACACCCATATCCTAGACATTGGTGAGCTGAAATAGACTAGTATTGACCATTTTAAATCAAACAATCATATATTTTCCTATACCAGGAATGGCAATTTGAAAAGGAATGATGTTGCAGTCATCAAAAAGAACATTTCAAGATCTATCCTGTAGTACAACACTGTCAGTGATAGGATAATATCCATAAGCCTACAAGAAAGGCCACTTAATATGACTGTTATTCAAATTTACACACTGACACTAAAACCAAAGATGAAGAAACTAAAGATTTTTATCAACTTCTGCAGTCTGAAATTGATAGAACATTCAATCAGGATGCATTGATAATTGCACTGATTATTACTAAAGACCAGATGAGTCATGGGGTGACATCAAGGCTATCATACATGAAGAAAGCATGAGTTCATTAAAGACAGGAAAGAAAGAAAGAAAGACTGAAATGGGTGTCAGAAGAGACACTGAAACTTCATCTTGAGTGTTGAATAGCTAAAGAAAAAGAAAGAATGATGAAGTAAAAGGACTGAAGATTGCAAAGGACAGCTCAAGAAGACAAAGTCAAGTGTTGTGACCATGCAAAGAGCTGGAGACAGAAAACCAAAGGGAAGAACATGGTCTTCATTTCTCAAGATAAAAGAACGAAAGAGAAAATTCAAGCCTCAAGTTGTGATAGTGAAAGATTCTACAGGAAACATACTCACATTACATCATGCAGGAAGCACCAAAAGAAGATGGATGGAATACACAGTCATTACACCAAAAAAGAATTGGTTGATGTTCACACATTTCAAGAGGTAGCATATAATCAGGAACCCAAAGCACCAAAGGAAGATGTTGAAGCTGCATTGAAGGCATTTGAAAAATACAAGGCATCAGGAACTAGTAGAATGTCAACTGAGATGCTTTACCAAAAGGATGGAGTACTGGAAGTGCTCACACAGCTATGCCAAGAAATTTGAAGACAGACACCTGGCCAACTGACTGGAAGAGATCCAAAATTATACGTATTCACAAGAAAAGTGATTCAACTGAATGCAGAAATTATCAAACAATATCATTAGTATCACATACAAATAAAATTTTGCTAAAGATCATTCAAAAGTGGCCGCAGAAGTATTTTGGCAAGGAACTGTCATAAATTCAGGCTAGATCCAGAACAGAATATGGAACCAAGGATATCCTTGCTGATATCAGATGGATCATAGCTGAAAGCAAAGAATGCCAGAAAGGTATTTACTTGTGTCTTATTGACTATGGAAAGTCATTAGACTGCACAGATCATAACAAATTATGGATAGCAGTGAAGACAGTGGGAATTCCAGAACACTTAATTGTGCTCATGATGACTCTGTACATGCATCAAGAGGTAGTCATTTGAACAGACAGAACAAGGGAGCATTGCATGGTTCAAAGTCAGGATAGATGTGCATCAGGGTTGTATCATTTCGCTGGATCTATTCAATATGTATGCTGAGTGAATAAACTGAGAAGCTGGACTGTATAAAGAAGAATGGAGCATTAGCATTGAAGGAAGACTCATTAACAACCTGTGACATGCAGATGACATAACCTTGCTTGGGGAAAGTGAAGAGGACTTCAAACACTGATGAAGATCAAAGACCACAGCTTTCAGTATAGCTTATACCTCAACATAAAGAAAATGAAAATCTTCACAACTGGAGCAATAAGCAGTATTATGACAAATGGAGAAAAGATTGAGGTTCTCAAGGATTTTGTTTTACTTGGATACACAACCAACATCCATGAAAGCAGAGTCAATAAGTCAAAAGAAACATTGCATTGGAAAATTTGCTGCAAAATGGCTCTTTAAAGCATTGAAGAGTAACAATGTCACCACGAAGAACTAAGGTGTACCTCACCCAACCCATGGTATTTTCAATAATATCTTATGCATGTGAAAGCTGGACAATGAATAAGGAAGTCATAAGAAGAATTGATGCCTTTGAATTGTTGTTTTGGAAAGGAATGTTGAATATACTATCAATTGCCTAAAGAATGAAGAAATCTGTCTTGGAAGAAGTACAATCAAAGTACTCTCTGGAAGCAAGGATGGCATGACTATGTCTTAACTACTTTGAACATGTTGTCAAGAGGGATCAGTCCTTAGAGAAGGACATCGTGTTTAGTAAAGGTTCCGCAAAAAAAAGAAAACTCGATGAGATGGACTGCACACTGTAACAAGGGGCTCAAGCATAAAATCTGTGTGAGCCTGGTGCAGGTCTAGTAGTCTTTATGTTGTACATGGTTTCTCTGGGAGTTGGAGCTGACTGGATTGTATTTAACACAAAAGCCAGAATGTTCCTTAGAATCAAGAACAGAAGGCTTCATCTTACATGCTTTGGACACGTTATCAGAAGAAGGCCATTATGCTTTGTAAAGTAGAGGGTCAGCAACAAAGAGGAAGACCCTCAATAAGATGGATTTACAAAGTGGTTGCAACAATGGGCTCACACATAATGACTGCGAGGGTGGCACAGGACCAGACGGTGTTTCCTTTTGTTATACACAGGGTCACTATGAATCAGAATCAAATCAATGGTATCTAACAATAATAACAACATAATGCTGCTGATATTCAATTATGGTTATGAGCATTAAACTTTTGGCTAATTTCCAAAGGAAAAAATATTTCTATAAATTGTGTTTCAGCCTAGATTTTATAGTCCCCAGGGACTGGAGGAGTGCTTTTTAATCTAATATTCCAGTTTAAAATTTTCCGAGAGTTATATTTAAAAAAATCTAAATAGTATATTTAGTACACCATAAAATAGTATATTTTAGTATATTTCCAATATACTCCCATAACAATATATGTAGTTTACTGATAGTTTCATAAAAATGGAACTGCGCATAGTAAAGTAGTATATTGTGTGCTTTGTGGAAAATCCTTTGTATACTGTTTATACTTCCTTTGTTTGTCACTGTGGAATGCCAAAGTTCTTATATTGTTGAGTTATCTTGCTGCGAGGACTTCTGCATTCATCAAGGCTGTTTGTATGTCGAAGAAGGAAAACTTTCATCAGGAACTACTGGAAACTTTCGGGGAATCTGATTCTGCCAAATTGATCTTCTAGCCTGAGCTCCAAATCAATGTAGTGTATGTAACCCCAAAGTTTTTAGATAGTTTGGGATAGAGCTTCATCCATTGAGGACTAGAATCTGATTAATAGGCCCAAGACCTACAGTGTCAGGTAAACTCTTTAGGAATCAGTTCCCTAAAACAATAAACCATTTGTTTCCTGATTGTGAAGACTAACTTGTATAGGGAGCTCTCCCTGGTGCTGTTTAACCTTGACCCAAGGCTGCCTCCTGTGTCTAATCTTCTCTTGAAGATCTCTGCTCATCTGATCTGTCTCCAGGATATTCTGTTTAAAAGGAGATCCATATTGCTTCCTGCTCTTTCATCACATCTCTTAAATACACTGTTGCGACTGTGACCTGATCTTTTTCTAAACACACACCAAACTCCAGCATATCCCCAGCACTACCACTCTGTGGTCATGTCCTCTCCTATCTACTCACCCTATGTCATCTTGGACACTAGAGAGAAATCTTCCTTTGGAAAATAAAACTATATGGATCTTTTTCTTCTGAAAAAAAATTTTGTTTGATTAAAAATGCAAGTTTCATCACTAAAAGGGTTTGTGATATCAAGTAAAGCCAGAAGACCAATATACCTACTAAATCTAAGTTAGATTTTCATAGAGAACAAAAAAAGCTAGAATATGAAAGTCATATAGCACTCTAAATAAATAACAACTAGTTGGATCCAACTCGACAGCACTTGGCACTTGGCAAGATGTATTAAAGAACATTCTCTTCTCCCATATGTCACGTCCTCCTTTTAATTTTATAAGGGTAAGAGAGAAGTCCTGTGAAGCAGAGGAGTGTTGGGTGGACAATTACCAAAGTCCGTATATTGAGAGTTAAATTAATTGTGTGCACACACAATTCTGCTTTGTCAGTATAACTGGCAAGAGAACTCAGAGTTTATGTGCTATAGTCATTTAGAGGAAAAATCTATAGTTACATATAGTATTCATAATTTTGAAGTAGAGATGAGACAAGAATAACTCTCATAATTATAATGCAAGGCACACTACAAAAGTAAAAAGAAAGGAGCTATCTCATCTGGCTGGGGATGTGAGAGAAGACTTCTTAAAGGCACATTGTACAGTTCTTGCATGGTAGACGTGATTTCTGGATGTGAGAGTCACACAGCTGCAACATTTTTTAATGCCACTTGTTACCAATATGAGCTAGGCTACCTGCTTTGTCAAGTAAATATCCATTACTTTGTGTGTACCATTTAGCATCCAGATTGGAAGATCTTTTCTAATTGACAAGATTTTTTTTTTCTGTCAAGAGTTTTCAAGTTCATTACACTTTACTGCTAAAATGTTTCAAGATTCTCAAGAGTTGACATCTATATAGGGTGGAAAGGCATAACAGAGGGAGTATAAGCTTAGAAACTGAGATAGGAAAGCATCAAAAACATATTTGTGATGTAGTGAGTACAGAGTGTGGCCTGAGCATCGGATATCAGAAAAGGTAGGGAATTATAGACTCTGGAAACAGTATTGAGGCCATACACCTAATACAATTGTACACCAAGAAGCTAATTGACAAGTGGAAGATGTATTATATTAACAGTAGATGGTGAGTGAAGAGGAGACTCTAGAAGCATATATACTGCTTAGAAGACTGTTGTAATGGCTTAGGCTCGTAGTTACAAAGGCATAACCTAGAATGTTGTCAATAAAGAAGAGTCAATCTGTGGAAACAATATTTAGAAGTTAGTACTAACAAAACTTTGTGACTAATTTTAAGATGAAGTAAGTTTTCATGGGTGCATAATCAAAACTGACCGGTGATTTTTAGACTAAATGACTCAACACAAGTGCCCATTAACATTAATAGAGCTATGATATTATATGTGGGAGTCAAGCGTCAGGTGAAAGTGTGAACCAGGTGGTTGGAAATATGGGACTATAGTTGAGTAAAGAGGCTGAGATCAGAGACTAAAATTTGGTTGTGAGTTACACAGAGATAATGTCAAAGTAAATTAAATGAAGATGAAGTAGGTTGACTTACTAGTCTCTTCCTTGACTTCACTCGGGTCTTGGAATCATGTGTCTGTAGTTTGAAGGAATTTCCACAAGGTGGTGATGCACTCTTACAAGGTAGCATAAACTTCAGACTTTAAAATAAATATTAACAAGAATCCACAGAGAATTATTTTTTGCACACTTGGCTTGGCATCTTTTGGAAACTCTGGTGGCACACTGGTGAAATGCTATGTCTTCCAATAAAAATGCCAGCAGTTTGAATCTACCAGGTGCTCCCTGGAAGCTCTATGGGGCAGCTCTACACTGATCTGTAGGGTCACTGTGAGTCTGAATCAACTTGACAGCAGTGCGTTTGGGGATTTTAGCAACCGTTGGAAGCCACTTTGTTTAGTTAAGTTTCAGTGTGCTTTAGGTGAAAGTTCACAGCATAAATTACTTTATCATTTGAAAAAGTACACCAAAACTGTTTTTTGACTTTGGTTACAATCCCCACCAATGTGTGAGCCCTCTTCCCCTTTCCCTTTATGCCTTAGTTTCACTGTGTCCATTTATCCAGTTCTTCTGTCCCTTTTTCACTTCTTGTCTCTGCTTTTAGCTAGGTGTTGCCCATTTGGTCAGAATTAACTTGACAGCATGTTCTTTATGTATTACTTTTTGTTTTATAGAACTATCTGATGTTTGGCTGAAAGTGGAATTCAGGAGTGGCTAGTTCTGAGTTAGCAGTATGTCCAGGGGCCATAGTCTCAGGAGTTCCTACAGTTTATGTTAGACCATCAAATTTGGTATTTTTGGGAGGTGGGTTTGAGTCTTGTTCCACAGTTTTCTCCTGCTATGCCCAGGACCCTCTACTGTGATCCGTCTCAGAGCGATTGGTGGTGGTAGCCAGCCATCATCTGGGTCTTCTGGGCTTCGGCTCATGGAGGCTGTGTGTCCTGTGGTATTAACAGTAGACAGTAGGTGAGGAGGAGATGCTAGAAACATAGATGCTGGTTAGAAGACTAGTATAACTAATTGTTTGGGTGAACATTAATGAACTCTCAATGAATCAAAGTACTGCTAATATGTAGATATCTGAACTCTTAACCAAATAGTCATCATAATTGTTTGCAAATTTTCCCCATATTCATTGTTTGAAATAAAATGCAGTGTAATGTACCAGCCAAAACATCTGTTGCTTAGAAGTCTGAAAGAGAAGATGTAAACCAGGCTTCAGTCACATTTTAGTTCTCCTTCCAACAGAATTATTATTTAAAAGTATGCCTTGTCTATTATCTTCCTTATGTTAAAAAAAAATTGTCTTTGAGTTGATTTCGACTCAGAGAAACCTATAGGATAAATTACCCCAGAGGGTTTTCCAAGGAGCTCCCGGTGGATTCAAACTATCAATGCTTTGGTTAGCAGTCAAGCTCTTGACCACTGCATCATCAGGACTCCCTTTTTTTCATTATTAAAATGCTTTTTAAGAAGAAATTAAGCATGCCTGAAGGTCTGGAAGGAAACCCTGGCTGCATAGTGATTAATTACCATGACTGCTAATCAAAAGGTGAGCAGTTTGAATATACCAGGTGCTCCCTGGAAATTCTATGGGGCAATTCTACTCTGTTCTGTAGGGTTGCCATGAGTCAGAATCAACTTGATAGCCATGGGTTTGGGCTTTTGGTTTTGAAACACCCAGAAAAACCCATCTATTGGAAGAAAAGTTGGAAATCATAAATTCTATTACAAGAGAACTCATAAGAAACATAAGCTTGGCAATGTACTTGTCTCCAATTACCAGAAATACATTGATGTCTACATGTGAGAAAGTTAAAAAAGGAGCAAGGAAAGAAAGAAGGAAGAAAGGCAGGGAGAAAGAAAGGAGGGAAGGAGGGAAGGAGGGAGGGAGGGAGAGAGAAAGGGAGGCAGGGAGAGAGGGAGGGAGAGAGGGAGAAAGGGAGGCAGGGAGAGAGGGAGGGAGAGAGAAAGGGAGGCAGGGAGAGAGGGAGGGAGAGAGGGAGAAAGGGAGGCAGGGAGAGAGGGAGAGAGAGAGAGAAAGGGAGGCAGGGAGGGAGGGAGGGAGAAAGGGAGGCAGGGAGGGAGGGAGGGAGAAAGGGAGGCAGGGAGGGAGGGAGGGAGAGAGAGAAAGAGAGAAAGCAAACATTACTGGAACTGGATGATTCATGTTACATGAATATTATATATTTAAAAAATTAAAGAAATAGCAACATACTATGATTGATGAAGAAGCCCTGTTGGTGCAATTGTTAGTAGCTGGGTTACTACAGACAGGTCAGTGATGTGAACTTCCCAGCCAATCATGGGAGGAAAAGACTGAGAATCTTACAGCCCAAGAAATCCCATGGGGCAGTTCTTCTCTGTCAAGAGGTTCATTAAGAGTTGGAATTGACAATGGCAAACAACAAAAACAACACGCAATGATATTCTCAGTCATTGTAAGATGCCGTTGGGAACCACGTAGATGCAGCATTAAATGCCTTCTCATATCCAAAGAATGGAAAGAGATGATTCACTGAAAGACCTCAGTCTGAGCAGGTCAGGGACAGTTCAGAAGTTTTAAAAACTAGGTAAGACCATTTAATCTGAAGGTCACAGGCAAGGCAGCTGCTGCTCATACTGAGGCTGCAATGGCCTTTCCTAGTGAATTACAGAAATTCAGAATACAGAATTACAGAAAACTACTGATGAAAGTCGTGAATCTGAAAAGCAGCTTTTTAATATTTATAAAATTGGATATCTCTGGAGATAAATACCATAATGTAGGCTTGTTTCAAAAACTGGGAGAAAGCTAAAGGACTAAGATGGTGCAATTGTTAAGCAGTCTGCTGCTTGCCAAAATGTTGGTGGTTGAAACCTACCCAGCAGCTCTGCGGTCAAAATAGAAGAAAACTCTGGCGATCTGCTAGAGAAAAGATCTGCCAACGAGCTCCCATAAAGATTTCAGCCTAGGAAACACTATGGGGAAGTTCTACTCTGCCACATGGAGTCATTATGAGTAGAAACCTACTTGACGACACACAACAAGACCAACCAAACTAGTGGACACCTGAAACATCCAAAAATAGGCTAACATTTTTAGGTGGAAATTGTTGAGATACCCTTAAGCTAAACATCTTTTTAGTTTACCGTTCTTTAATGTCAAGTCCCATAAGTGAACATAGAGTGAGCACTTCCTGAAGCAAGTGTTTAAGGGTTATCCAAGACTTTATTTTACTGATTATTCATAACGGAATACATGAAGGGAAGTCTTGCAAACAAGCCTCTTTTGATAATAGATAATGTTCCTAGACATTCCTCTATTTTATGGATTAGGAAGATCCTATGAGTGACACTTCACTTGTAATGTTATTGATTAGGAAGTTCCTATCTAAGTGGTCTTTTTTGCCTCTCAGATAGTATGTGTAGTATCTGGCGAGCCCCTGTTCTAGCAAAGGATTTAATTTTGACATCAAGAAGATGCTGAAATTACTCATCCATTGAAACACATTTGTGCTATAGCATATAAAGAACGAAATAGGGAAGCCACTTGTCCCACAGTTTGTTACTCTTTCCCAAGATTTAAGAAAGTAATTTATGTAAATCCTAAAGGAGATTACATTTATGGAGGTAAATAGCAAAAATATTGGAGAACAGTTAGTTTTATATAACAAAGAATTTACCACAAAGTAATTCATATAAGTTGATGTTCAATATAGGACGCAGGAAGAAGACTCACAAGTATTCTAGAAAGAAATTTAATACCATATAGGCAAAAATGAATGCTTTTGCAAGTGATTCTGATAACACAGTGAAATTATCACATTCAAAAATGCAAATATAAATGCGGCCTCATGTGATCAGGAGCTTCATGATGCAAAGCAAAAGGAACACAACTGGACGCTGTTTGGATTTACTTTGCATCACATTGTATCTGCCGTTTGAAAGGTGGTCCACAGTCATCTGCTTCCAGATTCTAGGTGTTAAAAAAGAGAAGATTGTCTACACATATCTTAGGTTTGAAAATGGAGGAACATCTGACTTTTACATGCTTTCTACCTCCTCACTGTTGCTCTCCTTTTAACACAAGAATAATGACCTACAACCTCTGTTGGCTTCGGCAACACAACCAAATCTCATCAAGGCAGCTCTTCACTCACTAAGTGATGACTGAGAAAATCACTTTTGTTCTTCAGTTTATTTTGCTATTTACAACTTGAATTGGTGTTTTTAAATATTATTTATTGCTTATCTACAGTATATTGCAGTGTAGGTGAAAAACATAATTCATATCTGAGACTGCACAATGATGTATACAATACATAACTGTACCTGCATATGGGGTCATTAAGCAATTGGCGTTTTAAAATTTTCATATTCTGCTGTACTGCATTTTTTTTTAATTAAGGGAATATAAGTTTGCACTATAATTGACTTCCTCTCTAAAGTGTTTTCAGAAATGGTTTAGATTTTGATAACAAGAAATGCCTTTGTATTTTTACACACACGTACATACACATATAGGCAAAGGATATGAGCAGGCAGTCTACAGAGGAAGAAACTTAAAAAACAGGCATAAGAACTGTTGTTGAAAAATATTCATTAGGAAAGCACTATAAACAACCAACTCTCATTATATACTCAGTACCCAAACCAAACCAAACCCACTGCCACTGAGTCAATTCCAACTCACAGTGACTCTAGAGGACAGATTAGAACTGTCCCATAGAGTTTCCAAAGAGCATGCGGCAGATTCAAACTGTTGACCTTTTGATTAGCAGCCACAGCATTTAACAACTGCATGTTTCCAATATGTATTCAATAAAATAGCAAAAACTGGAAAGTGGAATAAAAGCAAAAGTTGACAGGCACTGCTGCTGAGAATCTAGACTGGGTTCTGTTAAATTAAAGCACTATCAACCACTCCTTTGTCAAAACAAGCATATGGAAAACTTCTGACTCAGCCATTCTACTTCTGTTATACAATGCAAAGAAATTCTGGCACGGAAAGAAGGTAAGAGCATGTACAGCACTACATATGGTGGCAAGAGGGTGGAGGCCATGTGGGTATCCATTATAGAGGAATAAAAATTCCTAGCAATGCTATAAGACAGAGTAGAACTGCTTCACAGTTTCCGACGAACCCCTGATTGATTTGAACTCCTGACCTTTTTGTTAGCAGCTGCAGCACCTAGCCACCATGTCACCTCATCTCGAAGTAGATCAGTAAATGCGGTGTATGTACAGTGTGGGGACTCTGCTGCAATGAGAAGCAATGGAGTAGGCCTGAGATAACCTTTGTTTTGCTCACTCTGGTGGTCAGGAGGTGGATAGCTCAGATTTTCTTTCCAGGGAATCTTGTGGGAATGGTTAACTACCTCCAGCTGCCGCATGTTCACATTTACAGCAGCTCTCATGGTGAGATTAAACCCTTCCTGGTCTGTTGCCAGCAATGCCTCCTGAGCCTGGCACTACTGGGAGAGCTGAGCCACTACATGTGTGTGCACGTGCGCATATGCATATGCGTGTGCATGCCTGCAAGGGTGCATGCATGCGTGTGAAATATTTTATTAAGTTTTTGGTGAAAGTTTTCACCACAAGGTAGGTTCCCTTCTAACAATTTATACAGATATTGTTCAATGACATCAGTTACATTTTCCACATTGCTTCAACGTTCTCATAATTTCCTTTCTGTTGTTCCATTTCAATCATTCTTGCTTCCCTTACCTTCTCATCTTTGCTTTAGGGTAAGAGCTGGGCCGTTTCTGCCTCAGAAGAGATGCCTCTATGGGCAACCTTTGCTTCGGGGCTGCCTATGAGGCCAGCGGAGCCTTTTACAGAATGGCACGGCAGCCTTTCCTCCTGTCCTTCCTGCCTGGCCTCTCTCCTGTCTCAGGTGTTAGACCTGATGGTCTGTGAGCTCCCCTTATCTTCTTCTACTTTCCTTCTCCTTCATCCTTTGTAGCATTTTTCTCAGTAAAACTCCAACATGTTAATTTAGTTCTAGATGTTGACTTTTGGAGGACTCAAACTGGCAAAAGTGTTCTCCAAAATGGTCCAGGAAAGCAGATAGTGAGACAGAGCTTAGGGACTGATGCTCACTGCCCAGGTGGCCAGGGAGGTAGTATCCTGGGTAGAATGTAGGTACAGGTTGTCCCAGTTACTGAAGATTTTCACCTGGATAAATATCCAGTGACCTTGCTGGTGTGATAATTCAGGTATTTGAAAAAAATGCGGGAAACAAGAGACTCAATATTACTAAGTCGTACTCATTCTCCAAGAGGGATAATGGGAAATGAAGAGTGGGTAACAAACAGTTAAAAGTTAAGCATGGGAGCAAATGGGTTTACAAAGAGATCTTTCAGGAAAGACCAGACACGTTTGAGAAGCAGACTTTGGACTTCATGATTATAGAAGCAGAGTTCCAGAGACATTTAAATGTTCATCCCAGGCAGGTCTGGTAAGCAAGATCAGAGCCTTGGTTAGAAAGACCTTGGAATCTGGAATAAAAGAAGGGGGTTCCTAGATGGATGCCCCCAGAAGAATTTCTGCTGGCCAAGCATACTGAACTCTCAGAATTTGCAGAGGATCTTTACCACCCTTGCCTAGAAAGACTGAAGTCTTCCATTATGTAGGAAGACATACAGATGCCTCCAAATGCTTCCCTCGGGGGTGGCCCCAACCTCCTCTTCTGTCTGAAAGGCCAATAACTCTAATTACATTTCAGCCATGAACCAGCTGTATACATGTAGAGCCTGATAAGAGAGAAAGAGATTGAATTCCAAATGAACTTCCAAAACGTTAGCTGAAAAACATGGCAAGAGCAAAGAGGATCCTGGGTTTGTATTTGAGGGTTCTTGTTCAAGGAAGTGGAAATATAAGACTGGCAATCAAGACTTCACTGAGTACCATCTCAGCGATCCACTGGAGATTCTGTGCTTTCCATCTAAGCAACTCTGAGCTTGGTAGCTTAAGGATCTCCACAGGTTGCCCACTTTTGCCACAGTACACAGCAGTGGTCCCATTGAGCCACAAGATATGGCTGTCATCTAGTTATTTTGAACTCCTGGTGTCCAGGGAGCATCAGGCAACAAAAGTAATGATCATCTTGGCAGGAACAATTAATCAGGTTAGTAAAAAGAGATGGGGCTTCCTTTACACAACGGAGGCAGGGAGAAATATGTGTGGAACTCAGTTGATTCATGTGGGTGCCTTGTGATTCTGTCTTTCCTACTTGTAAGTATATGGACAACTGTAGCCTGAGAACATTACAATTGCCGAGAGCTCAACCCCTTTTGGAATGAAGGTTTAGGTTGCAACATCAGGCAATTCATCAAGAACTGCAAAAGTTAGAGAAGAATAGATAGAACGGATAGTGGGGGAGGGAGGTAATGGGTACCAGCAGCGTTAACAAGGCTCTAGTTATCCGACTGACTTGTAATGATTTTGACAGGAATGATACCATATATATTTATCTTCTAAGTTTCCTTCTCAAAATAAGACCCACAGGAAATGGGAGAAGCTGCTTCCTGAAGATCCACAAAGAAATGGATTTTTTTCCTTTAAAGGAATATAGTAGTCATGAAGAGAAGCTTCCACGTGGAGCAGAGCTGACAGCCTGTACCTCTCACACCACCTGTCTGGTGTGGTATTCAGGCCATGGTCACGTTTTTGGAGTTCTTCCCAACCAGCAGCTGACTGTGAGAGGTAAGCTAGAGCCAGGTCATTTCCATCCAGTGTAGAACTCCTCTACAGGTGCCTTTCCTGGGAGCCTCTCCTGCACCTGGAAAAGTTGATCAGAAATGCTGTGTAGTGTGAGGCCCCTTCATAGTCAGTCTTCCTTTCTTCCTTCTCTCTTTTCGAAAGTATCAGAGCTATTTTAAAATCTAGAAGCATTTCCTTCCTCATTCTTTCCATTCCCCTTTTATCCTTCAGGGACATTTTCTATAAGGGATCTCTTACACCTCTTATGTGTTTTTAATGTCTCCTTCTTGGAGTTCCCAAACTACATTTTTCTCTGTGTCAGACAGAACGACAGAAGTGATAAGCTTAGTAGGGCTACATCTCATTACATTTGGCCTCAGCTGGGACTGCTCAAAGACCAGGGTTAGACTTAATCTGAAGACTGACTCACTCACAGTTTTTGCAGTTGAAGCTGGCTGTTGGCTGATTTTGGTTGGAGTTTTCAAGTGAAATGACGACATGTAGCCTCTTCCTGAAGCCTCAGTTTCCTCTGAACATGACTCAAGTGTTCCAAGGGTGAAGGTTTCAAAAAAGAAAGATCCAGGCAGAAGCCACATCATCTTTTATGGCCTTACCTCAGAAGTTACCCAACCTCACTTCCACTATGTTCTGTTAATCCCACACAGGACCAGTTCTGAGTCAACGTGAGAGGCAATAATCACACATGGACATGATTACTCTGAAGCATTGATCACTGGGGCTATCCTGGAGGCTGGCTACCCTATCTAAATGTAACACAGAAAGATAGATCTTAAAAATAGTGTGTTAAAACCAATTAAGAAGAAGGAATGGTACAGCAAGACATTTTTGCAACTTTAAAACATATCAATATAAAACCATAAAATGCATCTGACTAGAATGCATACAAACAAAAAGTTAGGTATCCAGCATTTCACATTACTGCAGGTGAGAAGAAAGGCAGAATGAAGACAGGAAATTGGAATAAGAATGGAAAACAAAATAAAACATATACTGCTTTTTATTAATAAGAGTTTAATTAAAATACAGTTTTCCATTTAGATGTAAGCATGCATATTTCAAAATTATGGGTGTCCACATGGCAATGTGAAAAACACTATTGGAAGATACAGAGGTATATTACAACTCTGTTACTTTCTTAGAAGCAAGAATTTCAGGCCATATGAAACTCTATGGAAATTTTCTTTCAATTTCTGTTCAAAAAAACTAGTTGTGACCTGGAGCTTTTGCAGATGGCCCTTGATTAAAGTTTCTTATTTGTTGAAGACTGGCCAAGGTCTAGGTTCATAATCAACATTATACCCTTAGGAATAAGGATTTCCTGTAGTTTTAGTTCATTTACTTGTATTATACGCATGTAAAATTTGAAGACAATAAATATAAATAGCACATTTTTCATGTGAGGAATTTCTGCATTCAGCTTCTATAATAATTAATGTGTTATTTTTCATCTTTTATTTAAGTATTTAATCTTTAGACTCATCATTCGAATAAACATACATTTAAGAATTTAAGAATAAATTGAAAAAGATTTGTGAACTGCAAAAGCATGACTCACTAAACATAAATATTATCTTGATTGCTGTTACTTTTCTTAAAACATGAAAAAAATAAAATTATATAAAATGATAACAATATTTTTATCTTTAAAAAATTGAAATGAATATTTTCCCCTTTGCAATGTGCATCTCTTTCATTGTAAAAGAATAGTTTCATAGAGAAATATAGCAGGAGTTACATTAATTATTTATACATGTATATATTATCTTAATTCCACTACATTTTTAAAACTCTGCATATGAATCCTTTTAAAAATTTCTTAGTGTGACAGTTGGCAACTAGTCAATGCTGAACCAACTTCCTGTAAAAGGACATTATTTTGGATGTCCCTGGAGACAGTATAATGTGTAATGTTTTACTTAAAAATGTAATTAAGTTTAAATTAAAATTCTTTGGGTTTTTAATAGAGGGAAAGTTTGGGGTGCCTTTTTCACTTAAATGTTATATTTGCCAGCCTGTCTGGGCCCAAACACCTCCATTTATATATACTTACTATTGGTATTTTAGCGTTGGCATTTGGTCTGGGAACTTAAAGAAAACTTTGTTTGCTTTTACCTATCCTCCGTCACAGTTGTTTCACTTCTGTTTGTGTTAGAATTATAAAACAAATGAGGCACTTACTGTCATTTACCGTTTATCTTGTTGTTAGTTGCCTTTGAGTTGCTTCTAACTCATAGCAACCTTACATACAGCAGAACGAAACACTGCTGCCCTGCATCATTCTCAACACCTGTTGCAATGTTTGAGCCCATTGTTGAAACCATTGTGTCAATCCATCTATTGAGGGTCTTTCCTCTTCTTCCTCTTTTATGCTGGCTCACTACCTAGCCAAAAATGATGTCCTTCTATATGGACTGACCTCTCCTGATAACATGTTCAAAGTATGTGAGATGAAGTGCTCATCATAGTCCCTTTCAAGGAGCACTCTGGCTGTACTTCTAAGACAAATCTGTTCATTCTTCTGGCATCCCATGGTATATTCAGTATTCTTCACCAATATTATAATTCAAAGGCAGCATTTCTTCTTAGGTCTTTCTTACACTTGGTTCAACTTTTGCATGCGTCTGAGGTGACTGAAACTATCATGGCTTAGATCAGATACGCCTTAGTCTTCAAAGTGACATCTTTGGTTTTCAGTACTTCAAAGAGTTTTTTTTTTCCTTAACAGCAGATTTTCCCAATTCAAATGTCTTGTTTAATATCATGATTACTTCTTCAAGGGCACTGATAATGGATACAAGTAAAATGAAATCTTCGACAACTTTAATATTTTCTTCATTTATAATGATATTGCTTATGGGTCCAGTTGTAAGGATTTTTCTTTTGTTTATAAAGAAGTATAATTCATACTGAAGGCTGTGATTTATCTTCAGTGTAAGTTCTTAAAGTCCTCTCCATTGCAGCAAGTAAGGTTGTGTCATCGGCTTATTGTGCGTTGCTAATGAGTCTTCTTCCAATCCTGATGTCATGTTCTCATTCACTTAGCTCAGTTTCTCGGGTTATTGGCTCAGCATACATATTGAATAAGTATGGTGAAAGGATACAGCATTGACACACACTTTCCTGACTTTAAACTGTGCAATATTCCCTTATTCTGTTGGAAAGACTACCTCGTGGTCTATGTATACATTCTACAGGAGTACAGTCAAGAATCCCTGTTCTTTGCAATGTAACCCATAATTTGTTAAGATCCACACAGTTGAATGCCTTTGCATAGTCAATAAAATACAGGTAAACATCCTTCTGGTATTCTCTTATGCCAGTCAACATCCATCTGACATCAGCAGTGATATCCCTCCTTCTATGTCCATTTCTGAGTCTGGCTTGCATTTTTGCAGTTCGTCATTGATATATTGCTACAACTGTTTTTGAATTAAAATGCTATGATAAAAATATTTTACATAGTTGTGTTATGGTTTAAAAAGTAACAGTATGATTAAATTAATGTAAATATATAGAGAAAAGAGGAGACAGATGGGAGGGAAGGAGAGGGGCAAAAGAAAATGAATGTGTTTTTAGTTAACTAATGTAAGGTACAAAACATATTTAAAGCCTTTAATATGAGACTTTGAACCTGGACCCGCTATAATAGCTTCTTGAAACAGTTGAACACTTACATTATATCTGTATTATTTTTGCATGAATTATAACATTTACTATCTTTTGTCTTTCATTTTCTATAATTTCTCTAGAAGTATGTACTCTTGGCTTCTTAAGTAAATCAAACCCACTGATGCCATGGATGATATCTTCCATTTATTTCTTCTACAGTATATGCCAAGCCAGCCAAGTGTAGCTCATGCTAAACACAGTGGTTTTGAATCAGATCCGACTCAACGGCACTTGGCTTGGCAAACACAGTGGTTTATTCACTAACTGAAGCCTAGTCACATTTTACTGATCTGGTCTTCCTTTGTTTAGTATGCATCATGTCAAATTACTTACAACTTCATTATAAATATAAATTTTTTCCAATAGTAAGATCTTTTCTGCACCATGTACCGTTGTTTTCTTAGGTGCCCTGGAGCGGGCTCTGACTCATGGTGACCTTAGGTACAACAGACGGGAACACTGTCTGATCCTGAGCCATCTTCATGATCATTGCTGTGTTTGAGTTCACTGCTGTGGTTATTGTGTCAATCCATCTCATCCAGAATTTCCCTCATTTTCACTCTACAAAGTATGATGTCCTCTTCTGGCTATTCATCTTTCCCGATGATACATACTATGTTCTTAATTTTTTTAAATTTCTTAAGAAATGAGTAAGAGAATAGTAAATTAACATGTATTTAGAATGTATGCCCATACATGCACTTTTAACATCTGATTGACAAAATGTAACTCTTACTGCTATGACTTCTTTTAAATATTTTTTAAAAATATCTGAGAATTAAAAAAAAGCAATATTTTAAAATCTATTCTAAGTATAATTACAATAGATTTTATTGTACATATACAATGCACATATACATATACAAATATAATTGGTGCACCCCCACCACCGGAAAAAAAAAAAAAAACCTGTTGGCTCTCAAGTCTATTTGGACTCATAGAAACCCTTAGAGGACAGAGTAGAACTATGCCGTAGGATTTCTAAGACTATGGTCTTTATGATAATAGATTGCTACTTCTTTCTCCTGCAGAGTGGCTGCTGGGTTAGAACCACCAAACTTTCTGTTAGCAGCCAAGGACTTGACCACTGCCCCACCAGCTTTCTCATTATTTTGAACCTTGGAGGGAATCTTTTATTTCCTTAGCTATTCACCAGTGCACCCCAAAACATTTTTAAAACATAGTCTATCCAGCATTTTTAGATGACCTATTCTGAGTCACCTGTTGCTAAAAATGGGAAGACCTAGGGCAAAATATTTTTTTGCAATCCTTTGAGTCGGATCCGACTCGACGGCACTTGGCTTGGCTGGCTTCACTATTTTTACTAATTCAAAAAAAAAAAAAAATACACCTTGGCATAAAGAGTCATTATTTTGGTACAGACTTTCTTATTGTATCAAAATTAATTTTCCTAGTCTGAAAATTTCATTATTGTTATTAAATCTTTCTTAAAATGCGTTTAACTTGACGAGAACTAAAACTGGAGCCCAGATAGCACAGAGGTTAAGAGCTACAGCTGCCAACCAAAAGGTCAGCAGTTCAAATGCACCAGGCACTCCTTGGGAACTTTATGGGACAGTACTACTCAGTCCTATAGGGTCACTAAGAGTCAGAATTGACTCAACAGCAATAGGTTTGGTTTGGAGCTGAATTTGTAATTCATTGTTGTCCAATCAGCCTTGATTCATGAGTAATCCATGTGTATCTGAGTAGAACTGTGTGCCACAGAGTTTCTAATAGCTAGTTTTTCAGAAGTAGATTGTCAAGACACCTCTAGGTGAACTCAAACCTTCAACCATTCGGTGAATAGCAGAGTACATTAGCTGTACCACTCAGGCACTCCACTCCAGATGGGGCTACTAAATGGAAAAAAAAAAATAAGACTGAATTTTAAATATTCTATTGCTTAAAGCATCTTTCTTTAGAATATTTGAATACTGGTCATGTTTCTATCCTGTTTATAAGATAAAGGAAAAAAGAAAGAAAGAATCGCTCTATGAAGATTCCCCTAAAGAGTCCAGCACTTTTCAAACCAGGTATCTAGGACTTTCTTTTAATTAATATTTTATATTTTACTCCAAGGCAAATATACAAACTTTATAAGGTAAAATAGATACATTATCCTGCATGTATACTTAGAAAAGCTTTAATGCAACCATGGAACTGTTACATTCCATAAATTGCAAATTGTAAGTGAAACTAAACGTTCAATAATCTGGTAGCCACCTTTTTGTAGGAATCTCTTTGTGAATGTATGTTATTGCATTCAGGCAGGGAAGAAATATGAAGAGTTTTGAAAAAAATGTCAAGATTCTAGATTTATAATGATTCCCTCCCCCCTCCCTTTTTAAATCACATTTACCATGTAATCTTTAATCTCTGGAAAACTGATTTAATATGTCATCTAAAACATATTAAAATTAATTTTAATGCTCCAGTCAGAAGCCATGAATTTTGTGATATGCTTACAAAAGTTCCAAGATCTCTGTGTCTTCAGAGGAGAGTGTTAACCCATATCTGTCTTTGCTGTTTTTTTCAGCTCCATGCATAAAACGCTACAGAATGTGATAACATACTTTAGTGACTTGAAAATTTTGTTGAATATGTGAAAACTAAACATTAAAATTTCTGTTTTCAGCTATAATTTTGTTTTGACTTTTTTTTCCCAATGGCTTAGTTTTAGTTTACTTTTTATGATTCTCAAGACAATTTGTATGCTATTAATGTTGGCTAACACTATAATCAATACCTAAATATTAGCTAACTTTTTTCTAAGAATTGAGCTTGAAATTCCATACTCTCAAGATCTGAAACTGCCTGTAGTATGAAATAAAACCCCTGGGGTAAAGGAATTTTAGAGTGTTATAAGACTATACTTTATTCTATAATGTCAAAAGGTCCATAGACAAATATTCATAACAGTTAAGTAGTATGACCTTTATTCACATGAAATTCTAGGTAGAAACATTAAAACAAGCTCATGACCAACATATTTTTGCAAAAAGTCAATTCTTTAGTGAAATTATAAAAGCTTGCTCAATTATAAAGATTTCTAAAGAAATGAGTATTCATATATTTATGTGGAATATAATTCCAGGAAGTGAATTGTGAAGTTTTGAATTAGTAGTTGAGAATGCAATAAAGCTTTATTTTTGAATGTGGACTTAAAGTTGATGTTCTTTAAGTTACTTTTCATGTAGTGGTCATGGCTGTGACCTTGAATACTTGACTACTAGCTGAAAGGCTAGTGATTTGAATCCTCCCAGAGAAATTAGAATACAGCCCTGGTGATTAGCTTATGGAAGATCTTGAAAACTCTCTAGAGCACAGTTATTCTCTGACACACATGGGGTCACCATGCATTGGAATCTACTTGACAGCAACAATAGAATGAGATTAGAGTTTTACTGTGTGTAAAGCCTTTCTTTCTTTCTCCATTGCCTATCCTACGACCTTGTTCCCAGCCAGTGAACTGGCCAAATGCACTAATCTCTATTTGACTCCTCATTCTCAGTCCTTTAGCAATGCAAAACTTCATGTAACTGCTCATACACACATACTGTTTCATGCCATTCTGCCTTTCTCACACTGTTCCTTTTGCTTGTATTTATTTTCCAAAGAGTGACAATATAACACAAGAGAATGCCCTTTGGAGTCAAGCAAATAGACTGATTTAAATCTTGACTCTGCTATGAGTTCTTTGAAAAGTTATGTAGTCTCTCTTAGTTTCCTCATCTGTGAAATGAACTTAAAAGTAATTCTCATTTTTAGATAAAATGCTGAATGTAAAGGAATGAGTAAGGTTTGGGCCCATAGTAACTGTTCAGTAATTATTAGTTTATTACTAATTAATTAGGGAGTCTTTGGGATATGATATGGGTTTTATATTTTGATAACTGATATTAAAATGTAATTTAATATATTTTAGTGGGTTCTTTTAATGTACAACCTTAGCACAGTTATATAGATTTTCAGTGACTTTTGTCTATTCAGTCATTTTAGTTCTTAAGGTTCATTATTGTTTATTTTAAACACTAATCTCATATTTTATTTAATCCCTTAGTATATATGCTAATTAATGGGAGTCCTGATGACCCAGTGGTTTAAAGACTGGCTGCCAACTAAAACGTTGGCAGTTGGAATCCACCAGCCACTCCTTGGAGATCCTATAGGCAGTTCTACTCTCTTCTATATAGTTACAGTGAGTCAGAATCAACTTGACAGTGATCATATTTGTTTGTCTTAATCAGCTAATTAAATAAAAGTGATAAGGGAGGTACCTGGTTAGCTGTGTTCATTCTTTCTCTCTCTCTGCACATATGCACACTTAATCTTCTTCTTTGTGTTCCCTTCTCCACTATCAGATGTAAGAAGACAATTCTTGCAGTATTCTATTTGACTGGCTCTACCACTGATCTAGCTCATAGTTTATGGGCTTGGTAGGGACAGATGTCTCCAACAGAATCCACTGAGGAGAGGTTCTTCCTAAGCAATTCCCCTACGTTTTTGACTGGCTTCCGAGCCTTCCAGATGTCTCAGGTCATATGCCTCATTGCTCCACACTGTGGTTGTCTGACCTGCACTAGAATGCATAAATTCATCTAAGTTTCCAGGCCTCCCAATCGCTCTGCACAGCTCTAGGTTTGCTATCACCTTCAGAATGCAATAGCCTGGTTCCTGGGCAACTCAGAATTGAGAAATGTGGGATATAGTAATGAACATCCATCCATTTGGAAGTGCCTTACTCATGATATCACTTTCACTGTCTCTTGCTCAAGTAATATAAAGAAGGTTCTTACAATCCAATGTCTAAATACACATACGAATTAGTACTTCTCTCAGACTCTTTTTGCCTTGACTCAGAAGAGGAGAATATTACCCCTCCTCATGAACACTTATCCACTAAGAGACCACCTATCCCTTCTACCTGGACAAGAGATGTGGTGGACTGGTTGTGTGACTCTAATGTTATAAAATGGCTTTCATCACATTAAGTCGCGTGGACGGGAGGAGAAGGCCAACAGCTGGAATTCTCTTGAATATATAGCATAGAGTGCTTACAGCCTTATATTTTTAGCCATGAATCTTAGGGTCCAAATCCATTCTGAATATCTAATATCATACTCATAAATTACTATTTTTCTTTATCTGGAGCATTATGTTCTCCAAGAAGTTTTCACCAAGCCCAAAGCTGGGCTCAAAAGATTTTTCTCTGTTTCTATAGCACCCCGCTATTTTAATTTTAACCATATGTCCAAATGCAGGTGTTCAAGGTCAGGAATGCAGGTTCAAGATTTGGGCAGATCAAGTAATGACAGAGGCGTGGCTGGTGTGGTTGTAGCAGATTCATTGGTGCCAAGGGTAGAGGCAGGTACAACATTTGGCGGGCAGCAGGCAGCACACAACTCAGCAGCAGGAACCCTTAACAATGGGCAGCAGCAAGCAGGACCGCACCTCATAGTACAGTGACCTTATATACTGGTTTTACACAGAGGTGGCTGGCTGCCAGATTTGAGTTCTCAAGATGAAGATGACCATAAACAGGGTAAATCATACTGCTGAATCACTTTTAAGGAGAAGACCTGTACAGAGTCAGAAGGCCTGAGCAAAACAACCTTCCCTTGCTGTCCCCACATAATATGTATGGGAAACTTCAATATTATCTGGGATCCACCTTGTCCCTCCAGTGTTACAACAGGAGGGAAAGAATGCAAATAAACTTTGGCTTGGCATAGGTGCAACTGGGAAGCAGTTTACCTTAGACCTGTGCATTCATCTCTCTCTCATTTTCTGCTTCATTGCTGTGGTGGTCAGGATTATGTTAACTTGGCTACTCCATATTTGGCTGCTGTATTAAGTGGCAGGGCGGGGTTTGTGGTGGCTCCCCGCCCCTCAGCTCTCATCTCCCAACCTTTACTACGGCTGCTGGTTGCTCATGTAGCCAGGAGCTCCTGCTCTCTTCTTCCAGCGTCTGGTTCTGGGACTTGAACTAGCAGCTGTTGGACTCATCAGTCCTTACAGTCCTTACAGTCCTTACAGTCGGCACTTGAGAGTCCTGTTCCCTGACCTGCCTGTCCTGGATTCACCAGCCTCTGCTACTCCTGCTCCCTGACCTGCTGATCCTGGGTTTGCCAGCCTCTGTCACTTCGTCTCACCACCAGCTTGGGATCCACTGACCTACACAACCGGTGATCTAGAACTCTGGTCTCTGACCTGCTGACTTTGGGTTCCTCAGCTTCCATGGCCATGTGAGGCTTGTGCCAGAACTTGGGACATTCAGCTTCTGTGATTATGTGAGCTGTTTCCTATATGTGTATCTATCTATCTATCTATCTGTATTATAAATCTTTCCTTGTACCTACATGTGTTACTGGTTTTGCTTCCCTAGAAAACCCAGCCTAAGACAATTGCTTAGCTGAGTGCTAGAGACTTACTAGATTTCATGTACATGCAATATGAAATTTCCTAAAATTAGTAACAGTAGCATCTTTCTTGACCCATGTATGACTGGAACTTATAAGTAAATGCTTCCCTATTATATCTTTGGGGATGACAATTCTGAAATGTGTTTCATAAGGTTTCTTTCTCACATGATCCCAATAGTCAAGATTTTTCTTTCTTTCTTTTTTTTTTTTTTTACTGCTTTAATACCTTATTTTTACTACAGATCATATTCTATTTTAAACCACCAACATTCAGGCTTTCAAAAAGGTTATTATTTTTGGAGGAAACTCAGTGGAGACATGATACGATGATTGAAATAATCTGATTTTGAAATCATGTTCCCACTATTATACTGTAAGTTATGTTGATATCTCTGTTGTGTCCCTAGTTGTATCTGTTTTTCTTTGTGGAATTACTAAGGTATACAACTAACTTTTAATATATATATGTTAAATAATATCACAACTATAAAATCTATTTGATTCAATTTTTAATATATACCCATAGTAACTGAAAACCAAAATGTCAGATTTCAACAAACATATTGAAAGTAAAATATTTCTTGAAGATTCTGGAACACTTAATGAATCAGTATCTTAGCAGTTTTCAGAGGTTTATTCATCAAGACTTAATTTAGTTAACAAGAACTTGTTGCCTACTGTTGCCCAGTGGGGTGAACACCCTGTTGGCTTTTGAAGAGCTTATGGTCTATGAGAGAGGCTAAATCAGCCCATGTGAAATACCTGGGTGAAACAACGTAAGTGAATATGCTAATAAATACAAAAATGATAGTTATTAGTTGAAAGCTGGACATGTTTTTTAAAGAAAATATCAAATTATTCTAATAACCCATGCATTAGAATGTGGACTGTCCTCTTTATATTAGAAACATTAAATAGATCAGTTGATCTGTTACCTATATAGACATACCAAACTCCCCAAACTGATTCTGACTGATGGCAATCTTACAGGATGGAATAGAACTGCCCCATATGGTTTCCAAGAAGTGGCTGATAAATTCAAATTGCTAATCTTTTGATTAGCAGCTGAACTCTTTAACCACTGCACCACCAGAGCTTTGCCTTATGAACATAAACTATATGAAGTTTCCTCTGGTAAAAATTGTTAATCTAGAAGTTACATTTTTCTAGAACAAAGGTCTTTTTAACACGAAGTGAAATGGATGAAAAATATATTCAGTGTTTATGCCTTAAGTCAGATGCTCTTATACTCCTATGTAAGATGACTACTGAAAAAACTGAAAAGATTTAATAGTTCTGTAGGTCCAACATGATAAATGGTACATTCATCATACTGCTGTGCTGAAGTGAATGTGTTTTGCTTGATACATGATTAAAAGAATCCACTCCTAAGAAATTTAAGAACATGCTAAACATTTAGAAACATATACCAAGAAATTATTCTAAAAGAGTCTGGTCTGAAATGTATGGATTTTAAGAGCATACTTCTTTACCTTTACTTGTGAATAGGAAGATACAGATTTAGTTGAGTGGCTGGGTACACTGTAGTCTGGGAGCTTGGATTCAGTTTCAAATAAGAATTCTGAAAGTGAGAAAGCTGTTCTGTATTACTACAGAGAGAAAGTACCATTGCCATGTAAACAAAGGGAAACCCATTCATGATTAATAGTGAACTGTATACTTGGCATCTTACTCCAATGGGAGATTTTCTTTTTCTTTAAATATAAAAATAAATAATAGATTTCTTTTAATTCTCTGGTTCAAGAAATTCTCTATTTAGGTCTCATAATTACAAATACATACATTTTATTGCTTACAAATTGTAATATATTTTATAGCTATTTTTATAGGATTTTGTTCCAAATAAAGGAATTAAAGTATAATATCATTTTCAGTTATATTTTGGTTGGTGTACAAATATATTACCTGGCCTATATTTATCGGTTTTATGATTCAACTGAAAGATTTGCATGTAACCACCATGATTTCTGCCAAGAGAATCAATTTCACTTGTTTTGAAGCAAGTCTTTCTCCCCTCCTCCCATCTCTTTTTATTAATACACTGAAAATTCTTTTTGAAATAATACATTACCATCCTTAAATAATCAGCTTTGAGACTGACAAATTCTTCAATTAATTGCTTTGTTTCCTCCAATTTATTGCTTCTGATTGCCTAGAATCCTATTCTTAGGGATAGCCAGAGAGGAGGAAATTTCTTCTAGATAGGAGTGCTCATTTAATGGAAATGTATTAATTATATCTAGTTTTATACTTCATATGAATAAGCTATAGTTTTAGTAGTTTATACATGTGTTGAAGGAAGAAGCCCAAGCTGCACTGAAAGCACTGGCAAAAAACAAAGCTCTAGGAATTGGAGAACACCAACTGAGATGTTTTAAGAAAGTACCCACTGGTCTACTCCAAGATATCTGGAAGACAGCTATCTGGTCAACAACAGGAAGAGAACCGTATTTCTGCCCATTCCAAAGAAAGATGAGCTAAAAGAATGGGGATATCAGTAAAACGTTGCTTAAAATAACTCAAAAACAGTTGCAACTGTACATCAAAGAATTGCCAGAAATTCCAGCCAGATTCAGAAGGGGACATGAAAGGAGAGATACCATTGCTGATATTAGATGGATGTTGTATGAAAGCAGAGACTACAAGAAAGATGTTTACCTGTGTATTATTTACTATGCAAAGTCGAAACCAGACAAATACCTTTGTGTCAGGGCTGTATCTTTTCACCATACTTATTGTATCAGTATATTGAGGAAATAATCTGAGAAGCTGGATTGTATGAAGAACTTGATATTAGTATTGGAGGAAGACACATTAACCACCTGAGGCTTACAGATGGCAAAATTTTGCTTGCTGAAAAAGAGGCCTTGAAGTACTTACTGATGATGATCAACAACCACAGCCTTCAGCATGGATTACACCTTAACATAAAAGAACAAAAACCCTTGTAACTGTACTAATAAGAAGCATCATGATAAATGGAGAAAATAAAGAAGGTGTTAAGAATTTGATTTTACCTGGATCCACAATCAATGCCCCTGGAAGCAGTAATCAAGAAATAAATTTTTGTATTGCATTGGGAAAATCTGCTGCAAGAGACCTCTCTAAAGTATTAAAAAGCAAAGATGTAGGTTTGAGGACCAAGGTGCACTTTATGGTAGCTGTGGTATAATAACTGTATTCAGTTGTCTCATCTTTGAAGCTTGCCAAAAGTATATGCAAAAGGGAGTTTAATTCATCATATTTTGTTACTAAATAAAACTGGTACAGATAGGAACAGCAAAATGCTATATAGCATGAGTAGATAGTTAAAGACCTGATTTGAACTCCTGTGTTAATTTAAAATTTATTTGAGATAAATTCATCAATGTTAATGAAAGCTTGTTTGTGACAAGTGTAATACACCACCGTACAATATTTATTCTTTCTCTCTTTTTAAAGGTTAAAGGCTATGTATGAGTTTAAGATACTTTAATTTCATCACCCTTGGGATGTGTGGTTTCCTATCAATATTCTCTGCCTCTCAAGTTTCTTGGGCAGTTGCTTCCCCACTGACAGTACACGCAGCTGCAAATTGCTGTTTTTATAGGGAAAACTAGACACTGTGAAAATTTTTATTTGGTATACTCATGGAGCATTATGCTCTGGAGTTAGTGGGACAACATATGTCCCTCTGTGTCTAAGGGCAGGCTTGTGGGAACTGACAAGAAAAAAATCCATGCTACCTGTCATGGATTGAATCTTGTTCTCAAAAAAATGTATGTAGAAATGTGGCTAGACCATGATGTTCCTTTGTGTTGTAGACTATGCCTCTGTGATGTTAATGAGGGAGAATGGGCTGCAGTTTAGTTGATGGGGCAGGACTCAATGTGTGGGATTACACTGTGTCTTGGGACAGCCTCTTTGGGTAGAAGAAAAGGGAGGCAAGTGGAGAGTTGGGGGCTCAAACTATCAAGAAGGAGAGCAATGCCAGGAGCTGAGTACATCCTTTGGAAAGGATAGGGATCCCTGAGCCTCAGAAGCTTCCAATCCAAGGGAAGGTTGACAACAAGGATCTTTCTCCAGAGCCAACAGAGAAAGCTTTCCCCTGGAGCTGAACCCCAAATTTGGACTTTTAGCTCACTGGTCTGTGACAAATAAAATTTCTTTTCTTAAGGCCATCCACTTGTGTTATTTCTGTTAAAGCAGACACTACCCATGAGAAATTTGGAAATACTCAATGATTCAGCATGCTTCCATTAAGGAATATATATATTAACAAACAATTCAGACCAGGACACAATTTGGTGCTAAAAGGGTTAAACCAAAACAAAACTACAAAAAAGCCGTGGCAGACCAAAATCCAATAGAAAGAAACCTACTGCATTCATAAAGCAAACTCACTGTCACTCAGTTGATTCCAACTCATAAAAACACTACAGTACAGAACAGAGCTGTCCCTAAGGCTGTAATCTTTATGGAAGCAGCCTGCCACATCTTGACCCCATGGAGTAATTAGTGGGTTCAAAACCACCAATCCTTTGGTTGGAAACTGGATACTTCATCACTGTACTACCAGGACTCCCAGTGCACTCATGGATCCCACATATTCTGAATTTATTTTGTAAGTGGAAGGTGTGTTCAAAGAAACTGACTTAGATATTGATTTTCAGGCACTGCAATTTTAATTACACATCTTCTGCCAAAATTCTGGATCAGTGTCTCTTTGCTTGTACTACTAGCCCCTCATTATCTCAGTGTTCTAATCTATAAACATGGAGATACTAATACTTAGGAGTATTAAACAAGTCGGTGTCTGCAAAGTTTTTGGTAGCGCCTGGCACATTTTGGACTGAATAAATGGTGACTGCACAATCACGTCCATGCCTTGTATTCTCTACTCTCTAGTACCTAGAACAAACTGAAGTCTTCACTTGTGTTTCCCTTTTTCTTGTTTTCTGAATAAAAGGTTAAATCATCAGTGTTGTTGCTAGGTGTCGCTGAGTTGACTCTGACTGTTGTGGCTTGAATTGCATCCCCTCGGAACTGTGTGTAGCAATTTGACTGGGCCATGATTCCTGGTATTGTGTGATGTTTCTTTGTATTGTAAACCATGCCTCTGTGATGTTATTGAGGGAGGATGGACAGTAGCTGTGCTGATATGTCAGGACTCACTGCATAAGATTGTACTGTGCCTTGAGGCAATCTCTTGTGATATAAAGCAAATGGCAGCAAGCAGAGAGTTGGGGACCACATGCCACCAAGAAGCAGTGTCAAGAGCAGAACTCATCCTTTAGATAGGATACAGGGTCCCTGTACCTCCAAAGCTCCCAGCCCACAACAAGGATCTTCTTCCAGAACCAGCGGAGACAGCCTTTCCCCAGAGCTGATACACTACATTTGGACTTGTAGCTTACCACACTGTGACAAAATAAAATTTATCTTTTTAAAGCCACCCACTTGTGATGTTTCTGTTAAAGCAGCCTAGGTGACTAAGATACCATCTCACAATGACCTTTTGTACAACAGAATTCAATGCTGCCCAGTTTTGCATGCTTGTCACAATCATTTTTATGTGAGCCCATGGTTTCCAACACTGTCAATCTGTCTCGTTGAGGATATTCTTTTTCTCTGACTTTGTGTGTCACCAAGCATGGCATCCTTCTGTATGGGTTCTTCTTTCCTGATAACATGTCCAAAGTAAATAGGACTAAGTCTCAACATTCTCACTTCTAAGGAATATTTCAGGTGTACTTCCAAGACAGATGTTGGAAGGTGCTCCATCTCCTGGAAATCAATGTTACATTCAATATTCAAATTCATCAATTCTTCTTCAGTCTTCCTTATTCACTGGCCACCTTTCACATGCATAAAAGAGGCAATTGAAAATATCCTGATTTGAGTCAGATACACATCTTTACTTTTGTACACTTTAAAGAGATGCTTTTGCAGCAGACGTGCCCAAGACAATACATTGTTTGATTTCTTGAATGCTACTTCCATGGGTTTATGGATCCAAGTTAAATTAAATTCTTGACAACTTGTCTTTATTCTGTTAATCATGTTGTCGCTTATTGGTCTAGTTGTGATGACTTTTGTTAATGTTATGTTGAGGTGTAATATATATTGAAGGCTACAGCCTTGATCTTCACCATAAAATTCTTCATGTACTTTTCTGTTTCAGCAAGCAAGATTGTGCTGTTTGAATATCTCAGGTTGTTTACGAATCTTCGTCCAGTCTTAATGACCTATTTTTGTTCATATAGTCCAGTTTCTCAAATTATTTGTTCAGCCTACAGACTGAATAAGTATGATGAAAGGATGCAACCCTGGCACACACTTTTTGGGATTTGCAAGAAAGTAGAATCCCTTGTTCTGTCCAAAAACTACCTCTTGCTCTATGTCCAAGTTCCACATGAGTACTATTAACTGTTCTGGAATTCCCATTCTTTATAGTGTTTTACATAACGTTGTGATCAACCTGGCCAAATGCCTTATGTAGTCAATAAAACAAGGACAAACAGCTGTCTGTGTTACATAGTGCTGCTATAACAAAAATACTCTAAGTGAATGACTTTAACAAACAGCTAGAAATTAAAATTCAAGACATCAGCTTCAGGGGAAGCCTTTTTCTGTTGGTTCCTGAGAAAGTTCCTTGTTGTCAGCTTCCTCAGGCTAAAACCCCAGATCCAGAGGGGTTTGCTCTTGGAACTGCTTTCTTCGTAATATAAACTTCCCCTGTTTCTCTGCTCACTTCTTTGTTTTATATCTTAAGAGAAATTGGCTCAAGACTCAATTCAGTCTTGTAGATTGAGTCCTGCCTCATTAACACAACTCCTGCCCACTCCACCTCACTAACATTATAGAGCCAGGATTTACAACACTTGGAAAATTACATCAGATGACAAAACAGCAGACAATCACACAATACTGGAAATCATGGCATACCCAAATTGATACACATATTTCTGGGAGACAAAATTCAATCTTGAGAACCAGGATGGCGTAGTAGTTAAGAGCCATGGCTGCTAACATAAAGGTCAGCAGTTCAAATCCACCAGGTGCTCCTTGGAAACCCTACGAGGCAATTCTTCTCTGTCGTATAGGGTCGCTATGAGTCGGAATCAGCTCTATGGCAATGGATCTGATTTGGTTTTTAGTTTTAACTCAATTTATGACAACAGCTTTCTGGTATTCTCTGTATTTAGCCAAGATTCTTCTGACATCAGCAGTGACATACTTGATTTAACATCCTCCTATGAGTCTGGCTCGAATCTCTGGCAGTTCTCTGACAATGTACTGCTGCAACTGTTTTTTTTTTTGTTTTCTTCAGCAAAAGTTTACTTGCACGTGGTATGAATAATATTGTTTGATAATTTACACATTCTGTTGGATAAATTTTTTTGGAATGGGCACAAATATGAATCTTTTCCAGTGGGTTAGCTGGGCAGCTGTCTTCCACATTTCTCAGCACAGACAAGTGAGCACTTTTAGGATGACATTACTTTGTTTCAACATCTCAATTGGTATTCCCATGAGTCCTGAATGTTTGATTTTAACCAATTCCATCAGTGCAGCTTTAACTTCTTCCTTCAGTATCATCAGTTCTGGCTCTCATGCTACTTCCTGAAGTGGTTCAGTGTTGCCAAAATCTTTTCATTATAGTGCCTTTGTGTATTGTTTACATCTTTTCTTGAAATTTGCTGCATTCTTCAATATTTTGCCCATAAAACTCTTTAATAATGAAACTCAGTGATTGAGTTCTTTCATCAGTTCATTCAGTGTGAGAAATGTCAAGGGTCTTTTTACCTTTTGTTTTTAACTCTAGGTCTTTGTCATTTCATTGTAAAGTTTCAATTTGTCTTCTCAAGCTGAACTTTGAAATATTTTGTTCAGTTCTTTTACTTCATTTATTCTGTTTGCTACAGTTAGTCTAAGTTCAGGAGCAAATTCTGAGTCTCTTCTGCCATGCATTTGGATTTTTTTCATCATTTCCTGTCTTTTTAATGACCTCTTGCTTTGTTTCATGTTTGAAGTCCTTGATGCCATCCCAGACCTTGTTTAGTGTTAAGTCTTTAGTGTTTCATGAGTCAAATCTGTTTTTGAGATAGTCTGTAATTTCAGATGAGATATGCTCAAGACTGTATGTGGACCTCATAGACTTGTTCTAATTTTTTTTAGCTTTACTGTGAAGATGCATAGGAGCAATTGATGGCTCCTAATTGATGCTCCATTCAGCAGTCAGCCCCCATCCTTATTTTAATTGATGATACTGAGCTTTTCCACCATTTCATTTCATTTCATAAATATAGTTGATTAGATTTGGTATGTTCTACCTGGTGATATCCATGTGTATAGTTAATATCTATACTGGTATAAAAGATATTTCCAATGAATAGGTCATTGGGCTTGCAAAATTCTATGGAATTTCTAATGTCATTTCTATTATCAAAATCATATGTTCCAATTACTGATTCTTTTTTGTTTGTTTTCAACTTTTGCGTGCCAATCACCAACAGTTACCAATGTATCCTGATTGTGTGTTTGATCAATATCACACTGCAGATGCTGTTAAAAGTCTTCAACTTCCTCATCTTTAGCATTGATGGGTAGTGTGCAAATTTCATTAATAGTTCTATTAACTGGTCTTCCTCGTAAGCATGTGGATATTATTATGTCACTGACAGTGTTGTACTTGAGGATAGATTTTGAGGACAGATAGATAGATAGATCTTCCTAAGCCATCTCTCTTCAATTTGTCATTGCTGGCATAATAGGCCATTTAATTGTCTGAGTCAAAATGGGTGATATCAGTCTATTTCAGTTTACTAATGCTTAAGGTATTCTAGTTTGATACTTAGTACCTTCCACATTCTGATACTGATAGATATTTTCAGCTGTTTATTCTTTTTCTAGTCATGCCACGTGATGAAAGAAGATCCTAAAAGCTTTACTTTATCCATATCTTTAAAGTTAACTTTACTTTGAGGAGGCAGGTCCTGTCCCGTCATGTCTTGAGTGTCTTCCAACTTCAGGGGTTCATTCTACCCAAGACTAAATCACATAATGTTCCATTCCTATCTATAAGGCTTTCACTGGCCAATTTTTTTTCAGAAGTATATTGGCAGGTCCCCTTCTTTCTAGTCTAATTCTGGGAGCTATGTTGAAACCTGTCCACCATGGGTAACTCTGCTGGTATGTAAAACATTGGTGGTATAACTTCCAACATCAATATCAACATGCAAGCTACAGGAGTTCAACAAACTGAGTGACAAGTGTTATAAAATCATCAATACAGTGCTAAAAGTTGATGGTGCTTTTCATGACACTGATCAGAAAACAGGATTTGTATCATTTCTTGGCAACATTAAAAAATATATGTCTATATAACCAAAATTAAAATGCTAGGAGATAAGTTTCACCAGGGATAATCTTTCCTTTTTATTATGATTGAATGAAAATGTACATTCCCATATAAATGTGCATGTCTACCTATATGCAGCTTCCACTGCTCTCCCTGCCTGGTGACAGCACACTCTTCCTCTCTGCTCCATACGTGTCTTATCCTCCCAGCAATCTCCTAACCCCTCCTCTCCACCCACTCCCCTGCCTCCAGTAAGAGGTCAGCAGGATGACATCCTATAGATGCATAGAACCATAAAGTGCACACACGATATGGTCACTCTGTCGCCAAGTCCAATCCATTCCTGTCCGAAGAGTTGACCTCCATTATGATTCATGGACAAGGGCAGCATCAGGGCGAGGAACCATGTTCCCAGGGGAACTGCGAGGATCCTGAACCATCAATTGTGGTCTTTTAGTGGAGATTTCGGGTCGCACCCCTTTTTATTCTTGTGTTGTCAGTAAGACTCAACTTTGTGAGCACCATCATGGCTATCACGGGTGGTGGCCAGGCACCATCTGGTTCTTCTGGTCACAAGTCGATGTAGTTACCCACTCACGTGAGTCTCTCTGTCTTCTGGATACTCTTTCCCCCGTGTCATTTTGATCCTTGGTAATCATCTGTTCCTGCTGAATTGGGACCATTTGCTGAATCTTCAGATGGCAGCTTGACAGCTTTTAAGACCCTGGAAGCCACTCACCAATGTTGGGTGCAGAAGGCTCTCTTAGCAAAACACTAGTTGTGCTGATTGGCTTCAATTTCCCCTTAGAGCATGGTCCTTGGCCCCCCACCCCAGCTACTCTGTCCTTGCAATATTGGGTTAAGATGGGAGGAGTAATCATGTTATGTTGAAGTCCAGTTAATACTGATTTTCTTTATAATGTGTGCTGTCACAGATTTCACTCAACCAAATTTCTATAAACTATTTAATCTAAACCTTCCCCTCCCTGAGACCTCCCTCCCCACCTTTGCAGCTCTCAAAGATTCTTTTCTTCTATGCATGAGTCTGTTTTTAAGTTCTTATTGTAGGGGTCTCATACATATTTTTCTTTTTTTCACTGACTACTTTCACTCAGCATGTCCTCCAGTTGAAACCAGATTATGAGATGTTTCCTAAGATCATGGTTGTTGTTTATCATTGTATAGTGTTCCATTGAGTATATATACCATAGTCTACCTATCCATTCCTCTGCTGTTGGGCATCTGGGTTGATTCCATCTTTTTGCTATTGTGGGCTGTGCTGCAATAAACATTCGTATGCATGCATCTGTTGGTGTGAATTTCCTTGATTCTGTAGGATATATTCTGAGCAGTGGAATTACTGGGTCAAATGCTATATCTATACCCAGCTTTTGAAGGAAGCGCCAGATTGCTTTCCAAAGAGGTTGCACCATTTTACAATCCCACCAACAGTGTAAGAGAGTTCCAATTTCTCCATAGCCTCTCCAGCATTTGTTGTTTAGCATTTTTTGGATCATGGCCAACCTTACTGGGGTGAGATGGTATCTCATTGTCATTTCGATTTGAATTTCTTTAATAGCTAATGATCGTGAGCATGTTTGCCTGTGCTTTTTGGCTGCCTGGATCTCCTCTTTAGAGAAGTGTCTGTCCAGCTCCTTTTCCAATCACTTAATTGGATGATTTATCTTTTTCTTATTGATATTTTGTAGTACCTTAGATTAGTACCTAGATTATGGAGATCAGCTGTTGGTCTGACATATAGTTGCCAAATATTTCTTCTCATTCTGTAGGTGGCCTTTTAATTACTTTAATAAAGTCTTTGGATGAGTAAAAGTGTTTGATTCTTAGTAGTTCCCATTTATCTATTTTCTGTTGTTTGCGGTTTGTCAGATTTTGAAGTCTGTTTATGTTGTGTATTAAAACTGCCATTGCTGTTGCTACTTTTTCTTTGATGAGTTTTATTGTTTTAGATTTTATATTTAGGTCTTTTATCAGTTTGAGTGGGTTTTTATATAAGCCAAGTCAAGCCAAGTGTTTTTATATAAGGTGTAAGATATGAATCAGATCCGACTTGACAGCACTTGGCTGGCTTGGATGGATCTTGTTTCAATTTGTTGCAGATGGATATCCAATTTTGCCAGCACCATTTGTTGAAGAGATTGTTTTTTACTCAGTTTAATGTCTTAGGGCCTTTGCAGAATATCAGCTGTTCATAGGAAGATGGTTTTATCTCTGGGGTCTCCATTTTGTCTCTTTTTGTACCAGTAGCAGGCTGTTTTGACTACTGTGGCAGTATAATAGGTTCTAAAGTCAGGTACTGAGAGGCCTCCCAGTGTGTTCTTCTTCTGCAGTAGTGCCTTATTTATTCTAGGCTTCTTGCCTTTGCAAACAAAGTTGGTGATTTGTTTCTCCATCTCATTAAAAAAGGTCACTGGAATTTGTATTGAGATTGCATTATATAAGTAGATTGCTTAGGGTAAAATAGCCCTTTTCACAATGGTAAGTCTTTCTATCCATGAGCAGGGTAGGTTTCTCCATTTATGTAAGTCTCTCTTGATTTCTTGTAGTAAGGACTGGTAGTTCTCTTTGGAAAGATCTGATGTTTCTCTGGTTAGATTAATTCCTAGGTACTTTATCTTCTTAGAGGCTATAGTAAATGGTATTGATTTGGTGATTTCTTCATTAGCAATCTCATTGTTGGTATAAAGGAATCCTACTGATTTACTTATGCTTATCTTGTATCCTGAGACTTTGCTGACCTCTTCTGTCAGTTTGGGTAGTTTACTTACGGATTCTTTAGGATTCTCTGCATATACAGTTCTATCATCTGCAAATAGGGAGAGTTTTACGTGTTTGCTGATGCAGATGCCCTTTATTTCTTGATCTTGTCTGATTGCTCTGTCTAGAACTTCTAGTACAATTTTGAATAGGAGAGGTGAGAGTGGGCATCCTTGTATACTTCCTGTTCTAAAGGGAAGTTGTTTCAGTCTCTCTCCATTGAGGATGATGTAGGCAGTTGGCTTTGTATAAATAACCTTTATTGCATTGAGGAATTTTCCATCTATCCCTATGTTGCTGTGAGTTTTTGTCATGAACATGTGTTGGACTTTATCAAATGCCTTTTCTGCACCAATAGACAAAATCAGGTGATTCTTGCCTTTTGTGATATTTATGTGGTTGATCACAGTAACTGTTTTTGTGATGTTGTACCAGACTTGCATCCATGGTATGAATCTAACTTGGTCAAGATGGGTTATTTTTTGGATATGTCGTTGTATTCTATTGGCAAGAATTTTGTTGGATACTCTTGCATCTGGATTCATGAGTGATATCAGTCTGTAGTTCTCTTTTTTTGTTGGGTCGTTCCCTGGCTTTGGTACCAAGGTTATGCTGGCTTCATAGAATGGATTTGAGAGTATTCCATCCCTTTCTATACTATGAAATAGTCTCAGTAGTATTGGAGATAACTCTTCTCTAAAGCTTGGTAGAATTCTGCAGTAAAGCCATCTGGGCCCAGGCTTTTTTTCGTTGGTAGTTTTTTTGATGACTTTTTCAATCTCTTCTTTTGTGGTGAGTTTATTAAGTTGTTCTGCTTCACCTTGTGATCATTTTGGTAGGTGATATGAATTAAGAATTTTGTCCATTTCCTCTAGGTTTTCAAATTTGTTAGAGTACAGTCTTGTGTAGTATTCTGTTATGATATTTTTGATTTCTGATGGATCTGTTGTGACAACTCTCCTCTGATTTCTTATTTGGGTTATTTGTTTCCTTTTCTGTTTTTCTTTAATAAGTTTAGCCAATGGTTTGTCAATTTTGTTGATCTTTTCAAAAAGCCAGCTTTTGGTTGTTTCAATTTTTTCAGTTGTTCTTCTATTCTCTAATTCGTTTAGTTCTGCTCTAATCTTTATGATCTGTTTTCTTCTGGTGCCTGAGGGGTTCCTGTGTTTTTCTCTCTCTACTTGTTCAAGCTGTAGAGTTAATTCTTTGATTTAGTTTCTATCTTCTTTCCAGATGTGTGCATTTATGGACATAAAGTGACCTCTGAGCATTGCTTTAGCTGTATCCCATAGGTTCTGGTAGGAAGTGTTTTCGTTCTCATTGGAATCCTTAAATTTCGTTATTTCATCTTTGATTTCTTCTATAGCCTATGGCTTTTTGAGGAAGATATTGTTCAATTTCCATGAGGTCCACTTTCTATATCTTTTTTTCTGCTATTGATTTCAACTTTTATGACTTTATGATCTGAGAACATGCTTTGCATTAATTCAATGGTATAGATTCTGTTGAGAATTGTTTTATGTCCTAACACATGGTCCATTCTGGAGAATGTTCCATTTGCACTAGAGTAGAAGGTGTAGTTGACTGCTGATGGACAGAAAGTTCTGTATATGTCAGTGAGGTCTAGTTGGTTCATTGTGGCAATAAGGTCTTATGTGTCTTTCTGGAGCTTTTTTCTAGACGATCTGTAAAATATTGAGAGTGGAGTGTTGAAGTCTCCCGCTATTATTGTGGAGTGATCTATCTTCTTTTTAAATGTAGTCAGTGCTTTTTTGATGTATTTAGTTGCTCTAATATTAAGTGCATAAATATTTGATATTGTTAAGTCCTGTTTGTGTACTGAAACTTTCAGCAGTAAACAGTGTCCTTCCTTGTCCACAGTGGTGGATTTTACATTAAAGTCAATTTTGTCTGAGATTAGAATTGCCACACCTGCTCTTCTTTGCACATTGTCAGCTTGATATATATTCTTCCATCCTTTAATTTTCAATTTGTTCCTATCTTAAAGCCTAAGATGGGTTTCTTGTAGGCAACATATGGATGGGTTGTGTGTTTTGATCAAAGATGTCTACTCTATGTCTCTTTACTGGAGCATTCAGTCCATTCACATTCGATGTGATTATTGATAGATATATGTTCAGTGCTGCCATTGTGGTATGTTTATTTTTGTGTTGATGTTTTCTCTGTTCTTATTAATCTCTTCTGGGGCATTCTTCTTTGTGAGTTGATTTTTCACCTTTTTCAGGGTTGGTTTTATGGTTGTTGAGACTCCTGTATTACATTTCTCCATTTGATGTGTCGCATCTTTATTGTGCTTTACAACTGCCCCTGTAATCCCCCTTAGTAAACTGTGTATAAATCCAGTTTTCATTACTACCAGTCTTATCAACTTCCACTCCATCTGGAAAGACTATAACAACTGTAGTACATCCCTCTTTTTAATAAGATGACATCATAGTTTTCATATGATCACTAGATTATTTCTTTCACTATTATAGCTTTGATTGTGTTTGGAGCCTTTGCTAACTGAGTAGGATTCTGGGTGATGTGTCCTTCTACAATAGAAAGGTAGTGGTTTTGTTCTTCTAAGCGAAAGCCAAGAGATTCTTTCAGTATTTCTTGTAGCTTTGGTTTGGTTTTCACAGTCTCCAAGTTTCTGTTTACTTGCAAATGTCTTAATTTCATTTTCATATTTGAAAGATAGGTTTGCAGGATATATGATTCTTGGTTGAAAGTTCTTCTCCTTCAAGGCTTTAAATACATCATGCCATTGTCTCCATGACAGCACTGTTGCTGCTAAGGAATCCGATGAAAACCTACAGGGTTTTCCTCTGAATGTTAGCTTTGCTTTCAGTCTTGCTTTCTTTAAAGGTTTCTCTTGTGTTTCATTTTGTTAAGCATGTTTATAATATGTCTTGGAGTCTTTCTTTTGAGAACTATGTTGAGTGGGATTCAGTATGTGTCTGGGATATCTATATTCTCGTCCTTCAAGATTTCTGGGAAGTTCTCTGTCAGCAGCTTGACAACAATACTCTCTGTGTTCTCAGGTGTCTCACCCTATTCAGGGACTCCAATTAATCATTGGTTGTTCTTCTTAATAAAGTCACACATGCTTCTTCATTTTTCTTGTTTCTTTTTTATGATTGCTCCTCATAGATGTTGGAGTCAGTAACTCTGTCTTCCAAGTCAGAAAGTCTCTTTTCCATTTGCTCCATTCTGTTTTCTTGACTTTGGATTGAAGTTTCTATGGTTTTGATTTTGTTCTTGGTCTGTTGGATTTCAGAGTACTGGTTTTCCTTCAAATCAAACAGCTTGGTTCATTTTTCATTTTGCTCTCCTGCATTTTGTATAAGGTCTAGGACATCTCTCTATATAATCCTTTTGTATTTGCTTTTTGATAGTTTCAGAAAAGCTTCTTCATCTGGGAAGTTCTGAGACCCTTTCTTCGGGGGGCCTTCTGAAGCTGTGGGTGATTTCTTGGTTATAGTTTTCTCCACAGTTTGTTGGGTTTGGGGCATTCTGTGAGTCAGTAGAGGCTGGGAGAGATGCTGTGGGGATGGACCATAGTTTTTTCTCTAGGCCTTCTTAAAATGAGGGGTGAAAAGTATCTGACAACTTCCAAAGTCAGTCAGGTTTTCGGGTGTATAGGTCCCTCTTCCCAGCTGGAAAGTAAGCACCTCTGCATCGAACACCAGATGTTATAAACTAGCTCAAAATACAGAAAGGCTACTGCCCTGCTGGCCTCTGTTGTCCAGCCCCAGCTGTAGGTGCTACTGTTTAGAATACTACTTTTCTGCTGGAAAAGTGCTCTCCTCCAGGCACTACCTTCCAGCCCAGGAATTAGGTACAGCCGAGGCTTCTGTATGAACATATCTGCCTCCCAGTGGAGCTAGATGGTGTCCTGCACAAGCTCACCTCCTTGCTGTGTCTGGGCTGCTCTGTGGTGGAGATGAAAGAGAGGACAAATGTGCCGAGATGCACAGAGTCCACAGCCTTGTTGCCAAGCCCCAGCTGTAGGTGTACTGTGTAAAATACTACTTTTCTGCAGGAAAAGCACTCTCCACTGGGCAGGCGCTGCCTCCCCGCCTAGGAACTAAGTTCAGCTGGGGCTTTCATAATGGGTGTCTCTGCCTCCCAATGGATCAAGATGGCATGCCACAGAAGCTCACCGCCTAGCTGGGTCCTCGGTACTCTATGGTGGAGGTGGAAAGAGAGGCCAAAGGTGCCAAATGCACAGAGTCCAAAGCTGAGCTCTCAAAATATGGCAATTTCAAGTGCCAATCCCACCAGTGGTGCATCTAAGATTAGTGGGTAGTCACATCCCAGCTTGGCCCGCCTGCTAAAACAGAGGAAAAAAACTGAAATGCTGTGTTACCTTCAGCAACCCGAACTCGCCAGGAGTGGGGTCAATGAAAAAGAGGAGGTTTTCTGTTCAGTGGTATCAAGTCCAAATTAACAGCCCTATGCTGCATCCTTGGGCTTACTAGGTGTCCAGAAGGCTCCATTTTATTATCAGTTCAGGTCTTAGTTTCCAGAGGGGTTTAGGGAGACATGTGTTTACTCCACCATCTTGACTCCACACCCCTACATTATTTTTTAAGTTCATGTTTTTTGCTATGTTTACATAGTGATATCTCTGTTTCCCCTTTTTTTAGTGTTTTGTGATTTCCCTATTTGGGTTGATATCCAGTTGTTTTATTCTTCCTGCTACTTTTGGGTTGCTTTCTAATGTTAATTTTCTAACGAAAGAACTCCCTTTAGTATTCATTGGAATTTCGGTTTGGTTTTTGCAAATTCCCTAAATGTCTATTTACCTGGAAATGTCCTAATTTAGCCATCATATTTGAGAGACAATTTTGCTGAATATGAGGTCTGATAATTAGGTTAGTAAAGTCATCCTAGAAAAGTGCTACAAACCACATTGGTGAGTATCAATATGGTTACCTTCGAAGTACTCCTCCTAGGAAACTACACACTGACACAAGTGCCTAGCTCCATTCAAAGCAATTTTGGAACTCATTCTGGAATGGCCATCACAGCTACCATTGTATTAACCTTGATGTCTTGAATGTCATCCAAATGCCTTCCTTTCAATATTTCCTTTATCTTCAGTTGAAGAAAAAGTAATTAGGGGCCAGATCAGGTGACTCAGGAGGGTGTTCCAATACACTTATTTGTTTACTGGCTGAAAACTCCCTCACAGACAGTGCCATGTGAGCTGATGCATGGTTGTGGTCCAAGAGCCATGAGTTGCTGGAGAAAAGTTAAGGTCATCTTCATCTTAATTATTTTATGAAGCCTTTTCAGCACTTCTAAATAGTAAATTTGGTGAACTGTCCAGGTGATACAAATTTCTGCAATTTTTTAAAATTTACTGTGATTGAGCGAAAGTGTACAATCCAGTTTAAATTTTCATGCCTGCCTATGTGCAGCTTCTACTGCTCTCCTTGCCCAGTGACAGCACACTCTTCATATCTGTTCTATAGATGTCATATCTTCTTAACAACCTCCTGTCCCCTCTTCTCCACCCTCTCCACTCCTCTCTAGTAAGAGACCAGGAGGACAATGTCCTCTAGATGCATAGTACCATAAAGTGCACATATGATATGGTCACTCTGTGTCGCTGAATCCAATCCATTCCTGTCCGAAGAATGACCTCAATAATGATTTATGAACAGGGGCACCATCAGGACTAGTGATCATGCTCCCAGGGGAACCCTAAGGCCCCTGGACCATCAACTGAGGTCTTTTAGTGGAGTTCTCAGGGTGAACCCCTTTTTATTCTTGTGTTGCCAGGGAGACTCAACTTTATGAGTCCTATCTCTGCTATCACCAGTTGTGACTGAACTTCCTCTGGTAACATGTCAGTGTATTCAGCCACTCATGTGGGTCTCTCTGTCTTCTGGGTTCTCTTTCCTACATGTTGTTTTGGTCTGTGGTGATCATCTGTTCCTTTTTTGTAATGTTTTTATCAGTGAACTCTTCTCATCAGTGATATTTTCTCTTCCATTAGAAAAATATTTAATCCATTTGTACACTGCTATTTTCTTCATGGCTTTATCCTCATAAACTTGAACTAATGTGACTTTGATTTTACTTCCACTCTTGCCAAGTTTAACAAGAAGTTTAATGTTTGTTCATTACTCTAATTCAAGCTCCAACATTCTCGCAATGGCACACAAAAACACATATCAATAACGAAAACCACTCAGCAAGACACTGCCACACAGCAACACAAACATAGCTGTGAGACCCTCATCTACCAACGCTATGAAACATTACTGAGTTGTTTGTGCAGTGCTGCCAACGTAAGTACATGATGGCAAGTTGGCAAGTTTAATTGTCAGATCTCGTATATAACTCTTGGCTGGCAACTATTTTCTTCAAGACTTTATATGTGACATTCCATTGCCTTCCTGCCTGAGTGGTTTCTGCTGAGCTTAGTCTTATCGACTCTCCTTTGTAGATTTTTTGTTTGCTTATTCCTAGCCTATTTTAAAATTGTCACTTATCTTTAGTTTTGGCAAGTTTGATCGTAAGGTATCTTGATGTCTTTCTTTTGGGACCTACCTTGTGTGGAGTTTGACAAGTATCTTGAATACATATCTTCTCATCTTTCACGGTATCAGGGAAGTTTTATTTCAACAAATCTTTGACAATTCTTTGTATTTTCTGTTACCCCCCCCCCCCTTCTGGCATTCCATTCACTTGTAGATTATTCCTCTTGATAGAGTCCCACATAATTCTTAGTATTTCTTGATATTTTAAATTCTTTTATCTGATTTTTCTTTAAGTATGTAGGTGCCACTACTTTATCTTCAGCCTTTCTAATTATGTCTTTCATTGCCTCAGTACTGTTCCTTAGACTTTCTATTGAATTGTATAATTCTGTAATTTTATGATTAATTTTGTGAATTTCTAATTCCTGTCTCTGCTTTCTTGCAAGCTGTTTAATTTGTCATTATGCTCTGCTGCATTTTGTCTCATTTCCTAGCTGATTTCTTGAAGAGTTCTAAATATTAATCTTTTGTATTCTACCTCTGACAATTCCAAGAAGTTCTCTTCATCTGTAACATGTCTTCGTTCTTTTTTTTTTCAGGGGGTGAGAGCTTTATGGAGCCATCATGGTCTGCCTCATTAAATGATTTTATACTATCTGTTGTCTCAGAGCCCTCAGTAAGATGTTGCATTTACTTATTTCATGTTTACCTATTGTATTCTAGCTTTATGTTTTTTTTTTGTTTGTTTTGAAATATCCAAATAGGCTTGTTGTGTGTGTTAGTTTGTTTATTTGGTGACTTGGAAGCTCTAATGTCCTATTACCAGGTGGTTAGCACTGTTGCTAGACATGCAAGCCCAAGAGTCTGTTTACTTTCGGGTGTCTGGGTAGTCAGTCATCAAGTGTTGCTTTTGAAGACTTCTTTGCGTGTTTTGGATGCAAGTCTTTTATCACATATTAACACTTTCTCCTCATCTTTGATTTGTTTTTGTATTCCCTAGAGCTTGATGTAATTTTAAAGTTTTCTTTAATATATAAAGTTTTATTGAGATATGTTCTAGACATTGAGGATACAGTGGTGAACAACTACAAAGGAGTTCTACTTTCATAGAACTTACATTTTAGTTGAAAAACAGAGAAAATAATTACATAGGTAAGCAATGTGAAAACATGAGACATTAACATATTGCCAAGCCAAGTGCCATCGAGTTGGATCCGACTCATGGCACCCCTATTAATCAACTTAAAAAAGGCAGAGTGATATGTTAGAGATGGAAGTTACTGTAGATGGGATGATTAAGGAAGACCTTCCAAATGAGTGATTCTACAGCTTAGAGCTGGATAATAAGAATGTGCCAACCGTGTTCTTATGTGCTCAGAGAGGACAAATTTAAAGGCATCTGGAAGTCCGTAATGAACATACATTCATTATGTAATAACTACTTCAAGACCATTGATATTGATTCACCAAACTCTCTCCCACAGACCTAGTGCTTTTCTGGGAAATCTCATTTTTCTGATGTGTGTGTGTTTTACAAAATGCAATTATTGCTAATCTGCTTGGTTTTCTATTTAAAATGATTACTGCATGCAATTGACCTATCACCATGACGACATTTTTCAGACTGTTTAGCTGTATTGGCTAACATGATATTGTGACCCTCAACAATTGGTAGCACTTTATCTGAAGGTATCTTGGCCATAATCACATAACTCTACTGAATGTATGTTCCTGCAGCATATTAGTAAATTATTTGTATGCAATGTTGCCTTGAAATAGAAGCTCTTTCTGGGTCTTGAGTTGGTTTGGGAATGAAGAGATTGAAATGAAAGTGAATGCATAAGGACATACATTATAACCTGACAAAGGCACTACATAGCAGATGACTGAGAGGCCTTGTTATAAATCTATGTTTGACCTTATAGGTTTATCCCAGAGTCCTTCTTTACAAGCATTTGAAAGGGCTTTTAGTCTGTTCATAAACCTGTGCTTCAAAAGTTATGTACATGGAACTCCACAATTAACTGAGTTTAACAAATTTGTGAATAGGTCTCCACCACCTCAACTAGATGATCAGACTGCAAGATTGATGCAGATATTTAAGGATGTCTTGAATAAGACCACTGAGAGGCAGATGACTAACAAATTTGAATGGGTGTATCATCACTCAGCAAGTTATGGATTCCGTTTTTTTAATGGCACTGTCCTAAATAAGGTAGCATTTCATGAACACCTTGATATCTAATTTTATGCATGATTGAGGATGTTTGATGCAAATAAGATTGTAAGACAACAACTGCTTCATATATTCACTTTAGTTGATCTTTATAACTCTTATACAGCTGCATTGCGTGCCCTAAGTAAGCTTCCACTTCCAGAATGCAAATGTTTGGTCCACTTTCATCATAAATGACTTGCTGCTAAGTTACTTTTCCAGTGAGTAGCAGACCTGACAGAGGTTAATACACATGCAATATTTTCTTCAGTCACATTAAGTCTCCCAAGTGAAAAGAGCAATGAGTTTTTGAAGAACCTATCTTCTAAAGTAGAAGACAAAGAAGTTCTATACCAATTAGGAAAATGTAAAGATGGGTAACAAATGAATACATTCATATGGATTAACGGGTTTAACAGGTGATGCCAATAAGAGAAGATAAAAATATACTTGCCTGGCAGTGACATCACTTGGTTTCAGGTGACTAATTCATGATAAAGTCTTTGGACATAACGACTCATCATTAGACTAGTCCAAAAACATATTGGAAAGAACAATAAATGAGCATTTATGGAAGAATTCAATTTCTTGGCTCACACTAGTGAGCAGGGAGACTCAATATTGATGCCTTTATATTTTAGATATGATGTATGACAGTTAAGTTTGCAAACTTGCCACAATGCGCTTATGTTGGCACTGTACACTTACTCTTGTAAAAACAACTCATTAAGGTTTCGTAACCTTGGTATATCAGTGTCTCACAGCTATGTTTGTGCTGACCTGTGGTGGCGTCTTGCTGAGTGGCATTCATTATTGTTGCTGCATGTTTTTGAGCCACCGTGAGAATATTGGAGCTTGAATTAGAGCAATTAAAAAACATTAAGTTTCCTATTAAACTTGGTGAGAGTGAAAGTAAAATCAGGGACATGTTAGTCCAAGTTTATAAGGATAATGACATGAATAAAATGACAGTGTACGAATGTATTAAACATTTTTCTGAAGGGAGAGAAAGTGTCACTGATGAAGAGAGGACACAGCAGGCAGTAATGAGCTGAACTGACAAAAGCATTTCAAAAATTCATCAAACTGTGCATCAAAATCATCAGCTGACTGTGAAAAACAGCAGACCAAGTGAACAGGGACAGAGAAACAGGAAAATCATAACTGAAAATCTTGGCATGACAAAGGTGTGTGCAATAAGGGTCCCAAAGGAGCTCACTGATGAACAAAAGCAAAGGAAAGTCGAAATTTGCCAAGACCTTTTAGAGAGGTAAGATGCTGTTTTGGGCTGTATTATCATGATGATGAAACACAGGTATACCAATATGACTCTGAAACAAACTGTCAAAGTACAGAATAGAAGTCATCCAATTCTCCATGACCAAAAAACTTCCATCAGTCCAAATCAGAGTCAAAATGATGTTGCTAACCTTTTTTGATGTCAGGGGTATTGTTCATTATGAATTTATACCAACTGGACAGTTAACCAAGTTTACTATTTGGAAGTTCTGAAAATGCTTCATGAAAAAGGGGAAAATGACCTGAACTTTTTGCCAGCAACTCATGACTCTTGCATCATGACAATGCACCAGCTCATATGGCACTGTCTGTGGGAGTATTTAGCCAGTATACAAATAACTGTATTAGAACACACTACCTATTCACCTGATCTGACCTCCCATGACTTTTTTTCTTTACCTGAAGATAAAGGAAATATTGAAAAGAAAACATTTTTATATACAATTTATGTAAAACATTTTTTCTATAAATCCAAACCACCAATTTACTACAAAGTATCTTCTCAGACCATAGAGCTATAAAAGTTGAAATCAATAACAGAAAATTCATAGGTATAAATTCAAACTTGTGGAAACTGAACAGCACTTTGCTCAAAAAGCCTTGGGTTATAGAAGAAATTAAGGACAGAATAAAGAAATTCATGGATTTGAATGAGAATGAAAACACATCCTACCAGAATCTATGTGATACAGCAAGAGCAGTACTCAGAGGTCAGTTTATCTCTATAACTGCACACATCTGGAAAGAAGAAAGGGCCCAAATTAAAGAATTAACCTTACAGCTTGAACAAGGAGAAAGAGAGCAACAGAAGAACCCCTCAGGCACCAGAAGAAAAGAGATTATAAGGATTAGAGCAGAACTAAATGAATTAGAGAATAGAGTAACAATTGAAAAAATTAACAAAACCAAAAGCTGGTTCTTTGAAAAGATCAACAAAGTTGATAAACCATTGGCTGAACTTACAAAAGAAAAACAGCAGATGATACAAATAAACCAGTTAAGAAATGAGATGGGAGATGTCACAACAGACCCAGCTGAAATAAAAAATATCATAGCAGAATATTATGAAAGGCTATACTCTAACAGGTTTGAAAACCTAGTGGAAATGGACAAGTTTCTAGATTCATATGACTTACCAAGATTATCACAAGGAGAAGTAGATCAACTTAATAAATCTATCACAAAGGAAGAGATTGAAAAAGTCATCAAAAATCTACCAACTAAAAAAAAAGTCCTGGCCCAGATGGCTTCACTGGAGAACTCTGTCAAACTTTTAGAGAAGAGTTGACTCCAATACTGTTGAGGCTATTTCACTCCATAGAAAGGGAGGGAATACTCCCAAATTCATTCTATGAAGCCAGCATAACCCTGATACCAAAACCAGGAAAAGATCCCACAAAAAAAGAAAATTGCAGACCAATATCACTCATGAACCTAGATGAAAAAATCATCAACAAAATTCTAGCCAATAGAATTCAACAGCATATAAAAAAAAAAATCGTTCATCATGATCAAGTTGATTTCATTCCAGGGATGCAAAGCTGGTTCAACATCAGAAAAACAATTAATATAATCAACCACATTAATAACACAAAAGATAAGAATCACCTGATTTTGTCAATTGATGCAGAAAAGGCTTTCAACAAAGCTCAACATCCATTCATGCTTAAAACTCTCAGAAAAATAGGAATAAAGGGGAAATTCCTCAACATAATCAGTAACATCCATGCAAAGCCAACTGCCTTCATCATCCTGAATGGTGAAGCACTGAAAGAATTCCCTTTGAGAATGGAAACTAGACAATGAGGCCCACTCTCACCACTGCTGTTAAACACTGTGCTAGAAGTTCTAGCCAGAGCAATTAGACAAGACAAAGAAATGAAGAGCATCCATATTGGCAATGAAGTAGTATAAATCTCCCTCTTTGCAGATGACATGATTGTTTATACAGAGAATTGAAAGGAATCCACAAGTAAGCTATTGGAACTAATACAGGAGTTCAGCAAAGTATCAGAATACAAGATAAACATAAGTAAATCAGGATTCCTTTATACCAACAGTGAGATTATTAAAAAAGACATCACCAAATCAAGTCCATTTACTATAGCCCCCAAGAAGATAAAATACCTAGGAATAAATTCAGCTAGAGAAATAAGAGATCTTTACAAAGATACATACAAGACCTTACTACAAGAAACTAAGAGAGACTTACATAAATTGAGTAATCTACCCTGCTCATGGATAGGAAGACTCAACATTATGAAAATGTCTATTTTGCCCAAAGTGATCTAGTTATATAGTGCAATCCCAATACAAATTCCAGTGACCTTTTTTAATGAGATGGAGAAACAAATCACCAACTTTGTTTGCAAAGGCAAGAAGCCCAGAATAAATAAGGCACTACTGCAGAAAAAGAAAACTATGGGAGGCCTCAGACTACCAGACTTTAGAACCTACTACACTGCCACAGTAGTCAAACCAGCCTGGTACTGGTACAAAGAGAGACAGACAGACCAATGGAACAGAGTAGAGACCCCAGACATGCCACCATCCTTCTATGAACAGCTGATATTTGACAAAGGCCCTAAGATTTTAAACTGGGGTAAGAACAGTCTCTTTAACAACTGGTGCTGGCAAAATTGGATATCCATCTGCAAAAAACTGAAACAAGACCCATATCTCACACCTTATACAAAAGTCAACTCAAATTGGATAAAAGACATAAATATAAAATCTAAAACAATAAAGCTCATCCAAGATAACATGGGGTCAACAATGGAAGTTTTAATACAAAATATAGACAGACTTCAAAATCTGACAAAGCACATTCATCTGAAGAGAAAATAGATAAATGGGAATGACAAGGGATCAAACACTTCTGCTCATCCAAAGTCTTCATCAAAAGAATTAGAAGACCACCTACAGAACGAGAAAAAATATTTGGCCACTCTATGTCAGACCGACATCTGATCTCTATAATCTACAAGGTATTACAAAATATCAACAAGAAAAGGATAAATAATCCAATTAAGTGATGGGCAAAGGAGATGGACAGACATTTCTCTAAAGAGGATATCCTGACAGCCGAACAACACATGCAGAATTGCTCACAATCATTAGCTATTAAAGAAATTCAAACCAAAACTACAATGAGATATCATCTCACCCCAACAAGGTTGGCCGTGATTCAAAAACCACAAAAGAACAAATGCTGGAGAGGCTATGGAGAAATTGGAACTCTCCTACACTGCTGGTGAGATTGCAAAATAGTACAGCCTCTTTGAAGAACAGGCTGGTGCTTCCTTAAAAAGCTGGAGATAGACCATTTGATCCTATAATTCCACTGCTCAGAATTTGTCCTTCAGAAACAAAGCTTGTCACATGAACAGACATGTGTACACGAATGTTTGTTGCAGCACAGTCCACAATAGCAAAAGGTTGGAATCAACCCTGTTGTCTGTCAACAGACAAATGGATGAGCAAACTATGGTACATATACTCTATGGAACACTATGCTGTGATAAAGAACAATGACAGTTTTAGAAACCATCTCAAAACATGGTCTTGTTTGGAAGAGATCATGCTGAGTGAAATCGATCAGTGTCAAAAGGACAAATTTTGTATGAGACCTGTATTATAAAGACTTAACAAGAGAATTATCCACAGAAGAACATGATTGCATTGGCTACAAAGGTGGGTGGGGGCTGAGAGTTTATCATAGATGAATTAATTGATAGATGTTAAAAATTTTATTCTTTTATTGTGATTAACAAAAATAATAAATAAAAGAAAAGAATAAAACATTATGATGACATTCAAGATGTCAAGAATAATACAATACTAACTCTGATTGCCATTTCAAAAAAATGCTCCTCAAGGGGAGTATTTCAAAAGTGACTGTAGTGCTATTCAGCAATGAGGTATGTAGCACTTTTTCCAGTATGAGTTCAAGCACTTAACTGTCATAGTTCGTATGTAGTAGAACAGTGGTTAAGAGTACTGACAATTTATTGAAACAGAGTTGTTTTAAAATTCCATTTCTGACATTATTAGCTTTGTAACACGGCACAGATTTTCTAACCTTTTAAAATTCAGTGTCCTTATTTACAGAGTAGGAAGAGGAATACCTATCTCATAGGGGTATGAGAATTAGAATGACAAAATATGTGAAAAAGAACCTCATATAATTCTGATATATTTAGATGTTCAATAAATGGTAGTCATCAAATGATCCTTGGCATCCCAAGAAGTTCTTAAAAGATTTATTACTTGATTTAATCCATGTATACAGCCTTGGATACTACCACTTGTCCTGCCATGTTTTTCTTTTAAATTATCTCTAAGAGTCATTCCCTCCATCTCTCTCTCTCTGCGTATGTATATACATACATATCTCTCTCTCTATATATAGATATCTCCAAACATACATATATGCATTCTGGCCTTCATCATGGTTGGATAGGTGTAACAACCTCATAATATCATCCTTTCCTGCTCCTGCTTTCTTCCTTTCTCTCACATACATATCCATCTCCCATGCTGACCTTTTCAGAATTTTCTAAAACAAGTTTGTTTATATATATATATAGTGTTTACTGTGCATTAAGTGAATGTTTACAGAGCATATCAGTTTCCCATTCAATAGTTTGTACATAGTGTTTCACGACCTTGGTTTCATGTGTCAGCACTCTCCCCGTTTCCATTGTGTAGGTACCGCATTTCCTTTCATTTCAATTTTCTATCCCTTGTTGCCTTCTCTTCTTTGCTTTTGAGTAACTGTTGCTCATTTGATCTCAAAGAATTGATTATTATAAGAAATATGCTTCTCTTAGGTGTTGCTATTTATTTTATGGGCCTGCCCATGGTTTTGGCTAAAAGGTGGTCTCCAAGAATGTCTTCAGCTCCAACTCATAAGAGTGTCTTTTGTCTTAGGGCTATGGCCTTGGGAGTTCTTCCAGTCTGATCTTCTTCATGAATTAGATTTTTTAAAATTTTTCCCCTGCTCTATCTAAGACTTTTGTTTGTGATTCTACTCAGAATAGTGAGTAGTGATGTCTGGGCACCATCTAGTTCTTTTGGTCTAACAGCTGGATGGGCTGAGGTGCATGAGGTCCCTGTGGTCCATGAGTCCTTTGGGTGAATTGCTCCCTTAAATCTTTGGTTTTCCTCAGTCTTTTTGCTCCAGAGGGTAAAAGACCCCTAGTTACATCGTAGGTGGCCACTTGCAAGCTTTTCCGATCCAGACATTACTCACCAATGTAGGATGCAGAACTTTGTCTTTATGAATTAAGTTTTGTCAATTGGTGTAGATATCCTCCAGGTCTATGGTCATTTGCCTTCAAGCCTAGAAATTTTGTCTTGTAAAGTGTTTAGTTATGTCCAAGAAGTTGCCCTGACTGTGGCCCTTTTGTGCTCTTTCCTCTGTATTAAAATATAAACAGCACCCATAGTCATGGATATAGAGATGTCTACCACCAAACCTGTATCTGAAGGTGGGTGTTAAAACATAATTCCTCTCATTTTAAAACTAATAAGCTTCTCATTGCTTGTCACATGAAATTCACCTTTCTCTTGTGTATTTCAGCATTCTCAACAATATGACCACACCCTCCAACTGTCAGTGATGAGCTACCATTAGTCATATTTTTTGTGCCCTCAGAACTACCTATTTTCCAACCAAATTTTGTGCCACTCTTTCTTGCATGAAACTTCCCTTTTCTGGATCACCCATACCATGATATGTTCTACTGAAGAACTTCCTATGAACTATTAATGGTGCTAGAATATTCTCTAACGTTCTGGGATCATTAGTTTGTCAAATCCTCGTACATGTTATTAATTAACTATGAAAAGTCATGTTCCAAGTGTATCTGTTCAAACCTGTTGCATTTTGTATTTTCCGGGAAGCTGAGCTTGACCCAAAGTTTAATATGCAGGATTTTTATTAGGAGTAACCTTGGAATCAATGCCTGTATAAATAAGGGCAAAGAAGTAGAACTGGAGCAAAGAAGAATTTGAGCTGCAGAGCAAACCAAACAGCAAGATGACCCCATAGGGCATTCTGGGGCTGAAATGGCCCATCAGGGTTGTCCAGAGTTAGACCCAAATGGCTTGGTCTTTGCAGCTGCAGTTCAATCCTCCATTTAATGTGGATCCCTCTCTTAAGGATGTGAACTTGGACAAGGTGACTCTCCGCCACTGCAGAAATTCCTGAAGGGGCATTCAGGTGAAGGCTGTTTGCTGACAGCACTTTCAGTATCCGAGGCAGCAAGTCCTTTATTGAAGGGATATCTAGACAATGCATTTTTTTTCATGTTACACACCCAAAAGGGAAGTAAACTAGATGAGCTAACCAATATGACCTAAGTGTTTTGTATGTTTTATTGATCAGAATCCATTTTACAATGTCAAATACAGGAGTCCAAGTTCCATACTGAGCAGAGAACCCTAATTGTCAGCAGCCTGTGTCGTGAAGCAGGGAAGACTTCTGAGTTTTATTCCAGAAAATGACCTCCTAACGTCTCATGCATAGGTGGAGAAAACAGCATGTTCATGATGAATAACAGAGAGCTTCTGTTCATAAGCCATGCATTTTAATATTCATTTAAATGTCAAAACCCTCAAAGAGCTGAAGGACATAAGTCAGAAATGCATTTTTTGTATGAACTCTTCCTTTGCCCTAATCAATCCCGAGAGAAGACAACTTATCACCTCAAAATATCACAAATCACATTTCTCCCTTCAGAATACTACTGCTAGTAACAATTTCAAATAGCTTTTTGAGAGCCTTAACCTTTTCAAGGGTATTTGTCACATTGATTTCTCCCTAGTTTGAATCTCTGTATTCTCTCTGAGTTCTGATATCATAGTGACATTTTTTCTCAGACAATTAAGTATATTCATCTGCAGCTGAATTCATGTATAGATCACATCAGTTCCTTACTCAAAAACTCCACTGGTGGCTCACTCATTTTCATATATCTTTCAAAATGTATTTTCCAATGCTTTACAAAAAAGTTACACCTTGTATGTTAGGTTTCTCATTCTGCATTCAGCTAAATACCAGGATAGTTATAGTTAGTGTCAGTGACACATCGTGTTTTGTCTTCATGACTTTCTCAAATCAACAAATTCAATAAATGTTTATTTCTTACAAGACACTGTGCTAGTCATACTGGAGTGTAAAAATCCAAATATGATATAGACCCATAAACAGTTACTAAGCTGAATTTATGAAAGCAATTTTTTAGTTTGTAAGAGCAATAACATGTGTATCAAATAGCTGTATTTCAAAAGGAGAGTGCTCTTGATTTTGATTGAGGGATTGGAAAAGGCTTCATGAAGGATTGGTGTTAATACTTGGGCAATGACTGTTTAATTCATGCAACTAATTCCTTCAATTAAATTTCAAAGGTAAGCAATGTTCATTATAATAAAATTAGGAAACATAAAGGAGTAAAAAAATAAATTATGCATAAACCAATCAAATCCATGAAGAATTAATGCCTTTGAAATGTGGTGTCACAGAATAATATTGAATGTATTATGGACTGCCAAAAGAACAAATAGATCTGTTCAGGAAGAAGTCCAACCAGAGTGCTACTTGGTATCAAAGATGGAGAGAGTGCATGTTACATAATTTGGACATATTGTCAGGAGGGATCAGTCCCTGGAGAGAGGCTTCATGCTTGGCAAAGTAGAGAGTCACCTACAAAGAGAAAAACCCTCAACAATATGGATTGATACCACGGCTGCAACAGTGGGCTTAAGTATAAAGAGGATTATGGGCATGGCACAAGACCAGGGATTGTCTCCTTCTGTTGGGTATAGGGTTGCTGTGAGTTGAAATGGACTCTACATCACCTGACAACAACAATCTTTCTCTTCATATTTTACTGAATCATTTCTTGGTCTATTCTTGTCTTTAAAAACTATGTCAGGATTGTTACTCATATTAGGTAACCTTCGACAACTTTGTTAAGAATTTTGGATTAAGCAATGATTCAGAGTTACAACCATCTCTACTTTTCCTTCTTATGATCATAGCTCTTCTCTCATGTGTTTGAATTGTATGTCCAAGGTTACATTTTCATTTCTAGGTGTCAACGAATGTAGTCCCAATGCTAGAAGCATGTGTTATACAGAGTTTACTGACCTTTCAGCTCTGGAATATGAGAATATGAACTCAGCTTTCTTGTTGTCTCCGTAGTATACTCAAAGATTTGTAAGAAAGAAAATGAGGCAGTAATATTATGACGTTGTCATATTATATTCAGTTGAAAGCCAACATGTATAGATACCATAAATAGTTATCGACAGCACTAGGCTTGGCTGACCAAAGGGTAACCCAGAATGAGAAAGCTGAATTTCAGCTGCTCCTGACTTAAAATAACAGTCATATAATACTGTTATAAAAGAGATACCACGTGTCAGCAATTTTATTCTGCCACCATCCAGGAGGCTACAAGTCCAAATTCAGGGAATCAGATTCAGGAAAAGGCTTTCTCTTTTGACTCTGCAGGAAGGTCCTTGTCATCAATCCTCCCTTGGACTGGGAGCTTCTGATGCACAGGAACACAGGGTCCCTTCCAAATGCTGTGCCCGGCTCGCGGCACTGCTTCTTGGGTCATGTGGGGTCCCCAAATCCTTTGTTAGCTTCCTTCCTTTATACCACAAGAGGTTTTCTTAAGGCACAATACAATCTTTCACACTGAGTCCTGCCCCACCGAAGCAACTGCTGTCCATCCTCCCTCCTTAATATCATAGATGCAGAAATATCATGCAATACCAGGAATCATGGGATAGCCAAATAACTACACGCACTTTTGGGGAACACAATTCAATCTGTGATAATAACCATTCAACAGCAGTGGATGTCCCTTTTTGCTTTCCTGATTATAGATTTAATTTTTCAAACTCTAAGTTGGAATATTAATAATATCTCAAATGTGTTTAATGTGTGTTATAGACTGAATGATTTCTCCCAAAAGGATTTGTTGAAGTCCTAAGCCCTGTACCTGTTAAGTGACCATGTTTAGAAATAGACATTGTGAAGATGTAATCAGGTTAACTGAGGTCATGCTCCTGTAGGGTGTGTCCTATTCCTGTATGTCTAGTGTCCTTATAAAAGAGGAGAAGAAAGACAGAGATGGGAACAAAGGAAGGATACCACGGGACACAGCAGCTGCAATCTAAGAAGTTCCTAGAGCTACCAGAAGCTGGGAGAGAGGTGTGGAACCGATTCACCTATCACCATGGTCAGTACTCTGATTTCAGACATCCAGCTTTTAAAATTGTGAGACAATAAATCCCTTCTCATAAGCCACCCAGTTTGTGGTGTTTTGTTATGACAGCCCCACACATTATCTTTTTACTTTCTCAATAATTAGGGAGAAAAGATGGCATTCTCATAATTTTACAAATATGAAAAATAAAGATGTCAAAAGATCATGTCAAAATTCTTTATCTAGTAGCAAGTTACCTGTGAAACTTAGAACAGGATCTGCCTCTCTGTTTTCGGTGAGCTTCACCACATTTTAGAGGCAAGAATCAATCTTTTCTCTGCTCACTTTTAAATAATAATATTTGGGGAATCATATCAAAAGGGGGTCTTTTCATAACTCTCACCAGGATGAACTATTGTTTAAATGTTATTAGTTGTTGGCAATAGGCCTGAACTGAAGTGCTGACATAAAGCATTTTCACTCCTTGCAGAAAACATTTATTTTTCTTGGCAGCACTCATCAAGGTAGCTGGACTGTGTTAATAAGCTCAGAATGAAGGACCTAAAAAGGCAGCAAATACAGGTGTGAAATTCAGCAGCTCCCGACTTAACAGAACACTCACAGGTACCAAAGAGCCTTGCACCAAGGAAGGACACTGTGAATCAGCATTTGATGTAACACAGCTGAAAAGTTTCCTTAGGGGGCCAGGTGAAACATGCCAATTTAGCTTCAGTAGTTTACGAAGTAACATTTTCTCATCTTAAAGTCAAGAAAAGTCATCAAATTCATAGATGAACATTATAACCATATTTTAAAAAATATTTTTAAAAATTATTAAATCCAAGCCTCAAGGTTGTTATTAGGCATTCAATACATCCATAAGGAATAGATGGAGAAAACATGTTACCAAAGAAAGACACAGGAGTGTAGGGAAAATGAAAGTGCATATTTCAGTATTATGGGGGAGGGTCTGAATTAGCCCCAGATACACTTCTGAAAGGATATATTGCAAGTTTAAGGTATACAGAGAGTGATAACAAATGTGACTTCAGAACTACAAAACAGATTCTTACAGTAGAGAAAATAATTTGAATTATTTAAGTGAAAAGAGACAGCTATGGATAACAATAACAACTTTCAAGTAGATTGAATATTTTTCAGATGATAGTTATCATTCTTTTCCCACTTTGACTGAACTGAGTAATATACAATTTTAAGTGATTTCAGTAGGTTGTAAGAAAGAACATTTCTTTATTTAGCTAGCATCTGTTAAGTGCCTAGAATTTTGTGGATTCTCTGACTGACGCTAGAGTTGAAAGTCTGAGGAAGACTGTCTTCTGGCTTTGAGTAGTTCAGCACAGGGGCAAATCTCAGATGGTGTAATTGTTGCTTACATGCTTACAAATGCCTCTACACTCACTTCAGATCTGCATGAGAGGCTGTTTTCCCTCCAGCCTCACGTCAAACATTGCCTTCTCTGTGAGGACTTTTTGATTCTAATTTAAAAATTACTTATTTAAAATAGTATGTATTTCTTTGAATTATAATGGCATGTTTTTATGTTTATCCCTCAAATACTTTCTATGAGCCCTTGCTAGCACCCAAAACAGTGCTTGGCACAATTTGTTGAACACTAAATGGATAAATGAATAATACAAAAGATTATTTAAATTCAGGTCACATTCAATCAAATTCTTCTTACATGCACTGTGAAATCCTACCTATAATACATAACCTGTATGCTTAAATTTTGGATGATTAAGTCCAATATGATAAGGGTAATTATGAGTCAGAATCATCTCAATGGAAAGGGCACCTAGATTATATTTAACAAGTGTTTAGGATAGCATAGGAACACAAAGGTGGGAATAATTGGTTTTGATTTTCCCCGGTGGCATAGTGGTTAAGAGCTTGGCTGTTAACCAAATGTTGGCACTTGGAATCCATGAGGGACTCCTTGGAAACCCTATGGGGCATTTCTTCTCTGTCCTATAGAGTCACTATCAGTCTGAATGGACTTGATGACAGCACCTGGTTTTTGTTATAAGGTTAAGGTGTTTCCACACTTCTGTTCTGACAAGTATAAAATTTTGTCCATGCAAGTGAGATGTGTAATATAATCCAAAAATCACCTCTTTGGTTCAATGAAAGTAAATTTTGTTCAGTTGTGACTTTAGGGGCCAGTAACACAGAAAATTTTTTAGCTTAAAGAATCCTTCATGTACTCCTTTTCTTTGCCACTTTGAAATGTTTCGTTTATATTTAAAGGATTCTGACTCTAATTGCTACATTGATGAAGACTATGCTAGCTTATGGAGTTGGTCACTACTGTATACAACTTTATATTTGCAGTGAGCTCTAATACCCAAAACTTTACCTGATCGAATAAAGACTGAGACTTTTTATGCAAGCAACAATGCATATCAGTTTTCTCTTTCCTTTCTAAATGGTAGATCATTTCTTTAGATTACTTGTGGAAGAAGAGTCTCTTTTTAAATAATTGTTTCACTGAACCAGCAACTTAAGTTCAGTGTCTTCTTGATTCTCTTTATAAAGAGAAGATGTTATAGAATATTGGCTAGTTCTTTCAGTTCCTTCCTCTTCTCCATAGTAACCCTGCAGCATCAACAACAGTTACAATTAAGGCAATGGTTTTCCTTCTCCTTCTTCCAGGAGTGGTTCCTACTTCCCACAGAAACAAAATTTAGTCCATTATATATCTCTCTGTAGAACTTTCAGTGTCTCTTGACATAGGCATACTACGGATCACAATAATCACTGGTGCCCCTTCTGAGGGGAAAAGGCTACTCAAGTCTCTTTATTTCAGTGTTTTTTCTTCCATTTGTTTTTACTCCTGGAGAAGATACATGTGACAGACATATTCTCAGAAGGTGAGGACGGTTATCAGATATCAGGCACAAAAGCCACTGGGGCCAGGGCAGATAAAGAGGTGACACTATATGAGAAAAGGAGTGGGGGATATTTCATAGATTGACCTTGTCCCTCCTGTAAACTGTTAGTCCTTCTAGATACTAAGAAGGTTATGATCTTCGGAATCCTTCAGAGCCTCCTGAGTTTTTGAGCTCTGGAGAACTTTCTATCTTTTGAATTTTCCAGGGCTCCCATTAAAAGTCATATTTAATTTTCTGCTTGTTTGGCATTTTATAGTCACTTTCTCCTTTTTTTTTAAGCTAATGTTAAAATGAATTTTAATTTCAGAAATTAGTAGCTGATAAAAGTAGATGGGGGAAAGAATATGATGCATGGAAAATATGGCCCAGATGTATGACAGGTGGCAGGAAAAGCCAGCCTGAAATTGAAAAGAGGATACAGATAATCCACGAGGATAAATAAGAAATTTCAGAATCAGAGAAAATGTAGTCTTTGAAAGCATTTCAGTGTTACATCAGAAATATTAATAATATCTTACTGGTATAGAATTTACAAAGGATTTTGCACGATAATCTAATTTGACATTCAGTACAATATTGTAAGACCAGCGTTCTTAGATTATTTCACAAAATTCACAGGAATGAAAATGTTCAAGGACAAGAAATTAAAACCAAGTCATCAGACTTCAAAGGCATGCTTGCACCGATACACCCCAAAGATGAAATAAGCATAATGTAATCATATCCATAATATTACAATTCAAGTGGAAAAAGGCACTCTGGCCTCCCAATAACTTGCAGTAGTTACTGTAGTTTTGAAAGCTGCATGCCATCTACCCCTTGATGTCACATAAGTATGTCAGCTATTTAAGCATCGCTAAATGGTTAACATGCCCAAATCCCTACAAGTGGAAAAGCCTTCTGTACTTAGAGATTTTGAGTATTCTATGTCATGCTGATTCATATTCCAGCAGCCGTAATCAATATTGAAACTAACCCTTATAAAAGAGGAAGTTGTGCCAAAGGTGAAAGATTTGGCAGTGGTAGTAGTTGGGTTGTGTCCACTACCAGATAACCAATATTCAGTGCTATTTATCTTACATCTGATAGGCTACTTTTGTACATAATTGTAAGCATGGCTTGCCTGTGTATTCATGCATATACGAAAGGAAGAGAAATGAGAGAATCACTTTGCTAAAAAACATAGAACGATATTGTGAATCTCTGGGTTGAAAGAAATCTTAGACATTGTGAAAGAACGTGAAAGTATTCTTTCACTGGTTAGAAACCTTGCTGCTTTCAAAGGCATACTGTTTTGAAAACTGTCTAATAGAAGCCAAGGGCCGTCAAGTTTTTATTATTTATTTTATATTTTGTTAACTCTTTCTCTTTGTAACCCAGTTGTTCCAGTTTAGTCCTAGAGAACTACACACTGTTAACAGATTTTCAAATATTTCTATCATTGACAGCAATGATAGATTGCTATCATTCAGCATCCCTCATAAGCCTTGTCTCCTTCCAGGACAATAGTCATAGTTCTTTCAGTCAGTCTACACGTGAAAGAACTGCCCTTATGTTATGTGCTCCAGGTTACTGAAGCTCCTCTTCAAATGAGAAATCTGTCTCAGGGACACCAATCCAGATATGTTCTTTCTGGCAGTGTTCAGTGCAAATATTATTCTCTTTGTTTGATTGAATTTAGTTTTAGGAGAAGCTATTTCTCAATGCTAATGCCTTTGGAATTTATGCTTGAGGAAACCCTTTTATCCTTAATATGCAAATAGTTAAGTTGCTCTACACTCAAGTAATTGTTTTGATCACAAGTTACTTTACATTTAATGTTTATTAATTCTCTTCTTGTTAAATTTTTGGTCACTACTTCAGTTAGCTTAGATTTTATAGAATTTGAATTCTGTCACCTTGTGGACTAGCTTTCTTGTGCATATTTATGTCGTTTTCAAATTAGAGGAGACTACATTCTCTATCTTTGTTTTTTGTAGTATATGGGGTAGTACTCAAATGAAGCCTTCTGTGGGTTTGCCTCAAGAAAGAACCATATCAGTCTGCAATACATATAGGACTCAAGACTTCCTGGGTAATACTTTTTAACCAACATCAAATCTACCTAATTATTGTATCACCACAACCAAATCTCCAATTTGTTTTACAAAAATAGCATGGCAGTGCCTGTGTTCATTCAATATTAACCACTCTCCATTTCTTTGCTAATGCAATGGTCACCATTATTTGAAGCATGGAAGTTTCTTCTAGGTACATGTTTGCCCAGGTAGAGACTGTATTTCTCAGCAATTTATGTGGCTATATGCTAGTGTCTTGGCCAAAATAAAGGGCATAAAAATGGTCTGTGTCTTTCCTTTTTCTTACCTCTCACTGGGAGATAGCAACAAATGAGTGGTTTCCTTGGATCTGTTGGGCCACATGTCAAGGAAGGGAATGCTGCCATCCCAGCCCTGCACCATTTGTTTCTGTATTCTTGGTCTCTTTAATACAGCTGTGTAACTGATACAGATTGCAAAAGAGGGAAGAAAGACAAAAATTATCAGCTGTCTTGTAAATGTACAACGTCTTTATTTTCTAATCTAGTAAGTCTATCATTTAAGAATAATTTATACTAGCAGGTAATGATCTTAAGTACTGCAGAAAAAGTTGCTTAATCAATCATTCATAATTTGGTGCATATGGATATGGGGTGGGCTATAGATATAATGATACAACAAGTCAATACATTGTTGAGATTAGCAGAACTCAGAGAATGATAAGAATTTAAATTGTAGGTAGGCATCAGAGATTTGACTTTGAAGCATGGAACATTTAGTTACAACTGGTCTTAGGTGAAGTTAATGGATTTGGAAAGGTGTAAGTAGGCAACTCTTTGGGATTCTATGACTGAAAGACAGCAAAACAAAGGTTCAGAAAAAAATGAGCAGGACTAAATGCTAACTTTGGGTCCCATGTAATTTGATCACTAATTTATTTGCATGTGCTTTGTTTTCAGAAATCACCATGTGTAGCAAAACGTAAGTTACAAAGGCCTGATAAAATCCATCAGAAAACCAGCTTGAGAGTCATTGTCTACTCCAGTTCAGCTGAGATACTTCATTTAGTAGACTTCTAGTGTTGTCCATTCCAGCATCTATAGTTTGAATGTAAGGAAGAGAAAGAAAATAGAAGTGACAAGAGAAGCAGCAAACAGATGGAAGAAATATCCAGCAGATGCTTTCCACTGGAGAGAAATGCATATTTTCTTATGTGGCTCTTCCCCTTGATTCTGCAATGCCATCTCCTCTGCTGGATTTTAATGAAAATGAGCCTTTCAGGTTTACCTTCTCAGTTTCTTAAAATTTATGCTGAGGAGTGCTGAAGAAAATGTTATTGCCCCAAAGTTATTGAAGCTATTTCAGTGCACTTTTGACAATATTATGTAAACTGAGTTCACCAGTGTGCAACTAGAAGAAGCAAAGAGGTAACAGTATTGCATCCTATTAGTGATGTGCAACACACTTCCATGATAAAAGTCTCTAATATCAATGTATCACTTTGAAAGAATGAGTCTGCTTGTTTCAATTACAAGCAAGATAAAATTCACCTGATATACAGGATGCTCTCTCAAGCATCTGCTCTTGAAAAAGCTTGCCAAACATGTCACTGCCAGATTTTGCTGGACATGGGCTCTGATCATTTCCAAATGACAGAAAATCAGCTGTGGGATTTAGGATCTAAGTAATCATTAACTATAGGCCTTGCATTGACTGGGTAGAAAATATAATGTTCTTAATCTGCCTGATCTGAAAGGTCAAGCTGTGCCACATGCTGCCTGCTCCCAGAGATTCAATACCAGCCACAATGTCTGCAACAATAAGGCAGTTTTTCCCTTAAAGATAACACATGTCTTTCCCAGTGGTTAGAAAAAACATCCATGTGGATATTCCCTATGTTAGAGTTAAGCCATCAGTAGTGTTTTTTCATATACATGAAGACCAAAGACTCAAAACATTAGCTTTATAAAATAAATGAGTGTGCCAGTTTTAGTTGGTATAAAACCCACATTTTACTTTCTTTTCTGTATCTCTGTTGTAATTTAATATATACTTTTAAGATAAATTTGTATACTCTCGCTAGCTAAAAATATTTCCAAAACTCCTCTCATCATGCTCCTCAAAAGATTATTCAACTAATGTTATTCAAGACAAAAGTTTATCTGAAATGCCTACTTCAAAACTATTTGGTAGCACATCTAATTCTTTTGCTATAGGTCAGAAAGTTATTATCAAAGAATAATGAATCTAACATTGTCCTGGTAGCTTAGATTCACAGATTAATCACAGAAGTACCTGGCCTCAATCCTCCGCCCGTTTTGTTTTGCCCATTTGCTGAAAAATCTGCTGGAAACTCAGAAGGAGAAGCTAAAGAAGTTGGGAATGTCATAGAGTTGTTCACTTACTTGGGAAAATAAACACAAGAAGGAAATGAACACTTATTAGAAGAATCCACAATGAGCTTCTCTCATGATGTGTTTATTTCCAAGTAGATAAAATAACCGGATCACAATCAATGTGTTCTGAATTCCCCCTCAGAAGAATACTAGACAGAAGCAGTGAGTTTAAGTTGTGGCTGCACCCAGGACTCGATTCACGCTTGAGTGGCTTGTGCAGTTACACAGGTTCTTGATTTAATATTCTTCTATTGTTGTCTTGAAACTCTTTCTAGTTTTCTCTTTGCTCTTGTTATGGGGTAATGCAGAATGCACAGGAACAGAAGAGACACGTACAATATGCATGCCTATCATTCTTACTGGCCCATTTCAGATAGTGTTTATAATGACCATGAGCACAGAATTCTGGTCGATGTACTGCCTGAGTACAATGAGACTCAGAGTGATTATAAGCTGTGTTATGTCTGAGTAAGTAAGAGCAGCGGAGCCCCCAGTGGCAACGATTTCTGTTTGAACTAGAGCTTAGTTGGAATGCAGAGAAAACAGTGACACTTGAAGAAATATTAATGATCAAGAAAACATGTCATGTCCTTCTATGTTCCTGTTATTTCTCTAGACATCAGCTTTTTATGCTGAAAATGATGGCATAAAAGGAAAGGGAGAAATAGGACAATAATGTTTTCTTTTCTTTTTAATCCTCCCTTAGTATTAACATCTTGAAGGAAGAGAATGTTGACAGAGTATGATTGAATCAAGACGTGAAATAACAGTAGTTGATATGGGGTTGTGGTTGAATTGTGTTCCCCCAAATATATGCTCAAGTTCTAATCCTTGTTTCCTGTGAATGTGACCTCATTTTGGAAATCAGGTCTTTTCAGGCTGGTGTTTTTAACAGAGAAAACAGAGAAAGTATTCTCTAAGAATACTTAAAGAAGGACTGTGAAGGCAAAGTCATATTAAATGGCACTGAATAAATCTTTACTGAATCAAATGAATATTTCAAGAAATTAGAGACACAATCCCAAGAACTCTTAGCATTATTTTGACTCATGAAATACATCTGAAGTTTTCTGAGCCTACCTTCAAATGACAAACAAGTTCTTAAAGCTCCAAAGCAAATGCTCTACAACCTTCATCTAGAAAACAAATTTAGTCTCTGCTGAGTCATGTCAGTTGCTAACACAGTTGTTTTCTTCACCAAGATTCTATTCATCCAACAGATTATCTGGGATCCTAATCTTTTTCAGATCATATAATATCAAATAATATTGTAATATATGTAATATAGTAATATTCTTTGACACAGAGGGGAAAATGAAGTGGCTGCTGGAATAGAGGATTGTGGTCCACAAAGCTGACTCTATGAACTTAAATATTTATTGGACATGACAGATTTTGATCACTTAATAACTCATTGTGGGAAGATGACAGGAATTCATTATCATCATCAAGAAATAGTATTTGACTACTTACTACCTGTTACGTGCTGTAGAAGGAAAGTTGCTTGTGCCCAGTAGAAACCAAATCAAACTACAATCTGAATTGCAAAGCCATGTAAGATCTATTAAGTGACAAGAGAGACAGAATGTAGTTGCTGCAAGGCTGTCGCAATTCAGAAAAACTTCATAGGAGAGATGCATCAGGTTGTGATAACAAAGCCAAGAAGTCATTTGAGGATGCTAATCTGTCAACAATTTTGTAGACTAGCTCTTGTTTTAAACCTAGCTCGCTCAAACAAAACCCAGAGAAGCAAGGTCCCTGGAAGCAGCCAGCACCAAGGAGAGAGCTCAACAGGCCTTCTAACCAAGTGAGAGTCTCTCCACCCCAAGGCATCTTGGCATTGCCCCATAAACAACAGTTGACTACTGCCAGTAAAAAAATCAGAAAATCCTACCAGACCCCTGGGGAAGATAAGTGGATTCTTTCCAAGAAAGCTGAGGTTGTAGTTCTTATTTCACCTCTACACAAGAAACATGAATTCTCCTGGACCATAATGATATCCTTGTCATTAGTAGTCTTCTTCTTTGAAATTTAAAATTGATAGTGAAAAAGCAATTGTCTTAGGCCTTGCAAAAATTTGCTGTAATGTGTCCATTAGCAGAAAGACTATGCTTTGAACACTATTTTTTTCTTTTTTTTTGGTGTGACTAATTTTTTGCTTTTGCTTTTTTATTGTCATTCTTTTATTACAGAGCTAGTGCTAAGGACAAGACAAAAGGTATAAAATAAAATAATTAAAATATTTATATTGAAATAAGATACTTTCTACAATATGATATAAAAAAGAGAGTAAAAGTACCTGAATAACACACCGCACACACAAACACACATATACAATGGCACCTTGATCACATATCACACGTTATTATTTAAAATAAAGTATTATTTTAAAATATTTTGCTAGGATTGTAAAGTTTTGCATGTGCATAAATGCACTGAAACCAAACTCACTGAAACCAAACCCACTGCCATCGAGTCAGTTCCAACTCATAGTGACCATGTAGGGCAAAGTAGAACTGCTCCATTGAGTTTCCAAGGAGCACCAGGCAGATTCAAACTGCTGACCTTTTGGTTAGCAGCCTTAGAACTTATCCACTACACCACTATTCCAGTGGATCAAGTGAGAAGAAGATCACAAAGGTGAACTCATAAAGGTTTAGTGAGAATCTCATGATCATCTTGAAAAACTAGCACTGAGAGATGAGTGATCAGTAGTAATGGAAGGAGATGAGCAAAGGGCAATGGTTGATCAGCTGATATTCTTTCAATCTCTTTCGCTCTGACACCCTCATCTTTTCTAGGAATATTATCAGCTGCTAACCATTACACCACCAAGCATTAACTCTTCGGTAAAATTTGAATATGCATTTAGGAGCATGTGCCATGCAAAGACAAAATTCATAATACCAAAACAAAGCTAGTTGCCAAGGAGTCAGAGACATTTGATGGCGACTTCATGTGTAGGTGCAAAGAGATCACCTCTTCTTACATTGTGTTGCTAGCTAGTGTTAAGTTGGCTTCTGAATCATCGTAACCTCATGTGTTGCAACATAAAGATGTTTCATAGAGTTTTGTAAACCTTATAGAAGCAGATTTCCAGGTCTTTCATGGAGCTACAAGGTGAGTTTGAACCAGCAACCTGTAGGTTAGCAGCTGATCTCAAACTGGTTGTGCAACAGGACTCTGCACCCTTTCTTCTAAGTGTTTCTGAATTTTGGACAATTTTCTTGAAAACCTCGTAACTATTGCTGACATTTCCAACCAATCTTTGTTGGTGATAATTGTTTACATACTAAGGCTACATGAGATGTTTTTGAAATTTGTTGGGGAGCTAAGATACACATGTGAAGATATGCCTAATGATACATATTTATTAAGGAGATATTGGTGGTTCAATGGTAAAAATTTTGCCCTTCCAGCAGTGGACCTGGTTTCAGTTCCTGGCCACTGTACCCCGTGTGCAGCCACCACCTGTCTATCAGTGAAGGCTTGTGTGTGGCTATGGTTCTGAACAGGTTTTAGGTTTCAGCAGAGCTGCAGACTAAAATGAGCTAGGAAGGAAAGTCTTGCTATCTACTTCTGAAAATAAGCCAGTGAAAACTCTGTGGATGATAATGGTCTGATTTCCACTGCATCATGGGGATGACACAGGGTAGACAGCATGCAGTTCTCATTTTATCATGCACAAGGTTGCTATGAATTGGGGGGCAACCCCACATTGCTAACAACAACATGCCAAAGGGCAAGTGCCGTCGAAACAACAACATAAAGGGTCAAAATGCAAAGGCAACAACTGGTACATAATTTCCAAGTAGAGGACTCAGAGACTTTATTAAAGAGAGGTAAATTTCCTGTAGTCCATATCAATAATAAAAAAACTAGTGTGAGTCCCAGGGTAATGGACAATTGTTCTGTTTTTTTCCTATTATTTCCCCATACTTCTTTTGGTAACATCATTTGGATTTTCTTTTCTTGTGTTAACTATCCCTATTCGTATAATTCAAGTAATGTTGATTTTATGCTTTTTTCTAGGATTGTGGTTCAGTCATCCGTATACCTCTCACACAATAATGAAGACAAAACAATGAGACACAGACCTGGGCACTGGTTGGAACTGTGGGGAGGGAGGAAAGCTCATGGAACTGAGAGGACAGAGTGTTAGCTGGGAACTTCCGGCAGCCGTAGGCTCCTTGTGGCAGAGTACACTCCCGAGGGTTGGGGCCAATGCAGCAGGAAGTAGCCGGAGGAGGGGGGAGACTAATAATTTGGTCCCCTCCAGAAGCCATTGTTCTTGGGTTTCTGCCATTTGGAGCTGAAGGAGTACTAATAGATACCTAGGAATTGTAATAACTATATTTTTATTTTTTGCATCCATTTACTTTCCAAGAAGCCCTGTGGCACAGTGGTTAAAGCCATTGGCTGCTAACTGAAAGGTCAGTGGTTGGAAACCACCAGCAACTCTGCAGAAATAGATATGTGGCCGTGAGAGATTTGCATCCTTGGAAACCCTAGGGGGTCACTGAGTTGGAATGTACTCCACAGCAGTGGCTTATTACTTCTCTTGTTTCAAGAGACAGTTGGGATTGAATCACTTCTGATGACCCAGCCCAATAATCTAAGGTATATAAATATCATTCAGCTTTGCTTCTTCAATAAATCTTTCCTTCACTCAACTTCATTAGCATTCCCTCTTAAAGTGAGTCTTGCTGCCAAGTAACCGCTAAGATAAAACACATGACAAACACCATAGCTTCATGTAAATAATGCAAGTGTGATGCATTTTTTGACAACAGCGCAACCTCCTTGCACATTATTTTCCTGGGCTGCTCTATGCACTGTTATATGTGTGCGCTATTTACATGGGTGTGTTATTTGTGAAAAAATACAGTACTCACAGTGGTGTACCAAGTGCAGAACTACTGTAAGGATGGAATACATTTACTTCCATAAAGTTAAAGGAAGATCTCACAGGAAGCAAGGATGGTATTTTATTTTGTAAGACTAGACACACATAATGCCTCCAGCTTGAGTTATGCTGCTTTCAGTGTTGAAGATCGATATGAATTATGTGTTGTTGTGTCTGACCACAAAGACTAAAATGTCTCCAGCTTCGTGTTCCACCTTCGTGGGGACATTCTTGTTTTCCCTCAGAGTTGTTACAGATAAAAGATAAAAAATTGCAACTGAATGTGCTTCGAGATAACATGCTGTAAGAGGAATCTAACAAGTTGATCAGTCTGCATCAGCCGGAAATGACCACCGCAGAAAATGGTTGGCCAGGGTTATTATCTGAACAATCTAAGAAGTTACGTGTGGGCCACAGGGCACTGAGCATAATAGCTCTGTCTAGACTCATGGCTTGTGTAATGGTTTACTGCTGTCTTTTTTGTACTACATGGTCAATCCCTTAGTGGGCATCCTGATGACACAACCAGAATCAGACAAAGCTGGGAACTTGTACAAGATTTGAGAAATCATAAATTTTTTTAAATCACTGAAATAACTGGGATAGTATGGTTTATATTTGCAAAGAGTGACTTCTTTGATGAAGCCACTGGATAAACACTTCCTCATAATACCTTGTCAATGACAGAGGAAAACCAATAGTAAATCAGTGAACACACTGCAATAGTAAATCAGTGCACTACACTGCAAGGCACTATTATAGAAGAACAACACACTAATAGAGTCAGATGAAGTAGAATGATGTTGAATTTAAGTGCTGCATTGTATCTGGGTTCGAATCTTGGTTCAGCTGCTTGCTAGCTCTATGTCTTTCTCCACTTGCTATTGAGCTGATTTGACATGTGGTGACCTCATGTGTTTCAGAGTATAATTATTCATCTGGGAAAAAAAATGCCTCATAGAATTGCTATTAAGATTAAATGGCATAAGATATAAAGATTCTAAAGCAATGACAGTCATAGGTAAGAATTCAATAAATGGCAGTTACCAGTATTGCAAAAAGGATGAATCATATATTATTGGTTTTTTTCTTAAGTGTGACATGAAAATATTTTTGGAAAAGCACACTTGAAATTTCTTACTGAATATAGGGGCTTTCCTGTATTCCTCCAATGGTCTTGCTTTATTCACATCTGTGTTCTAGTCTCTTGAAAGAGAAGGTAGCAAAATGTTTTCAAAACAACTTTAGTTCAGTTTTGTCTAAGGTATAGTATCTTAAACTAAGTTTCTCAGAATTACAGTATGAGAAGAAGATTCATATACGTTATTAAGAAAGTGCTCCCAGACACTGGAAAAAAAATACAAACCTACTGCCATTGAGTCAATTCTGATATATAGTGACCCTATAGGACAGATTAGAATTGCCCCACAGAGTTTCCAAGGAGCACCAGGTGGCTTTGAACTGCTGACCTTTTAGTTAGGAGCTGTAACACTTAACCACTACCGCATCAGGGTTTCCCATATGGCATGTGGTCTCGCTGTTAACCCAGAGTTGAAACTATTCCCTCAACCCACTCTTCAGACAAGGATTAGACAGGACTGCCTGCCAATTGATGACTGCCAACTAAGTTTGTGAACTCATCCTAGAAAAAGTGTTACGTGCCTCATGGCTAATATTACTAAGGTCACCTTTGAAATACTCCCCTTGGGAAACTATGTACTGATACCAGTGCCTAGTGCACCCTTCAAAACAATTTTGTAACTTTCTGGAATGGACATTGTGGATGTTGGCAAGGTGGTAAGTTCATGAACTTAATTGTATGGTTACCTACGAGGGAGTTTTTAGCCAGCAAACAAGTAGCTATATTGAAACACCCTCCCTACTCACTGTATCTGGCCCTCAACAACTGTTTTCTTTACCCAAAGATGAATGAAATATTGAAAGGAAGACATTTTGATGATATTCACGACATCAAGGGTAATATAGTGACAGCTCTGATGGTCATTCTGGAGTAAGAGTTCCAAGATTGCTTTGAGTGGTGGCCTAGGTGCTGGCCTCAGTGCATAGCTTCCCAAGGGGAGTACTTTGAAGATGACTGTAGTGATATTCAGCAATGAGATAAGTAGAACTTTTTCTAGGATGAATTCACAAACTTAATAGGCAGTCCTTAATAGGCAATCCATTTAAAAAATGCCTATAGGTATCTATATAAATTCGTATGCCAGTGAGGATCTAGTTCTTCAATTTCTACATCAAAAATTAGAAAAACAAAATATAAGGTCATATGTTTCCCAGTGTCAGATCTGGGAAAACAACCTGAGTCTTGACAAAAATAACTTTTTAAATGTTTCTTTTATCTTCAACAGGAATTATAAAACCATCTAGTACTATCATGAAAAAAATAACATAGATAATATCTAAAAATGTAGAGCAAACTAAAGCAATATATTAAATATATAGAGAGATGACTTATTCAACTTTTGTCATTATAATAACATTTTTTCTCTCTAAAGTTTGAGCAGGAATGACTTGTTGAATCACCTGTTACTTATATCATGTAATTAACAAACACTATGCTATAATCTGCTAATGCCACATTTGAAGTAAAAAAAAAAGTTTACATTTGGGAAATTTCTATTACTGATTTATTTTAATTTTCAGCAAAAATAATTTTATGAAGGTCTGAAGTCCAGTTGTACTCTGATGCACATGGGGTTGCCTATGAGTTGTGACTGACCCAAAGACAAGTATGTTTTTTCTTCCTCCTGTTTGGTTTAAATCCTTGTGAAAACTTGATCTATTTGCAGTGTAGAATCTTAGTTTGTGAAGATACTTGATTATTATTATCTTAAATGTTTTGTTCCAAAAATAAAACCACTTATTCAGTAACTGAGAAGGCAACCTCTCTTAAAAAGCTGTCAAAGTTCTGCAGTTGATGGTCTGAAGGCCTGGGTGTTCCCCTGGGAGCATGGACCCTAGACCTGATGCTGAGCCTGGTCACAGATCATTACTGAGGTCAGCTCTTCAGACACGAATGGATTGGACTCGGGGACACAGAGTGCCCGTATTGTCTGTGCGCTTCGTGGTTCTGTGCATCTATGGGATGTCATCCTACTGGCTTCTTACTAGAGGGGAGTGGAAAGGGTGGAGAGGAGGGGATAGGAGATCATTAAGGGGATATGACATGTATAGAACAGAAAGGAAGAAGGTACTGCTACTGGGCAAGGAGAGCAGAAGTTGCTGCAGATAGGCAGGCATGCAAATTTAAATTGTAAACTTTCACTCAATCACAATTAAAAAAGAAGTTGTCAAAGTTGATGTTCTACTGTCTTATAAAATTTAGTTCATCCAAAACAACAACAACAAAAATTAGAAAGAAAGGACATAAAAACCATACACACGGAGATAGCATCATTTTAGGTAAGCTATGTAGGACTTCACTATGTCTACAGTTCCATGACCCGTATCTTCCTTGTTTCTGTATTATTTTTTCTGTAGTTCAGGATTACGTATGTGACATTCCACTTAGGTTATTATCAGAAACTGTCGAGTGTTCTCAATTGCCATCTTTCTCTTCTCCAATTTTTTTCTAATACTGCCTCCAGGTTAACCTTTCTTAAACACGGCTTTAACACATTCCCTCGCATCAGGTCTCCAGGCAGATCCAAACAGTTTGCACTGGACTATTTACTGAAAGGTTCGTGGTTAAATCCGCCCTGCAGTGCTTTGAAAGAAAGGTCTAGTAATTTCCTTCCATAAATATTACAGCTGAGAAAACCCAGGCAAGCTCAGCTGTTCTCTATAACACTTGGGTCACCATGAGTCAGAATTTGCTTCATGAGAACTGGTTCGGTTTAGGGGTTTCTTTGCAAGAAAATCTAGAATGGCTCCCCATTGCTTACCTCACCCTCACCCTAACCCTCACATTTAACGTCTTCTATGAAGATTTCTACTTTTTCAGATTTCATTTCCACCTCATTTTGTTCCAGCTGGCCTAGCGGTTAAGTGCTACAGTTGCTAGCCCAAAGGTCAGCAGTTTGAAACCCCCAGGCAGTCCTTGGAAACCCTATGGGGGCATTTCTGCTCCTACGGGTATAGTCACTATGAATTGGGTTGCTATGAGGTTTTTGTTTGTTCCTGTTAATACAAATAGTTTACACAAATATAATCCTGACTTTTCCACCTCTCTGCCTTTGTTGTTGCATTGTTTCAACTCATAGCTAACCTCATGTGACAGAATGGAACCATGTTGTGGGGTTTTGTAGGCTGTAATCTACACAAGCCTGCTTCCTGAAAGTGACGAGAACTCTAGGTTTTCAAGCAGCTGAAATAGCACCTAACAACCAACAATGACAACAAGCCTAACGACAATCTTTACAGGAGCAGAGCACCAGGTCTTCTCCCACACAACTGCTGGGTAGTTTTAAACTGTCAGCCTTTCAGTTAGCAACCAAACTCTTAGACATTTAGCCACCTCTGCACCTATTTCTGCTTGTTAAAATTTTATCTACGTGGTACCAGTTGCTGTCTGAGCTCAGACTCATGGTGACTCCTTGTATGTGAGAGCAGAACTGTGCTTTACAGAGTTTTCAATGGTAGATCACTACTTTTCTTCTATCTGTGGGTGGATTAGAACCTCCAGTTTTAGGTGCCCACTGGGCAACAGTGGGCACCACCCAGAAGCTTGACCCGTGTAGTAATACTCCAAAATGAGGTTACCTGTAAGTGTGGTGGTTTTATGTTGCATTTATGCTTTACTGTACTTTAAAAGTGTTCTACAATGAGTATGTGGTTCTTAAAAATATATTCAGAAACATGTTAAAAGTTGTATCAGTATTTAAAAACCTGCCTGCTGTGTCATCTTCTTCCTAATACATACTCTCGTCATTCTATTCTCTTAACTCCTCTATCCTCCATACCAGCTTCAAATCTCGAAGGTTCTCTCCTGCAGTGCTGTCGTCCTCTGTTGGGCTTTGATTTATCCTAATTGTGTGGTGTGTAACTCTCACGTTGATTTTTGGAGCCCTGGTGGTACAGCAGTTAATAGCGCGGCTGCTAACCAAAATGCTGGCAGTTCAGATTCACCAGCTACTCTTGCACACCCTGTGGAAAAGTTCTAATGGGATCATTGTGAGTCAGAATGAACTCAATGACAACAGGTTTGGTTGCTTTTCAGCTGAATTTGAATTAAAAAGATTACTAGAGCTTCTTGCTTTAAGTGATTTGCAGAAAGTACCTTTTCAAATTTCATTTTTTTTTTCTAGACAAAGCATAAATCAGGCAAAGAATATCAAATCTTCCAGAAACAAACATGCTAGCATTGGGCTTAAATTTCAAATTGCTTTATAAATTCTGGTACTTAGTAGTTCCTTAACACGGGGTCAGTTACTTAAACCCTTGATATATCAGACTTTTCATCCATAAAGTAAACATAAGCACCTAATTTTTAGAGTTGCAGTGAAGATTAAATGAGTTGATACACTTCAAGCACTTATACAATTACCCATCATGTGGTAAGTTTAAGTGCTAGCCATTAGTCTTATGAAATGAACTTTTACTTTCTCATTTTCTTTGTCACTGTAGCGTATATTATAGATTAGCAAATGACGAAGAAACATTAACCTTGAACCTAGGGTTCCCTCCGCTTACATAATCATGCCATTCTTATTGTACCTATATCCTGTCAAAAACAATTTGTAACGTTTCGTGTTAACATTATATCAAATAAAAAGAGAAAACAATCTTCAGTGCTTTATAAAATCCGAGCATATGAATTTTCACTCTCACAACTTAAAAACTTACAGTTGTGTGTACCTTTTTCCCTTTCAAGATGATAATCTATGGTCTTTGCTGATTATAAATAGAGTAAAAGCTCATTCTAAAGTAATCTAACAATACCATGGTGGATATAAGTTACTGCATAGAAGTGTTCTATGCCAAGATAAATGCATAGCTATATCTCTATAACTGTGGCAAACACAGACACACACAAACTTAAAATAGCTTTAAATATATATATATGTGTGTGTAGGTATTCCATTCCCTATTTTTACATGGAATTTATCACTTTAATTAATCAAATATCATTAACTTCTTTGTTCTACTTTCTACTGCATATTCATTGAAAGTATGTACAATATTATACTGATGGCTATTAGGATATTATCCAGCTCTTTATTATTGTAAGCAGTGTAACAAACATCCTTTCACTTAGATGTACCCTACTGCCTGGTCTTGCCCCATGACCACAATCATTTTTATGCTTAAGGCCATTGTTGCGGCCACTGTGTCAGTCCTTACTGTTGAGGATCTTCCTCTGTTTTGCTGACCCTCCACTCCACCAAGCATGATGTCCTTCTCCAGGGACTGATCCTTCCTGACAGCATGTCCAAAGTATGTAAGATGCAGTTTTGCCATCTTTGCTTCCAAGGAGGGCTCTGGTTGTACTTGCTCCAGAACAAATCTATTTGTTCTTTTGGCAGTCTGTGGTACATTCAGTATTCTTCTCTAACACCACAGTTCAAAGGCATCAATTTTCTGTATTCTTTGTTCATTGTACCGACTCGACGGCACTTGGCTTGGCTTGTTCATTGTACAGCTTTTACATGCATATGATGTGATTGAAAATACCATCGCTTGGGTCAGATGCACTTTAGTCTTAAAGGTGACATCTATACTTTTTAATACCTTAAAGAGGTCCTTTGTAGCAGATTTTCCCAGTGCAGTGCATCTTTTAATTTCTTGATTGCTGCTTCCATGGGCATTGATTGTGGAAACAAGTAAAATGAAATCTTTGCCAACCTCAATCCTTCCTCCATTTATCAAAGTGTTGCTTACTGATCCAGTTGTGAGGATTTTTGTTTTCTTAATGTAGAGGTGCAATCCATACTGAAGGCTGTGGTCTTTGACCTTCTCAGTGTTTCAAGTCTTCTTTACCTCCAGCAATTAAGGTGGTGTCATCTGCAATAATGCAGATTATCAATGAGTCATCCTCCAATCCTCATGCCTCGTTCTTCCTTGTAGAATCCAGCTTCTCAGATTATTTGCTCAGCATACAGATTGAGAAAGTATGGTGAAAGGATATAACCCTGACCCACATCTGTCCTGACTTTAAGCCATGCATTGTCCTCTTGTTCTGTTTGTACAACTGCCTCTTGATCCATGCGTAGATTCCTTAAAAGCTTAATTAAGTTTTCTGGAATTACCATATTATGCAATAGTTATCCATAATTTGATATGATTTACACAGTCAAGTGCCTTTGCATATTCAATGAAATGCAGGTAAACATTTTTCTGGTATTCTCTGCTTTCAGCCAAGATCCATCTGACATCAGTAGTGATATCCCTGGTTCCACATCCTCTTCTGAATCCAGCTTGAATTTCTGGCAGTTCCTTGTCAATACACTGTTACAGTTGCTTTTGAGTGATCTTGAGCAAAATTTTACTTGCGTGTCATGTTAATGATATTGTTCACTGATTCTGGCATTTGGTTGGATCACCTTTCTCTGGAATGGACATAAATATGGATCTCTCCCAGTCAGTTAGCCAGGTAGCTGTCCTCCAAATTTCTTACTATTGGTTCCTGATCATATGCTACCTCTTCAAATGGCTGAACATCCACCAGTTCTTTCTAGTATAATGACTCTGTGTATTCCTTCCATCTTCTTTTGAAGCTCCCTGAGTCATTTAATAGTTTCCCTGTAGAACTTTTCACTATTGCAACTTGAGGCTTGATTTTTTTCTTCTTCCCCAGCTCTTTTAGCTTGAGAAATGTAGAACATGTTCTCCTCTTTTGGGTCTCTATTTCTAGCTCTTTGCATATATCACTGTAATACTTTGTCTTCTTGAGCTACCCTTTGAAATTTTCTGTTTAATTCTTTTATTTTGTCATTCCTTCCATTTGCTTTAGCTGCCCTGTGTTCAAGAGCAAGTTTCAGAGTCTCTTCTGACATCCAATTTGGTATTTTCTTTCTTTTCTTTTTAATGACCTCTTGCTTTCTTCCTGGATGATGTTTTTGATGTCATTCCACAATTCGTCTGGTCTTCAGTAATCGGTGATCAACATATCAAATCTGTTCTTGAGATGGTCTGTAAACTCAGGTGGGCTATACTCAAGGTCATACTTTGGCTCTCAGAGACTTGTTCTAATTTTCTTCAATTTCAATTTGAATTTGCATATGAGCAATTGACGGACTGTGCTGCAGTTAGCAACTGATCTTGTTCTGACTGCTGATATGGAGATTTCCATAATCTTTTTCCACAGATGTAGTTGATTTGGTTCCTATGTATTCTGTCTGGTGAGGTCCATGTGTACAGTTGCCATTTGTGTTGGTTAAAAATGGTATTTGCAATGGAGGAGTCATTAGTCTTGCAAAATCCTGTCATGTGATCTCTGGCATTATTTCTATCACCAAGGCCATAATTTCCAACTACTGATCCTTCTTTGTTTCTACCTTTTGCATCCTAATCAGCAGTAATTACCAGTGTATCCTGATTGCATGCTTGATCAATTTTGGACTACAGAAGCTGGTAAAAATCTTCAATTTCTTCATCTTTGGCCTTAGTGGTTGATGTATAAATTTGAATACTAATCATATTAGCTGACTTTCCTTGTAGGTGTATGGATATTATCCTATCACTGACAGCACTGTGCTTCATGACACATCTTGAAACGCTCTTTTTGACAATGCACACGCCACCATTCCTCTTCAAGTTTTCATTCCCAGCGTAGTAGACCATGTGATTGTTGGATTCAAAATGGCCAATTCTGGTCCATTTTAGTTCATTAATGCCTAGGATATTGATGTTTATGTTTTCCATTCCCTTTTTGACAACCTCTAATTTTCCCAGTTTCATACTTCATATATTACATGTTATGAATATATATGTTATAAGTGGCTGTTTATAGCTGCTTTTTCTTATTTTTGAGTGCTGCCACATCAACAAATGAAGATCTGTAAGGCTTTAGTCCACCCACATCATTTAGGTCACCTCTGCTTTGATACAGCTCTTCCCCAGTCATCTTCCGAGTGCCTTCCAACCTGGGGGGCTCATTTTCCAGCACTATTGCTGACAATGTTTCACTGATATTTATTAGGTTTCACTGGCTAGTTCTTTTCAGAAGTAGACTACCAGGTCTTTCTTCCTAGTCTGTCTTAGTCTGGAAGCTCTGTTGAAACCTGTCCACCATGGAAGACCGTCCTGGTACCTAAATGCCAGTGACATAGCTTCCAGCATCGCAAGCAAGCCTCTACTGACAGACAAGTGGCGACTGCTTGTTCTCCCTAGACTCAATCTTCCTAACCTGCTCCCTCTCCCTTAACTCAGTCTTCTAGCCTGCTCCCCATCCCTTAACTCAATCTTGCTAGTTTGCTCCCTCTCTCTTAACTCAGTCTTCTTATCCTGCTTGCCCTTCCTTTACTCTGTCTTCCTATCCTGCTCTTTCCCTTTCCTCAGTCTCCATAGCCTGCTCCTGCCAGTAGGCTACCAGCCCAATTTCAGGGCATCAGCTTCAGGGGAAGGTTTTGTCTCTTGCTGGCTCTGAAGAAAGACCCTTGTGATATATCTGTCTTTTCTTCGTCTGGGAGCATCTCACTTCAGTTCCTCAGGTCCAAATGATGTATTCTGCTCCTGAAAGTGCTTTCTTGAAGTTATGAGGGTATGCTGGGTATGGGTATCTTTATAAAACTATATAGTCAGACCTTTTCTCTGTGGCCACTCAGTGAGTATGAAAAGCCAACCTTTAGGTTAGCGGTCAAACATAAACTGTTGTGCCAGCAGAGAGCTTAAAACTGTTAACCGCCCCCCCCCAAAAACCCATAAACACACAACTGTCAAGTCAATTCTGACTCACAGCGACCTGATAGGACAGATTAGAACTGCCCCAAAGAGCTGCCAAGAAGCAACTGGTGGATTCAAGCTGCCAACCTTTTAGTTGGGAGCCATACCACTTACCCACTACATCACTAGGGTTTCCAGAAATGTTAATAGGCAAGCCTAACTGCCTTCCAGAAAATTGGATCAGTTTATTTACACCTGCAACAAAAGGATGTGCAAATCTTCATTAAAAAAAGAAATATCATATATCGTCACTGTTGGCAACCGTGGTGGCATAGTTGTTAAGTGATATGGCTGCTAACCAAAAGGTTGGTGGTTCAAATCCACCAGGCACTCCTTGGAAACTCTATAGGTCAGCTCTCTTCTGTCCTACAGGGTCACTATGAGTTGGAATTGACTGGATGGCAGTACGTCTGGATGTGTTGTAGTATTATCACTGTTAGCCATGTTTCAAATCTGATTATTAGGTAGTCTTGTATTTTATCAGATCATCTGTTTTTCCTTTTATGAAATGGCTAATAAAATCTCTGTTCCTTTATCAAAATAAACCCCAAACACATTGCTGTTGAGTTGGTTCTGACTCATAGCAATGTTACCCTGTGGAACAGAGTAACACTGCCGCAGGTCATTTCCAAGGCTGAAAACCTTCATGGACGCAGAACGGCTCATCTTTCTCCTGTCCTTTACAACTGAGGTATTGATTATGATTTAGAAAAAGCAAAAACTTTGGAATATATTAGTGTCTCTGTTAGTTATTTTGGAAATCTTAGTTGCCTAGTGGTTGAATGCTATAGCTGCTAACCCAAAGGTCAGCAGTTTGATCCCACTGGGTGGTCCTTGGAAACTCTATTGGGGCAGTTCTATTTTGTCCTATAAGGTCACTATGAGTTGCAGTTCACTGGACAGCAACAGGGTTATCTATTTATTACTTATTCATTGTTTTGAAGGCTTAGGCTAGTTATACAAACTCTCTGGGTTTTGTGGTGGATTCAAACCACTGACCTTTTGGTTAGCAGCTGAGCACTTAAGCATTCTGTCACCAAGGCTCCTTTTTTATGAAAATAATAACCCCCCCAAAACACAGATTGAATTTATTCATTTCTCTGGATATATCTTAGTAATTCATTCTAAGTCCTACTTTTCACTAACATTCTTTGGGAATATTTGGCATTTATTTTTGACTTACTATTTTTAAAAATTTACCAGAGCACTGCACTGTCTTTCCTCTCTTGCAACATCACAGCCAAATCCCTTACTCTGTCAAAATAATAACAGTGATGGTTGTGACAGAAGAAAAACAAAACAAAGCAAAAATCCAGTGAGCATGGAATTTGAATCCCAGTTATAATGATGCTAACATAAAAAGGACTGTGGTCTCTTTTCATTAACAGTTCTGTGTATGTAAGGCTGGAATGTTGTTAAAGAAATTCTCATTGAATCTAATATTTAGAGAATAGTTCAACTTCTATTTGTAATGAGTCATGCAAGCACAAATCATGTTAGGATACAAGTTTAAAGGGTTTGCAATGTTTTAAAAACAGTTGTCAGACTCATGTGAAACACCTGGTAAAATGTGGATTTTTTTTTTTCCCTGAATATTTGTAACAGCATTGCACGAATACTAGGAAGTATAATCTTGTGTGTAAAATTTTGCACTGTACAGAAACAAAATAATTATTGGTTATACATCATTCCATTTAAGACACATATGTAACGTTTTTGTGTTTGATGAATTGGAGGGGTTAAATTTTTGATTATGAATGAAAAATCAAAAGCTTTGGAATATATTAATATCTCTTATTTAGTTATTGTTTTGAGGGCTTAGGCTCTTTGGCCTAAGACACAACTCTTTGGGTCTTTGTCTCCTTTATTTTTCATTTCCATAATGTTGTTAAAGAATTAAATTATATGTTATCTAAGGCTTATCCAGTTTCACTTTCTATGAAAATAAGAACATAATGCTTTTGTAGAATGTATAGTGCTCAGGAAAACAATCCATTGTAATCTAGGCTGAAAATAGAGTTTGAACAATCACATAGCAAATATATCCTTATACTTGGAGTAAGCTTTTCCAAAATTAGAAATCTTCAGAATAGTTACCAAAACCTTCTCATTGAACAAACTGGAGGTGGAAAGAGGAAGATTTTTGTTTTCTTATTTTTTCTTACCTCAACAGCTTTCTTTTTTCCCAAAATTAGAATGTATTACTTATTAAAGAAATGCAATGATCAGGATGACAACACTGTGTATTTTCTGCTTTGTTCTTTGTGCATTCTATATTTAAAAAACAATGAAATGTAAGTCTTTTTGCTGAGAGATTGACATATATATATAAAAAAAAGTAGGACCACTCATTGGAGTATTGTGATCCCAAGACATCTACAACGAAATCTAAAGATCCCCATCTGTCTGTTTCACCCACTTACTGATTCAGGAAACTTCTAGCAACTATCCTTCCTTAACTCAGCAGCAGCTTTCTGAAGCACGTATTCTTCAGTGAGGTTTCTGAGGCTCATATTCTCATGATGAGCCCCACCATATATGTGCATCAGTGTGGTTGAGCCATGATTCCTCCTGATCTACGAAGAAGGAACAGGCAGTCTACCTTTAGAAAGAATTAGCCAAGGAAAACCTTATGAATAGCAGCAGAACACTGTCTGCAATAGTGCTGGAAGTTGAACCCTCAGGTTGGAAACCACTCAAAAGGTGGCTGGGGAAGATCTGCCTCCTCAAAGTAGTAGACTCAACGTTAATAACGTAGATGGAGTCAAGCTTTTGGGACCTGCATTTGCTGATGTGGCATGACTCAAAACAGCTGCAAGCATCCATCGGTAACTATATCAAAGAATGTGGCCGTTGTTGTTAGGTGGTGGTGTCTACTTTAGCCAAAAAGCCCACTCTTGACTGGTATCATTTTACATCATACAGACTAGTTCGTCTTTGCGTGAGGAGCTGGCTTCCAGAATGGTTTCAGTTCTGGGCTGGAGAGAGTCTGGTGGCCATATCTTCCAGGGTCCCTCCAGTATGTAAGATCATCAAGTCTGGTCTTTTTACTAGCGGTTGAGTTCTGCACTCCACATTTCTCCCACTCCATCAGAGACTGTTTGTTGGGTTCCCTGTAAGGAAAGTCCTTAGCTGCAGCCAGGCACCATCTAGTTCTTCTGGTCACATGCTGATGTAGTCTGTGGTTTATGTAGCCCTTTCTTCCTCTTGGGCTCACGTTCCTTATGTCTGTGATGTTCTCTCTTCTCCTTTGTCACTGGTGCGTTGAGTCCAATCGATCCTTCTTAGATGGCTGCATGCTGGCTTTTAAGACCCCAGATGCCACTCACCAAAATGGCATGCAGAATATTTTCCTAATAAACCTGTTATGCCAACTGACCTAGATGTCTCCTGAAACCGTGGTCCCCAGATTCCTGTCCCTTGAAGTATTCCATTGTATTTCAGGAACTTTGAAGCTCTGGGTTTTGTCCAGTTATACTGCCTTCGTTTTGTTGTGTGTGGGGTCACTAGGAGTCACAACCGATTGGATGGCACCTAACAACAACAACAACAGTATGGAGACATCTCTGGATACTTTTGTTATAAAGATAACTTTACCATAAGTATAGATGAATGGCTAACTTTTTAATATTTCTAACAACAACAACAAGCTATAGGGAGATGAGGAAAGTGTTAAAAAATCAGAGAGAAATTTTTAAACCTCATGTTATAAAAAAACAGAAATTTTATGAGGCAATGTGGTCTCACAAGGTTTCAGAGTAGTGGTAATGCTAGCATCCTATTATTCTGAGTGGTGCGAGTATAAAGTAGCAAGTAGCTTAAGTAAAATTTGAGTGGTGTAAATGGCACTAAATGCTCTAGTGTCTGACAACAGAGGAGTCTGGAGTGGACGCTCTGTCACTCCATGAGAGGCTGTGTTTTCACAAAAGGAAATCTAAATACTACTGAAGAGTTTTTGATATCACACTGAAGCTTTTTGAGATTTTGAGAATGTAAGGCCAACAGAAAGGTCTAAAAAACAAAATACTACAAAAAATTATATCAGAATTATTAAGTCATCTAAAACTTTCTAACACACTCAACACTTCTGTTCTCCTTAAACTGTCACTCAGTTGAAGTGGCCATCATAGCTAATAAGCAGATATGAGATAATACTTTTGAAAAGGATACTGCCTTTGGAAAAGACTTACACATGCTTTTGGAAGGTAATAAGTTCAAGGGAAGCCTAGCTGAGACATTCCAATGATTTCAAGGTAGTTCAAATGAAATAAAGCAGGCATGAAATGCTCTAATAAGTGCTCTTCAGTTAGGTTTCTTCAGCCTGATATTTAGAGGCTTGAAGTAGAAAAATCTTCTTCAAACACAACAAAACGTGAGGCACGATCAAGACTAGTATACATATGAAAGCAACCTGAGTGCCATTCTAAAGTTTATAATGTGTTAAAGTGCTGCAGGAGTGCATAGTTAGGACAAGTTTTTCATTTCTTATGCTTTAGCTTAACCCTAACCACTTTCCTTCTTCCAGTCTCTTCTATTGTGCCATATCCATTTGTTTGGCAGGGATTATTTCAAGTATTTTATTTTGTTATGAGAAAAAAAAACTGTTGATATTTCTTTGGGTTTTTATTTTCTATGGGTTTTACTTCCTAAAGTGTAATCAGTTGTGTTATATCAGTTCTCAAGACTCTAGAATCTGTGAATCAGATCTTGTAGTAGTTTGAATCTCTGTTCTGAGACGTAAAGGATGTTCAAAAAGTTATTGCTTTTAGCCTGAAACTTCTATTTAATATTATAGGCTTCTTTTCATATTCCTATTGTTGGCAAAGAATAGTAAATGTATAGTGGACTGCCTGAAGAGTGAACAAATCTGCTGTGGAAAACTTACTGCCAGAACCGAGGACACTGAGACTTGTCTCACATACTTTAGATACGTTATCCAGAGGACCAGTTCGTAGAGCAGGACATCATGCATGGCAAAGCAGAAAGTCAGGGAAGACCCTCGGTGAGGTAGATGGACACAGCAGCTACACCAGTGGGCTGAGACATAGCAGCGATGGGGACGCTAGCCCAGTAGTCAGCAGCATTTTGTTCTGTTGTAGACAGGGTCAGTATGAGTCAGAACTGATTCAATGGCATCTAACAACCACAATAATTATTCTCTTAAGTTTTCATACAAAATTTAGGAACACCATCATTTTCTTAAGTATAAGGTGGTTCATGGCGACCATGAGTCGGATCCGACTCAACGGCACTTGGCTTGGCTTGGCAAGGTGGTTCAGTTTCTAATGGAATGGTTTGAGAACTTCTCAACTAGTTGTTAAATATCTAATCACTCTTTTAACTTTTAAATTCTTGGCTCAGAGAGAATGTTTTATTTTCATTTTTTTATTATGATGATTGAATGAAAATGCACATTCCCATATAAATTTGCATGCCCAGCTACATGCAGCTCCCGTTGCTCTCCCTGCCCGGTGACAGCACACTCTTCCTCTCTGCTCCATACACATCCTATCCTCCTAACAATCTCTTATCTCCTCCTCTCCATCACTCCCCTACCTCCAGTAAGAGGTCAGCAGGACAACATCCTATAGATGCATAGAATCATAAAGTACACACATGATATGGTCACTCTGCCTTGCCAAGTTCAATCCATTCCTGTCCAAAGAATTGACCTCCATTGTGATTTATGGACAAGGCAGCACCAGGGCCAGGGGCCATACTCCCAGGGGAATCCTGGATCCCCTGGACCATCAATTGCGGTCTTTCAGTGGAGACATCAAGGGGCATCCCTTTTTATTCTTGTGTTGCCAGTGAGACTCAACTTTGTGAGCTCCATCACGGCTATCACTGGTGGTGGCCAGGCACCATCAGGTTCTTCCGGTCACAAGTCGATGTACTTACCCACTCACGTGGGTCTCTCTGTCATCTGGGTTCTGTTTCTCCTATGTCATCTTGGTCCTTGGTGATCATCCGTTCCTGCTGATTTGGGACCATATGCTGTAACCTCAGATGGCAACTTCGCAGCTTTTAAGACTCCAGACACCACTCACCTATGTGGGGTGTAGAGGGCCCTCTTACCAAAATACTGGTTGTGCCAACTGGCCTTGATTTCTCTTGAGAGCATGGTCCCTGGCACCCCACCCCAGCTACTCTGTCCTTGCAATATTAGGTTAAGATGGGAGGAGTACTAATGTTATGTTGAAGTCCCATTAATATTGATCTTCTTTCTAATGTGTACTGTCCCATATTTCACCCAAGCAAATTTCTATCAACTATCTAATCTAATCCCTTCTCACCTCACCCTCCCTCTCTCTCCACCCTTGCAGCTGTCAGGGTCTTTTCTTCTATGCATGAGTCTGTTTTTAAGTTCTTATCATACAAGTCCCATACAATATTTGTCCTTTTGTCACTGACTACTTTCACTCAGTGTCCTCCAATTGAAACCAGGTTATGAGATGTTTCCTAAAATCATCGTTGTTCTTTATCATTGCATAGTGTTCCACTGAGTATGTATACCATAGTTTACCCACCCATTCCTCTGTTGTTGGTCATCTGGGTTGATTCCGTCTTTTTGCTATTGTGGACTGTGCTGCAATAAACATTTGTGTGCATATATCAGTTGGTGAGAATGGCCTTAATTCTGTAGGATATATTCTGAGCAGTGGAATTACTGGATCAAATGGTATATCTATATCCATTATTTTAAGGTAGTGCTCGATTGCTTTCCAAAGAGGTTGCACCATTCTGCAATCCAACCAACAGTGTAGAAGAGTCCCAGCTTCTCCACAGTCTCTCCAGCATTTGTTGTTTTGTGTTTTTTGGATCATGGCTAACCTCGTTGGGGTGAGATAGTGTCTCATTGTAGTTTGGATTTGAATATCTTTAATAGCTAATGATCATGAGCATGTGTGCATGTGTTTTTTTGTCTGCCTGGATCTCCTGTTTAGAGAAGTGTCTGACCATTTCTTTTGCCCATCACTTAATTGGATTATTTATCTTTTTCTTATTGATATTTTGTAGTACCTTATAGATCATGGAGACCAGGTGTTGGTCCGACATAGAGTTGCCAAATATTTTTTCTATTTTGTAGGTGGCTGCAGATAACATTTTTAAAAGGACTTGCTTAATGAAAAATGTACAGATATATTGCCTTTATTTTATGTCCAGTTTTTGTCATCATCAAGTTCTTCTGTTGTGAGATAGCACAACATTTAGTATGGTCATTGTGGTTTTAATTACACCACTCAAGATAATAGGACTGTAGTACTTCTACAAAACTATGATAGGCTAACTGCCTGAACAATGAGCAAACTTCTTTTTGTCCATAGACTGATGGGTTCAAATCACAGACTTTTGAATTATCAGCTGAGAGCCCCCAGAAATCCTTATTCTAGCTCAGAGGGAGGAAGCTAGTACATCCACAGATGTACTTGGATTGCTAATCAATTGTGAACTTTCACATGAGATCAAAGTACACCCTGTTCTCACTTGTCAACATGGTTAGGTTCTAAGACCAGGTCATTATATGAAATGAGTATTATGTGACAATGAAAGATGACCACATCAGAACAAAAAATGGAGGATGACTACCTCATTACATTACCTAGCTGACAAATCACTGAGAATTCTAGCCCAGCTAAAACTGACAGTAACCTTAACCAGCAAGCCAGTGTTACTCTTACCTTACACTTTTATTACAAGACATACATCTTCAAGGAGCAAAATAGTCAGTAGATTTTTTACGGCTGTCATGTGTGCGAAGTGTTGGATAAAGATACAGTCAGCAAAGAAATGGTGTAATTACTTATCACAATAACTTGAATTCAATGGTCTAGATTTGTTAATAGTTGTTTGATTCTGTTTATAGATATAATTTTCTGTATTTTTAGTCCACAGACTTAGACTCCTGGTGTTTTATGAAACGATTAAAGTGAAAGCACCTTAAATAATACCTGAGGTAGTGGAGTCATTCAAGATTTGTTAGTTTTCTTACGTTCTTTTCATGACAGAAAAATTAACATACAAGGCTCACTATGTTATTGCAAACTCAGTGAATTTTCTGGGTCATAATATTGAAATCAGTCAAACATATACATAGTCATTGAGAAGAAAAAGGAAGCTTTTTAATTCCTGAGCTATGAATTTTCCATTAACATTTTAATTCTTTAATCCATTGAGGAAGCCTTGGCCAGCTAATAATATAATAGAAAGTTAATCTATAAATCTTCTAAAAAAGACTTTGCCTATGCAGTAAAATGTTGTTAAAAGCATAGTCATATTTTAAAAGTACAATGAGAACTTGTTTCATGCATAACATCCTGCAGCAACATAGCAACATAAGACCTTTAGAATGAGCAATTATTTTTGTTTCTCCTTTACTAATTTTAAAGTGCACACACAGGTTAAAATAGTCAGACAAACCCAATAGGACCATACGATGAGAAATGAAAGCACAGAGCCTATATTCAGAATCACCAGTATTTCGAAGTTTCATTATTTAAATCCCTTTGCTTTTCTTTCCACAAAGTAGTGATGATATATCTGAAAACCAACAAAAATTGCTATCTCTTACTTCTTAGACAACAGCTTATGATTTGAGAATTAAGAATGTATTGGCATATGAAAATGAAGCAGATGTTACTGGAAAATTTACTTGGAGAATAAAGTTTATTGAAATAACACAACACGGGACAGAAGGAAGATTTTGTTTATAATGGGTGTAGCTGGTTATAAGTAACATTGCTATTAAAGAGAAGCCTTATTCATATCTCTCAGCCCACAGAATGCATAAAATTAACAAATAAATGAAGTACTTGGAATGAAATTTAAAAAAAAAATCCATGCAATGCTAAAAATGCATCTTGATAAAAGGTATCCTTTTCTCTTCCCCAAACTTAAAAGGTAGCTGTAGGCACCTCCCACTGGTGCCAAAGTCATGATGAAAGCATGCTGATAGCCTTCACTGGAGCCTCCCACATGATTTTGCTTCTCATTTAAATTCCCTTTACCTATGTCTTTCCCCTTAGGGGAAAGTCTCAATTGCTCAACTGGCAGTGAATATTGTACAAAATTAATAAAATAAATGAGTAAATCTATATGAGAAAAAACATGATAAATATCTGACAGAGTAAAACTAATTTCTATTGTAATTTCTGTATTTAGAGTCTCTGAATTTGTATGCCAGCTGGATCTTATCCTTCATCTCCTTAGTATCCTGAGTGCGGTCCTTAAACCAGAAGCATCAGCATCACCTAGGAGCCTGTAAGTAATGCAGAATTTCAGGCTCCACTACAGACAACTCAATTAAAATTTGCATTTCCACAACACCTCCAGGTGATTGGTACCCAGCTTAGCCTACCCAGAAAGTGATATAAAAGTTTTCATTACTGTGTTACTTGAGCTTAAGACGGAAACTACAGACATTTTAAAATAATTATATTTTGTCAAGTTTTAATGTTTAAATTCAATCAAACTGCCTTTTAATGCTGTGAAAACAATGCTAGACACTGTAGCCATCTGGACACTTCAAGATGTCCATTTTCCTGTTTTGCATTAGATATCAGCTCCAGAAGCCTGAAAAATATGCACTACTAGACTGTGCCATTTATGCCACACTACTATTAGAATAGAAATTAAAAAATAGTCTTTCTACCTCTCTGTTCATAATATCCAGTAACTTTTTCAGAATGGTCTTTCATTCTAATTTTCCTTTAGATTTCTCTAGCCCCCCAGATCCGCAAATCCTTAACTCCTGCCTCTTTCTTAACAAATCTCCCAATTTCAGTTGGTACTTCACCCTTTCTTAAACATGATATCCCAAAGTACGTTTAGAGGAAAAACATTTCTGTATTATATTGGTCAGAATTACTCCTCCAAAGTGTTCCACAAACAAATGTTCAGGAAATGCTGCTTGGCTGGATAAAACACAAGAGAATTCTTCCTCTTAGGACTTCTCAGAGCCTGTGATGCAGTGCTGGTCAAATGGTTGCCTGCCCTCCAGTGCCAGTCCCAAACTGTTATTAGCTGGCTGTATGTACATAAGCCGAGAATACATATGTAGAAACTTTTACAGCAATTCGACCTTGTTAAAATATTGAGGCACAAGACTGTTGTCAGTTGCCACTGAGAGTCAGTTCAGCGTGCAGAGTAGAATTGATCTGTAGGGTCTTCAAGACTGTGATATTTGGGAAGCAGATTACCAGGCCTGTCTTCCAAGGCACTTCTATGTGAGCTCAAACCATTTGGCTTACGGTCCAGTGCCTTAGCTCTCTGCACCATGCAAGGATTCTTTGTAATATACAAAAGTGCAAGTCATAAAGCACAGTGTCTATTTTAGTCATCACAGCAGGGCATGATTTGTAAATAAATAGTTACAGTTTTTAACTTAACATCAAACAGTGCTACAGAGTCTAGACCAAAAAAAAAAAAAAAAGTCAGAAGTTAAAAAGCTCTTATCAAGCTCAAAATTCCATGTCAATTTTCATTTATTTACATTTTTATAACTACAAACTATTTAGCACATAAAGGGCTGACTAAAAGGTTACTGCTTAAAAGCTCAGTGTTGGTAATCAAGCAGTTGTTTCAGGCTGCATGCTCAAATTATATTGCCTTCCCACATCATTTTTTTTTTTTCTTTTTTTTGTCATTAAGGTAGCTTCTAGTATGAGAGGCTCAAAACTGCCAATTAATTAAAACTATGGCCCGGTTTCCTTCAGCTGTGTGTGTAACCATGATTGAGCTCTGCAGCTGGATGTGCACGACACTCGAATATCAATCTCATTTCAAAATTAGTTGATCTTATAATGTTCAAACATGCTGCCTAGCAATCCAGACAAACAAACAAACTCAGAGAACTTTGATTTTTCTACACCTTTTTGGCTGACAGATTTATATCACATTTAATCTTTTTGACAGCTCCTTGAAATTAATATTTGAGACAATTATTCTAGATTTCTACTGGTTTTATTTTACTTTGGAAGCATTCCTCTCCTCTTGCTGCTCTAGAGAGGATAGAAAAAGAACACTGACCTGGTAGGGGTCTTTGATTGCAGGTCTTTGATCACTGCCAATAAATGCCAACAAAAAGAAAAGCAGAGAGGGCTGCTGAGCAGCTCTTGATTACTACGCACAATTCCTTCAGCACTTTGTTGTTGTTAGTTGCCATCAAATGGGCTTCAGTTCATGACCACTGCGCCCAAGTACCCCATGAAACATTGGCCAGTCTTCCACAACCATTATGATCATTGGTGTGCTCACATCTGCTGTCACACTCACTGTGTTCTGAGTGCTTTCCAACTTAGGAAGCTAACCTTCCAGCGCTATACTGGATAATGTTCTATTGTGAGCCATAGGAATTTCATCATCCAATTTTCAGAAGCATACCACCATGCTTTTCTTCTTAGTCTTAGTCTGGAAACTCTGCTGAAACCTGTCCACTAGATCAATCCTGCTGGTATTTGAAATATCAAACCAAAAACCACTTATTGCCATTGAGTCAATGCTGACTCATAGCGACCCTATATAGGTCAGAGTAGAACTGCCCAACAGAATTTCCAAGGAGCACCTGGTGGATTTAAACTGCCAACCTTTTGATTAGCAGCCATAGCACTTAACCACTATGCCTCCAGGGTTTTATAGGTAGCTTAGTTTCTGCATCATAGAATACACAAGCCACTACAGTACACCAAACTATGTCATGGTCAGTACTTCCATTGTAATAACTTTCCAAAGGATGTCAGCATTCTTAAGCTTCAGTAGTAGAAAAAGAGCTTCCCAGACTCCAGAAGGAAAAGCCTTGCTGTCTTTTGAACTTCCTGCATCTTGATATTAGTGTTTACTTTTGGATACAGAGAATCTGACATGAATCTTTTTCAGTGAGCATTTACTTTAGCCAGAAACCATGGCATGCTGTATACCTTATCTCAGTTCTAACATTAGTTCTTAGTGATAGGTACATTTAAGTAGCCTTTGAGAGTCAGTGAAAATGAGACTTAGAGAATTCAGTAATTTCTGGACTTCTGCCAGGTTCCCCAGAAGCAGAATGTCAGATGAGAATTCTGGACCAAGAGATTAATTGAGAAAATGTTTCCAGAAGAAACCAATAAGAAAATGAGAAAGGCAGAAAAGAGGAGGAAGCCAGTAAGGAACCAATCTTGGCAACGTCTTAGTGTGAAGCTTTAACCTGTTAACAAAAGGGAGCCTGGAGTGTAAGTTAGGGTCTTTCTACTCCAGAACTGAAAAGTGAGTGGTTAAGGCTCACCCTTGGAGGTATGTAAATTCGTAAGCATTTACACCTCTGGGCAAGCAGGGAAAGCAGCCTTCCCCTTTCAGCAGCTCCTAGGGAGGGAACAGGTATAGGCAGCCATATTAAGAAATGACAGCTCAGTGAATGAGGGCTGGGTTGGCCAACCTCATCCTATGCAGTTATGTGGCTGCTATGAAGCAAAGCTGAGATTTCAGTCAAGCTTTTCCTGATTCTATAGCTTAAGAGATTTTAACAGCCATACTGTAAATGGTAGACAACAGTGGTCTGGCATACAAGCAGTTAGGGTCGTGGAGATTCTCTAAATTGTGTCCCATGAGGAGTTGTTGATAAAAGTTAATGATGTGTATCTTAAAGCAGAGGAGATTAGAAAGAAGTTTAGAGAGAGTAAAGAAAACTGCCAGGAATTATTTTGAGGGCTGTCAAGCCCTTGGAAACGGAGGTGTTTTGAGCTATATTACTATGTTGTTTCCAAGGGAAGGTATGTAGGATGGAAGGGTATAAATTACAGGAAGACAGATTGAAGCCTGGAATAGGAAGAATATTAGCACAATAGGCCTTTTCCAGTAATGGCATCAACTACTTCTTTAAGGAAAATGTTGTCCATACTTCATATTTTTAGTCTGGAATATCATGTGTGGAAGACCTGCCATGACATCGGAACTGGACGAAGACATTGATTTTTAAGGTCTTCTACTTTTCTAAAATGAAGACTTCGTTTAGAGGAGCCAGTTAACTTGTTACCTCGTCATTGTCAGGCATAACAGTTGTGGTTACATTACAAATACACTCCTTGGTTTTCACGCAAAAATCAAATGTGCTAGCTTCCATCTGAAATATGAAACTTAGAGAGTCAAGTGCCCTGCCTACTTCCCATCCTATTTGCCATCCTACCGGCTCCCTTGTAGTATGAAAATGAGCTAAGAGAAAGGACGACTGCTGCATTAGGGAACTGAACACGTGCAAATGTCTTCTGAATAGCTTAGGATAAATCACAATGTCATAAAATTTAAATTAGATGGTTATGAAATAAAGTTTAAGGCAAACTGAACATCTCTGCAGAGTACACGACAACAAAATGGAACTCAAAATAACAAATCTAACAAAATGGAACTCAAAATAACTAATCTCATAGAGACAAGTTCAACAATTAATAATACTACTTAAGAGGAAAGTGTGTTTGCAGGCTATCCACAGGCATTTTTACTCAAGCTTATCAGTTTTTCAAACACTAACACCACAGATATGAAAATAGGCAAATTCTAGATATTTATTTTAAAAACATCAAAATTGTGAGAAAGACTTTACTCCAAAAGGATGCCTTCTTTCTCTTTTAAAGGGGAGTGTCAAATATAAATAGTCAATTAACACTAACACTAGTTAGCCAACTCACTGAAATTAGTTTTTATGTGTTAGAGTTATTTTAGGGTAAGTTGACAGAAGCGCAAAGTTGAAAAAGTAACCATGATTTTAGTTAACAGATTCTACATGTTAAAATCTTCTGTGTTCTCCTTAATGAAAAATGATTATCAAACTTGCCTCAGTGATGGAATTCATCCTTACTGGAGGCCCATTTAGTCTCTTAATCTCTGTGCATTTTGATCTGTTTCTCTCTATTCTTATTCTACTTTCTACATTATCTAATTTTCAATTTCCTGTGCCAAAACAAGGATGCAGATTCAGATGAGGCAGTTACTGTAATCAGTACTTCCTAAGAGGGCTCATTCTCATGGAAACATAGCAACTCTGAGCGACACCCAAATGGAAAAATGGTGTCATTGCAGTATTCTTCTTTTCCAATAATTTGATTGATAGATTTCCCATATATTGATGAATTGCAGATTTGGAATCAATTATCCAGGTACAAATAGACAGTGCAGATCCATTTCTCCGTCTAGAGGAAACATAGTTGTTCAATACTACAAGACAATTATGATGAGAAAAGTGTACCTTGGCACATTACTGTGTCTTTTTCTTTATTTCCTTCTCTCACAGTTCTGATAGAAAGACAGCCATCTCATCTTGTACACCATCTTATACATAAAGTGTAGAATAAAGTCAATGATTACTGAAGTTCATATTCCACTGACCATTCTACTAGATACAGTTTAACTAAACTTTCACCAAGAGCACAATAAAATATTATACATAGCAACTTGTAGGAAAGAATGATATATCAGAATTTACACACATATGTGTGTGTGTCTATATATGTATAAAATCTCTCACATGTCTCTCTATTGTACTGTGAGGGCTTGCATATTGCTGTGATTCTAGAAACTATACCACCAGTATTCAGATACCAGCAGGGTCACTCTTGATCAATTACAGGTTTCAGATGAGCTTCCACACTAAGACTAGGAAGAAGAACCTAGCAGTCTACTTCTGAAAAGAATTAGTCAATGAAAACCTTATGAGTTGCAGTGAAACACTGTCTAAGGTAGGGCCAGAAGATGATCCCTCCAAGTTGGAAGGCACTCAAAACACGACTGGGAAAGAGCTGCTTCCTCAAAATAGAGTTAATCTTAATGACATGGATGGAGTCAGACTTTTGGGACCTTAGTTTTCTGATGTGGCACAGACTTAAAATGAGAAGAAATAGCTGCACTATCCATTAATAATCAGAATGTGGAATGTACAAAATAAGAATCTAGGAAAATCATCAAAAATGAAATTGAATGCATAAACATCACTATGCTAGGCATTAGTGAGCTGAAATGGACTAGTACTGGCCATCTTGAACCAGACAATAATATAGTCTACTATGCTGGAAATGACAACTTGAAGAGGAGTTGTGTTGCAGTCATCAACAAAAAGAACACGTCAAGATCTATCCTGAGTTACAGTGCTGCCAGTGATAGGATAATATTCATACACCTACAAGGAAGACCAGTTAATAGGACTATTACTCAAATTTATTCACCAGCATAAGGCCAAAGATAAAGAGAGTGAAGACTTTTACCAGTTTCTACAGTTTGAAATTCATTAAGCATGCAATCAGAATTCACTGATAATTATCAGTGATTGGAATGTAAAAGTTGGAAACAAAGAAGAACTGGTGTTGGAAAATATGGTCTTGAGAGAAGCTATGCTAGAGATTACATGGTACAATTTGCAAAACCAACATCTTTTTCATTGTAAATACCTTTTTTAACCAATATAAACAGCGATTATACAGCTGGACATTGCCAGATGGAAGACACAGGAATCAAATCAAGTACATCTGTGAAAAATGTTTGAAAAGCTCAACATAGTCAGTCAGAACACCACCAGGGGCTAATTGCAGAACAAGCCGTCAATTACTCACATGCAAGTTCAAGCTGAAACTGAAGAAAATTAGAACAAGTCCATGAGAGCCAAAATAAAACTTTGACTATATCTTACCTGAGTTTAGAGACCATCTCAAGAATAGATTTAATGTGATGAACGCTAATGACTGAGGACCAGATGAGCTGTGGAATGACATCAAAGACATCATACAAGAAGAAAGGACGAGGTCATTAAAAGCCAAGAAAGAAGCAAAAACCCAAATGGATGACAGAATAGGCTCTGAAACTTGCTCGTGAATGTTGAGTAGCTAAAGCAAAAGGAAAAAATGATGAAGTCAAAGAACTGAACAGAATATTTCAAAGAGCAGCTAGAGAAGACAAAATAGTTATAATAACATATGCAAAAAACTGGAGATAAAAAATGAAAAGGGAAAAAAACAATTGGTATTTCTCACGCCTAAAGAGCTGAAGAAAAAATTCAAGCCTCAAGTTCCAATACTGAAGGATACTACTGCGAAAATATTAAACAACACAGGAAGCATCAAAAGAAAATTGAAGGAGTACACAGAGTCACAATACCAAAAAGAAATGGTTGATACTCAGTCATTTTAAGAGGCAGCATAAGAATAGGAATTGATGGCACTGAAGAAAGAAGTCCAAACTACACTGAAGGCAATGGCAAAAAACACAGCTTCAGGAAGTCACAGGATATCAGTTGAGATGTTTCAACAAATGGATGCAGGGCTGGAAGTACTCACTCCTGTATGCCAAGAAATTTGCAAGACAGCTGCCTGGCCAACTAACTGGAAGAGATCCATATTTATGTCTAGTCCCAAGAAAGGTGACACCATAAAATGTGGAAATTATAGAACAATATCATTAGTATCACATCTTAGTAAAAGTCTGAAGATCATCCAAAGCTGCATCATTATGAGGTCTGACAATTAAGTCCTTGAACTTAGTTATTCTAAGTGCTACATACCTCATTACTGAATATCACCACGGTCACCTTTGAAGCACTCCCCTTGGGAAGCTATGCACCAATGCCAGCACCTAGTCCACCCTTCAAAGAAATTTTGGAACTCTTTCTGAATTGACCATTTCACACGGTGGCATGGCAGTAAGTTCACAAAGTTAATTGTATAGTTGTCTAAGAGGGAGTTTTCAGCGAGTAAACAAATAACTGTATTGGAACACCTTCCCTGATCACCTGATCCGTTTCCGAATGACTTTTTTCTTTACCCAAAGATAAAGGAAATATTGAAAGGAAGACATTTTGATGACTTTCAGGACATTGAGAATAATACAATGACTGCTCTGATGACCATTATGGAAAATGATCTCCAAAATTGCTTTGTAGGATGGACTAGGCACTGGTGTCAGTGCGTAACCTCCTGAGGGGAGTTCTTCAAAGGCAACCTTTGTGATGTTCAGCAATGAGGTATGTAGCACTTTTTCTAGGATGAGTACAAGAACTTAATTGGCAGTCCTTGTATATTGACAGGGAAATGTCAGAAATTCCAGTAAACTCAGAAAAGGATATGGAACCAGGGATATCATTGCTGATGTCAGAAGGATTTTGGCTGAAAGCAGAGAACACCAGAAAGACGTTTACCTGTGTTTCATTAAGTATGCAAGGCATTCGACTGTGTGGATCATAACAAATTACGGGTAACGATGTGGAGAATAGGAACTCCAGAATGCCTACTTTTGCTCATGAGGAATCTGTATATGGATCAAGAGGTAGTTGTGTAAGCAGAACAAGGGGACACCTCATGGTTTATAATCAGGAAAGGTGTATGTCACGGTTGAATACTTTTAACATGTTTATTTAATGTATATGCTGAGCAAACAATCTGAGAAGCTGGACTATATGAAGAAGAATCAGTCATCAGAATTGGAGGAAGACTCATTAACAACCTGCATTATGCAGATGACACAACTTTGCTTAATGAAAGTGAAGAAGACTTGAAGCACTAACTCATAAAAGGTCTAAGACTACAGCCTTCTATGTGGATTATACCTTAATACAAAGAAAACAAAAATTCTTAGACCAACAGGCCACATCATGACAAACAAAAAATAAGATTGAAATTGTCAATTTTACTTGAATCCATAGTCAATACTTATGGAAACAGTGGTCAAGAAATCAAAAGATGCATTGCATTAGGAAAATCTGCTAGAAAAGGCCTCTTTGCAATGTTGAAAAGCAAAAGTATCATCTTGAAGACTAGGGTAGGCCTGACCCAAGCCATGGTGTTTTCAGTTGCATTGTATGAGTGTGAAAGCTGGACAATAAGTATGGAAGAACAGAAGAATAATTCACGTCTTTGAACTGTGGTGTTGAAGAATATTGAATACAAAAGAATGAACAAATCTGTCCTGGATGAAGTACAGCCAGAGTGTTCCTTAGAAGCAAAGGTGGAGAGAGTATGTGTTACATAGCTTGAACTTCTTGCCAGGAGGGATCAGTCCCTCAAGAGGGATATCACAGTTGGCAACGTAGAAGGTAAGGATAAGGGGAAGATCCTTAATGAGATGGATTGTCACAGTGGCTGCAACAATGGGCTCAAGCATTACAATTGCAGGCATGGCCCAGAACCAGGTAGCGTTTCATTCTGTTGTGTATATATGGATATATATATCTATATATATGTACACACACACATACACACACATATATACATTTCTATACTTTATAGTGGTTTTGGAGCTTTTGAAAGTGTATATATAACATCATATCTAGAATTTGTTTATACAACATAATGCTTGTTTAGATGTTGACAGATACAACTGTAATTCATTTTTTTGATTGTCATGAAATAGCCCATTGTGTGAATATATTACATTATACTTATCCATTTTGAGGTTAATGGAACTTTAGGTTATTCCTAAATTTCTAGTTGGATTGACAATGCTGCAAATAACTTTCTTGTTTTTGTTTTCTTTTGTACAGGTCATCTTGCATATACACATCACATATACCTATGTGTGTATGTGTGTATATTTATGTATGTATGTATACACATTATATGTATATGTACACACACACACACATACATACATATATATATATATGTCTTCCCAAGGCTTAGGATGTAATTACTTCCATTTATATTAGATACTAGCACATTGTTGTCTACTGTAGTAGCCCTGATTTACATTCCTCCTACCACTGTTGCACATTAGCAAACAGAGACCAGACAGCATGTTGTCCTTTACGAGTTACTCCTATAATGTACAAGATCCAAGGAGATAACGTGAAACGATGAACTTCAATAGGCAAGAGAAATGGTTAAAACTCTGCTATAACCATTTCTATAACCAAGATAAAATCTAGGGACAATCTCTAAATTCAGGTGGGATGCATTCAAGGTTGTACTTTGGCTGTCATGGACATGTTTTAATTTTTTTCAACTTGAACTTACATATGAGCAAATGATGATCCATTCTTCAGTTGGCCCGTGGCCTTGTTCTGACTGATGACATCAAGATTCTCCATTGTCTCTTTCCATAGATGTAATAGATGTAGTCTATTTGATTCATGTGTGTTATACATAACACTGTGAAGAATGTCAATTCCCAGATACTTAACGTTGCTCATGAGAAATCCATACATAGAACAAGAGGCAGCTTTTCAAACAAAACAAAGGAATATTGCAGTGGATTTAAATCAAGAACAGTATATCAGCATTACATACTTTCACTATACTGGTTCATTCTGTATCTTTAGCAAATCTGGGAAGCAAACTATATGAAGAAGAATGTAGCATCAAACCGGGAGGAAGCCAAATTAATAACCTGTGATATGTGGATGACATAGCTGGCTTGATAAAAGTGAAGAGAACTGATGAACATCAAAGTCTATAGCCTACAGTATAGATTGAGCCTCACTATAAGAAAACAAAAATCCTCACAACTAGATCAATAAGCAACATCATGGTAAATGGAGAAAATATTGAAGTTGTCAAGGATTTCATTTGACTTGAATCTAAAATCAATGCCCATGGAAGCAGCAGTCAAGCAATCAAAGGAAGTATTGCACTGAACACATCTGGCACAGAATACTTTCAAATTAAAAAAAAAAAAAAAACAGTCGTTTTGAGGATTAAAGTGAGCCTGAACCAAGTCATAGTATTTTCAGTCACCTCATATGCATGTGAAAGCTGCACAATGAATAAGCAAGACCAAAGAAGAATTGATGCCTTTGAATTATGGTGTTTCTTAGAAATATCAGTATACCATGATCTTCCAGAAGAACAAACAGAACTGTTTTGGAAGAAGTACAGCCAGAATGCTCCTTAGAAGGGAAGATGGTCAAGACTTCATCTCACACACTCCAGGGACTGGAACGGCCAGTCCCTACAGAAGGGCATTATGCTTGGCAAAGTATAGGGTCAGTGAAAAAAAGGGAGACCCTCAGTGACATGGGCTGACATGGTAGCTACAGTGACGGGTACAAACATAAAGTGATTGTGAGTGCAGGACCCCACAGTGTTTCATTCGGTTGTACTTAGGTTGCTATGAGTCAAACCAATTCAACAGCACCTAGCAACAGCATAATCAAGATAATCGTGACAGTAGTATGATTAAGTGTACAAAGGAACTAAAAAGACAATTTAGAACATCTCTCTTGATAGGCTTGAAACACAATAGAGTCCAGGAAGATGATGATAACTCCATAAAGACTGGATAAATAGTGAGGAGGAATATTCTTGGTTGTTTTTGAGAAGTTAGACTTGTTTCTTCCCAAAAGTATATCTGCTGCCTGTATGTAGGTCTATGGCTTACTCACTTTTGTATCTTTTAGTATCTTCCTTTATCAACAGGATCCTTTCTTATTTTTTTCTCCTGTGGTCTTAATCTCATAAGCTCTGTGAAGACCTTAGTATTATATAACTTCATACTATATGTTCCAGATTTGACTGCACTTTTTCAATTAAGAGAATATCAAACATCTACCAAGTACTAGGTTTCTGGGTTCTGAAGATCTGGCAGTGAGACCAACAGAAAAACTCCTGACATACAGAAAAGAGCTGAGTGCTTACTGACAAGTAGACAGTAAAAAAGAAAATGTGAAAACATTAAAAAGATTTTGACAGTATATTTATTATTAGTGTCTTCCATGTACCAATGACAAAGTGTCAGTTCTTAACAATTGTGTTGAATGTATATGGTGCTGGAGGACAGAGGCTTTATCCTTGAAGTTGATTTGAGATGGCCTTACGATATTACTGATATTGGGGCTTTTTCTGTTGTTAGATGATCATATGATAATAGTATCACCATAGTAACTGAATATTCTTTATTAAAGATGAATAATGTAGGATACTGAGTAATAGAACTTACAGCCTAGCATGTCACATATGAAAAGTCACTAGATGGTGTTTTCTGGCTATCTAGTGAAGGTGTGTGCCCTAAAAACTAAAAGAGTTCAGGCAAAAAAAAAATATGTCACTTTGAGGTTGTCAAAAAAAAAAAAAAAAGAAAAAGAAAAATCCAAGTGGAGGTATGATTTAGGCTTGGAGAATAATAATTTGATGTTGAAATTGCAAAGTTGGCTCTGCGTGTTGTTTGGCATTATAATTCTCCACAAAATTAATTCATTTACTGTAACAGCTTTTCTCTTCTTGCCCCAGATTTCATTCAAAATTAATTAATTGGACTTCCATCTGGCACATGCTTGTTGGTCCTGATCTCTTGCCCAGAACACAGTCTTCAATTGTTTTTTCTTCTCTCTTCCTACCCTCGTGGTTTCTTTACCTCTATTGTGACACGTGAGTCAGCAGTTCCTTCAAGTCCCAAATCACCTGCATTCTCCCAGCCTTATCCTATTATTTGCCACAGTGACAGTAAAAGTATAGAAAAGAAGTCACACAAAGGAAAACAAAATCAATTGTCTCTCTGGCACAAAATAACAAAACAAACAAAATGTTGAGAGCAATCTTCTCCCAGATTTCCATGCTCACCAAGCACCTTGACAGACTTCCTTCAGTTTCATTTATTTTGGCTTGAAATAATTCAGAAACAAAATGTATACATATTCTAAAAGTAGTAGGAGTTAGAGATTCCAGAAGAAAGGAAAAGATCAATTGAAACTGTGAAAAAGAAAAGAAAACATAAAACATATTGAATTCTAAATGATGCCAATTTAAAAAAGAGAGAGGGACTTATGTGTTAATGTTATTGTGATCACTGTATAAACTCAGAACGGCCAAGGAATTTCTGCTTGGAACCACCAGTCCTCGAGAACGGAGACAGGCACTGAGATAACCATTACACTGAAACACGCTCTTGTTGTTAGTTACCGGCTAGTCAGCTCCGACTCACAGCGACATTACGTAGAGCAGAAAGAAGTGATGCCTGATCCTGTGTCGTCCTTGCAATAGCAGGTACACTTGAGTTCATTTTTTGCAGCCACTGTGTCAGTCCATCTCACTGAGTATCTTTCTCTTTTTTGCTAACCCCTACTTTACCAAGCATGATGTCTTTCTCCAGGGACTGGTCTCTTCTGATAACATGTTCTAAGTAAGCAAGACATAATCTCACCATCCTGATTTCTAAGGAGTATTCTGGTTGTACTTCCCCTGAGACAGATTTGTTCATTCTTCTGGCAGTCTATAGTATATTCAGTATTCTTTGCCAACACCATGAGTGAAATGCATCAGTTCTTCAGTCTTCCTTATTGATTGTCCAGCTTTCACATGCATATGAGGTGACTGAAAATACCATGACTTGGGTCAGTTGCACCTTAGTCTTCAAAGTGACATCTTTTCTTTTTAACACCTTAAGGAAGTCTTTGCAGCAGCTTTTCTCTGTGCAAGATAATAGAATATAATCATTCAAAAACTGAGGCATGTCTGAGGTGGGTGAGAACATAGAAGAAAAAGGATCTATTTAAATGTTACCTAGGGAATAATGGCCTACCTTGAGAAACTTGATATCTTGTCAGTTTTATGTTACAATTTAAATTTCAAAGCTAGGTTCATTAACCCTTGTTATGGATTGTTCTCCCCTAAAATATGTGTTGGATTCTTAAATCCCCTCACTGTGGAAGCAAGTCCATTTTGGTGTAGGGTATATATTTGTTGTACTAATGATAACACATCAGTGTGAGGTGTGTCTAAAGCCTTATGATTTCTGAGGTATACAAAGAGCAGAGAAGACACAGAGAGAACTAAGGACAAATGGGGAAAGATAGATGTCGCATGTAGATCCGCAAGGAGCCAAGAAACTAGAGGGCTAGAGTAACCATAGCAAGAGCCAACAGAGAGATAGAGCTTTCCCCAAGAACAGGTGCTCTGAATTTGGACTTCCAGTCTCCTGAACAATGAAAAAAACAAATTTCCATTCTTTAAATCTACCCATATGTGGCATTTTTATAATATCACTACAAAACAAAGACAACACTGACACTTTTTTTGTTTGCTACAAAACAGGATCCAGTAACTCTCCTTTTTTTTTTTTTAATCCATCTTGCTTCCTTTTGCAGCAAATAAAATTTTGCTGAAGATCATTTAAAAAAAATGGTTGCAGAGACTTTTGGCCAGTATAGTGCCACAGACTGAAGCACCCAGCTGTCCCTCCACAGCAAAGACCTAAAAAACTAGGTAAAACCGAGACAAATGTCAATCCTGGAACCCAAAGTGTCAAATGAAGAACTAAAGATCTCAGCCAAACACCAAATGGAGTGTAAAACTGACATAGAACAGAGAGCTGGAAGAGATACCGGAAAAGTCTACTATCAGCTAACCCAGCACGAATGGGCGATCTTGGACTCCTGTCAGAGATCTGCCAACAGAGAATATGGGAAAACAGCTTCATGGCAATCCTAGCAGCAGGAAAGAATGTAACTGGTGAGCAGGGATACAGGCTTTCGCATTCCCCACTTTCTCCCTATTACTCTACCTCTCACACCTCCAGGCTAGGTATAGTGGTTCAGCATGCCTGAAAGTGCAGCAACCTGCCTCTTCGATCTACCTCACCGAAGTCTGAGATCTTCTGATGAGAAGCACACGGAAGGACCTATAGAAGTCCCCAGCAGGACACAGATCATCCAGTAACCAGCTATACATATGCTTTCCTGGCCTCACCCTTCCATCGACCCCCACCCTTTCCTCTGCTTCCCATTTCCTTCAGTCTCTTGGCCAGGAGGAAACTCCTTGGCTCTAGTCACTGGGATCCGCCTCCTTTCCCTGACAGTGGATGACTCCTTGCTTGGCATTTGTCTGTAACTGGTGCTGCTTTTCTCCGTTTCTTTTGGTTTCCTATGTGCCTTCCACACCATCTCTTCTTTTCTGTCAAACACCTGGTTCTGTGGGCCATCTTCGCCTCTCATTGAAATGCTGTGAGTTGCCTCTTGGGTGGGGAATCACTTCCCTGGCCCATGACTCAGCATAGATGGAATCCCTGGGTTTCTTCCTCTTCTTTTTCTTTTCTTTCTTTCTTTCTTTTTTTTTTTTTTGCTTTGTTTTGTTTTGTCTATTTTTTTGCCCTTTGTGACTTGGTCTCTGGTAGTCAGGCTGTACTGCATGGCTTAGGATCTATTTCCCTAGTCTGCTCATCTGTGTCAGTAGGATCCTTGGGAGGCATTTCTTGTTTTCCTACTTTTTCTTTCCCCTTTTTACTTTTCTGTTTCCTGTCCTTGTTCATTTCCCAGTTCCTGCCTCTTTATACTTTCTTTTCTTATCTCCTGAATATCTGACACTATGTGACATCTGTACCTCTTCTAGATGGTAAACACTGCCCTGGTCTTTGTAGTGGCACAGTTAGGACCTCTGGGGGATTTGCCTTTTGTTCCACGAATGTTTAACTTGTTATTTTTTTTCTTTCTTAATCTTTTTTTCTTTTTCTTTATGTTTTTCTCCCTTCCTCGGCTCCTTATTTTCTCCATTCCAACAACAAGCTTCTTTAGCACTCGTTTTGTTTTTGCCCCCATTTCTCTTCCTCCTCCTATACCTATTATAAGTCCACAGATCACAACCTCCCTGCTTTTTTCTGCCCACTTTGAACATCATAACCCCAAGCAGCACAGGTATGGCCTACTGGAACTTATCCAGAACTAACTCCTAGTTTGCCCTGTCAGCCTTAGGACCTGCCAAAAACAACCCAACTTTGTTCCTCCTCTTCAGCAGTACCTGTTTCACCCATAGCTAAACCATTGGCCCTGTACGCTGGACAAGGAGGTGAAAAGTACTGTGACCACAAATGAGCAAACAACAAAGAATGCATAGTCTGCCTGCCCTGGCATAACTAAACAAACAAAAAATCAGGACAAAACAAAATCTGCAATCAACAAACAAAGAAAATAACTATTGAATGCCCTGAAAACAGCAGACAATATCAAAACTGATAAATAAAAAGAATGATTCCAATAGGATCCAAAATGAAACAGCAGATGACGTTCCAGTAGAAGAAAACACAATAGAACTACCTAACAGAGACTTCAAATCACTAATATTCAAAGTTATTCAAGAGTTGAAGCAAAAAGCATATGAAAATAAGAGAAAAAATAGGTAAATTCATGTAGCAGGCAGACAAATTCATAGAATAATTCAGGAAAATATGACAAGAACAAAATGCCAAAATAAAGTCACAACTAGAAATATTACAAAAAAAAAAACAATTAGAAGTCCAGAAAATAAACAACAAGATTTCAGAAAGGGACAGTGTTATAGAATGGCTGAGGAACAGTTTTGAAATGATTGAAGCTGGGATCAGTGAAGACAAACACTTGGATATAACCATGAAGAAAACTCAGAAAAAAAAAAAAGAAAGAAAAATGAAGAAACCATGAGAATTATGTGGGATATAATCAAAAGCAAAAATATGAAAGTTAACAGAGTTCCAGAATAGGAGGAGAAAATGGAAAACACAGAATCACTGAAGAATGGCTGACAGAAAATTTTACTAATATCATGACAGATGAAAAGCTTACTATCCAAGAACTCAGTGAACCCCATATAAGACAGACCATAAAAGAAAATCACCAATGCATAACATAATCATGCTTGCTAAAACCAAAGACAAATTCTGAGACCTTCTCATGAGAAACAAAAAGTCATATACAGAGAAGAAACAATAAGACTAAGCTCTGATTATTCATCATAAACCATACAGGCAAGAAGACAATTGGATGATATATATAAAGTCTTGAAAGAAAAAATAAATAAATAAATTGCCAACCAAGAATAATATATCTTGCAAAATTCTTGTACAAATACGGTGGTGAAATTCGGACATTTCTAGATAAGCAGAAATTAATGAAATATGTAAAAACCGAACCAAGCCTGTAAGAATTATTTAAGGGAGGCTTTTTGTCTGAGAACAAACAATATCAGACTACAGCCTGACTCTGGGATGCACAATTGTACCAGCCAGATACTAGCCTAGGAAATGAACTCTAAAGGACTATCCAAAACCAAAAGAATTACAACAACAAACCAGAAAGGTTAATCTCTAAGTGGCAAGATCAGAACAGCAAAAGGGAATAAAGAGTATGAGTAAAGAACTTCCTAATGAAGTGGAAGATAATACCAAGTTATAATAGACTGGTTCAAACCTAGGATAAGGGTAAATTTCAAAGCAACCACAAAGTAAGTTAACAAATCTATCCAACAAAATAAAGAAGAAAATCATAATGTCCCAATACGAACGAGATCAACAAAACAAAAGAAATGCACAAACCAAAGAAATCCAGGATGGGAGAATAAAAGGAACAAAGAGAATGTCCACACTACAAAAACAAATTTTAAAGAAAACACTATAGAATGACAGCAGTAAATTCACACCAGTCAATGATTAGAGTGAATGCAACTAGCCTAAATGCACTTGTAATGAGACAAAGAGTGACAGAGTGGATTAAAAAAAAAAAAAAAAAAAAGGGATCGATCAATATGCTGTTTACAAGAGACACAAATTGAAAACAAAGATGAAATTTATTAAAAATCAAAGGATGAAAAAAAAATAGTCCAAGCAAATAACTGCTAAAAAAGAGCAGGAATGGCAATATTAACCTCAGATAATATAGACTTTAAAACAAAATCCACCATATAAAACAAAAAAGGACACAACATAATGATTAAGATGATCCGTTATGGAGAATTAACCTTAATAAACATCTATGAACCCAACAATAGGGCTCCAAAATACGTGAAACAAACTTTAACAACACTGAAAAGAGAAATTGGAGGTTCCACAGTAATAGCAGAAGCCTCAACACACCACTTTTGGTAAAGGATAGAATATCTAGGAAAAACTCAACAAAAACACAAAAGAACTAAAAGGCACAATCAGCTAACTTGACATCAAAGACAAATATGGAACACTCCACCCAACAGCTGCAAAGTATACATTCTTTTCCAATGCACATGGAACACTCTCTGGAATAGAACACATCTTAGGCCACAGAGCAGTCCTCAACAAGATACAAAATGTTCAGATGATACAGAGCATCTTCTCTGAGCACAACACCATCAAAGTAGAAATTAACAGGAAAAACAATGAAAAAAAATCAGTTATATGGAAACTGAGTAACACCCTGCTTAAAAACTATTGCATAACAGAAGAAATAAAAGATGGAATAAAAAAATTACTAGAATCAAACAAGAGTGAAAACACATCATACTAAAACCTTTGGGACACAGCAAAGCCAGTCCTCAGAGGGCAAATATTAGCAATAGAGCCATATGTCGAAAAAAGAAGAAAGGGACAAAATTGAAACACTTAGCTATACAGCAAAAGAAGCCCACAACTACCATAAGAAAGGAAAAAATTAAGACCAGAGCAGAAATAAATGAAACAGAGAATAGAAAAACAATAGAAAGTAGCAAAAAAAAAAAAAAGAAAGAAAAAAGTTGGTTCTTTGAAAGAATAAACAGAATCAACAAACCACTGGCCAAATTGACAAAAACAGAAGAGGACTCAAATAACCCAAATAAGAAATGACATGGCAACATTACAATAGACCCAGCTGGAATAATGGGGATCATGACAGACTCTTATGAAAAGCTATAACAAACTTGAAAACCTAGAGGAAATAGATAAATTTCTAGAAACACACTACCTACCCAGACTGACATAAAATGAAGTTGAAAAATTTATCAGACCGATAACAAAAGAAGAGATTGAAAAGATAATTTTTAAAATTCCAAATACTAAAAAAAAAAAGCCCTGACCTAGATAGCTTCACAGAAAAATTCTACCAAACATTCAGAGAAGAGCTTACACCAGTGCTACTCAAACTATTTCAGAACATAGAAAAGGAAGGGATAATTCCAAATTCATTCTATAAAGGTAACAAAATTCTGATACCCAAACCAGGCAAAGATACTACTGCAAAAAAAAAAAAAAAAAAAAGGAAAACTACAGACCAATATTTTTCACCAGTATAGATGCAAAAATTCTCAAGAGTCCTAGCAAGTAGAATTCAGCAATATATAAAAAAAATAATATACCAAGATCAAGTAGGATTCATGCCATGTATGCAAGGATGGTTCAACATTAGAAAATCAATCAATGTAATCCAACACATAAATAAAAGGAAAAAAAGAATCACATGACCTTAATTGACATGGAAAAGGCATTCAGCAAAGTTCAACAGCAATTCCTAATAAAATTTAAGAAACTCTCAAGAAAGTAGGCATAGAAGAGAATTTCTCAACATGATAAAAGTTATCTATGCAAAAACAACAGACGCATCATTCTTAATGGAAAGAAACTTAAAATATTCCCCTTGAGAACAGGAACAAGACAAGAATGCCCTTTATCACCATGCCTATTTAACATTGTGCTGGTAGTCCTAGCTAGAGCAATAACGCAAGAAAAAGAAATAAAAGGAATTCAAAATTAGCAATGAAGAAGTTAAATTGTCCCTATTTGAAGATGGTATGATACTATACATAGAAAACCAAAAAGACTCTGCAAGAAAACTACTAGAGAGTAGCAGAATATAAGATAAACATACAAACTCAGTTGGATTCCTATATACCAATAAAGAGAATAACAGAAATCAGGAAAACAATTCCATATGTAATGCCACTTAAAAAAAAATGAAATAAATCTAATGATATAAAAGACCTACACAAAGAAAACTACAAAACACTACTGCAATAAGCTACAAGAGAACTATGTAAATGGAAAAACATACTGTGTTCATGGATAGGTAGACTCAACATTGTGAAAATGACAATTCTACTCAAAGCAATTTACAAATACAAGGCAATCCAAATCCAAATACCAACAACATTTTCTAAAGAGATAGAAAAACTTATCATTAATTTTATATGAAAAGGGAAGAAGCCCCAGATAAGTAAAACACTATTAAAGAACAAGAATAAAGAGGACTCACAATGCCTGACCTTAGAAGCTACTATACAGCTACAGTACTCAACTGGTACAACTGATACATTGACCAGTGGAACAGAATTGAGGACCCAGATGGAAATCTATCTATCTATGATCGTCTGATCTCAGAGAAGGGCCTAAAGTCTACCAAACAGGGAAAAGACAATCTTTTTAACAAATGCTGGAGGCCAAACTGGATGTCCATCTGCCAAAAAAAATGAGACAGGACCCATACATCACAACATATACAAAAGCTAATTTAAAATGGATTAAAGATCTAAACAAAAAGCCAAAAACTATAAAGTTCATAGAAGAAAAAAAATAGGATCAATGCTACAAGCTCTAATACATGAATGGCATTAATAGGATAGAAACCCAAACCAACAACACACAAATTCCAGGATAAGCTAGATAACGGTGATCTTCTAGAAATTAACCACTTAGGCTTATCAATATACTTCACAAAAAAGAGTAGAAAAGAGAAGCTACAGACTCAGAAAAAAATTTGCCCTATAAACCAGACAAAACCTAATCTCTAAAATTTATAAGAACATTCAATACCTCTATAACAAAAAGACAAACAATCCAATTAAAAAAATAGGCACAGCAAATTAACAGACACTTCACCAAAGAAGGCATTTGAGCAGGCAACAGACACGTAAGGAAATGCTCAAGATCATTACCATTTTAGAAATTCAGGTCAAAACCACAATGAGAAACCATTTCACCCCAGAATTATTGGCATAAATCACCAAAATAGGAAACAAAATAGGAAATGTTGGAGAGGTAGCGGAGAGATAGGATCTCTTATGCAATGCTAGTGGGACTCCAAAATGACACAACCATTTTGGAAAATAAGATGGCAATTCATTAGAAAGCTAGAAATAGGAACACCATATGATCCAACAATTCCATTCCTGGAAACATATCTTAGAGAAAGAGAAGTCATTGTAGGAATAGACATATGAATTCCCATGTTCATTGCAGCATTGTTCACAACAGAAAAAAGTTGGAAATAACCTACATGCTCATCAGCAGGTGAATGGATAAACTGTGGTACACACAAAATAGATGTAATATTTTCTTCTTTTTCTTTAAATTGTGATTAAGCAAAAGTATACAATCCAAATCAATTTTGCATACCCACCTATCTGCAGCTCCTTCTGCTCTCCTTGCCCCATGACAGCACACACCTCCTTTTCATACTATACTTGTCATATCCTCTTAACAAGTTCCTGTCCCCTCCTCTCTGCCCTCTTCTGTCCCATCTAGAAAGAGACCAGTAGGACAGCCTCCTATAAATGCATAGAATAAAGTACACACACCACATAGTCACATTGTGTCCCTTGGTCCAGTCCATTGTTTTCCGAAGAGTTGACCTCAGTAGTGTTTTCTGGTCAGGTGCAGTGGCGGGTCTAGGGGCCATGATGCCAGGGCATCCTCTAGGCCACTGGACCATCAACTGTGGTCTTTTAGTAGAGTTCTTGAGCTGTACCCCTCTTTTTCTTGTGTTACCACATGGCTTTACATTGTATACCCCATCACAGCTATCTTTGGTGGTGACCGGGCACCATCTGGTTCTTCTGGTCACATACTGAGATGGTCTCCCATTCACATGGGTCTCTCTGTCTCTTGAGCTCTTTTGTCTTTGTTGTTCCCTGTCATCATCTATTCTGGTATACCTCAGATGGCAGCTTGCTAGCATTTAAGACCCCAGATGCCACTCACTGATACAGGGTGCATAAGACTCTCTAAACAATAGGCTGGTTATGCCTGTTGGCCTTGATGTGCCCACAAAGCATGGTCCTCAGACCCCTGCCCCTGCTACTCCATCCTTGAGTGAAGTCCAGTGGTGAAGTCCAGTTAAATTGATCTACTTTCTACTGTGTGCTGTCACTGCTTTCACCCAACCAAATTAAAACAGATGTAATATTGTGGAACAATAAAAATGATGATGAGTCTGTGAAGTGTCTCATATCATTGGAGAAACTGAAGGACATTATCCTGAGTGAACTAAATCAATGACAAAAGGACAAATGAAACCGCTACTGTAAACACTCATGAAAAGTTTCATCAAAAATGAAACAACCATTGATGTTAACCGGAGGTGGGAGGGATGAAGAGGAAATAATACTGAACAGACAAAAGATGAGTGGCAACTGGTGATAGGTAAGATGGCACACAATACTGGGGAAGCCAGCACCTTGTACAAGGCAAAGGTTGTGGAAGCTCTATAGACATATCCAAACCCTATGAGAGACTGAATTGCTTGGTTCTGGGGACCATGATTTTGGAGAATATGCTCAACTGTAATAACATAGTTTATGAAGAAAAGGTACTGCATTCTACTTTGGTGAGTATGTCTGGGGTCTTAAAAGTCTGTGATCAGCTATCTAGGATACTCCACTAGTCTTACCACTTTGGGAATAAGGAATAACAAAGAAAAATAAATATGGGAAATGTTAGTCCAGAGTACTAATGCACCACATCTACACTGGCCTTCAGCAGACTGAATCCAGCAGAACTAGATGGTGCCTGGCTACCATCACTGACTACCCTCACAGGGATTGCAACAGGGGGGCCCAGACGAAGCCGGAGAAAAATGTAGAGCAAAACTAACACAAAAAGGGAAAACCAGAATTGTTGGCCTGATAGAGAGCAGAGAAATCCTCTGAGTATGGCCCCTGGAAATTCTTTCAGCTAAGTAATAAAATCACTCCTGGAAAGTGGAGCCAAGATAGCAGACTAGACACATATCTTCTCAATCCCTCTGAGAACTAAGGCCTGGAATGATAATTGAACAGAGTAGCATGGACATCCAGGGAGTCCTAACATCTAGCATAGGGTTGTCAGATTGGACTAGTCACCACTAACAGGGAAACTACATCTCTCTAACATGAGCCAATGGCATTCTGAATCCTAGTTGTGCTGACTCATTGTTTGGGAGGACTCCAGGTATCGACGCCTTCTTTGTTCTCTGGGAGGTGGGAAATGGACATGAGCTGACTAATACACTGCACTGCAGTGCTTGAGTAAATAACATATAGTGCAGCAGAGACACTGTGCTTGGGATAGCTACATTTTGAGAACCCGGCTGCTGACTGAGGGTACAACTACCCCTCTGCCCTCTCATTTATGAGTTCCAACATAGATTCTGCTGTTTTACAGCAGTCAGGGTAGCTTGGGTGGGATGCCGTCTTGGTTAGCTGGGAGACTATGTCACCCACCCAGAGACATTAGCTGTGGCTAATTCTTACATAGAGCAACAGCCCTTATTTTGAAAGTGTTTCTCCAGCAGAAAAGTTGTATTATGATGGTAGTGCCTAGAGGCATGGGTGGGGCCTGGCAGAGGATGGCAGCAAGGCTGTAACCCTTCCCTACTTTGAACCACATCATCACATCTGGCGAAGGCCTATGAGATGCTTTTGTGGTCATTTGGAAAGCGGAGTTTGCCACACCTGCAGGCCTGACTGATTTCAGCAGCTGTTGGTCAGCTCCTCGTTCATCAGTAAAGTATCTTTTTAAAATAAGACCACTTGGAGAACTGACTGCTGAGCTGCCCAGCAGCATCTCCACCACCTTTCAGTGATCCACATCATAGCACAGGCTGATGGGCCCCCAATGACTCCATAAGTTAGGGCCTGTCTTTGCCAGCCAGAAGGAAAAGCCTGCCATCCCAGAGAGTCCACCTGAGACCAGTCACTAAGGTACACAGAGGCTGCTGGTGACCAACTCCGCTCTTAAAACTATGCCTCAGCTCCAGAGAAACTGAACAGCTTCCAGATGGCACACAAACAACAATTAATAGCTAACCATTTAAAGAAACTATCCACTATGGCTCTGGAAAAGTCCCAAAAGAAAGAATCAAAAAACTTACCAGATGAAGAAGGCTTTCTGAGACTCAGGAGTACAAAAGAATTATGTATAGAGCCCTCCTAGAAATTAAAGCAACAACATCTCTCCTAAGAGTCACTCTTCAGCCAAAGGTTGGAAAGGCCCCTAAAACAAAATGAGACTTAAGGGGAATGTCAGCCTGGGGACAAAGATTAGAAGGCAGGAGGGGATAGGAAAACTGGTAATAGGGAACCCAGGACTGGAAAGGGAGACTGTCGACCTGTTGTGCAGTTGTTAACAGATGTCATAAAACAGTATTTGTACTAACTGCTTACAGAAAACTATTTTTTTTTAATAAACCTTCATATAAAGTACAAAGAAAAAAAACAGTTTCAGCAGTATCTCAACAGAGAACTGACAAAAATTCAAGCTAGATTCAGAAGAAGGTATGAAACAAGGGATATCATAGCTAATGTCAGACTGATCTTGGCTAAAAGCAGTAGAATACCAGACAGATGTTTGCCTGGGTTTTATTGACAACGGAAAGGCATTTGACTGTGTGGATCATAACAAACTGTGCATAATTGGAAGTCCAGGACACTTAATTGGTGGAAGTTGTACATAGACCAAGAGGCAGCTGTTTAAACAGAATCAGGGGAAACTGCATGATTTAAAATCAAGAAAGGTATGCACTAGGACTGCATGCTTTCACCATACATATTCAGTCTGGACTATATGAGGAGGAACATAGCATCCAGATTGGAGGAAGACTCACAAACAATGTAATATGCAGATAGTACAACCTTGCTTGTTGAAAGCAAAGAGGGCTTGAAGTACTTACTGATGTAGATTGAAGACCACAGCCTTCAGTAAGGATTGCACCTTGACATAAAGAAAACAAAAATACTCAGAACTGGACCAATAAGCAACATCATGATAAATGGAGAAAATATTGAAACTTTCAAGAATCTCATTTTATTTGGATCCAAAATCAAACCATGGAATCAGCAGTCAAGAAACCAAAGGACATAATGCATCGGGCAACTCTTCTACAAAGCCTAGCCAGCCAAGTGCCGTCAAAGACCTCTTTAAAGTGTTGAAAAGCGAAGCTGTCACTTTGAATACTGGGATGTACCTGACCCAAGTCATGATGTTTTCAATTGCATCAAAAAAGCAAAGCCAAATCCTCTGCTGTAAAGTAGATTCCAATTCATAGTGATCCTAGAGGACAGAGTAGAACTGCTTTATAGAGTTTCCAAGGAGTGGTAATAGTGAACTCATTGGTAGATTCAAATTGCCAGCTTTTTGGTTAGCAACCATAGCTCTTAACCACTACACCACCAGGGTCTCCTCAGTTGCCTCATATGTATACAAAATCTGGATTATTAATAAAGAAGTCTAACAAATAATCAAGGTGTTTGAATTATGGTGTTGGAGATGAGTATTGAATACACCATGGGATGTCCAAATAATGAATAAGTGTATCCTGGAAGAGATATAGCCAGACTGCTACTTGGAAGCAAGAATGGAGATACTTAGTTTAGTGTAGTTCAGACACGTTACATGAAGGTACCAGTCCCTGGAGAAGGACTTCCTACTTATCAGGAAGAGGCAGTGAGAAAAGAAGAAAACCCTCAATGAGATGGATTAGCACAAAGGTTGTAGCAGTGTGTTCAAACATAGCAAGGATTGTGAGGATGACTCAGGACAAGGCAGTGTTTCCTTCTGTTGCCCACAGTGTTGCTATGAGTCAGCACGTACTGGGAGGTCAGCTAACAACAACTTGCTTCCTATGATTGTGTTTCTAATTGCCTGCCACTCAATTATTTCTGTTCACTCACACTTAAATCTCTGATGCTTTCCATTCACTTAAATGTTCTGAGCTTGAAGACTGAGTGTAGACAACTGTTTTCTATTTCACTGATGTTCTCTTCCCAGATACAGTGCTTAGTGCAGGGTTTGCTCAGAGTAGGCTTGTTGACAAAACACCAAAAGGTTTCTAAAACTTCCCCAGAGACAAGGTGTTATTACAATACTATCTTACGAGTTTCAGAAAGAAATAAAAGGAACTTCCCCCGAGAATCAGTGGGAAGTAAATTACAGGAAGGAAACCTGCAGGGAAAGTTATTCTTGATTAGACATCACTTTCACTGACCCTTCAAAGGGAGCATAGTTCTCAGCAGTGGTAGATTTTGACACAGAGAACAGGAACCCTATGTGAGCCGGTGCTGAAGGGAAATAACAACAACAGGATCTGGACTGGGATTCTATTTCAGCAGGGACAGGGAGTGTAATGCAAACTCAAGAGAACACTGCTTTCCAAAAAGAAACAACCTGTTAGTAACCTGACTTTTTTTTTTTTTAATTATCACTTCCTACTTCCATTTAAGGATCCCTGGTGGTGCAACAGTTAAAACTTGCATTTAAGTAAAAACTTTTGTATAAATGATCACTGCTGCAAGACATAGGTGATGTACAAATGTGCAAAGCAAAATGTTAAATTTCCTCTTCACTGAACCTTCTAGTCTTCCCTCAAAGTAATGTCTATCAACTGTTCCATGTTTTCTCCATTTCTCCAAATACACCATATCAAATGAATTTGAAAAATACGTAGTTGTGAGATTGAACTAAATTTGTATTGCACTGTGATTTGGTTTTTTTCACTTAATATTCCTTAGTTGCATCACCCAAGTTAGAACCAGAAATTTAACTACACTAGTGCAATGTGTGTGGATTTATACTGAATAAATTCAAATACTATGCATACTTAACCATTGTAGTTGAGTTGATTGTGACAGACAGCAGCCCTACAGAGCATAACTGCCCCATAGGATTTCCATGGGTTTGAACTACCGAACTTTTAATTATCAGCTGTGCTTTTAATCCTGGTAGCAAAGGGGTTAACAGCTTGGCTGCAACCAAAAGGTTAACATTTCAAATCCACCAGCTGCTCCTTGGAAACCCTGTGGGGCAGTTCTACTCTGTCCTGTAAGTATCATTGTGAATTGGAATTGACTTAACAGCAATGAGTCAAGTAGAATTACCTAAACTAAATTCTCTGCTCTGTTGGGCCTGTCTTCAAAGAAGTGATAAGAGTCTCAAATGAGGAATTTTTTGGTATTTGAAATAGCTTTAAAAATGGACCAGAATGGTTAATCACAGAGCTTTACATAGACACTTAGTAAATATTTTCCAACTGTATTCAATGAATTTCCCTTAGTTTGCTTTTATACCTGAAGAGTACAGTTCCCTCAGTTGATTTATCTTTATATGGTCCAAGAAAGTGAGTCTGTCCTATTTTATCAATTGGTCTGCAAGTATTTATTGACTCATTACTATGGTCAGTCATCAGAACTCATCCCCTATGGTAAATGTTTTCTATATAATTATTTTTGGAGGTGGAAAGTAATTCTGAGATCAATAATAAGATCAATAATAATAGACTGTCACATTTGTACAGTGCTTTGTTGTTTATAAGACACTTTCATATGCCTTATCCCATTTAAGACTCACAGTAGCTTTCAGACATGGATATCATTCCCATTTTGTAGAGAATAAAATAAGCTTCTGGCAGTAATTTATTATCCTAAGCCACTGAGAGGAACATGGGTGGCACAGTGGTTAAAGCACTTGGCTACTAACTCAAAGGTTAATGGTTCCAATCTTCAGCTACCCCATGGGAGAAAGATATGGCAATCAGTTCCGATAAAGATTTACAGGCTGGAAACCCCATGGGGCAGTTCTACTCTGTCCTAGAAGGTCTGTATGAGTGGGAATTGACTAGACGGCAACTTATTTGGGTTTCTTTTTTTAAGCGGCCAAGAACAGAAAAAAGTGAAAGAGCTGAGACTCAAACATTTGACTTCCTTACTTCAAATCTAGAACTTCTCAGGTATATTCTTTCTTGACCAAAAGTTACTACTTCATAGGAAAAGTTTATTAAAATAAATAAGTAAATGATTTGCACCATGTTGAAGAGCAGTTCAGGTAGATTGGGCAATAGGGTTTCTATTGGCATCAGAAAACAAACAAACAAAAAAACCAAATAACCAAAAACAAGTTATTACACTATGAAGATTTTACATATATTAAATCAAAATACATTCTACCCTAATGGTTCTCAATATGTGGTTTCTTGACCAGCAACATCAGTACCCCTAGAAATTTCTTAGAAAATCAAACCATCAGACTCTACCCTAGACTGACTACATTAAGATCTCTGGTTTTAATAAACCCTCTAGGTGATTCTGATGCATATAAATATTTGAGAAACATAGCTGTAGCTAGTAAACTGATAGGAGATAAATAACTTGCTGTTCAAATCTAAGCCACTAACTGTTTGAAACTTTGTGCTGAAACATCTTTCTATTGAGGTCAAAAGACACACCCCCTACAAAGATTAAAGACTGCTTTTGCACTTGAAATCCTACTGGCTGCTCTCAGTCTGGTTTAGGTTGGGCCTTATTCCTTCCAGGCATAGTGCTAGGATTTTCATTTCCATTATGTATTCTCTATATTTTTTGCTATTGTGAAAACTCTCTTAAACAAACAAAAATTCTTTTCCATGTAATTCACTATTAATTCTCGTTTTTCCACCCAGGTAAATGTGAATTAATAGGGATTTGTGTGTTTGTATGTTTTTGAATGATTTTAAGCTTTTAATTGATTAATTAAATTATGAAAGCTAAATGATTAAAACAGAGTCAAAATAGAATTTCCATAATTCTTATACACAATTGGACAATAATGAGGTAAAGGAATATGGGGCTAACTGATAAATGCCTACTTAAGGTTAGTGGAGAAGGAACATGGGAAATAAGAGGCCACTATTCAATAACTTTCCACACTCCACTTTATGATTTGAGCTGGCCTTGAACTTGGTTGCCATTGTAGCAGCAATCTGAGATTTTACTCACAATACCATGATTTGGCTCAGCACCTACCCTACTGACCTTGGAGGACTGGGAATTCTCTTTAATCCTCTATCATCAGTCTGATATGCAAAATAATACGAGAAGAGTCTGTTGATAGTTGTTTATACTGTTAGATGAGGTTTGCCTTTTTGTGAGGATTGTCACCTACTGAAAATATAATTGTTCTGAGAAAGAACAAATAAATCTGCAAGGAACCACGATTTTTAGTACAATGGATTATTCTTCTATGAAAATCAAATAGCCAGATATGTGTGGTCTGCAATAATTTTGAAGTGTTTTTTTTTTTTTCCCCCCAGGTGAGTTAAATACAAGCTAACATTGAATTTTGCTTTTCCTTTACACTGAGCAGTATTTTACTAAGGAAGTTAGTGACACAGAGCTATATATCTGAAAGAAACTATAATAATGGAAAATCTGCACCATATAACATAGCATAATATAATCATACTAGTACTTTGAGAAAGATTAATCACTAACTAAAGTACAATTTTTAATTTTAAAAAAGGTGGTAACTAGATGAAAAAAATTAGGGATGTTCAGCAAGCTAGTGATCAAAACCAAACATTAAATTAAAATGTTTCCTATGAAAATATGAATCTGCTTATGCAGATTATCCCACTTAATTATTCCACCATCTGTGGAATTCATGCCTTTTTGTTTGACTCATTTGCTACAAGTAGCTTATCAACAATAGCACCTACTATTAACATAAATGAGATTCTTATGTGATGATAGAAAGAGACAATTGGAAAGTCATACAGTGTTGGAAAAATTAAAGAAACCAGCACTATATTTTCATGCTATTCATTACAGCATCAGTGAGACTATGCCCTTAAGAAATTCATCAGTATTCTAACAAAACAAATGTTGAAATATTTGAGGATGCTTTTCTTAGCTGATCTAGTTCGGATGTTAATGCCGAATATACGTAAAGAAGGATGCCTATTGAATGAGTATCCTGACCCTATCAGCTGTGGCTGAGAAAATAAGAGAAGCACATTTGTTATTTAAAATATATTACAGAACATGTCTTTAAAGACTTAATATTCACTGTGTGATGCCTGTCTTGTGCCTCAGGAAATATATTACTCTTCAGCTTTTATTTTATACGATAATGAATTCTTCAGAGCAGATATGAGCAAGCTTTTAGAAATGGAAAGCCATTTTGATCCCTATGATCTCTGTCTCTCTAGATTGGGAAAATAACATGAGTATACAGGGACATCAGGAATTTTTTCTCTGTTGCTATCCATCTACCTACCTATTTAGGTAGTGCAAAGATAGCTAGCTTCATCTTTATGTTTACTTGAGAAATTAAATATGAAGCCAAATATGAAAGTTCATCCTTAAGATGTAGAATTCACGTCTAAATAGACAGAATCTATCAGAGATTCACATTTAACATAAATTACCTTCAGTGATATCAAAATTGGAATTCAGGCTGTGGTCTTTGGATGGCCGAAATTGCATATGAAAGGAAGAAAAAGTAGAGAACAAGACAAAAGACTGTCACATGTAGAAACAATGCGGCAAAGATCTGGAGGGTTTTAACAGTGAAATTATTCTAAATTTACATTTTCTTCGGGGTCATGAATGAAGCAAGTCCTTGGCAGCACCAAAATTTTTGCCATGAACTTCTGGCAGCATGATCCCAGACAGATCAACAGATGGATAGCTATTATCTTTTCTAGATCAACAAAAAGGATGATGAACTGCAGTTCCTGAAAGGAAAAGTTGCATTTTTAAATCTTCAATTGCTGCAGATAAGGCTATTAGGGAAGCTTGTTTATGTGATTATTGTAGAATGGAGACTTTTGTCAACATTCAAGAAAAAACTCAGACTAGATACTGTTTTAGAGAGAACAAGATAGTATGATTTTGAAAGCTCGCTGTGATCCTCTATTATAGCTAGTGAGTCCAAGACATGTGGGGGAAATATAAACCTGGGATAACTGTGATTAGCTCCCATCATCAGATGTGGGGCAAAATGGAAAGTTTATGTGAGATTTTATGTGCTGTTACTGATATCTCTTGTTTGTAAACAGATTTCATTAATAATAAAAGCTGGAGAAAGCCTTTACATACTGAGGAGCTAGAGAGCAAATCTTTAAACGTGGACATAAAGTTACACTGTTAAATTCAGTTCAGTAGTGTTTATTACATCAGAAGAATACTAAACAACCAAAGTCAAGCTGAATGGTGAATATGAGGCAGGAAACCGGCACATTCAGAATATCAGGAATTTGTGAACACATTCAAGGGTCAAACTGAGTAGGGATCAAATCAAACTTCCATTTATTTAATTATTTGGTACTGAATTGAAAATAACACAATTGGCTTTAAATACATATATATATAAATTTTCTGATATTTGCTTGCTTAACTTGATTTAGTCTCCCTTTCATTCCTGAACTTTCTAGGAGAATGATGGAGAAGAACATACGACTGTGAGCCAAATGCTAGAAAATGTGGATAATCAGAATGATCAGGTCTGCAGCTCATATATGGTCACTTTAGACACAGTGCCACACATAGAAAGAGGCTTGTAAGCAGACTGGGCCAGCAATCCTATCCTTGGATTGAAAAGATGATAAGACTAACACAAATTAAATAGTGTTTACTTACCTTTCGAGGAGCTTGGACAAAAGGTTGCAAAAAGCATGGGCAAAGAGCTGAATTAACTTCATGAATCAAGCTAAGAGGGTTCTACATGAAGTGGGATAGTGAAGATTTGTAATTCTATACATCGGTTCTTCTAAAAATCAAGAATTATGTAAGTTTATACACACACTGCCAATGCATACATCTATGGACACTAACATAAATATCTCTAGGTGACCTATACACAGAAAATGAAATACATCTGTGATTCTAAAGAGCATTCTTTAAATGAGTAAAGAACTAATTTTCATTGGCAGAGCATGGGAAAACTAATATTTTTGATTCTCTCAGATTGTAAGACTCTAACATTTAAATAGGGCTGATTTTGAGTTATGATAATGAAATATCAAGTGTCAGCTTTAGGGCTCAAATTTTGAACATTCTGAGCCTTTAAGAACCACTTGGAAGACCATTACTTTGAATCTGGGTGAGGAAGTCTCCAGCTGTCATTAATCTGGTGATCTCAACAGGTTATAGGAATACTATTTTGTTAGTTTCACACCTCAGAGTTACATTTCACTGAGAATAAGACTTTAAAGAGTGTTAAATTTAGCAAAACTCTACCAATAATTTCACCAGATAAGAAACTGCACATTAAAAGTAATACTTAAAAATAATATTCTACCTCTAAATAGTACATTAAATGTCTCACATCAGAACACAGTTATGAATCGTGAAGTGAACTTGCTCACTGAAGCAAATGATACAGTGTAGTACTAATTTACAATGGAACTGACAGTGTGTTCTTCTGGTGAGCTAGCTATGAGCTGTGCAAAACAATTTAGTCAACTACATACATTGTTATTAAAAATATTCATAATAAGAAGCTATTTATTTTTGAGAAAATGTTTTCCCCCAAATAGTTTCTTGTTATGAAAATTTTTTGTTTGTGAAAAAAATAAGCTTCTCCAACAGCCATCAATTGGACAAGCAACTGTTGTAAGAATACATAGGAATTAAAGTTGCATAGAAACACAGATTATCTGTAAATGGGTCCCTGGAAATGCCGCAAAAACCTAAACGGCCCAACATACGAAACATTTTGTAGTTTCCAAAATGAGGCTGGATTTTTCATTCCTGATAAATAGAGCCTGGAGGCACAAAAGCTCAGCAGTTTGCTTCCATTAGCTGCAGCTTGGAAACCCTGTGGGACAGTGCTGCTCTGTTATATAGGGTCTTTTTCACATGACAATGGGTTTGGTTTTTTGGAATGAATTCATACAACTTCAAAAGCTGAGAAACGTTTTTTGTTTGTTTCTTTTGTTTTTCACCAGTTAGTCTATTATTAGAGAATGTGAATAAATAGGAACACACATCCACTGTTGGTAGAAATGCAAAACGGTGCAGTAGTGTTTTTGGAAAACGGCTTGACAGTTCTTCAAAAGTCTCAACATAGGGCTACCATATGACCCAGCAATTCCACTTCTAGGTATACATACAAGACTTGCAGGAAGCAATACAAACAGGCAAACGTACGTTAGTGTTCACTGCAGTGCAATTCACTACAGCTGAAAGGCAGACACAGCCCAAATGTCTATCAACAGATGAATAGACAAACAAAATGTGGTATGTACGTATAATGGAATAATACTTAACCACAAAGAGAAATTAAGTCCTGATACACACCGCAATGGGGATAAACCTTTCTAGGAAGTACTGAGTTTCTGTTTGTAGTGATGGAAAATTTGGCAGTGAATTTTGGTGATGGTTATACAACATGATTGATATAATTTACGCCAATAAATTGAGATATGGGTAAAAACTGTTGAATTGGCAAATGTCATGTTATCTACATATTTATAAAAATTAAAAAAAAACAATTCACATTTTAGTGCTACTGTTTACAAAATGCACTTAGCTGCAGAGATTGACAACATGGGATGCTAAAGTGGGCACGGACTTTACATCTCTCACTGTTTTCCAGAATATCATTCCTCGCTGCTAGGTAACCTGACCACAGTTTTCCTGAGTACATGGAGATTAGTTTTGGAAGATAATTGGAAGAGGAGAGAAACTCTTCAATGTCTGGGATGATTTCTTATTTAATTTTATTTTCTAAAGTGGTTGGCTTGGGACACTGACATCTCATATACATTTAATTCACTCATCTAATAAATGTTTATCATGTATTTACAAAGACACTAGGAACACATCAGTAAACAAAAGTAACAAAAATCCCTACCTGTTTCATGGATTTTGTATTAGTCTATTATTAGTTATCATTGTATTTCACCAAGTTTTGTAGGAATACTTATTGAATAAAGAACCAAGAAACAGTCATTTAGAAAAAAACAGGAAAAAAGATCTTAGAATACTGAAATTATGATCATTTTGCCATTATCATTGTAAGGAAATTACAGAGTGTCAATAAAACATTCTAGTTAGGTTGGTTGAATACTATCTGGAAGATAATGTATCCAGATAACCATCTGAATTTAAGTCAAAAGTCATGTTTCAAAAGCTTTGTCTGCCCAGAGGCTTTCTGAAGAGCAGAGAAAGATGGTTAAGTGGAACACAGAACATTTTGTGACACATGAATTACACATTTGTCAAAACCTGTAGGACTTGACAACAAAAAGAATGAACCCTAATGCAAACTTCTACTATTAATAATAATGCATCGATATTGGCTCATCAATATAAGAAAAAAGAACTGTAGTGTTTTAGTCATCTAGTACTGTTATAACAGAGGTATCACAGACGGCTTTAACAAAGAGAAATCTATTCTGTCACAGTCCAATAACTTACAAGTCCAAATTAAGGGTGTCAGCTCCAAGGGAAGGCTTTCACTATTGGTTCGGGAGGAAAATCCTTCTTGTCAGTTTTCCCATGGAATGGGAACTTCTGAAGCAAAAGGACACTGAGTCCATTCCAAAGAATGCACTCTGCTGTAGTCATTGCTTTTTGGTGGTATGGAGGTCCCCAAATCTCTTTGCTAGCTTCTTTCCTTTACAGCCTAAGAAATTGCCTCAAGGCACGATACAGTCTTACACATTGAATCCTGCCCCACCAACCCAACTGCCACCTGTCCTCCCTCAGTGACATCATAGAAGCAGGATTTACAACACGGAGGAACATCACACATTACCAGGCATCACTGCCTAGCCAAATTTCTACACCTTTTTGTGGGGACACATTTAAATCCATGATACTCAGCAATGCTAACATATTGATGATAATAGAAGCAGAGTAAGAATAACATAAAACTTCCATATTTTCTGTACAATTTTGTTTGTAAACCCAAAACTATCCTATGAACTGAAGCCTAATAAAAAGTAAAGTTCTGTCTTATACATGAAAAACTACTGAAGCATATTTTAATTTTTTTTTCCCATGAAAAATTTTTAGTGAAATAAGGATTTGATAGTAGTTATTTCTAGTTTAGGAGCTAATGTACCTCTGTAAGTGCATTTGTATTCATTGAAGGAGATAGCTAAGTAGAGTGGGAGGGCTGTCAAGGTGCCAAGTGATAGTCCAAGGATTACTTAAATCTTTCATTCATGGTGTGATAAATTAACAGTCATATCATAGTCCATTCACTAAATCCTCTCTAAAGAATGGTTAAGTTATGCTGAAGTGTTGCTCTTGTTTCTAATGTGTGCTATCACCGATTTCACCCAACCAGATTTCTAACAACTATCTAATCTTGGCTATCTAGTCTAAACCCTCCCCCTCGCCCTCCCTCCCTCCCCTCCCTTGCAGCTGTCAAAGAGTCTTCTCTTCTATACACAAGTCTGTTTTTGAGATCTTATTGTAGAGGTCTCATACAATATTTGTCCTTTTGTCGCTGACTACTTTCACTCAACATAATGTCTTCCAGTTGAAACCAGGTTAGGAGATGTTTCCTGGAATCATCGCTATTCTTTATCATTGCGTAGTGCTCCATTGAGTATATGTACCATAGTTTACCTATCCATTCTTCTGTTGTTGGGCATCTGGGTTGATTCCATCTTTGTGCTATCGTGGACTGTGCAGCAATAATGACCATGTATTGCATGCACTTTATGGTTCTACACATCTATAGGATATCATCCTGCTGACCTCTGGCTGGAAGAAGGACAGTGGGTGGAGAGGAGGAGAAAGGAGACTGTTGGGAGGATGAGACATGTATGGAGCAGAGAGGAACAGTGTGTTGTCACCGGACAGGGAAAGCAATGGAAGCTGCATATAGGTGGGCATGTAAATTTATATGAGAATGTACATTTTCACTCAGTCATATTAGATAAATAAAAATAAATTTTAAAAAATGGTTAAAAAGTAAAGAAATGGTTTCAGACTCAAAATCCCTCAAAATGACATTTTTAAAAGATAGGCAAGGACATTATGAGAAGGCTAAGGATGTTTTGGATAGTCAGATTTTATTTCATATATTACAAGCAATGCTCCATCTATTCTGCTATACTTCTCTTGACAAAGACACAAACATACACCAAAAGGAAGGATTATCCCATGACTTTTAAAGAGATCCCTGTTAAAGCATTCCCATAATGGGATGATTTATCACATATCATAGCCCATTAACTCTTGTCTCTGAACTTAGGTGTCATATCAAAGGAATATGTATTTCAGTTTTCTTTTTTGCATCAATGTAATTTTTTTCCTCTCTGGGAAATCAAACCTTATACAATCACCAATCACCACCTTGTTGAAATATTGCACAAGTCAAATCTTTATCCTGAGAACAAAACATATAAAGCTGAAAACAAAACAAAGCCAACCCCCCCCCAAAAACAAACAAAAAAACCCAGCCGCAGTCATCAAGTAGATTTGAATTCATAACAACCCTATAGGGTCAGAGTAGAACTTCTCCACAGAGTTCCCAAAGAACAGCTTGTAGATTCGAAGAGCCAGTCTTCTGGTTAGCAGCCATAGCACTTAACCACTATAACACCAAGGTTTCCAATGTAAAACATATAGAGGTATTTAAAAAGAATCCTCTGCTGAGCCTTTGTAAGGCTGAAATGATACAATTTATGTGTTTATTCTTTTCACTAAACATGAGTTAAGATACATTACACTGATAATACAACTTAAATACATCAATCATTATATGTTAATTAAAAAATTAAGAACGTCATACATTCACATTCCTTCTAGAAATAACTGAAACAAAGAATCGTAAATGATCTCAAATTTACAAATGTAGGAAATAGGTTTGATTTAAACTGTTGATTTAAACTGTCTTATTTATCCTCAATGGAAAGTGCTTAAGTGCTATGGCTACTAATCAAAAAGGTTTGCAGTTGAATCTACCTGATGCTCCTTGGAAACTATGAAACCATTCTACTCTGTTCAACAGGGTTGCTATGCATCAGAATTCCCTAGATGGCAATATTTTGTTTTGTTTTTCCATCCTCATCAGTAGTTTATAATGACTGGGTGATGATAATTTCCAATCATCACAAAGAAAGCCCTTAAAAAACAATGACTGCAGTATCCTTGATGTCAACATTGAAAATTTTGTCCTCAAGCATCTTCATATTATGCCAAAGTGAACTTTAAAATATGTCCAGTTTTTGTGTGATAAGAAGTATAATGATAAGTTGCAGAGCATTTGACAGATAAAAGATCACTATCTTCAAATATTCCTGGTGGTGCAATGGTTAAGCACTCAGCTGCTAACTGAGAGGTTGGCCGTTTGAACTCACCACAGTGACTCTGTGAGTGAAAGACATGGTGGTCTGCTGCTGTAAAGATTAAAGCCTAGAAAACCCTATCGGGCAGTTCTACTTTGTCATATGGCATCACTGTAAGTCAAAATTGACTCAGCAGCACTTAACAACAAAACAACAACAATATTTTTAGACACAGAATTTGGTTCTGAAATCAGTGAACTGAATTTGATTTCCCCTAATTTCATCAACTGACTTAGCTTCCTCCTCTGTGAAATAGGACATATTTTATTTATGGAACCATTGTGATGATTAAAAGAACAAAAAAACAAAGAAAACATCATACAAGTCTTAAGCACTCTAAAACATGAAATAATGCTATAGTAGTTTTCAAATCAGCTGTAAGATTGTGAGGTCTTCGGAAATTTCTGAAAACACGACACACCAGTTTCACAGTTGTTGAAATTCTGACTCAATGTGTCTGGGAACAGAATAGCTCTAATTTTAAAAAGTTCCATAGAACCTTTAGATACCAATCTAGAACTTCTGTATTGTTCGGATTATGATTGTTATCATACACTGAGATACTCTTCTATCTACCTTACAAAAGTCTTTTTCAAATGACCCCTAGCAGAGAGAATAAGAGTTCAAGATTCCCGAAAGCACTCATTCTGCAGACCACTGATAAAACTAAAAAAACAAACCCATTGCTGTCAAGTCGGTTCCAATTCATTGCGACTCTATAGACAGAGCATAAGTGCCCAGAGAGTTTCCAAGGAGCTCCTGGAGGATTTGAACTGTCAGCTTTCTAGTTAGCAGCCTAGGAAAGTAAACTGAAAGTTTTTAGTTGTTATGGGATTAGTGTAGACTCATACTAACCTTATATATAACAGAGCAAACATTGTCAAGTCCTACACAATCTTCATGGCTGATCCCACTGTTGTGACTCTTATGTGAATCTATCTTATTTAAGGTTTGTTCTTGTTTTCTTTGGCCCTCTATTTCACCCATCTTGATGTTTCTTTCTAATAGTTGATCTTTCTTGATGATCTGTTCAAAGAAAGTGGGTCAAGGAAACCCTGGTAACATACTGGTTAAGTGCTGTGTCTGATAATCCAAAGGTCGGCAGTTCAAATCCACCAGGTACTCGTTGGAAACTCTATGGAGCAGTTCTACTCTGTCCTACAGGGTCATTATGAGTCAAAATTGACTTGATGGTTTTTGGTAAATGGGTCAAAATTTCTTCATCTAGCATCTAAGGAACATTTTCTTCATATTTTCTCTAAGAACACGGTATTTGTTCTTTCAGAAGTTCATAGAGTATTCAGTATTGTTTGCCAACATCACATTTTGAATGTATTAATTATTTTGTCTTCTTTTTTCACTATCCAAGTTTTGCATGCATAAGAGTCAATTCAAAAAGACTAGGGCTTGGGTCAGACCCACCTTAGTCATCAAAGTGATATTTTTGCTTTCTAAAAGTTTTAAGTAAATCTTTTGCAGCAGATTTTACCAAATGCAATACAGAGATAATATGGGAAAGAACAAGGAGGTAAATCTGCTCTATTTTTGTTACCTAAAAATAAATGCTGAAAAATATCGTGTAGGAATTCTTGTGATCTTCCTGGAAATATTAAAGAGTGAAATTCCATTTTCAGTCCAAGATCAGTTCAATGATTTTTAAAAAATAAATAAATAAACTGAGATTTCAATATGGTGATAAGAAAGGATACAGTTATTCTTATTTAGAACAACTCAATTTCTTACAAGTCAAGAGACTCATCATAACATAAATCATCAATTTTCAGTTATAGATAAACAATGGTAAAGTAGCAACTTGAAAAACTCAGTCAAGCTAATTATTTGGTGTCATATAACTTCCCAAACCATAAATTTAATGAACATAAATTACTCAAGTTCAAGGAGCTAGTTAATATTACCAACACTAGGCCACAGATCTCTTGACTTTCTGTCAGCATTTATCACGTGTTCTTTTCAAAGTGAAGGTTCACTGAATTATAGCGAAAATGTGGTGAAATGGAAAATGTTCAAAATGTCAAGTGAATTGTAAACATAAGCGTTATGTTTAATTAAAGATTTGAGAGGGATAGTATGGAGGATCACAGTGGTTAAACATCTTAGGCACTAGATAAGAAAGGTGAACAAGACACAATTCCCAATGCTAAGAAATATAAAGTCTAGCAGAGCAAATGGACCAGCAAACAGATCATTATAAGTCACCATGATAAGTGTGATAACTAGAAGAGCGTAACAGGTTATTGCGGGACAATGGAGCATCTGCTCATAATTGCTGGTATTGAAGTAGTAAGAAGAAGTTCTTAAAAGGAGGTAGGTTTGAAACCTGAGTTTGAAATGACAAAGTATTGTCCATATGAAAGAGATAGAGAAAGGGCAAAAGAGGGATCTGTTAATATAAAGGCATGGAAGAAAGAAAGAGAAAGATAGTGGTAATTTAGGAGATGGGGAGATTTTTATTATAACTCGTATATTTTTTCAGGGGGCCTCTTGGAGCAGGAACCTTAGGTCTAAAGGATGTACTCTTCTCCAAGTTCTGCTTTCTCCATGGTGTGAGTTTCCCTCATGAAGATACTTCCTAAACAAAGACCGATGCAATAAAAGGACTTTCCTCCACAGTTAATGGAGGAAAAGCCTTTCCCCTGCAGCAGACACCCTGAACTCGGACTTGTAAACTACTGGACTGTGTAGGAATAAGTTTTCCTTTATTAAAGCCATTCAATTGCGGTATTTCTGTTACAGCAGCACTAGGGTCTCCATGAGTCGGATCTGACTCGACAGCACTTGGCTAGCACTAGATGACTAAAACAGAATTTGGTACCAGGAGAGTGGGGTGTGCTCTAAAAAATACCAAAAATGTGGAAGTGGTTTTGTTACTCTGAATTGATGGAAGACTCAAAAGAAACTAAGTACTATTAAGACTAATGAAGGTGCAGATGGTGAGAAACAAGTAGCAGAGGACCAGCAGCAGCAACAATGGACAGGCAGCAGCCATGAACAGGCAGCAGCAGAATCAGTCCAGCATGAGACAGCACAGGAGCTGACCCATGGAGTAAGAGATCAGAGGCTTCCTGGTAGAGTAGGGTGCCTCCAAGCACTTGGATCAATGAAGCTACAGAGCTTTGGAACATTTGCCCAAGCAGGGTAGATGTGGGCCCGAGGCCTGGGCCATAAGGCCATAGGAAGCAGAAGCTGAAGAGACAAAGAGCATGAGAAGCTGAGCTGCCTCAGACTCAGAAGGTATGACCACGAACTCAGAGGTCTGAATGGTCAAAGCCATGGCCTTCTGTGTTTGTAAGGGTGGAAATACCAATCAGTTGGGCTCGGGGTACACCAAAAGCTGAGGGGGCAGAGTTGCTGTCCAAGTGGGCCCAGAAGGCAGAGTTGAAGCACAGGGCCAGGGCTTCCACTCAGAACCCACGAAGGATGAGTAATACCTAGAGTCTACAGGTAGAACCATTGTGTAGATGTCTCAAAAAATGAAAGATTTTTTTTTCAAAGCTTTGAGGGCTATTATATTGTGTTCTGCTGACTTGCTTATTGCTTATTAGTGCCTTCCTTCCCTGAAATGTCTTCCATTTGTAATGGAATGTCTAACTTGTGCCTATTCTGCCACTGTACCTTTGGAAGCAGATAGCTTGTATTCTAAGTTTCATAGATATAAAGGGATTTTTGAATTTTGGACTTGGAACTGATTTAGGACTTCTATCACATGAGATGGACATGATTTTGCTATGATGGGATGAATGTGCTGCATGTTTCAAAGATGTGATTTTTGGGGTGCCAAAGGGTGGGATGTCATAGATTGAATTGTGTCCCCCCAAAAATATGTGTAGTAATTTGGCTGGTCCAGGATTCCCTGTATGCTGTGATTGCCCTCCATTTTGTGATTTTTCTGATCCTGTAAATCCTAATCTCTGCCTGTGATTAACAGAGTGGATTGTGTTGGAGATGATTACGGTGGAACTGTAAATCACTTTGTAAGATCACTTCCCTACTCCACTGTGAAGGAAATTTCCCTCGAGTGCAGTTTGCACCACCTTTTATCCTTTATCCTACCAGACATGAAAGGAAAGCAAGCAGAGAGTTGGGAACCTCACACCATCAAGAAAGAAGCATCAGGAGAAGAGCACGTCTTTCAGACCTGAGGTTTCTGTGCCAAGATGCTCCCTGACCAAAGACTGATGCAACACAATGACCTTTCTGCACAGCCAACAGAGGGAAAACTTTTCCCCAAAGTGAACACCCTGAATTCAGACTTGTAGCCTAATGGACTGTGTAAGAATAAACATTTTTCTGGTTAAAGTCATCACTTACAGTATTTCTGTTAGAGCAGCACCAGCTGACTAAGACATTTGTTCATAAAGTGAGTGGGAAAGACTAGTGGGCAACATTGAGACAGGACTTATATGGCACGCTAAAGAATTTGGTCTTGTTTCTGGAAGCTGTAATGAGCCACTGAATGACTGTAAGGTTTATACTGTCCTTATGCTCAGAAGAAACACATCAATTAATTGAGTTTTTCATTATTAATTATACTGGAAATACTTCCTGGATTTCATAACATCACTAATGTCAGGGGAAAAGGTACTACTTTGAAAAAGAAATAATAGTATAGATCACTTGGATTTCTTTTACAATACTACCATTTTAAAACTACTGAATATTTAAGTAAATGTGCATTTAACTTCAATTAATGCAGAAGTGGACAAAGAAAAAAAGAAATGCACTCTCTCTCTTACTATCCACCCCAAATACAAACAAACCTCTTAGCTGTGAAGTTCAGAGTTTAGATAAACTGATCCCTCTCTATTTAAATTAGCTGCAATGCCATTTAAGGCATATTATTCCTTAGTTAAACAAAAGCCCTGGGATTAACAAATAAACAGGAGAATTCACTGAAATATTTTGTTCTATTGCTAAAAAACTCTTTAGCTGAGCTTTACATTTACATTTACAGTTAAAAATTAATAAAGGATTTAATAATAATCTTTAAAAATATCGGGCTGTAATAGTGGTTATTGCTGATATTCACCATTCTGTCTCTGTTATATAAATGCTTCCAATAGGTTTAGCATATGTTTAAAATGTAAAAAACACTTTTAAAATGCAAAAGCATACTTTTTAGAATTCACAATAAAATATGTTACACTTGCTTCACTCACATTATTATGTAAATATATTTATAGGTGATATGTCTATAGAGCAAAATTGAAGAATAAATTGTATCATGTAATGCATCTGTATTAACAGTTTAGAACAATACAGACTCATAAACTATGCCACTCATACTTTTCCTAAACTGATTATAATTTTATACAAATAATGAGCATCTTCTACATTTGTTTGCCAACCAAACAATCCTTCTATCAGGTATTTTCATAAACTGCTATGATCACATAACAGAACAGAACAGAACATAAAAAACTGGCATAATAGCACTTATGAAAATATGTCATGGGAGGAGGGTATGATTAGCAAACTTAGCATGCATTATTTGCAGAAAAATATGGAAATCTGCATATCTACCTAGTAAAAACAACCAGAGTTGGAATTATAGAAGAGAAGCTCATATTAAAAACAAACAAACAAACATGTAGATCCATATATTGAAAACTTTCTGAACAAGACAGGGGGATGGAAAGCAGTGGTGATGGTTGAATATTCTCTGAATACTCTATTATTCTGAATACTGAGAGAAAACACATAGGTTCAAGTTAAGTTAAAAAGATAACCGTCAGAAGAAAAAAACTATGTGTGTGTGTGTGTGTGTGTGTGTGTGTATAGATACAACTTCCAAATGTTTAGAGGAAGGAGAAAGCAATAAAATTGAGTGGTAAAGCTGCAGACAGAAAAAAAGGAAATAGTAAGAACACATAAAGAACGTATCAACACAACTAACAGAAAGAATCTGTTTTTACAACAAATATTAATATGTTACACTCTTATTAATCATATGAGACTATATGAACTAAAAAAATATAAAGAGCTATTGATGTTAGTTGCTAAAAATAGACATTCTGTTTGGTAAAGCAAACAGCAAAAATGAGGGAAAATTATGGTGGCTATTGAAAAATGGTTCCAGGAATGATAAAGTGAGGAGGAATGGTATCCATTTATTATTAAAAAAAAATGTCAAGATCTATCCTGAAGTACAACTTTTTCACTGATAGAATAATATCTATACACCTACAAGGAAGACCAGCTATTACTACTATTATTCAAATTTACTCATCAATCACTAAAGATAAAGTAATAGAAGGTTTTTTACCAACTTCTGAGATCTCAAATGGAAGAAACATATGATAAAGATGCATTGACAACTAGTGGAGATTCAGATGTTGATGTTGGAAACAAAGATCAAGTTAGAAAATACAGCACTGTGGGTAAAAAATGATACTGGAGATCATAGAATAGTATTTTGCAAGACCAGTGACCTATTTACTGCAAGTGGCCTTTTCTATCAATATAAATGGTGCCTCTACAGCTTGACCTTACCAGGTACAATATGCAGGAAATCAAATTGACTACCTCCATACAAAGAGACGAATGAAGAAACTTAATTAGTCAGAATAAGCCCAGGGACCAACTAAGGAACAGATCATTAATCGCTCCTATGCAACTTTAAACTAAACCTGAAGACAGTTAGAACAATCCCTGATAACCAAAGCACGACCCTGAATACATTTCATCTGAATTTAGAGACAGTCTCCTTTGAAAACTAATGAGCAAGAGCACAAGAAGTGAAGAATGACATCAAGGTCTTCATATATAAAGAAAGCAAAAGATCGTTAAAAAGACGTGAAAGAATAAAAGACCAAAAGAGATGGTAGATGATTCTGAAACTTATTCTTGAATGTAGTGCAGCTATAGTGAATTGAAGAACTGAGGAAATGAAGAAGTAAAAGAGCTGAACAGAAGATTTCAAAGGGTGGTTCAAGAAGACAAAGTATTATACAGAAATGTACAAACACCCGGAGTTAGGAAACCAAAGAGAAAAACACACACAGTATTTCTTGAGCTGAAAGGACTAAAGAAAAAAGTCAAGTCTCAAGTTGTAGTACTGAAGGCTTTTATGGGCGAAATATTGGATTATGTAAGAAGCATCAAAAGAAGAAAAAGGGAATATGCAGAGTGACTGTACCAAAAAGAACTGGTCAACTTTCTACCATTTCAGGAGGCAGCTTATGATCAAGAACTGATGGTACCGAAGGAAAGGATCTAGCTGCACTGAAGGCAGCCTGGTAGAAAACAAGTCTCCAGTAATTGACAGAGTACCTACTGAAATGTTTCAACAGATGCAGCTCTGGAGATACTCATTTGTCTATACCAAGAAATTGGGAAGACAGCTACCAGATCAACTGATGGGAAGAGACTTATATTTGTACCCAAATAAAAATGATCCAACAGAATGCAGAAGTTATTGAAGACTATCATTAATATTACATCCAAGTAAAATTTTGCTTAAGGCAGTTCAAAAGTGGTTGCAGCAGTACATTCACATGGAACTGCAAGATGTTAAGATTGGCTTCAGAAGACTTGACATGGGGTATATCACTGCCAATGTCAGATGGATCTTAGTTGAAGGCAAAGAACAACAGAAAGATGTTTACTTTTGTTTTAACGACTTTGCAAAGGCATTTGACTGTGTGGATCATAACAAATTATGAATAACACTGCAAAGAATGGGAATTCCAGAACATCATGGTAAGTGAAGAAAGGATTGAGTTTGTCAACAATTTCATTTTACTTGGAGGCATAATCAATGCCCAAGGAAACAGCAGTCAAGAAATCAAAAGACACATTGCATTGGTCAAATCTGCTGCAAAAGACCTCTTTGAAGTGTTGAAAAGCAAAGATGTCACCTGGAAGATTACGGTTCACTCAATCCAAACTGCAGTATTTTCATTCATATCATGTGTGTATGAAAGACGAAGGATGAATAAGTAAGAGAGAAGAATTAATGCTTTTGAATTGCAGTGTCAGAGAAGAATATTGAGTATACCATTGCCTGTCAAAAGAACAGAAACCCTGCTGGCATGGTGATTAAGTGCTACATCTGCTAACTGAGAGGTTGACAATTCAAACCTTCCAGGTGCTCCTTGGAAACTCTATGGGGCAGTTCTACTTTGTCTATAGAGTCACTATGAGTAAAATTGACTCAATGGCAGTGGGCAGTGGGCCAAAAGAACAAACAGACCTATCTTAGATGAAGTACAACCAGAGTGTTCCTTATAAGCAGGATGACGAGACTACCTCTTACATGCTTTGGACATATTGTCGGTAGGGATTATTCCCTGAAGATGGACATCACACTTGGCAAAGCAGAGAATCAGTGAAAGAGAAGACCCTCAAGGAGATGGACTGACACAGTGGTTGAAACGATGGGCTCAAGCACAGGAACTGTTGTGAGGATGGTACAGGGGAAGGCAGTGTTTTGTTCTGTTGTGTGTAGTTTCATTATGAGCTAGAATCAACTAGACAGTACCTTACAACAACAATAGGTTAGTAAATCTGAGTCTTTTAAAATTTAATCACCATACAGATTGTTGAATTAAAGGACAATTCATTAAAAAGAACTCTGATGTAAAGTTTTGTGATACCAGCAAAATTCTATACCCTGACGGAAGCCTTTACTTTGAGTCCATCCTGAAAGACTTTACACAAATAATTAATGTAAAAAGGTATGTAATGTATGAGGATCCATATCCCAGAAAAGACTGAAAATCATTTCAGCAGATTCTCCCCTACCTTCAGGGCCTTTTTTCAACATACAGTAGTTAGTCAGATGTGATATAACGACTAAGTTAAGTGGGTTCCAATATGGCATGGTTTGTAAGGCCTGTGCTGGGTGCTAGATATTTGTTTGCCCTGGGTAACTGTTCTCCACTCCATTCTGTGTCCCAAGTACTGACCACTATGACCTTCATCAATCTGGATCCTCCTGGCCAGAAATGGAAGATAGAAAGTGAGAGATCACGAAAGTTATTTTTCTAGCTTCCTCCTTGCTAGTCTTTAATTTGACAGTGGCTATCTTCATTGTCTATGGTCTCCAAGTCCTGTCTGGCAGCCACTCATGCACGAAAATTACAGCTAGAGCTATTGCCAGGTTATGACAACTGCTGCCTCCCTTGCCTTATCAGGCCTACTATGGCTAAAGCTCACTGATATTAATACCTGTGAGGTGCTTCACTGTTCCTTGTTCATTTTCCCATAAAGCTTCTCACATTTTTGTAAGTAGTCTCTTTATTAAAATCTCCTCAATTACCCTTTTAGAGTTCATGGACTGATACATTAAAAAAAAAGCCTAATATCACTGAGTTGATTTTAACTCAGAATAACCCTATAGAGCAGAATAAGACTGCCCCATACAGTAAAACTACCCAACAGAGTTTCTAGGGAGCAACTAGTAGATTTGAACTATGAGTATTTTGGTTAGCAGACTAATGCCTAACCACTGCATCACCAGGGCTCCTGACTTTAACTGATACATGGGACTACGTAATTGGGAGAAAGTTGTGCGCAGTCAGCTTCTGTAAAGATTACAACCTTGGAAACCCTATTGAGTCTGAATCAACTGACAGCAATGGGTTAGATTTTCATTGGGTTCATTTGTTTCAGAAGCCTGGATAAAACAAACAGTTTGTGACTTGCTGTTACCCTAAAGAGTGGCAATGTGAAACCGTCCAACAGCTCTGTAAAGAGAGTCCTGGTAAAATGCTTCCTTAGAAATTAAAGTCCATTACCATTGAGTTGATTCCCACTCATCAAGACCCTATAGGACAGAATAAAACTACCATAAGGGTTTCTAAAGCTATAATCTTTATGGAAGCAGACTGTCCTATCTTTCCCACATAGAGTGACTGTTGGATTTGAACCTCTAAGCTGTCAGTTAGCGGCCAAACTCTTAACTACTGTACCACCAGGTCTCCTCTGTAAAACTTACAGTCAAGAATACCCTATAGAACAGTTGCTCCCTGTAACACAGGGGGTTACCATGAGTTAGGGGTTGCAACAGCAACTCAAAACTAAAACTCACTGCCATCAAGTCAGGCCCAACTCATAGTGACCTTGTAGGTTGGAGCAGAACTGCCCCATTGAGTGTCTGAGGAGTACCTGGAGGATTTTTCTCAATGAATTCACGCTGTGATCAACCATAATGTCAAAGTCTAAAGACTAAGCTTAGGATTTTCCACTGAGACTTGCTTGAGGAAAATTTTGTTGTTCATAAGTTGCTTATAAAGGGATTTAACCTTAGGCTTTTTTGAATGTGTTTATAGATTCCTCTGAGTTGTGACAAAAATCTTTGGAGGCTTTTTTTGGCTTTCCATATGTTTGTATTGAAACAAGAATCTGGGAGACAGCACTTAACTGCCCAGTCATGGGGCAGTCAGGGCACATTTCAACATGTCTGTGGTCAACACTAGAATCAAAGAGTATCTCTGACAAGTCCTGTCTGGCTCCTTTGCTTTAAAATCTCTTTTTCCATTCCATTTACAGAAAAACTCAAGGGCAGCTATGTGGCCAGCCAGTTCAAGAAGCAATTATACCTTTAACCTTTTCCAAGGATGGCTGGAGATTCAGATTATTATGAACACACAGCTATATTGTTCTTGTTGTTACATGCAATCAAGTAGATAACAACTTAAAGAGATCTCATGTGACAGAGTAGAACTTCTCCAGAGGATTTTTAAGGCTGTAGTCTTTATGGAAGCAGATGGTCAGGTCTGTCACTCATAGAGTTGCTGAGTGGGTTTGAACTGCCAAACTTTAAGTTAGCAGATGAGTGTTTAACCATTGTGCCACTAGGAACCCTTCTTACTCCTTAGATACTTGCTGGAGGTGAAAGAAAAGATTCCCATTGGTTAAAAAAAACACAGAACTCCATACCACGTGTAATTTTTGAGTTAAACCATCAAAATTGTTTACTATTTTAATGGTGATTTATAAGGTAAAAAACATTATTGAAAGGGGAGTTTCTAACAAGTATACCACAGTGAGTAAAGATAAGAGATTGTCAGAGAATAGAAACTGAGTAAACCAGTATGAAGACCAAGTCTATTTTTTTAAATATGTTAAAAAATTATTTAATAGATTTTTAAAAAGCTACCATTGAGTCAGTTTTGGCTCATGGGGCCTATATACAGGTTTAAGCAGAGCTTTGTTTCATTGGGTTTTTAGAGGCTGTGATCTTTTGGAGGTAGATCCTTTCTCTGAGGCACCCCCTGTGTGAATTTGAACCGTTAATCTTCTTGTTCATAGCTGAGCACTTAACTTTTTGTGCCATCCAGTGATTCCTATTTGATAAGATAGATGAGTCAGATTACTGAGTAAGTACTGGATGCTTTTTGAGTCACATTGTAACATTAACATGGGAGATGTGGCAGCTGACTCTGAAAGTGTTGTGTAAGATACTGATGTGGCAAAAACTAGGGATACTGAAGTGGTTTGTTCACGAAATAATGTGGGCCTGAATTGGTGTAGCTACAAAGGGAGTTTGAATAATAAAACAAGCACAAAATAAGAAACATAATAAATTAAACAGATAATAAACAAATGCAGGTGGCCTTAATTTTAGCCCTTTTAATACTTCAGTTAAGCCATGTAGAATTTTTATAACTATTTTGTTTTAGTCTTTCTTAAACTACATTAGTTTTAGAACTATTTCAAAATGCCATAACATATTTGATTGTGCTAGAGGTTCTAGACAGAGCAATTAGACAAGACAAAGATATAAAGGGCATCCTCACTGTCAAGGAAGTAAAACTATCCCTACTTGCAGACGATATGATCGTATACACAGAGAACCCTAAAGAATCCTTAAATAAACTAGTAGAACTAAGAGAAGAGATCAGCAAAATACAAGGATATGAGACACATGTAAGTAGATCAGTGGGATTCCTTTACACTAACAAAGAAATAATCAAAGAGGAAATCACCAAATCAATACCATTTACTATAGCCCCCAAGAAGATGAAATACCTAGAAATAAATCGAACCAGAGAAATAAGAGACTTACACAGAGAAAGTTACAACTTTCTATCTGCAAGAAACCAAAAGAGATTTACAGAAGTGGAGAAACCTACCTTGCTCATGGATAGGAAGACTTAGCATTATGAAATTGTTTATTTTACCCAAAGAGATCCACTTATACAATGTAATCCCAATAGAAATTCCAGTGTCATTTTTTAATGAGATGGAGAAAAAAATCACCAAATTTGTTTGGAAAGGGAAGAAATCCCAGATAAGTAAAGCACTACTGAAGAAGAGGAACACACTGAGAGGTCTCACACTGCCCAACTTTAAAACCTATTACACTGCCACGGCAGTAAAACCACCTGGTAATGGTACAGTGGAACAGAATTGAGACCCCAGAAACATCGCTATACTCTTATGAACAGCTGATATATGAGAAAAGCCCAAAGGTCATAAACTGGGGTAAAAACAGTCTCTAACAAATGGTGTTGGCAAAATGGGATATCCTTTTGCAAAAAAACTGAAACACAAAAACTAACTCAAAATGGATCGAAGACCTAAATAACAAACCTAAAATGATAAAGGCCATGCACGAAAATATAGGGTCAACAATGGAAGTTCTAATATGTGGCTTAGACAGACTACAAAATCTGACAAACAATGCACAAGCAACATAAGAGAAAACAGATAAACGTGAACTATTAAGAATCAAACACCTACACTCATCCAAAGAGTTTATCAAAATAGTTGAAAGTCTGCCTACAGAATGGAACAAGATATTTGGCAACTACATGTCAGATCAACATCTGATTCTGTAACCTACAGCCTACTGCAAATTGTCAACAAGAAAAAGGTAAATAACCCAATTAAGCGATGGGCAAAGGAGATGGACAGACACTTCACCAAAGAAGACATCCAGGCAGCCAAAAGACACACGAGGAAATGCTCATCATCATTAGCTATTAGAAAAGTCAAAATCAAAGCTACAATGAGATACCATCTCACCCCAACAAGGTTGGCCACAATCTAAACAACAAAAAGAATAAATGCTGGAGAGGCTGCAGAGAGACTGGAACTCTACTACACTGCTGGTGGAAATGCAAAATGTTACAACCTCTTTGGAAAGTAATTTGGCACTTCCTTAAAAATCTAGAAATAGAAATACCATATTATCCAACAATCTCACTGCTCAGAATATATCCAGCAGAAATAAAAGCAGTCACACAGATACTTGCACATGAATGTTTATCGCAGCACTGTCAACAATCAAAAAAGATATAATCAACCTAAATGTCCATCAACAGATGAATGGATAAACAAGCTATGGTCCATATACTCAGTGGAACACTATGCAGTGATAAAGAACAATGATGATTTCAGGAAGCATCTCATAAGCTGTTCTCAACTGCAAGATATTATGCTGAGTGAAATCAGTCAGCGGCAAAAGGACAAGTATTGTATAAGACCAGTACCATAAGGACTTAAAATAGACTTAAGTACAGAAGAAAAGTATCTCTGGTGGCTACAAGGCTGGGGAGGGAGGGAGAAGGTAGATCATAGATTAAATTGTAAGCAGGACTTCAATTAGGTGAAAGCAGTGACAGCATGCAGTAGAGAGCAGATCAACATAACTGAACTACGGCATAAACTGAAAGGTTTTCTAAACTCAATCAAATATTGCAAGGATAGAGTAGCAGGGATGGGAGCTGGAGGACATGTCTTCAGGGGACATCAAGGCCAGTTGGCATAACTAGTCTTTTGCTAAGAGTCTTCTGCACCCCATATTGGTGAGTGGCATCTGGGGTATTAAAAGCTAGCAAGCTGCCGTCTTGAGCTACACTAAGTTGTTTCAACTCGTATGTTACAGGTGATGACAGAGAACAACAAAGACATGAGGAAGAAGAGCCCAGGAGACAGAAGGACCCATATGAATGGGAGACTGTATTAACATGAGACCACAGGAACCAGATGGCACCTGACCACCACCAAAGGCAGCCTCGATAGGGGCCACAATGTAGAGTCCCTAGGACAACATGAGACAAAGAAGGGTACAGCTCAGGAACTCGACTAAAAGACCACAACTGATGGTCTGACAGCCTGGAGGGTCTGCTGGGAACATAGTCCTTAGACCTTACTGGCCCTGACCAGAAACCAGTACTGAGGTCAACTCTTCAGACAAGAATGGGGTGGACTCGGGATACAGTGTGACCATATGGTGTGTGTACTTTATGGATCTATACATTTATAGGAGGCTGTCGTACTGGTTTGTTCTAGAGGGGAGAGAAGACGGTAGACAGGAGGGGACAGCTGCTTATTGAAAGGACACTAGAGACATAGAGTGAAACAGAGGATTCTGCCATCATTGGGTGAGGAGAGCAGATGGAGATGCAGATCGTCGCACATACAAAATGGATTGTATTATATACTTTCACTTAAACGTACACAAAAAATGCCATATTTGAAAAAATCCACCAAAAATGATTGTGCAATTTGTTTTGCTTGCTCTTTTTTAAACTATATCAATTCTGTAATTGTTTCAAAATGCCATAGTTGAAAAAATCCACCAAAAATGATTGTGCAATTTGTTTTGCTTATTATGTTTGGCTCCTTTCAGGAAGAGGATAAGCTAATCATATGGACTACACAAATACGGATTGTCCAGTAGTGTGGATAAAAGCTCCAGTTCCTGTATGGCTTACAAAGACACAAAAGTTAGGTCACCAAATTAAATGGGGGTGGTAATGACTTTGCCCTCTTTTCAGCCCCCAGACATACATACCTACACTTCTTCAGGCCTTAATTTTAAGGACAGAATGAAAAATAATAAAAGTATATGATGTTTTGCTGTAAGTCAGAATTGACTCAGTGGTGGTGGGGTTTTATACGATGATTTTATATGAAGAAATCAAGCATTCTTTCTTAAGAAGTAGAAGGGATGGGAATATTCTGAAGACAAAAGCATATTATATGTAATTTCCTTTGTTCCCCAATTGCTGAATAAGATACTAAGAATGAAATATTTTTAAATAAATGTTTATAAGACAATAAAATAATCTCATTATAAACTAGATAAGCTAACATCTACTAAAACTACATTGGTGTTTTTGTTATTATTGTTCGAGTGAAGTTATTTCAGATCACTAAAGAGCTGAGCAATTATCTAGTGAATTTATGCAGTACAGACTATCACTTCTTTAGGAAAAAAATAAAATGCTTTTCATATATTCTAGGTCCACATAATATGAGCTCAACAATCTAATTTACCTTGATTCCAATCAGAATTAAGCATATGTATATAATATATATACATACATGTACATATAGATGTTATGTTAGTATATGTACCTATATACACACACATATATACATGCATGTCTGTGTTGTTGCTAGGTGTGTTTGAGTCATTTTGCACTCATAGTGACCCTATGCACAACAGAAAAAAACACTGGTGGGTCCTATGCCGTGACCACCACCGTTTTTATGCTTGAGCCCATTGTTGCAGCCACTATGTCAATCTATCTTGTTAACAGACTTCTTCTTTTTCACTGATCCTTTACCGAACATGATATCCTTCTCCATGGACTGCTCCCTCCTGACAACGTTTTCGTAATGTGTAAAATTCAGTCTTGCCATCCTTGCTTCAAAGGAGCACTCTGGCCACATTTGTTTCAGAATAGAGCTGTTTGGTTTTTTGGCAGTCCATGGTACATTCAGTGCTATTCTCTAACACCACAATTCAAAGGCATCAACTCTTCTTCTGTCTTCCTCACTCATCATCCAGCTTTCACATACATATGATGCAATTGAAATTTCTTTCTTTCTCTCTCTCTCTCTCATCTCTCTATCTCTCTCTCTCTATCTCTCTATCTCTATCTCTCTATCTCTCTATCTCTCTATCTCTCTCTCTATCTCTCTATCTATCTATCTAATTCCAGAAACGTCTAGTGACATGTTTTAAAAGAATAGAAAACGTTTGCATTGATGCAATATATGCAGTGGTCATATATCATGCATGTATTATTTTGCATTTTGACAAAACAGAAAGAAAACTCCTGGTATGAAAACCAAACCAGTTGCCGTACAGTTGACTCCAACTCATTAAAAAATCTTACTAAAAGTTCAGTGATGATGAATTTTAATATTTAATTACATTCTAGAATGAAAAGTAAGTGGAACTTGGCTCTGGTGGCACAGTGGTTAAGAGTTTGGTTGCTAACAAAAGGGTTGGCAATTAGAATCCACCAGCAGTTCCCTGGAAACCCTATAGGGCAGTTCTACTCTTTCATGTAGGGTAGCTGTGAGTCACAATTGGCTCAGTAGCAATGAGTTTGTTTGGTTTTGATACTAGAGAGGAGGAGCCAATTTAAGAAAGTAAATTCATGCTAACGTGTTTTTGCTTTTTCTGGGAGAGGGATAGATGTACTGAATAAATACAGCTTGGCTGGAAAATGTGTTGAAGTATATATTAAACATTCAATAATCATTTGTACATTTAATACTCATTAAGGTCCTAGAAAAATGTAGGAAATTAAAAAAAAAAAGCTTTTTGTATGACTTCACTATCATAATATACAAAATTATGATTTCTTCTTCACATTGCATGAAATTTAATGCCCATGCATGTGAAATACAAGGCCAATATAGTTACACTGGGTTAGGGAGAACTAGTGAATAATCCCAATTGAAGCTCTGATTGAAGAGAGGAGTCCTAGTGGTTAAAGTGCTTGGCTACTAACTGAAAAGTAATTGATTGAAACACCCACCAGCCACTCTTTGAGAAAAGATGTGGCAGTTATCTTCTGTAAATCGTGCTTACAGCCTTGGAATTCCTGTGTGGCAGTTCTACTCTGTCCTAGTGTCACCGTGAGTTGAGTCAACTCAATGGCAGAGGGTTTCATTCTGGTTTGGGGAAGAGATCATATTTTTCTGAAACATCTACAGATACTACTTACAGCATCCATATTGTATGATCTAGCATTTCAATAAACATGTTCTTCTGTAATTAACAATTAGTTCACTGTTATACGGGCTTCCATATAATTTCTCATTGATGTGCTCACTGCTACAATTAAAGCTGCTATTTTCTTCTGCTTTTTCTCCTCTATGCTTCAGAGCTACTGAACTTGTTTCTTTCTGAAATAAAACAACTTCCATGAACTGTTATTAAATGGAGTTTGAGTAACCAAAAACAATGGTGCCTTGTAGAACATATGTAAAGGTAGATAGCAGAGCTGTCTACAGATCTTTCAGGACAATTTTGTAAGAATATTCTAAACTTGTGAGCATTCATCCATAGTACAAAACCAGGCCAATCGACGGATGTAATTATCCTATGTATTGTAAATTCTTACCTCTATGATGTTAATGAAGCAGAATTTGAGGCAGTTACATTAATGAGGCAAGACACAATCTCCAGGATTAGGTTGTAACCTGAATAAATCTATTTTGGGATATAAAAGAAGCAAGTGAAGAGGAAAGGGACCACCAACAACCAAAGAAGAGCTGAGCCAGGAGCACAGTAAGTCCTTTGGACCCGGGTCCCTGTGCTGAGAAACTCCTAGACCCAGAAGAAGGCCAATAACAAGGACCTACACTGAGAGCTGACAGAAAGAGAGGTTTCCCCAAGAGCTGGCATCCTGAATTTGAACTTCTAGCCTTCTAAGTTGAGAGAAAATATTTCTTTTAAAGCCTTCCACTTGTGGTATTTCTGTTATAGCAGCACTAGATAACTGAGACAATAGCATTAGCCAGCCAGCCAAGTGCCGTTGAGTCAAATCTGACTCATGGCGACCCTAGGGCCACCATGAGATAATAGCATTAGCCACACTATTAAAAATAAGCAGTTTTTTTTGTTTTGTTTTTAATCAACATATATATTAGAATTTTGAGGATCAGAATTCTGTACTCAGGAATTCTCTTGTTTTTCTAAGCATCCTTCATTTCAAGCTTGACTGAAGAGGAACTATTAGGCCTCAGGAAAATGTCAGTTCATTGGCACTGGGCTAAGGTCATTTCTCAAATTTCATATTTCCCATCACCTGCCATTACTCAAACTGTCTTAGATGGTTCTGGCAATGTACCCTGAAGCAACATGAAAATCTCTAAGTACTGTTTTTAGTGCTTCCTGTGTCCTGACAAGTGCTTCCCCTTTACAAAATGAATTTGGAAGATGTCCCAGATTCTGCTTTTGCATTTTAAAGGATCAGGGCTGTATGAGATTGCTGAATGGGATGACCTGGCATATTCCTAGCAAGCTGAATATATGCTCTCCCTTTCCCCTTCTTCTCTCCTGATACTATAAATTATTTTTCAGGCTGATTATTATTGAATATCTCACTTTTAAGATAAACCTGGCATTTGACAGAGTCATTGATTATCTAACGTAAGTTTCAACAGAAGACCAGTGGTAAGCTGTATTTTTTTCATCTTTTCCTTAGAAATATTTGCAGATAATATCCCTATAAATGTAGTTTCTATATTATAACGTATCTGCTAAACAGAAAGAGATATTCTAACGGTGTCAAGCACCTAGGTGACTTAGATGTTTTTCAAGTAATAAATTACCAGATAATTTAAAGCAACTAAGTTTTTCAAAATCACCTATTATTGGCTTTATTAAAATATTTTATTGTAAATTGCATCACATACCTTTTTGTTCCAGCAATAACAATAATACACCCCTTTCTTAAATTACCAAAAGGATATCACTGTAGGAGACACTAAATTTTTTGATACACTATTGCAGAGGTTAGCACTGTGCTGGGCACATAGTAGGTATTTATAGCAGGTAGCACATAGTAGTAGCACATAGTCACCTTGTGCTGCTATAAGAGTAATATGACAAGTGGAAAGTTTTAACAAACAGAAACCTATTTTCTTACATTTTAGAAGGCTAGAAGTCTGAATTCAGAGTACTGGCTCACAGGAAAGGTTTTCTCTCTCTCTGTTGGCCCCTGGAAGAAGGTCTGTGTGGATCAAGAGGGTGTCTTCTCAGCTGTGCCAACAGGCAGGACTCTCAGTCAGCTCTTCAAGTCCTCTTTACCTTCAGCAAGTAAGGTTGTGCCGTCTATGTAATCCATGTTATTGAGTCTTCCTTCAATCCTGATCCACTGTTTCTCGTCATATAGTGTGCCTTTTTAGATTATGGGCTCAGCATACAGACTGAATAGGTATGGTGAAAGAATACAACTCAGACACACACCTTTCCTAACTTTAAACCATGTGGTATTGTCCCTGTTCCAAAGGCTACCTCTTAACTCACATACAGATTCCTTGTGAACACAGTTAGGTGTTCTAGAATCCCCACCCTCCATAGTGTTATTCCTAATTTGTTATGATCCACACAGCTGAATGTCTTTCCCTAGTCAATAAAACAGAGGTTAATGTATATCTAATATTCTCTCCTTTCAGCCAGGATTCACCTGACAAGAGCCATGATATCCCTCGTTCCAGTCCTCTTCTGCATCCAGCTATTTGTGATCACTCTTAAAACAAAGACCACCTAAAACAGATGAGCTGATTATGTATGCTGTTCTACGAGCCCTGAACATCAAAGGCGAAGGTGAGAGACTGGACCGAGTGGCAGGAGCAGGCAATAAGTTTCAGAAGCAGTGAGGAGTGGCCAGACCTGCGACTTAGCAGGAATTAGTACCTCACAAGTGAGATCTGCTAGCACTAACATGGTGAAGCAAGCAATGGCATTTGAAACAAGTTTTCCTCAGGAGAGATTTTGCAGCAGAGAGTTCACTCACGCTTCCAGAATCAGTGAAAAGCAGCACTTGATTATCAAAGGTAAATAATTTGCTTCTAAAAACTCTCCTTTGGGATAAACTGCTTTCCCTTTCTGCCATCCTTCTGCTCTGCACTGGGTCCAAGTTGGCTCCAGAGACTGATGTATCTCCTGGGCTGGAAGTTAGGTCCCTTTTAGTGCCCTGAGCCATTTTTCCAGCCTTGGAGAGGAAACAAAGTCAACAAACAGGGAAAAAGTAATCTGCCTGCTCCCCTAAGCCAGGAACTCAGGGCAGAAACAGTTCCTAGGCATAGGCATAAGCTGTCCACAGATTATGAACATCTTTAAACCCTGCATAGACCTGTGTGGGGCCACGACAACAGCATAGGCCTTCATTACCACAGTACAACAGGTATAAATCTGAACCATAATTTTACGTATCAGCTATATGGTAGAAACATAGGATTCTGAAAAGTGACCAAGCTGTCAATTAAGCAGGGTCCTCAACTACCCACAGCAGGGTGCTGAGGACTGGTATCTCCAACCATGCCACCTAGTCACCCATGACAGAAATCCAAGAATAAGTGGTGCCTCTCAGTCCTTAGAGCCAACAGCACTGGGTACCCATAGTCCGGCTGCCAAACCTGCCCACCCATGCACTCTAGAGAACAGGGACACGCTTTCTTCAGAGGCAGACGGGGTGGCTGTCAGGGCCCTGCCTTGCTTACTGCATGCAGCCAGATAACTGTGCCCTCACCAATCACATCTGCTTTCCTAGGACTGTAGTTGAGAGCCTGAACCACACACATGGTGAGCAATCATGTAGATACATGAAATGAATCCATACGGGGAAAGTAAACCCAATCCTGGGCTCGCATACCTAGTAACAACTCTAACTACCTGGTGATGGGATGTCAGGGTTTCAAAGTCACCAAAGATCAGACTAGCTCATATGACCAACTTATTTGGGCATTTCAAAAGAAAACCAAAAGCTAGTGGTACACAATAAGAAAACATAAAATAAATACAATAACTTATTGATGGCTCAAAGACAATAATCAATACAAAATCACATAGAGAGACAAACTCGGTGACTTCAGAAAGCTACCCCACACAAATGATCAAGAAATCGTTCAGATGCAGAGAACTTCTGGGAGTTACAAGATATAGAATACAAAGGACTAATAGAACTTTTCAAGGGATCAGGAAACAGATCAGGTAAAACACAGAATAAGCCAAGAAAAACATAGATAAAGCAACTGAGGAAATTAAGAAATTTAGAGCACAATGCAATGATAGATTGAACAAGCAGCAGAAGTCCATAGAGAAACAGCAAACAGAAATTCAGAAAATTAATAATAAAATTTCAGAATTAGACAACTCAATAGAAAGTCAAATGAGCAGAACAGAGGCAGTGGAAGTCAGAATTAGGGAGAATGAAGATAAAGCACTTGACACCAACATATTTGAGGAAAAATCATACAATTCTACACATCAAACTAAAAAACAACAAAAACATGAAGTCTCAGCAAACATAAAATCAACAAGGAAAAAATGGAGAGAAAATACATGAAAAATAACACAGATTAAGTTAATCAAATAAATTATCAACAATGCACCAAAAGGCTTATAGACTACAGCACTAAACCTAGTGTCATGGATTGAATTGTGTCCCCCCAAAAATATGTGTAGCCATGAGGCTGGGCCATGATTCCTAATATTTTATGATCATCCTCCATTGTGTGATTTTCCTACGCTGTATGTTAAAGGATTAGGGTGGGACTTTAAATCCCTTTATAGGGTTACTTCCCTGCTCCACAGTAAAGAGTTTCCCTGGAGTATGGCTTGCACTACCCTTAATCCTTTCATCCTAGAAGAGACAAAAAGAAAGGGAAGCAAGCAGAGAATTGAGAACCTTACACCATCAAGAAAGTAGCACCAGAAAAACATGTGCTTCAGACCCAAGGTTCCTGCACCAAGATGCACTCTGGACAAAGACTGATGCAATACCGAACTCTCCTCCAGAGCTGACAGTGGGAAAGCCTTTCTCTGGAGCAGACAACCTGAATTTGGACTTGTAGCCTTCTGCACCGTGTAAGAATAAACTTTCCTTTGTTAAAGCCATCTACTCGTGGTATTTCCATTAGAGCAGCAGTAGCTGACTAAAACAACTATACTCATCAATAGTAGTACTGAATGTAAATGAATTAAATGCATCAATAAAGAGACAGAGATTGGCAGAAACTTAAGAAAATGTAATCCATCCACGTGCTGCCTAAGAATGACGCACTTTAGGGTTAAAGACACAAACAAAAATTTAAAGGATGGAAAAACATGTATCAAGCAAACAATGGTCCGAAAAGAGCAGGAGTGGCAATATTAATTTCTGATAACAGGCTTTAAAGTAAAATCTACCACAATGGATAAAGAAGGGAATTAGATAATGATTAAAGATCAATACACGAGGAGGACAAAACCATGTTAAATATTTATGCATCCAATGATAGGGCTCCTAAGTAAATACAATGAACTATATCTTAATTGAAAACAGAATTAGACAGCTCCACAATAATAGTAGAGGACTTTACCACACTACTTTTGGTGGGAACGACAGAATATCCAGAAGGAAGCTTAATGAAGATACGAAAGATCTAAACACCACACTCAACCAATGTAACCTCCTAGACATAATTTAGAACACTCCACTTAACAGCAGAAAGTATATTTTCTTCTCCAATGCACATGGAACATTTTCCAAAATAGACCACTGAAACCGAAAAACCAAACCCATGGCCAGAGTCAATTCTGACCCTTAGTAAACTTATAGGAAAAAGCAGGAGTGCCCTCTAGAGTTTTTAAGGGGTATCTGAAGGATATGAACTGCTAAACCTTTGGTTAGCAGCCATAGCACCTAAACACTGGGCTACCAGTGTTTCCAGTAGACCAGATATTAGGCCAAAAAAAAAAAAAAAGAAACAAGCCTTAACAAAAAATCGAAGCACTGAACTATTGCAAAGCAACTTTTCCAACCATAAAGCCTTAAAAGTAGAAATCAGCAAACTTGTAAATGCGCATTTGAAGGTCAAAATTAAAAATTACATTTAGAATGGCATGGGATTATTCTTTTTGCTATTGCCACGTTCAGCTTCAAAGCCACATGGCTTCTTATACATTGCATGGACTCTACCTGTCAGAGGCACAAGTGAGGATGCATCCTATCTTTAACTTTCTACAATTGTCTTATTGGCTAAGAGGTTTTTGTTGTTGCTTTTGTCTCTGTTTTTTAAAATATTTAATTGTACTTTAAGTGAAAGTTTGAAATCCAAGTCACTTTGCCATTTAAAACCTCGCACCCACACCTCTGTGTAAGTCTAGATGTTCTCCCCACCCTGTGACAGCACACTCCTACTTTCTACCCAGTACTCCCACATCTACTCAATCAACTCCTGTCTCCGCCCCCTTTCTCATCTCACATCTGGATGAGAGCCTCATCCATATTTAAGCCAGGAGGCACACTCAGAATATTCTATGTCTTTTAGTCCAGTCCAATCTTTCTCTGAAGAGCTGGCTTCAATACTGGTTTCAGCTCTGGACTAACAGACAATCCAGACACCATGCCCTCTGAGGATGATCCAGTCTGTTGGACCATCAAGTCTTGTCTTTCAATAGAATTTTAGTTCCTCACAACCATTTTTCTTCTGCTATTTCAGGGACCCTGTGTCGTGTTCCCAGAAACCCTGGTGGCATAGTGGTTAAGTGTTACATCAGCAAGCCATAGGGTCAGTTCGAATCTGCCGGGCGCTCCTTGGAAATTCTATGGAACAGTTCCACTATGTCCTCCAGTGTTGCTGTAAGTCCGCATTGACTGGAAAGAACTGGTTTTTATTGTTTTGTTTTGTTTTGTTTGTATGTCGTGTTCCCTGTCAGGGAAGTCATTGGCAGTGGCTAGGCACCATCTAGTTTTTCGGTCTCATGCTGCTATAAAGTTTTGGGGTCATAGGGCACTGTCTGTCTCCTGGGCTCATATTTCCCTAAGTCTTTGATGTCCTTCATTCTCTTCTGATCCAGGTGGATTGAGACCAATTGACAACACTTAGATTGCTGCTTGCTGGGTTTTAAGATGCCAGATGCCACACACCAAAATGGTATGCAGAACTTCTTCTTAAAAAAGATTTATTTATTTCAATTTACCTTAATGTCTGCTGAAACCATAGTCCCCAGGCCCTTACCTCTACTACTCTGGCTTCCAAAATGTTAAGTAGTATTTAGGACACCTCTTAGCTTTTGGGAAACCCTGGTGGTGTAGTCATTACGTGCTACATCTGCTAACGAAAAGGTCAGCAGTTTGAATCCATCTGGTGCTCCTTGGAAACCCTATGGGGCAGTTCAACTCTGTCCTGTAGGGTCACTATGAGTCAGACTCAACTCGACAGCAGTGGGTTTAGTTTGGTTTTTGTTTAGCTTTTCATATATTCCAGCTGTGCTAATCTCTCTTCTATCATGTGTTGTCGTTCCATTTACCTAACACAATTCCTAACTACAGTCTAATCTGTGAATATCCCTCTTCCTCCTTTACCAACCCTTGTAACCGTAAAAGATGATTTTCTCAGAGAACCCTAAACAATCCATAAGTAAACTACTGCAACTAATAGAAGAGTTCAGCTAAGGATCAGGATGTAGGATGAACATAAGTAAATTCTTTTATACCAACAGAGACATCAAAGAAGAAATCCCCAAACCAATATCATTTATTATAGCCCCCAAGAAAATAAAATACCTAGGAATAAATCTAACTAGATAAATAAGAGATCTACACAGAGAGGACTACAAGACCTTACTGTAAGAAACCAAAAGAGACTTATATAAATGGAGAAACCTACCTTATTTAAGGATAGGAAGACTTAACATTGTGAAAATGTCTGTTTTACCCAAAGTGATCTACATATACAGTGCAATCCCAATACAAATTTCAGTGTCAATTTTTAGTGAGGTGGAGAAAAAAGTCACCAACTTTCTTTGGAAAAGGAAGAAAATCAAGATAAGTAAAGCATTACTTAAGAAGAGGAACACAGTGGGAGGCCTCACACTACCCAACCTTAGAACCTATTACACTGCCACAGTAGTTGAACCAGCAGGGTACTAGTGCAAAAAGAGACATATAGACCAATGGAAAAGAGTTGAGACCCCAGAGATGCCACCATCCTTTCATGAACAGTTGATACTTGACAAAGGCCCTAATATTATAAATTGGGTTATAAAAATAGTCTCTTTAACAAATGGTGTTGGCAAAATTGAATATCCATCTGCAAAAAAAAAAAAAAATGGAAAAAAGAGCCATATCTTACATCTTTCACAGAAACTAACTCAAAATGGATCAAAGATCTAAATATTAAACCTAAAATGATAAAGATCACACAAGAAAAAAAAAGGGTCAACAATGAAAGTTTTGATACATAGCTTTAACAGACTTCAAAATCTGACAAACAAAGATGATCAACAGAAGAGAAAATAGATGAATGGGAACTACTAAGAATCAAACACTTTTGCTCATCCAAAGACTTTATCAAAAATATTAAAAGACCACCTACAGAATGGGAAAAAAATATTTGGCAACTGCATGTTGGACTGATGTCTGATCTCCATAATCTACAATATACTGCAAAATACCAACAAGAAAAAGGTAAATAACCCCATTAAGCAATGGGAAAAGGGGATGGACAGACACTTCACCAAAGAGGACACTCAAGCAGCCAAAAGACATGAGGAAATGCTCATGATCATAAGCTATTAGAAAAATTGAAATCAAAACTACAATGAGATTCCATCTCATCCCAACAAGGTTGGCCATGATCCAAAAAACACAAAATGACAAATGCTGGAGAAGCTGTGGAGAAATTGGAACTCTCCTACATTGCTGGTGGGATTGCAAAATGGTACAACCCCCTTAGAAAGCCATTTGGTACTTCCTTAAAAAGCTGGAAATACATATACCATTTGATCCTGTAATCCAACTACTTGGAATATATCCTACAGAAACAAAGGCTGTCACAAAAACAGATACATGCACATGAATGTTTACTGCAGCACAGTCCACAATAGCAAAAAAATGGAATCAATCTAGATGGCCATTAACAGATGAACGGGTAAACAAACCATAGTATATGTACGCAATGCAACACTATGCAATGATGAAGAACAGTGTTGATTTTAGGAAGCATCTCAAAACCTGGTTGCAACTGGAAGACACTATGCTGAGTGAAGTCAGTCAGTGACACAAAGACAAACACTGTATGAGACCCCCTGCTATAAGAACTTAAAAACAGATTTATATACAGAAGAAAAGACTCTTTGATGACTACAAGTGTAGGAAGGGAGCGAAAGGGTTGGTCATAGTTTAGACGGTTGATAGAATTTGGCTAGGTGAAAGCAATGACAGCACACAGTAGAAAGTAGATCAACTTAACTGGACTTCACCATAAACTGAAAACTCCCAGAATTTTCCCTATTTTTATTCCAAGATCTTTACTGTTTTAGGTTTTTATTTAGGTGTTTGATCACTTTTGAGTTCATTTTTGTGCATGACATGAGATCTGGGTTTTGTGTGATCTCTTTTTTGCAGCTAGATATGTAGTTACATCAGTACCATTTGTTAAAGAGACTGTTTTATTCTCCAGTTTACAGACTTTGGACCTTTATCAAATAGCTGGTCATAAGTGGGTGAAATTATATCTGGATTCTCAATTCTGTTCTATTGACCTACAAGTCTGTTTTTGTACCAGTACCAGGCTGTTTTGACTAACACGGCAGTGTAATAGCTTCTCAAGTCAGATAGCATGAGGTCTTCTACTTTGTTCTTCTTTGGTAATGCTTTATTCATTCAGGGTTTCTTTCCTTTTCATATGAAGTTGGTGATTTGTTTCTCCATCTCATATAAAACAACATCCATTGGAATTTGTATTGAGAATTCACTGTATCTATATATCTCTTTGGGCAGAGTAGATAATTTCATGATATAAAGTCTTCCTACCCATTCATGAGATAATAGGTCTCTTTTGGTTTCTTTCAGTAGAGTATTGTAATTTTCTTTCTGTAGGTCTTTATGTCTCTGATTAGATTTATTTCTAGGTATTTTATTTTCTTGGGGACAATTGTGAATGGTATTGATTTTGTGATTCCCTCTTTGGTGGTCTCTTTGTTGGTGTAAATGAATCCAACTGATTTATGTGTATTTTGTCTTACATCCTGAAACTTTGTTGAAGTCTTCTATCAATTCCAGTAGTTTGTTTGTTTTTAGGATTCTTTAGGGCTTTCTGTGTACAAGATCTTATTTTCTTCAAACAGAGATTCTTTTACTTCTTCCTTATCAATGTGAATGCCTTTTATTTCTTTATCTTGCTTGATTATTCTGGGTAGAACCTTGAGCACCATGCTGAATGAAAGTGGTGACAATGTCTGGGCAATGTCTGGTTCCTGTGTTCAGGGGGCTTCTTTCAATCTGTCTCAATTCAAAATGATGTTGGCTGTTGGCTTTGTACAGATACCTCTTATTATGTTGAGGAATTTTCCTTATATTCCTATTTTGTTAAGAATTTTTAACATGAATGGGTGTTGGACTTTGTCAAATGCCTTTTCTGGCATCAAGTGATAAAATCAAGTGTTCATTGTCTTTTATTTATGTGGCTTATTACACTGTTTTTCTAATGTTGAACCATCCCTACATCCCTAGTACGAATCCTACTTGGTCATTGTGAATTATTATTTTGATATGTTGTTGAACTTTAGTGACTGGAATTTTGTTGAGGATTTTGCATCTAAATTGATGAGAGATGTTGGTCTGTAATTTTCCTTTTTTTGTGCTTTCTTTACCTTATTTTTGGTATCAGGATTATGCTGGCTTCATAGAACGAGTTTGGGAGTATTCCATCCTTTTCTATGTTCTAAAATAGCTTTAATAATAGTAGTGTTAAGTCTTCTGTAAAAGTTTGGTAGAATTCTCCAGTGAAGCTGTCATGGCCAGAGTTTTTTCTTGGTTAGTATTTTCTTAATGACTTTTTCAGTCTCTTCTTTTGTGCTGTGTTTATATAGAAGTTGTAATTCTTATTGTGTTAATTTTGATAGATGGTATATTTCTAGAAATTTGCCTGTTTCCTCTAGGTTTTCAAATTTATCAGAGTACAATTTTTCATAGTATTTTAGTTGGGTCTGTTGTGACACTACCCATCTCATTTCATATTCGAGTTGTTTGCTTCCTCTCCTCTTTTTATTTTGTCACTTTCGCCAATAGTTTACTGTTTTGTTAATCTTTTTTTTTAAAAAAATAGCTTTTGATCTTATTAACACTTTTGATTGTTTTTCTATTCTCTAATTCATTTAACTCTGCTCTAAGTTTTATGATTTGTTTTCTTCTGGTGCTTTAGGAGTTCTTTTGCTTTTTGCTGCTTGAGTTGTAGGGTTAATTGATTTAGGCCCATCTTTTTAGATGTGTGCACCGATAGTTATAAACGGACCTCTGAGCCCTGCTTTTGCTGTGTCCCACAGGTTCTCGCAGGATGTGTTTTCATTCTCATTTGATTCTATGAATTTCTTTACTTCATCCTTGATTTATTCTATAATCCAGTCATTTTTGAGCAAGGTGTTGTTCAGTTTCCACATGTTTGATTTTTTTCCTTGCTTCTTTTTTTTTATTGTTGTTATTGATTTCTACTTTTATGGATTTATGATCTGAAAAGATGCTTTGTACTATTTCAGTGTGGTCAGTTCTGGAGAATGTTCCATGTGCATTGAAAATAAAGTATACTTGGGTGCTGTTGGGTAGAGTGTTTTGTATACATTCCTGAGGTCAAGTTCATTGATTGTGGCATCTAGATCTTCCATGTCTTTATTGAGCTTTTTTTTTAACAGATGTTCTGCCCTTCACTGAAAGTGGTATGTTAAAATCGCCTACTATTATTGTGGAACTCTCTTTTTCTGTTTTCAATGCACCTAGTGTTTGTTTTATGTATTTTAGAGCCCTGGCATTCAGCATGTGGATATGTAATCTGGTTATGTCTTCCTGCAGTAATAATTCTTTAATCATTACGTAGTATTTTTCCATTTCGAATGTAGTGGATTTTACCTTAAAGTCTATTTTATCAGAGATTAATATTGCCATTTCTGCATTTTTTTAATGTTTTTAGCTTGATACATTTTATTCCATCCTTTGAGTTCTAGTTTGTTGCTGTCTTTGAGCCTAAGGTTTGTCTCTTTTAGGCAGCATACAGATGGGTCATGTTTTTTATTCATTCTGTCACTGCCTTTGTTGATGCATTTAATCCATTTATATTCATTGTGATCATTGATAGGTATGAATTTAGGACTATCATTTTGATGTGTTTTTTATGCATTGTAGACAGTTCTTTGCTCCATTTAATTTTCTGTGCAGAGTGTGTTTTCACCATTTTCAGTGTGATGGGTTTATATTTGCTGAGACTTCATACTTTTCTTGCTTTTTTACTTCAGTGCATAGGATTGATAGTTTATTTTGTGATTACCTTAATATATACTTCTATTTCAGTTTTTAAATTCTTTATTTTGTCTTGACTTCTTTTCCATAGGAAAGATCTATGACATTTTCTTTTAAATCCCTCTATTTTGTTATAATATTTGCATAATAACATCTCTGTTGGCTTATTTGATTTATTTTCATGATTTCCTTGTTTAAGTTGATACCCAGTTGCTCTCTTGTCTGTGCTAGTCTTGGGTAGTTTTACCTGCTGTTACTGTTTTTTCTAATCAAAGGACTTTCTTAGTATTTCTTGTCATTTTGGTTTCCTTTTTGCAAATTCCCTAAATTTCCATTTATTTGGAAATACCCTAATTTCACCATCATATTTGAGGGGCAGTTTTGCTGTATATGTAATTCTTAGATGGTGATTATTTTCCTTCATTTTTATTGTATATGTCCTCCCATTCCCTTGTGCTGAGCAGCCCAAGCTTAGTCTTTCTGTTTGTTTGTTTGTTTGTTTGTTTACCCCTAGCTACTTTTAAAAGTATCTTCTAATCTTTAATTTTGGCAAGTTTGATTTCACTATGTTTTGGTGTCTTTCTTTTGGGGTCTACCTTGTGTGGAGTCCAATGAGCATGTTAGATAGATATCTTCTCGTCTTTCATGATACTGAAGAAAGTTTTCTGTCAACAAATCTGTAACAATCTTCTCTGTATTTTCTTTTTCTCCTCTTGTTCTGGTACTCCAACCATTCATAATATTATTCCTCTTGATAGTTTCCCACATAAGTCTTAGTGTTTCCTAATTCTTTTATCTGATTTTTACTCAAATATACTAATGCCACAAGCTTTATCTTCAATCTCACTAGTTCTAGCGTCTATTACTTCAACTCTGCTGCTTGGGTTTCTGTTGAATTGTGTAATTCTATAATTTTATTATTAATTTTCATAATTTCTATTTTTTCCAGTGTATGCTTTCTTGCAGCCTGTTAAATTTGTCATTATGCTCTACCACATTCTGCCTCATCGCCTTCCTGATCTCTTGAAGAGCTGGAAGTATTACTTTTTTGTGTTCTACCTCTGATAATTCTAGGAAGTTCTCTTCCTCTGGAAAATTTGAATTTTTGTTTTAGAAGCCTTCTGAAGCCATCACAGTCTGCTTCTTTAAGTGTTATGATATTGAATTTTGTCTCAGAGTCATCAGCAACCTGTTGAATTTATTTATTTAATGTTACTATGTCCTAGCTTCTTGTTTTATTTTGTTCTGAAATGTCCGTGTGTGCTAGCTTGGTTATTGGTGCCTTTGAAACTCTAATATCCTGTTACCAGGTCTGTTATCAGACATATGAGCCCAAGAGTCCTTTTACTTCTCTCGTATGAATTCAGCTCAGGTGACCAGATAATCAGTCATGAAGTGTGTAGCACAGCCTCTTGCGTACTCTCCTAGATAGGCAGGGTTAACTGCTGTAGGCTCAGATATGTGGCTGAAGCTTCTGAGAAAATCAGGAGGCTAACAGCCATATGCAAGGAACAGTTTCTGCCGTGAGTTTCTGGCTTGGGGGAGTCAGCAGATATTTTTCTTTCCACCTCTTTGTTAAATTGTTCACTCTCTGAATCTCAGATAATGGCTCAAGTCAGGCTTAAAGAGCTCTACTTTTGGCTTGCTTAATGGTGTCAGAATCCAGAGCCAGGCACAAGGCAGAGGAGAGAGGGGAAATGCTGGGATAAGAAAGACAGATATATCCCAACGGAAAGATTTAGACTCAAGTGTGGTAGGTTACATGCAAAGAATTAACTTTTGATGATCTCATGCTTCTTTTCACTGGTTCTAGGAGTGTAAGTGGATTCTCCAGTCCTTTTCTCCTAATGCAGAGGATGCTGTGTAACCACGATGTTCAGGTCACCATGCTGGCTGCATCCATTGCCTAGTATGTAAGGTCTAGCAAATCCTACTCTCCATTCCCCATTGTTCAGCCTGATTTCTCAACTTTTCCTTTGATGTTCTGGGCTCCTGGCTTGTTATATGTAATCAACTCATTTTTTATTTTGGGTGCTTGCTGTTATAGGGATCAGAGGAAGCTTCTGACTACTCTACTATCTTGACCCTACCTCTGTTGAGAATTTTGAACACCTTACAGGAAAGGATTTTGAGATGGATCTGGAAGAATATGAGGAAAAGCAGCTATCCAATACAGCCCCTATAGTCAAAGGAGATATTATTTGTAAAGTCTGAGATATTTTTGTGGTTTTTTTGTGTGTGTGTGGAAGAAGAAAATGATACTGAAGGGATTGCATGTACTCCATTGTAGTCATATCAGTTTAGACTCAGCAATCCTATAGGACAGAGTTAAACTGCCCAACTAGTTTCCAAGGCTGTAATAGTCACTGAAACAGACTATACAACTTTCTTCTGTGGAGTGGCTGGTAGGTTTGAATCACTAACCTTCGAGACAGCAGCTAAGCACTTAATGTGCTGCTAAGTCTTCTGGGATTACATGTAGGCATGTAGGAGTTTTCAGTGCACTTCATCAAACTGTAATTAGTGAAGTGTTTTTTTGTGAGTTTCTAAGTCAAGTATTATTTTTCAAATTTCTTAGTAATACAAGAAAACAATAAAAATCCACAATTCAAACATATGCCATATAATTTGCTCACATTCTGCAGTCTCCAAATTTAAATTCCAAACCTTACTTTTGGAAACAAAGTGTTGCTAGAGCATTTTGTAAAAACATCTTGATAGAGTAATCAATCCAGGTAGTTTTAAATTCTGAAACATATTCACAGAAGAAAAAAAAGCCTGTGAAATTCAAATGTCAAATTTATAGACTTCACTGACAATAATATAACTAGAATTTTACTAAAATAACCAGAACTTGATTTTTAAAAAATTGGCTTCAAGTAATGTAACACTGAATCATACCTTAACTTTTCTACATGTATAATTTTATAACTAGAATGAAAGTGAATGGTATTTATCTAGCCTTTCTACTTAATTAGTGAGAAAACCAAGACTCCTACTATAATTGGAAGAATCAAGACTAGACTGTAGATCACTTGATTCTTAGCTTAGACGTTTTATTCTCCACCAACCACCGCATTTCTTCTGTTTTTACCAAAGAGCTCAGTTCTCTAGAACATTTTATAATGTAATACTTAAATCCACTGCTGACACTCACTAAAATATCTATTGCTTCCTTGTCATTTATTTCCTTTCCCATAGATTCTCATATATTGTTCACTGTTCCTTTCTTTCTCAAATAAGTTGTCCTCATTGCCACTTTCTACAGAGTAGGTGGCTTTTGTAAATGTTTTATGCTTCTTTATGTTATCAGAATGTAATTATTTTAATTTATAGGCACACGAAAGCTGAACAAAGAACACAGAAGAATGAAGAAGAATTGATGTATCAGAATTAAGGTATCAGTGAAGAATATTGAATATAGCATGGACTGCTGGAAGAATGAAAAACGTTGGGCAAAAATAGAGCCAGAGTGCTCCTTGGGAGTCAGAATGGCAAGACTACTATGCATCACATACTTTGCTTCTAGTCCAGGGCAAGATTCATGACAAGGACCTACCTCTACAACCAACAGAAGAAGACAGCCTTCCCTAGAAATGACACCCTGAATTTGAAGTTCTGGCCTACTAGTCTGTGAGAGAACAAACTTCTATTCATTGAAGCCTTTCACTTGTGTTATGTCTGTCAGCACTAAGTAACTAGATGAAGAACAATCACATCTATCTTAAAAGAAATACAACCAGGTAGTTCCTTGGATGTGAGGACAGTGAGAATCCATCTCATGTATTTTGGACATGGTATCAGGAAGTATCAGTCTCTAGAGAACGACTCATACTTGATAAAGTGAGCCAAGCCAAGTGCCATCGAGTCAGATCCGACTCATCAGCAAAAAAGAGGAAGATCGTCAACAACATGGATTGCCACCGAGACTGACGATGGGCTCCGGAGAAACAATGATGATGAGGATGGTGCAGGACTGGGCAGTGTTACAGTCTGCTCTTCAGGGATGCTACAGTCAGAACCAACTGGCTAACACCCAAAAACTACAACAGATAACTAAGACAATGCTGATGGGATGGATTGACACTGTGACTTCAAAAATGGTCTCAGATGCAGGAATGATTATGAGGATGGCTCACCACCGGGTAGCATTTCCTTCTGTTTGCGTAGGGTGGTGATGAGTTGGAATCAGCTTGATAGCACCTAACAACAGGTTATCAGGGTGAGATAGCTAAACCCCGACCATCCTTATTCCAAGTTAAGGAAAGAAAAGTTCTTGATTGTTACTATTATTAATACAGAAATGCTGTTCTCTAGTATTATATTCTTCCAAAACACACACCTATATGGTGCAACTTGTATCCAAACTTTGGGAATAAATATGCTTATGAAATTATTATACTGTTTAGCAGTATGAAACGGTATTAAAATTATTTAACAATATTCAATCGAAAATCACTTCAGATTTCTATCAAGCAAAAGGAATAAAGAAAAATAAAAGCTACTCTTAATTCACTAGTATCACCTAAGTAGTTTTTTTTAATTTGAAGTTTATAATTTATCCTATGTAAATGAGTTTTAGTGCTAGTTTAGGATTATAACCACGTGAAGATAATACTTAAAAAACAAACAAACAAAAAACCTACCACTGTCAAATCAATCACAATTCACAGCTACCCTGCTCTACTTAAATGTATTAGGGTCAGAACTGTCTGTGAGTACTCATAAAAGTTATCAATTCCTAGAAAAAAATAGCAATACATATGCAAAATTTTGCAGGTAATAAATACATTGGGACACCAAACCCTTTCTAGATAAATAATGCTAACCTTACGTATTTGGCCAAGAGTCCTCAAAGATGGAAACAGGACCTGAAAATGATCCCTCGATCCATCCCATGTGTGCCTATTTTTCTCCTTTAGGCATGTTTCCACCCTTGTAACATTAACAAAATTCCTAAATGCTTAAAGTTCATGACTTGTTATATTTGGACAATTATTCTAAGACAAGAGTCTGGTGGTACAATAATCAAGCATGATCTGGTAAGAGAAAGGTTGAAAGTTCGAACCCATCCAGTAGCTTAGGAGAAAGATCTCTGTAGGATAGAGATCTAGAGATCAGTGCTTGTAATGATATCAGCCTAGGAAATCCTGTGGGGATTTCTGTTACATGAAGTCATTATGAATTGAAAATCAACTTAGTGTCACCAACAACATACTATGAAAGTAGGCTGTATTTTCCCTCCTAAATTGACATGATTTATGATAAATAATTGCTTATATTTCTGTAAAATTTACATTCTCTCTGTTGTTGTTAAGTGTCACTAAGTGGGTTACAACACACAGCAACCCTATGTACAACACCAGGAAACACTACCTGGCCCTGCACCAAGTTCACAGTCATTGCTATGTTTGAGTCTGCTGTTGTAGCCACTATGTCCGTCTCCTTCAGAGTCTTCCTATTTTCTGCTTTACCAAGCCTGATGCCTTCCAATGAATGGTCCCTCCTGAAAGCATGTCCAAACTGCATGAGCAGGAGTCTTACCATCCTCCCTTCTAAGGAGCATTCTCTCTGTACTTCTTCCAAGACAGATTTGTTGCTTCTTCTGGCAGTCCATGGTATATTCAATATTCTTTGCCAACACCGTAATTCTCATTCTATGTAGCATATATTAATTTTTCAACAAAAATCTTTGCTTAGATTTGATTGCATTTTCTAGCAGGTGTAAAATGGGAATGTGGTAATTCTTTTGTGGCTTTTACTAAATGCCTTTGCTCTCTTAAAAAAGATTCTTTAGCAGTATATTTTATCCAAAAAAGATATTCCATAATTAGGTGTTAGTTTTATTTTATTTTTGTTTTAGAGTTTGTCCCCCTAAAATTATTTTTCTTCGTGTTGTGAAAGAATGGCTTCCTTTCACTGAAAAGCAGACAGAAAAATCATATTCTGTAGGATTATATTATTAGAAAAAACTACACTTGAACCATTAAGTATTGTTTAGATGATATTTTGCAATATGTGTCCAGTAAACATTTCTAATATTGTTAAACATTTTAGGTACATTCAAAGAGAGCAACAAAGGGGTTTCGATACTTTCAGAGGAAAGTTTATTTGCAAAGGAAGCTTGGGTTTTACGAGGCTTTCCTGAATTACAGAAATTAAAGACAGGAGGACCCGTTAGGCCATTCAGTTCATTCCCTTAAGAGGGCGTAATTGCTCCCTGAAGAATATGCACTAGGGCTTTTCTGGAAAGGAAACATTAAAACTCAACTGCAATTGAGATAGTAAATTTGTAATTTATGAACAATAAAGGTTTTTCTCCTCAGATATTAATACTACTGTATATTTTAAAGTCTGGCTAAAACATTAATAAAATGATTAGCAAAAGTCAAGGAGGCCATTTGCTAGTGGACTTCCTGATGAAATAAAAATCTTAGGCAATCAGTTCGGAAGGAAATGAAAATGAACCCCTACTTTGTCCTGTGCTGCCCATCTAAAGCTTCTCCTCTTTGTCCTCAAAAATACTATTTCAGTGTTCTACAGTAAATGTGTAATGTTTCCTTATCAGGAAGCATCACATGCAGAAAATTTCTATCAAGTTCTCATGTTCAAGTATAATTTTCAACCAACCCTTTCATAAAGCTATTATTCAAAATGTTAATTCTGATGAATCTAATAGGTAACCTGTGCAAGAACTGAAGTTACTAAGATCACAAAAACAGTTAACCTTAAAAATAGTTTCCCAACCAATTATCATGGCAACTTAAATTTTAAACATAAAATTTCTTTCTTAGAACACTAGTCTTGAGGTGATGATTCCATGGACAAATTTTGGAAAAGATGCATATCCTATTTCTCTCTTAGAGATTCACAGTGTCCAGGAAGTTCTTAAAGACTAAAACTCCCATCATAAACAAATTTAACTTTGTATAAGATAATATTTGACTCAGAAAGTTTTCTATTTTGTGACTATAAATGATCATGGTAAACAATTTTGTAAATGTAGCCTTAAGCTCATTAAGCTTCTTCTTTATATTCATTTTCTAACAGAAAGTATTCAAGAAGAAAGATCTGAAGGGATAGCAAGGTATTAAACAAGTAGTTTGCAAGCATAAATATTTTCTATAAATCTCTTACTTATTGAACTTCTATCTATCCTTAACATTTTCTTTGTGGTTAGTGTGGACATATCCTTGGGGAGTTATTGATGATCTTAGGCAATCTTATTAATAATTAATCAGTTTTTTGCAGGTTCACATTGACTCTGCAATTCCTAACTCCCTTAGGCTAAAATGGTCTCCTAGGGTTTCTCTTTACATGGCTAGTTTCTTGTCTTTCTTCTAGTTTTTAACTATGACTAAACTGAAATTAGTACAGTCAGTCTTTTTCCTAAGTCTGACCTCTGGTTTTCTACCTTCAGATTAGGAAGATCAGGAATCAGAAGGATGAGACAACTAGAAGCAAAACTAGCTCTCTTTATGCACATCTACAAAATCCGTGATGGAGTAGTGGTTAAAAGCAATAGCAGCTAACAGAAGGTAGGCAGCTCAAATCCACCAGGTGCTACTTGAAACTTCTATAGGGCAGTTCTCCCCTGTTCTACAGGGTTGCTAGGAGTTAGAATTGACTGGATAGCACTGGACTTGGTTTCAGTCTTTTTAATAAAACTCTCTGAGTTCCTCATTTAATATAATAATGTCTCTGGGTTTCAATGTCATTATGTGAAAATTAAGACATGAGTAGGAAAAGATTGCTGTTATGATTCCTTATCAATTTCTCTGTCTGATTAAAATTTACATGGGTAAATTTTGGAATACAGATATAAGAAGATAGAAATTCTTGATACTATTTAAAGATGATTTTCACAATAATAATATCACTAATTATGTGATACTGTGAAAATTACTTAATTTTTTGGGCATTACTGCCCTCAACTATGTAAAGAACCTGTGTAGTTCCTATAATCTATGAATTACCCCAGATAATTTAGAAATTGAATTTTACCTGCTTCTGGCCAGTATGAAAAAACAAGGGCTGGATTTGCCTTCCAGGCTAAAACAAACAACAACAATAAAAAGGATAATACATACAAAATGAAACAATAGCTTTTCAAGACACTGTACATTAGGCAGCTAAAGACAGTGACCCCAAGTGACTAGTGTGAGAGTGCCGAACTGTATAATGTTCCAGATTTCTATCTTGACAGATCTTCTTGGCTGTAGCACAAGAAGGAAAAACAAAATTAGAGTCAGGAGGAAACTTCCTGAGTTAAGGAAACAGAGCTGGCATACTGGGGAGATCAAGAGAGCAAGAGTTTTTAGGACAAGTGCTGGAGAGGAAAGAATCATAGAGGAGGAGAAACTCAGCGATATACAGAGGACCATTCTTAAGTATTCATCAGAGTACTGATCAGCCCATGGATGTGAGGAAACTACCCAAGGGTAAGAGGGATTCTAACAAACAATCATAGGTGAGAATCACCTGAAATGATTAGACAGAATACTACCCAGTGTTCACACAGGGCTTGGGACAGGAGCTATTTCTATCAGTTTGGAAAAAGTCACAAGAGTTATAATTAATAAACTAACAAAGAAAATAAAATGGTATCTTAAAAATACTCAATGAAGCCAGAAAAAGGGGGTAAAGTGGATAAGAGGAAATAGAATTTATGAAAATTTAATAGGAAGACAATAGATGTGAACCTAACTATATTAATAATTTTGTTAAATGTAAATGGTTAAATGATTGCAGGTAAGATATTATTAGGTTGGATTTAAAAAAAACAGTAAGACACTTCTTCTTATTTATAAGTTAAAAAAAAAGATTGGAAAAAAATTTCATTTGTGCCCACAATGATGCTGAAGTGGCTATATTAGCACAGGACAAAGACGATTTTAGAGCAAAAGAATACAAGGAGGTATTAAGATGGTCATTTCATAATGATAATAGAATTAATCTATGACGATGCTAAATGATTATGTACCTAGTAAGAGAGGTTCCAAATATGTGAAACAAAAACTAATACAACTGCAAGAGGTGCAGCTTTCATTGTGGGTAGGAATTCACTTGACAGCAATAGGTCTGGTTTGGCTTGGCTTTGGTATCTCAATAATAGTAAGTCCTGGTAGTTCAGTGGCTAAAAAGCTTGGCTGCTAACTGAAAAGTTGGCAGTTTGAACCCACCAGCTACACTGAGGGAGAAAGATCTGGTGTTGTGTTTCTGTAAAGATCACAGTCTTGGAAATCCTATGGGGAATTTCTAGTCATCCTATAGGGTTGTTATGGGTCACAACTGTCTTGCTGGCAGTGGGTTTGATTTTGGTATCTCAGTTACTGACAGAACAAGTAGCCAGACAAGTAGCATTAACAACATTATCGACATTAACACCCAATTTAATGTAACCAATATTTATAAAACATTCCAATCAACAATAGAATGCACATGTTTTCCCCAAATACACCTGGAATACTTAATAAGAAATTAAACTTGAAACAATTCAGTTTTAGATTCCATTTATCATTAAGATATTTTAATCTTCACTTTAAAATTTAGCAGTAATTCTAAATTTATAAGCATTTATTCTGCTTTACTCATTGTATAAATGAACGCTTTTAAATTACATTTTCTTTGGGATTTTACAAGGTAGTATCTATAAAATTTGGAAATATGCCTAATTGTAGAGATACAGTTGGTATTTCAAATATGTATCTGGCCAAAAGGAAAATGTTTCATGCCATATTAAAACTTAAGTCAAAGCAGCAATGAATATAGAATGTTATCACCCAGTAAACTCAGTCAGTAGGTTGGCAGAATTCTTAATTTTAACAAACATCAAAAGTACTAATAACTTGAAGAGTTGGAAGTACTGTAAAAAGATGCAATATTCACAAAGTTCCTTAATTTATTAGCTTTAATCAATTATTTTGGTATTTAAAAAAACTGCTTAGAATATCTCTCTACATTTTTCTGTCAGATACTGACTGCTGTTTTCAAAAGGCAGTAGTTCAAGATTTAATAGCACCTTCTTATCTGCTCCAAAGGTTAAACAGGGAGGAAAAAAAAAAATTGGCAATAGCTTGAAAGAAACAAAGGGAGCAGGGGAGTGAACAAATTTAAGATCAGCCTGGTTTTCATGTCACAAATCAACTTGAAAGCAAGCTTTGTATCTGTATTGCTCAGAGTCAGTCTCCTTTGGTAAAATTTGCCTAAACTGTCCAGGTCAGCCTAGAGCTGGGGGATGCTGTGTTCCTGTCTTCCTCCCCTCCTCCATTTAAAAAATCATCACTTTTTTTTTTTTCATGGAGTGTTTATGTATATATAGAAACAGCACACAGTTTGAGATTTACAGAAAGATTTGTGTTATGTTACAGAGCTAAACCAACATTAATATCATCCATCACATAACTTCTATACCCTTAATATATTCTGCTCACTGTATCAGTCCTCACCCAAGCACTATAATGTGGTATATCCCTATTTAAAGACAAGCACACTGAGTCACACAGAAACTTGCAGTGTCAGCTCAGAGACTAGGAAGTAGCACAGTCATTTTTTCAACCTGTATCTCCAGATTAAAAAGAAATCTAATTTTTTTTTGCAAGTTGACATCTTTAGCCTCTCATCTTTTGGAGGGTAGTACAATGCTGTCTCCCACACTTAGTTCCACTCTAAATGGGCTTTGAGACCACCAGCCCCACATTAAATTCTGTATCTGCTGATCACTAGTTACTTGATGTGAGCCTTAGGGGCTTCACTGGAAAAGTAGGAATCATAAAAAATATACAAATAAGCTAACACGCCAGCAAGTATTTATCAGAATACTTGGATCACAGATTACTGCAAATATCAGTTCTTATATTAGTATGTAGACTTTCTTATTCCATGATTTTGGAATTTTTGACAGTAATAAGGAAAACACTAAAAGTAGATGTGAGACATCATTTCGAAATGTCTACATATGGTAATGAACATGAATACCTACAAAAAAGGTATTAAACATGAAGGTAATTCAGAGCCCTACTTCACAAAGCATATCACACAGTTACATGTTATTTGTAAATGAATGAGCCTTAAGAATACTTTGTACTGTCTGCTTTGGGGTTATAGTCGGAGTTTTAGCACAATTACATGGATAAAGTGTAGACAATTATTTTAGTTTAGTTATCTTTGTATCTTTATGAGATGGTTAGGCGGCTTATCAATTTTAATTTATCAAACTTCATTTAGAGATGTCTTGTGATTATATGGAAACCCTAGTGGCATAGGGCTAAGTGTTACAGCTACTAACCAAAAGGTCAGCAGTTTGAATCCACCAAGAGCTCCTTGGAAACTCTATGGGGCAGTTCTACTCTGTCTACAGGGTCACTGTGGGTCAGAATCAGCTTGCCAGTGGTGGGTTTGGTTTTGGTTTTGATTACGTACTAAGAATAGAAACAATACTTTCATTTTTCTTCATCCACTTTCCAAAGAGGGGTGTTAGCTAATTATCAAGAAAAGAGTATGGTGTATATCATAAATGTCTGAGGCTCTAATACCTGAGCTTCTTTCCTATTTGTATTGGCAATTCTGATTTCTTTCTGTCAATAAATTTACCATCAACTTATTATGAAAATTAATGAAGATGATCTTCCAAAATAAATGCTTTCCTTAAATAGATGCCTTTAAAATATTAATAAATAACTTTTATTTAAAATATTCATAACAAATTTATCACATGCAAAAATGTACTATAAACTGTAGATATTGATCATTAGTAACGTATAGATTATCCAGTGTCAGGCATTAAATCTAGAGTACCTTAAAATAGCCCTAGTTGCTGAGGTTGTATTGTGTGTTCACTAAGCTACAGGCGTATTAAACATCTTTCAATTCAGCAATATCTGACTCTGGTTCTTTTTGCAATTAATAAGCAACTTGTAATCACTATCACCCTTCCAGAGCATTACAAGGATAAGATGTTATTAGTTTTGGTCAGCTGACGCTGGGTTTCAATGGGTTAACTAGGACCATTGCTTCTGAGACTGTTCATATCCTCAGACTTCACAGCCCTGGCAGAGGCTGGATCTGTAATAAGTCTCACGTTACATGCGGATTAGATTTGTAGAAATCCTGTAACTCAATAGGTACCTGCCTATTCTCTCCTGGCGTCAGCCTGCCTGCACTGCTTTGCTCTGTAGACATACCTGGCATTCCACCCATGCCTCCTCACTTACTAAGTGAACTCGAGTCTGCCTACCAAAACATTGGGGTATTGTTGTGAAGGAGAAAACCCTCTGACAGGGAAGCAAAGTGTGAAGTCGGGTTTACAATGCCTTGTTACCTTTCTGTGCACATGCTACTCTGTCTAACTTCCTTAGATGCTACAGAAGGCTGCAGAACAGATATTTCAAAGTATTTGTAGGTAGAACGCAATTACACTCCTAAAGAAAGCTGGCGTTCTGGCACTTTCCTCCTCCGTGCCTCCTCCAGCCCCACCTCCGTGACCACCAGACTTCTCGCCCCCTCACCCCCTCTTCTCTGATTCCCCTCTCAAAATTGTACCTGCACAAACGTGTTTACACTGGAAGGTGGGAAAACAAAGCCAGGCACAACAAAAAACAGGCTTGGCACCGAATCCCAGAACAGTCAGCGGACTGATTTCTGGGAGCCAGGCCAAAAGCGATAAGCACTGCTATTTTAACACGTTTATCTCTAGTTCTCAGCACAAATCATTCATTAAATAATTAGCATGTTACCTTGTTAAGAATCTTTAAAACTAAGGTAAGATTTTCATTCACAAAGCACATCAGATTGTTTAGCATCTTTTTCTAATTAAGCATTAATCCCTCCCAGGAAGAATGAGTCACTCAAGCAAGTGAACTTTCAAAGATAAGGGATTTCTCGTTTTGTAAACTGCAATTAACAGCTTTTAACAGACAGCTTTGCTACGGTTTTCCCAGCAGTTGAAATGATTCTGATGATTTTTTTTTTCCTTGCTCCTTATGCAGCTAACATACTCAGGAAATAGAGACATTTATGACAAATGTGCAGATGAGATGAATAGCAAGAAACCCAAAACAACAAACAAAACGAATCAAAAATTCTTGAATTGTATTGCATTCCCATCCCATATCCTTCTTGCAAGAGATTTTTCTGCTGTGTCACATAGTCCCCTCTGTGGCATTCTATGTCACAATTTGGATGCAGTTTGCCTTTCTTTCACAGATGCAAAACTTAGCCTGGCAGTCACTCTGTGACATATGCCCTAATTATAAATTCAGTCTTTAAATACAAAAGTTCATTTTTGTCTTTGTACTTAGAAGAAGTTTTGGAGAAGTCATAAAGTCCTATGGTTTTGTATCATTCAATACTTCCAATTTTTAGCAGCAAAATCAAAGTTTAAATCTTCATCCTTGCATGTATATACACGAATTAAAGACACTCGCTCTCTCGGATGCTGCTGGTTGTTTCAGAGAAGTAGACAGCCTTGTTCTAAATGGGTTCTTACACCGATATTTATGTTATGGGAGAAAACCATATATTGTTCCTTTCCTGAAAGTTCTCAGACGTCATCATTTTTAACTGCTAACATATAGGTAAGGAGGTCTGGTGACGCTGTGGTTAAGTACTCAGCTTTGTCACTAAAAGGTTGATCTGAAGCAGTTTTACTCTGTCCTGTAGAGCTGCTGTAAGTCAGAGGCAACTCATCAGCAGTATGTTTCAGGATTTTTTTCGTAATGGCACAGAAGAAAGGCTTGGAGATCTGTTTCCATAAGGATTGGAATGACGTGATTTCAGCTGGTCATCTGAAAACAAATGGGAGGAGGGCAGACTTTCTCTGTTCAAAAAGGGGAAACATAACGATTTTCCATACACACTGAGCATTTTGTTATCACCTGTGAGTCAGCTTCGTGAGGTCTTAGACTGAAAGGGAGCTTAAGGCAATCGAATCGGAGTCCCTCACTTGACAGAAAATTAAACTGAAGCTCCAGAGGCTAAGTGACTTATCCAAGGTTCCTTGCTAATTCATGGCAAAATCAGTTCTGCTGTTTTCACACACCGTGATGTCTGGGAAAATGACTGTCTCTGCTTGAGAGAAAGCATTGCTTTCTCAGTTAATTACGACCCATTTTCAGTGAGTCAACTTCAACTCATATCGTTCCTATAGGACAAAGCAAAACTGCCCCTTCAGGTTTCCAAGGAGCACCCGATGGATTCATACTGCCAACTTTCTGGTTAGCAGCTGTCATGGATTGAATTCTGTCCCCTCAAAATACGTGCAGCCATGTGGCTGGGCCATGATTCCCAGTATCTTATGTTTGTCCCCAGCTTGACGGCACTTGGCTTTTGGCTATGTTAAAGTAGGATGGGACTGTAAATCCCTTCTAGGATCACCTCCCTGCTCCACTGTAAAGGGAATTTCCCTGGAGTATGGTTTGCACCACCCTTAATCCTTTCCTCCTACAAGAGATAAAAGGAAAGGGAAACAAGTGGAGAACTGGGAACCTCACACCATCAAGAAAGTAGCACCGGGAGAAGAGCGTGTTCTACACACTTGAGGTTCCTGCACCAAGATGCTCCCTGGACAAAGATTGATGTAATACCGGACTTTCCTCCAGAGCCGACAAGGGGGAAAGACTTCCCCTGGAGTGGACATCCTAAATTTGGACTTGTAGCCTACTGAACGATGTAAGAATAAACTTTCCTTTGTTAAAGCCATCCACTCTGTGGTATTTCTGTTAGAGCAGCCCTAGCTGACTGAAACAGCAAGCTCAGCTCTTAACCACTATACCACCAGGGTCTCCCAGTTAATTACAGGGAACAAATATCAGTGGTCACAGGCTTTCCTTTTGTGGGTATCATCATTAAAGGACTTCAGGTGTAATTCAAAGAGAAAGAGAGAATGCTGATCTGTAAACAGAGTTCCCTTTTAAAATGGCCTTTGCATAAATAGACCAAAAATGAACCGATCAACAGCAAACCCTATCTTAAAAAGCTGAGCATGGTTGGATTACAGGTTAATTTTGTCAGCAGCAAAAGGAACAGATCATTTTGTATTTAAGCTTCATGATCATAGCAATTAGTCACATGCTTCCAGAATGTTTCAGTGTAGAAAACGCTGGTGCATATTTTGAGAAATTACCTATATATTGAAGAATAAAATTTAATGTAATTTCTTTCTTCATTGTGGAAATAGGATAAACACATTAAAAACCACACAAATGCAACCTGAACCAGAAATGCAAATGGATACAATATTAGAATTGATTTAATGATATTTAGCATTGTGTACATAAAGCTGATGCTTTGCAAGTTGTTACACTTTACCAAGCTTTCGTGTTTTTTTCTGCCATTGTTTAAAAACCACATTGAGAAAACAGAAAATTCAACATACACATATAACTATATTTAACTAGACATACCAAACTCCTGAAAGGGAGAAAAACTGTGGTAGCTGTTCTTTATTTATTCAGCTAATATTTACTGAGAGCCTATTATTGTGCTATGTGTTCCAGAGGGAACCTAAAGAGTATGAGATATGATAAATTTTCTCTGAGTTTACAGTCTATTTTTGACATGTGGAAAATTTTACCATTACTTTGTAAATGTACCATTTGATAAAAAATACTAAAATAAGAGTAAGTTATATTAGGTACTTACAGCAAAGAGAGACAGGGTGTCTTTCACTGAGGAGATTCTTACTAAGAAAGTGATCATTAAAACAAGTCTGAAAAGTTAGATCAGACTGGGTGTTAGTTTTGCTTTTTTACCCAGAGGTTTCAAGATGGCATATGTATCCAAGTTACTAAAGAGATATTTCTATAAATTAACGCATAGCTTTGTATGCATGGTTCTGTGGCTGGACTATGCCTATAATAAGTCCTGTTGCCATCAAGTTGATTTCAACTCACAGTACCCCTGTAGGACAGGATAGAACTACCCATAGAGTTTTCAAGGAGTATGTGGTAGACTTGAACTGCCCACCTTTTAGTCAGTAATTATAGCTCTTAGCCACTACGCCACCAAGGTTTGCTAATAATATGTGACTATTAACCCACCTGTCAGTAATCTACAGTTTCTTAATTACTCAAATCCTCTAAGTTCAGCTTAAGTCTCAAGTTCATCATGAATTCATCCCGAACTTCATCAGTTATATTTATTTCTTTTCCTGATCACTCCTACTACTTAGTGCATAAATGAATTGTTACACAGGAAAGTATCCAAAATATCCTGAAAAGAGAATTTATCATTTCCTCAGGTAGGTTTTTCTAAGCATCACATAAAATCTTTGGAGACAAGATAGAGAAGTGTGAAGAGGATGATACTACAGAAAAATAGATTTATAAATAAATGATCCATAACATGAAGATGGACAGATTGGTATCATCTTGAGGAATGATTTCCCTTCTACCTACTTATCATTTACTAAATGTAAGTATCTTGCCCGTCTGATTTTTTGATGATTAGTCAGGTGTTAGGGATGGGTAGTAAGTATATGAGGAAATACAATAAGAAAGCTAAGTGATTTTCTATGTTACATGCGTATTATCTAATCGGCTTCAACTCGACGGCACTTGGCTGGCATGTATGTGTTTTGATGTAAAACAAGGACCATGGAATGTAGTAAAGAAATATGTAAATTTGAATACAAATCCCTTTACATGTGTGTGAATATGTTATGTATAGTAAGACACTGTGACGGTTGCTTTTGCCACTATGGTGTTATATAAAATATTGTAAAGAAAGACTTAAATTCTTGAGGTTTATTTGATATATAGAAATACAGATATACAGATATCCAGAAACTGAGAAGTCACAGTAACTCTGCACCAGCTAGTTCAGTTGAAGATATGTGTTCCACACTTTAAAAGAGACATGTATGGATAAATGGGAGTATGTTTATAGATGAAGAACCAGGAGGAGACCACTCATAACCCAGCCATTAAGGAAGAGGTGAAGAAACTGGGCATATTTAGCCTTAAAAGACTAAAATTTGAGTAGTCAATCCCCCTTTCCAAAAAAAAAAAAACTGCCTACTGACATCAAATTGATTCCAACTCATAGTGACTTTATAGGACTGCCCCATAGGGCTTCAGAGGATTAGTTGGTGGATTCAAAGTGCTGAACTTCTGGTTAGCAGCCAAATTCTTAAACTTTGGGAGAAGAATCTAAGAACTTTCCTCAATATTTGAACTACTCTCTTGAAGAAAAGCATTAGACAGATATTTCCTGCATGATCTTGAAAGATGGAATTTATATTCAAGAGAAATTTTGTCAATTTAAGAAAGAAATTAAAAACCAAAATAAAACAATTAGAGCACTGAGCAACTGTACGAAGTTCTCCACAGTGGGGGGACAGCATTTACGACAATCTAGTAAAAATGCTGTATTGAGAATTCTATCACTGCTGCCTGTATGGAGTTTTATAGGCCAGAAGTTACGGCTCAGTCTTGAGTTTTTATGATTCTACAATGCATAACACTGGTACCACATTCTTCTTCATGTAATCCAGCTTCTCAGATTATATTCTCAGCATAAATATTGAAAAAATACGATAAAAGAATATTAACACTGACATATATCCTTCCTGATTTTAAACCATACAGTATCCCTTTGTTTTGGTCAAATTGTGTCCTCAGAAACACAATTAAGGGTTCTAAAATTCCCATTCTTTACAGTGTTATTCATAATTAGTCATGATTCACACAATCGAATGCCTTTGCACATTCAATAAAACACAGAAAATATCTTTCTGATATTATGTGTTTTCATTCATAATCCATCTGACATCAACAATGATATCCCTTGTACTACATCCTCTTCTGGAGCTTCTGGCAGTTCCTTCTCAGTGAACATAAAAACAGGATTGCAGAAAGATTCATTAACAATCTTTGATATGTAGAAGACACAAATCTTAATTGAAGAAAATGAAGAGGACTTGAAATGCTTTCTGCTGAAGATCGAAGACCACAGTTTTCAGTATGGATTCTTTCTGACATAAAGAAAACACAAATCCTCACAACTGAACAGGAAGCAACATCATGATAAATAGAGAAAATATTGAAGTTGTCAAGGATTTCACTTGACTTGGATCAACTGTCAATGCCCATGGAAGCAGTCATCAAGAAATCAAAGCTTGAAATGGACATCTGCTGCAAAGACATCTTTCTAGTTTTGAAAATCACAGACATCACTCTGAGGACTGAAGTTCACCTGATCCAACTTTTGGTATTTTCAATTGCTTTATATGTATGCCAAAGCAGGAAAATAATAAGGAAGACTGGAGAAAAACTGATGCCTTTGAGTGACAGTGTTGGTGAAGAATATGGACTATACCACAGACTGCCAGAAAAATGAACAAGTTTGTTTTGGAAGAAGCATTTCTGGAATGCTCCTTAGAAGCAAGGATGGTGAGACTTCTCATGTACTTTAGATACACAACCAGGAAGGTCCATATCCGGCAGAACCACATCATGGTTGGTAAAGTAGATGGCCAGCAAAAAAGAGGAAGACTGTTAGTGAGATGGACTGGCACATTGGCTGCAACAATGTGCTCAAGCTTAATAATAATTATGAGGTTGGCACAAGACCAAGCACTGTTTCATTCTGTTGTATGTAGGGTATCTCTGAGTCAGAGCTGACTCAATGGCACCTAACAACAACATAGCACTGAGCCATTGATCATAATAAATTATACATCACTTTGTTCTTTAGTTCAAGTTCTATTTCCATAACAATATTGACTCTCTACATTTTGTCATGTTCTAATTTTTGTTATGCTTGTGGCACATAGTAGGGTATTTTAAATACAGCAGACATATACACAATATTCACACTCTACAATATTCTCTCTCTGTATGACTTACTGACTAGGCTATTGAACTAAGGGAAAACTGAATAGCGGGGAAAAAAACTGGCAAGACTCAGGTACATGATGACGACCTTTGGGCACAAAAGGCTCTATCCTAGGAAACTTTCATATTCTATATGCCAAGATGCTAAATATGCTGGCAACACCCACCACTCATCTGTCAGTTTGTTAAACTGTCATGATTTTCATGTTGCTGTGATGATAGAAGCTATGCCTCAGGTACTTGGAATACCAGCAGGGTCATCCATGGTATACAAATTTCAACAGAGTTTCCAAGCTAGACAGACTAGAAGAGAGGACATAGCAGGTTACTTCTGAAAAAACTGGTCAGTAAAATTCTTACAAATAGAATCAGAACACTGTCTGACCTAGTGTCAAAAGATGAGCCCCTCAAGTTGGAAGACACTCAAAGACCACTTGGGAAGATCTGCCTCCTCAAAGTAAAGTCAATCCTAGTGATGTGAGTGGAGTATAGCTTTTAGCACCTTCATTTGCTGAAGTGGCATAATCCAACATGAGAAGAAGCAGCTGCAAACATTCGCTAAAAAACAATGTGGAATTCACAAAATATGGATCTAGGAAAATTGAAAGTCATCAAAAATGAAATGGAAAGCTTAAAGATTGATAGATGCTCTAGGCATTAGTGAGCTGAAATGGACTGGTATTGACAATTTTGAACTGGACAGTCACATAGTCTACTACGCCAGGAATGACAAATTGAAGAGGATGTGATATTCATCTTCAAAAAGAATGTTTCAAGTTTGAAGTTCAATACTGTCAGTGATAGGATAATATCCATATGCCTACAAGGAAGACCACTTAATAAGCCTATTATTCATATTTATGCACCAACCACTAAAGCCAATGATGGAAAAACTGAAGATTTTTACCAAATTTTGCAGTCTGAAATTGATTAAACATGCAATCCAGTTTCATTGATAATTACTGGTGATTGAAGTGAGAAAACTGAGAATGAAGAAGAAGGATTAGATACTGGAAAACAAATAGCCTTGGTGATAGAAAGGATACCAGAGATTACATGATAGAATTTTTCGATGGCACTTGGCTTGGCTAGTGACCTATTGGAAATACCTTCTTATCAACAACATGAAAGGTGACTCTACAGTGGACACCATCTGACAGAACTCACTAGCATCAAATCTAGTACAACTGTGAAAAGAGACAATGGAGAAACTATAATATCAGTTAGAATAGAGACTGAGTGTGAAACATATCATCAATTGCACACATGCAAGTTCAAGCTGAAGATGAAGAAAATTAAATTCAAGAGAGCCGAAGTAGAACTTTGGGTATATCCCATGTGAATCCAGAGATCATCTCAAGAATAGATTTGATGCGTTGAACACGAATGAACAAAACCCAGATGTGCTGTGAGATAACATCAAGGACATTACATATAAAGACAATAAAAGGTCATTAAAAATATAGGAAGGAAAGAAAAGACCATAATGGATATCAGAAGACACTCTGAAATTTGCTCTTAAATATGAAGTAGCTAAAGCAAAAAGAAGTGATTACTTAAAAGAGTTGAACAGAACTTCAAAGGGCTGCTGAAGAAGACAAAGAAAAATATAACGACATGTACAAAGACTTGGCATTAGAAAAGGGAAGAACATACTCTTCATCTGTCAAGCTGAAAGAACTGATGAGAAAAATCCAAGCCTTAGTTGCAATATTGAAGGTTTCTATGAGTAAAATATTGAACACACTGAAAACCTCAAAAGCATATGGAAAGAACACACAGATCCTCTGTAGCAAAAAATAATTGGTCAGCGTTCTGTTTCAGGAAGTAGCATATAATCAAGAACTGATGGTACTGCAGAAAAGATCCAAGGTAAACTGAAGGCTTTGGTGAAAAACAAAATTTCAGGAATCAACAGAATACCAATTTAGATGTTTCAGCAAACAGATGCAAAGCTGGAAATACTCATTTACCCAAGAAATTTGGAAGACACCTAGCTGGCCAGCCAACTCAAAGTGATCCATGTTTGTGATTCAACAGAATGCAGATATTACCACTGTCATTAATTTCATACAAGTAAAATTGTGCTGGAGATAACTGAACACGGGTTACAGCACTATGTCAGCAGGGAACTGCCAGAAATTCAAGCTGGATTCAGAAGAGGATATGGAATTATAAGTATCATTGCTGATGTCAAGATGAATCTTGGCTGAAAGCAGAGAATAGCAGAAAGATGGTGTCTTAGTTTTCTATTGCTCCTATAACAGAAATAGTATAACAGAAGGACTTTAATGAACAGAAAATTGTCTTCTCGCTTTTTAGAAGGCTAGAAGTAGAAATTCAGTGCACTGGCTCCACGGGACATCTCTGTTTCTCTGGTTGCTTTGGAGGAAGGTACTTGTCATCATTCTTCCTCTGGTCTAGGAATTTTTCAGTGCAGGGACCCCAGGTCCAAAGAAACTCTCAACTTCCAGTGCTTCTTTCTACTTGGAATAAGGGCTGTCTCCTGTCTGCTTGATTCTCTCTTTTACATTGGAAAGAAATTCGGTCAACATACAACCTAATCTTGTGGATTGAGTCCTGCCTCATTAACATAAAAAGACCAATCTAAACCAATTGCTGTTGAGTCAGTTCCAACTCATACGACCTTCTAGGATAGCGTAGAACTACCCCATCAAGTTTTCTAGGATCTTCTGGTAGATTTGAACTGCTGACGTTTTTGGTAAGCAGTTGTAGAGCTTAACTTCACCATCAGGTTTCCCGTCACTAACATAATTGTCTCCAATTCTGTCACTAACATCATAGAGGTAGGACTTATAGCACATACAATAATCACATCAGATTACAAGATGGTAGACAACTACATAATGCTGGGAATCATGGCCTAGCCAAGTTGAGAGAACATAATCCAATTCATAATAGATATTTACCTGTGTTTCATTCACAAAGACCTTCAATAACAAGGATCATAACAAATTATGGTTAACATTGTGAAAAATGGGATTTCCAGAGCACTTAATTATGTTCATGAGAAGCCTGGACATAGACCAAAATGCAGTCTTTCAGAAAGAACAACGTGTACTGCGTGGTTTAAAATCTGGAAAGGTATGCATCAGGATTGTATCCTTTCACTATACTTATTCAATCCACATGCTGATCAAATAATTTTAGAAGGTGGTATGTAAGAAGAAGGTTGCATCAGGATTGGAGGAAGCCTCATTAACAACCTACAATGTGTACATGCCTTTCTTGCTGAAAGTGAAGAGGACTTGAAGTACTTACCAATAAAGATAAAAGACAGCAGCCTTCAGTGTGGATTACACTTCAACCTACAGAAAACAAATCCTCGCAACTGAACTAAGAAGTAACATCATAATAAACAGATAAAACACTGAAGTTGTAAAGGATTTCATTTACTCGAATCCACAACGAACGTTTCCAGAAACAGCAATCAAGAAATCAAAGGACCTGTTTCACTGAGCAAATCTACTGCAAAAATCCTCTTTAAACTGTTTTAGAAAAAAAGCAAGGAAGTCACTTTGAGGACTAAAGTGCACCTGACCCAAGCCATTGTATTTTCAGTCACCTAAAATGAATGTGAAAACTGGACAATGAATAACAAAAACCAAAGCAGAATTGATGGCTTTGAATTATGGAATTCAGAAAAGTATGGCGTATACAATGTACTGCCACAGGAATGACTGCATCTGTCTCAGAAGAAGTACAGGCACAATGCTATTTAGCAGCAAGGATGGCAAGACTTTGTCTCAAGTACTGTGAATATGTTATCAGGAGGGACAAGTCACTGAAGATAGCATTCTTGGTAAAGTAGAGAGACAGCAAAAAGGAGAACCTCAAGGTGATGGATTTAAGGTGGCTGGAACAATGGGCTCAAACATCAAACCATTTTACAGTGTAATCAGTGAGGAAGTTAATGAACTGTATACAAGTTAATTTAAATATGGATTAATATTATAATATTTAATTCATGAAGGGTTTCAAAGGAGAGCTAACCTTAATATATATTTCATTAAAGGGAATCTTGTTATTTATGTATTTATAAGTAGTTTACTAACTATCACTTCAAGTTTCTGAAACTTACAAAAATAAGTGCCAACTACTTATTCATTCCATAAATGAAGAATAAACTTCCAAGTGGATACATTGCCATTAAAGCTTTTACCTCTTGAGACTGTACCTTGACTTCAACAAAGCTGACATTGTTCAAAGTATGTAGAGACTGCTTTCTTCTTTGGAGTTGGTCTTCAGAGATTTCTACCCGGTGAGGTGGAATCTTGCTCTTCAGACATTGTTAGGCTTTGGTAAACAGCCAAAGGTTTGAGGAAAAGCGACTAAAATGAGCTGCAGTAGGATTTACTTTTTGTGTTCCTTCGAAGGTTCTATGAAAGCCTCACACAAGAGGAATGCTTTGAATTGATAGCAATTTAATTTCTCTAGCTTCCCAGTGTTTTTATTAACATTAAAGCTGGACATACCTATGTTACTGAACCTTAACGTGCATAAATTTTAGTTGCTGCCAACTGTATTACTGAAATTTGACATTTGTTTGGATGGGAAGGTTGGTGGAGTTTTAAAGGTTTATTATTCTCTGCTGGGCAGTGTTTCTGTTGTACACAGAGTTTCTAAGCAGTGGAACTGACTAGACGGCACCGAATCAAAACAACTCTGATATTGCTCTCGTATTTGTTGTCAAACTATTTGGGTTGTGTGTGTCTGTGTGTCTGAGTGTGCCTGTGAATGTGTATGAGAGCATCACAATTTGACTGTTAAACAGTTTCACAGATGTACTTAAAATTCAATACATTTTATGTGGGTGTTATTTTTATTCCAAGCCTGTTATTAGAAAATGATATTAACCTAATAAACCATACTTAGAAAAATACCATGTGATACTGTGAAATACTAATCCAACTAAATTATGAATGTTAATGAAGAGTCCTCTATGACTCCGAGGTTAGGAGAGTCTCTGAGCAAAGGTGAAACCTTAAACACACATACAACTGATTAAAATTTCTTCAGTGAGCAAAGGATTATCTCACACAGAAATATTAATTAGCTGAGGCTCCCAAGGCTGTTTCAAGAATACAGGTGTCAGATACATTTTAGAAAAGAAGGGAAATGGTTTACATGGTCATTCAGTCATTGCTATTTACAGAGAACCTACTTATTAATGCAATAAAGGTTTGCACCATTTAATATTCACCATGGGTAACACTGAAAGTTGCTAATGAGAATGTTCTTTAAAAATCATGAACTAAAATACATACCAGTATAATTCATCTAGCACTTGAAGACTTTGTTTTTGAAATAGAGGACTCCACTCTATGCTTAAAGAGCCCTGACTGTGCAACCATTCGTAGCTACCGACAGAAAGGTTGACAGTCCAGACTGACTCAGAGGATCTGCGGTGGAAACAGCTGCTGATCCGCTCCCACAAAGATTACAGCCTAGAAAACCCCATGAGGCACTTCTCCTCTGTCACATTGGGTCCTAAAAATTGAAAATTTCCCTGATGGCACCTGAAAGCTATAGGTTTAATATCTAACAAGACTCTGCTTCTCAGAATGGTCACATTTTGTTTCCAACACGTTCATGGAGTTAAGTTTTCTGCCTAGTATTCTCTCACTGCAATCGTTTAAAAAAATGTTGTAAATGTAGTGAAAATTTCATCTTTAAAATAATATCACATTAGAAATTTCATAAATGTATATTCTCATATTCTAAAGTCATCACTTGTAATATTGGTGTTTTATATATCTAGTTGCCTTGGAAAAAGTAAAATCAGAATGCTCCTTGAAAGCAACGATGGTGAGACTATGTCTCACATACTTTGGACATGCTATCACTATAGACCAATCACTGGAGAAGGGTACCATGTTTGATAAAGGAGAGGCTCAGCAAAGAAGAGGAAGGCTCTCAACAAGATGGACTGATGCAGTGGCCACAGCAATGGGCACAAGCGTAACAATGATTGTGAGGATGGCACAGGACCAGGTAGTGTTGTGTTCTGTTGTACACAGGGTTGCTTGAGTCAGAGCTGACTTGATGGCACCTAACAACAACAGCTGATACTCTTATAAATACGTTGTTTGAATCACAGGTAAAGACACTTGTGTGCCTTGCTTTTCTCACTAATCTTGATTTATAAAGTATGTATTGTCTTCCCAACCAATAACTGTAATGCCTTTTAAAGTTTCTGTAATGTAGACACAGGATTTAAAAATTATTCCTACCAAACTGACAGTATTAGCGTATCCTAAATTCATACAACATGAGATAGAGCAGCTAACATTTAGTCCCACATTATGTCTTATGAGATTCATACACACTGAATGAATTCTGGAAGATATGAAGCACTATGATTCATTCTGGCTTGGCCACTGTGTAAATCTGAGTACATTGTTTAAACTCTTACTCCCAGTGTCCTCCTCTATAAATGGGGAAATGCCTTCTCAGAGTCATTTCAGAATTAGATAAAAATGACCATATAAAAACACTCAGTGCAGTGTCTCTAGTGTAAGAGAATCTCGATCACTATTGACTGGATCTAGCAGTCAGGTCTCCCATCGGCCCATCACTGTCTCTCCGGCTGTATCATCCCGAGAAGCAGAGAGTCAACACAATGACAAATACATGCCCTACTCTCGACAGCTCCTGTACATCATTTACTGGGCTGTGGATTATCGCGATCAATATTTCATGATTCCTTTATGACTCACATTCTCTCAGAAATAATTTGGTAGCTTTCACTGTGCTGGGTTGCATTTTTTTTCAGTGCTAAAAATGATTGACAAAGAAACGTAAGAGGACTACTCAATGAAGTCTCAACACAAAGTACTCACATTTGAAATGCTAAGATCCCCAAAACGCTGAGCCACATCATTTGCAGACATCAAAGTTGATTCAAAATACATAATTTGCTTCTTACCCCTTAAGAGGACAAAGTTGACATGCATGCTTTTCCCCACGTCGGATACATACATACTTCAATACTTATAGAAAATAAATAACACCATAGGCTTAACTATTCCAAGGAGGGTGGGCATGCGCTTTTTGAGGCCTTCATTATTTTAGGTTGTCTATATGCACGGTAGAAGATAGAATTTATAGAAGGGAGTGAGATCATGATGCATTAATCTTATTCCAAATGTTAATTTATGGGTTTCACAAGATCTACTTTGCTTTAGAGCTTGATGTTTTTTTTTTTTCCCCTCAGAATCTCAATGGCTCAATTTTCATGGCAGTGCCACTCCAAGAAAATTGAGTAGTTATCAGAATGAGAATTTTTGTTCAATGGTGTCCTGAGTATCTAGTAACAAATTTCATCCTGTACCAGAGAACTGCATTTTAAACACACACACATGCACCTAGCTATAATAAACATAGAGTGCAAATGTGACATAGAAACAAAAATCTCTATATTAGCATTCCAAATCCTAATTTCTAAGGAGTGTGTTTTTGTTATCAATCTAGGACTTTGTATAAATGTTGCAAACGTAGATGAGAAAAGAAGTTCCAGCAAATGTATTACATTAATATAGTCTCAGAAAGAGGTTTTGTGATAATACTAAGAACAAACTATAATGAAAGGTGTACTGAACTGGAAGGCTAGTATTCAGAGTTAGAAATGATTGCTGTCACTGTTGTGAAATTAGGGCTTAGTTGCAAGATAATTTGGGCCACTGTTAGGGTTACCAACTCGGTTTGATCTGTACTGCCCTGGTTTTAAAACAGAAAGTTCTGTATCCAGAGAATGCTTTTAGTCCTTGGAAAAACTGAGGCAGTCAGTTGTCATATAAAAGGAGAGAACATTAAGAGATGTGTGTTTGTTTCAGCTTGGGAGAAGGTAAGGAAAGTTGGGAGAGAAAGGAAAATGACTTTGACTCTGATGTACTGCCATACTGGAAACTCTCAGCTTTTGGACTTCCAAAGACTATCAAATTACCCTACAGTAAGTACTTCCCAGGAATGTTCCTGGGCTAAGCTCTATATAACATCTAAAATTCTGGAGCTGGTCTTTCCTGACCCACCCCTGAGCTCCATTCATGTAAAACCACTCTAGGTTTTAGCTTAGCAAAAAAAATAAATATTGCACAATTAAAAAAAAAAATACTAGGACAAATGAAAGAGAGAAAGGGGGAAGGAGGGAGGGGAGAAGGGAGGGGAGGGGGGGAAGAAAAAGAAAAAGAATTTGCCAGCACAGTCCTCTCTGCTTTTGGGATTACACAGTTACACTTTACATTCTATGCTTCATCTACTTTCTTCGCCTATTTTGTTTCAACTAAATCTGACTTCGGTGCGTTTTTGTCTTAGATCTTCCTATAGCTTTGCAGTCAACCTAGGTAAACTTCCCATACTTGCATTCCAGCTGGCCTGATCACATTCTACTTTAGTTTTCCACAACTGAATATGCTGTTTTAATACCTACACACTGGATAAGACCTGCACGACGGTTACTAATTGCTTTATCTGACACTTGCCTTTCTCCTTAGCCAGGAATGTTCTTACCCAGGGTGGAAGCTCTAGCCTCATTCGTATTTTTAGAAAACAAATAGAGATAATGAAAAGGAAGCCATGTAATCATTTTGTGCTTTCTTCAGTGGTGAAATCACCTTTCTTTGGAATGGGTACAAGTACAGATCTTTTCCAGTCAGTTGGCCGGGTAATTGTCTTTCAAATTCCTTGACATAGACAAGCGAGCATTTCCAGCACTGCATTTGTTTGTATTCCGTAAATTCCTGAGGCCTTATTTTTAACCAGTCTCTTCAGTTCAGCTTGGACTTTTACCTGCGGTTCTTAACCACATACTACCTGCTAAAATTAATGAATACCAACCAGATAGGAAAAGGATTATACAGTTACACATGTTACAAGAAGTCTTGCAAGATTCTTGAAACTTGGTCTTTCACGTGTGAGCTCTGGTACTGTTACTCTGTGTTTTCCTCCTGTCTTCTTTTGATGCTTCCTGCATTGTTGAATATTTTCGCACAGAATCTTTGAAAATTGCAACTTCATGCTTGAATTTTTTCTTCAGTTCTTTTAGCTTGGGAAATTCTAAGCGTGTTCTTCCTTCTTGATTTTCTAACACCAGGCCTTGGTAAATGTCATTATAATACATTATTTTGTCTTCTTGAGATGATTTTTGAAATTTTCTGTTCAGCTCTTTGACTTCATTATTTCTTCCATTAGCTTTAGTTACTACTCAAGAACAAGTTTCAGAATCTCTTCTGATACCCATTTTTGTCTTTTCTTCCTTTCCCATCTTTTAAATGATCTCTTTTCTTCTTTGTGTACAATGTCCTTGTCATCATTCCACAAATCTCCTCTTCTTTGGTTATTAGTCTTCAATGTGTCAAATCTATTTTTGAAATAATCTCTAAATTAAGGTGGGATATACTCAACATTCCATTTTGATACTCATGGACTTGATCTAATTTTTGTCAGCTTCAGCTTGACCTCGTGTAGGAACAATTGATGGTCTGTTTCTCAGTTGGTGTCTGGCCTTCTGATTGATGATTACTGAGCTTTTCCAATGTCTCTTTCCACAAATAGAGTCGATTTGATTCCTGTGGTGAGGTCTATGTGAATAATTTTATCTATGTTGTTGAATAAAGGTATTTGCAAAGAAGTCTTTCAAGATTCTTGCAAGTTGATCTTGCATGATTTTGTCATGTGACCTCTGTTATAGTTTCTTCCAATCACCAAGGCCACATTTTCCATCTAGCAGTCTTTCTTCTTTTTCTAACTTTCACAGTCCAATCAGCAGTATTATACATGCTTTTTGACTGCATGTCTCATCAATTTCAGGCTGTAGAAGTTGATAAAATTTTTCAATTTCATCTTTGATCTTAGTGGTTGGTGAATAAATTTGAATAATAGTTGTATTAATAGGCCTTCCTTGTAGATGTGTAGATGTCATCCTGTCACTGACAGTATATTATTTTAGGGTAGACCTTGAAAATTATTTTTAACAGAAATGCAATGCCTTTCTTCTTTGTTATCATTTTCATCTTAATAGATCATACAGTTGATTCAAAATGAACAGTCTACTACCAGTCTGCTTCAGCTCATTAATGTCTACCATAATCACTGTTTATGTGTTCTATTTCATTTTTGATCATTGCTAATTTTCCTGGATTTATACTTCATACCTTCCATGTTCCTGTTATTAATAGATGTTTGTAACTGTTTCTTCTCATTTTGAGTCATATCACATTAGCAAATGAAGAACCGAAAAGCTTGACTTCATTCCTATCATTATAGTCAACTCCAGTTTGAGGAGGCAGCTCTTCCCTGGTGATTTTTGAGTACCTTGCAACTCTATAGACATACATATGTCCACAAATGCTGGTATAAAACTGACAATGCCACAGGCTTAGTTTTTCCAAAGTGAGATGTGCTTTTTGAGGCTGTTCATTTTTTTGCCTGTATGTAGAGAGATCAGGATTTTTAAAGTGGAGTAAGATTATGATACATTAAATTTATACCAAATAATAGTTTATGCATTTCATGATAGTGGGAAAAAAGGTGGGCCTTAAACATTCTGGGCCAAGAGTACTGAGCCTGTATCACTGCAGGCATTAAGGTGCATGACCAAAGATGTGTGAAGTCATTGATTAATATTGATGTTCTTTTGGAGCTATTTGTCTGTTCTTAATTTGTTGTGATTACTTTTTCTCATTCTAAATATATATCCTCTGATTTTGAATACATTTTTATCTTTTTCTTAAGTTCTTGCTGTGTTCCATCAAGTCAATTTAGATTCACACTTACGGACCCTATAGACAGAGTATCCTCCAAATTCTGTTTGTCCTAAAAAATAAATGTTTTATTGGAATTCACTTTAATATCTACAATAGAAACTGCTAGTTATACTAGGAGTTAATCTGATTCTTCAGAAATTAAAAACATGTTTTGGCCTCAGTAATCCAGTAATCATCAGGATTCATCCTCCTTTCACGACGTAAGAAATAGATACGTCTGTAGCTTGAAAAGAAAACCTTTGGTAGCTTCTCAGATATTACTCATTAACTGCTGGTATCTCTGTTACTTCAGAGAGGGCTTTCTTGTGGTCATTAAAAAATGAATAGCTCCACCCATGCTTCCAGCAGTAGTTTAAAGATGATGGTGAAACCAAATGAAAAAAGAAGATAAAAGATGGATTTTAGGTTGTTCCTAACACTATAAGTTTATTAAGTTATAAACCATGAGGTCTGTTCATACTTCCTGTAATCTCTTACTTAACATTTTTTGACAGGTTTAATATAGTGAAATTAGACATGCTGCCACAGCCCTTCTGACAGCTACCTGGTTTCCATGCATAATACCACTGGCTCCTTGCCCAACACAAATATGCTTGAAAAAAAGGCCAGGGAACACATCCAGTGAAATCAAGGAGCATGAAAATAAGAAGTATATTTCAACATGCAAATACTAAAGGCTTCTGAGAAATCTTTCCACATTATTCAGCAGTGATTGGCTTGGAAGGAGGAGGAAATGACTTTTTGCTTGCTAAAAGTATTTAAAGATTTCCAATATAAGGTAAATCACATAAATTAATCTTTAAACTAAAATGACACTGCAGAACTATTCTTTCACTTAATAGCTAGCTAAAGCCCTTGACATAAATTCATGTGATACATTTAAACAATAAAACTAGATCTGTCTCTGTAAGTAAAATTGTGAATAGAATATATGGAAGAAATATATATAGTAATTTTCTTTACATTTACATCAAGATAATTTAATCATTCTGTAAGTTAGACTAGAAAATTTATAGAGCATAATACTCGGGAAGACAGTGGACTTAAACTACTGTCTGCTCTTTCGTTCATAATTTTGATAATATTCGTACCTACAAAACACTGATAAAACTCAAATACCAACACTGCAGCACCACCTTAGAGTTTGTAGACAAAAGTAAGTACAAAAAAATACTAGGAAAAATGTCAGTTTCTTGATAGCCTATGCATTTGGACCACCATTTAGAAAGACTTGTACTGTATTCTCATCATCAAACATCACATCAGGGGATGGGAAAAAAATGACAGGATAATCCAGTAAGTATCCATGTTCAGAGGATTGTAATTCCTATTAGAACATTCTCCTTTTTGTCCATGCATCTAAATCCTTACATTTCAGATTTGATTGATCCAGTATACAACCAAAACAAACAAACAAAAACCTTCTGCTGTCAAGTTGATTCCAAGTTAGAACACCTCTATAGTACAGAACAGAACTGTCCCATAGCAGCACCTGGTGGGTTCGAACTGCCAACCTCTTGGTTGGTAGTGTAGCTTTTAACCACTATACCACTAGGGTTGCTCTATTTATACTACAAATTTGTTCTTTACTTATGTTTCCAACATAGTTTTCAATAATTTCATTTTTGTTATGACTTTCTGTGCCAATTTACACTTCAATGAGCCACTTTTGAGCTGTGAACTCATTTTGGTGAATGGGGAAATAATACAACTCAGTAATAAACACAAAGAAATTAAATTTAATAAAACCTATGGAACTTAAACAGTATGAAAACATATTAGTTTAAATGATTACTATGCTTTTAGCTACATGTCAACCATAATGAACTTGTCTACACAGGTTTGAAAGAAATGTAATTTTTAGTAAGCCAAAATTAGTGTAATTTATTAAACACTAGGTGAGAATGGGAGCCCTAGTGGTACAGTGGTTAAACATTGACCTGTTTGACTGGTAACCAAAAGGTTGACAGCTCAAATCCACCAGCCACCTTGGAAACCCTGTGGGGTAGTTCTACTCTGTTATAAAGTATTGCGATGTGCAATTGACTCAACAGCAACAGCTTTGTTTGTTGTTGTTGTTTTTTGGTTTAGGTGAGAATGTAAATTGGCATAATTCCTTTGGAAGACAATTTGGCAGTTTTTAGAAAATCTATAGTTTTCATGGGGAATCTCTGGTGCCATAGTGGTTAGGTGCTATTGCTGCTAACCAAAATTTGGCAGTTCAAATCTGCCAGGTGCTCCTTGGAAACTCTCTAAAGCAGTTCTTCCCTGCCCTGTAGGGTCACTATGAGTCCAGATTGACTTGACAGTAGTGTTGTTGTTTGTTTGTATGGTTTGCATGATTTATTCACCCAGCAATTTTGCAGTATTTACACTCAGTCTAAATTATTATATGTGAGCACAAAAAAATTATGCTAAAAAAATCGTTTATTTTATAAAGATCTGCACAAAATTGGTTCCTATAAAATGAAAGTTTATAATGTCCTAAATGTCCAGCTTTTCCAAACTTCTGTACCATGCCTTCATCTTAACATCAACAACTACCCCTCCCCTCAGTAATCTCTATCTTATCTTTGGGTTCTGTAATTTGCGACAAGGTCTCGCCAAACCCATGATCCATCAAGCAAATGACACATATGACTGTGGAGGCTGACAGATGTCAGATCCAAAGGTCAGGTGTCAAACTGGACATTTCTCCTGACTCATGTGGCTGTAGGGGCTGATAAACACAAACGGGCAAGTTATGTGATTTATTTAATAGTCCCAACCAACCGCTGTGTGAGGGTTGTATCCCTTTACTATACCTTTTCAATCTATGTGGTGAACAAATAATCTTAGAAGAAGAAATGTATGAAGAAAAACGAGGCATGAGGATTGTAGGAAGATTCATTGACGACCTGTACTATGCAGATGACACAAACTTGCTTGCTGAAAGTGAAGAGGATTTGACAGTTCTGGATGAAGATTAGAGACCACAGACTTCAGGGTAGATTACACTTAAGCATCAAGAAAACAAAAATCCTCACCACTGGACCGGTAAACAACATCTTCACAAACGGAAGAAGGATCGAGGTTGTCAAGGATTTCATTTTATTTGGTTCCATGATCCATGTCCATGGAAACAACAGTCGAGAAATCAAAAGATGCGTTGCATCAGGAAAATCTGCCGCAAAAGACTACTTGAACATGTTGAAAAGTAAAGAAGTCATCTTGAAGACTAAAGTGCACCTGACCCAAGCTATAGTGTTTTCAGTTACATCATATACATGTGAAAGTTGGAAAATAAATAAATACGAAAGACGGAAGAAAAATTGATGCCTCTGAACTGTGATGCCAGAGAAGGACATTGAGCGTACCACAGGCTGCTAGAAGAATGAACAGATTAGTCCAGGACGAAAGACAACTAGAGTGCTCCTGAGAAGCAAGGATGGTGAGACTATGTCTTATATACTTTGGACATGCTGCCAAGAGGGATGAATCTCTGGAGATGGATAGCATACTTGGTAGAGGGTCACTAAAAAGAGGAAGACCCTCAACAAGATGGATTGACATAATGGCTGCAACAATAGGCTTCAGCATAACATGTATTACAGCTTTGTTGGAGGATGGGGTAGCATTTCGTTCTGTTGTACTTAGAGTTGCTATGAGTCTCAGAACTGACTCAACAGCACCTAAAAACAACAACCATTGTGTGGGATTTCCAAAGACTATGGTTAGAAAAGTCATATTAAGTAGTTCACTGTACCACACTTGTGCAAACATGTTTAAGACCAACAAGTAATCAACGTTTTGAAATAATCGAATATGAATTTAAAATAACTATGATTAGTATGCTTAAGAACATAAATGACAAAATAGTGTATTTGTCAGAGCACTGGACTCTATAAAGAAAATGAAACACATAAAAAGAAATGTAATAATAAAAAATACAATATCTAAAATTAAGAACGCAAAGCATGGCTCTAAGAATAGATTAGAGGAAAAGAAGAGAGGTTTAGCAAATGGAAACATAGGCCAGGTGAAATTATACAGAACCATGCCAAAAAGAAAAAAATAATGAAAACTGTACAAACAGCACAAAATATATGTACAACCAAGTAACAAAGTACAATGCATGTATAACTATAGCTCTAAAGAGAGGAAAAGAGAGAGAGAGAGAGTAAATAGGTAAAATTTCCCAGAACTGATGAAGGTCATCAAGTTATTCAATAATCTCTACAATCACAGAAAAGAAAACAAAGAATACTTAATTTAGGCACATCAAAGTAAACTGCTAGAAGCCAAATTCTAAAAGATATCCTAGAAGTAGTTATTGAGAAAAAACACATTATCTTTAAATAATCAAGAAGATTGACAACTGGTTTCTCAGTAAAAATTATAGAATCCAGAAGATAATGGAAAAACACCTTTAAAGTGCTGAAAGAGAAACAAAATTTTTAAAAATCTGCCAAACTAAGATTTTAAACCTAATATGCTTCAAAAATTACAGTAAAATAAGATGTTAGAGAAAAAACAAATTCTGAAAAATATGTCACCAGTAGATTCTTACTGACAGAAATAATAAAGGAAAGTTCTTTAAGCAGTAGGAAAACGATCAGAAATAAAAGTACTTAAAAGGAGCAAACATGAGAAAACATGAGTATGGATAATATTGAACAGTAATAATATTTTAAACCTTTTAAAAATTTTTTATTGTGATTAAGTGAAACTTTATAATCCAAGTCAATTTTCCATACTCACCTCTCTGCAACTCTATCTGCTCTCCTCACCCTGTGACAGCGGTCTTTTTGATTCTTTCCTTTTTATTGTGAATTAAGAACAGTTTTACAGTCTACACATTGTTGCCACACAACATGCAAAATTTTCCCCTCTATTCCATTCTAGCTGCTCCCCTGCCCTTGCCCACATGTCAGCACACTTTACCTTTTGTTCAGAACCTCCTGTGACCTTTTGATTAAGGTCTGGCCTCCTCACCCTATCAACTCGGCTCTAGCAAAGTGTCTCTCAGACAACTCCATGTACATATTTAAAGGTTTGTTCACCTCCAACCTCACTCTATGTTTTGTATGGTCCAGGTCGGTCCGTCTGGGGAGCTGTCTTATATACTTTGCTGGATGCAGTTTGGGGTTAGACAGTCTGGAGGCCTTGCTCCCAAGGGGCCTTCTGATGGTTCTGAAGGGCCATCAAGTGTGGTTTTTTGGTAGAGTTCTAGCTCTGCACTCTCCTCTGTCACCTGTTGTGTCTGGACCTCTGTTCTGTGTACTCCATCCAGGCTGTCACTGGTGGTGGCCAGCACCATCTGGTTCTTCTGGTCTCATGCTGAAGCAAGCTATGGCTCATACGGCCCTTTCTGTTTGGTGGGCTCATATTTTTCTCCTGTTCTTGATGTCCTCTATTTGCCCCTGGTCCAGGTAGATTGGGAACTTTTGGTGTTATTTAGATGGCAGCTTGCTAGCTTTTAAGAACCCAATCACCACTCACCCACGTGGTGTGTACAGCAAGATCTTGAGAGAGAGGAAGAGAGAAAAACCTTGGGTATCCAAATTAGTCTGGGTGTCCCCTGAGACCATGGCCCCCCAATCCTATTTCTCTGTTCTTCTAAAGAGGTGGTCCACATTAAGAGGACAATTTGGTTTTGAAGTTGAGTAGTTGTAGGTGTCCCACTTCTGGTGCATATTGTCACATCGTATACCCATCCCTAATCCTAACCACTATCTAATTTGTAAAATCCTTCTGCATCCCTGCCCCCCACTTGTAGCCATCAAATACTGATTTCCACTCTATTTAAATGATTAGTTGCGTCCTTACAGCAACGGTCTCATGAAAAGTTTGTCCTTTTGTATCTGGCTAATTTCACTCAGTATAATGTCTCCTAGAATGGTCCCATGTTGACAGGTATTTTTCTAAGCCATTATTGTTTCTTGTCATTGCACAGTATTCCATTGTATGAACATACCACAGTTTGTTTAACCATTCATCTGTTGATGGGCATCTAGCTTGTTTCCAAATTTTGCTATTGTGGAGAGAGCTGCAATAAACATTGGCATGCAAGTATCTGTTTGAGTGGCATTCATTATTTCTTTGGGATATATGCCAAGGTGTGGAATTGCTGGATCATACAGTATTTCTGCTTCTAGTTTTTTAAGAAATTGCCAAATAGATTTCCATAGTGGCTAAACCACTTTACAGTCCCACCAACAGTGTAGGAGAGTTCTAATTTCTCCACATGCCCTCCAACATTTATTATTCTGTGTTTTTTGGACTTTTGCTCTCTTTGTAGGGATGAGATGGTATCTCACTGTGGTTTTGATTTGTATTTCTCTGATGGCTAGCGATCATGAATTATTCCTCATGTATCTGTTGGCAACCTCTATGTCTTCTTTGGTGAAATGTCTGTTCAGGTCATTTGCCCACTTTTTAACTAGGTTGTTTGTCTTTTTCTTGTTGAGTGTTTTCAGTATCTTGCAGATTAGAGATTATGGGGCAGTCAGAAGTGTGGTAGGCAAATACTCATTCCCATTCCATAGGTAGTCTTTTTCCTCTTGATTAGGGCTTTGGGTGAGCACAAATGTTTAATTTTCAAGAATTCCCAATTATCTATTTTTGTTTCTGATTGAAGGTTGTGGTTTTTGGTAGGCTGTTGATGACATGGATTAGTGCTTCCATTGTCTCCTCAAGGTTTCCTTCCAGGAATTGTATTGTTTTACCAATCTTAATCCAGTATTGCAAGGACAGAGTATCAGGGGCAGGGGTCCGAGGACCATGTTCTCAGGGGAAATTGAGGCTAATTGGCATAACTAGCCTATTGCTAAGAGAGTCTTCTGTACCGTTATATACTGGTGAATGCCATCTAGGGTCTTAAAAACTAGCAAGCTGACATCTGAGGTACAACAAATGGTCCTAACTCAGCGGGAACAGATATTCACCAAGGACCAAAGCAACATGAAGAAAGAGAACATAGAAGACAGAAAGACTCACATGAATGGGTGACTACATCAACAGGTGACCAGAAGAACCAGATGGTGCCCAACCACCACCAGTGACAGATGTGATGGGGTTCACAAAGCTGAATCTCAAACACTTTTACTCATCCAAAGACTTTATTAATAGAATTAAAAGACCACCTACAGAATGGGAAAAAGTATTTGGCAACTCTATGTCAGACCGACACCTGATCCCCATAATCTATAAGGTGCTACAAAATATCAATAAGAATAAGATAAATCATCCAATTAAGTGATGGGCAAAGGAGATGGACAGACACTTCTCTAAAGAAGAGATCCAGACAGCCAAAAACCACATGCAGACATGCTCATGATCATTAACTATTAAAAAAATGAAAATCAAAACGACAATGAGACACCATCTCACCCCAACAAGGTTGGTCATGATCCAAAAAATGCAAAACATTAAATCCTGGAGAGGCTGTGGAGAGATTGGAACTCTCCTACACTGTTGGTGGGATTGCAGAATGGTGCAATGCTTTCCTCTTTGGAAAGCAATCTGGCGCTACTTTAAAATAACGGATATAGATATACCATTTGACCCAGTAATTCCACTGCTTGGAATATATCCTACAGAATCAAGGCCATTCACACTAACTGATACATGCACACAAATGTTCATCACAGCACAGTTCACAATAACAAAACATGGCATCACCCCAGATGCCCAGTAACAGAAGAATGGATAGGTAAATTTTGGTATATATACTCAATGAAGCACTGTGCAATGATAAAGAACAACAATAATAGCAGGAAACATCTCTTAACCTGGTTTCAACTGCAGGACATTATGCTGCTTGAAAGTAGTTAGCAACATAAGGACAAGTATTGTATGAGACTCCTACAATAAAGACTTAAAAGTAGACTCACATATAACAGAAAAGACTCTTTGAGGGTTACAAGGAGTGGGGAAGGCAGGAGGGCGAGGGGCGAGGGTTTAGATTAGACAGTTGTTAGAAATTTGGTTGGGTGAAATTGGTGACAGCATACATTAGGAAGAAGATCAATATTAACAGGACTTCAACACAACTTGTGTACTCCTCCCATCTTAACCCAATATTGCAAGGACAGAGTACGTACATTTTCATTTTTTATTTAATAAAAGAAAATTATAGTTTTTTTTTAAAAAAAGTAAGCTGAATCTCAGCGGCAAGTGAGAATAAAAAGGGGTATACCCTGAGAACTCCACTAAAAGACCACAACTGATGGTCAAAAGTCTTAGGAGTTCCTCTAGGAACACAGACCATAGACCTGATACTACACCTGCCCGTAAATCATTACTAAGGTCAACTCCTTGGACAGGAATAGATTGGACTTGGCTACACAGAGTGACAGTATCGTGTGCACACTTTATGGTTCTATGTATCTATGGGATGTCGTCTTACTGGCCTCTTATTAGAGGGGAGTGGAGAGGGTGGAGAAGAGGGGAGACTGGAGATTGTTAAGAGGATATGACATGTATAGAAAGAACAGAAAGCATGAGTGTGCTGTCACCAGGAAAGGAGAGCAGTAGGAGCTGCACGTAGGCAGGCATGCCAATTTAAACCAGATTGCATACTTTCACTCAATCATAATATATAAATAATATACATTTATATGGCTGGCTTGGCATATACATATAAAGAATTACATTTTTTTAGCTTTTATATTTAGGTCTTTGATCCATTTTGAATTAGTTTTTGTACATGGTGTGAGATAAGGGTCTCATTTTATTTTTTTGCAGACGGATATCCAGTTATGCCAACACTGTTGGTTGAAACGACTATCTTTTACCCCAGTTCACTGTCTTTGGGTCTTTAGCAAATACCAGCTGTTTCTAAGCAGGTGAAGTTGCATTTGAATTTTCATTTCTGTTCCATTGGTCTATGCATCTGTTTTTGTACCAGTACCAGGCTGTGACAGTGTAGTACGTTTTAAAGTCAGGAAGGTTGAGGCCTCCCACTTTGTTCCTCTTCTTTAGCAATAATTTACTTATCTATGGCTTCCTTCCTTTCCATATGAATTTGGAGATTTGTTTCCCCATCTCGTTAAAAAATATCATCGGAAGTTGTATTGGGATTGTGTTGTATGTATACATTGCTTTGGGTAGTATAGACATTTTCACAATGTTAAATCTTCCTATCCAGGAGCAAGGTAGATTTCTCCACTTGTGTAAGTCGTTTTTCATTTTTGGCAGTAGGGACTTGTAGTTTTCTTTGTATACATCTTTTACATCTCTGGTTAGATTTAGCCCCAGATATTTTGTCGTCTTGAGGGCTATAGTAAATGGTAACGATCTAGTGATTTCCTCTTTGGCTGTCTGTTTGCTGGTGTAAAGGAATCCCGCTGATTTATATATGTTTATCTTGTATCCTGATACTTTGCTGAAGTCTTCTATGAGATCCAGTAGTTTTTTCATGGATTCTTTAAGGTTTTCTGTGTATAAGATCATATCATCCACAAATAGTGATACTTAGACTTCTTCTTTGCCAATTTGGAGGCCCCTTATTTCTTTTTTTTTTTTTTATTATGACTGGGTGAAAATGTACATTCCCATATAAATTTTCATACTCACCTGTATGTAGCTTCCACTACTCTCCCTGCCTGGTGACAGCACACTATTCCACTCCGCTCTATACATCTCTCATCCTCCCAACAGTCTCCTTTCCCCTCCTCTCCACCCACTTTCCTTCCTCCAGCCAGAGGTCAGCAGGATGATATCCTATAGATGCATAGAACCATAAAGTGCATCCAGTATTTGGCCACTCTGTGTCACCAATTCCAATCCATTCATGTCCAAAGAGTGGAATTTCACTGTGATTTACTGGTGAGGGCAGCATTAGGGCCAGGGGTCATGCACCCAGGAGAACCTCAAAGCTGCTGGACCATCAGTTGTGGTGTTTTAGTGGAGATCTCAGGGTGCATCCTTTTTAATTCTTGTATTGCCAGTGAGATTCAACTTTGTGAGCTGCATAGTATCTATCACTGGTGGTGGCTAGGCACCATCCAGTTCTTCCAGACCCAAGTCGATGTAGGCATCCACTCATGCGGGTCTCTCTGTCTTCTGGGTTGTCTTTCCCCAATGTCATTTTGGTCCTTGGTAAACATCCATTCCTGCTGAGTTGAGACTATTTGCTGTGCCCTTGAATGACAGCTTGGCAGCTTTTAAGACCCCATATGCCACTCACCAATGTGGGGTGCAGAGAGCCCTCTTAGCAAATGCTAGTTGTGCCAATTGGCCTTGATTTTGCCTAAGAGCATGGTCCCCTGCCCCCTGCCCCAGCTACTCTGTCCTTGCAATATTGGGTTAAGATGGAAGGAGTACTCAAGTTATGTTCAAGTCCACTTAATATTGTTCTAGATTCCAATGTGTGCTATCACCGATTTCACCCAACCAAATGTCTACCAACTATCTAATCTAAAGCCTCCCCTGGAGGCCCCTCATTTCTTTATCATGTCTAATTGCTCTCACTAGGACCCCCAGAACAATGCTGAATAGAAGTGGTGACAATGGGCATCCTTGTCTAGTACCTGTTCTTAAAGGGAATGTTTTCAACTTCTCTCCATTAAGTATGATGTTAGCTATTGGTTTAGTGTAGATGACCTTTAGTATGTTGGGAAATTTCCCTCTATTCCTATTTTGCTAAGAGTTTTTAACATGAATGGGTGTTAGACTTTATCAAATACCTTTTCTGTGTAAATTGATAGAATCAGATGGTTCTTGTCTTTCATTTTGTTTATGCAGTTGATTATATTAATTGTTTTCCTTACGTTAAACCATCCCTGCAACCCTTGTATGAGTCTTACTTGGTCAAGATGAACTGATTTTTTTTTTTTTTCCTTTTTTTTGGTGTTGTTGAATTCCGTTAGCTAGGATTTTGTTAAGATTTTTGCATCTAAGTTCATGAGAGATATTAGTCTATAATTTTCCTTTTTTGTGCTGTCTTTATCTGGTTTTGATACCAGGGTTATGCTAGCTCCATAGAACGAATTTGGAAGTATTTCATCCTTTCTATATTCAGGAATACCCTTAGAAGTAGTGGTGTTAACTCTTCTCTGAACATTTGGTAGGTTTCTGCAGTGAAGACATCCGGGCCAGGGTGTTTTTCAGATGGAAGTTTTTAAATTACCTTTTTTCAATTTCTTCCTTTGTAATGGGTTTGTTTAGTTGTTCTATCTCTGATTTTAGGTAGGTGGCATTTTTCCAGAAAATTGTCAATTTCCTCTAGGTTTTCAAATTTATCAGAGTATAATTTTTCATAGTATTTTTGTATGATTTTTTTTTTTTTATTTCAGCAAGATCTGCTGTGATATCACCCATCTCATTTCTAATTCAGATTGTCTGTTTTGTCTCCTGTTTTTCTTTTGTCAGTTTGGCCAGTGGCTAATCAATTTTGTTGATCTTTCTGAAAAACCAGCTTTTGGACTTGTCTACTCTTTCATTCATTTTTCTATTTCTATTTCTTTTATTTCTGCTCTAATTTTAATAATATGCTTTCTTCTGTAGCCTGATGGTTCTTTTGCTGAAATCTTTCTAGTTGGTCAAGTTGATGAGTTAATTCTCTGATTTGTGCCCTTTCTTCTTTTTGGATGTGTGTGTTTATTGAGATGAATTGACCTCTGAGCATTGCTTTTACTATGTCCCATAGATTTTGGTAGGATGTCTCTTCATTCTTGTTTGACTCTGTAAAATTCTTTATTGCATCTTTGATTTCTTCTATTACTGAGTAGTTCTTGACCAAGATGTTATTCAGTCTCTATGCTTTTTATTTAATTTGCACCTTTTTTCTGTTAATAATTTCTAGTTTTATGGCTTTGTGGTCTGAGAAGAAGCTTTGTATTATTTCAAGATTTTGAATTTTGTTGAGTATCACTCTGTGACCTAATATGTGGTCAATTCTGAAGAATGTTCCATGAATATTGAAAAAAGAAAGTATACTTGGCTGCTGTTGGATGAAGTCTTCTGAATATATCTGTAAGGTCAAGTTCGTTGATTGATTGTGGCATTTAGAATCTCTGTGTGTTTACTAAGCTCTTAGGGGGATGTTCTGTCTTTTACTGAGAGTGGTATGTTGAAGTCCCCTGCTATTACTGCGGAGTTGTCTATTTCTGTTTTCAGTGCAAATAATGTTTGTTTTATGTATTTTGGAGGCTTCTCATTGGGTGCATAGATATTTAGTATGGTTTTGCCCTCCTGTTGAGTTGAGCCTGTGACCATTAGATAGTGACCCTCTTTATTGCATATGGTGGATTTAACTTTAAAGTCTATTTTTTCAAAAATTAGTATTGCCATTCCTGCTCTTTTTAGAATTTTATTAGCCCGATATATATTTTTCCAACCTTTGAGTTGTAGTTTGTATTTTTGAGTCTAAGGTGTGTCCTGTAAGCAGCATATAGATGGGCCATGATTTTTTTAATCCAATCTGCTACTCTCCTTCTCTTAATTGGTACATAGTCCATTTTCATTCAGTGTGATTATTGATAAACATAATAGTGTCATTTTCATGCCTTTTTTGGGGTGTTTTGGACAGTTCCTCTGCTGCATTCTGTTTTCTGTGCTGAGTCTTTTCTTTACAAATTTTCTTTAAGTGGCTTTCAGTGTTTGTTTTCTTGAAATTGTGATTTTGTATGTTGCTTTTTGACATGTAGAATTACAGCTTTGTTTTGAGGTTACTCCATTACTCCCTTTTATTAATCTAAAAGTAGTCCAAACTTTAATGTCTGTGTATCTCCTTGTCTTCCTCCATGTCTGAAAGGTCTATGTGTACCTTTCTTTGACCCTCTTTTTCATATAATATAGTTGCCAATTATATCTTGAGATCTGAGTTTCTATATTTTGCGATTTGGTTTTGGTTATCGTTTTTGGATTTCCTTTCCTGATGTTATTTAGATGTACTGTTGAGTGCTGGATGTTTATATCTAATGCTAGTGATTTTCTAATTTAAAAACTTCCTTTAATATTTCTAGTAATTTTGGTTGGGTTCTTACAAATTGTGTACATTTCTGTTGATCTGTGAAACTCTCAATTTCACCTTCACATTTGAGAGACCATTTTGTAGGCTATATTATTCTCAGTTGACAGGTTTTTTTTTTTCCCTTCAGAGCTTTGAGCATGTTATCCTACTGTCTTCTGGCCAGCATTGTTTCAGCTGAGTAGTCTGAGCTTAATCTTAATAATTTTCTTTTATAGGTTATTTTTTGCTTATTTCTGACTGCACTCAGTAGTCTCTCCTCGTCTCGTTTTATTAAGCTTGATTGTGACATGCCTTGGTGTGTTTCTTTTGGAATCTGTCTTGAGTGGGGTTTGATGAGCATTCTGAATGGAGATCTTCTCAACTTTCAGGACATCAGGAAAGTTTTCTGGTACTCCAATCACACAGATATTATTTGTCTTAACAGAATTCCACATCACCCTTAGGGATTCTTCACTCTTATCAAGACTTTTAACTGATTTTTCTTTGTGTATGCTGATGTCATTTACTTTGTCTTCAAGCTCACTAATTCTGCTTTCCATGTCCTCAATCTTTCTCCTTTGACTTTCTATTGAGTTATCAAACTGGGAAATTTTATTGTTAATCTGTCAAATTTCAGATTGTTGCTGCTTAAGCATTTCTTGCAGCTTATTTAATTTTTCAATGTGCTTTGCTGCATTTTGCCTGATCTCTCTCCTGGATAACTTACACAGCTTTGTACATCAATCTTTTGTATTCTGTCTCTGATGGTTGTAGGAACTCTTCTTCATCTGGCAAATCCACTGTTGTTTTATTTTGAGAGTTTTTGCAAGCCATGATAGTTTGCTTCTCCAGGTGTTTAGAGATTGATTGCTGTCTCTGAGCCATCCAGAAGTCGTCTCAGTGAAAAACACTTAATAGTTCAGTTGGCCTGACCAGCATCTCTTTGTTGGGGCTGGGCCAAAGATTCTCTGTGCAGTCTGATTATTTTCTGTTACTTGCTCTTAATGTCCTGCCCTGCTCTGCTGCTGCTGCTGGTGCAGCTCCCAGATCAGGTAGTCACACCTGCTTTTAGCACCAGCACCACAACTTGTGTCTCTGGGTTGGCATTAGGGGTGGGGGATGGGGGTCGCTTGCACAGGTACTGTGATTTCACAGCCACTCCAAGGTGGGCAGGACTCAAATGCTGCTGCTGCAGCTGCCTCTGATTTAGGCAAATGCCTTGGGGACCCAGAGCCTGAGCCTCAGACTCAAGTGTAGAGAGAGGGAATGATTGCTCCCTGGTACCTTTGGCTGCCTAGCTGCCAGGACATTCATGTATGCTCCCATGGGTTGCCTGAGCCCAGGTCTCCCTGGTGCACATGGCACCAATGGCTATCTAGCTACGGAGGCAATTTCTCCCCTTCTCCCAGTTCACCTGAGCTCAAACCTTCCAGGTACGTGCAGCACTAGGGTGATAACTCCATTCCTCCCAGGTCATTTGAGCTCAGCCCTCACTGGTGCACTTGGCTTTAATGGCTGCCTAGATGCTGGGGTTATCACTGCATTCCTCCTGGTTCACCTGAGCCAAAGACTTTCCACCACATGCAGCAATAATGGCTGCTTAACCACTGCTGCTCACTGCCCTCCCCCCACGGTTGCCTGAGCTCTGATCTCTCAGGCACGCGTGGCTCCAATGGCTGCCCAGTTGCTGGTGGATCACTGTGGCCCACCTGGCTCTAATCCTCTCCCAGCCATGGATGTGCTGTCTCAACTTCCAAGCTCCAGGCCATGGGAGCCCAGAGCTTCTTGGCCCACTGGCTCCAAGACTGGTCCCAGGTCTACCAGCAGCAGGACCATTTACTCTACCCCCTCCCATGTCCCATGATCTCCTGCTCCATACCCATAGGCCCTCCTCCAGGTCCCATGCAGGACTAAGTCCTTCTGTGTGAAGTACACTTGAGTGTTCCCCCAGCTCTGCACTCTCCTGCCCTATATAGCCTTGAGACTCTGGGAGTTCTGGCCTCCTGTCCCAGCATTATCCACTCTGCCTCCCTCCTCCTCCAACCAAGGCTTCCTGTTCCACGCCGCTGTAAGTCATCACCTGGCCACCTGGCTGGTGAGTTTAGTGGGGCACTGACTGATGGCCCAGCCTCATCCCAGAGGTGGTCTAACCTATGTGGGATGTCTTTAGGTCTGGACTGCTGGCTGCTGTGGCTGTGATGTTTAGGCTAGGACAGGTCTCTTTAGTCAAATTCAAGGTTACTCCAGCTCTTGTTTCTCAGTGTCGCTTGCTCGCTAAGATTCACTGGAGGCAAGTTTTGTCCCTGCCCAGGATGCCTTCAGTTTGTGGAGAATCTCCACCCAGGCCATGTTGTTTTATCCAAAGTGTTTCAGGGCTCCTAAGATCTTCCTTTTTCTCCCTTTGTACTTAGGGTTCTCTAAGCACAGATTAGTCCTCCTAGATTGCTGTATTGGTAGATTGCATTAATTTTGAGGTTCTTAGTTGTTCAAGGGTTTGGCAGATGTATTGTTACTCTGCCATCTTGGCTCCACCCCTCTCTTTCATTCTTTATTTCCAGTATCCATTCAGCCAACACTTGTCTTCACCTCTCCATCTTTTCTTCTCCCTTCAAGAAAGAAATCAGTAGGACAGCCTCTTAGATATGTGTGTGTGTGTGTGTGTATACGTATGCATATAAAATCATGAAGTACACACACCATATATATCATTCTATGTCCCCAAGTCCAGTCTGTTCTTTGTCTGAAGTGTTGGCTTCATTATAGTTTCAGGTCTGGGCCAGCAGCAAGTCCAAGTGCCATGTTCTCAGCGGGCTCTCCAGGTTCTCAGACCAACAGTTCTGGTCTTTTAATAGCATTCTTAATCTGCACACCTCTTTTTCTTGTCCTACATTAGGGACTCTACATTGTGTTCCTTGTTAGGGCTGTCTTTGGTGGTGGCCAGGCACCATCTAAACATTAATAATATTTTATTAGACTGAAATATATGTAGAATTAAAACACATGAAAATAGTGATAGATAAGTAGTTAACATCATATATCCTCCTTCTACCATAACTTTAGTATTTTAAATATAAACTTCTAAAACGCACTTTATACGCAAACACTGAGACAATGTTGTTTTTTGAAACCATTTGGGAATTCTGATATAAACCTACCCCACTGCAGTCGAGTTGGGTCCAACTCGTAGCAACACTTGAGGTCAGAGTAGAACTGCCCCATTGAGTTTCCAAGAAGTGCCTGGCTGATTCAAACTGCTAACTTTTCACTTAGTAGAGGTAGCACTTAACCCACTACACCACCAGGGTTTTCAGTTCTGATATAAGTTTTATTAATTGGTTGTGTGGACCACACATGACCCTTTCTTCTGTTCCATATGTTGTTTGATTCTAAGTTCGTACTTCCTATTCTCCATATTTGCAAAGTCATGGCCATTATGCTTTATAAAGAAGTTAGTGTCAACACTTTGGACCGGTTCAGTTTACTAGTGTAGTCTGAAATCAATGTTTACCCATGTCATAAATTAAACTATGTTCCCCCAAAAATGTATGCAACAATTTGGTGGGGCCATGGTTCTTGGCATTGTATGATGTTTCTTTATGTTGTATATCATGCTTCTATGGTATTAATGAGGGAGGATGGGTGGCAGTTGTGTTGGTGAGGCAGGACTCAGGAGTAAGACTGTATTGTGCCTTGAAATGATCTCTTTGGAATAGAAAGGAAAGGGAAGCAAGCAGAGTTGGGGACCTCATCCCATCAGGAAACAAGCAGTGTCAACAGCCAAGCATATCCTTTGAACCTAGGATGCCTACACCTCGGAAGCTCCGAGTCCAGGTGAAGATAGATGATAGGGACTTTTCGCTGGACCTGACAGAGAATACATTTCCCTGGAGACGGCACCCTGAATTTGGACTTTTAGCCTATTTTTCTGTAAAAAAATAAATTTCTCTTTGTTAAAGCCATTCATTTGCCTATTTCTGTTATAGCAACACTAAATGGCTAAGATACTATCTCTTGTGTTATGTTCAGCTTCTAAATTTGTTCGTAATCACAACAGTTTATATACTTGTTAGAAAAATATAAAAGTAGATAAAATAAGTGCTATTTCTTCTTTAATTATCCCCTCAAATCCCTCTGAGGTACGAGTAATTCAAACAGAGTATTTCTTTCATTAGGAATATTTCTGTCACTAATATAGTGCTCAGTATGAAAATAAGTACAACATTTTAAGGTGTTGCTTATGTAACCATGGTAAAAAACAATCTTAGATAGCTGGTTTCATATAGTGTGTTAAGATGGGAAAATAATGCTTCTGATATTGAGACCTGAGACTTTTCTGTGCAATGAGTAGCCAATAATGAAAATAAGTATCTTTTACAATCATGTTGTGCTAAGACATCTATTGGCAGAAAGCCAGAAATCTCAGACAATAATCATTTAGGATCCTAAATTCTTCATTTGAAAAGAAAATTGAAGAGAAAAGCTTAATGTTAGCACTGATAGATCTTTTTTTAAAATGATTTGGTGGTCCAGGGTCTTCATATTTCTCCAAATACATCTTCTTTTCTGTATCTTCTTAACTTCAACAGAATTTCTGTCTTGATTGTTTCCTCAGGCAACTCCCTTGTAAATCTTAAAGTTACATTTTCTTTTTCACTTTATTGTGAGCTCCTTAAGGCAAGAACTTTGTCTTTTATTCATTTTTATCCCCAGTGCTTAACATTATGTCTGGCACTCAGCAAATGTTGGATGAATAAATCCAGTCCGAAAGTAAAAAAAAAAAAGAAAAATATTTTTTGATCTAATTACAAATCTTGAGCTACATGTAAGAATAGGTATATTAAATCACTGTTGTCCAGAATGCTAAACCGCTGTCATATACACACTTATTCATTCAGCAAACACACTTGTAGAAATTATGTAAGTAAAATATTTACCAAAGGCCTTCATTTGGGATTCAACTGTGTCTTCCACCTCAGACCCTCCCCCCGCCCAAATGTGTGTCAACTTGACTGGTCCCTGATTCCCAGTATCATGTAACTGGTCCATTGTTTTGTCATCTGATGTGATTTTTCCTAGGTGTTGTCAATTCTACCTCTGTGGTGTTCATGAGGTGAGATTATCAGAAGTTATGCTAATGAAGCAGGACTCAAATCTACAAGATTAGGACAAACCCTTTTGATATATGAAAAAGAAAAACAGAGACAGAGAGAGGGAGACCTTTTATTACCAAGAAAGAACCAAAAGAACAGCACATCCTTTGGACCCCACACAGTCCCTATGCTGAGAAGCCCCTAGAGAGAGGAAGATTGGTAACAAAGACCTCCCCCTAGAGCCAAAAGAGGAAAAAAGCCTCCCCCGGGAGCTGGCACCCTGAGTCTGGACTTCTAGCCTCCTAGATTGTGAGAGAAAAAATTTCTCTTTGTTAAAGCCATCCATTTGTGATATTTCTACTATAGCAGCACTAGATGACTAAAACAGCCTTTTAGAAAGAGGTGGATTGACTTAATCTAAATGTTACTGTTTTTGTTGTTAGTAGCCATCTAGTTGGCTCAAACTCATGGTGACTTTGAGTGAAGTGGAACAAAATATTGCCCACTGTGGCATCATATTCATGGTCTTTGATACGTTTGATCCCATTGTTGCAGTTACTGTGTTAATCTATCTGAGTTTTTTTTCCTGGTTTTCACTGAATTTCTACTTTACCGTAATATAAATAATCATTATTAAATATGATCAGACTATCTTGAGCATACAGGGAGCTTTCAACATGACAAAATTCCTGTCTATGAATTATGTGAGTAATATTTTCAGTTAAACTTTTCGTTTAAACTCAACCTTCAATTTTTGGTCCCTATGGACAAGTCAAGTCAGAGTCCACCAGTGTAACTCTTCATATGAGCCCCTCACATCAAGCTTCTTGCCTTTTCAATAACATCTGAGGTATTTAAAAAGTATTATTTCCTGTTATATTCACTTTAGCATCTAAATTTGGAAAAACGATACACACTGACACGTGGCACTGCTAAAATTATTAATTTGCTTTGAAGATGTGTGTTTGTGTTTAGCTTCAGTATACCAAGTCTTAATGAAAATCTCCTATGCCATTTCCACATGTTGTATTTATTAATAACAATAAATGGGTCTCTGAAGCACTTCTAGAAAAACAGGACACATTTATATACTTGTCTATCTTTTTGACATAGATTCAACTGGTTGAAAAATTAAAACTTCTGTCAACCAACCCCCAAAATGAACTTATGACTGATTTTAAATATTTTAAAGTATCTTAAATTAAAAAAAAAAAAGATTTTTATCTTAACTTAGAATCAACAGACTAATAATCTTAAGAGAAAGAGGTATTTCACAGATGTATAGGAAAAACTGCAATTAATTCATTAAAGAACACAAGCAAAGGCAGAAATCACTGCTAATACTTGAGAGCAGACCATAGTCTATAACTACTGGCTAACCTGGAAATAAGATAGAAAAGGACTTTGGATTATGTCATGGAGGACTTTGAATGCAATGGATAGGAGTTCATCTACATTTCTTAAACTATCTGAAATCATCAAAAGGTTCAATGAAGAGTGACATTGTTGGACGCTCTTTTAAAAAATGAAATCTCCAAACAGTATCAAGACCACTTATGTAGAAACTGGGAAGAAGGAGATCTATAAGAAGCCATTACAATATAACTTAATTTATTGAAATATCACTTGATTATTGCCCAATAGAATTTCTAATGAGACAGGGTTATATGTTTCTTCTTAAAATGCAAATATGCAAATTCACAGTAATCTTACATTTAGCTCACTAGCATTATCTCGTTCAATTTCACAGAATGTAGTTTACCAGTGAAGAAACTGAGACAGTAAAGGTAACTCATTCAAAATCACACAAGTAATAAACATTGAAAAATCTGAATATTTGGAAGCAGAAGAGAATGAAATTAAACATTTTCAAGAAAGTATTTTGCATAGACTGGAGGTAGGGAAACACTGTAAGAGTTTACATTAATTAATAGTAGGCATGGATTAAAATATAATTTTCCGGTTGCTTAAAATACTAAACTAAATTCTCTAATCCTTTTGGCAGGGGACAACTATAACACACATACTTTCTGAGGTTTTACTGCTATTGTTGCTATGTGTTTACATGTTGGTTTATTCTGGAGTAGGGAAGGTGATTGTATATATTTTTTTTAAAAAGCATGAAGCTACATTTCTGCCTCAGGCTAATTTCATCTTCTCTTTGGCCCAGAATTTAATAATCTTCTCCCCTCCTTTTTATAACACACAGAAATGCTCACTATCAATTATATTGCATGTATGCTATTTGTCTCTAACACATGTGAATGCTTTCTTTTAGAATCATACTTTTTAAATAGCTTTGAAAATAGAAAAGAAAAAGAAATACCCAGATAAAATATTAGAAAGTAGGGTATCCCAGTCATCTTGAAAAGCTCAATGTTTACATATAAGTAGCATGGAAAAGTCAGTATTTGTCAACTAAAGTTTTACATTTAAAAATGGAAGAATGGAATCTGAATTAATTGTTCCTCTAAATCAAGCAGGGAAAGCCTAATCACTTTACCATTTATTGTGTAAGTGAATTTTTTTTCACCAATGCCCATAACAAATTTTGATAAACTAAAACCTACACATTTTTCTTACCTTTGGTTAAATCACCCTTCTCCTTTGCTTTCAACAAGCATGCTTATTTATAAATCAGAACTAATCCAGGGAAAATGATGGCATAAATAACTGATGGTGGAAGGAAGCTAATTAGGAATGCTATAAGTATAGGAAATAGTACTCTGAAAGGTACAGCACTTTGAAATATGAAAGATGGAGTTAGTGCAACATTTATGCTTCAGGTATTTCAGACCCTTAAGTCACATTTTTTGTGCAAGAGTGCTTATTGGTCAAAGGAAAGTGTAGTGAATCAGGCCTTAAATTACTGCACTCAGTAATTGTTGACATATGTGTACTTTACAGCGCTAATTTATTTCACCATGAACCCAGTGTTTACGAACACAGAAAAGCAGATTTATAGTATGTGAGATTAAGAACAATTTTATTCCTTATTTCAGATTTCAGGTTTAGACAGATTAAAATATGTAAAAGTCATTTGAAAATGATGTGAATTTGTCAAATGCAAAACACTGAGAAGTGTACAGTGTCACTTTTTTAATATAATTTAGAAACACTATTAATTGTCATTTGAAGGACATTATAATGTATGCTTGAAAAACACAGATGATTTGAACAGCTTAGATCTAAGGTCATGTTAACAGATAAGATCTTGAGAGATCACAGGATTAAGTTGCGTTTTTAGTAATGAGACTATCAGACATTTCCTAAGCCCTCACTCTTCGCCTGGTACTTCCTCAACTCTTCGTATTGGTTATCTTATTTGGTCATCATCACAGTGAAATGATGTGGGTGCTGTTGATATTCCCATGCAATGTATGAAAGAATCTGAAGCAGAAAGGTTGAATGACTTCCTCTATATCACACAGTGAAGAGTGATGCAGGATTCAGACCCAGGCGGCCTATCACAGAGACCACTTTCACAAACACCACGTGCTGTTGGGTTAGAAATGATTCTTCTGTTTCCAGCAAATGCATAGAAAATAACAGTTTATTAGTCACTGGTTATTTCTTGGCAAATAGCATCTTATTCAGCATCCACATACACAGATTAAGATGGAGTTAAAAAATAGAATCAAACTATAAAACAGATTGCAACCCACATGAGCAAAGATTATTGAAAAAGAATACTTACAAGACTTGTCGCGAGGCCTGTACAGCTATCTCTTACCTTTATCCTTGTTTCTGTTTAATTTCTTTCCTTCTTTGTTTCACCATCACTCTAAAGGAATAAATGAATAAAACAATAAGCAATTAATGAATACTTGCTGACTATGCTAGTTTGTCAAGGGGTCAGAAAAACATGTAAATTAAGAGTGATGTATAGTCCTGTTGTGGATTGAATTGTGCCCCCTCCAAAACAGGTGTAGCTATGTGACCACGATTCCTTGTATTCTATGACTATCCTTCATTTTGTGATTTTGCTGTCTCCTATGTTAAAGGATTAGGATGGGACTGTAAATCCCTTCAGAAGATCACCTCCCTGCTCCACTGTAAAGGGAATTTCCCTGAGTGTGGCTTGCCGCACCCTTAATCCTTGCATCCTACAAGAGATAAAAGGAAAGAGAAACAAGCGGAGAATTGAGAACCCCACACCATCAAGAAAGCAGCACGGGAGAAGAGCGCGCCCTTCAGACCCGAGGTTCCTGTGCCAAGATGCTCCCTGGACAAAGACTGATGCGGTACCGCACTTTCCTCCAGAGCCGACAAGGGGGAAAGCTTTCCCCTGGTGCGGACATCCTGAATTTGGACTTGTAACCTACCTGACTGTGTAAAAATAAACTTTCCTTTGTTAAAGCCTTCCACTCTGTGATATTTCTGTTAGAGCAGCCCTAACTGACTAAAACAGTCCTTACCCTCAAGCGTGTGTATTCTGGGTAAGAAGCAATGTGGGAGGAAACAGAAGAGAGTGAGTGAAAATTCACTGCTAAATTATGTAGCTAATAAAATTAATGCATGACAGTTCAAGTTTTTAGCATTTCTTTTCTTTTTTTTTTAAGACAAGCCATTGTACCAAAATGTAACAAAAACCAAACCCTTTGCCACTGAGTAGATTCCTACTCGTGGCAACCGTTTGTGTGTTATAAAGTAGAATCACTCCACGGTGTTTCTTTGTTGTTGTGTTGCTAGGTGCCATCATGTCAGTTACAACTCATAGTAACATTATGAATAATAGAACAAAACATGGCCTGGTCCTATGCCGTGCTCACAGTGTTTTGAAGTCCATTGTTACAGCCACTGCATCAATCCCTCTGGTAGAGGGTCTTCCTCTCTTTCACTAAGCCTTTACTTCTATTGAGCATCATGTCCTTCTCCAGGGATTGGTCCCTGCTGACAACATGTCTGAAGTACGTAAGACATAGTCTCACCATCCTTGTTTCCAAGGAGCTCTCTGGCTGGACTTCTTCCAGAGCAGATGTGTTTGTCCTTTTGGCAGTCCATGATACATTCAGCATTGTTCTCTACCACCACAATTCGAAGGCATTAATTCTTCTGTCTTCCTTATTCATTGTCCAGCCTTTGCATGCATATTACACAATTGAAAATACCATGGTCCGGGTCAGGAGCACCTAAATCTTCAAGGTGACATCTTTAATTTTCAGTACCTTAAAGAGGTCTTTTGCAGCAGATTTTCCCAGTGCAATGTGGTTTTTGATTTCTTGACTGATGCTTCTATGGTCATTGATTGTGGAACCCGGTAGGACAAAATCCTTGACAACTTCAGTTCTTTCTCCCTTTATCACGATGTTGCTTACTGGTCCAGTTTTGAGGATTTTTGTTTACTTGATGTTGAGATGAAATCCACACTGAAGGCTGTGATCTTTAATTTTCATCTGGAAGTATCAAATACTCTTGACTTACAGCAAGCAAGTTTGTGTCATCTGCACATCATCAGTTGTTAATGATTCTTCCTCCAATCCTGATGTTTCGTTCTTCTTCATATACTGCAGTTTCTCAGATTGTCTGCTCAGCATACAGATTGAAAAGGTATGGTGAAAGGACACAACTCTGACACACATCCTTCCTGATTCTGAACCATGCTGTGTCGCCTTTTCCTGTTTGCACAACTGCCTCTTGATGCATGTGCAAATTCCTCATGAGCACAATTAAGTGCTCTGAAATTTCCATTTTCTTCAATGTTATCCATAATTTCTTATGATTCATACATTTGAATGCCTTTGCATAGTCAATGTCTTGAATTGTGTCCCCCCAAAACTATGTGTAGTAATTTGGCTGGGCCAAGATTCCTTGAATTCTGTGATTGCCCTCCATTTTCTGACTTTCTTACACTGTAAATCCTAATGTCTGCCTGTAGTTAACATAGTGGATTATGTTAGAGAGGATTAGGGTGGGCCTGTAAATCCCTTTCTAAGGCTACCTCCCTGCTCCAATATAAAAGGAGTTTCCCTGGAGTGTGGATTGCACCACCTTTTATCCTTTTATCTTATGTGGAAAGAAAGGAAAGGGAAGCAAGCAGAGAGTGAGAACCTCAGACCATCAGAAAAGCAGCACCAGGAGAAGAATTCATCCTTCAGACCTCAGATTCCTGTGCCGAGGTGCTGCTTGACCAAAGATGATGCAATGCAGGGACTTTCCTCCAGAGCTGACACAGAGAAAGCCGTTTCTCTGGAGCAGACACCCTGAATAGGGACTTGTAAACTACTGGACTGTGTGAGAATAAACTTTTCTTTGCTAAAGCCATTCCATTGTGGTATTTCTGTTAGAGCACTACCAGATGACTAAAACAGTCAATGAACCATACATAAAGGTCTTTCTAGCATTCTTTGCTTTCAGCCAAGATCCATCTAACATCAGCAGTGATATCCCTGGTTCCATGTACTCTTCTAAATCCGGCTTGAATTTTCAGAAGTTCCCCAGCCAGTCACTTCAGAATGTTCTTGAGCAAAATTTTACTTGCACGTGATGTTAATGATATTGTTAGATAACTTCCACATTCTGTTGGATCGCCTGTCTTGGGGAGAGACATAACCATAGATTTCTTCTAGTTAGTGGCCATGTAGGGTCTTCCAAGTTTCTTGGCACAGCTGAGGAAGCACTTGCCACACTGCATCCATTTGTTGACACATCTCAGTTGATGCTTCATCAATTCTTGGAGGCCTGTACTTTCCCAATGCCTTCAATGCAGTTTCAGCTTCTTCCTTCGGTACCATTGGTTCTTTATCATATGCTACCTCTTGAAATGGTGGAATGTTGACTGGTTCTTTCTGCTATAATACTTTGTGTATTCCTTCCATCTTCTTTTGATGCTTCCTGAGTCATTAAATATTTTTGCCACAGAATCCTTCACTACTGCAACACGAGGATTGAATTTTTTATTCAGTTCTTTCATCTTGAGAAATGCAGGGCATCTTCCCTTTGGGTTTTCTCTATCAAGCTCTTTGCATTTGTTACTATAATACTTTGTTTACTTGAGCTACCCCTTGACATCTTCTGTTCACTTTTTTGCTTTGTCATTCCTTCCTTTTGCTTTAGCTACATGACGTTTGAGAGCAAGTTTCAGAATCTCTTCCAACAGTGACCTCTTCCCTCATGTGTGATTTCTTTGCTGTCATTCACATCTCATCTGGTCTTTGTCCTTTATTGTCAACATTTCAATCTATTCTTGAGATGATCTCTAAACTTAGGTGAGATATACTCAAGGTCATACTTTGGCTTTCATGGACTTGTTCTAATTTTCTTCAGCTTCACTTTGAACTTGCATATAAGCAATCGATGGTCTGTTCCACAGTCAGCACCTGGTCTCATTCTGACTGATGACTGAGTTTTTCCATTGTCTCTTTCCACAAATGTAGCTGATTTGATTCCTGTGAACCCATCTGACAAGGCCCATGTGTATAGTCATTGTTTATGTTGGTGACAAAAGGTATTTGCAATGAAGAAGATGTTGATCTCAGAAAATTCTATCATGCAATCTCTCACATCATTTCTGTCACCAAGGCTGCATTTTCCAACTAGTGATCCTTCTTTGTTTCCAACTTTTGCCTCCCAATCACCACTAACTATTAATACACCCTAATTGCATGTTTGGTCAGTTTTGGACTGCAGAAGGTAAAAATATTCCATTCCCTTAATCTTCATCCTTAGTAGTGTGTGTGTAACTTTGAGTAATAGTCATATGAAATGGCCTTCCTTCTAGACTTATAGATATTTTCCTGTCACTGACAGCATTGTACTTCAGGACAGATCTCGAAATTTTCTTGTTGACATTAAACACAATATTATTCCTCTTCATGCTGTCATACCTGGCATGGCAGACAATATGATGGTCTGATTCAAAATGGCCAGTGCCAGTCCATTTCAGCTCACTAATGCCTAGAATATTGATGTTTGTGTGTTCTGTTCCATTTCTGATGACTGCCAGTTTTCTTAGATTCATACTTTGTATATTCCATGTTCCAATTATTAATGAGTGTTGGTGGCTGTCCTTCTCATTGAGTCATGCTACATCAGCAAACGAGGGTCCTTAAAACTTGACTCCATCCACATCATTAAGGTCGACTCTACTTCAAGGAGGCAGCTCTTCCCCAGTCTTCTGAATAACTTCCAACCTCAGGGGCTCATTTTCCGGCACGATATCTGACAATGTTTCACTGTTATTCATAAGATTTTCACTGGCTAATTCTTGTCAGAAGAAGACTACTGTGTTTTTCTTCCTAGTCTATCTTAGTCTGGAAGCTCAGCTGAAACCTGTCCACCATGAACAACCCTGCTTGTATTCTAATACCGGTGCCATAACTTCCAGCAACACACAAGCCCCTAAAGTCTGACAAACTGACAGGCCACCGTTTTTAATTAGATGGTGTGCCCCTGGTTGAGTTTGAACTACCAATCTTTAGGTTAGTAGCCAAGTGCAAATCACTTGTGCCACCCAGGGATCTCTGTTCCCACCCACAGGAGGAGACAAAGCATTGGGATAGATTGAAGGAAGAGAGAGAGGAGAAAGGAAATTGCTGGATGTAACAAAAAATAATAGAAATAACGGTATGGTTTTAAACAAGACCATATTTGTGAGATAGTGAAGACGTTCACCTCACTAGAATGAAGTGTATTTATTTTGAGGGAATTTTAGAAAACTAATAAAAATAATGGAGTAAATTGAAGAATTTGAATTTTTTACTTAAAAAAGGTAATTTAATTTCATCTAAATCTGTATGAGATTCAAAAAAGACTAATTCCTTGTATTCTAGACTCCTGACTTGAATCAAAGACATTATTATCTCCCATAGCTAAGTGAATATCACTGTAGTCAGGTGAAATATTAAAGCATTACAAATTAGTTGTATACATATACAAAGATGGACTTTGCCCTCTGTCATTTACGAGAATAAATAAAGCACATACACTTCATCTATTTCATGTGCAGCTGGTACTGCCATCTGTGATGGCAGGTACGTGGAGAATGCGGGTAAAGCCCTGGGAGAAAGGCCACTTAGAAATCCACCTTTCTGTTTGACCATCTGCTAGGGAAACCGAAGTCAGCATTCACTTGGTCTGTGACAGCCCCCAGCCCTGATACATCAAGGCAGTCCTCAGATGTGACCATTTCCCAAATGCAGACTGTTAGTCCTCCCCCAGAATGCTCCTCCTCTCTCCTACATTCTTACTTGTATCTCCTTTCTTCTCCTCCTGCTTTGTATCCTAATTACGGTCAGAGATTTTCCCACCTATGCCACTAGAAGGAAAAGTTCCCAAGCCTAAATCCTGAGACCAAGTTTCCTACTATTATATCCTTTGTTTTATTTGATGAAGAAATAGAGCCTTTGCATTCTTACCTAACTCTATGAAGGAAGCCTGAGTTCTTCTTGTCCTTTTAGGAATGCCTTTTTAGATGCCAAATAGGAAACATAATACCTCTGAAACAGAAAATCATAATAGAAGTATCCCTAATGTGAAAATTATTTATCTGGTCTTTTAATGGGACTATAGTATCTTGGACCAAGAAAGGGTATTTCTTTGTGAAAGCACTTTATAATTGAGCATTTAGAGCTCTTGGATTTCTTTTCATCCTTTCTGGGGAGGTCAAACTGTAAAAGCCATTTAATCCAGTTATTTGACTTTTTCTCTCTCATCAGTACTGGAAGCAAATTGTTGGCATAAATGACTTTTCTTAACAGACATGTTACTGACCTTTTTGCCAAGAATATTTCCATCTTATAAAGTTCATTGTAGAGCCACTTCAGTGGGTTTTCCTATAATTCACAAGATTGTGGGAAAACCTGTCCCTATGTCTGCACACCTTTGGAACTCTGAAGCCTATTTAGTCTAACATTGTTATGGGTATTTTTGCTGTGCCAAGTTACTGCTAGGCAGTCATTACACCTTTTATGCTTCTAGAGTGATCGATTCTCAGGCAAGCACTGCAGAAAGCACTCCTACTCTTTTATATACACATCCTCCCTTGCCAGCAATTTAAACTTGCTGTTTCACTGTTTCTGAAGGGAAAGGCTTTGGGCAAATTACATGACTCATTATCATTCCAAGTCACGACTCTACTTATCAGCAACATATGAAGCAGAGGAAAACGTGATTCTTTACCCCGAATTCTCAGTTATGTTATTATGCAATTTAGGGAAACAGTGTCATTGTGTCAGAGCAACCACTATATCAGAAGTCACATGAACAAGGAAGGAAGAAAAACACCTCACCTAGACACAGTTGCTTCCTGAAAGCAGAACTATCTCATAGGGTTTCCAACCAGTGGCTCGTGGATTTGACCTGTTGACCTTTTGGTCAAACCACTGTACCTCCAGGGCTCTATCGTAGCATAAAGAACTCTAAACATTCATCAGCAGGGAAATGGAGACATAAACTACACTCATGCAAGTCATTTAAAACTATGTGTACAAAGACACTGGCATAAAGGCACCAGATAACACTTATGATATAAAACTATTTTTTAAATGTAAGCTTTATTTTTGGTCAATATGATCTTAAGTGTGTAAAACTATTTGCATGGAAAATAAGTTTAGCCAAATGTTACGATAACCATCTCTAAATGTTAGAATTATGTGTGATCATTATTTTCTTACTTATAATTCTATTTACTTTAAATTTTCTAGCAGTGATTATTAATTCTGTTCTGAGAACAAAAGATGTCATTAAGAGAAAATAAGTTTTTGATAGAGGAACGTGGTGAATAAAAGAGTCCTGCAATGCTAAGTATGTAAACAAATTATAGATTAATTTAAATGTGTTTTGGAGTAGAGACTTTCATTTAGGAAAAGATAGATTTCTTAAGATTGGAAGAAGGTCAACTGTGAAATAGATTCATAACAACTGGGTAATCCTAGGATTTTTTTTACATCTGTCTCAAGCTAAATCTTGTAAGTAAAAAGATCCAGGTGGAGCATAAAATGCATTCTGTACTGGAACAGAGGCGCTGAGAAGTCAGGAGACCTGATCACAGGTGGTTATGAACCTTAAAAAAAAAAAAAAAAACTATCCTTTTGATCAAAATAAAAGTCTTCTGTGTTGATCTCCAGCAGCCATTTTAGTGTTAACTGTGATTTAACCTGATCAGTTAGTTTTAGTTCAACTTAACATTTACCACTTACTTACAGAAAACTTATTACCCGCCTTGCTCAGTGCTCAGCGCTCAGAGTACAGGGGGGAGAACATAAGAGAACCAAAGGTTACACAAAGCTTCCTTTCTAGTGGGGCACACGATCTCAATCGGAGAGCACAAAGTGCCAGGGAAGAAGTAGTAGGATAGGAGGGGTTGGGACAAGGAAACTGGACACCTGACCTAGACACTGTGTGTCCAGGAGAGTTCTTGCAGGAAGTAACACCTCAGTATGAATTTAAAGTAGGAATTAGATGACAAAGGTGTGTGTGTGTATGCGTGTGCACGCTTACATGGATTAGGGGCAAGAGACTCAGGAGCCACTTTGAGATTATGTGACATGTTAGAAGAGCAGAGGAAAAAGGTGACATTGGATGTTTTAAAAAGCAAAATAAATTTTGTTTGATACAAGTTCATAGTTTGAATGACGGACTAAAAAGAGAAAAAAATTAACAGGTAGAAAATACTGCCTCTGCAGTTTAGGAATTGGACTTCGTATTCCAGGACACGAGGGGAAATTGAAGGCTTAGATGGGGAAATAATCTGCTTGGGGATCCTGACTTAAGAACATGCTCTGAATATAGCAACCTTACTTTCTGAATTTTGTCTTTGAAAAATAAATTCTAACAAAAGTAAAATTTTGAATAAAGTTAAAATTCTAACATAATTTTGTATTAAAAGCTTTTCTAATAGAAAGTTATTTTAAATTTTTATTATGTCTTTATAATTATCCATCTCCCACCTTCTAACTTTGTTCCTTAGGAGCTGCATTTACATTCTCTAACTGAAGCTGTGAATTACTGATCTTGAATGAGAAACCCAGAGAAACTTCAAATGGCATTACACCTAGGTAGTAGGAACCAGGATCCAAGTGTGGTGAGTTTCAGTATCTCTGAGTTAGAGCCACTTTATACATTAATGGGGGAGCAATACCTCAAAAGGAGGATAAGAATGGTTGTACAACTCAAAGAGTGTCATCAGGATCACTGTTGAATTGGTCTATGTTTTGCTGTGCATATTCTCAATGACAACCGTAGCAAAGTAAATACAAACTTTAAAAAACAAATAAACTACTTCGTTAACCTGTATGTAAAAATGCACTTTAGCTTGGGAAAACATTTACTCCTAAGCAGCACTAGAAGAGAAAAACAAAGGGCATTTTCTTAGTCCTTTATTTAAACCTTTCCTTACCTTCCCAAGCTCGCTGCCTTTCTTCCTTTCCCCCCTTTTATTCCCTCCACCCCTCCCTCCCTTTTCCTTGTTTTTTTTCATTCCTATAATAGAAATACCACAAATGGACGCCTTTAACAAAAAGAAACTCACTCTTTTGCAGTCCAGGAGGCTAGAAGATCAAATACAGGGCACCAGCTTCAGGGGAAAGGTTTCTATCTCTGTTGGCTCCGGAGGAGAGTCCTTGTTACCAATCTTCCCCTGGACTGGGAGCCTCTCAGCCAGAGGACCACAGATCCAAAGGATCTTGTAGATTGAATTCTGCCTTATTAACACAGCTGTTGCTAATCCTATTAACATGCTAGAGATGGGATTTACAGCACATGGGAAAATCATATCAGACGACAAAATGGTGGAAAAGCCCACAACACGGAATCATGGCCTAGTCAATTTGACATAAATCTTTAAGAACATAATTCATGACCTATGGTATGATTTCTGCTCTTCTAGTGTTTAAAACTCTAACTGGTAAGATGAAACCAGCCAAGCCAAGTGCCGTCTAGTCGGATCTGATGAAACAGTGAATGGATAAAATTAGTTCAGAAAATATGAGGTGGTATAGCATTAAATACCCTCATGAGTGAGATAAACTTCAAGTTCTCTCAGAATTCTAAAAAAAGATGTGTGAGCTAGAATTGCCGAGAAGCACTAGACTTGATTTCAGTTAACTACATATGCTTAGATTAAGACTAGATTTGAATATAGAAAAAAAATTGACAGATTTATAGTATAAAGAGCCTTGCAAGTCTATGACCAACCATGGGCAAAACCTAGTAGACTTATGAAAACTTAATGCTAAAACTGAAAGACTTGAAGGCAGGAGTGAAATAAAATCTTAAACTGATTTTCTGTAGTGATTAGGAGAAGCTTCTCACTATGGATTTTATTTTTGCCTAATAGAACCTTTGAACGGTAAACATAAAAAAAATTTTGGCTTAAAAATGTTTCAGTTAATTGGAAAATACAATTAAAAATTTCATCTCATGAATATAATTTTAACCTCAGCTATGCATACAATGGAGATATTTATCCAGTTAGCTTGTGATTTTTTACAGTATTTTAAATGAGAAGAGTTATTAATTTCTTCATTTTAGTATTATTTAGATTCATTATTATTAAATGACATAAAAACTTTTCTTCTGGTACTCCAAAAATGTTTGTTAGGTAAGATACAATTTTAGAAGTCTAAGATACTCAAATTAAAAATTCTGCATCTGGCACATCATTAATGAACATAGTTGGCCATTTTGTGTTCTATTTTCAAGCCCTCTTAGTGTCTTAAATCTGTTTTAGTTATAACAGTTTGAGTCTATTTATAACTTTCGCTCACTCTTCTGATTTTTCAGGGCATTCTCGCATTCCAAAGTAGCTAATATTGCCTTTTATAAATAACATTCAGGAAGCCCTAGTTTTTATTCATCGATCAGTTCATCTGAAACTTTTAGGTAGCATAGTGATTTAGTGCTTATGACTGTTAGCCGAAAGATCAACAGTTCAAATTCACCAGAATCTCCTCAGAAACTGTGGGACAGTTCTACTCTATCATGAAGGGTGGCTATGAGTTGGAATTGACTTGACATCAGTGGGTTTGGGTTTTTGTTCTACCTGGGGCAGTAGTTTTCCTAACAATAACACTGTTGACCTTCTGAGCTGTGTGCTTCTTTGTTTCCAGGGCTGATAAGTACTTGGATGTTTGGGAACATCTCTAACCACTGCCTACAAGATGCTGCAGAACCTCTCGGTGTGACAATCCAAAATGTCTAAGGATATTGGAAAATGTCCCCTTGGGGAGCAAAGTCACCCTCAGTTGAGAAGCACTGACTTAGTGTATCCTTGCAGAGCCCTCTAAAACTCCAGCCTGCACACTCAAGACGACAGCTTTGATCTGACATTTGGTTTCATGTGTCGTGGTAACCTGTGGGCATTAAAGTTTGATATTGAATTTCCTTTTGTTCACGGCTTGAGCAATAAAGATTTATGCACTTAGTCAGTTTGGCGTTTCCGTTCTTTTGTACCATCATTAGAGTGAATAAAATCCACAACAAACAATCTAATGCCTTCGAGTAGAAACCTTGAGTCATCAAAAAAGAAACAAATATTATTTGCATTAATCATATGTTTGAAACCTTCGTTATATTATTTATAATTTACTTTTCTGAGAACTTGGTTTTTACAAACATTTTAATTAACTTTTTATTCATTTTGTCTGAGCACGTGGTAGAAGCATAATTAGGAATTTATTACTTGGACCTTTCTCTCATAATTGAAAAGCACATTATGTCCAGAGGACTTTAAACCAGGTCTGTTTATAAGTTGGGTTTTCCTATGTCTAAAATAACACATTTAGAGAATGTGAACGAAATTGATTTAAAACCAAAAAATATAATTAAAACTGAACTTATGTGATGCAGTTTGTAATTTGTTCATGGTACTTTAGAAAAGGTTGCATTTCAATTTCACATAGCTTTAAATACTGTACAGAAATAGCTCATGAAGCTTTTCAATTTTGAGATTCAGATAATATATGATACTTCACTCACATACACCATAAGCAATTTATGTGCTCATACACTCACTTCTAATTAGGCTTACTTCAAACTATTTCTAATTTAATTACTTACTGTACCAATAGGCCTTTTTTTCCTCTCAAGTACAATTGCTCATTTTTCCCCAAAATTTACTACCATCCAGCAATTTGATAATATCACATCTCAGTGAATACTTTCTTAACGCAATGGAAATCTTTTCTTCATTTTCAACAGAACTTTTATCTTCTCTTCACCCTGTAAGTTCCACATCTCTAAGCGTACAATCAAGAGGGAAAAAGATATGTATACTGCACTTCCTCTCCATAATGGATACACAGTTTAATCTAACTCTGCTTTTCCTAAATGTTTATATGCCATTTCTTTCTAAGGCAAGGAATTTCAATATATCTAAATAAAACACAACATATACATATATATTTATAAATCAAATATAAACCAAGCTATCAAAAGATAATTAGGTGAGACATGTATGTTTTGTCATAATTAATATTCTGTCAATAGGCTAGATAAGAAAACTCCAAGGGTTAATGTTTTGCTGGGCTGCCAGATACTGTTGCCAGTGAATTTTTCTAGCTCACTCCATTAATCCAGTCAGCACAATGGATCGGGCTAGAGATGTGTCTCCATAAATCACTCTGAAGTGCTGGGGGTAGGAGTATCTAATTAATCAACACTGTCATTATGTTTGACTTGTAGCTGCCTTACTGTGTTTGGGATGGAGATTCAGTGTATTTAACCCACATGCTCTTAAACAGAGCCCCAGTGGTGGTGTAAATTTTAACCCATTTACAGAAAAAGTCAACCAGTGTGATTCCGCCATATTTTTCAACAGCAATATGTCTTTTAAAGATCTGACCCCTCATTACTTTCAGTTAATTTTCCATCCACCATAGTAGACTTTTCTAAATAGTTTTTTGTTTAAAAAAAAAATACCCTTGAATATTATTTCATACGTGAATGTCACAGTCATGATAAAAGTTTATCTTTAAGTCTCTTGTTAACCCATAAGATAAGCTGATTTAAAAATGGAGAGAACTTTCAGATTTTGGTTTAATGTCACCAACAAGGAAAATTTACTTCTGTATCTTTGATATTGCTTTTGAATTTCTACCTTTTCCAATCATATATATTCATATAGTACTTTTATAAGACTGTTTCCTAGTAGAGCAGTTATTCAGTGGTTTAGGAAAATAATACTACCAGAATATTACCCACTTTGCAAATTAGTTCTTGTTAGCTTCCAGTGAATGGGTTCTGACTCAATGACACTACGTGCGACCGCACTAAACATTGCCTGGTTCTCTCCGTCTTCACAATTGTCACTGTCAGGGATTGCGTTGTAGCCCAGCTCCCCCCAGTGTGTGTAGCTGTTTGTCCTGGTATTATGTGATGGGCCTATATGCTGTAAACCCTGCCTGTACAATGTCAGCGAGGGAGGATGGGTGGCAGTTGTGTTGTCCGGGCAGGACCCAACATGTAAGATTGCGTTGTGCCTTGAGGCAATCTCTTGAAATGTGAAAAAAGAAACTAGCAGAGAGATCTGGGGGACCTGATGCCACCAAGAAGCAGTGACAAGAGCACCTTTCATACTTTGGAAAAGACCCAGGGTCCTGTGCCTCAGAAGCTCCCAGTCAGGAGAACACTGATGACAAGAATCTTACTTTAGAGCCAACAGAGAAACATTTCCCCTGGAGCTGATGCCCTTAATTTGAATTTGCAGCCTGCTGGCCTGTGAGAGAATAACATTTCTCTTTTAAAAGCTATCCACTTACGGTATTTCTGAGATTAAAAAAACAAAAAACAAGAAAACTCAGTGCCATGGAGTTGATTCTGATAGCAGCACTAGGTGACTAAAACAGTTACTAAGCTTGAGCTATTGTTTTGCAAATGATTAAGCTACCTTAAAGATGTGTCCAAGGTATATAGCTCATGTGAGGTTGAGCCCAGTCTAGAACATGCTTCATATTACTTGGGTTATCAAGAAATACAAGGAATAATTTACAAAATAAACAGATTTTTACTTGTAGTTTGAGATATCCACTATTATTTTGCAAAGAACCATTATCTTTTATGATATACTAGATAGTATTGTAAAACTACATTTTCCCACAAAATAACGGCATATGCATTATATTACTAATCTTGTAAAAATTTAAATTGTTTCGTATTTCTGCTCTAGCAGATGTTTTCCAGTAAAGATTCTCTTCTTGACAAGGTTGTGGGGGCAAATTGATCACTGAATGAGAAACACTAATTCTAACGATGTCACTGTCAAATATTTCTTGATTTCCTCGTTTACTATCAATAACGGCAAAACTTATTTCTCCAGCAAGAAATTTTATTGTTGATAAGAGTCAAATGTTCTGCTGAATTAAATATGGTAGTAAGTGCATGAAGTGACTAGAGCACGCTGAGCTGAACAAAATTAACAAGGGCGACTGTAGTAGAACGGTAGATTAGTTTATCTTGTAAGATTTTACTCAGGAAACAAATAATATAACACATGTACCAGAAAGTTAATACTGAGTCTCTTAACAAAAGCAGAGAGGTCTGAATCCTAAATAAAGAATAACCTGTATTTAGATTGCACTGTTAAATTAATTTTGATCATATACTAATCAGCTGGTATAATGGGCCTTATGGAGGGATTCTCAAAACTAGAGTATGACCAAAAAATGTGTACCCAGTAACATCACAACTCCTCAATAAACAGAATAACAAAGTGTGTAAAATGTTGTTTGCTCATTTCATATAAGAGAATGTACTACGCCTAAAATGTACCTCTTTTTGCAAATGCAAGTTTTCTGGTGACTTTCTATTAAAAAATGATGTGTAAAATGAGCAAACATACACTGGACTCTGAAGAATCATCAAAAACATCTAAGAATGTAGTAAAAAATATACACACTTTATCACAGCAACAGAGCTGTGGGTAAGACGACTTTGTGGGATGAAGAGTCTTGCAGAGTGTCCCACATAAAAATGCCCTATTTAAATTCTTACATTTATTATAACCATTATGTTGGCTATGGCTTTTAAAATGATATTGGAAAAAGCTGACTTACCATCCACCATGAACTTTTGAGATTTGTGAAAACTCTCTCATTTATAGTTTATTAGGTTTCGAGGTACTTTTGATTTTGTATGCACGTTAAAGTGCAAGGCACTCTGTGAGTTTCTGTGTAAAATATTTGAATGAAATCCATCTAGTTGTATTTCTTAATAATTCTCATATATATGCAAATACATTTTTTAAATTTCTCCATTGTGACATTACTATTACAAACAGATCTATATGTGAACTCTTCTGAAAGAAAAAAGAAGATAAATTTTGATTGGGGTTAAATCAGGTTTCTATTTTTTTAACAAAACGTATTCTTGATATCAGAGGAAATAAATTTTGTATGAAATAGCCACTTAATACATCATTTTACTTTTCTAATGTGCTAGAAAATATTTTGTTCAGTTAAGTAAGTTTTACTACATTTTAAAAAGTTGAACTTTTTGTATGGAGTTTTTCACTTATTTTTCTAGTAAGCAGAGTTGGGAATGGCTTACTGGTGACACAGTAGTTAAGCACTCAATTGGTAATGGAAAGGTTGGCAGTTCAAACCCACCCTGTGAAGAAACAGGGACTCGAGACCCTGTTTTCAAAGCCGTGAAGTCTAAGTGGCAATAAAACATATTAAAACCATAAGCATTACAATCATACAAGGCAATATAGCATAAGAGTTGATGATTAGAGAAAAGAAGGAATTCAGGAGTATGAAGAAAACAAAGAATGAAGGCAGTTAGGAAGCCCAATTCTGGAGGCGGAGGTCCTAGGTGGCTAGTTGTAAGACAGTTATTGGAAGTGTGAGAAATACTGATAGCATAGGCAGAAACAACAGAGTAGAAACATTCAGAGCATTACAAGGAGGGCAGCCTGGTTTGAGTAACAAGTGGAGGCTGATGGCCGAAAGTGAAGTGGCAGCAAGATTGCCAAGAGACCAGAATTCCAGACAAAGGAGTTCAGAGTTACTCTGTTGGCCATGGACAGTCATTGGCTGTTTCTAATGAAATAAGAAATAAAATGAACAACTTTTAAAAATGCATACTCTAGTTCCTGTTCATAAATATCTGAATATGAGAAGTGTAAACTCAAAAAAAAAAAAAAATCAGAAATTCACTGAAGAACTGGATGGAAAGTGATAAGGAGCTGCCGCAGAGCAGTGAGAGGACTGGGAAGCAGAGAAGGACTCGACTGTAGTTGTGAAGGGATTATCTTACCAGCTTCTAACTAGTGGACTCTGATCAAGTCTTGCAGAAGCTAGGAATGAGGCAGTTCCATGACTTTCTGTAGCCTCTTATCCTGTACCCTATGCCTGGTGCCATGAGGTCAATTCCTATTTCTAGTATAGCCTTTCAGAACAGTGTAGAACTGTCCCATAGTGTTTCCAAGGAGTAGCTGGTGGATTTCAACTGCCCACCTTTTTGTTGGCTGCCAGAGCTCTTCACTACTGTGCTGTTAGGGCTCTTAAGGAGACTGAAAATCTGACACTAACAATATTATGTAAAATAAAAATTCAAGAGAGGAAAAAAGTTTTTTAAAGAGCTAGCATATTTAATTTTATATGCAATGCTTTAGAAGTGATATTTGAGAATTCAAGAATCTTTATCATAGTTATATGATGTATGTTGAGATGATTATCTTATTATTTTGACCAGTGTGGAAACCCAGTATGGATTTCAACACCTAACTCTATTTTAGGGATTTAATTATTTGTTACATATACATACATTTGTGTATATGCATATATTCTTTTGTGTTGAAAGCAAAAGTTTAATTATCATTAATATCATTTCATTGTTTTACCACATAATACTATTGAAAATAAGCATAGCATGTAGTTGATGTGTTAAACAGATTTCTGGTGATGCTTTACATTATTTTTAACTTTTCAAAGTGCTTATTAACTCAAACAGTTTTTAAGTCAAAGTATCAGTAGGTAAGGTCTATCATCACAGTAGCAAATTTATACTTATGATCTTAGAAAGATGGCTTCAGAATAAGATAGCTTGGCATTTACCAATGGGTCATGAGTGAACAAACAATGTTATTCTAAAGTTGAAGACTTTAAACACTCAGACAGATTAGGGTCAACCACTGCTGATCTTCAACCAGAAGTAGCATGCTGAACTAAGTTCAGAATGCTTTTGAAAAAAATTTCAAATAATTCGTTCTATAACTGTAAGGAACTGTAGAACAGAGATCTCATATATATTCTATGGACACTGTACGCTTTAGGCAAACATACTGAAGTCACAGACTGTTACCATTTGCAACAACAGTTCTTGGGTGGGCCTCAGGGGAAACCGGAGGGAAAAGCATTGCTGTAATCCCATCTGCAGCGAATCATCACAGAACCAATAAGAGAAAGAAGCGGTAAAATTCTCTACCTAAGCCAAGATGTAGGAAATAAAGCAAATACACTGCAAATAATACTCTTTAAAATACAGGGATTGCTGTGTTGACTCTATTTTATTGCATCCCTCTTATTGAAAATGACATGTTCTCTTGTATATTTTGAGAGGAAAAATACAATTCAAAAATCCAGTTCTTAAAAGACATTCCAAGCAAAGTTCTCAGGTTCCAAAGCAAAAGAGAACAAATTATCTGACTCTCTCCTGAAAAGTAAGCTGGAATTTTTCTTATTTTGTTCTGTGGTTCAAACAGCTCACTTTAAGCTCCTCTGAAACTGATGGAGTCTTAGGACTGAATCTTCTTGGAAGGCTCTAGAATGTGATAGATGGCTGAATGATATTCCAATTTAGGGGCAGCACTGTAAACACACCATAGGCAATAAAGATGAACTACATTTGCGCTAGGCTTCCTATTTGGTGTTTATATTCCAAGTATTAAAATTTCCAGTAATTCAGTAAATTTATACATTTATGTCTGCTCATTTACTTATTTATTAATCCCTTCATATATATGTTCATTCAGCCAATATTCACAATATTCATACAATGAGCTGGATATTTTAGACACTGGGGATAGCACGTTTTTGTTAGCAGGTGCTGTTCTGGTTGGTTTCAACTTATGCCTACTCTACGCACAACAGAACTAAATGCTGTCCAGCCCTTCTCCGTTCTCACAATTGTTGGTATGCTTGAGTCCATTGTCGCAGCCACTATTGAGGGTCTTCCTTTTATTCACTGACCTTCTACTTTACCAAGCATGATGTCATTCTCCAGGAACAGATCCCTCCTAATAATATGTCCAAGTGTTGAGATGCAGTCTCCTCATCCTCACTTTTGAAGAGCATTCATGTACTTCTTCCCAGATAAATGTATTCATTCTTTTGGCAGTCCATGATATATTCAATATTCTTCTCCAGTACCACAGTTCAAAGGCATCAATTCTTCTTCTGTCTGCCTTATGCATTGTCCAGCTTTTGCATTCATACGAGGTGATTGAAAACACCATGGCTGGGGTCAGGCACGCATCAGTCTTTGAGGTGACACCTTTGCTTTTCAACACTTTAAAGAGGTCTTTTGCAGCAGATTTGCTCAACGCAGTGTGTCTTCTGATTTCTTGACTCGTGTTTCCATGGGTATTGATTGTAGATCCAAATAAAATGAAATCCTTGACAGTTTCACCCTGTTCTCCATTTATCATGGTTGCTTATTAGTCCAATTGTGAAGATTTTTGTTTTCTTGATGTTGAGGTGCAATCCATACTGAAGGCTGTGGTCTTTGATCTTTATCAGGAAGTATTTTTCACTTGCAGGAACCACAGTTATGTCATCATCATAACACAGGTTATTAATGAGTCTTCCTCCAATCTGATGCCCCTTTCTTTCATCTAGAGCAACTTCTTAGATTATTTGCTCAGCATAAAGGTTAAACATCTAGGGTCAAAGGATACAACCCTGATGCACGCTTTTGCTAACTTTAAACCATGCAGTATCCCTTTGTTCTGTTTGAATGACTACCTCTTGATCCATGTACTGAGTCCTCATGAGCACAATTAAGTGTTCCAGAATTTCCATTCTTCACAATGTCATTCATCATTTGTGAAGATCCTCGCAGCTGAATACGTTAGCATGGTCCATACAACAAGGGTAAACATTAGTTGACACTCTCTGCTCCCAGCCAGGATTCATCTGCCATAAGCAGTGACATCCTGATCCTAAATCCTGCCCCAAATTTCTGGCAGTTCCTTTTCTACGTATTGCTGCAGCCACTTTTGAATGATCTTCAGTGAAACTTTGCTTGTATATGATATTAAATACATTATTAGATACTCTTTAAATGCCTTCTGTTTGTTGGCCAGTCAGCTGAATTCCAAATTTCTTGGCATAGATGAGCGAGCACTTCTAGCTCTGCATCTGTTGAAACATCTTAGTCGGTCAAGTTCTGGAACCCCGTTGATTGCCAGTGTCTTAAGTCCAGCTTCGGCTGCTTCCTTCAGCACAGTTTGTGGCTGATCGCGCGCTATCTCTTGAAACAGCTGAATGTTGGCCAATTCATGTTGGTGTAGTGACTCTGTGTGTTCCTTCCATCCTCTTTTGGTGCTTCCTGTATTGTTTAATATTTTCCTGTAGAATCCTTCAATATTACAAGTTGAGGTTTAGATTATTTCTTCAGTTCTTTCAACTTGAGAAATGCCAAGTGTGTTCTTCTCTTTTGGTTTTCTTTTCCCACTTCAGGTCTTTACTTATCTTCTTGAGCCACACTTTGAAATCTTCTGTACATCTCTTTTAGCTCATCATTTCTTCCATTTTCGTGGCTATTTGACATTCATAAGTAAATTTCCGAGTATCTTCTGACATTCATATTGTCTTTACTTTCTTTCTAATGTCCTCCATGCATGATGTCTGTGATGTCACTCCACAGTTCATCTGGTCTTTGGTCATTACTGCTCAATGCCTCAAATTTGTTCTTGAGATGGTCTCTAAATTCAGATGGGATATAGTGAAAGTCATACTTTTGCTCTGTGGACTTTTTCTAATTTTCTTCAGATTCACTTGAACTTGTATATCAACAATTGACGGTCTATACAGCTGTCAGCCCCTGGCCTTTTTTCAGACGGATGATACTGAGCCTTTCAATCATCTCTTTCCACAAGTGTAGACAATTTGATTTGTATGTATCCCATATGATAAGGGCCATCTGGATAGTTACCGTTTATGATGGAGGATCAAGTATTTGCAGTGTGTAAGTCATTGGTCTTGCAAAATTCAAACATGTGGTCTCTGGTATCTTTTCTATCACCATGGCTATGTTTTCCAACTACCAATCTTCCAGTTTTGTTTTCAGCTTTCACATTCCAATCACTAGTAATTATTAATGCAGCCTGATTGCATATTCAGTCAATTTTGGACTGCAGAAGCTGGTAAAAATCTCTCATTTTTTTCATCATTTTCCTTAGTGGCTGGGGCATAAATTTGAATTATGGTCATATTAACTGGTCTTCCTTGCAGACATACAGGGATTATTCTATCACTGACAGTACCATACTTCAGGACAGATCTTGAAATGTTATTTTTGATGATGAATGCATTGCCATTCCTCTTCAAGTTGTCACTGCTGGCATGGCAGAACATACGATTGTCTGATTCAGAATGGCTAATACCAGTCCACTTTTGCTCACTAATGCCTAGGATACTGATGTTTACTCATTCTATTTTCTTTTTTATGAATCTGTAGATAAAATGTGGAGTAAAAAGTGAACACAGTCTATTCTCACATAGAGTTTACAGTTACACAGAGGGATAGTAGTAAGTAATAAAATAATCTAAAAAAAATATGTAACTGATGACTGAAATCATGAGAATTCAGCTATAGAACACTTGGAGACCTCATGACTTTTTTCAGTAGTGCAAGTGTTTTACTTGTTGATGTTTTTGTTGTTACATACGTACCATGTATTTATTTTAATTTTATTACAGATGTTTTTATAATTTATTTCTTTATTGGAAAATTTGTATATGTATGAAATAACTAATTAATGTAATTTTCTTCAAGTTGTTTTCATTTATGATTTGTTTATGGATGAACTTTACTGTGACATAAATTTTATTCCTAGGAAAAAATCTTCAGTGTATTTGGGGAAATAAATTATTTTTTTCTTCATTGAGAGAACAACATTGTTATTGATTAAATTTGATTTTTAAAAAATAACCACTTAGCAGTTTCTTTCTGAATCCTTATGCTTGGTTAATAAGAATAACAGTCCCTTAAGCTTATTTTTATTAATATCGATGGCAAGATAGAATATTTAAAGTTCAAGGAAATCAATGGTAAGATGAAGGCAATTATTCTACCTATTCCCATAAGCATTTCAATGTTATAGACAAATACATGCACAGTTAAGAGTTATCTGGCTAGGCTTAATAAAAATGTATAAAGCATCAAGAACAACATGGTTTCTTTACATGTCATGTTTCCCTGTGTACTGCTGAGTTTATTTCCACCAACTTGAAGCTTTTTATAAAAATAGAGGCAGAAACACCAGCTATTCCCTGACATCTGTGCACAGACACTCACTGGTAGCAGGCGAACCAGCCATAAGGGCATAAAACCAGGCTAGAGGTCTGAACACATCATCTGGTACCTGTTATAAGTCAACTGAGATCCCGTGCTAAGTGGTTCCACAGATTGCACCAAGCAAGGAGCAAGCCCCAGGAGAAAAAGCCAGAGCAATATTGCTCCAAAGAGCTGCAGAATTGTGGCAGTGGTCTCAGTTAGTGACACTGATGATACTGACGACAATTAGGAGAGAGAGTTTAGAATGTGAATGGGGAGCAATTCAGCTGCTACAGTATCCATCAGCAGATTGTTGCCTCCGGCAAAAGGACCCTGCTGTCCTTTGTTTTTCAGTTCCAGTAGAAAATTCGGTGTGGAGGGAGAGAATAAAATTAATTTATACAATTCATCATAAATTTTTAAGTTAAATATTGTTGTTAAATTTAAAGTCGTCTTGTTTTAAAACTGAGTTAGTTGCTACCTCTAGCTTCAAGAAATGTGAGATATTCCAACACAATTTTTTTTTAGAGAAAAGGTTCCCATCCACTTAGAGGAAGTCATCAAATCAACACCACTAAGTGTCCAACGCTTACCTGCTTCCCTTAATGTGCCTTTTTAAAACTCCCCAGCAGTGTGGTGGTGTCATTACAATTAGGTTGTCATGTGAATTGCATTGAAAAAGTTTTGTTTCAGGTTCTAGGTATAGCCTTTTCACTGATGCTGACTTTAGTTTATCATGAATTAATAAGTGTTTTGCTACTCACAATTTTGGGGGAGACACTATGTTGAAAAAGTTTTGTTTTGGGTTCTAGGTATAGCGTTTCCACTGATGCTAAATTTAGTTTATCACAAATTAATAGGTATTTTGCTACTCACAATTTTGGGAGAGATTAAATGTTCATTTTTATGCTAAGGAAACGGATTTCTTTTATTTCCAAGGAAAATTATTTTTTATGAAAGGAATCAAGTGATTAGTTATATTTTTATATGTTTATAGACAGCACTACCACTGAGATTTGTCAAAAAGCAAAAAGATTTAGAACTTAAGGGCATATAAAACCCACAAGTTGTCAAAAAGCAAGAACTGACTCATCTGTTGTCTCTGAAATAGAAAAGCATTAAATGTTTTGTCTCCATGCCCTAGAAAGAAGAACTATTGCACAAGTTTAAAAGTGATATTTCATCACATTCCATATATTTCTTGTGGTTGCAGCCTATAGAAGTGCCACAAGAAATACATTCTTAGATAATTCTGTTTTAGGTCTCAGAACAAAAGAAGAATTCCAAAATACATGGATATTTTTTTTCTTCCCCCAGTGTTCAGTGTTAAGTGCTTAAAAGTTCAAGCTAGAATAATTTTGCTTGAGTTTCAACAGATACATGGTTTTGAAAAAGAATTATTTGATACATCCACCTTGACGTATCATAAAAGCATATTTTATGAAACTATTTGTAAAAAGAAGCTTAAATGATTTATCTAAAATACTTTCTCAGCTTCCATAACAGATGGTAGGATTTAAAGAACGGAAAGCTTTGTAATTGCACAATATAAACTCATAATTAAAAATATAAAAAGCATTTTGCAGGAAGTTCATTTTATTCCAAACTAACAATTTTAGTACATTTCACTTAATTCTTTCTTCAGATAACCTCATATGTAAAGAGTTTAAATACAAATCAATAGAAATAAAATAATAGATTCAGTTAAAGATTCTGTGAGATTGTAGTGATTTTGCTTATTGCTGCTCTGTATCGCTAATTATGTTTACAAATGATGTATGAAAAACAACTGTATCACCAAGAATTCTAAATTCACACAACTTGCACCTGAGAAGAATTTTCAGTGGAAAAACAAAATCAGGGCAACCTCAATCAGGCTTATTAAATTACAGCTGGTCCAAAACTGTTTGATATTCAAGCAGCTAATTAGCAATGGAGATGGCTAATTCAAACTCTGCTTTGATCTTTCAGTTCACCCAATATTTATTAGGTTTATTTACAAAAGAATGGAGAGGGAAAGTATCCTGAAAGCTGGAGGGACAGTCTGAACAGTAGTTTACTTATAATTTACAGACTTGTGGTACTTAATATATAATGCAATAATCTTCCCAGTGCCATTTGTCATTTGGACGCTGCCACAGATTATAGCTTAGGGCACTGCATCTGTGCACAGATCTGGCAGGAAATGGTCTAAAATCTTGAACAGCTGAGCATGATGTTTTGGTCTAGTTGGAAAATTCAACCTCTGCTCCCGAGGTCACTGCATGCTTCTGTCCTGACGGCCCAAATTGTTAAGCATGTGACTAATATGCATACAGAACACAGGCTGCCTGACGTCTGCTACAGGCTTGATGGCTGGTTAGAGGCTAGTCTCAATTTTATGTGACAATCCTATATAGGAAGTGCTGTGTGGGTGACTAAATGGAGCATATTGATGTCCCACTGGGTGTAGCCCCTGTTGTTTTGACAAATTCTCCTTAGCATTTATCAATCAGGCCTACAATGGAGAGTGTGCTGAATATCTAATTCAGACATGCTAGTCAGGGCTAATAGAGCAAGATAGCATGTTATTCAATTTGTACTTGTTAGCGATGTCCCACTGTCACTGGGCAATTTACCTTCACACTTCACAAATGAAAAGAGAAATTTGCTAGGCTTCAAACACTTACATGAGTTACAAGCAAAATTTTAATTAGCATGTCATTACAGCAATAATTTATTGCTTCTTTGTAGTTTTCCTAGCATACAGATTGCACTTTTTCTATTTTAGAAGAGATGTCCTTAAGGCTTATGAAGGCAGTAATAATAAAGACAGCTAACAAGCATATGCAATTATGTACACTGAGAATTTTCTGTTTGTGGAGTTTTAAACACTTAATAAGGAAATAAAATAAAATTGAGTTCTGAGGTTTTTATTCTTTTTTATGATTCAATATTTTACCAATTCTGTTTCGATGTTGTGTTTACCTATTTTAATTAGTTCTGCCATGGTTCAGCTTTTTTCCTAAAGATCACCCACCCATGTTGGCAAACTGAAGACAGTACACTACCACCGTCAATGAGGACTTGATATGAGCACAGGGAATGGCTATAGCCCTGCCTCACAAGCACTTGTGAATATACAAAAAAGGTTTTTCCAGCTTGTGAACAAAGGAGCGTCTACCGTTTCATACTAACTGTTTATGAAGAGTTTTTTTTTTTTTTTTTTAGAAGCCCGGGCTTTAATCAGTTGGCCAGTAAAACACAATGAGAAAGGAGAGCAAAGAGGAGGACCTGCTGCTGGTCCTCAGGTGTGACCTCAGTCTGGCTTCCTCAGAGCACAAAAGTGAAAGGATGACCAATAATAACCAAGACAGAGACAAAGGAGGCTGCATGAGTATACAAAAATAGTCATTGTAAATGGTGAAATACATAATTGAAACAAAGTCATGCCATAGTCTGAAGAGCTGTGGTACTTAAAATACCTTTGTGAAGGATGGAGTTAGAGCCTTTAGAGAGACAATTAACAGTATCTGACAATAAACAGACAAGTTAAAAAGAAAAAGAAACACAGATGAGTCTTACTCTGCATGAATTACACTATCTGCAGGAACATGGCTTAATGACTCAATTTCTCCATGTATTTCCAAATTCTCTTAATTGTAACTTTGTGACTACAAAATTTATCAGTTTTATATAAATAAGGCTCTATGACTACCTTGCATAAAAGCTGGAACAGAACGTCTTAGGCTGTGTTTCTGCTGTATCTAAAGTGGCAGGATAGTATTTGACTTATCTTTGTAAGTCATTTGTAACTACCGTGGTGCAGAGCACCTAGCAAGAACGTAATACACAGTTATTGAAAAAAACAAACAGATCAACATGATCAGAAAGAAAAGAAAAACTACAGGAATAAATTCATAGTTACAATTTGAGTTATCCTTCATCTGTAAAGATAAAATGTATTCATATTTGCAGGAATTTGTAATACTCATTATGGAATTTTAATACTTTTGGAGAAAATATATACTAAAAAGAGAAGTTTGCTGACATTGTGAACAATGTCAACATGCTAGTTTTACATTAGCATTTCCTAGTTTGCATTTCAGGAATAGCTTTTATACAACCTGAATATTTCATTTTCTATGCCATACATGCATACAAATCTGTAAGGGCTTGGTTACAATATTTAGACTAACAATAGTTAAGCTAATCAAATGGTCATTGTATTTAGCCAGCCAGCCAAGTGCTAAAAGATTTTAAAAATATACTGCATTTTTTGTAAGCGCTACAAACATGATGATTTTGATGGTTGTGTGTGTGTGTGTGAATGTACATGTGTTTGGTTACAGAGAGGATCTAGAAGCATTTAGAATGAAAACAAGATTCATAGATAATTAAATGTTGATAATTAAGTAACTACAGTGTGTATTCCAGCTTTATTGGGGGGCAGTTAAATGAACAAACTTACCTTTTAAGTAAATTTAATGCCTGTTAACATTACTAAGTATAATATATATATACACATTTAATCAAGTGATGACACTTGGTGGACTTCCACTACTTTCATAGATGGATGTATGGACAGGTGGATAGACAGATGAATACAGACATAGACACACACATATAAACTCACAGACACACACACATAAGCGCACACAAAGAGTTGTATGCAGGACTATTCTATTTTCCCTCACTATACTACTGTACTCCAAATATCTTTAAAATCACAAATTAACATTTATCTGTTGGCTTTTTAGTGCTTTTTCATGCCACTTCTCCTACTATATCTTAAAGAAGGCTAAAAGTGCACTTTAAAGAAAAAAAACTTGGCAGTATCATTAGTGACTTCAGTAGTTCGAGGGTTAAACTGTGGTTCAATATCTATTTTTAGAACATTATTACTGCCAAGATAAATGAATATACTGTAAATTTCCAGAGGAGCAAACAACTCTGTCTTAGAAGAAGGGCAGCCAAGATGCTCCTTGTAGGCAAAGATGGCAAAATTGTATCTCATATGATTTAAACGTGTGGTCAGGATGGACCAGTCCACTCAGGTAGACATCATACTTGGTGAAGAGGAAGGTCTGCCAAAGGTTGGGGAAACCCTTAAAGAGACAGACTGACAGAGTAGCAAAAACAATGGGCTCAAGCATGACAGTGAACATGGGAATGACGTGAACTGGGCAGTGTTTTGTTCTGTTGTACACAGAGTCACTGTGTTGCTATGAGCTGGAACACACGGGATGGACACCACCACCAACTTTAAGTCCATAAAGCTGTTAGATGCTACAGTGGGTAAAGAAGAATACAGACATGGATTGCAGTATGTAAATACATTATAACACAAGTAAAACAAACAAAAATCCAATCCCAGTGCCACTGAGTCAATTCTGACTCATAGCGACACTACAGGACAGAGTAGTACTGTCCCATAGAGTTTCCAAAGAGCAACTGACTGAATCGAACTGCAGACCTTTTGATTAGCATTTGTAGCACTTAACCACTACACTACCAGAGTTTCCAACACCAAGTAAAGGTGTCTTAAATAGGTACTAACTATGTCGTGAAGAGTCATATAAAAGAACTTCCACATCCAGTTCATGATACTGGGAAAGAGTCCATGGAGAAGACGGTTTTGGAGACGGGCCTTGATGAAAAGGTAGGATTTCATGAGACAGACACATGGATGGTAGGGAAGAGCATATCAAACACAGGATCAAGGCGAAAAACAAAACAAATAAACAACAAAAAATTCTAAATGCACAAAGTCACACTGCAGCAGTCTGGTTTGCTTGCTCTGTAGGGTGTATAAGGAAGGAAACTATAGAAAAAACTCATGATACACAGATTCTGTTTAGTCCATATTTTAGTCAAACTGGCAAGTGTTTCTTCCTGGCAAAAAAAATGCTATTTTTAGACTTGTCTTTGCTATTTTTTAAAATTCCATAAAAGAATGTCATTTATTCAGATTGAGATAATATTCTAAGGAGTTTGAAGAATCTTCCTTAAAATATTACTTATTCTTTTCACCATGTCTTATGCTTCTATTACCCTCAATTCAGTTACAGAGAAACTTATGTAGCTGTTCACTAAAGTGCTATAGACACAATTTTGTGTGGAAGATTAACAAACACATATGAAAAAATATGGCAGTGATATTTCCAACCAAGAAAATATGTGACAATGGAAAACTGGTTTCACTCATAAAATTATTAGAACATTGTGAGGCAATCAACGTTTCTTTTAGTATTTTTGGAACAGCTTTTACAGTTGTAAGTCCTAAAAACTAGAGATGTCACTCTGATAACTAAGATGCACCTGATCCTAGCCATGGTATTTTCAATCATATCATATGCATATGAAAGCTGGACAACGAATAAGGAAGACAGGAGTATTGACACCTTTGAATTACAGTGTTGCAGAAGAGTACTGAATACACCATGGACTGCCAAAAGAAGAACAAATCTGTACTAAAGAAGTATAACCAGAGCGCTCCTTGGAAGCAAAGACAGCAAGACTGCATCTTACATACTTCGGACACGTTATCAGGAGGGATCAGTCTCTGGAGAAGAAATCACGCTTGGCAGAGTGGAGGGCGGTGAAAAAGAGGAAGACCCTCAAAGAAATGGATTGATGCAGCGAGTCAACAATGGGCTTGAGCATAAACCCAATTTTGGACATGGCTCAAGTCCAGGTAGTGTTTTGTTCTGTTGGGTACAGGGTCACTATGAGTCGGAACTGACTCTCAGAGGCACCTAACAACAACAGCAACATTATGCTTAGTGTTCCGCTGGTAGTCTTCATTTATACTGAGATCTATTGTAAAGGTTTAATTTACATAGTTTTCAAAAAAGCAAGTAAGAAAACAGATATTGAAAATTCTTTGGTAAAGAAACCAGAGAGATTTAAGTCAGGTGCCTACTTCTCCCAACACTGATACCCAGTCCTTTCGGTTCTGTGGATTTTACCTTGAAAATACCTCTCCATATATGCAAATTGTTCTGCAGCCATTTTTCTTCTAAAATTTTTACCTCCAAAATCCTCCTTCTGGGCTACTGCGGAAGATAAACTTTTAGACCTTACATCTATTTTCTTCAATGCAGCCAGGGTAATTTTTATAAAATACACATCTGGTCATGTCAACACTCAGTTTAGAACTCTCCAATTTCCTGTTTATTTTTGGATACTGACAAATTTCTTACCATGGCTCCATCCTATTCTTTCGGTGGTCCCCATCTCTGCCTTCTAGGCTCATGGTTCTCCGTGAGTCCACAGTATTCACTGTGTTCTCTGCAGGATCCTTGCACGTGTAGTTTTCTTCGTTTGGACTGTTCTTCCTTCCCCGACAGTTTAGCCAGCTCCTATTCACCCTTCTACAAGGAAGGCTCCCTGAACCATCAGGCTGGTCAAATCCTTTTTCATGTACTCAGAGTACGTGCAACTGTGTAAGTGTACATCTACGTGAGGAGTTATTTGATTAATATCTGTCTCCTTTACCAAGTTGTAGTTTCCGTAACAGTAGATTCTTGTCTGTTTTTATTTTTATTTTCATATGCCTGGCATATTTTAAGGGATCATTTAATATTTGCTGAATAAATAAAAGAGAAAAAGCATACTACAGACTCAGAATAGAGCTATCCCTAGAACTAACTGGAGAAGAAGTATAAAAGCTTGAGATCTCTCCGCTGTTTATCTCTAACCTTGGTCACTCCCGCCCTCCTGCTCTGTGCCTTAGCCTGCAGGAGATACGTGATGCTCCCTCCTACCTCTAGGCTTTTGGGCCTGATGTTCCCCTTTAGAACATGCCTTCCAGGCTCAGTCTCCATCTGCCTGCCACCATTCCCATTTCTAAGTAATTGCTACTGATCGCTTGAGTCTCTGTTTGGGAGACACTTCCTCCTTCTCTGCCTCCCTACGAATGGACTGAACGCACCGTTATTACAGCCTCCCACCCTGAACCTCTATGTGAGCACGTGTATCACAGAATGTACCTGTATGCACAGAGGTCAGCAGTAAAGAATGGTTTGGGGACAAGAGATTTTAAACAACTGGTAATCTCTGTTAATCTTCCCCAAAGTCATGCCAAATAATTTAAATAAAAGGTAGGTGTTAGTTGTATCATATTTCATGATGTAATCTCCTTATCTGGGGAGAAGGGTAAGGGTCTCCCCCAGTTTCTTCTTCCACAATGAGCGGATGAGGAATTAGGACAAACAGAAAAATAGACAATCTACTATGATTATTTACATCACTGAGTTTGCTGTGGCTATAATCATCAAGGATATGCTCAGTTCACTATTTTTTCTCCAAGGTATTTCATCACACAAATATAAATATGTTCTCTCATGAAGTGTATCTATATCTGCAAATGGCTATCTACTGAGTATCAACAAGAAATGAACCATAATAATTATTACCAATTATTCAGTTGTAAAAATCTTGTATGATGGAAACTACACATAAGTCAAAATATAAGCAATGCTTATAAACTAATTAAAAAATAAGAAGATATAAAAATACTGGAAAAAGCCTGAATATCTATTCAACATTATCACCTGTAGCTAGAAAACTGTCTGTTAACAAACTATAGAGAAAAAATGTTAATGATGTGTTAAACTTAAAAAGGTGTGATATAGGAATTTAGTCTGCTGTGACAAAAACAAAATATTATTTAAAAAATAGTGCTGAATTTGAGAAACCCTATAATATTAAAATATAAAGAATAGTAAATTGAAATAGTCAAACAGCTTTAATAAACATTTGGAGCCCTGGTGGCACATTAAAAAAAAAAGTGACAGTACAACTGTATAAAATGAGAAAAGAAAAAACTACGTAAATACCTCAAGATTAAAAAAAAAAAAAATACAGAAAAGCCTGCCATTGAGTCAATTCTGACTCACAGTCACCTTATAGGGCAGAGCAGAACTGCTCCATAGAGTTTCCAAGGAGTGTCTGATGGATTCAGACTACCAACCTTTTGGTTAGCAAACAGTACTTAGCCACTAATTCACCAGGGTTTCTGACAGGATAGGAAGAACATGAATTTATCTTAATTTAAAAATTTTTTAAAATGTAATTATATTATTTTTATCACTTAAAAAGTAATATAAAAAGTTGAAAGAGTAAACAGAAAATGTTAAAATTAAAGCAAAATGTTTTTGGTCTTAAAATGCGTTTATCAAACTAGTTAAAATAGTTGAGTTAACAAGTAATGCTCAGACTACAGTAATTTTTTGATCTATTTTTTCTTTATTATAGGAACGTTATACAAAAACATGGATTAGAAGACTATTCACGTGAAAGAAGCCAGGTACTGAGTTAGTAATAATTTAGCATCAATGGCTGTGACTGATTGAATTGTGTCTCCCCAAAAGACATACTGAAGTCTTTACCTCTGTACCTGTGAAAGTGACCTTGTGTGGAGAAACGGGATCTTTCTTTGAAGATGTCAAAATACATATTGGAAGTAGGTGAGTCCTGGTCCAAGTCCTATTTGAGTCCTGTTTTATAAAAGGGTTAAACAGAGAGAGAGTCATACGCAGGGGAAAGGATCCAGTGAAGACAAAGGTATATGTATCTACAAACTGTAGAGAACCACCCAGTGGTCTCAGAAGCAAAAAAAAAAAAAAGAAAAAGGAAAACAATAACAATGGAAGATCTTTCCCTAGAGAAGACAAAGAGATCATAACTCTGACAAAGCCTTGAATTTGGACTTCCAGCTTCCATAATTAGGACGAAATACATTTCTGTTCTGTAAAACCACCGACATTGGTATTTTGATATGACAGCCTTCGAAAACCAAAACCCATTGCTGTGGAATCAATTCCAGCTCATAGTGATGCTACAGAGTAGAACCGTCCCATGGAGTTTCTAAGGAGCACTGGGTAGATTTGAGTTATTACCCTTTTGGTTAACAGCCATCGCACTACACCACTACGCCACTAGGGCTCCCAAGGACACAGGGAACGAAGACAATGGCAACATGGCATTGTGTTGAAAGCCCTGAACCAAGGATCTTATACTCTTCTCGATCCCTTTATTACATTTTTTTCTTTAGGTTAAGTTATATATCCAAGGAAGTACCTGACTGTCATTAAAAGCACTCTAACTTCCCTGTTTGCCTCTTGATGAACTTGTTGTTATTACGAGTTGCCTTGAGTAAAATTCTAGCTCACGGTGACCCCACGTGTGCAGAGTAGAACCATTCCGTAGGGTTTTCAACGCTGTGACTTTAGAAGCAAATCACCTGGCCTGTCTTTTGAGGTGCCTCTGGATGGACTCAAACTGCCAGCCTTCTAACTGATAATTGAGCACTTTACTGTTTGCACCACCCAAAAATCACTTCTAAAAAATACAGTTAGTAGCTGAATGAAGTATCTACCTTGGGCCATTTGACCTATTCTCTTGGCTGCTAAGTCCCTGTGGGATACATTTTTTAACTGATGAGGAAATTGAGACTCAAAGAGTAAGTTATTCACCTATTTCCAGGTTATAAGTGATAGGGTGAATGGTAGAACATAGGGCCCAGAGACTCACAATCTTTAATTCCCTTAAGCTTACTACCTCCCTGGGAAGTTAAGTATTTGGTGGTAACCACCTTCATGGCTTTGATAGAGACCATGAGGCACTTAGTCCTGATTTTTATTGCTAAGAAAACCATAGCCAAGCACTAAAGAAAGGAATCAATGATATTATTCATGCTTCTGGTCTTTGAGTCAATAAAATGAGTATTTTGTTTATGTAGGGCAATAGCATTGGTGTTCTAGATGATATAAAGATTAATAATACATGGGCCTTGTGCTCTAGGGTCTAATAAACACTTTGAGAGAAAAGATCTCCTGTGTGTTGGACAAGTAACCATTAGAATATTTTTAACTGAAAGCCATACAAACTCACTTAGGTCAACAGAAACTGGAATAAATAAATAAATGGAGGGAAATTGGAGTCACCTAGAAATCTGAAGGAAAACTTACATAGCCGGGCCTCATAATAGACAGCAACAGAGTAGTTTCAAATTTCTAATAGTTGTGCTGAACGGATAACATCTATTTAACACTTTCTATGTGCCTGGCAAGCAGCTCTGGTGACACAGTGGTTAAGCCCTTGGCTTCTAATCAAAAAGCTGGTGGTTCAAATCCACTAGTGGCTCCACAGGATAAAAGACCCAGGGTCTGTTCCTGTAAAACTTCCCACCTGGGAAACCCTATGATGGGGCAGTTCTGCTCAGCCTCTGGGATTGGTAGGAAGTCAGAACTGACTCCTTGGCGCTCAACAACAGCGTGTGCTTGGCAGTCGTCTAAGCGTTCTGTGCATCTTAACATCTTTGATTTGCACTTTAAAGCAATACGATAGTCCCTGCTATTATTATTGCCATTTTATAAATGAAGATTGAGGCACAGAGAGGTTAAGTAACTTGCACAAACTCTCATAGCAATCTTCAGGACACTGTTGTAAAAATGACAGAGTTCAAAAAGCTTTTAGTTTTCTGACAATTATCTCAAGGTTTCGATTCATGGAGTCTGAGACGGGTCAGGTCCTTTCTTTTAGTCGAGGGACTGGTAGTTCCCCAAGGATCTGATATTAATTGATTGCCATCAAGTTGATTCCTAATCATAATCATTCTATAGGACAGAGTAGAACTGCCCTGTAGGGTTTCCAAGGTGCAGCTGGTGGATTCAAACTGCAGACCTCTGGCTTAGCAGTCACAGCTCTTAACCACTGTGCTGCCAGGACTTCAAGGAGGTAATGTTACTAGAGACAAAATAACAAATGTCCCTTGTGTTACAGAGGTAATACAAGCAGACCGTAGGGAATAAGGAAATGATGTACCAGTTAGGTTACAAGCTTTGAGATCTTAAGATACTGTCTCATTCTGCAGGACATCCAGTTGATGGAAACAGCCATCTGTGCTCTATGACAGGGTGACCCAGCTTCACAGAAACTGGGCGTAGTTCACATGGGCACTGCCCTGGCAAAAAGAGAGGCCATGACCAGTGACCTAGAATGAGAACTTCAGTCTGGGGATGCAGAAAGATACAAAAATATATCTGGCTGTCTTCTTTAAATATGAAGTTTAAAATGATCACAAAGAGAAGACATACAGGTATGATATTCATATGGTAAAATTCTTTACTTAATCTGATAGTATCCTTAGTCTGAGAGTAGTTCATCTTCACCCTATTACCCTTGCGTGGCCCTACCCTTCACAGCCCTCATTCCTGACTACCGTTTGCTGAAGAGTCACCTTCAACAAATGATTCATTCATTCATTCTCTCAACAAATGTCAACTGAGCCCATTCTACATGTATGCAACAGACATGGTGCAAGCTGTCACGAGGAAGAAAGTCTGTAAGGGATACAAAATAATCTAACAGGCAATTATGATACCTTCCCCACTGCTACAGTGGGAGAAACTGTGGGTGCTTTGGGAGCACGTAAACCAAGAACCAAACCCACTGCCATCAAGCCGATTCTGACTCATAGCTACCCTATATGATGATTTAGAACTGTCTCAGAGAGTTTCCAAGGAGTACTCGGTAGATCTGAGCGGCCAACTTTTTGGTTAGCAGCCATAGCATTTAACTACCATGCCACCAGGGTTTCCTAGAAGCACATAGGAAGAACATTTTTATAAAATCATGGGGAATTAGAGAAGGCTTACTGAGGGAAGTGATTTCTAAAAGGAGAAACTGAGGGGAAAAAATCAAAAGAATGTAAAGGAGCTGATGTTGAAAGGTATCGCGTAAGCAGTTATCATTGCAGAGAGGATTTTTTGGGCAAAGCCTAGCCGAGGGAATTATGATGAACTGTGATGAGAAAGATTTCTTGATGCTTCAGTCTTTTGGGGACAGATAGTAAGGCAGGACCACAGGTAATCATGATATTAACTGAGGTCAGATCAGAGACAGAGAGTATTCAAAGAGGGTGAGATGCTATCTCAACTGGAAATCTCAAAGACATTCTCAGAAGAGAGAAGGTTTTAGATGAGGCTTGAAGCATAACTGGTATTTCATCCAGCAGAAGTAAAGAGCAGCTCTGCAGGAGGAAGGCCATGAGGTAGGCCAGGCAGGGCATTCTTTGCCTTGTTCTATTTGTGTGGTATTTCTCCTGCCTAGAAGATTTGTGTTTCCTAGCCTGCATTCCCATTGTTGATTGATCTCTTAGACAATTCTTCAAGATTTCTGCGAGTTGTATTCTTCTGGGAGATGTCAGAAGACCAGAGGTTCAAACAGGTGTTTCCTCTGTGGTTCTCTGTGTTGTGTATTCACTATTAAAGCTACTGTCTCATTCATTTTTGTTGTCTCAAGGATTTGGCACAATTCCCAGAGCACAACAAGGATTTAGGACTCTGAGTTGGAATCAACTCGACAGCACTGGGTTTGCTTTGGTTTTGGTAAGTGGTGCAAGTGACTAAGTATTTGGCTTCTAACTGAAAGGTTGGCAGTTCACATCCATACAGAGATGCCTCAAAGGAAAGAATTTACTTCTGAAAACTCACAGCCACTGAAAACCCTACACACAGTTCTACTCTGCAATGTATATGAAATTGTTTCATCAATTTTCTAGCTCTAATTTTAGTATTTTTATCTTCTTTTGGGATAGGAAGAATTTGTTTGCCTTTGTTCTTCACTTTATAAACCCATATATTATTTTTTTTGTTTGTTTCTAGCTATTATCCTAAATTAGTAACTTTGGGGCATAGAAACTAAAATGTAAATATAACACGGCCAAATTGTACTTAAATGAAAACTTCAGGGAGAAAATCAAAGAAACCCCTTATTTGGTATTCTAAAATACGTAGAAACCAACAAACTCAATTTTTTTCCACTTTTCCTTTAGACATCATGACATCATTTTGACATTTCTTGATATTTGAGCTTATTGCATCAAAGTGCTACCAATAATCTCCTCATGAATTTTCTAGTCAAGTTTCAGAAACTCAAGATGTACAAATAAGTTTACGCATGCTCAGAGACAAGAACCCCTACGTGTGTGTCAGTTTGCCATACTGTGGGGGCTTGAGTGTGTCTGTGAGGCTGGAAATTATGTCACCAGTATTCAAACACCAGCAGGGTCACCCATGGAGGACAGGTTTCAGTGGAGCTTCCGATAATAAGTGAGGAAGGTCAAGAAAGAATTGACATCTTTGAATTCTGCTGTTGGAGAAGAATTTTGAATATGCCATAGACTGCCCGAAGAACAAAATAACATGTCTTGGAATAAATACAAATTGAAATACTCCTTAAAAGCAAGGATGCTGAGACTATGTCTCATATACTTGCACATGTTATTAGGAAAGATCAACCCCTGGAGAAAGACATCATGCTTGATAAAGCAGAGGATCAGTGAAAAAGAGGAAGATCCTCAATCAGATGGATTGATACCATAACTGCGATAATGGCCTCAAACACAACAACAGTCATGAGGATGGTGCAGGACTGGGCAGTGTTTCCTGTTGCATGTAGCTGGAAATGACTCCACAGCACCTAGCAACAACCTAACAGGGACCAGGAGACTGGGTAAAAGAGGTAGTTTATCTAATGTCAAACAGCCTAATTGGCTTAGAGATTCACATATGCCCCATCCTGTGGCCATTAAATGTGCTTGAAAAATCCTACGGAAGGGAAAGAGAGTTCTTTGTGAGTAAAGCATTGGAGCATTGGTTTGTTTGAGAATTTTTTTTTCAGAACACCCTTGAATCTCAGGAGGGACGTAGTGGTGGACAGAATTTGCATGTGAAGCTAAAATTACTCTCCATTTGAGTGTGTAGTTCATCAGTTTCCAGTTACCTGAATTTTTCCTTTACATCTACATCACATGAGATAGTTCATAAATAATAAACTAAATTACAAAATAATTTAAATTCAATACTGTATGATGTTTTCAAATTTCAGCTTTGAACAATTTGGGCCAATGTTAGTTCTAATAGCATGTATTTGAAATTCATTAGCACTTACATTTAGTGAGATATATTTAGCTAAAGTCCTCAAATATGTCAGTATAAAAAGGTACACATACATAAACCAAAAAAACCCAAACCCATTGCCATCAAGTTGATCCACAGTCGACCATACAGTACCGGGTAGAACTAATCCATAGAGTTTCCAAGGAGTACTTGGCAAATTTTAACTGCAGACCTTTTGGTTAGCAGCTCTAGCATTCAACCATTATGCCACCAGGGTTTGCATACGTATATAACAACAAAACAACCCACTGCCATCAAGTCAGGTGTATGGACAGATATAAGTATGTGATGGTATTGGCTTAGTGGTTAAGAGATCAATTGCTTACCAAAAGGTTGACAGCTGGAATCACCAGGCGCTCCTTGGAAACTTAATAGAACAGTTCTCTGTCCTATAGAGGCACTCTGGTTGGAATCTACTCAAGGGAAATGGGTTTTGGTTTGAATCTATACAGTCCTATACAAAAGATACATATACTTTTCATGGCTTTATATGTAGTTACATTTATAGTTATTAGCTATTATTGTTTTAGTTTTTCTAAATTGCTTCAGTTTTCCTTCAACATTTCATTGAAGAATGTATTATCAGAAAGGTTACATGCATGATGTTTTCCTGGAAACAGAATTCAGTTCAAAATAAACATTGTGTAATACCATCTTTTTCTGTGAAGTGAAGTACTGATAAAAGCCTAACAGTTAAGTTTTAACAGATACATAATAATGTATAATATTGGGTACATAATAATGTATAATAATCCAGCATAAAAATGAGAAGTGTTTCACAATGTTGATGTTACTACAGGTTACATTATTTTCAAGTTGAAATCTCTATGCTGGGTGCAGTTTCCACTTTATTTCTAAGGCAGCTGAAACCTGTTGTGCTACTCTCTCCGGCTGTCTCAGTCCAGCAGGGTCAATTCTCTACTCATCCTGAAAAAGAATCTAGACACACGCCAGTAAATATTTCACCTGATGCTCAGCCTTGAACACTTCATAAAGGTCAAATTCGATTTCTCCAAAAGCTAAGTTTTGGGTAAAACCCTGGGCTGCTGCTTTCATTGACTGGGACTTCAGTCACAAAGCAATTGTTCACTCTCAGGAGTCCATGTGAAAGGACCTGTCTCTTCTCCCTAGCCTGATAGGGAAGTTAGCTTGTAACATTCTTAGACACTCGATATTCAGCTTTGACCAAAAATTAGAGAGTCATAGTATTTGTAATAGAGCCTTCCTCAGAGTTGCAGTCAGAAAGTCTACATATCGCAGGACCCCTTCTTCAGCTGAAGGGAGGCAATTGCTCTAGATCTCACATCAGGGCTGTTCCGAAACAGTAGGGGAGTTCTTAAACTGTTGAGTTAGCACAATTCAACAGAGTCATTTCTTTTCCTTGTCCCCTTTTTCACTTAAAAAGGAAAGATCAAGCCTTGCAGTGGCCAGCAAGATATAAAAGAAAGGTGTCTTCTAAATCTGAAACAGTAAAATGATTATGGGAAGCGGGGAGAGCCAATATCAGAGTCTTCACAACTTTGTTAACGGCCTGTAAATGTTGAACAAAACGGTACTCACCAGTCAGTGTCGTCTTCACCTGGAGGAGAGCCTGAGCTCATCCGGGTCACTCACTGGCCCAAACCCACGAGGCTACAGCATCAGCCACTCTGGACTGTGGAAGAGGTGGATGTGGAGGATAGCACCTGTTCTGTGTGAGCTAAGAGAGCTGCTTACACTTTCCAGTCATTTGCTGGCGTTGCTGCCAGAGACAAGACTTTTTTCATCAAAAGAGATTTCAGCACGCACTTTACTTAGAAAATCCCACCCCAAAGAGGGACCAGGTGTTCTGGCTTGTATAGCAGCTGAAGAGATTGCTTAGTTTCCCGTTCTTCACAGTTCTTTGGCTGCAAGATACGTCTAGTCACCTCTTTTCCAGTCACCCCAACAACTTGAGTACTGCTAATCAAGACGGTCCCTTTAGACTTCTGGGTCAGTACTAAGAAGGCTGCTCCAGTATCAGCCAGAAAGTCTGCTTGTTGTCTTCCTACTGTAAATTGCATCAGGATACTGGTAGGAAGGAAATTAAAACTGACTCCATGATCTATCAGTCAGAATCTTCTTCCTGCTCTTTTTTAATTCCTTGAAAAGACTTTTCCCCATTTTCAATCCTGGCTGGCCCTGTTCCAGTTCTCTTTTGTGGGACACTCAGTTTTCTGGAGTCCCCCTTTTCCAAAATGTACATAGATTTTCCTTTAGTGAGGGCCCATCCTTGTTTCTGTCTCTTCATCTTCTTCTGAATGATTCCAGAACAGAGGCCAGTAGATGAACCTGTTTCTTCAGATCCCTGTCTCTATTTCTTTTTCCTTCTCTCACTGTTTTATCTTTTTTCTTTTTGCCTTCTCCATTTCTCTCTAGCTATCTAGTCTTCAGTCTTCTCTCTCTCTCTACTTCCTCTTCACCATCTTTCACCTGCTTATTCTTTCTTTCTCTATGTTGTTTCTCTACGTTTGCTACATTCAGGGGCCCACGCTGGCTGCATCTGTCAGTATTTCAGCTATGGTTTCTTCCTCAGTATATTTTTCTTCTGCCTTGTCTTTAACTTTCACTAAGACCATCCATCTTTCTTTGGCTGTGAGCAGTGCATTCTACTGAAGTCTGACAATCAGCCCACATAAGATAGTGGGTAGCAAAAATGTGGAAAAATGTTCATTTACAGCATGTGGGTCCACCAGATATTCAGGGAGGTTTTGCTTTCAGTTGTACCAGATGTCGGGAACAGGTTATAGTCCCGTATTGTCTGAAGTGGACTTTCTTCAGTGGGGACCAGTACCTCCCGGTGTAAGTAAAGCCCTCCCAGGGAGCCAGGCCAAACTGTACCACACTTCTAGTGTCGGGTGGGGAGACTACATGCATCCCACCTCCTGTAGCCCATTTTCTGTGTCTCCATCCTCATCTTCAGACATTATCAGTTTGGGGTCACAGATGGGTGCCAAGGGATTTTTCTTTTTCTTTTCCAAGGTGGAGGAATGAGAAGAATATCCTCCAGGTATTCATTGCTCACCCTGTCATCATTTACCTGCACAAGAAGGGCTAAAATAAAGGCTTTATCCTTTTTCTATGCCATAAAGTCATAACGCATGTCACATACACACAGCAGTTTAACCTCAGCTTTTTCTCTTCAGCACCACATATACACAGAAACACACACATACAGAGATCAGATCAGGACTGAGGCAATGGAGATAATCTTGACAGTTTCAATCTCCCAGACAGCCCCAATGCCACATATACTCACACACTCACACACCTAATTCAGAGCTCATTTGTTAGTAACAGACCAAACTTAATAATGTACCAAGATCTCTAGAGTCATTTACAAGTCACACTTGATAGCACAAAATTTAAAGACGTCTCTTACTCAGGGGATCCCTACTTAAATAAGTCAAGTTTCCAGTGGACTCTCAGCCAGAATCTTACCTTCCTGGGTACACTTTTGCAATTGGGGAGCCTCACTGGTCTCTCATCCAGCTTCACGTGACCTAGTCACCCCATTCTTGGAGGAAGTCTACGAGAACTGCTGTCCTCTACAAATTTTACAGAGGACTTTCCACCCGATGCCCAATTCCCTACTGTGGCCACCAGAAACATTCTACCTCTCTCTGGAGATTGCTGCTATGGAGTCCTCCCCAATCTTGGCCACCACAGGTTGAGAAACCTCCACAACTCAAGGAGTGGTGCATCTTCTTCCTTCTTGGATCCATCCCAAGAGCTCAGTCTTCAGTGTGAAGGAACTAGGGCATAAAAAATTTTGAGCCCACCAGCCAGCCCCACGTTGGGCACCAAAATTTGTTGCCTGATTTGGGTTCATGCCCTGGAGCAGTCAAACCAATAAAACATACTCCAAGTTAGAAAGAGGAAGGAGGCTTATTAGGAGGTATGATACCACTAGAGACTCAACAGCAATGCAAGGCTGTTCTCCATGGAGCCTCAAAAAACAATTTTTACATCAGAGTTTATATATTATTTCAACAAGAAATACTTCATTTTTTAAGCATGTAGCCCACAGATAACTGTATATATCACAAAATAGTCACAAGAAATATTCTACTGAACTCTATTCAGTTTGTTTATAGCAGGCAAAGACAAAACTTATGGAACAAATCCCTCAGCTAGTGAAACTAGCCTTCCGAGTTTACTCTGAGGTAAGGAGCAAGAAAGAGTTGTGAATACACAAAATGCCAGGCAGCCTTCCTAGCTGCTGATTTACAGGCTGAAGGCCATTTCTCAAGAGAGCAGGGAAGAGGAGGGAGACCAAGGTCACAGGAGCTGAGGGGGCTCTGCATCCTTTGGAAAGAGGCCAGTGCAGAGGCCAGGGTAGCTGGTACAGTAAAAAACACAGATTATTTAGAGTATCATTATGGCATTAGTTATGTGAAGCTCTCAATTACATATTCTGAAAAGGGGAAAACATGTTGTAAGGTATTAAAGTTACAATTTATATATTACAGACACAAAACACAATAGAGCTTTTCATTCACATAGAATTATCGTGATGCAAGATAACTAATTTTCATTTCATTTTCTTCAAAATTCTACTAATGATAATGAAAACCCATTGTCCTAGTGTCGATTCCATTTCACAATGACCCTATGTGACAGAGTGGAATTGCCCCATAGGATTTACAAGGATGTAATCTTTATAGGGAATCCTTAGTGGTGTAGTGGTTAAGTGCTATATCTGCTCCCCAAAAGATTGGCAGTTTGAATCCACCAGATATTCCTTGGAAACCCTGTGGAACAGTTCTACCTTGTCCTATAGGGTCAATATGAATCACATCAACTCAACAACAGTAGGTTTGGGTTTTTTTGTTTGTTACGTTTTAATCTTTATAGACACAGACTGCCATATCTTTCTCTCACAGAGTAGCTGGTGGATCAAATCACTGACTTTTTGCTTAGCAGCCAAGCACTCAATCCCTGAGACATCAAGCCTCTTTACTTCTATAAAACTCTATAAAAGGGTTTGAAAACAGCTAAAGACATATTTCTGTATCTGAATGGTGTTTCATTAAAGTAACAAGACCAAGACTTTTTTCTCATTGTTTCAATGTGATTTAAAAGACTGTTGTAAGTTCAGTTGTTAGTCCTATTTCACAACATACTGTTAAGATGTTCAAATTTATATTGCTGTTACTACTGTTAGTGTCATCCAGTATGTGTGTGTATGAGTTGTATAGGTGTCCTGGTTGTGTAGTGGTTAAGAGCTATGACTGATAATCTAAAGACCAGCAATTCAAATCCACCAGTTGCTCCTTGGACACCCCATAGGGCAGTTCTACTCTGCCCTATAGGGTTGCCATGGGTTGGAATTGATGGCAACAGGTTTTTGACAAGATATATATGTATGTGTGTGTATATATACATATATACACACAGAGACACATGAAATTGTGCAGATCAAGTTTATAAAGTAGTCATAAGAAAACATAATGTAATACAAAGAGCACTCAACTAGAAATTCAAAGAAATTTTGGGAAAGTCATTTAGCATCTCTATTAATGCTCAGTTTTTCTAATTTATAAAATGGGATCCTACAGAAAAACATTCATCTCTCAGTTTCTTGTGCGTGGTGGCTTGCATGTTGTTATGGTGCTAGAAGCTATGCCACTGGTCCTTCAATGCCAGAGGGGTCATCCATGGTAGATAGATTTTTATGGAGTTTCCAGGTTAAGTAGACTAGGAAGAAAGGCCTAGGGATCACTGCCAATAATATTGTCATTGTTAAGTGCTATCAAACTGGTTCTGACTAACAGCAATCCCCTGCACAACAGAACAAAACACTGTCCGGTCTTGCACCATGTCCACAATTGTTTTTATACTTAAGCCCATTGTTGCAGTCACTGTATCAATCAAGGATCTTCTTCTTTTTCACTGACCATCCACTCTACCAAGCATGATGTCCTTCTCCAGGGACTGATCCCTCCTGACAATATGTCCGAAGTATGTAAGACACAGTCTTACCATCTTTTTTTTCAAATATCATTCTGGTTGTACTTCTTCCAGAACAGATTTCTTTGTTGTTTTGGTAGTCCGTGGTAAAGTCACTATTCTTCTCCAACAGCACAATTCAAAGACATCAATTTTTCTTCTGTCTTCCCTTTTCCTCATCCAGCTTTCTCAAACATACAATGTGACTGAAAATACAATGGCTTGGGTCAGGCACACCTTATTCTTCAAGGTGGCATCTTCACTTTTCAATACTTTAAAGAGGTCCTTTGCAGCAGATTTTCCCAATGAACATGTCTTCATTTCTTGACTTCTGCTTCCACTGGCCCTATTTGTGGACCCAAGTAAAACAAAATCCTTGACAAGCCTAAGCCTTTCTCCATTTATGACAGCGTTGCTTACTGGTCCAGTTGGGAGGACTTTTGTTTCCTTGATGTTGAGGTTCAACCCGTACTGAAGGCTGTGGCCTTTGATTGTCATCAGTAAGTGTTTCAAATCAAGTAAGGAGGTGTCGTCTGTGTAACGCAGGTTGTTAATGAGTCATCGTCCAATCCTGATGCCTTGTTCTTCTTCATATAGTCCAGTTTCTTGGATTATTTGTTCTGCATACAGATTGTAAAGATCTGGTGAATGGATACAACCCTGATGCATACCTTTCCTCACTTTGAACCATTCAGTATTCATTTGTTTTTCCAAAATTAGTTGATGAAAATCCTGTGGATCACAACAGTGCCAGCAGATAGGTTCCCTAGGTTGGAAAGTATTCAGAACACACACTGGCTACAGTGGTGGACTAGAGTACACCAATGATTTGTGAAGGTTGTACAATACTGGATAACATTTTGGTCTATTGTACATGGGGTCACTATTAGTTGAAGCTGGCAAGAAAGCAAATACAAAGAAAATGTACATAAAATTGTTGACAGAAACATGTATCAAATTTATACACATATATCAAGAAGCTCTGGTGGGGCAGTAGTTAAGCAGTTGGTTGCTAACCGAAAAGTTGGTTGTTTGAACCCACCAGCCACACTGTGGGAGAAAGATGTGGCAGTCTGCTTCTGGGAAGATTTACAGCCTTGGAAGTGCTATGAGGCATTCTGCTCTGTCCTATAGGGTCACTATGAGTTGACATCTACTCAGGGACAACAGATTTCTTTTCTTTGGTTTTATACTTACATATATCAACACATACATGCATATGTATATATACAAGTCATTTTTGAAATTTTGTTCATTTAAGATTATTTGCAAACCTCTCTTTCTTTAAACCAACTTTTCATTCTTCATATATATCATTTAAAAGAGAAAAACAGCACTTTTGTAAAAGTACATGTCAGTTTACCACAACTTGGCTGGCTTTATTGAATAACAGTGGTAAGTAACTTAAAATGGGAATGTTCATACAAAATAACACATTGAAATTAATGCAACAGAAATTGATACTCATTTATTGACTAATAAATAACTTAGTGCTAGTTCCCTTTCCTTGAATTCAGTGGAAATATGAATTAGTTTCTTTGTTCCTTTCCCTGAAGTCTCCTCAAGTCCCATGATGTTCTAGTCAATGATTTAGAGAAACATTGATTTGGAATGATATGTATCTTTCCACTTGGGTAGAAACTTGGCGATCTGCAGCCTAAGATACACTACGTGGCAGTGCTCCTCTGTCACATGGGCTTGCTATGAATTGGAATCAATGATAGACAACATACACAGTGTGGCTGCAGGACCCAGGAGGTAAGATTTATGCAGTTTATGTTATGCATCACATACAAAAAAGAGGCAAACTTTCCATTTAAGAAAAATATGATCATAAAAATAAAGATCAGAGTCACAGACAATGAGAAATCCGTATATTTCTGTGCACCTGTCAAGCATCTGACGGAGGTAAGTACTTCTCAAATGACATGGAAATTTGGCAGATCTGGACAGACGGAATGTATTAAATTATCTCACCTGGAACTTCAACTTTTCAAACACTATAGCCTGGCCAATCCTCACTCGTAGAAACTGACATTAATATTTAGCATGGGTGTCAGACGCTTTAAAAAAAATTACAGTAAAAAATAAAATTTGATCATTCTAAGCAGTGCATGTTTTTTCTTTTTAAATAAGAAACAGGTAGAACAATACTGATCATTGTTATTTTACCTACCGTTTGGGCTTTTTCCTTTTGTTTTTCTTCTTTCGAATCTTTAGCACTCAAGTTTGGAGACTCTTTATTGGTTTGATGGAGAGTTTGAACATATACCTAATTAAAAAAAAATAAAAACCAGTAACAGCAGAAAAGGATTGGTCACCAAAGAATAAAAGAATGCCTCCCTCTAAAATGTCACTTAAAAATGAATACATTTGAGGAGTTGAAAGGTGATTACGCACCTGCGGCACCAGCCTTAAACGAGAAATAAAGACAACTGGGTTGTAGGGTGCCTTTCCCTCTTCAAAATAAAATTCTTTACAGTGCACAAGACAAATGGCACAAAGGGAAAGGGCAGTGATGCAGATTGGATGGGCTTACAGCATAATTGAATTAAGGCTTGTGTGCCACATATGACCACAAAGCAGGCCTATGGCTCCGGCCAGCTGAATGGAGGTGACTGGCCTGTCAATAAAGACTCTTTAAACTGGTTAAATGCATCGTAAGTGTGTGCAGAGAGCTTTCCAGCTAACAGGTGGCTGAATAAACCTCAGCTGGTGCCACACAGGGCTGTTGCATTGACCTTCTTTAAGATAATTTCAGCCCTCTTAGAAAAAGAAATTTGTTACTGTACTTGCTGTGGTGGAAACAATTTAGGGATGAATAATTTCTTTTGGTCCCCAGAGGCACCGGTGGCTCTTTCTCTCCCCCTCTCCCTTGTTTCCTCGCACTGTCCTCTGCCTGCCCCCCCCTTCCTCAGTCTTGCCACAGAATTAACATAAAGGAACAGTGACAACAGCAAGCTGAAAAGCATAGCTGGTGGGAGGATTAAGTATATCATTGAAAGGAATTATGTTGTAAATGACTGGGAGGGGTAGAGGCTTCTGTTCCTTGGTCCCATCTGGTCCTTAAAGAATACCTTGTTGTAATTACCCCCAGATGGTTTGTGCTACACTGGGGTCTGGACAGCCAGGTGCCACTGTGCCCCGCTGGGTGTGATATTCATTGCTACATGCAGTGACAAAAATGGACTTTATTGAAACCTAATTTCTTCCAGGGTATTACACAAATATGAAATGAACCTAGCTCATAGGGAGCTTTGTTGTTTTTTTTGTTTTGTTTTGTTTTCCCCTAAGCCCAAACAGTCTCACCTAAGATAAGGCTGCCTGTTTATTTCACTTTTAACAACTATGCTAAAAGGAAGAAGCAAAACAATTTGCAATGCTTGCTGAATTTAATTCAGCAACTTTAAATGAAAAAAGCGGTCCACATCAATGGCAGGTTTTTCTCTCTTGCTGTTTGGTAGTTTTTTAAATCATACCTATCTAAGTTTTTCAAGACCATGTTTTGAGTATTTTATTAATGATGTTAATAAAAGTATAGTGAATTATTATACTATGTTCCAGCCATAAACATATTTTTATATTAGTTAGAAATAATTACATACTAAAACTCAGAGTCTAATCACACATCATTCATCATAATGTATACCAACCAGTCTATTTAAGAAATAATTTTGAACATTTTAGTGGTACTTTAACACAGATTTAACAGAAAAATAAGAAAATAAAAATATATTTTTAAATTAGCCCTTATGATGCATACAATAGTGGAATCTTACAAATTTGTGCTTGCTTTAACATTCTTCATTTCAATACGTTGAATACATATTAAAAGCAGCAGTAACCTGCAAATAACAGTGGAAAGTTGTAATTGCATAATTCAATTGTAATCAGGTTATTTTATTCTAACTCATACTTGGAATGAGTTCAATAATTTTTATTTGATAAATTACACAAAATGTCTTTTAAATCTTGCAAACTTTAAAAATAAAATCTTTATTCATTTGATTTCTTTCTTATTATAATTTTGTATTAACTTTCCTGCTTTAGCAAAAGTACTCCAATTTATTTTAAATCATGATTTATTTCAGTGCAGAGTTTGTGGATTTGTTTGAAACGCAGAAAATGAATGCATGTGATACTCCTTTTTTCTTCTCCTCCAAAGTTATAAATACTAATTGTATAAGGAAAACATAAATAGACTTAACTTTCACCTATGTGTATAAATGTATATTCCTTCCTATATTATATTTAAGCAACATGTATTAGTTTATGAAAATGTTAGGTGACAACAAAAGAGAATAAAGACATTTTTGTTATACGTATTTGAGAAGAAGTCAAATATATAGACAATGAAGTAGGGGAATATAGTTTGAAGATTGAGAATTCATGTGTCATGGAAAGGTATTCTGCAACAGTGAACGTAGTGGGGAAGAACACTTTGTAAATAAAATTTTGAAGTGAAAGTCTTTCTTTCCAAAAATACAGTCCCAAGTGACATTGTATTTTTGAGGCAAGTTATTCTATTAGATCAATAATATATCTTCAATAGCCAGCAAGACAGTCAGGCGAGTTGAAAGAATTCTTAATGGAGAATCAAAATACCAGGGCTCTAGTTCTCAGAGCTCTGTGATACTTGGCATTCACTTGAACACTACAAATGTCTGTGTTCACACCTGCATAATAACTATAAAATAATTTGATTGTGAGCTCAGACTCATGTTTTCAAAAGTATATGTGTTTGATGATATTGTGGGAGAAACTAGAAAGAGCATAGTGACTAGGGTGGTCAGACCATTCCTGATTAGGGTTAGAATGATGACAGGTTAGATGGAATGAATAAGAGAGAAGAAAAGGACATTTAAGAGCAGGAAGAAATACACATAGGGAGTGGTTGATTTAATATGGCCTGAGAGGAATTGTTAAGAGATTTATCTAGTGCTGTAGTATAATTCTTTTGACACTGGCAATGCATTTCGTTACAGTTTTGTAAATACTAGTTCTTGTCACCTCATTGCCCATAGCCATTGAGTTGATTACAACTCATAGTGACCCTATAGGACAGAGTAGAACTTCCCCATGGAGTTTCCAAGGAGCTCTTGATGGATTCAGACTTTCCCTTCGCAGCTGTGGCTCTTAACCATTAAGCCATCAGGGTTTCCAGTTGCTGTTAGGTGCCATCAAGACAGTTGTGATTCATCGCAGTCCTATCCACAACAGAATAAAGCACTGCCTCTTCCTGCTCCATCTTCACCATCATCTTTGTTATGCTTGAGCCCACAGATGTAGCCACTAGGTGGGTCTGTCTCGTTGAGGGTCTTCCTCTTTTTTGCTGACTCTCTACTATGCGTGATACCCTTCCCCAGGAACTGGTTCCTTCTGATAACACGTCTGAAGTATGCTAGACAAAGTCCCATCATTCTTACTTCTAAGGAACATTCTGTCAGTACTTATTTCAAGAAGATTTTCTTGATCTTTAGGCAATCTGTGGTATATTCAGTATTCTCAGAAAACACCGTAATTCAAAGGTATCAAATTCTTCCTTGGTCTTCCTCACTGACTGTCCAGCTTTCCTTTGTGTATCAGACAGTTGAAAAGACCATGGATTGGGTCAGGCAGACCTTATTCCTTACAGTGGTATCTCTGCTTTTGAACCCTTTAAAGAGATATTTTGTAACAGATTTGCCCAGTGCAATAGCCAAGCCAAGTGCAATAAGCCATTTAATTTTTTGACTGTTCCTCATGTGGGAGTTGCTTGTGGATCTAAGTAAAATGATAACCCTGACAACATCTATCTTTTCTCTATATATCACAATATTGTTTCTCGGTCCAGTTATGAGAATTTTTGTTTACTTTGTGTTGAGGTGTAGTCCATGCTAAAAGTGGTGGTCTCTAATCTTCCTTAGAAAGTGCTTCAAGTCCATTATGTCAGCTGCATAATGCAGGTTGTTAAGTATTCCTCCAATTCTGAGGCCATATTCTTCTTCTTATAGTTCAGCTTGTCAGGTTATTTGTTCAGCATTCAGATTGAAAAAATATGGTGAGAAGATACCACCCTGACACTTACCTTTCTTGACTTCAACCCACATAGGATCCCCTCGTTGTATTCAAACAACTCCTCATGGTCAATGCACAGGTTCCACATGACCACAATTAAGTGTTCTGGAATTTCCACTCTTAGCAGTGTTACCCATAATTTGCCGTGTCCCACATAGATGAATGCCTTTGAGCAGTCAATAAACACAGGTAAACATATTTCTGGTATACTCTGCTTTCAGGTGGGATCCATCTGACTTGCTTCGAATACTCTTCTGAATCCAGCTTGAATTTCTTGAATTTCAGTTCTCTGTCAATGCATTGCTGCAACAATCACTGAATGATCCTCATGAAAATTTTACTTGTGTGTGATAGTAATGATTTTGTTTAGTAATTTCTACGTTCTATTGGATTATCTTTCTTTGGAATGGGTACAAATACGAAACTTTTCCAGTCAGTTGACCAGGTAGCTGTCTTGGCATAGACAAGCAAGTACTTCCAGCACTGCGTCCATTTATTAAAACATCTCAGTTGGTATTCCATTAATTCCCAGAACCTCATTTTTCATCAATGCCTTCAGAGCAGCTTGTGACTTTTCCTTCAGTACCTTCAGTACCTTCTTGATCATACACTACCTCCTGAAATGTTTGAATAGACACCAGTTCTTTTTGGTGTAGTGACTCTGTGTACTCCTTCCATCTAATTTTGATGTTTCCTGCATTGTTTAATATTTTCTCCATAGAATCCTTACATATTGTAAATGAGGATTAAATTTTTTCTTTAATTCTTTCAGCATGAGAAACGTTGAGGGTGTTCTCTTTTGATTTTCTAACTCTAGGTCTTTGCCCAACTCATTATAATATTTTACTGTGTCTTCTCAAATTGCCCTTTAGAATCTTCTATTCAACTTTTTTACTTCATCATTTCTTCCTTTTGCTTTAAATACTCTATTCAAGAGTAATTTTCAAAGTGTCATTTGACATCTATTTTAACTTTTCCTTCATCTTTTTAACAACCTCTTGCTTATTGCATGTGTGATGTCCTTGATGTCACTCTACAACTCCTTAGTTTTTAGTCATTAGTGTTAAATGCATCAAATCTAATTGTTGAGATGATCTCTAAATTGAGGCATGATAAACTCACGGTGATACTTTGGCTCTCATGACCTTGTTCCAAGTGTCTTCACCTTCAGCTTGCATATGAGCAATTGATGGTCTGTTCCACAGTCTGCCCGCTGCCTTGTTCTGACTGCTGCTGTTGAGCTTTTCCTTTGTCTTTATCCCACAGATGTAGTCTGTTTAATTCTTGTGTAATCCATTTGGGCAAGATCAATATGTGGAGCTACTGTTTATGTTTTTGATAAAAGGTATTTGCAATGAAGTTGTTGGTCCTGCAAAATTCTATCTTGCTGTCTCTGGAATTGATTCTACCACCAAGGCCATGTTTTCCAACTGCCAATCCTCTTTTTCTTTCCAAGTTTTACATTGTAGTCACCAGTAATTATGAATGCCTCTTGCTTGAATGTCTGATGAATTTCATACTGCAGTTGCTCCATCTCATTGGCCTTCATTGTTGGTGCATAAATTTGAATATTAGTTATATAAACTGGTCTTCTTTGTAAGCTTATGGACATTATTCTATTACTGACAGCATTTTACTTCAGGATGCATCTTGACATGTTCTTTTTGAAGAAAATGTGATGTCGTTTCTCCTAAGTTTGTCATTCCCAGCATAGTAGCCCATGATTTCTTGATTCAGAATGGTCAGTGACATCCATTTTAGCTCCCTAGTGCCTAGGAAGTCAGTGTTTGTGTGTTCTATTTCATTTTTGATGACTTCTAATTCTCCTAGATTCCTACTCTGTAAACTTCATGTTCCTATTATAAATGGATATTTATAGCTGTTTCTTCTCATTTTGAGTCATGCCCATCAACAAATGAAGGTTATAAAAACTTGACTCCCTTCATGACATTGAGGTTGACTTTACTATAGGAGGCAGTTCTTCACTGGCGATATTTTGATTGTCTTCTACCTAAGGGACTCATCCTGTGGCACAACATCAGACAATATTCCATTGCTATTCATAAGGCTTTCACTAGGCAATATTTTTCAGACACAGACTGCCATATCCTTCCTTAGTCTTTGTCTGGAAGCTCAGCTAAAACCTGTCCACCGTAAGTAACCCTACTAGTATCCAAAATACAGGTGGCATCGCTTCTAGCATCACATTAACACATAAGCCACTACACTATGACAAACTTAATGCATGCAGGGAAATAATAATTAGAAGGCTTTTTATTTTTTAAAGAGGTCTCTGATGCAGTTTGTTTCCTCCTTTTCTCTCTTTTATTCTCTTCATTCAGTCAAACACATCCATGGAAACTACTTCCTTGATACTTAATGATTGGAAAAAGGAATTTAACATATAAAAAAAAGAAATGTCAATATTTTCTTTCCTGACAAAACTAACATTCTGATCTCAGGATAATCTTGCCTTAGTCTGGAAACACTGACGGCACAATGATTAAGTGCTGTAGCTGCTAACCAAAAGGTTGGCAGTTTGAACTCACCAGGGGCTCCTTGAAAAGTCTCAGGGGCAGTTTTACTCTGTCTTCTCGAGTCACTATGACTTGGAATTGACTCAAAAGCAGTGAGTTTGGGTTTTTTTCATTTGCCTCAGTGTTAGACAATTACTTGTACAAATTAAGGGTTTTAGGCCTCAATTTACGATATTAGTATGTCAAGTTACTTTTCAGCCAGCTGGGACAGGTTTTAATTGACTTAATATGCTACATTTAGTGAAATGTCAATGTAATGGAAGTATCACCAAGGCATTCCAAATAATATATATTAAAAAGACATTTAAAGATCTTGTGTATCTTAACGAATAAAAGTCACAGCTCGTCGTACTTGGGAAATAAAGAATAAGATTTTGTGAATCATTCTTCTGATAGAGTTTTGAAAACTTCAAGAATACGATTTTGTGAATCATTCTTCTGATAGAGTTTTGAAAACTTCAAGAATAAGATTTTGTGAATCATTCTTCTGATAGAGTTTTGAAAACTTCAGCCTTCAAACAGACATTATCTGAAATTATCATCATAAGGAATTAATGAATCTTGGAATTAGTGTTTTTAAGATTTTTCTACTTAATTTTTGAATCCCTTACAGTGATTTCTTATACAACTAAATTTCCCTAATTTCAAGGTTTTTCCTATTTTCAGCTGAAATACGTCTTTCTGTAGTTTACTTTCTTGCCATCTCAAGAAAACCTCTATATTGCCAAAGGAAGAAACATCATTGTTGGCCAAGCCAAAATTAGAGATTCTGACTCACAATGCATTCTTTTTCATTCCAGGTCTTTCCAGTATCCTTATAACACCTGTCTGCCTATCTTTAACAAACTGAAAATATCCAATTAGTTATTGTTATTAATATCACTTTGAATTTATATTTATTTAGATTTGCACTTGTTTTTAACAGCTTCTTTGTTCATCGTTGCCTCTTGCAACCCACTCTTTTGGGGATTTAATTTCTTTCTTCTAATGTTCTCCCTTCATTGAGTGGCTCTTTTGGCAGTGGTATGCTGATATTTAAACTCTTTCAGGTGTTTTTATCCTTAATTATTCTTATTTTACTACTACTCTTGAACGATCACTCAGTTGAGCATAAAATTCTGAGCTGACAGTTGTTTTGGCTCAGGCTTTGAAGATATATTTCCATTTTTCTGGTTTCTATCACTACTGATAAGAAATAAGCTGTCATTCTAATGGAGTTTTTGAGAGAATTTTTTCTCTATCTTTTTTTATCATTTATATACAAAGATATAGTCATATATACACACACATATCTGAAACTAATCATTTGTCTTTTCAACATTTGTACATATACAGTTTGATCTATTTACTTTTTGACTTAATCTCTATTCACTTGTTTTTTCTCCTGGATATCCTTTCGCTGCTCTGAAAAACTTCTAAGAAACTTCCCACCAACATCACGATTTCATTAGATTAGTCCATTTCTTCTTTACTGGTGCACTTTAATGCCTACCAGAGTGTTTGCCACTTGATGCCTATGCAAGAAGTCTTCATTGAATCAAGGAAAATCTACTATTCATTCAATATGTGCTGAGTACAGGAATTTACCATGTGTAAATGGAGAACGTATGCACAAATATGACATTATCTGTATCCTCAAGTCCTTGTAAAATAAGCACTGAGAGTTCAAATAGGATAAGTGCTTTGGAAAACGCTGCAACATAATGCAATTGGGCTTTAGAACACTGAGAAACTGCTTCCAGCAAATTTTCTTGGAAAAGGTTGTATTTTTCTCCTTCACAGGGTTCTTTCAGAATGGTGGTGATTTGTAGATATGGAAGCAGTGAGTGGGAGAGCATCCCAGATGTACTGGACTGTGAGAACAAAGGCACAGAGTCAAGAAGACATTCAGATCTGGAAGAAACAGTAATCTTATTTCTTTAGGCATTGGTCATCAAAATGTTTTGAGGATGTAGCTTTACGAGACTTGTATACTAGAAAAAACTAGAGATAGGAAGAGGGTGGCAGTTAAGGAGTTAACTCCCTCATTTGATAAGATAGACTGTAAGCCCAGTTCTACTTGTTGTCATATCCCGAGTTTCTCTACCTTCATCCTACCAAAATCAGAAAGCTTAATTTGTATGAGGAAAACACATTTCCTCCTGTATTTAGGTTCCTTTTTCACTATGAGTCAGAAATCAATTGGAGAGAATAGGTTTGGGTTTGGAATAATAATAGTAATACATTTTTCACTTCAGGACGGAAAGAAAGTACACATTTAGTCAATTAGTGTATCTCACTTGCCAAACAATCCATGTGAGGAAAGGATGGGAGGGAGTGGGGGGAAATTCCTCCCCCAAAATTCTTTTCCTGGGTTTAAATGTGAATTTAGACTTTTGTTGTAACTTCTCTGGATATTTTGATTAAATGAGTTCTTGTAATGTCAACATTTTCTTCTAAATTGGGACCAGGAACTTGTGAGTAGGAATGTGGGACTCACACAGCAGACACATCTTTCCCTATGATTTGCAACTCTGCAATACCTGCTCTGTTGTCGTGTGCCATAGAGTCTATTCCAACTCATAGTGACACCATGTAACAGAGTATAACTGCCTCATAGGTTTTAGGATGTCATCTTTACAGGAGTAGATCTTCAGGTCTTTACACTGAGCAGCAGCTGGGTGGTTTGAACACCAGCCTTTCAGTTAGCAGCTGAATTATTAATCAATGTACCACCAGCACTTCCTTATATCCACTGACACCTACTCTAAAGCCCTAAGAATCTGCAAAAAGAAGGAAAGTGTTGTCTAGGTGATTAGAGTTTCCTTCTAATTGGTTTTTCTGTCTCAGATATTATTCTCTTCTGGACTCTTTCAATATGGAATTATTTACCTAAATTGAATTCCCTGTGCCTGTTTTATTGTCTTTAAATCCAACCTTCTATATAGGACTTACAAAGCCCTTTAACATCTCACTTGTATCTTTGATCTCTTGTCTTTCAGGTTTTCTGCTCATTTTGGTCTTCAATAACAAGGATGGCACCCTCATAGCACCCTGTCATTGCACATGTGCTTGCATATTTTAAGTCTTATAAGCTCCTGTTCTTCCTTTAAAAGTCAGCTAAAATTTTATGCTGACTTTTCCCTGCATATATCCTCACCCTTGGAGAAGTTGGGTGCTTACTCTATTTAATCAGCCAACTGAAATAGCTAAATCCTAAGTAAAAAAATTATAAGTACATACATATATATAGTTTATATAGGTATAAACTATAACCTAAGTATAAAGTATAAGTCAAAAACTATAACCTTGAACTTACTGCTGCTTGAGTCTCAACAGATGCTAGATGGGGCACTATAAATTTGTTGAAGGTTGCATCCTAAAATATAGACACCAAAAATCCATCCCCAGATTTAGCTGCACAAGCAGAAACCACATGGTTAGACAATCTGGTTTGGTCTCTTTTTTGTTTTTTCTTATGATTGAATGAAAATGTACATTCCCATATAAATTTTCATACTCAACCTATATGCAGCTCCCACTGCTCTCCGTGCTGGTGACAGCACACTCTTCCTCTCTGATCCATACATGTCCTATCCTCCCAACAGTCTCCTATCCTCCCTCTCCTATCCACCCACTCCCTTCCTACAGTAAGAGGTCAGCAGGATGACATCCTGTAGATGCATAGAACCATAAAGTTCTATCTAACCAACAAGATATGATCACTCTGCATTGTCAAGTCCAATCCATTGTTGTTCGAAGAGTTGACTTTCATTAGGATTTATGGACAGGGGTAGTATCAGGACCAGGGGCCATCTCCCAGGGGAACCCCAAAGCCCCTGGACCATCAATTGCAGTCTTTTAGTGGAAATTTCAGGGTACACCCCTATTTATTCTTGTGTTGCCATTGACACTCAATTTTGTGAGCCCCATCGTGGCTATCGCTGATGGTGGCCGGGCACCATCCAGTTCTTCTGGTCACAAGTCAAGGTAGAGACCAACTTACATGGGTCTCTCTGTGTTCTGGGTTCTCTTTCCTTGGTGCTCAGTGATCATCCTTTCATGCTGAGTTGGGACCATTTGTTGTACCCTCAGATGGCAGCTTGGCAGCTTTTAAGACCCAGATGCCACTCACCAATGTGGGGTGCAGAGAGCCCTTATTAGCAAAATGCTAATTGTGCCAACTGGCCTCAATTTTGCCTGACAGCGTGGTCCCTGACCCCCAGGTGCAGATACTCTGCCCTTGTAATGTTGGATTAAGATGGGAGGAGTACTCAAGTTGTGTTGAAGTCCAGTTAATATTGATCTTCTTTCTAATGTCTGCTGTCACAGATTTCACCCAACCTAATTTCTACCAATTACTTCATCTACCCCCCCCATCTTCCCTCCCTCTCCCACCCTTGTAGCCATCAAAATGTCTTTTCTTCTATGCATGAGTCTGTTTTTAAGTTCTTACTGTAGGGGTCTTATACAATATTTGTCCTTTTGTCACTGAATACTTTTCACTCAACATACTGTCCTCCAGTTGAAACTAGGTTATGAGATGTGTCCTAAAATCATTGTTGTTATTTATCATTGCATAGTGTTCCACTGAGTATACATACCATAGTTTACCTATCCGTTCCTCTGTTGTTGGGCACCTGGGTTGATTCCAACTTCTTGCTCTTGTGGACTGTGCTGTGATAAACACTTATCTGCATGTATCAGTTGGTGTGAATGGCCTTGATTCTATAGGATATATTCTGAGCAGTGGAATTACTGGGTCAAATGGTATATCTAGATCCAGTTTTTTAAGGGAGTGCCAGATTGCTTTCTGAAGAGGCTGGATCATTTTGCAATCCCACCAACAGTGTAGGAGAGTTCCAATTTCTCCACAGCCTCTCCAGCATTTGCTGTTTTGTGTTTTTCAGATCATGGCCAACCTTGTTGGGGTGAGATGGTATCTCATTGTAGTTTTGATTTGAATTTCTTTAATAGCTAATTATCGTGAGCATGTCCGCATGTGTTTTTTTTGGCTTCCTGGATCTCCTCTTTAGAGAAGTGTCTGTCCATCTCCTTTGCCCATCACTTAATTGGATGATTTATCTTTTTCTTATTGATATTTTGTAGTACCTCATAGATTATGGAGATCAGGCATCAGTTTGACATATAGTTGCCAAATACGTTTTCCCATTCTGTAGGTGGCCTTTTAATTATCTCTATATACATATATACGTTCACTAGATATATAAATTCATACATAAATTGATCCCATTCTAGGTCTTACTGGATCTCTTTGCCAGCCAAGCCAAGTGCTGTCGATACTGAATCAAAATTTTTACACTGTTTTCACGAAACAATGCAAAAACATTGTTCTTTTATTTCTTACTTTTTCCAGTCTAATTTGTTTGTGTAGCTTCCTTGGCCTCCATATTAAATTTATGTCTGTGACTACTTTCCTGCTTAATTCAGTCTCTCCCTGATAAATTTTACCCATATTTATAGATTTATCTACAACTCGTTATCGTACATTTCAAGCCTACCCATTCCTAAACATTAAGCACATAGCCAATTTCTCTTTGGATTTGCCCACAAAACCATCAGCTGTATTCATTATTGTCCATGTTTTGACATCCGTTTTGACTAACTTTCTCCTCCTCTTAAATCACTTATCTCATGAGCTGGCAATTCTGCTTCTAGTCACTACTCTTAATTTTTCTAGTTTATCATCACATCTTGCTCATCCCACCTCTTAAATATTTCTCAAATCGTCCCCTCTAAGTCATTCTACCACCCCTTATCTATTGTATAATTTTAGGAAAAACCAAGATTATGGCAATGATCTCCTGAAAGTCATGCACCCCCCACTTTTTTTTGACTGTAAGATTGAAGTCAATTAAAATTTGTTGTCAATTCAGCTCTTTCTTTGCCCATAAGCCATAGATTAAAGTAGGAAAAAAAATTAGAATGAATGCCTCTATGAATGGTGGAATTACAACTGATTTAAAGTATTAGATTTGTGTTTAACTGTACTATGATTCAACAACTAGACAAAAAAGGAAAACTTTAAAAAATATATCCTAATAGTTGAACACTCCCCAAGGAAAGTAAAAATATTTTTTTATCAACATTTTTTTTAAGGGAAGACATTTTAATCATACCTGTTCTAGATATTTCATATAAAAGTGATAACATATTTGTCAGTTAGTGGTTGACTTCACTTGGAACTGTATTTTTAGGGTTCATCCATGTTTCAGAATGTATCAGGATTTCATTTTTCTTCATGAGTAATATTCCATTGTAAGTATATAAAATATTTTTTATCTTCTCATCTATTGATGGTTATTTAGGTTTTAATTATTGTGAAAAGCGCTGTAGTGAACATAGGTATGATGCTTCTCTTTATGACTTTGCTTTTTGGCAATATATTACTATGATTTGTAAATTAACTTTTCAGTCTTAGAGATGTAGGAGAAAAAGAGTATGTCAGCTTATATTTCAGAAAGGACATATGTTATACCCAAACTTAGTATAGTGTATTTAAAGTCAGAATAATTCTCTTTTTACTCTAAATAATTTTCTCAAATTGTAAGAAATATTTTGCATAGATTACTTTCTAAGGCATAAAACCACTTTCCTTCAAGTTTCTAAAATATTGGAAATTGTCAGTTATTTTCATTTGTTTGGGTCAAGAAGGAATAGTAAGAGGAAATGAAGTGTTTGAAGTTCCAAAAATCAAAATTTCTTCATCTGAATTTTGATGATACTGTAGCTTTTATGTTTTCTTTATAGTGTAAATATATGTACATACTTATTATATGTAAAATATAAGCAGATGACACATATATCATATATACGTGTGTGTGTGTGTGTGTGTGTGTATGTATGCATGTAGGGATTGTGAGACAGAAAGAACTAGTTTAAAAGAAAGCCAAATGCAATGGCCTAAGGGAGATGAGATAAATATCTTTTCTCTCTCAAATAAAGCCTATCTTCTGTATGTAGCTCTCCAGGACTTCTGTTTGTTTTATTTTGCTTTGCTGACCTCCCCTTGCCATCTGAAAATTCACCTTGGCCATCCTCTTTCTGTGAACCTCATTTGCCCAGAACCCCCTGGCTTCCATTCTGCTTCTGCATCCTTGAACACTTTCTCCATGAAAACACTTGAGAGTCCGTGGAGCTGTAGTGTTAACTAGCAGCACAGCTGGAACTTGACATTGTGATTTGACTTTCTCTTAAGGGGTCAGGTAAATTACCATTTTTGATGCATAGTGTTTTGCAGTCTCATTCCTAGGATTCTAATGCCTCTCTTCTTTGGCCTCAGATGATCATATCTCAGCATCTGATTGACAGTTACATTTGTATTTCTTTTTCATCTTAGAAAGAAAAAAACAGCTCAATTCAATGTAAGATACTGCCACCAAAAATCACAAAGGTTAATTTTTTTTTTTAGGAACTATATCCGATTTAGATTATACAGAGACAGACAGACAGACATACCACATGGATACATACACATGCACAGGTATCTACATACAGAATATTTTATACAGAATAATATAGAGTAAATAAAGATCTCTCTTGTTTACTTCCATTGATTTGAATCTTTCCCATCAGTATATGTTTTAATACAAAAATAGGTGTGTGTGTGCGTGTGTGATTGGGTGGGTGGGTGTATCTGCTAACAAAGAATCAGGATGATGTAAATGTTAAGCATTTGACGATCAGCCAAAAGACTGAAAGGTCAGTGGTTCAAATCCACCAGTGACTCCCTTAGGGAAAAGACCTAGTGATCCGCCCCCTTAAATATTATAGTTTAGGAAATCCTATGGGGCAGTTTTACTCCTTCTTTATTGGTTGATATGTATTTGATTTGACTTTAGGGCACATAACAACATTTCTACAAATGAATGTTTTTAATAGTTTTATGTAAGGGCTGTTGTGTTGTTCCTCAAGTTATATCAACAATATAGTTTCTTAACTTTCTTGATGTTTATATACAAGGGTTAGGTTACATTTGCTGTCCACATGCTAATACACCACAACTTATTCATCCATTTTCTTAGTGATACTCATTTATGTATCTATCAGTTCTCCAGGGAAAATAATGTTGCAAAGAATGCACTAGTACAAGTTTTGAGAGTATGTCTGGAGTGGACTTGTCATACCATTTAATATGTGCATATTCAGCTTCAATTAAAAAGCAAACCAACCCACAGCTATTGAGTTGATTCTAACTCAGGGTGACTCTCTAGGACAGAGTAGAATGCCCCATAGGCTTTTCAAGGAGTGGCTGGTGGATTTGAACTGCCATCCTTCTGGTCAGCTGTCATAACATTGAACAACTATGCCACCAGGGTTTCCTAAGCTTCAGTAGGTATGGTCAACAATACTTTCCCACAGTGACTGTACCAATGTACATCCCATAAGCAGAGTATGAACATTGCCACCGCTTCATCCCTCACCAGAATTAAAAAATAATACTTTGCCAGTTTGATGAGGAATAAGCCCTAGCATCTTTCATCTATTGGTTGGGTGTTCAGGTTTTTCTCTTGTGAATTAGCTGTTTGTGAGACTTGCCCACTTTTCTGGCCTGTTTTTTCTTTCTTCCTCCCTGCACCCCTTCCCCCACCCTGACTCTCATTCTAGCGATCCTTCTTTTTCTTTTTTTATTTGATTGTTAGGAATTTGACATTTAGCTTTTATAAAACTCCTCTTAAGTGTGGGACATCTTTTTAAAAAAATTTTTTTATTGAGATGTTGTCACACTGAAATTTAGAGTTTTATATAAACAAATACATTATTCATTCACTTATGAGTCATCCTGTTGCATTTTTTTAATCCTTTGTGATAACAAGTTTAAGAAGATGCCCTCCTAAATATTGATCTAATTAAAAAATATTTTTTTCACATTTTAAAGTTTAGCTTATTTGGATTATATTTTGTTTTATGGTTTCATCTAAGGGTCAGTTTTATTTCTTCCCGCATGGAAAGCCAGTTCCAACATTATTTATTGAAGTCTCCCTTTTCCCACGGCCCAGGACCCACCAGCAGTGTTTCATTCTGTGGCACATGGGTCACCATGAGTCGGAACTGACTTGATGGCATCCAACAACAACAACATCCTTTTCCCAACACAGTTATGATTCTGTCCTATCACATACACATTCTTGTTTCAGGGATCTTTACTTTATTTGTACCAATGTACAATCATTATTATGATTGAGTGAAAATATACAATCCCATGTAAGTTTGCATACTCGCCAATGAGCAGCTCCCACTGCTCTCCCTGTCTGGTGGCAGCACATTCCTCCTCTCCATTTGGCACATGTCGTATCCTCCTAACAATCTCCTGTCCCTTCCTCTCCACCCTATCCCCCATGTCCAGTAAGAGGTCAGCGGATAACATCCTAAGGATGCATATAACCACAAAGTGCACACATGATATGGTCACTCTGTGTCAGCAAGTCCAATCCATTTCTGTCCAAAAAGTTGACCCCCATTACGATTTATGGACAGGGGCAGCATCAGGGCCATGGGCGACACTCCCAGGGGAACCCCGAGGCCTCTGGACCATCATTTGTGGTCTTTTAGTAGAGATCTTAGGGTGCATCTCTTTTTATTTTCATGTTGCCGGTGAGACTCAACTTTGTGAGCCCCATCACAGCTATCATCAGTGGCAGCTGGGCACCCTCTTGCTCTTCTGGTCACATATCAATGTAGTGACCCACTCATGTGGGTCTTTCTGTCTTTTGAGTTCTTTTTGCCCCATGTTATTTTGGTCCTTGGAGATCATCCATTCCTGCTGAGTTGGGACCATTTGGTGTACCTCAGATGGCAGCTTGACAGATTTTAAGACCCCAGACACCACTCACCAATTTGGGATGCAGAAGACTCTCTTAGCAAAACACTAGTTATGCCATTTGGCCTCGATTCTCCCTGAGAGCATGGTCCCCAGGCCCCCATTCCAGCTACTAAGTCCTTGCAATGTTATTTTAAGATGCAAGGAGTAATCATGTTATGTTCAAGTACAGTTAATATTGATCATTTTTCTAATGTGTGCTGTCACAAATTTCACGCAACCAAATTTCTATCAACTATCTCGTCTAAAACCCACCCCCTATTCCCTCCCTTTCCACCCTTGCAGGCGTCGAAGAGTCTTTTCATCTATGCATGAATCTGTTTTTAAGTTCTTATTGTAGGGGTCTCATACAATATTTGTCCTTTTGCTGCTGACTACTTTCACTTAACATAATGTTCTCCAATTGAAAACAGGTTATGAGATGTTGTCTAAAATCATCGTTGTTCTTTATCATTGCATTGTGTTCCACTGAGTATATATATCATGGTTTACCTATCCATTCCTCTGCTGTTGGGCATCTAGGTTGATTCCCTCTTATTGCTATTGTGGACTGTGATGCGATGAGCATTTGTGTGCATGTATCAGTTGGTGTGAATGGCTTTGATTCTATAGGATATATTCTGAGCAGTGGAATTATTAGGTCAAATGGTGTATCTATATCCAGCTTTCTAAAGAAGTGCCAGATTGCTTTCCAAAGAGGATGCACCATTTTGCAATCCCACCAACAGTGTACGAGAGTTCCACTTTCTCCACAGGCTCTCCAGCATTTGTTGTTTTGCATTTTTTTGGATCATGGCCAACCTTGCTGGGGTGAGATGGTATCTCATCGTAGTTTAATTTGAATTTCTTTAATAGCTAATGATCATGAGCATGTCCACATGTGTTTTTTTGGCTGTATAAATCTTTTAATCTCTTCTATCATCAAATACATACTGTTTTAATTGTGCATTTATAGTTCCTTATCATCTCCTTGAAAGGTCTCCTTTTATTCCCTTTTATTTTAGAATTGTTTTGGCTCTCTAGTCTGTTTATCCTCTAACATAAATTTTAGAATCAGGTTCAGTAAAAATCACATTGGAATCTCAATTCAAATTGTATTAAACATGTACAATAATTTTGGGAGATTTTTCATCTATGAAAACTTGTCTGATGCTATTTATTTAGATTTATTTTATGTCCTTCAATAATATTATGTCATGTTCTCAATGTAGGTTATGTGCCTCTTTTGTTATTTTTATTCCAAGGGACCACACAGGTTTTATGGATACTCCAAATGAAAGTCTTTTTTTCTTAATTGCATTTCTATGGTTGATTACTATGTTTACATTAGCACATCTCGGCTTTGTTGATTAGAGAGATCTTATTTCAATAGTTTTAGATTTTCTGATAGATAATTACAGTGCCATCAAGTAATGTCAGATTTACCTTTCCTTTTAAAATCTTACATATATCATTTCTTCATCTTCTTTTTGTTTAGTAGGACATTACAAGGGTGAAGAACAACCTTTTGGAGCCCTTTCCTTCCTGTTTCTGATTTTAATGGAGATGCTGCTGAAGTTTTGTCATCAAATGTGATATTCTGGTGAAGGTGTTTTGATAAATAACTTTTATTTGGTTAAAGAGGTATTTCTTTTATTACTTTGCCAGTAAATTAATAAAATTTTGCAAAATTGAGGTTGGATTTTGTTAATCGCTTTGTCTGGTCCATCTAGAAAATTTTATGATTTTTCTCTAGTTTCTACTTACAAAATTCTGCAAAAATACAGAAAAATGAAAAAGTGTGTGCTAGCTGCTGCTGGTGCCCACCTGTTTCCTGTTTATCAGCTGGAGCAACTACTCTCAACTGTGGTCTGTGTTGGCTGCTAGTGACACACTGCTATATATATTTTTTACCTAGAGAAATGCTTTTGACCGGTAACAGCTGCCTTCACAGAGATCCTAAATATCTCCTGCCACACTCTCCACCCTAGTCCTCATACCATCCACAGTCTGCAGCCCATAGCCAATGACTGCATACTTCACACTGCTTTTGCCACACTTTACTTGAGATGATAATTCTATAGGATTATATAAGAAACTCTAGAACTTCCCATGCTGTCCAGGCCAGAGTTGATTTTCCTTGAGGTTTTATCTTTATTGGCTCTTCTCCCCTTCCTATGTTGCATTTGCCCATCCCTAACAGGGTTTTTGTTGTTGTTGTTGATTTTTGTTTCTCCCTTGTACACCCACATGGTTGCCCCAGATTCTTCTTCTAGGGACCTTGATGTAAAAAAGAATAGCATAATGACCATGCATATGTTCAACATTTTGCTTTCTTTTTACATTCTATGAATTAATTAAATAAATATGCGTATGCATCTTTTATGTATCTCTGTATATATGCGTATGTACATTGCTTTACTTTCTGAATGTAAGCTACATCATTACCATTTAACTCTACTTATTTCAACTGTCCTACAGTCAAGGGCAATCTTCTGCTGTGATTCAATATGATTATAATATCTTTCAATCAATTAATGTTGCGAATTTCAACGATAGATATTCTTTTCAAACTTTTTGTTTTGAAGAGATATCATATTTAAGTGAAGATTATAAAACTTGTACAACTATTTCCTGTATACATTTGTCATCCAATGTCACCAACTGGTAAAATTTCTTAATTACTCCATAGTAAATTGATAACATGAAGGCTTATTGCTCCACAACACTGTAGTATTTCTTGTCTAAAAACAAGGTGTCCCTTCTAATGTAACCTTAACATAACCATTGGCATCAGAAAACTAACACAGATCCAATATTATGATCCATTCTACAAACTCCATTCCATTCTGCCAGTTGCCCTGATAATGTCTTTCACAGATCCAGGCTCCAATACAGAATCATGTGTTAAATTTAATTGTAATATTTCCTTAATCTCTTTCCATTTGTTATAATGATTCATAATTATTTTTTAATAATTTGATATTTTTTGACTCAATAGCAACAAATTTGGTTTCAGCTTGGTGACAGGCAAGTTGCTTTAAGGTGTGTGACTCAGTTCAGGTACATTTGTTTTCCCACAGCTGGTACATTTTCGGCAAGAACACAGAAATGAAACTGAGGGCAGCAAATTACTCCATTTTGAAAAATACAATTTCATTCACTGTCTTTTAATTTATTCATAGTGTTATGATCACTAAGATGTATTTTTATTTATTTTTTGTTCTACAATTTTGTGTTTATTTTATTCTCTTCCTCCCAAAATATATTTCTCCCATTCTCTCTAGTTTTTCCTTCCGAAATGCATGTTAGACATAAGTTGGGCCACCTCATGCTAAGTTATTTTCTGCAGTATATTTTCCTTTTCTAGCAAGAATTTGAGAGTAGTAAAATTTCTCAGTCTTTGTATGTCTGAAAATTTATTAATTTTGACCCTTCCATAATCACTTAGCCAGGTACCAGTGTCCCTTAACACTCTGATTATTCCATCCTCTTCTGTCATCTAACGTTGTTGACTAAAACCTTTTATGTCAGTATATCTCTATTTACCTTTGTTATATTTTACTCTTTGACAGTCATTGATAATATGCAGTTTCAGTACAATTTGAGCAGATGTGTATTTTTGTTTACTTGCTTTAAATTTCTATAATTTTTCAATACAATCAATCATGACTGATTCTAGGAAATTCTCATCTATTCTCTTGTCCCTCCTGAAACTTCTAACTTTATTTGTGTTCATGTTGCTTATCTCTTTATCATTTTGCATTGTATTTGGGAGTATTTGAAATTTTATCTCAATTCATTCATTCCCTTTTTATATTATTGGTCATACTATACACTGAGTTTATTTGCTCTCCTTTATCATTCCAGAAAGTATAATTTTTTTTAAAATCAATATATTCTTTTTTCCCCATATCATCACATTCTGGCAATGGTTTTCTTTTTTTTGCCTTTACCTCTGACTAAACACTTGCTGCAAAGTTTCTTTCTCTGTCCCACGATTTCCGGTTGTTGGAGAGCAAGTTTGACTTCCTTCTATCGTAACCGGGGTGGGGAGAGGGCTGGTGATTCAGTGTTTAAAGCCTCAGCTGCTAATCAAAAGATCTAGCTGTTCAAACACACCAGCCACTCCATGGGAAAAAGATGTAAAGATTTACAGTATTGGAAACTCTATGGGACAGTTCTACTCTATCCCATAGGATTGCTATGAGTCAGAATCAACTTGATAGCAGGGGTTTGGCTTGGTTTGGTTATATAGCAGTTGATTTCCTAGTGGGCCCTGTAAATATTTACTCAAAGTTCATCATTTTCTAGGACTGTGTTCCGTATACATTTGTATATGCTCTGCAGCATGGCAGTATCCCTGTAGAAGAGTTTTGCATTTACCTCTGCTAGCATGTCTGCTAACCAAAAGGTCAGCAGTTCAAATCCACTGGGTGTTCCTTGGAAATGCTATGGGGCAGTTCTACTCTGATCTATAGTGTCGCTATGAGTCAGAATCAACTCAGCAGCAGTGGGTTTGGTCTTTTTGGTTTAGTATCACTGATAGAAACCCTGGTGGTGTAGTGGTTAAGTGCCACGGCTGCTAACCAGAAGGCGAACAGTTCAAATCCACCAAGCTTTCCTTGGAAACTCTATGAGTCAGTTCCACTGTGGATAGAGTAGATATGAGTCAGAATCAAGTCAGTGGCAGTGGGTTTGCTTTTGGTATCACTGGTAGTCATTCAGGGCCTTTCTATCCAAAGGACGTGAATGTGTCACAAGCTACAGTTTCTAAATGTTTACAAGTGAAATTTTTACAGGCCCTAGCTGCTGAACTTTCTCCAGTAGGTTGTTTTTTTCCTAGTGTTCTTTTAAAAGGTAGATTCTTCTTGATTTCTGGTAGCTCAATTCTATTTTCTTGCAAACTCAGGCACTTAGTTGAGGACCATTTGTTCACTAGTGTTTAAACCCTCCTTCCAACTCTTAAGGCCAATACTTTGGCCTGATTTCCCTATAAACCCTGAAATTAAAACTCTGACACACTAAGATTGTCTTGGTCATCTGGGACTGCTCTAACAGAAATACCACCAGTGGATGGATTTAAAGAAGAAAAGTTATTTCTTACACATTGTGGTAGGCTGTAAGTCCAAATTCAGGTTATCAGTTCCAGGGGAACATACTCTCTCCCTGTTGGCTATGGAAGAAGGTCCTTGTGTTACATTAGTCTTTCTTTGGTCTGAGTTATCTGGGTACAAAATTGCTGTCCTAGAGGACATAAAGGCAGAGCTGAGGCCCAGGGCAGAAGACCGTCCACTGAGAATCCAGAAAGTGTGGCCAATGTTTAGAGTCTGGAGGGAAAGTATATTGTGTAAATATACTCGGCGAACTGTTTTTTAAAGATCTGAGAGCTAAAATAATGTGTTCTACTAACTTAATTGGTATCTCTTATACCTTCTTACCCTCCAATTTTTTCCATTTGTAATGAAAATTGTAGCTTGTGTCTGCCTGTTCTACCATGGTACTTTAGAGACAGGAAACTTGCATTCTAGATTTCACAAACGTAGAGGAATTTTTATATTTTAGACTTGAAGTTGATTTAAGGCTTTTGCTATGATACAAAGGAGTGAATATGTCTTGCATATTGCAAAGATGTGATATTGTGGAGGCCAAGGGGTAGAACATCATGGATTGAATTATGTCCCCCAAAACATATGTGTAGCAATTTGGCTGGGTCATGATGCCTGGCATTGTGTGGTTATCCTGCCTTGAGTTATCAGGAATGAAAAAGAATCTACATTTTAAAAGAAGACTAGAAAAAAATGGACCTACTGGAGGGAAAGTTTTCCCCAGGTTGGAGGAGGAGAAAAAAAAATCACCTCTAAAAAAGTGACAACCAAGTCATATATTACATGCAAGTGTGAAGTCCTATTGATAGGAAGACTGCAAACAGCTACCATGGAAACCAGCAGAGGTAAATGCAAAAACCACTGAATCAGAATGCTTCTGTGATCTACAGCATATATGATGCTTTCTTACATATATCTAATAATTACCTTATTAAAATGTAGGTGTATATATATGAATCCCCAGGGATGCTGTTAAAATGTAGATTCTGATCCAGTATATCTGAGGTAGAAATGCAAATTCTCAGCAGGTGATGAAACTAGAATGAACTGGTTCAAAGACCTATAACAAACATACTAGACAGGGTTTCAAGGGAATTAAAACATTGAAAGGGAATCTAAGACACAATGTCATGTTTTTAATATTTTAGTCTTTCCTTTGTCATATCCTGAAAATTAAGTTTCACTATAGCAACATTGTATAAAACACCAGAGTTGGATCAATAAGACAGGCCAAACTGCCAACATAGAACTCTTCTGTTCTTTATGTTTTTACTATTTCCAGACAATAGTTTTAGAGTTATTCCAATGGCTGTAATGCTTTTAGTTGTAACTCCTGTGTCAAAGGTTTTCACGTCTTTCACATTTCTCATAGATCAGGTTCTTACTCAGAAACATAGGAAAATGTTTCTGTTGCTCAGGAGGCTAAAGTTAACACTCTAATGTCAAAGAATGTTGAATAAAGTGTACAAAGGAAGTTTTATGTAAAACACAATAAGGATATGTACTATAGTACTTGTGAAGAAAGCATTCCATTTTTTTTTTCCCACAACATCCGCTGAAGTACATATTCCCTGAAGATTTTTCCAAATCCTGGATGAAATATTCTTTCAAATCACTAAGTTAACTTCTCTGAGTAGCAGGTTTTTTACTTATTAAATAGTTATAATACCTACTTGGTAGGTTTTGAAAAGATTAAGTTAGATAATACACATAAAGTTGGCACTGCATGTCTAGCACACAGTCAAAGTTCAACTTGGTGGCCATTTCCGCTGCTGCCGTAGTTCATGTCCTTCATGAGTTGCCCTGCGAAATCAGCGGCTTCACCATCAAGAGCTCATCATCGTCTGCTTTTACTGGTTTTGGAAGCCTGTGTAAACTTAATCTTTAAAACGTACATAGCAAGTTCCCTTACTCACAAACAAGGAAATTACAGGAATTAATTAACATTTACAATTCAGTACGGAATATTGTCCGATGACAAAAGACAAGTTTTTGGTGACCCCTTATTTATATGCTATCATCAAGCAAATGAAATATTTCATAGAAACACATTTCCAACCTAAATACTACTGCTTAAATAACCATTTTTGATGGAAATCAGCATTTACTACCTCTAATTTATTATTATGTGGTGATGCTAAGCCATCAATAATTAGATCAGCTGCTGTCCTGGATTCGAGGGTTTTCTCATAGAGCTATGTAGGGCTGTTGCTCTACTTGTCATTCACAAAATGACTTTCAACTCTTTAAAACAGACTTTTAAGTCTATATTGGGGATGGGAGCAAGTAAGGGATAGAAATGAAGTAGACTTTTTCTCTTTGCTGTTCTCTGGTGGCATAGCGGGTTAAGTGCTACATCTGCTAACCAAAAGGTCAGCAGTTCAAATCCACAAGGTGGTCCACAGAAACTCTATGGGGCAGTTCTACTCTGTCCTGTAGGGTTACTATGAGTGGGACCTGAATTGACGGCAGTGGGCTTCGCTTGGCTGTTTTATGTTGGGAAAATGCTGAGTAGAAGAGAGTGCGATTGCTTAGGGTTGAATATAACTGACAGATGCTCCATATTAAAAAGTGGAAAGCTCCTCAAATTTTCCGGTTCTTCTCAGCCTTCAGCATGTAGTAACTAGGCCCCAGCCACAGATATTCAAAATCAGTACCCATATCTGTGACATACAACCTAGATGGTTGTGACCCGGGTAGTTTGTAGACCACACCTTAAATAACACTCTCAGGCTTTCTAGAAGAGTCATTGAAATGATAACAAAGCTAGTGTCCTTACTGTAAAGCTTGAACTGGGTGGTGGGGTGGCTTATGCATTTAAAGTGTGTCGAAGTTCAGGGAGGCACTGTGGGAGAAACAATAGATACGGACTCAGGTCTAAGGCTTGCTCAGCCAGCAATACATTGGATGACTCTGAGCAACGTATTTTGCCAATGGACCTTAACTTCCTCAGCTGTAAAATAAAGGGATTAAAAAAGCTAGATCACCTTTACAATCCCTTTCAAGACAATCATATTAAAATTCTCCTTTAAATAACCTGCTAATGCACCGGGCTTTCACAAGTTTTATAGTCAGCAGATAGTAAGATCAAATTGCGTGATTTGTTCTGTATCCAATTTCAAGAATAAGTTTTGCAAACCAAATGAAATCATATTTCCACTTAACACCTGCAATGGCATCCTATTGCACTGAGAATCTGTCCAAACTCATTAGGGCCGTTTTTACTTGTTTGCATTTACTAAGCTTTAACTACACAATCCTTCCTTTCATGTCTTAAAAGTGCTACACTTGTTCTGTCTTTAAGACGGTGGAATTGACTGAACTCTGAGTCGTGTTCTCAGATTTCTCCATGGATATGCCTCACGTGTTTCACGTCTCACCTTAAATCTCCAGTCATCAGAGAGGGCCTTCCTGCTCTATTGACTGAAGTACTATAACCTACCCCAACAGTCACTCTTTACCTCTGGCTTGGCTTTGGCTCATGTTTCTTGTAGCACTCATCACAGTGAGGTTATGTAGTTACTTCTGACTTGTTTGACTCCCACTTCTAGAAAGTAAACTCGTGGAGGGCAGCAATTTTATCTTCCTCACTCATCACTGAACTTCCAGAATCTAAAGCAGTGCCTAGCACAGTAATGAGTCGTGTGAATAGAAGGCACCAAAGCACTTTGTCTCATGCTTCAAAAAATGCCATTTTCCAGTTATATATTTCATGAAATCTTTAAAATAAGTAGCTATTGGTTTTTTTTAAGGTTCTTGAAAAGAATAATAATCTTAGGGGGGATGCAATCAGTTATTTGAAATCTATACGCCAAGTATTTCTGTGCTTACAGTTAACCCTTGATTAAAAATAGTATCACATAGCAACTAACAACCAATGTCTGAAATGTGAACATCCGTTTCTCCTTCAAATTCCTTTTGATAGTGAACTTTGTCTCATCTACTGTTATGGTACAGTTTTATAGAATGACCACTTTCCTAGAAGCTCCAGTGATGTAAGCACTCAAATTCTAACCAAAATTTCAGTGGTTTGCCCTTGTCAGCAGCTCTGCAGAAGAGAGACTACATTCTTGGAAACCCTTTGGGGCAGTTCTAGTCTGTCCTAGAGGGTTGCTATGAGTTGGTATCAACCCAGTGACAATGAGTACAGTATCTCTTTCCTTGAGAACTATCTCCTGTTTCCCTTTGCTATCAAGTCAATTTCAAGCCATAAGAACCCTATAGGACAGAGTGAAACTGTCCATAGGGTTTCTGTGGAAAGTCTGGCAGATCTGAACTGCTTACCTTTTGATTAGCAGGCACAGCATTAACCACTACACCACCAGGGTTTCCTTGAGAACTATAAACCAAAAATCAAACTCAGTGCCTTTCAGTAGGTTCCAATTCGTAGTGATCCTACAGGACAGAGCAGGACTGTCCCATAGTGTTTCCAAGGAGCACTTGGAGGATTTGAACTGCTGACCTTTCGGTTAGCAGCTGTAGCACTTAACCACTACAGCATCAGGGTTTTCACGGGAATTATAGTTCTTAAAAATATTGCTTGTATTCATTTTATCTGATCTTCCTCAAGTCCTGAGAAAAAGAGACCTTTTGATGATAGAGTCCAGGTACTAAAGTTAATGCCTGTGCCTGCACCTTAAACCGTCTCAATTTCTGAGCACTTGTATCTTGAAACTTGACGTAAATTCTTTGCTGTCACTTAACTTGAAAAACTTTCACTTGACTCTGCTGCCCCTTCTAGAAACCACATTTTTCTCTCTTTTCTTGCATTGTCAAAGGGCTCCAAGAAATGGTCAGCTTTTATAGTCTACATTTACTTTTTAAATCATCGCAATTTGGGCTTCAACACAATGCCGCTATGGTCCTGCATGCTGAAGGACTGAAGTTATTCATCTTCTGTCCAAGTCAGTGTTTGTTTTTTGTTTTTCAAATCCTGATTCTCTTAGAGGCTCTGAAGCATTTGACATGATTCAAGTGCAAAACTATGTTATGCATTTATCATTTATTTTAATCTCCACCACAACTTTTTAAATTACACGTTATTAATCCCATTTTCCAGTTGACAAAATTGGTGTTCTGAGGATTCAAAAAAAGCTCAGAACAGGTGAAGCCATATATGAACTCAGTGTTTTCTACAGCATAATGTTAACTTTCAAAAACAAAAAAGCACAGTAGGGGAGATTCAGTATATATATATTTGCATGTATGTATATATACATTTGGATGGATGGATGTATATATACATTTGGATGTATTTATATATGTATATATAAGGAAACCCTGGTGGCTTAGTGGGTTAAGTGCTATATCTGCTAACCAAAAGGTCGACAGTTCAAATCCACCAGGCACTCCTTGGAAACTCTATGGAACAGTTCTACTGTGACTTCTAGGGTCACTATGAGTCAGACTCAACTTGATCATTTGCTTGTATAACGGTAAAAGCATAAACAGATCACCTGCAAGTATTAATGGTAATCCTTGGTAACATATAATGCATTCCAAAACCAAAAGACCAAACCCATGGCTATCCAGTCTATTTTGACTTACAATGACTCACAGAGTAGAACTGCTCCATAGTTTTCAAGGAGTACCTAGTGAATTTGAACTGCTGACCTTTTGGTTAGTAGCTGTATCACATAACCACATCACCAAGGTTTCCTGTAATGTATTAGAGACATTAAATTATCTATGCCTAGAAGAAAGATTGAAAATTACACAGTGTGTGACAAGTCTGTGAACTTAATTGTTCTAAGTACTACATACTTCATTACTGAATATATCATTAAGGTCCCATTCAAGGTGCTCCACTTGGGAAGCTATGCACCCATGCCAGCGCCTAGTCCGTCTTCAAAGCAGTTTTGGAACTCTTTCTGCAGTGGTTATCAGAGCTGTTGTCCTATTACTCTTGCTGTCCTGAATGTCATCAAAACACTCCTTTCAATATGTCTTTAACCTCCAGTTATATCAAAGGGAGTACTTTGAAGGTGACCTTGGTGATAGTCAGCAATGAGGCATATAGCATTGGAACAATTAGGTTCATGGACTCGATTGTCAGACCTCGTATTCTTTCAAGATTAATTATTCAGAAAGAGAAACTTTAAGATGGATTTGTTGTTGTTATTGTTATTTGTTGTTTTAAAAATTAGAGAGATAAGCAATTTAAAAACCACGACAGTTTGTCATTAGAGAAGAAATTGAAAGAAGGGAAGAGAGAGAGAAAGACAAGAGATTCTATTGAGAAGACAGGAGGTGACGTTATTTCAGAACACAGGAGTTATTTCAGAACACAGGACTAGCTTCAGGTGAGACACAGGATTCATTTCCTGTACTAGCTAGCCAGAAGGAGGAAAGGATCCAGGGAGGCTACCGGTAAACTTTGAGTATCTTAGGAGAGGAAACTGAACTCTGACAGCTTCTATTTTCTCTGTGAAATAAAAATAGAACAAATTTTTTGAGGATGAACTAAGAGGTTATACGGTCAGTGTTGCAAGGAGTTTTAAGAACTTTTAAAATAGTTGGCTGCTGAGGATAACAGAAAAGACAGACAAGAAAAACAGAAGTATTTCCAGGATGCAGTGAGGATCCAGAACAGACAGAGATGTTTTATTTATAATGTTTCTGATCTTTGTGGTTATGTGATTTTCTCTAGAAATCAAATATTAATTATATTTGAATAATTTTCTTACTATTATTTTACTTCTTGTTTTTACTACATAATGTATATGCTTCTAGTGCTACCCTTAAAAAAATCTTGTTAGATTTTTAGATTGTTTTCAGTTTGGAGCCATTTTTAATATTATTAATGTAAATAATATTAGTGATTTTTTTTCTATTTAGGAATATTTCTTTAGACCAAGGAATATGAAATTTTAACAGAATTAATAGTATGTTTTTAAATATATAGTCTCAGTGATTATATCCAATGGTGATTTCCTTGTCCTTTTAACATTAGAAAGTCTTGCTAAAAAAAACAAAATAAAATACTACTTTAAGATATACCTTAATTCTATCTTACAATTTTATTTTTCTTTGATTACCATTATGCTTAAATATTTCCCCCTAAGTTGGGTGAACTACTAGGTAAATCTTCTTAAAGCATTTTTCTTCTTATCTAGACACCAAACTTAGCTAGTTTCCTTGTTTTCTAAGCAGAAATTTCTTCTGAGTCCTTTAAAAAATTAATTTTTCTGCTCCCAGTTGTAGAGAGCATCCAAGCTTGAGTTCTTATTTGTAAGTTTCTCTATGTCTATTTCATGTTTTAAAACATGGTTATGACTCATTGCTTCAATTGTTACCCTGTAGCTGCTGTATCGCTTCTCACCTCTCAACTTTACTTCTACGTAGTGATTCAAGGTGCTTGCTCTCCAGGATTGAATGCGTAATAGTGCCTGACTGCTCTAGCTAGAACCTCTAGCACGATGTTGAATAGAAGCAGTGACAAAGGACATCCTTGTCTGGTTGCTAATCTTCAAGTGGAATGCTTTTAGAGTCTCTCTTTTTAGAATGATGTTAGCTGTTGCCTCTGCATACCAAAATAAACCAAACCTAACACAGTCAAGTGAAATTCAACTCATAGCAACCCTACAGGACAGAATAGAACTGCCCCACAGAGTTTTCAAAGAGCACCTGGCGGATCTGAACTGCCAACTTCTTCATTAATAGTTACCAGCTGTAGCACTTAACCACTATACCACCAGGATTTCCCGCCTTTGCGTAGATGCCCTTTATTATGCTGAGAAATTTCCCTTTTATTTCTATTTCGCTAAGAGTATTTAATGTGAATGGGTGTTGGATTTTGTCAAAAGATTTTTCTGTGGCAACTGATCAAATCAAGTGACGCTTGTCTTTTGTTTAATTTATGTGGTTGATCACATTGTTTTTTCTTTTCTTTTCTTTTTTTATTTAACATGACTGAGTGAAAATGTACATTCCCGTATAAATTTACATGCCCACCTATATGCAGCTTCCACTGCTCTCCCTGTCTGCTGACAGCAAACTATTCCTCTCTGCTTCATACATGTCTCATCCCCCCAACAGTCTCCTTTCCCCTCCTCTCCACCCACTCTCCTTCCTCCAGCCAGAGGTCAGCAGGATGATATCCTATAGATGTATGGAACCATAAAGTGCATCCAACATATGGCCACTCTGCATCACCAAATCTAACCCATTCGTGTCTGAAGAGTGGAACTTCGTTATGATTTATAGGCAAGGGCAGCATCAGGTCCAGGGCCATGCTTCCAGGGAACCCCGAAACCACTGGACCATCAGTTGAGGTCTTTTAGTGGAGATCTCAGGATGCACCCCTTTTTATTCTTGTGTTGCCAGTAAGACTCAACTTTGTGAGCTGCATCACGGCTATCACTGGTGGTGGCCGGGCACCATCTGGTTCTTCCGGTCCCAAGTCGATGTAGGCACCCACTGATGTGGGTCTCTCTATCTTCTTGGTTGTCTTTACCCCATGTCATTTTGGTTCTCAGTGAGCATCCATTCCTGCTGAGCTGGGACCATTTGCTGTGCCCTTGGATGGCAGCTTGGCAGCTTTTAAGACCCCAGACGTCACTCACCAATGTGAGGTGTAGAGAGCCCTCTTAGCAAAATGCTAGTTGTGCCAATTGGCCTCGATTTAGCTTAAGAGCATGGTCCCCTGCCCCCTGCCCCAGCTGCTCTATCCTTGCAATATTGGCTTAAGATGGAAGGAGTATTCAAGTCATGCTGAAGTCCACTTAATGTTGTTCTTGTTTCTAATATGTGCTATCACTGATTTCACCCAACCAGATTTCTAGCAACTATCTAAACTAAACCCGTCCCTACTTGACTTCTCTCCCTCCCCTCCGTTGCAGCTGTCAAAGAGTCTTTTCTTCTATACACAAGTCTGGTTTTGAGATCTTATCGTAGAGGTCTCATACAATATTTGTCCTTTTGTCGCTGACTGCTTTCACTCTACATAATGTCTTCCAGGTTAGGAGACGTTTCCTGGAATCATTGTTATTCTTTATCATTGCGTAGTGCTCCATTGAGTATATGTACCACAGTTTACCTATCCATTCTTCTGTAGTTGGGCATCTGGGTTGATTCCATCTTTTTGCTTATCGTGGATTGTGCTGTGATAAACATTCTTGTGCACATGTCTGTTGGTGTGAAAGGCCTTGATTGTGTAGGATATATTCCAAGTAGTGGAATTACTGGGTCAAATGGCATACCAATATCCATTTTTTTAAGGAAATGCCAGATTGCTTTCCAAAGAGGCTGGACCATTTTGCAACCCCACTAACAGTTGTTTCTTTCTAATGTTGAACTATCCCTGCATCACTGGCATCCCATGCATCCCACTTGGTCATAGTTAATTATTTTTTTGATTTTGAATTCTAATGGCTAAAATTTTTGCTGAAGATTTTTGCATCTAAGTTCACAAGAGTTTTCCTCTTCTGTGGTGTCGTTATCTGGTTTTGGTATAAATTTATGCTCGCTTCACAGAATGAGTTTGGAATTATTTTGACCTTTTTAAAAATATGTGTGTATATTTACATATATTATTCCTTAAGGAACAATGTATGGTCCGAGTCAATTTGCCATATAGAAGCTTGCACACACACCACTATGCAACTCTAGCTACTCTTTACACCTTGTGACAGCACGCTCTGCTCCGCAGTACTTCCCATGTCCGTTCAACCTGTTCCTGTGCCCCTCCACCCCCTCATCTTGCCTCTGGACAGGATCTGGTCAGTCAACCTCACTTATATACTTAAGCCGAGAAGCACACTGTTTGCCAGCATCACTGTGTGTCTTATGATCTAGTCTAGTCTTCCAAGAGCTGGTTTCTGGAATGACTTCAGCACTGAGTTAACAGAGAGTCTTGGGGCCATGTCCTCAGGGGATCCATCATTCATGGATCCATCAGGTGTGGTCTTTTAATAGGGTTCTACTTCTGCACACCTGTTTTTCTCTCTCTGTGTCAGGTCCTCTGTGTTATATTCCTTGTTAGGGTGGTCACTGGTGGTGGCCAGACACCATATTCTGATCTCGTGATGTAATTTCCTGTTCATAAGGCCCCTTAAATGTCTTGGCTCATATTTTATTCATGTCTTTAATGTCCTTCATTTTCCTCTGCTCCACGTGTGTTGTGACCAACTGATGCTACTTAGATGCCTGTTTGTTAGCAATAAAGACTCCATAAGCCCCTCACCAAAGTGGGATGCAGAATATTTTCCTTAAAAATATTTAGTTATGCCAATTGACCTAGATGACCACCGAAACTATGGTCCCCAGACCCCTGCCCCTTCTAGTTTGTCCTTTGAAATGTGAAGTTGTACTTAGGAGATCTCTTAGCTTTTAGTATAGTCCAGCTGTGGTGACTACCTTCTTACCGCATTCTGTCACTCCCTTCACCTAATCCAATTCTTATCTACTATCTAATCTATGAGTACTGCTCTCTCTCCCTCTCCACACTTGTAACCATCAAAACTGGTTTTCTTCTGTGTTTAAACCTTCCGTTGAGCTCTTATAATAGTGGTCTTATACAGTATTTCTCCTTTTGCAACTGACTAATTTCACTCATCATAATGTCTTCCAGATGACTCTGTGTTATGAGATGTATCCTGGGATCATCATCATTATTTAACATTGCATCATATTCCTTTGTGTGAATATGCCGTAGTTTGTTTACCCATTCACCTGCTGATGACCCCTAAGTTGATTCCATCATTTTGCTATTTTTGGTAGTGGGGCAATAAACAAGGATGTGCATAAATCTTTTCATGTGACAGCTCGTATTTCTCTAGGATGCATTCCCAAAAGTGGGATTGCTGGATTCTGTGATATTGCTATTTCTAGTTTTTTTAAGAAAGGGTCAAATAGATTTCCAAAGTGGTTGTATCGTTTTACATTGCCATCAGCAGTGAATAAGTCTTCCAGTGTGTATACAACATTTACTATTTTGTAGCTTTTTTTTTTTTTTTTTAACTAATGCCAGCCTTGTTGGAGCAAGATGGTATCTCATTGTAGATTTGATTGGAATTTATCTACTAGCTAATGATTGTGAGCATTTTCTCATATATCTGTTAGCTGCCTTCTTTGTTAGATGTCTTTTTTGGTGAAGTGTCTGTTCATATCCTCTGTCTATTTTTAATTTGGTTATTTATCTTTTTCTTATTGAGGTTTTGCAGTATGTTGGAGATTATGGAAATAAGATCTTGACTGGATCTATGGTAGCCACTTTTTTTTTCCCCCAGTCTGTAGATTGTCTTTTTACTCTTCTGGTGAAGGCTTCAGATGAGCATGTGTTTGATTTTTAGGAGCTCTCAGTTATCTATTCTTTCTTCTGGTGTTTATGCATTGTTAATAATGGTTTATAGTTTGTTTACGTTGTGTATTAGGGCTCCTAACATTGTCTCTTTTTTTAGTTCCATAGTCTTTATTGTTTTAGATTTCCTATTTAGGTCTTAGATCTCTTTGTAGTTTGTCTTTGTGCATGGTGTGAGATATGGTTCTTGTTTCATTTTCTGCAGATGGATATCCAGTTATGTCAACAGTATTTATCAAAGAGACTGTCTTTTCCCCAGTTTATGGAATTTGGACCTTTGTCAAATAGATGATGTTATATCCGGATTCTCAATTCTGGTCCACTGGTTTATGTATCTGTTTTTGTACCAGTAGGCTGTTTTGACTACCATGGCAGTGTAATAGGTTCTAAAATCATGTAGAGTGAACCACTCACTTTGTTCTTCTTCTTCAGTAATGCTTTATTTATCTGGAACTTCTTTCCTTTCCATATGAAGTTGGTGATTTGTTTCTCCATTTCATTAAAAAAATGCCATTGGAATTTGTACTGAGATTGCATTGTAATTTTAGATCTCTTTGAGTAGAATACACATTTTGTTGAGTCTTCCTATTACAGAGCAAAGTAGGTGCCTCTATGTATATAGGTTTCTTCTGGTTTCTTGCAGTAGAGTCTTATATTCTTCTTTGTATAGGTCTTTTACACCTCTGGTTAGATTTATTCCTAAGTGTTTTATCTCTTGGGGGACTATTGTAAATGGTATGATTTGGTGATTTCCCCTTTGATGGTCTCTTTGTTCATGTAAATGAATACAACTGATTTATGTATGTTTATCTTATATCCTGATTTTTTGCTGAACACTTCTATTAGTTCCAGTAGTTATTGTGTGGATTCTTTAAGGTTTTCTGTGTATAAGAGCAATCATCTGCAGATAGGGATACTTTTACTTCCTCTTTACTGACACAGATGCTCTTCTTTATCTTGACTGATTTCTCTGGCTAGACATCCAGCACAGTGTTGAATAAAAGTAATGGCAGTGGGTATCTTTGCCTGGGTCCCGTTCTCAGGTAGAATTCTTTCAATCTCTCTCCATTTAAGATGATGTGGACTATTGGCTTAGTATCCGTCACTGCCATCTAGGCAATTCCAACTCTTAAATGCACTTTAGTATGTTGAGAAATGTCTCTTCCATTCCTGTTCTGCTGAGAGTTCTTTATATCAATAGATGGTGAATTTTGTCAAGTACTTTTTCTGTATCAATTGATAAGATCAAGTGGTTCTTGTCTTTCGTTTTATTTATGTAATTTATTACATTGATTATTTCTCTAATGTTGGAAGATACCTGCTATGAATCCCACTTTGTTCTAGTGATTTTTTTTTTGTCTTTTGGTATGTTTTTTAATTTTATTGGATACAATTTTGTTGAGTATATTTACATCTAAGCTCATGAGAGATACTGCTCTATAATTTTCCTTACGATATCTTTACCTGGCTTTGGTGTCACAGGTATACTTGTTTCATGGAATAAATTTGGGAGTATTCCATCTTTTTCCATGCTCTGAAATATCTTGAGTAATGGTAGTGTTAATTCTTCTCTGAAAGTCTGGTAGAAATCTCCAGTGAAGCTAGGGTTTGTTGTTGTTAGGAAGTTTTTAATTATCTTTACAATCTCTTATTTGTGATGAGTTTATTCATTTGTTCTACCTTCTGTTTACATTTCTAGAAATTGGCCATTTCTAGGTTTTCAAATTTATTACAGCAAAATTTTTCATACTGTTCCGTTATTATTCTTTCAATCTCAGTTAGGTTTGTTATGATACCACCCACCTCATTTCTTAATTGAGTTATTTGCTTCCTCCACTGCTTTTTGTTTGTCAGGTTTGCCAATGGTTTATCAATTTTGTTGATCTTTTCAAAAAAATCACATTTTAGTCTTGTTACTACTTTTATTTTTATACTCTCTAGTTCATTTAATTCTGCTGTAACTTTTATTAATATTATTATTATTTTTTGGTGCCCAAGGGGTTCTTTTGCTGCTCCCTTTTAACTTGTTCAAAGTTGAAGGGTTATTTCTTTGATTTGGGCCATTTTCTCTTTTTGGATGTCTACATTTATTGAGATAAATGGACCTCTGAGCACTGCTTTTGCTGTGTCCCAAAGATTCTGGATGTGTTTTCATTCTCATTTGATTCTGTGAATTTTTTTATTCCAGCCTTGATTTTTTTCCTATAACCCAGTAATTTTCAAGAAATGTATTGTTCAGTTTCCACATTTGATTTTTTTTCCTTTCCTTTTTCTGTTATTAGTATATACTTTTATGGCTGTTTTAGTTGTCTGGCATTGCTCTAACAGAAATATCATAAAATAGATGACTTTAAAAAGAGAAATGTTTATTTTAACACAGTCCAGTAGGCTGCAAGTCTAAATTCAGGATATCTGCTCCAGCAGAAGGCTTTCCCTGTTTGTGGACCCTGGAGGAATATCTTTGTGTTACATCAGCCTTCTGTCAGGGAACACCTTAGCACAAGAACTTCAGGTCTGACAGATGCACATTACTCCCAGTGTTGTGTTCTTGATGGTATGAAGTTCCCAGCTGTTCTCTTGCCTCTCGTTCCTTTTACCTCTTGCAGGATGAAATGATAAAAGGTGGTGCAGGCTACAGTCCAGAGAAATTCTTTTTACACTGCAGCAGGGAGGTGATCTTAGGAAGGGGTTTACAGTCCCACCCTAATCCTCTTTAACATAAATCCAGTCTGTTACCCACAGGCAGAGATTAGGACTTAAGACATCAGAAAATTACAAAGTGAAGAGCAATCACGCAGTATCAGAACAGGCCCAGTGAAATTATGATATAATTTTGTTGGTGGGACACAATTCAATCGATGAAAATGGTGTTATGGTCTGAAAAGTTACTCGGTAATATTTCAATACTTTGAGTTTTGTTAAGGATTGCTTTTTGGCTAAATATGTGGTCAATTTTGGAGAATGTTCCATGTGCACTGGAAAAAAGCATACATTTTGCTGCTGTTGGGTGGAATGTTCTATAGATGTCTATGAGGTCAAGTTGGTCAATTGTAGCAGTTGGATATTCCATGTACATTGGACTTTTTATGGATGTTCTGTCCTTCTATGAAAGTTGTATGTTGAAGTGTCCTTATTGTGGCACCGTCTACTTCTCTTTTCAGTGCAGTTAGAGTTTGTTTTACGTATTTTGGAGACTTGCCATTAGTTGAATAGATATTTATTGTAATTATGTCCTCCTGGAGTGCTGACCCTTTGAGGACTACATAATATCCTTCCTTATCAAATGTGCTGGAATTTATTTTAAAGTTTATTTTATCAGAGATTAGTATTACTGTTCCTGCCGTTTTCTGAATGTTGTCAACTTAATATATATTTTTCCATCCTTTGAGTTGTAGTTTGTGCCTGTCTTTGAGTCTAAAATGTGTCTCCTTGTGGGCAGCATATAAATGGGTCATTATTATTATTATTTTTAATCCAATCTGTTATTCTCTGTCTCTTTATTGGTACATTTAATCCTTTCATATTCAGCATGATTACTGTTAGACAAAAGTTTAGTGCATTTATTTTGATGTCTTTTTGTGTGTGTTGTAGATAATGACTTTATTCCATTTAATTTTCTGTACTGAGTTTTTTCCTTTATGTTTTTACTTCTCATATTTTTCATGTTATTGGCTTTATGTTTTCTGAGACTTCATGTTTTTCTTTTCTTTTTTTTTTAATTTTGATGCATAGAATTGATAGTTGCCTTTGTGGTTACCTAAATATTTACCCCTCTTGTTTTCTAAAGGTATGTAATCTTTACTTTCTTTATATCTTCTTGACTTCTTCTCCATAAGAAAGATATCTGACTACATTTTAAGTCCCTCTTTTTGTTATACCATTTATGTAATGACTTCTCTGCTTCCCTATTTTCAGTGTTTTGCCTTTGATTTATTTTTGTAATTCTCCTTATTCTATTCTGTATTTTAGTCTTGGGTCGTTACTTAATATTATTGCTTTTCTTATCAAAGGACTCCATTTAGTATTTCTTATAATTTTGGTTTGGTTATGCAAATTCCCTGAATTTCTGTTTATCTAGAAATGTCCTAATTTTGTCATCATATTTGAGAGACTGTTTTGCTAGATATGTAATTCTTAGCTGGCAAGCATTTTCCTTCAAGACTTTGTGTATGTCATCTGTTGCCTTCTTGCCTGAATGGTTTCTGCTGAGTAGTCCAAGCTTAATCTTATTAATTCTCCTTTGTAGGTTATTTTTAATTTATCTCTAGTAACTCTTAAAACTGTCTTCTTATCTTTAGTTTTGGAAAGTTTGATTATAAAATGACTTGGTGTCCTTGTTTTGGGATCTACCTTGCGTGGTATTCAATGAGTGTCTTGGGTAGATATTTTCTCATATTTTATGATATCAGGAAAGTTTTCTGTCAATAAATCTTTGAAAATTCTTGATATTTTCTGTTAACCATCTCCCTATTCTGGTAATCAAATTTCACAGAGTATTCCTATTAATAGAGCCCCACATAATTCTCAGTGTTTCTTGATTCTTTTTAATTCTTTTATCTGATTTTCCCTCAAACATATTGACGTCATAAAGTTTATCTTCAGTCTCACAAATTTAGCCTTCTGTTGCCTCAATTCTGTTTCTTTGACCTTCTGTTGAGTCATCTAATTCTGTAATTTTATTACAGGGGAAACCCTGGGAGAAGGGAGAGAGGTTTCTCACAAAGGAATAATTCAGATTTGCATATGTAGTAGTTTATACCCAAAGACTTATCTTTTAATAATGTAGTACTGTTTTTCAGTGGCTCTGGAGGTGAGAGAGGATTCTTTGGTCCATTTCTTCTGCTGAAGAGGACAGTCTCCAGTGGTCACTGCTCCACTCACCATGCTAGCCACAGCCATTTCCTAGAAGGTCAAGGCTGCCGACTCTTACGTACTTCTGGAGCTACTCTCCCTTCCCCATTTCTCAGTCTTTCCCTTTGATGTTCAAGGCTCCTAGGATGTCATATATAATGGATTCATGGTTCTTTTGGGGCTTTGTTGTCAGGACGGTCACAGGAAGCCTCCATCTACTTTGCTATCTTAACCAAACCCCAAACCAAATACACTGCCATGAGTCAATTTGAACTCATATAGACCCTATAAGTCAGAGTAGAATGCCCCACAGAGTTTTCAAGGGCTCCCGATGGATTTGAACTGCTAAGATTTTGGTTAGAAGATATAGCACTTAACCACTACACCACCAGGGTTTCCATCTTGGCCTTACCTCTATAATTTTCTATGCTGTGAAATATCTTTAGTAATAGTGGTATTAACTCCTCTTTGAAAATTCGATAGAATTCTCCAGTGAAGTCATCTGTGCCAGAAATTCTTTTGTTGGGAGTTTTTTAAATTACCTTTTCAATCTCTTCTTTTGTTTGGGGTTTATTTTGTTGCTTTACTTCCGTTTGTGTTAGTTTAGGTAAGTGGTGTGTGTCTGTAAACTTGTCCATTTCTTCTAGGTTTTCAAATATGCTAGGGTACAATTTTTTGTAGTATTCTGGGTTTTTTTGTTGAGTCTGTTGTGATATCACCGATCGTCCTTCTTATGTGGGTTATTTGCTTCCTCTTCTGTTTTTCTTTTGTCAGTTTGATTAATGGTTCATCAGTTTTCTTGATCTTGTCAAATAACCAGCTTTTGGCCTTGTTAACACTTTCAATCATTTTTCTATTCTTACATTCATTTAGTTTGGGCCTAATTTTTAATATTTGCTTTGTTTTGGTGACTGAGCACTCTTTTACTTTTCTCTTTCTATTTGTTCTAGCTGTAGGGCGAATTCTTTGATTTTCCCCTTTTCTTCTTTTTGGGTGGGCACATTTATTGAGATAAGTTGACCTTCAAGTGCTGTGTTTGCTGTGTTCCAAAGGTTCTGATAGGATGTGCTTTCATTCTTATTTGTTTCTCTGAATGTCTTTATTTCATCTTTAATTTCTTCCATAACTCAGTAGCTTTCAAGCAAGGTGTTGTTCATTTTCCATGATTTCAATTTTTTTTTCCTTTGCTTTCTGTGCTGATGATTCAGACTTTCATGGCTTTATGATCTGAAAAGATGCTTTGCAATATTTTAATGCTTTGTATTTTGTTAACCTTACTTTATGGCCTAACATGTAGCCTGTTCTGGAGAATGTTCCATGTACATTGAAAAAGAAAGCATACTTGTCTACTGTTGGGTGGAGTGTTCTGTATATGTCTATGAGATCAAATTGGTTGACTGAGGCATTTAGATCTCCCATGTCTTTTTTGAGCTTCTTTCTGGATGTTCTGTCCTTCACTGAAAGTGATGTGTTGAAGTCTCCCACTATTATTGTAGAGCTGTCTATTTCACCTTTCAATGCTGTTAGAGGTCATTTCATGTACTTAGGAGTCTTGTCATTGGCTGTGTAAATATTTAATATGTTTATGTCTTCCTGGAGTATTGATTCTTTAATCGTTATGTAAATGACCTTCCTTGTCCACTGTGGTAGAATTTACTTCAAAATCTATTTTATCAGAGTTTAACATTGCCACTTCTGTTCTTTGTCGAATGCTATTTAATTTCTGTGCTTATTTCTATTCTTTGTTCACTGGGTTAGTTCCTCAGACAGTAAATGGGAATCTCCAGTTACTTTACCATCTTAGTCCATCATCTCCAACTGAAAATTAATAGACTGACATTTTGGTTTATAAGTTGATCTTCTGTTAGACTAACTAGCATGCCTGGTAAGAGGTGGAGTTGAATATAGAAGCAAAATCCAGTTTTCTTTTCTAAATACCTGTGGTGCTATGGGTCACTTTTGTGTGGCCTTTCTAGTCAGGATCTTGTAAAATCCACCCAAGTGATTGGGTGAGACTATGGAGATATATGGTAATTATGACCTACCAAATGTTTGGTCAAGTTTTGCCATCTTGCTGGGCTGAAGGTGAGCCACACAAAAGGTACAAATAAGAGCCCACCACCACCAATGAAAGAGAGACCAACAGCAGAGACCTAGCAGCAAGAGAGGCATGGTGGGCTTCCAAACCCACAGAGGGAGAAAGGTGAGTACCTTTGGGAAGAGGCATGCCTGGAAAAGGGCTGTCTTGATGGAAGAACTGTGTCCTTGAACTGTGTCCTGAGCCTGAATTGTAACCTGTTACTTACCTAATAAACCCATAATCATGAGTATGGTCTGTGAGTTTTTTGTGGTGATTGCAGTGAATCATCAAACCTAGAAGAGAATTAGTGAGTGCTGTGAGAGGGGTGATTAATGTCAGAAATTGTAAAGACAGTAGAGAGAGGAAACATGTGTTACCTCTGCCTCATAAGAGTCAGACTATTGATGTCTATTTTCTTTCCCCATTGTGAAGTTAGAAGAGGTTAGACACTGTCCCTGAGCTGTTTTTATAATACCCCACTTTTCTGTAGATATTTTTATGGTTAAAAAATTTGAATATATAGTTTACTCTAAAATTATATTTATTTTGGATTTATAGATTTGTCACATGAATTTGTTAATAGTATATACTAAAACATAGAACAAACTATTAGCAATAAAGTATTTTATTGAAAAAAATTCTTACTTTCATCCCAAAGACTACGGCCCTTGGACACCCAGCTAACTCAGAACTGAAGCCACTCCCAAAGTCAAGGCCACTTTTCAGCCAAAGATTAGACAGGCCCATAAAACAAACAGTAACATACATGAGAAACATGCTTCTTAGTTCAATCAAGTATATTAAGTCAAATGGGTAACACCTTCCCTAAAACAAAGATAAGAAGGCAGCAAGGAACAGGAAAACTAGGAAAATGGCAATAGGGAACCATGGGGTATAAAGGAATAGGGAGACAGTGTGGATACATTGCAGAGATTTCAACCTTTGTCAAAAAAACAATTTGTGTATAAAGTCTTGAATGAGAAATTAATTTGTACTGCAAATTTTCATCTAAAGCACAAGAAAACTATTAAAAATAGATTCTACTTTTCAGCAGCCAAAAAGTTATTGCTTCAGAATTAATGTTCCAAAATAGTCCTAGCCACCCTTATGAAAATTATACCCTTTACTAAATAATTATACCTTTTAATTTAGGGAAAAAATATAAAAAACTTTCCCCAGTCTTACATACTATTTTAAATTGCTCTAAAAATCGATGATGTTCAAGGTCATAAAAATAAGAAAAAGATTAATTTTTAAACTGGGAAAAGAGAAGAGTGAATGTATTACTGAAAATAGAGCTATATATCACTCCTTGGGAAATACAGTTTTAAATAATATTTTTCTTGTTCCTCTTTTCCTTTGTACAGTAGAATCCATTTTGTGGCAGTCAGAAAAAGATAAATAGTATTTTCTAAAATTATTGTGATATACTTAATGTGTCTTTTTCAATTTTATTTATCTTTTAATATAAAGATATATTATGGGAAAAAATGACTTTGGTAGAAAAAGACTCCAAAGAAATAGAGACATTTTTGCCCTTTTATGAATGTGACTAAACAAACCCCAAAGATACGACGACAGATGCATTACTCATGTCTGTTTTTTAGACATACTCATAGATTGCTGAATTTGTTTTGGATTTCACATATCAAACATATTAATGGTCAGATATGTTCTTCTTAGTCAACATTTAAATTTAATGTTTTTCCAAGTTAAAATTAGTGACTTTGATGGTATAAAACTTATTTCCATTACTTTATTTCCCCTTTTAATTTAACCCCCTTTCACACATGCACACATAATGGTGGAAAGCTTTCTCAAACGCAAATCTTTTCTCTATCTGAGCCCTACATCATATTTCTAGACTTTTATTAATAAATGGAATATGTTAGGAAATGACTCAACTTAAACTTTTTACTCACATGATTGCATCCCCACTGTTATTGATGAAGCTTCAACCAACAAACCAATATGACAACTGATGGCTGTATGTACCCTAAACTTACAACTGTGGTCTTGCCTTGTGCTCCTCTTAAGAACTCTGGCATAATTTTCTGTTCTATGCTAAGGGTTCTGTTTTGAATTTCAAAAATGGTCTTATTTTTCATCTAGATTGTCCTAAAACTAAAAATGTTTATCTTTTATTTTAGTAAGTACAGAAATTCACTCTCATGTCCAATTTTGCAGTCATTATTATCTTTAGCAATTTCAGGAAACATCACTAAATCATATATAATTCACCTCAATATTTAGCCATTCCACTATTTACATTTTTCCTGAATCTGTAAATTGTGTTCTTTGTCATATACCTCCACTAACTGTGCTGACTTACAGGCTCATTCCCAAGGAACGATTTACTAGTTTTCAAACAAATCACCAAATACATATAACCCATACAAAAATAAGTAAATAAAAACAAAAGCAAAATAAAACAAGAAATGGCTGAGCTGTTTTTTCAAGTAAATAAGCCAAATTATTGCTTGATCTTCATGTGTCTGAAAATGACTAACAAAACAATAAACTCATTTTTGATGAATACAATATTCTAATCATAATATTCAGAAAAACAGATTAATTTTTAAGATATTCTTGTAGTGCCTTATGGTAAGTTTATTCTCCAGGTGCAAAAAAGGTAGAGACATGTTCTTTAAGGGAAGAGGCTGAGGCATCCAAGTAGTTAGAGACAATGACCATATGTATTGTATAGACAATGCTGAAATTTATTACCAATATATCATAAAAGGAATATTTTATGGCAATTATTATAAAGTATATTTTTATGAGCTAATTTATTCTTTCAACATTGCTAGTTTCAATTCTTTAGGCCTAATATGTCTAATTTTATCCAGGCAAAAGATTACCATTTAAGGAAGTTACTGTGAATTTAGGTGGAAAAAAAAAATTCATTTATTTGTATTTCAGTGAAGGGCAGAAACAAGAAAAAGAAAATCATTCATATTGTCTGCTTCCGTCACTTCTTGTGCATTCTCTACAAATCAAAATTCAGGCATCTAAACATCAGTTTCTATAGTTTGGATTTTGATGCCTCATACCCTGGTAGCGTACTAGTTAAGTGCTACCTCTGCTAACCACAAGGTCAGCAGTTTGAATCTGCCAGGTGCTCCTTGGGAACTCTATGGGGAGTTCTACTGTGTCCTTTTAGGGTTGATATGAGTCAGAATCAAGCTGACAACACTGGGCTTTTTGGTTTTGATTTTCATACCTGACAGTCAGACAGTTCAGCGTTCCTCCTATCTTTTCTCTGCTTGCTAAGAAACTATTTAATTACATCAGCTCAGATTCCAGATGCATATTATTGTCAAATGAGTATGTTGCACTGAAAGTAAAAAAAAAAAAAAAAAAAGATTTAACAAATCTAAATGAGAAAACTTCTTGCTACAGCTTTCACCAACTGTGCAATACATTTTCTCAGATGATGTCATCATTCATATGATATTACATCTGGTTAAAAACTTCAGCCATATAAACCCCAAACCATTTATTCATTCCTCTTTGACATTCTTATCACAATAATCCCCAAACTCCTAGTCCTCCAGACTCACCAGCGAGAACCAGGCTTTACTAATAACCTTTCTTTGCCTTCAGAGTCAATATATCTATCTAAATCTTAATTCTTAGTCCCCAGATCTCTGAGATTCCACCTGTGGCCATTTCTTTGGCCACAGTTCTAATCCAAGAATGGATCTTTGTGTGCCTGAAAAGTAACAACAGCCTCTTAGCTGATCTTCTTCCCTATCTTTTGTCTCAATCATAAACTCAGTTTTGAAATTACAGATTCTGTCAATCAGCCTCAACACTAACTATGCAAGTAATGATTCATAAATCTCTGCAAGAGATGGTTCAATTAATTTCTTTCATTTTCTAACACAAATTCATTTATTTCACCGTCTAGATCTTTTTTCTTTTTACTAATGAGATTTTGTGTTTCTTAAAGACTGATAGTGTATTTTGTTTCTCTACTTGATTACTCTGTGTAGCATAATTCTAGTAGAGAGGCTGTAAGTGGTTCCTGATTTAAATTATTAGAACTAATATCTTTGATACATCAAATCTAAGATGCCTTGATACTTCATCCTATTAAGTGTCAGGGGAAGATTTTCACACTTCATTATAATCCTTACATGACTTACAGAAATTAAATATTTCATGAGTTATAGGAAATACCCAAACTCAGAAAAAATATGAAAAAATGAATTTTAAAGTAAAAGAAATAACTGATGTATATTAAGGACAGGTATGAGGAATTATACGATCCATATCCATACTATGCTTAATTATCCCAATGTATATATAATTTGGTATTCATACATATATTTTATAAATATATATGTTAAAGTTTGTTGAGATTGAATAACTTGTTTGCAGTCAAAGGACTAGCAGGTGGCAGAGCAAGCCTGGAAACTGGTCCTGTACAACAATCCTATAGAACAGAGCTGATCCTAATTTTATTACAAACGGAACCACCTATTTGGGAAGCAATTTGAGGCACTCAAAGGCCTTGATTGCCCCTATGTTTGTTCCCTAGCAGTCTACTAGAAACCAAAGTTTAAACAACTTCCTTTTATTAGAGTCTTCCTTAGACTAAATGGATAAACTTTCCAAGGTAAATTTGTTAAAAAAAAAAAAAAAAAGAATTATCAGTAATGAGAAACACAAACATTAGAGACAAAAAGAAAAAGAATAAGCCAAAGACACAGGAAAGGAGCAGCCACTGAACTGAAGAAAACCAGGAGAGCATTTTTTGTGAAAGTTAAAAGAAGCCAGTATTTCATGAAGGAGAGAGTGCTTGACTAGTAAAGATTGCTGAAAGTTTTAGTAATATAAATCAGACTGTGGTCATAGAAAAGGGTCTTTAGACATCACTGCGATCTTGATAAGGGCAGTTTCAGTGGAATGATGGGGTTAAAATCACTTTGGTGAGTTGAGCTATGGGAAGTGAAGACTACTAAATAACTAACGTATGCAACTGTTTTAAAAGTTTAACTTTGAAAGAGATACAGAGCAATAGGGTTGTAGGTGAAGAAAAGAGATGGAAAATTCTAGATTTATGATGGCAGACTTTAAACTATGTTTATATGCTGATGGGAGTAATCCAGTAGAAAGGGCAAGAGAGAATAAAGGAACAAGAGACACAGGAACTGTGAGACAAATGAGATTCAGAGAAATGTAGGAAATGGCATTTGATACTAGGGGAAGATCTTCAATTGAAATAAGAGGAAAAGAAAGGAAAGGTGAGTTATAGATTTGGTGGAGGAAATGCAAGATATTATCTATAAAATTGTTTCTATTTTGTAAATAAAATGTGAAATGAGGCTATCAGCTGGTAAGAAGAATAGAGTAAGAGTGAGAAGTGTTTGAAGAGATGAAGGCATATTTAAAGTAGTCTTGGCAAGCAGAAAAAAATGAACAGATTGTGCAAACATCATAAGACTGTTATGCATACTGAGTGCCAAATGATCTTAAGAGTTTTAAAGTGAAGTCATCTCAGTAGGATGATATTCTCCAGTCAAAGTCATCTGCTCCCACCTAGATCTAGAGAAGGCTGGTTTCAGATATTTTTAATAATTATAGAAGAGTCAAGGAAATAGAAGGTATTTGCAAGGTGGTGTTAGCACAACAGATGTTAGACTTTTGGATGACCAAACGTGAACATGAAACCCAGAAGGGCTCACAAAGCAGTGGGAACAAGTTTGGAGACCTCAATAATATAGAGGAACAGTTGTGGTGGAAGAGGCTGCTTGAGAAAATGGCCTAAGAGTAGGGTACTTGAATAATACATTTAAAGGGTAAGATACCTATTTTTTAATACAGGACAACATATAAATACAAGAATGAATGTCTTATGAAAAATAAGCCAAGCCAAGCCAAGTGCCGTTGAGTCAGATCCGACTCATGGCGACCCTAGAGGCCAGAGATAAAGAATATGACACTAAGGAGCTGAGACACTAAAGTTTTGTTTTAGTCTATGTGGCTTTTCAAGTTTCCAACAATGATGACAGAGTCTGGGCAACAGCGAAACGCTGTGAGCTGAGAAACAGAGATTGTGGAGATATGACTGTAAACTAGCGAATGTGCCATAGAAGGATGGGGAGCTTGAAGGCCATGGTGCCTGCTCTGTTACAAGGCTGTAACACAGCCATGGGTCAAACCTTTCTGACTTTGTTTTCTAACACTTAAGTCATTTGTAATGTAGTTGTTATGAAGTCTTTGAAGATGTGAGTTCATAACTGTTGCTGTGGAGTCAACTCTGACTCATAGCAATTCCAGCCTGCTTTTATTACAGGTGAAATGAAAGCTGCCAAAGCATTAAGAGAGAGCAGAAGTATAATTTGCATGTTGGTTTTCTGTTATTACATAACACATTACCTACAAACTTAATGGCTTAAAAAACTTCCCATGTATTGGCTAAATTTTGTAGGTCAAAATCTGGTAGGGCATGTCTGAGATTTTACAAGGTGTCACCTTGGTTGAGTGATCATCTAGAAGGAGTGATGAAGAATCTAGTTAAAGACTAATTCTGCTTTTAGCCAAACACAGTTCCTTGCATGAAACTGCAAAGGTCGTCTATAGAAATGAGGTCTCTGCTGCCTTGCTGTCATTCAGAGGTCGCTGTCTGCTTCTACAGCCCAACTGCATTCCTTGGCACATGACCCCATTTACCTTCAAACCAGCAATGGTGGGCTGAAATCTTCTCACAGCTAGAATCTCTGACTTTCTTGTTTGCTGCCGGTCAGAGAAAACTCTCCACCTCTACAAGGCTCATGTGACTAGATTAGACCTACTTGGGTAATCTCCCATTTTTATAGTTAACTGTGCCATGTAACAGGAGACAATTTTATTATTCTCAGACTAGAGAAGGCTAGACCAGAAAATGTTGGTATCATCTTAGAACTCTGCCTACCTTTGCTGGTAAACGGTAAGACAGAACAACGAGAAATGTGACATTGGCACTGAGATGAAGGATTGCCCATGAGAAGGTACGCGGGTGAATCTGGTATTCAGAGATCCCTCATTATTTATAGGAAAAATGAATCCTTTAGCATGTAACACAAGGCTTTGATGATTACCATATTTCTACACAAATAACATGTATCTTTTGTGTTTGTCAACTGTGCCATCCCCCTGACATAGATCTGTAAATGTGATACACTAACTTCTTTTTACAACAATACATTAAAAAAAAAAGTGGCACAGAGGCACTTATGAAAATACTTTATGAGATCAGACACATTTGACAAACAAAGGTAGAAGATTTGTGCTATTGGTGTAAAACTATGGTAACACATAATTATCTGCTCAAGTGTTCCTGGGCAGTACAAATGATTAACACTCTTAGCCAATAACCAAAAGACTGGAAGTTTGAGTCCATGCAGATTATCTTCAGAAGAAAGATCTGCTGTATTCAAAATCCTATGGACTATGGTTCCATTCTGATACACACAGGGTCACCACGAATCACAGTCAGCTTGATGGCAACTGCTTTTGGAGCCCCAAGATACTGCAGGGAAACTCTGGTGATGCGTTGGTGAAGTGCTACAGCTGCTAACCAAGAGGTCAGCAGTTTCAATCCACCAGTGCTCCTTTGACACGCTATGGGGCAATTCTACTCTGACCTATAGGGCTGCTATGACCAATACGACGGCACCTAACAATAACAGTAACAGGTATTGCAGATGATTAACATAGTCAGCTGTTAACTGTAAAGTTGAAAGTTCAACTACTGGGAGGTGTCTTAGAAGAAAGGGCTGGTAATTTACTTCACAAAAAAATCTAGCTATTGAAAATGCTTTGGAACACCATTCTACATGTACAAATGAGATTGTCACAGCTGAATAGGACTTGATGGCAATTTGACAGTATCTGTTGAGCATTATTTCTCAATTTTTTCTCTTACTGGCGAGGAAAGGTTACCCAATAAGTAAAGTGCGAACCTGATTAGCACATTAACGTAACAGTGGCACCTCCTGTCCTAAGTAAAAGTTCATACTTGCGAAGCAGACAGGATTTGAGGAAAAGTGAGTGCCACAGTGAAATGAAACTGACGGCACTAAATGAAACTGATACTCACTCCGGGGTGTGAGAATGCATCAGCCAAAAGCGAAGTTCATACAAGTCATGAAAGGGCCCAAATGCAAGCTGGCTGAAGCGTGAACGCCTTCGTTAACATTTGTCTCCTACAGTTGCCTCCCATTTACTTGAAACTCCTTATGTAGGTGAGCATCTTGGGAACATATCATTTCTTTCTAATAAACAAGAAGCTCTTCTTTACCTTTATTCAACTCTCAATGAGGCTAACTCTTGCTACATTCACGCAATGTGCAACTGGATCCAACATGAACAGTTACTGGACAAAAACAGGGTATGTTAATAACAATGATCCATTTTGAGAGAAACGTCTTGTACATCCATTTCTGTGGATCCAGAAACTCCAGCCAGAAGAGCCAGCAATGCTCTTTGCCATCAGACAAACACAACAATACGCCTTGTGCACATCCTTGTAAGTAACCAGTGGGAACTCCAGCCTTAGCCAACATGCAAAAGTGAGGGCATTCAAGTACGTCGACAGTTGCAATAAATTCAATCAAATTATGTTTTAACTAAATAGCATTTTCATACTGTATTCCATATTAGTTGACTCTGAAATAGTTTTGTTTGCAAACTACTCAGTCCTAAATAGTTGAATTTTTAATGTAGCATTAATGGATTTAGCAACTGGTGCAACTTGAATCCAACAATCATGACATAGTTTAATTCACAGAGATTGTAGGTTGTTATATTTAAACCAAAGACACTGTTTTGACTTCATGAACTGAAAATACAAATTAATGATGAAAATCAGTGTTAGAAAGTTCTTTTGCACTATATTCTTGCTGTCATTGTAATAATGGCTGATTATGAACTATCTTTGGAAGGAAGAAATGAAATGTTTGATGTCTGAGACATTAGAGCACTCTTATCCCAATAACTTAAATACAGATTTTTAAGCAGTGCAACAATTTCGTTCTTCCGTAAGAATCAACTTTACAGACTCAGTAAAGACAAATTTGACTCATGTAGACATGTATGATTCCATAATGCAAGATGACAATACAATGTGTATTTCCCAATACTGAAATTGCTTTATGTGATAATCTTTAAAGGTCACAAATTGCACAGTCAGAGGGCTCACTGTCATCCCTCTTCAGAGTCGAAAACCCTCAGCATATGATGATTCCAGAAACATTCCTTTTGTTTTCCTTATTGTGTATAGAAGTATATGTTGTTAGGCAACTTAGCTGTGATGAAAACATTAAAGAATTTGTAATGACAAAGAATAGAAAGGTATGTTTTTAACTATAACATACTAGAGATTAAAAAAACCTGTCTAGGATAAAATATAGTAATTTGTTGTAACATGTTTTTTGATCATTACGTTTTCCTTTATGATGTCTCTTCATTTGTTCATTTATATCATTTACTAAGAAACAAACATCAAAATTGAAGTATAATCCATATAAAGCAAATCTGGTGACAGTTAATTTTTCATTGTGATCAATAGAATTTTACATTGATTGTTGAAATGACTAACCTCATTGACTCATTTTCTTATTAAGAATATGTAGACTATTCTTTTGGTACAAAATATAGAATATTCTTTTTGTAGAAAACTCTTAGCACCCCACATCCACTAAAACTTTTATAATTCAGTTCATATAATTCCACTAAAATGGCATATATCACTTTGTGTTCAATTACTAGTATTGTAGTCACTTTTTTTAGAAAGCTACATCATGGGTAACTAAGACATACACACACACCCCTCCCTATCTACTCCCATATACAAGTCTATGAGTTCTGACAATTACATTGGTGAACTCGTCATAGAAAAAGTGCAACAAACCTCATTGCTGACTATGACTAGTGCCAGCCTTGAAACACTCCCCGTGGGAAGCTATGTACTGGTGCCAGCACCTAGTCCACCCTTCCAAGCAATTTTGGAACTCTTTTTCTGGAATGGCCATCAGAGCTGTCGTTGTGTTACCCTTGATGTCCTGAAAGCCATCAAAATGTCTTCCTTTCAATAATTCCTTTATCTTTGGGCAAAGAAAAAAGTCATTGGGGGTCAGAGCAGATGAGTAGGGAGGTTGTTCCAATACAATTTATTTGTTTATGGGCTAAAAACTCTCTTACAGACAGGGCCATGTGAACTGGTGCATTGTCATCATGCAAGAGCCATGAGTTGGTAGTGAAAAGTTCAGGTCATCTTCCTCTAACTTTCTCATGCAGCCTTGTCAGCACTCCAAACAGGAAATTTGGTTAACTGTCCAGTTGGTACAAACTCATGATACAATCCCTCTGATAGCAAAAAAAAAGGTTAGCAACATTGTTTTGACTCTTAATTTGGACTGACAGAACGTTTTTGGTTGTGCAGAATTGGCTAACTCTTGTTGTGTACATTGATGCTTTGTTTCAAGGTCGTACTGGTGCACCCATGTCTCATCACCTGTACCAGCATGGCCTGAAGCATTGTCTTGCCTTTCCAAAAGGTCTTGTCAAACTTTGACTCTCTTTTGCTTTTGTTCATCAGCCAGCTCCTTCAGGACCATCTTTGCAAACACTTTTCTGATGCCAAGACTTTCAGTTAAGACTTTTCTATTTCTCTATGACTGTTACTTGGTCTACTATGGTTTGCACAGTCAGCCGATGATTTTGATGGACAGTTCAATGAATCTTTGCAATGTTCTCATCATTTCTGCTCATTGCTGGCTGCCCTGACCTCTCTTCATCAGTGACACCTTCTGTCCCCTCAGAAAATCATTTAATACATTTATATTAATTAATTAGTTAATATTAGTAATTATGTATTAAATGTATTAGTACTATTAACCAATTAACTAAACAACAGAGTACAAATGTATTAAATGTATTACTAATTACTATTAATTGTTTTCCTCATGGCATTATCCTCATAAACTTGGACTAATGTGTCCCTTATTTCACTTCCACTCTTGCCAAGTTTAATAAGAAATTTAACGTTTGTTCGTTGTTCTAATTCAAGCTAAGGGTGGCACACAAAAATATGCAACAGCAATAATGAATGCCACTCAGCAAGAGGTCAGCATGAACACAGCTGTGAGACACTGATATGCCGAGGTTATGAAACCTTACCAATGTGTTTGAACAATGCTGCCAAGATAAGCACAAGTGGCAAGTTCATAAACTTAACTGTCAGACCTCAGATACCTATGCTCTTACACAGCATATACCCTCATACAGCAATACCCTCATTTCCTCAATCTTGTCATGTTCTCTCAAGCCGGTTAGAAAACCAATTTCTAAAAGCATATTTATAAATATTTTAGTATTGGAGGCCTTATGGAGCAGTTCTACTCCTACAGCATCGCTGTGAGTCAGAATCAACTCAACAGCAACAAGTTTTAGGGAGTTATTTGATTCCTTAAAGATGAATTCTAAATAATTCTTGTTCAGACCTATGACCACATTCTGAAGGAACTCATCATTTTCTTCCAATTAAATGATTAAATTTTGGTTGGGCTTCATGAAATGGCTTGAACATTTCCATTGATTCATCTCCTATGCTCTTACCTTAGTACTTCCAGCATAGAACTAGCTAGTTAAATGAGTATTCTGGTACATTAGAGAGGAAGTGTGATAGAATAGTTACTCCAGGTTTTGGAGACAGACAGAATGACTTTGAATCCCATCTTTGCCATTAACAGTGTAGTTACAGCAAGCTCTGAACTGCTTCTTCAGTTTCCTCATCTTCAAATGGTGGATGGTTGTGAAATTCAAGATAAAGCCATAAAAATGTCTGGAACATAATAGATTTTCAATTATGCAAATGCCTAATAAACATGCACCTGGAAATACAAGGCTATTAAACCCTATTCCTGCCTTGCAACCAACATCTCAGCTTCTGTTTGTATGAAAAAAAGGTTGCTGAACTGAAGGATCTGTGATGCCTCTTTGGTCTTTATTACCTAAATTCTGTAACATTTAGCACTGTACTAGTCACTACAGAGAATACATAAAAGTTTGAAAGATGCCATTCCTGCCTATAGAACCCTATAATGGACAGTACTACAAGAGACTTAGCTTCATAAAAAAGAATTACAGGATTTTATGCATGTCAACAAATTGTTAATATTGTAAGAATCCTAGTGTTTAACTGTACATAGGTGAGAGTAAAGTAGTCTAAAATTCTATATAAACATGTAGAAGGAATGAAAGCTTATAAATAACACATCATAAATGTTTTTCTGAAAGCAGGGATAGAGACATAGTAAAAATTTCAAGAACAAATAAACAGTATTCTGTGATGTACTAGACACAACAGACAATGACCAAAGGGGAACACACAGCTTAGCTTGGAGGTGAGGATCAGAGAAATACACATGAAAGATGGTGGCATCTTTACTTCTTTCAAATTTATAAGAAAATTCTTTAAAGGCGCAGCTGAAGGAGAATGTCAAGAACTTGATATTTTCCAGAGACAAACTTGAGAATCTGGCAAGACAGTAAATTTGTGTTAGGCCATAAATACAATGTGTCATGTAATCACACTTAGAGAGATACCAAGGTCGACTTGGCAAAACTGAATACCATCTGTGGGGAAATGGAACCTAAAGCTAAAGGAAATGGGTTAGAGCACAAAGAGATAGAGCTGTGTCTACACATCACTCACAACGGACAAGCAGCTCAGGGAGAAAAAAACAAGGCAGTTAGGTCGATAGTTTGAAAGTAGATTGAGCTTTTTCACTCACTTTACTGGATATTTTAATAAATGAACAGGCATTTGGAGAACATAATAGTAGCTGAATGAGTGGGCCTTGGAGATTACAAGATCTTAGGTTAAAAACCCCTTCAGCCCTCAGTTTTCATATCTGTAAAATGAGGCTATAAAAAGCATTTGGTTCATAGGGCTGCGTGGACAGTAAAAGAGAGAAAGCAGGGGAAACACTTTGAAGACTGCCTGGTGCCCAACGACGATCTTTCCCTTTGTATTAATTAGCTGTGTAATTATGACACTATTTGAACGTACAATGAATTTTTAAGACCGCTGGAGCGTTTACACGTATATTTCAGATCTAACCCCTACTTGAAGGCTCTTAGAAATGACTGAAATGAGACCTAGAGAGACTGAGTCTGATGTCCACCGTCCTGAAACGGGACAGCTGGGGCTGGAGCTCGTCCAGTCCAGTTCACGGCTCCCTAGAGAGTAGAACTAAAGGAAGAATGAGAGGACAATGCCCAGGGAATTACAGAAAACTAACAGAATAATCTCGAAAGAGAAAATCAGATAATCCATCAAAGACTAAACAGATAGAACATAAGTCAGCAGTATGTCTCAAAAAGTGTTGCTGCTACTGAAAAAGAATGAAACAAAAATAGTGATACTGAAGGAAAAATTGGAGACAGAACAAAACCAGAGTTCACTTTATGCTTCATGTTTTATTTTCCTCTTTAAATTTGGCATGATTAAATCTATTATGTAAGTTTGCAAGTAGGAGATTAAACATTTCAGCAATCTTTCTCTCATGGTCATTTTATCCCATATTAGGAAGCAGTAATACATGTGGCCCAAACATGCCAGATTCCACCTGCAAACACAAATTCTCAAGGTAATAGAGGAAAGAAAAACAAAAGAAGAAACAAATCACCACCCAGAAGTTTAGACTTACTGTTGATTTAACTTAGACTTTCTGCCACCTTTTTTTTTTACATGATCCAAATAAATTTAAGTCCTGAGTGTGTGGAAAAATAACATTTCTCATAGCATACATCTCCAGTCTTACTTAGTCATAACACTGTTGTATTAATGTGCAAGCAGACTGGCTATTACTTTCGTTGGGAATAATAATATTCCATGAGAGCTCAATGAATTATTACCATAGCCACTAATCAAATGTCTCCCAGACATAATTAATAACAAGCCAAAGCAACTGGCTTCTATGTGTGACATTCTTGGTATCAGTATAGCTCATTGAAAGATCACATAGAGAGTTGATTCTTCTATCTACTCTCTGGAATAACATATTGATTCTTTTATATCATAACTTGGTAAAGAATAGAAAATTGTGCATGATTATTCAAACATACTCTCCTGAAAATCACATAAAATAGGCTTCAGTAGGTCAAAACAAATTTTAATTTACACTATTTGATAAATAGACTTGTAATAATTTTGAATGACACAATTGACTTGTAGACCTAAGAAGCCAATTCTTTTGAAGAGCAGTGCAAATTATTGAAGATATTTTTACTCTCTTTCTACTAGGATATTGATTCATTTCTATGTAATAGAGGGGAAAAAAAAGAAAATTGTAATTATAGCAGCACTGTTCGTTCTATTATAAGCAGAGGACTACCAACACTTCTATTATTAACCCCTATTGTTACTGGTTTATGATCTCAGCAGTGAACTTGGCACAGACGGTACCTCCTCAGGAGTACATTTTTCCATCGTGTTTCTTAAGCCATTTGTCTATTTATGAATTATACAATTGCCAGAAATGATGTGCACTCAATAGACTTTTGATTTCCAATCACTCTGAATAAAGGTTTGTGTTTTGAAATGAAAGTACTGGCTACAAGACACTCTAAATTTCTTTTCATATTTTTGGTTCATTTTTATCATATTAATTCCCCAATGTGTCTGTTTAAGGCTAAATTTTAAGGTCAGTTAATCAAGCCTGGTCTGCAGAAATAGGATCACTTAACCCCTGTTAACAATGGGCACAGATTGCTAGGTGGAAAAGTCAGCTGTGATGGTTGGTATCAACTGTTAGGCTGGCTGAAATAAGACCATTAGCTTTGTGATAGTTTACCTAGACTATCAGGTGCTGGCAGGACTTAGAGTGTTTGACACGCATTTTGGAAGTTCTGATTCATATGTGTGCTAACAAAGAATTGATTCTTAGATTAAAAGTGTGATATCATTTAAAAATTATTTTGAATTATATCACACATTTAAAGATAAACTATAAATTTGCACATTGTGTATAATGCACATATATGTACAGTTATGTATACATGTGTACGAATGTGTATGTATATAGATATGTTGCTGTATTCTCATATGTATATGTATATATCAAACCCACTGCCATCAAGTCAATTCTGACTCATAGAGACCATATAGGACACAAAAAAGCCACTCCATAGTGTTTCCAAAAAGTTCATGGTGGATTCAAACAGCAGACCTTTTGATTAACAGCTGTAGCACTTAACCACTATGCCACCTGGATTTCCATATATATGTACGTGTGTATGTGTGCATCTCTACATATATATGTAACAAGGAGCCCTGTGGCACAGTGATTAAGAGGGGCTAGGATACTATCCTAAAAGGTTATCAGTTCAAATCTATCAGTTACTCTGGAAATCCCATGGGGGCAGTTCTACTCTGTCTTCTAGGGTCACTATGAACCAGGATCAGTTTGATGACAACAGGCTGTTTTTTTTGGTTTTTTATACATTTACACAAAGAAAGATAAAATTAACTCCCATTTACAAGTTTAAAACAGAAAGCCACAAGTTTCTTTAAGTTCCTTAGATACCTTGTCATTATTATATCTCCTTCCCTCCTACAGAGGCAAGTAACCTAAATTTAATCTATATGTACTTTTATGTTTGGTTTAATATCTGTGGAGTCAATTCCCACTCATAGAGACCCTGTTGGACAGTGTCATATGGTTTCCAAGGAGCAGCTGGTGGATTTGAACTACAGACTGTCTGATTAGCAATTAAACACTCATCTGTAGATGATATGTTACTGCCTTTCTTATTTTGCACTTGTAAATAACTGGATTGATGTTGACTTTATTCTTTAACAATTTTTTAAAAAATTAACATGCTTTTGAGATTCATCAAGATTATGACAAATAGTTGTAGCTCACTGCCATTGCTATATCACATTCTGATTGTCGATCTACCTTAAGTTACCTGTCAGATATGGCACTGATGGACTTTGGATTGTTTCCGGTTTATTACTACACATGTTCACTAACCTGCCTCCAGAATTTAGTTAGAGCTAATCATTATTGTTAAATAATTACATTAGCATGAAATTACACCATTTCAGTATTAGACATTTGGGTATAATTGTTACCTAAATCACCTTAAGCCAAATTTGCTTTTGAATTCCAAAGCCTAACAGGCTTATACTACAAACTGAGGGGTTGATTTTTTTTTTATAAATGTATTTTTTTGTTGTTGTTGTTTAAGAAAACATTCAAGACTAACATCTCCAGTACACTACATATGCACATGGCTTTTTATCTTATTTGCTAGCTATGATTCTATGGAAGAACTATTCAATAGATTGTCTTGGAAATCCAAGTTCCCTCCGTGCCTATAGACTGTTCCTAAGGACAGTAATACAATGAAAACATTGGTTTGAGAACGATCTCCATCAGGAGTTTGGATTTTCATCTCCTCTCTGTCCGTCCCTTACTTGCTCCTTCCTTTAAGCCCTTGACAGCGTCCCTTCTGCCTAAACCATTCTTCTGCCTTAGCTTCTCTGGGGACTGTTTATCACTTAACTCCAGTTCCGTCCCCATCTCTAATTCGAGGCTTCGTCTGAATCTTTCTTCTACCTAAATATCATTTGCATTTTGTCATAGGTATTGCATTATATGTATATACTATTCTCTCAATGTCTCAACTGCTGAAGTGATTATTTTTATATTTATTTGTAAAATTCTTTTCTAGTATGCATTTTTATTGATCAGTGAGGGCTATGAATGCTTGGCACCACATTTTTTCTTCTGTTTATGTTTACCGCATGGCTTTAGCAGGTTCTCGTTCTTTCTGACTTCTCAGGGTTTCTGAATATCTTCCTTTTTCTTGGCCCATCTCATGCTCAGTAGCCCTGCATTTCAGAAATCTCTTTTTGCCCAGATTATGGGTGCTCAGACTCGTTCATTCATTTGGTTAGCCAAGAAGTATGCCTTGAGTACCTGTTACGGGATGAGTCAAGCACTGTCCTAGAGCACTCTGTAGACAGAACTAAGAAAACATGCCCCCTGATCTGAAACAGTTCACAGTGAAAGAGTCACAAAAAGATTATTATAACATGGTTAATGGTCCTCAGTGAGCAACCGTTCCTGCTGAGTTGGGACCATTCACTAAAAGACCTTAATTGATGGTCCAATGGTTTCTGGGTTCCCCTGGGAGCATGGCCCCTGGTCCTGATGCTGCCCTTGCCCATAAATCATAACAAAGTTCCGCTCTTCGGACACGAATGGATTGGACTTGGCGATGCAGAGTGACCATATATTGGATGCACTTTATGGTTCTGTGAATCTATAGGATATCATCCTGCTGACCTCTGGCTGGAAGAAGGAGAGTGAGTGGAGAGGAGGGGAAAGGAGGCTGTTGGGAGGATGAGACGTATATGGAGCAGAGAGGAATAGTGTGCTGTCACCGGGCAGGGAGAGCAGTGGAAGCTGCATATAGGTGGGCATGTAAATTTACACGGGAATGTACATTTTTACTCAGTCATAAAAAATAAAAAAATAAAATTTGTATTGTTAAAAAATAAAAGGTTAATGGAATGGCTGAGAAAGGCATGAGTCATCATGAGAGTTTATAAAAATGACATTCATTTAAAAGGGCAGAGGAAATTGGGGGGCGACCCAGGAGGTTTCCTGGAGAAGTGTATTGAGTAATGAAGAGCTATCAGGCAGATGAAGGGGTGGGTGACATCTCTCACAGTGGTCACAGAATTCAGCAGTAAAATATTAACTGATATTTAGCTCAAAACTATTAACTGATATTTAAGCAGAAGGAGTAAAAATACAGGAACATCTATGATGATTTATGTTATGTATTCCATCCAAATGAATGCTAGAAAGTTAAGCTCAGAACAGAGACAAGAAATGAAATAGAGGGCCAATATACCATGCCAAGGAGCTGGGCTTTTTCTTTAAGGTGATTAGAGGCTTTGAAGGATTTTGAGAAAATTGAGTAGGTCTGACCATCCTTTAGATAAGATAGATAGCAATGAGGGTAGATATAATAGAATAAGAAGACTGTTCTTGCAGTGCTGTGGGAGATAATAAATTCTAAACTAAAGGATTAAAAGAAAGGGATGAAGATAGCAGTGGTTCTGTCACTTTCAATACTATTGCTATTGCTATTTATTTTTCTTCGTAGTATCTCCCCACACCTAGCATCTGGTATATTTGTTTATCTTATCTGCTTCTATCGGAATGCAGCCTTTGTGAAAATAAAAGTACTGTCTACTTTTGAATTGTTCCATAGTCAAAACCTGGTTTACTACTTGACACAAGCAGTACTCAACAAATATTTGTAGGTTGAACGAATGAATCACGTGAGAGATGAAACTAGACGTAACAGAGATAGCTTTCACGCCTCCAGCTTGCAGGTTTCTGGACAGACAGCAATAGCTTCAGCCAGGTTGCAATGAGGAATTAAGCCCACTTAAGAGAGGAGATGACACGTTAAGTGCTAAGCATTTTGTAAGTTGTATTGTATAATTTATTTTATATTTAGATAAGGTAAACTCAATTGAAATGTTACTGTGGTAAGATAGTATTTTATTAGAACACAAGAGCTTTATTCCAAAGTAGCAGAATATTTTTTTTTACTGTTTTAAATTTTAAGCACCCAGGGAAAGCTACAAAGAAATTTTAGAGTGATACTTCTAATCCTTTTCAATACACTGTAGGTCCCTCTGTGTGAAACAGTGATTAATTCATGCAAATTATTTTTGATTTTTTTTTTTTTTTTACAAACATGATTCTCATAGTGTGAAAAGGAGACCATTCAGTATTTTACCTTCCTTCACTGGAGAACTACTGATACTTTTTCCAGAGTCAGCTGCTAAGGCTATCCTCCTCAAGCCACCTTTTGACATTTAAGATACCAGCAATGTCTAATGAGTATCAACTTGGTGACTCTATACAGAAAAATTATCAGAAACAAATGTATTAATAAAATATACACATAAAAATTAATATAATTTTAATATATTGTTTACTAACAGTAAGTGAAGCCGTTGATCATCACAAATATTTAGTAATTATTAATCACAATTATTAATCATCAACTGATTGTTGGTTGATAACAATAAATGCATTAATAAAATATTAGTGTAGATTGTTTTACAAATATACAAATATGAATACAAATATTAATAAAAATTAAAAAGCACTTTAATTATGACTTTAAATCTGTTCCTTCTGTGCTATATTTTGCAATTGAACCAGAAAACTGTAATTCATGACATACACTTTAACCTTACTTTCATTAGTCTCATAAGACAAGGCCAAAAGATTGCACAATCTGTTTAGCAGATAAAAATTGGCATACAATACCTACACATCCCTCCTTAAGTCCTTTCCTATTTCCACTCCTAGGAAACGAACCCAAGAAGAAAAGAGTTGGTATTGCCAACTTTTATCTTTAAATTTCTGAATTTGACTCAAGTAAGACAATAGGTGAAATATTGAGACCAGTTGCTTCAAACTCATGGTGAGCCATCTGTTTCAGAGTGGAATTGCACTCCATAGAGTTTTCAATGACTGTAATCTTTTGGTACTAGATTGCCAGGCTCTTCTTATAAGTTGCTTCTGGGTGAATTCAAACCTTCAATCATTTCGGTTAATAGCCAGGCACGTAACCATTTGGGCCATCCAAGGCCTGGTTTACCCACTATCAAAAATCCAAAATCTGTTGCTGTTAAGTCAATCCAACTCATAGTGACAAAGGAGAACTGCCCCCTAGAGTTTCCAAGGAGCAGCTGGTGAACATGAAGTGCTGGCCTTTTCTGGTGAGTAGTTGTAGCTCTCTGTAGCTCTCAACCAACGTGTCACCCTCTACAAAGTCCTGATAATTGTCAAAATCTAAAGATGTATCTTACGTTCTCAGCAATTGCCTTATTTTAGTAATAAAAAAAAATTGGGGGTGGTATAGTTTAAGATATAGATAGGGTAAAAAAAATGTCATCACAGCTTTGGCTTCTGTTTAGCACATCTTTTGACTGCTCTGCCTCAGCTGATTCCTGGATATGCTTATGAGCCTCTTGACTTTTGTTTGATATTTAAAGTGCACCTGGGAATTTGCGTAAATATTTACAGAATGACAAGATTCATAAGAAAAAACACTCATGACACACAAAGAAATTTAGTTGGAAGAGCATTGCCTCCACTCCCGAATGACATAGATTTGGGAATAAAATAATCTTAGAATCCATTCCCTTATAGTGTTTGTATATAAGTTATTCATTTGGTACAGATTTATCTAAATTCATCTGCATAGGCTATGGCCACTTAATTCAAAGCTCTGAAATGAACTAGAGCTTTTCAACTACCATGACTTTATTCAAACTCTTAGCAGAAAAGAATCTTTTAAAATTAGATTTTAATCTTTGCCTTTTTATCACCTGTTAAAATAATGTTAGCTTGGAATAAAGGTGAAGGCTGAGTTCAAGGTTTGTCCCCCTTTCTCCCTAACATGTTATCACATAGTAGCAAGAAATTGCAAAGGGAATATATTCAGGAAAATAGGCAAGCAAGGGTAGATGTCATACTGGATAGGAAAGGTTTGGGCAAGTTTCCTGCTGAAAGAGACTGACTTACTGGATAAAACAAACCAGAGGATATTGAGGCCCTAAATATCAGAAAAACAAATCTTGCCACAGATACGGGAACATATCTTCCTAACAGACTTCCTGAGAAGGTCCACATTTTTCCTCAGAAAATATGAAGATTGTGAACTTGCGTACCTCATTGCTGAATATCACTATGGTCACCTTCAAAGCACTTCCCTTAAGAAATTAGGCACCAATGCCAGTACCTAGTCCACCCCTCAAAGCAATTTTGCAACTTTTTCTGGAGTGGCCATCAGAGCCATTGTCGTATTACCCTTGGTGTCCTGAATGGCATCCAAATGCCTTCCTTTCAATATTTCCTTTAAAGAAAAAAGTCACTGAGGCCTAGATCACGTGAGTAGCGAGGGTATTTCAATACAGTTATTTGTTTACTGGATAAAAACTTTCTCACATAAAACTATACAATGAAGTTTGCAAACTTGCCTCCGTGCCACTGTGGGCAATGGCCATTCCAGAAAGAGTTCCAAAATTGCTTTGAAGGGTGAACTAGGCACTGGCATCAGTGCATAGCTCCCCAAAGGGAGTACTTCAAAGGTGACTGTAGTGATGTTTAGCAATCAGGTACTTAGAACAACTAAGTTTGAAGACTTAATTGTTGGACTGTGTGTGTGTCTATATGCCGGTTTGTAAAGTGTCAAATGAAATAATATATCTGAGGGCTCCTTGAAAATATAAAAGACTTGGCTAAAGCAACAAATTATTAGGAAAGATAGTACATAAATTGCTTTTGTAAATATTGCTCTGTAAGATTCTTCTGCATCCTAACCATTTCTCTATGGGAAAAAAAATTCAAGAAGTATATGTGGTCACATATTCATTGCAATATAGAGATATAATTCTTTAATTTTTGCATATAAGATACCTGCTATATACCATAGTTAAACATGAATCTATAGACACCGGCATAGAAATTGTCTAGACAAAGTAAAGCAGAAACTTTTTTTTCTCTTTTTGATTTTGAGACACTTGTAGAAACCATGATTTGCAGTTTTTGTTTATTGAAATTTTTGTCCACAATCATTCCTAACAGCCATATCACCAGATGCTGATTCTTCCCAGACTGAAAAGAGTGAACACAGACTTTGATATAAAGTTAATTTTAGAGTCCAAACTAATTATTCACATGTATAGTTTTTTTAAAAATAAACTTTGATCACAAAATTGTATTTTCTTCCTCTCTTCTTTCTTCCTTCTAATTTTCATGTTAGACAAACCTTGACTGTAACAAGGTAGACAAAGCCTTTAGAAAGACCAAGAATTTATTTATAACCCAGTCAAAAGCTAGTTACTAAATCAGTGACAAGAGACAATGATGTCTATTTGAGCTTCGCAATCAGCTCTATAACCTCATGACTTGAGCCCTTAAGGGAATCCCGCAGCTCCATGGTACATTTAGCACTGAAGCAACAAAGCGGGCCCTTAATCTATTCGAAGGACAAGTCACAGACCCTGAAGCTCTTGCTGGAAGTGTAGACTGTATTTTAGGCTCTGACACCATTTGGAGCAGCTGCCCACCAGACTGCAGATACGAGGCAGATTGCTCAAGGACCCAGAAGCACAGAACAGGCCTAAAACGAAGTGTGCCAAAGAGGAACAGGACGAAACCTGTGTTCTCACAGTGTAACACACAGGCATGTCTTTAGAAGATACACTATTGGGCAGGGAGAAGAAATAAGCACTCAGGCGAGAAATGGAAAGTGTTAGATCTACCATCAGCCAAGAGGCCCAGGGCAAAAGACATAAAAACACCAGCTAACAAAGATGCCAATAAGATACCAGTTACCACTCGTTACTAGTGGATTCTGACTCAAGATGACCCTGCACCCAAGAGAGTTTCTTGCTAAAGAAAATGTTCTCAGACGGCTTTTAGAGAATAATGGATGGCAAAATGAGCTTCTTTTAAGAGTTTCTATCTCTAAAACATCTACCTTATGCTTATTACTGGGTAATTACAAAACTAAGATATAAACCATTACCTATAAAAAGAATGTTAGAATTACTGTGTCTAGATGGGACTTTAACCCTGAGGACTACCAAGCCTACACTGAACCAGTGAGAATGCTGAAACTTGGAGAAGTACTGGAGGCCCAGTCCACAGAACCTGCTTTAAGGTCAGGTTGAGCTCTTCGCACAAGAATACTCTGAAGAGTGAGTTGTTTGTAGGCAGAGACCTCGTGAAATGTTTTTATAGATCTCTAGTGGGAGAGGTTTGGACAATGATAGGAACCCTGTGGAGGCTTAAAAAAAAAAAAAAAAAATGCCTGACAGACTTGTCAACTGACTGATGAGCTCGTTTTAATCCTTTCAACCTGATAGACCAACTTCCTTAGGTCAAGAGAACAGACTGTAGTTCCGTCTTGTCACTGACTAGTTTGGGTGACTTGAAGCTAACAGTTTAACCTAGAAAATACACTTTAAAAAAAGTAAGAGTATTATGACTTCTAAATCTCCGGCTTATAAATCAATTACTTTATAGGTTTGTTTTCAGAATCAAGTGAGATAATTTAGACAAGATAATGCTTTTATAAAGAATAATCATAAATGTCAGGCTGTATTGTCATAAACATTGTAAGTGAAAAAAACACCACCATAAACACTGTTATGAGGTACATATACCATTTGTCCTTTTAACAAATTATTTGTAAATCCCTTGCCTTAATACATACTCATCTTGTCTTAATAGAAACTCAGTGACATTAAGAGACTCATAGTACTCTTGCTAAAGAGGAAAAGAATTACATATATTATCAAGCTTTGAATGGCCAAGAGTAAGAAAGATATTATAGTTTCTTTTTCAAAATGCAGTTATAAAATCTTGATTGTAACTAGCATCCAAATATAAGGCATTCATTTAACAATTTTCCCCACTTTTTCAGATAGAGATGGAATCAAGAGATGAAAGATGCCAGGTATAATATAAATTTATGGGTCATACTGATTTGACAATTATCCTCTTCTTGTCCAAACAAGTGATGAATATTTTAATCAATAACAGATAACCGAGGTGGCACTGGTTCTTGTGTATATGAAGGTATGTCATACACAAAACCAAACTCGTTGCTGTTAAGTCTATTGTGACACAGAACAGAGTGAAACAGCCCCATAGGGTTTCCAGGACTGTAATCTTTTGGCAAGCAGATTATCACATCTTTCTTCTGTAGAGCAGCAGATGGGTTTTAACAGCCCGCCTTTCTGGTAGCAACCAACCACTTAACCACTGCACCACTAGCACTTCTTGTGCTAAACGATTCCCTTTATGGATATATCTTTAGGGATTCTTATTACTAAGTAACAGAGACTATCTCTGGCTGACCTAAGTAGCAAAGGAATTAATTGAAAATGTTCTTGGAAACCTTATGTTACTAGAAAGGCTGGAGATAAAGATAAAATGATAAAGAAACTGAGAGGACTAGAGCCAAACCACACCGCATGTCTCATGAGGGCGGAACGGTCTCTGGCACTGGCCATGGTATCCAATGTTCCCTGTCATTGTCTCTGCCTCCAGATGTTCACCATCGTTCCTGGCAGTGGCAGAAGCCATTGTCATGGGAAATGGAAGTTGCTGCGGCACTGCTACCACCCCTTCCACAGTGACATCTATACTGTTCCTGCTTCTTTACTAGTTCTTAGTTCAAAACCTAGGACCGCAGCATCTTATTGGTTGCATCCATGTTATATGCCTGGAGCCTAGCAACAAGGGAAACTGGGAAAATGAGTATGAGCATTGGTATCTTCAGTTTATGTAATGCGAGGTGAGCTAACAATGTTGATGGTACATATAATACATAAGTGCCACTAGCACATAAGCACAAAAGATGAGAAGAAGTCAGAGAAGAAGGAGTTTGTGTCAAAATAAGGATTAGGGTACACTTAGATGATATGTTATTTGAGCTGGATGGACTACAAGGTCTGCCAGTTAAGTTTGTGAACTTATCCTAGAAAAAGTGCTACATACGTCATTGCTGAATATCAGTCACTATGGTCACCTTCAGAGTACCATCCTTAGGAAGCTATGTACCAATGCTGGAACCTAGTCCACCCTTCAAAGCAATTTTGGGACTCTTTTTCTGGAATGGACATCTGAGTGGCCATTGTGTTACCCTTGATGTCCTGAATGTCATTAAAATGTCTTCCTTTCAATATTTTCTTTATCTGAGGGCCAGATCAGGTGAGTAGCGAGGGTGTTCCAACACACTTATTTGTTTACTGGCTAAAAACTCCTGCACATGTAATCGTATAATTAAGTTCATGAACTTGCAATGGCCATTCCAGAAGGAGTTTCAAAATTGCTTTGAAGGGTGGACTAGGTGCTGCCATCAATGCATAGATCCTCAAGGGGAGTGCTTTGAAGGTAACTATAGTGATAATCAGCAGTGAGATAAGCAGCACTTAGAACAATTAAATTTGAGGACTTGTTGCACATATTGATGGATGGAGGTGAGGAGAGAGAACATCCCAACACTGTGCAGAGTGGAGCAGCAGCATACAACTGTCAGGTTTTGTGCCTTTGATTTTACTGCTCTCATTTGCATCTGTCTCCTGTTATTTAACTCTGTTACTGTTGAGAAACATGGGAAATGCATCCATAGAAAATGAATCCTGAGATGTCCAGGGTCTTCTGTTGTCAATCCATCTGAAACACTATTTATCAAAAATCTCAAACATTGCTTCTTCTGACAGTGAAAGAGAGAATCACTTTAGTTAATGCATCTCAATGCCTCCTCTTGGGTAAATTTATTCAAAGATGAAATATGGACACCTTTCATATATAGATATTCTACTGTAAATCACTTTATATAATAATGCATTTAACCATGTAATGCATCACCTGGTATTGAAATTTAACTCTTCCTGGTTTAAATACTGTCTCTCTGATTAGATAGAATGTTCTTTGGGGTAAGGGCTGTAAGTTACAGAGATTTTAAAATTTGTCAATCCTCATCATCTTCCTTATCCCTGTCAACCCAATTCCTGAGAAATTACACAGCAGTAAAACTCTCTCCAGTAAATGACACTGAGGATATTAATCAACTTTCATTTGCTTTTTGTTACTCTAGGATCAGGATAGGGACAATAAGAACAGGGTAAAATTATTTAGTCTCACTATATCTCAGTTTTATCACATACAGTATGGATAAAACAATACTGTTTGCCACAGAGAACAAGTGTAAAGTCAAATGTTACAGACTGAATTGTGTGCCCCCAAAATGTGTGCTGCAAATTCTAATCCTTATATTTATGGTTATAATCCCATTTTAGAGTGGGTTTTCTTTATTGTATTAATGAAGAGTTACAGGAAGTGTTTTAAATTCAATTTCTTCTGATACCTAAATAGAGGAGATTAAGCAATGAAGCAGAGATGGGGAAAAATAGATGCCAGGTCACATGAGGATCACCAAGTGCTGTGGATTGAATTGTGTCCCCCCCAAATTGTATGTGCTGATTTGACTTGGTTGGAGTTCCAATGTGGTGCCCTTGCTCCCATGTGTTGTGAATCCTGCCTCTGTGATACTGATGACGGAGAATGGTTTGCAGTTGTGTTAGTGAGGCAGGACTCAAGCCTGTGGAATATAAGGGAGAGAAGTGAGCTGAGGAAGTTGGGAACCTCATACCACCGAGAGAGGAGCACCGAGAGCAGAGCACGTCCTTTGGACCCGTGGTTTCTGTGCCGAGATGCGCTCACTGGATTTGGGCTCAGCCTACTGGACTGTAATGATTTCTTATTCTGAATGGGCTTGTAACTTATGAATGGATTTTTTGGCTTACTGGACTGTAAGAATAAAAGCTTCTCCTCATGAAACCTTCCACTCATAGTATTTTCTGTTAGAGCACTACCAGATGACTAAGACACCAAAAAACAAAGGCCTTCTCCTAGAGTCTAGAAAGAGAAAGCCTTCCTTTAGAGCCAGCATCCTAAATTTGAACTTCTAGCCTTCTTAACTGTAAGAAAATAAATTTGTTTGTTAAAGCCACTCATATTTAAGATTAAAAAATCCTCACAACTGGATCAACAAGCAATATCATGATAAATGGAGAAAAAACTGAAGTTGTCAATGATTTCACTTATGTGGATCACAATCAATACCGATGGAAGCAGCAGTCTAGATCAAAAGGCACACTGCACTGGGCAGATTGGTTGCAAAAGACCTCTTCAAAGTATTAAAAAGCAAAGATGTCACTTTGAAGACTAAGGAGTGCTTGATCTAAACCACCCATGCAAAAGCTGAATAAGGAAGATAGAAAGATTGACACCTCTGAATTGTGTTCTTGGAGAAAAATACTGCATACACTATGGACTGCCGGAAAAAAAAAAAAATCTGTCTTGATAGAAGAACAAGAATGCTCCTTTGATGCAACAATAGTGAGACTATGTCTTACATACTTTGGACATGTGGTCAGGAGGATCAGCACCTGGAGAAAGCTTGGTAAAGTACTGGGTCAGCAGAAAAGAGGAAGATCTTCAGCAAGATCTGTGATTACAACAATAAGCTCAGATAAAACATTGGTTGTGAGCATGGTGCAAGACTAAGCACTGTTTTGTTCTGTGGTCCATACAGCTGCTATGAGTCAAAATCAACTCAGTGGCACCTAACAACAAAAGGTCACTATAACATCAAACCAAAAACCGCTGTTTTCAAGCCAACTTTAACTCACAGCAACCCTATCAGATAGGGCAGAAATGTTTTATAGGGTTTCTGAGGTGACAAATCTTTACAGAGGCAGACTGCTACATCTTTCTCCAGTGGAAATTGAACTCCTGACCTTTTGGTTAGCCTCCTAGTGGTTAACCATTGCACCACCAAGGCATGTCTCAAATGACATAGTAACAATTAATTTAGTGCCTGGATCATATGTAGGACAACACATCCAGCTCCATCAGGCTATAACTGTTAGATGCCTCTCCAAGTCTACATGGTGTACCCAATTTCCAGATAGCCAGGAGACCATTGAAAAACGGCACCAATAGCTGATGCAGATTTCTAATCAGAGCCTATACATACACTAGCACTTGGTAAGTGGCTTGTCGTCCAAGAACCAGGCAGCATACATCTGGAAAAGTTTCATCATGAATAATGCCTCTTTAAAAGCTCTCTGGAAAGAGATGACTTACGTACTTCCCACTTAGTGCCACGAATGAGAGGCTTATGTGAGACCTTACCTGCTGCTAGTCTCCCTCTGACCAGATAGGTCCACACAGATGGGCTGTAAACTTATGCTGTCTGTGGCCCACCAGCAGCATCACTGAGGAGTCTAAGAAAACTTCCTCTCCTAGCTATTTTATATGCCGAGCATAAGTGACTAACTGGATCATTTTTTTCCCTCCTAGCAACATCCTGCTACATCGTGACTCCCTGACATCTGAGATAGGGTAGGTGTATTAGCCCCTGATTGTATATTTTTAACTCTGCTATATAAATATAAAGCTTCAGTTGTAGCGGTGGGGTAGGAGGGGGTGAATGGGTATTCTAAGACTTCAAGATTCTGTCAGATTGCAGCATGGAGAAAACTATGGCTCTCTGGCTTGTCCAAAGGACTTACCCTTCACATCATAGCAAATTCTCAACTCATGCTTGTGTTTATTATTATTATTGTTGTGGTATGCAAGAGAATACCTCTGAGCATTCATGTTTTTCCCATCTTGCCTATGGTTATTTATGAATCTTCAAGAGCAGAGGTTCTAGTGAGTGTAGGCAGTCTATGCGGTGATCAGACTTGTGAGCTCTACGGACTACTTTACAGCAAGGGCTAGACTTTGGCAGGCATGAGAGACCCAATCCGGCTTACTATTTTTACTGAGGATTATAGGCATGAGGTATGTCAAAGACATCCAGGGAAACTGCATCTCTAAAAAGAGTGCAGCGCAGTTTGCCGAGATTTTTTCAGGCATCAGAAGCTTCTTGAGATAAAGCATCCAGTACTGAAACTGGGGTGAAAACCTTTGGAGTGCGGAGGTATCTACGGCGGAAGCAACGGAGAGGCTCGGCCGCCCAAGTGCTTTAATGAGGTACAGCTGGGCTCTGGTCAGCACCCCTGATAAAACCACCACATAGGAAATTTCGTGTCCTTCCAAACCTCGCTACCATGGGGGAGAGAGAACAGTGTGGCGCTGTTATCTACCCAGCTCTGCGAGCCTTCTCATACTGCTTGCAGGGCTCTGCCTTCTCTTTGCTGCCAACTCTTTGCTTACAGAAGTATGTCCGAGAAATCTGTGTCCCAACAGGGCTAAAATGCTATCTTATGCCCTCAGCAAAGATTTGTTGAATAAATTTTTCGCCAAAAAGAAAACAGTGTTTGTTCATTGGAATATAAAACACTCTTCTTATAGATGAGTAAGCATGTAAGCATCTGTTAGCTGTCAAGTTTGCCCGCAGGTAAAACAGAAGCAGGTAATGGGCGTCTGGGAATTCTGCCCTTGTCTCCTATGCTTGTCTGCATCCCGTGGCTGAAACTCTTTGCTCTCTGTTAGAGTTCCCTGATCAAATGTCAGCTCTTAATAGTTCCAGCTTATGAACTATTAGGAGCAAGAGTAGCAGGGTGGATTGTGTTCTGTAAAAGAGGGGTTTAAGTGTTAAAATTCTTCAGGAACATTCTCACTTGGTAGAAGGCAGCACTGGAATGGCCACTGGAGGTGAGGAAGGGCAATGAGTGAGGTCACAGCAAACTCTCTGTGGTTCCTTAGTGACTGAATTTCAGATTCCTTTGCATCAACTGGAAACCCTCATGCTGTAGTGCTTATGTTTTATGATTGCTTGCCCAAAAGAGCAGCAACTGGAATCCACCAGAAGCTCTTTGGAAACTCTAGAGGGTAGTTCTTCTCTGTCCTATTGGGCTGCTATCGGTCCAAATAGACTTGATGGCAATGGATTTGGGTCTGGGTTTGCATCAGTTAGGATATCTTTAGCTGCAAATAAAACAGTTTGAAAAATCAGAAAATGTATTATGTAAACTGTGACCCCAGAGGCACGACTGATGTTTCATTCAGCAGCTCACAGATGTCTTTTAGTATCAAGTCCTTTAATCTTTCCTTCTGCCATCTTTGGTTTTGTCTTAATCCTGAGGCAAACAACAAGACTAATGACACAAGAATATACAGTTATGAAAATTTGTGTCCCAAGGAAGAAGAAAGATATCTTGGCTCTCTTTTATGAAGCGAGGACAACTTCCCACAAACTCCTCTGAAAAGTCTATCTGGGTCTCGTCAACCAAACTGTGATCACTTCCTCATTTTTTAGTCAATGTTAGTGAGCCGGGTAGGAAAATGTCAAAAACTATTGTACCTGCCTCTGTGCTAAAGACTGTTACCAGTTCTCCTGAGATGCATGGCTTTGGAAGACAAGAAAAAGTACCAATTGAACAAAATGAGAATTCTTTTTAGGGAGGAAGATGACCAGAAGGTAGTCTGAAGGCAAGCAATAGTCTTCCTAATCAGAAAAAGCAATAAAGATATTATAAAAGAACAAAAGAAGTACCAAAAGAGAAAAAGAAATCTTAGGGAGAGTTTTTATTTCCCTAGTGAGAGACAAAGCTTTTCAAATAGCACAAGGAGGGAGACGGAGAGGAGTAGTGGGAATGTGCACTTGGAAAACGAAAGCAGTCAGTCTAAGCACGAGAAAAATAAGGCATCAAATAAGCGTATCAGTTCATCCTACTGAGTCAGGCTTGAGCTGCAAACACTGCTGTCTTTCCACTTGAACCTTGCTCTCTGTTGTGCCACCTCCAGTAACATGTGGTTTTATTTAGCTCAAGTTCAGTGTAGTAGATAAAGGAGAAAAATCTCCCTAGGCTTCAAGTAGTATGACGTTTCACTGGCTGGAGAGAAGATTCAGCAGCTCCGAAATCAGGTTTTCCGTAGGTGTTACTTTCTGGCAACAGTTTTTCATGGAGTAATTCTCTTTAAAATCAGAAAATCACACCAGACATAAACTAGGTGAAAAACTCTCTCTTTATCCCCAGCAGCAAGTCGTAGGTATTTCACCTAGACCAAACAAGCAAGATAGGAAGGTGTCTGAAGGGAAATACAAATGAGTTACCTTTTCTTAAAAAACAAAACAAAACAAAACAAAACAAAACATTTTTTACTGTGATTAAATGAAAGTTTACAATCCAAGTCAGTTTTCCATATAGCATGTGGAGTACCTGCCTCTCTGCAACTCTACCCGCTCTCCTCACCCTGTGACAGCACACACTTATTTTCCACTCTTCACTTCCAGTATCCACTCACCTAACACTTGTCCACTCTTCTACACCCTCTCCTCTCCCCTCTAAAAAGACCAGCCTTAAACAGCCCTAATCCTATTTGGTCAGGAGCATAGTTCTCCAGAGTCTCAAGTGCTGGATCCTTGTACCTGTCATCAAATTACTGCAGAATATTCTAGCATGCTTTTACTTATCCCAGAAGTATAACCTGAGAAAGGTTAAGCTGTTGTGAAGGTGATACCTAGGAACTTAACTGAGATCGATATCAAGAGATAGAAATAAGGGGTAGGGATAGGGACAGGAACAGGGACTGGGACAGGGACAGAGACAGATATAGAGACAGAGATAGATATCTGGTATTGGTGTATTTTCCTCCAGTAAATATTTTCTTAGAAACTAAAGGGAAGCAGGAAGCCAGAGAAATTTGGCATGGAATGGGTGGAAGGATAGGGAAGTTATAGATCTTAGGAAAATGTGGCCTGGAGGTTTATGTAAAATTTAGTTTAGTTGACAATAAAAGGGAGAATATATTAATTTTAAAAATATAGCCAGTCCCACTAGGAAGAAGAGAAGAGGCTGAGTTATGGACATGATTTAGGGAGTAAAAGAATTGTGAGAACTACAAGAATTTGCACTTGTTTTCTTAGATCTGTTCCGTGCGTGTTTTACTTCTTTCTCAAGTTTAATGCTTCCCCCAAAATACCTCAGTTGGACATATATTTTTGTGCCTGTGCTATATAATGCAAGCTGAGGAGTGACATCGAGTGAAAAACATGTGTTTTGATTGTTACCAAGGGAGAATGTGCTGTGAAGGAAGGAGACTAGAAATGTATCCATTATATCAGCCTAGCATCTTCCTAGAAGAAATCTGAGTAGGATTCAGGATGCTTCACTTTGTCCACTTCACTTCATCTTCTAATATCTTCAAGACCCCAAAGAACTCTTTGACACTTGTACTTGGAGCCTCCAGGAGAACTGACCCCCTTTATCAGGATATCTGCCCTGTAGAACTTTATTTCTAAGACCTTAGTTGTTCTTGTGAGCTCCATGATGTATGCTATTGTATTTTTGAGGAAGCCTTCTGTAGTACCTCTAGCTAGCACAAGCTTGAACTATCACCTACCTCCCTGCCTGACAGCCTACAGCCAGGTCTTAGTCATATGCTTTCTTACAAGTTAACGGTGGATTCGAATTACTGACATTTTAATTAATAGTCACAGCTCTTCACTTACGCCATCAGAGTTTCTAACTTAATCTTAATCCTGGCCTAATGTCCTGTGTGATTCCACAACACTCATCCTGATAAGAGACTTACAACCCTCGGTTTGCTTTTAGTTTTATTTTCTTTACGTAAACCAAAAACCCAAACTGCATCCATTACCATCAAGTCTATTCCTGCTCATAGAAAATGAAAAACCTTACAACTGGGCCAATAAATAACATCATGATAAATGACGAAGAAATTGAAGTCATCAGTGATTTCCTTCTACCTGAATCAACAACCAATGTCCATGAAGCAGTAATCAAGAAATCAGATGATTGTATTTTATTGGACAGATCTGTTGTAAAAGAATTGTTTCAAATTTTACAAAGCAACAATGTCACTTTGATGGCTAAGATGTGTCTGTTTCAAGATGTGGTCTCTTCAATTGTCTCCTATGCATGTGGAAACTGGTCAATGGAAAGGGAACAGAGAAGAACTGATGAATTTGACTTGTGGTGTTGACACAGAACATTGAATATGAGATGGATTGATTGCTATATGAATGAATACATCTGTTTTGGAGGAAGTACAGATAGAATTGTCCTCAGAAGCAAGAGTGGCGAGACTGTCTTACTAGTGCTGGACAGACATCAGGCAAGACCAATAGCTAGAAAAGCACATCCTTCTTGTTAAAGAATCAGTAGAATGAAGGAAAATCTTCAACAAGGTGAAGTAACAATAATGAACTGAAGCATATCCACAGTACTGAGGATGGAGTAACTAAAACCAAACAAACCCCATTTCTGTTAAGTTGATTCCAACTCATAGCAACCCTATAGACAGAACAGAACTGCCCCATAGAGTTTCCAAAGAGAGTTTGGTAAATTCAAATGGCTGACCATGTGGATATCAGCCATAGCTCTTAACCATTATACCACCAGGGCAATATTACAGTCTGTTATATATAAGATCACCATGAGTCAAAACTGACTCAATAATAATAAGGCTTGGCACAAACAGTTAAATTCTCAACCACTGGCCTAAAACAAAAATGACCAAACTTGTTGCCGTCGATTCCAATTCGTAGCGACCCTACAGAACAGAGCAGAAACACTCCACAGGGTTTTCAAGGAGAGGCTAGTAGATTTGAACTGCCAGCCTTTTGGTTAGCAGCTGAGCTTTTAAATGCTTTGCCAGTAGGATTAGACTAAAAGGTTTATGGTTTAAACCCATCCCTAGCCAGTTTCCTGTCTTTCCTGGGAGGGAACAGTGGAATTTTGCTACAGTCTACTATACTTCAGTCAAACCGGACTTATTTAATTTAGAGAGCAGAACAGCTCTGGATGCATCTTTCATGGCTTTTCCTCTTATTTCTGAAGGATTCACTGAAGTGCAGTCACATCACAGTAATAATCAACTGAAATCACATTAAGCATAGAATTTTTCCTCTTGCCACATCCCCCCACTTTTTTTGAAGCCATGAAGATAGCAGTTATTTTAGTAGCATTTTTTGCTATTTGTCAGCAATTGGTTATTTAAAGATATTTCCAAGGGGAAAGAACCAGGATCCCAGTCAACTAGAATACATGTAAAACCACCATGCATAATTGTTAGCATGTAAATTGTAAGCCTTGCAGGAATGCATTTTGGTCTCACCTTTTTCTGTCTCTTTTCTTTGCTGTCACTTTCCCACTAATAGTAATTTTTTCCTTGAAGGTTATTTATTATTTCTAGTTCTTATGTTATTTTTTTAGTAATTACTAGAACATGAGCTTGAAAACCTTTGCCAAGTCTTGTCTGTGTCATAGTTGGCTCATTCAACCTTTTTATAATGCAGGTAGTCTTTTATCTCTACATTTCAGTGTTTCTGTTGGGTGGAAAATGTCTACTAAAACAAAATTATGAAAAGGAACCCACCCACAGCAGCACTGCTTTGAATTATGTTTTTCTCTACCTCAGCTCCTTAGCACTGAAGTTATCAGGAGGCAGATAGTATTTCAAAAAAAGGGAGACTTACTAAAAGAAAAAGAATTGGATAAAATGTTGCTAAATAAATTCGCATGAAGTTGTGGATAAAAAAGTTGTTTCCATATTTAACACATGTATTCTTTCAAATCTCATGCCAGGTTGTAACAATTTACTGTTTTTCCAAAATAATGTCCATATCTTACAGTATTTTTGAGTTCTATATAGATATTTTCTTCTGCATGGAGCGTATCTGCCTTGGAAATTTTAGCTTTGAGTTTACCCTTGTTTCCTTAAGTAAGAGGGAGTACCTCCAGAACTACATGCAAATATGGGTTGTAAGGGTAACTAAGAGACATAATAACGCCAAAAAGACCACTGGCATTGAGCTGATTCTAACTCATAGTGACAATATAGGTCAGAGCAGAACTGCCCCACAGTTTCCAAATAGTGCCTGGTGGATTTGAACTGATGACATTTTGGTTAGCAGCCATAATCCTTAACTACTATGCCACCGGGTTTTCCAATATTAGATGAGAGGAGATAATAATCTCATTTATAAAATAGCCTTTTAAGGTATGGCTATGTCTCCTAAGGAAACCCTAGTGGTATAGTGGTTAAGTGATATGTCTACCAACCAAATGGTCAGGAATTCAAACCTACCAGGTGCTCCATGGGAACTGTAGGGGGCAGTTCTACTCTGTTTCATAGGATTGCTGAGTTAGAATCAACTCAATAGCAAAGGGTTTCACTTGGTTTTGGTTTTCATCTAATGTTATAAATCTACCTCATGGAAAGTATCCAGTATTATTGCAGCATAAGAAGTTATTTATCAAAAATTTGTACAGAATAAACTAGGATATCCAAAGATAGCATCTTTCCCTACCTAGCTACATTATTTTTTTCCTGTGGCCTCTGTTTTTATCTAAACTCAGTTTCTTGCAGTTGATGGTTGAAGTGTTAAGTTGCATTATGAAAACTACAATTTAAAAAAGTGGAGAAAAAAGAGGCACATTTGAGGCAGATTATTTTCTAAGGAAAAAACTTCTTATTTACAAGGCAAAAGTTATGCCAGGCTGGACACAATAACAAAACCCATAGAGATACCTGTTTATGACAAAAGAGATTTTCCCACTGTATCACATAGTTCAACAGATACCATTTTCCATTTCTTCATGTTATCTCACTGCAGGTAATTGGAATCCAGCCTCTAAAGTTAAACTCTTTTGCTGTACCTGAAAGGGAGTCTCATCAGCTCATCCAGTGATAGCAAGGTCACAGTCATTCTATAGTGCGATGGGTCATAGTGTATGTATGTATGTGAATGTGAGTATATGACAGAGAAAGAGAGAAGTAGGCTGTTGAAAAACAAAGACACTGTGTATGAAGTCTGACGACTGAATCTGCAAAGGTCATTGTTCTAATTGCTACCTACCTCTCTGCTAAGTATCACTACGGTCACCTTTAAACTACTCCCCTTGGGAAGCTATGCACTGATGCCAGTGCCTAGTCCACACTTCAAAGCAGTTTTGGAACTCTTTCTAGAATGGTCATTGTGCACAGTGGCAAGTTTGTGACCTTAATTGTATAACTGTGATATCCGGGAGCTTTTAGTGGTAAACAAGTAACTGTATTGGAACACCCTCCCTACTTACCTAAACTGGCCTCCAATGACTTTGTTCTTTACCTGAAGATAAAGGAAATATTGAAAGGAACACATTTTGATGCCATTCAGGACATCAAGGATAATATTACAACAGCTCTGATGGCCATCCCAGAAAAAGAGTTCCAAAATTGCTCTGAGGGGTGGACTAGGTACTGGCATTGATAGCGTCCTAAGTGGACTAATTTGAAGGTGACCATAGTGGTATTCAGCAATGAGGTATGTAGCACTTTTTCTAGGATGAGTTCACAGGCTTAACTGGCAGTCTTTGCATCAAACATCAGTGTTTGTGTGCTTGTAAATGCACACAAGCTGACTTGGGGAGGACAAGTTCTAGAAATGTTTGTAGCATTCATATAAGGTCTGAAACATTTCCCTATAAATTGAAAAAACATGCATTTGTCTGGTATGTTTAGAAATGGTTATGGATTGAATTGGGTCCCCCCAAAATCTGTGTCAACTTGGCTGGGCCATGAGTCTCATCTTTGTGGGGTTGGTCCCCATTTTTGGATCTTGTATAATTATCCTGCATTTTGTAGTATGTTGTAAATTCCAGCCTCTATGCTTGTGGTGTGGTCTTTTGGGGAGTTAGTTGTCTGTTATATTGAGTTACCATCTTACTAGAGGATATGACTCAAGTCACCTCTGTTACCCCAGTCATTACCCATACCGCTCTTATTCAAGTTACACCCTGGTTTTAGTCACACTCAATAGATAAAACATGAAAGACACAAACAGAGGAAGGGACTTCAATACCATCATGAAGAAGAGTCTGGAGTGGACAGTGTCCTTTGAACTCAGGGTTCCTGTGCTGAGAAACTTTTAAAACCAGGAGTGATAGTGAGAGAACTTTCAAATCAGAGATGGTGCAAGACAGTGAGACATGGCAGCTGAGAAACTGTGGTAGGTGAACCAAGGGACCTGCTCCAGATGTCAGAGGTGCAGACCTATGGAAGAGCTGAGTGCCTTCAGCCAGGAGGCTTCCTGGCAGCACTGGGTGCCTCTAGGCACTTACCTGAGCAGCTGCAGAGCTTTGTAACACTTATCTGAGCAGGGCAGAAGCTCAGGCTAGGCCTGAGGGCCAGAGAGAAACCTGCTTGTGCACAAGGCTGAGACACTGCTGTCCTCATCAACGGGAACTTTCTTCCAGAGCCAACAGAGAAACCCTTCCCTACAAGCTGGCCCTCTGATCACAGACATCTAGCCTCCTATGCTGCAAGAAAGTAATTCTGTTGGTTAAAGCCATCCACTCATAGTGTTTTTGTTATAACAGCAGTAGTTAACTAAAATAGATTAAAGGGAAAGATATGTATTTAAAACGACAGCTCTTCCTCCTTGATTCATTTGTAAGAATCATGTGTACTCCTGAAACAAAAAAGAGGAGAAAAATCTCAAATGTGTCTTGTAGCTACAGCACCTTAAGAAAATCATTTTTCCTGTCTTTGTATGCTATTTCATCTCTCAACTAATAATTTAAAATGGAATAATAATTAAGATGTCATTTATATCTAGATATTTATTCACCTAAGTAGGTGCAACTTGGATTACATTAAAGAAATTTTATTTTGTTTTTTTTAAAATATTCTTACAACACGAGTACCAGGTATTTCAGAGTGTATTGCCCCATATTTACAGTCTTTGCAAAGGGATTTACAGGCAGTCAGTCCCTGGGTTATAAAAGAGATCCATTCCTAAGTCTGTCTTTAAGTTGAATTTGTAGCTAAGTGAGAACAGGAACATATGGTCCTTATTTAGCATCACTTGTCTTAGTGTATAGCAAATATTATAACTTTCTATGCTATAAATTGGAAACCCTGGCTGGGTAATAGTGAAGAGAAGAGCCATGGCTTTAACCAAAAGGTTGTCAATTTGAATCCACCAGATGCTCTCTCTCATAGGGTCACTATGAGTCAGAATCACCTTATTAACATCTTTTGCATGTTTGTTTGTTTAATGCACGTAAAACACTTAGGAAACATTTTCAAACCATGCAATGTTTTCATGAACATCACAAAATAGTGCCTGTTGATTATTATGAACCAGTGTGTTTAACTCATTAGGGGAGTATGAGTTGTCTATAAGTTGAATGGTCATAACCCAGGGATTATTTGTATACAGTTAATGCTATTACACTTGTGATTTATCTCATAACATCCAACCATACATCCTGTACACAAAGCAAGTATGTCCTAATTTTAGTTCTGATAAATCAAAAGCACATAAACTGTTCCCCAGCTGAGATGATTTCAGACTATTTGAAATTCTAGTAATCTTTCACTGAAGAAAAATAGGTAAGAATATTGAATTACTTGGGGAAATTTGCTACCGTGTTACTAGAAAGGATGAACTGAAGTGGCATCTTAAATGAGCCTGTAAAGTGATTTCATCTGAGAAAACAAGGTTTCTGCACTTGAGCGTGATCAAGTACACGTGCTCCCTGGCTACCACTACAACTCATCTGTGCACCTGTTTAAAGGGAAATTATTTCTGTATATAAAAAGAGATGAAGTGTTTTGTAAACCTGGAAATGTGAATTTTTTGTTTACTTACTTATCCTTAGTTTGATCTTTGTAGTATTGGCGTAAACTCTGAAACATCTCCAAGTCTTTTATTGTTTCCTGTGGCGGCACTTCAAACAGGAGACCAGCAGCAGATATAATTTCAGAACAGTTCATCTTTATGGTATAGGTTTCATATTAACTGCATAGAGTGAGTATACCATATCATTTAAATGAATTGTTATTTATAAAAAGCATAGTTATACTCTTAAGATGAACATAAAACACATTTAAAGTACCTGTATGTACCATTATACATCAAACTTATATGTAATATATGTACAAGTCCTTATATATTACATGTGGAAACCTTGATGGCATCGTGGTTTAAGTGCTATGTCTGCTAACCAAAAGATTGTCAGTTCAAATCCATCCAGTGCTCCTTGGAACTCTATGGGGCAGTTCTAGTCTGACCTCTAGGGTCCCTATGATGTGGACCTGACTTAATGGCAGTGGGTTTATATATTATATATATTAAACTTAATAAGGATCAGTAAGTATACTAAATAGATGCATGCTTTTATTCGTTCGGATAGATCATATTATGCATGGGGTGAGGGACACACAATGCCGCTGAGATTTCTCATACTATATGTAATTGTGGGACATTAGTATACCCGTACAAGACATACATGATTTATTTTAAAAAAAAATAAGATTTGATTATGATTAAGACTGGCAAGGGAAGAATTCATATTATTTATTAAAAACTTTCATTTTGCTCTCTAACTACATAAAATTTTGTTTTTCACGGTATTCATCTCTGAAATTTACCAAAATTTTCAGTACCTAATAGGAGTATTTGTTTACATAACTAATAAGCAAGTTGAATATAAAACATTGATGAAATTATATGTTTCATTTCAATGTTAACATATTTTAAAATATGAAAACTCGCAATGTCTGAATATGACGTTGAATGTCAACTAGTCTGCTCTAGCTAGACTTGATTAAATGGTACATAGCTATTAGAGGTATCAAATTGTTTCCTTCTCTCCCCACCCATCTCCACTGCCACTTTTAATTGTTAGAAAGGACTGTGATTTTTTTCCTTTTTGAGCATTTTGAATTTCCTCACCATCTACATTTCTCTTTTACATCATTATTATGAGTTTTAGCATGCTGTATGAGGTCTTTGTACGTGTGTCCATGCACATGTGTGTGCAAGGATGACTTTATGAACATTATGTTTTTAAATTGGACAAGGTCATATAAGCTGAGGGAGAAAAAAAAAGCAAAGGGTCATCAAAAGGGGAAAAATAACAGAACTACGGTGAAATGGCTCTCTGTCGGCTTTGGTATTGATTCAGAGTATGTCAAAAGGGTCTTTTGTCATGCCCCACCACAGCATACTAATTTGCTAGATCAAGTCTGTCAGAATATCGACTGGAAGTAAAGAACTGCAGTGGCAGCTTTTGTGTTTCCTACCGCAGGGAGCCTGTGTGTGAAACAGGATTATCAGGGGGTCATGAAGAGAGTCAAAGGATGTCCATCACTTCCCTTCTGGTAATGTAATGGGCTGGGCGCCTGGGTGTGATTAAGTTGTAGGAGACTGGAGGCATAGCAGTGAACAAATCAGAAACACACATATGCAAATCAGCTTGGCTGCTGTTAACCACATATTTTCAATGAAAAATCCAAGAGCAGACCAAACAAATATCTAAACAGCTGCATTCAGCTAACACATCAAACGGTCTATTCAAAATCCTTTCTTGAAAAGCAAATACACAAAACATGGGTCTGCATTTTTCTTTAAATATCACTTTGCAATCTACAAGTGTTTCTTCTGTAGTCTGTGTGCTCCTGGCAGAACTATCAGATTATTAAACACCACTTGGGATTTTTTTAATAAAAGAAAGATATAGTTTTTACTATGTCACAGTGGAGCCTTATCATAGCTCTTGGTGTTACAGTGTTTTGCCTTGCTTCTTTTCATTTGGTTTTCTTGTATTCGCAAAATATCTTGCTTGAGGAAAAAATATATACATATGAAATGGAAATTCATAGCTTTGTAAAAATGTTAATGCCTTGGAACAGGCTGTAAGATAGTAATAATAATATAAACATATCAATGCTTCGTGTGGGATATAGATATAAGGCAATGAAAGAATTTTTCATAACAGACTGAGATTTTTTTTAATTAAATTTATTTCTACTTCCTTAGCCCTCTGCATTCAGTATGTATTTATACACTCATTCAAAAAATGCTGATTGAAGTTCTCATTCTCTGCCAGGTGCTGGCTACATGCTGGGGCTGCAAAAACGAGAAAGACAAGCTCTACATTTTTAAGGGTAAGAGAAGGGATGGAGGCACGAAGTATTTACACTTATAATTATGTTGATTTCTGTATCATAGTGTAGAAAAAATATCAGAAGAAGGCTTGGTATATACCTGGCAGTTTTTAAAAATTTGGTGACAAGTCTTTCCTTAAATAAGGCATCAGTTAGTAGGGATCAGGAATGGACTTGAAAAATTCTAGTGTATGCCATGAAATGAAGTCTTCATACAGGCTACAACATTCACGAACCTTAAAAACACTTTGCTAAGTGAAATAAGTCAGTCACAAAATGAAGATATTATATGATTGCATTTCTAGGAAATACCTAGTATGCAAGCATACAAAGAGGAAAGTTTATTAGTGGTTAGCAGGAGTGGACAGGAAGGAGAGAGAGAGGGGATTCAGTGTTTCAAGGACACTGAGGATCTGTTAAAGGAGATGGAAAAACTGGGGAAATTTTAATGGTAATAGTTGGACAACACGTTGAACATAATTGGTGTTGATGAACTGTACATGTTAATGTTTTTGAAATGGCAAATGTTTATTATCTATGTGTTTGCCACAACAACAAAAAGTGTGCAGAAAAAGAAGTTCTGGGCTGCAGTGTTTGGAAGGGCAGCTATGGCGTGCCCTGTAGTAAGAGAATAAGGCCAGCTCGTCGTAAAGACTTGTCTACATCCAAAACAGTTGCACCAAGACTCTGTAAATCTCAAGATCCCTGGCTTCCTTCTCTGAACCCAACCATTGAGTGGCTGAATTTAATCTGGAGATTTTATCTAGAGCAGGCTCTTCCTTGCCTTTGCTAATCTCTGCTGAGAGGAGGCTGCTGTCGAGATTATTTGAATGGAGCTCTTGGGTATGACTGTGGGAAGGAGAATTTCAGCAAGTCAGTATCTGACAGAGCTAAAGGCAGATTCTTAATGTAACGTGCTTTTCCAAAGGGAGCTATTATTTGGTTTCTTCACAATTCAGCCTTTTCTACCAGGGTTTCTTTATCTCAGTCTTATAAAATTGGAGGTCCTAGGTTCTCTTCTCTCATTTGTGTATATACTCTCTTAGTGATCTTCTTCATTGTCATGGCTTTAAATGAATTTCACAAATTTGAGACTTCCAGTTGCATGTTTCTGGTCCAGCTCCCTTGCCTTATACCTCACGTAGGGACTTCTGTCTAAACCTGTATCTCTGCAAAACTTCCTTATCTCAGTAAACGCACCTCCAATCATCCTATTGCTAAAGCAGAGGATTGAAGTGGGTGGTCACATTTGGTTTCCTGCGTTTCCTCACACTCACCAAGTATAGGCAGTGCATCAATAACTGCTGCATGTTCTACATCCAAAATAAAGCTTAAATACATCCCTTTTTCTCTAATTCTACCACCATTACTCTAGTTGAAGTATCAGCTGTTGCCTGTGTGACTTCAGTAGCCTCCTAACTCCCGTCCCAGGACTCACTCTTGCCCTCCTAGAATCCTTTTTTCATCTTTCCAAAATATAAACCTGTCACTTGATTAAAAAACATTTACACTTAACATTTTCAGGTTGCCAGAAATGTATTAGGCTTCTTCAGTGAGATTCCACCCCCAGGCTTCCCACTAATATATAGCCTGCTGTGACATACCCAATTAAATAGTACTTTATGATCCAATTTTGTCTGTGATGTTCTTTGACTATTTTGTGAACTCAAATCTAGATTGTAGATCCCATTAATAATAATAATAATATAAGCTTTGAGCTCCTACTATATGCCGGGGATAATTCTCGGTGTTTTTCATGTATTACCAGGTAGTTAAATTGTTATTTATATTTTATAAATGAGGAAACTGAGACACAAAGAGGATAAATGACAAGCTTCAGGTTGTAAAACTAGTAAATGGTGTCCAACAAGTGTATTTCATGTTTCAGTCCAGGTTCTCACACAAAATAGATTATTAATTAATGCTTACAGAATAAAATTCCAAAAGAAATAAGGACAACCCAAAGACTTCTGTATTTTTTCTGTTCTTAGTTATCTTTCTGTTGTCCACTCAAGAATGTATAGTAAAATGAAATAGAAATCACTCAAATGAAATAGAGCCAACTTTTTTTGCATCAGTTTGAAAAACAGTTTTACCATTTAATGTTAAGAACTCTTAAAATATCTCAGGATCATTGGTAATTTGGTTTTCCAAGTCTCCCGTCACCTTTTGAATTAATTATATGTTATTGATCTTTAACAAACTCAAGCCCATTTTAAAGGAAAACTGAAAGAAGTAACGAAAAATGAGCTCAAAACTGAGGCAGTCGTTTGGAACCAAGATAAATACATATATGAAACCTGTGGCCTTTGAGTCCCTTATGACTTATAGTGACTCTGTAAGATAGAATAGAAATGCCCAGTAGTTTCCAACAAGTACCTAGTAGGTTTGAACTGCTGACCTTTTGGTTAGCATTTATAGCACTTAACCGCTACATGACCAGGGTTTCCAGATACGTATTTAGTTACATTAGATATCTTTCAAAAGTGGTACAGAAAGATGGAAGTGAGAGGCCATTGAGAAAACTAGCCTCCAGATTCAGTTAGAATATAATGGGGAAATGGCTGAATATTGTAGGATCAAGAAAAAAGTGTGTCGCTGCCTGCGACCCCCGGAACCCGCCCGGGGCCCCAAGCAGGAGACACCGAATGCAGGGAGACAAGAGAGGAACAACAACAACTTTATTTTTCTGGGCTTCGGCTTATATACCGAGCCATGTCCAATAGGCATTCAGTTTGGCATGGGGTGAGGGCGGCTTTCTCTTCTAACTGGCTGCAATCATCAGGCCATCATGGGCGTCACACAGGGGCTGACGTGGGGAGGCGGGTTTACTCAGGGCGCGGTCGGGTGTCTCGGCGCCATCTTCAAGGCGTGGCTGCGATGTGGGCTTCCCACATCTCCCCCTTTTTGTTTTAATAAAAGCAAGGTACAAGGCAAGGTATCGCAAGAAACGCCTGGCTTGGGTCATCCTAGCCCAGAACTTCTCTCTTACCCGTCATCAGGCCGGCTGCAGCAAAAGGCAGGGGCCCTGTCTTAGGTTGAGGGAGCCTGGCTGGAGGTTGCCCGTCATTGACTGCTTTCAAGCATCTGTAACCACACCTGGCTACCCTGAGTGTCAGCTGCCACTTCAGAGTAGGCCTGTACCAAAAGGGAGTATTTGATCTCCTGTGGTTTCTTATGGCGACATAGACAGTAGCAGCCTACACCGATGGCCAATATGAAGAGGAATACTATCCCCACAAGACCAGCCCATTCCTTTGTCAGCACGCCCAATTGAGACCAAAACCCTCGCATGATTGAGGCCAATGAAGTGTCCACTCGGGTGGAGTTGACAGACACTATGGCATTACGCAACTGAGTGATAAGCGCCTCAGTCTCTTTGGACCAATTTCCAGTCAATTGTTGAGACAGAGTTCTAGAGAGATAAGCAGCCCTGGAGATGTTGTGAAAATGAACGGGAGTGACGCAGACGCTGGCTAGGCGCCACTCACAGCCCAGCTGCACTAGCTGGGTTAAACTGTCCACTTGCTCTTGAACTAAGTCTACACGGTGATTTAATATGTGAATGGCTCCCAGAAGTTTTCCATTAACTGCAAGCTGTGTTTGTAGCGTTGTAGCGGTGTTTTCCGCCATTTGATTAAGGGCGTCGGCTGTTTGCACAGTTTGAGTCAAGGCTACTGCAGCGGCGGCTGCCGCAGCGACAGAGGCAGTAACTGCCGCAACAATGGCAGCGGTAATTCCAAAGTCTCCTTTGGAGCGCAAATGAGTTGACAGTGACGATCGGGTGTTCTGCACTGGCCATGGTACGTAGCGAGGCAACCTAGTAACTAGAGCGGTATGAAACATAGAAGCATTCCAACATAATGAGTAGAAACAAGTATTATTAGTACATGAAACGGAGTCATTAGAGGGACGGGAGTCATGCATTAACATGAACATGAAAGGTGGTTGCACACAAACAGGAGTGGGAGGGAAGGTAAGGTTAGAGCCCACTCCTTGTGTTTCTAGTGTGTCCTCAAACACACCTATGGAATTCCACTTCACAGTGGTGTTACTAATTGTACCACCGGTCAGCATGACAACTGGGGTTATGTCAGTGCAACCTCCACCGACACCACAAAGTAGCCAAACATCAAAGGATTAGTGGGGCTTGCCTGTGTTGGAAACTGCCAGGTATAATTCTTCCCGGGGGAGAAGTGGTTGGCCTGCGTTCCAATATTGGGAGAGAATGTGAAAAAGGATTTGACAGCCCACGGGGACCGATGGCTTTGGCAGCCAGTCCAAAGCTGGGGCCAATCGCGGGTGCTTTTGCAATAGGGGGCCCAGCGAGGCTGGGGGGGGACAGTAGAATTTCCTTTGGGGATCATGAGGGGTAAACGACCTTGCAGCAAGGTACCATTCGTGGTGGGGTTAGAGCTATTTTTTGGGGGGGGTCAAACCACCCCGCAGACATATTATACAGTGTGACACATGGGGTGTTCTCTATAGAGTTTTCTAGATCAGACAGGTTGTGGGGCACACGAAAGCAGAGAAGGCCCCGCAAGGTGACATTGAGTGGACGAGGTTCAGAGCTGCTGCTCTCATCTACCGGAATCGAGGGAAGTTGAAGGGAGTCATTAGTGGTAAAAAGTTGGGGGAACAACCCTGAAGAATAGTGGACTGGGAGAGGTAGGGGCAGAACATCTAAGAGCCCCCAATACTTATCTGTGTCTGCGCCATCAGTGTCCACAGCATCAGCGTTGGAAGCTTCATTGATTAGCAGAGGTGTCAGCAGTAATGACAGGGGTAGGATTTTCAGGAGAGTCATCAGCGGAGACATCATGCCTGACTAGTCGGATCAATCGGCTGGGAACCCAAATAGGAGCTTGGGAGTCCTGCGGGAAAATACAAACAGCTCCTCGGGTGATAGTGACAACTGGTGCTGGACCCTTCCATTTGCCAGAAAGGGTATCTTTCCATATAGCTGTTCGTGGAGGGGTTTCCGCCGCACCACTATGGCGCTCTGCAGCGGAGCGTCCCTCCTTATCCAAAGTTAAAAAATTTAGTGTAAACAGGGCCAGGGCCAGCCTGTTCTGAGGAGTGTGTCCCTGCCCAATTCCCCTTTTTTGTTTTAATAGACAGGCTTTGAGGGTTGAGTGAGCTCTTTCAACTATTCCCTGGCCCTGGGGATTGTACGGGATGCCATGGGTGCAATGCACACGCATGGCTTGCAGGAAATTTTGGAACGGTAGGCCGGTGTAAGCAGGTGCGTTGTCTGTTTTAAGACTGAGTGGGGCACCCCAAGCTGCCCAAGCTGTAAGACAGTGGGAGATAACATGCCGGGCTGCCTCGCCTGTGTGGGCTGAAGCAAAAATGATACCAGAATAGGAGTCTACAGAGACATGAACATATTTTAATCTGCCAAATTCTGGAATATGAGTGACATCCATCTGCCAAAGATGGCAGGGACGAAGGCCTCGGGGGTTCACACCCACCGAAGGGGTTGGCAAGTGAGGTGCACAGGCAGTACAGTTGCGCACAACGTCACGAGCTTGTTCTCGAGAGATACCAAAGTGACGTGAAAGGGTTTGTGAGTTGACGTGGAATTGATCATGAAAATTTTGCACCTGTTGTAGGGCCGAAAGGATGATAGGCATGCGGGTTAACTGGTCTGCCATTGCATTACCTAGTGTAATTGGCCCAGGGAGGTTTTGGTGTGCTCGGTGCTGAACAATGAAAAAGGGGGAGTTGCGATTTAGAATAATTTTCTGGATGTCAGTAAACACAGCAGCAGCAGGCGAGTTGGAGCAAATGACCCCTGCTGCTTCCAGAGCTCTGACTGCATTAACCACATATGCAGAATCTGAAACGATGTTGACGGGGTCGGTATTGTTCTGCAGAGCCAGCTTAACTGCCTGTAACTCTACCAACTGCGCTGAACAATTTGGGAACAAGTATGTTTGGGTGGAGTGATTGGGAATGACAATGCTGCCAACACCAGAGTTGGAACCATCGGTGAAGATGGAGAGAGCATTTGGTATAGGCTTGTCAGAAGTACAGCGCGGGAAGATGATTGGATGGCTAGCACTGAACTGGAGCAGAGGGTCTTTCGGGTAATGATTATCGATTACTCCCGAAAATGAACATAAAAGGACGGCCCAATCATCAGAGGTTGTCACAAGGGTCTGTATTTGGGTTCTGTTATAGGGAGTAATTAACTTTTCGGGGTGACGTCCAAAGAATTCGACAGCTTGGGACAGTCCGAGCGAGGCCATTCTTGCCACAGCGCCCGGGTACCATTCAATACTGCGCTGCGGGGAAATGCGGGGGTGAACCCATCGAAGGGGGCCACCCTGCCATAACACCCCTGTGGGCTGGCAAGGAGTGGGCAAAACACAGACTGTGTAGCCCTGCAACGATTGCGGCGGCTAATTTAGAACTAGTAGGATGAACTTCTCTGCATCTACGCAGCCAATCTTCCAAAGGCTTATCTTTATGGCCCTGCAATAGTTTTCTATAATCACTGGTACACTGCTCAAAAACTATTTGTTTCACAAAGGCGGCAGTATTGCGAGACTCTCCCATTGATCTAACTACAGCCTGATTCACTCTGGCTACAAAGTCAGAGAAAGGTTCGTCAGGCTTCTGATGCAATTGGGTTACTTGCCCTCCATCGTCCCCTCGGGAGGGGATACGCTTCCAGGCTCGTAAGCAGATGTTATTAATTTGCTCATACACCACTGGGTTATAGTCTGTCTGATTAGAAGTATACGGCCCATAACCCATCAACATATCAAGGTTCCAGTCGGGCTCATGCAGGATGGTGGCATTCCTATGAGCCTGCTCTTGGGCAGCGTCATGAGCTAGGGACTTCCAATCTAAATACTGTCCATTAGACAGGCAAGTGCGGGCCAAGTGCTGCCAATCACTAGGCGTTAAAGCCATATTTTGCAAAGTGCCCAAAAGACCAACAACATAGGGGGAGTTCGGACCATATTCTTTAACTCCTTTGGCTAGATTTTTGACATATTTGAAATCAAGGGGTTCATGAACTCTGTCGCCGTCATCATCCAGAAAAACAGGAAATAGCTGCTTAGAGAAGGAGCGCCCGCCAGGGGGCGGGTGCGAGGGGTTATAGGGCGGCGGGGCCGTGGGCTGTCCTGTGGACAGCCCACCCAGGCGACGGGATAACGCCTTAATCTGAGGGTCGGGAGACTTTTCTGGCCCGACCCCTAGTCCCCCGCACGCGCCCAGAGTCTCCTCTTCGTCGGAGTCGCTGCTTTCGCTTTCACTCCCTAGCTGCTCTCGGCAAGTGCTTCCCTGCTGTGACCTCTCTTCTTTAACCTTTTCTAGTATGTCTGCGCCCCGGACTAGTATTCTCTCAACCACCTCAGACTCGTCGTGCAAACAAGTCAGGATTAAAACCCAGATACCCATAACTCCTGGGGGCAGGCCTCCTTGGGTATCCGCTCTGGTTAGATCTCCACCCAATTTATTCCAGGCGCTCAGCGTTAAATGACCCGAGACCAGGAACCAGGGGGCCACTTCCTCCACTGCTGAGAGGAAAGTTTTAAGGGTCCCCTGTTTAATCTGAATGCCCCTACATTTTAATAGTTCCTTTAAAGGCACAAACAGCCTCTGGCTGCTTGGGTGATTCCCCATTATCTTCCCGGTAAATACCGCTCCAGTAAATACTGACCCAGGTAAATACCTGCTCACCCGTCCAGGCGTCCCCGCGGTGAGGGTTGCAGTCCTATCCCCTTCAGGTCCCTGTCCGGGCGCCAAATGTCGCTGCCTGCGACCCCCGGAACCCGCCCGGGGCCCCAAGCAGGAGACACCGAATGCAGGGAGACAAGAGAGGAACAACAACAACTTTATTTTTCTGGGCTTCGGCTTATATACCGAGCCATGTCCAATAGGCATTCAGTTTGGCATGGGGTGAGGGCGGCTTTCTCTTCTAACTGGCTGCAATCATCAGGCCATCATGGGCGTCACACAGGGGCTGACGTGGGGAGGCGGGTTTACTCAGGGCGCGGTCGGGTGTCTCGGCGCCATCTTCAAGGCGCGGCTGCGATGTGGGCTTCCCACAAAAGTGTTTTCCATCTTCCCCTCATGGTATAGAAGAAGAAATGCAACTCACTCTCAGTAGAGTGAGCATGGCCCTTCCAGCTTTGACACGTCTCCAATTTCCATATACACACCCCATCTCACAATTTGAGGAGTTACAATAATTAACCAAAAGCCAGAGCTGTTGAATTGATTTTGATTCATAATGACCCTACAGCACAGAGTAGAACTGCCCTATAGAGTTTCCAAGCAGTACCTAGTGGAGTTGAATTGCTGACCTTAAGTTAAGCGCCATAGCATTTCACCGTTACACTATCATGATTTCTTATGATTAGCATCTATGAAAAAGAAAGTATATGCACATACATACATACATATACATGTATGTGTATATATATATATATAATTTTATACACATAATTAAATTCAGGTGGGATTTACTCAAAGTTTTACTTTAGCTCTTGAGGACTTGTTCTAATTTTCTTCAGTTTCTACTTGAATATGCATATTAGCAATTGATGTTCTGTTCTGTAGTTGTCCTCTAGCCTTGTTCTAACTTACAATGTTGAATTTTCCCACTGTCTCTTTTAACAGATGTAGTTGATTTGACCCCTGTGTATTCCATCTGGCAAAGTTCTTGTGTGTAGTCACCATTTATGTTGGTGAAAACAAGGTGTTTACAGCGAAGAAGTTGTCGGCCTTGAAAAATTCAATCCTGTGATATATGGCTTCATTTCTATTACCAAGACCATATTTTTCAACTACCAATCCTTATTGTTTCTAACTTTTACATTCAGTCACCACTAATTATCAGTGCATACTGAATGCATATTCAGACTGCAGAAGTTTATTAAAAAAAAAATCTTCAAATTTTTCCTCTTTGGCCTTAGTGGTTGGTGCATAAATCTGAATAATAGTCATATTAACTAATCTTTCTTATAGGAAGAAGCATCCAGTGGTCTATGACATGTGGATATTATTGACAGCATTATATTTCAGGATAGATCTTGAAACGTTCTTTGTGACCTTGAATGCAATGCCACTCATCTTCCAGGTGTCATTCTCAGCATAACAGACAGTACAATTGTCTGATTCAAAATGTCCAATATCAGTACATTTCAGCTCACTAATGCCTAGGACATCAATTTTTATGTGTTCCATTTAACTTGTGATGATGTCTAGTTTTCCTAGATTCATACTTCATACATTCCATATTCTGATTATTAACAAATGTTCACAGCTGTTTTTCTTCTCATTTTGAGTTACGCCACATCAGCAAATGAAGGTCACAAAAGCTTGACTCCATCCACATCATTAATGTCAACTTTACCTTGAGGATACAGCTCTTTCCCAGTCATCTTTTGAGTGCCTTCCAACCTGAAGATCTCATCTTCTGGCACAACATCAGATAATGTGCTACTGCTGTTCAATAAGTTTTTGTTGGCTAATCCTTTTCAAAAGTAGATCTCAGGGTCTTTCTTCCAATTCTGTCTGAGTGTAGAAACTTAGCTGAAGCGTGGCCACCTTGAATGACCCTCCTAGTACTAGAATACCAGTGACATAGCTTCCAGCATCACCACAACACACAAGCCCCTACAGTACCACAAACTGACAGATGTGTGGGGAATTTTGAGAGCATCTCAAAAGTAGGTTATATATGTTGAACACTAATGACTAAAGACCAAGTGACTTGTGGAGTGACATCAAAGACATCATACATGAAGAAAGCAAGAGGTCATTAAAAAGACAAGAATGAAGAGGACAAACAAAATGGATGTCAGAAGAAACTCTGAAATTGCTCTTGAAAGTCAAGTAGCTAAAGACGAAATGATGAAAGAGCAGAAGAGAAGATTTCAAAGAGCAGCTCAAGAAGACACAGTAAAGCATTATAATAATACATGCAAAGATCTAGAGACAGAAAACCAAAAAAGGAAGAGCACACTCAGCATTTCTTAAGCTGGAAGAACTCACGAATAAAATTCAAGCATCAGTTATATTAATGGATTCTATGGAAAAATATAAATGATTCAGGAAACATAAAAAGACGATGAAAGGAATACACAGAGTCACTATACCAAAAAGAATTGGTTGACTTTCAATCACTTCAGGACATAGCATACAACTGAGAGCTCATGGCACTAAAGGAGGAAGTCCAAATTGCACTGAAGGCAGTGACAAAAAATCATGGATTGATGTAATCTCAACCAAGATGTTTCAACAAGTGGATGCAGTGCTAGATATGCTCACTCATTCATTTACGCCAAGAAATTTGGAAGACAGCTACTTGGCCAACCATCCAGAAGAGATCTATATTTATACAATTTCCAAAGAAAGGTGACCCAAAAAAATATGAGAAGTATCCAACAATATCATGAATATCTATATTTATACAAGTTCCAAAGAAAGGATGTGAAGTATCCAACAATATCATGAATATCATATGTAAGCGAAATTTGGATGAAAATTATTCAAAAGTGGCTGCAGCAGGTATGTCAACAAGGAACTGCCAGAAATTCAGGATGGATTCAGAAGAAGACCTGGAACCAGGAATGTCCTTTCTGATGTCAGGTGCATCCTGGCTGAAAACAGAGACTATCAGAAAAATGTTCATCTATACTTTATTGACTTTATGAGGGCATTCTATTGTGTGGATCATAACAATTATGGATAACATTGTAAATAATAGAAAATCCAGAACACTTAATGTGCTCATGAGGAACTTGTGTATTTATGTAGATGAAGAAGCAGTCATTCAAACAAAACAAGGGGATACTGGATGCCTCAAAGTCAGAAAAGGTGTGTGTCAGGGTTGTATCTCTTCACCATACTTATTCTATCTGTATGTTGAGCAAATAATCTGAGAAGCTGGACTATATGAAGAAGAATATGGCATCAAAAGTGAGAGAAGACTCATTAACAACCTGTGTTATGCAGATGGTGTAAACTTGTTGCTGATGGTGAAGAGGATCTGAAGCACTTACTGATGAAGATCCAAGACCACAGCCTTCAGGAAAACAAAAATCCTCATGACTGGACCAATAAGCAACATCATGATCAGTGGAGAAAATTTTGAGCCTACCAAGGATTTCATCTTACTTGGATTTACAGTCAAAGCCCATGGAAGACGCAGTCAAGAGATCAAACGCTACATGGCTTTGAGCAAATCTGCTACAAAAGAACTCAAAGTATTGAAAAGCAAAAATATCGCCTTGAAGACTAAGGGGCACCTGACCCAGGATATGGTGCTTTCATTCACCTTATTTGCATGTGAAGGCTGGATGATGAATAAGGAAGATGAAAGAATTCATACTTTTGAATTGTGATATTGGTTTTAAAAAAATATTGAATATACCATGAACTGTCAGAAGAATGAACAAATCTGTCTTAGAGGAAGTACAACCAGGATGTTTCTTAGAAGCAAGGATGATGAGACTGTGACTCACATACTTTGGACATATTATCACGAGGGATGAGTCTCTGAAGAAGGATGTCATGCTTTGTAAACAGTCAGAGAAAAAAAGGAGACTGTCAACAATATGGATTAACACAGCAACTGCAACAATGGGCTTGAGTATAACAATGACTATGAGGATGGCAGCATTTTATTCTGTTGCACACAGGGTCACTGTGAACTGGAATTCACTCAAAAGCATCTAATAACAACAATTTAATTATATGTATTTAATGAAATTGACTTGATGGCACTGGGTTTGGTTGAAGATAAAAACTAAATTTTTTTTTTTCAAAACATAAGATAGTAAAATATCCTATAAAGGAGCTCTGGTGGTGCAGTGGTGCAGTTCAACTGCTAACTGGAAGATCATGACCTTTGGGGTATATAGTTGCCCACCTACTTTTTCCACCTCTGAGATTCATTGGAAAACTGCTTTCCCACTGACAGTGTATGTTGCCACAAAACAGAGGACCTTATGACTGTTTTAAACTAAGAAAAACAAGCATATGACACAAATTACTGTTCCTACATAATAGTGTATGAAATGCGTGTAATTACGGCGGGAGAAAGAGAAACTTTGAAAATTTTTCTTTGGGACACATACGTTGCACAAGACTTGGAAGACAGGATTGTTAGAGGGGACAAAAACAATATATATCCATAATACTTACCAACTCAGCAACACTCAATGATTTAGCATGCTATCATTAATGAAAACACATGATGGTATCAAGAAAAAATCTGAAGCAGAAAATAATTGAGTCTGCAAAAGAAATTAACTAAAGCACACTTAACACCTATAAACCATCAGTTTGGACTGAATAACAGACTCATGTTAGTTTAGTGCCATTTATAACCAATATTACAATGAAAGCTAAATCCCAAGAAGTATTTAAGAGGTCAAGGTTTTTTCTTTGCTTTTTAATACAGTGACTAAGATTAGAAGTATTTTTTGTTCTGTGTCATTTTACTTTTTGGATTTCTTTTCAACTTTTTCAGTGTTGGTTCTGTGTAGGTTGAGACTTCTGTACTGTGTTTCATGTTTTGATATGTAATACTGTTAGTTTCCTAGATCAAAACTAGTTTTTAACTTCTTTATATCTCCCTAACTTCCTCTTTATCTGAAAGGGCTGTGAATACTGTAATATATCCTTCTTTATAATGTAATGTCATAGTTTACATGTTAAGCTTTCTTTACCCCTAATTTTTATATTTTAGCTTTGACTGAGCTTTGTGACTTGCCTGAATAACTAGGATTCTCTATGCTGTGTCTTGCATTGCATCCTTGAGTAGACATCTGATGTTATTTATTTTCTAGTTGAAGAACTTCCTTCACTATTTCTTGTAACTTTGTTTTTTGCATTCTCTAAGCTTCTATTTATCTCAGAATGTCCTAATTTCACAGTCATATTTAAAAGACAATTTTGTAGGATATATAGTTCTTGGTTGGAAGTTTTCTTTCTTCAAGGCTTTTTATGTGTCATCCCATTGCCTTCTTGCCAACATAGTTTCATCTGAAAAGTCAGAGCCCAGGCTACAAGGCTTCCCTTTATACATTACTTTTGGTTTAAACCTAGCTGCTTTTAAGAACCTCTCCTTATGTTTCATTTTCTTAAGCTTGGTTATAATATGTCTTAGTGTCCTTCTTTGGGGTCTACCTTTTATGGAGTTTGATGAGCATCTTGAATAGTTATCGTCTCTTCTTTCAGAAGTTTTCTGTTGGCAACTCTTCCATAATTCTCTCTGTATTTTCTGCTACCCCTTACTGTTTTGGAACTCAAATTACATGTAAATTGTTCCTCCTGATAGAGTCCCACATAATTCTCAATAATTCTTCATTTTTCTTGATTCTTTTATCTGATTCCTCCTCATAAATGCCGATGTCAGTTGCCTTGTCTCCAGTCTTGCTAATTCTGCATTCCGTTTCCTCAGTTCTGCTCCTTGGGCTTTCCGTTTAATTGTCTAACTCTATAACTTTATTACTGACCTGCTGAATTTCAGATTGTTGATTGTTCTAGCTGTTCATATAGCAAGTTTAATTTTTCATCTTGTTCTGCTGCTCTTTCTTTAATCTCTATCCTAAGGTCTAGAAGTGCTCTACACATAATTCTTTCATATTCTACCTCCAATAATGTCAGAAAGGCTTCTTCATCTGGGAAGTTTTTTCCAAAGAGGTTGCACCATTTTGCAAACCCACCAACAGTGTAGGAGAGTTTTAATTTCTCCATAGAGAAATGGAGCATGGCCAACCTTGTTGGAGATGGTATCATATTGTAGTTTTGATTTTAATTTCTTTAATAGCTAATGATCGTGAGCGTGTCCTCTTGTGTTTTTTGGCTGCCTGGATGTCCTTTTTAAAGAAGTGTCTGTCCGACTCTTTTGTCCATTGCTTAATTGGATGATTTATCTTTTTCTTATCAATATTTTGTAGTATCTTACAGATTATGGAGATCAGGCATCGGTCTGACGTATAGTTGCCAAATATTTTCCCATACTGTAGGTAGTCTTTTAATTCTATTAATAAAGTCTTTGGGTGAGCAAAAGTGTTTGATTCTTAGTAGTTCCCATTTACATATTTTGTCTTCTGTTGATTGTGGTTTGTTTGACGGATTTTGAAGTCTGTCTACGCTGTGTATTAAAACTTCCGTTGTTGTTCCCACTTTTTCTTGGATGAACTTTATCATTTTAGATTTGATATTTAGGTCTTTTATCTAGTTTAAGTTGGTTTTTTTATAAGATGTAAGGTATGAGTCTTGTTTCAGTTTATTGCAGATGGATACCCAATTTTGTCAGCATCATTTGTTGAAGAGATTGTTTTTACCCCAGCTTAATATCTCAGGGCTTTTGTCAAATATCAATTGTTCATAGGAAGATAGTTTCATCTCTGGGGTCTAAAGTCTGTTCCACTGATCTATCTGTCTCTTTTTGTACCAGTACCAGGCTGTTTTGACTACTGTGGCAGTGTAATAGGTTCTAAAGTTGGGTACTGAGAGGTCTCCCAGTGTGTTCTTCTTCATCAGTAGTACCTGACTTATCCAGGGCTTCTTCCCTTTCCAAAGTTGGTAATTTATTTCTCCAACTCATTAAAAAAATGTGACTGGAATTTGTATTGGGATTACATTATATAAGTAGATTGCTTTGGGTAAAATAGACATTTTCACAATGTTGGGTCTTCCTAGCCATGAGCAGGGTAAGTTTCCCCATTTATGTAAGTCTCTCTTAGCTTCTTGTAGTAAGGTCTTGTAGTTCTCTTTGTAAAGGTCTGTTATTTTTCTGGTTAGATTACTTCCCAGGTACTTTATCTTCTCAGGAGCTATAGTAAATGGTATTGATTGGGTGATTTCTTCATTAGCAACCTCACTGTTGGTATAAAGGAATCCTACTGATTTACTTATGTTTATCTTGTGCCTTTGGCTTTGGATCTTGTATCCTGACACTTTACTGAACTCTTCTATCATTCTGAATAGTTGACTTATGGATTCTTTAGGATTCTCTGCATGTACAATCATATCACCTGCAAATAGGGAGATTTTTACTTCTTCTTTGCCAATGCAGATGCCCTGTATTTCTTGGTCTTGTCTGATTGCTCTGGCTAGAACTTCTAGTATAATGTTGAACAGGGGAGGTGAGAGTGGGCATCCCTGCCTAGTTCCCATTCTCAAGGGAAACTGTTTCAATCTCTCTCCATTCAGGATGATGTAGGCAGTTGGCTTTGTATAAATGGCCCTTATTGTTAAAGAATTTGCCATCTATTCCTATTTTGCTGAGAGTTTTTAGCACAAATGGGTGTTGGACTTTATCAGATGCCTTTTCTGCATCAATAGGCAAGATCAGATGATTCTTGTCTTTTGTGTTATTTATGTGGTTGATCACATTAATTGTTTTTCTGATGTTAAACCAGCCTTGCATCCCTGGTATGAATCCAACTTGGTCATGATGGATTATTTTTTTGATATGTTGTTGTATTCTATTGACAAGAATTTTGTTGAAGATTTTTGCATCTAGATTTATGAGTGATATCAGTCTGTAGTCCTCTTTCTTTGTTGGGTCTTTCCCTGGCTTAGGTATCAGGGTTATGCTGGCTTCATAGAATGAGTTTGGGAGTACTCCATCCCTTTCTATACTGTGAAATAATCTCAGTAGTATTGGAGATAACTCTTCTCTCTTCTCTAAATGCTTGGTAAAATTCTGCAGTGAAGCCATCTGGGCCCAGGCTTTTTTTCATTGGTAGTTTTTGGATGACTTTTTCAATCTCTTCCTTTGTGATGAGTTTATTAAGTTTTTCTGCCTCACTTTGTGATAATTTTGGTAGGTGATATGAATTAAGAAATTTGTCCATATCCTCTAGGTTTTCAAATCTGTTAGAGTACAGTCTTTCATACTATTCTGTTATATTTTTTATTTTTGTTTGATCTGTTATGACAACTCCCCTCTCATTTCCAATTTGGGTTGTTTCCTTTCCTGCTTTTCTTCAGTAAGTTTGGCCAGTGGTTTGTCAGTTTGATTGATCTTTTCAAAAAACCAACTTTTGGTCTTTTCAATTGTTCTATTCTCTACTTCATTTAGTTTGCTCTAATCTTTACAATCTGTTTTCTTCTGGTGCCTGAGGGATTCCTCTGTTGTTCTCTCTCTACTTGTTCAAGCTGTAGGGTCTGTTCGTTGATTGATTTCTTTCTTCCTTCCAGATGTGTGTATATGGAAATAAACTGACCTCTGAGCACTGCTTTGGCTGGATCCCAAATTCTGGTAGGAAATGTTTTCATTCTCATTGGAATCCATAATTCTTTTATTTCATCCTTGATTTCTTCTATAAACCATGGTTTTTTGAGCAAGATTGGGAAGTTTTTTATTCTTTATTTTAGGAGTTTTCCAGAGTGATTTTGGTCTGCTTCTTTAAATGGTTAGACATCAATTGTTGTCTTTGTCCGTCAGAAAGCTGTTCAGCTTCTCCGGTGTTGCAGGAGCAGAGGCTACGGTGTAGCTCTAAGAAGAAAGTAAGGGCACTGCTAGACTTGGCCAGCAGGTGCAGCTGTCTCACATACAGCTTCTCTGGTGCGTCAGATGCTGTCCAACCCAGCAGTGCTACTTAGCTTGTTGGCTGGCCCCAGCTGGGCCCTCAGGGGTGGCAGCCTTCCTGGCTCACAAAGATGGAAACCTACTTGTGCTGATTCTCTGGAGTCATGCCAGCAGACACTATAGTGTAGCTCAGAGAAGGCAGGAGGTAAAGGTGATGGCACACTTGGTCACCAGCTGCTACTGCATCTTCTAGGAGCAGCTGTCTTAAGAACAGCTTCTCTGCTGAGAGAGATGTTGTCCAGTGGCAGTCAGTCCCAGTAAGACCCTCAGGGGTGGCAGACCCCACCACCTGGCTGACAAAGATGGCAACCTACTTATGGAGTCTCTCTGGGGCTGCATCAGGAGACACTATGGCACAGCTCAGTGAACGGAGGAAAGGAAGCCACCACACTTGGCCACCATCCACTGCTGCATTCTCTACATGTGATTGTCTTAGAAGTAGCTTTCCTGCTGAGCGAGGCACTATTGGCTCCAACATGGCAGCCAGGCAGGCACTGTTGCTCAGCATGGCAGCCAGCCCCAACCAGGCTCTCAGGCATGGCTAACTTTTCCTCTTAGCTGATTACGATGGCTTCCTACCTGTGCTGCCTCTCCTGCACTGTGCCAGTGGAATCTACAGTGCAGCTCAGAAAAGAGAAGGGGGAAGGGCACTGTTACCCTTGGCTGCCAGCCACTGATGAGTTCTCTCAATGTGACTGCCTTAAGTACAGCCTCTGCTGAGAGAGCCACTGTCTGCTTAGGGGCTGCAGTTCTGCATGGCCACCAGCCCCTGCCAGGCTCTGAGGCTCAGCAGTCCCAGTCCCAGTCTTTCAGTTAACAAAGGTGATGTCTATACCTGTAAGCCTCTCAGCAGCTGTGTCAGCAGAAGTGGGAGGTAAGTGGGACCCTTACCTCCAACAAAGGTAGTTTACCCCTTCCTGTCACCCTGTCCAGTCTTACAACCCTCTTCCTGACCTTGGGGATCCCAGAATGTCCACTCTGCTCCTTTCAACTGTTTTTCTAGGCCTTAGTTCTCAGAATGGAATCGAGGAGACATGTTACTAGTCCACCGTATTGGCCCCATCTCAGAAGTATTTTTTGTGATATGTTTATGAATCTATTTGCTTCTTATGATATGAATCCTATGTTTCAGTGTTCACAAAAATCTTATACATAATTTCTCAAATGAGAACAGTGAGCCTCCAATTTTACAAGCCTTTTGAGTAAATTTGTGTTTATCATTGAAACTCTTACTAATTTTTAAAATATGGAATCTCTTTTGTTATACAAGACTCCCCAAATATCTTTCCAAATGTTCATCTATATTCCTGTGACTTAATGGAAAGTATTAGTGAAGAGAAGAAAAATGCAGGCACATACTGAACTTCCATTTGTGACAGCAAGTTAGGTCTTGAACATCAAATCCCTTTTGAAAGGAGATCAAAGTCACACAACTCAACACATTTTTGAGATATCTAATTTATATCAGGACTAGATGAATCCAGATGCACACTGGGTCCAACATCTTGAACTATTTGTCAAATAGTTGAAACAATAAAATATTAACTCTACCTGGCACGTTTAGGTTAATTTTAAAGCAATCATTATTCTCCAGGAAACTAAAAACATGTGTTTCTGATTTGTTCACACTTACATCATCAAAATATTACTTTGCAAAGTGATTTGATAGCCAAGAAATCTATTGAACATCCTCCTTCCTGGAAGCAAAAATTTTGTTTTTGCCAAAAGAATTTGTCTAGTTCCTCTTTTAGAATTAGCAAACAAACAAAATTAAATCCATTGCCATTAAGTTAGTTCTGACTCATAACAACCCCGCAGAACAGAGTAGAACTGCCCCATAGGGTTTCCAAAGCTGTAAATCTTTATGGATACAGACTGCCACATCTCTTATCCCTGGAGAGACTGGGGGGTTCCATCCTGCCACCCAACTTTTCAGTTAGCTGCCAGCACTTAACCACTGTGCCACCAAGGTTCCTGTCTTTTAGAACAGGCTTCTATAATCATGATGAAACAAACAGGTGCTTTAATGGATGCCAGAAGTTGCCTAGCTAGTAGAAGGTAGTATATTCTTTTTGCATAAACGCCTACATTCTGTACCTCTGCCTTCTCAAAGTAAGAAACCAAAACATTCTATCTTCCTCAATGTTCAGTGTCACCCATGAGGAATGATTTCCAAGAGCTAGTGGGGAGAGACAAGCTCACTTGTTGTCTCTGTTTCTACACTTAGTAGCTCTTGGACATTTGAGTAGACTTTAGACCTTTTAGTGTCTTGTCCAACTCATCTACAAAATTCTGATAAGCAATTTTATCACTTTATGCAGGAGTTACATTAATACTTTCCTATCAACTTAATTCCTAGAAAACATTTATTAAAAACTCAGAGTGTTCTAAAGCACAATTCCAGATGTGGTAAGAAGAAACAGAAGGGGAATGAGTATGCCTGTTTTTAATTAAAATTAAAATATAAGGACAGAATTAAACTTATTTTTTTAAACATTCAATAAATCAATCAGCAAATCGACAGAGTGTTTAAAATGAGGATTTCAAGTTATTACAATTTCTAAAATATTTTTGGATAATGTCCTCCCTAACCCTGGGTCTACACTTTCCTTTATCCCTGTATAGGGTATTTTCCAAATACCAGCCTTTTCAGAAAAGATCACATTATCTCACTCCTATGTTCAAACACCCTGAATGCTTCTTATTATACTCAGAGAAAAATTCAATGTCCTTGTCACTGACTAGGACATAATCCCATGAGATCTGGGCACTGGCCACCTGCCTGACCTCATCTGCTGCCACTGCTCACTAGATATACAGACTTCCTAGTCACAAACACACTCAGGGTCTTTGTACTTGCTGCTCCCTTGACCCAGAAAACTGTTCTTCCAAATGGCTTGATGACTCACACTTTGTTCAAATCTATACTCAAATAATCTGTTCTCTATGTGGCACTTTCTATGGAGCATTCTGGAAACCCTAATTGCATAGTGGTGAAGTGCTACACCTGCTAATGGAAAGTTTGACAGTTCAAATCCACCTGGCACTCTTTGCAAACTCTATGGGGCAGTTCTACTCTGTCCTGCAGGGTCACTATGAGTTGGAAGTGACTTGATGGTATTTGGTTTTGGTTTGATGGAGTACTCATGATAGTGCCAAACCAAGTGTCGTCGAGTCGGATAGTATCTATTCCATTATTCTTTCTTACCTTTCTTTACTTTTACTTTTCTTCTACTGTTTGTCATTATATCTAGGTAGCATTTTGCAGACTTTGTATTTCTGGTGTTTATAAACAATGGCTGATGATCAATAAATGTTTGTTGGACAAATGACTAAAATGGTTCTTTTGAAATCCATACTAACAAATTAAATAATTTCTACCAGTTTATATACCCCTCCAGTGACAGATACAATAATCATTTTTACTTCACCCTCACTAACACTGGGTTATTAATATATCTAATTTTATAAGGAATGCTTATATGTAGTTTTTGATAGAAAGAAAATTATTCTGTGTGAGTTAATATTTCTTCTTTACTAGACCTTTGTTCTTGCTATTAATCCATTTTAACTGGGTGGAACATCTTTCTAAAATACATTTGTAATGACTGTTTCACATCAAAAATACTGTCATATGTTGCTTATTTTTATAGTCTGTCTTTCTAGATACCCTGTTTTTTTTTTTTTATTTTTATTTTGTGTGTGTGTGTGTGTGTGTGTGTGTGTGTGTGTGTGTGCTGTTGTTAGGTGCTATCTAGTTGGTTCTGACTCATAGCAACCCAATAAGACAGAGTAGAACTGCCCTATAGGGTTTCTAAGAAGCAGTTTGTGGATGTAAACTGCCAACTTTTCAGTTAGCAGCTGAGCTCTTAACTACTATGCCATCAGGGATCCCTATATATATATACGCATTTGTGCTATATATTATATAGTATCGATATGATATATGATATCATATTATATATTAACATAATATATATCTATATTTCTATGAATGTACACACATACAAATATACATATAGGTGGTCTGTTGAGTCGATTCCAACTCCTAGTGACCCTATTGGAGTGAGTAGAACTGCCCTATAGAATTTCCAAGGACAGCCTTATGGATTTGAACTGCTGACATTTTGGTTAGCAGCCATAGCATTTAACCACTATGCCACCAGGTTATCCACGTATTTATAAGGTACTTATAAAATGTCAAGCATTTTGGTAGGCACAGCAAAATAATGACTTTAAGGGCAAGTTAAAAAACTACAGTATCACGTCAGGCTGAGGACTTGGAACATTAACCCATAGTAATAACAGTATTTGTCGAATACTTACTATGTACTACTGGTGGCTGTTGAGTAGATTGTGACTGATAGTGACCCTATGGGACAGAGTAGAACTATCCCATCAAGTTTCCAACAAGCAGCTGGTAGATTCAAACTGGCAGCCTTTGTGTGAGCAGCCACAGCTCACCATAGTTCTTAACCTCTGCTCCACTAAGGCTCCTTACTGTGCACTAAGCAGTTATTATCTTATGTCATACTGATAACAGTACAAGGCAGCTGCTGTCATCATCTCCATTTCACAGATGTAAAGACTAAAGCATAGAACTGTTAATTAATCTGTCGAAGTTCACTCAGTTAGTGACTGGTGGGTGTAGAAATCAAGTCCATGGAGACAAATGACAAGAACTGGGGAAAGCATCAGAGGTTTCAGAGTAGCTGAAGAATATTGACCAAAGCTAAGGTATAAGCAAACTGTTTCATAATTAGTTTCGGGGAGAATTTAAAGTGGGAAAGAGATTAATATCATAGAAAGTTGAAAGGAAAAAGTAATTAAATGCATAGAAACCAGTTCAAAACCTTGTTAAATATTAAGTCATAAATTCCTCAGCTAAGACCATGGTGAAGGAAGCAGAACTGAGGACATCTTAGAGAAAATTCGTAGAGTAAAGCTGATGGCTGTTAGCAATTTGTTGGAAGTGGGGACAAAGGAAAGAAGAGCATCAACCATAACGATGAATTTCACAGTAAGTGACAGAGAAGACGCTTTTTCTTTACATAAAGAGAGAACCCAGATGGAGGTGAAGGCATAAGGAGAAGATTCACATTTGGTCTAAGTTTGACATCTCTTCTGAGAGATGTAATATAGTTTAAAATGTAGGACGTGAATGTGAAAATCTACCGGCTGGATATATAGACTTGAGAGATACAAATCCAGTGTGAAGCCTTGAGACTGAATGCTGTTGCCAATAGATAAAACATAAAGGAGAAAACAAAAAGTCCAAAAAAAAACTTGTGGAATGCTGCTTTTAGAGGAAAGCCAAAAACTAAACGAGAGAAGGAGCATTCTGAGATTGCAAGAAATCTGTCAAGGAAACCAAGATAATTGAAAATCTCAAGAAGGATCAACTTTAATGCTGGAAATGCTGGAAAAAGCTGAATAGGGCTGAGGAACTGTCATTTGATTTGGTGACTACTAAGCCTTAGAGAGTGTTTACGGAGCAATTTTAGTAGAATAATATTAGTCAAAAGCTAGATGGCAAAGCGCAAAGCACACAGTGGTGGCTGAAGGAGATATAGCAAAGTACTAGGTAATCTTCCACTCAAATATGGCAAATAAGAGAATAAATAGATGAAGAGCATAGCAAACTCAAAGGGAAAAGACTTTTTTAGTGGTGTAGAGTTTTGCTAATTTGTGAGAGGAAGACAGGGAAATAGAAAGGGGTGATCTGACTGTGGGGATGATAACAGCCTCTGCTGAGTAGCTGGAGTCTCTGGGTGGTGCAAATGGTTAGAGCCCGTGGCTGCTAACCAAAAGTTTACAAGCTGCAGTTCACCCAGAGGAACCTCAGTAGAAAGGCCTGACCACCTCCTTCCCAAAAAATCAGAGACTGAAAACGCTGTGGAGCAACAGCTGTGCTCTGACACACACGAGGTTGACATGTATCACAGACAACTTGACTGTAACTGGTTTCTACGGAGCATTTACTGCTCCCTAACTGTTACGTTTCACCTAGATTGTTCTCTTTTCCAGAGCAAACAGAGTAGTTCCTCATTTAACATTAGAGATAACAGAAGCACTGTAAGGTTAAGTAACTTGCCCATGGTCACACAACAGAAAAGTAGTGGGGCATCAACAACTCTACAGCCACAGCTCTTGCCTACCATGTAACCCTCTCCATAGCACCCATGGAGAAAACCCACAGAGATCAATGAGAGGCAGACTAGCAGCTGGAAGAAACGACAGCCAAATGTTAACAGTGATTTACTTCTAGTTAACAGAATCTAGACACATGGAGGGAGGGCTTCCTTTTAATTTTGATTTTTATTTTCCACAGTGAATGGAATAATAAACACTATCAAGAGTAAAAATGATGGCCTGAATTTCATGATGGATATTATAGTTAATTCAAACCCCACTCCATCAACTAATTGCACAAATAAACTTTTATCTGTTTATGTATATATATGTGTGTGTGTGTTTATTTATAAATATACACATATGTATTTATACATATATAAATGGCTTTGGCTTGGCTAAAAGTAACATAGTAAAGCATGTAAGCCACAGTAAGAGGTAGCTTGTGAAAATTAAAGTTGTTTGATTTCTTCAGCTATCTACTGGATAATCTTGGTGCCAAAGAAAAGCTGTTTAAAATCTTGAGTAGCCGAGATGTCACTGATCCAACCCATGGTATTTTTAACTATCTCATTTGTATGCAAATCCTAGACAATGAAAAATAAAGACTAAAGAAGAAATGAGGTATTTGAAACATGGTGTTGGCAAAGAATATTGAATATACCTTCAACTGCTAAAGAATGAACAAATCTGTCTTGGAAGAAGCACAGCCACAATGTTCCTTAGAAGCCAGGATGGCAAAACGTCTTGTTTCGGTCATGTTATCAGGTGGGATCAACACCTGGAGAAGTCCATAATGCTTGGCAAAGTAGAGATTGAGCAAATAAAAGAAAGATTCTCGACAAGGTGAACTGACATGTTGGTTGCAACAATGGGCTCAAACATGCCTATTGTCATGAGAACAGCTTGGGGCCAGGCAACGTTTTATTCCGTTATGCCTAGGTACACTATGAGCCTCAGTATAACTTGCTGCCACCTAACAAGAAGTCATATTAGCCCCCTAGTCATTAGGTAGAACAATTTCTGGTAACAATTTTTAATGTATTTTTTAAGGAAAGTATGCATATGCAAGTTTTATATATATTTATATGTATAAATACATATGTATATGTATTATGTATGTATATGTATAACTCAGTTGTTAACCAAAAAGTCAGTGGTTTAAAGCTACCCAACAGCTTCTTGAGTGAAAAGATCTGGGGATCTGGTTCTGTAAGTATTTACAGCCTGGGAAATCCTAAGGGGCATTTCTACATGATCACATAGAATTGCTGTGAGTCAGAATCAGCTTGAGAACACCCAACAACAACACCAACAGGTTGATGAGTATTACATATGCACATATGCATATGCATGCTTATACATCTTATTTTTTTTAATATAAAAAGTAATTTTTTGGAGATTGTTTTAAATCATGACAATTTTTGTGAGCAACTTCATAGTAATCTCTTATATGTATGTGTAATAGTATATTTAGTTTATCCCCAATTAGTCAACATTTACTCTTATGGAGTTTTTGTCTTGTTTTGTTTTGGTATTAAAAACCATGACAATGAACTTTTTCCCAATTGTATGAAAATCTTTATAAGACTTCTTTTCACCCAAACTCCTTGCCAAATTTGTGTTGGCAAACTTTTAAATTTATGATGATCTGATATGTATGTATATATCTGATATATACATATGTATGATATATATGTATATATGTATGTATATACATACACACACATATGATCACATCACTTTAATTTGTATTTGTAGATTATAAATGAGGTTGAACATTTTCATGCATTTATATGATGCCAGCCAAGTAAGCCAAGTGCTGTCGAGTCAGATGATACTGAATTTTTTAAAAAGTTATAGTAGCAAAAACATAAATGTGTTGACCAAGTAGAGAAAGAATACTTTTATGAGTTAAAGAGGCCTGAGATAAAAAGAGTGGCAAAAGAAATGACATAAATGGCCAGTGAACATTAAATTATTGAGAAAGAAATAGAGGATCTAGCCTCAGAAAGGAAAGGCGTTCCTCTGTCTGAGATGAGAGAAAGGGATAAAATGAAAAGGTGGCTGTGAGGTGCAGATGTATAAAAGCAGAGGGTGCTAATGCTAGATGACTTCAAGCTTCTTCAGGTAGGAGGCGGAGACAAGCTCATTAACCTATCTGACCTCAGTTTCTTTAAGTAAGGGTCAGATCAGGTGATCCTTTCAACTCTGAAAAGCTAGTAACAGGTCTAGCAAAGGGAAGGGTGGAAGTCACCCACGGTGCCTCAGGGTAATCTGGACATAATGGAGTGACAAGGGAGCCAGATAACCTGGAGTGGTGGTGAGAGCCTCATGAAGTGGCTGTCTGTAAGTTTCACAGTGACCGAGGAAGCCAGTGAGGACAGATACGGATTGATGAAATTTTAGAATCTGGAGGGCTGACAGCAGAGTGTAGACAGGGCCAGCAGTAGGTTCAAGGGTAAACCAGTAGAACGAAGGATGAGATCAGAAAAGGGGCATAGTTATTAATTTTATGGAAAAGTCCTCATATCTCTATTTTAAAGATTAATTCTTTCTTGCCTATTTCTTAGTCATTCTTCCAAAGACTAGGCTACCTTTCCAAAGTGAATCTTAGCTGAAGAATAAAAACAACTTCTGTTAGTGAATTTGCCATACAGTATGGCTGTCTATGTAAACATCTGCTTGGAATTTAATGGTATTTTCTGTTTGAAACATCAGCCTTTTTAATAAACACTGTTTATTTGCAAATAATGGAAAACATAGTCGGTGTTTGCTTCATCATATGTATTTTGTAATTTGATATTACAGTTCCTCTTTAAGGAATAGTAATGTCCACATTGAAACATACATACAGGGATTTGACTGCATGGATCATAAAAAATTATGGGTAACATTATGAAGAATGTGAATTCCAGAATACTTCAGTGTGCTCATAAGGAGCCTGTGCACAGATCAAGAGGCAGGGGTTCAAACGGAACAAGTAGATACTGCATGGTTTAAATCAGATAAGTATATATCAGGGTTGTATCCTTTCACTATAATTATTCAACCTGTATGGTGAGCAAATAATCCAAGAAGCTGAACTTCAGGAAGACAAATAGAGACTCACAATTGGAGGACGACTCATTAACAACCAATGATATGCAGATGATACAACCTTGCTTGCTGAAAGTGACAAGGACTCAAAGCGCTTACTGATGAAGATCAAACACTACAGCCTTCAGTGTGGATTATGTCTCATCTCAAAGAAATTGCCAGAAATACATTAATCCTTTGAATAACTGAAATAGTTTATACTTGTGTAGCACTGTTTAGGGCGCCACATACTTTTATACTCACTGTCTTTTTTCATTTATGCTCATTATCATTCGTTTGATCTTCACAAAAAATGTAGATTATCTCTTTCCATGGACATGAATGCACTCCTAACAACAATCCAGATCTTTCTTGACAAATTTAAGATTTAAATTGTTGACTGTTAGATAGTTTACTGGTAGGTCTTACTTGTGCTAAACGCATCTCTTTAAATTAAATTAACTCACCTATGATCAATAAAACAAGAAATGTCGTCAGTGTACTGTGGGTGTTCACTGAGAATATTGCCATTATCTCTGTAAATCAGCCATATCAAGTTTTATTGACATTTCTTTTTAAATTATGTTCCATTTTTAATATAAGTGTTATGTTTGCTGTAATTTTTATTGAAATATTAGCATGTCTTTTTTAACTATAGTAATATTTGTACTAGGATCATTACTAGTTTGTTAAACTGTCATTACAAAATTTAATATTGTCTAAGCCATGAGTCGGATCTGACTCGACAGCACTTGGCTGGCTAATTGATATGTGATGGTCTAGGCCAAGGTGATGCAAGCACAGAAGGAAAGAAAGGATGGGTAAGCACCAGTGGGGCCAATGAATTAAATGGGGAGGTGGGAAGGCTGAAAGATGGGAGTAATCAAGAGTTTTCTGACACCAATCCTACAAAATCAAGGGCAGTCATGTGAACAGATACATGCACATGAATGTTTATTGCAGCACAGTCTACAGGGGCAAAACAATGGGATCAACCCAGATGTCCAGCAACAGTTGAATGGATAAACAAACTATGGTAAATATATTCAACGGAATACTATGAAATGATAAAGAACAATGATGATTTTAGGATGTATCTCATAATCTGGTTTCAAGACATTATGTTGAGTGAAATTAGTCAGTGGCACAAGGACAAATATGGTATGGACCCCTACTATAATGACTTAAAAACAGACTCATATACGGAAGAAGATTCTTTGATAGCTGCAAGGGAAGGGAGGGAGGAAGAGGTTTGGTTATAGATCACATTGTTGATAGAAATTGGTTGGATGACATCAGTGACAGCACACATTAGAAAGAAGATCAATTTAACTGGACTTCAACATAACCTGAAAACTCTTCTAATCTTAACCCAATATTGCAAGCATAGAGTACCAGGAGTGGGAGTCTGGGGACTATGCTCTCAGCAGACAGTGAGGCCAATTGGCATAACTAGCCTATTGCTGTCATGTGTTCTGCATACCATATTGGTGAGTGGTGTCTGGGGTCTTAAAAGCTTAAAAGGGTCTGAGGTGCACCAAATGGTCCCAACTCAGTTGGAACAGCTGATTGCCAAGGACAACAATGACACGAGAGAAAACGAACCCAGAAGACAGAAAGACCCATGTGAACGGGTGACTGTATCAGCAGGTGACCAGAAGAACCAGATGGTGCCTGGCCACCACCAATGACAGCTGTGATGGGGCTCACAATGTCGATTCCCAGTGACAACATGAGAAAAAAAGGGGGTGCACCCTAGGAAATCCACTAAAAGACCACAATTGATGGTCCGAAGGCCTGGGAGTTCCCATGGGACCATGGCCCCTAGACCTGATGCTGCCTCTGATCATAAATCATTACTGTGATCAACTCTTCAGTATTGGACTCAGGGACACAGAGCGGCAATATCATGTACGCACTTTATGGTTTTACGCATCTATAGGATGTCATCCTACTGGCCTCTTACTAGAGGGCAGTGGAGATGGTGGAGAGGAGGGGCAGGAGATTGTTAAGAGGATATGACATGTATAGGACAGAAAGGAGGAGTGTGCTGTCCCTGGGAAAGGAGAGCAAAGGGAGCTGCAGATAGGTGGGCATGCAAATTTAAAATGGATTGTACACTTTAACTCGGTCAAGAAAAAAAAGAGTTTTCTGAGAATAAGATATCTAAAATACAGATTTGAGTTCCATTGAATTTTTGGTAGGATATAATTCAGGATGTGACAACAGGAATGAACAGATGAGAGAACACAGAGGACCAGAACACTGGAGAGAAAGAACGCAAGGAAGAGGAAATATGGAAGCCAATAAAAATGAGGCTGGGAGAAGAGACGGAGATGAAGACTATGAGTCAGTAGTGAAAGTCGTCAGTCACCTCCCTTGTTGGAAAAACCAAAAATAACACCCGCCTGCAAAACCAAACAACAACAACAAAAACTGTTGCTGTCAAGCAGATTCCAACTCATAGCAATTCTGTCGGGCAAAGTAAAGCTGCCCCATAGAGTTTCCAAGGAGCTCCTGGTGGATTTGAACTGCTGACCTTTTGATTAGCCCTGAAGCTCCTAATCCCTATGCCACCAGCTTTTCTATTCCGATTGAAAGAGGAGTGGAAATTCCCCATACTGCCTCAAAGACACTTGTTTTTAGGTGCTGCCGAGTCAGTTCTAACTTATACAAACAACTGAATTGTTATTTAGGATACATGAAAATGTTGTCCTTCTATTTTCTTGTCACCAAGTAAAATTACCTAAGATTTCAAAATCTAAATGCACTAACAACGTGTGAATGTTCCAAACTGTGATCAGAGAGGGTTTTTTTTCCGGGCATTCTCTAATTAAGACTTCAGTTGAGCACCAATTTTAGGATCAGGGCAAGACTTCAAGTGCTCTAACCTATCGAAGAATTTCCTTTTAAAATTTTCCAAATTTATTTTTTCTTTGCCCCATAGACCATATATATAGATATAGATACAGATGTAGATGTAGATATAGATGAGATAGAGATAAAGAATACAGTATATATATAGTATGGATATGGATGTAGATACACGTACAGATACAGATATAGATATAGATACACACTTATTGCCACTGACATTACATACAGTTCTTAATCTGTGACAGAAATAAACCTCTACTCTCTACAACGTTCCAGTATCTATTCCTTCTATGCACAACCTGTGTGGTCCTCCAGATACTTTATGTGGAAGTGAGTAGTCACTCTAGGAAGATCAGCGTGCTCTATCCATAAGTCTCTCACAGCCCTTAATCATATTTTGTTACCTCACTTGTCATATTGTATCATAGAAACGCCATAGACGGAGTGGCACTGCCCCTAGGAGTGTCAAAGCAGTGCCTGGCAGACTTGAACTGCCGACCTCTGGTGAACATCTGTAGCACTTAATTATGACACCACCAGGTTCTACACATTTACTGTAGTGCCTAATAAATACGTTGAATTCATATACCCCTTGCCATCAGGTCAATTCTGACTTATAGCAATCTTCTAGGAAGAGTAGAACTGCCCTGTAGGGTTTCCAAGAAGTGACTGGTGGATATGAACTGCCAACCTTTGGTTAGCAGTGGAACTCTTAACTACTACACCACCAGGTCTTTCTTAATTCAGATAAAACCAAAAAAAATCCAAACCCCTTGCTGTCAAGTCGGTTCCAATTCATGGAGACCACATAGGTCAGAGATGAACTCCTCCACAGAGTTTCCAGGGAGTGGACAAGTAAGTGCCTACTAAATACAAATTAATCCACACAGACACAATCACTTTAAATCTATTTGAGAAATGTCATTTATCACTTATTTCACCAGATCTTTTTGTGTATTGGGATTTTAGAATCTTCACCTGATTTAATCTGTCACTTCTGTCTGTGTGTATGCTCCATAAATCCAAGTTCAGCAGCACTTCCTGTTAATGACTGGGGTGATAATTAACACTCACATAACTCAGTGCCATTTACGTCATGCTTAAAAAGTTAGCATTGCATCTCATAACCACACCTGAGTAAAGTAGATGGGGGAGTGCTACTCATTCCCCTCCACCACAGATACAAAAACTGACCTGAAGAGAGTGATTAAAAGACATGCTGTTTGTAACATGATTTGTGCCCTATAAAATGCTAGGCACCTGTAAGATACTACTTGAGTTCAAAGTGTCTGGACTTGTACCCAAGACTTCTAGTTCTAAGTAATGAATACTTACAATCCAGTGGTGTAGTGGTTAAGTGCTACAGCTGCTAATCAAAAGGTTAGGAGTCTGAATCCACCAGGTATTCTCTGGAAACTCTATAGGGCAGTTCCATTCCGTCTATAGTGTCACCATGAGTCAGAATTGACTAGATGGATTCTTTTTTTAACTCCAACATTCTACCTCTGTATCCCTTTCCTACCCACTTACAGCAACACTATAGGATATAGGAATAGAAATGCCCCATAATAGAGGGTTTAGTTTAGGTAGTTACTAGAAATCTGTTGGGAGAAAGCGGTGACAGCACACATTAGGAACAAGAACAACATTAAGAGGACTTCAGCATAACTTGAGTACTCCTTCCATCTTAACTCAATACTGCAAGGATAGAGTAGCTGGGGCGGGGGGTGGGGGACCATGCTCTTAGGCGAATTTCAGGCCAACTGGCACAACTAGCGTTTTGCTAAGAGAGCTCTCTGCACCCCACATTGGTGAGTGGCGTCTGGGTTCTTAAAAGCTGCCAAGCTGCCATCCGAGGACACAGCAAATGGTCCTAACTCAGCAGGAACGGATGCTCACCGAGGGCCAAAATGGCATGTGGTAAAGACAACCGAGAAGACAGAGAGACCCACAAGAGTGGGTGCCTACATCGACCTGGGACCGGAAGAACCGGATGGTGCCCGGCCACCATCAGTGATAGCCATGACAGAGCTCACAGAGAGGAGCCTCACTGGCAACACAAGAATAAAAAGAGGTGTATCATGAGATCTCCACTAAAAGACATCAATTGATGGTCCAGCGGTTTGGGGGTTCCTCTGAGAGCATGGCCCCCGGCCCTGATGCTGCCCGTTCCCATAAATTATAACAAAGGTCCACTCTTTGGACAGGAATGGAATGGACTTGGCAATGCAGAGTAACCATATGTTGGAAGCACTTTATGGTTCTATACATCTATAGGATATCATCTTGCTGACCTCTGGCTGGAGGAAGGAGAGTGGATGGAGAGGAGGGGAAAGGAGACTGTTGGGAGGATGAGACATGTATGGAGCAGAGGAATAGTGTGCAGTCACCGGACAGGGAGAGCAGTGGAAGCTGCATATAGGGGGGCATGTAAATTTTCATGTGAATGTACATTTTCACTCAGTTATGTTAAATAAAAAAAAAAAAAAGAAAAGAAATGCCCCATAATAGTTCCAAGGCTAAAACGTTTATGAATGTAGACTTGTTTTTCTCTGGGAGGGATTTATGCATTCAAGCCACTAACCTCTGAGTTAGCAGCTGAGAGCTTAACCATTGTGCCACCAGGGCTGTCTATAATATCCAATAATAAACAGTCCTTCTTTTTGGTAACTATTTAATGAGCACAGATTATCTGGCAGGTGCTATGCCAGTCAGTTAGTACAGTCATCAATTATCTTCACATCTAGCTTATAAGAAAAATAGTAGCATCCCTCTTCAACAAATGAAGAAAATGGGGCTCTGAAAGATTAATTTTCCTGTCATTTCACACTTCAGCGACACCCTTGCTAACCTAGATGTCATGTGCCTTGCTAACCTCAATTGTACATGAGCCATAAATGTATTTCCCCCTTAAAATTGTGTACCAATTCCTTTATTTGTTAAGGGATAGATTAGAATGCCTTTCAGATCTCTCACTGAGATTTTTACTTAAGAAAAGAAAAGAAGCAGCAGATTTCATTCATGTCCAGTCCCACTCTTCTGGGTTCTTTATGCATAATGAACATGTGGAATATTGCCAGCCCTTTCCAGAGAGTTACAAAGCTAGGAGATCACTTTGAAAAGATATGTGCTAGTCCCTAGGGGTTAAAATTCTTGTACCTGTCAGAAGAGACATTAAATGTGTCTCAGCTGAAGGAAACAGTTCACTTACACTTTCAGAATTTCAGGAACTAAAATCCTTTTGATACATAAAAAAAAAAATCTCTGTGTGTATGTATGCGTGTGTGTGTGAAGGGTGTGTGCAAAGCAAGAAGATATGTATGGCTTGCTTAAGCAAAAACAGGAAAATGCCTACGAAAAAAAATGTTTATTTTTGCCACTGGGCATATAATTTATGTTACACCAGTCTGGACAAATTCAAAATTTTCATATTCAGCTCAGTTGAGGCTTTCATTATTACTATGGGAGACATGAAGGATATTTGACAGGTAACAACTCTGCCTAAAATCAAACTTCCTAGAATTAGACTTCTTCCATGATCTTATTATTACTGATAATAAAAGAAAATTACTTAGTTATTTTTGTCAGATTGGGAGGAAGGGGAATAAGTTTTTACTTTTACTAAAAACATTGCATTTTGACATTCAGCTTTTTTAAGTTAGAAATACAGTTGTAGAGTTGACGATCTTGGAGTGACTCAGATAAAATAATTGTGATATTCTTTTTATGTGGAGAAACAGAAAATATTTAAATAGAATGCTAGTTTTCTTTTTTTTATGGTTGAATGAAAGTGTACATTCCCATATAAATCTGCATGCCCACCTATATGCAGCTCCCACTGCTCTCCCTGCCCGGTGACAGGTATACTCTTCCTCTCTGCTCTTATCTCTGCATGTCTTATCCTCTCAACAATCTCCTATCCCCTCCTCTCCACCCACTCCCCTGCCTGCAGTAAGAGGTCAGCAGGACCTATAGATGCATAGAACCATAGAATGCACACATTATATGGTCACTCTGTGTTGCCAAGTCTAATCCATTCCTGTCCGAAGAGTTGACTTCCATTATGATTTATGGACGGGGCAGCATCAGGGCCAGGGGTGATGCTCTCAGGGAACACTAAGGCCTGTGGACCATCGATTGTGGTCTTTTAGTGGAGATCTCAAGGTGCACCCCTTTTTATTTTTGTGTTGCTGGTGAGACTCAACTTTGTGAGCACCATCATGGCTATCACTGGTGGTGGCCGGGCACCATCCAGTTATTCTGGTCACAGTTTGATGTAGTCACCCACTCATGTGGGTCTCTCTGCCTTCTGGGTTCTCTTTCCCCCGTGTCATTTTGGTCCTTGGTGATCGTCCGTTCCTGCTGTGTTGGGACCATTTGCTGTACCCTCAGAAGGCAGCTTGGCAGCTTTTAAGACCCCAGATGCCGCTCACCAAGTGGGGTGCAGAAGGCTCTTTTAGCCAAACGCTGGTTGTGCCAATTGGCCTCGATTTCTACTGAAAGCATGGTCCCCGGCCCCTGCCCCAGCTTACAGTATTGGGTTAGTTAAGATGGGATAAATAATAATGTTATGTTGAAGTACAATTAATATTGATCTTCTTTCTAACGTGTGCTGTCACAGATTTCACCCAACCAAATTCTGATCAACTATCTCACCTAAACCCTCCCCCCATCACTGTCTCTCCCTCCCCTCCCTTGCAGCCATCAAAGAGTCTTTTCTTCTATGCATGACTCTGTTTTAAAGTACTTATCGTAGGGGTCTCATACAACATTTGTCCTTTGGTCTCTGACTACTTTCACTCAGCACAATGTCCTCCAACTGAAACCAGGTTATGAGATATTTTCTAAAATTATCACTGTTCTTTATCATTGCATAGTGTTCCACTGAGTATACATACCATAGTTTACCTGTTGTTGGACATCGAGGTTGATTCCATCTTCTTGCTATTATGGACTGTGCTGCGATAAATATTCATGTACATGGATCAGTTGGTGTGAATGGCCTTGATTCTGTGGGATATATTTCAAGCAGTGGAATTACTTGGTCAAATGGTATATCTAGATCCAGGTTTTTTAAGGAACTGCCAGATTGCTTTCCAAAGAGGTTGCGCCATTTTGAATGCTATTATATTTTGAGGCTTAAATGATACCCAGGCCTTCTATCTATAGGGCATGAATTCTGAGGTTTTTGCCATAGTACTTGTTTTAGTCAGCTAGGGCTACTCTAACAGAAATAGCACAGAGTGGATGGCTTTGACAAAGGAAGATTTATTCTTACACAGTCTGGTTGGCCACAAGTCCAAATTCAGGATGCCTGCCCCAGGGGAAGGCTTTCCCCCTTGTTGGTTCTGCAGGCAAGTCCAGTATTGCATCAGTCTTTGTCCAGGGGGCATCTTGGAGCAGGAACCTCAGGTCTGAAGGATGCGCTCTTCTCCTGGTGCTGTTTATTTGATGGTGTGAAGTTCCCAATTCTCAGCCTGCTTCCCTTTCTTTTTGTCTCTTGCAGGATGAAAGGATTCAGGGAAACACCCTTTACAGTGAAGCAGGGAGTTAATCTGATAAAGGGTTTTACAGTCCCACCCTAATCCTCTAACATACAGCATAGGAAAACCACAAATGGAGGACAGTCACAAGATACTGGGAATCATTGTCCAGCCACATGGCTACACATATTTTTAGGGGGACACAACTCAATCCATCACAGTACCCATGATGAGATTTCCAGGTTCCATTCGTAAAAACTTTCTCCTGCTCTCAAACCTGATGTTGGGACTCCAAGCTATGACTACCTCAATCCAATTCCCAACCTAAACACTCTTTGCTGAAGGAAGGGAAGAGAGAGGCAGAGAAGCAGGGAATCTCGGAGGGAAGCAGGGAGTCAGGGAGGGAGCAACAGAGGAACAGAGGAAGGAAGAAGAAATTTCTCAAGATTCAAGGCCTCGTTTACTACCTTGTAATGAAAGAAAAACACAAATTGTCCTTTGGATACCATAGTTTACTAACAGCCAATCACATATATAATACTTATATAGGTATGTGTGTATATGTGTATGCATTCATCTAAACACACACTTGCAGTTCTATAGAAAAAAATATCTTATTGGAAGTGGACTATTAATGAACTCTGGATAAATGACATTTGTCTACTTCTATTTCTAATTAATTCATTTCAAAAATATTAATCCTGAATTAAATCATTTTCTTTCTAAAAGTTAATATGAAACCTTGTGGTCTTGACACAGTTGGTTGTAGTTAAGTTCATACTGTTCAGTCCTCTCTAGCTCAGCTGGCAACTGTAAAAAAGATTCTATGAGGAAGAGCTGTTTGTGTACTTTAGTCTTGTGATAACAGAACAAGAGAGAACAGTTTCTAATGACTGATGAATGTCATTTTAGCAGGCCCAGTTTTAATCTTTATTCCTCTACATGTTGACAAGCAGAACAAATTTTGAAACATTTATGTTGCTGTTCTAGTTTACACATCAAGAAAATGGGCCTAATAATATCTCCTTTGATAGAGATAGTGTTTTCAATATTAAATGCATATATATTAAATGGAAACCCTGGTGGTGTAATGATTAAGAGCTGTAGCTGCTAACCAAAAGGTTGCTAGTTCAAATCCACCAAGTGCTCTTTGAAAACTCTGTGGGGCAGTTCTACTCTGTCCTGTAGGATCTCTATGAGTCAAAATCAACTCAAAGATAGCGGGTACTGGGCTCTATATTAAACATACATGTAATTAAATTTCTAGAATACTGAAACACTTTTAGTTGTTTTCCCTTTCTTTTAATAAAATGATAGTCAAAATTGTACTTTTCATTCCACATCCACCTGACACTTACATTATAGTAAAACTGGAATAGCATTTACAAAGGCTATGATTTCCATAAACCAAAAAACAAATCCACTGTCTTTGAGTTGATTTCAACTCATGGTGACTCTATAAGTCCGGGTAGAACTGCCGCATAGAGCTTTCAAGAAGCACTTGGCAGATTCAAACTGCTGATCACAAATGTTTAAAATTATATAATCTGCTACTTTAAATTAATCTATGGTGATATCTTATAACATAAGACAATAATTATTAAAGCGAAATAATATTCTTAAATTAAAAATAGCCCTATTATATTTTAATTATTCTTATTCTCAATTCATATACTCTAAGTCATGAGGAAACACTTTTTTTCAATCTACAAACACTAACAAGAAAGAGGGAAAGTCTATGAGCAAGGTAAAAATCATAAAGAAGACAAATACATGAAATCAGTGACAAGTTTGTTGTCTCAGAACCTCAAAGAAAAGGTTACATGAATTAAGAATGGAACTATACACAGTTTATTGAGATTTTTTTAACATCAGCATGTCCTTCAAAGAAATCATGTATTATTCTTACATGAAATTAAAAATTTAGTCAAATGTTAAATTTTACTGTGTGAGGTCATGTTACAATATTTCTCACATTAATAAACAAAAGTAAAATATTTGTTATTTAAAAGTATAAATCTATTCACAAAAGCAAAAGAACTGAGCTATTGCCAATATAATTTACTTTTAAAATGTCTCTTCAAAACAATGTCATACTTGAAACCACAGATACATATAGAACTATACTATTTTGTATGCAGATATAGATATCTTCTAGATAAATGTTAAATATTTTCCTTTTAACTTAAATTTTATTTGCTTCTCTTCTCTTACATTTTGAACATCTCAGATAAAATTAAAATAATAAGATTCTTTTTTCGTACTCTTTTCTTTTGAGGATTGGCAAAATTAACAGGAAAAGTCAAACTCTAACCTAGAAGTGCAATGAAAAGTAACCCATTTCATAGAGCCTAAGCTTCTTAAAGAAAACTCTGGTGGTGCAGTAGTTAAATGCTACAGCTGCTGATCAAAAGGTTCTCCTTGGAAACTCTGTGCGGCAGTTCTACTTTATTGGGTTGCTGTAAGTCGGAATCGACTTGACTCAAATGGGTAAGCTTCTTAAGGAGCATTGGTAGTGCAGTGGTTAACAGTTGACTGCTAGTCAAAAGACTGGCAGTTTAAATGCACCAGCCGCTCCTTGAAACTCTATGGAGTGGTTTTACTGTGCCCTGTGGGGTCACTATAAGAATTGACTCAATGACAATGAGTTTTGTGTTTGGGTTGAAAGTTTTATAATACACAGCACTTTATTTTGTTGTTTTTTTTTTTGTAATGAATCCCAACACCTCTGCTTTCCTCAGTACCAATATGTTAATATTTCTATCTCTCTATTTCTTGGCTGATGCATAGTATTAAACTACTTAATTAACTCGGCTCATAATTTTAATAGATTTATTTTTTTAATAGTCAGTCACAAACAGCTGTTAGCATGTTTAAAATAAAGTATAGAAGAACAACCCCAGGAGTCATTCAGTTTGTTTTGTGGGTTGGTGTGATGTAGAAAGCTATGCTACCAGTATTCCAATACTAGCAGAGTCATCCATGGTGGACAGATTTCAGCTGAGATTCCAGACTAAGACAGACTAGGAAGTAGGACCTGGTGGTCTACTTCTGAAAAGAATTAGCCAGTCAATCCGTACAAATAACAGCAGAACATTGTCTGATATCATGCTGGAAGATGAGCCCCTCACTTCGGAAGCAACACAAAAGATGACTAAGAAAGAACTGCCTCCTCATCGTCGAGTTGACCTTGAGAATGACGATGTAGTCAAGCTTTTGCGACCTTCATTTGCCGATACAGCATGACTTAAAATGAGAAGAAACAGCTCTGCAAACACCCATTAATCATCAGAATGTGTAATGTGTGAAGCATGAATCTAGGGAAATTTAAAATCGTCAAAAGAGAAATGGAATACATAAACATACATATCATAGGCATTGGTGAGCTGAAATAAACTAGTATTGGCCATTTTTAATGAGATAATCATACGGTCTTCTGTGTTGAGAACGACAATTTGAAGAGAATGGCACTACATTCATAGTCAAAAAGAACAAATCAAGATCTCTCCTGAAGTACAATACTATCATGTAAGTAAAATATTGCTGAAGATCATTCAAAAGTGGCTGCAGAAGTATATAAACAGAGAACTGCTAAAAATGCAAGCTGGATTCAGAAGAAGACGTATAACAAGGGATATCACTGCTGATGTCAGATGGATCCTGGTTGAAAGCAAAGAACATGAGAAAAGTGTTCACCTATGTTTTGTTGACTGTGTAAAGACATTCAGCTGTTTGGATCATAGCAAAGTATGGATAACACTGGAAAAAATGAAAATCCCAGCATCCTTAATTATGCTCATGAAGAACCTGCACATAATCTAAGAGGCAGTTATTCAAAGAGAACAAGGGGATACTGCGTAGTTCAAACTCAGGAAAGGGTGTATTAGGGCTGTATCATTTCACTGTATTTATTAACCCTGGTGGTATACTGGGTTTAGTGCTACACCTGCTGACCGCAAGGTTTGCAGTTCAAATCTGCCAGGTGCTCCTTGGAAATTTATGGGCAGTTCTACTCTGACCTCTAGGGTAACTATGAGTAGGACCCAACTCGATGGCAGTGAGTTTGGTTTAGTTTTTTGGTATTCAATCTGTATACTAAGCAAATAATCCAAGGAACTGGACCACATGGAAAAGAATAAGGCTTAAGGATTGCAGGAGGACTCATTAGCAACCTGTGATATGCAGATGACACACCTTTGCTTGCTGAAAGTAAAGAGGACTTGAAACACTTAATGATGAAAATCAAAGGCCACAGTCTTTGGTGCGGATTATACCTCAACATGAAGAAAACAAAAATCCTCACAGCTGAATCAAGTAGTAACATCATGATAAAGAGAGAAAAGAATGAAACTGTCAAGAACTCTGTTTTATGTGGATCCACAGTCAACACCCATGGAAATAGCAGAGAAGAAATCAACTGATGCATTGCATTGGGCAACTATAGTGCAAAAGACCTCTTTAAAGTATTGAAAACAAAGATGTCACCTTGAAGACTAAGGAAACTGACCCAAGCCATGATGTTTTTCAGTTGCCTCATAGGCTTGTGAAATCTGGACAACCAATAAGGAAGAGTGAAGCACTGGTTTCTCTGAATTGTCTTGTTGATGAAGAATACTGAATACATCACAAACTGCCAAAAGAATGACTACATCTTTGCTGGAAGAAGTATAGTCAGAATGTTCCTATGAGGCATGGATGACCAGACTTTGTCTCACATAGTTGGGACATGTTATCATGAGGGACCAGTCCCTAGAGAGGGACATCATGCTTGATAAAGTAGAGGGTCAGTGAAAAAGAGGAAGACCCCCGGTGAGATAGACTGACACAGTGGCTGCAACAAATACTCCCAGCACAGCATTGATTCTGAGGATGGTGTCAGGCCGGGCAAGGTTTTTGTTTTTGTTTTTGTTTTTTCCTGTTATACACAGGGCCTTTATGAGTTGAAACTGATATGAGAGCACCTAATAATAACAAAAACATGGCAAAACGCAGAAACTAAAAATACAGAAATGTGTAAGCTTGTCAACCATGCAATCAGTTTCAACAATCTATGAGCTTTCTGAAAAGGCAGAAAAATTAGGAAATTTACTTTTAATAATTTGTATGTATGTATGTGTAAGACAGGGAGAGAGTTACTAAAAGATGGGGTGACATTAATGCACTCGTAAATGTTTACAAATTGTTTGAAATAACTATCAGAAAAATGTGATAATGTAGTTTCTTTATAAGTTATTATATCATGAGGTTTTCATTATTTTGATGAAATGTGCTATGTTAATTCAAATGCAATATAATCAAAAGTAACACTTGAGTATATGAACCACACTTGTCAAAGTAAATGAACAAAATGTTATTTTGATGTAGGGCCCTTGAACTCTGTTATGGCAATGGTTTTGTTTATGTTGTAATTTTCAAAATTAAGTAATCTACGTGGTTCCCCAGTGTGAATTAACAAGTAGCTCTCAATAAATGTTTTACATTTTCTTCAGCAAGCCCATGGAGGAAAAAGTGCCTGTTTCCTTCCTTGTATAAAATTCTTATAGACCATAACTCTTGATGCTTCACTATAAAGAACACATTTTTATAAAATATATTACAACACCATTTCAAAGCTCTCTGTGTAATCAGTAAGAAGTAATATGCTCAAAATAATTTCCTAATCTTGAACTACAGATTAATACATTCTAATATGTAAATCTTGAAATCTTTCCAGAATATCTTTCATCAATTACTGATAATAACCATGCAAACAAACCAAAGATGTTTCAACAGGAATGTAATTAAACTGCTTGGAGTTCTTCACATTTACCACAAAACAAAGAGCCTACCACTCGTTTTCTAGAAGTCGTCATCTCTCATATGCTACAAAACTAAAATTTGTTCTTCATAAAATAAGTGAGATTTGCCTAATGATTTCAGTAAAGGCAAACAAAAGAATTAAGAATAGCAGCAATCCATAAACACAAACTCTCTGCCATATACAGGAAATAAAACATATTTTTGGTGATGCCAGCCAAGCCAGAGTGACCATATATTGGATGTACTTTATGGTTCTATGCATCTATAAGACATAATCCTGCTGACCTCTGGCTGGAGGAAGGAGAACGGGTGGGCAGGAGGGGAAAGGAGACTGCTGGGAGGATGAGACATGTATGGAGCAGAGAGGAATAGTGTAGGGAGAGCAGTGGAAGCTGCATAGAGGTGGGCATGTGAATTTATATGGGAATATACATTTTCACTCAGTCATAATAAAAAAAAAAATTCTAAGTGTAAGCAGTGGTTTTAAAGATAAGTGTGTCATGGTATCTTAGTTATCTAGTTCTATGATAACAGAAACATTACTAATGGATAGCTTTTAAAAATGTAAATTTATTTTCTCATGGTTTAGGAGGCTAGAAGTCCTAAATCAAGGCATGGGATCTAGGAGAATGTTCTCTCTGTTGGCTCAGGGAGAAAGTCCTCTTCTGTTCAATGTTTCCTGGATCCTTGGAGATCTTCATGTGTCCCGGCACCTGTCTTACCCCATCTCTCCCTCTATACTAGCTTGTTACATCCCCTTTACAACCAAAAAGAGATTTACTCAAGATACACTCTACGCTAATTCTATCTTATTTACATAACAAAGGCAACTCATTCCCAAACGGGATTATAATCACAGACACAAAGCCAAAAAGCCACTGCCACTGAGTTGATTCAGACTTTTAGTGACCCATAGGTTAGAGCAGAACTACCCTATAGAGTTTCCAAGAAGTGCCTGGTGGACTGTAACTGCTGACGGTTTGGTTAGCAGACATAGCACTTAACCACTATACCACCAGTGTTTCCATCCACAGACATAGAGGTTAGAATTTAAAACAAATATTTTTGGGAGGACATAAACCAGTTCAGAACATCTCATACTTTGGCCCCCCAAAATTCATGTGTTTTTTTTTTTTTTTCCATCTGCAACTCGCACTGACCTCATCACATGAATCCAAAAGTCTTAAATCAACTCTAAGTCCAGATCTCATCTTCTGAATCATCTTAACCAAATACGAGGGAAACTTTAGGTGTGTTCTATCCTGGGCTAAAACTTTTCTGCCTTATCTGTAAATCTGTGAAACATGTGATGCAAGTTACATGTTCCAAAGTACAATAGTGGGACAGGTGCTAGGTAGACATTTTCATTACAAACTAAAGAAATTGTGGGGCAGGAAGGGATAACAGGCACCAAGCGGTCCAAAACCTGGGGAACAATTTATATCAACTCTCAAGGGTCGCCATGAGTCGGATCCGACTCGACGGCACTTGGCTTGGCTGGCAAGGCTTGAAAACAATCCTCTGTTCTTGTATGGGCAATGGCTCTGCTCTCTAGAATCTAGGTGTTGACCATGCCCTCTGGATTCTGAATAGAGGCCCCTTGCCCCTGGGCTTCTGATCTGCCTTCCAGACCCTTTCAGAAGACAACTCTGCTACCCTTGGCTCTGGCAGCACTATTATCCTAGTCTATCTGAGTGGGGATCCTACACCCTTGGTCCCAAAGGCCCTGTTCTTCTGCTCCTTTGTTTGGCACTCCTACCACTATGCTTTGTGTAGTGACCCCATCCCTCTGGCACACCTTCATGGCAGGTTCACACTCCAGATCCAAGCTGGTGAACATCTGTCTCTTTGAAACCTATAAGACTACAGCCTTACCCTTTGAGACCCGGGAGACCACAGCCTAACCCACTAAAACTAGTAAGGACCTATTTCCCATCTTCCTTACAAAGAGTTCTGATCTCCAAGCTTCTCTCAGGATGTTTCCTTTCTTCTCTTGGAGGACAAATGATGCTGTTCCTTTGGGCTGTTTCATGACTAGACTTTCAAGAGGCAAACAGCACTTTTCCTTTAGTACAGTCTTGGTCCCCTTCAGTCTAAACTGGTGGACTGTTTGTCATGGCAGTTGGTGAGTTCTTTCAGTCACAGGCTTAATGTCTTTAACAAAAGATTGTGCAGCCACATCTTTACTGAACATCCTAAGATACATGTGCTTACATTGTAAAAAAAAAAAGAGGGAGAGAGAATTTTCCAAATTTTTAAGTTTTGTTTTCATTTTGCATAATTTATTTTTAAATTTTTCTCTTTCCTCCTGCATTTCACTATAAGTGGCAAGGAGAAATTATATGGCCCCTTTAAGATCATGGGTAGAAATCTCATGAGCTAAACATTCAAGTTCATCACTTGCAAGTTCTAACAAACATTTGAATATAAATTGGACAAGTTCTTTGCCATTAGAGTAGAAGCTTTGCCCTTCCTCCATTGTCCAATCACATGTTGTGGTGCAGTGAATTACTCAATATGGCTAGCCACATTCTTTGTAATGGCCACCGAATGACTGGGTAGAACTATGCATATGAGATGCTTATGGCCCATGAAGTGCAATAGATTGCTTGCCGGTAATGTAAGAAGGGTATATAACATCCTCGTGGGGCTGTTGCTGTTGTTAGGTGCCATCAAGTCAGTTCCAACTCACAGCAACCCTATGTACAACAAAACAAAACACTTCCCAGTTCCACATCATCCTCCCAATAGTTGTTATGTTTGAGCCTATTGTTGCAGCCACTGTGTCGATACATTTTCTTGAAGGTCTTTCTTTTTTTTAGCTAGTCATCTATTTCACCAAGCATGATGTTGTTCTCCAGAATCTGGTCCCTCCCAATGGCAAACAGAAAAGGAATACTCCGGCTGTACTTTTGAGACAGATTTTTACGGTCCTCAGGCTGTCCACTGTATATTCAATACTCTTCACCAACATCGTATTTCAAATGCATCAGTACTTCAATTTTCCTTATTCGTTGTCCAGCTTTCACATGAATATGAGGTGATGAAAATACCATGGCTTGTGTCAGGCTCACCTTGGTCTTCAAGGTGACATTTTTGCTTTTTTAACACTTGTGTTCTTTTGCAGCAAATTTTCCTGTCTAATGTCATACACCATTTGATTTCTTGACTGCTTCCATGGGTGTTCACTGTAGATCCCATAAAATGAAATCCTTAACAACTTTAATGAAAATGTGGAATGCATTGGAGACTGAACAGCTGCTAATAATGTAAATAAGGTGCATGGCACACTTACCAGGTTGGAACCATGAAAACAAGGTGTATGGAATGCTAGCAATGGTATTGGGCAATATTGCTATCCTGATAGATTTAAAATAGGCTATTCCAGATGTGGATGGGAGAATCTTACAACCACCAAGAAGAGATGGGAGTTGAGTTCATCCTTTGCACCCAGATTCTTTTTGCTGAGAGATCCTCCTTTACCAGAAGATGGAGAGAAGAGCTGTAAGATGGAACACAGTGAGAGAAGACATCATAGTAGCAGTAAGAGCGATAGCACTGCAAGATTGCAAGAACTAGAAGTCCAGTACAAGATAGCTGAGATGGGGCTGGCAGGCTCATGGAGCTGAGAGCTGTAACACTTGCTTGAGAAGGCCCTAACAACAGCTTGGCAGAAGAAGGCCCCCAGTAGAGGGATAGTTGGTGTCAGAGTTGATAAAGATAGCAGAGAGATACGTTATATCTGACCTCTACCTCATAGCAATCAACCTTGGGCTCTTGATGTTGAAAATGATTCTGTCTCCCTTCATGAAATCAGAGGAGGTCAGATGCTACCATCATGCCCTTTCTACACACGCTTATCATTTTCTTTTGAAGCTTCACCAGATGCATTATTGAAGTCCACATTTCTACCAGCACTCTGTTGCTGGTGCTATATATATTCTCTCACCTAACAGAGACCTTTGCTATATGTATCCTCACTTCCTTCTGAGCCCTCATCAGAACTGCCTTTGATGTCTACAATACTGCTCACAGTCTCTTCAAGGCAGTCTAAACTTTTACTGTTTGCCACCTTCAGATTTTTCCAGCTTCCACCCCTTACCGAATTCCAAAACCACTTCCACATTTTAGGTATCTGTTAGGGCAGCACTTCACTTCTGTTACCAAATTCAGTTTTGGTTGTCCAGTGCTGCCATAACAGTAGTAATACAGATGAATAGCTTTAGAACACAGAATTTTATTTTCTTATAGTTTAGGAGGCTAGAAGTCTGAATTCAGGATACTAGATTTAGGGGGAGGCCGTCTGTCTCTGTTGGCTTTGAGGGAAAGTCCTTGTCTCTTCAGCTTCTGTTTTCTTGTTCCTTGGAGGTCTTGGTATCTATCTTACTCCATTTCTCTCTCTGCTTGTTTATTTAATCTCTTTCAAGTATCAAAAGAGATTGACAATATATACCATATACCAATCCTCCCTCATCTGCACTCCAAAGGCAACCCATTTCCAAATGGAATTATAACCACAGGCATAGATGTAAGGATTTATAACATATCTATTTTGAAGGGACATAATTCAATCTATAACACATGGTTGTTGTCATTATTTATTGGACAAGCCAAATATCTATCAATATAGCATTTCATTGGTTACTATGATGTCTTAGTCATGTAATGTTGACAACAGAAATATCACAAGCGGATGGCTTTAGCAAAGAGAAATTTATTTTCTCACAGTCTAATGGACTAGAAGTCCAAATTCAGGGTCTCAGCTCCAAGAGAAGGCTTTCTCCTCTGCCTGCTTTGGAAGAAGATCCTTGTCATCACTCTTCCCCTAGACTAGGAGTTTCTCTGTGTAGGAACCCTGGGTCCAAAGAGTTCCTGCTCCCAGTGCTGTTTTCTTGGTAATGTGAAGTCCCAAACTCTCTGCTTGCTTTCCTTCCTCTTTATCTCTTATTAAGATAAAAGGTGGTGTAAGCCACACTCCAGGGACACTCCAGCCACACTCCACACTACCATGCCTTTACATTAGGTCAGGGATATAACCTTAGTAAGGGATTACAATCCTACCCTAATCCTCTTTAAAACAAATTCCATCACAAAGTGGAAGACAACCATACAATAACGGAAATCATGGCATAACCAAGTTGGCATATTTTGAGAGGGACCCACCTCAATCCATGAAAAATGAGAGAATTTGAGGACAAACAAAGAGAGTAATCCGTAAAATATGTAAGAGTGGGAGGGAAGACACTAGATTTAAAAAAGCCGCATCTTCAAAAATGGCCTAAAAAGAATAAACACAAAAATACTAATCTATCGCTCTATTCTCAAAGCCACCAGAGAATAGCTAGAACTACTAGGAATCATGATCCTAAACTAATTTGATTTTAAGTCAAGATCAAAATTCAGCTTGCATTGTCCAGAAATGAAACAGTCTAATTTAGTAATTACGGGATTCACTGCAGTTGATTCCATCACAGCTCTCACTGTCTCAGGCATCAGGTCCACCCCCACATCCCCTGGGATGGCACAGCCTTCTCATTTTTTGTTGTTAGGAAATCTCCATCAATGCTTTGTTCCAATTTCTCATTCTCTTTTATCTCCTTTGCTGAGTACAATTTCCAATCAATAGAACAAAATGGTATCTGTATATACAACTGGGAAATTATTTCACATATCCTCATTTCTGGTAATTTGTACTTTAAATCCAGGAACTTAAATTCTTTTATTCTTTCCACAACCTAAATCCCCAGAAAAATACAAATAAAAGCATTTCATCAGTGATTAAAACATGTATAGAGAAATAAATAAAATACAGGTAGTCTACCATTGAACTACCATCCAGTTACTCAATATTGAGTGGAACTTTTGAACTGACTGTAACTTACTGTGAGGTGGGATTGGCTATTGCAACATCTTGAATAATGTAAAGGAGGTGCTGTCTTCTTCCATTTGCAAGCATCCACAGATAATTACACCATACACACCAGTGACAAATAATTAAGATTAAAAACAAAAGAAAATGGATATGTTAACAATATATCTGGATTGGGATACTACTTAATCTGTATTCTACAAGGACACTTTACTGGGAGATGATATGGCAGAATATCAGAAAACACACACAGGATGTGAAGATAGACTTGAGCTTGGATCTACTGGCTAGCTCTGTGATCCTAGGCAAGGCACTAAATTTCACCATTTGGTCTAACTTTAAACTTTACCTTTGGTCTCCAAGTATTCAATGAGATACAGAATGTAAAACTCTTACAACAGTAAACTAAATCAAATCCATTGATGTCAAGTAAATTTCTAGCTCATAGCTTAGCAGATGTTAGTTTCATTGTTAGAATTATTTATTAGATCTTCAAAATTACATGATTTTACTAGACAGACAATGGAACAACTAAATAATATCCTTGTCACAGATTGAATTGTGTCCCCCCAAAATATGTAGTAGTTTGGCTAGGCAATGATTCCTGGTATTGTGAGATGTTCCTCCCTATTGTAAATCCTACCTCTATGACTTTAATGAGGGAGGATTGACAGCAGTTGAGATGGTGGGGCAGAACTCAATGTGTAAGGTTGCACTGTGCCTTGAGGCAATGTTTTGAGATATAAAAAAGCTGGCAGAGAGGGTTACAGATCTCAGACCACCAAGCAAGCAGTGCAGGGACCTCAGACCACCAAGAAAGCAGTGCAGGAGCATCCTTTGAAAAGGTCCCAAAGGTCCATGAATTTTAGAAGCTCCCAGCCCAGGGGAAGACTGATGACAAGAACCTTCCTTCAGAACCAACAGAGAAAGCTCTTCCCTGGAAATGATGCTCTGAACTTGGACTTGTAGCCTGTTTGACTGAGACAAAATAAAATTGTATTTTCAAAGTCATCCACTTGTGGTATTTCAATTATAGCAGTACTAGATAACTAAGACAACCTTTTTCTCTTTGGCCTCAAAAACAGAAATTAAAAAAAAAACTATTGGCATCAAGTAAATTCCAACTCATAGTGACTCTATAGGACAGAGTAGAATTGCCCCAGAGAGTTTCCAAGGAGTGTGTGGTAGATTCAAACTTCTGACCTTTCTGATTAAGAGCTGTACTTCTTAACCACTACACCATCAGTGCTTCCACATCAAGGATAGTAGAAGTTTAAACAATCATTTGCTGTTTAAACGACTGTATCACTCCTAGAGGGCAAGGCTGTTTTCCAAGGCATAATTTCCAAAGGGGAGATTACATTTTGTCAGTTACTGGAGCCTATTGTGTTGGATAGAGTGAATTAAAAATAAGCAAAATTTTGGAGTCTTAAAGTATCTAAATCTGAGCAAACTGCTTACTCTTCCTGGCTTTTTTGTGAGAGAAGTGGAGGATTTCATTTTCAGTGCCTTAGTCTAAGGAGCTAAGAGGCATTCACCTCCACAATAGGGAGTGATGTCTACCACTGAGAAGCAGCAACTTCATTTTTTTGGACCAAAGCATTTTCTCTTCTTCTTAGTCAGTTTAGTTGTTCAGTTATCATAGTTGACCAGCACCTTCCCCTTCACATGTTTAATGATAAGCTAAAAAAAAAAATTGAATCAGATTTTTGGTGAGTATACTTGGTGTGAGGTACAAGGATGAGTTTTATGTCTTCACATGATCCATTTGTTGTTAGTTTTATAAATTAACTCCCCAAGGTATTTTCTTTATTTTTGGTGTTGGTGGTCCCCTTTATATTTGGTTCCCATGTGTATATAGCCAGTAGAATACACTAGTTAAGACTGTAGGCAGTGAAAGCAAACTAGATTTATAATCTGGTTTTGCCATTATTTAGCTGTGTCACTATGCTCAATTACTTAGCATCTCTATGCCTTATCCTGAAAAATAAGTTAATAACATTTATGCCCTAGTATTATAGCCATTGCTTTCAAGTCAATTTCTGCTCATAGACACTTTATAGGACAGAGAAGAACTGCCCCATAGGATTTTTAAGGCTATAAATATTTAGAGAAGCAGACAGCCACATTTTTGTCCCACAAAGCAGCTGGTGGGTTAGAACCATTGGCCCACTGGTTAGTAGCCAAGTACTTAACCACTGCTCCACCAGGGCTCTTCTCATAGAATTATAGTGGGGGGTAAATGAGGTACATATAAAAAGTTCATAAAACAAATGCTTAGTGCATAGAAATTACACAAATATTATTTGTTATTGTTATAATACGGTTTACAGAGTCCTAATGAGAAGCATTTTAGTCTACCTGTTTGTTGTCATACTAACCATTCCCAACCTAGACACTTTCACAGCATTTACTGTTTCAACAAAATGCAGGGTAACATCTTTCTAAGAAAAGATCGTTACTATATCCAACACTTCAGGCTTTCTTGTCATCGTTGACTCATCTAGTTACTCAATACTTGGTAGTCAACCTATTGCATTTCTTGGGACCAATTGTAGTCTGGATTTCATCCTTTTAAGACAATTTTTCACGTTATTATCACAGTTAGTACAAGGGACAGCTCGATCATCCAACGTAAGAACTCAACTCACTGTCTTACCAAGAAATAGCATGTGTAACAAAAGTATTGCTATTCTTCTAGATTAAATTCATACCATGTATTTGGTTATGTGTTTTCTATTTCCACCTGCTTTTAAGATAAATAGTTGCAAATCTCAATGCTTCAGAAAAAATAAGTTGATTGCCTTAAAAATACTCTGTTTATAGCTGTATGGTCCAAGAAGATACTTTGCAGTAAATCAATGGTTGGGATTTTATAGAGAATTGCTTTATGACCCAACACACCGTCTATTCTGGAGAATGTTCCATGTGCAGTGGGGAAGAAGGTGTACTTATCTGTTGATGGATGAAAAGTTCTGCATAGGTTGATATGATCAAGTTGGTTGATTATTGCAATAAGATCTTATGCATCTTTACTGAGCTTTTTTTCATGTGATCTTTCTGTAACTGAAAGGGGAGTGTTGAAGTATCCAACTGTTATTGAGGAATGATTCATCTCTTTTTTTCAATGTTGTCCGTATTTATTCAATGTATTTAGGTGCTCTGAAATTGGGTGCATAAATATTTAATATTGTTAAGTCCTATTTAACAATGAACTTTCCAGCAATAAATAGTGACTATTCTTGTCCACAATAGTGGATTTTACATCAAAATCTAGTTTATCTGAGATTAATATTGCAAGACCTACTCTTCTTGGTATATTGTTAGCTTGGTATATGTTATTCCATCCTTTAATTTTCAATTTTTTCATATCTTTATCTCTAAGTGTGTTTCTTGTAAGCAACATATAGACGGGTCATATCTTTTGATCCTAAGATGTCTCTCTCTCTTTTTTTTTTTCATTTTTATACTCATTTATTCTAGGAGGAAGACAGAACTGTCACCTTCAAATTGTAGTGTCAGAGGAGAGTACTGAATGTACCATGGACCGCCAAAAGAACAAACAGATCTATTCTGGAAGTACAACCAGAGTGCTGCTTGGAAGCAAGGATGGCGAGACTGCGTCTTACATACTTTGGACACTGTCTTCATCATCTGGTGCTGCTCTAACAAATACCAGTGGTGGATGGCTTCAGCAAGGAAATGTGTATTCTCGGTCCAGTCTGCTCCAGGGGAAGGCTTTCGCTCTATCAGCTCTGGACTCAACTCCTTGTATGGCACCAGTCTTTGGTCAGGGAGCATCTTGGTACAGGAACCTTAGGTCTGATCTTCCCTGTGCTGCTTTCTGGATGGTGTGAGGCTCCCAATTCTCTGCTTGCTCCCCCCTCACTTTCTCTCCCATAGGATGAAAGGATAAAAGGTGCAAGCCACACTCCAGGGAAACTCCTTTAGCATGGTGTTGCAGTCCCAACCTAACCCTCTTTTAACATAATCAATCACCCTGTGCAGCATAGGAAAATCACCATGTGTGAGGAATGACGGCCCAGCCAAGTGGGTCGTCACATTTTTGGGGGGCACACAGTTGAATCTATAACAGACATGTTGTCAAGAGGGATAAGCCCTGGAGAAGGCCACTGTGCTTGCTAGAGTGGACGGTCAGTGGAGGACAGGAAGATCTGCAATGTGACAGATCAACCCGGTGGCTGCAGCAGTGGGCTGATGGCACAGGACCAGCAGTGTTGCATTCTGTTGTACACGGGGTCACTGTGAGTGGGTCACTGTGAGTTGGAACTGACTTGATGGCACCTGGCCATCAGCGGCTGGCTCTGAGTGTGTCCTGCAGCCAGCGCAGCACCTCAGCCAGGCCAGTGCATTCACGGGCGCTGCTTTCTGCCGTGGTGATGCTATGCCTGGCACAGGCGATGTCTGGGAGTCTCATCAATGACGCCATCTCCTCCACACTCATGTAACAGGGCAGGTCGATTTTGTTGAAGAGGATAAGGACAGCCGCTCCTGCAAGTTGTTCTGCAGAAAGGAGACCCAGGAGCTGGGAACAGGAGGCAGAGAGCTGCACGGGGTCAGAGGCATCCAGCACAAACAGGAGGGCATGGCAGTTTCCATAGTAACTGGGACAAATGGGGCTCATGCACCCCCCCAGCTCCCTGATGGTGATCTTCTTCTGGACCATGATGTCGGTGAGGTCGGTGCCCACCATGGGCCGCATCGCGGGAGGGTCCCCAGGTCACCCTTCCTGTTGCTGGAGCTCAGCTTCTGTAGTCACTTCACCAGGAGCATCTTCCCGGCACCCGTGGCTCCCAGCAAGAGACACATCCCGCTCCCACGCTCCCCCGCTGGCATTCCACTCACTCTCTCTTTACTGAAGTATTCAGTCCATTTATATTCAGTGTAATTATTGATAGGTATGAGCTTAGTACCATCATTTTGATGTAATTACTTTTATATTGATGTTTTCTATATTGCTCTTAATGTTCTGCTCTGGGTTATTCTTCTTTATGGGTTGTCTTTTCAGTGTTGGTTTTGTGTTTGTTGAGACTCCAGTATTGCACTTCTTATTTTGATACAATGCATGATTGATTTGCTTTAAGGCTACGTCTATTATTCCCCTTAACAAACTAAGATTAGATCCAATTTTAGCTACTACATCACTCTTAAACTTCCTCTTCATCTGAAACAACTATAACTACTGTGGTATATCCCTCTTTTAATAGGATGGTATAAGAGTTGTCATGACATGATCACAGATTACCTCATTTTAATGCTGCAGCTTTAAGTTTTGTGACTTCCCTAACTGATTAGAATTTTGGATGATGTGTCCTGAATTGTCACCTTAAATATACATTTAATGGTTTTGTTTTTCTAAGGGAAGAGCTTCTTGCAATATTTCATGTAATTTTGGTTTAGCTTTTATGAAGTCTCTAGGCTTTGCTTTATCTTCAAAAGTCTTAATGTCACCATTGTATTTGATAGACAATTTTGCAGGATAAATAATTCTTGGAAGGAAGTTTTTCTCCTTCAGAGCTTTGAATGTATCTGCCCACTGTTTTCTAGCTAGCATTGCTTCTGCAGAGAAGTCAGATAAAAGCACACAGGTTTCCCTCAGAGTGCTAGCTTTGCTTTGAGCCTTGCTGCCTTCAGAAGCATCTGTTTATATTTCATCTTATTAACCCTGATTACCACATGTCTTGGCTTCTTTCTTTTGGGGTCTAGCTTTTGTGGTGTTCAATACACAAAAAAATCAATAACAGAAAATTCATAGGTAGAAATTCAAACTTACGGAAACTGAGTAACACTTTGCTCAAGAGATTTGGGTTATGGAAGAAATCAAGGACAAAATAAAGAAATTTATGGATTCAAATGAGAATGAAACCACATCCTACCAGAATCTATGGGGCACAGCAAAAGCAGTGCTCAGAGATCAGTTTATCTCTATAAATGCACACAACTGGAAAGGGGAAAGGGCCCACATTAAAGAATTAACCTTACAGCTTGAACAAGTAGAAAGAGAGCAATAGAAGAACCCCTCAGGCACCAGAAGAAAACAGATTATAAGGATTACAGCATAACTAAATGAATTAGAGGATAGTAAAACAATCAAAAAATCAACAAAACCAAAAGCTAGTTCTTTGAAAAGATCCAAAAAATTGATAAACCATTGGCTAATCTTACAAAAGAAAAACAGTAGATGATACAAACAACTGAATTAAGAAATGAGATGGGAATTGTTACAACAGACCCAGTTGAAATAAAAAACATCATAACAGAATACCATGAAAGGCTGTACTCTAACAGGTTTGAAAATCTAGAGGAAATGGACATATTTCTTGATTCATATCACTCACCAAGATTATCACAAGGAGAAGTAGGTCAACTTAATAAATCTATCACAAAGGAAGAGATTGAAAAAGTCATCAAAAATCCACCAACCAAAAAAAAGTCCTGACCCAGATGGCTTCACCTCAGAATTCTACAAAACTTTCAAAGAAGAGTTAACTCTGATTCTCTTAAGGCTATTTCACACCATAGAAAGGGATGGAATACTCCCAAATTCATACTATGAAGCCGGCATAACCCTGATACCAAAGCCAGAGAAAGATCCCACAAAAAAAGAAAATTACAGATCAATATTTCTCATGAACTTATATGCAAAAATCTTCAACAAAATTCTAGCCAATAGAATTCAACAGCATATAAAAATAATCATTCATCATGATCAAGTTGGTTTTATTTCAGGGATGCAAGACTGGTTCAACATCAGAAAAACAACTAATGTAATCAACCACATTAATAACACATAAAGAATCACCTGATTTTGTCAGTTGATGCAGAAAAGGCTTTTGACAAAGTCCAACACCCATTCATGCTTAAAACTCTCAAAAAAAATAGGAATAGAGGGGAACTTCCTCAGCACAATCAGTAGCATCTATGCAAAGCCAACTGCCTTGTTTGCCCTGAATGGTGAAAGACTGAAAGAATTCCCTTTGAGAATAAGACAAGGATTCCCACTCTCACCACTTCTATTCAACATTGTACTATAAGTTCTAGGCAGAGCAATTAGACAAGACAAAGGAATAAAGGGTATCTGTATCATCAATGAAGAAGTAAAATTGTCCCTATTTGCAGATGATTTTATTGTTTATACAGAGAATCCAAAGGAATCCATACGTAAACTATTGGAACTAATAGAGGAGTTTAGCAAAGTAACGGGATACAAGAGAAACATAGGTAAGTCAACAATGAGATTATTAAAGAAGAAATCACCAAATCAATTCCATTTACCATAGCCCCCAAGAAGACAAAATACCTCAGAGTAAAACTAACTAGAGAAATAAGAGACTTTTACAAAGAGAACTACAAGAAACTAAGAAAGAATTACATAAATGGAATAATCTACCCTGCTCATGGATAGGAAGACTCAACACTATGAAAATGTGTATTTTACCCAAAGCAATCTACTTATATGATGCAATCCCAATACAAATTCCAGTGACATTTTTTAATGAGATGGAAAAACAAATCATCAACTTTATTTGGAAAGGGAAGAAACCTTGGATAAGTAAAGCAGTGCTGAAAAAGAAGAACACACTGAGAGGCCTTTCACTACCTGACTTTAGAAACTATCATGCTGCCGCAGTAGTCAAAACAGCCTGATACTGGTATAAAAACAGACATATAGACCAATGGAGCAGAGTTGAGACCCCAGAGATGCCACCATCCTCCTATGAACAGCTGATATTTGACAAAGGCCCCAAGATTTTAAACAGGGGTAAGAACAGTCTCTTTATCAAATAGTGCTGGCAAACTGGATTTCCATCTGCAAAAAAATGAAACAAGACCCATATCTCATACCTTATACAAAAACCAACTCAAATTGGATAAAAGTCCTAAATATAAAATCTAAAATGATAAAGCTCTTCCAAGATAAAATAAGATCAACACTGAAAGTTTTAATACACACAGTTGACAGATTTCAAAATCTGACAACAACACGATCAACAGAAGAGAAAAGAGACAAATGGGAACTACTAAGAACCAAACACTTTTGCTCATCCAAAGACTTCATCAAAAGAATTAAAAGGCCACCTACAGAATGGGAAAAAATATTTGGCAACTCTATGTCAGACCGACATCTGATCTCTGTAATCTATAAGGTATTACAAAATAACAAGAGTAGGATAAATAATCCAATTAAGCAATGGGTGAAGGAGATAGATATTTCTCTAAAGAGGATATCCAGGCAGCCAAAAGATACATGCAAAATTGCTCACGATCATAGCTATTAAAGAAATTCAAATCAAAACTACAACAAAATACTATCTCACCCGAACAAGGTTGGCCATGATCCAAAAAACACAAAACAACAAATGCTGGAGAGGCTGCAGAGAAATTTGAACTCTCTGATGCTGTTCATGGTTGCCATGAGTCAGAACCGACTCAACGGCACTTGGCTGGGCTGGCCTATGCTGCTGGTAGGATTGAAAAATGGTACAATCTCTTTGGAAAACAATCTGGTCCTTCCTTAAAAAGCTGGAGATAGATACACCATTTGATTTTGTAATTCCACTGCTTCGAATTTATCCTTCAAAAGCAAAAGTTGTCATACTAAAAGACACACATACACAAATGTTTGTTGCAGCACAGTCCACAGTAGCAAAAAGTTGGAATCAACCCCAATGTCCATCAACAGATGAATGCATAAGCAAACTGTGGTACATATACTCCACAAAACATTATGCTGTGACAAAAACAATGACAATTTTAGAAAACATCTCATAACATGGTCTCATTTAGAAGAGATCATACTGAGTGAAATCAGTGTCAAAAGGACAAATTATGTATGATATTCCTGTTATAAGGACATAACAAGAGAATTATCCACGGAAAAAAATGACTGTGTTGGCTACAGGGGTGGGGAAGGAGGCTCAGGGTTTATCATAGATGAGATAATTGATAGATATTAGAAATTTTATTCTTTTACTGTAATTAAATAAAATCTGTACTTACATATCTTGACAATCATCTATGCTTGTGCATACTTTTCTTAGTAGTTTCAAGAGTTACATTTCAGGAAACTGGAAGTATATTATTGAAGTTTATCATGTTTCTAGCTGTCTGTTCTCCCAGGGAAAAAACAAGAAATCCATTTTGTTGACCTTTAAGACATGGTGCTTAGTGATGCTGAAAAACAAAGTGGTTATAAAACAAGAGCTAAATTTAGATTCAGGAGATTTGAGTTTCTAGCCATAGAGGGAGCAAGAAGTCTAGAATTAGCCCTCTGTCATAAACAGCTAGAAACCTGGACAGAATATAGGAAACAACTATTTTCATACTTTGAACAACTGGCAGCACAAGACTTTGATGTCTGGGAAAAGAGAAACAAAAGAGATGAATCATATAGTTACCGAGTATTTCTGATTAGAGAAAAATTTTGAACTGTAGTGTAGGAAGTGTAAATCCAGATAGAGCCTGGGGATCTCCCTGAGTAAGAGGGCTGCTAGAATTTTCAGGACATGGTATTCTAGAAAAGGGAGCTAAGCAGAGAAACAGTTCCAAGTATACAGAGAGGCAAGAATATCTTCTGAGGAAGAAAAATTTCCAGAAAGCTGTGAGGCAAATAATCTCCACAGTTCGTGTGAGGCCATAGATTGTTTAAATTCCCAGCAACCATAATAGAGAGACTTCCTTGAATACTTGGAGCATTTACTAGAATGCACAAAATGTTGTGTCTTAGAAGTGGGACTAATTTAACCCTAGAGAGAAAGGCTACTCCAGATCTATACTAAAACAGTTTGAAAATGAGCCTCAAAAAGAATAAAGTTTATCCACAAGAGACGTTATTGCCTGCCAGAACAAAATCCATTATACCTTATTAAAATAAAATTTTAAAAAAATCCAGCTGTCGACAAAATATATTTTTAAATACCACAATCCTTAGGTTTAAATTAGCTAAGATATTATTTCAGGAAGTAACTATGGAGTCATTACTACTTTAACCAAATACCTGAACTCTTCCCAAACACATGTTAAGTGTACACTTCCAAATATGCCTCTATATTACACGGGTCTGCATGACTTATTTGGCCAAAGAAATGTAATGTAAATGAGATAAACTTAGACAGAGATAGGTATAAATATAGCTGCAACTTCTGCATCTTACATAATTTGCATATGTTGTCAAGAGGGATCAGTCCCTGGAGAAAGACATCATGCTTGGAAAACAGAGGATCAGAGAAAAAGAGAAAAACTCTCAACAAGATGGATTAACCCAGTGTCTACAATAATGGGCTCAAGTGTAATGACTGTGAGTGTGGTGCAGGACCAAGCAGTATTTCATTCTGTGGTACCTGGTTGCTATGAGTCAGACCCAACTCAACAACATAAATTCTGTTTGGGGGGGGCAGAGTCAAGACGGCAGACTAAACACACGTCTTCCTAAATCCTTCCGGAAACCAAGACCTGAAATGATAATTAAACAGAGGTTTCTGGACATCTAATAAGCCCCAGGATGCGGAATAGGGCTGTTAGTTTGGACTTCAAGACCACTGAAAGCAAAACCTGCTCTCTTTCACTGACTCCACTTTCTGTGAGGGCGGGCTTGCACGGACCAAAGGTAACTCACCATTTTATTTATTTTTTCCCTGCCTTAGCTGGAGGGCAGAGCTGGGACTTGACTAGCTGCTAATCTCAGATGCACTGCTGGTGAGATTGGCAAGTGAAATTGCCCTGTTTTGAGAGCCTGGTTTTGGACTCTGTGCACCTTGGTACCTTTGGCTTCTTCTTCCACCTCTGCCATATAGTAGCAGGTACTGAAGCAAGTGGCGAGCTTGTGTGGGATGCCATCTTGATCCATTGGGAGGTAGATCACCCATACGGAGGACCCAGCTAGACTTAATTCCTAGGGTGGGAGGCAGCACCTCCATGGGGGATAATGCTTTTCCAGCAGAAAAACAGTATTTTACACAGTGTCACCTACAGCTAGGGCCTGGCAACACAGGCTGTGGACTCTGTGCATCTTGGCACCTTTGGCCTCACTTTCCACCTCCACCATAGAGTAGTCTGGACCCAGCCAGGTGGCAAGCTTGTGCAGGACACCATCTTGTTTGACTAGGAGGCAGGCACACCTGTACAGAAGCCTCAGCTGGACCTACTTTCTGGGCTGGGAGGCAGAGCCTGCCTGGAAGAGAGCGCTTTTCCAGCAGAAAAGTAGTATTCTACACAGTGGTGCCTACAGCTTGGGCCTAACAGCAGAAGCCAGCAGGAAGTAGTCTTTCTGTCTTTTGAGCTGGTTTATAACATCTGGGGTTCAAGATAGAGGTGCTTACTATGCCAGCTGGGAAGAGGGACCCATACACCTGAAAACCTGACTGACTTTGGAAGTTGTTGGATACTTTTTACTTCTCATTTTAAGAGGGCCTGGAGAAACAATGGCAGTCCATCCTCACAGCATCTTTCCCAGCCTCTATTGACTCACATGATGCCAAAAATGCAATAAACTCTGGAGAAAAATGTAACCAAGAAAGCACGCATGACTTTAGAAAGTCCCCAAAAGAAAGCACCTCAGAACTTCCCAGACGAAGAAGCTCTTCTGAAACTATCAGAAGGCAAATACAAAAGGATTATATAGAGAGCCTTCCTAGACCTTATACAAAATGCAGCAGAGCAAAATGAAACATGAAGCAAGCTGTCCGATCTGATGGAACATCAGTACTCTGAAATCTAATAGATCAAGAACAAAATGAAAGACATAGAAACTTCAATTCAAAGCCAAGAAAATATAATGGAACAAATGGAAAATAGGTTTTCTGCTTTGGAAGACAGAGCTACTGACTCCAGCATCTATGAGGAGAAATCAGAGAAAATACAAGAAAAATGAATAAACATTAAGAAGCATGTCAGGCTCTATTAAGAGGAACAACCTACAAGTAATTGGAGTTCCTGAATAGGGCGAGACATCTGAGAACACAGAGAGTAAAGTTGCTGAGCTGCTAACAGAAAACTTCCCAGAAATTATGAAAGAAGACAATATAGACATCCAAGATACATATCAAATGCCACTCAATATAGATCTCAAAAGGAAGACTCCAAGACATATTACAATCAAGCTGAACAAAATGAAACATAAGCAGCAACTCTTATAGGCAGCAAGACTCAAAGCAAAGCTAAGGTTCAGAGGGAAACTCTGTAGGCTTTTGTTAGATTTCTCAGCAGAAACAATGCTGGCATGGAGACAGCGGCATGATGCATTCAAATCCCTGAAGGAGAAGAACCTACAACCAAGAATTATATATGCTTCAAAAGATTCGCAGATGAACAGAAATGCAGGGACTTTGTAAAAACCAAACCAAAGCTACAAGAAATACTGAAAGAATCTCTTGGCTTTGGCTTAGAAGAGCAAAACCACTAACTTTATATTTTATAAGCCAATACAGGACACATCACCCAGAATCCTATTCAGTTAGGGAAGGCCCCAAACTCAATCAAACCTATAATAGTGAAAAAAATAATCAAGTGATCGTATCACAAAAAATATGATGCCATCATATTAAAAGCAGGTATGTACTACAATCATTACAGTCCTTCTAGATGGAGAGGAAGTTGATAAGAATGGTAGAAATTGAACTTGGGTTTATCCATAGTTTATTAAGGGGATCATAGAGACAGCCATAAAGCACAATAACGATGTTACATATCAAATCAAGAAATGTAATACAGGAGTCTCAACAACCACACAATCAACCGTGAAAAGGGTGAAAAATCAACTAACAAAGAAGAATGCCCCAGAACAGATTAATAACAACAGAGAAAACATCAACACAAAAATAAACATATTACAGTTGCAGCATTGAACACATGCCTATCAATAATCACACTGAATGTGAATGGACTGAACACTCCAGCAAAGAGACATCAAGTGACATCTTGGATCAAAAGACATGATACATCCATATGTTGCCTACAAGAAACTGACTTTAGACTTAAAGATCCATTCACACCAACTGATACATGCACACAAAATGTTTATTACAGCACAGTCCACAATAGCAAAAAGATGGCATCAACCCAGATGCCAACAACAGAGGAATGGATAGGTAAACTATGGTATATATACTCAGTGGAACACTATACAATGATAAAGAATAATGATGATTTTAGGAAAAATCTCATAACCTGGTTTCAATCAGAGGACATTATGTTGAGTGAAAGTAGCCAGCAACAAAAGGACGAATATTGTATGAGACCCCTATGATAAGAACTTAAAAACAGATTCATGCATAGAAGAAAAGACTCTTTGATGCCTGCAAGGGTGGAGGGAGGGAGGGCGAGAGAGGGAGGGTTTAGATGAGACAGTTGATAGAAATTTGGTTGGGTGAAATCTGTGACAGCACACATTAGAAAGAAAATCAGTATTAACTGTACTTCAACATAACATGAATATTCCTACCATCTTAATTCAATATTACAAGGACAGAGTAGCTGGGGCTGGTGGCCAGGGACCATGCTCTTGGGAAATTGAGGCCAGGTGGCTCAACTAACACTTTACTAAGAGAGCCCTCTGCACCCCACATTGGTGAGTGGCGTCTGGGGTCTTGAAAGCTGCCATCTGAGGGTACAGTAAATGGTCCCAACTCAGCAGGGACAGATGATCAACAAGGATCATAATGATATGGGGGAAAGAGAACCAAGAAGACAGAGTCACCCACATGAGTGGGTGACTACATCGACTTGTCACCGGAAGAACTGGATGGTATCTGGCCAAAACCAGTGATAGCCCTGATGGAACTCACAAAGTTGTGTCTCACCAGCAACCCAAGAATAAAAAGGGGTGTACCCTGAGATCTCCACAAAAAGACTGCAATTGGTGGTCCAGGGGCCTCGGAGTTCCCCTGGGAGTTTGACCCCTGGTCCTGCTGCTGCCCCCGTCTATAAATCATAATGGAGGTCAACTGTCGGACAGGAATGGATTGGACTTGGCAACACAGAGTGACCGTACCATGTGTGCACTTTATGGGTATGCATCTACAAGATGTTGTCCTGCTGGCTTCTTACTGGAGGCGGGGGAATCGGTGGAGCGGAGGCATAGGAGATTGTTGGGAGGATAATACATGTATGGAGCAGAGAGTAAGAGGGCACTGTCACCAGGCATGGAGAGCAGTGGAGCTGCATATAGATAGGCATGCAAATTTGTATGGGAATGTGTATTTTCATTCAATCATAATTAAAAAAAAAATCTGTTTGGGAGCTTTAAAACAAACTGAGCTGTCTTTCCGAATGCCACATGAACATCAATGGTCTGTGTGTGTACTGCTCTGTCTACGAAGAATAGCAGGGAAAATACTGTAAAGCGAGGAAGGTGCCTGCAGGCACTTATCAGGGGAGCCACAAAGCTTTGTAAAATTTGTGTCAGCAGGGAAGATGTGGGTGTGAGGCCAAGGCCAAGAAGCCACAGGAAACAGAAGCTGAAGAGACAAGGAGAACGAGGAGCTGAGCCGTCTCGGTCTCAAAAGTATGGCCATGACCTCGGGGTTTCAAAGCATGGGGCCATGGCCTCTGGCATTTCTAGGGATGTAGTTCCCACTTATTTGGGTAAGAAAATGATACACCTAAAGCTGAGGGAGAAGTTTCTGTGCCAGTATACCTAGAAAGTGGAGCTATAGCCTAGGGCTGAGGGTTGGAGGCTGAGGAGGGCAGAGCCGTTGTATTAAATACCTCAGAGAATGAACTATTACTTTCAGTGCCTTGCAAGCTAACGTAATGTGTTCTGCTAATTTGCTTGGTGCTTGTTATACTTTCTTTCCCTGTAATTTCTCCCATTTGTAGTGGAAATGTCTTAACCTGTGCCTGTTTTGCCCTCATGCCTTTGGAAGGAGATAACTTGTGTTCTAGATTTCACAGCTCAAGAGGAATTTCTGGATTTGGGATTTGGGCTTACAACTTTTGCTATCATGTGGAACAAGCATGTGACTTTGCTATGACAAGCTAAGCATATTTTGCATCGTGGAAGAATGTGATTGGGGATGGCAAAGGGTGGAATGTCATGACTGCATCGTGTCCCCCCAAAGATGTATGTAGTGATTTGTCTGGGCTGTGATTCCTGGTATTGTATGATCTTCCTGTATGCTGTAAACCCTTTCTCCATGATGTTAGAAGAGAGTATGGGCAGCAGTTGTGTTGGGGGGGTGGGACTCACTGTGTACCACTGTATTGTGACTTGAGGCAATCTCTTGAGATACAAAGGAAGGGAAATAAGCAGAGTTAGGGACCTCATACCAGCAAGAAAGCAGTGCTGGGAGCAGAACATTTTCTTTCAAACCGAGGGCCCTGAGCCTCAGAAGCTCCCAGTTTAAGGAAAGATTGATGATAAGGACCTTTCTGCAGACCCGACAGAGAAAGTTTTCCCCTGGAGTTGACGCCCTGAATCTGGATCTACAGCCTACTGGACTGTGACAAAATAAATTTACCTTGCTGAAAGCCATCCACCTGTGGTATTCCTGATTTAGCAGAACCATTAGATGATTCAAACAGTGTCATGGATTGCATTGTGTCCTCCTAAAAATGTATGTATTGATTTGACTTAGCTGTGAGTCCTAATGTGGCACAACTCCTCCCGTGTGTTGTGAATCCTGCCTCTGTAATGTTGATGAGGGAGAATGGGCAGCAGTTGTGCTGGTGAGGCAGGACTCCAGTTAACCAGCTGTGGTATATTAATGGAGAGAAGTGAACACAGTAAGCTGGGAACCTCGTATCACCAAAAGCCACACCAAGAGCAGAGCATGCCCTTTGAACCTGACGTTCCCGTGCTAAGATGCTCTCGCTGCATTTGGACTCAGCCTACTTTACTGTGATAAATTCTTTTACTGAATGGACTTGTAATTCTAAATGGATTTGTAGCTTACCAGACTGTGTAAGTAAAATTTCTCTTCAGAAAGCCATCCACTGATGGTACTTTCTGTTAGAGTAGTGCCAGGTGACTAAAACAGATTTCTAATTCCAGGTCTTTGCATATCTCTTTGTAATATTTTATTTGGCTTCTCAAGCCACTCTTTGAAATCTTCTGTTCAGCTCTTTTACTTTGTCGTTTCTTGCATTCACTTTAGCTATTCTATTTTCAAGAGCATGTTTCAGGGTCTCTTTTGACATCTATATTGATCTTCTCTTTTTTGTATTTTTAATGACCTTTTGCTTTCTTCATGTATGTTCTGATGTCATTCCACAAGTCATCCAGTCTTCAATCCACAGTGTTTACTGTGTCAAATTTCTTCTTAAGATGGTCTCTAAATTAAAAAATCCTCATAATCAGACAAATGAGCAACACCATGACAAATGGAAAATTTTTTGAAGGTGCTAAGGGTTTCATTTTGCATGAATACACGTTCAGTGTCCATGGAAGCATAAGTCAAGAAATTAAGGGATGTGTTGCACTGGACAAATCTACTGCAGGAGACATCTTTAAAGTATTAAAAAAGCAAAGATGCCTTTTTGATGACTAAGTTGCATCTGTTCTAGGTGATGGTATTTTCAAACGTCTGATATGACCAAATCTGGACCATACGAGAGGCAGAAGTAGATCTGATGCCTTTGAATTATGATGTTGGTGAAGAATATTGAATGTATCATGGAATGCCAAAGAATAAACAAATCTGTCTTAGAAGACATCAGTCAGATTAGTAACTCTAAAACTGGCTCTTGAACTTGCTCTTAGAAGTGCTAGTGGCAAGACTTTGTGTCAGGTATTTTGGACATGTTCTCAGGAAGGATCAGGCCCTGGAAAAGGACATCATACTTGGTAGAGGGTCAGCAAAAGAGAGAAGGACCCTCAATGAGATGACACAGTAGTGGCAACAATGGGCTCAAGTATAGCAATAATTGTGAGGATGGTGCAGGACTGGGCAGTGTTGTACATAGGGTAGCTAAGTGTCAGAAATGACACAACTGCACCTAACAACACCTCTAAGCTGGTCATGAAAGTCATTGTGTTTATACTCACTGCTGCAATACATATCCTGCAAAGTGTTGTCTGTGTCCATGGAGCAGTACATATACTAAAGTAGAAACCTTGGAAAGTCTGAAGATGAAAGAAAGACTAGAGTCAGATACAGATGCCAGCTCAGAATCCATGGTTCTCATGTGCAGTCCCTTTACTACAAGGGTCATCTGTTGGCTATGTCACTGTAGGGATACCTCCAAAAGTCATGATTTTCTTTCTTATGTGTTTTTAAGTTTTTTTTTCTTTTCTGTAGGAACTTCTTGCCGTGAGTTACAGAAATTTCTTTGATACAAATTTCTCCTTTCACTATCAGAGTTGATAAATTTCAATTAATTCATATTGCTGGCTTCACTCTTTAGGGAAAATCATTTCCCTTCTGAATGTAAGCAGCAACCAAAAAGATGACAGATTTTGTCTTATTTCTACACCCAAATGTAAATAATTATGATAACCTCTTGCTATGTGGGAGGCGGCTGTCTAGTGTGATCATTAAATTACAGCTCCTCTATTGTGTTCTCCTTGGTTAATATTCGTTCTAATTCGATAGACTGAATTGTATGTGATGCAGAAAATTCCTATTTGTACTTACAAAATATAGTTTAGCAAATTGCTCTGTGACACCATTCATTTTATTTCATGAAATCTGTGGTAGAAAATGAATACAGTTCTTTTTATTAGTTGTACCTAGTTCTTTCACTTTAAAAGACCTGAAAATATATATATACAGTTAAAAGAAGTAGTGTTATTTCATCTGCTCTGCCATTGTAAAAAAAGATATAAAATGTTAGTGATATTCCTCCACATCAGACATCATGTAAATGACAGTATCAAAGACAGAAATTCCCTCTCCTGATTCTTTGGCTCTCATTTTATCAGCTGATCACACCTGGACCCTGAAACAGCTCTTTCAAAGGGCAGATTTAGGAGCTGAACTTGATCTGAGACCCAAAGATAGTTTCTTTTATGTCATCTTCCCCCTTTTACCTTGATGCCTGCAGAATTCTGGGTTAGCGCATGCTTTCCCCACCAGGCAACATGACAGCTGCTAGTGTCACATACAGTGACATGCTCATTTTGACAATGCTACCCATCTTGGAAACCATGATTCATATTTTATTGCCACCTAACTGGGTAACTTTAGTGGCTGGTTTTATTTCCCTATCTACTTCTTCATGAAGTGTAATTTTGAAAATGTAAACCTAAAAACAAGAATGCAGTTTAGGAACAAAATAAAATGTATGCTTCTTTGGAACAAGTTCGGCAAACTGTGTATTTCAGAATGTTCTCACACTTCCAGATTTATGTCTCTGAATGTTCTCCCAATGTCCACTGTATATGACAGAGTAAAATTGCCGCATAAAGTTTCCAAGGAGTGGCTGGGTGCATTCAAACTGACAGTCTTTTGGTTAGCATTAAGTTGTTAACTACTGAGCCACCGTGCTCCACCTTAAGAAACAGACATTGTACAAAAACACAAAGAAAAAAGGGCCCAGGAAACAGAAGGACCCATAAGAATGGGAGACTGTATCAACATGAGAACAGAAGGACAGATGGTGCCCAGCCACCAACAAAGGCAACCACAATGGAGGACACAATGTAAAGTCCCTGAGGCAACATGAGAAACAGAGAGGTGCAGCTCAAGAGCCCTAAAAATGACCAGAATTGATTGTCCAACATCCTAGCGGGTCCTCTGAGAACATGGCCTCTAAACCTGTTGCTGGCCCTGACCAGAAACCATTACTGAGGTCAACTCTTAAGACAAGAGTGGACTGGACTCAGGGACACAGTATGGCCGTATGGTCTGTATACTTTATGGTTCTATACATGTACAGGAGGCTGTCCTACTGGTTTCTTTCTAGATGGGAGAGAGGAGGGTGGCGAGGAGGGGACAGTTTCTTGTTAAGAGGTCACTAGAAATACAGAGTGAAAAGGAGAATTTTTTTGTCATTGGGTGAGCAGAGCAGATGGAGCTGCAGGTAGGCGGGCATGCAAAATTGATTCAGATTATACACTTTCAGTTAATAACAATAAAAAGAAGAAAAAAAGAAAGATGTTGTAGGCAGAAGTAGAGACCATAGGAGCTAGAAGGTATCTTAGAATTCACTTGTCAAAAACAACTTTACAGATGAACAGATTGAGGTCTAGAACAGGTAAGGAAGTAATTTTTCTGAAGAGAAACCAGCTCCTCCCTCCACCTGAGCAACTCCTCGGTCCACTGTTACCTTCCACAATTCTATTGTTCTCAGAATAAGTGCTCAATAAGTCCTTATTGATTGATAGTGAAACTATCGACAGCTTGCAGTTCACTGAGCAAAGTATCACTGGGACAGAGAAGGGAGTTCAAAGGAAGGAAAAGATGTGATTCATTTAGATAAAGATTTTCAGATTTCATCATTGGTGGGCGTGACTCCTGGGAGGCTGGAAAAAAAACAAAACAAGGAGGTATTTGTCTTATTAGATGCTGTTGTAAATACCTCACAGGATAAGAATCTTGTTAATAACAACTGATCACTCTATCATAAACTATTTGTTACATGTAAAATATGCATGCAACAATATCCTGCAGGAAAGTTCAGGCATGTCATGGAAAACGGTGACTGAAATGAATTATTATAGTATTTCTTTCATAGGCAGGTACACAGTTTTCTTGTTTGTAAAAATGGGATAATAAGCTCACATAGTTGTTGAAAGACCAAAAATAAAATTTATATTATACATGTCAAACAATTTTCAAAGTGTAATGGATGGCTGCTTAATTTGTTTTAGTTATTTTTTAAAAGGTTTACTTTAATATGAAATTTATACTACAAAAATTCAAAATATGGAAGTGTCTAAAGTAAAAAAAGTTATATTTGATTATTATTTTAGGTGCAGTGGCATTGTTCAGGCCACTTAACTTGCAACTTTGCTACTTTAAAAAGTGAACTGTCACAAAACTCCTTAAAGAGAGAACTCAGGATGTTGTCAACAACTCATCTTCCGTTTAGAAACTTCAGCTCTGAAATTTCTATTCCGCACACATATTCTCTCCCATGTTCTACAAGGCCTACTAACAACTGGATATCTACCTTTCTGTTTTAGTTAAACATAACCATTTTTGTTCACTGATCTCTGATTTCCTTAGTCTATTACACTCAGCACAGGAATTAGCTGACGTTTAGTTCACTCAGTTGTGGATGTCTACTTAAGCAATAATCGGCTTAACTTTCCTCAATCAAGCATGAAAAAGTATTGAGTATTTAAAAAAATAAACTAAGTATTTCTAATCATTTATCTAAATCTCAGTGACATTAATACAAAACTAGTTTGTTATTTTTCTACCAGAGAAGTATTTTTAAAAATCACTTGACATTGAATTTAAGCATTATTTTTAATGAATTTCTTCTTTTTCTTTTCTTTTTACCAATTTAGACACCTGAATCAAGATAAAAAAAAAAACAACTATTTTTATTTTTGAATTTTAAAAGATAAATGACTAACTCATTTTTAATCCACCATAAAATATTTTATTATTTTTAAATTTCTCTTAAGGTATTTTCCATTCTCTAATAGGTCCAGTCATAAGTGACTCATGGTGTCTAGGTTATAGCTCATTTGTAGACGGACAAAGAAGTTATGCACATATATAAAACCCAAACCCATTACCACCAAGTCAATTCTGACTCATAGACCTTGTAAAATAGAGCAGAAAGGCCCCACAGTCTCCAAGGAGTGCCTGGTAGATTTTGGTTAGCTGCTATAGCACTAAACTACTATACCATCAGGCTTTCCATGCATACTTGTATATAAAACAATACGTTTATGTATATAACTTCAATTCCAACTCGTACCAGTAACATAGGATTTTCAAGGCCATAAATCTTTACAGAAGCAAACTGTCACATCTTTCTTCCACGGAGCAGCTGGTAGGTTCAAACCTGCTATCTTTCAGGGAGCAGCCAAGTGATTTATCCACTGTACCACCCAGGCATATAACAGAGAAGACATTCACAGGACAATCTTGGATGCTCAGAAAATGATTGCACAACACAGCAGCCAATCGTCTCAGATAAAATGTAAGTGAAGTCCATTTTTATGCTGTAATTACTATACAATCAGATTATGCATGACAAATATTTTAAATGCATGTTGTTGTTACAAAATTGTTCTCATTGCTTTGCTCATTATTTGTTGTTTTAAGACTATTCTACTTAATTTATGTCAACAGCACATGTATGGTTTCTACTATGTAGTGCAATCCCGTACTGAAAGCTCTTGATAAAAGAAAATCGTTTCATCACAATTGTAAAAATCAATCACCTTCATTCTACACACACACACACACACACACACACACACACACACACGCATGGCTTTTTCTTAGCTTGTTTCATCCTTATTTTTGTCAGCTTTGTCCCTTGAGGTCTACTGTAGTTCTGCTGTGTTTGGAGACTTGCTGTCCTTGCACCCTTGGCCTGGTTATCTGTGGATCTCACAGCCCAGTGCCATGTCCTTTTCTTTAGAATAGCTCTGGGAACTGTAGCCGGGTGGGAATCGATCAGAGGTGTGTCTGTAGCTTGGCACGCAGTGGGGAAGTACGGCCAACCAAGTCATCAGTCTGTGCTCCCACACAGCTGTCTCCTCTAAGTTCACTCAAAGATTTGGTATCAGAAACACAAGAGTGGAAATGCACACTCTGGATCTGGAACTCTGCCTTTTGGATTTTTTTTTTTTCCTGATTGTATGAGGGCAAGCTCCACAGAAAATAAATCTGGGCTACAAATAAGCACACTAGAAAAATTGAACCATGCTATTTCATTGCTAATTGATGTGCCTATAAAATTTGGGAGCAAGAACACCGCTAAAGATTTCACTCAGGGTTAGCCTACCTGAGACTCGGCTAGTAGAATCCTCACGGCTGTAGGTATTTGAGGCTTGGTGGTTTCAACTTTCAGGCAACTGTTTGAATGTAACATTTTTGTTTCAGTGTATATCTCCTGAGTTTCAATACAAATAAACACTAAGACTCAAAGCAAATCTTAGCATGCTGAGGGTTAATAGCAGTTCCATCTGAAACTGGAAACCATCCCGAATGCTGGCAGCAGGTGACTCAGGCTCAGAGAGAGCTGTTGGAACCACTGCAAGTGACTGCACGTTGAATAATACTATTTTAGAGTAAGTGGTGAGTTTTGTCTAGTTTGGGGTTTTGTTACCATGGTTGTACACAGATGTACGATTACTTTGCATTCATTAAGGGAATATATTTGTTCTTACACCAGTTTGGATCATACCCACTTTAGTACTGAACTTAAGGAAATAAAAAGGCATCACTGCCCAAAACAAAAAACAAAAAAACCCAGGAACACTGTCAGCAGACATGGAAAGAACAGTCTGATGGCCTTTGCAGCAAATAAGTCCTCTGGTGAAATCATGCTCAAAAGATGACAGGAGTCATGAAGACTTGTATTTTCTGCAGGCAAAATATTAAAAGGTAAAAGCAGAAATGAAGCCCTAAAGGTTTCATGATTCGAGTTCCTACTTATTTAGAAAAAATTTAAAAAAATAAGAAGAGTGAATTGTGAGCCTATTGCTGAGAGCCCACTAACGGCATTCTCAAAATTAGTTTTAAAAGGAAGAGAAAGTTTTACTGTTTAAATATGTGTCTCTAGGCTTTGTGTTGGGAGCCCTGTGGCCAGTGGTTAAGAGCTTGGATGCTAACCACAAGGTCAACACTTTGAATCCACCTGGCACTCCTTGGAAATGCAATAGGGCGATTCCCCTCTGTCCTGTAGGCTCAATGTGAGTCATAATTTTTTTTTTTTTTTTTTTTAGGTTTTGTGTTGTGGTGGTTGTTGATGATGATACCAATATAGTTGATGCTGCTGAGACTTGAATCCTGAGTCTTTTGAAAAGCTGTATTTAACTAAGGGCTTTACAAGATCATATGAATTTTAATTTGATCTCAGTCTCTGAATATTTTAAGTTCACCTAATTCTATCAGCTAAGAGATATGTTTAGCCGGTTATTACTCTGACCTATCAGCTATATGCAATAAAGAAAATTATTAAAATATAAAATACTTTTCTCATTTAAAATTAGAATTATTTCTGTCTAACGTGAGTGTTTTCAAAGTCCATTTGTTTTGAAAATTGAAATGCATCGTTTAGTTTCAAAAAGAGAAATGAAGCATTAAATAAAAAAAGATGGAATCAGTAAATTAAAAATGAATGTGACTGCTTAAGCACTCAAGAAACTAGTGACTTAAAGGTGAAAATGCGTTCCTGCGTGTATTTACGGTCAGTCTCACAGGATCCTGTGTCAACTGAGAGAGTTCTAGAACACTAAACATTTTGTCTTCGGGCATAAACATATTTTGAAAATTTTAAGTATCTCACATAGAGAACAAAAAAATTGATTTAGGTTTGTAAAGATTATGTTTGCAGTGAGATTAAACAGTTCACTGAAGAATGAAAGTAATTCATAAGGAAACATTTTAGAACATAAATACTACATCCAGTTTTAAAACACGCATAATGCTCTCTGCTTGCAATTCTATGGTAATCATATTCACTCACAGTTCTGATTCTTTCTTCACCTTCTATTCTCCTAATCACACAGCCATAGAATGAGAGGAACCTAGCCTAACCCCTTCACTTTACAGATGAGAAAATGGAGCTAAAATAAAATTTAAAATACAATAGGGCAATCCAGTGGGAAAATTCCCGAAGCAGTTAAGAATAATATGCTTAACATAGAGTTCTTGATTTCTGTCATTCTCCTTTGAGATACCAAAAAAAAAAAGTAGCTCTGCTGTGCTGGATCTAACTCTGAATGTACATCCCTGAAAGTACAAAGATGAGGAAATAAAGAAGTGTAAATCTAAAGGTTATGTAAAGACTATACAATATGAAGTATTTATACTTTTGCTTGCATTAGTGAAACTGACTCAGAATAAAAGAGCAACAAGTTTGGTGTTAGAAAACTGAAATTCCAATGCCAGTTCTATTGTATATTTGTTGAGTGATTAATTTGGTAGTCTCTTGGTCTCTGTTGTCTTACCTGTAAAATGGGACCATTATTACCTGCCCAGCCTGTGGTACGGGGCCTTCATAAAGACAAACGTGGCAATAGCTCTGAAAGGCTTTGTAAATTTCAAGGCACTACAAAATGTCTGTGCTATTAGTACCGATGCCACTTATAAATCTGTGCTGCTTTGAGCCACGCTCTGTGCCAAATGATCTCAAATTGAGGTTCTGGAGGGCAGCCAATTGACAAGCACTGAAACTAAGGTATGCTGTCAATGAGTCCCACCTGTAGTGGTTTCTCATGGCTCAGCTGACAACTAGGCTCTGCTTCATATTACCTGGTAAACCTAGAGAACCTGCTTTGCAACACTGTAGGGCTGCCAGTGTCCCAGTGCATTCCTTGGTCTCATTTTCTCATCTTCTGCTCCTTTGTTTTTTGAAGCTCTTCCCTTACCCTAGGAATCATTTATATTTTAGAATATTTTCTAATTGCCTTTCAGCTTCGCATTCAGTAGAGCAGAGTGCTGTACCCTGCTAAGCTTTTTAAAAACAACCAACCAACAAGATGACATGAAAGGCAACAAGTTTTCCCCCCAAAGAGTTACACAGAGTGGAAAGTGAACACTGCAAAAGGCAGATAACCAAGGCCTGTCAGAATGACAGGGAGGAGATGCTAATATAACTGGACTCTTGGCTTACAAAGGAGTTAAAAATGAAACAGCGCCAGCTTAAAATCAATATGAAATTCTATAGGCAGCCTTTACAAAGAAATCAAGGCAGGCATAATATGATCTTGGCTGCTCACTCTCGGGAAACCAGGATCACTCTACCCTGCAGCACTAGCTAAATGCAGAAGCCAAGTCCCACTGAAAGCCCCACGAAAATGGAATTACTGCAATCAGGCCCTGTGGCCAGGAGGGCGTGGATGAGATTGATGAGGTCATCAAGAGACAAATAAGGAGCAAGCCTACACAAATTGCTGAGCAGAAAAGGAAAATACATTCACGTAGCGTATCATTAACAGTTTTCTTTTGAAGGATATAATCAGATTTCTACTTAACCTATCAAAACGGACTTTCAAATATGCATCCTTAATTAAACAAAAGCAGGTAGGAGTGCCAGTATCCTGCTCAGAATGTCTCCTATCTTCTTCGGAGCGACGGTAGCAAACTGCTCTTTCTGTCTGACTTCAGAGCACTCGCTGCACTTACAGAGTCTGACCAGGCAGAGATGTGAGTATGTAAAAGCAAGGAAAGAAAATAGATACTTCACCCAACAGCATGTGCCTGTATTCAAAATATATATATATATATATACGCCTCAAAGCAATCAAAGACCTGGAGAAGACAAAGAATTGCCAATTTCATCATCCCTCATCCATGTTTCTCTTTGTTACAGATCCTTGTTTGTACGGCGAAAAGTTCTACTTTGGAACCAAAAAAAAAAAATCCACTGCCATTGAGTCAATTCCGACTCATAGCGGCCTTGTAGGACAGAGTAGAACTGCTCCATAGAGTTTCCAAGGAGCGCCTGGTGGAACTGAACCCAGCAGTTGTAGCACTTAACCACTATGCCACCAAGGTTCTTACTTTGGAAAACAGCCTTCAAATACTCATTCGTTAAGAGGGGATCTCACAGAGTACTCCTGCTCACACTCCCTAGTTTACAGATATGGAAACTGAGGCCCACCTAGGCTATGTGCCCAACTTTGGATAGTTAACACTGAAACCCAGTAGAAACACATTTCTCCAGAATTTCTTGAGTTCCAGCCCATGGTTTTCCTCTTTTGCCTTTTGCCTGCAGTTAGCATATTTCTTGGCTAGGGAGAATGACTTCAAAGACTTAGGACAATTAACAGATCTATACATTACATCTGTAGACCATTTTTATAAAAATGTTTGATCAGAACTGTATTTCCTAGCAGTAAAAGTTGTGATTGCCCTTAATTTGATGTTATATTACTGTGTTTATTTTTGAGAGGGTGGTAGAAATTTCCTCAAATTTAGCTCAGGAAGGGAATAGTTTTAAATTTATTAAAGAGGGAGCTAGAGATTTATTTTACTCCTTGAAAATTTGTGCTTTTGACAATTATTTCTTTTAAAGTGTTCCTGAATGTCCAAAGGATGACCAACCATGTTCTTTTTCATGTAAGAGGATCTCAAGAAGTATTTTTAGCTTGTGTAAATAAAAAACTCAGTTGCCTTCATTGTTGATAGTCTCAGTGGGAATGACATCATCAGGGGAATTTTGATCTTGGTCTGCTGTACCTCGGTCTGTTGCCTTGATAAGTTAGTTAGGGTCAGACCCAGTATTCCTCAAACTACTCTGCCTCTGGAGAAAGGGAAGGGTCATAGACATACTCCAGTTTATTGTTTCTGCACCAACAGCAGAAGGGCAACACAACTGTTCCCCTTCCTTCTGAGATCTTCTGTATGACAGCTGACACCTTACTGGAAAGTGAGGTGGGGAGTGCTGGTATCAAGAGGAGAGATCATATGTACCCTGAAACCAAATGAGCACAGAGAAGTTGATGGTGGAAATAGAAACCTGAGAAAGATAAACATGATCCCATTGTATAAAACAGTCCCCAAATTAGAAATTTATGGAGGATTTCCCATGCCTTCTACTTTCTTCTGTCTTGCTTTAAAACTTCACTTTTAACCCATACCACAAACTTTAGGTGTGATATTGCAACTATTTTGCAGTTGACATACATCAATGAAGTAAAAAATAACAATAATAAATCAAATTAAGGTAAATTGAAAAGCAAGGCACACTCGTTTTTATAGTTTCTAGAAGTGCAGAACACACGTATGTTGAGTGTCTATTCTAAAGGCTGTTTGAATCGTAGTTAACAATATTTGTGATCTAAAATAGGAGAAATTTTTTTTTTTTTTAATTGCAGCTTCTTTTTTTTCCCCTGCTTTAAAGATGATTTTGATAAGTGTTCTTCTTTGAAAGTTAGAAACCTAGGGGAAGATTAATCTAGCCCAGTAGGGGAACTAAAGTGGCAAAAATTGATTAAGGCATTAAAATACCTACAGTATGTCTAGAAAATATGAGCTGTCTCTAAATGGTCCCAGTAAATCACAACCCAAACTCAAAGGAAGCAGTTAAGAAGAGCCTCCCTGAATAAGAGAAAAGTTTTCAGAGTAGAATATTTTGAAAGTGTCATTTTATTTTTATATACTGTGCAATCAGAGATAAATATTTATATGGGGATAGCCAGTCTTTACTCTGAGTATTCAGGAAAGACTGACCCTATACAGAAGTAGCATTTATAATATATATAATCATGTAGGTATTGCAAATGTGTGTGTATATATGTGTGTGTTTACATTATGTTATGTTATATATTACATTATGCTAATTGTTACCAATTAGGCAATATTACATAAGGAATTCTTAAAAATTCACTGCCTTTATAGATTGCTTTACCAGCCCACCATCCTGCCTGAAATTGCTCAAAACGGTTTCTTCTGGGTTACAGAAATGTTTTCTAAATTATCCTATTAGAAAATAAAATTGTTACTTGAAACAGAAAGCCAATTAAAATATCTTGTAAGAATAAGCAAAATAAGATTCCTTTCTATACTAGCTTATTTACATTAGTTTGCTATGACGTGAGAGACAAATGAATTTTTTTCTTTTTTTTTATGAGACCAGCCCATCACGTGGGACCTCATCACTGCGATCCAGGGAGAAAGCATAAAACTTGGGAGCATTAAGAGGATTTCAAATGAGCTGAAGTAGCATAAAAACTGAATCGAAACCAAAGTTTTCTCGGTCACGCTGAGCTCTCAGTGTCTCTCTGAAATCTCTTTAACACCTTCTTGGTCTTACGCATCATCTAGCACATTCTGTCTCCCCCCCAGCGTTTAAAACACCTTAGCTCTCTTCAACCCCAATTCATCCCTGTTCTCTTCTACTCTGAACAGATAAACCTACCATTTACTATTCAAGAAGACCAGAAAGTCCCGGTGAATTCCCTTGTTGCTACTCAGAGCTGAGCCCCACTTCCAGCTCCAGTCTGGTGTTCAAATTTCTGCTGCATAAAGACAAGACCTATTAGTTATGACCTCATTGTTTTCTCTTAGCGAGCCTCTTCCTCTTTTCTACTGTCTTCAAGACCATATTTTCTTTTTACTTGGTCCTGAAATTCTATTATCTATCATCTTATTTTTCTATTTTCTTTCACTACTAAACACTTAAAATATTAGTCTCTACTGCTTCTAACTCCTATTTAATTTTTCCATTCCAACTCTGAAAACTACCTTCTCTAGCAAATCTAGTAAATCTACCTTCTCTCAGCAAAGCCTGAAAGAACTAAACAATATTTGTAAAGTATTTATTAATTAGTTTTTGTAATGGTACAAAAGCTACACACATATTTCTTCATAAAGCAAATGTTACAATTTTCTCATTAAACTTATTAAGCAACTTATCATTGATACTCCTAAGTTTAAATATTTCATTGGCATATGAGCTCAGATGTTTAATTAGGCTGAGACGGAATGAGGGTTTTCTCTAAGACTGTAAGTATCCTTCTATTATAGAACAGAGAATTTGAAGCACTCTGCTCCAATTGTCTTCTAAGAGAAGTTTCCCCAGTAAGCACATCTCAACACACCTAGGCAGGTCCAAACATGCATCACATGCCCTGTTTCTAAGTTTGATAGAAGACTGGCCACCTCATATCTTGAAATTAGCTGCCAAGAAACCGGAAATAATTTGCAAAAGTAGGCAGAACATACTTGCAACCAAACTCTGTAGGAAATGCATTAAATCTTTTCTAAGTAGTATATTTTCTAATGAATTGTAGCAAACCTCAGTGAGATGTTTTGGGATTCAGGAATTTTTCAAGACCAGTTGGAATCAAGCTGATGGTGGTGGGTTTGATTTGATTCACCACAAGACTGGAGATTTGGGAACAATAAAACCAAAAACCAAATCCATTGCCATCAAGCCCATTTAAACTCATACTGATGCTATGGGACAGGGTAGAATTGCCCATAGAGTTTTCAAGGAACTCCTAGTAGATGTGAACTAGGTGATCTTTTGGTTAACAGCTGTAGCAGTTAACCACTATGGCACTGGGTCTTTCAATGGGGACAATAGTTGCTTAAAAACAATTTCAGTAAGACAGTGTAGGAAGGCATAAATTTTTCAGGATGACTGAGTGACTTATTACCTGAATCCGTAGCCATATGACAATATCTGTATGTTTTACAGATGAAATAGTTAATATTTTCTTGAATCAGAGAGCTACAAGCTATATGAAAAAAAAAAAGCTTGCAAAGATACCTTTGCCTGCTACACAATTTAAATTCTCTTTTGAATGATGGACACTTGTCCCTGTAATTATATTGACCCTACATCCCCAGGAATAATTTGTTAGAACAGAAATAATGTGTCAACTTACAGTCTACAAAAAGGGAATTCTTTGTCACCCAAACTGTATATGTGTCTAAGGGCCCACTGGACTCAGCACTGAAGTGCTGTACCAACTTTTTGTCATTAACTGGCAGTTCTGGGTAACTCCCTTTTACCGTTACTGAAAAAACTGCTTAAGAACAATTTAGGATATTTATTTCTCTGTCGTCAACCTCTGTTTCTTTTTGTAAATCGACATGTGAGCAAGATACCGACAAACTTCCCATTCTATTGATTTTTCTGAAAAACCTTGATCGTCATGTTATTATCATAAGTAAAATAGCTAGAAACTGGTTATGAATAGCAGGTCAAATTTTTTATCTCAGATTATCTAAATCAAAATGTGCTCTTGAATCCTTACACTTTAGCTGTCTGTAAACAATTTGATAATATTTTTTGGAAAAATTCATTACAAACTTCCCTTTCATAACAAATAGATGAGCATTTTCCTCTGCACTGATAATACCACTGAGGGTTACACACCTCAGGGCCTAACTTCTATGATTCAGAGTCTCTCTTAATGAAAAAGTCAGTTTAGTTGTTGGTCATTTACAGTCAAAAACAAAATTTCAGGATCAGCAATGTCAGAATCACGTGCTGTCTTCCTTCCTCCTCTTTATCTTCTTCGGGAGCACCGTCTTCCTTGTCATCAAATTTCTTTTGTTTGTCATCGGTGTCAGTCTGTTTGTTAAGAACATGCTGTTATTTTGGCTATGTCTAAAATGCTTTCACTCTGACCTATTTTGTCAAAGTAATGCATTACTAATTCAGTTAAGATGGCCAAAGCAGATGTGTTTCAAAGCTCAAGTATGAGAAACATATTATTGTAGATATTCATAAATACAAAAATCTATTGTGTGAGCAATTAGTTCTTCATACTACACTGTCCAATTATATTTCCTAATTATCTTAATGCTGAAGGGTGGGCATCTTCATTCTGATATTCTATAACAATAGAAAACTCATCAGTTCCAAACTCCTTCAGATGACCTTCATTTCTGATGAGAGAACACTCAGTGATCTTACATTCTTTTATGAAATAATTCCGTGAAGTTTGTAGGATGAAGTAGCAAAAGCTTCTCTAATGTTCTCATTCTGAAGGAAAATCCTATACAAAAATAACCTAATTATTAACTTAATGTTTTACCTAGTGTTTTCCACATAATTTTTGAATTTTTTGAAAGTGTGTTCTACATTTTACCTCCAATACCTTTTGAATCAAAAGATGTAAGTAAACCTATATACAGATTATCCATGCAGTATCTGAAATACCTCTCAAAGCAATTTTAAGAAGTCTAGAGTTCCTTGACAATAGCATAATACCTGGTTTTGTAGTGAACATTTTGATAACAAATGTCACGTGCACACGCACACACACACACACTCACGCACACACAAAAGGTGATTTCACAGATACAGCACTTGTTCACAAAATACGTACTGCCCATTATTAAAAATTCCTATGGCAAGTTCTAATCTTCTCGATTTAGACAACTCATTATTCCGTAGACATCGTAGTCTAATAATATAAATATTAGATAAATTGGTGTTGTCATTAGTATATTTTAGTACTGCCACAAACTGTCAGAGTTTGATGCAATTGAGGGAATGTACACAAAATGTTCTGTGATGTGTCTGAAGAAGTCTTTGAGTTACGTGGGGCAAGCCTGGCTCAAGGAGGGGACATGCTCCTTTTTCTTTTCCTTTTTTCTCTGTATGTTTTAATTTTGAAAACAGGTGTTTTGTTGTCTTTAGGGTGCTGTTGCAACCTTATAACAGAGACAAAAATCAGCGCCATCACACTGCCAATCCCTGGAAAAGAGGGATAGGTTTTTCTTCTCTTGGAGAAAGACCATCTGGGAATCTAAGAGAAAATGTCTAACTGAAAGCTTTAAACTTAGAGACTGGCAGGAAGTGCCACTGCTATGTTTGGTCATTCCCCTCTGTCTCTGAGACGGTTTCCGCAGTACACAGTGAGGTGTCACCATAGGTAGGTATATCAGTGTCTTCAAAACAAGTGCTATTACAGGTTGGCAAAAGGAACTTAGTTAGGTTGTTCTAGCTGGTTCTGTTTGTTTTCACAAGTGGACAGGGCAGCCTTTTTCTCTATCAGCCAAGAGATAAATATGGTAGATTTTCTTCCGCTCTCCAGTGTGAGGACTTTAACTGTATTTTTTAACACATCACTGGGCTTTGAATTTTCTCACAGCCAAAGATTCTCATTTTCTAGCTAACTCTCAAAGATACAGTTTTATTAAAAATACATCAGGAAAAAATAGAGAGAAAAATTATGGGAAATCACCAATGATTACTTTTATGGTGTTCAGTTGGTAAGTTTGACTTAGATGAATACGTCTCTAAAATTCTTATTTTCTCTTATCACATACTCCCAAAGTGAATCAAAGAGATTATCTGATTCATAATATGTCTTTATTTATCTCAATAATGAAAACAATGAAGAAGAGTTCTACTGAGAGAATGTTTTTGTTGTTGACTTTTTCCTTTTCTTTTTGCTTCTGCCAGTGAGCTGCTTGCACTGTAAACAACCTTAAAGGTTGGGTGAAAAAACAAAAGACAACAAAGCTTTGAGGGAGAAAATTGCCCAAATGCCTCATGAGAGGTTCAGGCTGGTAAGGACAAGAAGACACAAACCAATTGTTTATGTTTTTTCCTGCCTCCAGCAATATTTTTAGCTTACCATGTACCTTTTTTCATAAGGATGTGATTTTTTTCCCCAATGAAAAATATATGTTAAGAAGAAGAATGCCTGCAATTAGCTAAAACAGAAGTGCACACTACAGCATGTACTCCATGGTGCCTTTATTAGGCAAAAGTGTTCTTTGTGAAGAGACAGAGCTCCAGGAAAATTCCCTTCTCTAACAGTGATGCATTTCTTATATTCTGCATCATGAACCTTCCGAAAATAGAAACTTTATGTTTAATTGATTTATTTGTAATGAATCTGGCTCGGGGTAAAGACTCTTTGAAGCTGATTGATTACTGCAACAAGCTTAAGATTTCATACCACAACAAACCTTTTTGTACTAATAAACAGGGGGACAATAAAGCTCTGGGGCATGGTGTTTCCCTTCACATTAAAGTGAGGATTTGCAACTTAAGTATGTGAGGGACATAGTTTATGTGCTCCCAAGAAGCAGACATAATGAACTATTTCTTTTAATGGCAGATTATCCCTGTTTCTATTTCCTGGAGTGAAGACCTCGCAAATTGATGTATCTGTCCTCTGAGGTTTTCAGAGAGGCATTATGGCATTTTAAAATATTAATATGAGAGTACATTTAGCTGAAAGTAGCTAGTCTAGGAGTCTCTTGTGGCTTCAATGTAGGTCACCAGAGACCTCCTGTCTCTCAAGGCAAATGATTTACTCTAAGTGTATCATTAAGATACACTTTTTGGGAATTTATGATGGTGCTTTTTCACCAAGTTATACCTTTTCCATAAAAATTTAAGTCTTTTATGCCATTTTCCCCTCACTCTTATTCCTTAAAAACCTGGTCAGTGTCACGGGCAAATTGTAAATGCCACCTCCTTTGCTGCCACTATGGGTTTGGGCTGAACACTGATTAACCAGGACTGGATGTCACATCTTGTTACAACTTTGCAGAGCAGAAGACGATCCTATGAGATTTCAAAAGAACAACAAATATTCCTCCATTGGGGAAAGAAGGTGGGGGATGGATCCAGATTCCATACATGAGTTGGGTAACAGGAACAACACCAAAAAAACTAATCAAATATATAAATGACAAAGAAACTGTTCAAGGATCTTCCTACAACTGTTAACTTTAAAAATCATATATACATGCTTTCATAGTTTTCTTTTAAATAACCAATTACCTGTTGGTTTACTCTCTGGCTTTCAACAGTCTAAAAATTGGGGGGGTCATCTGAGTATATGTGATGGAGAAATAGAAAATGGCTCAAACCTAGGGCTTTCTATGTTGTTTATTTTTCCCCATAATCATTAGATATTAAGACCTTGGAACCTGATTTGATAACAGAAAGAAACTTTTTGTACCTTAGTAAGACAGGTTGAGACTCTAGTCTTAAGTAATTTTGTCACTCATTTTTTTATTTTATTTTTAGGTTGATATCTACATGTTCCAATTAAATATGATGCCATTTATTGTATGTATCTGGCAGAGAGGTGGGCACTGCCCACAACTCTTCTCAATTATTTCCTTCCGTTTGACTGTGGAGTTCCTCCTTCAGTATGAAGATACCCAGTGCTATCATAGCGTTTTCTGTGGCATCGTGTATTGTAGTGACAGACTAGAATAGAAGCCTCTGTAGTGCATTTGTCTCTGCATGCTCATGGAGATTCATTTAAAACTTCTCTATCTAAAGATACGATGCTAAAGACTAGTAGCCAAGCTCTTTACTAATATATCACCAAGGCTTCAGAACCAAAAAGGAGAAACCTTGAAATCATAATGAAGACTCCAAGTTACAGCGGAGTCTTGATTTTTTTTTTCCTCCAGGAGACAAACCACTTAATTAATTTATTCAGGTTAGAAATCCATTGTCACTTGAAATAAAGCTACTATAACATCACAGCAGTAAATATTCAACTTCTTAAATGTGACTCTACAGGATTCCCTGTGAGGAGACTGTCATTTTGCTAATGATAACCATCAACAGCAGAGAAACTAGTAAAAGCAGCAGAGAGTAGTCTTCAAGCAACATCACTTAAAATCAGCTGCTTGATTCTATGAGCATTATCTCTAAATGATATTTTCAAAGAGAAACTACAAACTTCCTTAAGTAGGGAGATTATGACTTCTGTATATACATTCTGAAAATGAATTTTAGGTCATCCATTTGTTGATGCAAGATTTCAAGAGTAATGAATGGGCAAAGTAATTTTAAGTCGCAAAAACTCTTTCTGTCCTGTCTGTACATTAATGACCCCAATTAACTCTCTCTGTAGAACATATATCCCCCAAAATACAAATATGATGCAAATACACAAAATATTTAAAAACAATGGATGGAGGAATGCAGTTGTATTAAATAGTGGTAAATCTTTGTAAAGAAACTGGCTTGTTTTTACAGGTATAGCATAATAAGGTAAGTTCAACTTATTTAAAATGGGATGGATAGGTATAAGCTTACTGTAGATAGAAAATCCAAAACACATACATCTAAAATTTTAACGGAGCCTAATATGCTCTTAGGGAAACAAAGATTCATAATTCAAAATCTAAACCAGCAGCGCCCAATCACCGACATTTTTTTTTTTTGCAAAGAATTGTCAGCATGTACTTCATCACACAAAGTTTATTACTTTCTGTCTAGACCACAGTCACCTAAAACGTTATTGATAAAAAAAAAATTTTGGTGTGTATATCTCAGTTCTCTTTTAGAGAACTCGTAAGGTTTCATAGACATGACCTCATTCAAGCACTCACAATCGGAGCCAGAGAAGTGCTAAGCACTATGACGTTAATGATAATAATAATACTAATACTTACAGTGCCTTTCTTTTTGTGTGCAACCCCAGGTTTCTGTTGTACACACTTATCTATTCCTCAAGAGGTCAAAATGATGTTGATTGGAAGCAAGAATCACTAACCCTACAGTGGACTTTATTCTCTTGGTATCTATTTCTTTCTAAAATTGTAAAAAATTAGGAGGGGCACACTGAGCCTATCAAACGGACAATGACAGGGTTTGGTGAGATCTGTTGTGATAATATTTATAAATATCTTCACGAATTTGTGCTTACTCTTTCTTCTCTTGGCAATATTTATGTTCCTAATGGTACCTCCTTGCCTCAGTCTGTTCCCGTGGGTGCCTGTTCTCGTATCCTGCGCTGTCCATCACTGAAGTCAGAAGACCTCACCTTAGTCGTCACCTTGTGAAATCATTGAATCTTCGTGAGCTTTGAATTCCTTATGTCAAAATTGGAGTATAATACCTGCCTTAGCTCTCAGCAATGTTGTCTAGGGAATTAAATAATATTCAAAAAAGCAAGTGGTGAAGTATAAAACACCTTTCAAACGAAAGATTTTTTTTATGTGTGTAATATTCTCCATCACAGAAAAGTCTTGCTTCTCTCTAAATGAATTTGTAATGACATTATTCATATTATCGTAGTTAATATGCTGAATAGAACTAACTGGACTGAAAACAAATAATAAGCTTTAAAAGTGTTTTTCATATTAAAAGATAGTAATAATGTGTACCATGAGAGCTCAGTGAGTTATTACAAGAATTAAATAAGACAATGCACATTAAACAGTTCCACATCTTGTGATTCATGTTGTTACTTTTTCAGTAGTGACTGCTTTACCTGATTCATATTTTCCCTAAACACTATGAAATCTTTTCTCCAAACAAAAAAGACTTGTCTGGCTTTGTATTTCATAACTTAATCAAAATTCACAAAGGAAAAGGACAAAACTCAAGGAACTGCAGAGAATTTGGTTGAGTGTTATTCAAGGGTTCTCATCATGATAGAAATGAGAGCAAAGCCAGTTGGCTACCATTCACCAAACAGCAGCAAAACATGATTTATTTATACTTAAAACTTTCAGTTGTGGTAAATATATAGCACAAAACATTTCAACAATATTAATCAAAAACATTTTTGTTTTTAAAGTTGGCATTCTGGGTCTCCTTATTAAGCAACTCAATAGAAGCTAATGTAAGAGAAAGGAAACTGGGGGGTGGGGGAAGAACCAAAGAAAAGTAACTTTTACGGTTATATTTTTGTCCAATAATTTGAATGAATGGCCTCTTTTGAAGCTAGACAAACTTTTTTCCCTTTCTCCCTCTCTCTCTATTCTTCGTAGCTTTCTAAGAGAGTATATAAAACAGCTTGAAATCTCTGATGGTGGTACTAAATGTCATGTAAAAAGTAGATATTGTTAAATAAATATTACAGCATAATTTACTCTCTTGTTTTTCTTATTTTTGTCTTAACAGCAACAGACGTTAAACTTTTTTTATACTACAGTACATCTGATCAGTGGGCAGGTGAATTATCTAAACCCTTCTCCCAGTTTCTCTTTGCAAAGAAATAATATCTTAAAGGGTAGTTTTATTTGTACTCTATGCTTAAGGTTCTCATGTCATTCTGCTATTTTTAGAACTACTTTTTCCGGTTTTCTAAAGTATAACACAACTTCCAAATAGAAACATTATATACTTAGTTTAAAAAAGAAAAACAAAATCTACAGCCTGAAGTCGATTCCGATTCACAGCAACCCTACAGACAGAGTAGAACTGCCCCATAGAGTTTCCACCGAACGACTGAGGACTGAAATTGCCGACCCTCAAATGAAAAAAAAAAGGGGTGAGTTAAACTGATAAATTTCTGAATTACTACCACATTTTCTCTGAGTGCAAACCAAACAAGGAGTGTTTGAATCATATTTTTCATGCTGCACAGAGAGCTCAGGTTAAAACAAAAGAGGGGAGAGGGCAGTAGTTGCTGCTTAGTTCCTAGCTAGCCAGATTAGTATTACCCTAAAGAGAGTCCAGGCCCTGATGAGCTGTCTTCTTGGCCCTAAAAAGAAGACCCCAAACAGATGTGCACGGGAACCAGAATACTTTCTTCATTCATAAGAAAGAGATGGGGTGGGAAAGAAAGTCTACAAATCAGAGTGGATTTGACATCTAGAGCTTATGACTAAATCTCATAACTTTGTTAAGAGAAAAATTTCTTCACAAAAACTCTAGACACTAATTCCAGAACCATGACGTAATAAATAACACCTTTGGAAATACTAAGTGGCCAGAAAATAAAAATAGAGGGAGACGACACTATCTAAATAAAATAAATCAATTAATAATCATCATCATCTAATGTTTTAAGTTACCGATAGATGGAACCTTATGGGTATTAACTCTCCAGTGTCTAGCCTGAGGCAAGTTTACATAAGAGTATTGTAACTAGGTCACTTTTTACTGTTTATTGTAACAAATGGGTAGGATTGCATTAGCATAGGACAAAGTATAAATATTGATTTGAGAACCTAGAGCATATAATAAAATAGCAACCTTTCTAACCCTTTTAAAGAAATCTGGTCATAAATAAAATTCAGCTTTACTCTCTATATTTTTTCAAGAAAACAATTGATACATAATTCATCCAAAAAGTATCTTCATCATCCTCTTTAATGATCATTACCCAAATGTCACAGTCACACTAACATTACAGCATACGGATTACATTTGTCTATCCTTCTAAAAGGGTATATCGTACCAAGGACTGCAACCCTGTTTTATTTATGGCACAATCTATAAGGGCAACTTTTAATAGTTTAACATGAGCTGAGTGCTAAAAGACAGAAATGACAAGTGTTTGTATTATTCTAACCATGATAAAAATAAAATCAATAACTGTGCTTTTGGAATCAGGAAAAATAACATTGAACTATTCTAGGTCGTGGGTTGTTCATTTATCTTCTGTATTTCTGTATTAAAAAATGATCAGTCTGAGAATATTAATGCTGTACAACTGTGTATAATTACTGACTTATTCGATTCAGTAGTCTTTAAGTAAGTAAAATACATCATAGTATTTACTGTGGTGATACTTCAGAGGCAAATGTTTATTAAAATGTTCTCAGCACTTTCTTTGAGGACCTACTATGCATCAGGCATTAAACTAACTTCAGAATACAAATGATAAATTAGCTATGATCACTGAATCATAGGAATGTACAGTCTAGTTACAAATATCTAATGAATACTCTGTGGCATGCCACCTTCTTTACCCCCTAATTCATCTCTTTCTCTTCTGAGCTATCAGCAAATCCTGTTAGCTCTACCCTCAAAATGTGTTTGGCCACTTCTTACCTCTTCTACTTCCTTGGCCCAAGTTACCACCAAGTTTTACCTGAATTATAGTAATAGTCTTTGTCTTATATCAAGATATATCCAGTGTCCCCTTTATGTGACACAACTGGTAGAGCCACCGAACATGTTGCTTGGGCTTTTAATAGAACGCTTTGCTTTTTCGGTGACAAAAAGCTTATCAGCTTTTCTTGTCACACAAGAAATGAATTGGAGCAATATGTCAATAATAAATATGTTATCTCAAGACTACAGAGCCCTACTATCTACTGTGCTTTTTTCTTAGTAGTGAGAGGTACAAGATGCACTCTTTAGTTTAAAGAGAGTGTCCTTGGATGCACCAAAACCACTGCACTTCTAAAAATGTCACACTGAAGTGTAGAAGGTCACTCAGCACACTTGGGTCCTACCAAGGCCTCCAACACACTTGCTTCTTCTTGGTAACCTTATCCCACTAACATAATATTATCACTATAGTGGAAAATTAGAACAAGTCACTAGAACCAAAGAGACCATCTCAAGAATAGATTTCACACATTAACAGTAATGACCAAAGACTAGAGAGCTGTAGAACGACACCAAGGACATCATACATGAAGAAAGCAGGAGCTCATTAAACAGACAGGATATAAAGACCAAATAGCTGTCAGAAGAGACTTTGAAATTTTCTCTTGAAGGTACAGTAGCTAAAATGAAAGGAAGAAATGATGAAGTGAAAGAGCTAAACAGAAAATTTCAAAAAGCAATGCAAGAAAACAAGTAAAATATCACAATGACATGTGCAAGGAGCTAGAGAGAGAAAATGGAAAGGGAATGCACTTGACATTTCTCAACCTGAAAGAAATGAAGAAAATGTCCTACAAAGTTACAATATTGAAGGATTGTATGGGGAAAATATTAAGCAATATGGAAAACATCAAAGGAAGATGAAAGAAATAGTCAGCATACCAAAAAAAAAAGGTTGACTTTCAACCATTTCAGGAGGTAGTATATGATCAATAATCAATGATACTGGCGGAAAGTGTCTAAACTGCACTGAAGGCATTGGCCAAAACAGGCCTCCAGGAACTGATGGAATACCAATTGAGATGTTTCAACAAATGTGATGCAGTTCTGGAAGTACTCGCTTATCTATACAAGAAATCTGGAAGACAGCTACCTGGCTGACCTACTGGAAGAAATCCATATTTATAGCTATTCTAAAGAAAGGTGATCCAACAAAATATGGAAATTGTCAAAGAGATCATTAATATCACATACAAGTAAAATTTTGTGAATATCATTTCAAAGTGGCTGTAGCAGTAGGAGGACTGCCAATGAAGTTAACAAATTCATCCTAGAAAAAGTGCTACATAACTCATTGCTGAATATCACTATGGTCACCTTTGAAGAACACCCTTTTGGAAGCTATGCATCAATGCCAGAGCCTAGCCTACTGTTCAAAGTAATTCTGGAACTCTTTCTCTGAAATGGCCCTTAGAGCTGTCTTTGTATTATACTTGATGTCCTGAATGTCATCAATATTTCAATATTTCCTTTATCTTTGGATAAAGAAAAAAGTTATTGGGGGCCATATTAGGTAAGTAGGGAGGGTGCCAAATCAGTTATTTGTTTACTGGCAAAAAGCTCCCTCACAGACAGCTAGAGAAGTTCACAAACTTATCACCTTGCCACTGTGTACAATGGCCATTCTAGAAAGAGTTCCAAAATTACTTTGAAGGGTGGAATAGGCACTGGCATCTGTGCATAACTTCCCAAGGGGAGCACTTTGAAAGTGATCTTACTGATATTCAACAATGAGATATGCAGCACTTAGAACAATTAAATTCGAGGACTTGTCAGTTCTTGTACATTGACAGAGAACTGCCAGAAGTTCAAGCCAGATTCAGAAAAGGACGTGGAACCAGGGATGACAATGCTGATGCCAGATGAATCATGGATGAAAGCAGAGAATATCAGAAAGATGTTTACCTACGTTTTATTGATTATGAAAACACATTCCACTCTATGGATCATAACAATTTGTGTATAACACTGCAGAGAATGGGAATTCCAGAACACTTGTGTCCATGAAGAACCTGAAGGTAGACCAAGAGGCAGTTATTCTAACTAAGCAAGGTTATAATGCATGGTTTAAATTAGGAAAGGTGTATGTCAGGGTTGTATCCTTTAACCATAGCTATTCAATATGTATACTGAGGAAATATGAGAAGTTGGGCTATATGAAGAGGAATGCCATAGCAGAACCGGAGAAAGACTCATTAACAACTTGTGATTTGCATATGGCACAATCTTGCTCACTTAAACTAAAGACAACTTGAAGCACTTACCAATGATCAAAGACTAAAACTTTCAGTATGAATTACATCTAACACAAGGAAAACGCAAACCCTTACAACTGGACTGATAAGCAACATCATAATAAATGGAGAAAAGATTGAAGTTGTCAAAAATTTCATTTTATTTGGATCCACAATCTATGCCCGGAGAAACAGCAGTCAAGCGGTCAGATGATGTACTGCATTGGATAAAACTACTGCCAAAGATCTCTTTAAAGTGGTAAAAAGCAAAGATGTCACTCTAAAGACTAAAATGTACTGGACCCAAACCATGGTGATTTCAATTGCCTCATCTATATGTGAAAGCTGGACAATGACTAAGGGAGATCGAAGAAGAATTGATACCTCTGAGTTACGATACTAGAGAATATCGAACATACCATGGACTGCCAAAAGAAGAAATCTGTCTTGGAAGAAGTATAGCCAGAATCCTCCTTAGAAGGAAGGATGGCGAGACTACATCTCACATACTTTGGACATGTTATCAGGAGGGATCAGTGCCTGGAGAAGGACATCACGTTTTATAAAGTAGAAGGTCAGCAAAAATAGAGGAAGACCTTCAATAAGATGGATTGACACAGTGACTGCAACAATGGGCTGAAGCAAAACAGTGATTGTGAGGATGGTATAGGACCCCACAGTTGTCTTTCCTCTTGTTGTCCATAGAGTCACTGAGTCAGAACTGACTCGACAGCACCTAACAACAACCACATACACATGGACACAAGTCTATATACATTTATTTCAGTTTAGACATTTTAGACTTTCTGATAACAACAAACAGTATGGTGGAAGAAGAGAAAGCCAAAGAATCAATTACTAGCAAGACAATTTAACATGAAATGCCTAATAAATCTCTTGGGAACCCACCTACAGTATTGACAAAAAACTCAATATTACTCCAATATAGCAAGGAGGTAGTCAGAGGATACAGTGAAGAATCAGATCTTTTGGAAAGAATGTTGTATTTTTATATGACATCAATTCTCATACCTCTACACCCAGGAATTTACACTCTGTATGCGAAATTTGTGATGTTCTACTTCCTCACCACCAAATTCTACAGTAACAGGTAGAAGATAATTGTTAAAACATATGGATCTGCTGCCACTTGCTTAAGGTCATATATATATACATATACTTATCCAGGAATGTTTTAATCATTTTATGGCTGCGAGTTATGTTCACAATGAATCTTAGTATTCTGTATAAAAAGCAATGCATTTTAATAAGATCACATTTCTTGGGGATGTTTGCCCTTCACATGTCAATGGGAGCTTTTACTGAGAATTTTATGACACAGTTATTTACATAATCAAAAATAATGAAATTAGAGGGAATTGTCAAGCCAATATGAAGAGAGTTTCTGTAATTTATCATTTTGAAGGAGTTGTTTTGTAACAATATAAAAATAGCTGTTTTATAAAAGCAGCTACAAGATTAAATAATCTTAGTATGCTGAACAGAAATAGAAACTGAATCATCATGAAATAACTTCAAAAACATTATAAAAGATTCTCAACCTTCCACTCTCTCTATAAAGAGGTCATTGAGAAAATCACTGAAGTACAAAATGATCTGAATTTCAGCTCAAGCCACAGTCTGATTTATTTAAGCAATTTTCTTTTTTACTAGACATGTCCTTCACCGGTTTCCCTTGTGCTGACCAGACTTCTCAGCCAGCTTTTCTCTAAGAGACCAGCTCATCTGGCAGCTAGTCATTGTGCTCAATGCAATAAAGGACCTTTTCTAAAAAACTGTGTCTTAGTTGTCTCATTTTCTAGTAAAGATGAGAAATAGCTATATCTTACCCCAAATAATCACCCTGAATCTTTCACCTATTGCCTTAATCAAGCTCTGCTAGGAAGGCTAATTCAAACTAACCTAACAAAAAGTAAGCAACATAATACTTGTGAAAATGTGGCTCTAAGCCGTTACTTTGTAAACCAAAAAGAAAACTTGCCATACTTGTTCAGCCTTAAAAATCTTGAAGTCCGCTACCTCATATCTGTCTTTCCCTCTTTCCCTCTTGTGAAAACAGAGATGGCCTCTCCTTTCAAAAACTAATTCCTCTTTTTAGGCTCTAGATCATCATGGTCTCTTCGGTAACTTCATCCATCCATTATATCTTCTGCTTCCTGTATGTTCTAATTATCCCTTTGTATAGGGTTGCTATGAAGGCAGTGGATTTATTCACTCCTCACCCTAAGCCTTGTAGTAATTGAGTCTCTTCTATTCCATCTTGGGCAGAAAATATCCACTAAACTCTCTTTCACCTCTAAATAATTCTTTACCAGCTTACCTTCCCAGGACACCAATTGTCATGAATTGAATCGTGTTTCCTGAAAACGTATGTGATGTTTGGCTGGACCATGATTCCTGGTATTGTGTAATATTCTCTTATGTTGTAAACCCTGTCCCTATGATGTTAATGAGGGAGGCTGGGGGGCAGCTGGGTTGGTGGGTCAGGATTCAATGCTTGGGATTATACAGCGCTTTGTGGCAGCTTCTTGAAGTATACAGGTAAAGGAAGCAAGCAGAATATCGGAGACCTCATGCCACCAAGAAGCAGTGCCAGGAGCTGATCGTGTCCTTTGGAAAGGAGCAGGGTCCCTGTACCTCAGTCCAAAGGAAGACTGATGACAAGGACCTTCCTCCACAGGCGTCTGAGAAAGCTTTCCCTTAAAACTGACAACCTAAATTTGGACTTCTGGCCTGCTGAACTGTGACAAACAAAATTTATCTTTTTAAAGCCATCCACTTGTGGTATTTCTATTAAAACAGCCCTAAATGGCTAACACACCAATTACTCTCTCTTTCCAGTTTCTCAGCCCCCATTCACTACACAGGCCGGTGCATTTGTAACTGCACCTCCATCACACCACTAAGTCTCCTGTTCCAGTGACTCCCCAGTCACGTCATCCAAAGCTCACTGGTACATTTAAACTCTTTTTCCGTCTTAAGGCAATCTCTTTTTCTTTGGTTTTTCTGACACTATACCAATCTCTCTTCCACATGTTTGTCAGTGACTTGTTAAACTGCATGTTTGATTATTTCATTTTATACTAAAACGTTATCAGAAGCTTATATTACCCACAGGACCATGGTCTCGGGAAACATCTAGCTCAATTGGCATAACACAGTTGATGAAGAAAATGTCCTGCGTTCTACTTGGGTGAGTAGAGTCCGGAAACTCTAGAGCTTGTGAGTGATCATCTAAGGTAGTCCACTGGTCTTCCCCATTGGGAGCAAGGAAGAATGAAGAAAATAAAGACACAAGGGAAAGTTTAGTCTAAAGGACTAATGGACCGTATCAACAATAGCCTCCACCTGACTGAGTCCAGCACAGTTAAATAGTGCCTGGATATTACAACAGAAGTTTCTGGACAGAGCCAGAGAAAAATGTAGAACACAATTCTGATTCACAAAAAAGACTGGAATTACTGACCCGACAGACCGGAGAATCCCTTAGAGCATGACCCTAGGACACACTTTTAGCTTAATTATAAAGTCACTCCTGATTCACCTGTCAGCCAAAATTAGACAGGCCCATAAAACAAAACAAGACTACACGGGCATACCAGCTCAAGAGCAAGGATGAGAGGGTGGAAGGGGACAGGAAAGCTGGTGATTAGGAACTCAAGGTTGATGAGGGGGAATGCTGACACGATCTGGGGTTGGTCACCAATGTCTTGAAACAATTATGTGTACTAATTGTTTAACAAAAAACTAGTTTATTTTATAAAACTTCATCTGAAGTACAACAGTAAAAACTGAAAGATTTTTTTCTTTTTTCAAGTGAAAAAGAAAGACGGCTTTGGTAACTGAGTGAAAAGTGAGTTAAGTGGAAACAACTAGGGAAACTGAAAGCTACACTTTTTTTAATAATTTTTTTTTTTTTTTTTTTTTTTAGTGCACACTTTTTACTTTTTAAAAATCCTGGTGCCATAGTGGTTAAGTGCTATGGCTGCTAACCATAAAATTGGCAGTTCAAATCCACCAGACACTCCTTGGAAATTCTATGGGGCAATTCTACTCTGTCCTATAGTGTCACCATGAGTCAGGATTGACTTGATGGTAACAGGTATTTGATACAGTTTTTAGGTCAAACAAGTTTCAGAGAAGCCTCCAGACTAAGACAGACTAGGAAGAAAGGCCTACTCATCTACAAAACCAGCAAATGCAAACCTTATGAGTCATGATAGTCTGATCCACAACCTATCCTACAGATGGCCAGGACCAGGTTGTGTTTTGTTCCATTGTGCATGAAGTCATCATGAGTTGGGGACCTACTCAATGGTAACTAACAACAACAACAAAGTTTCTCCAGAAAAATAAGTGAACAAATCCAATATATGCAGAGCAATCTTTCAAATGACAATACATTTCTACTTGTTCCAAATTAGTTAGAGATATATTCACATGAAACAATTACTATTTGCAGTGCTAGCTGTAAAGCCTTTACAAAAATAGCTCATCGAAACAGTTTACTAAGGTGTAACCATTTAACACAGGGGTTTTACCACTTGAGTGAAACAGAATAACAGAAAAATTGAGCAAAACATTAAAGTCTTTTCTCAGATAGCACAAGACAGTGAGGAAACAGTAAGACCTAGACTAGTGGGAGTAGCTGAAGTCACTTGAGAGCACAAGAGACAAAACACTCAAGGTATGCAAACAGGATAGTCTTTTATTGGCCTGAATGGATTTGATAACTCAACAGATCTTTCTGTTGGCAGTCAGCAAAGCTGCAGCTTGGACTAGTGCTGCGGGGAGGTGTACAGTTTTTAACTACATGGAAAAGTGAATGATACCGTCCAACATCACAACAACAAGGCGATCATCTCCAGTTATCTGAGTGTTGCAAAACTGCTACCTGATAATTATTCCCAAATCATCTCAGGAGGAGAGCCAAAAGAGACGACAGAATTATTCATGAAATGTGTTGACAGTCTGACTACAAAGGCTTGTATTAAATATGGATCTTTGCTTTTGTTCCCAGAACATTAAAAGTAATGTCCATGGCCCAGAAATGACACTTAATGAATAATAAGACAATGACAGAGTTGAGAAGATTGACACACGAATCTCATCAAGAACCTTTCTCCAGACCTGAAAAAAAGAAACTCTTTATATTTTCCTTTAGCACTTGCTTATTTGGAAAAAAAGAATATGAGGAATATTGTACTTAGTGTTATAGGGAAGCAGACAATAACTGCCCGCTTTCTGATAGCATTAAGTAAAAGTACCTTAAAATAGACATACATATGTATAAAACCAAACGAACCGCTGAAGAGTCAATTCCAACTCACAGCAGCCCCATAGAACAGAGTAGAACTGTTCCATAGAGTTTCCAAGGAGTGCCTGGTGGATTCAAGCTGCTGACCTTTCGGTTAGCAGATGTAGCACTTAATCCTTATGCCAATAGGGTTTCCAATTATATGTATACATGTGTATAATTACTTGGCCAAAGGGTTATCCCCACGTAACACAAAATATTTTTTGTTTCTCTTTAAATGTTATTATGCCAACGAAATAAAGTTGAAAAAAACTCTATTTTCCTTTTTCATCTTTCCATGCAAGTGATACAAGTCTAATCAGTACTTGAGGGTTTGAACTGAGGCTGATATGAGTTTATTTCAAAGTCTTTTAGCCTCTTTCAGAATTGTTCACTTTTTGCACTGTCAACATACATCATAGATTTCATCTCCATTACATCCTGCTGCTGATTTCAACATTAAGATTGATAATTTTTTCAACATCCTGAACTTACAGTTTTTTTCACTTTTTCATTTAGCATGACCTTTTGCTTTGTATCACTCTAGCAAATGACATATAGGAAGCCATACATTATATCCCATCACTACCTGAACTTTTTAGAAAACCATCAGACTCCCAGATATTGAGGCTGACCAGTCTAAAAGTAATATCCAGTCCCTCTGCCGTTTTGGTTCTTTTTATGTGTGTGTGTATTAAACCTGTTCTTTGTCATTTAGACTCTAATTTTGTTTCTATATTTCTTCCTCCCCATCCCAGTCCTCTGTTCCTCTGTCAACTTTTAGTTTCAGTTGGTTCTCAGCCCAGTCTAAACACTATGGTTACCCATTTCTCTTCTTCTTGTTTCTCTTACTAGGATCTCAGACTCCCTTAGCCCACTTAAAGCTTCTTTTGCAGCTGTCCTACCAACCACAAACATCATATAAACCTAACTAAACATTTTATTTTCCGACTCCCATTATCTCACTGCCGTGTATTACTGGGAAGATCAAGAACTGATCATTTGTCTCTACCATAAGTGTTTGCGATCCATTCTTAGCTAACTCCTCAGAACTTCTTGGAAATCCTTTTGTTCACTTGACTCAAATTCTCTAGTGATATTTCAAAACTTCTTCCAGTGTCTTCAGACCTTTCAGTTCACCTTCTTTCCACACTGTCAGCAGCTCACCTCACCTCCTACTTGCCTGAGGAGATTGTGATCATCCCACATACATTGCTTAAACCTCAGCCTGTAAACTTACAATTTTGTTGCATCTTCATAGATTCTCTCCCTCTAAGGAGAGCATAAGACCAGTGGCAGAACCAGTGAGTGATTACAGTCAAATGGTTATTGACCATGAACACAGAAGCCAAATATGCTTACTCCAATAATGGATGGAAAACCAAAACTTAGTAAAAGAGAATCAAGCAACCAAGAATCCTGAGAAAGATGATGAGCCCACCAATGGGAGACAGTCTAGATAAGCTTCATAGATTGTGTAACAAAATGATGATGTAATACAACAAGGACAGTGTTTTATACCACTATAGAACTCTTAAAAAGAATTGAGTTTTGTCTTAAGTTTATCTAAAAAGATTACAGTAGGTTCCACAGCTCCTCCTTCTCTGATTTCTCTGGGAAATCTATTCATTCTCCTTTTTAAAACTACAGCATCTTCGTCTGTTCACTACAACCAGTCTCCACCATCAAAAAAATTATTCTTTACTTTTTTTTACGTTTTATCTTTCTGTTGAATCTCCATCTATTCCAGTATTTGTTGCCTACTGTTGTCTGACCACATTACTTATACTTCAAAACACTAAAAAGAAAAACAAAGGTAAAAACCTCTCTTAACTCCTAAATTTCCCCAGCTATTTATTAATCTTGTCTTCTTGAAAGTGAAGTTCATGCTTACTGGCTCCCCTCCTCATCTGCAGAGCATAACCTGACCTATTGATCGATAGCTTCTCTCAATAACACTCACTTGAAACAGTCTTCTCAAAATATATGAACTCACTCTTGAATGCTAAGCCTCAAGGCCCTTCATCATTCCTTGACCTTCTTGGCCTCAGTGCTGGTAAACACTTCTTTCTTATTGGCATCTATTCTCTTGAGTTCTGAAACACTGTACTTCTCTTTCTCTCACATCTGAGACTTGTCTTGACCCATGTACCACTTCTAAACACTGAGCAGGGCTGTCTGTATGGTCTCTCTTTCCTTTTCACTCAGCATTCATTCCACTTATTACTTCTTTTTTGTTGTTGGGTACCACTGAGTCAACTCATAGTAACCCTGTGTAACAGAGTAGAACTTCGCTGCAGGGTTTTCTGGGCTATAATCTTTTTTTTTTTTTTTTTTTGGATTTATTTTTTTTTTAATTTTTATTTTTATTTAACATAACTGAGTGAAAATGTACATTCACATATAAATTTACATGCCCACCTATATGCAGCTTCCACTGCTCTCCCTGTTCAGTGACTGCACACTATTTCAGAAGGTGGCAGTTCAAATCCACCAAGCACTGCTTGGAAACTCTATAAGGCTGTTGCACTCTTTCATATAGGGTCCCTATGAGTTGGACTAAACTCAGCTGCAACAAATTTGATTTTAGTTTTGCTTTATCAAACATGAGATCTTCTAGAGGACTTGAATCTCCTCAAAGCATACCCAAAGTACATGAGACAAAGTCTCATCAGCCCTACTTCAAAGGAACGTTCTGGCTATGCTTCTTCCAAGATAAATTTTTAAATTTTTCTGGTAAAAAAAAAAAAAAAATCCTCTGGTGTTGAGTCCATTTCAACTCATAGCAACTCTACAGGACAGAGCAGAAATTCACCATAGAGTTTCTAAGGAGTGCTTGGTGGATTAGTATCGCCAACCTTTTGGTTTAGCAGCCATAGCATTTACCAGTATGCCACCAGGGTTTCCATTATTCTGGTAGTCCATGATATATTCAGTATTCTTTGCTGACACCATAATGCAGAGACATGAGTTCCTCAGTCTTCCTTATTCATTATCCAGCTTTCCCAGGCATATAAGGTGACTGAAAGTGCTTTGGCTTGAGTCTAACAGACTTTAGTCTTTAACGTGTTTTCAATGTATCGAAGAGGTTTTCTGCAGTAGATTTGCCCAGTGCAATATACTGTTTCATTTCTTGACTGCTGCTTCCATGGGCTTTGATTGTGGATACGAGTAAAATGAAATCCTTAACAACTCTAATATTTTCTCCATTTATCACGATGTTCCTTATTGGTCCAGTTGTGGTGATTTTTGTTTTGTGTTGAAGTATAATCCATACTGAAGGTTCTAGTCTTGACTCTTCATCATTAAGTAATTCAAGTCCTCTTTGCCTTCAACAAGCAAAGTTGGACCATCAAGTCCTCTTTGCTTTCAATGAGCAAAGTTGGACCATCAGCATGTCACAAGTTTTTAACAAATCTTCTTCCAACCCTGCTCTCATGATCTTCTTTATATACTCTAGCTTCTCAGATTATTTGCTCAGCATACCGACTGAGTAAGTATGGTGAAATGATACACCCTGGTGCACATATTTCCTGATTGTAAGCCATGCAGTATCCCCCTGTTCTTTATGAACTACCTCTTGATCTGTGTATAGGCTCCACATGAGTACAGTTAATTGTCTAGGAATTTCTTTTCTTCACCAGTCAATTGGTTGGCTTTCACGTTGCTGTGGATAGTAGAAACTATGCCAGTATGTTTCAAACACCAGCAGAGTCACCATGGTTGACAGGTTTCAGCAGAACTTCCAGACTAAGACAAATGAAAAGGAAACTAGAAATTTACTTCTTCTTTTTTTTTTAAGGACTATAAATGCTTAGTAAACTTTACCTATTATTATTAACACCTCCCTTCCTTATGTAAATGCTGATCTTCAAGTTGTATTTTCTTTCTCTGTTAATAGCAGCAATGTCAGCTCAATCACCCATACTAAAAACCTCACGGTAACCTTCTAATCTACTTTCACATTCAGTTTTGCTTTATATCCAGGACTCACCAACTATATAGGCATTTAATCTTCCATTTTCTTCCCTCCACTATGCCCAAGCTCAGGGCTTCATTATCTCTAACCTGAATTATTGCAATAGCCACCTACTAAACTGCCTGCCTTCACTATATACCGCCAATTCATCTTCCATTCAATGTCACTTTTCTAAACAGAGTTCCCTTTTAAAATCTTTCCTGTTTTATTATCACCCTCAGAACAAAGTGATATGTTGAGAACAATGTAGTCTTACCTCTGACCAGGCATCTCTGTTGCTTCCCTTAGTTACTTAGCGGCTCTCAGAAACTCCATGTGTTTTAATTCATGTTTGTTTGCAAAACTGCTTCTTTGTTCATCAACACCTCCAATGCCTTATCTTATTTATAACATTTTTATTTGTGTTTTAAAATCCAGTTCAAATGGCATATTCTCTCTGAAAGCACAGATTCTCAGGCAGTTAAGTCATATCTTCTACATCCTCATGCTCTGAGAAGGATGGATGAATGGATGAAGGGATGGACGGATGGATGGATGGATAGTGTCATGGATTGAGTAGTGTCCTCCAAAAATATGTGTCTCAGCTTGACTGGGCCATGATTTCCAGTATTGTGGGGTTGTCCTGTTATGTGATTATAATTTTCATACATGTTGTAAATCGAAAACTCTGTCTGTAGTAAATGGGGTAAGATTGGATCATGTTAAAGACAATTGGGGTGGTACTGTAACACCCTGATCCAATGTAAATGAGGACCCCCGGGGTGTGGCCTTTACCACATTTTATCCTACAAGAGGTAAAAGAAAAGGGAAACAAGAAGAGAACGTGAACCTCATACCACCAAGAAAATAGTGTCAGGACCAGAGTCCATCTTTTGGACCTAAAGTTCCACCTTCAAGATTCTCCCAGACCAGGAAAAGATGGATTTGACTTCTAGCCTACTAGACTGTGAGAGAATAAATGGAAAAATAAATAGTTAAATAGATAGGTATAGATACATGTATCTTAGATTCTTTGTCCAGCAGTTGTTTGTTTCTCTTTCTGATACTTGGCTAGAATGTGAAGCTTTTCAGATTTGGGTGTGCTGTTCACTTTCCTATTCCTAATATAAGCTTGCTGTGAGCCAAAATCAACTAAGCAACAGTGGGTTTGGGTTTTTGTTATTTTATTTTTATTTATTTAATTTTTTAAGCCCATACTAGAATTTCTGATACATGATACATATCCTATAAAATTCTGTTACATAAATAAATGCTCCTCTCAAGTGTCAAGGGTCTACCTTCGGTACGTTTTGAGGCTTGCAGAATTCATTATAACAATGCTTTTCCTATAAACCCTCCCTTTCTAGTTTCACTGCTTTCCCTAGTTCAAGCTTTCATCATCATTAACATAGATTATTATAAGACCCTCCCACCTGATCAGCAGCTTTATTTTCTTCTCCTCTCAAAGACATCTGTGATCTGCTGCTGCTAGAGCTATCTTTATTAAACACATGTTCTATCATGTGATTATGTTGCTCAGAAACTTTCAGTGTCTTCCCTTAACTACAAAGTACTGCTCTTTTCAACTTCACAGCCTTATCTACATTCTCCTCTCCACCCTCCACACACAAACACACTACTTTATAGTACCCTGAGCTATCAGATATTCCTTTAAGTTGGAATATCCACCCACCACATATGTTGCTGTCTTACGCAGCTTTGAAAGTTCAACTCCAGAGGTTCCTCTTTCATAAAGTCTTTCAGATCCCTTTTCCTATTAGAAATAGGTTCTTTTCATCTTACTTTCCCAAAGCTAACAGAAAGGCATTTGTTTTACCACATCACATTCTCTGTTTTTTATCAATGTTTACTCTTTGTCATGGAAACAAAAGATGTCACCTTGAAGATTAAACTGCGCCTGACTAAAGCCATGGTATTTTCAATCTCGTCATATGCATACAAAAGCTGGACAATGGAGAAAGAAAACAGAAGAATTGATGTCATTGAATTGTGGTGTGCGAGAAGAATGTTGAACGTCGTGGACCGCTGAAAGAACAAACAGATCTGTTCTGGCAAAAGTACAACCAGAGTGCTTTTTGGAAGCAAAGATGGCAAGACGGTGTCTTACATACTTTGGACGTGTAGTTAGGAAGGATCAGTACCTGGAGAAGGACATCATGCTTGGTAGAGTGGAGAGTCAGCAAAAAACAGGAAGACCCTCAATGAGATGGACTGACACAGTGGCCCCAACAAGGTGCTTAAGTATAAAAATGATTGTGGATGTGGAATAAGACCAGGCAGTATTTTGTTCTGTTATGCATAGGGCTGCTATGAGTTGGAACTGACTCAATGGCACTTAACAAAAACAACAGCACTTACTGCCACTATAGAGCTCTGGATAGTACTCTGTTGCTTCAATAAACTGCAAGTTTCTTCTAGGCAGAAACTTTGTCTATTCACCACTGAATCCTCATGACGTCCTATACAGAGCGTATGGTCAGAAACTGTTAGTATTTGAATTAAGAAATGCTGTCTATATTGGTTAAGAGCCATAGCTGCTAACCCAAAGTGGACAATTCAAATCCACCACCCACTTCTTGGAAACCCTACAGAGCAGTTCTGTTCTGTCGTGTAGATTTGCTATGGATTAGAGGCAGTTCAGTGGCAATGAGTTTGATGGGGGGTGGGGGGTGGGCAACAAAGGATGATAGACTTCAAATGTTCCGGAAGGCAGGAAGGAAGAAGGCATCTAAACAGTCATGGACATGAGAACAGCCCATGAGAACAGTTCTGGGACTGGGCATTATTGAAAAGAAGTCGAATACTGAGAAGTAGTAGAAGATAAATCTGTAAAATTGTTTGTGGAAGACCTGACTGCCAAATGAAAAGCTATAGTTTTATACTCTGATTATTTGTAATCTATAATAGGTTTACTGAGCAGGAGTGTTGTATGATTTATTATGTCACTTTAAATTTATCTGGTAGTTGGCTTCAGAATAAATGGAAAGGAAAATAACCTGAGAGCAGGGATTCCAGTCAGAAATCCTTTTCATTGATCTAGGACATTAAGAACCTTAGCCAGGCAATGACAGTGAAAAAGAACAACTCCAAAGACATTGAAGTAGTTGAAAATATAAAGAACAGGTAAAGAAGTGAATGCAACAAAGAGAAAGTTATCCAGACATTTACTAGACACTTTGTTCAGCTTACAATAGAATATCTGATTCTTAAGGCACCTTGGTGAAAACTTAATACCATAGGGTGTTGAGGAAGTGACAGGAGTAACTGCCACCATTCTGGAACCAAATCTGATTTGCTAGGAGTGTGTTGTCAAGGGTCTTACTCTTTGTTGCTGACCCTCCACTCCACCAAACCTGATGTCCTTCTAAGGGGACTGATCCTTTCTGACCACATGTCCGAAGTATGTAAGATGCAGTCTTGCCATCTTTGCTTCCAAGGAGCACTCTGGTTGCACTTCTTCCATAACAGATCAGTTTGTTCTTTTGGTGGTTCATATTACATTCAACATTCTTCTCCATCACCACAATTCAAAGGCATTGATTATTCTTTTATCTTCTGTGTTCATTGTCCAGCTTTTGCATGCATATGATGTGACTGAAAATATTGCTTGGGTCAGGCGCACTTTGATCCTCAAGGTGACATCATTACTTTTTGACTTTAAAGAACTCCTTTGCTGCAGATTTTTCCCAGTGCAATGTGTCTTTTGATTTCTTGATTGCTGCTCCCATGGGCATTGACTGTGGACCCAAGTAAAATCCTTGACAATTTCAGTCCTTTCTCTGTTTACGATAATGTTGCTTACTTTTCCAGTTGTGAGGATTTTTGTTTTCTTGATGATGACCTTCATCAGCAAGTGTTTCAAATCTTCTTCACTTCCAGCAAGTAAGGTGGTGTCATCTGTATAATGCAGTTTGTTAATGAGTCATCCTCTAATCCTGATGCCTTGTTCTTCTTTGTAGAATCCAGTTTCTCAGATTATTTGCTTGGCATACAGATAAAAAGGCATGGCAAAAGGATACAACCCTGACGCACATCTTTCCTGACCTTAAACCATGCAGTGTCCCCTTGTTCCGGTTACATGACTTCCTCTTAATCTATATACAGATTCTTTAAAAGCACAAATAAGTGTTCTGGAATTCTCATTCTCCATGATGTTTGCCATATTTTATTATGATCTACACAGTCAATTGCCTTCACATAGTCAATGAAACACAGGTAAACACCTTTCTGATATTCTCTGCTTTCAGCTGAGATCCATCTGACATTGACAGCTGAGATCCATCTGACTGTTGCATATCCTTTATTGAATCTGGCTTGAATTCCTGGCAGTTTCTTGTCAATATGCTGTTTCAGTCGCTCTTGAATGACCTTGAGCAAAATTTTACTTGCATGTGATATTAACAATATTGTTCAGTAATTTCCACATTTGGTTGGATCATCTTTCTTTGGAATGGGCATAAATATGGATCTCTTCCAGTCAGTTGTCAGGTAGCTGTCCTCCGTATTTCTTAGCATAGATAGTGAGCACTTCCAGAGTTCCATTTGTTTGTCAAAGTATCTCAATTGATATTCCATCAATTCCTGGAGTCTTGTTTTTTGCCAATATCTTCCATGCAGCTTTGACTTCTTCCTTCAGTACCATCAGTTCCGAATCATATGCTTTCTCTTCGAATGCCTGAACATAGACCAATTCTTTCTGCTACAATGACCATGTGTACTCCTTCCTTCTTGTTTTGAAACTCCCTGAATCATTTAATGTTTTCCCTGTAGAATCCTTCACAATTGCAACTCGAGTCTTGGATTTTTTATTCAGTTCTTTCAGCTTGAGAAATGCAGCACATGTTCTTCCCATCTGGTTTTCCATTTCCAGCTCTTTGCACATGTCATTGTAATACTTTTGTTTGTCTTCTCGAGCTGCCCTTTGAAATCTTCTGTTCAGGTCTTTTACTTCACCATTCCTTCCTTTTGCTTTTGTGGCCTAACATTCAAGAACAAGTTTCAGTGTCACTTCTGACATCTGATTCTGTCTTTCCTTTCTTTCTTATCTTTTCAATGACCTCTTGCTGTCTTCATGGATGACGCCTTTGAGGTCATTCCACATTTCATCTGGTCTTCAGTCCTTAGTGGCCAATACATCAAATCTGTTCTGGAGATGGTCTTTAAATTCAGGAGGGATATACTTAAGGTCATACTTTGGCTCTTGTGGACTTGTTCTAATTTTCTTCAGTTTCAATTTGAATTTGCGTATGAGTAATTGATTATCTGTGCCACAGTAGCCACCTGGTCTTGTTCTGACTGATGATATGGAGCTTTTTCCTCATCTTTTTCCACAGATGTAGTTTATTTGATTCTTGTGTATTCAGTTTGGTGATGTCCCTGTGTACAGTCACTGTTTGTGTTGGTTAAAAAGATATTTGCAGTGAAGAAGCTGTTGGTCTTGCAAAATTCTACCGTGCAATCTCTGGTATTATTTCTATCACCAAGGCTATATTTTCCAACTACAAACTCTTCTTTGTTTCCAACTTTTGCATTCCAGTCACTAGTAATTATCAATGCATCCTGATTTTATGTTTGATCAATTTCAGACTGCAGAAGCTGGTAAAAATCTTCAATGTCTTCGTCTTTGGCATTATCAGTTAGTGTGTAAAGTTCAATAAGAGTCACATTAACTTTCTTAGGAAGAAGGACCTGGCAGTCTACTTCTGAAAAGAATTAGCCATGGAAAACCTTATGCATAGCATTGGAACGTTGTCAGATATAGTCCCAGAAAATGAGACCTCAGGTTGGAAGTCACTCTGAAGACAACTGGGGAAGAGCTACCTCCTCAGAGTAGAGTCAACCTTAATAATGTGGATGGAGTAAAGCCTATGGGATCTTCATTGACTGATTTGACATGACTCAAAATGAGAAGAAACAGCTGCAAACATCCACTAATAATCAGAATGTGGAATGTACGATGTATGAAACTAGGAAAACTGGAAATCATCAACAGTGAAATGGAATGAATAAGCACTGATATCCTAGGCATTAGGGCATTGAAATGGACCAATAGTGGCCATTTTTAATCCAACAGTCATATAATCTACTATGCAGGGAACAAAACCTTGGAGAGAAATGGTGTTGTGTTCATCATAAAAAAGAACATTTCAAGATCTGTCAATGACAGGATAATATCCATATGCCTACAAAGAAGGCCAGTTAAAAGTGCATTATAGACTCAATGAAAGCAGATTTCTAAAGCTGCAAGAGGGGAAAAAACCTCAAATCTATGATCTTTTTGGCTTAATCTCTGAAAAGACTGCTCAAGTGAAGCTCTCAAAAAATAATGGTAATTCTGATTTACCTGGAAGGTTATGGATAAGCACTGAAGAAATCAGTGTAACAAGGCGATGAACTTGCACAACAGATGCATGTATTAAAGTACCTGTGTCTTAAGATGAGTTCTCTAGAGAAGCAAAACCAGTAAAGTGTATAACTACGTTATAGAGAGATTTATATTAAGGAAATAACTCACATGGTTGTAGAAGCTGGAATGTGGGTTAGGCTGGAGGCTTCTCCTGATTTATGTAGCCACAAGGGCTGTAGAAGTCAAGATCAGCAGGTTAGATAGCGGGGCTCTGGCTCACAGGCTGTGAAGACACATGAATCCCAAGAATGACAGGCAAGACAGCAGCTAAGCTGTAAGCTCAAGTACCAAGAACGCATAGATGGGAGCCACTACAGGATTCAATGTGAGTGAAAGACTGGAGCTTTGCCATGAAGTCACTTATTGCAGGTCACACCCAACTGATTGGCTACTCACAGTAGATCCTATCATGGAAATGATCATATTATATGAAATCTGTTCATGGACGTGATCCCATCATTGTATGATAGCTAGACTACATCGTAACTGCCGAGTCACTGAGAATCATGGCACAGCCAATCTGACACACAACCTTGACAACTACAGACTATAAAATGGTAGAATAAACATCACTCAAACAAGGATGAGAATTTAAAAAAACATTAATTCATTTGGAAAGTATTATAAAGAAGAAATGTGACGTTTAGAGTTGCTATTGTTCTTAAGTGCTGTCCAGTGGCCTCAACTCTGTGTGAGGTGAGGGACATTTTGTATAACAGAATGAAACATTGCTTGGTCCTTCACCATCCTCAAAATTGTTGCTATGTTTGACCTTGATGTGGCAATCCATGTGATGGGGAAGAAAAAAAAACTTTTAGTTTTCTTCAGAGCAGAGGGAAGGATAAAATGCACTATTTGAGGCCAAAAAGAAAACAAGACCTGTGTTTTTTGTTCTTTTTCTCTTTCAGTGACTGATTCAGCAAACAAACATAGCACTGACCCTGTTCTCAGATAGTGTATAATGTATGTCCAGGACACATTCTTTGGACTAAAAAGCAAGGGCAAAATCTTGAAAAGAGTACTAACCAGAACAGCTGTTAGGTGCCATCCAGTCATTTTCCACTCTTAGTGACCCTACATGCAAGAGAAGGAAAGAAATACTGTCCTGTCCTGAACCATTCTCACAATGCTTGTTATGTTTGAGCCCATTGCTGTAGCCACTGTGTCAGCTCATCCTGTTGCTAGTTAAGTTCTTCCAAATGTCTTTGGTTAGACAAGTGAACATTTCCAGCACTGCATTCATTTGCTGAAACATCTCAGTTGGTAGTCTATTCCTGGAGCTTTGTTTTTGGCCAGTGCCTGTAATACAGCTTAGAGTTCTTCCTTCATTTCCTGATAATACATTACCTCCTGAAATGGTTGAACATCAACCAATTCTTTTTGATATAATAACTCTGTATTTTCCTTCCACCTTCTTTTGATATTTTCTGAGTTGTTTAATGTATTCCCCTTACAATAGTTCAGTATTGCAGCTTAAGGCTTGGATTTTTTCTTCAGTCCTTTCATTTGAGAAATATGGAGTGTGTTCTTCCCTTTTGATTTTCTATCTCCAGGTCTTTGCACATGCCATTATACTTCACTTTGAAATATTCTCTTCAGCACTTTTACTTGCATCTTTTCTCCTTTTTGCTTTAGCTACTGGATATTTAAGAGCACATTTCAGAGTTCCTTCTGACATCCATTTTGGTCTTTTCTTTCTTTCTATCTTTTTAATGAATTACTGTTTCTTCATATATGATGTTCCTTGATGTCATTTCATAACTCATCTGTATCTTTGATCTTTAGTGTTCAATGTGTCAAATTTATTCTTGAAATGGTCTCTACGTTCAATTGGAATATACTCAAGGTCATAGTTGGCTTTCAATGGACTTGGTCTAATGTTCTTCAGTTTCATGTTGAACTTAATCAGCAGACAGCAGAAGTTATAAAGGGTAAGTTAGTTCAAGTTTCTTCCCCCAAGGAAATACATTCTGATGTAGAGCTTGCAAAAGTAAATGGTCTATCTTATCAGGTAAGCATGAAGAAATCAAAGCTAATAGGAGAATGGCTATAAGCAGTATCACCTGTAAGACCAAGATTTTTGTGTTTTCTCTGTTAGCTAATTTTGAACCAATGGTATAGTAGGATTGACCCAAAGGCCAAGATAACCCTATATAATATTAATAAAATTTACAGTCTTTTTCCACTTAGAGTTGTACATATAATTCTAGTTATCACAAGCAGATCAGCCTTACTTTAATCAGTGGATTCATAGAGTGAAAGAAAACTTTGCTGAGGCCAAAGACAGGGCAACAGTGATTAAAGAATACTTTGAAGAAAAATAGTCAAGAATGAAGAGGAATGGCTAGGGAGATGGAAGGAAACAAGTGTAACATTACACCACTGAGTGGGAAAAAATGTAGAAGAGTCTGTACAAGTATGTAATCGGGTTATTTTCCACAGATGTAGTCAGACTGATTCCTGTGTATTTCATCTCTTGAAGTTCACAAATATAGTCATCATTTATGTTGTTGAGAGAAGACATTTACTGTGGAGAAGTCCTTCATCTTGCAAAACTCTATCATGCAACTGATGGTGGTGTTACAATTGCTAGCCAAGCCAAGTGCCATCGAGTCGGACTATACTTTTGAACTATCGATCCTTCTTCTTTGCTTCTAACTGTCCCATTTTGATTGCCAGTATGTATCAGTGCACTTTGATGGCATGTTTGACCAATTTTGTACTGCAGAAATTGGTAAAAAGCTTCATCTTTTGTTTGGTGTTTGGTAGGTAAATATGAACAATGGTACCCTTAACTTGTCCTCCTTGTAAGCATATGGGTATAATACTGACAGCATTGTGTTTCAAGACAGACCTTAAAATGTTCTTTTTGACAATGAATGTAATAAGGTTCCTCTTTCTGTTGTCATTCCCAGATAGTAGACCATATGACTGTGTAATTCAAAATGGTCAATACCAGTTCATTTCAGCTCACTAATGCCTAGAATATTAATGTTTATGCTTTCTATTTCATTTTTGATGTTGTTGTTGTTGTTAGGTGCCATCAAGTCAGTTCCAACTCATAGTGACCCACCCTATGCACAACAGAATGAAACACTGCCTGGTCTTGCATCATGTCAACAACAATTTTTATACTTAATCATTTTGATGATTTCCTAGATCCGTATTTTGTATGTTGTACATTCCAATTATTAATGAATGTTTGCAACTGTTTCTTCTCACCATCAGGTGTGTTACATCAGCTTATGAAGGTCCAGAAAGATTGATTCCATCTACATCATTAAGATCAGTTATATTTTGAGGAGGCAGCCCTTCCTCAGTCATCTTTTAAGTGCCTTCCAACCTGAGGGGCCCATAGTTCAGCACTATAAGCAGATAGTGTTCCACTGCTATTCCTCAGTTTTCACTGTCCAATTTTTATAAGTGGACTGCCAGATTCTTCTTCCCAACCCTTCTTAGTCTGGAAGGTCCAGTGAAACCTGTTCACCAAGGATGAAGCTGCTGGAATTTGAAATACCAGTGGCAAAGCTTTCAGTATCACAGCAACACACAAGCTACCTCATTACATTAAACCAATAAATTTTTGCTGAAGATCATTCCAAAGTGGTTGTAGCAGTATATTGACAAGGAACTGTCAGAAATTCAAGCAGAATTCAGAAGAGACATCATTTCTCAAGTCAAATGGATCATAGCTTGTCATGAATTGAACGGTGTCCTCCCCCAAAAATGTGTGTAGCCATTTGGCTGGGCCATCATTCCCAATATTTTGTGATTGTTCTCCATTTTGTGATTTTCCTATGCTGTAAATCCTAATCTTTGCCTGTGACACAAGCCATGGTGTTTTCAATTGTCTCATATGTGTGTCAAAACTGGAAATGAATTGGGAAGACAGAAGAACTGATATCTTTGAATTATGGTGTTGGAGAAGAGTATTGCATGTACCAAAGACTGCAGGAAGAACAGACAAATCTCTCTTACTAAGAGCACAGCCAGAATGTTCACAAGAAGCAAGGATTACAAGACTTCATCTCACATAATTCTGACATGTCATCAGATGCAATTAGTCCCTGGAGAAGGATATCATACTTGGCAAAGTAGACAGTGAGAGAAAAAGATTTTCAATGAGGTAGATTGATACAGTGGCTGTAAAAATAGGCTCAAGCCTTAAAACCATGGTGAAGAAGACACAGGATGGGGTGGTGTTTCATTCTGATGTATACAGGGTTGCTATGAGTCAGAACTAATTTGACATCACCTGACAACAAAAATAAGAAGTCACAGATCCTTTGTACTAATTTTTTATAGATGCCCTCTCTGGGGAGACAAATTACAAGAGTTGACCTTTGTAAGCAGACACTAGTCCAAGCACAGTCTGTCTTAAGAACAAAAAACAAATGAGGTCCAAGAGCAGGCAATGATGTATTCAATGGCACAGTTTCATTAAGAAGTAATGGTGAAGGGCAGTGAATACTGGGATGACACTTTCCCCACCCTTCCTTTTCCATGTAGAATGAATATCATTTTAAAATAATTTGAGACCCATTCTGGCCTCTCACTACCTCCTCCAGGGTGGGTAGGTGGAGAGCCAGATGACTTACCCAATTGGAAAAGGAAAGCACAGGCTAGGAATATTGAGTAAAAGGAGAGGAAGGAGGCTAGAAAGACTTAGTTTGGGAGAACAGACAGACTAGGAGGACTGAGTAAAGGTAAAGCAAGCAGTCCCCACTTATCTGTCAGTATGGGCTTGCTTGTTGATGTGATGCTGGAAGCTATGCCATTGATATTTAGGTACCAGCAGGGTCACCCATGGTAGATGGGTTTCAGCTGAACTTCCATACTAAGACAGACTAGGAAGAGGGGTCCAGCAGTCTACATCTGAAAAGAATTAGCCAGTGAAAACCTCATGAATAGCAGCAGAACATTGTCAGGCAGAGTGCCGGAAAATGAGACCCCAGGTTGGAAATCATGCTGAAGATAACTGGGGAAGAGTTGCCTTCTCAGATTAGAGTCAACCTTAATGATGTGGATGGAGTAAAGCCTTCAAGGATCTTCATTTGCTGATGTGGCATGACTCAAAATGAGAAGAAACAGCCACAAATGCTCATTAATCATGGGAACATGGAGCATACAAAGTACGAATCCAGAAAAATTGGAAATCATCAAAAAGGAAATGGAACACATAAACATCAATATCCTATGCATTAATGAGCTGAAGTAGACCTGTAATGGCCATTTTGAATCCAACAATTATATAGTCTACTATGCTGGGAATGAAAACTTCAAGAGGAATGGTGCTGCGTTCATCGGCAAAAAGAACATTTCACGATCTGTCCTGAAATACAATGCTGTCAGTGTCAGAATAATATCCATATGCCTACAAGGAAGGCCAGTTAATATGGCTATTATTCAAATTTGTGTGCCAACCACTAAGGCCAAAGATGAAGATACTAAAGATTCTTACCAGCTTCTGCTGTTTGAAGTTGATCAAACACGCAATCAGGATGCACTAATAACTACCAGTGATTGGAATGCAGAAGTTGGAAACAAAGGAGAAAGAATGGTAGTTGTAAAATATGGTCTTGTTGATAAGAAATGATGCCAGAGATAGCATGATAGAATTTTGTAAGACTAACCACTTTTTCATTGCAAATACCTTTTTCAACCAACACAAACAGTGACTACACATAGACCTCACCAGATGGAATACACAGGAACCAAATCGGCTACATCTGTAGAAAAAGATGGTGGAAATCTCCATATCAGCAGTCAGAACAAGACCGGGTGCTGACTGTGGCCCACATCATCAACTGCTCATGTGCAAGTTCACATTGAAACTGAAGAAAATTAGAACAAGTCCACAAGAGTCAAAGTGTGACCTTGAGTATATCCCTCCGGAGTTCACAGACCATCTCAAGAACAGATCTGATTTGTTGAACACTAATGACTGACAACAACACAAACTGCAGAATGACATCAAAGACAACATTCATGAAGAAAGCAAGAGGTCATTAAAAAGACAAGAAAGAAAAGACCAAAATGAATGTCAGAAGATACTCTGAAACTTACTGTCAAACATCGAGCAGCTAAAGAAAAAGAAAGGAATGATTAAGAAGTGAAGAGAAGATCTCAAAGGGCAGCTTGAGAAGATGAAATAAAGTGTTGTGATGACATGTGCAAAGAGACAGAAATAGAAAACCAAAAGGAAGAACATATGTTGCATTTCTAAAGCTGAAAGAACTGAAGAAAAAAAATCAAGCCTCAAGTTGCGATAGTGAAAGATTCTACTGGGAAAATATTAAATGACTCAGGGAGCATCAAAAGATGAAACGAATACACAAGGCCATTATACCAGAAAGAACTGGTTGATGATCAGGTGTTTGAAGAGGTAGCATATGATCAGGAACAAATGGTACTGAAGGAATAAGTCCAAGCTGCACTGAAGGCATTGGCAAAAAAAAAAAAAAAAAAAAAAGACTCCAGAAACTATGGAATATCAACTGAAATACTTCAAAAAACAGATGCAGCACTAGAAGTGCTCTCTCATCTATTCCAAGAAATTTGAAGGACAGCTTCCTGGCCTACTGAGTAGTAGAGGTCCATACTTACACCAGTTCCAAGGAGAGGTGATTAAAACAGAATGTGAAACAATATCATTAACATGACATGCAAGTAAAAATTTGTTCAAGATCACGCAAAAGCAACTACAACAGTATATTGACAAGGAACTGCCAGAAATTCATGCTGGATTCAGAAGAGGACATGGAACCAGAGATAACATTGCTGATGTCAGATGGATCTTGGCTGAAAGCAGAGAATACCAGAAAGATGTTTGCCTGAGTTTCACCAAGTATTCAAAGGCATTCATCTGTGTGACTCATAACAAATTGTGACTAACAATATGGAGAATGGGAATTCCAGAACACTTGTGTCCTTAAGGAATCTGTACATGGATCACGAGAAAGTTTGAACAGAACAAGGGGACACTGCATGGTTTAAAGTCAGAAATGGTATATGTCAGGGTTGTATCTTTTTACCATATCTTTTGAATATACATGCCAGGCAAAAAATCTAAGAAGCTGGATTATATGAAGAATAACAAAGCATCAGGATTGGAGGATGACTCATTAACAATCTGCATTACACAGATGACACAACCTTACTTGCTGGAAGTGAAGTGGATTTGAAATTCTAACTGATGAAGATCAAAGACCACAGCCTTCAGTACAGATCACTCCTCAACATTAAGAAAACCCCTCACAACTGGCAAGTAACATAGTCATAGACGGAGAAAGGATTGAGGTTGTGAAAGATTTCTTTTTACTTGGTTCCATAACGAATACTCATGGAAGCCGCAGTCAAGAAACCAAAAAACACACTGCATTGGGAAAATCTGCTCCAAAGGACCTCTTTAAGGTATTGAAAAGTAAAGATGTCACCTTGAGGACTAAGGCACATTGGACCTAAGCCATTGTATTTTCAATCACATCATATGCGCGTGAAAGCTGGACAATGAACAAAGAAGACAGAAAAAGAATTGATGCCTTTAAATTGTGGTGTTGGAAAGAATGTTGAATGTACTGTGGATTGCCAAAAGAACAAGTCTGTTCCAGAAGAAGGACAAGAGTGTTCCTTGTAAGCAAAGATGACGAGACTGAGTCTTACCTACTTAGGACATATTGTCAGGAGGAATCTGTCCCTGGAGAAGGACATCATGGTTGGTAGAGTGGTGGGTCAGTGAAAAAGAGAAAGACCTTTGACACAGTGACTGCAACAATGGACTTAAGCATAAAAACGGCTGTGGACATGGCAGAAGACCTGGCAGTGCCTCATTCGGCTGTGCACGGGGTCAGTGCAAGTCGGAATCAACATAAGAGCACTTCACAACAACAGCAACATCCTCCAGCCTGTAAGATATTACATTTCTGGTGTTTTAAGTCACCTAGTTTGTAGCACTTGGGGAAAAACTCTCCAGGATGTTGTTAGGCATTGCCTCCCTCCTCATGACACTTGCACACAAAAGGTCTGTAATCTAGGGAAGTAAGTCTAATCTGTTATCCAGTTCCTTTAGCTGAACATGTAAGCACATCCTAGAATCTAACTACTATTAATAATTGGTCTGATATTTTGATCTCTTCTTTCCCCATCCCTGTGTCTATTCCATAATTTGCACCAGATTCAAAAAAGAAGAGAAGAGAATAATTTGTTAGCCCTGCACAAAACACCAATACAAAGAATTAAAAAGTGAAGTAGACTCTCATTAAATAAAAAACAAAATCCAGATAAATCTGTTGAAACAAGTTGGCAGAAAAAGATTAAAGAAAAAAGTTTGAATGACAGTGGGACTTTAAGATGGAGATGCCTATTTATACAGAAAGAAAGAAGAGTTTAGAATGAGATAGTGTGTGGGCACGGATTTGGAACTATGGACAGGGAACAAAATTGATGTTACAATAGGGTATAAACAAGCAGGAGAAAATAAATTGCTTCCAATGAAATTAAAAGAACTAGAAAATAGAGAGAGATGATAATTCTCAGCTCCTATTAAGTGCCAGGTAACTACAACTGGTATCATTAAGCATATGCCACAAATGAGGAAGCTGATTTACGTACATGGTAGGTTTCCACCTTGTTTTAATAGCACATATCAGAGTAAATATTAAGATGAAGTGGAGGCAGAGGAGAGATCTCGTGACAGGAGACACTGAATGAAATCATCATGTGAAAAAAATTTTTTTGAAAGCCTAAAATTCAATGTGATTATGAGGTTAAAGAATCTGTTCAATTTACAAATCACTAAATCTGGCTGGGTATTAGTATCACCACAGGGCTTGTCCGAAACAGAGATTCTTAGTCTCTCCCACCCCCCGACTCCCCAGCAATTCTAACTCAGTAGATTCTGGAGTGTGTAGTATAAATCTGTAGTTTTATCAAAAGCTTAAGGCAGTTTAATGCAGAGCAGCTTTGGAGCATCAGCAGTCTTAAACCACTGCTTTCACCATGCCATTCCTTGCTTACCAAATTAGGATTGCTCCCATTTTCACACTCCATTTGGTATAAAACCCTCTACTTATCTTTAAAGACTTTTCATAATCTAGTTTTACATGATCTGGCTAACCTTATCATACAGCACTTTCCAGCTCAAACCTTTTTGCAGGCAGTTCTCCTCAGCATCCAGCTAAGAAGCTTCACGCCCTCCTCTGTCAGTCAAATTTCTGCATGTTCTGTACATTCCAGTTTAGTTAATACCTCCCACACAAAGGCATGTCCAGTTAGCGTTGGCTCAATAGTCTCTGCCTATTTCAGGCTCTCAGATAATTTATGACCTGTGTCTGAAACCACTTAATATTTAAACATACACTGTTGTTTACCGTCTTCTGAGTCCTGAATGTTGTTCTCATCCAGAAAAGTAAATTATAAGATCCTTCTTTACATGTACCTGTTTTTCTATCATGCTTATGGGTCTGTATTAAGTACTTATAAATTATTGTTAAAATCATCTTTTAAATTGTGCTGCCCAAGTTTATGATACGGTACGAATAACAGAAACTTCTTTCAAACAAGCTTGAGGGGAGAGAGAAGGTTGAAAGAAATGTGCTTTGCCTAATACAGCCAGAAAGGATGCAGATGGACTCTGTTTTCCTTGTCAGTTTCATCCTTAGGCAGACGTTTTAAGGTAATGATTCTCATTGGTTTCAAGCTTGCTTAATTAAAACTAAGTCACCCTAGTGGAAAGAAGGTTCTTTTTCACCGTTTGCTATAACTCAAGTCACAGGTATCACTGTCATTGGCCAAAGTTAGGAATGTGTCTGTTATTGGAGAAAAAGAGTTAAATCGGCTCCACCCAAACCTCCAGAGTTGGTGTCAAGAAGGATGATCGCTCAAAGAAATGTGAGTTGCTGTTACACAGACAGAAAGGTAAATAATCATCATGAAGGGAAAAATAACAAACATCTATGTCTTCAAATTATACACACAGTGTTCACATGGGAAAAATAAAACATGAAGCAAGTAAAGAAATGGATGCCTCAAAAGAAATTAAATAGGAATCAGAATAAAGTGAAAAACATGAGATTTAAAATAGAGTTTAAAATCACAGCTACTTTGTGAACAGTGTGGGCAGAGAATATTTCACATGTGATACATACGCATTTTACATGTAAGCTTTGGACACAGTTGTTAAGAGCTCAGCTTGCTTACCAAAAGGTCAGCAGCATGAATTCACTAGTGACTGCTTGGAAACCCTACGAGGCGGTTCAGTCTGTTCTGTAGGGTCAATATGACTTGGAATCCATTTGATAGCAATGGGTTTGTTTTTTTTTTTAAAGAAACACATGTATGTATATATATGTGTGTGTGTGCACGCGCAATGTATAACTATGCATAGAAACCCCCGTGGCACAGTGCTTAAGGGCTATGCGTACTAACCGTGAGGTTGGCAATACAAATTCGTCTGGCACTCCTTGGGACCTCTATGGGTATGTTCTAATTCTGTCTGCAGGGTCGCTATGAGTCAGAATCAACTCAATGATAGTAGGTTTGGTTTGGGTTTATAATTATATATCTATGATTTTTGCATTTTGGAACACAAGATGCAATATATATTACATTTGGCACACACACTCCTCACTTATCAAATATCTACACTCAGCATTTTGCATCTTAACTACATACTGACTATTTTGCATCTTAACTACATACATCTGGCAGTAATGAGTGTTGAGGAACAAGGCCAAAGGAACTGTGACTGTGACAGTTAAAGTTATGTGTCAATTTGACTGGGTCTTGATTCTTAGTAGTTTGGTAGTCATGTAACGATCTAATTTGGTAGATATATCATGATTGTGGTCATCTTCTATTTTTGCGTAATGTCAATTTTTGCATAATGACCTAGTCTTTGGAACCTGAGTCAATAAGTAGACACACACACACACGCACACACACACACACACACACTTTAGATTATATTCTGGTACAAGTGTCATCTAGTTAAGGGAAATTTGGGAAGAGACAATTATGAGGAAGCTATCAGGACGAGGCTGAATTTGGTCTCCAGATAAAAATAACTTTACATTCACATTGTCCAGAAGAGCAGTTAGAAAGTTTCCATTATCCAGACAGACATTAGAAGCACATAGCACATGGAAACTTGAGATACACAAAGGAAAACTGGCATGTATATGTTTGTACAATCCTAGCCACAGTACAAAACAAGGCTTAGCCTGACAAATCCAACTTTTTTACAAGAAATGAATTGGTAACAAATCCATATCACCATATTCTTCATACTCATTCCCAAACTCCAGAAAAGACAAAGGCATAGAGGCACTCATGTATTTGTTTCTTAACTTGGGGCAGTAAACACTATATACAGTGAACCACATTAAGAATGCAAGCAAGGTCTACTTTATAAATGTTTTATGAAGTGCATTAACTGATGTGAGGCCACACCTGGTGAATTCATGGATGTTTCCTTTTATGGCTTGGTCTGCAACAAAGGGAAAGTCCTTTAAGTGATTGTCAATCATATGATCTGTTAGCTAAAGGCAGAAGAGGAGTCGTCTCTTCAGTCTTCGACTGTGACCCATTATCTATAGATAAGACGTGTAGCATGTAAAATAAAACAAAAAGGAAGAGGGTCTTCTCTTGATTTAAAAAAGAAAAAAGCTGCAAAGTTGACAAAGACAGTAATATAGAAAGGTAAAAAAAAAAAAGAACTCTTTATATGGAATTTTAATAGACCAAGCCTTTAAAGCTTCCCTGGTAACAATATTCTTGTTGGATGCAACTAATATTTGATATTTGCACCAGACATAATAGTCATCACCATTCTTAGATAGGTGCATGTGTTCTAAGTATGCACCTAAAATTTTTCTGGGCATTAACAACTAGTAAAACATGTTTTTTGCACAAAGGATGAGTTTAGCTTAATGATAATAAATAAAAGGTAAAATCTAGACATCATCAGTGCTTGACTTTTTTCATATTTACTGGATGCTTCAAAGCTGTACAGTAATGAGCCTAAAGTGGGTTAGAGAATGAGTATCTGACATACAGTGCCTATGTGAGGTGGCCTAAGAGGGCCTTTTGCCTCTGGCATTGTATTTCTCCATGGCCTCAGATTTAGACTTTTGACATTATTTCCACATGAGGTTACACAAATATTAATTTGTTGACATGAATTACATTGACAATGTTGTACAACCATCATCCTGAACAGAAACTCTGTAGCCTTTATATACTATACATATTTTAATTTTATACACTATATATTCCAATTTTAATAACTATAAACTGACTTTTCTGAATATTCAATACAATCTGACACAGTCTTTTCTAATAATTATGAGGAGGCCTTGTATACCAAACCAAACCAGTTGCCTATTGGTCAACTCCAGCTCATGGTGACCCCGTGTGTACAGAATAGAACAGCTCCGTCTATAGGGTTGCTGTGAGTCAGAATAAACTCAACAGCAATGTTGTTTATTTTGGTATAGGGAGTTCATGGCTGTGACATTCAGAAATAAATCACTAGGACTTTCCTCTGAGTGACTTCTTGGTAAGTTCAAACTGTCAACCTTTTGGTTAATAGCCAAGTGCTTAATCCTTTGCACTACCCAGAGACATCAAACTTCACTTACAATGGTGCAAAAAGGCTCTTTGTAGATTCAGTCAGGGAGGAGAGGGGCAATGATCTGATCAGAACACCCTGCCTCACAGCAAAGTCAGGACTCATGTCACTACTTTGGGAGCTGCTTCACTAACGTGTCTGCTCTGGAGTGACATAGAATTTTTTTGGAAGTCATTCTGAGCCCTGAACAGGAGGAAAGGACAGGGGCAGGAAAGAAGATAAGGAATCAAACAAACACCCACACTTTATGTGGGTAGGCAGCCCTAAGGTTAAAGCCACCTATTTCTGAGAAAACTACTTCTTGATAGACCTCTGTCTCGAAATGTGACACTTACAGTGGCCTGTGTCCTGGATTTTCAAGGATGATCAAAATGTTGCATGTCAACATAGAGTTCAAAAATGTTGTTTTTCCTTGCCATTGAGTCAGCTCCAACTCATGGTGACCTGAAGTACAACAGAACAAAAGGCCGCCTGGTCCTGCGCCATCCTCGGAACCTTAGCAGACAACGTTTGGCTTTGATCCACAAAGTTTTCATCATCTATTTTTCAGAAGTATGTTACCAGGCCTTCCATCCTAGTCTATCTTGGTCTGTAAGCTCTGCTGAAACCTGTCCATCATGACTAACCTTCCTGGTATTTGAAATATCAGTGACCAAGCTTGCAGTATCAACCACTGTTGCTGGTACCATTGTGTCTCTTCTGACTCATAGCGACCCTGACACAACAGAACAAAATACTTCCTGGTCCTGAGCCATCTTCATGATCAATGTTACGTTTGACTCCACTGTTGCTGCCACTGTCTGAATCCATCTTGTTCAGACTTCTTTTTCTACTGACACTCTACTTTGCCATACATGACATTCTTCTCCAGGGGCTGCTGCCTCTTGATAACACGTCCAAAGTATGCGTTTCTGTCAAGCATTTTGGCTGTATTTCTTCCAAGACAGAGTTGTTCATTCTTTTATCAGCTTATAGTGTATTCAGTTCTCCTCATCAGCAACCTAATCTCTCACGCATATCTATATTCATTCACCCACCCATGCATCCACCCGTCTACTGTCTACCTATCTATACTGTCATATGCATCAATTACAGAAAAAAAGTCCACCCTCCCTTTTATAGTTTCAAAAGACATTTGGAGGCATGCTCTGGAACCAGAAGGAAAGGAGGATGGCTATGTTATTCCATCTGACAGATCATAGTATGAAAGGTGGAATTTTCCAGTGAGTCTAGAGGAGCCAGGGGCAGGGAAATCTCTTATTTATACATATTTGAGTTGAAATGGTCTTGATAGTATATACACAGTTTCACTTAGATAGCAGAATAACTTTTCAAGAATTCTGAAATATAAATAAGAAATCAAATAAAAATGATATAGCTCCCATTACATAAAAGCAAAGTGTATAGCAATGTAACACAAAGCACTGCTTCTAAGGGTCTGGTGACAAATCACTTGCTCTAAAGAATTATCTGAGATCTGAAAGCCCACGTCAGAATTATGCATTATATTACACATTTATTCATCAGAGAATAATGTAGAGTTGATCTCCCTGAAACAGCTGTCCATTTGGTGTCTTCCTCTTTTAATGCATCTTCAGGACACAAACAACCAACCAACTTAAATCTTCCATTGGCAGGCCAGCATCACAACTTAGTTTAATATTTCCTCTAGTGATTTTTTTGCCTGCAGTTGATGTGCATGTCAAATAAAATCTGTCAAAGCAGTTTCCCATAACATAAATTCCAGATGGTTTTGGCTTCCCAAAAGGAAGACGTAATAGGTTCGCTTTTACTAATATGCTCAGATAATGAAAATAGAAGTATTGCTATAAAGTCCTTTTATATGCTTTTCATGTTGAAGTATGTAAGCTATAATACATGTTTCTATTCCTCCTAAATGAAGCCTATATTCATGGGAAGAAAAAAAAAGGAAGGGGATTTAAATTAGGAAGAAAATGGAGTTGGTATTCGGCCAAGCTAAAGCATAGCTACTTTTGATGAAAATCAAAAAGATAAAATATACTGTAAGTTTAAGCTTTACATTGTCTTGAGTTATTATGTATTCCTCAGTGATTTGTTAAGACGCTATTGTGCACTCAGTATTAAAAGGTATGTCAGCGACAGAGCAAATATTCTACAGGAGGAGATCAGGCTGTCATCATGAAAAACAGTCAAGGGCAACATACATGCAAATACAAGACAGACTGAAGATCCGAACAAAAAAAGACTCACCTAAAAGGAATCATCTCTGGTTGATCTGGCAGATATACTTAATGTGTGATTATCACGTGCTATCTTAGTTTTCTAGTGCTCTGTAACATGAGTACCACAAGTGGATGGCTTTAACAATCAGAAGGTGATTCTTTCACAGTTTAGAAGGACAGAAGTTTGAATTCAGGGCACCTGTTCTAGAGAAAGTCTGTCTTTCTCCGTCAGTTCTGGGGGGAAGATACCTGCCATTAAACTTGCCCTGATCTGGAAGATTTTCAGTCCCGGGACCTGTGCTGAAAAGCACGTGCACAGCCCTCGGCTCTTCTCGCATGGTGCTATAAGGTCCCTCCTGTCCTCTTTGTTCACTTCTTTCTTTTGTATTTCAAATAAGACCGATTCAAGATACAACCTAATCCTGTAGACTGTGCCTGCCTCACAAACTTAAATGCCTCTAATCCTGCCTCACAATATCATACTACTGTTACTGCTACTACAGCCCTCTGTTACTGAGTTGTTTCTGTCTCATAGTAACCCTGTAAGACAGTAGAACTGCCCTATAGGGTTTCCAAGGAGCAGCTGGTGCATTTAAAATGCTGACCTTTTGGTATAACAAAAGGGAATGTTGCTCATTTCTGTGCCATCTTCATGATTATTTGTAGTTTGAGTCAATCTTTGTGTCTATTGTCTTAATCAATGTCATTGAGATGTTTGCTGGTCTTCGATTTCACCAAATAGTGTGCCTTTTTCTGCTATTGGTCTTTCCTTATAACCTATCCAAAGTACGTCTCGCCATTCTTGCTTCTAAGGAATATTTTGGTTGCACCGAAAAACCTGCCAAAGCCAGAACCTGTGCATGGCTGAAAACTGTCAGAGGAGGGAAAATCAAGTATTTCTCCCACTAAAATGAACAATAGAAAACTAGTAAGAGTACACTCTGTCAAAGGTAAAAAACTGCAAGACCTGCAAAAAATAGCAGTCATGAAGAGTTCTGGCTCTCAGAGGTTTCACTGTTATTTCTCGTAAGGCCAATTTATTCTTTCATTTGGTGCTCCACAATGTATTTTTTTTGTTATTTCCAGCATCAGTTGCCCTGCATCAATTCTTCTCTGGCTTCTTCATTATGCAAATTTTGTTACATATGAGGTGATTGTAAATACTATAGCTGAGTCAGAAACACCTTAGTTATCAAAGTTGGAAATGTGCTTTTTCATGCCCTATCTCAGATCTATTAAATCAAAAACTCTAGGAGTGAGACCAAGCAATCTGAATTTTAACAACTCCTCCAGGAGATTCTGATGATCACTCAAGTTTGAGAACTACTACTTCGAAAATATGCCTATTTCCAAAAAATGTGATCTAACTGAATGAGCAAATTATCAAATAATATCAATATCACACACAAATAAAACTTCACTGAAGATCATTCAAAAGTGGTAGCAGCAGTGCGTGGACAGGCAGCTGCCGGAACTTCAAGCCAGTTTCAGGAGAGGGTGTGAACCAGCGAAATCACAGCTGATATCAGAAGTACCCTGGCTGAAAGTGGAGAACACCAGAGGGATGTTTACTTATGTTTTATTGACAGTAAAGGCATTCAAGTGTGTGGATCATAACAAATTAAGGATAGCATTGCAAAGAATGAGACTTCCATAATACTTAGTTGTGATCATAAAGAACCAGTATATTGATCAAGAGGCAATCATTAGAACAGAATTTCTTAAAGTCAGAAAGGTATGAGTCAGGGTTTTATTCATTCACCATACTTATTTAATCTGTATGCTGAGCAAATAAGCAAAGTGACTGGACAACATGAAGAAGAATGGGACAACAGGTGTAGAGGAACATTGATTAACAACCTGCACTATACAGATGATACAACCTTGCTTGCTGAAAGTGAAGAGGACTTGAAGCATTTACCAATGGAGATCAAAGACCACAGACTTCGGTAGAGATTACAACTCAGCACAGAGAAAACAAAAATCCTCATTACTGGACCAATAAAATAACATTGTGATAAATGGAGAAAAGATTGATGTTGTCAAAGATTTCATTTTCCTTGAGTCCACAATCAATATCCATGGAAGCTGCAGTCAAGAAATCCAATGATGTATCACATTGGGCAAATCTGCTGCAAAGACCTCTTGAGAGTATTGAAAAGCAAAGACGTCACCTTGCAGAACAAGGTTCACCTGACCCAAGCCGTGATGTTTTTAGTTTCCACATATGCATGTGAAAACTGAACAATATACATGGAAGACTAAAGAAAAATTGGTATCTTTAAATTACAGTGTTGGTGAAGGATATTAAATATACCATAGACTGCCAAAAGGATGAACAAGTCTGTCTTGGAAGAAGTATATTCAGATGCTCCTTAGAAGCAAGGATAGTGAGATTACATCTCACATACTTTCAACATGGCATCAGGAGGGACCATTCACTGGATAAAGACATTGTGCTTAGTAAAATGGAAGGCCAGTAAAGCAAGAGGGAGACTCTTAACAAGACGGATTGACAACAATGGAGTCAAGCCTAACAATTGTGAAGACAGCACAAACCAGACAGTGTTTCATTCTGTTGTACATAGGGTTGCTGTGAGTCAGAACTATATTGATGGTACCTAGCAATGATGACAGCAACAACTTGGAAAAGCTCAATGTGAAAGGGCAGTCACTCACTCGGTTTCTAGAATGTACTACCGTTATATGTGTGGTGAGATACGCCAGGGTATCTAAAAGGAGGATCTTCATCAAAATTATTCCTGGCATAGCTCTTAGGACCAAAGTCTTGTCATTTTAATCTTCTGTTCACTGTCACATCTATGAGGAGAAACCAACTCAGGCAAGATCAGCACAGGATATTTTATTTTTTCCTCACCAGGAAGTCAGGAAACTCAGGGACATGTTGCTTCCCGTTGCAATGGAATTCTAATCAGTGCCTGATAGAAGTACAAACTGGCTCGAAGCTATCTTTTACTTTTCATTCTGAGAAGGTTTTCAAGACTGTCCAATAAAGACGTATTTACTAATTTTTTTGATCTGTTTCAAAATGTGTAACCTTCAAATCATATGGACTTGGACCTAAAGGAGAGTGTCTTTCTGTCAAGTCCACCTGCTCTGTACTTGCACTTGTTAGATAATATTACTTGAAGCACAAACTCACTTTCTTCACAGAACTCTGAAGTATGATGCATGCTAAGCATTATTTGAGTTTGGAGCATTACAAATTTATTTTACAACCTGAGTATTTCTTCAGCTTAACTGAACCACTTGGTAATAATGCTTGCTGACATCTAAAGTGTTTCTCATTTTGTCTTTGTTTTCTGGATGTCCTGGTTATGTGATCTGTCTTTGTTTTAAACCAATGGTTCTCCATCAGGAGCATTTTGGGCAATTGACAATTCCTGGAGACATTTTTCCTTATCCCAAGCAGGGTATGATGCTGCCAGTGTCTAGTGGGTAGAGGCCAGGAACACTGCTAGGCATCCTACAATGCACAGAACAGCTCCCCCTCCAACTCCCCCCCCCCTTAAACAATGCTCCAGTCAAAAGTCTCAATAGAAGTTGGAAAGACCTGATTTACACAATTCCACTCTTTATAAAAGAGAAAATGGAACAACCAAAAAAAAAGCATGAGGGCAAGAATTAACAGTGTGGTTGCTCCTAGGTTTTCAAGGGTGCTTTTGTGAAAACTATAAGACAAAAATAAAAGCAAGATAGAAAATTCTGATAACAGTTGGCAGTGGAACATCTTAGTCACAGAGCACAGGGTCACAGGATTGTTGAATTATATACCTCGTTAGGGCTGCTGGAAACCCTAGTTGCATAGTGGTTAGGAGCTACATCTGTGAAACAAAAGGTCAACAGTTCAAATCCACCAGGCACTCCCAGGAAAGTCTGCGGGGGCAATTCTACTCTGTCCTATACAGTCGTCATGAATCAAAACTGATCCGATAGCAATGAGTTTTTTCGTTTGTCTGTTTGTTTTAGAACTCTTAGAACCCTGGTAGCCAGTAGTTAAACCACTCAGCTGCTGCCCAAAACATTGATGGTTCTAACCTACCAGCCGCTCTGTGAGAGAAAGATGTGGCACTCTGCTTCCTTAAAGATTCACTGCCTTGGAAACTATATAGAACACTTCCGCACTGTCATATAGGATCACTATCAGTCAAAATTGCTCAACAGCTGTGGTTTTACAGCTTTTGCAATTCATCACCACCGCTACCAGAATTATCTTGTAGGTTGAAAGCTTAGATGAAGAGCCCGATCACACTTACTTGTCCAGGTGACACTCATTTAGGCCATTTAGGTTGCTCCTTCCAACTGGACGGCACTTGGCTAGGTTACTCCTCTGCCTCTATGCTTCTGCCCCTTGCCTACCAATTTATCTCTTCTTGTCATTGTCCCCTTGTTAGTAATCCCCTCCCTGTCCTTTTACATTGTTTCTCTCTCTTCTGTCTCTCATCTTGACCCTGGTTCCAAACCTTTTCCCTTCTGCACTTTTTAGCTTTAGTATTATGTACCCTTGTACATGAGCAGATAAAAAGATTTGTATCGTACATACAGAGTGCGTCCTTTTTGTCAAGTATCGCATACCTACATCCACTCAGAAATTAAGATTATTTCAACTAGTTGTTATTTTGAAAAATTGTCTGTCTGCTCTCTTGCTTCTGGTATGTGGCAAGATTTCTGGTCTTCTACAAGGAAAAAAGAGAGCAAGAAATGGAACCTCACATTAAAATAAACTTTTCCTCTCATTTAGAAAAACTCAGGAGCTTCTCACTGTGCTCGACTCCCTACAATCCCCATGCCAAGAAAAACAAAGTTTTAGATTAAAAGAAGACTAGCTGTTTGTTTTCTACTCTGGCCTCTAGGGTCGCCATGAGTCAGATCTGACTCGATGGCACTTGGCTTTGCTAGTTGTTTATTTGTTATTTGCCAGCAGCAGTAAGAAGAAAACTTGTAGTTCCTTAAGCATATGATAAAAACCATCAACTAGTTATTGAAAGAAATAATTGACTTCCATTTATTTGGCTTATTCTTTATAATTTTTTCCAGCTTACCATTCCATTCAGTTTATTTTTTGCACATTAATATTTCATCCATATTGAGAATTATACAAGGCCAAAAAACATACAAAAATCAGTGATTACTTAATTAAAAGTTTACCATATTACATGGTATAATATGTTATACTTGCACACAGTCTTATGTTGAATGCAGTACACTTATTATTTTCCATTGCTACAGAGCCTTCAGTTTACCGTGACAAAGAATCATCTGATCTGCCCTGTTCTGAATGTTAGTATTGACTATGCTGGCTTGTATTTGCTTGGGTCATGAAGATTTAATAATTTAACAATAGGTCATTGAAGTTCTATTGTGTCACCAAATAATTATATAGTTTATGTTTTATCAGCAGCAAACCCACCCTGGTATTCTAAATTCAACTTATTGTCCCTTAGCTTAATGCTTACTGTTGCCCTTTCTCGACATGTTTTCCCATCATGAAAATTAACCCACTCTATATCTTTCTAGAAAGAAAATAAACTGCTCCCTTGCCAACCCTTTCATTATGCTGCTTCTTTTTTTCATAAATTGTGATCTAACAGTATCCCAGCAAAAAGCTGAGCCTTTGAAGTGTTGTGCTAATTTGATTAATACACAGTTACATCCTGTTATGATGCACTTTGCCTTATGCATTTCAAATGGAAAATGCAGAGTGGATCACATTTGGTTAAAAACACAGCATACTGAATGAACAGCCCTGAAAGCTGTGTATAATAAGGTCTGCAACCACTTTAAGCATGCAGAAGGTTATTGTTTGTAGTTTAATGATAATTATATGAAAATACATGTTTTAACAACCATTAAGATGTCAATAAAAATACTGGTGAGGTTAATACGGCTGCACTTAAAAATATTTATTCTACCAGTAATTAAAAAATAACTCTATAAATATCCCAATATAAATGTCTAAAATACGGATGGATGAATCTATATATGTACATAGCAGCCCATAGATTCCTTGCAGAAAAAATGCCTGAGTAAGTTATAAGATACTTAGGGCCTAAAAGCTAAGGGGCCACTTTCCAGAAGGAGGTACATGCTTTCATGATTACGGAAGGAAACCAGAAAGAAACAAATTGCCAGCTTGCTAGAAACGGTAGAGTTTCTTTTGTACATATCTTACTAAAATTTGGTGGCTCAAGGCAGGTTGATACAAGAAAGAGAATTAATCCTATAACCAAATTTGTCTGAAGTTCTTCATATTGTCTCATCCTGGTTTCATCTGTAAAGGCATTGTAAGACGTTATAATGCTGCACTTTCGTCATACACCTAATCCCCTTCTCTTTGCCGTTGGCTCCATTCCAACTCAGTATTGACTCTACAGGCCACCTTGAGACTGCCTCATAGAGTTTCCAAAGAGCAGCCAGTAGATTCAAACTCTTGATCTTTTGATTTAGCAGCTGAATGTTTAACTAGTAAGTTACCAGGTCTCCCATGCACCTAAAAGTGGATGCTAATAATCTTAAGGAGATAATATGGCTAAAGTAAAAAAAGAAACATTGATGAATATTTTATACCCCCATTTTGGGAAGCACGTGCTCAGTTCTTATTCCATTTGGAACTTACACTTTAATGGTTATAAAATGATTTTTCCTTCCATTAAACTATTTACAAAGACTAAAGATAGTTTGCAGTATTTTACAGTGGCTTAATCTCTTTGAGTACTTTCATTTGGACTATTTCTGCCCACATGGCAACCATATTTAGTCCTGCACCCAACTTTTGCCAGTTGGTTAAAATTCATGACTGTGCTCTCTATCAAGTTAGAAATTCCTAAGGATCTGCAGAAATGCAGCAAACAACCTTCATGGTATTTTATCAGGTTTGCTATGTCTGTCCAGTTGTATTTCGTATCAGCTAAACTCAGTTCCAAAGAGAGAAAATCAGAAGCCTTTCTCAAATATGAAAAATTTCATTATTTAAAACATAACCAAAAGAAAGCTTTGTATCACACACCTTTTGTTTGACTTGTATAGCATGTAAAGTCAGACACTAAAAAATCTATGAAGTAATAAGCTCTTTAACCCTTTCTGAACATTAAGTAGAATCTTTTCTACTTAACTGACTTTCAGTTTCTGAAGTGGCAACTTACCACAATGAAATTTATATAGAGTCATTAATGTCATTAAGTGTTATGTGTTGAATCATGTCCCCCCCCAAAAGTGTGTAACAATTTGACTGGACTGTGATTCCTAGTACGGTATAATTGTCCTTCGTTTTATCATTTTCCTATGTTGTAAATCTTATCTCTGCCTGTGGTTAATAGACAAGACTGGATGATGTTGAAGGAGATTGGGGTGGGGCTGTAGCATCTTGACTGAGGTTTCCTCCCTGATCTAATGTAAAGGAAGCTTCCCTGGGGTGTGGCTTGCACCTTCTATCTTACAAGAGATAAAAGGAAAGGGAAGCAAACAGAGAATTAGACATCTCACACTAAAACGAAAACAGCACCAGAAGCAGAGAATGTCCTTTGGAACTGAACTTCCCCTGCTGAGATGCTCCCAGACCAAAGAAAGGCAAATACAACAAGAGAAATCAGACCTGGGTACCTGGAGCTGGTACCCTGCATTCAGACTTCTAGCCTATAGGACTGTGAGAGAATAAACTTTGTTAAAGCCATTGACTTGTGATATTTCTGTTACAGCAGGACTAGACGACCAAGACATCAAGAGAGACAGATCAGTGGAGAAATACATTATGCTTGGTAAAGCATAATGTCAGCGAAAAAGAAGCTCCTCAGTGAGATGGAGTGACACAGTGGCTGCAACAATGGGCTCACACATAGCAACATTAGTGACAATGGCACAGGACTGGGCACCGTTTTGTCCTGTTATACATAAGGTCCACGTGAGCCATAGCCAACTCAGTAGCACCTGACAACAAACAAGTTTACATGTCCACTTCTGTTATTATTCTGTTCTGTGGCTTTGGGAAAATATTTAATGTTCCTAGACCTCAGTTTCCTCCTTTCAAGGTCATCCACAGAAATCTGTTTTGTAATATTTTTCAAATATTTTGACTACTACTTAGAGTAAGAAATACACAGTATATTTCACATAGTATACACATACAAATACATGCACATGCACACACGTGCATTCATGTGCCCATTAAACAGTATCCTTGTAATCTGCAATGTACATGATACTCCCTAACCTCTGGTTGGTTGGTTTGTGTTTGTTTGCTTGAATTCCAGTTGTAACATGCTAGATTTCACTCTTGGTGTCTGAAAAACACTGGCCCAGTGATATCTATTGGAGGGCCTGGTTGGACGCTGGTAAAGTGCTAGAGCTGCTAACCAGAAGGTTGGCAGTTGAAATCTGCCAGATTCTCCTTGGCAATTCAATAGGCAGTTCTACTCTGTCTATAGAGGAATTATAAGTCAGAGTTGATTTGATGGCAATAGGTTTGATTTGTGGTTTTGGAATAATATCTAAAGAATAGTCCATTTCCATCCTCTCCTCCCAGGGTTAGATGTTTGTCTTGTCTCACATGGACGTATTTGCTTCCTTTTGCCCTGGGTAGCAATGCACTGTATCGATTCTCTTTCAGTTGGGAAGGGTTATTTATTTTTTTCTTTTTTCATCTAGAATATCTGTTTTACCAGCGTAACTTTTTGGTCTACACTAAGAATCATTGATCCCTGTTTACATTACATTGCTTCTTTACATAGTATCGGTAGATCGTGCTGTGCTTTCTTATTCGACATTTATTTTAAAATGCTAAAAAAATTTTCGAATGTGTGCTATCAAGTCAACTCTGACTCGAGTTGAAACAAATGTAGATATTAAAATTACTGATATTTTTCTATAAAAAAATGGAAAAATATATTTTACTTAATAACTCACAGCTAAATAAATAACCTGTGAAATCCTAAGAATGTAATGATTAGCAGCCACAGGTTAATATGAGTATCACTTCATCACTATATTCTCCCAAAAAGACTATTTGTTGCAACTATTCACAACTCATCCATTATAAATTGTGAGACTGATCAGGTTTAGCCTGACACTTGATCCACTTAATCCCCAAAAGAAACATAATTAATACTCTCAATAATATAGAACGAGGGAAAAAAAGTAGATAATTCAGAGCACTGGTTGAAAAGTATAAATATAATAAAAACAGACCAGATGAACCTGTGTAATATTTAGTCCATCCTGTTCATAAAGACATAATTTCTGTAGTGTTATATGTGGTCTAACAACTAAGTTTGCAAACTCATCCTAGAAAAAGTGCTACCTACCTCATTGCTGAATATCACTACTGTTACCTTCAAAGTATGTACCTTGGAAAGCTATGCACTGATGCCTGCACCTAGTCCACTCTTCAAAGCAATTTTAGTACTGTTTTTCTGTAACAGCCATCAGAGCTGTCATTGTATTACCCTTGATTTTGATGTCATCAAAATGTCTTCAGGTAAAGAGAAAAATTGTCAGCCAGATCAGGTAATTAGAGCGGGTGTTCTAATACAGTCATTTGCTTACTAGCTAAACACCTTCACAAATAACTAAATAGTTCACAAAATTGCGACCGTGCCACCATATGCAACGACCATTCCAGGAAAAGAGTTCCAAAATTGCTTTAAAGGGTGGACTAGGCACTGGCCTCAGTGCATGGCCTCCAAAGAGGAACACTTCCATGGTGACCAATGTGATATTCAGCAGTGCAGTACGTAGTACTTAGAATAGTTAAGTTTGCAGACCTCATATATCCTTGACATCTATTTCATTTGTTCTGCTTGGATATACTGAGTCAAATACACTAAATATCTTCATACTTTCCTATTTGCCACCTCTTTTATAAAAAAATTGTTTTTCAACATGGAACATCACATAGTACAGTGTTGACACATAGTAGATGCTCAATAAATATTTGTTATTTAGATGTAATTTAACTCTTATACATATTTTCAAATACTACATTCCACTATTTTGGCTCATGCCAAGTTATCTCCAAGATTTGCTCTGAGCTCTAGAGAATCACTCTTAGCACACAATTCTTTAATTTTTCTACTAGTCCTGTTTTTAAAAAAGTAAAAATCAACATAAAATTAATTTTAATAATATTCTGTTTAGTCCTATATATTTAAAATGTCATTTTGACATGTAATCAGCATAAAATTACATGGAAATATTTTACATTTTTTTCATACTAAGTATTCAAAATGCAGTGTGCATTTCATACTTGCAGTACATCTCAGGTCAGATCAGCCACATTCTAAGTGCTCAGTGGGAGCTCTTGTAGGACAACAGTTAAACATTCAGCTGCTAATCAAAATGTCAACATTTCAAATCTTCCAGCCACTCCTAGAAAACTCCAAGGAGCACTTCTGTTGTGCCTATAGGGTCACTGTGAGTTGGAATCAACTCAACAGCTATGATTTGGTTTATTAAGTGCTCAGTAGTCACAAGCAACCAGTTTGGACCAAAGTTGCTCTCAACCACTCTGCTTGTGATGACTCTGAAGGTGAACCAGGGCTGATCTCCTCAGATAGAAGCAGTGTTTCACATTTTCAATGTTTAAAAGAAAACTTCAGGTTAGATTAGGTTAGTTCCTGAGAGGCAGAGAAGTCTTGTCAACATTATGAGATTATGTCCTCTCCCAACACACTCACATCCTTTCCAAATTTTTTATTGATTGCTTCCCCAGCATGAAGGAGGCAGGAAACACGAACATCCTTTAGTGGATGTGGTTGCCTTCTTGACTGGTGTGGTTAGCACTAAATCCATTAGCATTAATATATCCCCATAAGAAGCTCTGGATAAGTAGCTTTAAAACTCTGTGTGATCAACAAAGAAATAGATTTTTCTTGGCGGAGGGTGATATTGTTAGAAGAGAGGGCAGGAAGGAGATAGAGGGGATGAGACACAGTCCATAGGAAATGATTCTGAAAACACAGAAATCCAGTGCTGATCGTCATCACTGACAGATCTGGGAGAGCCCCTGCCTTCCTGCGGACACTCACTGCCTTTCCCCTTCCTGCTTCTCATGGACCTATACAGAAGGGTGAGCAGCAGCCAGCGTTTGACAGGCCATATCAGAGCCAGGCACCATGAATGTCTGAGGTAACACTACACTAGAATCTGAGCTTTTCACAGTGTTTCCCCATGATGGAATCATTGCAGATTCCATAAGGCTGTGCTTTAAGTGCATATGAACTACCCAAAGAACTCATTCAGGACATCCAGGTGTGGCAGGAGATTAAAGCCCCCAGGTGATACCAAAGCTATTGGTCCAGAGACCCCACACTGAGTATTGAATCAATTTATCAGTGGTTTCTAATCCTCTCCATACCTTAAAATTACCTGTGAAGCTTTTAAAAAAATAACCAGAGCTTCATTCTACATCATTTAAATCAGAACACAGGGCTGGGAAGGAGAAAGTAGTACAACTTTGGACAAGTTTCCCAGATGATGAAAACTCAGAGTCATGTCTGAAATCTGCTTAGCTATCCTAATGCTGTTAGCATCACTTACCTGCCCCATTCTCTCAGCTGCCAATTACCTTTTGGAACAAACTGCAAAATCCTTCTTCCTACTCTCTAGTGTTTTGTCGATTCAGTGGCTAGGTTCCCTCTGTCCATTACATCATTCTTAAACCTCTACCTGGTTTTCAGTTCACCTCAATTACCTAAACATTGACTAATTACCTAATAAGGGCATTAGGAGAACCAAAATCTCTAAATTCTAGGAAATTTGAATCTTATTGATGAAATTTAGGAAACTACTATAAAGTAATGATTAAAGCCTATTAAACTTACTTCCCACCCAAACTAATCTCACTAATTTCCAAGCTGAGCCTCAACATTAAGAGCTGTAACGGAATTGGAATCCCTGGTAGCATATTGGTTAAGCTCAACTGCCACTCGAACCAAAAGATCAGAAGTTTGGATTCACCAGGCACTTTTATGGGGCAGTTCCACTCTGTCTTACAGGGTTGCTATGAGTCAGAATCAACTCAACAGCAGTGGGGTTGGTTTTTTTGGTCTAACAGAATTTACATGGGAAGAGCTTAGCATTTGAAATAAGGGTTTGGAGAGAGTGCTTGTAAAAGGACATGTACACACATACACATACATTATAGAGAACTAGGCTAAGGCATATCAAAAGTAGGCTTCAGAGGTTGGAATAAACTTGAAGGAGTTGCTGGGGTTTGGTTCCTGTAAAACCCAACCCCACTGCATCAAGTCTATTCTGACTCATAATGATGCTATAGGACAGAGTAGAACTACTCCATAGAGTTTCCAAGGAGTGCCTGGTGGATTGAAACTGCTGATTTTTTGGTTAACGGAAGTAGCACTTAACTACTATACCACCAGTGTTTCCAGGGGTTTGGTTAGATCAAGAAAATATACAATTTCTGGGTATTAACTCATAAGTTGGAATAGTATCTTCAGGCTCAGAAAAGACAAGTGATCTGGGTCAAGACAAAGTAAGCCACTCTGAAGAAGTCTTTGAAAACTAGACTGTGTTGAAATTAGAGCTAATCATAAGTGTGACATTATTACAATTGCATATGAATATATTTTAGTTATGTTGGTTATACAGAAATTTTAAGACACAAGAATGGTCGTGTCTCTTGGAAGAAGATGACCATTTATAAAAATAAGATTGAAATATTGATAACTTGGTAAAGTAAAAATGGTAGAAGAGAAAAGCCAAAAAATATTTTTAAAAAAATCAACATAGACTGATGGCAGATTCAAAAGTTTAATAGACTGCATTGATGATGACTTATTAGGTAAATCTCTCTGACTTTAAAACATAATAACAATTGACATCAAACACAGAAAGCGACATACCAAAAAGGAAGGTTGAGTGGGGTAGAAACATGATGAGTTCTGATTTGAACATGCCGAATTTGAAATGACCTCCAAAGAAAATTGACTTAAGACCTTTCAGTATGAAAGAATTCATGGAAGTTTGGCTGAAGATAAAGACCCAATAACACCCAAGTGAATAATGAGAATGATTTAGAAACTTGGACAATAAGGACAATTCAGAACATGAAGCAGGATCCCTGCGTCCTACATCCTTTGCCTCTACTAAGAATGTAAATGTATCCTGTCAGTTGCTTACTAATTCATCTATATTTCCAGAAACTAAACATGAAGAGAACCTATATTGATTTCTAAGTGGCTTCTTTTAGAAACCTTGGTAACATAGAGGTTAAGTGCTACATCTGCTAACCAAAATATCAGCAGTCTGAATCTACCAGGTGCTCCTTGGAAACGCTATGGAGCAGATCCATCCTGTCCTATAAAGTCACTATGAGTTCGAATCGACTTGACAGCACTGGGTTTGTTTGGTTTTTATTTATTTTTTTTTCTAGCTAGATACCAGTGGTGGTACATCTGGTAGAAACAGGCTAACATTATTCACCCATACCAAGAGTTTAGTGATCTCAATTTTCTAAGTAAAATCTGCCTTAAAATTCCTAGCTTGAGACTTGTGGCTCTGTGCTGTGCTATCTTAGACTGCCCACTATCCACTAGGGTATTTTGCCTGCTATATAAATGTAATCACCAGGGTTTTCTATTGCCAGACATACTACTATTATTCATACAGTCATTCATTCCTTCATATATGAAAAAACAAAAACAAAAACCTAAACTAAGGAATTTAAATGTTTGAAGTTGACATTCTTCATTTTCTTATCTCTTTTCTAGGTGGGTAGAAAGATTCATAACCAGAAAACATCTCCTACAGTTAGAAGAGTGAAATTTAGTGGATATAGGAATACAATCAAACCATTTCTTCTCATAATCTCTCTAGCCAAATTATCCCTCTCCTCCCCACCCCAATCTTTTTTTCTTGGCAGACATTATGGCATTTATCCATTAATATTTACCAGCAAGAATCTGGATGCAACCGGGAATTGTCTTCCAGAAAGGAAAGTAAAATATTTCTTTCCAGACAATCCAGTCTTGAGGCCACATTAACATGGCTCTACAACAATAGGGGTAGACAGTGTTTAATAGGGTCAGGTAGTAGTTAAAATTTCAGATCATGCCTTCAGTCATTCCTAAGCCTCGATGAGTTTAAAACGATACTCATGAGCACATTGTGTTAATAATAAATTAATGCCTCATGAATGTCTTTACTTTTATGCTCTAAAAAAAAAAAAAGCATCTACATGGTAGAATTATTTGTTCTGCAAAGATGATAAATGAAATTTAGAGACAAAAGTGTAAATATTGAAAAATGCAGAAAATTAATGCATGTCAAACATCTTTAAGTATATGATAGCAGCTGCTGACACTGAGTTTTTGCCAATGACATAAAATTGCAGAAATTACACAAAGCACAGTGAGAAAAGCACACAGTTAATCAAATATGTCAATGTATCTTCATGGTTGATAGCTAAGAAGGAAGCATTGACCTAAATTTTACTGCAGAACATTTTAAAAGCATTAAGCATATGCTGTTTACTTAGTTGATGTAATAAATACAAACATTCCTTGAGTTCACAGTAAATTCAAAGTACAGACCTTAAATAATTCTAACATTTTAAATCAAATTGATTAATCACTAAAATACATTAGAAGAAACCATTTCAGTGAATTTTTTTGTGAAAAAGGTCTTTTAGTCAAATTCAGTTCCTCCATTTCTATCTACGGCATGTGTAATTCATGAACCTTTAAACAGTATGAGATTACAGATAGCTAAACTGACATTTGTACTTTCACTTAGCTGCCTGAATAATCGGCACACTCCAAGCTTTTTAAATGTTAAAGCAATCATTGCTTTGAATTTATCTTGTGATGTCATTGCCACTAACAACTGACATAATAAATTTGAAATATATGAAAGCTTGAAAAGAATGTGAGAAATATGTCTCATTTTAAGTACATAACAATTAAATAATGCACAGCTAGGAGTATGTTCTGATCCATCTATTAATGAAATGCTTTTTAAAAGTGTGATGTATCATTGCTGTTTTTGTCCTTTCGTGCTCACCAAGATCTTCATTTAAATGTGTTGTGTTTTCTCTTCGGAGTCAGGAAGAACAGTACTATTACATGCATGATAAGAAAATTAATGAATGTGTATACAAATGAGAGCAGCCACATTTGGAACCCATGGAAGGGACACTAGAGCCATGCAAAATATTTGTACATGCCAACCTCGACATTAAAGACCTCATATTATATGTCAAAGTATAGACACTCTGAAAGGAATAGTAGTCATTAGTTAGTACATGCCACAAAAAATTGAACTTGTTAACCATGAACTTTTTTCTTATAATTCATGTGTGTGTATGTGTGTGTTTAACTTAAAGCTGATCATTGGTAGGGCTCTTTCTGCTAGTCAAAAGGCCACCCAAGGAGTCAGTCAGGATTCCTTAAGTGAATCTATTTATCTCTGCAGAGAGAATGGGCAATGACTCACCATTTAGAAGGGAAATATACTAAGTCTCTTTCCATTACCACTGGGGACATTTGATGGACCCAGCACATCATAGTTTACTTACTTACTTCTTCCCCACCTACATGGACCCAAGAAGGGCAGGTTTGCACAGTACGTCTCTCCTTCTGGTCCAGATTCCCAGGAACAACTAAGTAGACCACCAGACTTGTTATATCGGTGTTTTGGTATGTATCTTAGCAACTGGATTATTGGTAGGAGGTGGGAATAAAATTTTTTAAAAAGCTTTAAGGTGCTCTTTCATGAAGAGAAGAACAATCCCTGGTATATACTGTTAATCCTTCTTCCAGACATTTTAAACAGATTAGACCAACTAGTAAAAGAATATAAACAATGGAGCCAAAAAGTAGTGCAGGATTGTAAAGCATCCTGTAAGAAAAGCGTGAACACCACTAAACCTGGCATACATGGTCCTGTAATGTCTCAAGTCTTACTCCAAAACTATTTCAGATTTCATATCAGTTCTAAATTGGAATGTTTTTCACCTGCAATCCAGAGATTTTGTCAATGCTTCACCTACACCCAAGCATTCTATACTTTCTCTTTCTGACATATAATTTCTCTTTTTAATATACAATTTGAAAGATGGTAGAATTTTTTTTTTTAATCAGCTAAAAAAAACTAGACTTCCTATCAGTATAAAACGCATCCTAGAATCCCGGCTCCTTGGAGACTGTTGCTGTTGTTACTGTTGTTAGGTTCCCCTGAATGTAATCTGATTCACAGCAACCTCATGTGTCAAAGTAGAACTGCCCCATAGGGCTTCTCTGAGCTATAATCTTTATGGGAACAGGTCACCAGGTCTTTCTCCTGCAGAATGGCTACATGAGTTTCCTTCTCCAGCCTTCAGTTAGCAGCAGACTATTGAGGATCTCTCTCCCTCTCTTAATTTTATTAATTTTGTTATTATGGTTGAGAATATACAAGCATTCCTCATCTTGTACTTCACTTTATTGCACTTCAAAAGATGTTATCTTTTTTTGCAAATTGAAGGTCTACGGCAACCTTGTGTCAAGCAACTCTATCAGTGCCATTTTTTAACAGCGTGTAATCACTTTCAGTGTCTCTATCACATTTTGGTTATTCTTACAATATTTCACACTGATTATTTTTGTGTTACAGTGGTCTATGAGCAGTGATCTTTGCTGTTACTATTTGGAGTGCCATGAACTGCACCCCATAAGATGGTGAACTTAGTTGATGAATGCTGTGTGTGTCCTGACTGCTACACTGGCCAGCCCTTCTGCCTCTCTCTCCCTCTCCTCAAACTTCCCTATTTCCTGAGACACGGCAGTATTGAAACGAGGCCAGTTAACAACCCCACTCTGGCCTTGAAGTGTGCAAGTTGAACAAACAGTCGTGTGTCTGTCACTTTGAATAGAAAGAAATGATTGAGCTTAGTGAAGAAGGCATGTCAAAAACAGAGATAAGCTGAAAGTGAAGCCTCTCGTGCCAAAAACATAGCCACAGGCTTAGTGCAAAGGAAAAATTTTTGAAGGAAATTAAACAGTGCTACTCCACTGAACACACTGATGGAAGAAAGGGAAGTAGCTTTCATACTGATACATAGGAAGCATCAACGGTCTGGGTGGAAGATCAGACCAGCCACAACATTCTCCTTAGCCAGAACAAGGCCCTAACTCTCTTCAGTTCTATGAAGGCTGAGAGAGGGGAGGAATCTGCAGAAGAAAATTCTGAAAAGAGCAAATGTTTGTTCATGAGGTTTAAGGAAAGAAGCCACACTCATAACATGAAAGTGTAAGTGCTCAGGTAGAAGCATAGCAAGTTATGCAGAACACCTAGCTAAGATAATTGATGGAGGCGGATACACTAAACAACAGATTTTCAGTGTACATGCAACAGCCGTATATGGCAAGGAGATGCCATCTAGGACTTTCATGGCTACAGAGGAGATGTCAAGACTTGGCCTCAATGCTTCAAAAGATAGGCTGACTCTCTTGTTAGGGGCTAAAGCAGCTGATGACTTTTGGCTGAAGCCAATGCTCCTTTACTATTGTGAAAACTTCAGGGTCCTCGAGAATCAGGCTAAATCTAATCTGATTGTGTTCTATAAATGGAAAAACAAAGCCCAGATGACTGTGTGACTGTTTACAATATGATTTACTGAATGTTTTAAGCCCACTAGTGAGAACTACTGCTCCGGAAGAGAACTCCTTTCAAGATATTACTACTCATTGACAACGTACCTGGTTGGCCAAGACCTCTGATGGAGTTGTACAAAGAGATTAATACTGTTTCCCTGTCTGCTAATACAACATCCACTCTGCAGCTCATCGGTCAAGGGGTAATTCTGACTTTCAAATCTTATCATTTAAGAAATACATTTCATAAGGCTGTAGGAGCCCTACACAGTGATTCCTCTGATGGATGCCGGCAAAGTAAATAAAAAACTTTCTCAAACTGATTCTATTCTAGATGTCCTTAAGAGCATTCATGATTCATGAGAGGAAGTCAATCAACATTAACAGGAGTTTGGAAGAAGTCGATTCCAATCTTCGTGGATGACTTTGGAAAGTTCATGACTTCACTGGAGGAAGTGACTGCAGATGTGGTGAAGATAGAAAACTAAAATTAGAAGTAGAACCTGAAGATGTGACTGAAGTGCTGAAATCTTGTAACAAAACTTTAACTAATTAGGAGTAGCTTCTTATGGATGAGCAAAGAAAGTGCTTACATGAGAATAAACTACTTCCACTGAAGATGCTGTGAAAATTGCTGAAATGAAAACAAAAGATTTAGACTATCTCATAAACTTAGTTGATACGTAGTGGTAGGGCTCAAGAGGACTGACTACAATTTTGAAGAAGTTTTACAGTAGTTAAAATACCATCAAACAGCATTGCATACTACAGAGAAATCATTCATCAAAGGAAAAGTTAGTTGATGCAACAAACTTTCATTGTTGTCTTATTTTAAGAAACGGCCACAGCCACCCCAACCTTCGCTTCACTACCACTACCTTGATCAGTCAGCAGTCAGTAGCACTGAAGCAAAATCTGTACCAGCAAGATGATTACGATTTGCTGGCAGCTGAGATGATAATGAACAACATTTAGCAATAAACTATTTTTTAATCAAGGTATGTACATTTGTTTTTTAGACAAAGTATTATTGCACATTTAATAGACTACAGTATGGTGTGGGCATTTATACGCACTGGGAAACAAAAAATTCATGATTTGCTTTATTGTGATATTTGCTTTATTGCTGTGATCTGAAACTCAATCCACAATATCACCATCAAGCCTGTACACAGCAAAACATACAACAAATCAACAGTTTTTCACATGTACAATTTAGTGGCATTGATTACATTTTGTCAAGTTGTGCAGCAATTTTTATCTTCCCTCATTACCATAAACTCACTGTCCCTTGAAGTTCTTACCTAATCTTTTAAGTTTCTTATGTAAATTTGATCTCATATAGATTTTGAAAGAGCACAATGCTTAAGGCAGATATTCTTTACTAGTCAAGCTAAACTACTGTTTAGTTTTAAGAAGACATCAGGAGATTTTTTTTTTGGTTTATAGTTTAAAGGTTGTCTCAGAGCAATAGTTTCAGGGATTCGTTTAGCCTCCATGGCTCCAGAATGTCTGGAGTCCATGAAAATTTTGAATTCTGTTCTGCGTTTTCCCCCTTTTGATCAGGATTTTTCCATATCATCATTAGCCCACATGCCTAGTAATGGTAGCCAGGCACCAACCACTTTTCCCGGTCTTATAGCAAAGGAGGCAGTTGTTCATGAAGACAATTAGCCACACATTCTATATCCTCCTCCTTTCCCTCACTTTCCTTCTTCCTCCATTGTTCCAGATAGATTGTTTTGCCTTGAACAACCACTTGTAAGCTTTTAAGACCTCAGGCACTACACAGTGAACTAGAAGGTAAAACTGAAACACTATAACAAGTTGTTAGGCCAATTAACTGGATAACCCCATGATACCACAACCCTAAATCTTCAAACCAAGGAACCAGATCCCATAAGGTTTTTGTAAGTACATAAGCAGCTTCAGGAGCTATTCTTATTTTATTTTACTTATTTATCTATTATTTATTTGATTGTTTATTTACTTTTGGTCATTGTTGTGAGTATATCTATCACAAAAATTTCTAATTTAACTTTTAAAGGCAGATAAGTCCCATTTTTAACAATTTTATTGATTCTAACAGTACCCTGTTCAAAATTCTTCAGAGATATTCCTTTTGGAAAGATGTCCAAATTTCTGTCTCTCATTTTTAATTTTATTCTTATTTCTTATTATTGCCCTCCACAAACTTTCCCCACATGTGCACACATACACACACACATGCACACACACATCATACACAATACATCTAATTAAGTAAATCTCCTGTGTATTCTTTGTCATTCTGCATGAGCATCTCTTACTTCACCTCTGCTTAACACAATTTCACTTCACTCACTCAAACACTGCTTCAATTCATACCCTTTCTGCCACCTTCTGTGCCTCACAGGAGCCCCACCATAAAGGCTTTGTCTGGAATGCCTCTAAATGCTCTAGCATAGTAGCTTCTAAGCAGCAAGTGATGACTCAATGTTTGCTGTTGTTGATGACCATGATGATGATGATCAAAGAAAAAGAACGAGGATACAGGTTGGCTAGAGGTGTTTCTCTTCACAATATAATGGCTTAAAACGTCCATGAGCACCCAGGAGATCTGCTAGCTGTCAGACTCCATTTAAACTAACCTGGCATCCTACACAAAAATCGGGGAAAGAGCATACTCTCTTACATCATACTAGTTGTTTTAGAAAATTAAAATCAAGCAGAAGGGAAAAATAAAGCAGCACTTATTAAAATAACCTACCAGCAAATGTATATAAATACATCTCTTTTCTATGCAAGTGTCTTTTGAGATAGACACAGATCACAATCTTAGGAAAAAAAATGATTCACCCTCCCTTTCAATTATAATAACCAGCAGTTATTAAACATTAGGTGGTAGGCGGTGTGCTATCAACTCTATGGTTGTTGTCTCATGTATTCCTTAAAAAAAAAGAAAGAAAGAAGTGAGAATTATTGTCATCAAATTCAGGTAAAGATACTCTGGTACTAAGAAACAAATAATTGCCCAGGGTCACATTTTTGGTTTGTAGCAAGATTCATAGATGTGTCTGGGACCAAAGCCTATTCTTTTAATGATGACATATCCTCCAGAGAAATGGCAAAGAGAAAATTTCTTGATCTTATCACAGTTTTGATGGATATTCCTTATTCTGTGACAGTGAGCAAGTTCTTTAATTTCTCTGATTCTCAGTTTCCTCATCTATAAAATGACAGGTAATGATATATAAGTTTTAGCATAGTTCCTTAAATATAGTAAGTTATGGGATGTTTGATAAATGTCTTTTCTGTTTTCCTACTACAGCAAACCAAACCCACTGCCTTCAAGTAGATACTGACCCATAGTGACACACAAGACTACTCTGCACCATAGAATTTCTAAGGAGTGCTTAGTGGAATTGAACTGCCAACTTTTTGGTTAGCAGACATAACACTCAATCATTATGACAGCAGGGGCTTCCCTCCTACTACAAAAGGTCTTAAATAAGTTCTCATAGATTTAAACTTTCATTATGTCATTGCTTTTCTTTAAGTTTCTCCATGATTTCCTTTTGTATTGACATGTAATACTTACAAAATAATTCCAACACTTGCACCAAGTTTAACTTTTAGTCAGATCAGTCAATCTGGTGATATAATCAGGAAAGGAGAGTATTGACTAGGAACATACGCAATCAAAGAAATAGTCTGCACTGACTGATTTGATCAAATGTTGCATTTAGAGCAATTATATGAAGTATTCTCAGCACAAGCATAGACAAGTTTCTCCTTTATGTATTTTCAAGCTTACACAAGTGTGAACATACACGTGAAGGAATATTTATTTGTTTATATGATGATTCATTCCAAAGAGAATTTAAAGAAAATTACAAGAGGACATATAAGAAATTTATGATAAAATAAAAATGTGGGAAAGAGATTAAAGCTTATGCAAACTGGACAGAAATTCAAGACTGTGTAAAATAAGAAGAAAAAACAATTAGGGTGTAAGGGCCAAGATAAACATAATATTGTTTCAAATTTGGCCCTGATCATTGTAGCTGAAAAGAGAAGTCAGATAAATAAGGTACATTTGTCTTGGAAAGAGAACCAGAAAGAAGAACAGAAAGAAGAGGAGGGGAATGGTAAGGGAAACTTCCCAACTTCTTGTTGTTAGGTGCCTTGAAGTCACTTCGACTCATCGCGACCATGCATATAACAGAGGAAAACACTGTGCCTTGCCCATAATCATTAGCATGCTGGAGCCCATTGTTACAGGCACTGCTAGTCGCTCTTGCTGAGGATATTCTTCTTTTTCCCTGACCCTCCACTCTACCAGACCTAATGTACTCCTCCAGGAATTGCACCCTCCTGACAACATATCCAAAGCATGTAAGACATAGTTTTGCCACCCTTGTTTCTAAGGAGTACTCTGGTTGTACTTGTTAGGGAAATGAAAATTCATCCTAGCATTAAATTCTAAAGTAAATAATTAACATAAAACTTTTTAAAGGAATGCTGAATGATGTATTGTAAAATATCTTTGACAAGATTTCTGCAACTGTTTGGAAAGATGACTGAGCACGTATGAGTTGTGGTTTTACGTATAGTATGCTTATTTACGAGGTCCGACAATTAAGTCCATGAACTCAATTGTTCTAAGTGCTACATACCTCATTGGTGAATATCACTATGGTCACCTTTGAAGTACTCGCCTTGGGAGGCTATGCACCAACACCAGCAAAGCAATTTCGGAACTCTTTCTGCAATGGCCATTGCATAGAATGGCATGGTGGTAAGTTCGTGAACTTAATTGTCACTTGTTCATGAGGGAAGTTTTAGCCAGTAAACCAATAACTGTATTGAAACACCCTCCCTACTCACCTGATCTGGCCCCCAGTGACTTTTTTGTTCACCTGATGATATAGAAAATATTGAAAGGAAGATGTTTGGATGGCAATCAGAACACTAAGTGTAATATAACAAGAGCTCTGATGGTCATTCTAGTAAAAAGAGTTCCAGAATTGCTTTGAAGGGTAGACTAGGCTCTGGCATCAGTGCACAGCTTCCTAAGGGGAATACTTCGAAGGTGGCTGTCATGGACTGAATTGTGTCCCCCCAAAAATATGTGCAGCCATGTGGCTGGGCCATGATTTTTAATATTTTGTGTTTGTCTTCCATTTTCTGGTTTTCCTGTGCTGTATGTGAAAGGATTAGGGTAGGACTGTAAATTCCTTTAGAGGATCACCTCCCTGCTCCACTGTAAAGGGAGTTTCCCTGAAGTATGGCTTGCTCCACCATTAATCCTGTCATCCTACAAGAGATAAAAGAAAAGAGAAGCAAATGGAGAACTGGAAACCTCACACCATCAAGAAAGCAACACCAAGAGAAGAGCGCATCCTTGAGACCTGAAGTTCCCATACCAAGATGCTCCCTGGACAAAGACTGATGTGATACTGGACTTTCCTCCAGGTCCCAAAGGTGAAAGCCTTTCCCTGGAGCAGACAACCTGAATTTGGACTTGTAGCCTACCAGACTGTGTAAGAATAAACTTTCCTTTGTTAAAGCCATCCACTCTGTGGTATTTGTGTTAGAGCAGCCTTAGCTGACTGAAACAGTGACCATGGTGATATTCAGCAGTGAGGCATGTAGCTCTTTTTCTAGGATGAGTTCATGAAGTTAATTGCCAGTCCTCATATATGTAAAGATGTATGTGCATATACTAGTGTCATATGTATGTTTGCATAGGATATGAAAACTATATGGAAGAGTAGTATCATAGCCTTTATAGTATATCCCCCTCTGAATCAAGTCTTTGTATTTGATTCATATTTTGTCCCTATTGACACTTGAAACTATTTACACACTTGTTGGGGAAAAAAAAAGATTATTTGACAATGTAAAATGTCATTAAAGCATCCCAAAGCTCATTAAATCTTAATAACTAGTTTGAATCTGCTTTAATTTGATTATATAAACACAAAAAATTAGTTGAAAGACTTTAAATAGTAAGAGATAAAAAATATGAAAGCTCTACTAAACAAGAATGAAGGTAAAAAGATGATTACAGGTGGCAATATGACATATTGGCATCCAAATTCTTCCTTGAGACAGGCAGAGCCAACATAGCAACTTAGACAGAAGCATAATGCCATCCCTTCACAGCAAACACCAAAAAAAAAAAAACCTAAAGACATCCAGTGCCACTGAGTTCATGTCCACTCATAGCAACCCTATAGTAGAGAGTAAAACTGCTCCATAGCGTTTTCAAGGAGCACCTGGCTGATTTGAACTGCTGACTTTTGGTTAGCAGCTGTAGCACTTAGCCACTATGCCATTAGGGTTTCTTTTGTAGCAAAATTAAGTAAAACAGACCCAAATGTCAGTACTAGAGCCTTAAGCATTAAATGAAGGAATAAAGAACTAGATCAAACACTGATGGAAGAAGAAGCTGATGGAAAACAGAGAATGAGCAGAGATATAGGACAGAAGTCCCCTGCCAACTAACACAACACAGTGTAACTATCTTGGAACACAGCCAGTGATGATCCCAGACAGAGCTGACTTGAAGGCAACTTCACAGAGCTCCCAACAGGAGATGCAGCATCCTGCAACCAGGGAAACATACTTCCCCACCTCTCACCATTGTGTCTTACCCATCACCTCTCTCCGTTTCCTGCAGACCCACTAGCCCGCCACTACCCTGGATCAGTTATGCCCCCACCCATTTGTTCCCACTGCGTGACTTTTTTTTTTTTTTTTTGGCTTTCTCCTCTTTCTTTTCTCTTTTCTTCCCATTTAGCCCCGTACACAACCTCTCCTTTCTTCCAAACAGCCCTCAGGTCACTCCCATCCCACTCAGTGGACCCGCCCCACTGCCAGTTTTTAATCTACCTTTATTTTTGCTTTTGTTTCTGCCTCCCACCTACCTCTGCACCCTCGTCTCTCCACTTGCTGCTGGACTCCACGTTGCCACAGCTAAAAAGCCACCAACCTGTTGCCACCCTGGGCCTACTCCACCCCAGCTGCTGGACGTTGCCGGAGTGCCGTCTCATTTACTTACTTGCTTCCCCCCCCCCCCCCACCGCCGAGCCCGGTACATCACCTGTCGGGGGTAAGGCGAGTAGACAGGAAGTATAACGAATTCTTTCAAAACCTTGACTCAGCAGCATGTGAGGATAGAGAGGTGCACTTTTCTTGTTTTTTCTTTTACTTGCGAATAAGGAAGCTTAAGCATGCTAAAATGTTGGTGGCAACAGCAAAACAGAAAACTTAAAGAACCAGACAAGTGTCTAAAATTGATGATATAAATTCCTCTGGGTTCATTTGTAGTCTTGGGCAGGTTTTTCAGTTCTCAATAACCAGTTCCCTACATAAATCCCTTTGTTCTAAATATTCATACTGGTTTCCCTCTTCTGGCTGACCTACGTCTATGTGCAGTTGTGTACAGCACTAAGGTCTTTGGTTGTGAGATACCTCCACTACAGGTAGGCAGTTGAAATAGCCCCTGAAGTGTTGCCAAGCAAGAGTGATGGTAAGGCACAGGGAAAAGGGAAGTGATTAATGGCAAGACACTGATTACAGAAATAGATCTTGGATTTGCAGTCCAACTCAGCAACACAATACCAATAACATGCAAAATAAGAAGAGAGCATTGGCATCACGAAACCACACAAAACAAACTCTACCCATGCCACAGTGACTTAGAAATCAGGTATAAGGGTTTTCAAAAAAAACCTTGGAGCTGTTGAAGTTCCTTACAAAAATAAATGAAGGGCTTATCATATTATTTTTATGCTAACTGCACTCTGGAACTTAGGACAGAAAAGATTTTTCTCAGAATTACAATCATGAATATTGTTGAATTTGTAAGTGAGAGAAAAGTTCATCTTTTTCTCTTACATTTTCAGCAGAACTCAAGATGAGATGATTTATTTTTATCCAACTGAACAACTCTGAAACAGAAATCAGACATGTTTGCTTTCTCAAAGTGTTAGGACTATGTGGGACAGTGGTGGATACAAAAGTTTATATGGCAACTGTAAACCTCATCATCATTTCTCTTGCCTCCTAGGCAATCATTTGTTGATTCCATTTAGTGTGTGTGTGTGATATGGCAGGGTCCTGGGCCAGGATGTTGAGTAATAAGTGAGATAAAATGGTATGTGCACTATGATGAGACCAGCAAGATCTGACTCACAGTGCACGATGTCATTGGTACAAACTGTGTGTGTATGCATGTGTAGGCATGAATTATAACATACATTTTAAAGAAAAAAGAAACATGCAACAGAAGCCAAGAAGAATTTCTCACAAGAATTGTTTCCATTTGTAATAATACCATCAGGTATCTAATTCTGAGTTTTTAACTTTTTGAGCATTATGAATAATTGAAAATGTAGGCAATTAGTTATTATTCTACCTTAACTATGCTTTTGACACAAAATTCATGGAAGTTCTAGCTGGGCTGCCCAACAGACACAGTTAGGTTTGCTGTTGGTAGAGTAAGGCAACCCAACCCTCAGATTTCCCTTCACCATCACTAGACCCTGCTCTCTACACTTGTAATAAAGAAATGCCATAACTATGAAGAAATATTTGAGGTTCTTTAAAAAATTGCCCAATTACTTTCTTGATGTGACTGAGCTAGGAGCCCTATGGGCAAGAATTATGATGTGTTCATAATTTAAATTTTTGTATTGTTGGTGTTGTTAGTTGCTGTTGAGCTGATTCTGACTCACGACATTCCCATGTGTGTCACAGCAGAACTGGGCTTGATAGAATATTTATGACTGTGACTTTTTGGAAGTATACTACCAGGCCTGTCTAGGTTCATTTGAATGACCAACCTTTCAGCTAGTAGTTGAGAGCTAAAGTCTTTGTGTCACCAAGGAACGCTAAAACCACACAAATAAAAACACATTTCAGAACAGAAAGAAGACCTCTGAGGGAGAGAAGAATAAATAACCACGAGTAACAGAAAATGATGAGCCAGACTCAGTAGCTGATCCTGGCTGGGTGCAACAATGGTTTAAGTCTGTCCTTGGCCACATTTCCTCTTCTTCTCCACCATCTTAGAGTCTATGACTCTGAAAAAAATCAAATCCTGGGCTGGAAATGGGCAGAATTCATCACTAGAGGTCTACAAAGCCCTACTGTTTACTGCCCTCTCTTCTCTTGCCCCTGCCACCATAAACAAAAGCAAAAAGATTCCATTTCAAGAGGGATAAATGGTTTCCTGGAAGCCAGAGACTGAGAGACAAGCTTTAAAGACCCAGAAACACACTGTAAGAACTGAGGAAAAGAGAAAGAGTACAGATACCCATAACCAGGTAAGATACCTGGGTGGTCTGGGAACAGCCCTAAATAAATAGAAGACTATACAGTGATCCATGATGATGTTCATGTCAGATGCCTAGAAGACATTAATAATTGGTACATTGTCCAAGATCATCAAGGTAAAGAGTAACAGTGGATCTCAGGATGTGTCTTTACAGTAGGTGCCCTGAGGCATGGAGAGGAAATGACCAAACTAATGAACCAACACTAAGCTTACACCTAAACAATGCTGGGGCATCTCAGAAACCATCAGAGAAAGAACCATCTAGAAGATTTTGGATTTCTTTCCAGTAATTAAGTGGCATGTTAGAGAAGAGAGATTATTATTCAAAATGCAACATTAAAGCAAACCAAACCCTTTGACTTTGAGCTGATTTCAACTCATCGAAACCTTGTAGGACAGAGAAGAATTACCCCATAGAGTTTCTAAGGAGTGGCTGGTATATTCTATTTGCCTACCTTTTGGTTAGCAGCTAAAGTTATAACAATTGAGCCACTAAGGCTTCTTCTTATTGACTAGTTGAATCATGACTGATAAAGTGAAAGAATAATTGTATACTAGAGTGTTAAACAAAAAACTGATGTGGGGGCTTATGCATTGCTGTGATGCTGGAAGCTAGGCCATCAGTATTCAGATACCAGCAGAGTCACTCATAGTGGATAGGTTTCAGCTGATCTTCAAGACCAAGCTAGACCAAGAAGAAGGACCCGGAAGTCCACTTCTGAAGAGAACTGGCAAGTGAAAACCTTACGAATAGCAGCATAACACTGTTGGATATAGCGTCAGAAAATGAGCCCTCCAGGCTGGAAGGCACTCTAAACACAACTGGAGAAGAGCTGTCACCTCAAATTAGAATGGACCTCAATGATGTGGATAGAGTTAAACCTTTGGGACCTTCATTTGCTGATACAGTGTGACTCTAATGAGAAGAACACCTGCAAATGTTCATTAATAATCAGAACACAGAATGTACGAGTATGAATTCAGGAAAATTGGAAATTGTCAAAAATGAAATGAAATACATAAGCATAGATATCCTTGGTGTTAGTGAGCTGAAATGGGCTGGTATTGGCCAGTTTGAATCAGACAGTTACACAGTTTATTATGCTGGGAGTGACAACTTGAAGAGGAATAGTGTTGCATTCTTCATCAAAAAGAACATTTTGAGATCTATCATGAAGTCCAATGCTATCAGTGACAGGACAATACCCATGCAACTGCAAGGACAGCCAGTAACAAAACTGTTGTTCAAATTTATCCTCCTCAAAGACCACATATGACAAAATTGAAGATTTTACTGGCTTCTGCAGTCCAAAATTGATCAAACATGCAATCAGGATGCATTGACAAAAACTGTGATTAGAATGCAAAAGTTGGGGAAAAAGGAGGAGAATCAGTAGTTGCACAACATGGCCTTGTTGACAGACATGATGCCAGAAATAGTGTGACAGAATTTTGCAACAAAAATGACTTCTTCACTGCAAATACCTTTTTTTGCCAACATAAACAATGACTATACACAGTGACCTTGCCTGATAGAATGCATAGGAATCAAACTGACTATGTCTGTGGAATGAGACAATGGAGAAGCTCCACATCACCAGTCAGAAAAAGACCACATGTTAACTGCATAACAGACTATCACTTGCTCATATGCACATTCATATTGAAACTGAAGAGACTTAGAACAAGTCCACAAGAGCTGAAGTACAACCCTGAGTGTATTCCACCTGAGTTTGGAGACCAACTCAAGAATAGATTTGGTGTGTTGAATACTAATGACTAAAGACCAGAACAGTTGTGGAATGACATCAAAGACATCTTCCATGAAGAAAGCAAGAGTTCACTAAAAAAGACAGAAAATAAAGAAAATACCAAATTGAATGGCAGAAAAGACACTGAAAGTTGCTGCTGAATATCAAGTAGCTAAAGAAAAAGGAAGAAATGATGAAATAAAAGAACTGAACTGAAGATTTCAAAAGGTGGCTTGAGAAGACAGAGTAAAGTTTTACAACGACATGTGCAAAGAACTGGAAATAGAGAACCCAAAGCAAATAACATGCTCTGCATTTCTCAAGTTGAAAGAACTGAGGGAAAAAAAATCCAAACCTTGAGTTGCAATAGTGTAAGATTCTATAGATAAAATACTAAACAATTCAGGAAGCATCAAAAGAAGACGGAATAACGCATAGTTTTTATACCAAAAAGAACTGGTCAGAGTTCACCATCTGAAGAGACAGTGTATGATCAGGAGCCTGTTGTACTGAAGGTAGACGTTGGAGGTGCATTGAAGGCACTGGTAAAAAACAAGGCTCCAGGAGTTGATGGAATATCTCTTGAGATGTTTCAACAAAGGGATGCAATGCTGAAAGTGCTCACTCATATATGCCAAGAAATTTAGAGGACAGCCACCTGGCCAACTGACTGAAAGAAATTCATTTTATGCCTATTGCCAGAAAGATGATCCAACCAAATGCATAAATTATTGATCATTATTTTTAATATCACAAGCAAGTACAATTTTACTCAAGACCATTCAAAAGGAATTTCAGTAGTATACTGAAAAGGAACTGTCAGTGTTTAAGCCAGATTCAGAAGGAAACGTGGAATCAAGGATATCAATGCTGATGTCAGATGGGCTTTGGCTAAAAACAGAATATCAGAAAAATGTTTTATTGACTATGACTATGCAGATCACAACAGATTATGGATAACATTGCAGAGAATGAGAATCCCAGAAGAGTTAATTGTTCTTCTGAGGAATCTGAACATGGATGAAGAGGAAGTTGTTTGAACAGAATAAGGGAATGTTGTGTGGTGTATAGTAAGGAAATCTGTGCATCAGAGTTGTATCCTTTCACCACATCTTTTCAATCTGTATGCCCAGCAAATAATCCAAGAATTTGGACTATATGAAGAAGTACAAGGCATTAGGATTGGCAGCAGACTCATTAACAACCTGCTTTATGCGGATGACACACCTTGCTTGCTGGAAGTGAGCAGGATTGGAAACACTACTGATGAAGTTCAAAGACTATAGCTTACAGTATGGATCACACCTCAAAATCAAGAAAACAATAATCATGACAACTGGGCCAGTAAGTAACATCATGATAAATGGTGAAAGAATTGAGGTGGTCAACGATTTCACTTTACTTGGTTTCCACAATCAATGCCCATGGAAGTAACAGTCAAGAAGTCACAAGATGCGTTACATCAGCAAATTTGCTGCAAAAGTCCTTTTAAACTGTTGAAAAATAAAGATGTCACCTTGAAGGTGCACCTGACCCAAGCCATGATATTTTCAATCACATTATATGCATGTGAAAGCTGGACAATGAATAAGGAAGACAGAAGAGGAATTGAGGCCTTTTAACTGTGATGTTGGAGAAGAATACTCAACATACAATGGACTTTCAAAAGAACAAATATATCTGTCCTAGAAGCAGTACAACCAGGGTGCTCCTTGGAAGCAAAGATGGTAAGACTGCGTCTTACATACTTTGGACATGTTGTCAGAAGGAATCAATCCCTAGAGAAAGACATCATGCTTGGCAAACTAGATGGTCAATGAAAAAGAGGAAGACTCTCACCAAGATGGATTGACACAGTGGGTACAACAATGGGCTTAAGCATAAAAACGATTGTGGCATGGCACAGGAGCAGGCAGTGTTTCATTCTGTTGTGCATAGGGTCACCATGAGTTGGAACCAGCTCAAGAGCACCTAACAATGACGGTGTATTAAAGGAGCCCTGATGACACAGTAGTTAAGAGCTCAGTCTGCTAACCAGAAGATTAACAGTTCAAATCCACCAGCTGCTCCTGGAAAACCCTCCAGGGCATTTCCACTGCCACTGTTATAGGCTCCCTATGAGTCAGAATCAACTCAATGGTAATGAGTCAAGTGTACTGAAGGCAGCCCATTTCAATACCTAGTTTATTGTTGTGGCCATTAACTTAAACATGAATATGATACTGATTTAATCTTGCATTAGCAGTCTCTTGTTGCATAAGAAGTTACATAAATATAGCAAATTATAGCAACACCCATTTATAAGCTCAGTTTCGTAAGGCAGATATTCAGAACTGTGTGACTTTGTTCTCTGATTTGATTATTAAAAGACTGAAAGCAAGGTGTTAGCAGGGCCGAGTACTCATTTGAGGGTTTTGGAGGATGTCATAGGCTGGGTTCTCTGGAGAAGCAAAACCAGTAAAACATATAAATATAGATACATACAGAGAGATTTGTATCAAGGAAACAGCATACATGATTGTAGAGGCTGGAACTTCTCAAGTCCATAGATTTGGATGGAGGCTTCTCCTGATTCATGTAACTGCAGGGACTGTTGAACCCAAAAATGTCAGATCAGAGAGCAGGGCTCTTGCTTACAGGCTGTGAAGATTGACAAATCTCAATATCAACAAGGAAGACCAGAAGACTTCTCCTGATTTACCTAGCAGCAGGGAATGGTGAACCTAAGATTAGCAGAGCAGAAAGCAGGACTCTTACTCACAGGCTGTAAAGACTGATGAATCTCAGGATCATCAGACAAAATGCTATCTCAAGTCCCAAGAACCAGAGGTCAGACGAACAAGATGCAGCTGCAGGATCCAGACAGGGCAAAAGCCAGAATGTTCACTACTTTAGTCAGTTAGTGCTGCTCTAACAGAAATATCACAGGATGGGTGGCTTTAACAAAGTAAAGTTTATTCTTATACAGTCTGGTAGGCTACACATCCAAATTAAGGAAAAAGCTTTCCCACTTGTTGGCTCTGGAGGGAAGTCTTTGTCTTGCATCAATCTTTGTTCAGGGAGCATCTCGGTGCAGCAACTTCAGGTCTGAAGGATGCAACCTTCTTCTGGTGCTGCTTTCTTGATGGTATGACGTTCTCAATTCTCTGCTTGCTTCCCTTTCCTTCTATCTCTTGAAGGATGTAAGGATTAAAGATGGTGCAAGTCATACTTCAGGGAAACTCCCTTTACAGTGGAGCCAGGAGATAATCTTATAAAGGGATTTACAGTCTCACCCTAATCCTTTAAGATACAGCATAGGAAAAGCACAAAATGGAGGGCAATCACAAAATACTGGAAATCATGGCCCAGCTACATGGCTACACATATTTTGGCGGGGAGACACAACTCAGTCCATGACACTCCACTCTTTGGCACCCCAGGAATCACATCTTTGAAACATGTAATGTATTCATCCCATCACAGCAAAATCACATCCATCCTGTATGATAGCCAGCCAAGTGCCGTTGAGTTGGGAAATCTTAAATCAATGCCAAGTCCAAAATTTAAAAATTCCTTTATACCTATGAAACCTAAAACACAAGCTATCTGCATCCAAATGTACAATGCCAGAAAAGGCACAAATTAGATATTAATTACAAATGGGAGAAATTGAAGGGAAAGAAGACACTAACAGGCAACAAACAAGTCAGCAGAACACATTACATTAACCCTCAACGCTTTTAAAGTTATCTTCCACTTTCTGAGGCATTTTACACAATGGCTCTGCCCTCCAAACTCTAGTCATTGGCTAAACTCTCTGGATTCTGAGTGGAGACCCCTGGCCCTGTGCTACATCTCTGCCTTCAAGGCCCACTTGGACAGAAACCCTGCCCCATCAGCTGACACTGAGTGGCAACTCCACTCTGACAAAACACAGAAAACACAGAAAGCCCTGGCTCCACCCACCTTTTAAACCCCTGTGATCATGGTCATACCTTTTGAGACAGAGGCAGCTCAGCTTCTCACGCTATCTCTTCAGCTTCTGCTTCCTATGGCTGCATGGCCCGGGCCTCATGCCTGCAATTGCCCTGCAGGGACAAGTGTTCCAAACCTCTATAGCTCAACTGATTCAAGCGCCTGGAGGCACCCCACTCAGCTAGAAAGCCTCCTGCACGAAAGCTGTCAGCTCTCTGCTCTGTGGGTCAGCATGGCTAGCTTGACCAATTCAAGAGCCCAGAGGCAACCAGTTCTGCCAGGAGAACTCAGTACACAGGCACTTAGCTCTCTTATTCCACCGGTCAGCTTCAGCGCTGCCTCTGTTTCTGCTGCTGCTACCAGTCCTTTGCTGCTTGATTCTCACCATCTGCACCTTCTTCCGTGTTAACAGTTCTCCTTGGTTCCTTCTGAATCTTCTATCCACTCAGTTTCAAAATGGCTTCCACATTTTAGGTATTTGTTAGAACAGCACCCCATTCTCACCGTACCAAATTGTCTCAGACTGGGTTTTCTAGGGAAGCAAAACCAGTAACACATACACATACAGGGAAAGATTTATATATAAAGGAAACAGCTCACGCAGCTGTAGAAGCTCAGTGTCCAGAGTCCTGGCACAAGCCTTACATGGCCATGGGAGCTGGTGAGCCCAAGGTCAGTAGGCCAGATACCAGAGTTGTAGATCACCAGTCGTGTAGGTTGGCAGGTCCCAGCAGAGACTGCGAGGTCTCTGCTGACTCACAGAGCTGCAGAGGCTGGCGAACCCAGGATCAGCAGGTCAGAGAACAGGACCCTCAAGCGCCAGCTGTAAGCACTGATGAACCCAATGGTTTCTAGTTCAGGTCCAAGAACCAGATGCTAGAAGACAGCAGGAGCTGCCGGCTGCCGGCTATATCAGCAGACAGGAAGTAGGTGCTAGAAGGTGGAGAGATGAGAGCTGAGGGGACGGAAGCCACCACAGGCCCCACCCTGCCCCTTGATACAGCAACCAAACACGGAATAGATGATTTAACACAATCCTGACCACCACATCTACTTACGTTCAGATGCAAGCTATGTGCCCAAGAAACTCCGTTTTAACAAGTGGATGGCTTTAAAAAGAGAAATTTTATTCCGTCGCAGTCCAGTAGGTTACAAGTCCAAATTCTGTGTATCAGCTCCAAGGAAAGTCTCTCTGTTGGCTCTGGAGGAAGGTCCTTGTCATCAGTCTTCCCCTAGACTGGGAGCTTCTGGGGTTCAGGGATCCTGGGTTCTTTTCAAAGGCATTCTGCTCCTGGCACTGCTTCTTTCTTGGTAGTATGAGTCCCCAGTCTCTCTGCTGGCTTCTTTCTTTTACATCTCAGGAAATTGCCTGAAGACAAAATGCAGACTTACACATTGAATCCTGCCTCCGCAACACAACTTTTGTCCACCCTCCTTTATTGACATCATAGGGACAGGGTTTACAGCATATAGAAACATCACGTAACACCAGAAGCCATGGCCTAGCCAAGTGGCTATACATAGTTTCTGGGGGGACACAACTGAATCTATGACTGTTAAGAAAGAGCAGATCCTGACAGATAACCCTAGAACAGATAGACTTAAGAGTGGTCTGTCTACTGCTATTGTTGTTAGTTGTTGTGGAGTCAGACCACAGTTCATAGTGAACCCATGCAGAATGGAACTAAGCACTACCTGGTTTTGTACCACTCCGTATTTGGTTAGGGATATGACTGTTGTGATCTATAGGGTTTTCAGAAGTAGATCACCAGGTTTTTTTTATCTAGTCTGTCTTAGTCTGAAAGCTAGATGAAACCTGTTCGGCACTATACAAACAAGAAGACCTCCACGAAGGGACAAGAGGTACATTGGCTGGAGATCAAATCCAGGTCTCTTGCACAGAAGGGTAAAATTCTATCATCAAACCACCAATGCCCCAGAGCTTGATATTTACCGGGAAACTTTCATAAACCATGGACCAGACTTTATAAATCCTGTCAAGAAGATTAAAATTTTGTAGATAGCCTAAAATGAAAATACTGTTTCTTACGGAAAAACAGCTACCAGCAAATTCTGAACAAAAGCAATCTTAGAAGCATGACCTTTTTCTTTGAACACTAGTATATTTTCTGTCAAGCAGACACACAGAAAATTTTGGTCCTGGCTCCATAATTTACTTGAATGAATAAAATATATTTCTCTACAGTCTTCAAAAGCCAAGGCCAGCCACTATTGCCGTTTCCTTTTTATCAAATCTTTCCCCATACTTTCATTTCATTAGTGGAAGGGTAGAAAGAAGAAATTATCTAAAACTCTGTTTTAGTCAGCTCTGGAGGAAAGTCTGGTATTGCATCAGTCTTTATCCAGGGAGCATCTTGGCACAAGACCCTCAGGTCTGAAGGACTCGCTCCTCTCCCAGTGCTGATTTCTCGGTGATGTGAGGTTCCCGATTCTCTGCTTGCTTCTCTTTCCTTTTATCTCTTGTAGGATGAAAGGATTAAGGATGGGGCAAGCCATACTCCAAGGAAACTCCCTTTACAGTGGAGCAAGAAGGTGATCTTATAAAGGGATTTACAGTCCCACCCTAATCCTTTAACATACAGCATAGGAAAACTTCAAAATGGAGGACAATCATAGAATACAGGGAATCATGGCCCAGCCACATGGCGACACCTATTTTGGGAGGACGCAATTTGATCCATGACAAACTCTAAACCTCCCAATGATCAGAACAGAAAGACAGAGCTCCACAGTCAGGTACAAGCTGAACTGACACTGAGATGGTATATGATTCCTTTGCTGGAGATTCGTGGTGTTATTCAGAGATACCAATCCCTTCTATGATATGCCTCATCAATATACTTTGTGTATATATGACACTTTTTATTTCCAAAGGAACTTGTAAAAATTTGTTCAGAATGCTCAGTAAAGGTATGAGCTACTTTTTTTTTCTTTAATGTGGACTGTAAACCCTGATGGTGCAGTGATTAAGTGCTATGTCTGCTAACCAAAAGGTTGGCAGTTCAAATCTGCCAGGCATTCGTTGGAAACACTATGGGGCAGATCTGTTCTGTCCCATAGGGGTGCTATGAGTTGGAATTGACTTGAAGGCACTGGATTTATGTGGATTATAAAGATTATAAAAAGTAAAAATTTACATCAGACCATAAAGTAAATAACATAGATTAAAACACGACAGTTTAGAATACCCACACTCTGCCCACGCTTGAATTTTCCTGCCAAGTTTCTCAACCTTATCTTGACATATGTCTCCAGTAATGCCTGAGAAAATGTTTTCTGTATGTATCTTTAGGAGAAAAAAGAAAGAAGGAGGAACAGAAAGCAGAAAAAGAGACTTGGAGGGAAGGAAGCAGAAAAGGGAGTGGAAGGAAAAGCAAAGAGACAAGGAAAGAGAAGACGAGGAAAAGGAAAGAAAGCAAAAAATATTAAACCGTATTAAAATTTCATATTTTTCTCTACAGCACTTCTCTTATAGTTATGTAGATAAAACCTTTTAGATCATTGTCATGTACAAAACCCAAGTCTCAATTTCTGAAAGCCTCCTGTTTGTAGTGACAAAGATAAATGAATAAATGCCCTCAACTTGCAGGAAGAGTGTGTAATTCCTGTTTTATTTCTGGGTCATCCGTAGATAAAATAAATTCATAGTCATTAGAACCTTTGTAAGCTCCCAAGAACTCTTATTTTGTACCCACATCTTACATTAAATATAATATATATAATTGGAAGAGTTTATCCGAGTTGATGTGTGTTTTCTCATATGCACATGAAAGCTGGAGGATGAATAAGGAAGATCTGAGAAGAATTGATCCCTGTGAATTGTGATGTTGGTGAGAATATATAACGCACTATGAACTGCCAAAAAACTTAGCAAATCTGTCTTGGAGAAAGCACAACCAGAATGCTCCTTAGAAGTGAATAAGACTACACCTCAGCTGTAGAAGGTCATCACGCTCAGTGAAGTAGAGGGTCACTTCAAAAGAGGAAGGCCTTCAACAAGATGGACTGGCACAGTGGCTGCAACAGAGGGCTCAAGTATAACAAAGAGAGTGAGGATGACACATGACCAGGCAATGTTTTGTTCTGTTCTATGTAGGGTCACTAAGACTCTGAATTGACTCAACAGCATCTAACAACATCTGAGTTACCAGTAACTAGTTACATGGAAACCCAGGTGGCATGGTGGTGAAGTGCTATATAGCCGCTAACCACAAAGTTGGCAGTTCAAATCCACCAGAAGCTCTTTGGAAACTCTGTAGGCAGTTCTATTCTACCCTACAGGGTCTCTGTGAGTCGGAACCGACTTGATGACACACAACAAGTAGTTCTGTAAACATATTAATTACTAATTTCTGTTTTGTAATTTCCTTGTCATGTTGCAAGTTTAGTACAATATTTACATTTTTTGTTTATTTTCTAAGTCATTTCTTTTTTTTACGATGTTGGGGTCATTTTGGTTTGTTTGTTTTAAATTTTTAAATATGTTCATCTGTTCTTAAAAAGCATATAGACCCTGACCCATAGCTGCCTCTCTCCTGGAAGCATTGAAGCAATGCAGAAACCAGGCAGGCTAAGTTTCAACATAATGAATTGGGCAATAGGTTACCTACTGTGATTTAAAGAATCATCTAACCTAAAACATGTTTTCTACTAGTCTTTCACCATTGCAGTAGCTCTCTTTAGTTACTGCTGTCCACACACCACAAGGTCTGAAAATTAAGTCCACGAACTTAGTGGTTCTCAGTGCTACCTACCTCATTGCAGAATACCACTATGGACACCTTCAAAGTCCTCCCCCTGGGAAGCTAGGCACTGACACCAGAGCCTAGTCCACCCTCCAAAGCAATTTTGGAACTCTTTCTGGAATGGCCACTGCGCATGATGGCAAGTTCATGAACTTCGTTGTATAGTTGTCCTTGAGGGAGTTTTTAGCCACTAAACAAATAGCCATATTGGAACATCCTCCCTTCTCACCTGATCGGTCCCCCAGTGATTTTTTTCTTCACCTGAAGATAAAGGAAATGTTGAAAGGAAGACATTTTGATGACCTTCAGGACATCAAGAGTAATATGATGACAGCTCCAATGGCCATTCCCAAATTGCTTTGAAGGGTGGACTAGGTGCTGGCGTCGGTGCCTAGCTTCCAAATGGGAGTATTTTGAAGGTGACTGCAGTGCTCTTCAGCAACAGGGTATTTAGTACCTTTTCTATGGAGAATTTGGAAACTTAATTGGCAGTCCTCATATTGCTGGTAAAGATGAAAGATTTTATCTATAACACCAAAGTCCCATGTGCTCTCATAAACAAATATTCATTTATTTATCAGCTAACACTTGCTACACTGATAATTACTCCACAACTTAGAGATTTAAAATAGCAATACACATTTATTAGCTTCATAGTTTCTGTGGGTCAGGAATTCAAGAGCAGCTTAACAAGCTGTTCCAGCTCAGGGTCACTCAGGAGACTGTAGCCATCATTTCACCCAAACCTTGGTGCTGAAGCCGCTTTACAAAGTGGCTCACTTGCGTGACCAGCATCGTGTTGCTAGCTATTGGCAGGAAGCCTCAACATGGACCTCTCCCCAAGGTGCTTAAGTGTTCTCCTGATGTGGCAGCTAGCTTCCCCCAAAACAGATGATCCAAGACAGAGCAAGGGAGAAGGGAGAAGGTTTTTTAGGACTAGCTCTAGAGCTCACAGTCATTTCTGCCTCATTTTACTTGTTAGGGAAAAAAAAAAAATGCCATCAATTCCAAAGTGAAGAGGAATTACACTTCACTTTTTGAAGAGAAATGCAAAAAAAGACTTGTGGATATGTTCTTAGAGTACCACAGAAGACTCTAAGAATCCCAGAAGAAATGCATTTGATGAAGACAATGCTGAAACCCAGATAAAGAAAGTCTAAGAATTATCGTCTATTCTTGTGAACAAACCTGCCTTTGAGGGCTGGAAATCACATTTAGAATAGAATCACTCTTTCTTAAATACATACATGCAATTTTTTAAGAATGGGAAGTCTTTCTTTGAAAAACCAAGAAGCTAAAATTCCTTGGTGACCTTAAAGTCACATTATTTTTCAATAATTTATATTCATTATTTAACTTAGCGGTTTGACACCTTATTTATGGGCTACTGTGATGGATCACATCTGTTCTCAACATAAAGTAAACCAATTCTCTGCTTAGATAATTAAAGAGAGAGCCCATAGCTGAATATATTTTCTTTTATACTGAAGAAATATAAAAGTCTTCATTTGGGGGGTTTATCTGTTAATTTTGTCTTACTAAACACAGTAGACCATGACACACATTTATGAAACATAAAAAGTAATTGGTAACATTATAAGATCCTTCAATATGTATTACTATGTATATGTGCATATTATTATGGTTTTGCACTTTGCCTAGAGAGAAGCAAATAAACATAATGTTTCTGTGAGAAAATGATTAAGTGTGTATATGTGTATGTATGTGCAGAGAGATAGAGAGAAAATTACCCTTGTATGATATTTATCTAATGCACAGTGCCTTGTAGCTGAAATTCGACCAAAATGTATTAAGAGAGTACTGACAGATACAGGTAAAACTCAGTGTTGATGATTATACCATATATATAAATTATATCCAGATCTTGGGAGACATAATTGTTGAGTGATCCAGGTTGCATGAGAATTATAAATTATCAGCCATTCTGTGACAAAGATATAAATTCGCCTTCCTGTCTTCTTTGGCTAATAAGCATTGCCACTCCAGTTTCAGAGCACAGAGGCCATAAACCATACATGCCTCTAAAAGTTCTCCAACCTCTATGAAATTGTTTAAATAACAAAACCAAACCTGCCACTGTCGAGTCAATTCCAAATCAGCAATTGTATAGGACTGAGTAGACTCACCCTATAACTTTTCCAAGGAGCACCTTGTAGATTTGAATTGCCAACCCTTCGGTTAGCAGCCATAGCTCTTAACCACTAAGCCACCAGTGTTTCTCTATGAAACTGTTTACGTTCACATAATTTAAGGCCGATTATATTCCTACCAGGACACTGAAACAGAATGGTCAGTATAGAAAATCTGTGTCTTATCTTCCTGTTTATCCTCCTTTTGTTTCACAGTAATCAAAAAGAAAAAAAAAAAGGAGCAGGACGCGAGTTGATTGAGGTTTATATGCTAGAGCTGGACACTCTCTTTGCTTGGAAAATGCTTTGTTAAATGCTGTCTATCTCCATAAGCATTCTTGTGCCAGGTTCTTGCAAGGACTCATTGATATCAAGTGCCAAATAATCTTGTGAAATGTTAATAATTAAGAGATTATATATTTATGCACATACACTTGATTGCATGTATTATATACAAGGAGATAATGTAGAAAAGATCTCATAGAGTCTTCAATATCATTTTTTCATCCAAATCTGTCATTATAACCTTCTTAACTGATATGGCACATTAAAGTAATTTTATTCTGACTCAAGTCATTTAAATCAATGGACACCAACTCATGAAGTGCTGGGAAAGGTAGAGATAATAAAATGTGATTATCAAGCCAGTGAATATCGCCAGTACCTTTGACAGCAGTAACTAACCCATATCTTGTAGGAGCCGGTGCTCATCAGAACTCCATACACAGGCAAAGCTGTGAATACTATGGTTTAATACCTGTGAAAACTGAGGTGCAAAGGTCAGTGACATGTCTAAAGTTGATTAGCAAAGTTAAAAATAGGCTCCCTCTTTTTCCTGATGCTAGTTTTGAATCTAGGCATCCTAGATAGACCTTTCCTCCCAGACTCACAAATCACTCACCATGAATAAATTCAGACTCCAAACACAAAATTCCCACCAACAAAAAGTAACAAGAAACTGATTCAGTTAATTCGTATGATGTGTGTGCTTAACTCCACCGAAAACCTACACTTAAGTGAAAATTAGGATGTCAAAATAATGAATCTGCATATTACATAATCCTTAACTGGAGTAACAGAGAACAGAGCACTTGCCTGAATACAGACGCACACTTCCTTAGTGAGAAGAACACCTCACAGCAAAATACAGCCATGTCTGTTAAGGCAGAGTAGGTCATTGACACCAGTCTAAGAGTAGCAATCTGTCACCAATAAAAAATATTGCCCTCTAGAGTGGTTTAAGAGTAATAAACAGGGTTAAAGTTAAAGTCTCAAAGGAAAGTAATTAAATGCTTTTCAGTCTTTAATTGGGGGTCTTTTTTAAGAGCAAAAAGCATACAAACGTCTATATACTGGACCAAGCCCTCTATATGGCGTAAATTCTATTGGGGGAAAGGGAATCTCAGGCGAAGATCTTCCTTCATTTAAATAGAGAATGTGACCAGTCAACTGATTGAATGCTTCTCTTTTCAACTATTATTGAGATTATGGTAGAATAACTGTAAGTCAGCTGGTAAAACAATTCTGACTACACTTGCACTAGCAAAGCTTGGGAACGATTAAAATGAAAATTTATTTAACTCAGGAGAAATACAATTCTTTCATTTCTCATGATGCTAAGCTTCAGGAAAAACAGGGAGCTTCTCTGTCTTACTGATTGGCAAATCCCCAAAACTTATGATAGCTCTAGTATAGGGGAATACTTAAGTATTTGCTAAGCTTCTGCCGAAGTGTTTTTTTCTCTAATTCTATAGGAATTCTATAGAAATAACAAATTCTAGCCTAAAAGATGGGCACAGGTTTGGCCACATATGTAAAAGTGAAAGGCAGAGATTACTGATTTTGATGGATTTAAACAAACAAACAAAAAAAAACTCACTGCCATTGAGTCATTGCTGACAGACAGCAACCTTATAGGACAAAGTAAAACTATCCTATAGGGTTTTCAAGGACGTAATTTTTATGAAAGCAGACTGCTGCATCTTTCTCCCACAAAGTGGCTAGTTCCAACCCCCAACCATGCATTTTAACCACTGTGCAACTAGGGCTTGTCACATTATTTAGAAGAACAAAAAAAAGTTCCATTTCTCAAAAACAAAAAACTATCTTTTATGACCAGCTGGCTAAGGACTAAAATTATACTTAGGGGATTGTTTTCTTTTTTGCAAAATTCTACTCTATCTTGAAAAGTAAGACAATGTGTCCAATAACCATTAGTATTTCATTATAAGGAGTCTTTAGTGTGCTCACCTACTGCAGTTTAGAGAAAGAAGTCGGAAACAGTTCACTTAAATTCAAAACCAAGCTTCTCTTTAAGGGAAGTTTCTCCTACTCCTTCTTCTCTCTTCCATCCAAGATAATGACACTGAAACGCAATTATCCATTGAAGTTCTCCCTGGTGACACAGTGGAACAGCGATCAGGCTGCTAACCAAAAGGAGGGTAGATCAAATCCACCAACTCCTCTTTGGAAATTCTATTGGGTAGTTCTATTCTGTCCTATAGAGGTATCATGAAATAAATTAACCCGATGGCTTTAAAGTTGTCAACAATTTTATTTTCCTTAGATCAAAAATGGGCATCCATGGAAGCAGCAGTCAAGGAATCAAACAACGCATTGCAGTGGGTAAATCTGCTGCAAAAGATGTCTTTGAAGTTTTAAAAAGCAAGTGTTACTTTGATAATTAAGGTATACCAGACCAAGGAAAAAGCTGGAAATAGATATACCATTTGATCCAGTAATTCCACTACTTGGAATATATCCTACAGAATCAAGGCCATTCACACCAACTGATACATGCACACACATATTTATGGCCAGGGACCATGCTCTCAGGGGAAATTGAGGCCAATTGGCACAACTAGCTTTTTGTTAAGAGAGTCTACTGCACCCCACATTGTTTTTTGTTTTTTTGAGAAATAAAACTTTTTTTTTGTTCTCCTAAATAACTTGACAAGCCCTGGTTGCACAGTGGTTAAAACACTTGGTTGGTGGTTGGAACCCACTAGCCACTTTGTGGGAGAAAGATGTAGCAGTCTGCTTTCATAAAGATCACAGCCTTGGAAACCCTATAGGACAGTCTTACTCTGTCCTATAGGGTTACTGTCTGCGGTAGCAAAAAGATGGAATCAACCCAGATACCCTACAACAGAGGAATGGAGAGGTAAACTATGTTGGACAACATTATGTTGAAAGTAGTCAGTGACAAAAGGACAAATATTGTATGAGACCCCTGCAATAAGACCTTAGAAACAGACTCATACATAGAAGAAAAGACTCTTTGATGTCTGCAAGAGTAGGGAGGGAAAGAGGGGGAGGGGGGGCATAGATTAAATAGTTGACAGAAATTTGCTTGGGTGAAATCTGTGGCAGCATACATTAGAAAGAAGATCAATTTTAACTGGCCCTAAACATAACATGATTACTCCCCCCATGTTAACCCAACATTGCAAGGACAGAGCAGAGGGGGCCATAGGCCATGCTCTCAGGGGATATCGAGGCCAATTGGCACAACTAGCCTTTTGCTAAGAGAGTCTTCTGCACACCTTATTGGCGAGTGGCGTTTGGGCTTTTAAAAGCTGCCAAGCTGCCATCTGAGATACAACAAATTGTCTTAATTCAACAGGAAAGAATGATCACCAAGGACCAAAATGACATGGGGGAAAGAGAACCCAGAAGACAGAGAGATGAGTGTGTGACGACATTGACAAGTGACTGGAAGAACCGGATGGTGCCCAGCTACCACCAGTGATAGCTGTGATGGGGCTCACAAAATTGAGTGTCACTGGCAACACAAGAATAGAAAGGGTTCACTGTGAGATCTCCACTGAAAGACTGCAGTTGGTGGTCCAGGGGCCTCGGGGTTCCCCTGGGAGCATGGCCCCTGGCCCTGATGCTGCCCCTGTCCATAAGTCATAATGGAGGTCAACTCTTCAGACAGGAATGGGTTGGACTTGGTGATTCAGAATGACCATATTGTGTGTGCACTTTATGGTTCTATGCATCTATAGGATATCATCCTGCTGACCTCTTACTGGAGACAGGGGAGAGGGTGGAAAGGAGGGGATAGAAGACTGTTGGGAGGATATAACACATATAGAATGGAGAGGAAGAGTGTGCTGTCTCCAGGCAGGGAGAGCGTGGGAGCTGCACATAGGCAGGCATGAGAATTTGTATGGGATTGTACATATTCACTCAATCATATAATAGTAAAAAAAGTTTTAAAAAGCAAGTGTCACTTTGATACTTAAGGTATGCCAGACCAAACAATAATCTTTTCATTTGCTTCATCTGCATGCAAAAGTTGGGTAATGAAAAAGGAAAACAGAAGAAGAATTGAACATTTGAACTGTGGTGTTGGTCTAGAACATTGGTGTATCATGTACTGCCAAAAGAACAAACAGATCAGTCATATAAGAAATACAACCAGAATGTTTCTTGGAAGACAGAATGATGAGACTTCAGCATTTACTGACATTATCGGAAAGACCAATTACTAGAAAAAGACAACATGTTTGATAAAATAAACCAAAAATAATAAAAACCCACTGCCATCAAGTCAATTCCAACTTATAGCAACCCTACAGGATATAGTAGAACTGCTCCATCGAGTTTCCAAGAAGCGCCTGGCAGATTTGAACTGCCGAACTTTTTGATTGGTAACCATAGTGCTTAACCCTTATGCCACCCAGGTTTCTGGTTGATAAAAAAAAGAGGACATGTATAAATTATGGAAACCCTCAATGGGATGGATTGGCACAACAGCCACAACAGTGGACCCAACCACGAAGATGGCACAGGACCCGGGCATTGTTTTGTTCTGTTATACACAAGGTCACCATGAACTGGAACTGCCTCTATAGCAACTGAGAATACTAACGTAGCAGTTTCCCCTACTAGGCAATGCCTGAAGGGCAGAGGTTGTTTATTACTGTATTCTTAAGATTTAAAAACATGCCTAGCTCATTTATCAGACTTCACTATTTAATAAATACATGTTGAATAACAAAAGAAAAATTCTAGTCAAAAGCTGGTACCTCTGGCAAGGGAAGAAAGAGGAAGGGAAAAGAGATAAAATGATGCAGAATGTACAGTTGTATGTTGGCCCACTCAGGACTCCTAAAACTGCAGTGGGGTTCATGGAGTTCAATAACATTGTAGCTGAAGCTCCATCCTTGGTCAGTCCTTAAACTGATTTTTGGAAAAACATCTGTATTAGACTCTATCCTAATGCAGATTAGGCTTTGTTCAATAAGAACAGCATAATGCCTCAAACAACAGAGACAGAAAACAAGTGTTTTTTTTTTTTTTTTTTTTATGTAGACAGTCTTAGCCCCACTGTGGCTCTGTGTCTGGGACTATGGGTATGAAGATCAATAAAATATTGTCACTGACCTTGAATAACATAGTTAACAACAAATATTAGCATAACAAGGCATATTTGAAGAATGGTTTGACAGTGGTTCTAACCAAGAGCAGGGGAGAGACAAAGTTTACCAGTACTCTGGAGACTTCTAACTGGAAAGGTAGTGCGTCTTTATCTCTTCCTTGAGGATTTATCCTTCTGTCCCTTTTCTTCCTTTTTTAATTTAGTCTCTTCTAATCATCCATTGCTTTTCCAGTGCCTAACATCAGTTGAGGCACCCCAGTAAGCCCAAGCAACACAATATACATCTAACTAATATATTCGTTTTTTTAGCTTTCAGTATTCTGGTGGCAATGGACGCTAGTTATTAGCTAAACAAACATAGAAACTAATCTATGCTTAACAGTTGGCCTTACAAATTCCAAAACTTTCTGTTACATTCTACAACACCTTTCTTTTTTTCCCAAAGGAGAGGAAAATAATGCACTTTTAATCTTGAAGTTTCAAGAGCAGGCATGTTTTGTAGAAAATACCATTTAACCTTTATGAAATTACATTACCAGAGACTAATGGTGCCAGAAATGAGTGACACCCTCAGCTGCTAACTGAAAGGCAGGAGAGTAGAGTTCACCCAGAGGCACCTTGGAAGAAAGGCCTGGCGATACTTCTAAAACACCAGCCACTGAAAACCCTACCGAGCAATTCTACTCTGACCTACATGGAGTCATCATGAGTTGAGGTCAAGCAGATAGCAACTGATAAACTAGATTTAAGATTTGATCATTTAAAACAGCTTGTCTCTTATCAATTGCCATAAATGTTCGTGTAGTTTTGTGCTGCAGAGCAGCAGTATAGTTTCTTTGGTGAAGATTTCCAATCAAGTGTACTAGACACCTGGCTCTCTTTGTCAATTTCCTCATCTGTAAAATGAAGACAATAGCAATATCTACTGTGACTGGTAAACCCTTGTCACTGAGCTGACTCTAATTCATAGCAACCGTATAGGACAGAGTAGAACTGCCCCATAGAACTTGAAAGGAGTGACTGATGGATTCAACCAACAGACCTTTTGGTTAGCAGCTGAGCCCTCCACTGCCTGCTCTATCGATTGAACGGCAAGAGATTCACTATCATCAGTATAGTGCTAAATATGGGTAACGTGCTTAAAAACTGTCTGGCAAACAAGCATCATTCTCTAAGAGTTAGCAAAGATTGTTAGACAACTTCAAACTGAGATCAGAACTACAACCTCTAATATTTGTGTATTACTTTTAAGTTAGTTTAAATCAAACATTTAAAAAGAAAGACAATGTTATTAGGAACAGCTCAGCTGAAGAAACAAGATTCACCATCATCATAACCAACAGCTGAATCCGGAAGGTCTATTTTAGATTTAGGTGGTTAGACTTTTTTTGGTTTCTATGGAGATTATCTACTGAATAGTTTACTTACTGCCTTGAGCTGTCAACGCATACTGTTTAATTTATAAAGCTGATCTAAACCTCCATGGGGGAAAAAGCCACCAATATTTCTCCAAACTTACTTGGATTTATTTTCAGTGTCAGACAAGACATAACATTTATTATGATTCACCTTAGCATGATGACATTTCATTTTTCTTGTTGAAGAAGATGTTCCAGAAAAAAAGTTCAAAATCTCTTTAGTCTTCTGGATGTCTCATAATTAATGAGGGGTTCTGCTTTTCTTCAGTGCTTCAATAGCGAGCAGTGTTTATATCTCAGGACCAAGCCCCCACCGAATATTTACAAATTTGTTTCAAGGTGTTGAACTATAAATCTAGAGTTTGAAACCTACATCAAATATAAGAGAAAAGCCTATCTTGAAAAAAGTATAATACAGAAAGTCAGAAGTAAAAATGTAAATATTTTAAAGGCTTATTTAAATCCTTAAGTGGCTTCCTCATAAATAACACATAAAACTTATTTTATCAAATGTTCTTTGGACATGTCACTCAAAATATCAAACATACCGAGTTATCTTCGAATGATGAGGAACACAAAGTTTAGATTATTGGAACTTTGGGGATATTAGAAGATATTAACACATAAATAATGTGTAGGAAATTAATTCATATGAACAAAGTTTTACAATTTTGAAAATGACTCAGGTCTTGTATTTTGGACTGTTACTGATGAACTCATATCCAAGTGTGCTTTATAAATAGCAGTGTGAAAAGCTGTATCCTTCATTCTAACATCTAAATGAAACCTGAAGCCTAATTTAGCAGAAATAGCGAGTGAATATTCAAAAATGGTGATGCTGAATCACATTTTCTATATTAAATAGGTTGTACAGTGCTGGTAAATGATCAATAGCTTTCATCTTTTTTCCACTTTTAACTCCTATTTCTAATAAAACTGCACCTCACCTTACCCCAAACACACATACAGAGTAATCTAAATAACTTAGAATATTGTTTATTGATCATTTTCAGTTTCTAAATGTTATGGCTCTCAGGAATATATCAGGAATTTTACTTGTTTTGTATTTAAGAAAACTAGAAGCTTTGTAACGATTGCTTATTGACACAATAAACTGAATAGCAATATACATTCTCTTAATTGCCAAATAAATAATGAATGGATAGGAATGAACTGACATAAATGGAAACCTCATAAAAATTTTACATTCTACATCATGTTTTGCATTTACTGAAAAAAAGAGATTGAAAAAGCCAAAAAGAAGAACAACTCCAGAGAGAATGTTTAAAGCACATTTATATAGAGTCAATTAAATATTGTTTTATTCTTTTACTTTCGTTTGTTGCCATAGCACAAAATAACAGAAAGATAGTTGATTGTACCACTGTCTTTTCACACTGCTCTGGTAAGATGCCAAGTCAAATCCTAAGTCTACATTAAAATGGTAAATTCTATGATTGTGTACACACTTCGCCTTTGTGTCTTAGAATCATCTCCCTGAAGTCACTGAAAGTATGTTAATACATTGCCATGCTATTTTAGGAACAATTTATACATAATTCATTTTCTAAATAAAAGAGCATGAAAAATTACACTTATGCTTTACCTTCCTTAGAAAGTAGTAAGCGTGGTTCTTGTTATATGTATTCATACTTATTCTCTAATTAAGCATGTTTATCCCTGAAACGCGTTTATCACTTTCTCTACACTGTTTGCTCATGAATCAGCTCAGTCTAACTTGTCCTTCCAGGGTCAAATCATATCAAAAGCTGAAAGAGAAGCTTAAGCAACAGCTGCACATCTTGAAGCCACATCTGGAGAAACCGAGCTTTGACGGCAGCAGGGAGAGCTTGATGAGAAATAACTGGGTTCGTGTTTCTGTGCTGGTTTTCAACTAACTCACTGTGTGGCCCTGAATAGCATACTTAGTTTCTCTGGGTCTTCGTTTCCTCAGTTGTGAAACAGTATTTGCCCAGGGACTATGCTACTGTGGATTTGGCATCTAAAAACATCAGTGGTTATGGGAAAGAATTATTTGCAGAGACTAGGAAGACACACACGTAACAAGAAAAACTAGACTTGTTTTAAAAAATGACAAGAAAGACAGACTCAAATGGATCTGTTTACTAAAAAGAGAGCAGTACTTCAGTCATCTTTGATTTGCTATTGACTCACTACTTTCATCAGTCAGATCTAGATTTCCAGAAAAAGAAATGACCTCAGAAAGAAAAACAGAACCCTCTCCACTGTGCCGAGCAGCTGTTTTCTGTAGTGCTACAATGATGGAGCCAGGGTTCCTATTTGCTAAATGGTGAACTGCAAGTTCAAAAACGGCAATGACTTCCCGACAGTGTACCCCAACCTGCTGACAGCTAGGAAGTGTATCAAAAAATACGATGTTTTTGCAAAGGAGTTCGTCGTTTTTCTAATAACTACATCCTGAATGTTTTCTTTTTCCAAAGTTATGTTGGTCCCATTCTAAGCAATTCTCTAAGACATAAAATGTCCAAACACGGAAATAGGACATAGGCGACTGTGCCTGCCAAAGTGGGCTTGTTTTCTAAATCACTTCCTCAGCTTGGGAGCCCTTCTGCCAGCATGATCTGGAACACTTTGAGGGTTATCCACTGGCTTGTGTTTTCAGTTTCCAAATACACCAACAATCTTACAAGCCAAACTAGGACATTTAAGGCTGACTTGATTATCCTTTGAATAAATATATTCAAGTTTTCCATCTCTGAAGTAGGTGCGGAGAAAACGATGCTAATAAATTGACAACTGATGTTGGATAAGATGCCTTGCTAATCTGAAATGTTAGGGCAATACCTTGTCCTCTGAGAAAGAGGTGAAGCAGTGACATTTTAATCACAGCATAAGCTTCTTAAATAATTTTTGAATTTGCATGTAGACACTAATTAAACCAATCCAATGCAGAACACAGAATTTAAGAGTTTCCCAAGCAGCTTGCTTTGAAAGTTTTCCATGCTTTGTCCCCCTGAAACCCTACATTATACTCAGTTATTTTGTTTGCTAATAGAAATTCAGTTCAGAGATGCCCCTTTTTGAATTAATGCAAATTTCAAGGAAGGGGAAACCAATCTCTATAATGGAGTTTTACTACATATTTTCTTTACAGAATTCCTAGAAATTGATCAGATTGTCAATATAAACAGTTTGGAATAATACCGCTAGAAGTACTACCTGAGCCATCAGGTTGCTTCCAGCTCATCGCTAAAGGTCCTAAGAGAGACTGAAGAGAGGCCCTTCATCTTACGACACTGGGAGGCCCAGGATTTTCGTGAAGGGTCAGATTCTGTCTAGTAGGTTTGGATAGTCTTTTAGTTACCAGGGGAAGGGCAGTGGGCTCCCCCTTGTTCCACAAACTCAGAGACAGGCTGACATAAAGCAAAATCTTGACATAGCTAAGCCTTGTACTTTGCTTCCATTTTGATGAGCCCATTTCCAGGATGCTTGCATGGTAATCTGTCACCCTGGGAACTTAGGCTGGAAAGACCGTGACGCTTTCACTAACTTCTTGACAATAAAATGAACATGATTTTTTTTTTCCCTTCTTGTCCACCCATTGAAACATATCTTCTTGGTGTCCCCTGGGTTAAGTTTCTCTTGGTTGCTAACCAAAGGGTCAGCAGTTCAAATCCACCAGCCACACTTTGGAAACCATAGGGAGCAGCTCTACTCTGACCTGTATGGGTGTTATGAATCGTGATTGACTCAGCGGCAATGGGTATGGCTTGGCTTGGATTCTGTTAACGCTGACTCAACAAAAGAAAATGACGTATCAGTAGTACTAAGTTAACGATCAAGCAAAGAAAAGTGAAGGTGACTCCAGGTACCACAGCATCCTGGGTGGAGAAATGAGACTACAGGGAAGGGCAGAGACAGAGATATGCCCCCAGGTTTTGCACTGTCCACTAATACAAAAGAGAGAATCTTCTAGGTGGCATATGCTATGGCAAAGGGGCTTCATAGCTTTTGTCTTTGCCATACGTGGCAATGAGTCAAGCAATATTCACGAGTATACACATGCGTGACCAAATATGCTAAATGTGTGTGCTCTGTGTGTATGTATGCTTTTATGCTTGTGTGCACAAGTGTGTGCATGAGGGCATGAGGCTTGATAACTAGTCTGATTAGAGGTGCTTTTTTTTTGATTAGTTGTTTTCTGTCATGTAAATATAGCCTCATTTGACCTTCTCACAGTGGCTGAGCCTGGAAAAACAGCTAAACGTGACCAAAGAATTCTTTGCTTACTCTAGCATTGGCATTAGATGCCATCAAGTTCATTTTGAATCGTAGCAACCCTGTAGGATAGAGTTGAACTGCCTCGTTGTGGTTATTAGGCTGTAAATATTTATAAGAGCAGATCACAGGATCTTTCTCCTACAGGTGTGTTTGAATTGGCAGTCTTTGGACTTGCAGCCAAACAACTGATGTTTGTGACACTTGGGTTTCTTTTTCTGTGCATAATGCTCACCATTTGAGGAAGTCTTGGGGGAAAAAAAGTGGCCGAGATGCAATATTTTCTCTCTTTCAGTGCCCAAGAGAAATCTTCTGTGTTATCCAAAAGGTTAAGGAAAAAAAACTATTTTAATAAAATTTTCAATTCATAAAAAAGAATGATGATATCACAAAAGCTCCCAAAATAAATCATTAGTTATATTTCAATTTTTTTTTTTTATGAATCGAAATAACTACTAAGGCCATGTCAGGAAAGAAAACGCTCAATTTTCTTCTGAAAGGTAAACAAAAATTAATATAATAAATGTTAATGAGGAAACTTGATTTTAACCACTCAATATAAAGACAAAAGGCCAGAATAATTCTTCATGCAGTTACCTAATTGTAGAACAAGAAATAAAATAAAATGATTTGAAAAACATTTGCAAAAAAAACAAGATTTCATGGGAAATAAACCAGTTGCTATGGAGTAGATTCTGACTCACAGTGACCCCGTGTGTGTCAAAGTAGAACTGTGCTCCTTGGAGTTTCAGTGGCTAATTTTTCATAAGTAGATTACTCAACCATTCTTCTGGGACGCCTCTGGGAAGACACGAATCGCCAATGCTTTGGTTAGTAGCTGAGTTCTTAACCACTGATGCCACCCAACAATTCTGCCCTCCTAACTGGCAAACACAAATATTTTATTGTACAGAAAGGTGTATCATTTTAAATGTAGTAAGTACCTCTAAGAGTGCAGAAAATGAACTGTTTCAAAATATAATAGATCAGGTGCAGTTTAAAAGGAATTAGATAGCTGGAAAATAACTGAGCGAGTAACTAGAATAATAATAAAAGCAAATATAGAAGATATTTTTTAAAATACATCCAAACCAAACATCACTTGAAGACTCTACTAATGGTCTATATTGTGAATTAATGCTAGAGTTCCTTTCTCCCTCCCATCCCACTCTCCAACTGCCTATTCCACGCCAATCCCAACCAGCAAATCCTTATCATCACTGCAAACAAAAGGTTGATGTCAATGGACTAGGAATTTTTAGGATTCCCTACAAACATGAAAGTACATAGGAGGAGAAATCTGAGGGGACCACAACTTAAAACTGTGCAAATATGAAGAGAAGTTTCAGAGCTGCTCTGATTTCAGAAACAATAGAGACTCAGAAAAAAATCTGGAGGCAGCCATCAGAACTGTCAGAGCAGCTGGTTGGGAAACCTCAGTGGAAGATTTTAAAGTCAGAGGTTCCCAAATCTTTTTTGTTCATAACAAGAAAGTAATTTTTTTCACCATATCCTGAAGCTGAAAGAAATACCTAACTGCTTATCAAGTATGGGAGTTAGGTGCAAACTTAATAAGTATTAGTATTCGAACAATTTAGTATACTCACACTGTATATACCCACCGCCATCGAGTTGATTCCAACCAATAGCGACCCTATCAGACAGAACAGAACTGCCCCAAAGGGTTTCCAAGGAGCGCCTGGTGGATTTGAACTGCCAACCTTTTGGTTAGCAGCTGTGCCACTTAGCCATTATGCCACCAGGCTTTCTAACAACTTAGTAACGCCTTAAAAAGGTAATGCATGTAGTTGGAGGGAAAATATATTTTATTTCATTTTTAAATAACTAAAAGCATTTACTAATGGAATGTGTGTGCTTGTTGTGCACTGTACAACTTTTTAAGTTTTAGAATCAGATTGAATATGGTCACCTTTGTTTCCTGCTCCACATCGCTTCCGCATGATATTTGCTCTTATCGCAGTCATCTCTGAAAAAGCAAACTAAAAAAAAAACTTCACAAAGATATAATATCATCCAAGGGAATGTAAAGTATTCTGATGTTGAAACTGTGAACTAGCAGTTCCCGTGGCGTCTGACACATGGCAAATGTCACTGTGTTTCTCTTTAAATGTTAAATTATCCCCTGGTGAACCTGTGAATTTTCTGTGGATCCTGGGAAATTTGAGAATCAGCTTTCTAGGCAGTCCAAAGCTTTTTACACTACAAAATACCAGCCCATTATCATCAAGTCAGTTCCAGTTCACAACAACCCAAAAACATAGGGTAGAGCTGCCCAATAGGGTGTCTAAGGAGCAGTTGTTGGATTCAAACTGCCAGCTTTTTTGGTTAAGAGTTGAGTTCTTAACCACTGCACCACCAGTGCTCCTTCCTCCAGTGTTATGCCCATATATAAACAATAAAATGCAAGAACAAAGAAACACACATGGCCAAATAGCAACAAATGTTTGAGCAAAGTCAAAACCTTAGAAGAGAGGCTACCAACCACCAAGTCAGAAGAACTACCATCTGTAGATATGAAATTTTAGGCCAAATAAAAACTTCAAAATACATGAGTGTTTTCCGGAAGGTAAGGGAGGTTATCATATCCAAAAAACAAGAACAGGCTATTACAAAGAACAAAATCAAGATCTTTAAAGTAACATAGAATATCAGATCACTGAATTGCTTGATTGGCAAAACGCAGCCAGTTAGAAAATAAATAAATGAGCTGGAAATTGAAGCTGACTGATTTTCCTTATAACCACAGTTCATGAATCTGAGGGATACTGTCATTCAGTGGAATAACATTTATTGCACATTCAACAAAAGGCCTAGCCCAGAAGGTTGTCAAAAAGGAGAAGTGTTCTTCTTCTGCCTAGTATCTTTACATTACACAGTCTAACTTGATTTGTACATATATTCAGACACACACATGCACAGTATACAGACATACACAGTCTTTCAAGTTAAGAGGAAAAAGTTATTATTCCCTATTAACAGACGAAGAAACTGAGGAAGAATAGTACCAGTGGAGTAATTATAATCAAATAGGAAAATATGCTGACAGAGAGCCTAATCCACATCCCCAGATTACTGGTTTATGCCATTAAATACATGCGTTAAATAAGTATTACATACATTAAATAAAAATAAAAATAAAGAAATAATACTTATTATTTGAATTAAATCATTATTATTAAATATGAATTTGAATTAAATAATTATTATTAAATAACACTCTTTATTTGAATTCTGTTCAAATAAACAAATAATAAAAATAAAAAATAAATTACATGCATTAAATAACCTGCAGAAGTTGTACTCAAAATGGAAGTCAGTTATGGTAACCCTGAAGAATTTCTTTGTTTTGAAACATCTAGATGTTGGTGGAGGTTAAAATGATCATATTTACAGTACTGCAACCTATTCAAGGCTTATTTACCAGGTGAATCATAAATAAATCATCTGAGTAAAATGTTACTTAGTAAGATATCTGAAAATAATTTTAGTTGAAATTGAGAAGTTTGGATGAAATGTATAATTTTTCATATGAAGTGCTCACTGAGCTTAAGTTCTGATGGGTTACCAGCACAAACACCATCTATTAAAAAAAAAAAGATCTAGAAGTAACCAGTGAGTTCAGTTCTTTAATTTGTAGCAATTAGGGGCAATATTCTAAAATATAAATTACCTCTTTTTTTCCCAAAGCAAGCAAGCATCAGTTATTAGAGGAAACGCAAGCACAGACTCGTTGCTGTCGAATCTATTCTAAATTACAGCAACCTAAAGGACACAGTAGAAGAGCCCATATGGTTTCCAAAGCTGTAAACCTTTAGGCAGCAGACTGCTGCCATCCTTCTTCCAACAGAGGAGCTGATGAGTTCGAACTGCCAGCATTTGGGTTAGCAGCCAAGTACTTTAATATTGCACCACCAAGGCTCTGCAGAGGAAAGGCAGTACGGAAAGTACAAGAACCAATCATGATCTGCTAATGTAAAAATATTTTTAAGAGAAGTAAAAAAGTTTACGAAGAAAGGAAAATTATAAGACATAAGTTAGATGTTTTAAAGGGACTTTTGTAACAGTGCTTAAAGAGAAAACAGCTTGGTTACCACGGACTAGTCAAGAATTGGCATAGATTGTAGAAGCCAAATGTATCTAAGTCATTTCTAATTGCAAAACTCAGTGATTCCACCAGTCTCTGATCTTCAGTTTTTTTTTACAACTCCACGATTCACTGAAATGGGAGGAGTGAAAAAGGAAAAGTCTCTAAATAGAGACACTGAAAAATGAGGTCACCCAGAGATCAGGGATGGGATAAACTTTATTTTAACTTTGTTTAAAATAATTTATAAAAAGAGTTGTACAGTGCAAGCACCAATCTCCAAGTTTATATTAAATCCTTAAACATGCTTTAATGAAATGTACCAAAAGGTCGGCAGTTCAAATCCACCAGGCTCTCCTTGAATACTCTAGTGGGCAGTTCTACTCTGGCCTCTAGGGTTGCCATGAGTTGGATCCTATTCGACAGCACTGGGTTTGTTTTGGTTTGGTTTTTTTCTTAGGGAAAAATCACTTCAAATGTGTTTATAAGAGGATGAAATCTAAGTTATCAGCCACAAGCAAAGAAAGGGAAGCAGGTGCAGATATACCCCAGCTCTTAAAATTTTAGCCAGAATATTTTTATACTAAAAATGGCATAGATGCTTTATCTGATTTCATCCTTCAACCACCCTAGAAGCAGGCCTTAAACTTTTATAAAATTAAGGTGTGTTCATCTCCGAAATACTGTTGTTGTTAGCTGCCACGGAGTAGGCTTCTCACTCATAGTCAAACGGTGCCCAAGAGAACAGTCCAGAGCCATCTCCATGATCAGATGCGGATCCAAATGGTTTTCATTGGCAGATTTTCAGAAGTGGATCACCAGGCCTTCCTTCCTAATGGGTCTTAGTCTGGAAGTTTTACTAAAACCTGTTCATCATCATAGCAACCTGCCGCTTTCCGCAGACAGATGAGTTGCGGCTGCTTGCGAGGAGCATTGAGTGGGAATGAAACCCAGGTCTTCTGCTTGAAGGATAAGAATTCTACCACTGAAACACCTCTGCCCCCATCTCTGATATAGTTGGTAGAATTTTGTCTGTCATGCTAGGTGTCTTAGTCACCTGGTACCGCTCTAATAGAAAATACCACCAGTGGGAGGCCACAAATCCATTCATAAGTTACAAGTCCATTCAGTATGAGAAATCATCACAGTCTGGTAAACCAAGAGTCCAAATTTAATGAGAGCATATCCGCACAGGAACCTCAGGTCCAAAGGACATGCTCTGCTCTCAGTGCTTCTGTCTTGGTAGTAGGAGGTTCCTAAGTTCCTCTGCTCATTTCTCTCCCTTATATCCCACAAGCTTGTAACTTGAGTCGTGCCTCACTAACACAACTGCAGCCCATTCTCCATCATCAATATCACAGAGGCAAGATTCACAACACATGGGAGGAACGGTACCACATTGAGACTTCTAGTCGAGTCAAATTAATACATACATTCTTCAGAGGACACAATTCAATCCATGACACTAGGAAAACCAAATCTAGTGTTAAGCAATAAACAACTTTTACCATCATGAAAATAAGGGTGATCAGAACTGGGAAACAAGACAGTATCATAAGGAAAAGTATATGCTCACCAAGTGGAAACCCTGATAGCAGAGTAGCTAAGTGAGATGGCCCCTAACCAAAAGGTTGTCAGTTCGAATCCACCAGATTCTCCTTGAAAACACACCTAGTAATAGAATTCAGCATGTAGGAGAGTCTAATTAAAGCATAAAAGCAGACCCTACTTTACCGTGGTAGGTATCAAACTTAACAAATGCAATTGCAGATAGAGACCAAAACCATAATTAATTTACAGAATTGTTTAATTTGAATAGATGGTGGGGACAATTGTGACATTTGAAATTTGTTAATATGTTCATTCAGAAAATCAGCCTTAAGCTATTTCTGTGTTCTAGGACCTGTGTTACCATGGCAAAAGTGCTGTCTAGTGACATTTCAACAGGTGGCAAATGAGGTGCTGTTATTACTTGAAAAGTGGAACAAGACAACTGCCAAAGGGCCTGTTGGGTGCCTTTCCCTGGAGAGCTCCCCACCCTTCATGGCTAATCTTCAGTCTCACAGGCTTAGACATCTGACTTCTTAGCAAACCAAGAGTGACTCTGATTAGAATTGCTGATTAGAATTAGAATCTCTGATTAGAATTGCTCTAAGACAAATGTTAAAACCAAAATGTCCATAAAGTAATTGATTTTGTATATATATATATATATATATATAGAACCAAGCCCATTTCATTGACTCAGCCTCATAGAGACTATATGATAGAGTAGAACCACTCGATAGGGTTTCCAAAGAGCACCTGGTGGATTCAAACTGCTGATCTTTTGCTTAGGAGGCAAACTGTTAACTACTATGTCATCAGGGTTTCCATGTGTGTGTGTGTGTGTGTGTGTGTGTGTGTGTGTGTGTGTGTGTGTAAAATGAGAGTATTTAGATCTTTGAGATAGTGTGTATATATACTGACATGCTCATAACTCAGCAGCTAGGCTCAGCACCTGAAAATGATAGTTAGAAAGTTGATTAGTGAACACAAACTCATCAAAAAAGGGGTTGAGCTGGGAGTTTCTCTGTCCAAATCTCTTTTGGTTTAGCTGGGGATTGTCTAGTAGACAAAAGATTATTTGTGTCTATTAAACTCTTTTGCCAATACTTCAGTATTCTCACAATGCCTTTTTTTTTTTTTTTTCTTTTTTCTTGCTCAGCTTGAAAGGCATCTTGCCTCTTCTCCCTTTCCTGGGATCCATTCTCTACTGATTTGCAGCTTACTAGTTGGGAGCAATCATTTGGTGCTTACATCAAATTCTACTTACTGACTCACTTCTGCTGGCATCATAATAAAAGACAATGTCATGAATGGCCAACAGAATTTTCTATCAATTGTCCTTCCATTCCAAAGTAAGAGAATGTATCTTGTGTTAGCTGTGTAGCATTGTTCTGACTGTCAGAGTATTTATTGTCATCTTAGATAAATAGGGTCACTGCGAGTCAGAACTGACTCTACTGCAGTGAGTTGGATTGGGTTTTTTGGTAGATAAATAGAAGAATGGACAGACAGATGGACAGATAGCTACCCCACGGCTGACTCTCACTGCCAGCAACTTACATACAACAGAATGAAATGTTGCCCCACTGGTTTTCTACCAAACATGGTATCATCATACAGCAATTGATTCTTCCCGATGTCTTCTCCAAAACATGCACCTCAGACAATATTCTGATGTGACTCATAAGATTTTCATTTGCTGATTCTCAGAAGAAGTCTGCCACAGCCTAGAAGCTCTGCTGAAAGCTGTCCACCATGGGTGAAATTGCTGGCATTTGAAATACCCAAGGCACAGCTTCCAGTAAGATGCAAGCTACCTGCAAGTGGAACAAACTGACAGATGTGCTGTAGATTATGATCTTAGATAAGGGCAGATCGTGCTCAATAGACATGAACAGAAGAGGCCACCTTGAACCCAGCAGCACAGCTGTGCTCTGAAGTAAAGTTGTTGCTTCAGGGTTTTCTTCTGTTTACCCTTGTGCGTGTTGCTCTTGGCAACTCAGTCAGCATTAGTACCTTGCCTTAGTGTCCCTAGCTGCAACAAAAAGCTTAAAGAGACACCACACCCAAAGATACCTTTATAACTGGTAAAGCAAATGACCCAAGGAAAAATTAAATTTGTCTCCGAACTGTATCTCATAACTAGTTATTTTTGTAAACCTCAAATGCCATAGAACCTGTTATCTGCTAAAACAGATGAAGCTGTTGATGCATTTTGAGATGCTAATTGAATTTTAAGGCAGTTTCCTCTAAGGCTGTCTTCAAAACTGACAAGTGATGACCCAGTCCAGTTTCTTAATCAGATGGTCTCGGATGGTGTTGCCATAAAAACTTGCAATTGGTGGTCAGTTGTACAAATCACCTGCATGGTAATTTTGAGATTCTCACAGCTTAAAGCTCAGTCATTTTGTGGAATTAAAAAAGAAAACTAGAGAATACTTGGAGGGGAAGCACCATCACCGATGCTCAGTTTTTAAAAAAATCTGACTATGTGAATGTTAGTCAGGTGTGTAATAGATCACCTCCAAACACCCCATCACTCAGCCTTACTGAATTGTGATTTAACCTGGAAGAGGAATGAATACACCAGTAAGACCAGTGGGAACTCCAGATTATTCAAGACCAGAATGCAGGCAGGCATCCTGAGCTAGGAGAACTGAAGGCACTACAAATTATCTTCAGTCAGGGATTTGGGAACAGAGGAAGTTGCTCGGGGCTGGGCAAGAAGTCTCTTGTAACGCCTGGAGGTAGAGACCAGGGGATTTTCGGCTAAGTGTTTCCTACAAGTTATGAAGTATCATTGGTTTGTTTTGTTGTTTTTGTTTTAACCCCTAAAAAGAACAAGACAGCTATTTGAGTTTATTCGGAGCCCGTAGAAGGCCCGGATTTGTCACGCACTCCATGTTCTACTCTAGTTCAGGCTGATCCTTTTTGCGCCAGGGGACTCTCCTAAAGCTCCAGTCCTTTGAATACCTGGCAATTAACCCAGGAACACAAATCCAGAACCCTGGTTTGAGAAAATACAAACTGATTTGGTAAACAAATGACAGGTAAAATCTACACACACAGAGTGACAAGTGAGGAAGGAAATTGCAAATGCCCTAAACACTCTTTCCCAATCGATTGGCAGACAGAATCTAACACATACACAGAGGAGATGGAGCGTAAAATTGGGCGGGCTGATTCAGAGGTTTGCTTTGATTTTTAAGATCGTTAATTAAAAATATAACGTATGAGTGTGCGAATGTGTGGGGAGGGAAACAGAATCTTAATGCAAAGGGTCTACCAGCAGAAGACCTCCAAATAAAAGCGTGCTTTCTGGATCTCCCAGCCCCTAAATGTAGAGAAATGTGCAATTATCGTGGGACTCGTCCGGAGAAGGCAGCCTCAGAAGTAGGAAGGCAGGCTCTGCCTTCCCTGTCAGGACAGCTCACTGCGCTGGAATTTCTGCGACTGCCCGAGGTGAGCTTCAGGAGGGGACCCACCAAGTGGAGTCGGAGACTGCCAGGACAGCCACCCGCGAGGGCCCCTGCTGAGCCGGCCGTGCGGGCGTTGGGGGAAAGACGCCCTGTGCGGAACCTGGGGAGCCCTAAGAGGCTCGGTTTTCCAGACCAGCAGCGGCAACAGATTGAGCAATAAATTAAAAGATAATAACAAAATAATCTGGAAATCAAGCAGATCCGAAGATCTCTGCTCAGCGCTGGGGAGTTTAGCGTCTCCGGGAGGACACCCTACAGGGCGATTCTCCCCTGAAGAAGCGTACTTGGGACTGTGGGGGAAACAGAGGCAGAGATCTGGAAAAGAGAAACCCAGATCCCGGGGCACCCCTTTGGCTACTCAAGCGCCGTCTCTTTGTCCCCAGAGCATCCCCCGGGCCTCAGTCGGGAAGCACTTCTCCCGCGGCCGCCGGGGTTAGGGATGGAGTGGGATTCTGAGAGCTCTCGCCGGGGTCCCCCGGCTCTTGCCGCTGTCTCCCAGCTCTCGCTGCTGTCCGGCTCGCCGGGTCCCAGGCGCCCGCCTGGCGCCCCCCGGCCCGGAGATTGGCTGTGTTTGGACGCTGAGGTCCAGCTCTCTAACTCCCGCGCCCATGCCAATATCCTCTGACGCTTTGGCTGATGTTGAATCATTTTCCACTTTGCCAGCTGGTCTTTTATTTGATTTTTAATGTTATCATCTTTGCGGGGCAACCACGGGGACATCCGGTATCCGTTGATAGATAATTTCACTCCTGCCTTTGTGCCCTGCTTCTCAAACTCCGCCAAAACCAATGCCTCTGTCAGGAGAAGACTAAGCTCAGGCTGCCGGCAGCCTCACCGGCTGCCTTACCTGTCCCCACTCAAAGCTTCCCTCAGGGGCAAGACGGGAGGGACATGGAGAGAGTCTCTTGGGACCGTAAAACCGTTAACCAAAAAATGAACTGGTTTTGTCTTTTGCTTAGCTATTTTTTTCTAATGTGTGCTTATGATTATTGTTTTTTTTTCCTTAATCATGCAGGAAAGGAAAACTCAAAACGTTTTAAGAAATAGTAATTCTCAGTGTCAGGGACACGTGTGTTCCAGTCCTAGGTACTTTAAGGGCTCTCCCTGCTTTTCCATACCCAAGTCCAGTTTTTTAGCTATCCTTCGTTCTTGATGTTGTTTTTCCCCCCAATTGCCTGGCCCTCCACTGCCCTAGCCTCTCCTCTGATACGCTCCTTTCTTTAATTTGTCTTGTGTTAGCGCTGGGTCATCGCCCCCTTTGTGCTGTGGTCTTGGGCCAGTGGGAGGAGTGTGCGCGTTTCTTTTGTTATTTTCTCTCCTAACACTGCAGAAATGAAACACACATGCAGCTCTGTCGCCTTATATTTTCAGATGTTTTTCACACTATTGTCTGCTCCAGCCCGTTGAAAGTGCAAAGTGAAAGCAGATGCATCACGAAAAAAAAAAAAAAAAAAAAATCTGTTTTTGAAAGGGGACAGTCTAAGATGGGCACCAACCCCATGAATAAAGATAGGCAATAAATATGATATCAGATTTATAACTTGCATCTAGCAGTCTTGATTAGCACCAAGGTGCATTTTGGTGAGATTTTCATCATTTCCATGTGTCTGGACTACAAGAAGAAATCAATGGGGGAAGAGCTATATAAATCAGCGTTCATGTCAAGACAAATCAAAATAATGCCTCTATTATTTCAATCAATAAACCATTTTTATTCCCAACATTTGATATACACAGCGTGTCCGTCTGTTTGTATTTAGAATTGGCAGCCTTGCCTTATACCAAAACAAACCTTTCAAGGATGTGTCAATAAAATTAAAATTTTAAAAAGGAGAACTCTATGGATCCCTCCTTCTTTCTGGAGTTTTTCCACTCGGCACTTTTTCAATCGCGCAGTCAAAGACGGTGGGGGAGCTTTGCACACTGCAAAGGATGGAATTGATCTGAGAAGGGACAGAAAAAGGGGTGGCAGACGCATTGGTAGGTACGAAAAACTGAAAGTGACAAGAGGCTAGGACTCAGGCTGAGAAGAGCCTCTCTGGCTCCAGGATCCAACCTATTCTGGAGGAGGGTCCTGCAGGGGTCGCAGGCGAGTTTGACACAGCTCTCTGCCTCCGCCTCTGCTCAAAGTCAAAGACTGCCACTTTCCACCACCGCCACCCGGATACCTCCAGCAGGTGTAGGGCTGATGTGCAGTCTCACAATAATTGAGGTGAGGCTAGCGAAGGAACACAGAAAGAGACAGGGAGGGAGAGAAGGAAGGGGAGGGAGAGGAAAAGTGTGGGGAGGGAGAGAGAGAAACAGAGAGAAAGAGGCAGATTGGCTGTAGCTTTGTTAGTTTCAGGCAGCTACCAAGACTTGTCGCTCCAAATGCCCTCCGTAGATTGTGAAATGGGGGCCATAACTCTTGATGAGTGAAGGGGAAGTACAGAGGGATGATTCATCTCTGAGTCAGTACTGTCCTAAATGTTGGTGTCCCAATAGTTCCTTGTCTATTTTTTTTCCACATTTGCACACCCAGGACCCTAATCTTAACCAGCCTTCTGTAGCTTTGAGTTCATTCTTTTCTGTTCAATAAACAATTCTGACTACCTCATTCCTAATCCATTTATTTCTACTGGAATGGGAAGAAGAAGATTTAAAAAAAAAAAAAATTCCAGATGGAACCCCAAATGGGGTCAGATCCAATGTAGCCTTTGTTTGGATTCGACAGCTGTCTGACCACCACGCCCTCAAGTCCCCAAACCAAAACGCATCCTACGAGTTTCATTTAGGAAAAGGGAGGGGGAAGACAAACAATAAAACGAAAAGAAGAAGAATAGGTGTTTTTACAAGCAGGATTTCACAACCATTGGGAACTTTGAGACTTTAATAGTTAATCTCTTCAGCGAAATCATCACCCCCGCAACTGTTTCCAAATAAATCGATGCAAATGGAAAAAACTGGCTGGTAATCTGAATGCGCAGTTTATTTTGTACCCTGAAAAGGTTGTTGGGTTTTCTTTCTCAGAAACCCCCTTCCCTCCCCTCTCAGCCTCGGCGCATTGTATGTTGAAGGAGCGAGCGAGCCTAGAGGAGGCACACTTAGGCGACTGGAACCTCGAGGCAAAGAGATTTCAGGGACAGCGAAATACACTAGGCGACGAGGTGCGGGTTCTCTGTTCAGTTCTTTTCTCTAATGCTTCCCTCCTCTGGGTCAGAGCGCTAACGACGACCTTGTTCCTAAGACTTAGGACTCGAGTGCTTTCAGACAAAGAACTGGGGATCCTGTAGCTTTTCCTCGTTCCCGTGCCTCCTTCCTTTTACCTCCCCTGTCCCTGCCCCCAGCACACCCCACATTTCTCACTCCGAAGCCCTTCCTCCCCGCTTCTCATCTCCAGACCCTCGCGGTTTGCTTTGCCTTTGCTGCCTCCTCTCCGGAGGGGGTTTCCGAATCCTAGTGTATTGCTGCTGGCAGGGCACGCCGCGATTTCCAGAGGCCTTCCTCCGTTCCACTTGAGGTCCTGGGCTCAGGAACCCACGGATAAATCTAAAGCTGAGCTCCCAACCATTTACACAGAGGGGTTTCGAAGCCCTCTTTAGTCCCACTCTTGCACGCTTTCAAGCGCCCCCGTCGAGTTGGGAAAACATCCCCCGGGGTCTTGCTCTCAGGATATTTTCTCTTTCCGAGTATGCAGACACGCACAAAAGACCCGGGAGACAGCGAATAAACAAATTTTCCTGGAGAAAAATTATCGTGGTACAGGGTGGGTGTGAGTGTGCTCTCCTCACTGACAGCTCAGATGGGAAGCAGAGGACGGTACACAGGAGCGATGACCTAAGTGGCCTCCGGAGACCTGCAATGTGTCCCCTTCGTGGACCGCACAGGCCTTGGCTCAGGCTCGGCCTGCACCGCTGCTTTCCTGGGCTCCGCTGCCCGCAGCGTTCTGTAAAGGGCTCAGCATTCTCCGTCCCCGTCCTCACAAACCCCCCACCCAAGTAGATTCCAGCAGCCCCAGCTTTGAACCAGAAAAGACTCCAGGGAAGCGCAGCTCTCTTCAGAAATGAGTTTTAGGGGGTCACCAGAAAGTGAGCTGAGAGGGCGGCAGTTTGTAGATCTATGTTAGGAGAGAGATTCCCAGGCATCGGGGCCATATCCCTGCTCTGTAACCCTAGAGCCCTGCGGATCTCAGAGGGAACCCAGTTCTTGAGAGACCATCCTAGAGCCCAAACCTGAGGGTCCACTTACAAAAGTCCAAAAAGAAGGCTATTTCAAACATGAAAATTCTTTCCTTGTAAACCATTTTGTAAAATTCAAATATAGATGCTTTCCACCCATGCCAAAATTTCTAACTTTTCTCAGTTTTCAGTAGGCTAGAAACACAAAGGATATATTCTTTTTCCGTTTCAATATCCTTATTCTCATATTTCTCCTGGCAACAATTTCTGGAAGGGAAAAAATAATAAATAAATGGGTAGGTTGTTTGGTGGGTTACGTTTGGATTTCCTGATTGTTTTATTTTGGTCTTAAATACGTTTTCCTTTTGATTTCTTTGTCAATTTTGAGGTTCATTTAAGAGACGCAGGACTCCATTCTAAATAAAGTGATTATTTTTGTTGTTGTTTCAAAATTTCAAACTGACATAAGTGTTGGATCATCAGTTTTCCCTTTGTCTGCCCAGGTTGTAAATAATGGCTTTGAGATTAGCTAATTAAAGGGCATTAATCACTGATAGAAAGGGAATAAATCAAAGCCTTGTTCTGATTTTCAAACTTGCCTGTATAGATGTGCATAGTTACTCTATCTGGAGCAGATAGGTGCTGTTTGAATTACTGTGCTTCAGAGTAAACGAAATTCACTTCACTTTTAAAAAATGAATACTGTATTTATACAGCTCGGTTGTGCCGTTAAATTAAGCCTCCTCCTCTTCTTATTCCATTCCATAAACAAAGTATAGAGAGGACAACTATTATGGGTTAGAAAAGCCAAACCTTAGTTTTCCATAACATTCTGCTTACCTTTTTGGAGGAAGGGGACCGCAACAGGGACTGATAAATCCTAAGAGGATACAGATGGAAGCAGGATAAGTGGATTTGTATTAAGGTTTGCTTTTAATGAGAATGCAGTTTCTGTCAAAAAATTTTTAATGCTTGCAGCATTTCAAGTATAACTCTCCGGACTGCATTTTCCTAGTCCTTTGTACAAGCCATTAAAAAAACATACACGTTAGGTTATGTTTTGTGAAAAAAGAAAAGTAACCATTCATTTTGTGTGTGTGTGTGAGAGAGAGAGAAAGAGAGAAGAAGAAGAAGGTTCATGGCTTCGCCGCATTTTGCTGTGCCAGTCAAGCTCATTGCATTTAGGCTTGTCCAAGCTCTTGTAATCCTGCACAGTATTTGGGAGCTAGGACCATTTCAACATCGACAAAACAGGCTTTAAATAGGTACATGCCATAAAATAACAAGGTGGTCCCTGGGAGCAAGTAAAAATTTATTCGCTTCACATAAAGCCCTCTGCAACAGTAAACACTGAGCAGATAATCCAGAGCCAGGCAGACTCCGCGTCTGTGCCGGCGTGTGTGAGCGGCTGTTGGTTCGCCTTGGCCGCTGCGTGCACCACCCCCTCCATGTGCTAGGAAATACTTGGGTACTGGGGTTCCCCACACTCTGTTTCACCTGCGGAGTTGTTTCTCATTTACTGGTGACTCTCAGTCTCCCTGCTCGGTTTAAGATCCTGCTTGGGCGATGTGGACAACTGGAACGAAGAGCGCGGCCCCTGGGGCCACCTCCAAGGTTGTCCCTACCTACCAGAAGAGCTCCCCAACCACAGTACTGTCCCCAAGAGCGTCTGGTAGCCGAAAACGCCACCGCCCTACTCCTAGAGTCCCTCCTCCCCCCATCACATCCACACCTTGGGTTGTGTCCTTAACTGTGCAGTGCCCAGGGCCAAAAGCAGGTGCCAGCTCCCGGGGTGCTAAACCTTTCTAATAGCTGGGCGTGCACATTCTCTCCCCTCCCTGGGCTGCTGCTTCTACTTCTGCTTCTCCTTTTTCACTTTTATTTTTTAAAGTCAAGAACATTATAATTAATGTTAAGGTACCCCAGTGTACTATGTCATTAAAAAGAGGCTCTTGGACTGCCCTGTACTCAACTAAAGAAGGGGGGCTGCGAAAATAGGGAACCCGTAAAGGGGGAGGGTCGGCAGGCGAGCCAAGGGGATATTTGCATAAAGCTTTGTCTTGAGTAGTTCTTGAGTTGCCGAGGGTTATAATGCTAATTACACGAGATTAATGTGGAGATAGTTCTCCATTGCTCACCAAGATTTATTTCAACAGTGAACTGCTCAAGATGCAAAGCTGTAAACCACTGCACCCAGCCGCCAAGCCCGGACTTCACCCCTGCGGAGAGCTAAGTTTTTCCAGGTCCAAAAGGGAACCGAGCCAGGGCTGCCTCAGGGCGAAAGCTCCGCAAAGCCAGCCTTCGGGGTATTGTTGTTCAAACCAATGCCTGCCGGCCCTCGGATATATAAACGCATAAAGTGCAATTTCCCGTCTTTTCCTTCTTGGCTGGCTTCCAAATGAATGCCTTTTCTGCGGGGAAGTCTCTGTTTGGGGGTTGAGTGGACCCGAGGAGCAAACCCGGAGCCTGAGCGCCCCCCAGTGCTCCTAAAGGGGAAGAGGTGGCGGGGAGGCTCGCCTGACTTGGCGCGGTCTGATGCTGTCCCTTAGCGGACTGCAATGGGATAAGGCTGAAGGCCGGGACGCTAGGACGGTGGCTCTCAGCGACGCTTCTCGGCTGAGTCACCTGGGGTCTGTAATAAACACATTTTATAAATGAACGTGACCTCGCTCATACACACACACTCACACACACACACTCACACACACGCACACTCACAAACACCCACACACTACCAGGCCAGCCTTTCAAGCCTTTCAAGGATTCTGATCTTCTGATGCCTGAGGTGAGACTCAACGCATCTTCTTTCCTTCCTCGAGATAACTGTGTATGGAATCCTGGTAAAGAACCACTAGCTGAGAATTTGCAGGCATTAAGTAAACACTGGTTAGAGAAAACCGTGGTAGTGTAGTTGGTAAATGCTGTGTCTGCTAACCAAAAGGTGGGCAGTTGAAATCCTCCAAGGGCTCCTGGGAAATTCTATGGGGCAGTTCTACTGTGTCCTCTAGGGTTGGTATGAGTGGGAATCGACTGCACGGCAGTGGCATTTTGGTACTGGATAGAGAACAATGGTTAGAGCAAACCCGGTTGGTTAGCCTAATGGTTAAGTGCTAGGGCTTCTCTCCAAAAAGTGTGCAGTTCGAATCCACCAGGTGTTCTTTGGAAACTGTATGGGGCAGGTTAGAATCGTTTCCATGGCCATGGGTTTGGGGCAATACTTTTGGTGACTGGTTAGAAGATTCTGGAAACCTATTGCGGTCGGGTTGATTTTGATTTATGGTGACCCTGTGTGTTAATACATGGACAACTTGGTGGCGTAGTTGTTAAGTGCTATGGTTGCTACCCCGAAGGTCAGCAGTTCAAATTCACCAGGCACTCCCTGGAAACGCTGTGAGGCAGTTCTACTCTGCCCTGTAGGGTCACTATTTGTTGGAATCCACTCTGAGTTATTTTTGTTTTTTAATGTGTTACACAGTAGAACTGCAATGTAATCTCAGTTGCTTGGATGTAATCTTTATTCTTCAAAGCTTTGTTCCTGGGTGTGCTGGAGGCCGCAACCTTTAGGCTGGCAGCCGGTCACCAGCGATTTGTTCCACCTCCAGCCCTGTGAAGCGCAGTTCTGCTCTAACACACATAGGGGTGCAGTAAGTCAGAATCTTCTGGAGGGCAACAGGTAGCGTGAAAGGGAAATGTTAATTGGCTTAATGTTTAACTTCTACTTATCTTTTATAATTACTTATTTTACTTAGAAAACCACTGACTCACCAGTGTATCCCAGGCGACTTGGCAGTTACTCAGTAACAACGGATATTTTTTCCAGACAACTAGAGAACTCCGCTGCTTTGAGTTTTACTATTAGATTTCATCTTGAAATACATAGGATTTGGGGAACTACGTTGTTGTTTCTTTCCTTGGGGTCAGCATATCATGAGTAGGACGAACTTTAAAACTGATGAAAATATAACAATATAAAATTATAACTGTCAGAAGGACTAAAGATAGCATATGGATCAAAATCAGAGACTGAATTCTCCCTTCCACCCTCCACTTGGGCAAATCTTTTAATCAAGCTGTGCCTGAGTTTCCTCTTCAATAAAGTACTCCTATTGGATAATTTTAAGGCATCTCTAGACTTACTGATTTTGTAACCTAAAACACAACTCGAGAAAACACAAGATAACATTGCTGAAAAAGTTGCAAGTATGTGTGCGATTACTTCTTCTCCTCATTCTCCTAAAGGATCATTATTATTTTAATTATGAATTTATAAATGTGAGCTTTTTTATAGTCACAGCATAGCTAGAAATCTTTTCATGATACAAAAAAATATACATATGTTGGGAAAACTATAACATAATTTGCTAAAATGAATTTAGACAGTCTGTTATGACTTTCCCACTCACCCAACCTAATCCTGCAATCCAGAGATGCTGTTTTTGACAGTTTTATAATGACCTTCACAAAACAAATTGATATAAGAGTGAGAATAAGGACTTGAATTTTGTTCTCTGACTAAGTGATGAGCAGAGACTAGTGATGCCTTTGAGGGGGTCTCAGCATAAAATCTTTAAGAGCTTTTCTGGGTTTCAGTCCTCTCCAGAATGAGATCAGTGTCACTGACTGAGAAACTTAGCAGAGGAGACTGGCGATTATTGGTATCAGCGCACAGACGTGTTTGGAGGAAGCAATTAAGAGATGAGGCATCTCAAAGGAAACAGAAACCTTCCTGTGACTGGGGGTGGGGGCATTGGGAACAGTAACAGACTGGAATGTTTTCACTTCATTCTCACTAAAACCCACAATGTGATACTGTAGTTAGATGCTCTAGACTTTAGTCACATTTAACACTCCATCTTGTTAAGATCTTTTAGTACTAAAATGTCAGTCATAAAATGTGTGTGTGTGTGTGTGTGTGTAGTTGTTAGGTGCCCCCGACTTGGTTCCCGCCCACAGGCACCCCATGCCCACCAGAATGAAACCCTGCCTGGCCCTGCACCATCCTCACATTTGTTGCCGTGTTGAGCCCGCTGTTTCAGCCACTGTGTCAGTCCTTCTCACCGAGGGTCTTCCTCTTTGGCACTGACCCTCTACTTTACCAAGCATGAAGTCCTTCTCCAAGGACTAATCCCTCCTGGCAACATGTGCAAAGTACGTAAGACGCAGGCCCTCCGTCCTTGCTTCTCAGGAGCACTCTGGTTGTACTTCTTTCAAGACAAACTTGATTGTTCTTTTGGCAGTCCATGGTATAAGTATATACATATACTTAAACAAGTCATACACTTATTCTATATACATATACATATGTATGTATACATATATACACGTGTGTGTGTATACACACACACACTTATACCATGGACTGCCAAAAGAACAAGCAAGTTTGTCTTGGAAGAAGTACAACCAGGGAGTGTGTGTGTGCACGGTGTGTGTGTGTGTGTGCGTGCACACACACACCCCTGTATATGTATATGTATATAAAATCTTAAGAAGTAATTATTTTTAAGTTTACTGAAAGTACGAACATTTCAAAGACACAAGCACTGGCATTGTTTACACCCATAACTCATTCATGACAGCAACTTCAGAACTGGCTTATCTGAGTTATGCTTTCCAACCTGGGGAATTTTTTCCTAGTAAATAAGTACCAGCATGATCAAAGGACTTGGTCTGAAGTCTTGCTGATAATTTTAAGATTTTTACAGTATTCTTGGCAACTTGGTTTAAACTCCATGGTTACTTCTAAAAATCTCATCTGCCATGTTAAGCCAAATAACAAAAGTCCATAAACAATCTGCTTTTATTGTGTAGTAATTTACATGATATAAAGTACATAAAGAAGAATATATGAGTGAGTCTAGGTCCCTGGGTTGTACAAACAGGTGATGTACTAGGCTACTAGTTGAAAACTTGGAAGCTGGAGTCTACCCAGAAGTGCCTCAGAAAAAAGACCTGGTGATTTCTTTCAAAAGGCTAGCTATTGAACACTGTAAGGTGCGCAGGTTTACTCTGATGGGTATGAGGTCCCTGTGGCTTGGAATTGACTCTGGGGCCACTGGCTCGTGTGAGTGCATATGTAGTGACAGCAGTGGTAACAGTAGACAGTCATCATATTTTTTCTTTGTCCACTCACCGATGCCTTCTTTGAAAATTCCTCCTCCAGACACGTAGACCTGAACTTCAGCAAGTCATCTATTTATTCCATGACCCAGTCTGACCCCAGTTAACTCTACTGTTCACCACCCACAACTGACTGGAAAGGAGTAGACCCTCTTTCAAGGATTCAGAGAGAAATTCTTCTTTGCAGGATAATATTGGCTCACCAGACACCACCCCCACCCCCCGCAAAAAATAACCAAAACTATTTGCCGTGTGTGACATAGTATAAACAGCCTCATACGATTTTATAGGCTGTAATCATTACAGGAACAGATCACCAGGTCTTTTCTTCTAGTGGGCAGGATCGAACTGCCAAGCTAACAGTTAACAGACAAGTGGCTAATCATTGTATTACCAGGTCTCCCCAGAAAGTATAGTCTTCTGCAAAAAGTGCTTCACTAAGATTATCACTTTGATTTTCTCAGAAACTTAGAACATTGGTCTGTATGTCGGATGATCTTTGGTTTTTGCCCACAGGTAGGTCCTCTTGTGTTATAAATATTCACAGATTGTAATATTTTTCCCTTCTCCACTAACCTTCTCACTCCACCAAGTTAATGCACATTCTGTTCCATGTAATATTTTCATTGTTTCTATTTTGAGACATTTATAAAAATGTCCAGAAGCTCCGTGCTATCTTCTTCCTCTTTTATTTACTGCCATTTTCTCCCAGAACCCGTCTGTGATGCTTAGTGTTTTCTTTGCTTATATCTTTCATTCTTTTAAATTATTTTGTCGTTTATTAGTATTGATTCTGAGCCAAAAGACACATCATCCTCCAACTGGCATATTCCACATTGGTCTGATGATATTTGTTAAGGATAAATACCTTATGTCATTTCTTATTATAAAAATCTCTTTGGCGTGAATGTCAATTTTGTAAGAGGACTGGTTGAGCTTTGCTGTGGGATCCTTGTATTTTCAGTCAGCTTTTCCGATCCTTTCATTTAGACAAAAAGTAATTAAAATGATAGAAAAGCATTTAAACTTAGTTATCGTGATCAACCTTCCCAATAGCTTTCTTTTTACATCATGTGATTTACTCAGAAGTAAGAAAGCAACCAACTCTCTATGGCTTTTGTTGTTACATGCCCTCCAGATTCCATCTCCATCTGAGTAAGAATTCACCCAGACACACTTGCGGAAATCAGTTTCTCTTACAGCGTCCTTTGCTGCCACCTGCTGTCCAACCAGTATATCTGAAGTGCTGAATGCTATCCAGGGTGCATTTTCTAATAGAAGCAAGGGTGCAAATTAAAATGCTGATGTGTACCCACACTCTTACATTATCACACTTCAAGATGATATTGGCACTATTAACTGCATTTAATCTTTGTAGAAGTTGATTGACTTTGCCACATTTCTCCAACTGAATACCCTGAGAAATCCTGATTGATTTTCCTTTTAAGCCTATCAGGTTATTCATTCAGTCAGCCAGTCTTTAACATTTCCTGAGGATCCACTATGGGTAAGGCTCAAATTTTAAGCTTGGACCACCGCTTGTGACTATAAGCTGATAGTTAATTAGTAGCATTTCTTTTATTTCCTCTGCTTCCAACAGCCCTTCCTCAGGTTTTTAATTCTGTAGTTGCTTATACACCTAGCTGTCAGCTTTTTGACACGTTCACTGTCCAGGGATTTCGGTTGCAGGAAGTATTGCTTCCTTTCTGTCCCTTTTGCTCCGTTTGTGCTATTGCATCACAAGATAGGGTCAGGTCTCTACCTTGAAAGTTCTAGGACATGAAACATTGCTCACGCTTGCACCGTCTTCATTATCATTGGTATGTTTGAGCCATTGTTGCAGACATTATGTCATTCATCTCACTGATGGCTTCCTTAGCGTTCTTTGGTCCTTTCCTTTACCAGTCATGATGCTCTGCCCTGACAACTGGCCTTTCTTGATGAATGTCCAAAGAAAGTGAGCTGAACTCTCACCATCCGTCCTCTGAGGAGTGAGCATTTTGATTGTATTTCTTGTAACACTGATTTTGCTCATTCTTTTGATAGTCAATAGTATAGTCAATATCATTCGCTAACACTAGTTTGAAAGAATTCTTTTTTAATGTTTTCTTTTCCCATTATCCAGTTTTCACAAGCACATGAGTTGATTTGGAAAGACCATGGCTTGGATCAGATGCACCTCAGCCATCAAAGTAACATCTTTGCTTTTTAAACATTAAAGACGTATCTTGCTGCAGATTGGCCCAGTGTACTATGTTGGTGGGTTTCTTGACTGCTGTTTCCACGGACGTTGATTCTTGATCCAAGCACAATGAAATTGTTTAGCGCTTCCGTATCGTCTTCACCTATTATGGCATTGTGAGGACTGGGCAGATAATAGAGACTAAAGGCATGTAGTTCTCAGATCCTCTGTGTAAAAGCTGGGTGTTTACCTCTAGAGAACACTACCTTTAACTGTGCACACAGCAGTAATTCATTTAGTCTGAGAGATCTCACCCTACCGTTGCTGAAGCGTCAGCTCACATTTTTAGCATATCTTTGAGAGACAGATAGAGCACTAAAGACATATGTTGCATGTTGTTCTTAGGTGCTGTTGAGATGGTTCTGACCCTATAAACAACACAGTGAAACACTGCCCGGTCCTGGGCCACATCCATAATCATTTTAGTGCCTCTTTTGCGTATCTTCCAACCTGGAGAAGGGCAGGCTCATTTTCCGCCACTGTATCTAACAGTATTCTGCTGTTATTTATAAGGTTTTCACTGGCTCATTCTTTTCAGAAGTAGACTGCCAGGTCATTTTTCCTAGTCTGTCTTAGTCTGGCAGCTCAACTGAAACTTACCTGTCATGGGTGACCCTGCTGGCATCTGAATACCAGCGACAGAGCTTCACAGCAACAGTTAAGCCCCCACAGTACTACTAACTGACAAATGGGGGATACAATGCACATCAAATAAATTTGATGTGGCACATCAAATAAATAAAAGAAATAAATTAAAGAAAAGAAAAGAAATTTGACATGGTATTGGGCAAGCACAATGCAGAGGAGGGGCTCTTGTTTTCTTCTTATGTTCTCTGTTTTCCTTCCAGCTCAGCAGCAGCAGCAAAAAACTGAAGTTACTTCTGAGAGGAGCAACTTGGCTCATTCATCCTGTGTAGATGTTCGCTTGCTTCATGGAAGAATTATTTTTTTCCCAGTGTTACATTCAGACCTAGATAAGTCACCCAGCTCATCCAAGCATTTCAAAACCACCTGGTACCCTTAAATGATGCTGTGGTCAGGCTCCTCAGATCCTGCAGGGCAAAAGTCTAACAAGGAGAAATCATCCACAAAGGTCAACACTTCCAGGTTCATCGTTGGTAGAAGACAGAGATATACTGACATTGAAAAATGTATCTGAAGTACAGGATACAGTTCTCTTTCATGCAAAATTCCCAGATCTGATTTGCCTTTCAAATTTGCAGCAACCTTTCAGGGAGTGATTTTGGCAATGTTTAGGGGGTGATAATGGTCAAAAAGCTGTGGAAATGATTTAGTTGTTCAGGACTTTGAAGTGCTTATTAAAGATGTTTAGCTAACTCCATATTTCTCCCTACATTTTCCCCCCGCATGTGTATGTGTGAAAGTTTTCCAAATCGCTTTTCTTTAAAGCACAGAGGTCATCGTTTTTATGCTGTGCTGAGGAAATTTATTTCTTTACAGCTTTCTTGCTTGCATGTGTTTTTCTTCAGAGCTCACTAGTTATTCCTTTTCATCTTTTTCTAACAAATTAAAAGACCTTGTTTTCTTAATTTTTTTTTCTTTAACATACTGTGAAGGTGACCCCTTTTCTCCTATAAATCTCTTGGTTGCTTTGAGTACAGAAGCAGGCTATATGAGCCTAATTCAGGGAGTTAAGAGAGGAAGAAAAGGAGAAAGAGCTAACATTTTAATCATGTATCTGAAACTAGACACTGAAAGAGATCCTTTATTTCAAATACATTTGCTCCTTGCCTTCGTGCATGCATGCATTTGTGTGAAGACGTATTCACTGAGAATGTACTAAGCACTGCTCACTATTCTGGAGGCTGGACTCTACCATGAATGGGTTCATGGTCTAGTGAAAAAACACACAAGTAAAAAGTCCATGTCAATCCAATAACAAAACTTTATGAAAGGCAGTTATAACAGAGTGGTTGGGAGTATGGGTTTTCAAGGCAGCTTTCCTGGGCTTGACTCTCAACACTGCCACCTGCCAGCCCTGTGATCTTTTGCATATTACTTCACCATTCTACCTTGTTGTCTTTGTAAAATGGGAATAAGAAGAGTATCTACTTCATGAAGCTATTGTGAGGAGAAAATCAGTTAATATATATGCAGTGCTCACAAGATAGTGTGGCATTGGGTTAAGCTGTCTGGATCCTTCTCAATATTTGGGTTTTGGCTTGACTGCCACAACCTCAAGTGGCTTTTCTACCTTGCCCTTTCCAAACTAGCCTGTCCCTCATCAGCCACTGTCATTTCTATCAGAATCCTTAGGTTCTTACAGCTGTGGTCACTACATGAAATTATTTTTCCTCTCATTTGCTTTTTTGCAGATTGTCTCTTTTGTCCCACTGGAGTGTACCAAACATGAGGTTAGAACCCTTATTGGTGTACTCATCACTGCATTTCCAGACCCTACTACACTGCCTGGCACAGGCTCACTTTTCAGCAAGAACTTGCTGGGTGAATTATTGAGTGGTAAGCCCAGAGCTTTGTTTGAGAGCTCTTAAGAGAATATTTTTTTGCTAAAGATCATTCAAAAGTAGTAACAGCAGCACATTAACAGGGAACTGCCAGAAATTCAAGTCAGATTCAGAAGAGGACATTGAACCAAGTATATCAGTGCTGATGTCAGATGGATCCTGACTGAAAACAGAGAATGCTAGAAAGGTAGAAGGGTGAGGTAACATGCACAAGATTACAGAGCTAGCAGATGGCAGTGTTGGGAGTCAAGCCCAGGAAAGCTGCCTTCTAAACCCAGTCTCTCAACCACTCTGTTATAACTGGAGTTTATTGACTACACAAAGGCATTCTATTGTGTGGATCATAAGAAATTATGGACAGTAGTACTAAGAATGGGAATTTCAGTACTTCCTTGTGTCCATGAAGAACCTGTACATAGATCAAGAGAACAAAGGGATGCTATGTGGTTTTAAGTCAGGAAAGTTGTGTATCAGGGTCGCATCCTTTTACTGTGCTCATTGAATCTGTAAATCTGTGTGCTGAGCAAATAATGCGGGAAACTGGACTACCTGAAGAAGGTTGGAATACTAAGATTGGAGGAAATCACATTAATAACCTGCACTGTGTAGATAACACAATCTTGCTTGCTGAAAGTGAAGAGGACTTGAAACACTTACTGATGTAGATCAAAGACCACAGCCTCCAGTATGGATTATACCTCAACATCAAGAAAATAAAAATCCTCAGACCTGAACAATAAGTAACCTAATGGTAAACCAAGAAAATACTCAAGTTGTCCAAGATTTCATTTTACTTGGATTCATAATCAACACTCATGGAAGCAACAGTCAAGAAATCAAATGATGGATTACATGGGGGACATCTGCTGCAAAAAAAACTGAAGTGTTAAAAAGCAAAAGTGTCACCTTGGAGACAAAGTTGTGCCTGACCCAAGCCCTAATGTTTTCAATCACCTCACATGAGGACAAAAGCTGGGTGATGAACAAGGAGGAAGGAAGAAGACTTGACACCTTCGAATTATGGTTCTAGTGAAGATTATTGACTGTACTGATGACTGCCAAACAACAAACAGATCTGTCTTGGAAGAAGTACAGCCAAAATGGTCCTTAGAAACAAGGGTGGCAAGACTTTGCCTCACATACTTTGGACATGTTGTCAGGAAAAATCAGTCCCTGAAAAGGGACAGCATGCTTGCTAAAGTGGAGAGTCAGCAAAAAAGAGGAAGACCCCCCAACAAGTTGTATTGACACATGGCTGCAATGGTGGGTTCAAGCATAACAATGATGGTCAGTACAGTGAAGGGCTGGGCTGGGTTTCTGTGTGTCACGCACAGGGTGGCTGCGTGTTGGAAATGACTCAATGGCACCTTACGATAGCAACAACAACAAGGGAAATATTTGCTCCATCCTTGGTGCCTCACACATGGTTTCTAATAATGATTGACATCCTTCAGATAGGTGAAGATTGTCCAACTTTAGGAATACAGAGGGAATTTCAGGGAGGCAAGAGTATGCTAGGAGAATATGTATTCAATCCTCACAGTGTCTATTTAAAATGAGTGTGTTTATCTTCATTTTCTGACTGAAGAAAAGCAGCTGAGAGACAGGCTATATGAACTCGCCCAGAGTTGCAGAGCTAGTAAACGCTGCAGTCAGGATTAAATCAAGGCTGCTCTGTTTTCCCCCTCGACCATTGCACTGCGCTTTCCTGAGAAGATTACTCGAAGGGTCTTGAAATCAGAAATGGTATCTAATGTCTGAAATTGTTCCTCATTGGCCTAATTTACTCAGAAATGATGTTATGATATTTTTCCTGTACTGTAAAGAACATAGCCACATGCCACTGTTAGCTTCCGATAATGAGGGGACTCTCATTCCACTTCGCAGGGTCTTTTCAATGATCTAACCTTACATCTGGTTGTCTCGGTACAAAACAGGTCATACATCCCAAATTGCATGGAAAAATAGAAGTTATTTTCTATACTCAGAGAATTTGCACCCTGAAATACCCCCACAATATCTGTACAGGAGAGTCATTTAGTGTGAAGATGGGATTATTAAGTATGTGCTCTGGGCATGCTCACTAGTCAGAGGCGTGACAGGATCACAGCGGTGGTGGAGACTCGACCAGTGCTGTGCTCTGGCTCAGAGCGGAAAATAGCCCACCCATCCTTCAGAAATACTACCAAGAGGCTTTCTTCCAATCAATTTAACAGAATATTTCTTTGGTGTGCAGTAGGAATGTGAAACATGAGAAGCCAAAGCCAAGTGCTGTTGAGTCGGAAATATGAGAAAGAAAACTAAAAAGTTATTCTTAGAAAATTATGATCCACATTTAATTCTGTCTTTGCTACTGTGGCAGTTTTGCTTATTTATTTATTTATTTATTTATTTTGATGGCCAAAAATTCTTTGGCCATCAAAATAAATAAATAAATTAGTTAGCATACCTTCTGTTGAGAGGTGAGGGTCTTTGTATACTCCGTTTGAACCCGGGTGCTCTTGTAACTGCCTCTACAAGTGTATCTGTCATGAATTAAATGGTGTCTCCCCAAAACTGTGTGTAGCAACTTGGCTGGGCCATGATTCCCAGTACTGTGCAGTTATCCTCTGTTTTGTGATTTCCTAATGCTATAAATCCTGATCTCTGCCTCTGGGTAGTAGACTGGGTTATCTTAAAGAGGATCAGAGTGGGGTTATAATCACCTTCCTAAGGTCACCTCCCTGCTTGAATGTAAAGGGAGTTTCCGTGGAGTGTGACCTGAACCACTTTTTTTATACAAGAGATAGAAGAGAGAAGCAAGCAGAGAGTTGGGAAACTTGCACCGTTAAGAAGGGAGCACTGGGAGAAGAATACATTCTTCAGACCTGAGTTTCCTGTGCCAAGATGCTTCTCGACCAAAGACTAATGCAACACAGGGACTTTCCTCTAGAGCCAATGAAGAGGGAAGGCCTTGCCCCAGAGTGGACACTCTGAATTCAGGCTGTGTAAGAATTAACTTTTCTTTGGTAGAGCCATCCACTTGTGGTATTTCTGTTAGAAGCACTAGGTAACTAAGACAATATCCTTGTGTGACTTCCAAGACTAGGTCACAGAAGGCCATGAAGCTTCAGTCTCGGTTTCCTGACATGTCTACTCTCTGGATATTCTCTCTCAGAATCCAGCATCCGTGTGGAGAGGAGCCCAAACCACATGAGCAGACCCTCTGAAGTTACTGTCATTTACAGCCCTGCTGAGCCCAGCTTCAGCTCATCCCAGCTCAGGCACCTGACAAGTGACTGAAACAACCTACAGGTGACGCCAGCACCCAAAGTGAGTGAAGTCAAGTTGCTCCTACTGTGCTCTGTCTGAATTCAGTGGCCGGCAAAATACGTGAGTGCATTAGAGGTTACTTTTCTGCCACTACTTTTGGAGTCGTTATCATTGATCTACGTTTTCTGAGTATCTGTGTAGAGAAGATCTCTCTAAGGGAGGATAGAACTTCTTCAGTATAGTTGTAGTAGATTCTATTAGGTTGTTCAATCAACACCCATTCCGACCCTCTTTGTCTTCCTCTTCCAAGAACCTGGAAAGTAAAATACTGAAACTTTCAGCCTATCTTGCATTTGTGGGTAGCCATGTGATATAGTTCTGGCCAATAAGAGATAGATAACAGTCTGTGGGAAGAGCATCCCTTCCCAAATAAAAACTCAATAAGGAAAACTCCCTTATCTTCTTCCTTCCTCCTGTGGAGAATGTGAATGTGCTACTTGGAAGTGCATCCGTCTTGACACTATGAGGATGGAAGCCACATACTATGAAATTAATTTAACCTTTTTAAGTCACTGTTAGATTTTATATAACTGTTTTGTCAGTGTATCCTTAAATGATTCAACTTTGTGTAATATTAAATATTGTATTCATATGCCCACATACATGACAGTCCCTGGGTGATACAAGTGATTAACACACTCTGTTGGGGGTCTGACTCTATGCAGACCTCAGGAGAAAGTCCTGTTGATCTACTTCCAAAAAACCAACTGCTGAAAACTCGACAAAGTTGAGTTCTGTTCTAACATACATCAGCTGGAGTTAACTTCATGGTAACTGGTTTACACAGATGGTATTTATACTTCTTAATTTAGGGTACAAAGAGGACCATTTATTTGACCTAAACTGAATAAAAAAGGAAAAGCATACTATTTCACTGAGTATGTCTTTATTGGGAAAGATCCTACAGTCCAGACTCAAGATTTTACACGGGGGACATTTGATGGCAGAGCTCCATTTCCTGGTACCAGCAGTGCTGATGTGATCTGTCAAGCTCATCCATGGGCAAGTAAGTTTCTGGTATGACAAACTGGAAACAACCAACTATTGTGTGAACTGACACTCTCCAATCTGATTGTCCTCCTCAAGCTAGTTTTTCTTCCAGGTTGCAATCATGGATGCCATTTTAGTCAGGTTCTTAGGTTTCTGTTGAACAAGAGAAGACATTGATTTCCCTAGTTTTTTTTGCATTAGAATGTATTAGAATGCCTTGTTTGATTTAGTTGTATTCCTCTAAGCCCATCACTAAGAACAATTTTTATATTTAGTGTTTGCATTCATACACATACATTGCATTTAATTATCATTCCTTTCATCCAGCACAATTTTTACCACTATAAATGAGTGGTATGATAACTTATGTATAGTAACTAGTACTAGGAAAACTAAAATATCTGAAAATATCTAAAAATAAAATCACCAATTTTCTAAACCCATTAATTGCCTTCTCTTTTATTTTATAAAACAGTAAATATGTATAATTTCTGGTTATTCTTATGTGGTGTTCATAAATCTTGTCATGTAATAAGCAAGCTGTGAAGCATGAAATAATAATTCCAAAGACAACAGAGAAGAATAGTTACATGTGAATGAGGACACAAGGACTCAAAGAAAAGAGGATTTGAACCTCTCCACTACACCAGAGTAAAATCTTGGGTTGTAATTCATTTTAAGGGTATTATACCTCAAACGTATTTACTCTATTAAAGGCACTCATCTCATGATTCTTTAAAATCTGCAAGTAGATGTTGTAGTGTACTCATTCAGGCTTATAAAGGTAGTTGAATTATATTTTGTGGGACAAAGTAATCCTTACAAGTCAGGAACACTATAGATGCCTAGACCCATAATAGAAAAAAAAGAAAAGAACACTATAAATCCTCTCCACATTGAATATTCCGTACTATAAAACTTTTCCAGAAAAGTTAGCCTAAAAATTTTAACTGTTTTATGTGCACCTGTTCTTCATTGTTACATCACATGTTCTTTAAAGCTGATTGCAGGTTTTGTTCATCTTTATTTTCTCAGCATCCACTATGTTTGACATTCATTCATTTAGAATGTGTCAGGCACCATAGTAGATAATAAGCAAAATATGAACACTGCCAATTAAGTTTGCAAACTCATCCTACAAAAAGTGCTGCATATCGCACTGCTGAATGTCACTACAGTCACCTTTGAAGTACTCTCCTTGGGAAGCTGTGTACCAATGCCAGTGCCTAGTCAACCTTTCAAAGCAGTTTTGACACTCTTTCTGGAATGTCCATCAGAGTTGTAATTGTATTACCCTTGATGTCTTGAGTGTCATCAAAATGTTTTCCTTTCAATATTTTCTTTACCTTTGGGTAAAAAAGAAAAAGTCATCAGGGGCCAGAGAGAGTAGGGAGATTGTTTCAATACAGTTATGTGTTTACTGGCTAAAAATTCCCTGACAGACAAGCATATAATGAAGTTTGTAAACTTGCCACCATGACTTGGTACACAAGGGGCATTCAAGAAAGAGTTCCAAAAGTGCTTTGAAGGGTAGACTAGACACTGGCATCAATGCACAGCTTCCCAACTGGAATACTTGAAGGCAACTGTAACGATAGTCAGCAATGAAGAATATAGCACAGAAATTAAGTTTGTGGACTTGTCAGAACTTGTGTACCTGATTTCTGATCCTCACTCTTTGAAATCTATGTCTTTAGCAAAGACACTGTACACACACTGTGTGTGTGTGTGTGTGTGCATGCGTGTGCATGCATACACATGTGTGTAGAGAGAGAGATTTCAAGGAAAATGCCTCATGTCGTTGTGGAGGGTAGGAAGTCACAAATCAGTGGATTGGGCATCAGGCCACAGGATTCTCCTGACTCACATGGCAGCAGAGGCTGATGAACCCCAAATCTGTGGGTCAAACAGCAGGTTGATGGCTCACACTCCAAATAACAAAGGTCAGAGGATGATGAGTCTGATAGAAAACTGAGATAGAGTGAGCTTTGCCGGAACATCTGTGTAGACTAGATAAAAGCCACAGCGCCAAGGAAATTTCCCTTCCAATTGATTGGCTGCTCACATCAGATCCCAAAATGAAAGATGATTACAAAATATCTGCCAAGCCACTGAGAATCATGGCCTAGCCAAGTTGAGAAAATAACTTTAACCATCACAGGCACAAACATTACAATTAGTTACACACAGAGTGGGAGAAAAATGTAGAACAAAATTCAGATTCACACACACACACACACACATGGACACCAGACTTACTGGTCTGACAGAGATGGGAGAAACCCTCAAGTCTACAGCCCACAGATAACCTTAAAACTCAGAAATGAATCATTCCCAAAGTCACCTTTCAGCCAAATATTAGACAGGTCTGTAAGTCAAACAATAACATCTGTAAGGAAGGTCACCTTAGAGCAATGAGGTGCATGAGACTAAACAGGCGATACCTGCCCCACAGCAAAGATGGCAAAGAAGGATGAGACAGAGAAAAACGGCTCCACGGAAACGGGGAACCAAGGGTAGAAAGAGGAAAGGTGCCTGACTCATTGTGGGGACTGCAATCAGCATTATGAAAAAAATTGTATCCTATGCTTTCACCTAAAGCAATAAAATGTGTTTTTTAAAAAAAAAAAAAAATGGCTACCACTTCACACCACTCACCAAACCAAAATTTAGACCCATTGCCTTTGTGTAGACTCTGACCCTTAGTGACCTTGTAGGACAAAGTAGAACTACTCTGTAAGGTTTCCTTGGAGCAGCTGGTAGATTTGAACTACTGACCTTTGGGTTAGCAGCTGAGCTATTAATCAATGTAATAGTAGGGTTCCTCATACCCACTAGGATGGTAGGTACAAGAAAAACAGAAAATAGTAAGTGTTGTCAAGGATATGGGGTAATGGGAAACCTCATGCCATTCATTACTAGTGAGATTGAAAACCGGTATAGGAACTGCAAAAAACAGTTTGATAGTTCCTTGAAAAACTAAACATAGAACTACCATATCACTCAACAACACCCCTCCGAGGTGTGTACTTCAAAAAATTTGAAAGGAAGGACTCAAGCAGATACTTGTATACCATTATTAACTATGTCACTATTCACAATAACCAAAAGTTGGAAACAACATGAAGTGTCAATCCACAGACAACAGGACAGATAAAATGTGATCTACTCGTACAATCTACCAGGGCCCTGGTGGACTATTTCTCACCCATAAAGTGGAATGAAGTTCTGACACGTGCTACAACATGAATGAACCTTGTAAAGACATTGAGTGAACTAATCCACACGCAAAAGGACAAGTATTGTATGATCCAGTGTGAAATATCTAGAACAGGCAAATTCAAAGAGCAAAGTTTATTGGTGGTTACCAAGGGCTGAAGGGAAGAAGAGATGGGATTTATTGCTGAAGGGGCACTGAGTTTCTGTCTGAGATGATGTAAAACTTTTGGAAATGGAGAGCAGTGTGGTGTAGTACAATATGCTGAGTGTTATTAATGTTAACAAATTATACATTTAAAAATAGCAAAAATGACAAATTTTTCTTATATGTTTTATCACATCAGTTTTTTTTTTAATTGGAAATAACGTAACTACACACATATTTAACTGTAGATTTGATAAATGCATCAAAAGAAAAAATACAGGGTGTAACAAGAAGATAATAATAGAAAATAGCCTATTCGGGCAGGGGAGGAAGGCTGAGGTGGAGCAAGTAGCACTTAATCTCAGTCCTTAAAGATAAATAAGGATCGCCAGGCAAAGTGGTTGGAAGAAGGAGGGGAAATCGTTTCAGGCAGAAGACAAAGCATGTGTGTAAGACTTGGGTTGTACTGATGATGATGTTTATTGAATGTTTACTTATTCCAGCTATGATGGAGACTGGAAGAGGAATACAGTAATTTATCAAGATTCCATTCAAACTTCAACCCCTTCACAAAGACTATGCTTTGCTGATTTTTCTGGAATCTTCTGAAACACAATAACCCTAGATGTGTTTATAGCCAGCATATTCTTTAATACCTTTTGAGACTGTGCTTTATTATATGTTCTTTAAGCACAAAGGCAATAGTTTTAAATCATCTATGTGCCAGTGTAAGGCCTAACACTTTTCTGAAAAACATGTATGTGCAAATTTAATTTTTTCCTTCTTCTTTTTTTGTGTCTCTTCAGATTCCAATTATATTAGCTCCCAACTTTCTTTGGGAAATAAAACTGTAAAATCTAATCTGTCAAAACTAAATTGTTTTGAAATATCATTTGTTGAATTATCTCATGTGTATGAGATAACTGAAAATATCATGGAACATGAAATCCACTTATAAACCAACACCAAAACGGTTAAGTCATTTCCAAGTGATCTGGGTAAACAACTGGGAGCAGGTTTGTTCAGAGGTCTCTGAATAAGTTTTAGTGACATTAATAGTTATAAAAAACTAGATAGGGACTCTAATCATAGGCATGGTTATTTACAAAAAAAAAATCTATTTCATTTACTACAAAAACCAGTTTAGACTGCATACATGTTTAGACAAAAGCAAAGATGTTTCTTGTCTCTGGCTAGAACAGACAATGGTTATCTGTGTCTATATCATTTATACTTGAATATGATTTAAGCTCAATTATTTTTTTATTTAACAATAAATAAACTACAATGAAATTGCTTTCAAATATATTGACTGTTCACATTCTTAAAAGGAAAAATAAGATCTGGAAAGAACATTTATTGCTGGATTTGCAGGGATCAAACAACTTAAACAAACTGCATATACTTGAAATCATTCTTTAGAATATATACAGTCGCCATAATTGTCACTGCAATGGTAATCTGCTTCCATTGATTGATCAGCTGCTATATGAAGTATCTTTTATTAAATCTTAGGGATAACTTCAAGAAGCAACATCCATTGTTTCTGCCTTCAAATAACTTACAGTCCTCCTCATGCAACAACTCCAAAGGGCTCATTTAGATACAAAACAACATGGATGATGTCATACAGAGCTATGCAAGTTGGTGGCACTAGACGGTACATCATCAGAAAAGTGATAACTATAACATATATTACATATATAATGCATATGTAATATAAATACACTACATATAACATTTATAAATATACACTTATATATAACTATATTATATATTTAATATATAGTTAATATATATTGAAATATATAATTATATTAACAATTATTATAATTATAATTGACTCAACGGCACTTGGCTTGGCCATAATGTATGATGTGAAATAATATATTATGTATATATAATTATAATAATCAATGTATTAATATATATTGTAACAATATATTATATTGTTGATGCACTTGGCTATTAATATATATTATATAACATTATAATAATATAATAACATATAACTATATAATATATAATATATTATTAATAATAATTAATGTATAATATATAGCCAAGTACCATCAAGTCAAAAACATTGTAATATATAAATATATATTATGTGTAAGTATATATTATATATTTATATTATATATAATATATATTTTTATTTAACTATATATGTAACTATATAACTATATGTATATAGTTATACATGCTAGCTCAATAAGTGCTTGAAATTTCTCAACCTGAAAGAACTGAAGAAAAAGTTATAGCTTCAAGCTGTGATATAGAAGGATTCTGTAAGCAATAATTGAATTATTTCAGGAAGCTTCAAAGAGGATGGTAAGACTCTATAGCAAAAGGAATTGGTGGATGTTCAACGTTTTTAGCAGAATGTAGTTTATTGTCAGTTACGTCAAAGATGAAGCAAGTGAAGATTTTTACCAAATTCTGCAGTCTGAAATTGAGTAAACATGCAGTCAAGACTCATTGATAACTGGAATGCAAAGTTAGAAGCAAAGAAGAAGGATCAGTAGTTGGAAAATATGGCCTTAGTGATAGAAATGACATTGGAATTTATCCTGCAGAAACAACGGTTGTCACACAAACAGACACATGTACACGAATGTTTGCTGCACCACAGTCCATAATAGCAAAAAGTTGGAATCAAACCCAATGCCCACCAACAGATGAATGGATAAGCAAACAAGTATATGGTACATATACTCAATGGAACACTATGCTATGATAAAAAACAATGACAATCTTAGAAAACACCCCATAACATGGTATCATTTGGAAGAGATCATGCTGAGTAAAATCAAACAGTGTCAAAAGGACAAATTTTGTATGAGACCCCTGTTATAAGGACTTAACAAGAGAATTGTCCCTAGAAGAAAATGACTGTGTTGGCTACATTGGGGTGGGAGGGCGGGGTGAGGGGACTGAGGGTTTATCATAGATGAGATAATTGATAGATGTTAGAAATTTTATTCTTTTACTGTAATTATAAAAAAATAAAATTATGGAGATCATGAGATAAAATTCTGCAAGACCAATGACTTTTTCATTGCAAATGTCTTTTTTAAATAAATAAATAGACTGCAACTATACATGTGAAACTCACCAGATGGGATACACAAAAATCAAACTGACTATATCTGTGCTACACTGTGCCAGGAACAGAGTGTAAAACAGACCATCAATTGTGTGTATGGAAGTCCAAGGTGAACCTGAAGAAAATTCAAACAAGCCCAAGAGAACCCAAGTGTGACCTTGAGTATATCCCACCTGAATTTTGAAACCATCTCGAGAATAGACTTGAAGCATTAAATGCTCAAGACTGAAGAACCCAGACGATTTGTAGGTTGACATCAAAGACATTATACACAAAGAAACCACAACATCCTTACAAAGACAGAAAGGAACAAAATGGATGTCAGGACAGACTCTGGAATTCAGTCTTGAGCATAGAGTAGCAGAAGCCAATAGAAAAAATGATGAAGTAAAAGAGTTGAATGGAAGATACCAACGGGCAGTTTGAAAAGATAAAGCAAAATATTATAAGAAAATTTTCAAGGTCTGGAGTTAGAAAACAGAGGAGGAAGGCATTTCCCAAGTTAGAAGAAGTGAAGAAGATATTCAAGCCTTGAGTCTCAACTTTAAAGGATTCTAAAACCCTGGTGGTGTAGTGGTTAAGTGCTACGGTTGCTAATCAGAAGTTGGCAGTTCAAATCCACCAGGCACTCCTTGGAAACTATATGGGGCAGTTCTTTTCTGTCTATAGGGTTGCTATGATTTGGAACCAACTCAATGGCAGTGTGTTTTCTTGAGTTATGGGCAAAATATTAAACAGTGCAGGAAGCATCAAAAGAGGGTAGAAGAAATACACAGAGTCACTATACCAAAAGAAACTGGTCGATGTTCAAACAGTCCAGAGGTAGCATAGAATTAAAGACTCAAAAATACTGAAGGAAGATGTCCAAGATGCACTGAAGGCATTGACAAAAAAAGAAAAGAAAAGAAACATGTCTCCAAGAACTGAAGGAATACCAGTTGAGATGTTTCAACAATTTGATGCAGCACTAGAAGAGCTAGTTTTTTTAAGTCAAGAAAAGCAAAAGACAGATACTTGGTTAGGGACTGAAAGAGGTCCATATTTATGCTCATTACCAGCAAAGGCAATCCAAGAGAATATTATCATATTCCAGCAAAATTTTGCCGAAGAGTATTCAGAACTTCTTGAGATAGTACATGGATGGGGAACTGACAGAAATTCACTCCAGATTTGTAAGAGGATGTGGAATGAGAAATATGAGTGCTGATGTCAAATGAATCTTGGCTGGAAACAGAGAACATCAGGAAGATGTTTAATTTCATTTTAGTGACTACACAAAGGCATTTGACCAGATCACCACAAATTATGGACAACCTTTCAAAGAATGAGAATTTTAGAACAATTTTAGAACAAATTTACTTACTTGTGCTTACAAGTAACCTGTATACTCGTAGACAAGGGGAAGTTGTATGAACAGAACAAAGGAATACTGTGTGGTTTAAAACCAGGAAAAAACATGTCTCAGGCTTATTTCCTTTCACTATACTTATTCAATCTGCATGCTGAACAAGTAATCTGAGAAGGTGGACTATATGAAGAAGAAATAGTACTAGGACTGGAAGAATACTAACAACCTGCCTTATGCAGATGACACAGCCTTGCTTACTGAAAGTGAAGAGCACTTAAAATACTGATGAAGGCAAAAGACTATAGCCTTTGGTATGTTATACCTCAGCATAAGGAAAACAAAAATCTTTATAACTAGACCAACAAGCAACATCAAACTGAGAAAAGACTGAGGTGATCAAAGATTTCATTTTACCTGGATCCACAACCAATGCCCATTAAAGCAGCAGCCAGAAAATCAAATGACACATTACACTGGGCAAATGTGCTGCAAAAGACCTTTCTAAAGTGTTAGAAAGCAAAGATATCACTTTGCAGACCAATGTGCAACTGATCTAAAACATAGTATTTTCAATTGTTTCATATGCATATGAAAGCTAGACAATGAACGCAACACAGAAGACCAAAGAAAAATTGATGCATTTGAATTATGGTACTAACAAACAATATTAAGTGTACAGTGGACTGCCAAAACAACAGAGCTGTAGTGGTGCAGTGGTTAAGAGCTCTAGCTGCTAACCAGAAAGTTGGTAAATCAAACCTACCAGCTGCTTCTTGGAAACACAATGGAGCAGTTCTACTCTATTCTATAGGTTCTCTATGAATTATAATTGACTGGAAGGGGCAACAGGCTTTTTTTTTTTTTTTTTTTTTTGGTCAGAAGAACTTACTTACCTTGGTAGAAGTATAGCCAGAATGCTCCTTCGAAGGAAGGATGGTGAGACTTTATTTCAATACTTTAGATATGTTATCAGGAGATACCAGTCCCTTGAGAAAGACATAAGGTATGGTAAAGTCGCAAAAAAAGAGGAAGACCTTGAGTGAGATGGATTGACACAGTGGCTCCAACAATGGGTTCAAATATAGCAATAATTGTGAGAATGGCACAAGAGGGGTCCGTGTCCCTTTGCTGGACACAGCGTTGCTGTGATTCCGAACTGATTCGACAGCACCTAGCAACAACAGGAAGGCCAGTAAGTACTAGTCAAATGTGTGATATACAGTAAGAACTCAATAAACATCTGTTCAATTAAGTATAGAATTTGTAAAAAAAAAAATTCATTGTGAATTGGTGAGGCAAAGGGAGCTCACAAAGGAACATGAGCTTCCAAGTTCTTCAACAAGAAACATTTTGATCAATAACTACACTGTGAGAAATGGTTGACTAGGACTCTGCACCCAGAGACTGTGACCAGAAGTGTATCTCATTGCCTTCTTAGCCAGAAAAACCTTCTGCTGTAACGTGAGTTCCATCCTATGCCTTCTGTGAGTGAAACACTTACATTGACTGTATCACTTGTTGGAAACCATATATCCTAGCCCAGGAGTCAATACATACGTAGACTTTGAAATTTAGGTATCACATGACAACAGATATGAGAAAAAAAAAAAAAGTTTGGGTGATGTAGAATGCATCTCTTGTCTAGGGTTGTCATAACAAATCATTACAGTGTACAGCTTAATACAATGGAAATTCATTCCCTCATATTCCAGAGCCTAGACGTCTTCAAGGTTTCAGCAAGGCTGGTTCCATGTGAGAGCTCTGAGTGAGAATTTGTTCCATGCTGCTCTCTTAGGTTCTGGTGACGACTGGCAATCTTTGACATTTCTTGACTGGGGGCAACACAATTCCAATCTCTGCCTCCGTTCTCACATGGCTATCCTTCCTCTATGACTCTGTGTGTCTTTCATTCTTTTTATAATGACAGAAATGATATGGGATCAAGACTCAACTTACGCTAGCTTAGCTTTCGTGGAGCAACAGTTAAGATTTTGGCTGCTAGCAAAAAGTGGCTGTTTAATTCCACCATCTGCTCCTTGGGGCAGTTCTATTCTGTCCTATAGGGTTACTTGGAGTTGAAAGTGACTCAACAGCAACAGGTTTGATTTACTCCTGTGTGACTTATTTTTAATGCATTATATCTGCAAAGACCCTAATTCCAAACAAAGTCACATTTGCATGTTACAGGCGTTACGACCCTTGCCTTCTCTCTCAGGGGGCTGGGGCTTGGCTGCCCAACAGCCTGCATAGAGGCCAGCACGCTGAGTTGGAGCTGCTGTGCATTGCTTTGTACAGTATCATCCACAGAAGACAGATTCTCAGTTTGCTTATATAAAGGCATTCTCCACCAGGTAGGCTGTAGGTGTCTTTCTACCAGTGCACACATGCTTTAGCTGCCCATGATCAAAATATTTCCCAAAGTCCTATAGATTAGAGTCTTGTTATATCTGCATTGATTCCTTTCTATCCATCCCCAAACAAGCTAAACAGATTTGTTTCTATTTAAAATCTTTATTTTAATTGAATATGCCACAGCCTGCTAAATATTGAAAACTCTGTTCATAGATATATCATTTTCTTATCCAGTATCAATTATTTCAGAGGAGAGTTGGGAAAAAATAGGTACTTTTTAAAATAGCAGGTAGTCTATGTCTTTAAAATATCAAAATAACTCTCCCTTGCAAAATCAAATAATAACAATAGACATTTATGTTTACTCTCTGCTGGCTGCTTGGTCTTATTTCTGTTTTCAGTTAAGTGAAGTCATAAGAAAGTAGTGATGATCTCCTGAATATTTAATACTGTATCATTGAATTAATTGCTTTGGATTCCTTTCTGATTTTTTCATCAGTGCATTGTCTAAGATAATTAGCGTTTCTGGCATATAATGACAGTGTCAATAAAATAATCATTTAAGGAAAGGAGGATGGTTTGTTGTCGTCAATTAGATGTAACAGATGTCATCAGCCCTTTGAGTATTAAGGCTGTTTACATCCGGTGATATTGAAGTGACTTGAAATTATGTTGAGCTTCCTAGGGGCACAGGTAACTGTCTTCCTACTAGATGACCCCAGGTGCCATATGATCAAAAGTAGCAGGGCAGGCCAGATTCCAGTAATCAGAATGGCTAATAAGCTGTCTTCCTCCAGGTCACCTGTAACTTTGCTCAAAGAACAATGAAAAAGCCAGGGCTTGTTTTAGTTTTTCTTTTGTAGGTACTATTAAAAAAAGTTACTCTATTACATATTCTCTAATTCCTTTCAGTTCTGTTTAATCCAACCAACAGAACATATTCTGAGTATTTACTTATGTGTGTTTTGGTCCATTTCCTCTATTTTCTAACTTTTTTTTAAAGCCTGTTTTTGAAGAAAGAAAAAAATTCCCAGAAATGATTTTTAACTTTTTTGTTATTTTAAAAGTAGTGTTTATTTCTACTTCTGAAGGCAATCTGGATGACTCTTACTAGCCCTTTGAGTATTGTCCACTAACTAGGTAGTGGACAAAGCAAAACACACAGGTTAATATTTCAAGGTGTTACCTGGCAACATCCCTCACCAGCTGGCAATAACCCTTTTGTATTCTCGAAAAACAGTCACTCTCATCCATGTGTTTCAACTGACCACCCTCTGCCACTGGAGGTGGAGGTGAGATCTCTGACCTGAATTTATATTTTCCAGGCTACATTTGGCTCTGAGGGCTATTCTTTCCTGGCTCCCAAATGTAGTAAAGGCTGGCCATGCTTAACAAGTGACTTTCTTGCTGACTTAGTTGAAGGGACACTACTTGATTGAGGAAACCCAGGTGGTATAGTGGTAAAGTACTGCAGCTACTAACTGAAAGGGTGGCAGTTCAAATCCACCAGGTGCACTTTGGAAACTCTATGGGGAAGTTCTGCTCTGCCCTATGGGTCTGTTATGAGTTGGGATTGACTTAATGGCAATAAGTGCCTTTTTTCCCCCCCCCTGGTTTAATTATGCTTAAGCAAGGGATGCTACAAGAAACTCTGATGATTCAAGGGCTAAGCACTTAGATGCTGAGAGGTTGGTGGCTCAAACCACCCTGCTGCTCCCTAGGAGAAAGACCTGATCTTCTGTTCCCTTGAAGTTTACAGCCAAAAGAAACCCTGTGGAGCAATTTTACTCTGCCACATGTGGTCACTATGATCTGGAATTGACTCGATGGCACACAATAACAACAGGAATGACACAAGTTAATTTCCCTCTCGTACGTGTTAAAGAACATTTCTCTAACAGTTTTCGCAACTCAGTTAAACTTACCTGGCTGATCTCTTGGAATTTAAACCCAGCTGGATGACTGTTCCCACTGGAGGTGGCTCTTGAAATTCCACCCTAGCCCTCAGTGAGTTCTCACCAGCAAACTAGACCATCTCTTTCAAAGTGAGATGACTTCTGATGTCTTGACGGCTGATATCAAGTGTATGCCTTTGAACATAAGAACAAAAAGCAATTAAGAGTGAATATGAAAGAAAAAGAAATAGTACTAAGAGGAGAGTGGGAAATGCACAACAGGAAAATAAGCTAGGATTGTTCTTTAAAAAACCCTGTCTGCAGCAAGTATCTGCACCTTGGGTTGATTTCATATCTGTACTTAGTCATCTTGAAGCCAGGCAGCAACTGTGCTAAAGAACTGAAATGCCTAGGAAGATGGAAGGCAGGCAGCTGAAGGAAGAAACGGTAAGAGAGGAAAATTATCTTTAAGCTCCCTTCTAAGACTCAAGAAAGGGAAGCCCAATGACACGAGTGAAAACTTGAGACATAAACTGAAGCCAATAACAAATTTAAGAAATTTCTTACCCAAACCAGGAAAAGAAGAGAAAAAAGCCCACAGCTAATGATACAGAAACCAAGGCCAACTGGAAAACCAAAGTGTGGAACTACGTGGTTTTGAAGGAACTGGCTCAGCTCATCTATTTCCTCTCTCAGTCTAGGCACTAAGTGGAGACAGGGGCGGAGGGTGCCTGGCAGGACCTAGAAGCCGTTTTACATTTCCTCTGCCTTTAAGGAGGGACGACACCCACCTCCACTATTGGTGTGGCACAGTGGTTAATAACTCAGCTGGTAGCCAAAAGGTTAGTGGTTCAGTCCCACCAGCTGCTCTGTGGGAGAAGAATGTGGCAACTGCTTCCAGAAAGATTTACAGTCTGAAAAATGCTATGGGGCAGATTTATCTGTCCTACAGGGTCACTATGAGTCAGAATCGACTTGACAGCAGTGACTTTGGTTTATAGATTAACCCACTAAGAATTTCTCTCTGATTCTATGTTTACTTAGCTGCAAAAGGAATTGACTCAGTGTTGGAGGGGAATCAAGTCCCTGTGTGTAGAAACTTCCAGGGGTAGAGAACATGACTTGCTCCTTGGTGTCCAGGATTTTCTGCTCAAATCTGGGGGATCAGGGAGTTAAAGAGGAAATAGACATTATTCAGAAAGCTAACATTCACCTTCTTGGAAAGTGGCTATAGGAATGAACAAAGGGTATAAAATTTAATGAGAAGAAAGTGGAATAGGTGTATAGTATTTTGAAATATCTCTCAATTGAGTTCCCTTATCAATAAGTAAATGTAACTTTTATGTGTCTGTACTTAATCCACCTTTAAATTTTAGTCATAGGCTGAAGATGTGACCAAGAAGGACAGGATGCAGAGTACAAGAGAAGGAATGTCCTTTCTGACTTTGGGAGAGGCCATGGATTGAATTGTGTCACCCCAGAAATGTATGTGTTGATTTGGCTCAGCTAGGAGTCCCATTACAATGTCATTCTTCCCATATGTTGTGAATCCTGCCTCTGTGATACCGATGATGGAGAATGGGCTGCAGTTGGGTTAGTGAGGCAGGACTCAGGCTACAAGCTTGCAGGATAAAAGGGAGAGAAGTGAGCAGAGGAAGTTGGGAACTTCACACCATCAAGAAAGCAGCACCGAGAGCAGAGCATGTCCTCTGGACCTGAGGTTCTTGTGCTGAGATGCTCTCCTTGAATTTGGACTTAGCCTACAGGACTGTGATAACTTCTCATATTGAATGGACTTGCAACTCATAAATGGATTTGTGGCTTACTGGACTGTGGCAATAAAAGTTTCTCCATGTGAAGCCTTCCACTCATGGTATTTTCTGTTAGAGCAGTGCCAGGTGACTAACACAGGTGGTAACAGGAAGAGGAAGATGTGCAGGTTCTAATACGATGGAAGTCTCAGCCCAGGGGTAGCTGAGAGAGATGAAGGAGAACTCCAGAGTAGCATCAGGACCCAAGGGAGGGCCGAGGTCATTCAGAATGCTCCACAGGCAGTCAACAAGAGAAATACCAGTTGTTTTAGACAGCTACTGCTGCTCTAACAGAAATACCGCAGAGTGGCTGGCTTTAGAGAAGGAAGGTCTATTCTTACATATTCCGGTAGGCTGCAAGTCCAAATTCAGGATGTGAGCTCCAGGGGAAGGCTTTTCTCCTCGTCAGCTCTGGAGGAGAGTCTGGTACTGCATCAGTCTTTGTCCAGGGAGCATCTTGGTGCAGGAACCTCAGGTCTGAAGGACACACTCTTCTCCTGGTGCAGCTTTCTTGATGGCGTGAGGTTCCCAGTTGTCTCCCTGCTTCCCTTTCCTTTTATCCCCTGCAGGATGAAAAAAAAAAAAGATTAAGGGTGGTGCAAGCCACACTCCAGGGAAACTCCCTTTACAGTGGAGCAAGGAGGTAATCTTATGAAGGGATTTACAGCCCTACCCTAATCCTTAACATGTAGCAACAGGAAAATCACAAAATGGAGGACAATCACAAGATACTGGGAATCATGGCCCAGCCATGTGGCTACACATATTTTGCGGGGGGGGGGGGGGTGGACACAATTCAATCCGTGACACCAGTCAACAAACGTCACAAACCCTGAAGTGAGCTAACATACCAGCAGGACAGGCAGAATATAGAAGGTCAAATTCCATCGACATGGAGACCCACACAGAGTAGAAGGGTGTCACCAGTAACTTTGGACCCTCTTTTCCCTGCTGCAATGAGAACATAGTGAGTTTCGCCTACCCTTCATATATCCTAATGCATCCTGAAGTGAGAGATGCAAGCGGTATGGAATAGAAATCTGACACTGATTCTTTTTTTCCAAGGACATCAAGGGTATTAATTTCCTGCAGCCACTATAACAATTTACTACAAACCTGGTATCTTACAACAACAGAATTTTTTTCTTCCTTAGTTCTGAAGGCCAGAAGTCCAAAGTCAGTTTCATTTTGCTAGAATCCAAGTATTGGGAGGGTCATGCAACCTCAGAAACCTCTAGAGGAGATCTCATTCCTTGTCTCCTTCAGTTTCTGGTGGCTGCCAGCATTCCTTGGTTTGTGGCTGCATCACCACAATCTTTTATTTCCATTTTCACCTTGCCTTCTTCTACATGCTTATACAGTGTAAGTGTACGCTGTGTGTGTGTGTGTGTGTGTGTGCGTGTATGTGTGCGTGTGTGTCTGTGAGAAATCATCCTCTGCCTCTGTGTTACATCAATATATGTAATGATATTTAGGGTCCACACAGAAAACTTAGAATAATCTTCCCCTCTCAAGGTTCTCAAATTAATTACGTGTATAAAGTCTTTTTTTTATTTATTTATTTTTGGCCCTATAAGTTAACATGAGTATTCACAGTTTACAATGATTAGGATCTAGATATCTTGAAGAGGGAATGGATGCTTTATTCAGCCTACCACACCTAATATTTTATAAAGGAACTGTTTAAGTTGCAGTGAACTACAGTTACCAGGTTGATTCATTAGGTTCATTTTATGGACATGAATAATTTTATATAAGAAAAAAGTTCTATCCTCTGTACATCTGAGGAAAACCCTGGTGGCATAGTGGTTAAGTGTTACATCTGCTAACTAAAAAGCTGACAGTTCAAATATACCAGGTGCTCGCTGGAAACTCATTGGGACAGTTCTACTTTGTCCTATAGGGTTGCTATGAGTCAGAATTGACTCAACAGCAGTGGGTTGGGGGTTTCGTACATCTAAGAGCAGTGTGGGAAAACTTGGAGCCAAATTAAAATTTATGGCCTGCTTACTGTGGAGCAGACACCCACAATATCCACGTAAGTCAGTATTATCATCCTCATTTTATAGATGAAGATAATGAAATCTCAACAGGTAAAGTCACTTGGCCAAGTTACATGATCAGTTAAGAGAGGAGCAGGAATTGAGTGCAAGGTTTTGTAATTTCAGATCTCCTGATCATAACTAACAAGTTATATTTTCTTCTTTGTAGAGTACTGTGAGATCACCAGACCTCTTTCAAAGTCAAACCAAAGGAAATAAATAAGCACAAAACAAGCCCACCACCACTGAGATGATCCCGACTCACAGAAACCTCAAAGGATGGAGTAGAACTCCTCCATAGGATTTCCAAGGCTGTCATGTCTATGGAAGCAGCCTGCCACATCTTTCTCCTGTAAATAATTTGGTGGATTTGAATTATGAGTTGACTTTTTGGTTAGCAGCTCAGCACTTAATCACTGTACCATCAGGGCTGCTTTTTTGGCTAAAGCACATTGTGTACTGTTATTTAAGGGACTTGTGAGATAGGGGCTCTTGAAGAGCAGTACCTAAATTCACTCTATACTGCTGAAATTGGTGAGGAGTCTACCCTCAAAGGAAGAACAAAATGATTAAACAACTTATTCTTAATCTAGTAATTTTAGGGTAGAGATAAGTATAATAGAAAAAGCAAGAGCCTGGCACTGTAGCAGGTGTTAAAGACTTTGTTGTCCATAACCCTCAGATGATTTTAAATGATTAACTTTGAAGGACTATTTTTGCAAGAATATATAGACTTTGTAGAATAGTGGTTAAGAGCTATGGTTGCTAATCAAAAGGTCAGCAGTTCAAATCCACTAGGCATTCCCTGGAAGCTCTATGAGGCAGTTCTACTCTGCCCTATGATTCGGAATTGACTCTACGGCAACAGGTTTGTTTATTCTGTTTTGGTTATAGACTTGAAGATCATTTCAAAAGTTTAGAAGGCTCTTTTTGTTATAACAACTAGACACAACTTGCAAGTGATTCTGAGTTACCAACTTGGTGACAGATTTAGCTAAGAATTGCCAAAGAGGGAGCAACGAATGCTAGAGACCCTCCATAAGCAGACAGAGTGGCTAATGGTCATGAGCCTAGAGCAGCAAATCCTCTAGGTTTAAACAGTTCCCAACCTTTAAGAAGTGCAGGAAGACCCCAGGAGCCAGCATCCTTGAACTTCACTTCTAAGAGGTGCTGACTGCAAAAGATTACAAATGTGAAAACCGTGAAAACCAGGCCGCCACTGCCCTGCCAGCTGCCAAGATGCTCCTTTAGAAGTTGCAGGCGAAACTTCAGAGTACAGATGGAAGCTACAGCTGATGAGAGTAATCCCAGAAGGCAGCCAAGAGAAAAAGTACTCCTTTCGGTCCTCTCAGCCAGACCTTCTTTAAGAGTGATTAGCAATGGAGCAGAGGCAGGAAAAATGCAATTTCCATTGTCTGCTTGCTATTCATAGAGCAAGTTCAGGTTATGATATTAAAGTATTCCTTGGCAGGAAGCAAAACTAATTATTTATAAGGGCACCTCGTTTAGTTAGAGATCCAGAAATTCTCAGGGTAGGCTGAGCCAGCTATAGGGATCTTCAGTTAAAATACATCTGTCTGATACTGGAGAAGAAAGAAAGCTTGGAAAAGAGAATAAGAGACAACTATGTTTTAGGAAACATTTTGCATTTGTGTAACACTTTGCAGACCAGCAGTCATACAACTGTGTCCAAAAGGCCTATGTGGAGATCAGTGCTGGTAATACATTTTATAGGCAGGGAAATTATAACCCAATGCATGGTGGGAGCCGTGTTGTGAATCAGGCAATGAATCAGTCATAGTGCTAAGAATAGCTCCCAGCTGCCACTTAGCAATAGAAAACAGTCTCTGACAGCATCCTAAAGGCTATTAGGATTCCACCAGCCTTGGATAAATTTATCACCAGGAAAGTATCTCTTTCACTTCTGAAGAATTGTAATTTAGTATAGTGACTAGAATTTGATATATCCCATTGATTTCCAGATTAAAGAAAGAATGAAAACATTTAGAATACATCTTAAGGTTACAGCTTGAACAGTGTGACTTGTGGAGAAGAGCAGGAAGTAGTCTAGCCAAAGTGTTTTTATTAAAACAAAAGAGAAGAAACAAATCTTTTCACTTTGACCATTGTCTTTGAAAGTTATAAGCATTCTCACACAAAATTGCACTGTAATTTTTCTCATTGGGAAACATTTTTCAGGAGGTGGAGTAAAGATGTTACTTTAAAAAAGCTTGGAAAGGTATTTTTCAATAACTAGTTTTGAAGAATCTTACAGATAAAAAGAACCTTGAAGTTTCTCATCCACCACCTATCTAATGCTTTAGTTCCCCCTTCCTTTCCCTAAGATCATGAATAGACTGTGTGTATGTGTGTGTGTGTGTGTATGCCTAAATCCCAATCCAGCAAACACTATTCAGTCTCGACCTGAGATGCATTTGACATTGTTGTGTTTTTGCCTCTTCATACTACTCTGTTCTCTTGTTTTTGTTAAAAAACAGGTTTTTCCCCTTCTTCTCCAGCTGCTTTTCAGATTCCTTAGCAAATTTATTCTCTTTTTCCTATCCATTAATTAGAGTTTTTCTATTTGACTCACTCCTCTTTTCACTCCAAACGTTGTTTCATTCACTCCCACTACTTTGATTACATCCTGGTTTTTGTTAATTCACAAATTTTATCTTGGTCCAGATTACTCCTCTGAGTTCTGAATAAATATGAATAAATCTCCATTTTACATTGCTTTTTAATCCTCAAAAGACATCTCAAAAGATAGCTGCATACAAGTTCACCTTTCCCTCTCCACATGTTCAAATTTCATGTTTCCCTGTCTCTAAATCACAAGACTTTTAGAACACTCTTTTTTTAATTAATTTATTTATTTATTGCTTTCCTAAAGATTTTTTTTTATTTAATATGACTGAGTGAAAATGTACATTCCCATTTAAATTTACATGCCCACCACTTCCTCGTATCCAGCACCTGTTGATTTACATCTTGCTGTTTTTCAAATCTATCCCCATCTCTCCGCCTCCGCTGCCACCAACCTCGTCCAAGCAGGCAACATCTCTCATCTTACTTGTTAAAAAAACGAAACCCACTGCCGTCAAGTTAATGCCAACTCATAACAAGCAAACTCAATATCATGGAGTCGATGATGACTCCTAATGACCCTATAGGACAGGATAGAAATGTCCCTTAGTTTCCAAGACTGTAATCTTTATGAAAGCAGACAGCCATATGTTTCTCTTGTGGAGTGGTTAGTGGATTCAAACCACAAATTTTTTTCTTCACAGACAAGTACTGAACCACTGCACAACCAAGGTAACGTCTCCTTCCTTGTTTATGAAAGTAGTCCCCCAAATCCTTTCCGCATATCCAGGCTTGTCTCTCTTCAATGGATTATCTACTTTAGCATCAACATAGTGATCTTTTTAAAACTCCAAATCTGATTATAGTTGTTGTTAGCTATAATTGACTCGAATCCTCTCCTGATCCATGGTGACCCCGCATGTTACAGAGTAGAACTACTCCATAATCTTTTCTTGTCTGAAATCTTTGTAGAAGCAAATCACCAGCCCCTCTTCTACAGAGGCTATGGGTGGTTTTGAACCGGCAACCTTTCCGTTAGCAGTTGATCTCAAACTTCTTGTATCAACCAGGATTCTACTGATTACACAACTCACTTGAAAAGCACTAATAATAAAAGCTTTTATGCAGCATCACAGTGCTCTTGGAATAAAACACAAAAACAAAGCAAACCAATAACAAAAAATAAACACAATTTTTAACAAGGCCTATACAATAATACCTTGTTTACCTCTCCCGCCTCACAGACACTCTCTTTCATTCTCTTTGCCTCAATAATAATTTCTTTCAGTTTCTTGAATGGGCCATGTCTACACCATGTCTTTTGCCTCAATTTTCTCTGCCTAAAATACTTGTACCCTTCCCTTGACTTGGTTAACTCTTTATCCTTCAGATCTCAGCTGAATCGTTACTTCTTTCCCTGACATTTTAGACTAAGACTCAATACTAGGGTAATTCCAGTTGCATTTTCTGTCTAGTAGATTCTGACTCATGGCGACCTGTATGTGTCAGAGGAGAACTGTGGTCCATTGAGTTTTCAGTGGCTGATTTTTCAGAAGCAGATCAACAGATCTGTCTTCTGAGGAGCATCAACACGGTCTCCAACCATCAACATTTTGGTTAGCAGCTTAAGGCATTAACCACTTGCTCTACCAAGAGGCTCCAGGGTAACTAGAGAATCTATTCAGTTTGTAAAGAAAACAGAAATCCTGACAACTAGACCAGTAAGCAACATTATGATAAATGGTGAAAATATTGAACTTTTCAAAATCTCATTTCACTTAGATCCACAATCAATGCCCATGAAAACAGACATATGCTAGACCCAAGCCATGATCTTTTCAGTTGCCTCATAAGCACACAAAACCTAGACAATGAATAAGAAAACCTGAGAATAATTTGTGTTTTTGAATTATGGTATTGGTGAAGAATATTCAATACACCATGAACTGCCAGAAGAATAAACAGATCTGTTCTGAAAGAAATATAGCCAGAGTTCTCCTTGGAAGAGATGATGCTGAGAGGGCTTATGTACTCTCAACACGTCATTAGGAGGGCCCAGTCCCTGCAGAAGGACGTCATGCTTAGAAAAGTAGAGGGTTATCAAAAAAGAGGAAAACGTTCAGTGAGCTAGATCAGCACAGGTATGGCAATAATGCTCTCAAACATAGAAACAATTGTGAAGACGGGCCAGGACCAGACAATGTTTCTTCTGTCATGCAGGGTTGGGTATGAGTCAGAACTGACTCTACCACACCTAACAGTGACAACGATCCAGTGTATGTCTGCCTCTTCTGCTAGACTGGGTAACTCCATGAGAGTATGGGCATCCTATTCGGTTGTTCATCATCACTTCCCTAGTGTCTGATACATAGTATGAGAGCACACAGCAAATCTTTATTGAATGAATTAAATAATTTCTTCCTATTCTTTAATAGCCAATGAGACAATATATGGCTTCCTGGATCAGTTCTTTTTTTTTCTCTTGTGGGTAAATTTGATGGGAAATGCTTTGCTGTATTCAGACTCAATCTACCTACATAATACATCAATTTATTCTTATACACATAAATATGTAATAAATATATTCCTTTTGTATAAGAGCTTTTTCAAATATATAGATGCAAAATCAGGACACTTTATGCTTGCTTTTTCACTCTCATTTTCCCCTTATATCATTTTTCCCTCCATATCATTTTTTCTTTTATGTTCAACATCCTCTCTGTGTTCTTTGATATATGAAACTATAGTCTTCTATTAAACTTAGAAAATTGGTAGTTTTATTTATTTACTTACTTATAATAAGAAATGGCTTATTTTAATTAGGACAAAGTATTTCATTTCAGTATTCCAATGTAAAATTACCAGCCCCACATTCTGAAGGTTGTATCAAGAGTGATTCATGAAGAATTAACAGTAAGTTTTGAGCTAATTGCTATATTAGAGTGTGTATTTCCACTTTGAATTCATAACTATTTAGGTGTACAGATTAAAATATAGCCTCTGAAAAAGTTCATTCAAACCATGCTGCTATTTAATTAAATCAAAAAATTTCACTTTTTAGGCTCTGAAATGATGAGAACGTTAATAAGAAGCCAAATGTTTTGGCAAAATTTAGTGTGCCAGTTTTAGTTTTTATGAATTTTGTATTATGAAATGGAAGATTTTAATCCACTGCCATAAAGACTGATTCTGGCACTTAGCATAAACAGATCAGCAGATCAATCTGCAATAAACGTTTATTGCAGTAGTAATTCATAGATGGAATTTTACCAGTGTAAAATTTGGTTTATCTGAGGAGTAGATTTGGAAACATAAAGATAAATCTTCTCATTTATGAGTTCCATTCATAAAGAACATTTAGAAAAATATTGAAACGATAGACATAGTTTATGTACAAGTTGCTACAGTATTGGTAATTTCAGATTTCATTTCTCCAGTTAAAAAGAAATAATGGTGATGAAAAGGTATTCAACTTGATCTTAAAAACTCCTTTTCTGCCCCCCAAATTATTCTAACACTTGGATCAAGTTTATTCTTCTAATTTAAGAATTTATTCCCAACGTAGTTAGAATTTGACCAGATCCGTAATGTGTGTTATTTGGAATTAAAACATTGATATAGACTTTTATGAGATCAATCTTTTCATTCTTAAAAAAAGAAACAAAAAATTATACACTTATAAAAAAAATAAAGATCATAGGGTTTAATTTGCTTTACTTTAATCTCTCCTTTAACTTACTACCAAATATAAGCCCCTTTCTTACCCTCAAGACTTCCACATATAAAAGCTGAAATCAGGAAAGAATGATTACAAAGCAACACTAGAAAATAAAGAAGTCTGGTGTCTGCAGGCTTGTCAATTTGATTTAAATCAGAGTGAAAGGCTTCTCCAATTATGAAATATATAGTATTTATGAAAGAAGGAAGTTATGTGCTTGAATGTGAAGCTGGAAGAAAGATTTCCTACCTGAAGTACATTTGTCTGAACTCTGTAGTGAGCATTGAGTTCTTAATAAAAAGATAAGTGTTATTTGGCTTAACTTTAAATTTGTGCTGTACTGGAGAATATAATCTCTACATCGTTCCTTCATTCTCTATAAGCCTCAGAAGGCACAAGTATTAGTATTTTCATGTTTAGAGAAAGAAAGGAACTATATATATACGTTCTTAAAATCTTGTTCTACACATTAGAATGACTGAGATTATGAGGAAGCTAGATTTAGATTGAACAAAGGTCACTGCTGAGGATAGTGAAGGCTGAGTCTGCTATGTGCACTGATGTCTGTTTCGAGGAGAAAAAGAAAAAGAAGAAGGAAAAAAAACAACCAAAAGCCTTTTATGTTTGAACTGTGGTTATCATGGTCCTAACCATAGTGCTTATAATCAAACCTTTTTTTCTTGCTCTCTAATTGTTTTCTTTCCTTTGGAAAAGCATTCCCCCTTCAAGTCCAGTTTGTTCCACAATCTCATATTTCAGATGCTCTGGCTGAAGGATGAGTCATGTTGCGCTGGAGCTCAGAAGAGGCAGTGCTCATCAATCAGCAGTTTCCCGGTGCTAATCCTCACTCACCCCAGTTAGCTGATTCGGTCCTCTGGATTCTGACCACTTGGATGGTCAATCACACAGCTGCTCTGTTCAGCTTCATCATCTCCCTATTCTTACAGATTACTGCATCATAACTACCAAGACAAAAAGAAAGAGGACTGGGATCAAAGTCATCGAAACCGCGCATCCTAAAGAAATTCTCAGTGTGACTCAAATTTTCAGTCTAAATGACGTGGTATAAAAGACTATTTCTACCAAATCCTTAACAACAAAATGCATATGATTATAAGTAATTAGAAGATGGATGTTGCTGTGGTGGTGGCAGTGGGTTTACCTGTTAGCGTTAGCTTCCATTCATAACATACAGGAAACTCACTTTTTTAGTTCAATCATTCTCTCTAGGCCTTACTCCATTTATTTACTCAGAAAGCAAAGACTTCAGAAACAATCAGCGTTGTTCTACTAATAATATGTGCAATACTACTTTTTACTTTGAGGCTTATACTGATGCAACCATTTTGTAAAAATAATTCATCACCTGTACGTATACAGTTATTGGGATTGTCAAGAATTTTGCTAAACTTGCAAAGAAATACAATGAGGCATCATGTATATAACCATCTTTGTTGTATTTATGAAATAGTTGTTAAGCACTTCGATTTTCGTGACAGTGTCAGAATTACTGCAAATATCTTACTGAATTGAGCTATCAATTTTTATCATATAAAGATGAAGCAAAACAGTATTTTCTGTAAAGAATGGTAAAACCTTTTGAAATAAGTGTCTATAAAGATTGCATTTTTTTATCACCTGATCTTGAAAAAAAGATATTCCAGAGTTAAGTGGAAGTTACTTGCTTAAGTCTTTCTACTTAGTGATAAAATGATACCAAAAATGATCTATAAGAATTATTTTCAAGTAAACAAAAACAAAATCTCATCCTCCATCTCTTAATTGCTCAACAGGACATTTCATCTTAATTGTAAATCAGGAAGAGGTGACTTGGAAAATTTCTAAACTTTAAAGATTATTTTAAAAAAATGAATATTGGTTCGATTGCAATTTTTCACAGTTGTTTTTCCTTTGTATCTTTTTCTGAAAGCCCAGCTCAGTAATCAAAAGCAACTGTTCTAGTCATCTAGTGCCACTGCAACAGAAATACTGCAAGCAGATGCCTTTAACAAAGAGAAGATTATTTTTTCACAACAAAGTAAGCTTAACGTTCAGATTCCCAGCATCAACTCCAAGGGAAGGCATCCTTTCTCTGTTGGCCTTCTTATCAATCTCATTTCAGACTAGGAGCTTCTCCTTGCAGTGACCCCAAGTCCAAAGGATGCACTCTGCTCCCAGTACTTCTTTCTTTTTTCTTTCTTTTATTATGACTGAGTGAAAATGTACATTCCCATATAAATTTACATGCCCACCTATATGCAGCTTCCACTGCTCTCCCTGCCCGGTGACAGCACACTATTCCTCTCTGCTCCATACATGTCTCATCCTCCCAACAGCCTCCTTTCCCCTCCTCTCCACCCACTCTGCTTCCTCCAGCCAGAGGTCAGCAGGATGATATCCTATAGATGCACAGAACCATAAAGTGCATCCAATATATGGTCACTCTGCATTGCCAAGTCCAATCCATTCGTGTCTGAAGAGTGGACCTTCATTATGATTTATGGGCAAGGGCAGCATCAGGGCCAGGGGCCATCCTCCCAGGGGAACACCAAAACCGCTGGACCATCAGTTGTAGTCTTTCAGTGGAGATCTCAGGGTGCACCCCTTTTCATTCTTGTGTTGCCAGTGAGACTCAACTTAGAGATCTCCATTGTGGCTATTAGTGGTGGTGTCCAGGCACCATCCAGTTCTTCTGGTCCCAAGTCTATGTAGGCACCCACTCATGTGGGTCTCTCTATCTTCTTGGTTGTCTTTACCTCATGTCATTTTGGTCCTCAGTGAGCCTCCATTCCTGCTGAGTTGGGACCATTTGCTGTGCCCTCAGATGGCAGCTTGGCAGCTTTTAAGACCCCAGACACCACTCGCCAATATGGGGTGCAGAGAGCCCTCTTAGCAAACCACTAGTTGTGCCAATTGGCCTCGATTTCACCTAAGAGCATGGTCCCCTGCCCCCTGTCCCAGCTACTATATCTTTGCAATATTGGGTTAAGATGGAAGGAGTACTCAAGTTATGTTGAAGTCCACTTAATATTGTTCTTGTTTCTAATGTGGGCTATCACCGATTTCACTCATCCAAATTTCTACCAATTATCTAATCGAAACCCTCCCCACCTCGCCCTCCCCATCTCACCTTCCCTCCCTCTCCTCCCTTGCAGCCATCAGAGTCTTTTCTTCTACACATAAGTCTGTTTTTGAGTTCTTATCATAGAGGTCTCATACAATATTTGTCCTTTTGTCACTGACTACTTTCACTCAATAACCAGTTGAAACCAGGTTATGAGATGTTTCCTGGAATCATTATTCTTTATCATTACATAGTGCTCCATTGAGTATACATACCATAGTTTACCTATCCATTCCTCTGTTGTTCGGTTGATTCCATCTTTTTGCTATCATGGACTGTGCTGCGATAAACATTCTTGTGCATGTGTCCATTGGTGTGAATAGCCTTGATTCTGTAGGATATATTCCAAGTAGTGGAATCACGGTGTCAAATGGTATATCTATACACATTTTTTTGAGGAAGTGCCAGATTGCTTTCCAAAGAGGCTGGACCATTTTGCAACCCCACCAACAGTGTAGGAGAATTCCGCTTTCTCCACAGCCTCTCCAGCATTTGTTGTTTTGTGTTTTTTGGATCTTGGCCAACCTTGTTGGGGTGAGATGGTATCTCACTGTAGTTTTGATTTGAATTTCTTTTTTTTTTTTATTTAATATGACTGAGTGAAAATGTACATTCCCGTATAAATTTACATGCCCACCTATATGCAGCTTCCACTGCTCTCCCTGCCCGGTGACAGCACACTATTCCTCTCTGCTCCATACATGTCTCATCCTCCTAACAGTCTCCTTTCCCCTACTCTCCAAAAGATCTTGAACACGACCACATGTGCTTTTGGCTGTCTGGATCTCCTCTTTAGAGAAATGTCTGTCCATCTCCTTTGCCCATCACTTAACTGGATGATTTGTCTTCTTCTTATTGATATTTTGTAGTGTCTTATAGATTGTGGAGATCAGGTGTCAGTCTGACATAGAGTTGCCAAATATTTTTTCCCATTCTGTAGGTGGCCTTTTAATTCTATTAATAAAATCTTTGGATGAGCAAAAGTGTTTGATTTTTAATAGTTCCCATTTATCTATTTTCTCTTCTGCTGATTGTGATTTGTTTGACAGATTTTGAAGTCTGTCAACATTGTTTATTAAAACTTCCATTGTTGTTCCTACCTTTTCTTGGATGAGCTTTATCATTTTAGGTTTGATATTTAGGTCTTTTATCCAGTTGGAGTTGGTTTTTGTATTAGGTATAAGATATGGATCTTGTTTCAATTTCTTGCAGATGGATATCCAATTTTGCCAGCACTACTTGTTGAAGATACTGTTTTTACCCCAGTTTAATGCCTTAGAGCCTTTGTCAAATATCAGCTGTTCATAGGCAGATGGTGTCATCTCTGGGGTCTCAATTCTGTTCCATTGATCGATCTGTCTGTTCTTGTACCAGTACCAGGCTGTTTTGATCACTGTGGCAGTGTAGTATGTTCTAAGGTTGGGTAATGAGAGGCCTCCCAGTGTGTTCTTCTCCTTTCGTAGTACCTTGTTCTTCTTCTTTAGTAGTACCTTGGTGATTTGTTTCTCCATCTCATTAAAGTGGAATTCTTGCTCCAAAAGCCATGGGTTATAGAAGAAATCATGGATTCCACTGACAGTGAAAACATTTCCTACCTGAACCTACGGGATACAGCCAAAGTAGTGCTCAGAGGTCTGTTAATCTCCATAAATGCACACATCTGGAAGGATTCAGTGAATCTTCCAGGATCACAACAATCCAGTCCACAACTGACCTGGCAACATTTTGGTTTGTTCTGTATGGGAACACCACGAGTTGCAGTTGACTCCAGCACAGTATACATATCCTATTCTAATGTTGTCTTCTCTTTTCTGCTTCCCTACCCACAGACTCCTGCTTTTACTGATAAGGCTTACCATTTCACCTCTTAAGAGAGTAATTTACATTTCAATGAGATATTTAGGAGTGGGGAAAAGAAAAACTGTCAAACCCTGAAAGAGATGAATCACTTAATAGAAAAAATACAGGCACTGTGACAAAGAATAACGGAGACTCACTTATAGAAAGATAATTTCAGTATTATTTACAAATATTTGCTCTTCACATTTCTTCTGTTGGTTTCTTCTAGTAGAAATGTGCTAGTTTAGCAAGGACCAATAGGAGGAAACCATTATGCCACCAGGGTTTCTCCAGTTAGAAATTAAAAAATAAGAAAATTATGACTCAATATTATACATTTGTTAAATAATATCAGGCAAAAACATAAGAGGAAATGACCAATATAAATTTTAACAGAATGATAATTGGGCACTTGATTTTAACCCATGATGTACAATTTATTAAATAAGACTCTTCCACCCTTTTCTTTTAGGGAAAGATATTCATGGCTTTCAAAGAAGTTTCAGATTTTGGTAGGTGGGAAATACAGCCTTGGTGACAGAAATAATGCAGGAGATCACATGACAGAATTTTGCAAAACTAACAACTTCTTCACTGCAGATACCCTTTTTAACCAACATAAACAGTGGCTATACACATGGACTCCACCAGATAGAACACACAGGAACTAAATACACTATATTTGTAGAAAAATACAATGGAAAAGCTCCATATCAGCAGTCAGAACAAGACTGGGGGCCGACTGTGGCAGAGACCACCAATTGCTCTTACGCAAATTCAAATTGAAACTGAAGAAAATTACAACCAGTCCACAAGAGCCAGAACCAGTCCGCAAGAGCCAAAGTGTGATCATGAATATATCCCTCCTGAGTCTAAAGACCATCTCAAGAACAGTTTTGATACGTTGACTACTAATGACCGAAGACTAGACGAATTGCATAATGACATCAAAGACATAATCCATGAAAAGAGCAATAGGTCATTAAAAAGGCAAGGAAGAAAGAAAAAGCCAAACTGGATATCAGAACAGACTTTGAAACATGCTCTTGAACACTGAGCGGCTAAAGCAAATGGAAGGAATAGTGAAGTAAAAGACCTAAACAGAAGATTTCAAAGGGCAGCTCAATAAGATAAAAAAGTATTATGATGACATGTGCACAGACCTGGAAATGGAAAACCAGAAGCGAAGAATATATTTTGCACTTCTCAAACTGAAAGAACTGAAGAAAAACTTCAAGCCTTGAGTTCCAGTGAAGGATTCTACAGGGAAAATATTAAATGACTCAAGAGCATCAAAAGGTGGAAGGAATACACAGTGTCATTCTACCAGAAAGAACTGGTGAATGTTCAGTCATCTGAAGAGGTAGCCTATGATCAGGAACTGATGGTGCCAAAGGAAGAAGTCAAAGCTGCATTGAAGGCATTGGCAAAAAACAAGCCTCCAGGAATTGATGGAATATCAATTGAGATATTTCAACAAACAGATACAGCACAGGAAGTGCTCACTCATCTATGCCAAGAAATTTGGAGGACAGCTACCTAGCCAACTGATTGGAATAGATCCATATTAATGGCTGTATCAAAGAAACACGATCCAATCAAAAGCAGAAATTACTGATGTCACTAGTATCACACACAAGTAAACATTTCACTGAAGATCATTCAAAAGCAACTGTCACAGTATATTGACAAAGAACTGCCAGAAATTCAAGCTGGGTTCAAAGGAGGACGTGGACCAGGGAATATCATTGCTGATGTCAAATGTGTCTTCTAAGCCAAAGCCAAGAACTTCTTTCAGTATTTCTTGTAGTTTGGGTTTGGTTTTTACAAAGTCTCTGAGTTTCTGTTTATCTGGGAATGTCTTAATTTCATTTTCGTATTTGAAAGACAGTTTTGCAGGATATATAATTCTTGGTTGGAAGTTCTTCTCCTTCAAGACTTTGAATGTGTCATGCCACTGTCTCCGTGCCAGCATGGTTTCTGCTGAGAAATCTGACGAGAGCCTACAGGGTTTCCCTCTGAATGTTAGCTTTGCCTTGAGTCTTGCTGCCTTTAAGAGTTGCTGCTTATGTTTCATTTTGATTATAATATGTCTTGGAGTCTTTCTTTTGAGATCTATATTGGGTGGTGTACGATATGCATCTGAGATGTCTATATTCTCTTCCTTCAGGATTTCTGGGAGGTTTTCTTTCAGCAGCTCAGCAACAATACTCTCTGTGTTCTCAGATGTCTCACCCTGTTCAGGGACTCTAATTAATCGAAGGTTGTTCCTCTTAATAGAGTCCCACATGCTTCTTAATGTTTCTTCATTTTTCTTGTTTCTTTTTCTGATTTCTGCTCATAGATGCTGGCCTCAGTAGCTCTGTCTTCCAAGTCAGAAATTCTTTTTTCCATTTGTTCCATTCTGTTTTCTTGGCTTTGCATGGAAGTTTCTATGTCTTTGATTTTCTTCTTGATCGGCTGAATTTCAGAGTACTGGTGTTCCATCAGATCGAACAACTTGTTTAATTTTTCACTTTGTTCTGCTGCATTTTGTATAAGGTCTAGAAGGGCTCTGTATATAATCAATTCTTATTCACTTCCTGATGCTTTCATAAAAGTTTCTTCATCTAGAAAACTCCTTGGTTGCTTTGTTTGGGAGCCTTCTGAAGCCATGAGTGATTGCTTGTATGCCACAATTGTCTGTTGCTTTTTGGGTCCCATGTGAGTATATAGAGGCTGGAAGAGGATGTGAGGATGCATTGCAAATGTTTCTCTAGGCTGTCTTCAAATGTAAAGCAAAAGGTATCTGACCAGTTCACAAGTCAGTTAGGCACCACTATATCCAACCCCAGATGATAACAAACTAGTTCAGAATACAGCAATGGTACTGCCCTGTTGACCTCTGCTGACAGGGCCTAGCCTTAGCCAACGTTGCCTCGAGTACTGGTTTTATGATAGAAAAGCGCTCTCCTGTGGGCAGGCTCTGGCTCCCAAGCTAAGAATTAGGTCCAGCTGCGGCCACCATACCCAAGATGGCGTCCTCCACACAGGCAGCAGACAGGGGGGCTAAAGGTGCCAAGAGGCAGCGATTCCTCTGCTTCTGTTGCAGGGCCCCCAACGTAGGCAGCACTGTGCAAAATCACTACTTTTCTGTCGGAGAAGCGCTGTCCCATTTGCCGGCGCCAGCTCCCAGGCTAAGAACGAGGTCCCGCTAAAATCTCGGTACCAACATGGCGTCCCGCACCCTGACCACGGAGTTCCGCACAAACCCCGCTGAGGCAGCTACCAAACGAAAGGCTCAAAGTGGCTAGATCAACAGAGTCCCGAGCCTGGCTCTCAGAATATGGGAATTTCGCCTGCCTATCGCCCCAGCAGCATGTCTGAGTCCAGCCGCCGGGCAAGGCCCAGCTCCGCCCTCCAGCCAAGACCGAGGGAAAAAAAGTCAAACAGGTGCATTTACCTTCCGTCCGTGAGAGCCGGGGCTAGCCAGGAGCGGGGGTCAGCAAAAGAGAGGAGGTTTTTCGCTGAGTGGTATGAAGTCCCAATTAACAGCTCTGTGCCATGTCCTGAGGCTGATTAGGTGATCAGAAGGCTCTGTTTGATTGTCAGTTCAGGTCTTGGTTTCCAGAGGGATAGAAGGAGACGTGGGCTTAGTCCGGCAGCTTGACTCCGCCCCCCAAATGTGTCTTGACTGAACAGAGAGAATACCTGAGAGATGTTCACCTGTGTTTCCTTGACTACCCAAAAGCATTTGACTGTGTAGGTAGTAAGAAACTATAACCAACATTGCATAAAATGGGAATTCCAGAACATTTAATTGTGCTCATAAGGAATCTGTATGTGGAACAAGAAGCAGTTGTGGAAACAGAACAAGGAGACACTGCATGCTTTTAAGTCAGGAAAGGTGTGCGTCAGGGTGGTATCCTTTTATCATATCTTTTCAATCTATATGCTGAGCAAATAACCTGAGAAGCTGGATTATATGAAAAGGGATGAGGCATCAGGGTGGGAGGATGACTCATTAACAACCTGCATTATGAAGACAACACCACCTTACTTGCTGAAAGTGAAGAAGACTAGAAATACTTACTGATGAAGACTAAGGACCACAGCCTTCAGTATGGATTGCACCTCAACATCAAGGAAACAAAAATTCTCACAACTGGACAAGTAAGTGACATCATCATAAATGGAGAAAGGATTGAGACTGTTAAGGATTTCATTTTATTTGGTTCCACAATCAACACCCATAGAAACAGCAAAGACGTATTGCATTGGAAAAATCTGTTGCAAAAGACCTCTTTAAAGTAATGAAAGGTAGAGATGTCATCTTGAAGAGTAAAGTGCACCTGAGACAAGCCATGGTATTTTCAACCTCATCGTATGCATGCAAAAGCTGGATAATGAACAAAAAAGACAGAATTGATGCCTTTGAACCATGGTTGAATGTTGAATGTGTTGAATGTACAATGGACTGCCAAAATAACAAACAAATGCATTTTAAAAGTACAACTAGAGTACTCCTTGGAATCAAAGATGACAAGACTGTGTCTTACATGCTTTGGACATATAGTCAGGAAGGATCAGTCCCTGGAGAAGGACATCATGCTTTGTAGAGCGGAGGGTTACCGAAAAAGAAGAAGACCCTCGATAAGATGGATCAACAGAGTGGCCACAACAATGGGCGTAAGCATAAAAACAATTATGGACACGGCACAAGACTGGACAGTGTTTTCATACTGTTGTGCATAGGGTTGCGAAAGTCAGAACTGACTCAGCGACACCTAACAGCAACAATAGGATGAAAAACAATACCTTTTTGGCTACCCATTTTTGACAGTGTGATCTATCAAAAGAATAGGTTACAAAGTGATTTATTCAAACATGTCCATGCACCAAATAACATCTCTTAAAGTAGTGGACATTCTCATTATTTACATAACAGACACTATATGAGCTTGGTATTATGCCCAAAATCCTCTGCTGCTTTTCTCTATGACAAAAATTCATACAAACAACTTCAGACATCAGATCACATCAGTTCCATCTATTTCAATTGCATCCTCAAATTCCCAAGTCTGTTTACTTTGTCACCAGGAGCTGTAATGGGCTTATGAAAGTAGAAGCTGTATGGCATTTAAAAAGAGTTTTGGAGTCAAACCTTGGTTTAAATCTCATTTCTGTCGTTTACCACCCATATGTGTTTCATGGAGTTAATCTGATGAGTTTTAATTTCTTCATAAAGAAGAAACATAAAGAAAAAATAACTATCCTGTAGATATGATAAGTTTGTTTGTAGATATTATTGTTGTTGTTTGCTGTCAAATTGATTCCAGATTATGGTGATTCCATGTATGCAGAGTAGAACTGCTTCCTCAAGTTTTCAAGGCTGTGACTTTTCAGAAGCAAATTGCCATGTCTGTCTTCCAAAGTACCTCTGAGTGGGTTGTAACTGCCAAGCTTCTGGCAGGTAGCTGTACACTTAACTGTTTGTGCCACTCAAGGACTCTTCTGTTTATAGATACTGCCACTAGTGCAGTGCCTGGCATAGAATGTAAACTCAATTTATAAGAATCGGTTTGAGAATTATTTTTTTATTTATATACAATATGTTTCAAAATGTACAGATTTTAAGACTTTGATCATTCTGTATATCCATGAAACCACCATACAAAACAAAATGTAAAATATTTTCATGACTCTAGGAAGATCCTTCAAGCCCCTCTCCACACAATTGCGCTACCACCACTCTACTGTTAGGCAATCACTTCCTCAATTCTATCCTCATACATATGCCTGATCTGGAACTTCACAGGAGTCAAATGTAGAGTATGTACTCTCATCTTATTGGCATTCTTTGAAAATATTATAATAGAAACACATTTAAGCAAAATTTTCAAGTCAGTAACTATTTCCATGGAACTTACATGGCAAATACCAACAACAACAACAAAAGTCCCATGCTGTTGAGTCAATTCTGACTCATAGCGATCCTACAGAACATAGTAGAATGCCCTCATGGGGTTTCTGAGGAGCAGCTGACCTTTTGGTTAGCAGCTGAACCACAGCAAACTTATCTGGTAACTGATGGAAACAAATGTGCTATTGTTTATTATTCATTCAGCTAACTTATTTCCATGTTGACAAATCATATCTTCTGGACATGATGACAACTCAAACACAGGAACTCAATGACAGAAATTTCCATCTTACACTGTGTAAGTTGATGGGAAAATATATTTTGAGTCAGCCAGTCTGCAAAACATTCCCTACTTTTTTTGTAATCTAGTGCCTGACTTTGCCTCAGATTGGTCCTAGTGTTATAGAATCACCTCTACTTCTGTCTATACACCCATGAGAAAAGATACTTCATCTTCATTTGATCAGAATGGAACTAGTTTGATTACATATTACATCAACCACAGTCACTTTTCTACAGCTCTGCAAAATGTAATTGCTGTTACTTTGGCTGAGTCTGTAAAGTTAAAGTGAAATCAATGACTGCTAATTATCTCCTGGTTGCTTGTTATGTGGTAAATTCAAATATGTATAAATTAAACCTGGATATTTCCATACCTGTGCCAAAAAAGAATTTACAAGATCAGTTAACTTCAAAATATCTGCCTGGTGGGAACACTTTCTCTAAAATGGTCACATTTATTGTCTCTATAATCTTAATCCATCACATTGCTCATGATCCTACATGGTAAAAGTCACTAAAATCAGTAGTTCACCTCAAATTTTAATATTTAATATGTCTCATGCTGAATTTCCAACTCCATTTTTCTTTTTCAGTGGTAAATGATTTTTATAATTGATTAACTGTTTGCTGAGAACATCTCCTTGTTCATAAGCCCAAACTCCTCAAATTCTTTCTTTTTATGCACATTTTCTATTGCATTTTTATTACTTGAAAGACTTATCAGACAGCCATTTCTTATCAATAATAGCCTCTTTTCTCATTATGGAAGATCCAAATGAATGCATCCATTTGTTTCAACGTATCTTACAGAAGACACTCTGCTTTAGGAACTGCCCTCTACAGCACTCTGAGGAAAACTTTTGTAAATCCAGTTCTACCTAAATATTGCTAGAGCTATGTTTCCATCAAGGCAAGAACAGCAGCTTCAAAATTTTCAGCTATTTGAATAAAATCTTCGTTCAGTCTCTAAAGTAGTCATGTTTATCTTTGATGATTTTCAGGCTCTTTTTCTTTGCTTCCTATTCTGATTTTATTTTGCCCACAGATTCTGTTCTAATTCCTTAGGAATTCTATTGCTCTTAAGTCTATCCAGATTCTTTGTGCCAAGAAGAAAAATTACTTGATACATTGATGGATTTTACAATTTAGATTGGATATTATTACATCCTACAAAAAAAGTCATATTAATTGTCAAAAAGTACATTTCAAGATGCACCAGCTAATACGACTATTATTCAAATTTACAACATCAACCACGAAGACCAAAGATGAAGGAATTGAAGACTTGCACCAACTTCCATAGCCTGAAATTGATCAAACATGAAATCAAGAGGCACTGATAATTACTGGTGATTGAAATGCAAAAGCTGGAAACCAAGTAGTGTAGATAATTGGAAAATATGGTCTTGGTCACAGAAACCACACCAGAGATCACATAATAGAATTTTGCAAGGCAAATGACTTCTTTATTACAATTTTTTTTTTTCAACAACATAAATGGTGACCACACATGTTAACCTACACAAAATACACAGGAATCAAATTGACTTCATCTGTCAATGGAAAAATACAATGGAAAAGCTTAGTTTCACCAGTAAGAACAAGGCCAGGAGCTGGCCACCGAACAGACCTTCAGCTGCTCATATGCAAATGCCAGCTGAGTCTAAAGAAAATGAAAACAAGTCCTAAAAGCCAAAGCATGACCTTGAATACCTCCTACCTGAATTTAGAAAACACCTCAATAATTGCTTTTATGTATTGAACATTAATGACTGAAGAACAGATGGGTTGGGGAATGACATCAAGGACATCACATATTAAGAAAACAAGCGGTCATCAAAAGAAACAAAAAACAGATGTCCCAAGAGACTCCGAAGCTTGTATTTGAATTTAGAAAAGTTAAAGCAAAAGGATGAAATGATGAAGTAAAAGAGCTGAACAAAAGATTTCACAAGTAGCTCTAGAAGCCAACATAATGTACTATAATGAAATCAGCTAGGTCTGGAGTCAGAAATCCAAAAGAGAATACATACGACATTTCTCACGTGGAAAGTACTGAGGAAAAAAATTCAAGTCTTGATATGGCAATACTGAAGGATTTTATGAGCAAAATATTAAATGATGCAGAAATCATCAAATGCAGATGGAAGGAATATACAGTCACTATACCAAAAAGCACTAGTCAACTTTTAATCATTTCAGAAGGTAGTATTTAATCAATAACTAATGATACTTAAGGGAAAAGCCCAGGAAAAGCCCAACCTATACTGAAAGTGTGGGCAAAAAAGAAAGGCTCTGGGAACTGATGGGCTATCAACTGAAGTGTTTCAGTGAACAGATGCAGTGCTGGAGGTGCTCGCTCATTTATGCCAAGAAATTTGGAAGACAGCTACCTTATCAACTGACTAGAAAAGATTCATATTTGTGCCTATTCCAAAGAAAGATGATCCAACAGAATAAGGAAGTTACATAAGAATATCATTAATATCATACACAAGTAAAATTGTGCTAATGATCATTCAAAAGCCGTTACAGCGATATCTCAGATTTACCAGGACACTGCCAGAAATTCAAGCCAGACTCAACAGAGGATGTGGAATAAGGGATATCATTGTTGACATCAGATGGATCCTGACTGAAAACAGTGACTACCAGAAAGACAGTTATATGTGTTTTCTTTTTGACTGTACAAAGGCATTCAATTGTGTGCTTCATAGCAAATTATGGATAGCACTGCAAAGAATGGGAATTCCAGAACACTTAATTGCACTCATGAGGAACCTGCACACAAATCAGGAGCCAGTCATTCAAACAGAACAAAGCGATACTGTGTGGTTTAAAGTCAGGAAATGTGTGCATCAAAGTAGTATCCTTTCACACATGTACTCCATCTGTATGCTGAAAAAACAGTCGGAGAAGCTGGGCTACATGAAGAAAAACAAGCCATCAGTATTGGAAGAAGACTCACTAACAACCTGCAATATGCAGATGACAGAACTTTCCTTGCTGAAAGTGAAGATGGCTTAAAGTATTCGCTAATGAAGATAAAAGACCACACAGCCTACAGTATGGATTACATCTCAACATAAAGAAAGAAAAAAATCTTCACAACGGGACCAATAAGCAACATTGTAATGCCAAGCCAAGCCAAGCCCCGTCAAAGTAGAGAAAAAATTAAAGTTGTCAAGCATTTCATTTTACTGGGCTCTGCTACCAGTGCCCATGGAAGCAGCAGTCAAGAATCAAACAACTCATTGTATTGGGCAAGTCCACTACAAAAGACCTCTCAAGGTCCACACTGAGGACTACGATGCACCACACCTAAACCGCGCTATTGTCAATTGCTTCACTTGGAAGCCAAAGCTGAACAGTGAATAAGGAGGACTGAAGAACTGAGGCCTTTGAATCACAGTGTTGGTGAAGAATATTGAATATACCACGGGCTATCAAAAGAAGGAACGATCTGTCATGGAAGAAGTACAACCAGAATGCTCATTACAGGCAAGGATGGCAAGACTTTGTCTCACATGATTTGGACATGTCATCAGGAGGGACCAATCCCAGGAGAAGGACATCATGCTTAGTAAAGCAGAGGGCCAGTGAAAAAGAGGAAGACCCTCTGAGAAATGGATTGCAGTTGCTGCAACAGTGGGCTCAAACATAACAATGATTGTGAGGGCGATGCAGCACCAAGTGGTGTTTCACTTTGTTATACGGGGGGTTTCTATGAGTCAGAATCAACTGCACTGCACGGGACAGTAACAACAACAAAAGTTCACATTTTTTTAAATTCTCTGTGTCATTTAAGAAAGATCTACTGTAGAAGGTACTTCTAAACACAGTTCTTACAGTGATCCTTTGGTCACTAGGAAGTCAGGATGAAAAAGATATGCGTGGATTGAGGTATAGTGGTGTGGAAATTCTCTAAAGCGATGTTTGATTAGCTGTTCAAACCCATCAGCCACTCTAGGGATTAAGATGTGGCAGCCCCCTTCTGTAAAGATTGCAGCCTTGCAGTGTGGCAGTTCTTCTCTGCCTTACAGGATTTCTGAGTTGAAATGGACTTGATGGCAATGGTTTTTTTAATTTTTTTACTTTTATCCTCACAACTTCTCTACGAGGCAGATAATTGCCCAACTGTGGCAACAAAGTAGTTAAGTAACTTGCCTAAATCATACAGATAATAATAAAAATACTTTACCATATTGTCTATTTTTTACAGGCACTGAAGTTAGTACATTTCCCAGCATTATTTCCGTTGCTTCCTTGAAGCCTACTGGTAGACACTGTAGGAAACTGGGGCTCATAGAGATTCAATCATTTGTCCCTGTAAGTGGAAAGGCTGAAGACAGAAACCAACTGTCTAATACTTCAGTGTATCCTAATTACTAGGCTGTTTCATGATAACATATAAAAATTATTGCAAATAATTTTACTGATATAAGAACAGGAAATGGCAGTTCTATCTGGGGGTCATAGAGGAGTGCATGATGTGACCATTGTATGAGGCATATTCTTTCTCCTTCCCTCTTCAACCTGAGGATGCTTTTTGTGTACCACTGCAAAATGTTACAGAAAATAACAGCTGGCCCAATAAGCAGCTGGCTCTGAAATACGGCAGCAAAAGGACAGGACAGGAAGCATCCAGAGATGAAGAGGAAGAGGACTAGAGTTGAAGAAAATTAACCACCGGCCCTCCTCTACTGCAGGTCTCTCCAGCTTCCTCCTCTTTGACCCTTCCCTAGACAAAAAGATAAAGATGCTTCTTTGGACAAGACAGAATGAAATTCAGCTGAAGTTATGGCAGGAACTCCGTCATGGAAGACCAATATAAACAGGTCATCTTGAAAATCTCAAAAATTTCTCTACCAGGACTAGAGTCTGCTACCTCACCAAACTTTCCTAAAATACTTCTCCTTCACTAAGCACTGATGTTTGTAAGGTTGGTACATGAGGTGATGCAAAAGATGAGTAAGTTAATCTTGATATATATATATGCAGGTGTATGGAACACGTATTAGTGAACAATACTTCTCTAATTTTTCCACCAATCATCTGGCAAGCCAGATTGTCTTATAATTATTTCCACTTATTTTTTTTTCTGTTTTCTACAGAACAATCCTGTGACTTAGTAACAAAAAGTTCTAATATATTTTAGAGCACACAATTTTTTCCGTATTTTTTGCTTCATCAGCCAGCTAAGCATCATGCTTGCTTTGCCAATTTTTCATTGTTTATGTTTACTTATTCTGACTTCAACTCCATTTGCATTTTATGTCCTAAGGTAATAGTTCAAGGCTTTGCTTTGTGATTGATTGTGAGAGGTGGAGGAGAATTACATTTATTCACTGAGAAACCACCTTAGAAATTATGTTATCCTCTTTGTTTTTTTATAGCCACATAGTGATTTTTTTTTTTTTTTAATTTTGGTATCTATTCAACGGCACTTGGCTTTTTGGCTGGCATCTATTCATATAACTCAATGGGACACTTACTTAACACCTCAATTGATTGACTCCCTATCTTGAAATGTATGAAACTTGAAGCCAAAGTTGTGATGTGTTAAAATGTGAAGTTTTAGGAACCAAAAATCTAATTTATTTTGGTATTTTTCCTGTTTTGTTGATAACATAAAATCTCCTGGATGAGTTCAAGTAATACACCTTTTTTTTTTTTTCCAGTCTTTGATAAATTTTTTAGGTGTCACTTTCTTTCACAGCTGAAAAGAAAGGAAGCAGTGTAACAGTGAGACAGGGCTCACATCTGACAGAATTCTGCCTCATTATTTTAACTCCTTTGAGCTTCAGCTTCTTCATCTGTAAAAGGGAAGCTATAATACTTACATTTCAGATCAGCTGGTGTAGGTAAGGTGCCATAGACAGTAAAGCCCCCAGGTTAAAAACATCAGACCTACATACAACTTGTACCTAAGAGTAGACTACCGTAAAGCCTGTAAATAGTAAATAGTAAAAATTTGAGTTAAATACAATGGCTGGTAATAATGAAAGCACACATTATTATATTTGTTATGTTTAAGCTGTTTCACTATGTTTGCAAGTGTTTCTTAAGTGTTTTGTACACATACCAAAAACCAAACCCAGTGCCACTGAGTATATTCTGACTAATAGTGACCCTATAGGACAGAGTAGAACTGCTTCATAGAGTTTCCAAGGAGTGCCTGGCGTATTCGAACTGCCAGCCTTTTGGTTAACAGACGTAGCACTTAACCACTACATTACCAGGGTTTCCTTTATATTCTATAAAGTAAAATATATATTACATATAGTTATGTATCATTTTATGTCCATAATACACTCTCTGAAATAGAATGTTACACGATTTGGACCTGGTTCAAACCACATTATGCAGAGACAGTCCCTAGTCTGAATGTCTTAACTTACACACATCCTATAGTTACGAACCAACTTCCATACAGCCTGTTACTTTAAAAACCACAGGTCAGCAGGATGATATCCTACAGACGTGTAGAACCATAAAGTGCTTCCAATATGTGGTCACTCTGCATCACCAGGTCCAATCCATCTGTATCTGAAGAGTGGACCTTTGTCATGATTTATGGGCAAGGGCAGCTGGAGTAAGGGGAGTGGGTGAAGAGGAAGGGAAAGGAGACAGTTGGGAGGATGAGACACGTATGCAACAGAGAAGAATAGTGTGCTGTCACCGGGCAGGGAGAGCAGTGGAAGCTGCATATAGGTGGGCATGTAAATTTATACAGGAATGTACATTTTCACTCAGTCATAATAAAATAAAAATAAAAATAAATAAAATAAAATAAACACAGACATACATGTAGTCAGATGTTGCCCAAATGGGCATTATGTGTTGTATGACTGTACTAAGACAAACAACTGACTGATCCTAATAAAGAATGGTACGTATCTCTTCAACTTATCCCCAAGTTCAACTTACACACAGAATTAGAAATGGATCACATTTCTAACCTGAGGAATTGCTGTAGTTAATGTTTAATTAAAATATAATTGTATTCAGTAATATGGTGATTCTGCAGGACTATCCAGTGTATATAATTACCCAGCTACGTTTATGCCATTGTCAACCTTTTTGTTTAAAAGTTGTTGGGTTGTTTTTTCTTTTTTTCCCCCACAGTAGAACCAAACTCCAATCAAGATTTTTGAAGTCATATTTTCCTACATCATGGAATAGCTAATAGTAACCTACCATATAGAATCCCAGTGGTATAGTAGCTAAGTGCTACAGCTGCTAACCAGGAGGTTAGCAGTTCAAATCCACCACTCCTTGGAAACTCTATGGGACAGTTCTACTCTGCCCTATATAGGGTTGCTATGAGTTAAAATCAACTTGACAGTTTCATCATATGAGATATTTAAGTTTTATGATACCTCTCTCTGACTTCAGAAATGCGTCTTCTCAAAGAATACCCATTGTCATCAAGTTGATTCCAACTCAAAGTGATCCTACAGGACAGAGTAGAAGTGCCCTAGGGCTTCCAAGGCTCTAATCTTTATGGAAGCAGACTGCCACTTTTTCTCTTGCAGAGCTGCTGATGGGTTTGAACTGCCAATTTGCTGGTTAGCAGTCAAGCATTTAACCACTGCACCACCAGGTCTCCTTTTAATGTATTACAGTAAAATCTGCAAAAGTAAGAACTGTGTAAAGTAGGAATCCATCAGGGAAGAAAAGCTCAAATGTTTTCCACTATTACTAGCAATAGCAAAGTGTTAAGACTGCAGTCTGACAAAGACCCCAAACTTGCAAGATGTAGAAAACACAAGGCAGTCTTGTCAACTTCCAGATCTCAGAAGTTTCACCGTATGTATTGCACTTATTTAACTTTCGTCTTGCTTGTCTTTATCAGCTAGAAAATAAGCTGAATTAGGACAGGCAATTTTTGTTTCATTCACTACTATGCCCCAGTTTCAAAAAAAAAAAAAATCCAGAACGCAAAGATGCTTAAACTCGAAGTAGTTATTCTATTATTTGATTTGACTCCCAAATTAAATAATGAAATTTCTGTTTTTTTCTAATCAATTGATACATTTAGAATTTAGTTATTTCTTAGTTATCTAGTGCTGCTGTCACAGACATACCGTAAGTGAATGGCTTTACAAAGAGCAATTTACTTCCTCACAGTAAAGTAGGCTGAAAGTCCAAATTCAGGGCTTCTGCTCAAGGGGAAGATTTTCTCTATTGGCTCTAGATGAAGGTCTTGTTCATCAATCTTCCCCTGGACCAAGAGCGTCTCTTTACAGGAGCCCCAGAGCCCAAAGAATACACTCTGTTCCCAGCACTGCTTTCTTGGTGGTGTGAGGTCCCCTTCTCTTGCTGAATTCTCTTTCCTTCTCTCTCATGGAAGATTAATATGGCACAGGCCAAATCTCAGGGGAACTCCCCTTATGTTGGATCAGTGGTGTGCAGCAAGCATATTACAACCCATCCCAATTCTGCTGAATGTAGACTAATCTTGCCTCATTAACCACAGGCAGAAATTAGGATTTACACCACATACAAAAATTGTATTGGATGACAATATGGTGTACAATCACACAATCCTGGGAATCATGGTCCAGTCAAATTGATACATATATTTGGGGGGCACAAAAATTCAGTCCATGACAGGTATTAAAGAAATTATCATAGAAGCTGAAATAGTTGTACGAAAATTACTTGGAAATAGTAATGCTATTATGGGACACCAAAAGAAAGAAAAAAAGCTACATGTTTTCAGCTAAAAAAAAAAGAGGCATCAAGGTCACTACCAAAAATAAGATAAATGTGATGTCTGCCTGAAGAATGTCCCAGAAATAGCATCTCAGCCCCTTCACAGTATTCATTTCACTGTTTCTAGGCTTTTACTAAGTACAGTAGTATTTCAGACATGAATCTCTACCATCTAACTAAAGGCAACCAGTGAAAACAGCTAAGATTAAACCACTAAATTAAGTAACTTTAGTAAATATTAGTAAATCATCAGTAATAAGACTGACAGTTAAGTTCATGAACTCATCCTAGAAAAAGTGCTACATATCTGATTTCTGAAAACTACTATGACCACCTTCAAAGTATTCTCCTTGGGAAGCTATGCACCAACATCAGCACCTAGTCCACCCTTCAAAGAAATTTTGGAACTTTTTTTCTGGAATGGCTATCAGAGGTCCTGAATGGCATCAAAATGTCTTCCTTTCAACATTTCCTTTATCTTCAGGTGAAGGAAAAACATCACCGGTGGACAGATCGGGTGAGTACGGAGGATGTTTCAATACAGTTACTTGTTTAGTGGCTAAAAGCTATACAAGTTAGATGGAAAACTTGCCAACATGCTACTGTGTGTAATGGGCATTCCAGAAAGAGTTCCAAAATTGCTTTGGAGGGTGGTCTAGGCACTGGCATTGGTGCACAGCTACCCAAGGGGAGTAGTTGGAAAGCAACCATAGTGACATTCAGCATTGAGGTATGTAGCACTTAGAACAACTGAGTTGTGGGACCTGTGTGTTTTCTTCTTTAAATAAAAATTCTACTGATAAATTACGAAACAGTGATTGCCTAAAGACACTCATGTTCTATTTTGCTATTTTCCTTCTTATGGGAATCATAAAAAGTAACATAAGCATTGACTGAGTTTGTCATTGCCTATACAAAAGATGAACGTACTGTTCATCACGTAGCTGAAAGGTCTGTTCTAGAAATAGTCCTTTAAACAGCTCCCAAACCAAATCCCCTCACTCTGTTAAAATAAGGTTGTTTGGAGGTGATATATAAACAAAATATGGGTAATATATAGTTGATATACGGGTAATATATAGTTGATAGATATTAATGAATTTCTATCATCAGAATTTAGTGCCATTACTTTTTATTTAATTATAGTCTTCTCATTTTAAGAACACTGTTGTGTAGGAAAAGGAGAAAAGAGAAAAACAATGAAAGATCTTGAGTTTAGTGAGAGAGACTGTTTTTTGGTGTGTTTCACATGCAAACTGGAAATGGTGATAACCTAGAAAAGTGAAAAATGCATTTCAACTTGTAAAGTAAGAAATGCACAGAAGCAGCCAAATGAATTTTTCAAGGTACACACACATTTTCTCAATTATGAAGGTGTTACCAAGTCATTGTTTAAAAACTGAAAGGAATAATATAGCATTTTACATAGAAAAGAAGTAAAATTCTCTCTCACCACCTGCAACCACATGTGCCACTGCCATTTAATTTTCTTTTCAAGAATTAACCATTGTCAAGTTTCATCTGTGCTTTTCCAGAATTTTTTGACCATACACACATATCTTAATAAATGATTTTATCCTATTTTACCTGAAAGCTATTATCAGACAATTCTTAAGCCAAAAAAGGAAGTACTTTGGCCAGCCTCGGAAACCAAGCCATCCAAATACATTTAATCAGCTTATGTATTTCATCCATTACTTTTCAGAAGAAGATAGCAGTGAAAAACTATCACAGCATCTGTGGGGGAAAAAAAATCTGATTCTTTTCTACATAAAAACAATGCATTAAAATATTCATGTGGAAGAAATTCACTGAGTGAGTTCATGCCACAATAATCTATCATAAATGATTATTACTTCAAAAACCACAAAGAGTGTGACTTGGCAGTGTACCTTTAGAATAATACATCAGGAATTCCTTTTGCAATGACAGTTTTGGGGACGTCATTAATCAAAATGATTTAGTTTTGTAACTTGTCAAGTGAGATATCTACATAATGTTATTAGATACATATCAGGTGGCATGAAATATAAAAGCATTTTAAAGTAACAAGTTCTGATTTTTAAAATCACATTAATCTTAAAAACTGATAATTTAACTCAACAAGCAAGAGGATATAGGTAACAGACTCCAACTGCTAATTTTATCAGCGATGAGCACTCCATTCCTCTATCTCCTCTAATTTTATTTAAAAAATGGCATATTGGGAGGGGACAGTTTTTTCCATCCCAAATTTATATGTAGAGTTACTTACCATTTGGCTTAACTGTCATTTGAGAAGAGCTGTCATGTGTAAAAGTGTATAAAATCATTTATTAAGAGATAGAGCACACAAACCAAAAACTAAACCCATTGCCATCCAGTCTATTCCAACCCATAATGACCCTATAGACAGTGCAGAACTGCCCCACAGAGTTTCCAAGTTGTGCCTGGTGGATTTAAACTGTTAACCTTGTGGTTAGCACATGTAGTATTTAACCCCTATGCCACTAGGGTTTCCACCCAATACATATGCATAGAAAAAGTTCAGGAAGAGTATAGGAAATCACGAGTCATCTTTGGAGAAAGAAGTTGAATATGCTTACACTGGAAACTACATGTAAATAAATTAGACTTTCCTTGGATCCGACTCGACGGCACTTGGCTTTTGGCTGGACAGTAATAGCCACATTAACCTTGACTGGAGTTCGGGGTTCCAAACTTCTATTTTTTTAAATTCTCACCGGGAATCAGGCTATGCACGGAATTTTTACAATATTGATTCGTAATATTACAAATATTCATATTTACAGTGTATAATACTTGTAACATTTACAATATCTTTCAAAATATCTCCTTTAACAGCCATCATAAGAAGTAAATAGTATCATTAGCCTTATTTTAGGAAGTGTGAAACTAAGGCTCACAGAGGTTGAAAAACTTACTCAAAGCAAAACAGCAAGCGGGGGGAGAAGCTGACGCTCGCATCTAAGTCTTGCAATCGCCATAGTGCACGGCCCTAGGGTATTCTAATGTCACTATAATGTTTTTCTTCTAAAATTTCTAAGCTACCTGTTTTATATCTTTATTTGAATTAAAGTCTTTTTCAGATGGTTTATTTCATTAATAGTAAGTTATGTAAATATTTCGAAAATGTATGATAATTCCAATTGCCTTATTGCTGCTTTCTGTATACTGGCCACATATACCAGTATAGAGATAGGGAACTTTTTTGATAAGAATGTTTAAAAGACTCGGTAAAAAGATGAAGGAGAGTTCAGCACAATGTATGTTTAGGGTAGATATTCTCCTGTTTCTGACAGATCCCCAAGTACAGACTGCATGTGGGGATAAGGTCTGGAGAGCAAGATCTTTCCAAATGACTGAGTCTATAAAGATCTAAAGCTTTCAGTTGGTAGTTGTTTAATACTGTCATGTGTCATACAGTTATCCAGCCAAGAGAAATAAAAACACATATTCTTACAAAAACTTGCACACAAATGTTCATAGCAGCATTATTCATAACAGCGAAACAGTGAAAATACCCCAAATGCCCATCAACTGATAAATGAGTAAATAAAATATGGTATATCTATACAATATTATTCAGTAATAAAAATAAACAAAGCAATGACATATGCTACAATATAATGAACCTTGAAAACATTATACCAAATGAAAGGTTAGTCACCAAAAAATGCTTATTATATTATACCATTTATATAACATGTCTAGGATAGGAAAATCTATACAGACAGCAAGTAGACCGGCAGTTGCCTGTAGCTGGGGGAAATGACTGCCAATGGGTATAAGGCTTCTTTCAGAGGTGATGACAGTATTCTAATCAGGAGATTTTGGTGATGGTTGCACAACTTTGCAAATATTCTAGAAATCACGGACTTGACCACTGTGCTTTCATTCCTGCCAGAAGATCAACAGACAGTATGCTAGATGCTAAAAGAGAGACAACTTTTCAGCTTAGCCGTGAGAAGATTTTTCCTGCACAACCAGTGTTCTGTGAATCCTCGAATGGTCACTGAACATCGGTAGACTGAATTGTTTTCCACTTAGCTTGCTGGTACTGACAAGAGATGACACTTAAAGTGGCAGTGGAGGTCAGTCTTCTAGAGCTGAGTGGAGACCTTCCAAACCTCAGTCTTCCCCAGTGATGTCAGCTCTGGGTGTCTGGTGCTCAAAATATCTACCCTTGTTTCTTTCAAAGCAATATGTTTTGCCATATGTGTCAGAACCTTATTTTAGGATTCAGAGTAAACAATGACTCAGGAATTTTGCAATACCACCCATACCCTGAGGGCAGGAGGTACAGCTGAGTACTGACTGCTGCCTCCGGGATAATAGGAATTTCAGAGGGAAATAGATGTCTAGGAGGGTGAAGAGGGAAGTGATCCCATCTGAGCAATCACGTTGGACTGCTAAGACTGGCTTTGTACATGAAGTTGGCTAGTAAAAAACAAATGAGCAACGACTTTTTTAGAAACCTACTTTGTGCCAGGAGCATAACCTGATTTCTTTCAAGGTACATGACAGAGCAATTTCTTGGCTCTATCACTTACATGCGTCAGAAAACCTCATGTAGACCCCCTTTTGTTGTTAGTTGTCATCTAGGGGATTCTGACTCGTGGTGACTGCATGTCCGCAGAGTAGAAATGCCTCATATGATTTTCAAGGTTATTAGTCTTTGGAAGCGGATCACTAGGTCTGTCTCCTCTGGAGACGAGGTAAGTTCAAACTGAGTTGTCAACTTTTTGGCAGTAGTCAAGTGATTCACTTCTTGTACTGCTCAGGGACTTCGTGGATCACTTAGGACAATACTTGACCTTTTAAAAATGAAATTTAATGATACTACAAAACCAGAATTTCCCAATAGGATGTCATAAACTTTACTGTGCTTTGATTCATTTACTTTTCCATTAAATTTTGAGTTTCTGGAGAGCAGTGGTCCTGTCTTGCAGATGCTTATCTGTATTATACCACTATAAAAGGGGTGCTGTCTCATTAATTGATTAACCTATGTCAGAATATGCTTATTACAACAAATCAGCCTGCACATTAAGCTCTGAATCAGCTCCCATATTTCTTTTTTATTGGAAATAAACAAAACAGAAAACATCCCTTGGAGTTAATTGTAATTCAAATCTAAACTAGAATACTAAAGGAAAGAATTTTTTTAAAAAAAAGAAAAAAACTCCTGTGTCTTAGAAGCTGGCTACACTGTTAAATAAAAGTGTTCTCATCTTCCGTAGGATGGATAGCCAGACTCTGTAATAAAGCATAGCAGTAAGGAATTACTTAATCACTCAGTCCTTAGCTGAATCTTGCCTACAATACTTGAAGGTTAAATATTTTCTATTTATAAATAAATAAGCAAAAACCCAACCAAAATCTCACTGACACCCCTTTGTAAACAAGCTGAAATCTTTGTTCATCCTTTCTTCACAGTCAAGCTTTCCAAAACAGTATCCAGAGGAGCCAGTCTTCGCTTCTTTACCACTCTCATTATCTCACTGTAACAGTGTTCTGTAAGAGCATCAGAATACAACTGCCATCCTCCGAACTATTATTATTTGACATCCCAGCACTTACTTATAAATTTACTCTGGACCGTTCCCTCCATTTCAAATTCCTCTTTTCATATAATATAGTCAGCCCTCCGTACATGACTTGTGAATTTTGCATCCACGGATTCAATCAACCATGGATCAAAATATCTAGGGGGAGGTGAGGAGAACGTTCCAAGGATTTCACATGGGTAGACTCATCTAAGGCTCAGACGCCTGTTTCAAGCTCATTTAGATTGTTGGCAGAATTCATTTCCTTCAGGTTAGGGGCTGAGGTTTCCGTTGTCTCTCTTGCAGCATTTGTGATCACTCTCAGGCCCCAGAAAGTGGTCTCAGGTTCCAGCTATATGGCCCTTTCACAGCATGACAGCTTGTTTCCTCAAAGCTAGCAGAAAAATCTCTATTTAAAAGCTAACCTAATTAGGTCGTCTCTACCTAGGATTTTTCTTTTGGTTAATTCAAAATCAACTGATTATAGGTCTAGACTATTCCTGTAAAATCTTTCACATTTTCTACCTACTGTAACATTCTAAGAGAAGTGATATATTATCACAGTCACAGATTCTTTCTCAACTCAAAGGGAAAGGATTATAGAGGGCATGAATCTTCAGGGGCCATCCTGGAATTCTGCTTGACACAACCTACAAGTAACTTTGTTTTATATCACTTAATGCCGCTTGTAAGGGCTGTGGTGGTGCGGTGGTTAAGTGCTTGGCTGCTAACCAAAAACCTAGTGATTTGAACACACTGCCACTCTGCAAAAGTAAGATGTGGCAGTCTGCTTGCATAGAGATTTACAGGCTTGGAAACCCTACAGGGAGTTCTACTCTGTCCTATACGGTCACCGTGAGTTGAAATAGGCTCAGTGGTAAGAATGCGATTTGGTTTTGGTTAATACATTTAGAATTTTTATCAGAATTTTTGCAATATTTGATTTTTTTTCCACCTTACTGAGACCTATCTTATGTGATACGCGTTTGTTTCCTCATCATTGTCTTCCCAGTGCTTGGGACATAGTAGACATTCACCAAATGTTGCTTGACTAACTCAGGGATCAAGTGAACATTTTTTAAAAAGTCTTTTATAGTGTACACCAGGGTCAGGAAATCACGGCTCATGGGTCAAGTATGGTCCATTATCTGTTTCTGCAAATAACGTTTTATTGGAATGTAGCCACATCTGTTCATTTCCTTATTGTCTATAGATGCTTTCAGATTAATATGGCAGAGTTAGGCAGTTGCAACAGAGATGCTAAGGCTTGCAAAACCCAGAATAAGATAAACATTCCAGAAACATTTTCTCAGGCTTATTGTTCTGTTCTAATTTGGGTTCATTAATTAAATATCTAAAGTCCCTTATAACAAGGAGCTTACAGTCAAAATAAGACAAATTTATGAAACAATTACTGAAAAAGAGGAAATCAGATACTTAACCAAATGTTGAAATTCAGGAAACTGTGAAATAAAATATAATGCTAAAGAGAAAAATAGTTTCAAAAAACGTAGAAGTGTTTTATAAAAATGTAGGGTTTCCAGTGGAAATTAAAGAACAAATATGAATGGATAACTCAAGAGGAGGAAGAAACTTTTTTGGATATTGCAACCCAGACATAAAAAAGGGATCTAACTGTGACTAGTTAATAGTAAGAATTTAATGCAAAAATCATCATGGCCATTAAGTCGATTCTGACTCATGGTGGCGCTATGGGACAGGGTAGAACTTCCCCCATAGGGTTTCTGAGGAGGTCCTGGTGGATTTGAACTTCTGACCCTTTGGTTAGCAGCTATACTTAACCACTGCACCACCAGGGTTTCTACTATTAAGAATTTAATTGCTAAATATAAATCAGAACGTTAATAATTTAAGGTTCTTAGGTTGGACTTCCACTTCTGGGCAGGATAGAATAACAGAAGCTCTAACTACCACCTGTATGAAAAATATAAAACTGGCAAATATTTGAACAATATTTTTTGGATACTCAACATTAGGCAAACCAGGACAGTAATCGATGACAGAGGTGAAACAAGCTAAATTCTATGATTTTCTCGGTTCACTGCCTGCAGAGTGTTTCCAGGTGACCGCAGAAGGAAGGAAAACCCAGGCAAAGCCCACCTCCCTGTTAACAGAATGAACCGTGTTTGCCAGAAAGATAGGTGGACGTTCTACCCCCAGTTCCTATAAACATGATCTTATTTGAAGATAAGGTCTTTGAAGACATTGTCAGTTAAGCAAATCTGAGGTCATACTGGATTAACACAGGTCCTAATCGTACATTATCTTCATAAAGGGAAGATACACAGTAATAGTGTGATAGAGGAAGGACATTAAGTGACGCAGTTTCTGAAAACCAGTGGTTTTCTGAAAACCAGTGGTTTTCTGAAGCCACCAGAAGCTAGACGAGAGGCTTGAAACAGCTTCTGTTTCATAGCCTTGGAATGATTCAACAAGATTGACTTCCTAATCTTGGATTCTCAGCCTCCAGGAAAATTCTGATAATTCCTGTTCTTAAAAGCAGCCCAGTTTGTGACATTTTGTTATGGCAGCTCTAGGGAACTACACATTCACACATTTGATTTGGTTTTTGTTAATACATTTAAAATTTATATCAGAATTTATGCAATATTTGATTTTTTCCCCACCTTACTGCGACTACTAGCTTATGTGATAAGCATCTGTTTCCTCATCATGGTCTTCAGTGCCTGGAACACAGTAGATGCTCACCAAATCCTTCTTGACTAATTTAGTGACCAAGTGAACATTTTTTAAAAAGTCTTTTATATTCTATACCAAGGGTCAGAAAATCACGGCTCATAGGTCAAATATAGCCCATTGTCTGTTAGTTGAGAACATGAAGCTGAGATCCCAAGGATGCCAAGGCAGCTGGAGTTCACAAGGCAAAGCACAGAAGAGACAACTTCCCAGAGATGGAGAGAAAGAGAATTCCAGAGATCTGCAGATGATCTCCCTCACATCTTCAGCTAAATACTGATCAGAACACCAATGAGAAGACAGTATGTGAGGTCTCTGAGGTCAGGCAAAGAAGCACCTGAAAAGAGCAGAGGGCACAATCTCCAGAAGTTAAATAAAGATAGAAATGGGTTGAGTTCCAACAAGCGAGAGCAAAGAACCTCACAATTCGTGGGGTGTTGGATGCAGTGCTCAAAAAAGGCAATGTCCCAGTGAATAGGGCATAATTACCCCCAGATTTAAGGGTTCCTGGAACAGGCTAACAAAGCATATAAATAAGTATTGAAAAGATCAAACTATCTCCAAGTAAGCTAACTGCACCTTGGGGGAGAGGGTGGCAACTAAAAATACTTCTAGAAATACAAAGATGTCTAGTATCCAACAACAGTAATTCATAAGTCTGTCAAAAATAAACTATCAGCCACATAAAGAAACAAAGAAAAACTACTCCCTGTAAGAAGAAAATTAGTCAATACAGAGATTCAGAAATGGCACAAGTAACAGAAGTAGTAGGCAAAAAACATTAAACAGTTATCATAACCATATTACATGTGTTCAAGAAGGTGCAGGAAAGATAAAAGATGTTAATCAGAAACACAGAAGATACCAAAAAGTGCCAAATGAAATTTTAAAATGAAAATTCACTGAATGATAGTAATAGACACTGCAGGGACAAAGAACGGTATGTTTGGAGACAAAAGCAGAACACAACAAAAGCAACTGCTGTTAAGTCAATTCCAGCTCCCATTGACCCTACAGGACAGAGAAGTACAGCCCCACAGAGTTTTGAAGGAGCTAGTGATGGATTTGAACTGCTGACCTTTTGGTTAGTGGTCAAACACTTAACCACTGCACCATGGGGACCATGCCTTAAAATGAAATACAAAGAGAAAAAGGACAAAAGAAGATAAAAGTCCATCAGCATGTGATGGAAAAACTTCAAATACCATGCAATTAGAGCAGTGAATAATTTGAATTCTGAAAGCGGGGATTAGGGGTGCACAGAAAAATATCTGAAGGATTATGCACCCCCAAATTTCCATGTATCCAAATATTTAGCATGTAGATTCCAGAAGCTCAATAAACCCCGAGTATAACATAAATGCAGAAAACTATATCAAGATATATCATTATCAAATTGCTTAGAAGTAGCAATAAAGAAAAATCATTGAATCAGACACTTACATACAGGAACAAATGTAAAAATGACAGCAGATTTCTCATCAGAAGACTGTTCTTAAAATCCTGAAAGACAAAAACTGTCAACTGCATGGTTTATACTCAGAGAAAACATCTTTCAGAAATGAAACCAAAATGTTGACATTTTCAACATACAAGCCGTGAAAGAATTCATTCCCACCAGACATGCACCATGTGAAATGCTAGAGGAAACCATTTAGGCAGCAGGAAGACGATGCTGCATGAAAACGTGAATCTACATAAGCCCAAAACCAAACCCACTGCCATCTTGTCAATTCTGACTCATAGAGACCCTCTAGGACAGAGTAGAACTGCTCCACAGAGTTTCCAAGGAGCACCTGGCAGACTTGAACCACTGACCTTTTGGTTAGCAGATGTAACACTTAACCACTAGGACACCAGGGTTTCCATAAAGAAAGCTAGAAATGGTAAATATGAATAAATATAAAATCACTTTAAAAATATTTTAAAAAGTTGACTTTTTAAAGTCACAAAATAAAAATTCAAAAAGCAATGCTGTATGAGGTTCACAGCATATGTGAAAGAAAATATATGTTATGGATTGAACTGTGTCCGCTTCCAAACCTTGTGCTGTGAATCCCAGCCCTTTACCTGGTGTTATAATCTCATTTGGGAGTGTATCTTTCTTGTAAAATGTTAATGAGACAGTAGTAGTGTAGGGTGTTTCTTAAGCCAATTTGTTTTGAGATATAAAAGATATTGAACAAGCAAGTGAGTGAGAGGACATGGGAAAGGGAAGACAGATGCCATGCTGGTTTAAGTCTCCAAGAGCCAAGGACTGGAAACTGAAGAGACAAAGACTTTCCCCTATAGACAACAGAGAGAGAAATCCTTTCCCCAAAACTGGCATCCTGAATTCAGGCTTTCAGCCTCTTAACTGTGAAGAAATAAATTTCTATTTGTTAAAGCCACTCTCTTGTGTTATTTCCATTATAGCAGCGCGAGATAATTAAGATAATGTATGACAGCCAAAACACAAAGATGGTGAATGAGAAGTGGAAATATGCTGTTATACTACTCTTACATTCTATAGGTAAGATTGTGTGATATCACTGGAAGAGAGCCTCTGATAAGTTAATAAATACATACTATAAACCCTGGAATGACCATTAAAAAAAAAATGCAGTAGAATTATAGCTAATAAAACAACAAAGGGAATGCAACCTAACTATAAAAACACACAAATAACCCCCAAAAAGTAGAACAAAGATGAACAAAAAATATATGGAGAAAATTAAAAACAAAAAGCAAGATGGTAAATTTAAGTGCAAACAAATCAATAACCACATTAAATTGTCTAAACACTGCAATTCAAGGCTGAGATTGTCAGAGAGAATTTAAAAGAAGACCCCAAACTACATGCTGCCTATGAAAAGATCATCTTTTAATCTACTTGACACAAGCATATGAACCAGCCATTTATCTCCTAGAATTTTACCCAAGAAAAATGAAAGCATACATCCACCAAAAAAAGGGGAAAAAAAGCCTTGTAAATGAAAGCTCATAGCAGCTCTATTTGTAGCAGCTCCAAACTAGCAACAATCCAAATATCCATCAATAGGTAAAGATGTCGTGGTAAGTTCATGGTTGAATGCTAACAATCAGTAACAGCAGTTGGCTATTAATACATGAGGTAACATGGATGAATCCCTAACTAATTATTCCGAATGAAAAAGCCAGACAAAGGAAGAATATATACTACATGATTCCATGTACATAAACTTCCAGCAGATGCAATCTATTGTGACAGAAGGAAATTGGTGGTTGCCTGAGGTAGGTGGAGAAGTGGGAGGGACAGATTCCAGATGAGTGGGTGGGAACTTTGGGGTGTAATAAATGGATTGTGATTAAATTGCAAGCTTTAAAGGTATGCCTTTATTACGTTTATTACACTTATACTTCAATAAATCTTTCTTTTTAAAAAAAGGAATCATAAGATGTCTCTTAAGTCTGAAGTCACTTTACTTTCTCTCACTTGACTTTGGTCAAAACCCTATATTTCTTTAGAATGTGTGATGCTTCTCTGCTCCTGAGACTTGGACCCAGGGAACATGCTTGGACAGATGAACATTTATGTGAAAGCCCAATGAGAGCCCTGGGAAGTATGGAGCCCGAGGCCAAGTTGAAGGAATCGCTGAGCCTGTTCTAAAGGTTTCTGATAGATTTCCATCTCTACCAATGAGACCACTTTGTATAGGCTTTTAAACCAAATGCCACCTTTAACCCCAAATAGAATATCCTCCAAAGCTTCGCTAAGTGTAGTAGTGTAATTGAACTCAGTTTTTCAAGTTCAATTACAGTAAATAGACTCAAAGTAAGCTAAGAGTTTTTCGAAGTATCTGCTCAGCAAATTAATTAGGGTGGAAATCAAAATTATGTACTTTCTGAAACCACTGAGAGGCACAAAGTTAGACAGGTTACAATGATACCAGATTACTGAATCTAAACCTAAATAAATCTAAAATTTATTTAGTTGAGGTGATCCAAGTCTCTGACTCTGACCTTTCTTTGTCTGCTATAGGTAAAACAAAGTCATATACATATAGCTCCCATTGGATGTTACCTTGGTGGAGAAAAAGTAATGTAACATCCCAAGGTCCATGGAACAATTCCCTAAGGACTAAAACTGATTACATTTGAGTTAGAACTACCCTGGGCTCCCAAGCATACACAATTAGCAGCGTGCAGTTTCACTTCCCAAATCTGAAGAAAAACTAGCTGTATTGAAGAAATTTCTAGCTACTGTCAATGACATAAATGAAGGTACTTGAATAACACAGCATGTACACAATTAGCTAATAAACTACAACTCAGTAATTATCTGAAATTAGGAGAGCAGAAAAGGAAGAAAGAAATGGGCTACAAACCCACTGCACATTTTCCCCTAGGAGCATTGCTCTCCAGTGGTGACAGTCACAACGTTTGAGGAAAATGTTATTGGACCTCGTGGAGTTAACGATACAGTGTGGCTTTCAGCTGGGAGGAGAGCTTGAAAGCTGAGTTGTAAGAACGGTTGTGGTAATTATGCTCAACACCAGAGCAAAGAAGTAAAACAGCAAGTTTTTGAAAATAATACATTTTAATGGCAAGAGATATAAAACTAGCTTCACAATGGTGCCCTTTTAATGCGCTCAACTTTACGGCATATTCAGAGGTAGATGGTAAATGTTAATAAGGATTTTGGGGGTCAACAGAAAGTATGATGCTAAATCTTAAATTTGTAGCTACTTAAAATCTTGCCCTATTCCAATTTTAGACTATGATCTAGAAAACCTTCAAAACTCTAAGCCCTTGAACATTGCTATGGCACATCCAAGAACTGGCCATTCATTAGAACTTTTCAATCAGGATAATGATTTTGCGCAAGTTAGAGTTACCCAACAGCGGAAACAAAGAATTACTAAAATATAAAATGAATTAAGTCATAAAAATCATAGAAGTCCAAAGCTAGAAAGACCTTTACAGAAAATCTAGTAAAATTCCCTTTTCGTAGACACGAGGAAAAAAAAAAAAATTTAAGAGGTTGCATAAAACTTGTTTAACAAAGCACATAGCGGAAAATCTTTATAACCTAGATAGAATTATGCAAACATTGAAGGACTTCAATAAATGTTGAATGAATATGTAAATAAGTGCTTTAGCTTTTCAAAACCTATTTAGGAAACATTCAATTACATCTTGCTGTATACTAGGCAATTAACATACATTGACGCAAGGTGTTTTATGTTAGAATTAATTAAGATGTTTTAAATGCATAATAACATTTAGTCATTCCTCTTATAACATGGTATTTGTAACTGGTGTAGCCAAGATTAGGGTCTGAGGCTGGCTGCCTGATAGCTCTAGGATCACCAGTAGAAATATGCCCCTAGTATAAGGCCTTCTTTGCCCCACTCCCCATATCCCACTGCTGTCTCCTCATCAACTGGGCTGGGCCAGGTCCAAGTCTTGAGCATTCTTCTGCCTAAAGAAGCATTCTTGAGCATTCTTCTGCCCTGTCCCATGCCCTCTTTCCTTAGTTCTCACTTCTATTTCTTCCAATGAAAATGAGAAAAAAGAAAGAAGCCAACAGCAGTAATCACAAAACAGAGATTTCAAGGAGAGCATGTCAGATTGGCAGAGAGAATAGAAGGAGTTCAGAGATGGAGTGGACTCTACAGAACGTAGAGCTGATAGGTATCTGGGAGGGAACTGAGGAGTCCGGTTTCCTGACAGGGGTGGAACCAGAGAAACACTGATACTGGATCTTATAGTTCTGACAACTCTTAACGCACTGTTGATGTGGCCTAGAAGACATAGATTATGTAAAAAGATGCAGTGTTTACTTTTCTGTTTTACTTGAATAGAACATATGCAATTTGTCGACTGTCTATGTGACAACTTCTGCCTATTTTTGAAACCAAGTATGTGCATTGTTTTAATGAGTTGAGTATGGAAGTGCCTTGTGACTCTGAAAAATGTGCTCTTCTTTAATGTAACACTGACTCTGTGTCTATTCCCAAGAAAGAAGCTCCATGTGGCACACAAAAAAATAATCTTTAATGAGACAATGGCAAGCAATTCTTTTGTTTTAGTTTTCTGCTTGGTTCACAAGACCTTGGCTCACATAACATCTATTTTCTATGGTTCACATTTTCATTTTTGTGCAATGGCAGAGCATTTACTTTTTGTTATGGTGAGAAACTTGCTAATAAAAAATAAAAAGAAGACGTATAGTCTAACATTTTATATCCATTACTCATTGCAGTTGAATTGATTTCAACCCACAGCAACCCTACAGGTCAGAGTAGAACTGCCCCATAGGGTTTCCAAGGAGTGCCTAGTAGATTTTAACCACTGACTTTCTGGTCAGCAGGTGTAGCTTTTAACCACTGCATTACCAGGGTTTCCAGAGTCACCAAAAATGGAAAAACTTACAGCACATTCATTTACTAAACCACTTACTTGTGAAGAAATATAAACAGGCTAGCATGCCGGTTAAGAGATAGCTTTGGAAACTAATGCATCTACCTTCAAACTCACTATGCCTCAGTAACTGCTCTAGACAACTGCAGTAATAATGCTAACTCTAGATGGCCACTACGAGAACTAAGTTGGAAAATGTTCATAAATTGCTCATTACAAGCACCTAGTGCTCCATCTATGACAGCTCTTATTATTAAAGAATGGAGGCAGACTGGGAGACTGAAGTACTACTTAGTTGCAAGTCCAATATTATTGTATTAACAAAGAACTGTAAGAATCAAAACTGTGATGCTGCTCAAAAGGAAAACAGAAATTTAGAATAAGTTCTTTTTCATCTCATGTCTCCTTCTTAAAAACAATGATTTCCTCAAGTGACTTATAAATTATTTTTTACCTAGGTTACCAATTTGAAGCCAGTCACTGGTGTTCAGTTTCAAAATAAGATTTTTTACATTGCAATTTAGGTGCATTAACAGAGCAAATTAGTTCCTCATTAAACAGTTAATACACAAATTGTTTTGTGGTATTGGTTGCAACCCTGTCGTGTATCAAAACTCCCCTTCTTCTCTCCAGTTTGTTTTCATTGGTCCCTGTTTCCTGCCTCTTCCTACTTTCTCAATTTCCTTTTTTTTAATTGATAATTTTTTATTAACGTCCCTGTTTGGCACAAATGTTTAACGACTCAACTACAGGATAAAAGGTTGTTGACTGAAACCTAGCCAGAGGCACCTCCAATCCAGGCCTGGCAATCTACTTTCAAAAGGACACAGCCTTAAAACCCTACGAACAGTTCTACCCTGCACACATGGAATCATGATCAATCCAAATCCACTCAACAGCAACAACAATTTTTATCACAAGAATGTTGTGCACCTGTGGGACCAATTCGGACCCTTAGAGACCTGCTATGACAGAGTAGAACTACCCCCGTGGGGTTTCCTAGGCTAGTGATACCTAGAGCACACAACAGCTATCACCCTGACCGGAGCACATTGCCAGGTCTTTTCTCCCATGGAGCCACTGGTAGGTTTGAACCCTTGGCTGGCAGTCAAAAGTTTAACCATTTTTCCCCAAGGGTTCCTTATCACAAGCATATTAACTGTAAAACTATTTATTAGTAGAAGTAGAAATTATTGTAAAGATAATTTTGTCCAATCTTTTCACTTCATACAGGAGAAAATGAGTATCCAGAAAAGTTAAGGGGATTTTCTTAAGGTTATATGCTTAATTCACAAACAACCAAGCTCTCTTAACTCTCAGCCCAATGGTCATTGAAATAAATGAAATTATTAACAGTCAATGAATAATTAACAGTCACTGGAAATAACATTTAACATGTACAATGCTGAGCCACATAGTGTGAAACTCCCAAAATTATTTTATCCATTTTTCTTCTAAGGGAGAAGATTTCTGGAATTTACCAATTAGAAATTCATTACAGCACTAGAATCTGATTATCTGTTAAAGTCTCACCATATAGCAAGAGCTTGTAAATACATACCTTGTTGGCACATAAACAGGTATATGTAAGTTTATACAACAGAAATCTAAAATTAAACCATACTAACTGTGATTTGGAAACTGGTGACATAGTGGTTAAACAGTGATTCTGCTAACCAAAAGGTCAGCAATCTGAATCTGCTAGTAGCTCCTTGGAAACTCTATGGAATAGTTCTACTCGGTCCTATAAGGTTGCTATGAGTCAGAATCAGCTCCACAGCACTGGGTTTGGTTTTGGGGTTTTTTAATCTTGATCTATTTAAAAAGTTAATGTGTTCCCAAACTGATAGCATAACAAAATGAAATTAAACTGATATTGCAGTTCTTGGCTAATTTCATCTGATTGATTAACCTGACAAACTCTCTAAAAGATAAAGAGACAAGAAGGCTTTTTACGGTAATCATGGGTCCACATTAACTCCTTTTGCAGACAGCCAACCCAACCATGCCTTGCATTATTTGTTTGTTTTTTCACTGATCAGGAGATTAAAAAGACAACAATGTAATTTCTATCGACAAAGCTTCTACTCTTTCTCACATCTCTCCATCCCCAAGGGTTTTGAGAATAACAGCTGGAGTAACTCTTGAAATGCTGAAAATTTAAGTAGTGGTGCCTATTTGGGGAAGGCTCTGTTTTCTTTTGAGGAAAAAGGAAGGAAGGAGATGATCTGCTTCTTGTCAAAGACACACTTCTAGGGTTGGTGGGTTTTTGACACCTTTCCCAGTGTGGGAGGAGTACCAGAGGCCTGAGAGCAACAACGGAGAAGTCAGTGGGCAGTGGCAACAAGAAGGGAAGGGGCGACTTCCGAGGTGAGACATCATCCCAGGGATGGTTTATGTAGGGGCCAGAGGCTCATCGGAGTGATGCCACCGCATCAGCAATTGCACAGGCAAACCTCTCAGGGGAGAAGAACAAGCAGACAAACAAATACTCTGCGTGGAACTGAGAGACACAGCTTGCATTTGTGGAATAAGAGCTTGAATTTGTACAGAACTTCATCAACCTATTTTATTTTTGGTTGTTGTTTTTAGTTTTCCATTTGCCACATTTTATCTATAGATGTGGCCACACTCGATACAGTTCGTGAGCTGACCCGGCCTAGTTTTCAGAGCCATAGCAACAGAAGCTGGCTCCAGTTCTACACATTTTACCCTTAAAAAGTATAACCGGACAAATTGGTTTGTGAATTGAAGATCTCTCTAGATCTCCTCCTTACTAATCCTGTCTGGGTGCCCTCTGGGCCAGCTTGGGGCTGTCATGGTTTTTGGATTCTGATTTTCTGGTGTTCCTTTACTTTTTTTCTTATTTTGTAGTAAAGGGTCTTCTATCCAGAGAAAAGATACATTTTTTTTTTAAGGACCACTTATGCCCTAAGAGAGTCCTTAGGTAGTAGTACATGTATGGCTAACAAGCTTGACTTAAAAACTGAGCAGCTAGAGGTTCAAGACCATTCAGAGGCATCTGGGAAGAAAGGAAGAAAGCCATCCCTGATTGGCTTCTAAAAAAACAAAACAAAAGAAAAATCAGCCACTGAAAATCTTGTGAACTCAGTCTGACTCTGACACACAGGAGTCAAGAGAGTTAGAACTGATATGATGACATCTGGTTTGTTTTTTTGTTTTATGTCTTAGAATGTTTTCTTTACTTTGTACCAGCTAACTTAATTAACCCAAAAGGAAATCACTCATGCTGTGCCCACACCAACAAACCAGACAAAAACAAAGTCTATTAGCTTCCTGTTTGTCAAGACTCCATCAATTTCCTGTTTATCAGGACCCTTCTTACTATCTTTTTGTTGGGAAGGACCTCACTAATTTCCTGTTTTTAATAACATCGACAACAAAAAAACATAACGCAAAAAAACACAAGACAGCCAATCCTCACCTGGCGTCCAGGTAGCTAATGTCACCTATATGTTTGTTACTCTAAAACCCTGACTCTTCATTCCCTAGAAGCTGTGTTTTGTGCGCTATGCAAAGGCACGTGACTGTGTAGGTCATAACTAATTATGGATACTACTGCACCGAAGGGGCATTCCAGAACACTTAATTGTGTGTATAAAGAAACTGCACATAGACCAAGTATCAGTCTTTCAAACAGAGCAAGGGGATACTGCCTGGTTTAAAAAGTCAGGAAAGTTGTGTGTCAGGGCTGTATTATTTCACCATACTTATTCATTCACCATGCTGAGTAAATAACCTGAGAAGGTGAACTATACAAAGAACATAGTATGAGGATTGGAGGAAAAACTTACTAACAACATGAGACGTGCAGATGACACAACCTTGCTTGCTAAAAGGGAAGAGAGGACTTGAAGTACTTACTGATGTAGATGGGTTATACCTCAACACAAAAAGCAAAAAAAAAAAAAAAGTCCTTACAACTTGACCAATAAGCAACATCATGATAAACAGAAAAAAACATTGAAGTTGTCAGATTTCATTTTACTTGGATCCACAATCAATGCCCATGGAAGCAACAATAAAGAAATCAAATAACTCATTGCATCAGAAAAATCTGCTGCCAATGAGTCCTTTAAAATGTTAAAAAAAAAAAAAAAAAAAAAAGATATCACTTTGACACTAAGGTATGTCTTCACTCAAGTCTTTGGTAATTTCAGCAGCCTGCATGCGATAATTGGACAAAGAACAAGAAAGACTAAAGAAGAATTGATTCCTTTGAATTATGGTGTTGGTGAAAAGTATAACACAAACTTCCAGAAGAATGAAAAAAATCTGTCTTGGAAGAAATACAACCAGAATGCCCTTTAGAAGTGAGGATGGTGAGACTTTGTCTCATTTTGGACGTGTTATCAGGCAGGACCCATCCCTGAAGAAGAACATCATGCATCATAAAGTTCAGGGTCAGGGAAATAGAAGAAGATCATCAATGAAATGGATTGACATAGTGGCTGCAACAATGGGCTCAAATACAGCCCAGATGGTGAGGATGGCACAGGAGTGGGCAGGGTTTCGTTCTGATGTACATAAGGTCACTAAGTTGCAACCAACTAGACAACACCAAACATCACTACTGTTATTTTCCAAAAGTGTTTTTCTTGTCATTTACTTGTTTGTTTTATATATACATATCTGTCATCCCATTATTTAATATACTCAGTACCTTCTTTTGTCCCCAGGGAAAGTGATCATAGTTTTTTGGATATTTCCTTATACTGCTAGCATTATCTCTGTTTCCTTCAAATTCCTTTTAAAATCTATAGTTAATTTCATTACTGCCTTTCAAGGAGGGACTTGACTAAAATTATTAAGAAACTGCTTGGGGACTTCATGTGCTTGGGCAGGACTTTCAAATTAGTAGGTGCAGAGGGACTAGGAGAAGCCCAATCATTTCAAATATCAGTAGCAATCTAAGGCTACACTGGAATTATTTGGCTTCTCCAAAGAACAGTCTTTCCTCTGCTTTGGGGTATATGCCTGGCTCACAGTATTCTTGTAGAGGTGCAAAGTTGCTGAGATTCTCATCTCAAGTTTTACAATTTTATTTAATAATCTTGATTTCAAAATGCTGCCTTTCCTTTGCCATCATATATTCTAGGTTTCCTCTTATCTAGAGTCTCTCTAGTTCGATTTGTCTATAGAATACCAGTATCTGGCTTGAATTGAGAAAGAGCAGCTACCTAGCTACACTGCATGAGGTCCAAACAGAGCTCCAGTTAAACTTTCAAAAAATGCCTCTCTTCTGCCCTATACCTCACCTCTGCCTTCAGCAACAAGGGGAGTCTCAAAATGCTGAAACTTTTGTTAGATCTGTTTTAGAATTTAGCTTTTTATCCTCATAATTGTCTGTTCTGCAGATAATAGCATAAAAACAATGTTTTTTTTTCTTTACTACCTACGTATGTTGGAAGAGTCATATAAGGCCTCATAGAGGATATGGACTACAGCAAGATATGAATATAAATTCAAGGTTGGAAATAACGGAATTAAAAGGAATGAAGAATTTTATGGAGAGAAATGCCATGAATAAAGTCATGCAGCTAAAATAAATGTGGGTTACATATGTTGAGGTGTAGGGAGCAGATAAATTTAAAAAGAAAAAACCAACTACCTTGATTGAAATGCTAGCATTCTTTGAAGAACAGTAGAACAAAGTTCAGTGTTGTTATTATTGTTAGGTGGCCTGGAGTAAGTTCTGACTCAAAGCAACCCCATATAAAACAAACCACTGTCGGACCGTGTGACATCGTCACAATTGTTATACTAGAACCCAGTGTGGCAACCACTGTGTCAGTCCATCTCATTGAGGGTCTTCCTCCTTTTCCAGTGACCTTCTGTGTCACTAAGTATAATGTCTTTTTCCAGGGACAGGTTCTTCTTGATAATATGTCCAAAGTATATGAGACCAAGTCTTGTCATTCTTGCTTCTAATGAGCGTTCTGACTGTACTTCTTCCAAGACAGATTTGTTCATTCTTCTGGCAGTCCGTGGTGTATTGACTGTTCTGTGGCAACACAGTAGTTCAAAAGCATCAGTTCTTGTTGTTGTTGTTAAGTGCCATCAAGTCAGTTCTGACTCAGGACAACCCTGTGCACAATAGAACGAAACACTGCCTGCTCTTATACCATGTCCACAATTGGTTTTATGCTTAAACCCATCACTGCAAGCAATGTGTCAATCCATCTTGTTAAGGGTCTTCCTCTTTTTCACTGACCCTTCACTTTATCAAGCAAAATGTTCTTCTCCAGGGACTGATCCTTCCTGAAAACATGTCCAAAGTATGTGCTCAGTCTTGCCATCTTTGCTTCCAAGGAGCACTCTGCTTGTACTTCTTCCAGAACAGATCTGATTGTTCTTTTGGCAATTCATGGTACACCCAAAATTCTTCATGAACACTATGATTCAAAGGCACTGATTCTTCTTTCTGTCTTCGTTATTCATTATACAGCTTTCATATGCATGTAATGTGATTGAAAATGCCATGATGTGGATCAGACCCACTTTAGTCTTCAAGGTGACATCTTTACTTTTGAATACTTTAAAGAGGTCCTTTGCAGAAGATTATCCCACTGTGATATATGTTTTGATTTCTTGACTTCTGCTTCCATGGACATTGATTATGACACCAAGTAAAATGAAATCCATGACAACCTCAATCCTTTTTCCATTTATTGTAATGTTGCTTACTGGTCCAGTTGTGAGAATTTGTCTTTATGTTGAGGTGTAATACACACCGAAGGCTGTGGTCTTTGATCTTCATGAGTAAGTGCTTTTAAGTCCTCTTCGCTTACAGCAAACAAGGTTGTGCCATTGACACATCACAGGTTGTTAAAGACTTCCTCTAAACCTGACGACCTGTGTCTTCTTCATGTAGTCAGTCCAGCTTCTCAGATTGTTTGTTCAACATACAGATTGAATAAATACAGGAAAAGATGCAACCCTGAGGCGTATCTTTCTTAACATCAAGTGACCTGTTATCTACTCACTCTGTTCTTTTTCTAAGTATAGTTTCTTCATGAGCATGGTTAAGTGATCTGGAATTCCTATTCTTTATAATGTTATCCATAGTTGCTGCACGGTTGAATGACTTTGCATAGTCAATAAAACACAGGTAAACATCTCTCTGGCATTCTCTCCTTTCAGCCATGATCCATCTGACATCAAAAATGATATACCTTATTCCGTGTTTTCTTGCCAATTAGGCATGAATTGCTGGCAGTTCCCTGTCTTTGTACTGCTGGAACAGCTTTTGATCTTCAGCAAAATATTACTTCTATGTCATATTAATATATTGTTCAATACTTTTCCCATCCTGTTGGGTCAACTTTTTTTGAAGTGTTTACAGATATGTATCCCTTCCTCTTGTTTGATGAGGTAGCTGTCTTCCATTATTCTTGTATAGATAAATAAGTGCTTCCAGTACTGTATCTGTTAGTTGAAACATTTTTCAACCAGTGTTCCATCATTTTGTGGAATCTTTCTTTTTCCAGCAATGCCTTCAGTGCAACTTGGACCTCTTATTTCAGTACCATTGGTTCTTGATCATATGCTAGCTCCTGGACTGATGGAATATCAAGCAATTCATTTGGTACAGCAACTGTTGTGTATTTCTTCCATCTTCTCGTGATACTTCCATCTTCATTTAGTACTTTCCCCCATAGAATCTTTCAACACTGCAACTCAAGGCTTGAATTTTTTCTTTCATTTCTTTCATTAACAATCTGCCTTATGCAGACGATACAATCTTACTTGCTAAAACTGAAGAGGATTTCAAACACTTACTGATGAAAGTCAAAGACCACAGCCTTCAGTATGGATTGTACCTTAACATCCAGAAACAAAAGTCCTCTCAAGAGGACCAGTAAGCAATGTCATGATAATGGAGGAAAAAAAATGAGGCAAAAGATGTATTGCATTGGGAAAATATGCTACAAAAGACCTCTTTACAGTGTTAACAAGTAAAGCTGTCACCTTGAAGACGAAGGTGTGCCTGACGTGAAGTATGGTATTTTCAATCACACCATAGGCGTGTGAAAGCTGGACAATAAATCAGGAAAACAGAAGAACTGACACCTTCCAATTGTAGTGTTGAGAGAAAAACTGAAAATATCAGGGACTGCTAAAAGAGCAAGCAGATCAGTCTTGGAAGAAGTACAACCAAAGTGTTCCTTGGAAGCAAGGGTGATGAGACTGGATCTTACATACTTTGGACATATTGTCAGGAGGGATCAATCCCTGGAGAATGATTTCATCCTTGGTAAAGTGGAGGGTCGGCGAAAAAGAGGAAGACCCTCAACAAGATGGGTTGACACAGTGGCTGCAACAATGGGCTTCACATAAAAACCATTGTGGGCATGGTGCAGGACTGGGCAACGCTTTGTTCTGTTGTGCATAGGCTCACTTTGAGTCAGAACAGACTCAACAGCACCTAACAACACATTTTTAAGTCCATCTTTTTCCTCTTATGTTTCAGTATAAGCAGCAAGGAGAAACTGCACAGCCCTTTTAAGGGCTCTTTCTTAGCAATCTCAACAGCCAGATATCTAGTTCATCACTTACTTATAAGTTTAATCTTTCACCAAATATTTGGGCTTAATTCTGAAAAATTGTTTGCCACTCCAAAAAAACTCTTGCCCTTCTTCCATTGTCTAACCACACACTCATCATTTCCTTCTAAAGCATTATGACAAGCACACTTAATATCTACATTTCTGGCAACATTCTCTATGGAGATTACCAACAATCATGAAGACAGTACAGGACCGGGCAATGTCCTGTTCTACTGTAAATGGGGTCACCATCAGCTGGAGCCATCTCAATGACAGCAACAGTAACAACAACATTTATTTATGTGATTCTGAAGTGTCTTCATGAAAAGTAGAGTGTTGCTCAATTGTCCATATGTCTTGATGGACAAGCATTTAGGGAAAATCTGAAACACTAATAAATTACATACTTAAAATAGCAGATTTATAAATATTTATGTAAAAGTCACCAGGAGAGAGAATACTTTGTGAGCTTGAAGGAGTAAATCTTTTCATATGTAGAAAGAACCCTAAAATACATCTCATATACCCGGCATAGAAGTGATGCTAAGATAACTTCATCAGAGAAGTAGATTGGGATGGCCAAGATTAGTTCTTAAAAAGTTTTCAACTATAACAAGATTGACTGCTGGTGTGGTTGTAGATGTGTAGTTGTTATACAGTAATGCTTATTTGACTGTGAATAAAATTATGTGGATGATAATCATAGATCTTACCAACAACACAACAGATTTCAGGTTAGGCATATTCAAGTATAAAAGAAATGAACCATTATGAAAAGATTTTTTTTTCCTTGAGCTTTGTGCATTTGGAAGTCCTACCCAAAAGTCCTTGTTCAAGCATATACTCGTGCTTCTTAAAATATCTCTTTGCTTTGGACAAACCGAAGCTTTTCTCCTGAAATCACACAGGTAAATTAGGTAGGCACAGTGTAATCACTAAGCCAGCATTTGGTGGGAACATTAGGACCAACAACTCAATCTCCAGGGAAAATAGCCCTCAGTTATTTATGGACCTAAGTGCAGGTGTTAAGTTTTATCTTAACTGAAAGGCAGCCCACTCAGCAATTTAGTGTCTGCTGCCACCACAGCAGGACATTGATTAGTTTGATACTGAAAAAAGAAAATGCCACCTACAGAATAACCAGTTCTGTTTCTTTATTGGTGGGCAAAAGGGTATCTTGTACTTGGACTGCTTCATGTGGAGGAAAGAGGGAATTTACAATGGACTCTTTCTTTCTGCCTCATGTCACATTCTTCTCCCCACCACAAGACCCACAGAAAGTTCTGGGTAAGTTACAGCAGTCTGCTACATCCAGGATAGCCTTTACTTACAACGAATGCAGAGCCATTTAGAATTTTACAGCATAAAAGAGCCCTGGATTAAGATACAAAAACCAAAAACCACTGCCGTTGAATTGGGTCCAACTCATGGCGACCCTAGCGGTCAGAGTAGAACTGCCCCATGGGGTTTCCAAGGAGCAGCTAATGGGCTTGAACTGCCCGTCTTTTGGTTAGCAGACACAGCACTTAACCCACTACACCACCAGGGTTTCCTAGTGAAGGCCAATTATGGGAGAAACGTGAGGTGAAGCCAAGGATCTGCATCACCCTAATTTCTTCTCCTATGAAATACGCCTTTGTTAGAGGGTGTATAACTTTTTTGCGTTAGGCCAACATCTTTCTTCTTGGGATTTATACTTTTAAAACAACAATATTATAGTTTCACTTCTTACCACTTGTCATGGTTGCCACCTCACTTTCAGAATCAATGTCCCAAATTACTATCATGGCCTGGAAGGATCCGCATAATCCGTCTGCTCCTAGCCCGTGTAGTCTCAACTGCAGTCACTATCCTCTTCGGCCACTCTGCTCTGGTTCAGAAAGCTGCTCCAGGCCCTGTGCTCCTTCCCACTCCAGGACTTCCCACTGGTGCCCTCTTACTGCAAAACAGCTCATCCCTGTTCCACCTGGCTTTATCATTTAGATCTCACTGTATGTCACCTGCAGAACGTCTTTTACTATCAAGTTCAAATCATTATTGTTGGCTTCCATCCAGTTGGCCGTGATTCAAGGCATCCCTGTGCAATGGAACATGATGCCTGGTCCTGCATCGTCCCCACGGTGAGCTGTGGAAGTGACCATTGTGATTCCTGGGGTTTTCATTGGCTGATTTTTCGAAATTGATTACCATAGCTTTCTTTCTAGCCCGTCTTAGTCTTGAAGCCCAGCAAAAATCTCTTCAACATCATAGAAACATACAAGCCTCCGCTGACAGGCAGGTATTTGCTGTGTGTGAGGTGCATTGGCCAGAAATCTAAAGAAGTCTCTCTCCTGAATGAAAGATGAGAATTCTACCACTGCACCACCAGTGTCTTATAAATTCAGATTAGATTCCACTAATAAAAACCTCAGATAGAGTCTGCAGTTTTCCTCAGTGATATTTAGCAAAATTTTTGTGATCAGTTATCTGTTATCTAATGATTTGTTTACTGTCCATTCTGCTTAAATGTAAGTTCTATAAGAGAAGGGACAGTATCTGCTCCATTCATCACTATACCGACAGAAACTGGCACAGTTCTTGACACATAAAGGGTGCTCACTAGGTATTTGATGGATATGAGATGTCACCAAATCCTCATATCCCCTACCAAGACTTGGAAAGGTAGAAATACTGTTCAAATCCAAACATAATCTGTCAAGAATTGAGGCCCTTGGACCAAATTTCTAGTGGTTATTTGTATTATACTAGAGGCCATTTAATAGAGTTCATACTCTCTTTATAGAATACAGAGTATATTTGAGAACTTACATACTATAGTCATTTCTCTAAGAAGTTGTATGTGTCATTTACACATGTATTGTTTATATGTTTCTTCCAACAAAAAATCTGTCCGTGAGAACATCCACATTGTTTTTTGTAGAATGTTTTGTGTGATGTACAGTCCTCAAGGATGCAGGTCAACCCAACCAACTCTGATTTCCACAGACATGATTAGACTCTAAGTCTAACTGTGTTTAGCTGTTCATTATTGCATTATAACCAGCCAACATTTAGTGGCTTAAGACAACAATATTTCATTTTGCTAAAAAATACTTAATTTTGGCCAGGCATTATCTGACAGCTCATCTTTGCTTGCCTCAGTAATATCTGATAGAGTGACTTGATCAGAACTGGAGATTCCATAATGACTGGTTGAGATGCCAGCCAATGTGTATTAGGATACAGCCTTGGCTCTCAGTGGTAGGCACGGTTCTTCTCCACATGGATTTCATCCATGGTACTACTTAAGATTTTCACAGTAAGGTGCTCAATTCCATGTATGATGTTGCAAGAGACACAAGGTGGAAAATGCCTTTCTTTTGAAGCATCAACCCCAGGAAATGGCATATTTTTTCACTGCTATGTATTTTTGGTCAGAGCAGTACAGAGTCCATCTAAACTCAGGGGAGGATCATGTCAAATAATTTCACAGGAAAACTTGGGAAAGCCAGAATCTACGTAAAGCAGAAACCTGTCAGGAAAAGAAAATTTAAAGACTTTCCACTAATAGAGAGTGATACACAAAACTGCATCTTATCAAAAGAGAAAAACTGGCAAGACCCAGAAAAATCAGCAGTCCTGTGGAGTTCCAGGTCTCATGAGTTTCAGTATGCAACCCTGGACTTGAACCTAGGAAAAAGTAAATCAGTGTCTATTTAACTCTTCTCCTAGGCACTTAAAGAGGGAATGAGCCTTCCATCATTCACTGCAGAATTTTGTCTTCTTATTTCCCATCTTTTCACCTAGGAACTTCGAAGAATCCTTCCCAAGCAGTTGCTAAGAGGAGGTGAACAACTGGGAAATAGCTTCTGACAGTATTCAGTCCACTGATTTATCTCTTCTAAGTCAAATAAAGAAAACTAACAGCCAAAATAAAATCATTGTATATTTTTCTGTCCCCCAGCCCTTTATACCAAGTAATACACGGTTTAGTCAAATGAAATGACTATCTATCTTGGTGGGTGATATAATGTTCCCACTCTTTACTCACTTCCCTTTCCTTCCATCTCTTGTAAATAAAAGGAGGTGCAGTCCACACCACAGAGAATCTCCCTTTACAGTGCATCAGGGATGTCACCTAGAAAACAGTGTCACAGTCCCACACTAATCCTCTTTAACATAATCCAACCTTTCCCACAAGACCCAATGAGTCAAAAGGCTCATACAAATGTTAAGGTTATAAAGTCTCTTAAAAGCACTGAAGCTCTACCAAGCTAAGATGACACTCAGTGTAGCCTCACAAGCAGAGTGAAAAGAATAAAAATTATTGCAGTTGAGAGAAAATAAGGCTTTGGGGTCTTAATGAAGTAGGGGAGTTGAGAAAAATGGCAAGAATACAGCTAAATGAAAAAGGAGAAAAAGAGTGAGCTAGCAACAGAGGTTATACTAAGCATGAAGAGTGTCTTAGATGAAAGTAGGTTTGATTAGAGAAAAAAGTTTCCACAGAGAATAGTGGACAATGAGGCTTGAGTAAGTTGGAATCACTCTGCTGAGGACCTTGGGTGGCAGCCCAGGGAATTTAGACTTCAGCAATGTGACTTCTGCACCTACAGGGAGTTGGGTGCTTGGCAGTCCTTTGGAATGAGCACCAGAGGCAGAAGCAATGAGAACAGATGCTGGAGCAAGGGATCCAGCGATAGTCTGGGGCAGATGCTGTACAGGTACCACCAGCCGGACAACTCTTTGGTGGACAGATGAGGAATAACAAGAAGAAGGAAATAGAAGCCCAAATTGACCTGTCAAAGCATTTGATAGCCCACTGTGAAAGCACTTAAAACCAGGCAGTGGCGGGAAGGGGAGCACAAACGACTTTTCTGCACACAGTCGAGGACTGTTGCTCTGGCTGACCTAGAGTCTAAACGATCTCTGTAACCATGTCTGTAACTATTCTTATAACTAGCCTCAGGTTTTGCAGATGATCTTCATCAAGCAGCGGTAGTCATAGAAGGTTTCTGAGCAGGGGTTGGCAAGGTAAGAATGGTCTTTGAAGATTATGAGGGTAGAGCAGTGAGTGACAGAAACGTACAGAACAAGACCCACCATCCGAATCCGTATGGTCATTACCAACCACTAAAGATTTTGAAGGTACTTTTATTTCAGGTACAAAGCCATGATTTCGGGGCTGATCCTAACGGCAGTCTGATGAAATACTTAGAATCAATATTATTCTTCATTTTTAGCCAAGGGTGAAACTGTAAAATTGACAGTGTAAGTAGCTCGTCTACAGTAATCTATCAGATTATGTCAGAACAGTAGAACAGGATGTAAAATTCCCTTTTGTTCTAAATATCTTTTCATTAATCTACAGTTATCCTTAGGTCTGTCTAAACTGTTTTGTGCTCTGGTGCCCACCAGTTTAAGGAATGTTTCATGACCCAGCAGTGGGTCCAGAAAGCCCTTAGGCTGGATGGCCACCTGTCTTAGTTATTCTTACCCATCTCATGCTACTATAAGAGAAATACCACAAGTAGATGGCTTTAACAAAGGGAAATTAATTCTCTTACCATCTAGTAGGCTGCAAGTCCAAATTCAGGACATCAGCTTCAGGGTAAAACTTTTTCCACCAGCTCTGGAAGAAGGTCCATGTCATCAACCTCCCCTTTGTCTTGGAGCATCTCAGCATAAGAATCTCAGGTCCAAGGACGTGCTCTGCTCCTAGAGCTACTATCTTGGTGGGTGATATAATGTTCCCACTCTTTACTCACTTCCCTTTCCTTCCATCTCTTGTAAATAAAAGGAGGTGCAGTCCACACCACAGAGAATCTCCCTTTACAGTGCATCAGGGATGTCACCTAGAAAACAGTGTCACAGTCCCACACTAATCCTCTTTAACATAATCCAACCTTTCCCATTAACCACAGCCAGGATACTAGGATTAACAACATGTAGGAGTGTTACAATCACAAATTAGAGGACAATCACACAGTACTGGGAATCATGTACCAGCCAAACTGATGCACATATTTTTGGGGAGACATGACTCAATCCATGCCCGTTATATAGTGCTATTACAACAGTCAGACCACAAGCCAAGAACTTTAACAAACAGAAATTTATTATTTCACAGTTTGGGAGGCTAAAAGTCTGAGATCAGGATACTAGTTCCAGAGTAAGTCTGTCTCTATCAGTTCTGTGGGAAGGCGCCTATTCTTCATCTTTCCCTGATCTAAGAGTTTCTCAGCACAGGAGCCCTGTGCTTGACACAGTTCACTCTTGGTGTTTTGTTTTTTTTTTCCTTGATGGCATGAAGTCCCCCTTTCCTCTTTGCTTGATAATCGTATCTCAAAAGAGGTTGACTAAAGAGACAGCCCAGTTCTGTAGACTGTGTCCTGCTCCAGTAACATAACTGCCTCAGTACTGTCGTACTGACGTCGTAGAAGCTGGAATTTACAACACACAGCATAATTACATCAGATCACAGAACGGAAGACAAGCACATAACACTGGCAGTCAGGGTCTAGTCAAGTTGACACACACTTTTGGATGGTGAAATGCAATCCTTAAAATCCCCTTCCAGTTTTTTCATGCTGTTGAGCAAAAAACGGCTGCCTTCACTTGCAGAGACCTGAAACTTGAACAGAGATCGGAAGCTGCACCAACAGCCAAGTCCAGACACTTGTCACAGTGAAAAACTATTTCAAAGAGAGTGGTCCCAGGAACTCACAGTAATAGCTGAAAGAAACATTAGTAGGCCATACGATTCTCACACATTACAATTTCTTCATTTTATAGAGAGGAACGATGAAATCCAGAGAGGCTGACTTGTCTCAGAATACAGAAATTCTTATTCATAGACCCAAGACTAGGATCTAGGTGTTATAGCTTAAGTTATGGTTTTAATGAGCAGCCTTTGAAAGATTGCTGTTTATTCTGCCTGTTATGAAATTCTAACATCCAGAAAAGGAATCTACCATTCTTTATTGATTCCTAGATTTTATTTAGTAGCATTCTATGTTGTTGCACTATCTCACATAACTAAGAGATTAAATATAAATAAAAATCTTTACCATTTCCTGATTGTAATTTGTTTGAATCAGTTTTGTACATTAAGAACCAGTTGAAAGACAGAAACAAAAAGTCATGGATGTTGGATACCATCAACTCTCTTCTCCATCTCTCCACCCTACCCTCTTCCTGTGGAAACTCCCTAAAATCCTCAAGATTGGGACAATGGCATTTCATGGTTTTCTGTTACCTTGGTGTGGAGATTATAGGAGATAATCAATGAACACTGACTGATTGGAGAGGAGGAATCCAACTTGAACAACCCAGATCATATGTGGCCCAAACTCACAGGCTGGAAGTTCACAGCAGCAGCAAATACACTGTCAGGTAAACACCATTACTGTTGACAATGGTTTGGTGAATAACCATGTGTGTGGAGACTGAGGATGTATTATGAGAATGGAAATCTTTGGAGTTTTCAAGAACATCCACATTTATTTTGAATCCTTACAATACCCTGAGATTAGTTAAAGGCAGTCCTGTCACTGGGGATGGAGATGGTAGTCTTCTCATCTCATTATCAGAAAGTACCTGGACATGAATTTCTCCCTTACAGTCAATACTACATAGAGCATTCACTCAGGGTATCACTCATGAGTGAATTAGAAGGAAAGTGAAGAAGAGAAAGGACTTACTCAAGAGCTGCTACCAAGAGAGATAGTATTGATATCCCACTTCCAGCCTCAGGAGGACACTTGTACCTCAGATTCGATGGTAAAGAGAGGAGAGATACAGAAATAACAAACCATTCTCCTACCTGCTTTTGCACTGACCTGCATGGTCAAACTCTACAGTAAGTAAAAGTGCTCTAAATTTGAGCCATAAACCTGAGTTTACTGCCTCTGACCTTTGTTGAAGAATTTAACCTTTCTGCCATTCAGTCGCCTTTTCTGTAGAATGGGTATAGCAGTATCTACCCAGATGTTAGAGGTAAGTAAAGAAAGCTGACTCTGAGAACACAGTGGCTGCAACCAAGAGTTCAAGCATAACAGCAATTGTGAGGATGTGCAGAACCAGACAGCGTTTCTTTCAGTGGTGCATATTCACTATGAGTTGGAACTGACTCAACAACAACAACCTCAGCAACAACGAAACACTGAGACCAAAAAATAAAGATAAAAAGCAAAAATCAGTCACCATCAAGTTGATCCTGATTGATAGTCATTCTATGTGCTGCAGAATAGAATTATGCTTCATAGGGTTTTCAAGACAGTGATTTTTTGAAAGCAGATTGCCAGACCTTTCTTCTGAGGCATCTCTGGGTGTATTCTAATTGCCAACCTTTCAAGGACACAATCATTTATGCCACTGGGGAATCCATTCTGAGACCAACAATATACCAAAACTTAAACATTTATCATCATCTATCATCACTGCAACTCTGAGGAACAGATCACTTGGGAGACAAGGAAACTGATGCTTAGAAGAACTAACAAGTGTGACATCTTCATTCAAATTCATATCTCCCCAACTTCTCAAATGATGTCCTAATTCAATATGTAGTATTGTCTTCCCCATTATTCAATATATTGCTTTGAAAATTCCTCTTTTCTGCTAAAGGAAGATTGCTATTACACATGATCCTCAAAATCCAATGTGTTCTTTTTAATGGAGAAAAATAACTGACCCCTGGAAGAACTTTGTGTTAACAGAAATCTTAAATGTGCTTTATTCTGATTTTCTTCATGGACTCTCCTGAGACCTTCTCTTCTTATGTCTTTGTCTGCTTGTTTAGCTGACACATTCCTGTGTTTTCCTTAACATTCTTCAGACTCCTTTGGGTCCCGCAGAAACAAAGCTTTTTGATCTGAACCTCCGCTTTGAAATTCCAGCTCCGGCCAGATGGCTCTCTAGGTCTGATGTGTTTCCTCCCCAAGTGCCTAACCTCTCGAACCACCTACTTTTCACTGTTGTTTTCCCTCTACATTTTTTTCTTCTTCTTCTTAGTTCTTTTATATCACAGCTGGTTCCCTCCCAAATGCTCTTGATCTGCTATGTTATAGTAAGAAATCCACTGGTCTCAGCCTGGATTCAAGTCTTGGTTCTACCACTTTACATGTGAATGACTTTGGCTCCATTTCTGAGCCTCATTACAACTCAACAACAAAAAGACAACCCAATTTAAAAATAGGCAAAGGACTTCAATAGACATTTCTCCAAAGAAGACATACAAATGTTAACATACACGTGAAAAGCCGAACCAAGTCATTAGTCATCAGGGAAATGCAAATCAAAATCACAGTGATATACCACTTCACACCAGCTAGGACACTGTTATGGAGCCCTAGTGCAGTAGTCATTAAGAGCTCGGCTGCTAGCCAAAAAGTGGGCGGTTCATATCTACCACTCACTCCTTGGAAACTCTGTGGGACAGTTCTACTCTGTTTTTAGGGTTTTTATGAGTTGGAACCAACTTGATGGCACCTAGCAACAACAGGATGCCGTTATAAATAATAATAAAAACCAGAAAATATGAAAAGTTGACAAGGATAAGGGGAAGTTGGGAAACTTGTCTATTGCTGGTGGCAATGCACAATGGTGCAACTATTGTGGACAATAGTAGTATTTCAAAAATTTGAACATAAAATTATTATATGGCTCAGCAATTCTACCCCTTGGTAGATATCCAAAATAATTGAAAATGGGGACTCAGATACTTGTACACCAATGCTCACGGCAGTAATAGTCTCAGTAGCCAAAAAGGTGGAAACACCCATATGTTCATCAGCAGATGAATGGATAAACAAAATGTGTTCTACATGTACAATGGAATAAAAATGGTTTATACATACAATTGAATAAAAAGAAATTAAGTCATCGAGAGAAATGAAGTTATGATACTTGCTATGACATGAATGAACCCCCAAACATTATTCTGAATAAATTAATTCAGACACAGAAGGACAAATACTATACAATCTCACTTACATGAAATAGAATACGATAAATGTGTAGAAACAAAAGTAAATTCATAGTTACGAGAGACTAGGGGGAATAAGTAGCTTTTGTTCATGGATACTGACTTTCTTTTGGGGGCAATGAAAAAAATTAGAAATAGACGTTGGTGCTAGTTCCTTAGCATTGTGAATGTAATTACTGTCACTGAATAAAAACCAAACCAAACCCATTGCTATAGTCAGTTTGAGACTCATAGCAACACTGCAGGACTGAGTAGGACTGCCCCATAGAGTTTCCAAAGAGCACCTGGTGAATTATACACTTAAAAGTAATTAAAAGGGAAAATTTTATGTTACATGTATTAGTTATCTAGCGCTGCTGTAACAGAAATACTGTGAATGGGTGACTTTGACAAATAGAGATTTATTCTCTTATATTTTAGAAGGCTGCAAGTCCACATTCAGGGCTCCAGTTCCAGGGGAATTCTTTCTTTGTTAGCTTTGGGGAAGATCCTTGTTATCAATCTTCCCCTGTTCTAAGAGCTTTTCAGTGCAGAGACCCAGTGTCCAAAGAACATGCTCAGCTTCTCATTCTTCTTTCTTCATGAAATGAGATTCTAGTTGATTGTCTCTTTCATATCTCAGAAAAGATTGACTCAGAATACAACCTAATCCAGTATGCTGAGTCCTGCCTCACTGATGTAACAGCTTCATAGGGTTTTCAAAACAGTGATCTTTTAAAAGCAGATTGCCAGACCTTTCTTCTGAGGCATCTAATCCTGCCTCATTAATATCATGTTGTTGTTGTGAAGTGCCATCAGGTTAGTTCTAACTCACAGTCATGCTGTGTACAACAGAAGAAACCCTGTCTGGTCTTTTTTATTCATTAACTAACTCTCACGTTCATAAGAGGCAACTGATAACACCATGGCTTGGGTCAGGTGCACCTTAGTCTTCATGCACCTAACATCCTAAAAGTAAGACTTAAAACATGTAGGAAAATCACATCAGATGACAAAACGGTGCACAGCCACATAATACTGAGACTCACAGCCTAACCCAAATCACACACACGTGGGGGGAGAAACAACTTAAACCATTAACAATGTATTTCATATATAAGTATATATGTCCAGTATGTTTTTATGCTTATTACGTTTTAATGAAATTGAAACAAAACAGTCTCACTTCTGTCATTTGCAAAATAGACTTTCTTTAAAAAAAGTAGTTAACCCCCTATCTCCCAGTTTCTAGAATCCATGACCATGTCCTTAACCAATGTGTAAAATTGTCTCCCCTGACACTTCATACGCTGTTTGAGAAGAGACATTTATTCCACTTGATTCTCAGAGCTCAGTGTCACCTCTTCAATGGTTGAAATTAAATCATGTTTATGAATGTTTTCACCAGACAGCCTGATAGCTCTTCCCTATTCTAAACTGTCTCTTCTTCCCTTCTCTTGTCTTTCTTTGTCTCCCTCTGTCCTTTTTTCCACTACTTTAATGCACCTAATAAATGCATCTACAAAAAATGGATATTGTGGATCCACCAGAAAAAAATTTTTAAAAATACTGAGGAACTGTGATCCTAATGCAGGAGCTATGATTTTGCAGTTCAAACTGGAAAGCAGCTTTTTATTTTGAAGGTTCATCCATACATGCATGACGGTGCTTTAACACAAAAATATTAGACTGTGAAAGGTGAGTGCTCTAGTTCTTAAAACAGAACAGACATGGCTCCAAATGCACTCTTCCCCCTTGAAGGCTTTCCTCCAACAAACTCGAAACTTTCGAATAATCATCTAATCCCACGTGCTGTTGGTAGGTGACTTTGAGTCAGTTCCAACTCCTAGTGACCCTGTGCACCACAGAACGAAACACTGCCTGGTCCCGCACTGTCCTGACTCTCAGATGCCATGTCTGAGCCCTTTGTTGTGGTCACTGGGTCAGTCCATCTCATTGAGGGTCTTCTTTTTTCTCGATGACCGTCTGCTTCTCCAAGCATGATGTCCTTCTCCAGGGACTGGTCTCTTCTGATAATGTGTTCAAAGCATGTGAGGTGAAATCTCCCCATTCTTGTATCTAAGGAACATTCTGGGTGCTTCTATCAAGACAGATTTGTTTATTCTTCTGGTAGTCCATGGTGTGTTCAACATTCACTGACACACCTCAAAGGTGCCAATTCTTCTTCAGTCTTCGGTACCCATTGTCCAGCATTCCCACACTGAGGCAACTGAAAATACCATGGCTTGAGTCAGGCGTACCTTAGTCCTCAAAGTGACATCTTAGCTTTTTAACACTCTAAATAGGTCTTTAGATAGATAGATAGGTAGGATAGCTTTTGTTTGTTTTGTTTTTGCTATTTCTGATTCCTTTTTTTCCTCAGTGGAAATCTATTGTTCTACATTTTTGTGTGTCCACCACTTTTTTCCCCCTCCTCAGCCATGCTAGAATTTATGATGGGCATAACCCTCCACAGCCTACTGAAGATTTAGGTGTATTTATTATTCCCTTTCTCCCACTGTTCTCACCAGCCTTTTTATTCTCCGGCTGCTATTGGAACAATTCCAGCACCAATAAGAGCTTCAGGAAGCTTTCCATACAAAGGGCTCATGGAATACCATAGCAAACACAAATTATATTTTCAACAACTGCTCAATTACTTCTTTCCAACGCTGAACTACCGACATGTACCAGAGGCGTGTTTATAATAGCCTCTTGTCCCATACCTCGTAAAGTAAAGAGTCATTTCAGCACACTACCTTTAAAAAAAAAAGGTAGCTATGTAAAATCAAACTTACTGTTTCAAAGTCCTTTCTTAAGAAAATTGGTCATTCACACTTACGTTCGTGAGAAAGATTGTAACAAATGTAAATTTATAATAAACATACAATCAATTTTAAGTATAGGAAAAATAATTTAACTATCACAAGACATTTTTATAAATGTTTTTGAAGAACAGAGAGAACAAATACGAGATATTCACAGCTTCACATAAACACAAGTTTCTGACGCAAAAGAAATTACACAAATCATCTTGTCTGCTGCTTTACTTATAGGTAAGTAAATGAGGTCCGGAGAAGGTAGTTGATTCTGCCAAAGCTATCTGGTCATTCCACCATCCATCTGTCAGTTTGTTGTAACGTGGTGACGTATGTTTCCCTATGATACTGGAAGCTATGAAGCCGATATTTTAAGTAAGGGTAGAGTGACCTGTAATAGACAGGCTTCTATAGAAATTCCAGACTCAGCATAGGAAGAAAGATCTGGACAACTATTTCTAAAAATTAGTCAGTGGAAATCTTCTGAATCATAATAGAACATTGTCCAACTCACTTGCTTTGGACATGTCATCAGGAGGGGTCAATCTCTAGAGGAAGACGTCATGTTTGGTGAAGTACAAGGCCTACAAGGATGAAGGAGACCCTGGTGAGATGGATTAACAAAGTAGCCAAAACGATGGCCTCAGCTGTGCCAGAAATCATCAGGAGGATGTTAGATGAGACTGTGTGTTACTCTGCTGTACGTAAGGTCACCACGAGCAGAGTTATTCTGCTGCACGTAAGGTCACCTTAGCATTTGACTCAAAGGCAGCTGTCTATATATCCATACATCTGTTTATTTACCTGGTCGTTGAGTGACACTTCTTATTCAATGGTTGAAGTCCATCTGGCATGAAAAATAACCACTGTGCCCTACTCCTTGGTCACCATTTTTAAAGCAATTATTCTGGAAGTAGGACCCCTTCTTATTAATGGTTGCAAGGTCCCACAGGCCTAACCAGTCATGGAAACTAAAAAGTTCAGTTTAATATTATCTCCTCACTGTTCAGTGACTCATTACTCTCCTCTTCATGTGAATACAAACCTAACTTGGTTTCATCTTGAAGTCTACAGGTGATATTCCTAAAGCAATCTGTCAGCACTATTGAAATCTACTGACCTGATCTTGAAAACCAACTCTGAGTGCCCCACACCACAGCTGCTCAGTGCAGCCTCCCTTAGAACACTGGAGGTAGAATACACAGAGTGTAAAAATGTCTCTCTCCTAGCCCTGTTATCCTTTCTCACTGGGAACCAAACGTGTGTGATTTCTAACCTGCTGTTTCTACGATTTCTGTTTACCAGCTTTTTCTGCACATTTTTCATGGCAGACTACACAGCTATACCCACCACTCAAAGGTTTATAGTGTGTAGTCCTGTTTGGAGACTTCCTGGATTTCCTGAATATCAACTCAGATTCTCAAGAAAGAAAATCTGCCTGTCCATTCTATGTACAATCAGACCTGACCTGATAAAATGCAATTGTGTCTGTAGTACACCAAATGCTAAGGATGGAAATAAATCTCAAAGAAGAGTGGAATGGCCATGGCTGAGCAGTTACCCAAATGGTTCCAACTCTGGACTCATACACGAATCAGACAGGGTGATGAGCATTCTAGCTCTCCCTTACTTTTTATGCATGAAAACTGTCCCCTGTGCAAACTGTCCCTGGGTAGCACAAATGGTAAAGCAACTTGGTTACTAACCAAAAGAAAGGCCTGGCAATCTACTGCTGAACATGGACAGTAATTGGTTTTAATGCAACTTGAAGAATGTAAATAAATACGATGTGTCACCTGTTTTACCACCTCCTCAGACATTCCTACTCACTTCTAAACGCCAGCAGTGCACTGAGCTTGGGTTTATGCTTTGACTCTACTGCATAAATTAGTCTCCCAACATTAAAAATAACAATTGGATGATTTACCCGTGAAGTTCCATCCAATATAATAGCTTGAACACAGGACTCACTTGCACTGTGTACCTATCTTGCTTCCCAGAGAAAACACCCCAAAGTCAATACTGATTTTTGTTAGGTGGGAAAACTTGGCGGCATGGTAATGAAGAGCTATGTCTGCTAACCAAAAAGCTGGCAGTTCAAATCCACCAGGTGCTCCTTGGAAACATGGTGAAGTTCTACTCTGTCCTATAGGGTCCTTATGAGTTGGAATGCACTCAGCAGCAGTGGGTTTGATTTGGTTTAATGAAAATTATCCTCTGCTTGACACCTCCACGCTACCAAATCTGCCTTAAATTTTTAACAATTTAACTGACGATTTGAGCCTTAGCTATCCTCCATGTCCACATACTTTATCAAATATCAAACATCAAAGTGTGATTTTAAATACGGATGTGTAATTACCTATAAACTAATTCTCCTTCTATTTTCTAGGGTAGCATAACTTGCTTTCCTAGGATAGTAAAGAAGAAAATGCTTCTTCATCTCTCAACTTAGACATCCGTAATAACTGCATATTCTGTTTCGGCGACAGACTTCTTTTCAATCCACTGACCCCAGGAAGCACCCAAGGAGGTTCTGTAGCCCTGGGGTAACATTCCTCTGACCAGCGAGGCTGGGCTGTGGTTTTCTGCCTGGACTTCTGCCAGCCAAGTAGCCACTCCTAGAGAATAATTTGCAGAGAAATCCGTCTCATTTGTTGTGAAACACAAAAATACACTTAGCGTAATTTGCAATTCAAATGAGGCTGCAGTCTTTAAATTTAAATTGCTGAATCACTTAGCTTGCTGCGTACCTATCGCCTTACAGTTCATTTTCTGTGATTATGTGTCCTCATCCCAGTGATGTCAGAGACCAAGCATTAAACTGTTTAAATTCCTCTACAGCTATTTTTATGATGTCTTATGCATAATATCGACTACAGCCTATTGACTTAAATTGGGCACAAAGCACTTACATTCTAATTGCGTATTTTAGGTTTAATAAATTGAATGCTGCAACTGAACGCTGCAGGGTATAAGCACAACAGTATTTATCATTCGTTATTTTGTGGATCCCATTTTAAATTTTGGTGATCTTTTTATAAAATGCTAAGCCACCAGCTTTGTACTAAATATTTTAGGCAAAATAGAATACAAAATGATGTGGTGCCTAAAATAAAAGTTGCAGTCAGCAGTCCTTGGCTCTGCTGCCAGCTTCACTTGACTTTGTCCCTTCCTCTGAAACAATCTTCCCTAATCAGAGCAATCTTCTAGGAGGATAAGTGAGTGCTCCCACTGACAGATACAGATCTGGGATTCTTTGGGTGAGTGCTATTAAGGTAAACACTTGGTAGATACTAGGTCACTGAAACTTATCTGCTCATGGACATTCTCTACTTAGACTTTTAGTTATCACATAAAAACTTAGACCAGGGCATAATGTATAAGACTGTCAGAGGGAAGATCCAGTCTTCCCTGCTAAATATTTTGTGACAAAAATTATTAGTGATCCTCTGCCTGCTCAACTTCTATTATCTTTCTGAGCAGAAGAAAGAGTGCCAGGGGAAATGCTACAGTATTCTTCTGCTGAACTATGGTAAAAAAAAAAAAAAAAAAAAAAAGATGAGAAGGCAGGGTGTTGTTGTTGTTAGGTCCCATCCAGCTGTTCTGATTCATAGTGACCTCACCTCCAACGGAAGGAAACACTGCCAGGTCTCCCGCCGTCGGCACAGTGCCCGCTGCACTTGACCCTGATGCTGCAGCCGCCATGTTAGCCCACCCCCTCGAGGGTCGCTCTCTTTTTCACTGCCCCTCTCCTTTTCCATGCATCAGTTCTTGATTCCTCCTTCCACAGAAGTTGACTGTGAATCCAAGTAAAATGAAATCCTTGACAATTTCAATCTTCCGTCAGTTTATTATGATGTTGCTAATTGACCTAGTTTTGAAGATTGTTGTTTTTTTGATGCTGGGGTGTAATCCATACTGAAGACTACAGTCTTTGATCTTCTTCCGTAACTCCTTCAAGGCTACTTTGCTTGCAGCAAGTAAGATTGGGTTATCCGTGTATCCTCCAGTCTTGACGCCACCTTTTTTTACGTAATCCAACTTCTTTTATTATTTGCTGTCTCAGATTGGGTTCTCTAGAGGAGCCAAGCCAGTACAGCGTAGACATATAAACAGAAAGATTTATCACTAGAAGATGATTTGCACAGTGGTGATGGTTCACAGCAACCCCACGTTCCACAGAGTGGTAAACACTGCCCAGTCCCGAGCCTTCCTCACCCTCACTGCATGCTTGCAAGCCTTGCTGCCGCGTGCACTGTTATAATTCAAAAGCATCAGTTCTTCTACAATCTTCCTTATTCACTGTCCAATTTTCATATGCACATGAGGTGACTGAAAACACCATGGCTAGGCTCAGATCCACCTTATTAGTCTGTGCTTTTTAACACTTTAAAGAGGCCTTTGCCAGTAGATGTACTATGTTCTTTGGTTTCTTGACTGTTGTTAGGTCCCATCCAGCTGTTCTGATTCATAGTGACCTCACCTCCAATGGAAGGAAACACTGCCAGGTCTCCCGCCGTCGGCACAGTGCCCGCTGCACTTGACCCTGATGCTGCAGCCGCCGTGTTAGCCCACCCCCTCGAGGGTCGCTCTCTTTTTCACTGCCCCTCTCCTTTTCCATGCATCAGTTCTTGATTCCTCCTTCCACAGAAGTTGACTGTTTCTTGACTGCTACCTCCACAGGTGCTGATTATGGATCCAAGTAAAATGAAATCCTTAACAACTTTAACCTTTTCTCCATTTCTCATTTTATGACTTACTGCTCGGCACTTGGCTGGCTGGCTCCAGGTGAGGGACGTTTGTTTTCTTTATGTTGAGGTGCAATCCGTACTGAAGGCTGTGGTCTTAGATCTTCACCAGTAAATGCTTCAAGTCCTCGTTGCTTTCAGCAAGCAAGGTTGTAGCATTTCAAAACTGCAGGTTGTTAATGAGTCTTCTTCCAATCCGGATGCCCCATTCTTTCTCATATGGTTTGGCTTCTCAAATTATTTGTTCAGCACACAGGTTGGGTAGGTGTGGTAAAAGCATACAACCCTGACAAAGTACTCGATGTTCAAAAGCAAGTTTCAGAGTCTCTTCTGCCTTCCTTCTTGGTCATTTCTTTCTGTTCTGTCTCTTTAATGACCTCTTGTTTTCTTCATGCATGATGTCCTTGATGTCACCCATAACTCTTCTGGTCTTGGGTCATTAGTCTTCAATTAGTGTCAAATCTGTTTTTGAGATGGTCTCTAAATTCAAATAGAACTGACCTTTGGCTCTCATGAACTTGTTTCAATTTTCTTGCAGGACATATTTTGTAGTGAGCATAACCCTGGTACTTGAGGAAACTGCCAGCTGCAAAGAACTGCTCATCCTTTGGACCAGTCTCCATCTGAAGCCACTAACAGAAACCTCCAAAGTTTGCTGCCTTTCTTTGTTCATTCCAAAATACTTTCCTATGATAGTGCTTGGCCTATTGCTTCTGTATAATTTTTTTTTTTAATTCATTTATAAAGAACTCCATCGGGCCTTCCAGGGCAAGTCAACATCCCAGCTTCTTCATGACCTTTTTACTAATTAAAAAAGACTTCAAAGAAATTCCTCATTTCCTTGTATTTTTATAGCAGTTTTGCACATACAAATTATATTCCAAATAGCATCTTACTATAGGTGAAGTAATGCCTGTGAACTGGAGTCTTGGTGAAGAATATTAAATATACCATGGACTGCTGAATCCATTATAACAAATCTATCTTGGAAAAAAGCATGTCATGAATTGAATTATGTCCCACAAAATTTGACTAGGCCATGATTTCTAGCATTGTGTGATATTCCCGTATGTTGTAAATCCTTCTATGATGTTAATGCGTGAGGATGGTGGCAGTTGTTTTAGCAGGGGACGACTCAATGTGTAAGATAGTATGGTGCCTCAAGGCAATCTCTTGGGATATAGAGGAAAGGAAAGGTAGCAGACAATTGGGGACCTCATACCACCAAGAAAGCAATGCTGGAAGCAGAATATGTCATTTGGAAAAGGCCCATGGCCCCTGTGCTTCAGAAGCTCCCAGTTCAGGAGAAGATTGAGAAGGACCTTCCTCCAGATCCAACAGAGAAAGGATTTCCCTGGAATTGATGCCCTGAATTTGGACTTATAGCCTACCGGACTGTGACAAAAAAAAAAAAAAGTCTTTCTTTAAGCCATTGACTTACAGTATTTTTTTTTGTTATAGCAGCAGTAGATGACTAAATCAAAGCACAACTAAAGTACTTCTTGAAAGCAAGATGGTGAGATTCATTCTCAAATATTTTGGACATATGATCAGGAGGGGTCAGTCCCTGAAGAAGAATTCATCACGCTTGGTAAAACAAAGGGTCAGCAAAAAAGAGGAAGACCCTCAGGGCGATGAACAGACACAGTGGCTGCAACATTGAGCCGAAGCATAGCAAGTGCTGTGAGTACGGCACATGACCAGGCAGTGTTTCATTGTGTTGTACAGAGTCACTGTGAATTGGGACCATCTCTATACCACCTAACAATAACAATAGTCATGCATATACATGTCATTCTTCCCAGCTAAAGCCCTGACTCACTGAGAGCATGACTCTCTCCTCTTTGGTGTTTACTAGAGAACTTTACTCCTGGTATTTAGGAAATAAATATTTATGTATCTATAAGATGTCAAATTAATAATAGTACACATACATACTTTACTAAGACTATGAAAATCAAAACATATAGTATCTTGCATACAGGCAGCACTACATATATATGTATATATATGTAAATATATATATGTATGCCTTCAAAATCACCGACAGTCAGAGTGCAACTTTCTACAAATTTCTTATGATTTTCAGGCACCCATCAAAGTTCTTTTTCCAGGATCTGGGACCATAACAACATTTTTAATGAAGTGGAAAGTTGGAGATGAGATGTATTTTCAGAGGACTGAAATATTGCTTTGCAATATCTTCCATGCTATATGTAGCAGACATTCCAAGGAATCCTGCTTCTGTGCCATTTGTATGAACATCATAACTGAAACTCCTATAAATAGAAGAGCCAGAACAGAATTTTTGGCACAAGAAAATAGCTACTCAGGGAATATCTTAAATACAGAAAATATTTAAAACATGTAGCTTTAAGATAGTCAAGTCCACAGAACAGGAAAAAGAGTGATTGAAGGAAAACACTCTGAAATCTTCATTTATTGTTGCAAATTTAGAGGGTCTGACAGGTTATTCAGAGAGAAAAGAGTCTCTGTTTCCTTGTTTGTGTCCTTCAATTTTCCTTCAGCTTATAGCCTTCTCCAGCCACTTTAAAATTACATTCTGTGGATGATTCTGGAGTCAAGGACAAGATCAAGGCAGACGGAATGTCCAGCAGGGTAAGACAGATCAAGCAGACTCTACCCTTTACATCTCATCCCAGCCATCTGGTGGAGTAGAGTGCATTTTCCTATTCATGCATTCAAATCAATCATTTGTTTTATAATTGTTATTGAATGCCTATGCTAAAGCCCAGTTGCTGTCAAGTGAACTCCAGCTCATGACGACTGTCCATATGCTGGAGTACAACTGTAGTCCATAGCGTTTCTAATAGCTGAGTTGTGAGAAATATATTACCAGGCTTTTCTCCTGAGGCATCTCTGGGTGGACTCAAAATTTCAAACTTTCGGTTAGCAGCCAAGCGTATTAACCATTCTCACCACCCAGGGACTCCAGAGATTGTCAGGTCCTGTGCACACACTGCTGATGACAAACATCCACCAGCTACCTAATCAGTTACCAGCTGTAATGAAGTCTATTCCAAATTAAGGCAACCTCATGTAGAAACTTGCTCCACAGAGTTTGCCAGCGCTGTGACCTTTCAGAACAAGATCACCAGACTTGTCTTCCAAGGTACCTCTTGTTGGAGTCAAATCTTCACTTTTTCAAGTAGTAGTTGAGTGTTTAACTGTTGGGATTCCTACCATCTATCCTAAACAAACAAAAAACTTACTACTGTCAGGTTGATTCCAACTCACAACAACCCTATAGGACAAAGTAGAACTGCCCTATAACATTTCAAGGGACCAGGTAGACTCAAACTGTCAACCTTTTGGTTAGCAGCCAAGCTCTTAAGTACTGTACCACCAGGACAAGCTTAATTTAGTGGGACCAGTCAAACACTAAAGAAATGGAAAAACATATACAAAAACTGAATGTTTTAGGCCATGAGAGGGATGCTGCTTAAAATTATGTGGAAGCATTTTACCTGTTAGTGTAGTCAGAGAAAGCTTTTTTTAAGGGAAACCACAGTTAAATTGTTACCCAAATGATGAAACCCAAATCCAAAGCCATTTTCATTGAGTTGCTTCCAACCACAGTGACTGTACAGAACACAGCAGAGCTGTCCCACTGGGTTTCCAGGAGCACCTGGGTGATTCGGACTTCTTACCTCTTTGGTTAGCATTTGTTGCTCCTAACCACTGTGCTACCAGGGTTTTGGAAGGATGAAAAGAACCAGACAAATTTATGATGGTTGTAAGGGAGAGTGAGAATTCCAGTTGGAGGTCTGAAAGCCTCGCGTCACAGAGCAGCTCACGGTCTTTGCACAGCTGAAGGCAGCCTGTGTGCTGGGGTATGGCACCTGAGGACAGGTGCTCAGAGTTAAGTTCTTACCTGAATGATGAAACCAAGATCCAAACTCATTTCTGTTGAGTTGCTTCCAACCACAGTGACTGTACAGAACATAGCAGAACTGCCCCATTGGGTTTTCCAGGAGCACGTGGGTGATTGAAACTTCTTAGGCAAGGGACAGATTATGCATGATTTCAGTCATTCCAGATTGGTCATTATTTTTTAAATAAAGTGAAATGAGAAATTAATAAATTTTTAAGTAAAAAAGTAACCTTATACTGTTTATATTTTCAAACAATTATTGAAGCTGTTTCATAGAGACTGGAAAGCAGGGAAAGACAGACACAGAAGACCAGTTAAAGGCTGCTGCAGTCATGCTGTCTAGGACAGGAAGGAGGTGGCTTAGAGAAGGGAGAGGCCAGAGAAAGGTGGACAGACTTGACATCTGTGTTGAGGTGGAAACAAGACTCAGTGATGGATTCACTACTGAAAGTAATAGTGAGGAAAGAATGAAAGATAATACTTAGGTTTCCCATTTACTGGTAATATCATTTTTACCAAGATGCGGAAAACTAGTTGTCTTAGTCATCTAGTGCTGCTGTAACGAAAGTACCACAAGTAGTTGGCTCTAATAAAGACATATTTATCCTCTCACAGTCCGGTGGACTAGAATTTCAAATGCAGGGTGTCAGGTCCAGGTGAAGGCTTTTTCTCCCTGTGGGCTCTGACGGAGAATCCTTGTGACGCATCAATCTTCCCTTGGTCTGAGAACACGTCAGCACAGGAACCTCAGGTCCAAAGGACGCTCTGTGCTCCAGGTGTTGCTTTGTTGGTAATATGAGGTTCCCATGTATCTCTGCTTGCTTCTTCTTCTGTATCTCAGAAGACATGGGCTTAAGATACTAGCTAATCTTGTATATCACATCAATATAGCTGCCACCAATCCATCTCATTTCATCACAGTGTTAGGACTTACAACACAGGGAAATCACATAAAATGGTTGACAGTCACACAATACTGTCATGGCCCAACTAAACTGACAGACATTTTGGGATACACAATTCAATCCATGACACTAGATAAGGGACGGGCAAGAGATCTGAAACTGAAATTAAACATTGCTGTGCTTTTCAAATGTAAATACCAAGCCTATAAGACAGAATATAACTGCCCCGTAAGGTTTCTAAGGAATGCCTGGTGGATTTAAACCAAAAGGTTAGCAGCTGAAGCTTTTAACCACTATGCCACAAGGGTTTCCTAGATATAAATAGCCTTTTCTAAAAAATAGAAAAAGCATCATATCAACAAAATACATGCCAAACTTTCCTCTTTTTTCTCATTTTTTGCATGTGTTCTTTCTTGTATTTGCATTTAGATGCAAGAACACATAGATACACATTTAGATTTAAAACACTTGGCAATTCACTATTCAGCTGGATGTTGTTAGTTGCCATTGTGTTGGCCCCAACTAAGGCCATAAACCCTAGCTCAGAAGTCTACAAACTTTCTCACTTCATGATGCCCTTGGTGACTCAGAAATGTTTTCAAGGTAGCTTAGTAGCTATTTAAATGTAGTTATGTTGTATATACATATACACATGCATAATGTGTACGTGTGTATATATGTATATGTACATATGTGTATATATGATATATACACATATATGTGTATATATGGCATATATATGGCATGTGTGTATACGATCTATCTATACAGATATATCCACCTAGGAGTGATAGGAAGATAGGCCTGGCCATCTACTTCCAAATAGCCACTGTCTTAAAAACCCTAAGGAGCAGTCCTACTCTGCGCCAGGGGTTCTCCATGCTTCAGAACTGACTATGGCAACTAAAAACAACAACGTGTACATGCATAAACTAAAAAACAGCATATATATTTTATTTCATACTTAAATAACCACAATCATTTACTAATGGAATGGATATGGGTGCCTCTGGGATACTGCACAGCTTGTCAAGTCTTAGAACCAGATTGCACATTGCTGTCTTTGTTTCCCATTCCATACGGATTTCTGCATGATACATTCTCACAGCAACTTTGGAAAGCTCAGCTTCTCAAAGATATGACGTCATTAAAAGAAATGTAGCAAAACAATCTAATGCTGAAACTGTGAACCTCCTTAGGTAATAATTTGCCTGTGTGATAGATGTAAGTTCTGCTGTTTTTCCCTTGAAATTTTAATGAAAATATTTTGTTGTACTTCTGTGAGTTCCCAGAGGTATCCTGGGCTCCTTTGGCACAAAGTTTGGGAGATGTGGGCCTAGGAAGCTATGGAAATTTTTATGTAAGTCTTAAAGTGTGTATTCAGAGCAAGAAGCATTCATGGCAGGCACAGCTACAGTGCAGAGCTTTCTTGGATCAGCTTTTCCCCATTCTGCGGCACCAAGTAACCAAGAATCAAAGTCATTTCCATTATATATTCCCCACACTCATGGGCCTCTCAGGTGTTAGGATTAGTCCTGTTGGATTAAGCCCCAAACTTGGGCTCTCATTTCAAGATACTTTGCCAACTGTTTCTTCTGCTCTCCCAACTCCTTCCACCTAAACAAAGAAATCTCTTCCCAACACACTACTGCACCATCTCCTCTACAGTTTCTGACTCTTTCTCATCACGTGGTGCTTCTGATTTTTCATTGCTTACATCTTGCTCCTTCAAGGACCAAGAACCATTTTATCCACAAGCCTTCACCGAGTAAACTCTGGATGCGGCTCCCACCATGCGTGTGTTTGCCTGAGTACGGAGTTTGCTGCCAGACTGCCTACATGTTCATCTTGTCTCTGCTATTAATTAGCAGCAGCAGCTTAAATGGCTAAACTTTCTAGGTTTCTGGTTGCTGAGATCTGAAATAGGAATAATAATATCATTCACCTCATAGTTGTGAAGATTAAAAAATTCCTTACTAGAGATAGCTTATACCGGTGCCTGTGCTGTTTTCAACAATGAATACCACATCTTCAGTGATCTACAATACATTCAAAATGCCAGACTAGTGTTAAGAAATCCTGTTGAACTGATCTATGCCTCCAGATGGTGAACATTCACAATGAATCTTCATTCTTTATGTGGCCATCACATAGTACATATGGCGGAAAGAGTAATATTGTTAGGTACAGCGGTCAGTCTAACAGGAAACCCATGTACAATAGAATGAAATACTGCCTGGTCCTGTGCATCCTCCCAGTCTTGTCGTGCTCGAACCCATTGTTGCAGCCACTGTGTCAGTCTATGTCCTTGAGGGTCTTCCTCTTTTTCACTGACCCCCTCCTTCATGAAGCGTGATGTCCTTTTCCAGAATTGATCCCTCCTAATAATATGTCCAGAGTATGTGAGACATACTTGGCAGTGATGAGTGATCACCTCCAGTGCTGCATCCGTTTGTTCAAATATCTCAGTTGGTACTTTATTAATTCCTGGAGCCTCGTTTTTTGCAGGGCTTTCAGCACAGCTTGGACCTCTTCCTTCAGTACCATTGATTCTTGATCATATGCTAGCTCCTGAAATGGCTGAGTGTCAACCAATCCTTTTTGATTCAGTGACTGTGTATTCGTTCCATCTCGAGTAGTTTGAACGCACCGGGCACTGTAAGGAAGACAGATGTGGCAGTCTGCTTCTGGGAAGATCACAGCCTTGGAAACTCTATAGGGAAATTCTACAGTGTCCTATAGTCTCCGTGAATTGGAATTGACTGGATGGCAACAGGTTTTGTCTGTTTTTGCACCATATCCCAGGTGAGCACTGCTGGTGCAAAGAGTTTGGAACTCAGCTGCTGACTGAGATGTTGGTGGTTCAAACCCACCCAGGAGCTCTGTGGGAGAAAGACCTGTCTATCTGCTTCCATAAAGATTACAACTAGGAAAATCCTATGTGACACTTCTAGTCTGTCACTTGGGGTATCTATAAGTTGAAAATTGCTCTATGATGCCCCACAACAACAAGCACGTCCCAGATACGAGCACTGGCTAATAAACATGTTGGTGTTTATTAGCAGTATTGTATTCGTTTCCTGGAACTGCCATAACAAAGTGCCACATACTAGGTGGCTTACAAAGACAGAAATTTCTTTTCTCGTGGTTCTAGAGGCTAGTAGTCCAAATCCAGGAAGGAGGCAGGCCATGTTCTTTCCAAGGATTCTAGGAAAGATCCATCCTTGTCTGTCTGTTTCTGATAGCCCCAAGTGTTTCTTGGTGTGTGGATATGCATCTTCACATGGACACATGCTTGTCTGTTTCCTTGCGTCTTTTCTCTTGTTTTTTGAGACACCATTCAGGTTGCATTAGGACTTACTGTACTCCAGTGTGACCTCATGTTAACTGACATTTTCAAAGACCTTATTTCCAGACAAGGTCACATTCACAAGTACTGGGTTAGAACTTCAGCATGTCTTTTAGGGAATACAGTCTCACTTGTAACACATGGAGAGAAAACCAGACCATGCTAGAGCAGATGTGTTGTAGCTACTCGACATGGATTCTACCAAAAACACAGGAAAAATCAAAAGTCCTGTTTAAAATTATACTTCTCTAGAGCAAGAAATAGTTTATCTATCCGTCTGTCTATCATCTATCTCTATCCTGACAATCATTTCAGATAATGGACTACTCAGCCAGATAAAGCATGTCTTTTCATTCTTTAGATCGCATTTACTCAGAACAAAAAGAAGAGGGATGTAAGAAGTCAATAATATCCTGTTCCAAAATGATTTAAAATCCTGTCCACAACAATGTTGCACATGATGAAGAGCAGCAGATTGCTCCAAGTTAGGTAGGGATTTGGAGGAAGGAGATGAGGGGTGAATGAGAAAATGAAAGTAAGGAATTAAGATAAAGCTGTAACAGGGAAGCAAGAGCTCACATCCACTGTAAATCTTCTATAAACATTTGCAAAACTTTGAAGTGTTTTTGCTTGGTTTGGGATCAGATCAGCAGTTTTTGTTTTTTTTTATTTCCTCTGAAAACAGAACCATCAAACTATGCAAGTAAATGGCTGACTGAATGTCATTTAATCATCTAAGAATTTATGCTGAAATATACTTCAGGCCAATAAGTTAGATGCACAAAAATATGTCAGATACTCTAGTGGCTCATGATGAATTCTTAAGAGTGTGAAACTACTCCTGTCTGTTGTTTGTAGATAAGAGTTTTTCAAACTGGTCTGCTTTGAGAAATAAAGTGAATGGAAAATTCCTGTAAGTAGTGTATATTTCTGATGACTTTGGTTAGTACATTATGTCTACCACAAACTAAATCAACATGGATTGTTCTCAGATAAGCACACAAAAATGGGTTATATGTAACTTAGAGCTGAAACAGCAGACAAAAATGATCTAATTTAGTCCAGTGAGACAAAAAAAAAAAAAAAACCCAAAGGGTCCAAATATAAAATAAAATAACTATCTGGGATACAATATCTTTCATCAAATGATCACAATAAAGTTGTTAATAATTTCAGGAAATAACTTTCATATCTTCCATGCAACTGCAAATGGTGTGGAAATCTGAATTGATAATATAGTTTGTCTCAAGTTGGTTTTTTTTCCTCATGATTCAAGTGAAAAGTGGAACATTCATTCATTATATGACAGGAAAATCAAACTATAGAGAATGTCATAAATCTATGGAGAGCTTTGTTAGAAAACACATCTTGAAAGTGATACAGATTGATGAGAGAAAACTCTTAAAACCATTGTAAACAACTTTTCATTAAAAACTTTCAAACCTTGTGATTTTGTTTTTAACAAAAGTGCAATTTAAAGTGCCTCCAATGGTAAGGGTTCCACATTTCAGAGAAATTTAATTCAAACACTATTTTACCCAGAATTGAAATCAACATAGCATGCCACACAATACCTTCTGTTTGCCTCCTTCTGAAGAGAACCTAAGATATAAACCCTGGAGGCTGCTAAGTAGAAATGTTGGCAGTTCAAATCTCTCAGGTGCTCCTTGGAAACTCTATGTGGCAGCTCTACTCTGTCTATGGGGTCATCACGAGTCAGAACTGACTCAGTGGCAGTAGGTTTGGATTCTTTTGGTTTTAAGACAGAAATGTCATGTGCTTCCCTTATGTATTAACTATAAACGTTTGAAAATGTTAGAACTTCTAAGAGTATAATTAAAATGATAGATTTCCCTCTCATAAAACTGGCAGTTACATCTTCTTGCTGTTAGTTCCATGGAATCACTCCCAATTCATGATGAGACCACGTACAATGGAATGAAATGCTGCCCTGTTCTGTGCCTCTTCACAAGTGGTTGCAGATTGGACTACTGTGTTTTCATTGGACTAATGGGTTTCCATTGGGTGTTTTGGGGAAGCAGATCACTAAGCTGTTCATCCAATTTAGTCTGTTAGCTACACTGAAACATATTAAAAATCATAGCAACACCCAAGTCTCCACCTGCAGACAAGTGGTAGTTGTGCATGAGGCACATTGGCCGTGGCTTGAATGGAGAATCCCAAGTGGAAGGCTAGAATTTTAACGCTAAGCCATCACTACTTAAACTATCTCACTTAGAGGAGTTAATTCTTAGAGTGAAAGATAGGCCAAAATGAAAACAGAGGACTCTGTTGAAGAGAAGTATTTCATCAGAAGCTGTTTTGTGTGGTGAATATGCATTCCCAGTCCACTACTTCATGCTGGTATAATTAGTAACACGCGTGCAACCCATTCTCCTGACTATAAGCCAAAGGCTTGCATTGCAGCTCTGGCTGTTTTGTTGGACCTCTCATAAGTAAAGTCACAGAGTTGTGTTATATCTATGCCTCAATTTTTTAAGTCATTAAATGGAGATAGAAACTTGTCTAAATATTCTATCAAGTTGTGGAAAAAATAGCATATGGATTGAGTTGTGTTCCCTCCGAATATGTATTGAAGTCCTAGTTCCCATACTTGTGGATGTGCTCCTGTTTGAAAATAGGGATTTTGTTGTTGTTGCAATGTTTATGAGGTCATACCAGAGCACGGTGTGTCCTAAATCTAATCGTTTCTGAGTTATTAAAAAAAAAAAAAAAAGTACAGAGACACACACACAGGGAAAAGACCAATGTCAGGTGAGGATCAATCTATAAGCAGATAAGTGCCGAAGATTCCTGGAAGACACCAGAAAGTAGGATAGAGACCCATAGAAAGAACAACACAACTGAGACCCTGATTTAGACTTTCAGTGAGAAACTACACTTAGTGCTTTAAAACAATCCACTTGAGGTATTTTCTTAGGTACCTAAGACAACATAAAAGGAAGGTTTCTTAAAGGCAAAAAGGGGTATTTTATAGAGTATTTTATTGCTCTGATTAATCTATGAATTAATCAACAAATCTATCAAGATCTACGAATCCACATCATTTAAATAGTTATTCAGATCTTGACATTCTTTTCTTTTCTTTTTTTTTTAACTTCCATAGGAAAGTAAATATCCTACAAACTCTGAAGTGGGGCAGGAGGAACCTCTCTGAAAGGTTCTTACATTTTCTCCTCAATCATGTTCCATCAGATCGAGATAGAATTGCTCTCTAAGTTAGTTGCCCTGTTAAAGAGAGTTCTGTTTGGTGTTGGAGCGACAGTCTGGTTGGAGGATTGTGTTCATAGATCAAAGCAGCATGGATCGTGAGTAGAGGACAGATTACTCATTTAGGATCTGTGCTGACAGTTTGCTTCTGAAATCTGTTTGAGGCCCCTCCCCGTTCAACTCACAAACTATGGACAAAAAGACAACATTGCATTCTCTTAGGAGAGCTACACAAATTTTCTGAGAGACACACGTCTGTTAACTTAAGGCACACAAATTATCCAGTCCAGCGATTTCTAGATGTTTTTTACTGAAAACTTCCTTATAATAATGAAGTCACAGCCTGAATTCTGACCTGTAAGGCAGTATAGTAGTGGACCTGATTTCTCTGAAAAGGTAAGGAAGAAATCTGTCCATCCAGCCTGTTACTTCCCATCATCACCGTTTCCCTAGAGGCCATAAAACTCTGTGGAGTGCAGTTTGAAAATAATGTATCTCCTTTCTTATTTGACAACCAAGGGACACTAACATGCTCTTCTTGTCAGGGAACCACTGATCACATTTGTTGGCAACCCCTTGTGCTGTTTTTTTTACAATGTCCTCTTCTTTATTTTCTTAAAGCTCTGTGAGAGAGACTAGCTGTTGGGAGGACAGGCTTTGTGAACCAAATGGAAGAGAAAGATTGAAAGTGAACTCCATACATAAGATTCAGTCACCGAAAGGCAAATTGTAAGAAGAAGAGACTAAACAAGGATAGAGAAAACTCAGAGCAAAAACCGAAACCAAACCTGTTGCCATGGAGTTGATTCCGACTCAGAGCTACTCTATGGGGTGGAGTAGAACTGCCCTATAGGGTTTCCAGGGAGCCCCTGGTAGACTCAAATAGCCAACTTTTTAGTAATCAGCTGACTTATTAATCACTGAACCACCAGGACTCCAAACTCAGTAGGCATTCTTAAAACTTTGAACACATTCAAAATCACCACTAATTCCAAAAAGCTTTCATTCATGCAGTTTATCTGTTCATATTTGCCTTAATAATTAAAATGAATTTTTAATTATTCATTTACAAATTCACTTAAAAAGAACATTAATAAACAAATTGCTTGTTAATGTAAAACACTTTCGTGAAACTTTATCTTCAAATAAAAAATAGAAGAGTGGCATAATTATACAATTTTACAAATCTCTAGTATACAACTAAATACAAGACAAATGGTTTCTCATTTATTCTGCTTTCAAGCTGTAGAAATCTCACTCATCTGCATCCTCTAGGAAACTCTGGAACAGACTCACAGAGAATGAGAATACAAAAGGCAAACAATACCTTGTTATTATTATGAAAACAGTTTTGACTTCATGAGTCTCCTGAAGGACTGTCAGGGACCTAGAAGAGTCTGTGGACCACACTTTGAGGACTAGTGGCTAGGAAAACAAATACAATATCACTTGATTGAATCAAACCAGTTAAGAAGGATGGTAAACACATTTCTTCTTTTTTTTTCTTTTTATTTTTTTTTTATTTAACATAACTGAGTGAAAGTGTACATTCACGTATAAATTTACATGCCCACCTATATGCAGCTTCCACTGCTCTCCCTGCCCGGTGACAGCACACTATTCCTCTCTGCTCCATACATGTCTCATATTCCCAATAACCTCCTTTCCCCTCCTCTCCATCCACTCCCCTTCCTCCAGCCAGAGATCAGCAAGATGAAATCCTGTAGATGTTTATAACCACAAAGTGCTTCCACTATGTGGTCACTCTGCATTGCCAAGTCCAATCCATTCCTGTCCAAAGAGTGGACCTTTGTTATAATTTATGGGAAAGCGCAGCATCAGGGCCGGGGGCCACGCTCTCAGAGGAACCCTAAAACCGCTGGACCATCAATTGAGGTCCTTTAGTGGAGATCTCAGGATGCACCCCTTTTTATTCTTGTGTTGCCAGTGAGACTCCTCTCTGTGAGCTCCATCATGGCTATCACTGGTGGTGGCCGGGCACCATCCGGTTTTTCCGGTCCCAAGTCGATGTAGGCACCCACTCTTGTGGGTCTCTCTGTCTTCTCGGGGTAAACACATTTCTGCTTAGTGGACCTGTCAGTCCTTCAGATAGTGAGTTCTCTACTTGGAAACTTCTAAGAAGTGTTCAGTAAACACTACACAAACAACAAACAAAACAATGTTTTAAACCCAAGATATTCTAGTTGAACTTGCACTGGGGAAAGAATAAAATAATATATTTGACCCATTTACTTTTAAACCGTGTAAAGAGAGTAAAAGAGTAGGTATGGGAGAGAAATACCATCTAAATAAAATAAACGAAAACAAGGCAAAGAGATAGAGTTTTTTTGCTATCAATCTACCAGCAAAATACTGTACAAGAGGTTATAATCACAAATAGGAAGAACCAGCACTATGTCTTACTAAAGAAGTATATATTCCTTGTATATCTTGGTTCCCTACAACAGGCCAAGTCTTGATATCAACACAGAATCATTGCGAGTTACTTCCTGTAGTCCAAATACAATATTGTATAAAAGCTATTATACTTAACAGGAGTATAAACTGTCTGAGGACATTCATAATTTGTTATAACAGGCAATCTCTTCTATACACACCATGCCAGGAATGTGAAATTCGGTAAACATTCTTGGAGTGAGTTAGGAGTCTGCAGGCATATGCCAGGCTCTTAAAGTTAAACCGTCTACCATTCTCTTTCCATTCAGAAATGCGTGGACTGTTGAGAAAATCCACTTGTCACCATTGTCCCCATGTTTCTTTCGTATGCTACCTATCTCCACACTATTAAGTGTACAAAGAAACGTGCCACACAACAACTTAAGGTCACTGAACGACCCGAGGAGCAACAGAGCCCAAGAGTGACAGATCGTCTTGAAGCCCTCAGGGTCAGCCTCAAAATGCTTTTATGTTTTATGGAAAGATTGCTCTCCAAAGTCCCACTCAGTTCATGATAGCATCTATCATGTATGTTTTTAAATCTGAAAATGTAGCCACATGTTTGTTTGTTTGTTTTTTCCTGAGCTAAGGCCAAGAGAATGATGAATATGGACAATAATGCTGTATTAGAAATTCAAGTCATGTAACCCTAAGTAAGAAAAATTGAGTCTTACGAAACCAGAGATACTTGTCAACTTTGTGTATTCAATGATCTGCAGATGATACATTTTCAATGTTCTATACTTTGTCAAGGGAAAATTGATACAGGAAATAAAAACAAAAGAGAACAAAGGAGGAGGAGGAGAAATTGCATAGACAAAATCTTCAAGCACAATCTTCTCTTTTGCTTCCACCTGCTTTATAAGACTCACTGAAGGCCCATGAAAACACTGGAGAAGGTCACAGAATTATCACCACAATTACTTTTGAAGTTTTAAGTCTCTAATATTTATTGTTATGATTTGAGCATTACCATGACAGATCCTATACTAGTGAATGTGATAGACGTACAAACAGTGGAATGAAACGACTGCATGCAAGTAGAACTTCTTGTGCAGAAGAAAGAGTAAGGTGAAGACTGACACACACCACAATACTGCTGTCTTTTAGGGATTACATAAAATGGGAAAACAGTAAGGCAAGCAAAAAAAAAAGTACAGGTAAATGTGTCTGAAGGAAATACTGATCTGGAAAATTTACATTAGCCTTTTCATTTTTTGAAACTAAACATATATGGAGTAGTTTTACTGAAAAAAATGTGTGCATATTTTTAATAGGAAGCACTGGTTTGCCATTTAAATTACCCATCAGGGAACATAAGAAGAAAGGACCAGCTACAAAGGTAAAATGACCTCAGTGGAAGCTGACATAACACAGAGGCGAGAATTTTCCGGGTTGAGTCACTAGCACCCATTGGTATACACTGAACACCACCAGAGGGTTGTCCTGCTCCAGATTAGCACCTGGTACAATGACAACAGAGTGTTCTTTCTGGGTGGGGATGAGGGAGAGCATTTTAGTAACTGAGAAAATGTGACAGTAAGTACATTAAATCTGACTTGAAGACAGGGAGGCAAAAAACTCAAGCTCTGATTCCTAGTTCAGTTTTCTTGAGCAAGTGATGGAAGTCTATGAGCATCTTTTGTCTTGTCTATGCCTCCTGAGTCACGTTACATGTCTCCTATGTCATGGGCTAACAATAATAACGCAACTAGGAGCATCAAGATAATGTATTGAAACGTGAAGTCTTTATGAGATGCCAATCTTCTGTCTTCCCTTTTTTCTCTAAGGGCCACCTGGTATTCCCTGGGTATCAACTTAATGGTATGATAGTTTGAACTCCAAATACACAAGTCTTTATGGGCCTTTGTTAGAATCCCTAACAAAGGGCTTACAATACATTTTCTTGACAAGAATAACAATATGAATAAATACAGCAGTGACTGTTGTCCTTGAGGTGATATCAACTCAGAGTAACACCACGTGTGTCGGACGAGCTGTGTTTCAATGGTGAATTTTTTTCAGGAGTGAAACAGCACACCTTTGTTCTGAGGTATCTCTGGAACTCGAACCTCCAATCTTTCAGTTACTAGGTGAGTGTGTTAAGAATTTGCTCCACCCAGGAACTCCATGCATGGTTATACTGTTCTCATATGTAATATTTTTTCAGGGGGAACACCCTAGGATCTCCACTAAAAGACCTCAATTGATGGTCCAGGGGCCCTGGAGTCCACCTGGAAGCATGGCCCCTGGCCCTGATGCTGCCCCTGTCCATAAATCACAATGCTGGTAACTCTTTGGACAGGAATGAATTGGACTTGGTGACACGGACTGACTGTATCATGTGTGCACTTTATGGTTCTATGCATTCATAGGATGTTGCCCTGCTGACTTCTTACTGGAGGCGGGGGAGTAGGTGGGGAGGAGGGGATAGGAGATTGTTGGGAGGATAAGACACGTATGGAGCGGAGAGGAAGAGTGTGCTGTTACCGGGCAGGCAGAGTGGTGGGAGCTGCATATAGGAGGGTATGCTAATTTATATGGGAATGTACATTTTACCTCAATCATAATAAAAAAAGGAAAAAAAGATTTTTTCCAATAGGCACATAGAGTTTTCACTCGACTACTATGAAAGTTTGAGATTAGTTACTTTTCATAGAACTGAACCAATGTTCTGTTTTCAGATTCATGAGAGCACAACCAGATGCTAATATCAGCTTATTTTCTCTTTTGTTCCCTTTCTATTTTCTTTTAATGCATTGTTTAAGTCTCCTCTGGCTTCAGAGGGCTAGTCTCCTGTCTTTCAAAAACATTTACACACACCCACCGTCAGCTGTGTGTTTGTATGTGGAGGTGGGGGGCGGGGTGTGTGGGGGCCAACACCTGTGTTTTATTTTTCATGTGTTTGAACTCTCTGCCAATAAGAAGTTTCTCTTCACTTTTGCTTTACAACTATTTGTATAGGGTTTTTTTGTTCCCAGCTTTCAAATAACTCTTGGCTTTTGCCATTTCTGTTGTGAAATGTGAAACTCTCTTGCTCTGGAGTCACACTCACTGCTGTAGGTCAGTCTCTGCTGTGCACCAAAACTTGCTCTCTGCAGAGCTGAATGCTTCTGAGGTTTTCTTCCCAACTATTTCCTGGCATGGTTGAAAGGCCTAAAGAAATTTTATACTGTGGGTTTCCTGGCAAAGTGTCTCTCTGAAAATCATACTACAGAGAAACAAACTGCCTGTGCTGGTACTTGCTCGATCCCAGCTCAGTGAATGGAGTAAGGGACATACTTTGGGAAGCAGCAGACATCCTGGTTATCTCACACTCCACTGCCTCTGATCATTGCACGCAGAACAGTGTTGAAACTGACAGGGTGCTATGTAACATTTGAATTATTTTGAATCTGCTGTTGAATTTGTCTAGCAATAAAAATACAAGCAATGATAATGCAATCTTCAGTAAGAATACCTCGTTCCTATAAAATTAGCATGTATAAGTAACTGTTAGTCTAAAATCACTATCACTTTAGGGAACCTAAAACAATATACACCAAGACAATTCCTTTTTTATACAATTATTCTCCTTAGTTAATAAAAACAGTGAAAGTACAATCACAGGCTGTTTCATAAATATGCAACATTATGTAAAGTTTAATATAAAGAGAGAGTAAGAGCCACCTGAAAGCTACTACTATCATAATCTGTGTTTATTCTCTAGTATGGGAAACAGGCAAATCCTAGTAGTGTTGCGATCCTGTAACTGGTTAGACCCCAAGGGACCTGGTTAGCGTTCAGGAGGTCAGCCTAGCCAAGTCCTGTCTCTCTAGGGATAGTAAACCAGGCTCCCCCTCCCCTAAGGCAAGAGGATGTCAACATTTTGGTGCCAAAGGGCAGAAAAGTTTTATTAAGCAAAAATACATTTAAGAGAGAATGGGTCAGTCTCCAAAAGTGGAGAAAGATGCAGAGTACGTTTGAGGAGTTCCTTTATTTTGTTAATGGAGGAGGCTGGTGAACGGTGGTGACCTCGCTCCTGTTGCGAGTTCTGGGCTATACCTCAGTAACTGCGTGATGGGTCTCCTCCCGGAGAGTATGACCACGGAAGGGAGATGGGGTGGAAGTAAGGTGTAGGTCATTTCTAGGTGGTCCTTCTGAGGTAGTGTGAGTGAGGCCACGCCACAACTACTAGGAGGAATTGTTACATCTGCGTCATAAATGCAAGGAGGAATTGCTGTATCTGCATCACAAACTGCCAGGGAGAACTATTATATCTGCAATTACCAGGCTGAAGCATTGACATGATGAGCTGGTATGGGGTGATCAGGTTCCCTAGCTAGCTTTGTAAGTAGTATAGTGCTTAAGCACTGTGGATGCTAACCCAAAGGTACACAGTTCAAAACCACGATGAGCTCTTTGGGAACTCCATGGGCAGTTTTACTCTGTTCTGTAGTGTTGCTACAAGTCAGAAATGATTTGCTGCCAATGAGGTTTTTTGATTATGGTGAGCGGACTATTTTGCATCTCCCATCCTTTTTTTTTTTTTACTTAATGTAAAATATCTTCCATGTTGCCATAAAGTTTTTCCAGCTGTCTTGCTGTTGTAACGCAACTTATTTTTCTCACTTCAGCAACAACACTCTTTTTTTTTTTAACTCCATTTCTAAATTATGCTTAGTGATTCAGGATTATGAATTTTCTGGAGTCCTGGTGGTGCTGTAGTTAAGAGCTCAGCTGGTAACCAAAAGTTAGGCCTTCTAACCCACCAGCCAATCAATGGCAAATCTATGAGGCAGTTCTATTCTTTATTATAGGGTCCATCAGAATCAGAATTGACTTGATGGCAACTGGTTTGCTTTGGTTTGGGCTGTCTGATGCATTAAGTACAGAATTGATATTTTACTCAATCTGTGGTTTTGATGAAGCTTTAGAAGCTCAGATTTTTTTTTTTTTTTTTTTTTTTTTTTTAAGCAAAAACAGAGAGCACGATCCTGTGGCTGCTATCCAAGCACCCCTTCTTGCTGTCTCAAGGTGGCACCACCATGTTCATCCATGAGTACTCTGGGAGATGATTAGAGTTTCCTGGCCTCCAAATTAATGACCAAAAAAACAAAAAACAAAAAACACTTTGATTGAATACTAGAGTTCCTAATGTTAGGGAAAAATTTGTTGTAAGGAAAAAGATCTTTTTACAACTTTCCTTTAGTTACCCCCCCCCCCCAGCACTCAGCCCATACATTCCTGACTGTTGAACGAAAACGAGAAGGGCCACTTCCCTAACCACAAGAACTAGTTTTAGAAACAACAGGACAATATAGAACCAATCCCCCTTCAGAGTTCTAGGAACTTACCCAAAAAGGCTGGTTTCGGGAATAACAAGAAGGAACTTACCCAAAAAGGCTAGTTTCAGAAATACCAGGAAGTAAATGCACCCGAAATATCCGCCTTAGCCCTGAGCTAATACAAACCAACCCCACGCGGAACCTTCCCCAACCCCACCTCCCCCAAGAATGTAAGACCCTGCCTTTATATACTCTGTACTTTTCTTGTTCGGGGCCCATTCCCTCTACTCTGACAAGAGTATGGATTGAGCCCCAGCGCGCTGGAATAAAAACCTCTTGCTGTTGCATCAAGCTGCAGACTTCGTGACTGATTGGGGTTACGCCGTCACCTGTGACTTGGGGATGGGTCTCCCCTGTTGGGGGTCCTTTCACTAACACAGACATTTGTGAGAAAACCAAAAGAACCTTGCCTAACATGCAATATGCTTGTTAGTTTTCCAAATGTTTGAAGTAAATCACTCCATTAGTAATTCAGCACAGCTGCTTTCAGTTGCTGAGCTTGGAATGGCATGTTGAATGACAGGAGACACGCCAAGGTACCTCAACCGCTATCCTCCAACAGCCCAGGTGAGGGCGTCCTTCATCATCCACATGGGCAATTGAGCTTGATCCTTTTCCTGGGGATAGTGAAGCCATGGCCCTACTAATTCATGTAATAAATAAATCACACAGTATATGGTTTTTGAAGCATGGATTTGCACTGGAGTTAAGGATATTTGGGAATATATTCAACCTGTTAATGCAGTCAAGAATTCCGTCCCTAAATTATAGTTCAAAAACTATTTCCTCTAAATTTTAAATGGCTAAGAGATGTAAGTTAAAGAAAATGGTGTTTATTTTAAAACTCTTAAAAAAATGTGCCAATGCATATTTGTTATCTGCAAAAGGGAAAGTCTTTAAGCTTTAGGTAATGGAAAAATCACATGGAAAACTATCAATGGATTTAACTACATAAATCTTAAAACTTCTGCAAATTAAATTTATGTACAAAATTAAAAGTCAACCAAGAGGCTATCAAAATATTTGCAACCAATATGACATTATTAATAATTATAAACTATAAATAAGGAATGAAAGAAAAATAACAATGATATTCAATAGCTAAATATTTTGAAATTATACACAGAAAAATTCGTGAAAGAATAAAAACAAAAAATCTCGTAAACATGGAAAACAAGTGGATTTCAACTTTGTCATAGATACAGTAGATATATTTTCCCCATTCCTCCGCTAAATACAACTAAAACCCTGAACATTTCATGTTAAACAAACTTATGAGGTCATAAACATAAAGAAAAGAAGGTTGGGTAAGAACCTGGAGACCCAAGATTCAAAACGATGGTGATTTTCCTGGATTTTCCTGTTGTCTCATGCACCGCACAGCTGAAGATAAAGTAGTGGCAGCCAAGAAACATCAAAACACACAAACAGAATCTCACGAAAAGCCTACTGTCTAAGCTTTCTAAGGGTTAAACAAAATAATCCTCCAACGAAACTCTCTTCTCTCTAGGCAAATGACCAGGAAAGGTAGGTACAGCCTAGCAAACCAGAAACCCTGCAGACAGTAACCTCTCTATTCCAGCCAAGCACCACACAGAGAAAGAAGCCGCATCTCTGCCCAAGCCAGTAAATACCAACTGGAGAGCCTAGGTTTCTACTCCAACCCAACAGCAATGCTGAAGTGGTGGCAAATAAGTTTTAGAGCAGAGCCTTTCATCACTGTCCGGAGGTAATGAGGACACACCTCTCCAAGGTTTCAGTAGAGGCCATGTGGGAGCAGTAACAAAGTACCACCACCTCACTAGCCAATGACATCGGTAGATTGTGACAAATTACGTATTTATAATGTAATATCTTGATCAATCACTACAAAATCTATACAAAGAGTTACACAAAAAACACTATAGATAAATAAAAATGGAGTTAAAAATGTTCAGGCAATTCACAAGAAGACGTCTTTAATTTTTTATATAGATACATATAGATTTTTACATAGACAATCATGTTATCTGCCAATAAAGATGACATTATTTGTTCTTTTCCACTCTATATTCTGTTTACTTTTTTTTTCCCTCTTGTCTATTGACTGTACCTTCATTTCACTGAATTAAGAGTGGTGAGATCTGAAACCTTACGTTTTCCCCAATCATAGGGCAAAGTATTCAGTCTTTAAACATGAAGTGTAATGTTAGCTGTAGATTTTTTTGTAAATGCTCTTTAAGAAGTTGAAGATGCTTTTCTCTAGATATGGACCCACACATATATGTCCGACTTGTATTTGACAACGAGATAAAAGCAATTCACTGCAGGAAAGCTAGCCTTTTCAACAAATGATGCCAGAATAACTAGCCATCCATAGGCAAAAGCAAACAACTCAAAACCCACAACTTAGTGTAATACCAAACGAAACCAAACTGCTGCTCTTGAGTCAATCCCAACTTATAGTGACTTTATAGAACATATTAGAATTGCTCAATAGTTTCCAAGAAGCCCCTGGCGATTTGAACTGCTACTCTTTTGGTTACCATATGTAGTACTTAATCACTACCCCACCAGAGTTTTCAACCCAATATCATAAACAATCAAATCAAAATAGATCATGGGAAACAAAACTGTGTGTGTAGTTTTAGGAGATGATGAAACTTTCTGAACTCCAGCCATAGACAACTCCTGTGAAGGCCATGGATGCATGCTGAACAGGAAACCCGCACTGCTATTCCGGAAGGTGTATCCACCATCCCCTTGACACCCACAGTTGCTATGCTACCTGGAAATCCTTGCACAAAAGCTTTACCACGAAATGAAGTTAGTAGTAAACTAGAGTTGCACTAAACTAAAATAATGAAAAAGGCAATTCTTAAATACTCCAAACTCTTGAATAACTAAATAATTCCAAATTCTTTTTAGGGGGGGGGTTCTCTGCCCACTTTATTTATTTATTTTTATTAAATAAAAAAATGAAAGTGTATATACTCTGTGCTTACAATATTGGGTTAAGAGAGGAGGAGTACACAAGTTGTGTCAAAGTCTCATTAATATTGATCTTCTTACTAATGTGAATTGTCACCAATTTCACCCTACCAAATTTCTAACAATTAACTAATCTAAACCCTCACCCCTTGCCTTCCCGCCCTCCCATCTTTCCCACCCTTGTAGCCGTCAAGGAGTCTTTTCTAATATGTATGAGTATGGTTTTAAGTTTTTATCTTAGGGGTCTCATATAATAATTGTCCTTCTGTCGCTGACTGGTTTCACTCAATATAATGTCCTCCAGTTGAGACCAAACTGAGAGATGTTTCCTGCTATCATCGTTGTTCTTTATCAGTGTATAGTACTCCATGGAGTATATATACCAAAGTTTACCTATCCACTCTTTTGTTGTTGGGCATTTGGGTTGATTCCAACTTTTTGCTATCATGGACTGTGCTGCAATGAATATTCGTGTGCATGTAGCAGTCGGTGTGAATGGCCTTGATTTTGTAGGATATATTCCGAGCAGAGGAATAACTGGGTCAAATGCTATATCTGTATTCATTATTTTAAGGTAACACCAAATTGCTTTCCAAAGAGGTTGCACCATTCTGCGACCCCACCAACAGTGAAGGAGAGTTCCAATCTCTCCATAGCCCCTCCAACATTTATTGTTTTGAGTTTTTTGGATCATGGCCAATCTCACTGGGGTGAGGTGGTATCTCATTGTCATTTTGATTCGAATTTCTTTAATAATTAATGATCGTGAACGTGTTTGTATGTGTGTCTGTCCATCTCCTTTGCCCATCACTTAATTGGATGATTTGTCTCTTTCTTATTGATATTTTGTAGAACCTTGTAGATTATGGAGATCAGGCATCGGTCTGACATAGAGTTGCCAAATGTTTTTTCCCATTCTGTAGGTGGTCTTTTAATTCTTTTGAGGAAGTCGTTGGATGAGAAGTGTCTGATTCTTATTAATTCCCATTTATCTATTTTCTCTTCTGATGAATGTGTTTTGTTTGTCAGATTTTGAAGTCTGTCTATATTGCATATTAAAACATTCATTGTTGACCCTATCTTATCTTGGATGAGCTTTATTGTTTTAGCTTTTATATTCAGGTCTTTTATCCAATTGGAGTTGATTTTTGTATAAGGTGTGAGATATGGGTCTTGTTTCAATTTTTTGCAGATGGATATCCAATTATGCCAGCACCATTTGTTAAAGAGACTGTTCTTACCCCAGTTCAAAATCTTAGGACCTTTGTCAAATATCAGCTGTTCATAAGAGGATGGTGGCATCTCTGGGGTCTCTACTTTGTTCCATTGGTCTGTATGTCTCTTTTTGTACCAATATCAGGCTGTTTTGACTACTGTGTCAGTGTAATAGGTTTTAAAGTCAGGTAGTGAAAGGCCTCCCAACATGTTCTTCTTTTTCAGTAGTGTTTTACTTATTCGGGGTTTCTTCCCTTTCCAAATGAAGCTGATAATTTGTTTAGCCATCTCATTAAAAAATGTCATTGGAATTTGTATTGGGATTGCATTATATAAGTAGAGTGCTCTGGGCAAAATAGACATTTTCACAATATTGAGTCTTCCTATCCATGAGCAGAGTAGATTATTCCACTCATGTAAGTCCCTCCTAGTTTCTTGTAGCAATGTCTTGTAATTTTCTCTGTAAAGATCTCTTATTTCTCTAGTTAGATTTATTCCTAGGTATTTTATCTTCTTGGGGGCTATAGTAAATGGAATTGATTTGGTGATTTCTTTATTAATAATTTCATTGTTGGTATAAACGAATCCCACTGATTTAGTTATGTTTATCTTGTATCCCGATACTTTGCTGAATTCTTCCATTAGCTCTAATAGTTTACTTATGGATTTATTTGGATTCTCTGTATAAACAATCATATCATCTGCAAAGAGGGAAATCTTTACTTCTTCAGTGCCAATACAGATGCCTTTTATTTCTTTGTCTTGTCTAATTGCTCTGGCTAGAACTTCTAGGACAATGTTGAATAGAAGTGGTGAGAGTGGGCATCCTTGTCTAGTTCCCGTTCTCAAAGGGAATTCTTTCAGTCTTTCACCATTCAGGATGATGAAAGCAGTTGGCTTTGCATAGATGCTATTGATTATATTGAGGAACTTCCCTTTTATTCCTATTTTTCTGAGAGTTTTAAGCATGAATGGATGTTGAACTTTGTCAAATGCCTTTTCTGCATCAATTGAAAAAATCAGGTGATTTTTATCTTTTGTGTTATTAGTATGGTTGATTACATTAATTGTTTTTCTGATGTTGAACCAGCCTTGCATCTCTGGAATGAAACCAACTTGATCATGATGAATGACTGTTTTTATATGTCGTTGAATTCTATTGGCTAGAATTTTGTTGAAGATTTTTGCATCTAGATTCATCAGTGATATTGGTCTGTAATTTTCTTTTTTTGTGGGGTCTTTCCCTGGTTTTGGTATCAGGGCTATGCTGGCTTCATAGAAGGAATTTGGAAGTATTTCATCTCTTTCTATAGCGTGAAATAGCCTCATTAGTATTGGAGTTAATTCTTCTCTAAAAGTTTGGTAGAATTCTCCAGTGAAGCTGTCTGCACCAGGACTTTTTTTGGTTGGTAGATTTTTGATGACTTCCTCAATCTTTTCCTTTGTGATAGATTTATTAAGTTGATCTATTTCTCCTTGTGATAGTCTTGGTGAGTCATATGAATCTAGAAATTTGTCCATTTCCCCCAGGTTTTGAAACCTGTCAGAGTATAGCTTTTCATAGTATTCTGTTATTATGATGCATTTTATTTCAGATGAGTCTGTTGTAATATCTCCCAACTCATTTCATAATCAGGTTATTTATATCTTCTGTTGTTTTTCTTTTGTAAGTTTAGCCAATTTTGTTGATCTTTTCGAAGAACCAACTCTTGGTTTTGTTAATTTTTTCAATTGTTTTTCGATTCTCTAATTCATTTAGTTCTGCTCTAAACCTTATAATCTGTTTTCTTCTGGTGCCTGAGGGGTTTCTTTGTTGCTCTCTTTCTACTTGTTCAAGCTGTGAGGTTAATTCTTTAATTAAATTCTTAAATAACTAAATTAGCTCTCACAATTCCTTTTCTTTCCATGTGGACATTTTTGAGGTGAGGTTCCAATGTTTTTACTAGATTCTTAAGGCGTCCAGGATCTAAAGATGAGATCTGGTGAATGAACTGAAATAAAGACGTATTCATTTAAGAAGATGGAAAAGTTATCATTTAAATTCTCCATTTGGCTTACTGGTGAGGAAAATGCAATGTAGTGGCATGGGTATCTGGTGACAAGCCAGTGAAGAAACCTAGTGGCAAGAGACTGAAGAGACTTATGAGCTTGCGATAGTGTGCCTGCCCTAAAATGAGTGTAAAATGAAGAAAGGGCTGAGTTTCCTGTTTGGATCCAGGAGGTGAAAATGACTATGTTAACATTAGGAATACAAAAATCTTCAGATAGACTTCAGATTTCCAGAAGTTGGTAACCTAGGTGTTTAAGTCAACCATATCTTTCTGGAAAAAGTCTTTGAATGAGTGTATTTGATATTTAGTAGTTCCCATTTATCTATTTTCTCTTCTGTTGTTCACACACTGTTGGTAAGATTTTGTAGTCTGAGCCATTTATAAGCACTTTCATTGGTGTCCCTATTTTTTCTTCCATAATCTTTATCCTTTTAAGTCTGATATTTATGTCTTTGATTGATTTTTACTTAGTTTTTGCATAAAGTGTGAGCTATGGGTCTTGTTTCAGTTTTTTGCAGATGGAAATCCAATTTTTCTGATACCATTTGTTAAAGAGACTGTCTATACCAGTTTAAAACCTTTGGGCCTTTGTTGAATATCAACTGTTCATAGGAGGATGATGATATTTTTGGATTCTCTATTCTCCTTCATTGGTCTATATATCCGCTTTTGTACCAGTCCCAGGCTGTTCTGACTACCGTAGCAGTCTAATAGTTTCTAAGGTTGGGTACTGTGAGGCCTCCCACTGTGTTCCTCTTTGTCAGTAATGTCTTATTTATACGGGGTTTCTTCCCTTTCTAAACAAAGTTGGTGATTTGTTTCCCCATCTCATTAAAAAAATGACTTTTGTAATGGGATTGCATTGTATACGTCATCATTTAGGATAGAACAGACATTTTGACAAATTAAGTCTTTCTGTCCATAAGCGGGGTAGTTTTCTCCACTTATTTAAGTTCATTTGGTTTCTTGCAATAGGATCTTGTAATTTTCTCTGAATAGGTCTCTTATATCTCTGGTTAAATTTACTCCTAGGTATTTACCCTCTTGGGGGCTATTGTAAATGGTATCGATTTGGTGATTTCCTCCTTAATGCTCTCTTTGTTGATGTAAAGGAATCCTACTGATTTGTTTATGTTTATCTTATTACCTGATACTTTGCTGAACTCTTCTAGTAGTTCCAATAATTTTTTTTTAGGATTCTTTAGGGGTTTTTTTGTGTATATGATCATATCATCTGCAAATAGGGATACTTTTATTTCCTCTTTACTATGTGAATGCCCTTTATTTCTTTGTCTTTTCTGATTGCTCTAGCCAGAACCTCTAGCACAATGTTGAAGAGAAGTGGTGACAGTAGGGCATCCACGTCTAGTTTCTGTTCTCAGGGGAAATTCTTTCAGTCTCTCTCCATTCAGGATGATGTTGGTTGTTTTTTTTGCACAGATGCCCCTCATTGCATTGAGAAATTTCCTTTCTGTTCCTGTTTTGCTGAGAGTTTTTACCATGAATGATGTTGGACTATGTCAAATGCCTTATCTCCATCAATTGATAGAATCAAGTGATTCTTATCCTTTGTGTTATGTACATGGTTGATCACATTGTTTTTCTAATGTTGAACCAACCTTGCATCTCTAGTATGAATCCTACTTGGTCATGATGAATTATTTTTTTGATACATTGTTGAACTGTATTGGTTAGGATTTTGTTGAAGATTTTTCTATCTATGTTCACAAGTTATACTGGTCTGTTTTTGTAATTTTCTTTTTTGTGGGACCTTTCCCTGGCTTTGGTATCAGGGTTATGCTAGTTTCATAGAGTGAATTTAGAAATAAATTATTTGATAACAAGTGGTACAGTGGCACGACGGTTAAGTGCTTTGCTGCTAACCAAAAAGTGGGCCCTTTAAACCCACCAGCTTCTCCTTGGTAGAAAGATGCAGCAATTTGCCTTCAAAAAGATGTATAGACTTGGAAACCCTGTGGAGCTGTTTGATTGTGTCCTGTACTATTGCTACATGTTTGAATTGACTGACAACAATGGGTTATGAGTCAGAATCCACTCCATAGCACACAACAACAGGATCTGTGCTTTGCAGATCCAAGTCATCATTATTTGCTTTTATGTTGCCAGATGCATAAGTAATTGGGTTATAATGTATTCTTTCCGAAGGCTTCAGATTAACACAGTTATAAAATCACAGCTTCCTAATAACCAATTTCTACATAAGTCTACATAAGTCTAGTCTGTAGAAAACACTGTTGTAGAGTGTCAGGCAGTTGACACATTGCAACCATCTGGCAGCCTATGAATAAGCACACCTCTGACATTATAAGATGATGCATCAGTGATTGAAGACAAAACAAAAGGTGGCTGACGTTGTTGTAACGGAGTAGCATAGTTTCTGAGGTTATTAACTGATTAGTATTCACCAAAACATCTTGAAACTGACACCGTCTATAGCCATTAAAATCTATTTTGAATTAGATATTTTAGTAAGAATTGCTACTTATGACAAAATAGTACACAAACAAAAGGAGTAGAAATTAAGTAATCTTTAAATGTTTGTTTTGTTTTTGCAATAGGTGAATCATGAACTTAAGATTTTTCATATATGTGTATAATTTCTCTGATCACAGCTTTCAGTGGTTCTGCAGCATAGATCCAAACTCTTCAGTCTGGACATGAGGGTCTTTATAGTCTAAACCTATCACCATTTGCTCTAATTTCTGTATTTCTCAGATGCTAACTTTCTACTCTATCCACTAAAAATGCTAGGCAATTCCACGAACACTCGCACTTTTCTTTTTTTTGTCTCCTTGATTATATTGTTGCTGTTTCTAACTCTTGGAAAGCACATTACCTAATTTTTACCTTGAAAATGTTTATTTATCCTTCAAAACACAGTTTTCCTATACTCTGAAAACTTCTTTTTCTTTTATTTTCCCATAGTTTGTATCTTTTTTATCATACCTAACATACATATATGGCATACATATATTGGCTTTGGCAACATACATATATATGGATCATAACAAATGATGAAGGACATTGAGAAAATTGGAACTCCAGAACAGTTAACTGTTCTCATGTACAAAGACTGAGATGCAGCTGTCACAACGGAACAAGGGGATACTTCATGGATTAAAATCAGAAGAGGTGTACATCAGGGTTATATCATTTCACTTTACTTATTTAATTCTTATGTTGAGCAAATAATCTGAGAAGTTAGACTATATGAAGAAGAGCATGGCATCAGGATTGGAAGAAGATCCATTAACACCTGTGATATACAGATAACACAACCTTGCTTGCAGAAAGCAAAGAGGACTTGAACTTACTAACAAAGATTGAAGACTACAACTTTCAATATGGATTACATTTCAACATGAAGAAATCAAAAACTCTCATAACTGGACCAAGAAGCAACATCATGATAAACAGAGAAAACATTGAAGCTGTCAAGGATTTCATTTTACTTGGATCCACAATCAACAGCCACAGAAGCAACAGTTGAGAATATGTGATTGGCAAATCCACTGTGAAAGACCTCTTTAAAACTGTTAAAAAGCAAAGATATCACCTTGGGCACCAAGGTACACCTGATGCAAGTCACAGTTTTTCATTTGCATTTGAAAGCTGGACAGTGAAAAAGGAAAACTGAAGAAGAATTGATGCCTTGGAATTATGCGATGGTAAGTAAGATTGATTATACCATGAACTACGAGAAGAGTGAACAGATCTGTCTTGGAAGAAGTGTACCCAGAGTGCTCCTTAGAAGCAAGGATGGCTAGACTTTGTCTGACTTACTTTGTGTATATTATCTGTCGGATGACAACAGTCCCTAGAGAAAGATGGTCTGTGAAAAAGAGGAAGACTCTCAAGGAGATGAAGTGACACAGTGGCTGCAGCAGTGGGCGCAAGTACAGAAACAACTGGGAGCTTGGCGCAGGGTTGGACAGTGTTTTGTTCTGTTGCACTAGGGTTGCTGTTATGGATTGAATGATGTCCTCCAAAATATGTGCTGTAAATTCTAACTTCTGCACTTGTGATTGTACTCACATTTGGGAATGGATTGTCTTTGTGATGTTAACCTCTTTTCGAGATGTAAAATAAACAAGCAGAGGAGAGATGGGGTAAGATAAATGCCAAAACACATGAAGACATCCAAAGAACCAGGAAGCAGAAGCTGTAGAGACAGTAACCTTCCTTCAGAGGGGAGAAAGTAGAACTGGTGCTCTGGATTCAGACTTCTAGCTTCCTAAACTGTGAGAAAATAAATTTTCGTTTGGCAAAGCCATCTATTTCTGGTATTTTTGTTACAGCAGCACTGGATAACTAAGACAATCTCTGTGAGTTGGAATAGGCTTGGTAGCACTTAACAACAAGCTTATATAGTAACCTGTATACTTTTCTTTCTCTATTCATTTGCTAATTTAACAAATATTAAGATATAAACATATACCAGGCACACTATTCTAGGCACATGCAATACAGAAGTTATTCAGGGTCTAAAAGACAAAGAACTTTGGGTATTTGCAATGAACGGGATTTAATGCATGGTATTGGTTGGTTAGTCAGGGGATGTAGAAGCAGAGAATCTAAACAGAGAATGAGGAGAACATCTTGAAGTTAATATTATTTGAAAGCCAGAGCATTCTGAGACTACAGAGACTAGAAAGGAGGAGGTGTTATGAAAGTTACAGAAGCCAGGGTCATCCCGTGGAAACAGGAACAGTGGCAGACTCCACACCCCCCCACCTCTTCCCAAGAAGATGAAGCTGTGGAGCAGAGGACGCCAGAGGAAGAAACGGAGGGGAGATACCCAAGCTCCTCCTTTCTGCTCTCCCTTCTCCTCCCAGTGCTTCCCATTGTTCTAAGTCATCTGGGAGCCAGCTAATGCGAGAGCTTGGGAAACACTGCCTGTAGGCTCAGCTCATCCTGTGATATAACACAGAGCCGGGAAAGGGTTCAGAATGTATTTGAAGGCAAACATGCCCAGAAAAGGCACAGCAGTGAACAGATGAGAAAGCATTTCCTCACCTTCACGAATTAAAAAAAAAAAAAAAACTTTCTACTCAATTCTGTCTTACAGCAACACTTCTACAGGGCTTTCAGTGGCTGTGATCTTCTGGAAATAGACTGCCAGACCTTTCTACAGAGTTGTCTCTAGATAAATCAAACTGTCAGTCTCTCAGTAGGCAAGCATTTAACCCTTTGTACCACACAAGCACTCAGCCTTCATCAATAGTATGAGCATTTCATTCTGTGTCTTCTGGGTACTCTAACTCCCTGTGTGGCAAGTTCACATAATGGGCACCTAAAACATATACCTGAATCCCTTAATGAATGAAAAAAAAAAAAAATACAGGGTAAACCATCTGTATGATCTATGATGTCACAATTCTGTCAGACTGCTTTGTGAGAAAACCCTTTGGAAGGCAGCTGTATCACTTGACACCTAACCCACAGAGCATGCCTTTCCCCTCCCTCAGTAGTATCTGTGAGACCTAGTACATCCTCCACTTTTGCTTTGGATTTCCCAAATCTTTTATGATTTCAAGGCTGCATAGTCCTGAGGATTGTCAAGGTAACTGTATTCCAGTTAATGTGAATTGTTGTGACAGTTTCTGGGTTTCATTCTGATGTATTTTGGGGAGCTTAGCCTCTCCCTACAGCGTTTATTACAGAGCCTGCACTCAGCATCTTGTGAACAGAGAATTAGGTTGACCTTCTGTAGACCGGGCAGGTACTGAGACATCTGAATGAGTCTACATGCTCTTCTGTAGGATACTTCCAGGATCCTGCTGAACATGTTGGCTGAACACACAAAGTGTTGAGAACAACATTTGTCTTATCAGCAGGTCCTCTCATATTCATTCCTATAAAGATTGTGTTGCTGACTAGAGTCATTTTCTGGGCCATTATAAATGCCAACATTAGTTTCAAAGGTGTCAACAAGGAGTTCATGATCACCATATACAAAGTGGCTCAGTTCAGCAAGCATTTCGAGGACCTGATTTTGTGTTTAAAATTGTGCTAAGCAGAAGGTAAAGGCACCAATAAGTGCAGAGAATTAAGACTGAGAGCTCTAGATGGGTGGTCTTGGCTTCAGCATTCATTGGCTCTGATCATGGACAAATCCCTGGGATTTTCTGTTTCTTCATATGGAAATTGGGAATAACGGTGACATCAATCTTAAAGTTATTGCAAGTGTTAAATGAAGACATGAAGTGCTGAGGACAAGTCTTGTACATAGTGTTAATTACCATTATCATTTTTGCTAATAAACATTGCAGAGACCGTGCACTCCTAAAAGGCAAGGAGTGAGGTGACTTCACCGTTGTGTCTACCTAGTGCTTAGCATAGTACTAGCTACAGACTATTTTTGTTGTTTTTCTGTTTGTTTGTTTTTTTGAATTCCACCCAGATACAATATAATTTCTCAAGTACTACATCCTATAAAAAAGATTCCAAATACAGCTCTGATTTATTCATTTGGGGAAATCTGCCTCTCAGACTCCACTGTACCTCCTGGCTCTCTTGCTCACTATTTACCCTTAGTATTTGAGGGTCACTGGAGTTCAGGCTGCAGAGAAGATGAGAGACTCAAACAGCGATGAGAAAGACAAATCCAAACAAAATGAGACTGGGACCAAAGTAAGAGGAGAATTCAGACACTTAAGGAGGATTAAATTAACGCAAAATTGTACTTCCTCTTCCAATACTTCCAGCCCCCATAAGCATTTTGATCTATTGTGGTCCTTCCTGTAGGTTCCTTTGCTCAGAAGACCTGTCCCCTTCTTCTTCCACTCTTTCTGCTCTGAGGATGTCTTTCTATTGGAGCTCATGGTAGCATTTCTTCACCAGCTGACACAGAGTCGATTTCAACCCCACGTATATCAGAATATACATGTGCTTCCTAGGGTTTTCGATGGCTGATGTTTCAGAAATAGATAGCCAGACCTTTGTTCTGTGGCATGTCTGAGTGGACTTGAACCTCCAACCTTTTGGTTAGCAATTGAGTGCACTAAGTTTTTGCACCTAAGAATTCCATTTTCTTCACACAAGGACAAAAGTCCTATGTGAGACTTGAGTAGGTATTGTTACTGTGTATTGTTGATTCCAATTTACAGTGACCCCAGGGGACAGAGTAGAACTGTCCTGTAGGGTTGGTTCCCTAGGCTATAAACTTTACAGGAGCAGATGGCTAGGTATATTCTTTTACGGAGCCACTGGTGGGTTCAGACCATGGGCCTTTTTATTAGTAGCTGAATGTCATGAACCAGGGCTCCTTAGATGTTTCTTAGAGGCTTCCAAATTTGATCTTGTCATTTGCACTCATAATTCATTCCTATGCAGGGTAACTCATTTCCTGAGGTATCAAGCAGGCACTGGGCTAAGTACATGAGATAGATGAATATCTCCAGGGCTTTGGACGCAGAAGACACAAAGATCCATCAGTGTAAATCGATAGTTACATTCATGAGATAACTTTAAAAAGAAAAGGCTATGGGTGCCTTGTGAGCCACCCGGTGGGAGTAATGAAATGATATCACTATAGCATTTTTCTTGGCTATATACATCCAGTCTTCCTTAAATGCTACCTTTCATATTCTTTTCTCTCGGTACTTCATTCAGCTGCTTGATGTAATCTGCCAATTCAGTAATTACTGAGTACTTTTTATATGCTGAACTTTCTAGAAATCTAAAGTATACAAGATGCTTTCCCCCTTGAAGATACTAAATAATATTGAAGAGGAAATAAGACTCATAAAGCACATATAAACAATATAATTAGTTTATTGTAGTTTCACTGTTCAAGAGTTCAGGAAAGAAAGGTCTTAGTATGCCTTAAAGCGACCAGGAAAGAATTCACAGAGGAACCAGAACTCAGCTCAGGCCTACAGATAGAAACAGGATTTTGGTACCTGGAGGAAGAGAGTCTTCTAAACAAGAGGAGCAGCACTGGGGGCTCATAAGAGAATCACGGGTGCCAACAGGGCATTAAAAAAAAACAATAACTGAACTCAGGCAGGGGGAGATGGTGAGAGACAAGGTTAAAGGGAGAGGTCCAATTATGCAGGGTCTAGAAATCTTGGTGGAAGGGGGTGTACAACTCATTAAAGTATCTGGTGAGTATTTTTTGCCCAGGAACCCATTCTGCACTTTCTGGGAAAACAAACAGCTACATGAACGAATTACAGGTTTTCTTTGAGCCCTAGGTAGTTCTGGTGTGAAGGGAAGTTGGTACTTTGTGGCCTGGACTTAATGCTTAACTTCTTGTCTTGGATGCCTTTATTAAATGTCAGTCCCTGTCACTGCCTTGAAACATTTCCCTTAGATTTCTCTGATGCTGAGAGGTCTGCTGGTGGTCAGGTGGAAAATCATGCTGATTACCTGGATTCCTAAATCGTGCCCATGTTCCTCATTTTTTATCTGTAACCCCTAAGATGACAACATCTTGTCAACAGTGTCACACAACTCAATAAGAGCCAAACTTTCACCTTGTCATCTTCTAAATTGACATTTTTGAAAATACCAAAACGTGCTTTGGAATTAAGGTAGTGGAGGTGGGCATGTGGTTACAGTCATACTGAAGAGAATGCTTATTTATAGAAATAAAATACAAATAACAGAAACATAAATATACAAGTGTACCTTTTTTGGACCTGAATACATGTTTTAAAGAGATAATAACAACAGAGCAACGGAGTAAGCAATAAACCTTGAAATAAAAGTTGAATGTTGTTTTTAAAAAGCAGCATGAGAAATTCACGTGGGCAGTGAGGGTTAACAAGGGTTTCAGAAGCCGAGAAATACATTTGTCTAGAAATCTTTAGATTTGAGGGCTTCCAGATTACCAAGAGTTCTGGGAATACGGGATGCCTCTTTGCCCTCCTGCTTCCCCTCATCAGCACTTTTGACACGGCTCCCGTCCTATGCTGACCGAATAAGGAGTCAAAGGCAGACTCCTAACTTCTCCCAAAGCACCTGCTAACTCCATATTAATAAAGAAAAACACACAACTGGTTTTCTCGTTTCCTAAAAACACTTCCAGTAAAAAGGGTTTTCGCCTAAGCCACATGGATACGCAAAAGAATGAAGTAGCTTTGTCGAAATACTTCAAAGGAAATTTCTGCGTTGTGAATCTCTGGTGAATTTCATAAATGAAGCTGACACAGAAGTTGTGCCTCACGAGGCTGAGGAGAATGACCGGCAGGGACTGCCATTTACACAGCTCTCGGGAAAACAAGGTTTGCCTTCCATTTTCATTTCACTGCTATAGCCGGGGAACACACTAATGCGGGTCAAACCTTAGTGTGAGAAACCTTGTAAAGGAGAGTACTGTGCAGGTCTTATTTTCCTGGCAAAAGAGGAAACATTCAGAATAACCAGGGTTCCAGGTCGAAGTTCAAAAAAACTTTTTTTTTTTTTCCTAGAAGGGAATTTCTAGTTGCAATTAGCACAAAAATTTTTAGTTTTCTGTACTGAATTTGCAAAGCATGATTTAGATACATTACTTACCCACAATTTAGGTAGAGTCTGGTAAACCAGAATGGAAGGGCAGAAATCACTTAGGGGAATGTATATAGTATACAGTAGGCATCCTGGGAGGGCAGAGTTTAAATGCTGATTCCTAACTGCAAGGTTAGGGGTTCAACCTACCCAGCCTCTCAGTGGGAGAAAAGACACAGTGATCTGCTCTAGCCAAGATTACAGTCTAGGAAACCCTATGGGACAGTACTGTTCTATACTACAAAGTCACTATAAATTGGAATCGACTTCACAACACACAACAACTATACTCAAGGCTCACATGGAACTTCTGTCCTTGTGTAAAGAAAACGGAATTCTTAGGTGATGCAAACACTTAATACACTCAGTTGTGAACTAAATCGCCTCAATGGCACCTAATAACAACATAGCACACAATAATACTGCTTTTGTCTTCTTAAGTTTTCAAATTCATTTGTTATTCATTAAAATGTATTTCCTGCTTCCTTACTTGGGGTAGTAGAGGACACCAAAACCAAAAGTCTACACTCTTACCTGGAGGAGCTTCCAGTCTCAGGGGAGAAACGAGGCAAGCCTGGTGCTGCTGGCTAGTGCAGAATGTGACCGGCAGCATCAGGAGTGCTCCGACCAACGGCTGGGAGATGGCAAAGAAGCAGGAGATTGCATGCAGTTGACAGGCTTCAAAAAGGAGACAGGATTTCCTCTGAGATTTAAAGGCACGAGGATTAGAACCAGCTCAGTTTACAGTATAAGTAGAAGAATCCCAATCAAAGGAAAGCAGGGTTAGAAATGGCAGAGAACTGAAGAGATCCCAAGGTTTGGTGGATCCAGAGAATAATGGAGACTCTGGTTGGATACAATAGAAGTATGTGAAGTGTTTTGTCATAAATACCCAGAGAAGTACTTAGTTTCTTCATAGATGGCTAGGATTTGTGTTTCATATGACAATGAGAGTGTTGGAAAAGAAAGATGTCATCTTGAAGATTAAGGGGTGCCTGACCCAAAGCCATGGTATTTTCAAATGCATCATACACATGTGAAAGCTGGACAATGAATCAGGAAGACAGAAGAATTGATGCCTTTGAAGTGTGGTGTTGGAGAGGAATACTGACTGTACTATGAACTGCCAAAAGAACAAATCGATCCTTTCTGGAAGAAGTAACCGGAGTGCTGCTTGGAAGCAAAGATGGCAAGACTGCTTTTTACATTCTTTGGACTTGTCAGGAGGGATCAATCCCTAGGGAAAGACATCATGCTTGGTAGAGTGAGGGTCAGTGAAAAAGAGGAAGACCCCCAGCAAGACGGACTGACACAGTGGCTGCAAAAGGGGGTTTACGCATAAGAACAATTGTTGGCATGGTGCAGAACTGGGCAGTGTTTCATTCTGTTATGTGTTGGGTCATTTTGAATCGGAACCGACTCGACAGCACCTAACAACAACAACAACAACAGCAATGACAAACTACAGGGTTTTCTGAGCAGGATAGCCATTTGACAAGGCAGCTTTCCTCACCCTTCACTGCTAGATCAGACAACGTATTCCACGTACCTATCTTACCATCCATCAAACTGGGTCGGGACTAACACTTCTATGTTATCCTCACTTCTAGACCAGAAACTCTTCTGACAAGAACCACATCCTGGGGGTAAAACATGAGCATGGAGAGAGCATCTGTCACAGTGCCTAGTATAGAATACCCCTTGCCATGCAGTCAATTCTGACTCATAGAAAACCTATAGGACACAGTAGAACTGCTCCATAGGGTTTCCAAGGAGCACCTGGTGGATTTGAACTGCCTAGCATATACTCTGGGCTAAAATAGTTTTTAATATTTTAATACAACTATTAGCCAAGCCAAGTGCCGTCGAGTGAGATCCGATTAGGCTGCCAAATATTGTAGCAGTCCAGCACAATCAGAGATAGTTTGAATACTTTATAGTTCTTTGAGACCTAGTGGACAAGAAAGAAGGTTTTCTACTTGGTGACTTTAGGAATGGAGGGGTCTGGAACAGAACAAAAGGTGCCCAGTAAGAGACTACCACTGCTATCTTGGTAGGAAAATGTGCTGAAACACTTGTCCAAACTCTCCTTACATAAGCTAAAATAGTATGCTTCATCTCTGTAAAGAGATGTCATCAGACAGCATTACAAAATAGTCAATAGTTCATGAAATTTCATGTTTACACTTATTTTTAAAAACTTTCTGTAAAAGGTGAATCATCAGTTTCCTAGATGTGTTCTGAATGTCAGTATGCGGCTCACTATCAACTTGCCTCCATTCCCATAGATGGCCAGCCCTTTTGTCAACACCAAGTATGAAAATTCCCAAAGAGAGGATGGGAAGTGGTGGATCTATGATTCATAACACTGTCACATTATTGTAGTTAAATGTTGACTCTGTCCTACTATTTCCCCCAAATCATCCTGGTTGGGTAGCAGAGGCAGAAAAGACTGTGGTCATCTTCAGTTCAAAGTCTTGTCTTTTTGTTACCTTCTTTACTAATATTAACAAAAATCTTAAAAGCTATTTAATTACCAAGTTTTAGAAGCTTAAACAGTGAATATTTAACAGATTAAATTTATAGACTTAAACATAACATCAACAATTATTGGTGTTAGTGGGAGAAGGGTAATGTTCAGGAATGCAATTTTTATACCCAGAGCACTGGAAATAGTAATAACTGTGAGTCAGTACCCCAAGAGGACTACAAAATACTGTAGTAATTTAGAGCAGAAAGACATCAATGGCTGGGTGAACCACGAAGTATTCATGTACTTGACAATACATAAGCCTGCTCTTGAATTTTTTGCAAGAGACTCAAGCAAAAAATTTTCCAATAATAAACTACAGAAAGCTATTGTGCTCCAGGGCTGCTACATATTAGAACTAGAAAATGTGCTGTATGCCTACAATGATTAAGAAACATGTATTCCAGAAGTTAACCAGGAAACACAGAAAGAAAAACGTTGCCAATTATTATAGGTACAAATGTTAGATATCAAGAAATATGTTTTGAGTTACATCGGAGCTGCTATAACAGAAATATGAGAGAATAGCTTTAACAGATACATTTTCTCACAAGTTAGGAGGCTAGAAGTCTGGATTCAGGGTGCTGACTCTGAGGGGAACTTTCTCTGATGGCTCTGCAAGGCGGTCTTTGTGTCCTTGAGGTCCTGCTCCAGGGCAAATCTTCAGGTGGCTTGGCATCGCTCCTCCACCATTTCAGCTTCTCTGGCTTGCTTGTTTTATCTTTTTTCTATCTCAGAAGAGACTTACTCAAGATTTACCCCACACTAATCATGCCTCTTTAACATAACAAAGACTACTCAGCCTCAGTGAAATTGTAACTACAGGCACAGAAGTTAGGATTTACCACATGTATTTGGGGGTGGGGAAAATTCAATCCACAACAGAATAGTTAAGTAGATATAATAAAATCCAGGATGCTTACAATTTATATCATGCTAGAAGAATGCAATTCTTTCAGAGGAATCTTATTTTTCCAACGATTTAGGAGTATACATGTGTTTAACCACTGCATCCCCAGGCTCCTTGTTTAATTCTCTGATGGATTTTTATTGATCATGAATAAGTAGCTAACAGTATTTCTCTACCTTGTATGTCAAGTAGCTAACGACCTGTAAATGAATTCTTAAACATGATAGGAAGCTCATTATTTAAGGCAATTATTTAGCAAAGCAATGGTCATATGATTTTAGAGTATAAATTTGTAAGTACACAGCTTTATTTTAGCCCTCAAAATGATCTTCCAAACCAGATATTGATCTGAAAGTGAAGATGATGATGGGGAGATAAAAATGCCTACTTCAACAGTGACAGAAAGTAGATGGTACCCACAGCTAGAGATTCTTAGCTATGCTGCAGATGACAGAGCTGAACCTGGAACTGGAGCCTGTCAAGAGGATGATAACTTTGGCTTGTCATATTCCTCCCCCACTTCCCTTCCCTGTTCTGGGCAGTTTAGATTTATGAATATAGTATGTGCCAGTTAGAACACATAAACTTTTTTCCCTATAATAATTTTGTATTTGAAGATCATCTTTACCCACAGAGATATTTTATACTTCCTATTTCTGAGGTTCTTTATACTGCCAAACATTTACTAGGTACTGGAAATTATCTGTGCTCGGGTAGGATGGAGGAAGGCTGAGCAGAAGAGAAAAATGCAGACAAATCAATAAAGCATTTCAAATGGTGTGCTAAGTGAAATGCCTGAGTTCCAAGGACTCCAAGATTTAGAAGGACTATGTCTGTTCCATCTTTCTGCGCCAGGCTGGAAGTATAATGGAATGCTCCAGAGGATGTAAAGGATGATTTGAGAACCAAGAGAAGTCAAAGTGTGAAGGAAAAGTAGGGCTACCTTGGGCTGAGAGAACACAAAAGCATGCAAGGAGAGAAATAATGGACAGAGTTAGGACCTGCAGTAATTCAGTTAGGTTACAATGCTGAGTGTGAGGAGTGGTAGGGCAAAAAGATAAAAAAGACAAAACCTATGTAAGAAGTCACAGGAGAGATCAGGATAACTCAGTAGACACAAGATAATTAACAGTAATTAATTACTGATTAGTTGATGGGCAATCAATGAAGGAGAGAGGGATAGAGAATGACTACAAGTCTTCTGGCATGAATTAAACAGGTCAATGACTTTGCCATTCCTTGGTTTATTGGTAAGAATGAAAGCGGAGGGATAAAATGACTGGGACTGTGGCTGGAGGTGGGGAAATAGATCTATTTGAGGTACCCTTGGAACATCTTGGAAACCCTGGTGGTGTAGTAGTTAAGAGGTATGGCTGCTAACCAGAGTCAGCACTTCGAATCTACCAGGCACTCCTTGGAAACCCTATGGGGCTGTTCTGCTCTGACTTATAGAGCTGGTATGAGTCAGAAGCAACTTGCTGGCAACGGGTTTGATTTAGGGTTTTGTGTTTTTTTTTTTTTTTTTTTCTTTCAGAACATCCTGGAGGCGAAGTTTGTTGCTGTTATCTGAGCATATGGATTTGGAGCACAGGAAGAGACAGGAGCAAGGGTTGCAGATTTAGAAGTTCTTGGATTAAAGGTAAGGGCTGGAGCTGTGCAGTGGATTGAATGTATCATCCAAATGCAGAGTAAGGTGCCGCCAGCTTGCACAGTGTTGTACAGGGAGACTACATGTTCCCCAGGCCTTTTCTCTTTGTCTCTCACATACACACACGTCCATTTGAAATCTGAAGATCTAGAAAATAGTACGTCAAACTAAACCAGCTGTGATTACTCAACGATCACACCTTTTCCCAACACGGCTCATCATTCAGCAAACTCAAATTTTACAGGCAGAAGAGAGGTGCATTCCTGAAATACCTGGTAAAGACCTCCTCATGCAGCCCAGAATACCCTTCTCCAGACAGCTGCATGTGTGCTTAAAGGGTTCGTGGCTTACAGGAAACAGTACATGCCACCGCCCTCAGTCAGTACATCCTTCTCGCTCTCTTGAATACTGCAAGATATACTTTTGTAAAGTCACAGGAAAATCAGTCTCAATCTATATTATCTTTCACATGTAAATTGGGTCTGTTGATTCCTATTTTTTCCTGAATTTTCTCTCACTCACTGCTTGCTACACCTCGTCTTTTTCTTAGGTCCAGTTTCTTTTCTGCAGCCCTTCATTCCCACCAAAATTAGTTGACTCCTAACAAATCTTTCTGCCTCTCCTCAGAAGTCTTTTCTGACTACACCTGCCACCATGCTTTCAATGCCCCACGTTTACGATGTCACCCAAGGGCTGATGACTTTTCCACTGCCAGTTACATCAAGCATGACCTCTTTCCTCCCTTCCTGCCTCTCTACAGTAAAATCACAGCCAGCCCATGAAATAGTATTTCAAGTCTCCCTGACACAGCTTTTCAGGGCAATCAGATCTCTTTTTTCACTGACTCTTCCTACCACCTGTCTATGGCTGTTCCTGCAGGTCTGGGAGCCCAACAAAATATGGTTTCTTAGAAAAAGCAGAGACAAGACTCTGAAGCCATGACCCTAGGGGTGGAGCATGGTGACTGTAATGAACTATGTGACCCTAAAATACATGTCAACTTGGTTAAGCCACAACTCCCCCTATGGTCGTCTGCCATTTTGTGATTTTCCTAGGTGTTATAAATCATAGTCTCTGCCTCTGGTTAAAGAAGGTTAGGGTGGGATCGTAACATCCTTGCTCAGCCACATCCCTGCAGTGTGACCTTTTATCTTACAAGAGACCAGTGCAAGTAAGCAGAGAGGACCTCAGACCACCAAGAAAGATGTGCCAGGATGTGCTGAGAGGCTCTCAGACTGAGGGAAGACTCAACACTAGACCTTCCTCCAGAGCCAAAGACAGAGAGAACCTCCCTCTGGAGCCAGAGCCCTGGATTCAGACTTCTAGTCTACTGGACTGTGAGAAAATAAGCTTCTTTGTTAAAGTCATCCATTTGTGGTATTTCTGTTGTAACAGTACTACACGAATAGGACAGTGACCCTTCTGGAAAGCTATTTAACTGCTCATTTCTACCAAACACAAGTATCTGCTAACACATTTCACAGCATTACTGCAGAGAAAATGAGACAGTCTGTGTGAAAGTGACTTCTAAATTACAGAAACAAAAGGGGTCCTGATGAAGAGTGGTTAACAGTGCTTGGCATGTAATGGAAAGCTTGGCAGTAGCCCACCAGCCCCTCTGTGGGGGGGAAGACCTGGTAACCTGTTCCCTGACAAACTCTACGAGCCAGTTCTACTTTCTCTTAAGTCAATGCCAAGTCCCAGCACTCTAATTACATTGAAATAATGAGAGGGACCTGGAAGTTAGGCACAGAAACAAAAGCCAAATAAATCCTCAACAAAATCTCAAAGATTTTCAATATGGGACTTTTGACAAAGTTAACTTTTTAAAAACATACATGTCTGCATGGGACTAGCCAGTAGTCACAAAGAGGGTGGAGGTGGGGATCGGGAAAGGTAAATTAACTTTAGACTTTGAACTATACTTTGGGAAGCTTCAAGGAGGTGGGAAGTGATCCGGCAACAGAGGCAATGTGAGCCCCACAGGTCACTAAGACTAAGCAATGCAACAGAAAGAACGCCATGGAAGTCTGGTTCAAGTTTCAGACACAAAAGTGCTGTATGCATTATCTACAATACAGTAAAAACAAATACACAAACATCTCACTGTAACTGATGTGAAGACTGAGTAAAGTTTAGGAAACTAATACACTGCTCATTAGTACTATTTTAAAGGTTTAAAATGTCATTTGTGGGTGCTGTTTCAGTCCACTGAATGCAAACACATTTAATAGACTCTTAGACACATTTAATAGACCCTTTTGCATTTAATCCTATTCTCTTTCATATGCAAATTTTATTTCCATTACTTTTCAAGACTCTGCTCCCAGGATGGGATGTCTCTTGGGTCACCAATTGGATCCTCTAAGGCATTTTCCCACTGCTGCGATCTCTCTCTTCCCTAAGGGTCTCTTCCATTTATGGTCTCTTCCACTCAGCTTGTTTGGCCTTGTGATGCTCCTAATTTTACTACCTTGAAGTGTTTCTTTTCTTTACCCAAGTATGTTAAGACTTAGTAAGGGTAATACAAAACCCAATACTCTCTATTCTTTATGCTTGTTATCCAGATAGAGATGAGACTCTTAACAGTTATTTCTGGGATAAGTGAGATCAAGTCTCAACATGAGTTTGCTGAGGTTCCTCAGCTATAAATGTATCACAAATAAAAGATTATGGTAATATAATCTCAGCACCTCATAAATATTTACTATTAGTATGTTTAGAGAATCATATGTTTTATGGACTGATGTCTTCTTGTTTAGTTATTGGGACACATTATACAAAAAGTTTTGCTTTAAAATCATTCCCAATTACTAATCAGGTCAGAAACGCTTAGGAAATTCAGGACAGTTCATTTGACATTCTCCTTTTGATATGATGCCCAGACATCATAAATAGAGCATGCATCCAAAACATACAAAAACCTTTCATTTTCAGTTTCTACACTTGACAGAATTTGAAATTAAAGTAGCATTCACACAACCAATTAAATCTATCACACCTATTTGGGGAATACTGGCAAAAAGAGGGTTTTTTGTTTTCCCTTTCTGTTTTCTCTTTATTTTGAAAGTATTTTATAAGTGAAAAGGACAACATCACTTTAGAGTTTGTTGAGACCTTCATATACATAGTTGCCAGAGGCAAAATCCATCAACAGGGGTATCTAAGGGCTAATCGTGTTTTCAAAGTAGTGCCCACATATAACATACTTGTTGAACAAATTCAGATTTATTGAAAGTAAACATTTACATTGGCTACAGTGTTAGAACTATTACAAAGCTGGATAAAAGAGGCTTGAATAGCAATAGAAAGCAAGTGCGATAAAAAGTGAATAGAGAAAATAGTTGGCCTCCGTGATTTCTTGGCAGTATTTACATTATGTACATATTGTTAAATATTTATAACTCTAAGGCACCAACGGCTAAATAGCAGGTTGCAATACTATTTTGTGCACAAAATTCAAGAAATTTATTCTAAAGAAAGCTATATAGTGGAAGAACAAAAAAACCCATAATGGTATCAATGTTTACATAAAGGAGTGGCTGCATTTTTTTAAAATCTCAAATGGTACATTAAATACTGGGCAGATTACATAAATTATTTTTAGAACACTAAATTATGTTGACTGTGTAAATAAGCACGACTTTTTTTACTGACTTGCTGGTAAATGTGTAATGTAATCTATTCATCAAAACACAGCTTTTTCACACTCTGGATATGTTTTGTCTAAAAACTACTTGAAATTCTTTTGACCTAAAAAACTTTATTCTATTACAGTGTATAAAAAAATCAAAAGTTAGTGGGTAATAATACACATCACACCTATATATAATGTGACAAAAATTCAGCAGGCACTATTAAATGCCAAAATATCTGAGTATTGAATCTGCCATTCTGGCATAGCAGTCGGGTATTTTAATCCTTTAACTATTTAGGGTAGGCAACAGTCCGTGGCTTTAGTTAAGCAGGCATAAAATCCATTAAAAAAAAACACACCAAACCCACTGCCATCGAGTCAGGTCCGACTCATAGCAATAGACAGGTGAATAGACAGAAAATCCCTATCAAAAAGAACTCACTTGAAATTTTGCAACTCACAACTCTGTCAAACAACTCAGTGTTAAAAATGTATGTCATTTGTCACCAAAGACACACATTATCTGTATCACACACTGCCAACAGATAGCCAACAATATCTATGTCCAGCACGGTCTGCTGAATTATTTGATACCTTCTGCTGTAAAATGTTACTTGTTCCTTACACTAAACCAACTTTACTTAAGAACAGCCTATCAGTCATCTTGAGGTAGTAGTATAACGAAGAGTTCAGCAGAACAACACAGTAACATCACAATGTTCTTAAAATGTGCTTCAAATGCCACCATGGAATCCACATTTATTTAGAGGGTAGATGGTCCAAGGTTCAGTGCCCCTTTATTACATTATAAGTTAGTATCTTGATGAAGCCGCCCAAATTCCAACCAGAATTACGAGTTTTCCCTTAACACTTTCTGAAACTTCATGCCTAAAGGCCCGTTATAATACTGTGTCACAAACTGCTAAAATGCTGTCAGTGGTGTTAATTTAGAGATCTCTATATGAAAGCTTTTCTTTCTTTTAGCAACTACTGAAGAAAAAGCAAGACATTTCTTCTTTAAATTCTCAGATTTTTCACTGACAAACACTCAGGACTAACAATAGTTTGGATCTGTCTTGCACTATACAGTATTGCAAAGTAAACCTGAGGATGTGGCACACTGCCTGAATTTTAAATTTAAAAGCCCCCTTCAAATCTGACACTCAACTGAGATTTGGTGAAAATCTCAAGTAATGCATTCTAAGCACCTGAAGAGCCTTACCAGAATGCATGCTGCAGCATTAAGTTATACGGACATTGATATTTATCTTTTTTTACCTTCTTGAAGGTTCAGTTTCTTCTGTTTTATACAGTGGACAGTGAAAGAGGACAAATAATAAAAACACAAAATCCCTAATGCTACAAAAAGGTGAATGAATTTTGCAGGGGAAAAAACTCTTTCGCCTACTGAAGAATGAAAGTGTAAGTAATTGCTTTGTTCAGGTTAGTCTTTAGCAACAACAGCTATACAATTAATAAAACTATCAGAACATACTGCTGAACAGATTTCAGATGATTATAAAAACATTATACAGAGTCCAAGTGTTGGAAATCACTGAATAATCCAACAGATAATCCTGTTTTGGGGTGACTGAATCAAGGCATGATAGCAGTGTTTAAACCTCTGTATTTTAAGAACCTGCTTGGTTTTCAGAAGCATAGTATTGATTTACTAATGATCTGAATTGAAATTAAGATTTTTCAGAAATAAATAAGTGCATCTGCTTCAGTAAACTCCAGTATTCCCAATTTCAAGAAGCTCAAATAAAACAGTGGCTCTCCTTCTGACACTTAATTTTGGAAAATAAACTTAAGATTTGCATTCTGCATTGTAATATCACTAAATTATCATTAGAAGACATCTTACTTTACTATCATAAAAGCTGTCTACTGCTCCATAATATTTAATAGGCATTCAACTATCCACTACTTTCCTTCCTATAATAGGTTCCTCTAGTTTTATCCTAAGTTGGCAATACAGGTTTACGTTCTGCCAGTTTTTACTCCCATAAACAGTCCCTCTTGAATCCTACAAAGTACCCTTCTACTTCAGATTCTAATACTCAACTCCTTACAGATCACTCAACTGTTATGTGAAGCCTTAATGGATCATCAGGTCAGTGGTATTTAAATTATGCTTAGAGGCACTTTAGAGAGTTAACAAGGTGTACCTCAATGGTCTTAGTAGACAAATGGGGTTCCAAGACTCCTCACTTTGAAATCCTGCTATTGTATCTTCACATTTATGTCACATGCAAGATAGTTCATTATGGTTACATTGAAAGAAAATAATTCAGTTGCTTACAAATGTTTTTAAAGCATCATCAAAGTCATTTGGCAGACTTAGGGAGTCCTGGCACAAAGTAAGGAGTTCTCATGCCCCCTATAAAATCTCCAAATACCTGGTCAGACAACACAAAATAGGATGCCATATCTTGTCCTTGTGATGCTGTTAAGTATACCCTAGTCTGTCTTAGGTTCACAAGCACAAGTCAAACAAATCCAAGTTTTAAGTGGATACTATCAAAATGATCAAGATCCCAACCATTGCAAGCCTATTAGTTTCAGAAACCAGTAGCATATAAATTATTTACAATATAAGAAAAAAAAGAATGATTAGTAAGTACTTCTTAATTGCAGCCCGTAACAATGTGTATGAACTTTTCTCTCACCTTTTATGTCAAAGTAAATAAACACAGAACTTATCACATCATACCTGCAAATGACTATACACTTTTATTAATTTTTTCTTTCTAAGTTAACTACAATCAATATGAGCCTTGATTCAAGGTTTGAATAAACTGGTAGACTCATGAATTAAGCGTATTTCATGAATGGCCTTATTCTGAAGACATCATGCAGGAAAATAAACACTATGAAGTAAAACTTGAAATGAGTAAGAACTCTTGGGCCCAAAGAAACAGAAATGATTCTGATGAGCCCGTGACCCTTGAAGAATGAATGCTGAGAGCTGGTGTTACTGTTCTCTATACACTTACTTGTGTCCTTTTAACATAAAAGAAGCTTCAGTGTCAATAAAATTAAAACTATAAAAACACTAGTGTGGTGTAAATTAAAAATTAAGTTCTATTGTAAGAAATCAAAAGATACATACTTTTTTTAAAATTCTGAGGTATTTTTTTTAAACGTATGACCATTTGAATACATATTTAGTTTACCAGAGGCAGTCATGTTCCCCAAATTATGCTTTTTAGATAATATCTTAAAAGTTGAATTTTAACTGATGGGTGGTTAAAACAAATAGAAAAACTGTTTGCAAATATTTTCAGCGAATGAATAGTGGTAAATTTTGCTCATATCATGGTTTATGTCTAGGTTTACTGCTTACTGAATCATATCTTCCCTACAACATGTAAGGATAGTATTGTAGACCATCTGTACCATCTCTGTTGTCAAAATACATATGTGTGTGTGTACACAAACACATATGCACAAATGTGCGTTCTGATGCACAAATCTATACGCATGTATATTACATACTTTTGGGCAAAGCACTGTCTCTGAGACCTAGCTGTTGTTTTGTATAAGGACAATTACAGTAGAATAGGGAACATCCCTCCCAAAACATCTGCATGTTCATGCCACTAGCAATATAGCCCATCAGAATACGCAAACATTGTACTTATTGCAAAGTATCTTATAGATTTAGATGCCATTATAAAATGTTCTCAATTTTATTTTGGTAACCTAAAATGTTGGTATATAATACCAAATGTTCAATCAGAGTTTAATATAAAAATATCAGCACAAAACTGTTTTTTAAATCTGTTTATTGTAAGCAACCCAAACTTCAGTTTAAGTGCTGTTTTAATTTTATTACTAGATTCCATTACCCTACAACTGATAAATTTTATACCATTTTAGGTATTTAAGATACTTAGAAATACTAAGAAAAAAAATCAGTATTCAAAGGGTTAATTCTGTTTATAATAACAATAAATTATTTTATCATCTTCTTCAGTTCAAAATCCAGCTTTGAACCCGAGGAAGGCTTTCAAGTCATGTTAATTAAACGGTGGTCCTTTAACCAGTAGCTGTTTGATTACCAATTACTCGCAGGATCTCTTTGTGAATGCCTCCTTCTTGTGTGTTAATATTTGCATCTCCCACTTGGCCATCTTCATAGCTAAAACACAAACCAAAGAATCATAAAAATATTCACAGAAATCACAGCATTTAAAACAGCTCAGAAATGCTATTTCATATCTAAAGTGCAGCCTAAGAGAAAGACACAGTGAAGTTTCAGTCCTGTTCAACAACGTGTTCACATTACTAACCACAAAATTTGTCCATTATTTAATTACATGCCTTAATTTGCCCACTGGCTTTCTTCAAATTTTAACTGTTTTTTATCTACACACAAAGCACAGCTTGTGTTGCAGGAAGCATCCCAGCGCCCGGCCTTGCAAGCGTTACCCACAGCGACTGTACTGAAGCCTACCAGAAACCAATACACCAACTTCAACATCATGTTCCTCAGGCAACAGGGCTCTTTGCTCCACTTCTGCTTCAGTCACTGACTTATTTTCTGATTTGCAGTACTCCTAAATTACTTCATGTTCTACCACTTGGCCATGCCTGCCTTCTAGTTATTATTCTGCTGTAATCAGTGCTATGCTGTTTTTCTCCTATCACGGCTTGTTCTATTTAGTCTGACTACAACATATTCCTATTTATGCTGCTACTTCACATAAGACTCTGAGTCAGCTAACTTTAGTTAAGCAACAGCAGTGAAAGTGTAATATTAAAGGACAGTAATCAGTAAGTCCTTTAGAAAAAAATAATTACATTTCTGATAAAAATTCACATAATAACTCAGCAATCAGAATTTCCCAAGGATGAATTTTTAAACTTTCACAATAAATTTTAGGGTAGAGGAGGTGATGAATTAATTTTAATTCACAATAAAGGCTTCAAGACAGAAGCTTTAGAGAAGTGGTAATAACTTCAAATAGATAACCAGTGATAGATGTGTCTCCAAGATTAAGTCACATCACTGTCTTTTCCTCACCACACTTACACTCTCCTGAAATAGCACAATATAGCAAAATGAAAGACACGACTTATAGCAAAGAGAACCTAGTTCCTTCCATAATTCACTGCACAGGCACCCAGACACAACTGCACTGGACCCAGGGTTGCTTGTCAACATGGTTGCTTCTTAGCACACGTTTGCTCTTGAGATATACTCCACACATTCCAATTTGCCTAGACCAGTATTAAAGTCTTTTCAAATTATATCTGGTATGCTTTACTGTACAAGGTATAGCAGGAAATGCAGGGTAGAAAAATATGAAGGACGGAATGTGCCCTTTAGGTGTTCAAGCCTTGTGAAAATATAATGAACTTTAAATGGAGTTCTGAAATGAGCTACGAACACCAGGATGAGAAATTAATTTTGACTGTAAGTTTCATGAAAGAGGTGGTACTTGAACTATACCTTGACAGATACAACAGATTTAGATAGATAGCAATTCATGGTTTTCTTTGGCACTGTGACTTCCTTGACTAGGGTTCCTGACAATACCTGGTCCTGTCTTCTGCAGGTAATCTGTTTTACTTGGTTCTTCCTGTTCTTAAATTTACAAATTGCCTGAAATGTTTTGAAAAATGAAGGGGATACATATTTTATGCTTACTCAATAAACAAAATATAAATAATTCATTTGCACAGCTGCCTGCTCTAAATCAAAGACACTAAAGCATTAACTTGTAGATATCTACATCAAATAAACAGGATAAGCAAAGTTAATGGTTCTTAATCCATCCCCTAGCTCCCAAACACCTAAGGGAGAGGCTACACCCCCATCTCTAAGTGGTTCACTACAGCAGTGGGGAGACAACAGCACTAGATGCACCTATTCCATTATCTTGCCAAATCATCAATTACCTTCTTTTGGATTTACTGTTTTATCCCACTTACAGAAAATACCAACAGTGAATATTCATCTCCAGCTCTAAAATCACTCATCCAATGTGTACTAAACATTTTTGTTGTCTGTTCCTGGTGCACAACATGTATCTTTGCTTTTCACATCCCCTGTTTGAGCCCTGCATCTGGCCATTTTTAAAACAGCTGCCTGATTTCTACCTATGGGCCTTCGTGCCCTTGTACACATGCATTGAGGTCACTAATGACATCAGGCGGCAATTTTCAGGATCTAGAAACTGGCTAGAATCTGTTCATAACATCTGAATTATTAGATTTTGCCTGGAGCATTTATTTTTAATTAAGTTTACTCACTTTGGAATTGTCTAACAAAAGATTTTCAAAGTTCTCATTCTCCCCTACTTCAAGCCCTCCCTCCCCCTAGTGACAGCTTCCTTTCACCTTTACTGTAAATTTTTTCTGATATGGCAGTTTGGCCCCTAAAATTTCCTTCCCAAAGTTTCTTTCATTCTGAGTTCTTTCTTTTCTTTTAATGGATAAAAGAATGTGATTAGTATACTAAATAACTTTTATTATCTCTTTATTACTATCTTCACTCTGGAAATCAAATTTGCATGGAAGCTACTTTAATATTTCATAATACTTAATAATATCTAAAAAATGAGATCACATTAATTTATAGTCATTAAACCAAGCTACTTTATATCAAGGATCATACAATACAAGTGACAGCAAAGAAAAGAATAGAAATTAGGTTTCCATCTGATAACTGTGTGTCTGTGATAGCTCGCTCCATTCTCCTCCATTTTTTCTCACTGTCCCCGTCACTACCGAGACACCACTAGCAAAGCTTTGTGACCATCTTGTATAAAGCAAGAAACTGACGGCTATAACTAGAATGTACAATAATTAGTGATCAGATTCGCTTTTTGATCTGCTTTTTAATCTTATCAATTTTCCTTAGTCTCTTCTCTCCAGAAAGTACAGAGAAAAAGAAGGAAATCTCATTTGTTTACAGAGCACCGAAAATCATTATCTTAATAGATTTTGCCCCTTCATGTTACTTGTACTCGAAGTATTTTCTTCTGATGATCTTCTTCATGTTTTTGTTATGAAATGAAGACATCCTTCTCTGAAGTAAATATACACACGCACTCACCCTACATATTTACTTCTACAGACTTATTTTTTCTCTATACATGATCTAAAATTTCCACGAAAGTATTCTACAAATAATGCCTACTGCTTCCCCAAGGATCTAAGGTTTATTCAACTCATAAATATGAATTCAAACCAGAAGCCTAAAACAGGAGATCAACATTATCAGATGACAAGACTTTTTCTATCAAAATCTCAGGGGCCCTCAATAAAGTAACACTGCACTCCACGGCACTTGGCTGGCTTGGCTAATTGGAGGTCTCTCTGGAAGGCTGAGCTTCTCTAACAGCAGGTAACAGCCAAGATGAACAAGAAGGAATTGGGAAAGTATTTAATGAGAGCCTTTCAACGGACAACTACATTGGGCTAAATTAATCCTCATAATAACCTCATACAACGTAGTGTGCCAGACAGCTTCCCTTGGCGCCTACAGATCCATGTGGCACCTTTGTCTGGCTTGCATTCAGTCCCAGGCGGCTACAGCAATATGCTCCTTAACCCTCTAGCTTCTAGCAGGATTTCCCAGTGGGGAGTCCCAGCAGGACACTGGACACTGGTTGGAAGGCGAGGCCAGGGTGTTCAATCTCTTGGTTCCATACCTCCAAAACACCTTGGGATGCCTATGTCCCTCAACTGAAAGTCACCGTTCCTTTCAAACAGGCTGAACCGGAAAAGAATCTCTTACTAGGTTTGTCCTTTCGACTCTACAGTATAAGAACTCTGGTGCAAATAAATTCAGGTTACTACACTAGACTTGCAGTTCCACTACACTAGAAAGCTGTAGGGGATCTAACTGCAGATGGGAAGAAATAACTGTGTTTGGCAGGGGTCATTTGTGTCCTGTTGGGATTCTGACTGATAGAGATGGATATATTACCCTCATTTTACAGATGAAACTTAGGAAGGTTATGTCACTTTAGTGACTGTCCCCTTTCTATAAACTCATGGGCCAGAATTCAAAATGTCTGAAACTCAACAGTGTGGTTCTTTCCATTACACTTACTGTTTCCTCACCACTAACAATGAAATCTACATCCAATAAAGCTATAAGAAAACCACAGTTTTCCTACCATCTAAGAGGAAACAGGCAGCTGACAGCATTTTTATTGTGAATAACTGTTGCTAAGCTAACAGTTCAAATGCTTAAAGCACAGACTACTAAGAATGCATGATATTTTGAAACAAGTATTTCAACGTAGTCATTCTGACATGGCTTATTAAACACATCAGTGAAATTCTTGGCTCCTTTCTGGAAAACAACGTAAACTACAAAGCAGAGAGCTCCTCCACCCTTCCCTGAGATTCTTTCAGCAACATTAGTTCTGTGGGAAAAGACATGAGAAAAGCTTTGGGGGTCAGCGTTGGCTGAAAATCAGGCATGGCTACTGTATCCATTATTTAAAAATGAAAAATCATACTCTTACATGTTAATGCAGCTCTGATGATATAACCAGTGCCAAAAGATCCACATTAATATGCCCTGCACTGCCAGCCTACATTATATGGAATGCACACCAGCCGTGCAAACCAAGAAAGAACCTGCTCAATACTGGCTTTTTTTCACCTTTAGACCTAATGGTTTTTGAAAACCCTACTTAAACAAGCATATGTGTATGTGTATGTATTCAGATTTACACACAAACACCTGTCTTTGGGTGCATGTGTATGTATATGTACCTGTGTATACAGACACACACATATATACATACAAACACATGCACAAGGAGCTACTCAGACATACACAAACACATACACGCACATGCAAAGAGTGATGGCTAAAGAGAAAATGTTTCTTTTTCAATTCTAAGTTAACAACATTTAACCATCATTTTTTTTTTTTTTCAAATAAGATCATTAGGTTTACAGTAAACTACATTTCTGTTGAGTTGTATGCTGGCAGCTAAAGGAACCAAATAATAATGCAGTCACTGTTGTCTTACTTATGGAGAATGGAATAACAGATTAATTTGAGCATTGCTACTTACACAAAAAAGAATCGTGTGCAGACATGATCAGTATTCGGAACAACCCATATCTCTCCATGTTTGTGCAGATCAGGTGAGGTGATCACTGTACACAGAAGATAAAATTAGACACTATTTTACTCTAAAGAACTTTCAGTTCATCCAAGTTACTATATCCCTTCTCTTTAGAAGTCAAAAGCAAAAACATACGCATAAAAGGACATATAAAACATGTTCAATCTCCTCAGCCAACAAGAATAAAAACAACACACCACCATGTAATAACTCTATGATTTGATAAACAATAAATAATACAAAAGGTACTTCTGTCCTAGTGTTATCAAAAACAAACAAGCCCTGTGACTTGGGAACTATGTACAGCAATTAAATGTCCTATATAATGATCGAGTTTTAAAAAATTAACTGATGGGTTTGGTTTTTTGATTTAACAGTTAACTCTTGACAAAAGCAGAAAAAAATGAATTTTTCGCCACATCAGATTTTAAAGCAAAAACACAGGAAAGTATATAATCTTGCAAATCACTTTTTGTGCAGTACTTTCATAACAGAGGAATAATTTCTCTTGGATTATCTTCTCAGTGCTTGGTTCAACTTTCAAATTTTTCACAGCACTGTATTTTTCATTGTGTTTCATGACTTGAACACCATCTTAAAGAGGAAGGTGACATCTTGAACAGAAGTGATAACCATTACTCCATCAAGAAATATAATTGCTATTCTGAAATATCTGCCCAGAATAAAGTTTAGCACCCACTGAATTTGTGACAAGTCTGTTCTTTTAACCTTTATCATCTCTATTCTATCTGTTTTCCATATGTGCCCTTCAGACAAGAACAGCAAACCCACTCCCGTCAAGCTGACGCCAACACACAGCGGCCTTACAGGACAGAGTGGAACTGCCCCGCAGGGCTTCCAAGGAGCAGCAGGTGGATTTGAACTGTGAACCTTTCAGACTAGCAGCTGCAGCTCGTCCCCTCAGGGCTCGGTCTGTGCCCACGACCTGGTCACAAGGGCTGTGCTGCTGCACTGTGACACCTGTCGACATACCTGAATTCCTAAATACAGAAACGATGGAGCAGTAACACAACGAGGTTTGTAGAACTTTCAACCTACCTTCACATAAAGCTATGCACTTTAAGTTACGGCTCTGCAGGAATTGAGACTGCTGTCCTTTTTTCTGTGACTGAAGTCCAAAAGAATTTAAAAATTAGAGTGAAAATTGGCACTGAAAAATTGATTCAATTATGACAGACATTAAGATGGCTCCAGATTTAAAAAAAAAAAAGCAAAAATACCCATATCTAGACTAGAAACAGTCAGCAATATCAGTCAGCTTTCTTCTATAATCAAGCTATAGATGTAATATCATTTGATTTCTGTACTTCAACATTATTAAATCATTCTCATGATTAGTGAACTAAAATTCATGCTAAATTAGAGCTTGCATTACTTTTGACTGAAAGCTTGGAATCTTTATTTCAATGTAAACAAAATTAGATTCACATGATGTTTCCAAACAATAAAATTTATTATTCCAGATCATCCAACTAGCCCAAACAAACTCATTTTTATAGCATCATTTACTAAAGTATACAGATTCAGAAACATCTCAGGTATAAGGCCTTTTCAGGGGCCTGGGGGGCGGGGGGGGGGGAGAGCAGAAAGGTAGAAAAATAATCAGATTATTATTCTTTCGTAAGTCACATTGTTCATTACATAGATTTTCCAGTTCCCTACGATATGTTTGTTTTCTTTGAAACCATAAGAGATTTGTGTTTCATCTGGTCTCTGTCTGGAATGTTCATTCTCCCTGAGAGTCACATGGTTCACGCACTGCCCACAGGCATTTACTCCCTTCTTGGCTAGCTCATTGAACATTCATTTTACCGTCCTTTCCACATAATGACATTCTCTCTTTTCCCTGATTTATTTTTCTCTATAATACTTGCCATCATATAGCATTATCTATCTATCCACCCATCCATTCATCCACCCACCTATCAAATGTATCCAACATGTTTGTGTCTTCCATTAGAAAGCAAGCTTCATGAAGACTAGAACTTTTGTCTATTTTTGATGTTTACCATATCCCCAGTGTCAAGGAGAGTCGTTGGCATATAGCAGTAACCCAATAAATATTTAGTGAATAAAGGCAATTTTCTTATTACATGTTAAGGGTTTCACTTCTCTATGAGAAATGGCTACTTAAAAAGCTTGAGTATCAAAGTCCTCAATCTAATGAGGCTATACATAGCTCGTTAGCTGCACAGTCACTCAGGTCACTACAATACCTGTGATGTGTTGCTGCTTTTACTGCTTGATGCCGGCTCATCTTTGGCTGACACCTTCTGCTTCTTATTCATCCCTGAAAACATTAGCAAAATAGTAATTGCAGAACAAAGCTCTACAGTGCAACTCAAAATGCAATCTCTCATGGTATAATGTTCTACTTCAGGCAAATGTTTGACTGTATGAGGCCAGGGACAGTATTGACGGGCTCCTGAAGACACAGCTGGCTGTGCCTCAGCATCTGGGGTTGACAGCAGGTTTTCAAGCTACAAAGTGGAAATATCAGTTGTCTTTTCTTTGCATTAAAAACAAAGATGGACTATTCTTTTACATGAAACGGATATATTTAGAAATTCTTAAAACCTGGTTTTAAAAGGCTTTTAGATTCTAACTTTAACCAGGTGGTTAACAAGGGGGTGAGGCAAAGGGTAGGGAAATGTGCTCAACAGCAAAAAAATACATTGACACTGAAACTTCTGAACTACTTACATGTACTAATTTCTGTTTAGAATTTAAATGATTTCTTCTAATTAAGGGAAGTTACGTTAAGTTCTTTTGCCCATAATATCTTTAAGTCTTAGCTCATTGTTAATGCCATGATTTCTTATTCCAGGAGATTCTAGAAAAACAGAACTAAAATCCCTATTGGTTTTAGAATTGATAGATCTGCTGTATCTATTTGAAAATATTCATCTACTATATCAGAAGTTGGAAACCCTGGTGGCACAGTGGTTAGGTGCTATAGCTGCTAACCAAAAGACTGGCAGTTCAAACCTACCAGGTGCTTCTTGGAAACTCGATGGGGCAGTTCTACTTTGCCTATAGGGTCACTATGAGTTGGAATCAACTTTTGGGTTGTATTAGAAGTTGAGGTATGTTATTATGTTGATGCTTTTGTTTCCATGACTGGGTTAATGAGAACGGGCTTAGCTCGAACCCGTTCCAGTTCCGGCATTCCTGAAAGCACTGAGGTGGGAGGGGTCGGGGTGAGGAATGGACCCAGCATTTTAGACATGCAGTTTTTGATGAAAAACGAAGGGTACTGTGTGGAGGAGTTCCTGGGCAGTGCCAGCTAGAAGGTTGGCAGTTTAATAGTCCACTCTGAGATGCCTTGGTAGACAGTCTGGGTGGTCTACTTCCAAAAATTCAGCCACTGAAAACCCTATACAGTTCTAGTCTGACATAAAAGGGGTCACTGTGAGTTGGAATTGGCTAGAAGGCTTAAAAGTCTGTTCCAGTGTAATTCCCAGATTATCAGCACTCAAAACTAACTATAGAAGCTACTTCATCTCTGCATAGTAATTCGTGCATCTTCTCAGATTAAGGACCTCCAAGAATTTGATGAAAGTTACGGACTTTCTTCCTGGACAAATGCAACATATGCACAAACAAAACTTACATCATTCACAGAATCTGGAATCTCCACTGCTCTCCATGAATCCTAACAAATTTGTATCATCCCTGACATAAATGACCCACATAATTCAGGAGTGTAATAAAATTGCTGTTTTACACCCCAAGCTTGGGGCTGTTATACAGCAACTGTAACTTCAATAGTTATTTGTATTTATGTTCTCTTTTAATTTTTCCTTATATAATTTTAATTCTAGTGTCAATTTTTGTTAGCTTGCAACAATTCTAATTTTTTTTTAAATTTTCTTTCCCTTAAAATTTTAAAATCTTAGCTTTCAATTACTGTTACTACTCTCTTTTGTTATTTCTAACAATAATTCTAGTTTCAAGTGTTTCGACTTTACTCTCCCATCACTGACAAACAACCTGCTATGGCTGAAAGAGCATGAACTCTGGCATAAGAAGAGTAGGTGTGGTTAACATCCAGCTGGTTATTAAACCTCTCTATCCTTTTCTTTAACATGGGATATTACGGTTTACCATACAGGCATCATGTGAAGTTCAACATCCCCTGACAGTTGTATAATGTGATCAAAGACTTTCTCTCTCTCTCTCTCTCTCTCTCTCCCCCTCTCTTTCACACAGACACTCACATACATGAACATACGTAAGAGCACATTACTAATACCAACTATACATGCAAGCACGTGAATATACAATCATTTTTAAAAAGAAAAATACAATGAACACTGAAGTTGCAAGAAAAGAGGAAAAATATCATTTATTACTTTATAGAAGACTGTATAGCTTGAATAATTTTTGCAACAAGCAAACTACTTTGTATTTAAAGAGAATAGGTTATTATAAAAATAATACTATTCATTGTGCAACATTCCAAAAATACAAGCAGTACAAAGAAGAAATCACCCTAAATTGTAACACCCAAGAATAATTAATGTTAACAGTTTGATGATCATTCTTCCCATCTTTTGATTTTACCAGGCTCCCCTCAGAACACGCTTCCATTTATTTCAAGACATTTTTTCCCCACAATCCCACCAAAACAGTAGCAAGATGTCAATATGTAGGATGATTATCAGGTGCTTTATTTCACTTCCAAGATTTCTATATCTGTCAAAATTCCTTTACAGAGTATTAGTAACACTAAAATAAAAAGTGTACTTAAAAGACCAAGAGTGTCAGTTAATGTTTTGTGATCTAATATTTTACGGCCATATGTTAAATGAATTTAGAGGTGAAAAAATGGTAAACAAAATGTTTGTGATATATCTATTCTCACCTTTATTTTTCTTCTACTTATTTATTTTTAATGTATTAAAACTTCACTAGAAGGGAATCAGCAATGATAAAGTTTATGATAACAGATTTAATACACTCATATATAGCATAAAGTTATATAAGGCTAGAGGGAAAAACGGAGATAGTACTCAAAAAATGGATGTGTGAGAATAACCTTTCCTTTGTTAAAGCCCATCCACATTGTGATATTTCTGTTAGAACAGCATCAGTTGACTAAAACATAATTCGGTACCAAGGGAGTGGGGTGCTGCTCTAACAAATACCCAAAATGGGAAGCAGCTTTGAAAATGTGAATGGATAGAAGACTCAGAAGGAACTGAGGAGAACTGTTAATACCAAAGAAGGCACAGGTGGTATGCAGAACCAGATCAGTGTGAGACAGCACTGCAGATGACCATTGGAGCGAGAGCTCAGTGCCTGTGAACAGTGGTTTCCTGGCCTAGTGGGGTGCCTGTGTGCACATGAATTGGTAGAGCTACAGAGCTTTGGAACACTTGCCCCTGCAGAGGAGATGTGGGCCTGAGGACCTGGCCATGAGGCCATAGGTTCCAGAAGCTCAAGGGAAAAAGAGCATGAGAAGCTGCTCAAAAAGTATGGCCATGACCTCAGGAGTCTGAAAGGGAGGAGCCATCGCTTCTTGTGTTTCTAAGGGTGGAACTGCCACTCATCTGGGCTTGGAGTGCACCTAAAGCCAAGGGGTCAGAGTTGCTGTCCAAGTGGGCCTAGAAGGCAGAGTCCTAGCACAAGGATGGGGGCCTCCACTCAGAATTCAGAGAGTGTTGGCAAAACCTAGAGTCTAGAGGAAACAGCATGTGTAAAACTGTCTCAGAGAAAAGAAGATTATTTTCAAAGCTTTGAGGGCTAATGTAATGTGCTTTGGTGACTTGTCTGCTGATTGCTTTGCCTTCCTTCTCCATTTGTAATAGAAATGTCTAACTTGTGCCTGTTCTGCCATTGTACCTCTGAAAGCAGACAGTCTGTAGTCTAGCTTTCACAGAAGTAGAGGAGTTTTTGTATTTTGGAATTTGAACTGATCTAAGACTTCTATCCTACGGGCTGGACATGTTTTTGCTATGATGTTTGCTTTCATGGGATGAATGTGTTACATGTTTCAAAGATGTGATTTTGGTTGGTCCAAAGGGTGACATGTCATGGATTGAACTGTGTCTCCCCAAAAATGTGTGTAGCCATTTGGCTGGGCTGTGATTCCCAATATTTTATGATTGTCCTCCATTTTGTGATTTTCCTATGCTGTACGTTAAAGATGATTAGGGTGGGATTGTAAATCCCTTCCTAAGTTCACCTCCCTGCTCCAGTGAAAAGAGTTTCCCTGGAGTGTGACTTGTACCATCTTTTATCATATTATCCTACAAGAAATAAAAGGAAAGGGAAGCAAGCTGAGAGTTGGGAACCTTGTGCCATCAAGAAAGAAGCACCAGGAGTATAGTGAGTCCTTCAGGCCAGATGTTCCTGCACCAAGATGCTCCCTGAACAAAGGGTGGTGCGGCACAAGGACTTTCCTCCAGCACTGACAAGTGGGAAAGCCTTCCCCTGGAGCCAACATACTGAATTTAGACTTGCAGACTGCTGGATTGTGTAAGAACAAACTTTCCTTTGTTCAAGCCATCCACTTGTGGTATCTCTGTTAAGGCAGTACTAGCTGACTAACACATGGACAAAAACAAAAAAGAGGTTGTTGTGTACCACTGACTCAATGCATAGGACACTACAGGAGACAGGAGAGCTGCCCCCTAGGGTTTTCTATGCTAGCATCTGCATGGGAGGGCTGGAACTGCTGACCTGTTGGTTAACATCCGAGCACTAAACTGTTTCACCATCAGGGCTCCTTTCCTTATATACAAAGGGAAGTATTACAAATCCATCTTGACATTTAGCTTCATTTTTGCTTCCAATATTGATAGTGACTTATAGAGAGAAAATATCAATAAGCCTTAATCACGTGACAAAAAAATTGTGCCTAGAATGTTCAACCTCCTCCCAAGTTAGTAACTAAACAAATTTGAGGTCAGAAGTAAACACAAGATTACCTGAGTAACCAAATGATATGCTTGACATTGGACTAAGATAGATGCCACTTCCATACATCGCACCGTGGAGCTACAATAAGAAAACGTTGAGAGAGAAAGAGGTCAGTCAAAGGTTTCAAATGTTAGTATTTTATAAAAGAAGGCAATCAGCATCATGTCAGAACATTAAGTTTTAGAAAATCATGGCGCTCTCCTTCCAAGGTCTAATTTGAAAATAATACTAATTTCCTTGTGTTCAAAATTCAGAGTAAGTTTATGTATGACAAACGACAGCAAGAGGGAAAACAAACCATGATGAAAGTTTTCCAAACTACCAGAGGCAGAATCATTTATTATAAAGTACTGGAGTAGGCTCTTATTTTACATAGTTGAAAATTCTGAAAGCAAAATATCATTTCAGGTGAATGCCAATGAAGTACATGTGAAGGAATTCTATCAAGGCTACACGCTACCATACAAACAACCTATCTGAGTCACATTTCAGCAGGTAGTAGTCTCTGGCATCTGATTCCAATCCTGCTCTAAGGTTTTTCAAGTTACAGAGAGCTTTATTAACTGAGACTCTTTGACTGGTTAAGAAACAACTCTGAACATCTCAATTTCTTTCTTATTATCTCTATGTTCTCGAATTCCCATCTCCTTTTAGTATGAACCTAATGCTAATTCAATAAACGTGCATTTAAGGACATTTACATCTAACTTGATCACCACTGAGCCAGAGCCCTCACCTTCAAGTTGATTCTCATAGCAAACCCATTACGTCATTGTTTTGTGAGAAAACTCAGGTGGTGCAGTGATTAACAGATTGGCTGTTAACCAAAGGTTTGCGATTCAATTCCACAAGCCACTCCTTGGAAACCATATGGGGCAGTTCTGCTCTGTCCTACAGGGTTGCTATGAGTCAGAACTGACTCAACAGGAATAGATTGGGGTTGTTTTGATCACACTGTGAAAGGAAAACTAGCTGTCTGAGAGTCAACAGGGATGTGAGTGAGGAAGGATCTAAGTAAAAACAGAAACTGTACCCATGATACCCTGCTACTACCACCGGCTCTCCTGGAAGCTGAAAAGCAGGTGTCTGAGGCTCTGTGGTACCCAGCCTCTGGTTTGCTTCCTATTACTCTATCTTTTCAAGTCTAGAAGGAGCCACACTAAGGCACCGTACTCAATAAATCTATACTGGATTAACAAATAGAATACTCACACAGTGTTACTTTGTGTCTGACAGCATTTTTCTATTTACATTCAAAGTGTGGTTTCATTGTGTCACACAGAATTTTACTTTTCTTTAAAACAAGCAATTAGTCTTCCTTTTCATTCCTACACTGCGTACAGATTAATTCTGCCTGTTATTTTATGAAAATGTATTTATGCCTATCAAACATTCCACGTAGTTTTTTCAAGTGCTTACGCTTGGACATAGACACTTACGACCAGGACTGCTGAGCTAACCTCAGCAGTGAAGAAAGAGGAAGTCTCGTGCAAGCATTCCGAAAATTTACCTGCAGTCTCGTATTAGAAGCAACAACCAAACCGTTCCTCAGGATGGAGTGCCAATTTTCAATGTGGGAGCCACTGAAAACAGGAAAAGGAAAAACCAGAAGATCACTGATCTTTGACATTACTCATGGTGTGTAAGTAATGATGCCTTCTGAGAGTTTCGAGTTTCCAAGAATTATGTCATCAACTATCCAGCACTAACTGCCACATTTTCCCTATACCTTCCTAGAAGGCTGACATGGAAACAGAGCCCCTTAGCATCCAGCCATACTCACTGAAATGCAAAGGTGCTTCCAAACAGTTTTTTAGCAGCTCTAAAGTTGGATTCTTTGGCTGGTGGACTGCTGAGAAGAAGGAACTGATGTGGTGTATGCATAAACTTCAATTGCTGTTTTTAAAAGATAATGACAAATGAAAACATGTGAAATTTAACATATATATAATCATGACAATTCCAGATTTTACTGATTTAAGAATTATCCAATTTTAGACCATACCAATGTTAGACTAATCATATTAACAGGCCAATTCACAAAATTTAAATGAATAAACAAACAGATAGCATGCATAAATGATAAATCTAATAGAAGTGCTGACATGAAGAATAATTTCTTAGGCTAATGGGAAAGCAGAAGCAGCACAGACAATCCAAAGTCACTTACATTTAGTTTTAAAATACACTATGTAATCATGTCTAAGCAGACCTGCCTTCTTAGTTACAATTTTTAAAAGGCTTTTATTATTGAATTCCATTAAGTATATACTAGCTACTATTCAATTCAGGAATTGAGTACTTGTTTGCTAGGCAGAAAAGTTAGTTCAAGATTTTAAAACTGAAAGCTCACTAAGCTTTATTTGCAAATATTTATAAAATTGGAAATTGCGTACATTTAAATGCAACTTCCCTCTTCACTCACAGAAAGAAATTAAAGCAGAAACTTTTGGAACAGATGCTGGACAAAATTTTGGAATTATTTCCCTTTCCACTTAGGAATGTACTTGCTAGAAAATATTCATTACTGTCTCCGAAGAGTAATCCTGGCAATATTTGCGGTGTCACAATTCAGAGATTCATACAAGGGAAGCCTGAGATTTTAGATACTGCTCTTAGATCATGATGAGAACAGAAATGAGAATTCCAGGAGCTCTGCTTTCTTTCTTTTTTTTTTTTTTCTGAAAGGTCACTAGGCTGATAACCAGATAGCTGAAGACAGTATCTTCTCAGATATGGAAAATGGAGATGTGCCAACATGAAGCCAACAATGATAAAAAGCACATTCACTTTCTTCTGATCAATCCCTGGGTAATATACTTTCTGTCACTTGCGTAATAACTAAGTGATCTCATAGCGACTCTTTTATTACTTAAAGGACAGTGGTGTGAACCTGCACTGAATATACTGGAAAGGCTTGAAAATTCAAACTGAGAAAACTGGACTTAATCTGGATCTAACTAAAAAGAACAGGGGTCAGTTCTCAAAACAAGTATGTATTTATTCTCCCAACTACTAAATATCCCATTTCTGAATCACAGTTTTGTACCCACGGGGGAAAAAAACTTACCCTGTTAACTGGCAGCTTCACAATATGTGACCTATTACTCGAAATAACCCTGAAATTAAAATAATCCATCAGTCACAAATATATGCCAAGCATATCTGAAGTTTTTCTTCTTAGATGGAAAGTGACTGAAACTTATTTTTGCTACATCATAAAATAATAATTTTATTTAATGATGTTTAATTTTGTTTTGTCTCCTGAAACAATATAAACAGTTTCTTTTACCAAAAAGATTTTAACCTGAGAGATACCACTGAGGTCCCTTAAAAATGAGGAAAACTAATTCTTAATAATCACTAATCACAATGCAAATATCATCAAAATGAATACTTCTGTACATATTTTCAGATAATCTCATTTAAAAAAATCAGAAGCTGATTCATGTATCAGCATTCTTCACTCCTCTTACCCTGCCTAATTAAAAAAAGTTCTCACTACACTCTGATAAGTAATCATGATGAATTTGCAAAACATCCCATGACATGGATGAATCTGGAGTGAAATAATCACTAAAGAACAAATACTATATGAAACCACTATTGAAAGAACTCATGGAAATGTTTACACACAGGAAGAAGCAATCTTTGTGATTACAAGGGAGGGGAGAGGTGGGGAGGGACAAACCCTAACTAGACAAGTGGGAGCTGGGTGAAGGGTAGGACAGTCCACAGTACTGGAAAAGTAAGCACCACGTCGCCAAGGTCAGGTCTTACAAGCTTCACAGGCACATTTAAACTCCCTGGGGGAATGAATTCCTGACTGTGGGGACCTTTATCTCAGGGGACATCTAGTTCAATTGGCATAACATAGTTTATTAAAAAAATGCTATCTACTTTGGTGAGCAGCGTCTGGGGTCTTAAAAACCTGAGAGCGGCCATCTAGGACACTTTTCTGGTTTCGCTCCGTCTAGAGTACGGCAGAATGAAGAAAATCAAAAGCACAAGGGGAAGATTACTCCAAAGGACTAACGTGCCACAACCGTCACCGCAGTCTCCACAACTAGACGGCGTCTGGTACACCACTAGCTTCTCTGACAGGGATCACCATACAGGGTCTTGGGCAGAGTTGGAGAGAAACACAGAACAAAATTCTCACTCACAAACAAAAGCCCAGAGTTACTGGTCCAACACAGACTGGAAAAACCCCAAGACTATGGCTACTGGACACCCTTTTAACTCACAACTGAGGTTCATCCTCTAGCCACCAATTGGGCTCATCAAACAAACAATAATACATGTAGCTCACTCATGTATGTAAGACTAAATGGACACACCAGCTCAGAGACACAGACAAGAAGCAAGAGTGAACAGGAAAGCTGGACAACTCGCAATGCGGAGTTCAAGGTCAAGAAGGGGAGAATGTTGACAAGCCACATGGTTGGCAATCAAGGTCACAGAGCAATATGTGTATTTGGTATTGAAAAACTAATTTGTACTGTAAATCTTCATCTAAAGCATGAGTTCTTAAGAAGATTCTTATTCTTGTAATATCTGAGGATGTCTTTGGGTAGACACAATATATTCAAATTAGTATTCAACACAGTCAGTGAAGCTGAAAAAAATTGAATTCAGGTATTTAAAAAGACTAAATAGTCCATACATAAGAAATCTGAAAAATTTGTTCTCTTTTACTCAAAAGAACGACTACAGAGACAAAGAAAATAATCACAAATAATTTAAAGTTAACACTAAGGCTACCTTCAGGAAAAAAAAATCCAATAGATTCGTCATTTGAGAATTTACCTTTTATTCTGAATATGACATTGTAAGCATTTAAATGTTTAAAATGGAAACAAAGTGTTGTATTTAATTTTTCAGAATTTTAGTAATAGAGTCTAAAAGATATAAACCTAGTTTCCAAAGCTAAATTTTGTCATGGTCTTAGACTAAAACAATCTGTTTTGAAAAATCTGACTAACTGAAAGTTAAGTAATCATAATCTGGAGTTAGCTGGATTCTTTTTCTTTTGTTCTCCTTTACGTGTTTTTACAGTAATTTCCTGGTTGTGGCCTGGCCTAAGCGCCACTCAGCCCAATCCGTTGTACCTGTTCTGTCTGTACTACTAGATGACAAGAGCTATAGCGTTTGAGAGTTTCTGAAGTGATTTCCAAGAGACATGGTCACTAAGGCCCTTAAAGGTTATATCATATAGAGAATAGTGTCTTTGTTCTGCAAATGAGGAGAGGATAAACTTATTTGAAGTAGTTACTGTAGCAAGGTGAGTTCTCAGAGCACCTCAGCCTAGTCTTCCTTCTATGATCTGTGCTGGAGTAATGCTATATCCCTCACCAGGCTCACCAGAAACAGCACATCATCTGTAGTCACCAGTAACCCAAACAAACAAACAAACAAACAAACAACCGTGCCATTGAGTCAACTCCTACTCATAGCAACCCTGTAAGATGGAGCAGAACAGCTCCGTAGGGTCTGCGAGGAGGGCCTGGGAGATGCAAACTACCAACTCTTTGGTTAGCAGCTGTAACACTTAATCACTGTGGCACCAGGGTTTGAAGAATTAATCAAATTTCCACTGACTTTGTTAAGGACACACAAAATATACTTCCAATAATAATGGTTGAATCAATACATTTTTTTCGACTCAGTCTGCATATAACTAGAAAACTACACAGACCAAAACGCTACCTAAGCCAGTTAGTTGTATTTTTAAAAACCATGGACGAGCTGTTCTGAAGTGAAATTGCATCTCTCTGTAGTGCACGTGACAGTATCTTCTTCCCTTTGTGATGTACAAGTTTTAATTAAGTGAGAGTCATTAAGGACTCCTGGAATGCAAAATCACCAGCTTCACAAGCTTATAGAAGAACTGTAGCACTGCAGGTCTTGTAAAATAGCTTTTCTTTCTTTCCTGTTTTTTTTTTTTTTAATTAAAGCAGGCAGCAGAAAACCATGTTTTGTTTTCATTAAGAGGAAAACTAAAATTTTATACCACTGCAGTAGGGGATGAGCAAGGGGATCCTGTTTATCCATCTGCTTCTTGATTTCCAGATATGGTGCCTGGGGGAAAAAAAAAAAAAATCATTATACTTCTTGATTTGCCTTAAAGATCCATTTTTCTACTGCCTTTTAACATTTTTTTCTACAAAAGGAGTATCAGGCTTAATAGTATGCTTAATCTGGTTAAACTTCAAAATTGGCAGCCTTCACTGAACAGTAATAACCACCCAAGTCATTTCACCTCAAGATTACCTTTTTTAGATTTTAATTACTATTAAACCAAAATTTGTGATGGCCACTTGTCACGCTCATCACGCGTGAGGGTATTTACGTAGGTAGGCAATTTTGTATGAGGCAAACTGGGTATACTATACATAAAAAATAACTCCTCTCTAAAAAATATACTTACTGAAATTGACCCAATTAACCATTTTACTCTATGTGACAACAGGGATCTGTCTATAAGGCAAGTACTTTGAGAAAATTGGACAAGAAAATGCTATATTTATTTGGAAAGGTTTATAAATTTGATAAAATAAAACCTGACTGTGTGCCTATGAGGTACAGAGTGAAAGAGAATTCAGTATTGCTATTTTCATCTCTTGACAGTGAAGACACTAAGTCTTCCAGCAATTAAGTAACCTGCCCCAAGGTCAGGAACTTCACTGAAGAGCCAGGTACGGAACCTTGGCCTCTAACCTCCTACACTGACACTCCATCTTCTCTACCATATGCTATCAAAACAGTTTACACAGGACTCAGAATTTTAAAGGAAACAATTTCTGGCAGAGCACTAATCCCAGAGAGACAGTTTGCAACTATTTATAAATACAAGACTGATCAGGGTCTATGGTACAGTTTAAGTACGCTAAACCAAAGTCATTATCAACACTAAAGATATTTGCATAACATTCTGTAAGACACTGCAGTAGACTTTATTTCCCCTCTTAAGTGGAAATGCATTTTATTGCTCTCTTTTTCTTACACAAATAACAATGCTTATTTAAATAAGAATTCAAAAAAACACAAAAAGGTGTGAGTAGAGAAAAACATCCAGAAGGGATGGTGGATTTTAAGCAAATAACTTGTAAATTAAAGGATCCTCTGTATATCAAGGTCTGAAAATTAGCAAGTGTTCATATTATTTAGTTAATACATGAACATTTTTAAATATATGAATAAATAAATTATAAAAGAAACTAGTTCAAATGTCTTCTATAAGCCAGACTGGGTGCTGAAAGAATGCTTCCTTTACCTCAAGCTTTTGAAAGAGGATGAGACGCAGATACCAAAGTCATAGACTTAATAAGCGACAGGAATAGCATTTTGAACTGAGACAGTGAATAGGTGACAGAAAAATTATGTGACAGAAAAAATCAGACAAAGCAGAGAGGAGAATCCAATCTAGTAATGTAAAAATGCACTGCTGGAGCACTGTCTCCATAGGGAGAAGTAGGCATGATTTTCATGCTAAGAACTAAAACTGGATGTCCTCTTTATAGAGACTGATGGGGGTTCAGCAATCTACAAGTAAAGAACTGAGGGCCTGTGGGGCTGGAAGAGGGTGAGATGAGGATGAGAGGGCAGACTGAGAGGTCAGGAGTTTTGCTGGCCCAGGACATAAGATCCCCCTATTTCTTCTGCAGAGAAAGGGTAACATTCTTTATAAAACCCAACATGTCTCTAGGGAGAGTGTAAGCCCCGAAACCATCAAATACAACACACATACTGTGTATTGCTCTCAACTGCTAATTATTAATTTCCACTTACAGTGGTTAAGTTTTATAACTGTCTCCAAATCGTTGACAGTGGATAATTCCATAGCTCAGTAAGATACGGTTTTCCATGTACAGCCCAGTTACGTCCTGGACTTCCATGACAAATCCTGCTCCTTGCTTGTCAAACTTTCCCACAAAGCCTCACTAATGGACAAAAATATAAACTCATACATTCTGGGAATCTGGAATCTTTCAATGATGTTTTCAGGGTCTGTGGTCTATCCACAATATTTACACAAAATTTGCATTTTATAGAATATCTCCATTTTTATTTTAACATTAAAATAATGCTTTGAAATGATTACCATAATCATATTGACTTTCTAGGAAAATGGTAACCTTTACTCCCAAATGAAATATCCCGATAAACTTCATGTAGTCAATGCTTTTACTGACTTTAAGAGCAGAACAGTAAGATGATAATTATGACTGACATCATCCAAGAGCTGCAGTGGCAGCATGTCAACACACAGATATAATTTAATTAAAACTTTCACACTGCACAACTATAAACTTCATTACCAGTATGTCCTATGATAGAAAAATCACTTATTTCACTACATGGTTAAAATACTAACTTCCTCAAGCAGAGCTGAACTGCACAAGACCACAAAATGACATACTTACCTGCGTCATTTCTCTAATAGAAGTTATGCTGTCCAGTGCTTTCATTACTCGGTCATAGTTCTTCTTCTGTTTGAGTGGGGAAAAAAAGAGTATGCGCTTACAAGCATCTGTGAGTCTCCGTCAGGAGCAGTTTGAAAGCAACAACTATTATCTGTGCATAAAAGGGAAGACTGGCATGAGACAGCTCACGGACACAGAGTCTGTAACTGAGTAAGACGGAAGGAAAGAGGGACAGTGCCAGAAAAAACTCGCGCTCAGCCCACAGAGGAAACAAGCTGCAGATACAAAACAGATACTGGGAACATGGTTCGGGTTTTCATCACTAAAATATCAAGACATGATGAGTTTTAGTAAGCACAGAATTCTTCTGAATTATTAAAAATCATTTTAAATCTCCTAGTGTTATTTTTTTAATATTTCCTTTTGTCTGGAAGATTATTACCAAAAGATTATGACCGACAAGTATGCAGCTGACACCACTAAACTGATAATTCATTTTTACACATAATTATATACACTGATGCCAATTATAATGGAAGCAAACCTTCTGAGGAAATTTTACACAGTCATTCTATGAAACAACTTCAAGAAGACATGAAGGTAATTTTAGCTCTCACACAATTTGAAAATTTTGATATTTCGAAAGGAGCCTACCTAACCTCCACGACTAGTTACAAAATCTTCCAGGAAACTACAGTAGGAATCCAACTTTCACTCTATTCAGGTAACCGTGGTGATGGCAGTGAGGCAAAGGCAATGGAGGGGAAACACTAGACAAAAGGGAAAACTGGTCCTTTTACCCATCTAGGTTCCTTGACATTAAAATAAATTACATAAGTGAGAACCAGCCCCTCAAAAACCTAATTAACTAATTAGCATAATGATACTGATCACTGCAATTCAATTTGATATTGCTTTTTATCTACCTATCACAAGGATGGGCTGTGTAAAGGTCGTAACTGGAGATCACCTGGGCCTGGTTTTATGAAATGAAGTTCTGAAAGTGATTTTAAAACAGAAAAAAAGGCAGAAGTGATAGGACATGTGAAAGACTGAGGGCAGATGCAAATAAAGATTTCTGAAAAAGAATCATATTTACTAAATGGAACGCAGACTCTGGGACAGCTCATGGATATGAGGCAGAGGTCAGTGAGGCTGAGATTTAGACCTCCAGAAGAAAGCCGACTACAACTGAAATGAACTGAGAGGAAACGAGCGGTAGATACACTAGGGTAACTACTTACCCTGGGGTTGAAGGCCAGCATCTGAGGGTCATTAGGATCTACTACAGAAGGATATGGCTCGAAAATGACAACTTTCCTCGGTGATTCCAGTGCAGACCTACACATGGATACCAGGAGATCGACCACCTGGAAACAAAGACATGAAATAATCACCATCCTTCAGGTCACAGCAAGTGATTTCCCATTGTTTCTCCCTCTCACGGTTGCACAGGCTTCATTAGAAGACCCTCAGGACAGCTACCAGTCTCTCAAATCTGTAACTCATGATTTTAGATCAAATCTGATGAACCTGACCACTAATTCAAAATAACGAGTATATGGTGTCCACAATTACTCATGTCCTTCCATGTCTCCATCATGAGCACATGACTACATGCTAACATTGCTCTAGATCCTGCTTTAGCCCAATCTACATTCTAATGGGCAAGATAAGTAAGAAAAAAATCAGTGGAATACATGCTTACACAGAATTTCTAGCAGTGTTGTATGTGATGCAAATGAAGCTGGCATTAGAAACTGAATCAGTAAGAGGCACTGTTTCATGAAGAGTGTCTAAGGAAGGTCTCTCTGAGGAGGCGATATTTCCACAGTCATGAAGGAAGTGACCATTCCAGATATGGAAGCCCAAAATGGAAGGAATTCGAGTGGCCTGCTACAAAAATAGCAAATCTCCTGATACAACCTTATCTGTTCCTACACTGTCTGTCAAAGGCCATTAATAACCTTCCATTTGTCAAGCACAATGTCCTTACTCTTACACCATCCCAGGATTGCTTAGCCAAGTTTATGAAGAAGTGCTACACGGCACGTAACGGCACAGTTCGGAAGGCAGTTATGAGCAGACAGCCTTCCCTGGTCCTCCGAACAAACATGATTCAGGCGACTGCAGCAGGAAAACTGATAATGTCTGAGTGCTTAAAATTTCAGGAGAGAGCTCACCAGAACCAAAATATCTACAGTGTGAACACAGTGACTTAAAAAGGAAGCAGTGGAATTAATCTTTAAAAGGATAGCTAATTCTAGAACGTTTTAAAACAGGCATTTAAGAAAAACCAAATGCACACTTAAGAGTGAATAATTTTTGATTCATCAATTTTTATGAGAAGGGACTGTCACTCAGTCATGTGTCTGTATTCACAAATGCACCCGCCCAATCAGCGCATCCACAATTTCCAGTGACCTCATTCAAGCCACTGGGCATGAGACTTAAAAATAACACCACGCAAAGTACCCAGACACAGATCCCCACAAGACTCATCCAGAAAACACTACAGCTGAAACAGCTAACACACTGCTGACACACTATTTCACAAACATATAATAAACATATTTTTTTAGAAAAATAATTAGTTTCCATGTCATCTTGAGGAGTATGACCAGAATATACAGAAGGAAAAAAGCAGTAAAAGGAATACTCCCTTTTGGAATAGAATCACAAAATTCTCTGATCTTTGGATCTTGATCTTTAGAGCTGAATCACTAAATGGATTCATCTGACAAATACGTGCTCTGCACCTATTTCATTAGATACTTCAAAATTAAAAATATTATTTTTGAAGATTCATCTGTAACAGGAAAAAAAGAAAAGACTATTATTCTACTAAAAACAGGCCCTACTGTTAATATGATCACTATTTTTTCCTCTCATCAATAATTTTTAATTTCTAAGCTTTAACAGCTCTTTTAGGGACAATTTACATCCAGCAAAATGCACAATATATCACTTGAAGAACGTTTACTATGTGTGTGTCTACATGTTCTTCGCCATCCAGTCAGTTCTAACTCACAGCTGCCCTGTATACAATGGAATGAAACACGGCCCGGTCCTGCACTGTCCTCACAACCACTGCTATACTTGGGCCCACTGCTGCAGCCACTTTGTCAATCCAGCTCCTACAGAGTCTTCCTCTTCTTCTATTTTTTCTTTATTTTTTTTACTGACCTTCTATTTAAGCAAGCATGATGTCCTTTTCCAGATAGAGTGGGCCCTTCCCAAAGGAAGGGAGACAAAGTCCTACCATTATTCCTTCTAAAGAGCATTCGGGTTTACTTCTTTCAAGACAGGTTTGTCTGTTCTTCTTCTGGCAGTCTATGGTGTATTCAACATTCCTTGCCAATACCCTAATTCAAAAGTATCTTCTCTATTTATTGTCCATATTTATATGTTTTTGCAGGCATATGGGGTGACTGAAAATACCATGGTTTGCGTCAGATGCATCTTAGTCCTCAAGGGGACGTCTTTGCTTTTTAATACTTTAAAGAGGTCTTTTACAGCAATTTTGTCCAAAGCAACACATTCTTTGATTTCTTAAATGCTGTTTCCGTAGGTGTTAATTATGGATCCAAATAAAAAGAAATCCTTGAAAACATTTATCTTTTCTCCATTTATCATGATGATGCTTACTGGTCTACTACTCGTTAGAATTTTTGCTTTCTTTAAGTTAAGGTATAATTCATACAGAAGTCTGTGGTCTTTGATCTTTATCATTAAGTGCTTTAAGTCCTCTTCACTTGCAACAAACAAGGTTGTATCATCTGCATAACACAGATCGTTAATGAGTCTTTCTCCAGTCTTGGTGCCATGTTCTTTCTTCTTTATATAGCCCAGATTTTCTGATGATCTGCTCAGCATACAGATTGAGTAAGTACAAAATCAAAAAGCCCAAAACCACTGCACTGAATCTATTTCGACTCATTGCCACCCTATGGAACAGTTTCCAAGGAGCACCTGGTGGCTTCGAACTGCTGACTTTTCGGTTAATAGATGCAGCACTCCACCACTATGCCACCAGAGTGAGTAAGTACGGTCAAAGAATTCCACCCTGACATACATCTCTGCTGATTTTAAACCAGACAGTCTTCCCTTGTTCTGTGCCAACGATTACCTCTTACTCTGAGTACAGGTTCTTCACACGCACAATTAAGCATTGTGCATTCCTGTTCTTCACAATGTTACCCATGATTTGTTATGGTCCACACAGTTGAATGCCTTTGTATAGTCAAAATCCATCTGACATTGGCAAGGATATCCCTTGTTCCACACTGTGTTAGTCATCTGACACTGCTCTAACAAAAACTGCACGAATAGATGGTTTTAACAAAGGAAAGCTTATTTTCACACCCAGGAGTCGGACCCGACTCGACGGCACTTGGCTGGCTGGCAGTAGACTGTAAGTCCAAATTCAGGGTGCTAGATGCAGAAACGCAGTCCCTCCCTGCCCGCTGTGTAAGGTCCTTTTGTGGCATCAGTCTTTCTTTGCTCTGAGAGCATCTTGGTGCAGGAACCTAAGGTTCGCAGGCCATGCTGTGCTCCAGGAGCTGCTTTCTTGATGGCATCAAGTCCTCAATACTCTGCTTCCTTCCCTTTCTTTTTACCTTTTGTAATATAAAACACAAAAGGTGGTACAAGGCTTACTCCAGGGAAACTCCCTCACGGTGTTACAATCCCACTCTAATCCTCTTTAACATAATTCAGTCTGTTACCCACCGGTCAGGCTAGGATTTCGATCAAGGAAAACCACAGAATGGAGGGTGATCACACAGCACTAAGAATCATGGCCCAGCCAAACTGCTACACACGTTTTGGGAGGGACACAATTCAATCCATGACACAAGTCCCGTCCTGAATCCCACTAAATTTCTGGCAGTTTCCTGTAGATGCAGTTCTACAACCACGCAGAGAGATCTTCCACTGAGACTGTTCGATAGTTTCTGCCTACTTTTCAATCACCTTTCTTTGGAATGGACATAAATACGGATCTCTTCTAGTCGGTGGACCAGGCGGGTATCTTCCACACTTTCTGGCACGGATTACTGAGCACTTTCAGCACTGTATCTGTTTGCTGAAACATCTCAATTGGGATTCTGTCCACTCCTGGGGTCTTGCTTTTCACCAATGCCTGCAGTGCAGCTGGGACTTTTTCCTTCAGTAACTATTGGTTCTTGAACTTATGCTACCTCTTGAAGTGGCTGAATAGACCAATTCTTTTCGGTACAGCGACTCTGTAGAAGTCAGCTTCTGCTAAGATTTATAGTCTTGGAAGCCCCCTGGGGCACTATTTACTATGTCCTCTAGGCTCACCAAGAGGCAGAATCAACTTCATAGTACTAACTTTGGTCTGGTTTATCTTCACCTAGTGTTTACACTGGCTATACTGTAGGCATTCAATATTTGTTAAAAAAAAAAACAAACAGAAAACAAAAAACCTAGAGTATACAGTGTAGTAAGTTTTCCGAACCATCTCTGTAAAATTTATAATTCATAAATTGGTACGTCCTTTTATATTCAGCATCCTTTTACTTTTTGGTGAGACAGAACATTTTCTCACGTTTCTTTACTAACTATATTATCTGTGTGTTCATTTCCTCAATTTCATCTGAATTTTTATATGCTAATAACTGTTTCAAAATAAGTAAGATTAAAATTACTACTTTTTGAAGGAAAGTATGTGTATGGACTAAAATCTGTTCACATTTTTCTAAACTACATTACTTTATCACTACATCACTAAATTTCCTCACCTCTAATTTTTATACTTCTTATAACATACTTTTTTAGTCCATCTGGAAACTCTGTGTATGTGAAACAAAGCACTAACGTAATTTTTTTTTCTCTATGTTGCTGATCATTTGACTACTGAACTCATTTTTTCTTTAAATGAATGGCCGTGACACCTCCTTTAACATATATTAGATATACCGACAATTTGATCCATTTTGGGGAAGATCTTTGACCTGTCATTCTATTCTTTTGCCAGTAGTACATTTTGTTAACATACTATAGTGCCACGTGTTTTTATATATGTTTGATGTCATTTTCCGCAAGCAACACCCTTTGGTAGCATTTTCTCTAGTTTCTTCTTATAGATGAATTTGTAGTTTTGAAATATTTCATAAATTAAAAAAAAATCATGAGATTTTGATAGGAATTACATAAATAATGGCATCTTTCCATTTATCCTTTCCACAAACAGAACCTTTTTCTACTTCTAAGTTGTTTTTGTATTGTCATTTGTCATAAATACTGTTATTCTAAATTGAGATGTTCTCTTTATTATAGGCTCTGCCCATTATGTTTTCACCTAAATATTTAAAACAAACTGACTTCCATTTTATGGCAGTATAAGTTTACACAAAAAAAAGTGTGAGGGTTTCAATAATTTAACTTCACCATGGGAAGAAAGAATAACAATTGTTTGCAACAACAGAAAGGTGGCTTAATGTCTCCTCTTAGCAAACCGCACATTTGACAAATAGAGTAAAATTTAGTTGCTATCTAAAAATTATCAAATGCCAGACAGCTGGTTTTAATGAAACAATAAGTAATTAGGATCATGTGTTACTACCTGAGCCCCAGTTGCTATTTCATCCGCAGCTTCATTCATTACTCCCAGAGTTTGGAAAGCAAATACACACAGCTCCCGTTCACATACGGTAGGCTATAAAAACAAGAGGAAATCAGTAACCACACTGTGCCCGTCTCCCAATTCCTAAATTTAATTTAGGACATTCCACAGACGGAAGTATATATAATTTTATTTTTTTAGTGTTTAAGCAGGAAGCATACCATTTTATTTAATAAAAGTTAAATTTATGACAACTAGTAAAGAATCTTTCACTAATATTCTAATACAGTAAATAAACATTGATTAAAAAAAAAAAGCCAAACCATATGCCTGCCACTAAGTCAGTTTCGACTTACAGTGACCACAGAACTGCCCCAGAGGGTTTCTAAAGACAGCTGGCAGATCTGAACTGCCAATTTTTGGATTAGTAGCCGAGTTCTTAACCACTATGCCAACAAGGCTCCAAATTTTCATAAAGCAAGGAGTAACTTACTAATATAGAGTTACAAATATGAAAAGAAGTTATGCATTTCAATTAGCTGAATGTGCCTGCAGTCAGAATGACTGAGCAAGAGATAAAAATATCCTTAAACAGGAAAGTCCATCTCTCCTGAAAAAGACAAATGCCCAAGCATAAAGTTAAACACAAAAGCTCTACAAAACAAAAAATAAAAAAATAAAAATTCCACTTTTTCATAGGGAATTTTCTTTGGAAGAAATAGCATGACTGTGCTTGCTCGCTAGCTAGCTCTTGAATGATTGGTTTTGTTGCAAAGACTTTTGACTTCAATAACCTCCTGAAGTCAACAGCACTGAAATATACACTCTGCAATTGCTTTGGAAGAGCTCTCATCTTTCAAATCTAATATGGTGTCACCCATTTGATTTATCCTATCTCCTGAGTTACATTGCATTAGGTAGCTGATGAAGCTGAACATGATGCAATCTACAGTGCTGCCGCACACAGCAGACGAAATGCATTTGTTAGTCCCACAGCTCTTACGCTCACCCATTTCAGAGGAAAACCTGGTCTGCTGCTTGACCAGCGGGGAAGCATGGCCCTATTTTGAACATCCTTTAGGGACAGAAAGCCTGGCCAACCCTAAGGATTTCTGGTTGACTTTCCCCAAAGAGAATTTTAGAAAAATGATATATTTCCTTTGCCTGTCTTAAAATTACAGTTTGATTCTAATTTCAGGAAAACAATCTGTCAGACCAAGTGAAGAAAATTCTTCATCCAGGCTCAAGTCACACATACTGACACACACACACACATACATACATACACACACACGTATTTAGATTAAGAGAACATTGCTCAATTTCTACTTTGCCTTGAGTGCTTAATCTATAATCATCTTCCGTTTTTTTGGGTGTATCTACATGCACATACATATGCTGTACTCAATTTCTCCGACAGTGAACTAAATTCTTTTATCCCTATTTTCTGTGTCCTAGAGGATAATACAGCCTGAAATAATAATGCCACCCATTTACCAACATTTCCTATAGTGTGAAACACTACATTGGTCGTTTTATACACACTATCTCATTTCAAGTGTAATAAGTTCATTTATACACAGAATGCAGGAAGACAAATTTGAAAATAAAAGGCAATAGGAATTTAATACATACCAGCTAACCAAAGTTCATTTGAGAAAGTAAACAGTGAACATCAAAAGTACTTTGCTTTTAGTAACAGTCCTGTCAAAAAACTTAATCATACGTGATGGTTTCCATGGGAACTTTGGACAGTCAACTATGATTACTCTGATCATGCAAACATGTTAATGTATACACACACACACATTCATACGCATTCACTCTACAGAATACAATAAAATAGACTACCTTTTCAGGACCAAATTCTTGCTTTAAATAATGAAAATAAAATATTCTACTACATAGGTCAGAAAGTTGATTAAAAAATTAACATAGAAAAATTTTTACAGACTTAAGAAAAAAGTGCAATGAACACATTTATTCTTGCACATCCATTAGCATCTCTGTCCCTAATCCTAGGTATTCACATACCTGACTTTGTCTCAATAATTTTTTCAGCAATTTCGCCTAGACCTCCCAATTCCCTACCTCAAGAGAAAAAAAGCAACATTTCAGTGCTTTCTATAACTTGCTTCTGTCTCATCCCCTTCTATACCTGTTTATATTCTACTCTTTAAATATCTAAACTGACTTTCCAACTTGATTATTTTACATAACAAACCTGTATCACTAATGATAGAGCTTTATGAATACTTTTTTATGTACATTTTTTTGGTTCGAAACGGTCCTTACTCTGATACTTCAATGTAGCTGTTATCTCGGGAATATCCTGTCACTATAGTTGTTCAGGAAAAAGAAATCAGGGGCAAACCAAGTACAGCATAAAATCTTTCTTTTAAAAAAAAGGTTTTGTGATACTACTAAAAAAAATAAAACAAAAGCACATTACATTCTTTTAAAAAATCTTATCTTTCTTTGAAAAGAAAGCAACTAATGCAGACACAGGCTGATTAACTAGTATACCATAACAACACCACACAAAGCAAATGCTGGTGATGTTTTTTAAATAACTATTCTTTATTTTCCTTTCACTTTTAGTAGAATGAATATTCAGAGAGTGAATCTGTTTAACTTTGAAGTAAATATTTCAAATGAGCTTGTGTAAATTTATTAGTTGCCCTGGAGTAAGTTCTGACTCATAGTGACTCCATGTGTGTACTGCTCCACCAGATTTTCAGGACTGTGACTTTTCCAGAGCATGAAGCCACTACAGGTCCCCTTCCCCTTTATCTATTCACCTGTTACAAGACAGAAGTTCAAAATGTCAACACAAGATGGAACTCTAGATGGATGGCCCCACATTACATTCGTTGACCAAGATTAGACGTCACATTGCTCAGAGACGGAGTATACTACTCAAGAAGACTAACAAAATCACTCTTCCTTGAGGAACGAGCCCTTTACTGTTGTGAACCTGCAGCACACCCCTGGCACCAACAAATTCATCTGTTGCCATGTTATTACACAAAATTCTATGACTGACTCAAAATACAGCACAATTATTTTAATAGCTATTATCAGAATGAATGCAATGATGTATTTTATTACACACACTTTAATACAAATTATGTATGCTCAAATATAACCAAGTGTGTAAATTACTGAATTCATTTTGGATTTACAATAAATCTATTATTGTTTGAATTTATAGTCAAATTCCTGACACTTAATAATTCTCAAGATTACAATAAATATCCACGTCTGCCTTTAAGCAGCTAATCCCTATATTGAGTGTAAATCTATGTCAAGTGCCTCTTGTCATTGCACATATATAATATATTCACATTACACTTATTAATTATGCATCACTTAAAAACAGGGAAATTTTATATGTCCCCAAGATATTTACTTTAAAAGTTTTTAAGCTATAATTTTTACTTTTATTTGATTCTAATCAATTTAAATATGAGCAAATAGAAACCTAATTTTGTTTCAGAAACATGTGCATTTAATAAGAAAAATTACTGCTACTGAAAATAAAAATAATGCAATTTAGAGAACTTCTTCTAGGATAAGTTTGTGAACTTAACTGTCAGACCTCATAAGACGATGGCTCTGATGGACATGACCATAAAGAGTTCCAAAACTGCTCTGAAGGGTGCACAAGGTACTGATGTCAGTGCACAGCTTTCCACGGTGAGTACTTGGAAGGTGACTGTAGTGATATTCAGCAGTGAGGTGTATAGCACTTTTAATAGGGTGAGTTCGTGAACTTGTCAGGCCTCACATGTATACAAAATGAAACCAAACGAAAAAAACTGCCATCAAGTTGATGTGGGCTCATAGTGACCCTACCGAACAGAGTAGAACTGTTCTCTCGAATGTCCACTGCCTGGTAGATCTGAACTGCTGACCTTTTCGTTAGCAGACGTAGCAATTAGCCACAATGCAACCAGGGTTTCCATACACTTATGTATACCAGAACCACAAAAAACAAGAAATCTTTAATTCTGGGATTCTTGTTTTAGTCAATGGCTCTTTTGAAGTTTGGAAGAGAGACACATTCAAGTACAGGGGATGATTTACTGTCAATTAAGAGACAGGAATCACCGTGAAATCAAATTCAGGATCCACATAAGATCGACCAAATCTGTTAAGGCCCCAACACACTGTCTTACATAATTAAAGATGCTGTTTTATATATTACTATGGAAATTATTGTCAGGAGAGAGAAGTACCTGAGAAAGACATCATGCTTGGCAGAACCGACCCATAAAACCGAACCCTTTGCCATCAAGTCGATTCCAACTTATAGCTACCATAAAGGACAGGGTAGGAGGTAGAGTGTCAACACAAAAGAGCAAGGCCCTCAATGAGATGGACTGACACAGTGGCTGCAACAACAGACTGAAGCCCAGCAACGACTGCAAGGATGGCAGAGGGCTGGGCAGCGTTCTCTTCTGTTGCACATGGGGCGCTGTAAGTCAAAATTGATGCCACAGGGCTTAACAACATCATTCAAATCATAACAAACATGTTATAACATAAATATGTGATACAAAAATGTATCTGCTTGACTTACGTGAAATATCTGTTTAACATAATCAAGAAATAGGTTGTGTTTACCCTTAACTTTTGAACATGAAAAGTTTGATTTTCACTTCGTGATCTGATTTCATTTGTCACTTATGTTACATTTAAGAAACCAAATGAAGCTTTCAGATATCAGTATGAGTCCTACCAATATAAAACTGACAACCAGCTACTATATACATATTTGCAAAATATTTTTGGTCTTGTTTATAAAAGTACTGCAATGTCTAGGAAAAGAGAGCAAGTTTCACTGATGACGAATGATACAAATAAAGTCAAGTAAAATTTGGAGCAAAGCACAGACAATCCTAATAGCAGTTATGATATTTTTATCACTTATTATAGGAACAGAAATCCTGTGACATCGTGGGTAAGTGTTATCTATTGCTGCTAACCAAAAGATAGGTAATTTAAACCCATCCAGTGCTCCTTGGAAACTATAGAGGGCAGTTCTACTCTGTCCTATACAGTCTCTATGAGTCAGAATCGACTCACTGTAAGTGGGTTTGTTTTTTGTTTTGGGTTGTTACAGGAATACTACAAAGAGTGTGTTCCCAAGAGTGTGTTACTGAGTTTCCACACACAGACTAACAATCAAACTCATTCAACTACATGAGTGAATAGCAGCATCATGGCTCGGAATTCAGATTGCTGTCATTCTGCCGTGGCTTGAATCCCGTCTCTACCACTTTCAATGACTGTTTTTCTGATTGGTAAAGTGAGGATAGTAATAGTTCCCCCTAACCAAAAGCTTCATCATGAGGACTAAATGTCATAATCTATGTAAAGCACTGAACATGTTCTAGTCATGCAGGAGGCACTCAAAAAGTTTTTGGTATTGATAACACTGCCAGTATTTTCAGAAAATAGCATTGCCACGAATCAGGCAATTGAGAACAATCAAAACATGAACTAGAACCAAGTAAAAATGCACTTCCAAACGGGATAAGCGAGAACCAAAGGATTCTCCCCATTCTTATCAAAACGACGCATTTTCCGGTAACAAATAGCAAAATCTGCAAAAATATTTAATAAGTAGGTGTCGATTTGGCAAATTTGGGTTTTAGACTAAAATCTCTCTTTGAGGGACAAGTTAACTGACAAAAACACGGGTTGCAAAACTAGTTTTCACATATGTTCCTTTAAACGAAACAAAAATATCTTATAAACCTGGAAATACAAAAAATATTCCAGTAAAATTTTTTCTTTCGAGGCATTTTCCATTTCAAAATTCTCTGAGTGGCACTAAGCTCAATTTCTTCTTGCTCTTTCATACTTGCTCCCAATGGTGTCACAAAAATAAACACTGGAGTTCTTACAGAAAATAAAACAGAGGTATAGAATTAAAAGACGTAAACCGTTACAGAGCACAGCACTACTGAAACTGTTGTAGAGGGTCTGCACTGGAGCAACACCAAAACAAAATAGTACATTGTTGTTTAACGAAATAACACCCTCAAGTGAAAAATTACTATACTGATTACATTCTTTAACTTGAATGAAAATATTACCCCTTCACTACTTTACCATGGCCCTGTTAGGTGTGTGTGTTGATACTAAGACATTTAAAAATACTAAATTTCTATATTTAAACCAATATATTCTATAAAAGATCAGCTCGTATGTTCTTGTGTATTCTTTTTGGCAAAATGTTTGCAATGAGAAAGTTCTGTCAACACTCCTTGAACAAAGCTTTCTAGAGATATCACAATGCTGAATCTTCAGGTTTCATTTTTGCAGATTTTAAAAAAATATGTATGATCTCACTAAGGGTGGGAATATGATTCTTCTAGTCCTTGGTAAAAATATTTTATAAATACTCTTTACCTTTTCACCCTATAATAATGTATATATAAAGCTGAATATTTTGGCAAATCTCAAATGGGAATATGTCATGTATCTTCTATTTTTTGCCAGTTACCGAAAAGCTTTGTGATTTATTTTTCACATATATATCCTAAGAGCAAACTAATTTTCCATTTTTAAAATGTAACACAGAATCTAACATTATGCCTTATAATTGTCTAGCTTTCATTATGAACTTAGAATGTGGAGTTTTAACAGACAGAATTAAGTTCAAAGCTCTTCTTCTACTCATGCTGACTGGTTGAACAAAATGCTTAACCGCTGTAAATCTTAATATCTTTCTTTGCACCAAGAAGAAAAATAACCTAAACCAAAAGGGTTTTGTAAAAATAATATAAGTAAGCAATATGCAAAACACCTTGTACAGGGCCAGGCATACAACAGTGAGTTATTGTGGTTTATCTGTCAACTGTAATAAATACTGATCCAATTACCATTCTCTCATTTATCTACATTTTATTTTTTTCTCAGATTAAAAAACTAGACTTTAACTAGCATGCTAAACCCACCTACTGCTGCTGACAATTCTGACTCACAGTGACCCTAACAGGACAGAGTAAGAACTGCCCCGGAGAGTTTCCAAGGAGCGCCTGGTGGATCTGAACTGCTGACCTTTAATCAGCAGAGGTAGCACTAGTCACTGAGCCACCCAGATTTCCAAACAGCTATGGCAAAGTGCAGTATTTGATACGTGCTGTTCACAAACTCTGCAGAGAGAGAACCTGGAGATTCTGCCTCTCCATGAAAGCAACGACAAAATCAAAAAACTGTCAGAATCAATTTTTTTTTGATTTCTGGAAATTAACCAAAAGCTTGCAGCAACCCAGGGAGCTTGAGGAAAAACAGATGGGTCTCATCTGTGAGATTTTTGACACTTTAAAGTATCCTAATCCCATCCCCCACCCCAAGCTCAGTGGTAGCCTTGAAAATAACATCCTGTATTTCAAGTACCAGAGGAAGAATAATGACTTTTATTCACAAGAAACTGTCATTTCATTTGTCTGGTGACTTCCTGGAAGACAAGCTCAAAACTATCTTAGAACTCACCCAGTGCTAAAGGCACCAGCAGAAGCATTACACCACTTACAAGCAAATATTTCCACTGCTACAGCCTAAGCAATGACTAGCAGTTCAGGCACACAGCACACTAGCCAAAAATCTTCTGAGGAAACGATGGGGACTGAGAAATCCATCAAAGCTATGCAACACTCCAAAGCTTCTCTGGTCATTTAGAAGGACATGTGCATGCCCAAGGCTGTGGACATGCTTAAGAAAGGCCACTAGCTGATTCTGAGTCATTGCGGAAGCGGGAGTAAAGGCAAATGTGGAATTGGAAACTGCCTGGCTGACTGCAGAGGCATACTTGAACACCCACAGAAAGCCCCTCTGAAAATATGGAAAGATTTTTTAGGATTTTGCTGTAGGAAAGTCTGTTCAATAGTTAGTTGACTAATAAACAGAAAGTTCAATGTCTACACTCAACAATGAGTACAGACTTACAGAATTAGTTTTGAAAAGTTACTAAATAAGGAAAAACAACAAACAGCATCAGTTACAAATCCTGGGAAGAGAAGAAAATCTGACTCCCAAAGTTGCCACATTAGTGTATTCAAAATATCCTGTGTCAACAAAAAAGTCATGAGGCATGTAAGGAAACAAGACTGGCTGATGTCCAGGAGAAAAAAGCAATCAACAGAAACTGTTCCTAAGTTTTACTTACTAGACTTAGATGTTAAGACTTACTAGACACACATTTTAAATCAACCATTTTAAATATGTTGAAAGAGCTAAAGGAAATTATGAAAACAATGTCTCATTGAATAAAGAATACCAATGAAAAGAAATTATGAAAAGAAACCAAACAGAACTTCTGAAGTGGAACAGTACAATAAATGAATTTTAAAAATAATAAAAATTCACTAGAGGATCTCCACAACAGATCTGAATAGCTAGAAGAAAGAATCAGTAAACTTGAATATGGTTCAGAGATTCTTCAGTCAGGAACAGACAGAACGCAAGAAGAAAAATGGATGAAGCCTAAAAGACTTATGTCATACCATGTAGCATCCCAATATATGCATAACAAGAGTTCCAGAGGAGCAGACAAGAGGGAACAGAAAGAATATTTGAAAGAACAATCACTAAAACATCACAAATCTAATGAAAATTTTTAATCTACACATACAAGAAACAACATGAACTCCAAGTAGGATAAACTCAAAAGAATTCTATACCTAGGCATACCATAATTAAATTGTCCAAAAGTATGACCCTGTTTAACAGCAGGCAGAGACGCTGCTTGACACTTTCCACCTATAGCTTTCTTCCCTGCTCCTTGTCTCAGTCAGGAAACATGTGACAGACAGGTCTACTAATTAAAAAAATTTTATCTAAGTTCTTTTTTTCCCAGCTTGTTACAAAGGTTAGAGTCCAGGTATCTGCATACGTACCTTTAGTTTAATGCAGAGTTTCTCATGATTATTTTGTAATGTATACAATTATCTGTGAGCTACACACTTAAAAGCATTAAGTAATCCTTGCCAAAACGATACACAAATTTTAATGTAAAAACTATCTTTTGAGACTCCATAGAGAACAGCCTGTGTTGCTGCTGAATCTCTATTGACATCACACCTCCTAACAAAGTTTCTCTCTTTATGACTCCGTGTACGTTTCATTGACTCAGCTGTTCCAGGTTACAAACCCTATCAGGAAACAAAAGTGGTAAGACAGGAGAGATTGTCAATAAGATTATCAGCTGATTTCTCTTCAGAAGTATGGAGGCCAGAAGACACAGGACTGATACAGTCAAAGAGGTTCAAGGGGAAAAGAAATTTAACTGAGGATTCCCTATCTAGTAAAAATACTACACAAAAAATAAAAGCAAATTAGGGTTGTTTCTAGATAAAACCTGAGAGAGCTGTTGACTAGCAGAGTTATCCCATAATCAGTGATGCAGGGTGGATTCCGTCAGTGTGAGATGAAAGAACACCATGTAGTATCTCAAATCCACAGCAAGATATAAAGAACACCGGTAAGGTAATTACGGACACAAGTATAAAAAACATCATTAATGTGTATTTTTGTTTTTAACTCCTGTTGTTTTTTTTCTTTCCTGTCTGGCTTATGTGACAATCACACAATGCAGTAATTATAAACCTACGTTGATCAGCACAAAATATATAAAGATGTAATTTTTGGCACAAACACGGTACATGGGGGAAGGAGGAGGGTAAGTGAAAATACATAGAAACACAGTTTTTCTATACTATTCAACGAAAAGCACAAATCAAACTTCTGGCTGTTGACTCAATTCTGACTCACAATGACAGAGCAGAACTACCCAGAGGGCTTCAAAAGAACAGCTGGTTGATTTGAACCGCTGACCTTTCCGTTGGCAGCCATAGCTCTAGACTATCATAAATTCAGAAGTGAAATAGAAGCTACAGGAAGACCACAAAGAAAACAACTCAAAAGTAAATACTAAAAGAAGTAACAAAGGACTTACATGAGCACACTAGACAAGATTCAACACAAAACAAGTCACAAAGGAAAAACTGAGGACCAAATAAGAGGTAAGAAAATGAACAGCAGAAACAGGTATTCCTTATCACTAAGCAGGTTAAATATAAGGAGATTAAATTCATCAGTTTAAACACAGAGCTTGACAAATTGGATAAAACTACTTGATTCAACTATTTTCTGTCCACAGAAACTCATTCTAGAAACAGCTTAAAAGTAAAAGCTTGGAAAAAGATATTCCAAGTACCAAGAAGAGGGCTGGAATAGTTATACTAGTATCAGATGAAACAGAATATAAGACAAAAATTGTTACCAGAGACAAAGAGAGATGTTATATAATCATAACAGTCAAAACAGCAAGAAAAGATAGCGATTATAAACATGTATGCACTTAACAACTAGATACTCAAAATACCAGAAGCGAACACTCACAGAACGGAACAGAGAAATAACACTTGGAGACTTCAACACCCCATTTTTAATGAGTAGAAAAAAATCAGTAACTTAAAAAATCAACAAAACAGAGAACTTTTTTTTTTAAAAAAAAAAGATTAATAAAATCAACCAATCTCTAGCAGAACTGACTAAAAAAAAAAAAAAGAGAGAGAAAGAGAATTTTGGTGTCTACCAGTTTTGACACAAAGAATGAAAAAACAGATATTCCTACAGACTTTGCAGACATTACAAGGATAAGGCAATGCTAGAAACAACTCAAATTACATAAATGTGACAACTGAGAGAAAGTAGAAAAATTCCATGAAAATTACAATTACATTTTTCCCAATATGAAATAATTTGAATGGCCCAACAATTAAGAAAATTGGTACATGGTGGATAGGTTTCACCAGGGCTTCCAGAATTGGAAGAAAGGCCTCATAGCCCACTTCTAAAAAGTAGCCAATAAAAACCCTACAGATTACAACAGAATTTTGTCCAACACAGTGCTAGAAGACAAGCCCCTCCATTGGAAGTCTCTCAAAATACACAGCAGCTATGACAACAAACCTAAACATACACACGATTATGCAGACAGCACAAGCCCAAGAGACATTGTATTCTGCCATACAGGGGTTACCATGAGTCACAGCCAACTCAACAGAGTAATGTTAGCAGCAACAGTGTCTGCAACAGCTAATGTGGAAACAAGCCAAGTGTCATCCACATAATAAATAGATAAATAAAATGTGGTATGACCACCGGTTTTATAGCTGGATAATAGACTATTATTTAGCAATAAGAAAATAAAGTACTGATGCATGCCAAAACAGGGATGAACTCTGACAATATTATGCTACATGAAAATGCCAAACATGAGAGATCACACATTCTACGGCACATTTAAATGAACAGGCAAATCTGTAAGGACAGAAATATGTTAGTGCCTGTCAGGCAGTGAAGGAGGGAGAAATTAGGAGTGACTGCTAATGGGAACAGGATTTTTTTTTAGAGGAGGGTGATGGAAAAGTCCTGGAATTAAACAGTGGTGATGGTTACACAACACTGCAAATATGCCAAAAAAAAACTCACACTGAATTCTACATTTTGAGATAGTGTATTTTATATTACAGGAACATTATCTCAATAAAATATTGGGGGAAAAAAGGCAAAAAACTCTGAAATTGAGTAATTCTCCCCAAATGTTTCTGTAATGCTCTGAATATGTCAGTGAGTTGGCATTTTGAGGAATCTTTGTTCTGATTCTGCACATGTCACCCTGTACCTCTGGCTAATTGGCACACAGCCTTAACCAAAAAAGGCCCATAAAGCAAAATGAGATCAAATAAGCACAACAGCCCGGGGGAAGGAGGAAAAGGCAGAAGGGGACAAGAAAGCTGGTAACGGGAAATCCAAGTCAAGACAGGGAGAGCGCTGACATAATCTGCATATGTCAAAATTACATATAGTGTATGAACTAATTTACTCAATAAACAGCACTTATTTTAAAACATAAAAAATTATTTTTATCTCTTAACCTTCTGCTTTGCTTTTCTAAATGAGCTGCAACAGTCTACCGCAGAGAACTCACCCGGAGCATAGGTCCATTCTGAAACACGTGCGGCTCATCACAAACCACACAGTATTCATTCAACACAGGGATCCGCTGTTCAGCAAACTCAATTGTCTGAAGGCAGCAACAAAGAAAAACAATCAGGTGCTGTTAGTCAACAAGAAAACACCCCAGCACTGAAATGCTTCTGCAGTGGATGAGGTGTGTGTCCGTACCTGCACCAGGAAGCCACGGTCTCGTATGGGAACGCACTTCGCACCATTTGGCTACAAAAGCAAAGTAAAAAAACAAAACCTTTTTTTTAATAGGGAAAAAAATACCAACTACGGCCTTTCACTGCTGGAAACAGTGACTAGAGGTGTGTTCCTTCTCAGATCACATGTACTAACAAGTCAGTCACTGACTGTCATCACGGTTTTGCTTCCCCCCCTCCCCACTGCCTTGGAATCAATTCCAACTCAGAGACCCTGCAGGACACCACAGAACTGCCTCACAGCGTCTCCAAGGCGCATCTGGTGGATCTGAGCTGCTGACCTTTTGATTAAGAAATGTAGCACTTAACCACTATGACACTAGGGTTTCCATCAAGGAAAAAAAAAAAACAAAGAAGATTTTAGGACTTCTTTATTCACTTTATAATACCCTATGTATTTCGATCTTTGTCTAAAGTAAACGAATAGCATTTTTAGTGTCTCATCTTTTCTCCACATCTATAAAGGGTGGTTTTGAAGAGAAAAGAGCTTCCATAATGGATGTCCACTTAAATTACTAACATAATTAGATTTTCCTAAAACAAATAAAATTTTAAAGTATACTTTACAAATTAATTTTAGAAATAAGTCTATGCAAATATAACTACTTATCTTCTCCTTTTTTTCCCAATATTTATTGCTTGACATACCCATATTAATGACTAGCACTAAGTAACCTCCATTAATGATGCCTTTTATGTTGAAACTATTTTGAATATGCAAATATTCATTAAGATGGGCTTCCCTATCTATAAAGAAACAGGAGTCTAAAGTGGACACTAAGAACAGCACTATGTGAGGTTCCGGTCTACAGCTCTGGCCTAGAGCTTCCCTCTACAGGAAACCACATTCATGAGTCAAGTCCTACATATAATAGGAAGGAGACTAACTCTCAGTTTAATTTTAAGGTAAACCCTTTCCTCCATTACCCAGTAAGAAAACCAGAGATTAGATAAACATCTATAATAAGACAAAATTATGTACTTGCTTAAAAGGAAAGGCTCTGAAAATTGACTTACCTTCCTTTTCTTTTTAGTAGCATTCACTACTACAGCAGAATTTTGTGCAAAACCTCAAAATCAATAGCTATACTTATTTTTTCAGAACCCAAACTAACATTGCATTATAAGTTGCAAATGTCTGGCATGCAAAACAGTAGTTAAAAACAAAAAAATCAATAAGCAGAAACACAATCTTGCTTCTTTTCTCTATCACATCTTACAAAGAAGGCTACTGCACTTTAACATCTCATTAACAACTCAAGATGAAAATGTTTACGCACAGCAGGCTGGGAAGATGAAGATGAAGATGGTGTTAAGATACCAATAAGCCCTGAGGTGAGAGAGAGCCGCCTGCCCTCTGAGTTAGGTTCCTTGAAAAGCTCTGTTTTAGATGACTTAGGGGCACTGGAGTAAGACTTGCTGAGCAACTTGTGGTTCTTCAGCCCATAGAATTCTTCCATTCTGAGATTACTGGAGTAAGACCTGCTTAACAGTTTGTGGGGCTTCAAGTTGGTGTTGTGATCACATCGTGGATCGCCAGAACAAGATCTAGTCAATAGTTTATGCGACTTTAGAGTGAGGCAGTCCTCCTGCTTAACAGCCACAGGGCAGGGGCGGTTCAAGAGTTTGTGCGATTTAATTGTGGTCACTGCCTGCTCAGCCCTGGGATCGCTGGACAGGGAGCGCCCAAAGGTCCTGTGCGACTTTGTGGCACACATATCATCAGTCTTAACTGTGCTGGAACAAGTCCTCCGCAACAGCTTATGTGTTTTGGAGATTCCATCTTGCTCAGATTTGAGTTTAGACTTGCTTTTACCACAGCCAGGGGGAGGATAACTTGGCGACCTTCAAAAATGAACAATGCATGGCAAACTGTGAGTATAACAGACCACTGAGAACTGTCATCAGGCCTAAATTTAGCTCTTCACGAAACACTGGATCTGGCTACGTCTGTATATACAAGGCCCGACAATAAACTCCATGAACTTAACTTTTCTAACTGCTACATACCTCATGGCTGAATATCACCATGGTCACCTTCAAAGTACTCCCCTCGGGAAGCTACGCACTGACACCAGTGCCTAGTCCACCCTTAAAAGCAATTTTGGAACTCTTTCTGGAATGGCCACTGCACAAGATGGCACAGCAGCAAGTCACAAACTTAACTGTATATAGCTGTCTGGGAGGAAGTTTTTAGCCAGTAAACAAGTAACTGTATTAGAACACCCTCCCTACTCAGCTAACCTGGTCCCCAGTGACTTTTTTCTTTACTTGGAAGTAAAACAAATATTGAAAGGAAAACATTTTGATCCCATTCAGGACATCAGTGGTAATACAACAGCTCTGATAGTCGTTCCAGAAAAAGAGTTCCAAAATTGCTTTGAGGGGTGGACTAGGTGCTGGTATCGGTGTACACTTTCCCAGAGGGGAAAATTTCGAAGGTGACTGTACTGATATTCAGCAATGAGGTATGTAGCACTTAGTCTAGGATGAGTTCACGAACTTAACTGGCAGTCCTCATGTACTCTGCAAACGTATTTTAATAGAGTCTAAGCAGCTATAACTGAAATCATAAGTAAACTAAACTTTTCATGAGAAACAAAACAAAAACCTGTCCTAAGGTTTTGTCATACTCCTACAGAAATCGATTTCACACATATCTTAAACACCATATGGAACTATTTTTGGTTGGAAGACCTCTATATAATTAGAAAACTAAGAGAATATAATTTTAGTAAATTTAACTCCACGTTAAAGAAATGAAAAATCTAGATATATATAAAAATGTCTGTATCTTTATGTATAAAACTAGTCATTTACAGCAACAGAATATATGTCACTTGGACATTTCTTTGAAGCCTGAGAGAAAAATAAACAGATGCCAAAAATGTAAGAAAGATGCCCTGACCTGAGCAACAGTGGAAAACCCCAAGCCCAGCATCTAGTTAAGACAATGATTAAGTAACCTGTTACCAACCTGCGCAAGGTAGAAAATAAATGCAGGGGAGACTTCACCTTCTTCTCTGACAGTTTCTTATTGTGCAGGCAATTGGATTTTTCCTTGCTCTGCTTCCACTGCTGTGTAACAAATGTCTGCATGATTCTGTCAATCCAAACACAATTCTGTTATCAAGGTTCCAGTGTTATTTAAAGAAATCTGCAGTTATTATAACCACTACACCACCAGGACTTCCACTTATTACGCAGAAAATACAGTTATCAAAGAAAACTAAACATGCAGTTATCAACCACATGCAAATTTAAAACCATACGAGATGTTTTCATATGTAGCAGGGAGGGAATCACATAGAAAGTTCCTTCTATAGTAAATGCAGTGACTAATTTCAAAGTGTTTTCTCTGAGAATACTGCTGAATAAAGATCAGTGTATGATGCTAAAGCAAAGTGAATTAAAATTAAGGTGATTATATGGACAGCATTATAACAAACAGCCTACGCTTGCTTTTAAGTATTCAACTAGTTGATGCTATCTTGATAAAGTTTATGTAAAATTTACATATTCAGAATAAATAATCTTATGGGTACTAATTTTTAAAGCTAATAGTTTTAGAAGTATAGTATTTATCAAGTTTATACTTTGACCACAGTCATTTCAACTAGTGTTGTGAAAACTCAGACCCATCCAGACTGTGTGTCTAAAGAGGTAGCCACATTCCTTCTACGTGGAAGGTCACCAAGGGAAACATAGACAAATCCTTATCTTACTCATGAAAACTCACAGCAACCACTCTGGATTTGCAACCAAACACTGGAGATGGGCCCCAGAGGTCTTCTGCTTAGATCATATCAGAGATAATTTTATCTTAGAAAAAGCTGAAAGATAATGAATCCTTGTGTCTGCAATTTATCACTTCTCTCTCCACTCTAAGACAGAATTTCATTCTGCTGGCCATTATAACTGGCTCTATCAGTGTTTGTCTTCTCTGTCTTTAAAAAATAGGCTTTTATGCAAAACAAACAAAGAAAAAAAGCCTAAAAAATCAGAAAACAAAGTAAACTGGAGTTAAACAACATGAAGAGTTATCAAAAAGTCTTTGTGGAACTGCATGGAGCAATATACAAAAGCTTCATTCACACAAAAGCCACTTTAATGTATTTTCAGTCAGGTCTATTTTAAAACACCAAAGTGTACCAGGTTAATGACAGAGCCATATGTACTAATAATGATATAGTAAAGAATGTGTCTACTTATTTAACTTAATTATATACACCTTTTTTAAAGAACTAAGTTAATCTATAAGAGTTAAATAGTCACTGTGCTAATCACACACCAGACCAGGGTCAACCAAAAACTAAACTCACTGTTGATCAGTCAATTACGACTCATAACGACTCTATAGGACAGAGCAAAACTGCCCCACCGGGTGTCCAAGGAGCACTTGGTAGGTGTGAACTGCCAGCCTTTCAGTTGGCAGCCACAGAGCTTATTAACCACTATGCCACAGGGTTTCCAAGACAGCCGCCCCTCCCAAAAAAAACAAAATCCAGTGCTGTTGAGTCATTCTGACTCATAGTGATCCTGTCACTAGTCACATTGGTCACAGTGACTAGTCACTAGAACTGCCTCTAGTTTCCATGGAATGTCTGGCAGATCTGAACTGCCAACCTTTTGGTTAGCAGCAGTAACATTTAACTACTATACCACCAGGGTTTCTAACAGCCATTGGCTGCTGAACGTTTACTACCTCCAGGCTCTAAGGAAAAAGCACAGGAAATGTTAACAGCACCCAGGAACACAGAAAGCTCTGTCAAAGCTGCAGCTTGGAGCACCTGGGGGAGGCTTCAGATAACAGGCTAGTGGCCCAGCGTGACCTCATGAAAAAAGCAGAGCAATAAATAGTCACATCTCACTCTCCTTCCTCCCTGCAGTGGTCTAGCACACAGAGACACAGGAGGTCCGGTCCACACCATCAGCCTCCCTGGGCAGAGTACTGCCTAACAGAGGGAGGAGGACAGTACTGAGGTGGCAAACACAAGAAGGTGGTCCAGTCCTGAAGGTAAGCACTGTGACCTGATTTACTTATGATGATTTTCTTTTAACATCCTCATGAATTCCTCTTCTGAGGTACTCTCTTGGGGAAAAAAAAAAAAAAAACTCTTCTAAATATTAAAAGAACAAGAAAGAAAATGAGAACTTAGTTCTACTTCTTTACTTTTTTAGTAGGAATTATTATTTGCTCTTCTGAAAACTTACTCTTGTAATAGGAATTATTTTTCGCTCTTCTGAAAACTTACTTTTTCAGCTGATGTCCCAGTCCAAATCGCTCTTTTGTAGAAATCTGAAAGACATCTACAGTGGGCACTGCAGATGGGAAAAAAAAAAAGTCAAAACACTGAACTGAAACTGGACCACAAGCCAGTAAAAAGACAGAAGTAATAAATGTATCAATGAATACATATGTGTGTGTAGTGTATATATACATACACTTAAAAATAGCATACACAGAGTCCTACAAATTGCTATCCATACTCAATATATGTATTTTGGAGATAATTCTCTATCAATATATAATGATGAAGAATGATCTCCAAAATACATGAAGAGTAAACAGTAACATATAGGACAGTATACACACTAATTTTTAAGTGGAAATGACATACATGTTACACAGATATATACCTTTACCAGGAAAAAACAAAGCAGGATGAGGATACGGCACAGGGACTTACTTTCTCTTGCATACCATCTTATAGAGTTTTTTTTAAAACAAGCATATGAATTGCTTTAATAACTATAATGCTTATAAAATTATTAACAACTCTTCTCTCAAAAGTTGTTCATTATTTATTCATTAAAGAGAATTTATTGAGTGCTCATCATGCCAAGTATTATATATAAGAAAAATTTAAAAAATTTTTTTTAAAAAAAGCTCAAATATTCCTGCCCTCCTGAAGCCTGTAGTCCAATGGGAAGAGATAAACAAAAATAAAGAAAACATATGAAATGCTAGGAAGTTATAAAGGATCTGGAGAAAAATAAAGTAGGGAAGGGACGGACGTCACCGTTCTCTGGTAGCTTAGATCAGTCAAGGTGGCAAACATCTTGGATTCATATTCTCTGTTAAAAAAGTCACAGGTTTTGCTGATGGATTGGTTTTGACGTGCAAGGTTAAATCCAGAAGGATGAAACTTGTCGATTCTTAGGATACAAAAGACTGCAGGAGAAATAGGTTTTGCAACGTCAAGAAGATCAGCTATTTGACTTCAGGTATCTTAAATGTGAGTCTGACAGAGAAATCTAGTGTTATGATATTCAGGTTACAGTAATGTGCCAAAGATACAAATTCAGAATAACCAGCACATATGTATTGAAACACAAGAGGCTGGACCAAAAACAAATAACTGAACGAGTGTATCTGGATGAGAGAAGGCTAAGGATTAGGCTCTGAGTCTTGCAGCCTTTAGAAGTTCAACAAAGAAGGTTGGCAAGTGGCCAGCAGGGTGGGAGAAAACCAAGATGCAGCTGATTGGAACCACCAATTCAAGGAAGTTTTTCCAGGAGGGGGAACACATGTTATACAATGCTGCTACATCAATGAAGACGAGGACTCAGAATGGACCACAGGGTCACTAAGAGAAAGATTTGTTTACTGATGGGAATCACTCAAAAGACAGACATGAACAGTACAGGACGCAGTGGCAGGTCTGCTGGAACGGTATCTTAATAGGTGCCAGGGGATGAAAGCTAGTGTACAGACAAAAGGACAGCACTGGCAAGAGCACAGACAGCCCCCCTTCCTGGTTTACAGTTGGGGCAGCAGATAAAGACTGCATTGTTAACAGGACAGTTTCACACCACGTAGCTTCCATACTGTAAACCAGTATGATACGTGTCTCACTCCCTCTGTTGACCAGTACCCCAGAATGCAAAAAACTCCATTAGCCAAGAAAAACTTGTGCCATCGTCACCTAACAATCAGTTCCTTTCCTTTCCAGACAGTAACAAATAGAGAGTGGCACCACTCCAATCCTGTCAGTCCCAAATCCAGGGCTACAGAGACTCAAAAAATGAATAAAGAGCTCTAATATCTTGAAATCTCAAGAGGCACACTCTATCACTGAGAATTAGTTTATTAAAAAGAGACAACATTAGGAAACATCTTGCTTTCTCTGAGAAGATTCAAGAAGAGACCTAACAAGACAGAGGCAGGGGCCAAGCTGAAAAATGTAGAAAAGTCCAAACTGCACTCCAAAAAGTAGAAAGCAGTGACTAGAAAAACACAGACGACTAGATGGATGGATGGATGGATGATGGAAGGACGAATGGACAGACAGACACAGACAGACAGCCATATCAATATACAGCACATACAAATATTTATTCAGAATATATAACTGATATCAATGACTAACATAGAACCTAATCACACTAGGAATGACTAGAAAATGTTAATATTTTATTAAAATAAAATGATAAATGTTGTCTTAGTATAAAATCTGTAACGATCCAAAGAGAATATATTGAAAGAGTTAGCAAAATATTACCTCCAAAAATACTTCAAAATTCAAATGATAAAACTCATTATACAGTATACTCTTTATTGGCATAAAAAACTAGAAAGCTGGCACTGTGAATCTAGAACAAATACCTAAGCACAGTAAAGCATCTCATCGTATAAAAAGCACGTGACAGAATTCAATACCCCCAAAAGTTAAAATTATTCTTTTTGTAAATAGATGCAGGAAACTTTTGGAACCCAACCAAGAACAGGTATTTTAGACAGTCAACACTATACCTCATGGGAAGACACTAAATTTAATCCTTTTAATCCTATTAAGCTGGATTAATTAAATAACTGCATGTTTAATACTGTCATGGAATCAAGATAATAATATGAAACATAAAACAAAAAGGATTGATGCAAGGCATCAATTTATGCAAGGCATCAATTTTTTTAATATTTGAAAATAATATGACTATTGTAGTCAACATAGGAAATCAAATAAAAATAACTATTGGAATGAATGAAAAAGGTAATTGGGGAAGGTTTACAGATAGAACTTACATAGAAGTCAAAACACAGAATGGTCTTTAATATATACAAAGCTTTACAAAATCAAGAGGTCAAAGAATATCACATTAGAATGCAATCTAACTATATTATAGATACGAAACAACCTCATCAAAGGGAGCACAGAAAGAGGTGCTGACCTAAGGGTGAGTGGAAATGAGTGGTATCTTTAATAAAACTAAAGGCAAAATGTACTGTGTGTCAGCACTACTCTAGTTGACCCAGTACCCACAGGATTAACAATTCAAATATTGTTACACTGGAAGTGAACAACTAAGGAGATAGACTGGGGGGAGCCCGATGCTGGAACGGGAAATGACAAATAAGCAAGTGATTGCTGTTTTTAGGCATCAATTGCTACCGAGTTAATTTTGACATAAAACCACCACAGGTGACAGCATATAACTGCCCTGTAGGGTCTGCTTGGCTTAATCTTTATGGAAGCAGACCACCAGTGCTTTCTCCTGCAGAGCCACTGAGAGACACCAACCGCCAGGTTTTCAGTTAGCAGTCAAGAACTTCAGTGTTTATTCAACCACGTCTCCTACAGCAAGTGGAAGAAGAGAGAACGACTCCTGTAGCAACAGAGTGGGAAATGCCACATCAAGTTCCAGTTCAGCTAAATGCAGATCAGATGGTTACATACAGAAATACTTACAGATGTAAACATACACATATGTATTTCCTCAGAAGCCCTGATGGCATATAGGGATTAAAAGCTCCAGTGACTGACAACAGCTAACCAAAAAGGCAGCCACCCCTGGAAACACTATGGAGCAATTATAAGGTTACTATCCCTCAGCAGCAATGAGTTTGGGAGGAATTAACAGCTAACAGTAACTACCTGGCTGAGATGTTGTTTGTGAAGTTGTCCCTCTGTGAAGTTCTTCTTTGCCTCTCCTTTCTCTACTGCATTGTTTGGAAGGGGGTCGGTATGTACAGACCACACTAAAGGAGGGGGGGTCGTGCTCCATCTTTTTGAGTATGGAGTATTTACATAAGCTTTTGGGAGATACATCTGTTAACTGCATTTATTATACAGTTGAGTGTTAACTCACAAATACTTGTTTCTGTACATTATTTTGTTGGTCAAATTGCTTGACCAAGTCTTTGCTCTGTTAACTGAAAGGGCCTAGGGGAAATGGCACCCTTGTAGCCACAAGCATAGCTACTATTTTTCAATAAAAGAAACCAGGGGTTTTTGGAGTAATGGCTGATGCTAGGGCTAGGGTGGGGAACACAAAATAAAAGCCCAAAGCATCACTGAAGTTAGAAAGTTGGAAAGAGCTAAAATAATAAAAATATATACACATCAAAATGAGGCAGGTAAGCAAAATGAACATGAGAGCTCCAAATGGCCAAAACTGAAACAATCTGACCAACGAAATAATGTACAAAACAAGTATTTGTGAGTTAATACTCAATTGTGTAAATAAATATAGATAACAAACAAATCTCCCAAATAGCTTATGTAAATACTCCATACTCAAAAAGATATAGGATAACCTCCACTCCTTTAGTGTGGTCTGTACATACTGACTCCCTTCCAAACAATGCAGTAGAGAAAGGAGAGGAAAAGAAGAACTTTACAGAGGGAGAACTTCATGAACCACAACTCAGCCATGTAATTACTGTTACCTGTTAACGATATCCTTGCTAGGATGGTCTTTACGAACTTCCTTCCCACAAATGCATAACTCTAACCCAATTGTGGAAAAAAAAAAAATCAGACAAATCCCAGTTGAGAGGCATCCTACAAAACATCTGACTTCTACTCCTCAAAAGTGTCCACATAATCTAAATAACAGAAACCTGCTACAGTCAAGAGAAGTATAAAGAGACCTGACTATTAAATGTAGTATGGTATCCTGGATAGGCTTCTCAAACAGGAAAACATCAGATTAAATGCTGCAAATCTGAATTATTGATTTTAGTTAAAAATAACATAGCAATATTTGTTCATTAGTTATAATAAGCATGCTATATTAACATAAGTTGTTAGTAACTAGGGAAACTAGGTATGGGGCATATGGGAACTCTATGCTATCTTTGCAATTTTTCTGTAAATCTATAACTGTTTTAAAGAAAAAAGTTACGAAAAACTAGTTTTAATAACTAGTTAAAAATAAGTTAGAATACAAGAGTCCCACTGATGAGGACAACCAAAGCAATCAGGAATAAGCTCACCTGAAATTAATGATGGAGCAAAGGAAAAACAGAAAACAGTTGTACTAATACATAAAACTGGACACTATAAACTAAAGATCTTTTATAGGGAGCACAAATATTGTAAAGATGTCTACTCTTCTCAAATTCATAGGTTTATGCTAGACACATTTAAATTCCCCATATGATTCTTCTGAGGGGGAAGAGAAAGAGGGAGGTGTAAGTCATTCCACTTATTTGGTGTAATTTAGATTGGAAGGAGAGAGGATTAGGGCTGCTAAAGCTATGTGGGAACTGCACTCTGACCATGTGACAGTACCAATGAGATCTGGAGAGAAAAAACACTTTAAAGTAAGGTTAACTGTTTAACATTTTAAACCAAAAAAACAATTCTTCCCTTGTGGTCAGAAACTGAACTTGTATTTGAGCAATTTTATAAAAAATGTATGTTATCATTAGTATCATACTAAGCTGTATCAACTCTTTATTTAAACTACATACTCCCTGTGAATTTCATAAAAAAAAGCTTAAGTTCAAAGTGGATAAAAAGGTGTATTTCTCCAATTCTTATCACTCCTGTTGATACACAGATAACTGTCATGTTGACCCTAGACAAATGTAGCTGAAATAAGTGTTAATTCATACATTTCTAAAACCTAAGAATAAATGCATTCCTAAAGAACTGCTAACTAGGTCAGTCTAAACCTAGGATTAGTCATACATTTTCTGCAAGTTCATTTTACCATAAATGCTGAAACCTTCAGAGCCATACAAAGGAGCCTTCAAGAAATTACTCTTTTGCCTTTTTTATTTTCTTGCTTGCAATAATCCAAATGGTCAACTTGAATAAAGCATAATAATTTTTTCTCTAGAAAAACGTATTTTCCTTTTTTGCAATGTGCTCTGTAGACTTAACCATACATTACACATTGTTTTTCCCTCTGTTTTTCTCTAGTGATTTCAAAACCAGTGTAATTACAGAAGCAGGAGACTAATCGTGGGGAAAAAAATTCAATTACATAAAGGACAGCCTAAAAAAATTTACGAAGAACTGACAAGAGAAGGATAAACAGCTAAACAGGATGAAGGAAAGAAACAACATGGAAGACAAAGCAAATGGATCGAACCTCTACATAGTGGGACCCAGATAAAGAAGGGCTAATGAATAACTGCCTAAAAATTTCTTTAAGGGTAATTAGTACTTAGGTATATTCTGCAAAAGTAAATATAAAATATAAATATAAAAAAGCTACTATCAAGAAGAAAAATACAGTTCAACAAGTCCACATAAACACAGAGACCAAAATGGCTTTTTTAATAAATGAGTCGAATAAAATTAGAAGTTTCTAAAGCATTTTTGCCTTTTGAGGAGAAAATTACTATGACCTTAAAAGTTTATACTTGGTCTTGTTCACAAAACAAAAACCCATCTTGTATACGAAAAAAACTGGGAGTAAAACCCTCATGTTTCCTTGATTTACAAATTAATACATATGAAAATAAACCAATAAAAAGGTTAAGGACAAAAAGAGTTAAAGAATGGATGAATTCTGATACTAAATGAGTACTACACAATGAAATTATTTAAACATAAATCTAAATATTGTTATATGATTTCATATTTTTAAATATATTTTTCACATATAAATGTAAAAAACCTCTAATGGAGTAACAGCAGGAAAAAAAATGCCTAAATTCAAGATTTTTTAAAAAATAAGTAACAGTGAAAAGATCACATAAAAGCATGCTATACTCTCATCTCACACCAATGGGGATCAGATGAACATACTAATGAAATTTTCATAATGAAAAAAAAATTCAGAATTTAAAAAGCAAAGTTCAGGAATGAGAATGTTGACCACCATTAGGGTAGAACTGAATGGGCAAATTCCTAAATCACTACAGAAGAAAGTTAGCCATATAGCACAGTGTATGGGGAAACAGCAAAAATGCATCACCTAGAATACTGCACAGATACTACACATCATTTATTTTTGGACATTTAACACCTGAGGAAAGCTTCATAATGTTAAGTAAAAATGAAAGATGCATACCAATTTAAACTATTCAAAGCCAACTTTATATAAAAAAAACAAATAGGTACATCGAAAATAGACAAGAAATGACAGCCAACTAATCACAGTTTTCGCAGTACAGCAAGATTATGAATAGGCTTTATTTTTCCTCTTTATTTCATTTGTAAATATTTGTAATAATTAGGAAAATATTTCACATCTGTTGTCCTTGGTTTAACCTCAAACCATATTAGTGTTATTTATATTGAGTTGAGAATTTAATTACATAGTATGCATAACACTAAAACAGAAAAACGAGTATGACTCACTGCAGAAAGATTTTCAAAATGAAGTATTTCACTACAGGTTTCATAAAATTGAAAGTGCAGAAGCTATTTTTATATGAAAACTAATGGCAGGTGTATGTTACTTGAAACATCATCAGAAAAATCAGCAGAGATCATACAAAAATACTAGCTTACAGAGGTACTGTCTATTTCCTCATCTCTTGATTCTAAGTTAGCTCTTTTTCATCACTAGAATACAACAGAAGATTCACAGTGCCTTTTTCTGGGTGGTTTTTACTTCTTGTTTCTTGGAAATGCTTAATTTTGGAACCCGGACACCATGCTGCTATGAGTCCAAACCAGATGAGGCAGCCAAGGACAGACAAGCATGCCAGTCAGCAGTCCCCCGCCAAACTCTCACATAACATCTGCATCAGCTGCCAGCCACCTGAAGTCCAGCATTGGTGATATCCATGCTAGTGTCCCCGGCCACCAAGTGGCTGCAACATCAAGGGAAACCCCAAGAAAAAACTGCCCAGCTGAGCCCAAAGATCACTGAGAGACAACAGAATTTGTTTTAAGGCGCTAAGTTTTGGGGCTATTTGTTATTCATGACTAGACACCTGGAGCAACACCTGCAGGCAAAGGTATACATGCACGCACAGCCACACGCACATGTTCACAGACAGTAAACTGGGGGAAACTGTAATACAGGAAGTTTTGGCAAGATTATAATAGCGCTGGTTTACTGTTACATGTAGGTATCACTTAAAACACTAAAATAATCTCTCAAGGACTTAGAAAACAAAAATACTATTATGATTTCCATTTACAAAACCCAGAAGTATGACACATTTAAACAGTCTAAATTTATTAATAATCAAAGGTGACACAAACATTAAATCATAAAATGTATTTCTGTAACTTAACATTCATAATAAGTCAACTTTACAAGGATGCCACCATATTTAAATATCAGAATTACCAAATTTGCTTATTAGACAGTGAAAAATTCATTCAAAACAGTAAAGAGTAATAAACAATAAACCAACCTGGGCCATTTAGATACTGGGTAAGTGAACAGTGTAGTCGGACAATTATAGGTTCTGTTCTAATTACTTCCCAAGCCAGAGCAATCTCCTCCTGCACAAATATATTTAAAAGAAGAATTAAAAACATGTTGCAAAAAAAAAGCATAAATAATGAAGGCCTACATATCAACTCAAAACCAAGCGTTTTGTGAAAACAAGGTCAAATTATTTTTTTTCTTAAAAAACTTCAAAAACAATCTAAGATATAATGAAGTACTATAATAAAAAACCTATAAATTTCCAAATGTATTAAAAGAACCATGGCAAAATATGTATTTTTTTCTCCAGTGGGTTACAGCATTTCTTCATAAATCATCTTACAAAACTCAAAGCATTAGAAAACATTTAATTACATTTCTTCCCCAAACAAAAATCAATGTATTTTACCTGTACCAGTCATTATGTAAATGAGTACTTACATCAAGAAAGCTAACATCAATATGCAGATCAATGTCTACATCATCAATGGCTCCATATTCCCTGAAAGCAAACATTAACATTAATTTTTCATTTTCCTTCAAAGATAGATGTTCTTGGTTATTATTCAGTTCCTAATTTTCATTCCCAATTTCCAGAGGTAGCTCAGAACTGACTGCCAACATGAATTCACTAACCAAACCTAGTTGTGTTATCATATTCTGTAACATATTTCTACCACATAGAAATCTATTTTTATGTGCACCTATTTATTGTCATCAGTGCCCCTGCAATCAGGTCTGACCCATGGCAATCTCGTAAGAGATGAAATGCTGTCTGATCCTGTACCATCTTCATGATCATTAGTGTGTTTGAGTCCACCTGCATTCGCTACCATGTCATCTCATTGAGGGTTTTTGTTGACAACCTACTTTACCAACCACGTCCCTTTTCTAAAAGTGACTGCTCATTTCTCCTGATGATGCACCCAATACAAGGTAGTCAAAATCTCACCATTTGACCTGTGTCACTATTCTGGTTGTATTTCTTATAAGCTCAGGAGTTGTTTCATTCACTGGAAACCCTGGTGGCACAGTGCTTGTGAGTGCTATGGCTGCCAACCGGAAGGTCAGCAGTTCAAATGGCCAGATGCTCCTCGGAAGCTCTATGGGGTAGTTCTATTCTGTCCTATGGGGTCTCTCTGAGTCAGAACGGACTAGATGGTAGTGGATTTTGTTCATTCATAGTTCTCAGTTTTCTGTGGCAAATTAAACAATCTTACTTTGTGACTGCTCTGTTTTAACTGGGTTTTGAGGATAAAGAGTTTTCTACGGGTCAAAAAAAGGAGTTTCAGACATGAGGAGGGGATGCGAGTTAACTTAGGGCCACAACGTCCTCAGGTCACTTCCTTCCAAGGTAGATAAGACTAGTGGTTCTGAAACTTATCCAACTTGCTGTGCAACTTGAATGTCACCATGTTTGGGCAAGCAGCTTAAAACTGATATATCTAAAGTAAATGCTTATAATACATTCCATACCAAGGCTGTAAAGAGACTAATTTTTTACAGACCAGCATTTTTTTTTTTTTCAGTTAACAAAAGAACATAAAAATTAAAAAAATCAAGCCAGTTTTATTAGTCTCCCTGTACATATATGGAGCCCTGGTGGCACTGTGGTTAAGAGCTCGGCAGCTAACCAAAAAATCTACAGTTCTAATCTGTTAAGACACTCCTTGGAAACCTACAGGGCCCTTCTACTCTGGGCTGTCGGTTGCTACGAGTCAAAATTGACTCAAAAGAAATGGTTTGGTTTCGTTTAGTTTTACATATACTTGGGAATTGGAGAATACCTAATTGTGCTCATAAGAAACATGTATACAGACACTAGGCAGTCATTCAACCTGAACAAGGAGATACTATACAACAAAATCAGTGAAGATGTGCATGAGGGTTATAGACTTTCAAGGTACTTATTCAGTTCGTACGCTGGGCAAAGCACTCAGCTACGTAGACCATAACAAATATATATAATATTGCAAAGAATGAGAATTCCAGAACACTAAGTCATGCTCATTTAAGGAATCTGTAGATAGACCAAGAAGCACTTACACGTTTCAAAATAACAAGGGGATACTGAGTTTTAAAACCAGGTTTATATTCTTTCACAATATTATTTATTTGTTTACTTAATCCAATTAATTGTATCTCTTGTGATTCTTTTTAATGGTGATTAAGTGTAAGTACACAATCTAAATTAAATTTGCATGCCTATCTATCTGCAGCTCCTTCTACCCCTTACCTGTGACAGAACACTTCTCCTTTTCATTCTGTGTATGTCGTACCTTCTTAACAGTCTCCTGTGCCCTCCTATTTACCCTCTGTTCTTCCTTCTAGTAAGAGGCCAGTAGGAAGCATCCTATAGATGCACAGAACCATAAAGTACACACGCTATATGGTCACATTGTGTCCCCAAGGCCGGTTCATTCCTGTCCAAAGAGTGGACCTCAGTAATGCTTTCTGGTCAGGGGTAGCAGCGCATGTAGGGGACACACTCCCAGGAAAACCTCCAGGCTGCCACACCATCACTTGTGATCTTTCAGTGCAGTTCTTGAGGTGCACCCCTATTTTTCTCATGTTGCCACTGGGACTCAACATTGTGTGCCCCATCACGGCTGTCTCTGGCACCATCTGGTTCTTCTGGTCAAGTGCTGATACAGCCACCCACTCATATGGGTTCTTCTGTCTCCTGGCTCTTTTTTCCTTGTGTCTTCATAGAGATAAATTGACCTCTGAGCACTGCTTTGGCTGTATCCCATACGTTCTGGTACAATGTGTTTTCATCCACACTTGATTACAGATTTATTTCATCCATGATTTTTTCCATAACCCACAGATTTTTGAGCAAGGTGTTGTTTCAGTTTCCATGAGTCCAAATTTCTATCTATGTTTTTCTGCTACTGATTTCAACTTTTATGGCATTATGGCCTGAGAAGATGCTTTGTAACAATTCAGTGGTTTGCATTTTGTTGAGATGTCCTAACACATGATCTATTCTGGAAAATGTTAAGTATGCACTGGACAAGAAGGTATAGTTATCTATTGATGGATAAAAAGTTCTGTGTATGTCCAGAGTGACCATATCGTGTATGCACTTTATGGTTCTATGAATCTACAGGATGTTGTCCTACTGGCCTCTTACTAGAGGGGTATGGAGACAGTGTAGAGGACAGGACAGAAGATTGTTAAGAGGGTATGTATAGAACAGAAAGGAGTGTGCTGTCACCAGGCAAGGAGAGGTGAAGAAACTGCAGATAGGTGGGTATGCAAATTTAAACTGGATTGTACACTTTCACTCAATCACAATAAATGAAAATAATAATAATAATAAATTTTTTAAAAAATTTTAAAAGTTCTGTGTATGTCAACGAGGGCTAGTGGGTTCATTGCCAAGATCAGATCTCCCGTGTCTTTACTTGAGCTTTTTTCTGGATGATCTGTCTATTACTCAAAGTGGAAGGTTGAAGTCTGCAACTATCATCGTGGAGTAACCTATCTTATTTTTCAGTGTAGTCACTGTTTGTTCAATGTAGTCAGACAGTCTGGTATTGGGTGCACAAATATTTAATATTGGTTAAGTCCTGCTTGTGCACGAACCTTTCAGCAATAGATAGTGACCATCCTTGCCCACAATGGTGGATTTTACATTAACATACATTTTATCTGGGATTAGTATTGTCATACCTGCTCTTCTTTGTTCTTGGTAGCTTGGTATATATCATTCCGTCCTTTAACTTTCGATTTCATCATATCTTTGAGTCTAAGGTATGATTCTTGTAAGCAACATATAGACAGGCTGTGTCTTTTGATCCATGATGTCACTTGCTGTCTCTTTATGGGAGCATTCAGTCCATTTACATTCAGTATAATTTTTGTTAGGTATGTGTTTAGTGCTATCATTTTGATGTATTCAGTCTGTGTTGGCGTTTTCTATGTTGCTCTTAATATTCTGTTCTGGGTCATTCTTCTTCATGGGTTGACTTTTCATCTTTTACAGCATTGGTTTTGTGTTTGTTGAGACTCCTGTATTACCTTTCTTGTTTTAACACGTCACACTGTCATTGTGCTTTGTAGCTACCACTATGACCCCTCTTAATATTCTAAATTTAAACCAGATTTTAACTTCTGCATATCTTTTTAACTTCCTCACCACCTGAAAGGACTGTAATTACTGTAGTATATCCCGCTTTTTAGTGTGATGGTGTCAGTTTTCACGATATGATCATTGGTTCCCTTCTTTTAATACTGTAGTTTTGATTGAGTTTTGTGACTTCCCTTAGTGAGTAGGATTTTGGATGCTGTGTCCTGCATTGCCTCCTTAATAGACACTTAATGGTTTTGTTTTTCTAAGCAAAGAGCTTCTTTCAGTATTTCCTGTAGTTTGGGTTTGGTTTTTACAAAGGCTCTAAGCTTCTGTTTATCTGCAAGTGTTTTAATTTCACCTTCATATTTGAGAGACAATTTTGTAGGACAAATAATTTTTCATTAGAAGTTTTTCTCCTTCAAGGCTTTGAATGTGTCATCCCACTGCCTCCTTGCCAACATCATTTCTGTCGCAAAGCCAGACAAAAGACTACAGGGCTTCCCTCTGAATGTTACCTTTGCTTTCAGCCTTGCTATCTTTACGAGAATCTATTTATATTTCATTTTATTAAGTTTCATTATAATATGTCTTGGTGTCTTTCTTTGGGATCTAGTTTTACAGTGTCTGAAACACATCTTAGGAAGTCTGTGTTCTCTCACAATTTCAATGAAGTTTTCTGTCAGCAACTCTACAATACTCTGTGCTTTTAGCTATCCATCCCTGTTCAGGAACTACAATTATTCCTCTTAACAGAGGCCTGTTTCTTAACGCTCTTCATTTTTCTGATTTCTCCTCATACATGCTTGTGTCAGTTGCTCTATTCTCAAGGTCACCAAGTCTGACTTTCACCTTCTCAGTTCTTTTGGCTTTGCACTGAATTGTCTCATTCTTTACTTTTGTTAGTGATCTGCTGGATTTCAGATTGTTGATGTTCCATCAGTTCAAACAGCTTAATTTTTCATTTTGCTTAGCTGCATTTTGTTTAATCTCTAGAAGGGCTCTATATAATTTTTTGTACTTGACTTCCAATAGATTCATAAAGACTTCTTTATCTGGGAAGTGTTTTGATTCTTTACATTGTGAGTTTTCCTGAGCCATGGCAGACTGTTTCTCTAAATGGTTAGCAATGGTTTGTTGCCTTCACACCATTTAGAGGCTATTCAGTTTCTCTGGTGTTACCTCAACAGGAGCTGAGGCATAACTGTGAGAAGGGAGGTGGTCACCAACCACCTGTGTGTATTCTAGTGACTAGCCCCAGTGGACCCTCTGAGGTGGCAGACTCCTTCTGTCAGGCAAAGGCAGCACCCTACTTACGGAGTCACTGGGGGGGGGGGCATCAGGCAATGCTAAGATGTGGATCAGTGAAGGTTGGAGGAGATACTGTCAGAACACTCAGCAGTTACTGCTCCAGGTAGTCTTATTTTACAAAGCTGGGAGTTGTCCAACAGCTGCCCAAATCAGTCAGGCTGTCAGATGTGGCAGGCTCCACCTTTCAGCTGACAAGGAAGCACCTCTTCAGCCATCTCCAGATGCTATGACATAGTTCAAAACAGGGAGGAGTTATGGCCTTAATGCCAGCCTCAGTCAGGCCCCACCCATTAAGGGAACACTGTCCTAAACACAGCCTTTCTGCTGGAAATGTGCTTTCTGTACTGATGCTGCTTCTCAGCTTGTAAATTAGCCCCTACTGAGGCCTCCGGTTGGGTGTCTCCATCTCCCAGTCAACCAAGATGGCGTCCCAGCTACGCTGCCCTGCAGCTCAGAAAAGAGAGGGTGGAGGGGCAGTGGTGCCCTCAGTCAGCAGTCAGCCTCTCAAAATGCGGCCATCCCACTAACTGTCTCCCTTCTGCACTATATGCTGTTTACTTTAGCACTGCAGTTCAGTGTATTTGCCGGCGCAAGCCCATCCGCTGCCTCCAGATAACAAAGGTGTCAGGACTTGCGGTCCCCCCAAGCAGTGAGTCAACATGAACAGGACAAATAGTTTCCTGTTTAGTGGTGCTTAGTCCAATCTGACAACCCTATGCCATATGCTAGGGCTCCCTGGGTGTCTCCAGTGCTCCATTCAATTATCATTCCATGTCTTAGTTCTTAGAAGAAATTGCAGAGACGTGTGTCTAGTCTGCAGCTTCACCCCACTGTCCTTCCACAATATTTATTCAAGCTATCTTCTAAGTAAATAATCTAAGAAGCAGGACAGTATGAAGAAGAATGTGATATCAGGATTGGACGAAGATTCATTAAAAACCTGTCATACACACATGACACAACTTTGCTTGCTGAAGGACTTGAAGCACTTACTTATGAAGACAAGACCACAGTCTTCAGTACAGAGTACACCTCAACATAAAGAAAACAAAAATTATCAAACCTGGACCAATAAGCAACATCATAATAAAGAGAGAAAATATTAAATTTGTCAAGAATTTCATTTTCCTTGAATCTACAATCAACACCCAAAGAAGCAGCAGTTAAGAAATCAAACAACATACTGCACTGGCAAAAGATTACGTTAGAACTATTAAAAGGCAAAAGTATCACGCTGAGGACTAAAAGTGCAGCTGACCCAAGCTATGGTCTTTTCTATTTCCTCATATGTACATGAAGCCAAGAAAACGAATAAGAAGACCAAAGAAGAACTGATGCCACTGAGTTACAGCATTGGTATACACTGAAGATACTATGGACTGCCAGAAGGACAAACAAATATGTCTTGGAAGCACAAGCAGAATGCTGCTTAGAAGCAAGGATGTAGAGACCTCATCTCATCTACTTTGGACACATTATCAGAAGGGACCAGTTCCTGCATTAGGACATCATGTTGGGCGAAACAGAGGGATCAGTGAAAAAGAGGAAGATCCTCAATGAGACAGGCTGAAACAGTGGCTGCAACATTAGACTTAAGCACAGTGACAACTGTGAGGATGGCACAGGACAGACAATGTTTAGTTCTGTTGTACATAGGGTCACCATGAATCTGAACTGACAATAGCATACATATACACACACATGATTTTTTTCATATTTTCGTGTAATGCTAAAGCTTTAAAATCTACTTACAGTCAGAGATAAAACTGTAGACATAAATGAAATGATACAAGGTAACAGTCAATATTTACTGAGTAGTTATTGTAAATAACATGGTAGGAGCCCAGTCTACTCTGAAACATATATGGTCACCATAAGTTGGAGTCAACTAGATGACAACTGGCTGATGGCTGACTGGTCTGTGCTAGAAATTGTTCTAAGTATTTTACATACATGTGTTTATTTAATAAAAGCAATATGTATACTACTACTATCTCCATTTTATAGATGCACAAACTACAGAATACAGCAACTTATCCTTTATCACACTGTAATAAGGCCAGAATTTGCTTCCGTATAGCCTATTTAGCAGTGAAAATGCTTAACTGGTTCACTGTTCAATAAAACATGACTGTACTGGAAACCAGGCCAGAAGTTAATGGATGAGCTCACTAAAATCTCATCACAGCCCTATGAGATACCATACCATACCCATCTAGTAGGTTTCAACTCACAGCAAACCTACAGGGCAGAGTAAAGCTGCCCCAGAGAGTTTCCAAGGAGTATCTGGTAGATGTGAAATGCTGACTTTTTGGTTAGCAGCCACAGCTCTTAACCACTACACCACCAGGGGTTCCCCCATAAGGCAGATAATGAGAAGTGTAACAGGTTGACAAAGGTTTAGTAAGTCAGTGGGAAAATCAAGCATCAAATACAGATCTAATTTTAAAGCTGCATAAATTATAGTATTTCGCACAGGCTGTCGTTATTAAGTGCCACCGAGCTGATTCTGACTCACAGTGACACTGTGTAGAACAGAATGTGACGTGGCTTAGTCCTGCACCATCCTTACAATCCTTGTTAGGGTTGAGCCCATTGCTGCAGCCACTGTTATTAAGTCACGTCAGTGAGGGTCTTCCTCTTTTCATTGACCTTCTACTTTACCAAGCATGGTATCATTCTTTGGGGACTGGTCTCTTATTACATGTCTAAGTATATAAGCTGTAGTTCCACCCTACTTGCTTCTAAGGAGCATTCAGGCTGTACTTTCTCCAAAACAAATTTGTGTTTCTGGCAGTTCTTGGTATATTCAATATTCTTCATCAACTCCATGACTCAGATGCATCAATTCTTCTTCGGTCTTTCTTGTTCACTGCACAGCTTTCATATGCATATAAGGCCACTGAAAATAACATGGCTTGGGTCAAGTGCACTTTAGTTCTCAAAGTAACATCCTTGCTTTTGAACACTTAAAAGAGGTCTTTTGCAGCAGATCTGATAATGCAACATATCCCTTGATTTCTTGACTGACACTTCCATGGAGTGGATGCCTGTGGATCCAAGTAAAATGAAATCCTTCACAACTTCAGTATTTTATCTGTTTATCATTGCACATACAACAAACAAACAAACAAAACCACCAGACCACTGCCATCGAGTTCATCGTAATAACCTGTGGCACATAGTAAGTGCTTAGTAAATATTTTTCTGTGGTACATGTTCAGTAACAGTAATAGTAAAAACTTGTGGCACTTTAATAGAGTGAGAAGAAATCTTAATGATTGGTTTTGTGTAAATTAGCACATAAATTAATGCAGGTGTTCTTTTGCTTTTCAATAGCTACAATAAAGAAGGCAGTATGCTAGACTACAGCAACCTGATCTCTAAGTTTTCTCCATTCTTCCCTTAAGAATGTATCAAAATAATGAGGACATTTTCATTATTTATGGAACTGTACCTTCTGTTCTTATGTGGTTGGAAATCCTGGTGATATAGTGGGTTAAGGGCTATGTCTGCTAACCAAAAGGTCACCAGTTTATATCCGCCAGGTGCTCTTGGAAATTCTATGGGGCAATTCTATTCTGACCTATAGAGTTACAATGAGTCAGACCCAACTTGACGGCAGTGGTTGTTTTTTTTCTTTTTATTTCTGTGTGGTAGAATTTTAAAGGTTACAAAGAGAAGAAAAATTATTCACATAGGAATTCACTTTTAAAACAAATCACAAATGTCCAAACATCTGTTAATTCACAAAGGATAAAATGATAAAGTATGACAAGATAAGATATTATAAACTCAGTATGGCAAAGTACCAAGGAAATGAATCATTTCTTCCTTTTGTGCAGAAAACTTTTCTATGAAGAACAAGACAGTAAACACTTTAGAGTTTTCAGGCCACATACATTGTTTTTTCTTTGTTGCTGTTTATCACAACCCTTTACATAAACAAAAGCTATTCTTAGTTCCTGCGGTCTTCACTAACCACCTGTCATCCCTGAATGAGTATGTAACTCACAAATACAAAAAGTGAAGTTTCTATTGTTAGGCATGTCAAAACAGACACTAAAAGCAATGAACAGGACAGATTACTCGTGATGTTAAAGAGATGTTTCACAATGACAAAAAGGTAGAAGCTGAACTTCACAGAAATAATGACTAAGAAGAGGTATCAGAGTTAGATCTTGGTGAGAAAAGGATAATAAGTAGTTAATGAGGTTTGTTTTTATTTTTTCAAATATGTTTTAAAACAAACTCATTAGCCTTCTCTAATTATGAAGGTAAAATGTGCTGATATAATAACAAAGTTCTACCCAGAAGGATGGATACGAAAACAAAACTTGTAAAGAATGCCAAATAATGAGATATGTAAATCAATTACAGCATACTGATACAATGAAAAAATGTGATTACTAAAGAAGTTGGCACAAAAATATTTAATAATGTGGAGAAAAGCTTCTAAATACAGTATTTAGTGAGCAAGCAGATTGCCAGAGCATGAAAACTAAACAGAAAAACCAATAAGTCCTGAAATATTATATATATGTTATAGGTAAAACTTTAATAAAAAATAATTTATGCAATTTCTAATTATATAAATCTACTTTTTTCTGATTATAAAGATAATAACAGATCATTGTGTGCAAATGCAGCAAGAGAAAAAAACAGCATCACTGGTAATATCACAACCTGGACATAATTCTTTGCAACATTTTGCTTATGTCTTATCCCTGTTTGTTTCATATATATACGTGGCTATATGATCTCAAAAGATCTGTCGTATTCTACTCACTGTGTTTTCCCATACTGTGCAATATTTTTCAGAACCAGAACTGTAAATGGCTCTCTCCATCTATTTAAATGCACTTATATAACAAAACATTAGGTTACTTTCACTAACACTAGTGTTCATCACAGCACTATTCACAATAGCCCAAAGCTGGAAACAACTTAAATACCCATTTGATGACTGGATAAACAAAATGGGAGATATACATACACACACAAACTGGCGTATACAGTGGGATACTAGTCATAAAGACAAATTAAGTCCTGATACTTGCTACAACATGGGTGAACTTTGAATACATTGTGCTGAATGCAGTCATAAAAGGAAAATTACTGTATGATCTCACTGATATGAAATATCTAGAATGTGTGAATGTATAGAGAACAAAGTTTAAATTAGTGGTTACCACGGTGAGAGAGAGGGAAGAATGGTGAGTCACATTTAGGAAGCACTGAGATTAGGCTTACTGTGAGGAAAACTTTAGTACCGGACACCGGTGACAGTTTACAACATACTTAGTGTAATTGCTATCACTAAGTTTTGTAAGTGAGGAACACCGAATTAGTAAATGTTGTGTTCTACACATATTTCTAAAACCCTTACAAAAAATATTAAGTTGCTTTCAATTTTTTAACATTATAAACAGACAAAGAGTCCCCTGGATAAAAATCTGGGTGCATCTATCTTCTAACAGAAAAATTTCCATTCTGAGTCACATAGTAGGATTAGGTTTTGGTAGATACTGTCTTCGAAGTACAGCCAGAATGCTCCTTACAAACAAGGACAGAAAGACTTGGACTCACATACTATGGATGTTTTATAAGGAGAGATCAGTCCCTGGAGAAGGACATTAACAAGTTTTTTAAAGCAGAGTCAGCAAAAACAAGACACTCAACAAGAGGGACTGACCCAGTGGCTACAATTGCCGGCTCCAGCACAGCAATCAATGACTGTGAGGAGGCCTCGGGGGCAGGTGGGATTCTGTTTCGCTATGAGTTGGACCCAATTTGACAGCACTGTTTACTTACTGTTTCAACAAGTTATACCAATTTAAAATCATATCAGTTGGTGACTACAGGGACCACTTTCCACGTCCTCATCATCACCAAACACTTTTTTCTTCCCATCTTTGCAGATTTATTGGAGGAGAATAACTTTCATTTTGTATTGTCTACACTGGGGAGTCTCTGGTATGTTTCAAGGCAGACAGAGAAATCAAGGATAACAAAAATCTCCAGTAAGAATCTTATCCACAGCTGTTTTCCTCATAAAGTTCAAAAGAATTTACCATTAAGTTTAAAACTTTTTCACTGGTTTCATTTTTTTTTTTTCCGTTAGTATCTTCCCTCTACATCCAACACTCTTAAATTTTTTTTTTTTTTAAAAGAGGAAATAAAGTGTAACAAGTGCTCTTCCTTCGGCACTGCAGAGCACAAACACGGAATTTTAAGAAGATTGTGGTCTTAAAAACTCGTAGTTAACTAGATTAGATTCTGCAGGTGTACACCTGTAAACAGTTACATTTCTGCTTTGTTTTGTTTCTATGCTCCACTTCAAAGAAGTCACAAACAACACTGAGTATATGCAAACCCATTTCTGCTGTGATGCCCTTTATATTTAATATCAGTAATTTCATGATTCCCGCTGAGAGATTAAAAAGCATGATTACAGCTTGCCCAGATACTGCTACCCAGTCATCAGGATTGTTTCTATATCTGAATAACTTGCTAGTAAATGCAAAACCAGGATGAAAGCCTGAAACACGAATGCAACTTGAATTATAAAGCTAGATATCTGATCATGCCCTCACGGCTGTACTGAGTTGATAATAACTGAAAATAATTTCTTGCACTGCCTACATTTACTCACTGGGAAAAGATGAAAACAAACTGAACTTGAATGCTTTTTTAGGATGAGGAAAACAGCACTCAGGTGGTTGATCTTATGCAGTAGTTCCCTCTGAAACTGAGGGATTTCAAAGAACTGCTCCAAACATGTTTCCAGCTGACTTCTAGTGACACTTCCAATCAAGATGCAGTACTCTTTAGAGGAATATATCTAAATTTGGCAATTTACAAGGAACCCAGTGTACTAAAGAACAAAACAATGAACTTTGAAAATACCACGCTGAGTGAAAACAGTCAGTCATACAAGGACAAACACAGATTCAACTGATAGGAGTTATCTAGATGACACAACTGTGGACAGACCTACGTTTAATAGTGATTATCAGCAGAGCAGCAGCCCTGGCAGCACCGTGGGTAACAGTTTGGCTACTCAACTACACATCAGCAGTTTGAACCCACTAACTGCTCTGGGAGAGAGAAGAAGGCAGAGAAAGATATGGTAGACCACTTCCATGAAGATTTACAACTTCAGAAACTCTAGAAGGTACTTCTACTCCATCAACTATGAGGTGGGACTGACTTGATGGCAACAGGTTTTTTGTTTGTTTGTTTGTTTTTATCAAGGGAAGCAGAGGGGAAGGTGAACTCATTGCTTAAGGTACAATAGCTTTCAGTAAGAGTGACAGAAAATTTGGAAATGGATGGTGGTAACAACTGCATGTGAAGAATACTGTTCTATATACATCTCACTTATCAACTCTCACTCTCAGACATCACCATTTACAATAATAGTAAAAAATCTTCTATTTGACTATTTGGCACATTAATGACAAACACCTGACAGTAATGAACACCAAGGTGGTAGGCGAGAGGGGTGACGGCTGTGAAAGTTCAGATCATGTAAACCGACCTGGGCTACGATTCTCACTCATGCGGCAGATGTGTAATGATGTAGTCATTCTCCTCGTATGATCTGATACGATCATCCTCTATATTCATATGACACTGGTTACATATTAGAACCTAACCATGTCAATAAGTGAACAGAGGTTGTGTATTTACTACAATTCCCAAAAAACAAGATGTGTAAATTTTTTTTTCAATAAACTTGTGTTTTGGAGGGCACTGTGTAAGAATTTCTGCCAATTTGTTCTCTTATTTGTTAACTAAATTATTGTAGATAAAATTCTTATCAGTAAGACATAAACACAATAATACATTAAATGTTTGGTTATCAATGTTGCTTCTCCTTTTTCTGTATGCTGTTCAATATATTGTGATCTTTTACAATGTAATCTGATAAAAATTAGTAGTAATATCTTAGATATCTAGACTTTCCAGAAAACTATTTGTGAGCATATACACACACACACACACACACACATATGAAACATTACCAGATTTTTTTAATTTAAAAAATCTATTCTTAGGTAATAATCCTCTACTACTATTTAGTTATTTTCACTTTTAACAACAGCTATTTTTAAGAAGAAACACATTTGCGAGAAGCATACACACTACTTTGTGGCACATGAAACTCTCCACAGCTTCAATGCCTATCTCTGCATGCCTACTCAATCTGTGTTTTTCGCCAAGTGTGGAAATAACCTTTGTGAATGGGCCAAGAAATATGTAAATTCAGTAGTCAGGAAGAAACCCTGGCAGATCAAAACATCTGCAAGATTGTATCATGGCTGCTATAAGCTTCTCTAAAGCGTCTGACAGGCTGAAAAGACCTTAAAAATTAAATCCAGTTAACAAAGGAAGCTTATAAAAGATGGCACATAACAGGTGCAGCATCAACAACTGTTACCAGGCTGTCCTCAGTTTAATCATCTCTGTTGGAAATAACTACAGGTTTTAAGTGCAGAGGTGACTGTCTGGGATCTGATTATCTAAGGCTAACATCAAGACTATGTCCCAGGGTTTTGGAGAAACACTCCCTTTAATTTGTCTCCTCTAAGTGCCTCCTGTCATCACTTTACCCTGATGTTCTGGGTCAGAACATTTTCTCTCCTAGCCTCTAGAAGCAGAGGGCAGAGAATTAACATGCCGGAAAGGATACTACCACACTCAGTCCAAGATCTTCTTTTGAGGAATGATATCCCTCACTGCAGACTAATGTTATCCTCAAAAGCTCACAGGCTTAGCACAAAAAGGATTTACATCCAACTCTCACACTACTTGGTTAATACGAGCAGTAAGGAGGTACATCTTACCACAGTCACTAGGGGACTGACTCTGGGTGACAGCAGTGGGGGACATGCGAACCCACACACAGCAGACTTCTGCTCTCACTTCACTAACCAAGCAAGTTGTGTGTGTTCACACCTAACGATAAAGGCAGCAGAATAACACAAACCTCGCACATGCCTCGAAGACTGGAACGAGAAAATTCCTGAGCAGTCCCAAAGGCCACTACAAATAGAAATCTAGCGAAATTAAACTGGACTATTCCGATGTGCATGACTTCTTTTGTTCTTTTCTATTATTTTAGGGTGTTCGGTGTAGGGTGGTGGGTATGAGAACAGTAGTATAATCTCAAACCACCAGAATTTTGTCAGCACTTCCTTGTCCTTCAAGAAAACATTGACTCCAAATGACCCTATTCAAATTATCCACCCAGCAAAAGTGACTCAATGGCAGAACAGTTCCAATCACATGATTTCCCAGTCCACACTAAGCATTAGTCATAATAGTAAAGCTGAACTATTAATCAGATGGTTTCAATTTTAAAAAATGAAAAAATGAAAGATGATACAATCAGAAAGTAAAAAATGTTTTATCTGGGATGGAAGTTTTAAATTTCATGAGAAAACTGCTAGAATTATTTCTTTCTCAACAAAATACAAATTTTATGACTCATTAATTTCCATCTTTCTAAAAATATTAATCTCAAATTGTTAACAGATGGTGCTGATTGATATTTCTTTAGAAATTCACAAATATCAAAGTATTTTTACAAACAAAAACAAAAACATTCATGATTCATATTCAGACAGACCACAGGGGTTAATCACATTTCCCAGAGACCCACTGTACCTCTTATAAAAGAGCTTTCAAACCCAAATACTTCTGCATCTATGTGATGTGGTCAGGGATGGCTGTCACTACATACTTACACTTTTTGATATTAAATCTATCCTCAGTCACCTTTTCTGTACCATCTTTCAATCTATGTAAGGGTGCTTTGCCTCAGTCTAGGCAATCTCAGTTACTTCCATTTCTTAAACAGAACTTAGATGTGGTTAGCTGCCTTTCTCATTAGATGTCATGTTTAAAAAAATGACATCAAATAGCCTATTGTGCACACTGAGGTACTTTTGCTCTTCAAACTCCATTAAGTTTCTTCTAATACTCAATTAAGTAAAAAGAACATCTAATTAGAACAGTCTGTTTTCAGTAGACTTGGAACTTTGCAATGAAGATGATTCCAAGGCCTAGGCATTAACTATCCCTTTTTCCTGTGTGTCCGAGCCTTCATATTTGAGGCTAGACAGTAAATTCTTTGTTATTTATTTTAAGTAAATCAAACTACTCCTGCTGTGATTGGCCTTTCTACCATGAGACCTCTGGGAGGTTATTTATTCTGGAAACATCTGTAGCTAGAGAGAATCTAGAGCAGGCAGCAACTTGGCTTGCATTCATTAAGACTTAAATTTGGTCAAAACTGCCATAAGCAAAAGAAGATACAAGGAAAAATCAAAGTCATTTACGACTTTTGATATTTCTTTTTTTTTTCATCTTATTTACAAGAAGGCTAATGTATTACTGAAAGACACTCACTATTGGATTATGTCTCATAGTAAAATTCAGAGGAAATGGGTATGGGAAGTGGTAGTGGTAGCAGTGTGGCTCACTAAAAACTGACAGCCACTTCTTTCAGTTTCTTTGAGGTACAGCAGGCTGTTATACAAATTACAGTATGTAATGTCAGAATCTTCCTTTGCAGATCCTTGCAAATGATTTAGAAGCTAATAAACAGTAGTCCTGCCCAATCTATGCAAGGTAAATACAGAAACAGCACTGTCTGGTGGTCTCTGGAAAATCATGAATGACTCAATTTTGACGACCCTTAGAAGATAGAAATTTAGCTGACAGTCCAAAAAACCCGACCCACTGCCACTGAGCCAATTCTGACAATCTAGAACTGCCCAGATACTTAATTATTTTAACCAATTTCAAATATTTCTCTCATTTCACCAGCTGATAATTTAATAATCATCTATTAATCATAGATGCTTAATGCTGAAAAAAGAAGAAGAAAAACTCATATACTTGACAACAGGATTGGGGCCTATGAATTATGGAAACGAAAGTAAGAAAAAATTTTAACCCTAAAAGCAATCAACATGTGCTAAAGTAATTCTTAATGCAAAATACGCTTTTCAGATGAATATATTAGTTCAATTCTGAGCTATACTGTAATTATTAACTACATCCCATAGACTTGGTTTTCTGCTTATAGTGAATCAAAACATGTTACCTGAAGACAAGTTAGAATAAAATCTTAAACAGTAATTATTTTAGATTATTTATTGATAATCTGCTGTCTTCTTCACTTATTCTAACGTCTACTGAATTTCCATATTCCCTTTCCTGCAGCTGTAGCAGAGATTGGCTGTGAGATGATCATAGCTGATATGCTAAAGTTTGCAAAGATTTGCTTTTCCAAATATAATCTCATCACTTTCACTCAGCTGTAGCCTAACATCCCTCCATGGGTGCGAGAGAGAGGTTTGGCATAAATACAACCCCAGCTTACTTATTCTGTAGGTGGTAGGGAGCTTCTGTGTCTGCAATGAAAATGAATCATTTGGCAATTACATATTATAGCAGTGGTGTACTTCTGAATTGAAAATATTTGTTTGCCCTCTCACAATCAGGATATGTCCACTGAAGAGAGCATAGAGAGATAATGTCAACACCTTCTTTCATAGATGTTGCCACTGAAAACAGTTTAGAAGCCACAGCCTGTACAGCATGTGCACCACAAGCAATGTTAAGCACTGGAATAGAAGACTGATTCAAAACAAAAATACGACAAGCAAGAAAAACCACTATCCCAGCATTCACAGAATTCACAACTAGAGGAGGAAAAGTAAAGCAATAATGACAACAAGACACAAGAAATGGAACTCACAAGGCAAGGGCCAAACTTCATGAGAGGTCAAAGAGTAGAATAACTGATCTACATTGCAGATTCAAAGAAAGCCCAGAGAAAAGCTGACCTCTGGAATGGATCCTGAACAGAGGAGGCACTGCTTGACAGAGTAAAATCAAAAAGGAGTACGATGTGTTTGAGGAACAGGGATAATTCTGGTTTGGGTGGATAAGAGACTGGCAAGTGAGAGTGAGGACCTGCTGTGAGAGGAGTCTAGAATCCCATGCTCACTTGGAGACTACCCTGTAGACAAGGATCCATTAAAAGAATTTAGGCAGGAATCTGAAATAATCACATCTGACTTTCAGAAGCTAGTATGAAGACCGTAATTACGTTTTTCTTACATGAAGGACAGAAAAGCCAATAAGGATGGTGCAACTGTTGGGTGATTTAAAAAAATTTAAAATGTCCTGAAAGTTTACCATCAAATAAAACAATATATAAAAATATCATTCAAATAAAACACTGTGCAAAATTATGTCTTTTTTCTTTTGCCTTTCATACCACATATCACCATGTGGTTATACATTAATTACCTTTATTGTTCAGTATAGTCTTAGCAGGCTGAATTTATTACTAGAAATGATTGTGACACTGTTTAAGTCTGATATTTCATTAAACTAACTCTCCAAAGTAACCAGTGTCTTTAATGTAATCAAAGTAACCTTAATAAAAAGTACAAAACACATACAGCCAATAAATATACTATTTTCTACAAAAAGAAACACAACAAAATCTCTCTGAAGCACTTTCAGCTATGAAAAATCCCAAGAAAAATTACTTCAGTAGAAAAGCTCATTGACTTACCAAATAATTTTCCTTTTTATTCACCCAAGATATTTCCTTACCTGAGAGAAACTGCATGTGGCCCATATATCTCTCTCACCGCCGACAAATCAGCTTCCAACTGTGGGTGCTTGTGCAGTTCCCCATCATAGTTCACCTGACAGAAAAGGGTGATTTAGGAATGACTTCCAACAAATCAAAACATACACATGCTCTTGGAGAGATCACCCTGGGGATTCCGCGGTGGATCTTTTCTCTGCTAGACTCATATAAAAACAAGAAAGATAACTCAGCAGTGTAGTCACTAGTTTTTAGGTTCATATACACCCAGAGTAATTCATTGTATTTAAAAATTAAAATTAAAACATTCAAATGGAAACAAAGGGAAGATGTCAAGAAAAATAAAACAAGTGTATGGCAGAAAATCCGGCAAACTTCTAAACCGACTATCCTGATTAAAGGACAGCAATTATTTCTCCTCTGTAAAAATTAGCTGCGTAAACAAGTAAGACGCACAATTCATTTCCCTCAGAAAGTACAATCAGAAGAATTCTTTTGCACAAATGTTAAATTGTTATATTATTGAAAGTTTTATTAGGGCAACATCTCATTGCAAAAGAGTCATTTGTTGAGAAAAAGAAAATCTGGTTTTATTTGCATTCATTATTTCTAAACCAAACCCAAACTCAGTGCTGCCACGCTGACTCCTACTCTAAGCTTCCACGGAAGCAGACTGTCTCCTCTTTCTCCTTCAGAGCTCCTGGTGGGTTAGAAAGGCAGACCCTTCCGTTAGCAGCCCACTGCGCAATGACAGCACTGCCAGGGCTTCTCAACTACCTAAAATATCCTTGACTGACAAATTACTAATTACTGATTCTCAAGGAATAGATTCATTTGTATTATTTTATATAAGAACAACTTTGGCTTTAATAGTTGTACTACATTACCCTTCCACTTTACTATTCAAACGATACGACACCCTTGATTGGGCTTACAGAGAAAGAACACAAGATACCACAGAGCCATACACTAAAATGGACTGCTCCCTTTTTAGTTTTAACATTATCCTGAAAATTCTGTGAATGCTTTAAACATACACACACAGACATATCAGATATAGATACATTATTTTTGTATATTTATATATGCTATTATGGCATAAAATAATTTGTCAAGTATTTTATGTTAATATAGGGGAACAATAATAAAATTAAAGCAATAGCAAAGATGATCAGTAATCGGAAATTCAATTTTTTTATCACAGTTAATTATCTTTTATGTCTTTTTTCTGGAATATCACCATTTCAAAATAATGACTAAGTAAAAAATGTTGAAGAAATATAAAAGCTAAAAGCATAAAAAATATTTGCTGCCTGCCAAATCTCTGTAATGAATTAAATAAACTTCAATGTAATCAATGATTACAGTTAACAAAAGGTAATCTTAATTTCTGAAAACATGTAAAAAACAAGAAAGAGATAAATTATATTTATGTCTATTTAGTAACAAACCAACACATAGGTCTCTAAACTTTCAGGCATAGTTTTTCACTAGGACATATAAGACTATTGTTAAACTTGACAGTTTATATTTATCTAGAAGATCAGCTTTGCTCACCTGTCCGCCATAATAAAATTCTTCAGAATCATTATCACCTTCAGAATCTTCTTCCACGGCACTATTCTGCCTTGACTCCTTAAAATAATGGAGTAAAAAGACAATCTTAATAGCCAAAGTAACTTGGCTCCTTTCTAAAGAAATTAACAAGTGGTTGTAACAGGCACATCTGTGCAGACTGTGTAGATTTTATAAAAAAACATTGTTGGTACAATACAATCCAAAAAAAGTGATAGCAAGAAAACAGTTTTGTGGGCACATTCAACTGTCTTTTATAAAAAAAGTTCTATTTTACTGAACTTTGAGTGAGTTGTGCAACTGAATATTTGAAGTATATTAAAAACCTACACTTAAAAACGTTTACACTTTGTTTTCATCCTCATCAAACATTTAACCAGCTCATACTGACTGAATCTTTATCAGAAAGTTCCTCAGCATGACTCTCTGCACCCCATATCAGCGAGTGGCATCTGGGGTCTTAAAAGCTGCCAAGCTTCCATCTGAGAGTACAGCAAATAGTTCCAACTCAACAAGAATGGATAATCACTGAGGACAAGAACAACACGGGGGGAAAGAGAACCCAGGTCCCTACATTGACTCGTGACCAAAACAACCCGATGGTGCACGGCCACCACCAGTGATACCCACGATGGAGCTCACAAAATTGAGTCTCACTGCCAACACAAGAATAAACAGGGGTGCACCCTGAGATCTCCACTAAAAGACCACAATTGATAGTCCAGGGGCTTCAAGGTTCCCCTGGGAGCAAGGTCCCTGGCCCGGATGCTGCCCCTCTCCATAAATCATAATGAAGGTCAACTTTTCGGACAGCAGTGGACTGGACTTGGTGACACAGGGTGACTGTTATCTTGTGGGAACTTTATGGTTCTACGCATCTATACAATGTCATCCTGTTGACCTCTTACTGGAGGAAGGGGAGTGGTTGGAGAGGAGGGGACAGGAGACTGTTGGGAGGACAGGACACATATGGAGCAGAGAGAAGGGGTGTGCTGTCACTGGGCCGGGAGAGCAGCGGGAGCTCCATATAGGTGAGCATGTGAATTTATATGGGAATGTACATTTTCATTCCATCATAACAAAAAAAGAAAAAAAGAAAGTTCCTCAGTATTATTTATCTCAGATTGTTCTCACTTTCAAGGCACCTCTACAAAATGGGATGAGAGAAAACACATTTTGAATCCAGTAATATGTAAATCAAATTGCAGAAAGAAACACGAATGACACTGGAAAGACGTGTTGGTCAAATTGTACTCATTTTGTTTGTTTAAGGTGGTAAGGTTTACTTTCAGTTCCCAGCAAACCTTTTAAAATTTGAGAGGGCTGTGGTATGAGATTTTTTCCTTTTTAAAACTGTCCAATAATATTAAAACTACACTCCAACTATGTACTACTTTGACGAAAAGATCAATTTTTTATCAGTGAAATACTAAGGGCTGGATCAAAAATGTATGCGGTACGATCATGAGTAGCTCTGTCAGTTACGTGTTCCTCAGTGAACTGTATCATTTGATGAAAGGACAAAGTGAGCTGTTCTGCATTCATTTTATTTACATTTTAACCTGACATCCTTTTGTATGATTTTTAAGAGAACGTCCTTCTCAAGAGTTAACTTCAGGCCACTTCCCTTGCCACACAAAAAAATTCTTAAGCCAGAAGCTTTAGCCTCATTTCATTTACCATATACAATCACAGTCTCAATAACTACGGTCATACTAACTGCAAATACATAGAAAATGTAAAATATATCTCTTGTTTGAAGAAATATGAAATATAATTTACATACCTCTCCATTTTCCTTCTGTAATTTTGATTTTATGGATAAGCAGCAGTTAATGTCATTGGTTCTTCTTAATTCTGGAAGAAGGTTACAATTAAAAAATCATGTTAGCTTCAGTGGCTGTGTACCCAATATTAAAGACTTTCAGTGTAAAAACACCCGTAAGTTAGCATTTTAAAATTATTATCATGTGGTGAGATACGAAATTTGCAAGCTTGTCTGATTTTTCATTGTTTATGAAGATGTGATCCAACAGAAGAATCCTTTAGCTCTTATTACATATTTTATGCCATCCACTTTACTCTAAATGTGCTTTTTAGTTCAGTTTGTCTAGCAGTGTCACTATGTGTGAAGATATTTTCCTAACAGCAGAGGAAATCATAATACATTTAAATCATAAATTTATGCATTCAAGTAAAACTTGAAAAATATTATGTATTTTAAATCAAAAATCTGCATGGCAAACCAGATTTACAGACAGTGAAGATAAATATCCTTATAGCTGTTAAAAGACAAAAAAAAAAAGCTACCTATAATTAAAAAAAGAGAGAAAGAGAAGAGAAAATATTTGTGTTACTATTACCTGTTGCTATTCGATGAAAAATAACTGGAATTGGCTCTGTAGTAACTAATACATCTTCATCATTTTCTGAACTTGACACATAGGTATTGTCTACAAAGATATATGCATTATTAAAGACACAGTAACTTGAAATAACACATTGTTGTGTTCCAACTGCTTTAGTTTCAACACTAACCAAGGCCATACTACTGTTCTGATAAAATTCAGACAGAAATTTATGAAGTAGGTCGCACATGTTTAAGTACAAATGATCTCCTTAAAGACAGTTGCATCTCCTAGAGAAACAAAGACACTTCAGACTTCCCAATACACTTCTAATATCTAATGGCTGCCCCAAATCACTGACCAAGGACCTTCCCAATACCAAAGTATCTACCATTGGAAGCAAGTTTAGTGACAGATGGAGAAGGCAAAAGGAGCACTGGGAGCAATCAAGAAGAATCAGTATCAAGAATCTGAGCTGATTTAGTTATAAACCATACTTCTCAGGTTGTTCCAATGTATATTTTCAACAGATATAAAGTCTCAGAAGCATTCTATTACTTCTACATATTAATTTTATATAAATACATTAGATAAGGTGAACACATAGAAGATCAAGTTATTCCATACTTCCCTTAATTTTCATTTGTATTTTTATAAATTCAACATGCTTCCTTCATAAATACTGTTCATCATATATAGGCTAGTTAGTTGGAAATTAATATAACACAACTTTTTATTCTGCTTTGCTCACTGATGCCTTACAGGGCATCTCTGAGTGGGCTACTTCACAAACACCTTGCCAGTTCTTCAATATTAGTCTGACAACGCACTTATTGATGGCATACTAATAGTATAAAATAGCCCCAAGACATAACGGACGTCTATATCAGTTTCTGCTGAGGGAAATTTAGTGTTGCACTGAATGACTGAATACACAGTTAGAGATACTTTGAGCTCGGTTTTCACAATATTGTGTCAGTAAAGTGAGAACATGACTTTTAATTGATAGAAATCCAAGTCACTACTTTACTTCCAAACATCTGCAGTGTGTTTAGACCTTGCATAATAGGTAAATGAAAGTGACACCGCACAATCTCAAAAGACTCTGAATATAAGGCTTTAACAGTACTTAGAACAGTGAGGGGACATTGACTAGTTTTGCAATAAAACAGTATTTTGTCATACAGTACTCATCTGTTTTAATCACAAATTTGCTTTAGTTCTTCAAACACCATCAAAGGAAGATGTGAGATGTCTGTATTCATAAAATGAGACCACAGATTAAGAAACTGACTTATTATAAATTTACTTTATTATCTTATCACGCAGGCAAAGACTTGGACTCCTTATCTAGAGCCTCTTCTGTCAGTTGCCTCATACTTGAACCTTCCTGTTAAATTCAGTTTATTTTGTAAACCTTCAACCAGTCTTACGGATTATCTGATACTTAACCAACCTAGTTATCAGCTTTCCCTGTTTTGCCCCTTGAGGAAGTACAAGGAAAAAGGGAACAATATAGCAACAAAAGGAAGAGCCCACCACCAACCAGAAGAGAAAACGCACGAAAAAATCTATAAAGTGGACACAGAATCAAGCAATATCAAAACATCATGGAAAAAGGGGGAACTAAAGGGCAGGTAAATTAAAAATCAGTATCTGCTGTTTAAGAAAACAGAGGTAACTCAATTTAAAGGATTTTCCATCAAAATGACTTACATAAAGCCTTGATACTGGAAGGCAGTTAAGATAACACACAGGAGAAAAGAGTTTGGTGAATACACACCGTGTAATGTTGAGGAACGTATTTTCTGAGATTTTAACAGGAACCCAGTTAAAGCAAAATCTAGCATCACTACCAAAACACTGAGTAACAGATTAACTTTCTAACAACATCGATTTTAAAAAAGGAGTCTATATTTTGATGAGCATTTAGACAATAATGTACTTTTAATTTCCACCTTTGCCTTAATGTGTTCTGACCCCAGATGTTCTACAGCTTCATAGCAGTATCTGTTCACTGCCATTATGGCATAACATAGGCCACATCACAGAAGGGCAAGGCGTAAGTAGAAGTGACGGGCAGAGAAAGCATGACTCTCCAGACTCTGCTACCAATGTGATGTTGTTCCTTCTCCCTCTTCACCAACATCTTCTTAGCTATAAAACGAAGGTTTCCTGATGCTTCTCAGGGATCTGTCCAGCTGTGTGAACCTATGTTTCTGCTTTGGTTGTTGCTTAAATAATTATTTCTAAATCCTCCTCAAATTATTCTGGCATCTTTGTTCGGAGACAGGAAAGTAGGACACGACAAAGGTGAGGAATGCATTTAAGCTAACAGAACAAATCAGTGACAGAACAGGAATGTTTTCAAACTCAAATACCTTCACTGGAATTCTCTCACTTGATTTCAAAGCTGGCAATTTATTTTTTTTAATCTTTGGTGATAATGAGTGATTTTAAGTTGTGTACTTTATACAGAATCTACAGATTTTTTCCTAAAGGCTGTTAACAATATAAATACCCATGTAAGACTATACAAGCAGTATGTGAACTTCCATGGACAACTATGGAAAGACGGGTAAAAAGCTATGGTCCAACTATGGCTTTTTTTTCCCCCCAAATGCAAAATAATTTAGGGCATGTCTATTAATTTTTCATTACTCTATAATTTTGTATAAATCATAATTTGTAGCATATTCTGGATATTGTCCTGAATTTCGTATGTAATATCCCTGTTGTTCCTCAAGCCAACAATATTATTATCCCTATTTTAAAAATATGGACACTGAGGCTCAAAGAATTTAAGTAGTTTGTCCAAAACTTACACAATTAAGCAATTTCATATTTACTAAGTGTAAAGCTTGAATCTAACTCCAATTATCAATATTTTTTAGTATACTATGTTACTTTCAGAAAATATGAAAAAATTTGCAGTATCTTATATAAATGGTTGGTAAATACAGAAACAAAGAGACTATAATTTGACAGGAAGGAACAGCAAGATGTTGGTTTTCAGTTAACTGGCTCCCTCACAAAGACACACCAAATGTCCCAGTGTCTACAGAGAGGTCCAGACAGGCTGCACTCACAGGTCCTACAGAGGACCCAGAACTGTCTCCTCATTCCTCTCACTTCTAGGGAGACACAGAAAAGAGAGGAGAGAATTCACTTCCACTAGCAGGGAAGGCTCCTAAAGGTGGGAACGGATAAGAATTAAATTCAAGCATTCTATTACATCTGAGCAAGTTATCCATAACTTGAGTCAGAGCTGACTCAACAGCAATGGGTTGGTACTAGATCTACCTACTCCCTGATCTACACACTTAAAGCAAATAAATATCTACTGCATAAAATCTACTAAGAAGTATCAGAAGGCTGCTCTACTTCATTTTATATCGAAGAGTCAACATACTATTTAATTTACATACATGCTACTGTGTGTACCTGAAACTCAAAAGCACAAACCAAGTTTCAAAGGATCGCAAAGAATAATTGACAGATTCAAATTACTAAACACTAAATTGGTTCCTAGGGTAAATTACACAGGGTCACAAATAGGCTGAATTTGGAGGATAGTGCTGACATATTTCCAAATGTCAAAGAAAATCTCTTATTGTCAAACATAGATGACCAGTCATTAAAGAAGACTAGCAAGAGGAACTGACAAAAATAACATTAAAATAACTACATCTACAAATCTAAAAACAAATAGAGCTATGTATTTAAAAGTGGTGGGGGGGAGAACAAATATTAAGAGTGTGAAAAGGGAAACAGTAACATAAAACCAAAAGATTTTTACTATTATAGATAGACTAGGATACCACACAAGCCCTCTTGCAAAGAAATTAGGACATTTCATCAGCATAGTAAACTTCAAGAAGAACACACATCAAAAAGTCACTAACAAATAGAAAAACAGAAAAATGAGTAATCACGGCAGAAAAATGTAACCACTGCCTCCAGCTCCAAGCCTTAAAAGGCTCAAGAAGGCTTGCCGTTTTATTGTTCCAATGAGAAAATATATACGATATCTCAAGAGATGTCAAGCAGAAATTTGGTAAAGGTTTAAAATTCATTCTTTAAAAAAAAAAAAGATTGGCAGATTAGGAAAGATACTTCTTTTTCTAAAACAAATTGGAAGTATGCTCACTAACTGTGAAGAAAGGAAAGCTGCTGACTATCATTCCTATTATTAAAATTTATTCTGGAAGTTTTAGCCAGTGCAAAAAAAGGAAAAAAAAAACCACAGGTATAAATTTCAAAAAGAAAACATTTCATTTATTATCTATCTGAGAAATCTGAGTACTCACTGAAAAATACTGATTACAAAGAAATATGGACTAAAATGTTAATAATGGGATAAATATTATCATACTGATGTTCAGTATAAAGAAAAGCTCCATAAAAATACTAATACTACTACTTCCCCAGAAGCAATAAGAATCTGGACTGAATTACAGACTTGGTTTCGTAAAACTACATGGACTTAGGAAACGTTATTTTACCTCTCGCAGCAGATTTCTTCAAGTGTGAAATGCCAATATGGCCCCCACTCTGCCTATCACAAAGCCTGGCAGTTAGAATGCAAGAAATTATGGATGTGGAAATACTGGTATACTGTGCACTGGTTGCATCAACTGTGCAAAACTCAGTCATTCTGCCTTAGTAATTAAAACCAGAAAGTACTAAGCTTCCTTTCCCACCTTTGGGAGTACTGTAGCATAAATGAATCAAGTAGATCAAACACAATATACTTACATTCCTATTTGGGGGGGTGGGAGGGATAAAATTATATTGGAAATTCACTAACAGCTTATTCCACGAAGGGAAGGAATTCAGCAAAAAGAGAACAAATGATTATCAATTCTACATCTAAAAAATTTTATATACTGTATTTTTAAGAGGGAAATATGGGGAGAAAAAGCAGCATAATATCTCTCAGCCACAAGAGGGAGCTAAAAAGTTGGTCCACTTCCTTTACTACAGGCATCCTCTACCATATTCTGTCTGCTACAGACCAGTTTCACTTATTACTGTCCTCAATCGGAAGCTTATCTATAGCATTTTTTTTCTGTCACCTTGACTTAAAGCCTGGCTTCTCTCATGGCTGAGATCCCTAAGAGCCGCTTCCGATGAGAAGCACAAACTATAATTATATTTACAATACATAACGAAAACTTTCTCCCCACCACACTTAGCAAATATTCAATAACGGAAACATAAAATAATAAGGGAGAGGGCTAACTGCATAACCATCTACAAAAAGTATTTTTCCTTATTAAGTATTTCTTGTTTGCTTCTTCCTAGAATGCTTTTTATATTAGTGTTTTTTAAAAAAAGGCATATCTTTAATAATGAATGAACTTCACTGTATAAATAAACCGTAGCTTAACAGAACACTATGCTTAACACAAATGGATATCTGATTGGAAATATCATTGGAAATTTCTAATCTATAAAATTACTTTAAAATGTAGTAATCTCATGAAAAGATTAAATGATTAAACGCATAACACAACCAACCTCCATGCCTGTACTTATAATCCTGTATGTGACTGTGATGTCTTTGTTACATTAAGAAGGCAAAATTAGTGTAAGGTGTGTCTCGAGTCAACCTCTTGAGGTATAAAAGAGATTAAAAGAAATCAAGCCAGTAAGCAGAGATGCAGTAAAATAGACGCCAGGACACATGGAGATCTCCAAAAAACCAGGAAGCAGGAGCTTCCTGCTGAGCTAAGCCAGAGACGGCCGTTCCCGAGAGCTGGCACCACAAATTTGGATTTCTGGCCTTGGCTGTTAAGGCCACCCACTTGTAGTAGTTCTGCCACAGCAGCACTAGACAACTAGGACACCCCTCTACCAAATTATAAGTCATTTCAAAACATAGTATATATAATCTATTCAGAAAAGTATCATTCCAGTTATCGAGTATGTGAACAACATGGTTACATTTAAATGAGCACTGGAATTGTGATTCTAATTTATCGTGACAGACCACAACAGGTAATGCGGTAACTATATGATTTCATTTAGTAAGAACACTTTAGTTTAAAAAAAAAAAATATGTGAAATACATGCAGTTAAAAATTCACTATTCTTTGCCAGAGATTACAATACACCATAAATTCTTGTAGTAGTGTGCTCCTCTCTGTGTAGTGAGCTAGCTAAGATTAAAGTCCTAGACTAATCTATGCTAACTCTACAGTGCTTGTAGTCTTATATAATCTCCAATTTGTGATAAAAATACTAATTGGAAATGTCTTACATCTTCAGCTTATTGTGACTTAATTTCTGGCTTAATCATCTTGGGCTCTGAAGAGATCACAATGGGTCTAGAAAATAAGTCTGTCTATAGCCTAGAAAAAATAAACCTGTTTGATTTACAGGATAATGAATGTACAGTGACCTTACATTTTGATTTCGTTGGACAACAACTTATGAACCTAGTGGTGCATTTCAAGACATGCAGTGGAAGCAGCTCTTGGTATTTAAGAAGCTCAGAACAGTCCACAAGCCCCTGGACTCTTGAGTTCAAATCCCAACTTTTTGTCTAAATACAGTGTAAACACAAGTGTACCACTCATAAGATGGCAACACTATGGTACTGATTTCATAACATCCTTCTGAAATTAAGCTTTATACAGACAGAGAGAAAGAGAAAACCTTGGTGGCACAGTGGTTAAGAGCTACAGTTTAAATCCATCAGGCACTCCTTAGGAAGCTCTGTGCGGCAATTCTACTCTGTCCTATAGGTTCATATGAGTCAAAATCAACTCGATGGCACTGGTTTTACATATATATGTATAAAACCAGAAAAGACCCACTGATACGGAGTCAATTCCAATTCTGAAACCGTCCCATAGGGTTTCTAAGGAGCAGCTGATGGATTTACACTGCTGACCTTTTGTTTAGCAGCTAAGCTCTTAACCACTGTGCCATCAGGGTTCCATATATACACTAGCAACTAGACCAGTTTAGAGCACTTTTATTTTCATTTTAATGATATAAACATACAGGCTGAAGGGCACATGTAAACTACCTTTCATTGCGAAGTTATTTTGACTCTGGGTGCAGCAAGTCTCAGCATAAGACAAGTACCTAACAGGAACTTAACAAAATATTTCTATTTCTTTTAGTCTTCCCTGCCAATGCTTGACTCCTGGAAATATTTATATAAGTTATACATCTCCAGGAGAAAGAAGAAATTCAAAGGAGTCATGACATGAACATCTGTAATAAAAATAAAGACAAGAAAGCATACCTGGGTAATCTTCAGATACATGCACTGAGTAGGAAACGCTGTTAAAAGAGGGGGAAAAAGGCTTACGTCACTGCTAAGATACAAATGCTTTTAGAAAATAAAAACTAATCCAATATTTCCCACTTATTTATACAGATATAAATATAAACAAACATTCAAAATGGATTAGAAAATCTTTTTGATATTTGATACAGGAAACACAGCTTTTAACATTCGCATTCAATTAAGTGCCTTTCTAGAACAGGTTTAAAACATAAATACTTCCCCCCAATGGTGATGACTTTTAATATAAGTGAGTCTTTGTATTTCAACAGTGCCTAATGTCCCTAAATGTATGATTTCTGTTATTTTATAAAATTGTATTTTCTTAACCCCCCAAAAAAGTATTCCTCATATTTAGTATGGAATCCATTTTCTCTAAAGACACAGAATAGTCTACAGAAGGTATCATTTACAAAGTGCAGTATGTAATCCAAAACAACTTGATGTATGAAAAGAAGAAAAAGTAACTTACACTCAAGAAGAGAGGTAATTAAAGGATGTTTACTCTAAAATGACTCAGATATGGGATTAGCAAATAAGGATATTAAAGCAGTTCAAAGTATACTTAAGGATGTACAGAAAAAAATGAATGAAAAAAAATGGAAGCTATAAAAAAAATCCAAATGAAACTCTAAAACTTAAGACATAATTGAAATGGAGGGGGGAAAAAAACAAATTATGGATTAACTTAATAAAAGCATACTGGCAGTAAGAAAGGAATCAGTAAGCTTAGAGATCAATCAACAGAATTATCAAATTTCAAGAGATAAACATAAAAAGACCATCCAGAAACTTGGAAGGCATTATGAAAAGAGCAAACATATATATAACTAGAGTTGTAGAGAGGAGAGAGAATAACACACAACCAGAAATCCTGAGACTGAAATTTCTAAACCAATGATGACAGATAAAGATTCCAAGAAAGAATGATACCACAAAATAGAAATACTTCACAATAAAAAGGACAGTTTATCAGGAAGAAGACATTACAATCATAAATCTATATGCATCTACCAACAGAACCTCAAATACATAAAGCAAAACCTGACAGAATTAAAGCAGAAACAGACAGCACTACAATCATAGTTTGAGTAATTTACAGAACCAGAAAATGCAGTTACAATAATAATTAAATGCAGAAAGTCTGAAATTTATTTTCATAGAACTGCAAAAATACTTGCAGCCACCGAAACAGCCCATATACTGGACAGACCATATACTGGACTATCAAACAAGTCTCAGTAAATATGAATGGATTGATGGACACAGTTCATTATAGTTTACACTCTGGCTTTCCTGGCTTATGACATTAAGTTATGAATTTCTGACAAGTTACTGCCTTTTAAGTCTTCTAACTGAACTCAAGCCTCTGTGACTACTCACAAGGCAATACAACCATCAAGTCCACGTTGGGTCCCCAGGACTTCACTAATCAAGTCTTTAACATGCCACCAACCCTGGTGGTGTAGCGGTTAATTGCTATGGCTGCTATGGATGGTGGTTTCAATCTACCAGGTGCTACTTGGAAACTCTGTGGGGGCACTTCTACTCTGTCCTATAGGGTCACTGTATAAGTTGGAATCCATTCGACATCAATGGGTTTGGTTAGTCTTTAGAAAGAGATCAGAGAGACACAAGAAAGACCAAGTAGGTGAATAGAAAAAAAAAGACAGGTTAACAACAAGACCAGGTGTTAACATACTGTTCATTTATTAACTCAACTAACCTGGTATATTCTAAAAATTATGTTAATGAAACATAAGAGCTAGATATAAGAGTCAATAGAAAAAAAAAATCAGAGGATCTAAATTTAGAGAATTCACAGGGAACCAAAATGAAACATAGAGAATATGATAAATTAACTTGAATATTTTATGGCATAATAGTAGTGGCTTTTAGTTTTTATTCTGAAATAATTATGAACTCTCATGAAGTTGCAAAGACAGTACAGACAAATCCCATGTAGGCTTATAAAACTCTAACGTGTATGTTCATGTATCCTCTACCAGAAAAAAGATACAGAACTCTCCTATCCTTCAAAGATTTCCCTCATGCTACCCTTCAGAATCATACTCAATCCCTTCATGCCAACATCCCTGAGTTATTAATCAGTTCTTCATCCCTGTAACTGTTTTCATGTCAAGAGTAACACACAAATGCAGAGTATGAAACATGATGCCATGTAAAGGCACCGTGTTTTGAAAAAAATTACTCTGACAGCAACATTTAGCAATGATTGAAGAATACAGAAACCAGACTAAGAGGTTATTCCAGTAGCAAAATCTGAGCAAACATCACTGGTCCAGAATCAGATGGCAGGAACAAGACACAGATGTTGGACTTTATAATTCCTGGGAACCATGGACCGGAATCAATTGTCAAGGTATTATCCATGGCAGTGGTGCTTCCAACATGCTGGGTGAAATATACAGTATGCCCCATATGGATTTATTTTCCCACAGTTTTCTCACTTAGAGTGGAACTGTATTTTGTAAAAATAAAATGACTGACAAACCAATCAGGGCAACCTTTCTGATCTGGCAGCGCTACTCTAACTGATAGAAGCCTAGCACCTTACCACAAGCTACACTCAGTATCAAGCTAAATTGATCTCCATCAGTTTACAGTCTCAACCAACAGCAGTTGGCTTTACTCTCCACCCAAATCAATTTACAAATCTAAAATGAGGCCTTCGTTCACGCCTTCATCTATCTTCAGTTAGGGATCTTATTGTAGTCAGAGTCAGACAAATTCCAGCTTCCAGTCTTCATACTTTTGGGTGCCTAAGAAAAGCCACTTAAACACCCCAGCTTCAACCTCTCTTTGGTAAAACGGAGGAAGTCATACCAGCCTGCTGTGATGATTTAATGATTTAACAGGTGTAAGGTCCCTCGGACAATGCCAGACACACAGCAGCAGGTGCTGAGTAATCTTAGTTGGCTTCCAGCACAAGCAATTAAAATTTGCAGAAGTAAGATTTTACATGAATGAACGTTCTCTGGAGAACTCAATTTACTAAACATTCACCATCACATTTACCAGATACCAATGCTAAACAGAGAAGACTTTTTATTTTACTACTGCATTATGTTTATGATATCAGGCAGACATTTTAACGTTCAGGACTGTATCTAATTTTTCAAACACAAAACAGAAAGCCCAGGTCTTGCAAAATGATTTAGCAGGTCTATGTGCCATAGCATTTTCTTGGTAGTATAACAGAAGGAAAATCACCAGGGCTGTAAAATTCTAATCAGTTTCACTTTGTGGCTTACAGAGTTCTCAGGGAAACAATCCAGGGCAAGCAGACACGGATGATTCAACTAAAGGACCTGATCGGTACGGCCCCAAATAAACAGAGTTCACAGCAAGGTTATTATGTACCGACTGTGACAGATACTAGAACGCAGGCAGAAGTGGTGCGGAGAAATAAAGCGAAACCAAGTGAACAGGAGAAGGGAGAAGCAAGCGCGGGCTCTGAATTCAGATTCAAAAAAGTATGCCTCCAGAATTGTGGAACAGGCTCCATCACAATTACACAGAGCAACTCTGCCAAAAAAAAAAAAAAAAAAAAAAAAAAACCCCTCAGGTCAGTCAATGCGCATAGCACTGTGCTCCGTTCTGAAATTACAAGTTTGAAACTAGAATCTGTAAGTTATTTTCATTACCTCAAAAATGTATTGAGTAAAATGGTTACATCCAGCCTTAACCCTCTAAAAACAGTCATATTACAAAGGAAGACTGCAGCATATATGCAGGAGCCTGGCTTGTTGTCTTGTAGTTAAGTATCAGGGAACACAGAGGAGAAACATTTGACCCAATCAACGACATCTGTCTAGCCAACAAGAGCTCCTCAAGGAGTTTCTAGGGGAATCCTAAAATGTTCAGTAGCTAACTGCCTAATACTTTGTTTATTTCTCACCTATTTTCTAAACTTAAAATCTTACACAAGGTCGCTGTTCTTAACATCTAAAACTCAGCACTACTGAATCCCAAGTTCACATTTTTTCAACTACACTCAGGGGTTGTAACGAAGCAAAAGTTACCGACATCTATTGCACAAAATCTTTTTGTCTGATCCTCGAGTAAACTGTATCCCTTTATTTCTTGCCTCTCCCAGTCAGACCAGACTTTTATAATTTACATCAGAAAAAGCAAAACACAGAAAACAGCAAGAAAAGTCGGTTGCTAACAGCAGGCAGTCTTTTACTCCAGTAAAAATGCTTATAAGCAAAGGCCTCAAATTCTTACGTTCATTTGCAAATCAGCCGATTTATTAATAATATCATTGTCATTATTTACTCCTACACATGGAGAAACGCCATCAAAACTGTTCCAACTCCCCAGGTCAACTCAGTGCTCCTTTCCCTAGGTAGCTACACCTCCTTATCGTGTGACTGTCTCCTACAATGAAGGGAGAGACCAATGTTTTCATCTTCAGATTCTCAAAGCCTTGACACACTGACTTATAAATCCAAACGTAATTTCTATAAATGAACAAATCGGTATCTTCTAAAATTACTTGAGAATATACTATAAGAGTCCTTTGGGAGAATACTCACTACTCGGCAAGGGTTCAAAAACTGGATACAAATGATTAAATGCTGGTACCAGACAGCTCTCTCTGTGGGTACAAACCCCCATGTGCCCCGGGTCTCAGTTCTTTTAATCACACTGACATGTTTTTTTGTGACAGACGGGTGGAATGAGTTGTGAATGTCAATTTTCTGCAATTTTCATTTTCAAATATATATTATAGGGGTGAGACTGGCTGTATCATCATCCTAATGGTGTGAGCTGAACTTCAATGACACGATTTCACAAAAGATCTCCAAGATGCTTCAAAAAAAGGAAAACCCAGCTATTTTCAAAACAAATGAGTAAAAGCATTAGCATTTCAAAGGGCTTACTGGTTTACTAGTTAGAAAACAATATACATAAAAAAGGCTTCTCTAATCTACTCCTGTATAAAGAGAGGAAACCCTGGTGGTATTAAGGGCTACAGCTACTAACCAGAGTCAGCAGTTCAAATCTGCCAGACACTCCTTGGAAATCCTATGAGGCAGTTCTACTCTGACCTCTACAGTCAATATGCATCAGACCCAACTCAATGGCAGTGGGTTTGGGTTTGTTTTTGTTTTGGTCGTATATAGATAGAGGAAATCCTGGTGGTGCAGTGGAACTCTGTCCTATAGGGTCACTGTGAGTCAGAACTGACTTGACAGCACTTCGTTTGGCTTGGCTGTGAATTCTTCCAAACCTTTTGTGTTTGAGAAATGTTTGAGCAGGAATTTGTGGCAAGGAACAAGCATGCTTTGTGCAAAGCCTCTAACAACAACTCTGCACATATACTGGACTCTGTCCTTCAACTCTACAACAGTTGGGGTAATGGGCCCTTCTTCAGTGCCATAGAACATGGGACAGAGAACTAAGTCTTCATTCCAGAAAACACATCTTATCCACCAGTGAACTACTCTGCTCATGAAAGACAATTTGCTGGCTGGCACAGAGACACAAAGATAAAGATATCTGCCCACTAAGCATTAAGTTAAAGCCAAAACCAAACCTTCTGCTGTCAGGTCCATTCTAACACATAATGATCCGACAGGACAGAGCATAACTGGCCCACGGAGTTTTCCAGGCTGTAACTTTGACGGGAGCCTACCACCAGGTCTTTCTCCCATGGAGGCACTGAGGCACTGAGTGGGTTCTACCACGGACCTTTTGGCTAGCAACCAAGCACTTAACCACTGCACCAGCAGGGCTCCTTAAACAGTCTCTCGTATTTGGACTTTTTTTTTTTTTTTTTTTTTAAGTTTTTATACTCTAAAGTCAAAGCAGTAGAAATGAAAGTGATCTGGGTATATGTTCTCACATTTTTCTAAGGAAACTGCCACATCAGTAACTTCTGTGTTTAAATATTTCACAGCAGATCAGATGCTTAGACTTTTTCGTAAGCCATCTTCCAATGAACTCAAAAGGGCTAGGGTCCACTATGATTGGCAACACAGGTGCATGCTTTATTTACAGTATTAAGAAAGAAAAGTATGCCTCTTATACACTGTCTTAGGCCAACACAAGACCCAACATTACATTAAAATAGAATTCTGCTTCTCTCAATTTTTCTGTAGTAACAAAAATAAGCCAAACCAAAAAAGACACGAAACTCAATGGCACAGAGTCAACTCCAATTCATGGCGAACCTGTAAGGCAGAGTAGAACTGCACTATAAGGTTTCCAAGGAGCACACAGTGGTTTTGAACTGCCAGTCTTCTGGTTAGCAGCCACAGCTCTTAACCACTGTGACAGAAACACAATTCCAACAAAGTTTAAGAAAAGTGGTTACAACATGTCAAGTCACTGAACACTGACCTCCAATAAATCAGTGACATCTAAACATTACTTCCATATTCCTTTCCAAAAGTTTTATGTCTCTGCAGTTTGCAACTGCAACCAATTAAATATTCTTTTGCTAAACAATCACTGAAATATAAGTGCTTTTACGTTTACTATGTTATATTTAAGTTCAAGATATAAGTGGCTATACAAAATTTAAGTGACTTACACAGCACAGAGAAATTGAGAAACTGAATAAAAAGCCACCGCACTCGAGTTAATTCCGACTCACAGTGACCCTAACAGGACAGAGCAGAAATGTTCCACAGAGTTTTCAAGGAGCACCTGGCAGATCTGAACTGCCAACCTTTTCGTTAGTCACTATACCACCAGGGTTTCAAAGAAACTGGAACATAACTATATAGTTCTCTGACTGAAGGACTCGCTGAAAAATGTTTTCAGAAAATACTTAAATATTTAGAGATAACTGTGATCATGTAACTACTTCAACAACTTTCTCAACTACTTAACATAATGTCCAACAACTTTTAATGGATCTTGGAGACACTGTCAGATCTATCCTAGCTCCTCTTCTCAGTTTCATTTTGCAGTGCTAGCCAGCTCTCTCTCTGCTTCATCAGAAAGGACCCTCAGTTCTTGAACACCACGTTCCCTCTGTCTGTGCTTTCTCCCACTCCCTTTTGCCTCATTAACTCATTATTCAGACGACTCAGATGTGGCCTCCTCAAGAAAACCTTTCTAGTCATCCTGCCCAGATTTGATGCGATCTTACTACACAGCAGTTTGTCATTAAACACTTAATAGTTAATTAATGTCTAGTTTCACACTCTTAACAGTAGAAGGTATCTCTGGTTTTCTTCATCACTGTATCTCTAACAAATACATACACAAATTCTATAAGAAAATAATTGTGGAATTTGTAGTTGTTAAAAAAAAGCTGTATTTAACACTTTTAATCTTCCAACTCTGAATACCCTTCACCACAGAATTACTCTGCACACATGGATTAGTTTATAACCTGAAGAACACAAGAGAAAGAACACAGGCTTTTGAGTAGTACAGGTTTGAATTGAGTTCAGCCTTTACTAGCTAGCATACCTGAACAAATACATTTTGTGAGAGAGTATCTGTTTCCTGGGACTGTCAACAAGATTACACGGAAAGTAACACAGAAAATATTTTCTATAATGACAGATGATCGCTAAATATGATCCACCACATACAAAGAAAGAACAAGTAGGTGCAAAGTAAGCCTGTGGTGGACATTGCAAGGCCACCTCAACACCACCCCACACTGTCTGTTCTCTGCTTTACGTAACAGTCCCTAGAGGTTCGCATAGGAAATCCCAACTCCCAAGCGAAAGAGTAGGGCTGAAGGATTAGGTAAAACAATCTGAGTCAGCTATCCCAAGTCTGGGGCAGGAAACGGGTATGGCCCAGGCCTTTGCTAGTCTTTTACTTTGGCCTCCCAGTTGGTGGGTTCAGGATGGCTCTTCCTGATAAAGCTTGAGACTTTTATTTAATGGCTGTAGGAGCAGACACTAACCTTTCCCGGGTATGAATGAAGAAGCACACAGCTGTAATTTCTGCTGGTAACCTACTTACAGGGGCAATGGCAGTTCAGTGGTAGAATTCTCACCCTGTGCATGAACCATAATTTCAATTTCCAGCCAGTGAACCTCAAGGGCAACCCACAATCTGTCAGCGGAGGCTTCCTTGTTGCTATGATGCTGAACAAGACTACACAGAACAGAAAGGTCTGGCGCTCTGCTTTTCAACAATCAACCAGTGAAAACCCAACAGATCCCAAGTATCTGATCCCACTGTACATGGAGGTCACATGAGCTGGGGGCCAACCTGAGGGCAGCTAATAAAAACAACAACCTTCTTTTATCCATGAAGAAGCTGATCTGAGAACACATTTAGGAAATTTCTGAGACAGAAGCTCCAACAGACTTTAATCGCATTTGAAAACCCTGGTGGTATAGCAATTAAGAGCGAGCTGTGGCGGCTATCCAAAAAGGCTGGAGGTTAACGTTCACCAGCTGCTCCTTGGAAACTGTATGGGGCAGTTTTACTCTGTCCTATAGGGCTGCTATGAGTCAGAATTGATGGCAACAGGTTTGGTTTTGGATATACCTATATGTGTAAACTATAATCTGCTGCAACTCATGGTGACCTGTAGGACAGAAGAGACTGTCCCACAGGGTTTCCAATGAGATACACATATACACACGAATGTATATATGTGTGTGGATATAATGTTCTTCTCAAATGAAAAAATAAATTTTCTTTTAATGCTTAAGTATTTGTTTCTTGCAATGGAAATCATCGCAGTTAACTACAAAAACAGATTTAACTGCTTGAGATATTTTAATGCAATCTTTACAAGCTATTAAGATTAAAAACTGCAGACACAGAACCTTGATTTAATTCTATAATTTTTCCCTAATTATTTTAAAGTATAGAATATATTAGTGATTTATTTAGGGATTTAAGTAATTCTCATAAATTTTACAGATTTTATGGAAAATCAATTTATTAAATTATACATGCATACACACTCTCATACACACACACTTTACAACAAAAATTGTAAGCGCACAAGTTTTATTATTTTTCTGTTCATGACAGATAAGGTCATTGTTTTATGGTTTAACTTTTTTCTTCCACTCACTACCATAGCACTCAATTCTGACTCACAGCAACCCTAAAATATAGAGTACAGCTGCTCAACCAAATTTTCAAAGAACAGCTGGTAGATTCCAACTGCCAACTTTTTTGGTTTAACAGCCAAGCTTTTACCCACTGTACTACGAAGACTCTCTTTCCCTCCCAATGGCTAAAATATCTTTTTAATTCTTAATAGAGACTGAGTTTATTTTGTTTCAATCTTATATGAATATGAACTTGGATTTGCAACAGTCATGGTCCTTCCTACCATCTTTCATGGTTTGTTTCCTTTTGAACTACAGCCCCTGGGAAGATAACAACTAAATATAAGACAGTGGCAACACTTTCAGACAATGAGATGATATTTCTAAACGTGTACTACAGTCAAGAAGCCTTTCACTGTTTATTTACTTTTTCAATCTTTTGGTTAGTAGCCAGCTCCAGCCCAAAGATAATCATGTCACATGGTACGGTTTAACCAAAAAGGAAGCAGTTTAAGAAGGCGATCACAATACCAGTTTTGCTACAGGTTAGCATGTAGATTTTTAGTGACATGCAGGTTCATCACAGCAGAATCCTGACCTCAAATCCAAGGAAACAAGAATTGTATTAAACTGCTATGGTTGCTGCACAAAAGCTTGGCAGTTCAAATCCAAGCACTCCTTGCAAATCGTATTTTTCTTTTTTAAGGGCCATTTAATTGTGGTTATTTGGATAATGTTGATGCTATTTTGATATTTCATTTTCTGAAAGACAAATAAAGAAAATCTTTTTAAGCTATATTACAACTTTCTAAACTTAAACTAAATCAAGAGCCCTGGTGGCACAGTAGTTTAGTGACATGCCTCCTAACCAAAAGGTCAGGAGTTTGAATCCACCAGGTACTCCTCAGAAACCCTGTAAGGCACTTTTACTCTGTCCTCTAATAGGGTCACTATGGGTCAATGAAAAGGGGTTTGCTTTTGGTTTTGAAACTAGGTTAAGTAGCATCTGATCCTCATATATCCTTTAATAATTTCACAACCTAGAATTTCAAAAACTGACTGTTTATGCTTTTGCTGGCTTTATAACTAATTTCACAAGGTCATTAAGAATGTGGCCTCCCTTTTTGCTAGGTTAGTATTGGACAAACTGAATGTACAACAAAGGTTATATCTAAAGTATATCTGAAAATGATTCTCAGCTAATGAGTAATAAAAACTATTAAAGAACAAGGATTGACAAAGGGACAAATACTGTATGAGACTTCTACGATAAGATCTCAAAAAACAGACTTGTGTATAGAAGAAAAGACTCTTTGACAGCTGCAAGGGAGAGGAGGGAGGGAGGGTGAGGGGGGGAGGGTTTAGTTTAGATAGTTACCAGAAATCTAGTTGGGAGAAAGCGGTGACAGTACACAGTAGAAACAAGAACAACATTAAGTGGACTTCAGCATAACTTGAGTACTCCTTCCATCTTAACTCAATACTGCAAGGATAGAGTAGCTGGGGCGGGGTCGGGGGACCATGCTCTTAGGCGAATTCCAGGCCAAGTGGCACAACTAGTGTTTTGCTAAGAGGGCTCTCTACACCCCACGTTGGTGAGTGGCATCTGGGGTCTTAAAAGCTGCCAAGCTGCCATCCGAGGACACAGCAAATGGTCCCAACTCAGCAGGAACGGATGCTCACCAAGGGCCAAAATGGCATGCGGTAAAGACAACCGAGAAGACAGAGAGACCCACAAGGGTGGGTGCCTACATCGACTTGGGACCGGAAGAACCGGATGGTGCCCGGCCACCACCAGTGATAGCCACGATGGAGCTCACAGAGAGGAGTCTCACTGGCAACACAAGAATAAAAAGAGGTGCATCCTGAGATCTCCACTAAAAGACCTCAATTGATGGTCCAGCGGTTTGGGGGTTCCTCTGAGAGCATGGCCCCCTGCCCTGATGCTGCCCTTTCCCATAAATTATAACAAAGGTCCACTCTTTGGACAGGAATGGATTGGACTTGGCAATGCAGAGTGACCATATATTGGAAGCACTTTATGGTTCTATACATCTACAGGATATCATCTTGCTGACTTGTGGCTGGAGGAAGGGGAATGGACGGAGAGGAGGGGAAAGGAGACTGTTGGGAGGATGAGACACGTATGGAGCAGAGAAGAATAGTGTACAATCACCGGACAGGGAGAGCAGTGGAAGCTGCATACAGGTGGGTATGTAAATTTATATGTGAATGTACATTTTCACTCAGTTATGTTATAAATAAAAATAAAAATAAAAATAAAAAGAACAAGGATTGACTTTATATGTGGAACTAATGCCTATAAGCACCTTCCAGGAAAACTGACCTAGTTCCTGGCTGATTGGTTCCCAGACAGCCGCGATGAGAAAGGTCAGTTTCTGGCTGGCCAGGAAATTCAGCAAAAATTTTTGAAGCCTTGGCTAGATAGAAATTCACACAATTACTTAAGCACGGAATGTGAAACCTGGTGGAGTTTCTTGGTTTTGTCTGCTCAGCTTCAGAGAAGCATATCCAATCTAAGATTTCTTATAAAAATTTCTAGTTGTTGATAGTTGCTAATGCTGTGAAGACAATTTAGACTCATTCTGACCACATATGTGCAGGGTAGAACTGTTCCACAGAGCTTTCAAGGCTATGATCTTTGGAAAGTGGATCACTATACCAAGGTGTCCCAAGGACACCTTGGGTGGGTCTGAACCAACAACCTTTCGGCTAGGAGTCAAGCACTTAAACATTTGTGGCACTGAGGGAATTCTCCAAAGTGCACGGTTCTAGAGTTGCAAATCCAAGGAGGCCTACAGGTCTAATTAACACTCACACCGCAGCTTTTTGTGATGAAAACTGCCTTTGAAGCTTATATGATCACAGGAGGGAGGCCATGATGAAAACCTACTGAGAATTTCAAAGTGGGCAAAAAAGACCCTCAGTGTTCCACCATTCCACCAATGTAATGCTAGGAAGTGTTTATCTTGCCATCCAGTGATCATCTAATTCTCAAGGGGTGTCTGATTGCTTCAGTTTTTTCCCACTCTATAGGGATAAAAGTGAAGGTATAGAAAAACTGGTAATACCGTAAATGCATCCTTCCTCAAGAACACAAACCATTCCTGAATGAAATTTATCAGGTAGAGAATATAAGTATCAGTATGTTAAATGTCTGAACCTAAATTTCTCATTTGAAAACATCTTCAGTATGTGAACTTATGCAAAGAAGTTCTGGAATTGATAAAATAATGTCTACTTATTTCACATTGATTCAAGTACTAAACTTACTAAGTCAACAATATAAACACAATAGACTTTGCTAGTATGCAGATAATGTTATATTTTCACATATATGTTCATGTTTTATATATATATGTATATACATAAAATGTCATAAGCCACTCTGTGTATTTATTTATACAGGTATTATTTAGGGGAGGGGACTATGCTTTCTTGGGAGATTACTTGGTCCACTCATGACTGGGTGATGACTGCTTTCCTGTTCCTTATTGGAATAAACTTTATTAATAGTTACATAATAGGAGGAGTTACCAGACTTAACATAAAAATTATATTTCATAATTCAAATAACGTAACATGCACTAATTAAATGGAGGCAACTCCTGGTGAGATCCTATTCATCCTTCAGGTTTTAGGGAAAGTTAAAAAACAGACAAGGTTAAAAAACAACTACGCCCACTGCTGTCAAGTCAACTCTGACTCATAGCAACCCTACACCAGAGCAGAATTGCTCTGCAGCATTTCAAAGGTTATAATATTTACAGAAGCAGACTGCTATATCTTTCTTCCATGGAGAGGCTGCTGGGTTCAAATGGATGACTTCTGTGATTTGCAGTTAAATGCTTAAACCATTGTGCCACCAGACAAGGTTACGTTCCTCTATCACTTTGGTAGGGGCCTTTCTAATCCCCCCGTAAAACTTGCCATAGTTGTTACTTGAGTGACGATCAGATTAGTGTGTCTTCCCTCGAACCAAATCAAAATTAGACCTGTTGTCACTGGGTTGATTCCATTTCATAGCGACCCTACGGGACTGAGTACACCTGCCGCATAGAGTTTCCAAGTCTATGGTCTTTAAGAAAGCTAACTATCAAATTTTTCTTCCACTGAGCAGCTGGTAGACTAACACTATAGACATTTTTCTTTAGCAGCCGAGTGCTTTGGCCACTGCACCACCAGAGTTCCTCTTCTATCACTGTGTCACAGATGCTCTGTATGTATGCATGCTGTATCCTTAAAGGTGCTCAAAATACATGCACAGCTCCCTTGCCCTGTTACACTGAATGACTCTTAAAACAATGGTAAAATAGGAAATATTTTTTTATGTCTTATCCAAGATAAACAACACGTATCTAATTAACTTAAGCCTGCTTAATGTATCAGTATTGATAGTTCGAATTTTTCCATTCTTTTTCAAAAGTCAAGTTGCCCACGAGAGAGCTGACAGACACCATCTGTTTATTCCAATAAAGAACAGAAAAGCAGTTATCATCCAATCATGAGTGGACCAAGTAATCTCCAAAGAAAGCATAGTACCTCCCCTAAATAAGACCTGTATGTTTGATTTTGGAAGATAGGCAGCATTTGCCTTTGACTTGTGGAACACATTTTTAACATACATAATATTTTACTGGACATAATTTGGCTTATAAAGTCCCTGCATGAAACAAATCACCATAATGGAATCTTGTTACACTGTATAATACTGTAAAATGAGAACAAGAGAGTCACATTGTCTCTATTTATACATTAAGTGCAGAGAGTTCAAGTGCACTCATCAATAATTTAACATGTGCTGTTAATGCCCAAAACCACGAAAATGTTACACTTGGTATTTGCAACATTGATTTTAAAATCTAAACAACAGGAAAGAGCACTTCAAGGTCTCCAAATGTCAATATTTGCAGGTCATGCAAATATGTTTAAAATACATTACAGATTTATGGGTAGCTACCCAGGAGCCAAATAAATGTACACTGGGACCCTATCATGGGAACCCTGGTGTAGCAGTGGTTAATAGCTATGGCTGCTAACCAAAAGCCTGGCAGTTCGAATCTACCAGGTGCTCCTTGGAAATTCCATGAGGAAATTCCATGAATTTCAGTCCCCGTAGGGTCGCTCTGAGATGAAACTGACACCATGGCAATGGGTTTGGTTTGGGAGTGTGGGATCCTATTACAGCACTACCACTTAAGAGAAGAACTTGACTTGTAAAATGTTCTTCCAGCAATTCTGTAGCTTTTGTCCATGACAAATTTGTATTACAGCAGTATGTTACAGAGATGCAAATCTTATTGAGATTCTAGAATACAGTTTGTCTAACATTTGAGTCTACATATTTTAATCTTGCCTTTTTTGGTTCAGATTTTAGAATAGGCACAATTATCCTCACTGAATCTCAGCTTTCCTTTCTAGCAATACATTGCTAACGGATAAATCTGTGTCTTGGCATCCCTGAATTTGAATTCTGGCACTATGAATTAAAGGAGAAAAAAAGAGAAACTCCAACACCCACTGAAAGTTACTTCTCTATATCTAAAAATAGATATACCTCTAGCTCCAGATAAGTCAGTGAAAAAGATAAGAAGAGAGGGCTTAACTGTCTTTGTTCAGTCAGTCTGAGATAGAAAAATATTCTAGCTATCAGCCATTCTAAGGACATTCACAATCTGGATGAGAAAGTCTTGAGAGTATAAAATAGGAAAGGAGATACAGTTTTACATTAGAGTAAACATGTTGATGTTGTTATTAGGTGTCTTCAAGGTGGTTCTAATTCACAGCAACTCTGTGTATTAAGAAGAAACTACTGCGTACTCCTAAGCCATCGTCACACTAGTTGCAATGTTTTTAAGCCTGTTGTTGTAGCCACTGGGTCAATCCATCTCACTGAATGTTTTCCTTTTTTGTTGACCTTCTACTTTATCAAACATGACATCCTTTTCTAGGGACCGGTCCGTTGTAATAAGGTGTCCTAAGTGAGAGAAATTCACCATCCTCACTTCTAAGGAGCATTCTGGCTGTTATTCTGAAACAGATGTGTTCACTCTTCTGTCAGACCATCGTATATTCAATACTTTTCACCAACACCATAATTCAAAGGCATCAATTCTTCTTCAGTCTTCCTCATTCATTGTCTAGCTTGCATACAAGGTGACTGAAATTACCATGGCTTGGGTGAGGTGCCCCTTAGTCCTCAACGTGACAACTGGACCAATAAGCAACATCACGATAAACACAGAAAATACTGAAGTTATCCAGGATTTCATTTTACCTGGATTCATAATCAAAATCCATGGAAGTAGACCTACGAAATCAAATAGTACACTGCACTGTGCAAGCCTGCAACAAAGGATCTCTTTGAAAGTGTCAAAAAGCAAAGATGTCAGAAAAATCTACCTTTCTGCTCCTGTGGCATATTCTAAGAGCAGGGTGGACACTACACATTTTAAAGAGCTACCAGTTAAGGGAGGAGGGGGAAGGAGGGCATCTGTTTAACGTATTGGTATCAACAATCTGAATTTTCCATTCTTTTTCAAAAGTCAAGTTGCCCACAAGAGAGTTGGCAGACACCATCTGTTATTATGTCCAGAGCAAGTTTTATACCTATTCTGAATCAGACATCTAAGACCACAGATCAGAAATAAAAAAGCACTGTTTTTTTGAAAACTATTCAGTTTCATGTCTTATAGTTACTCAGAAAAAAGTAAAAAATAGATACAAGGTGCTGAGTCAAAGCCATTGTATGTCACTTGCATTTGTCATTAAAATAACAATTTCTCTTACTTTGCTTTCACTGCCAAACTTCTCAGCAACATACTGTTTTCACGAAGCACTTTAATTAGATTTTAATGCAAATCTCAGTCTGCACATCAACTACTTCTATTCAGAATTTCTCATAACCCATTTCTGCAAATCTGTACAAAAACATTATTTGCATTTATAACTTAAACAGAAAGCTAATTTATGTGGATAGTAACTACCATATGTTTTGTGTTTGTTACGGTTTTTCTCCATATTCTATCTAGTTCATTTTCCCAGATACTAATTTTGACTTTTATTAGAAGCAATCACTATACTACAGTGGTTGTGTATCAAATGCCAGCAATAGTGAGTAACAAGGCAACATCACACTCACACACTAGTCCTTTGGAAATATTTGTGATGACACAGCTCTCAGTCTGAAACCCTACTTGCCAATTTCAAAATCCAGATTCTTTATTTCAGAAAAAGTAACAAGGTGCATAAATACAAAACACTCACAAAAGAGAGTACAGAACCTCACCATCAAACACAGTAACATATCAACAAGGAGCAGCCCCTCTACATAGCTAGAAATAATCTGATGCCAGCTGAGATTAGTTGTGCTACCAAGTATGTGTGTGGACCAAATTTACAAAATAATTCTGTTTCCATTTTCAGAGTTTCTTCGATTTAGAGAGGAACTGGATAAGGAATTGTACACAACCTGTATTTTCAAGTTTTAATATCAAAAAGGATACATTATTATGCCCAGTTCTATAATTAAGCCAACAAAACTGATTATAGTGAGAAATCTATACACAAATACCTAAACATTGAATACTATATATTATGCTTTCCCAATGACTGCATCTAAAATTAATTACATCTGAAAAGGGATAACAAACATTTCCCGTCCCTGATAAGATTACAATAATCGTATCTTCACGACAGAAACAAAAACAACTATCTAGTGACCCTTTCTTCACAGTGACCCTCACATCTGTCTTTAGCACATAAATAAACTCAGAAACTCTAACAGTCTTCTGAGATTCACAGGAGCCAGTCCCGTACCAGACAATGTGCTACCTATCGTACATTTTCATTGGCCTCTAATTCAAAAGACAAATGGATTTGGTCTTTGGGGCTGAAAAGGAAAAGATAAATTGCTTGAGAAAAAAATCAGAATGGAAAGAGCTTTGATTTCACTGCTGAAAAGCCAACTAAAGGACAGAAACCTCTGGAAATGGAAAAACAGATGTACATGATGTGATCTGGATGTCACAGTACGAGATTGTAACAGAAGTCAGAAATCACCCAGCTCAAATCTTTCATTTTACAGATGGAGAAACAAACTTAAAGAGGCTCAGAGACCTCTTCCATTCTACAAGGAACCAGTCACAAGACTGTTGTCCTAATATTGCCTTCTAAGTCCCTTGGCTGCCAGTTATTTTTCAGACTGAGCTTTCTTACGGCAAGCAACGTCTGATTATTTTGTAACATGATCTAATTTTTATTGATCCAAATATTTCTGATCATAAAATCAACAGATATGCAGAATGCCTCTGTGAGAGCCAAACCCCAAAGTCTGCCTTTTTCCTCACAGTATCTGCCTGGGCTTCAAATCAATATACCTAAGTCCACACAGTTAGCTCATCTATTACAGTTCACCCTCAGTCATCATGAACCAAATAAGCTATTCATATTTATCTGAGAGGGTAAAAGTTGTCTTCAAAGATAATCACAGAAATCTATCAACTATGTTTATACGTGGGATAAATATTTCACTTATTAACCAAAAAGAAAGAAAGAAAGAACAATGTTGCTGTTGAATTGAACTCATAGCTATGAAAATACTGGTTAATAACCAGCAGTTGTATTTGCTTTTTCCCAAAATAAGAACTGATTTGACCTTTCTAAAACTACATACATGAACAAAAGAAAAACTGATAAAACTTAAACCAAATAAAATCTGGTTAAAATTTTTCTACAATCTGTGCTGGCATCCTAAAAATCATGCTTTTAAACACTGATTTCAATTTTAGAAGAGTAAATATTCAACTGCTTACCCTAATCAGTAGCAGACAAGCAAAGACATTTTCTAATGCCTTTAAGAAAATGTTTAAAATGTTTAATTTGAACTGTCTTTGCATTTTCAAACACTTTAGCTTCTTTCTCCTTGTTCCATTCTATATCCTAAAACAAATTCACTCAGGTTAACAGATATCTAATGAAAAGTACAGGATGTATCACAGCCAGGCCACACAGTCCTGCATACATTTTTCCCTTTTAAAATCAACAAGCATTTTTCTGTTTAAAGACTGCAAGGTGACAAGAAAGATACTAAAGTTGTCATCAGTGTCAAGAAGGAGTCCAAATTTATCAGTAAGAAAGGGAAAGAAAAACATTTGAGACAGATAATCCAGAAAGATGGATGGAAGATGCCTTCAGGAGATACTCATACCTAACTGAAAGGAAATAATTCAAAAGGAAGTGTTCGGAACTACAAAGCAAAATAAAGTTTACTCCCATAACAATCACAGAATTATAGCCCCAAAGCGGATCATCTACTTAGTCTTCTCCGTTTACAGGTAAGAAAATACGTAAGTCTATTATTTTGCCTAGGTTACACAGCAAGGAGCCCTGGTGGCACAACGCTTTGGCACTCACCTGCTGACCAAAAAAGGTCACCAGCTGCTCCGGGTAAGAAAGACATGGCAGTCTGCTTCCATACAAGATGTACCGTCTTGGAAACTCTGTGGGGCAGTTGTACTCTGTCCTATACGGTTGCTATAAGCAGCAATCTAATCAAGGTCAATGGGTTTGATTTTGTATTAGATCAATAGCACTTGGTCCAGAACTTAGGTCTCCTTGGTCCCAGATGCCCTTCATGAACTTTTATCATTTCCACAATTGAATAAATCAAATTTGTGTAGCATATTTAGTAACATTTACATGCGGCAGAACACCAGCTCTTGCTTCAAGTTAGAAATCAATCAATTTAAACCAATCATGAAATGTTATTTAGAAGCCAAATGAGAAGATCAAGTTATTTTTTCCATTGTGTGTTGTTTCCTTAGCAAAGCAACTTTGGTGAGATGAGGCATGTCTAACTCCACTTGGCATTAATTTTGCAAATTGATATTGGTTATCAAAGCAGAGTTCCTATAACAACTCTTTAAGGAATATTTTTTTTTTTGTTTGGTTCATAGTTGCCAAAGCCAACAGGAGAGCAAAATTTTTAGGTTTCTAAAAATGCCCAAAGTTTTCACTGCAGAAGAAGAACCACTGTCAACAATTAATATTAATACGTGCACCAGAGGGCAGGATCTCAATAAACATTGTTTGAATAAAATTAAGCTACTTCTTGCTCTTGTCTGCATCAGTGAAAATCTTTGACCTGTCTCATCATACTGACAAGTTTTTAAGTTAACATACACATACTTCTAAAACAGTATTTTATTTTAGTTTATTTAAATACTAAAAACTGATCTTTTCACAATTTAATCAAAATCATACTTCACAAATTATGCAACATTTTTATTTTAACTTCATTGGAGAAACTCTCAACTCAAAAAAAATGTTTAATTGCCTCGATATTAGAATAGTGAAAATATTAGTTTAGATGTACGAGGGCTGATAATTAAGTTTGTGAACTCATCCTAGAAAAAGTGCTACATACCTCATTGCTGTGTATCACTAATGTCACCTTCAAAGTACTCCCCTCGGGAAGCTATGTACCGATGCCAGAACCTAGTTCACCCTTCAAATGAATTTTGGAGCTTTTTCTGAAATGGGCACCAGCTCTGTGCTGTATTACCCTTGATGTTCCGAATGTCATCAAAATGTCTTCCTTTCAATATACCCTTTATCTTCAGGTAAAGAGAAAAGTCATTGGGGGCAGATCAGGTGAGTAGGGAGGGTGTTCTGATACAGTTTTTTGTTTACTGGCTAAAAATTCACTCACAGACAGCTATACAATTAAGTTTGCAAATTTGCCACCATGCCACTGTGCACAATGGCCATTCCAGAAGGAGTTCCAAAACTGCTCTGAAGGGTGGACCAGGCACTGGCGTCAGCGCATAGCTTCCCAAGGGCAGTACTTCGAAGGTGACTACAGAGATATTCAGCAATAAGGTATGCAGCACTTAGAATGATTAACTCAGACCTTGTATTTCTGTGTCAGGAAAACTCAGGACAAGAAAGACGACTAATCTCGGCATGACAGTAACCTCCTGTCTCACACAGACTTCCCTCATACTTTACTCACCTCTCCAAAAAAATGCCTGTGCAGTTCTTTAAAACTGAGAAAACTATGGAATCTGAGTTTTGAAAGGCAGATTCCTACAAACACAAGAAAATAAACAGACTGGCAGAGAAGCAGCAAAGATGAAGCTCAGACAATCATCAATTCAACCACACTCAGAATATTATAGGGAAAGAGGAACATGGGAATAATGTCAATCTTAAAAGACAGAGAACCAGTATCAAAGTAACACTGTGTCTTGGAACTTATAATGTTAAAATAAAAAAGCATTTTTTACTGTATTTTGAAGAGTTGATTCAGAGACAAATCTAAGAATCACATCATTTTTGGTGCCAATCTAACTGCAGTAGTATCATTTCATCACCTATCCCTACTCAGATATCTAAACTGCAAATATCAGTGAAGCTTCTTCACAAGACGCTGTCCTTCAGTGAAAACAAAATAATGGCTTACAAATATTCATTAGAACTGAAAGGAGCTATTTAAGTTTTCTGCCTTGCAAAAATGACAGACAACTAATCAATGCTGGCACCATTTATATCTGCATGGCTGCAGTATCAAGCCCTTCCTTCTCAAACATGCAACACATCCTGACACATTCCAATACTCACAAACACTGACTCTGGGGGAGTAATTCAAAGTTATCATCCAATGACGACTAAAAATACTACAAAATATGAGCGAACTTTCAAAAACACACTAGAGTTTCTATCAGTGTGACAGATGAGTCATTGACAGAAATGACATTCACATTCAGAATGAATTTAATGAGCTGTCACCAGTCAATAACAGCTGTGATTTAGTCATTCTATCAATCCTGCTGCAAATGATTACTGATGTTCTACTGTGTGCCCCACATGGGGGGAGGGTGAATAAAAATACGGCCCCTGAACTCAAGGAGTTTCTACTCCAAAAGGGAAAACAACATTAAAATTGTGATAAATGCACTGAAGGAAGGCTGTATCATAAAACAAGGAGACATGACTTGCAGAAGGGTGCTGGGAGAAGTTTCCCCAAGAATGTGATGGTCAGGCAGAAGTGTACAGATGGTGCCAAGAAGAGGGTAGGGACAATTCATCAAATGTATCTCTCTCATTTTTCAAAATTTGCATTTTTAGCCTTTCGATTTCCAAAGTAATGTAGATTCTAAACTCCCTCATGGCACAGACTGTTTACCCGATTCCGCTACATACCTGGAGTCTGGCTCAACGGAAAGTGCAAATCCTAACAGGCCCTTAATATATTTTGTTGAAATGAACTGAAAACAAGCCTACATATGACCTAGATTACCTTACATATTATACTTTTTAAAAATATATTCCACATCTACCCAAAAACTTGATCACAGCATTTAACACGGAACCTAAACAAGGAGAACACGTAACAGGGAGTGAAGCTTGAGTGGATCACTGATCATCTTTTCAAAAGGCAGTCAAACACTGGTGGGAGGCAGGAGCAGTACACGCTGGGACTGGGCTGACTCCAACAACAGAAGGGTGTACTTGGCAGGGAGGGCCGGGTCTGACTCACGGCGGCTCGAAATGTGCCTGCAGCTCTTTGTACAAGGAAATCTCTCATAGGTTCATTTTTAACAGGGAGAGGGGCCCCATGAAATACTATAGCCCTGCCAATAGGTAGGATGATAACTATAAAATGATTACCAAAAACAATTCTCAGAGGGATGTTCTGTCACTCACAAACCAGTTACTACTAGTAGCCTGTGTTTTTCTCAAAAGCTTCAAAAGCCCTTAGAAGGATAGTTTAGAGATACTACTTCAAATGTCGTCCACATTACACAGCACGAGATTACTTTCTCTCTACATGAGTAGCTTCTGATGCCCTGCTTTGGGTCCCGACACAACAGAAATAATGTAAGAAACAGAAACGCATTACTCTAAGATGTAAACGCCCTCCTCAGTGTGACTCTACCGTTTTACTCCGGACAAAGGGACTCCAGCAGAGTGGACTGGCTTCTGCCCCTTGGCAATGGTCAACAGCCTGGGGACAGAGAAGACACACAGTGGCAAGCCCAGGCAGTGCCTACACGCAGCCTGCACGGTTCCTGGTTGCTCTGCCAGGAGCCAGTAAGCCTACAGGAGACCAGTGTGTGAAACAGCTCCCTTGAGGGTTTACCTGCATGAGGAAAGAGAATTTTCTCAATCATACCTGTGCCCAAGCCAACTTGAATAAACAGAGCTTTGTTCCCAGCGGATTTTTTAAATTGAGACATCACTGGCAATACACAATACACTTTACAGTGTTCATGATGCTAATCGATATGGCTACACAGGAAAAAGCAGATTTGCCTCTCTGACTTTGAGATAAAATCCGAGGTACTTCTATTGACAAAGCTTGGAACGTAGCTATACAACAGATGAGGAGAACTGCTTTCCTTCATTCAATAGATTTTTACTTAACCCCTATTAGGTACAAGGCACTAAGCTACTTAATAAAACCCCACACAAATCACTCTTGTTCTACAGTTGAAGAAACAGACATTCCAGTTTAGAAACATTCCCAAAGTTACAGTGCTACTAAAAGGGGGAAAAAAAGAAGTTTCAAGTCCAAGTCCATAGCCAAACAGGATTATTAAAATAAAAAAAAAAAGCTGGAAGTGGGGGACAACTTGAAGCCGCAACATGATGCAGCTGTAGAATAACCACATACTCAGAATCAAACTGGCAGCTTTCTAAAAATAAGGCATGGAAATATCGTACTAGTAGGTGGCACAGCCATAAATAAACAGCTCAGGCTGTATGGAATTCTTCTGTACTCATGACTTGAAGGAAATCTTGCATACATACATAGAGAAAATTAGAAACACAAATTCTGTATACTATCTATGCAGTACTGTTTACAAACTAATGAAGCCAACATGAGCAGTGTGTTTTTGAAATACAGAAACAAACAGAAGAACTCCCTTTTTACACTTTAGGAAGACTGGCCTCACATGTAGATCTTTTACTGCTACTGTATGTTAATAAACTGTAGTCACTAGTCTCAACACCAATTTCAGACACATACAAACAATGTAAAATATCTGCCATGGGGAAATATCTACTAACAAATTACTCTTTAATTTTTCTTAGTTAAGACTACTAATTTGGCTTTTATAAACAGCCATTACCAGCACTAAACAGACAAAATTATGCTTGAATTTCCGTGACAGGCCTTGACAGATTCATGTTAGGAAGCAATATTTAGCCAATACGTCCTCAAATTAACAATGATGATTCAAACATAAGACCTTTATTTGACACTGAAACCTGGTGGCCTAATGGCTAAGAGCTAACATCTGCTGACAAACGGTCAGTAGTTCGAATCCACCAGGCACTCCTTGGAAATTCTATGGGGCAGTTCTATTCTGCCCTGTGGGGTCACTACAAGTCAGAATCAACTTGATAACAGCAGGTTTGGTTTTGGCTTTTATGTGTGTCTTACTAAAACTGCAAACACATGAGTAATTCACTTTGTTTTTTGGTTTAGCCAGCATTTGCCTCCAGCTAATACATACATACATAAACATATGAAAAATAATTTAATCCATTTAACTAGTAAACTACTACTTCAATTATAAAAGTTCAAAGACACAATTTGGTCAAAACTGTGATCTATACTACTTTAAAAAAAATAAAAAAACAAGTAACATATGTCATTTCCATTTTAAAAAGAATAAATTGTATACAGACAGGTAGAAGAGAGAAGAATTATCTTACATTTCACCATATGTCACGAGCAGCCCTTTCTGATTCAATCAAGATCTTTACTGATTTACACACCATCATTCACACAGCTGTAACTTCGTTTCCAAACTTGTTTTCACTCAAGAATAACCAAGCTAATGCCTTTTTCCCTTTCCTCTTCTCATACATACACTGTGTCATTTAAAAGAAAATAAATCACATTTGATTACCTATAACTTATTTTACATGCATCCACTGAAAAGTTAGCAGTTCACATGCTTAATAAGCTATATAAAAGAATCAATTTTCACACACATAATATAATTTCACTGAGCTATATCTATATCTGTTCACTCCAAAAGCAGAAAGGAAAGGCATGTAATCTGAACAGACAAGCATATTTTCAAGAATTTCTACAGTTGATCCTGAAGACTATTTAGAGGCATATCACTGCACAGATGGATGTTGGCACAAAGAGAACAAATTCTTCTGGCGGATTTCAAGTTCTCTATTTAAAATTTTAAAAGAAAACCAAATTTTCCATAAATAAATTTTAAGAAATATTTCAATGACAATAGTTTGCAAAGAACGTTCTACATTTCACTTTGGTGAGTAGCGTCCAGGGTCTTAAAAGCCTATAAGCGGCCATCTGTATGACACTTCACTGCTCATCCCTTTGGCAGCAAGAGAGAATGAAGAAAAGCAAAGATACAATGGAAAGATTAGTCCACAGGGTAATTAATAGAAGACATCTACCATGGCCTCCATCAGACTGAGTCTAGCACAACTAGATGGTGCCCACCTACTAGTAGAGACAGATAGAAGCAGGTGGACAGAACAGAGAAACTACAAGACCTGCTGCTCGGGTTTAGACCCATCAAGAACCCTGGAAGAAACCCGAAGAGCCACAGGGGACATTGGCACCAAAGACACCAAGGTACCAAAGACCTATGCAGATACAGCCCCAGGAGTCCCTCAATTAATCTTTCCATGTTAATTATATATTATAATAAATTTACACTGCAGTCAGGCCATGAATGTTGGGAATCTCCCACACCCTATCCAAGGACAGGGTATCAGCTACCCTGTCGAGGGGCAGGTCTAGAATGTTAAGACCTAATAAACCTCCCTAGGCACAATTCTGCCAGGGTCTCTTCCAGTCTCTCTGACACATCCTGCTACTGCTTCTTGGGGCACTGCTTTGCTATATAAAATCTTGCTGCAAGGACAACCTGACTTGTAATGAGTGATTCAAGAGTAGAATCTGAGCAGATTCTTTGCTCCCAGTAGGAAACTAAGGCCAGGAGTATAACCCTACCATCACTGAAAGCTCTAACGGGGAACACAATAGAGGACGGGGCAGAGTGGGAGAAAACGACAACAAAGTTTTAATTCTAAATAAATAAATAAGTAGCCTGACTTATTGGCTTGAAAGAGACTGGAGAAATCCCAAGGGTATGGCCCCCAGACACCCTTTTAGCTCACTCCTGATGTTCAGCCTTCAGGTAAAGGGGCACATAAGCCCAAGGGCAAGGACTAGAAGGCAAGGGGCAGGAGCACTGATAACAGGGAACTCCAAGCCAAGAAAGGAAAGTGCTGACACAGTTCGTGGGGTTACTAACCAATGTCACATTCCCAGAAACCAAGGTGCATGATCAAACCTAACGACAAAAGAAGCCCATAACATGTAGCCGAGCCATGTGCCCGGGTGAAAGAGGAGTTGGTGAACACACAGAAGTCTGTACCACTATACCTTTTAAAATCATTGCCAGATTTGGCAGATTGTAAAATTGAATTCTTAAACTCTTTCATTAACTACTATTGTTGTCAGGTGCCTTGAAATGGATTATAACCGTAGCCTCATGGGCGCTGAGTACAACGGCTCTACAGGGTTTTCAAAACTGTGACCTTTTAGAAGTAAGCTGCGCCAAGCTTTTCAGCTAGTAGTCAAGCACTGACCCTTCTGCACCACTCAAGAACTTCAGTTTTCAATGACACTGCTCTTCATTATAAATTAATAGCAGAAGAAAGAAAATGTAGGTAATCTTAAAGTCAATTTCAATAATAATAAACTCTCAAAAAGCAACTGTTTCGTACAGCTGTCCTTCATCCTTTAAATATTACACTAAGAAAACCACAGGATATTTTAATTAGACACAAACAAAAAGGGAACAGCTTGGCCATGAAAATACAGAAGTCTGATTCATCTACTTAGTCACATTTTTTTTAATATTACTATAAAGTTACATGTCATAGACATGCAGAGAACACAAATTACATTTATGTCAACTGCCTGGGGGAAAAAATAAACATCAGAATAGTTTTACCAGGCTTCATCATTACATTTTATACAAAGGTATTATTTCATACAACCAACAAAAAAATTTTGTTTTCACTAACATTTCCACTAATTCACGTAACCTTTCTTGTTTGAGAGGGCACTATTACTGTGTTCAAGAAAAAAGGCTAAACAGTTACAGGAGCAGACAGGTTCAGCAACAAAATATTAAAATCTTAGTACATGCTATTTCAACTATGTACTACCCATTTAGCTAAACATTCAGAGACAATAGAGCATACAAGAAAATACAATTATTTAAAAAGTCACAGCTGACTTGCTTAAGAAAAAAAGAGGGGAGATTCGATGAACTGCATTTTCTCTCTCAAGCAGGTCTACTAATTAATGAATGTAAGAACTATAAAAGAAGTCACAACTGGTCTAATATTTCCTAAATACCTTACTAGTTTCCATATTCCACTAAGTCCTCTGTCAGGGTATAGTTACAATCCAAAGCTAACTCTGCCACTGCACAAAAGCCTTAGTACGTCCTACATTCACTGGTGTTTTTATGACCTGTTTCTGAAATAGCAGAGCCCATCCACAGATGCAGCTCCTATCAAAAACCCTAAATTAAGACAGACTTCCTTTAAAAGATAGGATGCTGCCATTGAAAAGTTACCATATACAGGTGTATTGTTGTTTGGTACCGTCCAGTCATTTCCAACTTACAGAAACCCATGTACAACAGACAGAGACACTGCCCAGTCCTGCACCATCCTCACAATCTGTCATGCTTCAGCCAACTGTTGAAGTCACTATATAACTCCATCCTGCTGCGGGTCTTCATATTTTATGCTGATCCTCGGCTTTACCAAGCATGATGTTCTTCTCTAGAGCCTGGCCCCTCTTGGTAAGCTGTCCAATGTATGTGTAACATAGTCTCACCATCCTTACTTCTCAAGAGCATTCTGGTCATACTTCTTGTAAAACAGATTTGTTCCTTCTTTTGGCTGTCCATGGTAAATTCAATATTCTTTCCCATTGCCACAGTTCAAAGGCATCACTACTACTTTGGTTTTCCTTATTCATTCTCCAGCTTTCACAGGCCTGTGAGGTAACCTTAGTGACATCTTTGCTTTTTAAGACTTCAAAGAGATCTCCTGCAGCACATCTGCCCTGCAGACAGTAAAATCCAAACGGTGATATCTGAAGCAAATTTAACTAGATCACTAGATTACTCTTTTCCCCCAAAGCAGCAGAGGACACCGGAGAGTTGGGAAATAGGGCTGCAATGTCTGGCTGTGCAAACTGCACTTTTCAGGGCTCCAGGCTGAGTTCCCAAGGAAGTGGTTTTCCGTTTGAACTCTGTTCAGTCAGCCCTGTAATGTAATGCAAGTTTGGCATGGAAGAAGGGGTGTTTCTTTCTCATTTTCATAGGTTCCAGGTAAAACAGCAGTGGTAGGAAAAAGGAAAGATAATCTCAAGAACATGGTGCATTTCAAGAAAATACAGGCCCCTGTGAGGTCAGGAAACCCTGGTAGTGTAGCAAGTTAAGTGCTACGTCTACTAACCAAAAGGCAGGCAATTCAAATCCACCAGGCACTCCTTGGAAACTCTGCGGGGCAGTTCTACGGTGACCTCTAGGACTGCCGTGAGTCAGGCCTGACACGACAGCAGCAGGTTTGTGAGGTCAGGGGTTGGATGATATGGCAGACATTGCTTCTCAAACCCAGTATTTACTTATGCCTTTGTCTTAGTCATCTAGAGTCCCTGTAACAGAAATACCACAAGTGGATAGCTTTGACAAAGAGAAATCTATTTTCTCACAGAAAAGTAGGCTAAAAGTCCAAATTCAGAGTATCAGCCCCAGGGGAAAGCTTTGTCTGTTAGCTCTGGAGAAAGGTTTTTGCTGTCAATGTTCCCTAGACTGGAAGCATCTAAAACACAAGGACCCCGGGTCCAAAAGACATGCTCTGCTCCCAGTACTGCTTCTTTTCTGATGGTACGAGGTCACCAACTCTCTGCTTGCTTCCCATTCCTTTATATCCCAACAATAACACAATCTGCTGCCCTAACACAATCACTGCCCATCCTCAATCATTAACATCACAGAGGATTTACAACATACTGGAACATAACACTATACCTGGCCGAGCTGCTACACACACTTTTTGAGGGGACACAGTTCAATTCACGACAGCCTCTTTCCACAGAAACTCAACCTTTAGCTTGGCACATCACAATTCTGAATCAACACGGTGCTTCTCACGCTCCCTGCTCTGAGGTATTATGAAATGAGCAACTTCACAGCTTGTGGGGCTGTCCTGGCCCTTTCTCTTTTTTCTCTGCCTTCATTTTTCCTCATTTTTCTCAAAACCAAAGATATCGCCTTTGCCAGACTGAAGGGGTAGGTTCGGAGGACCTGCATACCTGAAAAGTGATCGTGTTGTCGTTAAGTGTCACTGAGTCAATACCAACTCACAGCTATTGTGTGTACAACAGAATGAAACGCTGCCCAGTCCTTCGTCATCCTCAGTCACTGTCATACGTGACCTCACTGTCGCAGCCACTCTACTTTCTGACCCTCTGTGTTACCAAGCATGACGTCCTCCTCCAGAAACTGGCCCCACCTGATAACATGTCCTAAGTACATGAGATGTAGTCTTGCCATCATCGTGTCTAACAAACACTCTAGCTGTTATTTCAGACAGATTTGTTTGCTCTTCTGGTAGTCCACGGTGTATCAATATTCGTCACCAACACCCTAAGGCAAAGGCATCGATTCTACTTTGGTCTTCCGGATTCAATGTACAGCTTTTGCATGCACATGTGACAAGTGATCACATCAGCCCTGAAAAACCTATATGGAAGGGTAAAAATTTCATTTTCATTAAGCCAATATTGTTATGGAGTTTTTGCTTCTTCCTTTTTTTTTTTTTCAGTTGTTGTTGTTAATTACATCCAAATTGCTATGTGAAAGGTACTGGACCTTGAAGAGCTGAGACAAGAATACACAAAAAGAGATAATAAGAGGCCCAAAAAACACACCTCCTCTGACATATGACCTAGATCCCTACTGATTACAAACTTCTGCCTGAGTTAGACCTTGACAATGATGAATGAAAATATCTTCCTGTATCTTCTCACACAAGCAATCTAAACTACACATTTGGACCAATAAGCAAAAGGTTCTCCACTAATATTCTGTTGGTGGGATTAGTAACAAGGACAGAAATAAGTCATACATTTTCAAATAATTTCGCCATAGGAAGTCAGTTTGTTGGAAGCCATGGCAGCATAGTGGATAAGCGCTATGGCTGCTAACCAAAAGACAGGCAGTTCAAATCCTCTAAGTGCTCACCAGGAACTCCATGGAGCAGTTCTACTGTGCCCTATAGGGTCGCGATGAGTCAGAACTGGCTCAACAGCAGTGTGTTTGGTTTTTGGCTTTTTGGTTTAGCTCATTTACTTCACAAGATCATAAATGGTATTAAGAAAACCCATTCTGTGTTCCCTTTGCCCTCAGCAAGCACCTCAGTTGGTCACAGTTCTTTGTCTACAAGGATGACTCAAACCTTGGGTTGCTGTGGTTCCCACTGACTACAAACGCAGGATATGGCAGTACTAAGAGAGATCCTACAGAATCTCCTGTATTTCTGACTTACTGCCCCAAACTAATCTAGAGTAGACTTGGATTTTCATGATGAAAATCATTTATAGAGATGCACTGCATGTGTTTGTTTCCAAGGGGCATTCTTTCTGGAGAAGTTGTGAAAATATCATTTCTTTTCTTAGTTCCTTGTATATTCTTCTCAAAACTACTAAATTTCTGATAGGAAAGAGCACAAATTTTAATATGAGTCCCAGTGGTACAAACACTTAAGTTCTCAACTGATAACTGAAAGACTGTCAGTTCAAACTCTACAGCCACTCCAAGGGAGAAAGACTTGACTTTCTGCTTCCTTAAAGACTATACCAAAAAAAAAAAAAAAAATACTACAGCTGAGAAAACCCTACATGTAGCTCCACTCTGTCAGATGGGGTCACCGTAAGTTGGAATCAGCTTGACAGTGCGTAGTAACAACCACAGCCAAATTCCCGTTGGCACGCTTCCAGAGGCAAAAATATTTACGTATATACAAGCTTTCTTCATGGTTTTGAAAGCACTTTCTGTTTTTCACAGTAAATTATCTTTTCATCGAGAAGATAAGGAAGACTGTTCCTCTGAGGAAAAGTAATAAACTCAATTTACCCATATCACTTGGAAAATTTGGTATGCAAAGACCTAACAGGTTTCGTCAAAGTTTTTACCTAATGTCAAAGCCCTTGAATTTGATAGGAACTTCTAACTGGTCACAACTGTATCGTTTAAATACTCTCACTTTCAGCCACTTTACGTGTGTCATTTGCCTCCTTCCTGTATCACCATGAGTCTCTTCCTACTTTTTGAATCATTTCCATCAGTATCCAAACAGCTAGTATAATACATAATCACCTTTTCAAGCCACTGTCTTATTTCTGTTCCAATTCTGAAGATTATTTCTTTAAGGAATTGCCTATAGTCAGTATTTCCCTTTTCTTAACTCCCATTTGTATTTCAGCCAAAGTGTGCTTTCAGCTTACTGAGATGATAACCTACCTGCTCCCAAATCCAATGGCCACTTCACTTTTCACAACTAACATCTGAAAAGCACTATACAGGCAAGACTCCTCTTTCTTAAAGCATTTTGCTTGTTTGGCTTCTGTAAGCAAATGTGATAGGCTGAGTTCTCTAGAGCAGCAAAACCAGTCAAGTGCATACATATAAAAATACACAAGCACGTGGCTTATGCAGTTGTGGAGGCTAGCAAGTCCCCAAAATGAGAGTCATTTGTCATGGCAGAGGTTTCTCCTGATTCATGTGGTTGCAGGAGCTGATGAACCCACCATCTCCAAGTCAGGCAGCAGGCTGCTGGCTCACCTCTCAAGAAGCGGAGGTCAGAGGATGTCAAGTTAGAAGCAGGGAGACAGAGGAAGAAAGTTTTGCCAGAATATCCATTTGTATTGGATGCAGACCACACCCCAAAAAAACATCCCTTTCAACTGATTGGCTGTTCAAATCATATCACAAAATGGAGAGTGATTACATAATACATGCCAAACCACCAACAATCATAGGTTAGCCAATGTGACCATCAGAGTCCACCTCTTGGCATCTATCACATCTCCTTAAGCCATTTATAATCTCTAAATAAAGACAATTATAAAATCATACTTGCATCAAACATGATACAACTAACACACAAGCAACCAAAAACATACTAATATGGTTGACATATTTTACGCATATACATACACTCGTCACTTAACATGTTTAGGTTCCAAAGACCAGGCTTTATGCCTAAATCAGCATTATTCCAAATACTTGCAATCCTTGCCACAGTATCTCTTCCTTCAGGGCCCCTGCCCTCTCCTCTGCACCTGCGGTTGTCAGAGCCTTGCCTTTGCTCTGATCACTGGAATTCAAGTCCATGCTGCAGGATGCAAGAGCTTCGACACTGTGAGGCACTGGATGGGGAAAGATGGGCAACCTTAGCAACTTCCCATGCCCTGCTCCTGGCATCCACTGACCAGTGCTTGGATGTCTGTGTGACAGGTAAACTCAGAGTGGAAGATAGGGCGTGCCACAAGAGCCAGAAAGGAGCAGGGAAAGGAGCAAGCTGTAAAGAGCTGAAGCACAGGGTACCCTGTGTGTAGAGTGGGTTTAAATACCTGGGGGAGTGTAGAACTCCTCCTTCTGTACACCCTGGACCAGCTGCACACTGTTAACTATAAAGGGCAGGTCAATGAGGTCATTAGTGTGGAAAATGGAGAAAATACTGGATAATGAAATGGACGATAAGTGAGGAGTAGCTATAAATGTGCATATTTTTAAACAAATAAAAAACTCCACTGCCATCCTAGCTGATTTCAATTCACACAGGCACACGTCTAACAAAACAAGGAAGAAACACTCAAAACAATTACAACGTGCCACGTGGTCATAAATGGTATTCAGAAACTACCTTCTTCCACCACCACCCATTCTCTTGGCCCTCATCAAGCACTTCAGGTGGTCATGGTCCACTGTCTGATGGGGTGACCCAAACCTTCATTTCTGGACAGTGTGGGCCATTAGTAGCCATGTTAGAATTAGGTTGCTGTCATTTTCCAGTGACTTTAAACACAAGGCACAACAGTACGAAGAGATAACCTGTTCCAGCAGCTAGTGCTGCTCTAGCAGAAATACCAAGAGTGGATGGCTTTAACAAAGGAAGGATTATTCTTACACAGTCTCGTACATGACATGTCCAAATTCAGGATGCCTGCTCCAAGGGAAGGCTTTCCCCCTTGTCGGCTCCGGAGGACGGTCTGGTATTCCATCAGTCTTTGTCCAGGGAGCATCTTGGGCAGGAACCTCGGGTTGCTCTTCTCCCAGTGCTGCTTTTTTGATGGTGTGAGGTTCCCAATTCTCTGCTTGCTTCTCTTTCCCTTTACCTCTTGTAGGACGAAAGGATTGAGTGTAGGACAAGCCATACTCCAGTGAAACTACCTTTACAGTGGAGCAGGGAGGTAATCTTATGAAAGGATTTACAGTCCCACCCTAATCCTTTAACATACAGCACAGGAAAATCACAAAAAGGAGGGCAATCACGAAATACTGGGAATCATGGCCCAGCCACATGGCTGCACATATTTTGGGGGGGACACAATTCAATCCATGACAATACCATAAGGGAGATCCCATATTTTGGGCATCCTCTTCTTCTCCCCTTTACTTCCATTATGTAGTATCAATCAGATATTTCCCCTTGGTAATTAGGATCAATCACATCAGCCAATATGGTAAGTGCCATCTTTGCCTGTTGTCCCAGAGGCATAAGGAACCTGTAGTAGTCAGGCAACGTCCTTAGATTCTAGTTCAATGAAACTAAGACCTCTAGACTCACAGAGCACAGAGTCATGGGGACAGGAAGCAAAAACTGTCTATGTGGGTCACTAGGGGTAATGGTGAGTGGTGCCACTCTCATTTCCACCCTGTAGTCCCATGAATCCTGGCTATGGGAGAACATACAAATTCTGTGAAAACACTGCCCTAACCCTGCAAAGTATTATCACCAGACTGGCGCTGTAATTCTATCTGTAGAAGATCATTCAGCTGTTCCTTCATGCCACTGCTTTAGGATGATGGAGAACATCGTGGGACCAGTGAATTCCACGAGCATGGGCCCACTGCCATACTTCATTTGCTATGGAGTGAGTTCTCTGATCCAAGGCAACACTGTGTGGCATACCACGGCAGTGAACACGGCATTCTGTAAGCCCATGGGTGGTTGTTTTGGTAAAAGCACTACATGCAGGGAAGATACATCTGCATCCAACGTGGCTGTCTATCCCAGTTAAGTAAAAACATTATCCCAGCTACCCTCTCTCACTTTCTACATTTATGGTAAACTTTAATTTCTCACTCCATCTTCTTGCTTTGCCTCTAAAGTATAGGTAAGTCTAGGGCTCTGTCCTGGAATCCCTTCTTTTCTCTGTTGCTGTTATCCAATAAATTCTAAATCTATCCTTTCTGCTCTGTCTTTATCCTTCATTTTGAAAATAGAAATCTAACATTGTATTTGACCTAACTGTTGACTGATTTCTCATTCTCTAAATCTGCTCTTCTGCAGACTTCCTTATCTTTGTTGTTGAGAACTGCCTTAAAGTGAGCTCTGACTCATGACATCCTGTGTACAAAAGAATAAAATACTGCCTGGCCCAAATAATCCATGGTGTAGAGAATCCAAGAGTGATCTACTTATGAATTTTATAATTTACCATGTATTGTTAAATTACATAACTTCCCTGCTTAAAATCTTCCAGTGGCCTCCCTTACAATTAGAACAGAATCCAAGTTTCTTAAAATGCCCTATACGCTCTCTCTCCTGCCTAATTTGCCTTGTTTACTGCTAACATCTAATTTTTCCCTCATTTTCCTATTTCAAATAGTCCTTATTACCAAAGCATATCTTCCCCTCCCTTTTTTTCAGTATGGAACTGAGTGTTCTTGTTTATTTTCCATCTGTAATCAATAGAACAGTAACCAAAGCACAAAAAGCACGAACTCATATCATTGTATAAACACTTTTCAAAACAGTGTATGTTTACTACTGAGAGAAAGAATACCTGGTTGAATTTTTTTCCCCACAATGTCAAGTATCTACTTTCATATGAACAGCTCTGGGAAAAGTGAACCCAATGGCAACCAACACCCAAAGGTCAGCAGGCTCTGTGTGTTCTGTGTTAAACTGGACATAAGATAATTTAGGTTCTGCCATTCCACTGTATAATCTTTCTCAAACCATCATGAATAATATTACAATTAATAAAAGGTATTCCTCATTAAATTGATAAAGAAGCATAGCATATGGTACCATAACTATTTTCTCAGCGCTGACAAGAAGTGATGAGATCCTTCAGGAAGCAGGTAAAACACTTCTGCAGAAGAATCCTGCAGTGATTATTTCTCTGAAGGTTTATCCCTACCACAGTGATGCTACACAAATAACTTGGTTTCTTCCACTGGTTAAAAGCTGAAGTAGAGTTAACAAGTATTGCGAACTATTATACAAAGTGGAAATAAAAGATGAAGCAGTGCTGTGTTTTACCAATGATGCTTTTGCCTTATTAAAAATGAAAACTGATCTGACTATAAAAACAAAGACCCTGAAGTGCAGAAATTGTGGTAGGGATGGGGATGAGGACAGAGGAATGTTCCATGATTGTTTTATTTAGTTGCTCAACCATGTTATCAAGGACCCAAATTCTTTTCGTCCTTCTTAGATGTCAGTTTCATCTTTGGGTTATGTCTCTGTGTGGCCACAAGTTGGCTGCTGAGTTCCCAAGAAGAAAAAGTATGTAAGAGACAAGAGTCCCATGGCTGAATTAAATTAATCAGCTTCTACCCTGGCATTTTACTAAGGAGTAACTTCCTGAACAAAACTGTTCTACTCTGTGCATGAAAAAAGGCAGGAATGGACACCTGACAGACAAACAAATAGCAATGTCTGACATAGGGGTAAGGAGACGTATTAAGAGTTAGAGCTCCAACTGGCCAAATTACGGAACTTTCCAAAGTAAGACTATACAGAAAAGGTTCATAATAAGATGGCTGTATTTAGCATTAAGATGATTAAGATGTCATTTTACAGATGATAAGGAGCAAGCAATTCATTTTTTAAAAGGTACCTTTGTGAATATATGCTGATGCTAGCCAAACATTCAGATACATATTTGAATGTATGCATCTGTGTACACGTGTTTATGGGTGTGCAGAGGGAAGAGTGTGTAAATCACTCACCAAACCCCAAGTCAGTTTTGACTCATAGCAACCCTTTAACACCAGAACTTATTAAAACCAAACCCACTGCCACTGAGTAGACTAACTCAGAGTGACCCTGTAAGACAGAACAGAACTGCCTCATAAGAGTTTTCAAGGCTGTAAATCTTTATGGAAGCAGACTGACACATCTTTCTCCTACACGGCAACTGGTAGGTTCAAACTGCCAACATTTGGTTAACAGCCTAGCACTTAACCACTGAGCAGCTAGGGCTCCTACAGTCCATTATATAGCAATAAATTTTAATGACATGTGTAGACTGCCAACATGGAAACAAAGCTGTGTTCTTTCCAAAAAGTCAATAGTAGAGTTACACTACGAAATCTGTCACACTTATTGGTATTTTCCAAAAGGAGAATGAATGCCAAGAAAATCTGCTCACATAAAGGAGCACCAAAAAAAAAAAAAAGCTTTTCCTTATTTTTCACCTAAAAGTTTCCTACCAGAAACGAGAATGAGCAGCACCCAGTGAGATCCAGGTACTCTTATAAAATACAGTTGGGTGTACAACATATTCTAATACCTGGTTCTTCTGACCCAAAGATTTTCTTCTCAATAAGATATAAATGAGAAAGATTACTTCTCTATTACTATTGCTGATAAAGCTCTAAAGGAACCGCAACTACTGCATCATAAATCACCTCAAAACATGGATAAAAATCAGTAGAAGACAGAATCTCAGCAAAAATTCTATTTCTACTGCAGGCCTAGCCAGACATGCAAATGAATCGCCCTGTACCAACGGTAGCAGAAGTGTGCCTATAATTAATGAGCTGAGAGGGGGCTTTCATCTTGTACCTTTAAATAAATGAAAAAGAAGTATTTCAGGAGAGTAGTGATGTAATGAAATAAAAACATAATTAACCCTAGAAAAGCATTAACAGGAATTTTCCCTTTCTGTCATTTGTATGGCCCAAATCTAAGCAAGTCTTTTCTCTAACAAAGGGTCACTGAGTACATTTCACAATCATTACTGAATACATATTCTCACTCTAGCTGACTGTAGTCTTCTGATCTCTCCCCCATTGGGATGTCTTCCAAAGGATAAGCCTTATTTGCATTCAAATAACTGTAATCAGATTTGTAAACATTACTTTTAATGACAAGGATTTTAATCAATCCTTCATAAATTTAATAAAACCTTTGTAATTTGTCATATTGCTCTTAAGAAAAAGATCACATATTCGTAGTTGCTGTCAAGTCCATTCAGTTCTTGAAATGAGTATGAGAAAAATCTAAATTTAAAACATCTACAAAATGCACAAGCACTTCGAAAAAAAATCAAATGATTAACAACTGCAATTTCCACGTATCACTGAAAAGTTTCTTTCCTACAAGACTTGGGCCTGGAGAGGTAAACTACTGACTGATCATGCATTTATATTCACTGAAAGATGAATTATGGTTGCTTTCTGAAAAACTATGCTTATGGTATGTACACATAAACAATTTACACTGATGCATGTCTGACAAATGTCTGATCTAGTAAATCAATACAAATGTGCGTAAAAAGATTTTACATCTTTTTACAAAGAACACACTGATTTAATGAAGCACATAAATATACACAAATCTGACACTCAGACAAGACTTGCCGATAAAAAAGTGGCTATATAGATTTTTGTGTAAATTATAGAACCTTTGAGTAAGCAAGATATATATGCACCAGTACATGAAAACTGTCAAAATCAATCACTGTTTGGTAGCATCCTAATGGACTACTAAAATCTGAATGCTCAGAATAACTAGTTTTATTTAAACAAAGCAATGTGAAAACACAAGGAAAATTTCCTGTACTCATCCTATTGCTCCACCTTTTTCCTCCTCCTCATTCTTACTCTCCCTATTTGAATTTATAGTGCCAAGCATTATGTTACTGATGTGTGTGTGTATGTGTGTGTGTGTGTGTGTGTGTGTGTGTGTGTGTGTGTGTGTGTGTGTGTGTGTGTGTGCACTTTTACAGGAAGTTATTACTAAAATTTAAACTTAGAAAGACAATTACTCAAGGTCATGAAAAGCCTGGATTCAAACCAAAACTTCTCCGCTCTAAAAACGCAATCATAACCACTAAAATTATTAAGTAGATTTGCTTCTGACATTAGTCATCACAAGCAGTATACAATTAAAGAGCCCAGGTACAGTCGTACACAACGGGAGAAAAATTAAAGAATTTAAACTACCGACTTTTTGGTTAGCAGTCCACAGTCTTAACCACTAAGTTACGTATAACCGAAGTGAAAATTCAAATCTATATAAGAAGTTTTGCATCTCATAAGATCAACTTTCTAATATATACCTATAGGGAACTCCTAAAAATCGTTATGGAAAGTATTAAAAATACAATAAAATACATGGCAAAAACAGTACATTAAAATTCACACAAGAACATTACAAAATTTTGTTTAACATAAAAGTGCTCCAACTCACTAATCATTTTATGCAAACTTAAATAACAATGGGATGATACAGCACAATAATATTGATATAAATTTAAAAACACAACATTATACACAAACTGTGAGAAATGGTGACTTGCATACATTTCTGTCTGGAGAATAAACTAATAGAACCATTCTAAGGAGCAACTGTTAACCATACACCCCATCTTAATCCAGAAAGGAGACATTGTAAAATTTACACCAGAGAAAAATCTACCAGAAGTGTATAACCCAATGTTGTCAAACAGCCTGCAACTCGGAGCAAGCTTACAGGACCCAGTAAACCTGCCCCATGGGCTTTCCAAGTTGTCCTCTTTAAAGAAGCTGATGGCTCCCTCTTTCCTCCACGGAGTAGGTGGTAGGTCAGAATTGCCAACCTTTGGGTGAGCAGTTGAGCTCTTAACCACTGCACCACCTGGCTCCTTACAAGCACACAAGTCATACTAAGACATCCACTGACAGGCTGTGCATAATAAGAACATGGAAATCTCCTCCTAACTATTCCCTCAGTATAGAAATGCATACATAAACTGTAGTTGGTTCACTCAATGCATACATAAACTGTAGTTGGAGGCAGAGAGAAGATGGCAGACTAAACACACGTCTCCCAAAATCCCTCTGGAAACCAAGATCTGAACTGATAATTAAACAGAGCCTTCTGGACACCTAGTGAGCTCTAGGACATGGCATAGGGCTGTTAACTTGGACTTCACCCCAGCCAAAAGCCAAGTGCCGTCGAGTCGGATCTGACTCATGGTGACTTTGCATCACTGAACCCAAAACTTCCTCTCTTTCAGTGACCACACTCTCATCAAGCGTGGGCTTGCATGGACAGAAGGTAACTCACCATTTTAATTTCTTCTTCTCTGTCTTAGCCAGCGGGCAGAGCTGGGACTTGACTAGCTGGTGGAATCAGCAAGCAAATTGACATATTTTGAAAGCCTGGCTTTGGACTCTGTGCATCTTGGCATATTTTGCCTCTCTTTCTGCCTCCACCATATAGTAGCCAGTACTGAGACGGTGGCGAGCTTATGTGGGACGCCATCTTGATCCACTGGAAGGTGGACATACCCATACAGGAGCCTCAGCTGGACCTAATTCCTGGACTGGGAGACGACACCTGCCTGGAGGAGAGCACTTTTCCAGCCGAAAAGTAGTATTCTACACAGTGTCACCTACAGTAGGGGCCTGACAGCATAGGCCAGAAAGGCAGTAGTCTTTCGGTATTTTGAGCTAGTTTATAACATCTGAGGTTCGATGTAGAGGTGGTTACTTTGCCAGCTGGGAACAGGGACCTATACCCCCGAAGACTTCACCGACTTTGGAACTTGTCAGACATTTTTTACCTCTCATTTCCAGATGGCCTAGAGAAACAACTATGGTCCATCCTCAAAGCATCATTGCCAGCCTCTACTGACTCACATGATGCCACAAAAGCAACAAAACAGTAACCAGGAAATCACCCATGGCTTCAGAAGGCCCCCAAAAGAAACAACTAAAGAACTTCCTAGATAAAGAAGCTTTTCTGAAACTATCAGAAGGCAAATACAAAAGGATCACATATAGAGCTCTCTTAGAATTATACAAAATGCAGCAGAGCAAAATGAAAAATTAAGCAAGCTATTCAAGCTGATGGAACATCAGTATTTTGAAATCCAACAGATCAAGAAGAAAATCAAAGACATAGAAACTTCCATTCAAAGCCAAGAAAACAGAATGGAACAAATGGAAAAGAGACTTATTTGGAAGACACAGCTACTGACTCCAACGTCTATGAGGAGAAATCAGAAAAAAGAAACAAGAAAAATGAAGAAGCATTAAGCATGTAGAACTCTATTAAGAGGAATAATCTATGATTAACTGGAGTTCCTGAAGAGAGAGAGACATCTGAGAATACAGAGAGTATTGTTACTGAGCTGCTGACACAAAACTTCCCAGAAATCATGAAAGAAGAGAATGCAGCTATCTAAGATGCACATCAAATGCCACTCAATATAGATTTCATAAGAAAGACTCCAAAACATATTATAATCAAGCTTAACAAAATTAAACATAAGCAGAAATTCTTAAAGCCAGCAAGACTCAAAGCAAAGCTAACATTCAGAGGGAAACCCCACAGGCTTTCATCAGATTTCTCAGCAGAGACAATGCTGGCACAGAGACAGTAACATGACACATTCAAAGCCTTCAAGGACAAGGACGTCGACCAATAATTAGATATCTACAAAACTATTCTTCAAATACGAAAATGAAATTGACATTCGGGGGGGCGGACTCAAGATGGCAGACTAAGCACACATCTCCTTATATCCCTCTGGAAACCAAGACCTGAATTGATAATCAAATGGAGCCTTCTGGTCACCTTAATCAGCCCCAGGACACGACACAGGGCTGCTACTTTGGACTTCATACCACTGACCGAAAAACCTCCTCTCTTTCGCTAACTCCCATGCCTGGCTAGCCCTGGCTCTCACGGACTGAAGGTAAACGCACCATTTTAACTTTTTTTTTTTCCTCTGTCTTGGCTGGCAGGCGGAGCAGGGTCTTGCCTAGCGGCTAGACTCAGACACGCTGCTGGGGGGACAGGCAGGCGAAATTCCCATATTTTGAGAGCCAGGCTTAGGACTCTGTTACACTTTGAGCCTTTCGTTTTCTATCTGCCTCAGCGGAGTTTGTACGGAGTTTCGCAGCCAGTGTGCAGGACACCATGTTGGATACGGAGATTCTAGTGGGACCTCAGTCTTAGCCTGGGAGCCAGCGCCTGCAAACAGGACAGTGCTTCTCCAGCAGAAAAGCAGTAATTTACCCAGTGCCACCTGCTTTGGGGGTTCTGCAACAGAATCAGAGGAATCACTACCTCTCGGCATCTTTAGCCCCTGTATCTGCTGCCTGCGTGGAGGACGCCATCTTGGATACGGTGGCCACAGCTGGACCTAATTCTTAGCTTGAGAGCCAGAGCCTTCCCACAGGACAGCACTTTTCCATCAGAAAAGCAGTACTCTACACAGTGTCATCGGCCCTGCCAGCAGAGGCTAACAGGGCAGTAGCATTGCTGTATTCTGAACTAGTTTGTTATCATCTGGGTTTGGATATAGTGGCACTTACTTTGCCAGCTGAGAAGTGGGACCTCTACACCTGAAAACCTAACTGACCTGTGAATTGGTTCAGATACCTTTTGCTTTACATTTGAAGACAGCCTAGAGAAACATCTGCAGTCCATCCTCACAGTACCTCTTCCAGCTCTACATACTCACATGGGTCCCAAAAAGCAACAGACACTTGTGGCATACAAGAAATCAGCCATAGCTTCAGAAGGCTCCCAAGCAAAGCAACCAAGGAGTTTTCCAGATGAAGAAACTTTTATGAAAGCATCAGAAAGTGAATACAAAACGATTATATACAGAGCCCTTCTAGACCTTATACAAAATGCAGCAGAACAAAATGAAAAATTAAGCAAGATGTTCGATCTGATGGAACACCAGTACTCTGAAATCCAGCAGATCAAGAAGAAAATCAAAGACATAGAAACTTTCATGCAAAGTCAAGAAAACAGAATGGAATAAATGGAAAAAAGAATTCTGACTTGGAAGACAGAGCTACTGAGGCCAGCGTCTATGAGCAGAAATCAGAAAAAAAGAAACAAGAAAAATGAAGAAACATTAAGAAGCATGTGGGACTCTATTAAGAGGAACAACCTTCGATTAATTGGAGTCCCTGAACAGGGTGAGACATCTGAGAACACAGAGAGTATTGTTGCTGAGCTGCTGAAAGAAAACTTCCCAGAAATCATGAAGGAAGAGAATACAGACATTTCAGATGCATATCGTATGCCACCCAATACAGATCTCAAAAGAAATACTCCAAGACATTATTATAATCAAGCTCAACAAAATGAAACATAAGCAGCAACTCCTAAAGGCAGCAAGACTCAAAGCAAAGCTAACATTCAGAGGGAAACCCTGTAGGCTCTCTTCAGATTTCTCAGCAGAAACCATGCTGGCACAGAGACAGTGACATGACACATTCAAAGCCTTGAAGGAGAAGAACTTCCAACCAAGAATTATATATCCTGCAAAACTATCTTTCAAATATGAAAATGAAATTAAGACATTCCCAGATAAACAGAAATTGACATTCCCAGATAAACAGAAATTCAGAAAATTCAGAGACTTTGAAGGAACCAAATCAAAGCTACAAGAAATACTGAAAGACTCTCTTGGCTTAGAAGAACAAAATCACTAACTTTACATTTTAGAAGCAAATAGAGGACACATCACCCAGAATCCTACTCAGTTAGGGAAGGCTCCAAACTCAATCAAACCTATAATAGTGAAAGAAATAATCAAATGATCATATCATGAAAACTATGATGTCATCATATTAAAAAGACAGATGTACAACAGTCGTTACAATGGAGAGGAAGCTGACAAGAACGGTAGTAACTGAAACTGGGTTTATATAGTTCATTAAGGGGGATCATAGGGGCAGCTGTAAGGCCCAATAAAGAGGTAACATATCAAATCAAGAAACATAATACAGGAGTCTCAACAACCACAAAACCAACCCTGAAAAAGGTGAAAAATCAACTCACAAAGAAGAAGGTCGCAAAACAGATCAATAAGAACAACATCAATACAAGAATAAACATATCACAACGGCAGCACTGAACACATAACTATCAATAATCACACTGCATGTGAACGGACTGAACGCTCCTGTAAAGAGACACAGAGCAACACCCTGGATCAAAAGACACAACCTATCCGTATGTTGCCTACAAGAAACTCACCTTAAAGACAGGAACAAACTGAAAATTAAAGGCTGGAAGAATATATATCAAGCTAACAATGAACAAAGAAGAGCAGGGGTGGCAATTCTAATCTCGGATAAAATCAATTTTAATGTAAAATCTACCATCGTGGACAAGGATGGACACTATTTATTCATGAAAAGTACAATATACAAACAGGACTCAACATTAAATATTTAAGCACACAATATTACAGCACCTAAATATGTCAAAGAAACACTGACTACACTAAAAAATGAGACACACCACTCCACAATAATAGTGGGACACTTCAAAACACCACTCTCAATATTGGACAGACCGTCTAGGAAAAAAGCTCAATAAAGACACAGAAGACCTTACTGCCACAATTAACCAAATAGACCTCACTGACACATGCAGAATTTTCTATCCATCAGCCAACAGCTACATCTTTTTCTCCAGTGCACATGAACATTCTCCAGAATAGACCACATTAGGACATAAAGCAGTTCTCAACAAAATCCATACTACTGAATTAATGCAAAGCATCTTCTGAGATCATAAAGCCATAAAAGTCAAAATCAGTAGCAGAAAAACATAGCTAAAAAGAGAAAAAGACAGAAATGAACAACATCTTGCTTGAAAAGCCATGATTTATAGAAGAACTCAAAGATGAAATAAAGTAATTCATGGATTACAATGAGAATGAAAATACTTCCTACCAGAACCTGTAGGATACAGCCAAAGCAGTATCTGTTTATCAGAGGTCTATTTATCTCCACAAATACACACAGCTGGAAGGAAGAAAGAAACCACATAAAAGAACTAACCCTACAGCTTGAACAAGTAGAAAGAACAACAGAGGAATGCCTCAGGCACCAGAAGAAAACAGATCATAAAGACTAGAGCAGAACTAAACGAATTAGAGAATAGAGGAACAAGTGAAAAAAATTGAAAAGACCAAAAGCTGGTTTTTTGAAAAGATCAACAAAAGTGACAAACCACTAGCTAAACTTACTAAAGAAAAACAGGAAAGGAAACAAATAACCCAAATAAGAAATGAGAGGGGAGTTGTCATAACAGATCCAATAGAAGAAAAAAAATACCGTAACAGAATACTATGAAAGACTATACTCTAACAAATTTGAAAACCTAGAGGAAATGGACAAATTCCTTGATTTATATCACCTACCAAAATTATCACAAGGTGAAGCAGAACAACTTAATAAACCCATCAGAAAGGAAGAGATTGAACAAGTCATCAAAAACCTGCCAATCAAAAGAAGCCCAGGCCCAGAAGGCTTCACCACAGAATTCTACCAAGCTTTAAGAGAAGAGATCTCTCTGATACTACTGAGATTATTTCACAGTATAGAAAGGGATGGAATACTCCCAAATTCATTCTACGGAGCCAGCATAACCCTGGTACCAAAGCCAGGGAAAGACTCAACCAAAAAGGAGAACTACAGACAGACATCACTCATGAATCTAGATGCAAAAATTTTCAACAAAATTCTTGCCAGTAGAATACAACAACATATCAGAAAATAATCCATCACGACCAAGCTGGATTCAAGGATGCAAGGCTGGCTGAGCATCAGGAAAACAATTAATGTGATCAACCACATAAATATCACAAAAGACAAGAGTCACCTGATTTTGTCTATTGATGCAGAAAAGGCATTTGATGAAGTCCAATACCCATTCATGATAAAAACTCTCAGCAAAATAGGAATAGAAGGCAAATTCCTCAACGCAATAAGGGCCATTTATACAAAGCCAACTGCCTGAGTCACCCTGAATTGAGAGAGACTGAAACAGTTTCCCTTGAGAACAGGAACTAGACAAGTATGTCCACTCTCACCTCTCCTATTCAAAATTGTACAAGTTCTAGCCACAGCAGGTAGACAAGACCAAGAAATACACGGCACCTGCATCGGCAAACAAGAAGTCAAAATCTCCCTATTTGCACATGATATGATTGTATACACAGAGAACCTTAAGAATCTGTAAGTCAACTACTCAAACTGATAGAAGAGTCTCAGGATACAAGATACACATACATAAATCAATAGGATTCCTTTATACCAACAATGAGATTATTAAGTAAGAAATCATCAAATCAATACCATTTTCTATAGGCCCTGAGAAGATACAGTACCTAGGAATAAATCTACACAGAGAAATAACAGACATTTACAAAATGAACTGCAAGTCTTACTACAAGAAACTAAGACACATTTACATAAGTGGAGAAACCTACCCTGCTCACGGGAAGGAAGACTTAACATTGTGAAACTGTCTATTTTTCCCAAAGCAATCTATTTATATAATACAATCCCAATACAAATTTCAATGACATTTTTTTTTATGAGATGGAGAAATAAATTACCAACTTTGTTTGGAAAGGGAAGAGGCCCCGGATAAGTAAAGCACTACTGAAGAAGAACAACATACTGGGAGGCCTCTCCCTACCCTACTTCAGAACCTGTTACACTGCCACAGTAGTCGAAACAGCCTGGTACTGGTACAGAAAGAGACAGACCAATAGAACAGAATTGAGACCCCAGAGATGACACTATCTGCCTACAAACAGCTGACATTCGACAAAGGCCCTAAGACATTAAACTGGGGTAAAAACAGTATCTTCAACAAATGGTGCTGGCAAAATTGGATATCCATCTGCTATAAATCGAAACAAGACCCATATCTTACACCTTATACAAAAACCAACTCAAACTGGATAAAAGACCTAAATATCAAATCTAAAATGATAAAGCTCATCCAGGAAAAAGTAGGAACAACAATGGAAGTTTTAATACACAATGTGAACAGACTGCAAAATCTGTCAAACAAACCACAAACAACAGAAGACAAAATAGACAAATGGTAACTATCAAGCATCAAACACTTTTGTTCATCCAAAGACTTTATTAATAGAATTAAAAGGCCATTTACAGAATGAAAAAAAGCATTTGGCAATTATATGTCAGACTGACGTATGATCTCCATAATCTACAAGGTACTACACAAAATATCAATAAGAAAAAGACAAATCATCCAATTAAGTGATGGGCAAAGGAGATGAACGGACACTTCTTTAAAAAGGAGATCCAGGCAGCCAAAAAACACATGTGGACATGCTCACGATCATTAGCTATTAAAGAAATTCAAATCAAAATGACAATGAGATACCATCTTACCCCCACAAGGTTAGCCATGATCCAAAAAATGCAAAACAACAAATGCTGGAGAGGGTATGGAGAAATTGGAACTCTCCTACACTGTTGGAGGGATTGCAAAATGCTGCAACCTCTTTGGAAAGCAATCTGGCACTTCCTGAAAAAGCTAGATATAGATATACCATTTGACCAAGTAATCCCACTGCTTGGAATATATCCTACAGAATCAAGGCCACTCACACCAACTGATACACACACAAATGTTTATCGCAGCACAGACCTCAACAGCAAAAAGATGGAATCAACCCAGATGCCCAACAACAGAGGAATGGATAGCTAAACTATGGTACACATACTCAATGGAGCACTATGCAGTGATGAAGAACAATGATGACTGCAGGAAACATCTCTTAACCTGATTTCAACTGGAGGACATTATGCTGAGTGAAAGTAGTTAGTGACAAAAGGACAAATACTGTATGGGAATCCTATGATAAGAACTTAAAAACAGACTCATGCATAACAGAAAAGACTCTTTGATGGCTGCAAGGGTGGGGAGGAAGGGGGAGGGAAGGTTTAGATGAGACAGTGAATAGAAATTTGGTTAGGTGAATTCAGTGACAGTACACATCAGAAAGAAGATCAATAATTGGACTTCAACACAATTTGAGTACTCCTCCCATCTTAACCCAATATTGCAAAGACAGAGTAGCTGGTGCTGGGGGCCGGGGACCACTCTCTCAGGCGAAACTGAGGCCAACTGGCACAGCTAGCATTTTGTAATGAGGACTCTCTGCACTCCTCATCGGTGAGTGGTGTCTCGGGTCTTAAGAGCTGTCAAGCTGCCATCTGAGGGTATGGCAAATGGTCTCAACTCAACAGGAATAATCACCAGGGACAAGAACGACATGGGGAAAATAGAACCCAGAAGACTTGTGACCAGAAGAACCAGATGGTGTCTGGCCACCACCAGTGATAGCCACGATGGAGCTCACAAAGTTGAGTCTCACTGGCAACAAGAGAATAAATAGGAGTGTACCCTGAGATCTCCAATAAAAGACTGCAATTGACGGTCCAGGAGCTTTGGAGTTCCCCTGGGAGCATGGCCCATGGCCCTCATGCTGCCCCTGTCCGTAAACGATAATGAAGGTCAACTTTTCCAACAGCAATGGATTGGACTTGGCGACGCAGAGTGACCATATCTTGTCGGAATTTTACTGTTCTATGCATGTATTGGATGTCATCCTGCTGACCTCTTGCTGGAGGAACAGGAGTGGGTGGAGAGGAAGGGACAGGAGACTGCTGGGACGATAGGACACGTATGGAGCAGAGAGGAGGGGTGTGCTGTCGCCAGGTGCATGCGAATTTATACGGGAATGGCCATTTTCGTTCAATCATAATAAAAAGAAAACAGATAAAGAACAACAATGATTTTAGGAAACATCTCATAACCTGGTTTCAATTGGAGGACATTATCTTGAGTGAAAATAGTCAGCAAAAAAGGACAAATATTGCATGGGAACCCTACGATAAGAACCTAAAAGCAGACTCACACATAACCGAAAAGACTCTTTCAGGGCTGCAAGGGAGGGGAGAGGGGGAGGGCGAGAAGGGGAATGTTTAGATTAGACAGTTGATAGAAATTTGGTTGGCTGAAATCTGTGATAGCACACATTAGAAAGAAGACTAATAATAACTGGACTTCAACATAACATGAACACTCCTCCCATCTTAATCCAATATTACAAAGACAGAGTAGCTGGGGTGGGGGTTAGGGACCATGCTCTCAGGGGAAATTGGGGCCAACTGGTACAACTAGCGTTTTGCTAAGAAAGCCCTCTGCACTCCACATTGGTGAGTGGCGTCTGGGGTCTTCTAAGCTGCCAAGCTGCCATCTGAGGGCACAGCAAATGGCCACAACTTAGCAAGGAACAGATGATCACCAAGAACCAAAACATGGGGGAAAGAGAACCCGGAAGACAGATCCACGTGAGTGGGTGACTACATCGACCTGTGACCAAAAGAACCAGATGGTGCGTGGCCACCACCAGTGATAGCTGTGATTGAGCTCACAGAGTTGAGTCTCACTGGCAACACAAGAATAAAAAGGGGTACACCCTGCAATCTCCATTAAAAGACTGCAGTTGATGGTCCACAGGCTTCCAAGTTGCCCTGGGAATATGGCCCCTGGCCCTGATGCTGCCCCTATCCATAAATCATAATAGAGGTTAACTCTCGGACAGGAATGGATTGGATTTGGTGACAGAGTGACCATATCATGTGTGCAACTTTATGGTTCTATGCATCAACAGAATGTCGTCCTGCTGACCTCTTCCTGGAGGAAGGGGAGTGGGGGAAGATTATTGGGAGATTATTGGGAGGACAAGACGTGTGTGGAGTAGAGAGGAAAAGTGTGTTGCCACCGGGTAGGGAGAGTAGTGGGAGCTGCATACAGGTGAGCATGCAAATTTATATGGGAACGTACATTTTCATTCAATCATAAAAAAAAATACAGTCATTAAGTTGAATCAACTAGATCAACATGTGTCTACAGATAAATCTCAAATAGGCAGTAAAACTGCAACTTAAAATCAGATACATACACTAAAAAAACTGTCCATGTATAAAACATGTGTAATAAAAATATACTTGGCAATGATCTTCAACAACTACAGAAGAGTGATTACCTCTGGAGAGAAGAGCTTTGTTTCTAACACTTTGTTTCTTTTGAAAAAGAATATTTAAAAAGAATGTGGAAAAGGTGCTAATAGCTATCTACATAATCTGAGGTAAAATGATTCCCTGTATTATTTTTTCTGTGACTTGTTTATAACCCAACAGAGACACAGTTACAGAATAACAGCACATGTACCCGAGCCAAGATAAAACTTAGTAGTGGAAATAGGATGATTTCACTACAGTAACAATGACTGAAGGTAATTCAAACGTTTCTAAGTAGATACATAGTAGCATGCATTATGGAAAACATGTTTCTAGCATGTCATACTCAAAATAAAGGGTCTTCATTTTAAAGATAATGATTCATTAGTGATTTTATTCCAATACTACAATTCTTCTTTAAATAAAGCTAGTATTATTAAATAATTATTTAAATACATGAAAAACAGTAATATGAATAATGATCCTGAATTTGTCTGTTTTATTAAATGTGGATGCAATTAGAGACAAAAGTATGTAGAGCTGAAAGAGGTACTGTGAGGATGGACTGCAGATGTTTCTCTAGGCTGTCTTCAAATGTAAAGCAAAAGGTATCTGACCAGTTCACAAGTCAGTTAGGTTTTCAGGTGTAGAGGTCCCACTTCTCAACTGGCAAAGTAAGTGCCACTATATCCAAACCCAGATGATAACAAACTAGTTCAGAATACAGCTGTAACTGTAACTTAAAATGTTAAAGATTAGAAATACTTCTCTGGTCCACACCACGAACAAGTGTATCTTGAATTTACATTTTAAATGTTCAAGAAATCTTAAAAACTTAAAACATCTCAAGAAACTCCGTCTAAACTGATCTCTTACCACTTTCTTCCTAATCTTCTCAAGACATAACGAAGTACTTATAGTATCCCAAAGTGGCCAAATTTTCAGTTGTCCATGTCACTACATACGGTTTTCACTTTCTTTCAATATCTTTATCTAACCTTTGTGATTAAGGACTAACTACCCAATGCTAAAAAGCATTCTGGCTGTATTTCTTTCATGACAGATTTTAAATTACCATGACTTAGGTCAAGGACACTTTACTTATCCAAGTGATGTCTTTGCCTTTAAAGATTTTCAATATGTCTTTTGTAGCAGATTAACCTAATCAAATCTGTTTTCTTGACTTCTGTTTCCCTAGACTTTGACTGCTGACTCAGGGAAAATGAAATCCTTGAAGACTTCAATATTGTCTCTGTTCATCATGCTTTTGCTTAGTGGTCCAACTCCAAGGATTTACACGTTCTTTAAGCTGAAGTATAATCCATATTGAAGGCTGTAGTCTTTTGTTTTCATCAGTAAGTGCTTCAAATTCTCTTCTCTTTCAGCATCCAAAGTCGTATTATCTGCATACTGCAGGCTGTTAATGAGTTTTTCTCCAATGCTGGTCTCCTGGTCTTCTTCAAAGTCCAGTTTCTTGGCTTATTTGCTAAGCATACAGATTGAATAAGTAGGGTAAAAAGATACAATCCCAGTGTACTCCTTTTTCCACACAGTATCCCACTTTTCTGTTTGAATAACTGCCTCTCGGTATATGGAGAGGTTTCATGTGAGCACATGTAAGTGCCTGCAATTTCCATTCTTTGTAATGTAATCCATATTTTGTTATTATCCACAAAATTAAATGTCTTTGTATAGTTATTAAAACCAGGTAAACAATTTTGTTATTCTCTGTTTTCAGCCAAAATCCATCACATCAGCATGATATCCCGTTTCAGTTTCTCTTCCCAATCCTTACTTTGTTTATTATAATACTGACTGTAAAATGAAAATGGACCCAGTTAACTAAGAGTAAGTCAGACGACTTTATAAAAGTAGTATTTTCCTTATCTCGGATCCAACTCAATGGCACTTGGCTTTCCTTATCTCACTCCTTGACAAATTCGGCAATGTCAATTTAAAAGGAAAGTAATTAGGTACTGTGGTTGTTTTCCTGTAGTCAAGGGAGCCAGTACAACTCAGACAGAAGCCTCTCTTGATTTTCCTTCGCTTCACAAGGCTCTTCAGTGTAGAACAGAGACTAAAAAGAAACCCCAATACAACACTACTTTGTCAATAACCCTAATTTTAAAGTAATACTTCCTTTTTCAAAAAAACTAAGTTGAATGACTAAAATCTTCACCAAATCATTTTCCATTGTTTACAACAGCAAATGATCAGGAAAGGCAGTAAAGACACAACTTTGGCCAGTGTGAAGTTTGTACGTTCAAAAACATTACATCCCTCTGCATAACCAAGAACACAGTTAGCCTTTGTCCTTAGTTCCTGGGGTGTGATCTCTAAACCTCTGCAATTTCAGTAGTGACTGTAGTGACTGTAATGTCCCTGTTGCTCATGGTGGGTGTCCTCAGACTACACCAGCTAGTTTATGCTGACAAGGTGATTCTAGAAGGGGACTGGCCAGCCCAGAAAGATTATATATGATTAGAGGGCTGGGTCTCTGAGGCAGGTGACAGCTGTCTAACTTCCAAAAAGTAGAGGGAGGCTGGAGACTCATCTGGAGTTCAATCAGATGGCCAACGATTCCATCAATCATGTTTATGTAATGAGATTCCAATAAAAACTCTACACACTGAAGCACGAAAGACTTTCTTTGGTTCACAATATTCTGCACACTGTCACCCATCAGTGGGCCATAAGGCTGACATGAAGCTACGTTTGAGAATCACTCAGACCTTGCCTTATGCATCTCTTCCTTTGGCTGGTTACGATCTGTATCTTTTTACTATAATAAAACTATAATAGTAAGCACAGCACCTGCCTCAGTTCTATGAATCATTCTAGCAAATTACTGAATCTGAGTGAGAGTGGGAGTTCCCAAATTTGTAGGCAGTTTTTCAGAAGTGAAGGTAGCCTGGGGACCTCTTGAGCTTGCTATTGGTGTCTAACATGGGAACAGTCTTACTGACTGTTCCTTAACCTGTGAATGTTGCTAGAAGTCCAAGTAGTGCCAGAAGTCATTTCCATCTTCCAGTATGCAAAGCTAAAGCTTTACTTTATGAGGAAGTAAATTATTAATCATGACCTACTACTAAATTTACACAACGTTCACTGTACATAAGTAGCTTTTAACTCTGCAAACAAATCTAAGTTTCAAAAACATTCTGTAAACATTCCTATTTTAAATCACCACTGGCTAAAAGACATATATTGCAAATTACATATGTAATATTCAATTGTCACATTAAAAAAGCACGAAAAAATAGAATGTTCAGACTTACAAAATTTCAGCGGGCTGGAAAAGTGTCTATTACAGAACCCTTCCTACAAGAGGAGGAGAAGTTAAGAGATGCTGGGGCACCAACCCACTGACACTAGCAAATTTACTGACTTTATCATAACTGGACTCCGGTTTCTCACGAAGCTCTTGTAGGTGTTACAGTTTTATAGACAGCAGTAAGTGTTCTTACCACACCAAGTCTTGGGTATTCTCTGTAATCCACCAAATCAAGTTAGGGTAACCACTATTAGTGAGCATCCTGCACTACAGGAGAGCATACTTGTCAATTTGACTTAAAAAAAAAAAATTCGTGTAACCGTACATCGGGAATCTCAGTGGCACAAGCAGCTTCACAGAAGAGGCCCAGAAAGCTGCTTACTCAGAGGTCACAGCAAGCAGTTCTACTCTGTAACACAGGGGGTCACCACGAGTCGGTCGTGGGCCAACTCCACAGTGGCCAGCAACCACCAGAACAGATCTAATATCCACTCCTTTCTGTTACTTCATTACTTTTTATTTACTACTTAACTCAAAAACCAAACAACAGGTGATTCAAAATACCTTTATTTAGATTTTCCCCAAATTTCAGTATTTTAATAGATCCAGGTGTCATGCATTGAACTGTGTCCCCCCAAAAAGTGTGTGTAGCAATATGGCTGGGTCATGACTCCCACTACAGTCTGACTGCTTTTCATGCTGTGATTTTCCTATGTTGTAAATCCTAATCTCTGCCTGTGGTTAATAGACTAGATTATATTAAAGAGGATGAGAGTGCAACGGCTACACCCTTACTAAGGGAGTTTACCTGGAGTGTGGCTCGCGCCACCTTTTATCCTACAAGAGGTAAAAGGAAAAGTAAGCAAGAAGAGAGCTGAGGACTTCATTATATTCATTCTGTTATACTTTCTGAAGCTTAATGAAGAGTACAAAAGTAAAGTAGGTTTTCACAGTAAGAGCTCGTGGACACCATGCCCATGAGACTCTTCCCCTAGAAGCTTTCTTCTGAGAGAAAGACATTTTCCTGACTTCTGTTCTGAAGGCAGGTTTCGGCAATGCTGTTGTTAGGTACTGACGAGTCTATTCACAGTGACCCACGTGTGACAAGAACAAAATGCTGCCGGGTCCTGCACCATCCTCACAACTGTTACAGATGAGCCCACTGCTGTGGCCACCAAGTCAATAGAGCTCATCGAGGGTCTTCCTTGTTTTCGCTGACTCTCCACTTAACCAAGCCGACCCTCTAGTGTCGTTCTCCAAAGACTGATCCTTCCCTGAATGTCCAAAGACAAAAGTCTCGCCATCCTGGCTTCTAAGGAGCACTCTGGCTTTACATCTTCCCAGACATACCTGTTCATTCTGGCAATCCATGGTATGTATACCTAATCTTCTCCAACTCCATAATTCCTTATTCACCGTTCAACTTTCACAAACACAGGAGGTGACTGAAAACATCGGGGCTTAGGTCAGGAGTACAGAACAAATGGCAAGCTCAGTGAGGTAGAGGTTTTACTCTTCTCCACAGAAAGAACCCCAAATACAACCAAAACCCGCTGCCATAACGTCAAACTCTAGCTTAAGCAACCGGATGTGAGAGTGAAAATGTGCTCCATGAGGGTTCCAATGCTGATTTTCTTCTCCAAGGAGCCTCAGGGTGGACTTAAACCTCCAGGCTTTCAATTAGCAGCCAACACTATTAACTATATGCACTTGTAGATTCCTACTCACAGGACCCCAACAGGCACCCAGAAAATATTTGTGGGATGGACAAACTGTAGCAGTGATAATATCATGTGTTCTGTTAGCTATAAATCAAACTCCCAAGAAGTGTTTTAAGGAAAGAACTGACTGAGTTGTCTGGTTAGAATAAATAGTACAGACTAAAAAATTTATTATTTCCTTAAACAGAAAATGGCATTTCCCAGAAATTATATATCATCTTGTTGTATGTCTATCTGCCCACTGTCTTTCTTCCTATAAGCTCCAGGTGGACAGGGTTCCAGCCAGGCTGTCACCACTGGATCCACCTTGCCTGGCATGTAGGAACCGTCATGAAACAATTACCTGAGTGAAGACGTATTTCTGTCTCCTCTTCTGTGCAACTCATTTGCTTAACCCTTGCTTTTCCACTTAGCACTGTTTGGTGCCTCAATTACTTCTGTAACAGGATTAAGAAGTCTGACACTTATTAATTAAACAATTCATATTTCTTTTGTTGAGAAAAGTTCAGAATGAAACAGGGTCAATGGAAAAGTCCAGGGTTGCCACAATGGGATTTTGATTATCATGTATTTTTTTAGGGAGATAAGAATGAAATGTCAAATGCAAGGCTCTCATCTAAGGTTTTAGTTTTCACTGAACTGGCAGGTTCTGACAGAATGAATTTAAATCACTTTGTAGAAAATGAAAATGAGTTGAAAAATCATGTAACAAAATGAGAAGCCTTGGTAACTTTCATCCATAATGCTTTCACTTCTACAGTCAGGAATACATTTAACATTGAGCCTGTTCTAAAAGCCAGCAATAAAGCAGATGTCTACGTATCTAGTTAGGTCATTATTTTACTTCTAATGCTTTCTCAGTCACAGCTCAAGTTACTTCTTGTTACTTAATTAAAACTAGGTCAAATTATTACAACTGCATGATCTAAGTGGTATAATATCTATTTAAAAAAAAAAAAAAATCTTTCACTTTCTTTCCCAGGGAAATCGTGTTAAGATTTAAAGCTAAATGGTAACTGACAAGTTAACTTTAGTAATAAAAGGACCAAATTTAAGAACACTTACATAAATTATGGAAACCTCGTGTGTTGTGGCATACTAGGTTAAGTGCTACATCTGCTAACAAAAATCTTGGCAGTTCAAATCTGCCAGGCACTCCTTGGAAACTCTGTCAGGGCAGTCCTACTCTGACCTATAGGGTCACTGTAAGTCAGAGCTGACTCTATGGCAGTGGTTTTGGTCTTTTGGTTTCACATAAATTACACAACAATTATCAGGTTTCAAGTTATGCATTTACTTAGTCCCTAAATGCAGAAAAACTGCATATCCTTTTATTTAAAAGGTCAGTTATCAAAACAAGAAAAAAGTATTATTTTTATTTCCAGACTAAAATAATCATGAGTTTGTTATTTTCACAAGTCAACAAGCTATAAGAACACCAATTTTTCTTTTAAACAAAAGTATGACACAATAGGTTTCTATATTCTAAGAAAAGAAGTTCTAAATGCTTATGCATAACCATTTTCGTGACCAAAAAAGAAAAGACAAAAAACCCCTATGAGTATCTTATCTGAAGTCCCTTGAGAAAGGTAAGATGTTCCTGGGATGTGGTTATATCTATGCATCACAGTAAACAGTTTATTTGGGAGTTATTTGTAAATAAAAGCTTTAAATGATCCTTTCAAGTGAAACTTTCCCCTGGCAGCTTCAAGAATTTTCAAGCACCATTCTTATTAACCAGGGTTGCTTCAATTTGATCATTTGAACTGTGAATTTGGCTGTACAATGTTAAAAACCATTGCCATCAAGTCAACTCCAACATATAGTGACTCTTTAGGGAAGAAGAGAACTGCCCTATAAGGTTTCCAAGGAATGGCTGGTAGATTCAAACTGCCAGACCTTCTGATATGCAGCCAAAGTTCTTAACCACTTCACCACATATATTACACCCCCACTTATGCAAACTATGCTGAGGAAAGTAAATTAATGTTTATGAAGAGAAAGTCAGATACAAAACATATTTTTTGTTGTTAACGTAACAATCACTTCCCCTTCCTCCTTACCCCACACATCCAATTAACACCAGAGCCTGCTGACTGAGCCACAAAGTTATCTTTCAAATTTATCCAGATATTCCCCTCCTCACAGCCACCACTACAAGACTTCTGTAGAAAACATGCTCTACCTATCATTCTCCTAAGAAACAAAGTGTGGGAACAGGGGCAAGATAAGCTATCCCTGTTCCCACAGATACCACCTGTGGGAGGTTAACTGAGCTACTAAATCAAAAATCTGTAACCGGAATTCATGTTAGTCATTAAAAATAAATGATACAAAAATCACATTTAAATTAGAATGTAGTTACTCAAACAATGAAGACTTGAGAGCAAATTGTAATATTAAAAATTCTCTATGGTACAATCTGGGGAATTTCCATTATTTCAGATAAAGAAATTCAGAAACTCCAATCACAACCAAAAGTGCTTTAATGAATACTCCGATGGATATACAGAGTGACTCAGAGGGTTCTCCAGAACTGCTTTACAGAATGAGTGGGAGAATTACAAAAGTTAATGACTATCCTGAGAGACCTCTGCTACACTAAAAAAAAAAAAAAAAAACTCAGAAGTTTACACAACAGTAGATAAAATAGCATAGTGTTCCCACATTTATTTAATACTGTATTCATGGGAGGGGAATATAATTTTGAAAAATGATACCCCACACTGATTTAAATAGTCAGTTATAGCATATATGCAAGAGTCAGGAGGTTGCAAACAGTTAAAATAAGAGAAAATCAAACATATACTCCAATTTTTACTTATTTAAATATTTGCCTTAAAGCCTTATTTAGTAAATTTAGATCACATTAGGCTTGTTTTCCTGAAATTGATCAAATTACGTCTCCAATTTCACTGTATTAAAGAGCAAAACAAACTTCTGTTTAGAAACCACAGGTGACTCAAGACAAAAAGTTTTTTATGTGGAAACTTATCTTGTCTCCCACTGCGAATGAAGTTCTCTACAGAATACTTAATAGTTAGATGGAACTTGATTTTCTTTGTAGAGATGCTTGAGCTTCTTACAGAATTTTAAGGAGGAAAGCCATATAAAGTCCTTTTTTTAGCATCATGGCAACGGTTTTTTATTTTATTTTATTTAACAGCTCTTTTCACCTATAAACCAGTGCAATTCTTTCCCCAGGAAGCTAATTCTGGCACATCTGGCCCAGAGTACAACAAAGAGACGACAAACACTAATGGCTTATAACCCTTTGTGTAAAGTCCCAATCTCACTGTTTTCTCAACCTTGAGCCAGAAAGGCTCATTTCTCATCAGAATGTCTACAGCTGAACTTTTAGAAATGGATTTGTATTTGTATTTAGTTTGGTTTTCATGAGTCATGCTATAACTGCCGTTTTAAATTTTATTAATTCATTTTTTCTTCTAAGACAATAAAAAAGTTATTGCATTTTTTGGTGAAAGTTTACACAGCAAATTAGGTTCCTATTTAACAATTTGTACACAAACTGTTCAGTGGCATTGGTTACATCTTTCACAATGTGTCAGCATTCTCACTCTGTTCTGGTTGTTCCACTCCCTATAATCTAGTTTCCCTGCCCTATTACCTTCTCATCTTTACTTTAGAGTAATTGCTGGCCTTTGGTCTCACAGATGTACTTTATTTCCTCTCTGGTTTTTTTTTTTTTAAATGCATCTTTATTTTGATTGGACTTTAGATGGATGTCCACAGAACAAATCAGTTTCTCACCAAGTAGCAAGAACACATGTTGCTTCCCGGCATTGGTTTACAACCCCACAACATGTCAACACTCTCCTCTCTCAATCCTGAGTTCCCTATCACTAGCTTTCCTGTCCCCTCCTACCCTCCAGTCCTTGCCTTGGGCTGGTGAGCCCCTTTGGTCTCCTTTTGTCTTATGGGCCTGTCTAATCTTTGGTTGAAGGGTAAACCTCAGGAATGATCTCATTACTGAGCTGAAAGGTGTCCAGGGGCCATGCAATTTTATATTTATCCAATGGTGATGAAAAGGGCCAGATAGAACTCACTGATGTTATCCTAGTTGTCAGGTGCCCTCAAGACAGCCCAACTCAAAGCAAGGGGGAAAAAAAAAAAAGCCTGTTGCCCTTAAGTGGACTCCAGCTCAACTCTCTCACAGTTTCCAAGGAGAATCTGGTAGATCCAAATGGCTGGGCTTCTGGCTAGCAGCCGTAGCTCTTCAACACTTAGCCATCACGTTTTCCTACTCATGGTGAGCTCATGCACAATCCACTGGGCTTTTCAGTGGCTTTCAGGCTTTTCTTGCCAGGTTTTTCTTCCCAGTCTTAGTCTGGAAATTCATTTACAATCTTTTCCACATCACAGCAACACACAAGCCTCCAATGACAGACTGAGTTGGAGATGCACTGACAGGGTCTCCCACATGGAAGGCAAGAATTCTACCACAGAACCACTACTGTCCCCTAATGTTACACTACCAAATACACAGTCAATCAGAAAGGAACCAGTGAGAGGTCTTGGCTACATCCAAATACCTCTGATGTCCCAACAATTTACTACCACTCAAAATACGGTCCACCAGGCAGTATCAGCTCACCCAGGTACATACTAAAAATATACAATCTTGGCCCATACCAGATTTCCTGAATCTAAATCTGCATTTCAACTGATTGCTATGCACATTAAGGTTTCAGATTTAATGCACGATACCTACTTATTGCATCCTGTTGATAATACAGATGGCACTACAAACAGTTTGACTGACCCACAAGAGGCTATCTACAAGGTCATGTGGGAGGAGACCAAGACAGGTGATGATGCTTTCATGAAAATAGCTGAATAAATATATGCTTGTTCTGATCTGATTACCTCTTTACATTAATCTGTTGTCAAACCAACTGGGAAACTGAGGCAGCTAAAGAAATGGAATTATGTAAATAATGTAGGTATACACATGATGAAAATGGCAGTCTTAAATAACCTTTAGTACTGTGGTTATTTCTGAAGATTTAAATTCTGCCAAGATCCAAGTCCTATAGGTAATGGGAGGAATCAAACAGTCAACAAACCCAGTAATCCTTCCCATGTTCCAATGTTTTAGGTCTTTCTTAATCCTTCACGTATTCAGTCACTTAACGTGTACTGACTCAGCACAGACTTAGTACCATGGTTATGTCTGAAGATTTAAATTCTGCCAAGATCCAAGTCCTTTAGGTAACGGGAGGAATCAAATGGTCAACAAATGCAGTAATCCTTCCCATGTTCCAATGTGGTATGTCCTTCTTAATCCTCCACTTGTTCAGTCACTTAACATGTACTCACTCAGCACAAACTTCTTACCATGTCATGTTACAGGCATGGACAGAGTCAGAGGAAAGTCAGAAAAGCATGGCCCTTCCTCTACAGAACTGACATCTAACTGTGGCTCTGGAACAGGCACTACCCTCATTCTAACACTACACTCAACAACTAGTGATATCACCTCATTTCCTGAACAAAGGACTGCTGAAAAATATTTTCTTACCACAGTTCCTCAGAGGGAAGGACAGAATTTTTTCAAGGATACTTTTCTTTTGGTTCATGTGTTTCCTGTGAAATTAAGGAAAATCCAACTCTAACTGTTCTCCAGGGTGGGAATAACATATCTTGAATGTATTTACTTGGGACACTTTTTAGCTTTCTAGATAGAAGCGAAAGAGCACCCTGGCTAGCACATCTCACAAAATACTTAGCCTTTTAATCCTTGTCCTTAACTGAATCCTTTCAGGGGAACCTTGACCACATGGCTTCCTTTTGAGATGTGTTTATTTCCTTTTTAGTTCCTTCCATTCAAGAGGTAAAATGAACATCTGATTAAAATAATCAGACTCATTATTCTTTGATTAAATAATTGTTCCTGGCTTTTTTTCCAGCTCCTCACTGTGAAAAAACAAATACTGCATCATCTCATTTCCACAGGGATTCTGTTGTATATACGACTCTCAGGTATAATTTCTAGCTTCATACACGGCAAAGAGCCATTTCACCACAGTAACAGGAATTGAAAAGATGCTCGCGGATAGAGGGGCTGTTGAAAATCGGCAAGGTCAATTGGTATAATGTAGTTTACAAGGAAAGTGTTCTCCATTCTACTTGCTAAGCAGTATCTGGGGTCTTAAAAGTCTGTGAGGGACCATGTAGGATACTCCACTGCTCTCATCCCTTCAGGAAGAAAGAAGAATGAAGAAAAGTAAAGAAACAAGGAAAGATTATTCCAAAGAACTAATGGACCACATCTACAAAGGTCTTCAGCAGACTGAATCTAGTACAACTAGATGGTACTTGGCTACCACCACTGATACTCTGACAAGACCGACAGGAAAGACAGCAAAGGGTCCTAGAGAGCTGGAGAAAAATGTAAAACAAAACTCAAAGAAGAAAAAGCAGAATTGCTGGCCTGATGGAGACTAAGAGTAGGGCCGCTGGACATTCCTTTAGGTCAGTAATGAAGTCATTTCTGAGATTCACCCCTCAACCAAAGATTGAACAAGCCTGTAACAAACAAGACTTATGGAGCACACCAGCCCAAGGACAAGGACTAGAAGGCAAGAGGGGACAGGGGTGATGGTCATAGAGAATGGAAGGCTGAAAAGAGAGTGCTGACCTGTTAAGGGGAAAAACCAGTTTGTTCTGTAAACCTTCTGTAAAGTTCAATTAAAAAAAAAAAATCTGCTGGAAAACATTAATTTGAGTTGTAGTATTTACAGATGCTCTAGAACTTGCAGAAAGACCTGAAAACAGTTAACAGTAGCTTCAGATTCACATGAACTCTTCAAGTTCAAGGGCCATGTTTAATTTTTGTTTCCCTAGTACCTGTATCTGCTGCAGCAGCAGATGAATACATCAATTAGTCAAATATTTTACATATTCCATATTCTGAAATTCTCTTATCTACTCTCCGAATTTAAGCATGAAGTGCTAACTCATGTATTCATTTACTTACACTGCATTTCTTGAGCACCTATGGTATACCAGGCATTGTGCTAGGCCCTGGAGGATGGTGAGCCTTTGCAGACCTGACACTACAGGTCCTCTGAGGCTCATCATCCAGAGAAAGAAATTAGGCTTTAATCAACAGTCACACATAAATGTGTGTCATGGTTTGAATTGTGTCCCCCAAAAATGTGTGCAGCCACGTGGCTGGGATATGGTTCCCAGTATCTTGGGACTGTCCTCCATTGTGTGGTTTTGCTAACTTGTATGTTAAAGGATTAGGGTGGGGCTGTAAATTCCTGCTATGGGGAAGTTTCCCTGGAGTATGGCTTGCCCCACCCTTAATGCTTTTAGCTTGCAAGGAATAAAAGGAAAAAGAACCAAGGACAATTTGAGAACCTCGCTACCATCAAGCAAGCAGCACCAGGAGCAGAGCGCGTCGTTCAGACCAGAGGTTCTTGCGTTAGGACACTCCCTGGACAATGACTGATGCAATACCGGACTTTCCTCCAGAGCCGTCAAGGGGAAAGTCTTTCCCTGGAGCGGACACCCTGAATATGGACTTGCAACCTACCGGACTGTGTAAGAATAAATATTTCTTTGTTAAAGCCATCCACTCTGTGGTATTTCTGTTAGAGCAGCCCTAGCTGACTAAAATAATGTGTAAAAATGGAGTTGTAACGTGATGATAAACTTCTAACAGAGGTATGTGGACTAATAACAAAATCAGAGACAGATGACTCTCCTGAGTGACACTTAAAGGGTACAAAGGAGGGGAAGAAGGACGTATCACAGTTCCCATGCAGTTTACTGTCATTACTAATAAAACTGGTAGCAGCTAAGCTCTAACCACTGCACCATCAGAGCTCCTATTTCCTAACAAACAATGGTTTATAATATATATGCTAGTATGCTACATCACTGATGAAAAATGAGAAATAGTTACTGAAAAGATATGGCTTTGAATAATCACTATTACCACCAATACAGAAAAAGACACTCTTCTTTTTGGTTGCCCCTTCCCTGCTGGATTCAACAAGCCCTTTCATTTACTTAGGTATTAACATCTTGACTGGAGTACACAGCTTCTCTAGAATACTGTCCACAGAGACTTGAAATAAAAAAGAGCAATGATTTCCAGATAAGATTCTGACATTCAATTCAGTAACTCCCAACACTCTCCAACATGTTTTCACATTCACTTTTTCAATGTCCTGAGTCACAGTTGCGATGGCAAGTCTGTGTCATACTGTCATAAAGGAGACTCAGAACACCCAATGTGAGGGCAATAAATCCAAGAATAGAGAGACACAACAATTAAGGTCTTAGAGGCTGATAGTCGGCTAAGAGGGCTAAAGACTAAAAAACTGAGAAAGCTGCAGTCAATTAAGAAAGGAACAACAAAATTAAGGAGAAAACAGATGAAGAAATACTAATCTAAATGCCTGAAGTGATCAGAAGGAGAAAAAAAAACAAAACAAAAAAACAGAACTAAGAGAAACTGATGCTTATAGAGTCACAGGAATCAGACTGTAAAAGACACAAAGCAGAAAGTGACCAGTTAGAGCAGCAAGAACAGGGAGCACATTTCAGAGACATAACAGCCAATGGGAACACAAATGTAGAAACACAGCACAAGAGGGAAAGAGAAAGAGAAGAAACTAGTGGGTGAAACAGAGTCACTGCTTTGCTTTTAGATAATACAGTAACAGCGGCCTCAGAGTCTTCATCCTTTCAAGCTGAAAACTGTGAGAGGTTGATCAAAGCAATTTAATTCATGTACTTACAACCAGTAAAATACGGCACCTTGTATGGGGAGGGAGGGTAGGATAACCATGGATGTACAAGTTTAACTTAAAATGTGTGACAATTTTTCAGTTACCCAAGTTTAACATGATCTTAGAATAAAACTTCAAGTTTCACTCAGGTGAAACTTAGGAGTCTCTGAATTTGGTAAATGGTTCAGGCACTTGGCTGCTGCTAACCTGAAGTCTGAAGGTTTAAGTCCACCCAGAGGCATCTTGGGAAAAAAGCCTAACAATCTACTTTCAGAAAATTAGCCATTAAAACCTCTTTGGAGCACAGATCTACTCATGCACACGAGGTCATCATGAGTGAGAATCGACTCAATAGCAACAGGTTTCAGTAAAGCTTGAGACATGTAAGATAAGGCTGACCTGTCCAAAAAAGTGACTATAAACTAGTGACTATAAACTAAATAATTAACAGAAGGAGTAGTACAGTCCCCAATCCCTGTCTACATTTTATATTTGAAACAAATTAGAAATAACTGTTTGTTTCCTCATTAAAAACAATCTCCACTCCTTTATAAAAGATTAAATTACCCTAAGTGTCGACTTACAGACTTAATGTAAAAAATTTACATAACCTCTAACAATAAAAAGCATGTATTTCTTTCTCTAAATCAAGTTCATGCTCAAAAATAAATAATATCCACTGATACACAGAGCAAAATAATGTCACGGTGGAGAAATATTCTGAATTAACCAAAGCCACAATTACTGAAATTTGCAATTCCCAACAGCAACTCTAAATCACCAAAACATTGCTCAAGTATACTAAAGCCTGAATTTTGAATATTCAAGAGTAAATCAATTTGTAGAGCTCTGAGGAATAACAACTCCATATGTTCTTGAAAGTTTTAAAATCTTCCATTATCAAACCATACAGTGTAGCAAGGATATAAAATGTTTAGAAACCAAACTGAACACTAACCAAACAGAAAAAAAAGAATACATTTATCTTTTAAAGTCATTAAAAATGCTTATATAAAGTGTCTACTCTTTTATTGACAATAATCAATAGTTTATTAGTGTACATTATTACTGTAAATTACAAAACCTACCCATTTGCTTTTATGAAGTATGCCCAATAAATATTGAATGAGCTAAACTGTTCAGACTCCAACATCATTTTCACACTAGTTCATTAATTTAGGAGGCCTGAACGACTTAAGTATGAGCCTGGATCACCTGCTACCTTCTCCATTTTCCACGCACTAAAGGCGCCTCATGAGGCCATGTCCCACCTACAGCACAGGCCTATACCAAAAACAAAAAAACACTGCTGTCTATTTACTCATAGAATCCTATGTGACAGGCCAGAACTGCTCCACCACATTTCCCAGGAGCACCTAGCAGATTCAAACTGCCAAACTTTTGGTTAGCAGCCATAGCTCTTAAAACCACTAGGCTACCAGCATTTCCTATACAGGCAGTGATAATTTAGTACTACTGTCAAAGAATTGACACAATGTAATATTCTCTCTCCATTTTACTCCACATTTCAGTCCTGCTTCCTACACAACCATGTATATACATGGTACCACCTTTCAAAAAGAGACTATCTCAAGCTATACTGTCCAGCTTTTAGTTAAAACTGAGATTCTTAAAGTCGCCCTAGCAAACATGCTTAAATCACCAAATTTACATCAGAACAATAAAATAAATATTAAAAGATATTCAAACTCATTATTAATAACTGAAAATTAAATCCAAAATGAGATTCAACAATGTATACACAAAATTGGCCCAACCTGAAAAGAATTCTACTATCGTTCATGAGTTAAATTATGAAAGTGCTGGCAACAGTAGAAACTGACAGTGCTTTCATAAATTACTCAAAATTTTTGTGTCTTAAGAATACATTGTGAGTAAATAGCCAAAAAAAAGAAACACCAAATACGTTGCTATCTAGGTGACTCTGACTCAAAAAGAATCTACAGGGCACAGCAGAGCCAACCCATTGGGTTTGCAAGGAGCAGCTGGTTGATTCAAACTGCAGATCTTTTGGGTAACAGCTGAGATCTTAACCACTGCACCACCAGAGCTCCATGAGTAAACAGACACTTGTAAAAAAAAAGCTAAGTGCAAGGATCCTTATTTGGATACTGGGAGCAGGAGAAATGTTCACCCATACAAAAGAGTTAAGCACAATTATTTATTCCTGCTGTTAACTGGTGACAGCACCAGTTAGTCATGCTTTAGAGGCTGGCATATTGCTAACATGCTAGAAACTAAGCCACCAGTATTTCCAATCCCATCAGGTCACCAGTGGTGGGGAGGTTTCAGCAGGGCTTCCATGCTAAAACAGATTAAGAAGGACCTGGCAGTCTACTTTTGGAAAGAATTAGCCAGTGAAAACCTCATGGACAGCAACAGAACACTGTCCAACATACTACTGAAGACAGGCTCCTCAGGTTGGAAGGCACTCAAAATACAACTGGGAAAGAGCTGTCTCCTCAAAGGACAACTGACCTTCATGACATGAACAGAGTCAAGTATCTGACACCTTCATTTGCTGATGTGGCATGACTCAAAACAAGAAGAAACAGCTGCAGACCTCCATTAATAATCAGAATGTGGAATGTACAAAGTACGAATGTAAGAAAGCTGTAAATTGTCAAAATAGAAATGGAACACGTAAAGATAGATATCCTAGGTATTAGTGAGCTGAAAGAGACTGGTAATGGCCATTCTGAATCAGATCATCACATGGTCTACTATGCTGGGAATAGCAAATGTTGAACACAATAGTTTTCCTTTAAACCTCAAAAACATTTCATGATCTATTCCAAAACATAGCTCTGTCAGTGATACAACAATATCCATATGCCTACAAGGAAGACCAGCTAATACCATTAATTCAAGCTTATATACCAATCACTAATGCAAGCCAAGCCAAGTGCCGTCTGGAAATTAAAGACTTTTTTTACCAACCTCTGCAATCTGCAATTGGTTAAACATACAACCAAGATGCACTGATAATTACTGGCGACTGGAATGCAGCAGTTAGCAAAAAAGAATGATCTGCTAAGGGTTCCCCTGGGAGCATGGCCCCTAGACCCAATGCTGCCCCTGATCATAAATCATTACTGAGGTCAACTCCTCGAACAGGAATGGACTGGACTTGGTAACAGAGAGTGATCATATCATGTGTGCACTTTATGGTTCTATGTATCGACAGGATGTCATCTTACTGACCTCTTATAGAGGCGAGTGGAGAGGGTAGAGAAGAGGGGACACGGGATTCTTAGGAGGTTATGACTTCTATGGAACAGAGAGAAATGAGGAGTGTGCTGTCATCAGGCAAGGAGAGCAGAAGGAGCTGCACATAGGTGGGCATGCAAATTTAAACAAGACTGCACACTTTCACTCATTCACAGTGAAAAAAAAAAAAAGAATAATCTACAGCTGAAAAATACAGCCTTAGTGACAACACGAGAATAAAAAGGGGTATAACCTGAGAACACTAAAAGACCACAATTGATGGCCTCTAATCGTGATGCTGCCCCTGATCATTAATCAATATTGAGGTCAACTCCTCGGACAGGAATGGACTGGACTCGGTGACACAGTGACCGTATCATGCACGCACTTTATGGTTCTATGCATCCAGAGGATGCCGTCCTACTGACCTCTTACCAGAGGGGAGGGAAAGGGCAGAGATCAGGGGACAAGAGATTGTTAAGAGGATATGACACATATAGATCAGATAGAAGGAGTGTGCTGTCACCGGGCAAGGACAACAGTAGGAGCTGCACACAGGCAGGCATGCAAATTTAAACTGGATTGTACACTTTCACTCAAACACAATTTAAAAAAAAAAAAAGGTCTTAGTGACAGAAACAATGCTGATGATTGCATGACAAGAGTTGTGCAAGACCAATGACTTCATTGCAAATACGTTATCTTCATCAACATAAATGGTGACTATATACATCTGGATCTCACCAGACAGAATACACAGGAATCAAGGTGACTACATCTGTGGAAGGCAGTCAGTATTACAAGCAAGCACAAAGCCATGGGCCAACTGGAGAACAGACCATCAACTGTTCACAGGAAGCAGGTTCAGCTGAAGCTGAAGAAAACTAAAACACGTCTGCAAGAGCCAAAATATATCCTTCATTGTACCCACAAGAATAGAATGGATGCAGTGGACATTAACGCCCAAAGATGAGGTGAGCTACGGGATGACATAAAGGATTCAAATATATGAAGAAAGAAAACAGTCACTGAAAAGACAGGAAAGAAAGAAAAGACCAAATGGATGTCAGAAGACTGAAACTTGCGCTTGAACGTAGGTAAGCTACAGGAAATGAAAGAAACGGTGAAGCAAAACAGCTGAACAAAAGATTTCAAAAGATAGCTCAAAAAGAAAGAGTATGCTTTCCACTTCAAGTTGTTAAGAAGTGAAGGAAAAATTCAAGCCTTGAATTGCAATTCTGAAGACTCCTATTGGGGAAATTCTAAATGACACAGGAAGCATCAAAGAAGATAAAATACACCTTGTCACTGTACCAAAAAAAAAAGGAAAACTGGTCAACATTCAACCATTTCAGGAGACAGTGTATGATTAAGACCAATGGTTTTGAAGGAAGAAATCCCAACCACACAGAAGGTGTACAACAAGGCTGCAGGAATTGATGGAATACCAACTGAGATGCTTACTCATCAATGCTAAGACATCTGGAAGGTCAGCCAACCATATTTGTACCATTCCAAAGAAAGATGATACAACAGAATCAGGAAATTATGGAACAATATCATTAATCTCACACACAAGTAAAATTTTGCTGAAGATCATTCAAAAGCAGACGCAGCAGTATATCCACAGAGAACTGACAGAAATTCAAACCATTTCAGAAAATGATGTGTAATGACTGATATCACTGCTGGTGTCTGATGGATGTAGGCTGAAAGCAAAATACACCACAAAGAAGTATAACTGTGTTTTATTGACTATGCAAAGGCATTCAACAGTTTGAATCATAACAAATTATACCTCTGTGAAGAATGAGAATTCCAGAACATTCAATTGCGCTCTTGCACAACCTGTACACAGACCAAGAGGCTGTCATTTGAACAGAACAAGGGGATACTGTGTGATTTACAGTCAGGAAAGGTATATATCAGGGCTGCTGCCTTTCACCACATTTACTTAATCTGTATGCTGAGCAAACAATCTGAGAAGCCAGACTACAGGAAGAAGAATGTGGAATTATGCTTGGAGGACGGCTCGTGAACAATCTGTGATAGGCAGATGACACAACTTGCCTGCTGAAAGCCAAGAGAACTTGAAGCACTTACTGATGATGACTGAAGACTACAGCCTTCAATATGAATTACACTTCAACATAAAGGAAACAAAAATCCTCATGACTGGACCAATAAGCAACATCATGATAAACACCGAATAAGTTCAAGTTATCAAGAGCTTCATTTTACTTGAATTCACAACCAATGCCCATGAACGCAGTAGTTAAGAAGTCAAATGGCACATTGCTTTGGACAACTGTGCTGCAAAAAATCTCTGTAAAGTGTTGAAAAGCACAGCTGTCACTTGAAGGATTAAGGCAACCCTGACCCAAGACATGACATTTTCAGCTGCTTCAGGTGAGGAAGAAAACCATACAACGAAAAGGAAGAATGAAGAATAACTTAATCGTCTGAAGCATTGTGTTGGCAAAGAATGTTGACTATACCGTAGACTGACAAAAGAATGAACATATCTGTCTTGAAACACAGCCAGAGTGCTCCCTGAAAGCAAGAACGGCTAGGCTTCATCTCATGTAATTTAGATACGTTATCAGGAGGGATCAGATCTTAGACAAGGGCATCATTCTTGGTAAGGCAGATAGATGAAAAACTAGAAGACGCTGAGAAACAGGGATTAACACAGTGGCTGCCAACAATGGACTCACAGGTAGCAATAATTGTGAGGGAGGCAGAGGACCAGATCATGTCGATTTTTGTTGTTTACAGGGAGACTAAGAGATGGAACTGACTCAAGAGCACCCAACATTTTTAAGTGAGAAAAGCTACTTGCAAAACACATTTAGAAGTTTACCGTACCACTTCTTTGTAAATAAAAATTTGACAGTAAGAGACAAAGGAACAAATGTGTATGTTTGTATGCGCGTGCGCACACTAAAACAACAAGCTCAAACACAAAAATTGTGAGGATGGCACAGGACTCGGCAATGTCTCATTCTGTTGTATGCAGGGTTCCTATGAGTCAGAAAAATCATGAGCAGTGTAGATGTGACTATAACAAATCAAAAGTGCTTAGAAATGTACACTGCCCTAGACTTTGAACACATTCTTTCATAAATGTACTTTGTTCTATCTCTGAGATAGTTTCTGGCCTCCAAAAATAATCACAGCACAATCAGCAACACCTGGATGGCTTCAAAACAAGGTTTAGATTCAAATGCTGGCTAAACATAATTATAATTCTTCCTATGAGTACTGTTAAATGAATGGAATGGAGTATGAGAAAATACCAGGCCATAATAACTGCTTCCTATGGTCACTTAAACTTTCAGATGGACCATTTAAATATCTAGGGAAATCTACAGTCAGTCATACTAAATAAAGGCAAGACAAAAAAAGCAGTTAATATATTCCATCTTCTTATACTCAACTGATACCTTGGTTTACAACCACAAAAGTATTTAATTTAAAAACTGTCTTTAAAAACTCCTGTGTTAAACTTACAGGCTGTAAATACTCCTCAATATCCTTACATCAAGTATTTTCTTCTTTTTTTTTTTCATTATGACTGAGTGAAAATATACATTCCCATATAAATTTGCATGCCCACCTATGTGCAGCTTCCACTGCTCTCCCTGCCCAGTGACAGTACACTATTCCTCTCTGCTCCATAAGTATTTCATCTTCCCAAAAGTCTCCTTTCCCCTCCTCTCCACCCACTCCCCTTCCTCCAGTCAGAGGTCAGCAGGATGATATCCTATAGATGCACAAAACCATAAAGTGCACCCAATATATAGTCACTGCGCTGCCAAGTCCATCCCCTTGCTGTCCAAAGAGTGGACCTTCATTATGACCCATGGGCAAGGGCAGCATCAGGACCAGGGGCCATGCTCCCATGGGAACCGCGAAGCTGCTGGACCATCAGCTGCGGTCTTTTAGTGGAGATCTCAGGGTGCACCCCTTTTTATTCTTGTGTTGCCAGTGAGCTCCATCGTGGCTATCACTGGTGGTGGCCGGGCACCATCCGGTTCTTCTGGTCCCCAGTCGATGCACGCACCCACTCATGTGGGTCTCTCTCTTTTCTGGGTTGTCATTTTGGTCCTCGGTGAGCATCGGCTCCTGCTGAGTTGGGACCATTTGCTGTGCCCTCGGATGGTAGCTTGGCAGCTTTAAGACCCCAGATGACACGCACTAACGTGGGGTGCAGAGAGCCCCCAAATGCTAGTTGGGCCAACTGACCTAGATTTTGCCTAACAGCATGATCTCCTGCCCCCCACCCCAGCTACTCTGTCCTTGCATTATTGGGTTAAGACGGGAGGAGTACTCAAGTTATGCCGAAGTCCACTTAATATTGTTCTTGTTTCTAATGTGTGCTGCCACCAATTTCACCCGACCAAATTTCTACCAACTATCTAGTCTAAACTCTCCCCGCTCATTCTCCCTCCCTCCCCTCCCTTGTAGCCGTCAAAGAGTCTTTTCTTCTATGCATAAGTCTGTTTTTGAGTTCTTATCATAGGGGTCTCATACAATATTTGTCCTTTTGTCACTGACTACTTTCGCTCAAAATAATGTCTTCCAGTTGAAACCTGGTTAAGAGATGCTTCCCGCAATCATCATTGTTCTTTATCATTGCATAGTGCTCCACTGAGTATATATAACACAGTATACCTATCCATTCCTCTGTTGTTGGGCATCCGGGTTGATTCCATCTTTTTGTTATCGTGGACTGTGCTGCGATAAACATTCTTGTGCGTGTGTCCATTGGTGTGAATGGCCTTGGTTCTGTAGGATATATTCTAAGTAGTGGGATTACTGGGTCAGATGGTATCTCTATATCCAATTTTTTAAGGAAGTGCCAGATGGCTTTCCAAAGAGGCTGGACCATTTTGCAACCCCACCAACAGTTTAGGAGACTTTCACTTTCTCCAGAGCCGCTCCAGCATTTGTTGTTTTGTGTTTTTTGGATCATGGTCAACCTTGTTGCGGCGAGATGGTATCTCATTGTAGTTTTGATTTGAATTTCTTTAATAACTAAAGATTGTGAACATGACCGCATGTGTTTTTTAGCTGCCTGGATCTCCCCTTTTAGAGAAATGTCTGTCCATCTGCTTTGCCGATCGCTTAATTGGGTGATTGTTCTTCTTACTGATATTTTGAAGTACCTTATAGATTAGGGAGATCAGGCATTGGTCTGACATAGAATTGCCAACTATTTTTTCTGACTCTGTAGGTAGCCTTTTAACTCTTGTGATAAAGTCTTTGGATGAGCAAGTGTTTGATTCTTAATAGTTCCCATTTATCTATATTCTCTTCTGATGATTGTGATTTGTCAGATTTTGAAGTCTATCTACGTTGTGTATTAAAACTTCCGTTGTTCCTACTTTTTCTTGGATGAGCTTTATTGTTTCAAATTTGATATTTACGTCTTTTAGCCAATCTGAGTTGATTTTTGTATAAGGCATAAGACATGGATCTTGTTTCAATTTATTGCAGATGGATATCCAATTTTACCAGCACAATTTATTAAAGAGATTGTTTTTATCCCAGTTTAATGTCTTAGGGCATCTGTCAAATATCAACTGTTCATAGGCAGATGGTGTCATCTCTGAGGTCTCCATTTTGTTCCACTGATCAATCTGTCTGTTCTTGTACCAGTACCAGGCTGTTTTGACTACTGTGGCAGTGTAACAGGTTCTCAACTCAGGTAATGAGAGGCCTTCCAGTGTGTTCTTGTTCTTTAGTAGTACTTTACTTATCCAGGGTTTCTTCCCTTTCCAAACAAAATTGGTGATTTGTTTCTCCATCTCATTAAAAAATGACACTGAAACTTGTATTGGGATTGCATTCTATAAGTAGATTGCTTTGGGTAAAATAGACATTTTCACAATATTAAGTCTTCCTATCCATGAGCAGGTAGGTTTCTCCATTTATCTAAGACTCTCTTAGTTTCTTGTAGTAAGGGCTTTTCGTTCTCTTTGTAAAGGTCTGTTATTTCTCTGGTTAGATTAATTCCTAGGTACTTTATCTTCTTGGGGGCTACAGTAAATGGTATTGATTTGACAATTTCTTCATTAACAGTCTCACTATTGGTATAAAGGAATCCCAGTGATTTACTGAGTTCATCTTGTATCCTGAGACTCTGCTGAACTCTTCTACTAGTTTGAGTAGTTCACTTACAGATTTTTTGGGATTCTCTGCATATACAATCATATCATCAGCAAACAGGGAGATTTTGACTTCTTCTTTGCTGATGCAGATGCCCTTTATTTCTCAGTCTTGTCTAACTGCTCTGGCAAGAACTTCCAGTACTGTGTTGAATAGGAGAGGTGAGAGTGAGCATCCTTATCTAGTCATGTTCCAAAGGGAAACTAAAACTCCTTTAGTCTCTCTCCAGTCAGGATGCTGCAGGCAGTTGGGTTTGTATAAATGGCCCTTACTGCATTGAGAAATTTTCCGTCTATGCCTATTTTGCTAAGAGTTTTTAGCATCAATGGGTGTTGGACGTTATCAAATGCCTTTTCTGCATCAATGGACAAAATCAGGTGATTCTTGTCTTTTGTGCTATTTATGTGGCTAATCACATTAATCGTTTTTCTGATGTTGAACCAGCCTGGCATCCCTGGTATGAATACCACTTGGTCATGATGGATTATTTTTTTAATATGTTGTTCTCTTCTATTGGAAAGAAATTTGTTGAAGATTTTTGCATCTAGATTCATGAGTGTTATCCGTCTGTAGTTCTCCTTTTTTGTTGGGTCTTTCCCTGGCTTTGGCATCAGGGTTATGCTAGCTTCATTGAATGAGTTTGGGAGTACTTCATCCCTTTCTATACTGAGAAATAGTCTCAGCAGTACTGGAGATAACTCTTCTCTAAATGCTTGGTAGAATTCTGCAGTGAAGCCATCTGGGCCTGCGCTTTTTTTGTTTGGCACTGTTTTGATGACATTTTCAATGTCTTCCCTTTGTGATGGGTTTATTAAGTGGTTCTGCTTAACGTCGTGATAATTTGGGTAGGTGGTATGAATCAAGGAATTTGTCCATTTCCTCTAGGTTTTCAAATTTGTTAGAATACAGTCTTTCATAGTATTCTGTTATGACATTTTTGACTTCTGTTGGATCTGTTGTGACCATTCCCCTCTCATTTCTAATTTGGGTTATTTGTTTCCTTTCCTGCTTTTCTTTAGTAAGTTTAGCCAGTGGTTTGTCAATTTTGTTGATCTTTTCAAAAAACCAGCTTTTGGTCTTTTCAATTTTTTCCATTGTTTTTCTATTCTCTAATTCATTTAGTTCTTCTCCTCATCTTTATGATCTGTTTTCTTCTGGTGCCTGAGGGGTTCCTCTGTTGTTCTCTCTCTACTTGTTCAAGCTGTATGGTTAGTTCCTTGATCTGGTTTCTTTCTTCCTTCCAGAAGTGTGGATTTATGGAGCTAAACAGACCTCTCAGCACTGCTTTGGCTGTATCTCCTAGGTTCTGGTAGGAAGTGTTTTCATTCTCATTAGAATCTATGGATTTCTTTATTTCATCCTTGATTTCTTCTATAATCCATGGTTTTTGAGGGCAAGAGGTTGTTCAGTTTCCAAGAGTTCCACTTTCTGTTTTTCTCTGTTACTGATTTCGACTTTTATGGCTTTATGATCTGAGAAGGTGCTTTGCATTAATTCCATGGTATGACTTTTGTTGAAAATTGCATTATGTCCTAATACATGGTCAATTCTGGAGAATGTTCCATGTGCGCTAGAGAAGAAGGCGTAGTTGTCTGCTGATGGGAATAAAGTTCTGTATATACTGATGAGGTTTAGTTGGTTAACTGTAGCAATGAGGTCTTCTGTATCTTTACTGAGCTTTTTTCTAGATCATCTGTCCAGTATTGAGAGTGGAGCATTGAAGTCTCCCACCGTTATTGTGGAGTAATCTAACTCTTTTTTGAGCGTAGTCAGTGTTTCTTTGATGTACTTAGGTGCTCTGATATTAGTTGCATAGATATTTAATACAGTTAAGTCTTGCTTGGGTACTGAACCTTTCAGCAATAAATAGTGTGTATCTTTGTCCACAATGGTGGATTTTACATTAAAATTGATTTTGTCTGTGATTAGAATTGCCACACCTGCTCTTCTTTGTTCATTGTTCGCTTGATATATATTCTTCCATCCTTTAATTTTCAATTTGTTCCTATGTTTAGGTTTCAAGTGAGTTTCTTGTAGACAACATATGGATGGGTCATGTCTTTTGATCCAAGATGTCACTCGATGTTTCTTTACTCAAGAATTCAGTCCATTCACATTCAGTGTAATTGCGGATACATATGTGTTCACTGCTGTCACTGTGATATGTTTATTTTTGTGTTGATGTTTTCTCTGTTCTTATTAGTCTGTTCTGGGATGTTGTTTATTGTGAGTTGATTTTTCGCCTTTTTCAGAGCTGGTTTTGCAGTTGTTGAGACTCTTGTGTTGCATTTCTTGATATGGTATGTTGTTTGTTGTGCTTTATGGCTGCCCCTATGATCCCCCTTAATAAATTACATGTAAACCCAATTTTAATCACTACTAGTCTTGTCTACTTCCTCTCCATCTGGAAGGACTATAACAACTGTAGTACATCCCTCTTTTTAATATGATGGCACCATAGTTTTCATGATAATCACTGGATTGTTTCTTTCAGCATTAAAGCTGTGATTGAGTTTGGAGCCTTCCCTAACTGAGCAGAATTCTGGATGATGTGTTGTTCTAAAATACAAAGTTAGAGGTTTTGTTCTTCTAAGCCAAAGCCAAGAGCTTCTTTCAGTATTTCTTGTAGTTTTGGTTTGGTTTTCACAAAGTCTGAGTTTTTGTTTATCTGGGAATGTCTTAATTTCATTTTCGTATTTGAAAGATAGTTTTGCAGGATATATAATTCTTGGGTGGAAGTTCTTCTCCTTCAAGGCTTTGAATGTGTCATGCCACTGTCTCCACGCCAGCATGTTTCTGCTGAGAAATCTGAGGAAAGCCTACAGGGTTTCCCTCCAAATGTTAGCTTTGCTTTGAGTCTTGCTGCCTTTAAGAGTTGCTGCTTACGTTTCATTTTGCTAAGCTTGTTTATAATATGTCTTGGAGTCTTTCTTTTGAGATCTATATTGGGTGGTGTACAATATGCATCTGGGGTATCTTCTCTTCCTTCATGGTTTCCTTCAAGTTTTCTGTCAGCAGCTCAGCAATGATACTCTCTGTGTTCTCAGGTGTCTCATCCTGTTCAGGGACTCCAACTAATCGAAGGTTGTACCTGTTAACAGAGTCCCACATGCTTCGTAATGCTTCTTCAGTTTTCTTGTTTCTTTTGTCTGATTTCTCCTCATAGACATTGGCGTCAGTGGCTCTGTCTTCCAATTCTTTTTTCCATTTATTCCATTCCGTTTTCTTGGCTTTGAATGGAAGTTTCTATGTCTTTGATTTTGTTCTTGATCTGTTGGATTTCAGAGTACTGGTGTTCCATCAGATCGAACAGCTTGCTTAATTTTTCCTTTTGTTGTGCTGCATTTTGTATAAGATCGAGAAGGGCTTTGTATATAATCCTTTTGTATTCATCTTCCAATGATTTCAGAAAAGTTTCTTCATCCGGAAAACTCCTTGGTTGTTTTGTCTGGGAGCCTTCTGAAGCCACAGGTGATTTCTTGTTTGCCACAAGTGTCTGTTGTTTTTTGGGTTTTATGTGAGTATGTAGAGGCTGGGAGAGATACTGTGAGGCTGGACTGCAGATGTTTCTCTAGGCTGTCTTAAAATGTAAAACAAAAGGTATCTGACCACTTCCCAAGTCAGTCAGGTTTTCAGGTATAGAGGTCCCTCTTCCCAACTGGCAAAGGAAGCACCTCTATATCCAACCCCAGACGATACAATCCAGTTCAAAACACAGCAATGCTACTGCCCTGTTGGCCTCTGCTGACAGGGTCCAGTCTTAGGCGACAATGTGTAAACTACTGCTTTTTTGGTAGAAAAGCACTCTGCTGTGGGCAGCCTCTGGCTCCTGTGCTAACAATTAGGTCCAGTTTTGGCCACCATATCTAAGATGGCACCCTCCACACAGTCGGTGGATAGAGGGGCTAAAGGTACCGAGAAGTAGAGAGTCCTCAGCCTCTGTTTCTGGGCCCCCACCATAGATGACACTGTGTAAACTACTGCTTTTCTGTCAGAGAAGCGCTGTCCTGTTTGCAGGTGCTGGCTCCCAGGCTAGGAATTAGTTTCCACTTAAATCTCTGTATCCAATATGGCGTCCTACACATAGGCCCCACGGTTCCGTACAAACCACGCTGTGATGGAGATAAAAAGAGAGACCCAAATTGGCTAGGTGTACAGAGTCCTAAGCCTGGCTCTCAAAATATGGCAATTTCACCTGCCTATCCCACCAGCAGTGCATCTGAGACTAGCCACAAGGCAAGACCCAGCTCCGCCCGCCGGCCAAGACAGAGGAAAAAGAAGTACAATGGTGCGTTACTTTCAGTCCGTGAGAGCCAGGGCTAGCCAAGAGTGTGAGCCAGCAAAAGAGAGGAGGTTTTTCATTCAGTGGTATTAAGTCCAAATTAACAGCCCTGTGCCATGTCCTCGGGCTCACTAGGTGTCCAGAAGGCTCCTTTTGATTATCAATTCAGGTCTTGGTTTCCAGAGGGACATAAGGAGGCGTGTGCTTAGTCCACCATCTTGACTCTGTCCCCTTACATCAAGTAGCTTGGAAGAGGCATACAGAAGCAAAAATAGGAATAATATAAAGTCCTCCTTCAAAGAATTTAAAGTCAAAGGTGAACACAGGTAAGAAAACCAGTAACTACAAATTATTGTTTTAAGTGCTACAACTAACACAGGATGCCACAGGGGTATGACTAAGAAGACCGAGAAGCTGAATCTTAAAATCAGAGATATAGAGTATTAACTCTTACCATCTAATAAAAAAAAAAAAATGCATTCATGTGTACAAAGAAAATACCCCCATCAGCATGAGTCGGATCCGACTTGACGGCACTTGGCTGGCATCAGCAGGCACGTCTCATCAGGTCCCAAGAGCATTCATTCATTCCTTCAAGGTATTGAGTACCCTCTTTAAGTCACACACAATATGAGGTGATAAAGGCACTTTTCCTGACTTTAAGGACCGTACAAGACAGGGCTATAATCAGAGAATTTCAATCATGATCACTATACCCTTAATGAACCAAGTATCAGGCACTAATGTAGCACCGAGAATATATATTTAATCAAATTGTGAGGGTATTGAGGAAGATTACTTAGAGGAAACGACATCTAACCAAAATCTCGTGAACAAAAAGGAATATGCAAAATAAAAACTAACATTAAAAAATAAGCCAAGTGTTGGGTATTACAGAGATATGGCTGGGAAGGTCACTAGACACTTTTGAATGGCTGATGAAGGCCTCAGATTTCAACCTGTGGTCAGCAGAGAAACCAGGAAGGGCTTTCAATGGAGGAAGTAGTATGATCAGATTTATTCTAAAGATCATTTCACTACGGGTCAAATGAAATAAAGACCAGAAGAAAAGAAACTAATTTCATAAATCACCACCACCCACTGTGGTTGAGTTGGCTCTGACTCACAGTGACCCTAGAGGTCAGACTAGAACTGCCCCATAGAGTTTCCAAGGATCACCTGGCACATTTGAACTGCCAACTTTTGGTTAGCACACACAGCACTTAGTCCACTACGCCACCAGGGTTTGATAAAGGCTTTTAAAACAAAGAAATACTGTTGGTGACCAGGATGAAGGTGTAGAGATAGTTGAGAGGAAACTAGGCACTAAGTTTAAACAATGTTAAGAAAGTAAAATAAGAAAGAATGTGGTGACTAACTGTAGATATAAGACACAAAGGCACCTTGGATGCCACCTAGGTTTTTGACATGGGTAAATATGGATGAGGAAACTTGACAGGGGGTAAGGCGTGAGTTTCATTTTTTATGTAATGAATTTGAAGATTCTTAAAATATCTAAGTTATGACATCCACTACGCAAGTGGGTCTACAGTATGTAGATCTGGGCTGAAACAGGTAACAGAACAGAGTTAAAAACAAGGGGTCAGGAATTTGGGAAATCTCTGAGAAATGGTATCTTTATCAGAACACAAGGAAGGTGAAAGAGAGCTCTCAGAGTTTGTCCAATAAGATGGGTACACAGGAAGCAACATGAAGGTCCATTAACATTTAAAGGATGAAAAGAGATCGTGGAATCCATAAGAGGAATACAGCACTCATAGATACGAGGCAAAAACCAGGAGTCCCATCACAGAGGTCAAGGGAAAAGAGTACTTCCTAAAGCAAGAAGCCACAGCAAGAACTACCTCCAGGTAAAATAAGAGTTGCTGCAATAGAGTGCTGGAGGCAATGCCTGATGCAATGGATTGAACAGAAAATGGAATTAGAGGGTGGAGAGGAGGGGATAGGAGATTTTTAGGAAAACATGACATGTACAAAACAGAGACAAGGAGTGTGCTGTCACCGGGCAGGGAGAGCAGTGGGAGCCCCTCATTGGTGGGTATGCAAATTTATATGGGACTGTATATTTTCACTCAATCATAATAAAAAAGAAAAAGAAAACTGGATGCCAAGGACGTAAAGAAAAGAACACACTCTGCCAGAGAAGTCGGCTTTCAAGAAAGGAAAGCAGGAGCAAAATAAAAAACAAAGAAGAAGAAAGAGAACTGTTTAACACAGACAGGCACTGGCGAAAAAGTGATAAAAGGGAAATAAATCATGGAAAGGACAGGTACCACTACACAACGGAGGCATCGGCCACAGACTCCCTCGCAGTGAGACTGAATAAAGACGAAGGAAGAAAGGATGGATAAGGACACCAAGTTATAGGCATCTGGCAAAATATAAAAAGAACAGTTGCTACCTATTGGTTAGTAATTTTTATGTGTATTTCATCTGGAGGGAAGTGCGATGCAATGACATCGGCAGAGGAGTGGAGAAATTAAGGTCAAGGAGGGTAAACACAGAAGGTGATGGAAGTGTAGAGACCATTTCAAGTAACTACTACGGAGAAATGAAAAGACACATTGCATTTGGGCCAATGTGCTGTAAAACACCTCTTTAAAGTGTTAAAAAGCAAAGATGTCACTTCCAGGACTAAGTTGCACCTGACCCAAGTCATGATGTTTTCAATTTCCTTATATACACGTGACAGCTGGATGCATAAGGAAGACCAAGGAACTGACACCTTTGAATTACAGTGCTAACAAAAAATACTGCATATTCCACATACTGCCAGAAAATGAACAACTATATTTTGGAAGCAGTGCAGTCAGAATGTTCCTTGGCGTGACTTCATCTTACCGACTTTGGACATGTTATCAGGAGGGATCTGTACCTGGAAAAGGGCTTTATGTTTGGTAAGGTAGAGGGTCACTATGAAACAGGAAGAACCTCAGAGAGATGGACTGACACACTGGCTGCAACAACGGGCTCAAACCTAACGACTGTGAAGGTGGCACAGGATCATGCAATGTTTTGTTCTATTGTACACAGGGTCGCCATGTGGCACATAACAACTCTGAAAGCAGAGTTGCTCTCAGAACCGGAAAACAGAACAAAAAGGACAGCTGTCACTACGAGCCTAGCTGCCTATCTTGCCATGCTTTGGGGATGAGAGCAATAGTGACACTGGCTCTTTAGAGGGACTTCTGTTTACACACAGGTATAAACAAGTGAAGATAGAAATGGTCGAGGTGACCTTGTGTACCATGTGGGGGTGAGCTGTTTGGCCTCAACAAGCCCACCAAGATCCCAGAGACCCCTGCAGATGTTGGTCTCTGAGCCACTGGGTACTGTTTTTCTATAGTTCGGAGGATCCCTCTGGTCAGACGGGGTCAGTAGGAGATAGTTTCTGTGTTGTCTTAACTAAATCCTGGCTAGTACCGTGGAGCTTCTGAAGCTGCACTTGTACCAGGTCAGGCTTCCTCCCGCGCCGCTGAATCTGGGTGTACAGGTTATACATATCCCTAATCTGGGAAGGGAAACCCTTGTGGCATAGTGGGTTAAGTACTACGTCTGCTCACCAAAAGATCAGCAGTTCAAACTCACCAGGTGCTCCTTGGAAACTCTATGGGGCAGTTCTAGTCTGACCTCTAGGGTTGCTGTCAGACCCAACTCAACGGCAGTGGGGTAATCTGGGAAGAGTGGTGCTAGTGACTAGTTCTGGTGACGGTTTGCTCGCAATCTGGGAATGTCCTGCGTTACGTCTTCAAAGGCAGGCTAAACATGCAGTTAAACTGGCTGCCTCATGTGTGATTTGAATTATGGTCTTGTGGAGACTGCCGTCTAGATTATCAGTTTCAAGTAATTTCCATCACAGTCTAAGAAAGCTTTGTCACTGCAGTCGCTGGCCTAATTAATGATTAGAGGGTCTGTGCCCGAGAGCCGTATCTTTGGTAGGGGAAGTGCTACATACCTGGATATGGGTCAGCTTTACAAATGCAGTGCTGCACCTAAGTAGTTGCCAGAGTAACTGCAGACAGACCAGTGACATTCTCCCAGTGCCTTCCTGATGTTTCATGAGGTCCATAAGGCATGCTTCTTGCACACTTTAAAGTATTCTTGTACCATATTGGCTTTGCCCCATTCTTTCCAGGTTTCAGCTGGCTTCCCCACACCCCCAAGTTGTATGGCTTCTAGCCATAGGCACAAACATGATGTTTCCCAGATGGAACAGATGTTGTGGTGTTCCAGCTGTTCTAAGCAACCCAGGAGCACATGCACCAGTAAACAGCATTTTAGACAGGATGGTAAGGTACTTTGGGGCACTGTCATTCTCCCACACACACTCCAGTGTGCCGAGACTTGTAATGTGATATCCCAGGCCCACAAGGTGGTGAGGACTGGCTGGTGCAAGCAGCTTGTGGAGGAAGCCTTAAAACTGGGTACTCATCATAGACTTGGTAAGTGCAGTTGGAGGGTAGTGAATTTGAGCTTAGGCAAACTTTACAACCCACCCCCGTAACACTACGCTTGGGATTCTGGTCTCAAACTGTTACAAAGCATATCAAGTCAATCAGGGTTGAGGGCAGTAGTTAAGGCTTGGAATTGATAGAATTCTCTAATATTGAGTAACTGCACCAAGGCAGCCACCCTTTCACGTAGCTGAATCTATGCAGGATTAGCTCTCAGCTCCTTATAGAACAAGCCTTCAGGTAACTGCAGAAAAAAATTTCCAGACCATGGGTACTGAATGATGTTTAATACATTTCTGGACAGCTCGGTTCTCAGGTTGTTGGGCAACACTTCTGATGCCTTGCCTCCATGTCTTTTCCTTTACCAGTTTAGTCCTCCATGGACTTCTGGACACTTGTGTGGGTTTCCCTGCTGGCCATGCCTGTTGGTCTTGAATTCACTGTGCCCACTAGATGTGAGCAGAGGCATCTCTGGCCTCAGGGAATATGTCAAACTCCATGTCCATCAAGTATATTAAGCCAGATATAAAACTGCAGATGCAGTGCTAAGGGAGTATTCTTCTTCCCCTGTTCCCACAAAATAACCAAGAGTCCCCAAATGACAGCCAGGTTTTGATTTCACTGTTCCTACTCTAGCTGGCAAGCTCACACTCTTTTCTCCTTTTCTTCTGATCTCCCTGCTCTGAAAGGATGTCTCAGTCATCTAGCACTGCTGTAACAGAAATACTGCAAGTGGGTGGTTGTAACAAGGAGAAATCTATTTCCTCACAGAAAAGTAGGCTACAATTCCAAATTCAGGGGATCAGCTCCAGGGGAAGGGTTTTTCTGTTGGCTCTGGAGGAAGGTCTTGTCCTCAATATTCCCCCATACTGGGAGCTTCTTAGGTGCGGGGACCCCGAGTTCAAAGGATGCACTCTGCAGTGCTTCTGTCCTGATGTCATGAGGTCGCCAACCCTCTGCTTGCTTCCTTTTCCTTTATATCCAAGGAGACTGACTAAAGGCACAACACAATTTTACAGATGAAGTCCTTTCTCACCAACAGAACTGTTATCCTTCCTCCCTCATTAACAATATAGAGATAGGATTGACAACATACCAAAAAAAAAAAAACCACAAGATAACTACAATCATGACCCAGCCAAACTGATACAGATTTTTGGGAGGACACAATTCAGTCCATGACAAAGGGTTCTGATGTTCTGACAGTTTTACTGGGCATGCGCACAGTAATAGGAGTGACAAAACTATGGACAACCCTTTCAGGAAGATCTTCTTTTTTGTATTGTTGCATGTGGTTAACTACCTGTAGTGTGGCTGCTGTCCCCCATGTTAGCGGGAGGGGTAGGAGTTCCAGTGATAGTAGTCCCCATAATGAGGTTGTTAATGCGTGGGAGGAGGGTATCATTTAGCTTGCATTCTGAACATGCAGCACTTAGGTTCCCACAAGTTCCCGCTGCAGTCCATCTTCCAATGTGGTCACAGTAGCAGTAGGAACAGAAATATATATAACCCTTTCAAGACGGTTATTTCTGGAACATGCTAGTAGAAAGCCCAACCAGAATTCTTCGGTTTCTATCTTCTCCTAAAATACAGGCCAAGGAGGATGTTTTCCAGGTAATGAAGATAAAATATTGTGTCTCTTCAATCTAATCCCCAAGTGATTATACAGCAGACAGTCAAAAGAGCTCAAGATGAATACAGAGTGAAAAAGAAATAAACCTGAACAGAATTAAGAGCCCTGGTGGTAGAACAGTCAAGCACTGTGCTGCTAAATTGAAAGGTTGCCAGTTCAAACTCACCAGAGGCTCTGCAGAAGAAATGAGGTCTCACATTCCCAGATCCCAGATCACACACGGATAATATACAGCCATGATAGTCAAAAGAACCTGGTACTGGTATAACACAGACCAATGAAAAAGAACTCAGAACGCAGAAATAAGCCCATCCACCTATGGGCAGTTAATCTTTGACAAAGGATCAAAATCCATTCAATGGGTGAGAGGATAGTCTCTTTAACAAACGTGTTAGCAATCCATCTACCGAAAAATGAAACAGGATCCATACCTCACACCCCACACAATGTATCAAAGACCTCAATGTAAAACCTAAAATCATAAAGGCAGAAGAAAAAAATAAGGACAATCTAAAAGTCCTAACTTATGGCATAAACAGATTACCGAACATAACTAAAACTGCACAGACAGCAGAAGGTAAATTAGGACTCCTAAAAATTAAAAACTAGTCTTCATTCAAAGGACTTTCCAAAAGAGAAAGGAAAAAAATCACAGACTGGGGAGAAAAGAAAATTGGCTATGACATATCTAAAAAATCAACAACAAAAGACAAAAAGAACAATTAAAAAATGGTCAACAGGCATGAACAGACATCACCAAAGATGACATCTGAAGGAGCCAACAAATACATGGAGAGATATTCAAAATCATTAGACATTAGAGACAGGAAAACCAAAATTACAATAAGACACCATCCCATACCAGGAATAATGGCACAGACCAAAAAACAACAGAAAACAACAAGTGCTGGAGAGGTTGTGGGGAGACTGAACTCTCATACACTGCCGGTAGAAATGTAAAATGGTACAACCAGTATGCAAAACAATACGGTAACTCCTCAAAAAGCTAGAAACAGACATACTTTTAAGATCTGGCAATCCCACTCCTAGAAATAAGAATCATGACATGAACAGACATGTCACACTCATCGCAGCATGAGATACAACAGCAAAATGCTGGAAATGAGCCTAAGCACTCATCAACAGATGAGTGACTCTTAAAGAAACTCTGACACATAACACACAATGGAATACTATACAATGTTAAAATAACAAGTACGTGAAACATGTCATAACACGGATGAATCTGGCGTACATTCTGCTGACTGAAAGAAGTCATTCACAAACGGACAAATACTGTCTGAGACCACCACTATAAAAAGTTAACAAAAGGTTTTCCACACAGACAAAAACATTCTTTAACAGTTATGAGGGCTGGTGGGGCCCTAACTAGACAGCAGTCTTATACTAACTCTGGGGAAGGGAAGATAACACAGAATGTGGAGGAAGTCAGCACAACACAAAGACTGAAAAGTACACACGAGTAAAAACCAACAACAGTAAACACTAATACGTATACAATTTTGCAGCAACAGTAATAATAAACAATGCACAAGTGGATGCACTGGTAGATACAGAAGCTGAACAAGGTGAAAGGACATATGAAAGTATGTCCACGTACATAATAGGTGCCTGCAGCAAATGTACCCATGTATGCAACAGCACACACTGGGGACACAGATGGTGGTGGCCACCTAAGGCCGTCTAGTCCCTTCCCATCTGGAACAAAGAAGAGGGAAGAAAATGAAAGACTGAAAGAAACAATTAGTTGAAAGGACTAAAGGACCAAAAGAACCGTGGCCTTCACTAGCCTGAGACCAGAGGAACTAGATGGTTCCGACTACCACCGACTGCTGTGAGCAGGATTACAATATTAGGTCATGCATAGAGTGGGAGAGAAATGTAGAACAAAATTCAAACTCACAAGTAACACCAGACTAACTGGTCTGAGAAAGACTGGCGGAAACCCCAGACCATGGCTCTCAGAAACCATTCAAACTCAGAACTGAAATCACTCCCAGAGTTCACATTACAGCCACCCAATAGCCAGGCCTATAAAATCAAAACAGCAGAGATGAATGCATACCCTAGATCAATCAATTAAATGACTGATTCAAAGGGCAGCACTTGCCTCAAAGCAAAGTTCAGAGCGATGGCAGGTGCAGGGAAGCTAGGTGAATGGACAGGTGGAACCTGAGAAGTGGAAAAGGGGCTGACATATTCAGGAACTTGAAAACCAATGTCACAAAACAAGTTGTGTATAAACTGTCGAATGTGAAACTAATTTGTTCTGTAAACTTTCACCCAAACAGCAATAAAATATTTTCTGAAAAAAGAGTAGAAAGATTGAAGAAAAGGACAGTACAGCTACCCTAAAGTTTCCAAATGGCCCAGTATCCAGGAAAATCACACCTCAGGTAGCTGGTCAATTAGAAAATCTCCTCCCCAGAAGACCAGAGGGTCAGTACAGCTCCCAGAAGCAATGGAATAACCCCTGAAAAACTAACTCATGAAGAAAACTTATTTGTAATTTAATCTTCTTCTGGACTCACCCCATTCCTGTGGCACAAACAAGGAAGTAGTTTTAGACGACGACATCAATCCAAGACGAAGTATACCTAGGCCATTATTTTCCCGTCTGAGTGCCCTGAGCCACTGCTCAACCAGTAATACAGTATGACTCACTTAACTTTTTAACTGCCACGGGTATATGACAACACGCATAAAAAGAATTTAACCATTCATCATGCATAATAAAGAATGTAAGTGCTACTTCATGAGTCAAGCTAGGATTACCTTCTAAACATTATACAAATATTGAGAACTTCCATAATTACATTTTACTCAGAGAATTATCTGATTTTTAATCTCTATCATTATTGGTTTAAAGTATTACTATATGTATGTGAATTTGAAATGTAATAAATATTAGAGTATTACCCAAAAGAGTAAATATTTACCTGTCATTATCCCCTCCATCTGTGCTAGAACAGAGTGGTTTATCAAGGCATACTCCAGTATTTCTAAATGAGTATCTTGTGAAGCCTCTTTTTATACAAAGCTTGCTTGCCTGGAATCTTTGAAGTTCATGGCAGAAATACTGATGATGGTTGCAGGAGCCTGCCATGGGCACACTCAAACCAAGGAATCAACTAGTTTTGTTTGTGCTGTAGCGACTGTGTGTCAGAGTAAACTATGCTCACATACCATAATACATTTTTTTCATATAAGTCCAATTGCTCCCTAGATTTTCAGAGACCAAGGAAAAGCTATCAAAAAGAATAAAATGGGAAGCTCTCTCTCCAGTGAACTTGGGAGGAATGCTACCTAAACATCTATTGCACTTTTTCTTAGAAATTTTCCTGATACTCGTTACTGTGTCCCGTCTTCCTCTGTGTCTCTAACTTGGGAATAGTTTATTTCACCCTTGACTCTAGAGATGGGGCATGGAATTTAGGCTACCACAATAATCAGCTTCTGAAAGCTACACCTCCCTCTAGATACAGAATAGGAAGGCTCACTGGAGTTGTTTGTAGCTGTCTGGCGAACTCATGGGAAAACAACACTAGCTGACAGACAACACGGAAGACAAGAGTAACCTTTTGGAAGGAAATCAAGCCTTTGGAGACATCATTCAGTCTGGAACCTTTACCACTAAATAGAGTTAGATAGCCCAGAAAATCTTTTGTTTACACCAGTCTGAGCTGGGTGTTTGGTGAGGAGCAAATGAGCGCACCCTGACACACACACGGGGGCACACACAAGTTCCTGTGTGCTTCTGCACGCCCAGTGACAATCATCTGCCCATTCTTGAAATCTCGGTTTATTTATCCCCATCCTCTAATCACTTACAAACAACATTTTAAAACTAAACGTAAAGGGATTATTTAGGAATGTCGTGAAGTCTATTTCTGGGAAAAAAGCTTGCAGATAGATGAGTCTAGAATGATAAATGAACATGCAGGTCAGCTGAGCAAACAGTGACTTTAAATGCCAGCAGAACCAGAAGTTTCCTGATTGCCCAACAAGCTTACCACCTGCAAAGAAACCTCCATCACTGGCATCTCATGCTCCACTTCTCAGAAACAAACAATATGCAAGAATACAAATATATGCCATCTTTGACATATACCTTAAAACAGTCATCCTGATTATAATCATTTTAAAAGGTCATGCTATATACTCAAGTGAGGTGAACCCTGGAAATCAACCCTAACACTGGTTCACAAATAATGTATTATCTTAGACCTAAAACACTTCCATGAGGTCTCTGATAGGCTTGAGTGATTTAACCAAAAGTTGGATGCTGCCGTTCTATGAAGGCTAGATTTAGGTACTTTATCATTCTTATGAGAACACATAAGTTGAACAGAAATAGAATATATGAAAATACATATACAACTTTAGCTGTCACCGTAATTCCTAATCTAGGATTTTTTCAGGCCATAATTTTCAGGCTAGTTCAGCATTCACATGTCTTTATGAATTTTTATGTAACTGTACATGCCTAACTGTATTGTTTCATGCAGGATGTTTGAATACATACACGAATACACACACACACACACACTTGACACTGACAAAGGGTTCTCATCCCCAGATTGTTATTATTTTCCAAAAACAAATTCCACATTGAAATATAAATCAAAGTGAGAAATTGTCCTCCTTCCTGTATTAGTTTAGGAAGCATTTCTTCTCAAACTCAGAAAGAGAGCCTCAGACACACTATTATGAATGTCTGTAGTTTCACTGGCTCAGGTTGAATTACAGATTAACGTATTTTCTCCTTGTTCAGACTGGTAGTCAAAACTATTCTCTCAAATACTCACTACTTAAAAGCTAGCCAAAAACCACCTATGTGAGGAAACCTTCACCTTCCTTGCAAATGTGCTTCATTCTACTAGAAGAGCTTACAAACGTTTATCGAAAACATCTGTGTTTACCATCCCATATTCACATCCATGGTAATTACCAAATTTTAATTCAAATTTGTGGGCTAATGGATGCTTTTTCATTGGCAGGATATGAATATATTACAGGCTTTCTTTTCAAAAATTTCTACTTACAGATAGTTTCACAAATAATATGAGCTTAAAATTATTCTGAAAGTGCCAGTCTAAAATAAGATGAGGTATATTTTAATGGAAGAGGTCATATATAGGTGGTTTATTTTGGTTTGCTCCTACAACTTGTATTTAACTTTTTTGTAACAAAAACTAATTCATATAGCACTCACCACACCAAACCAAACCCCAGGGCTATTGACGCGATTCACACTCATAGTGACCCTACAGGACAGAGAACTGCCCCATAGAGTTTCCAAGGAGAACCTGATAAACAACTGAACTACTGACCCTTGGGTTAGCAGACATAGCACCTAACCACAACACCACAAGGGTATCCAGCACTGACCATGAAATTTTGTGTATCTGTCGCAATGAAAGTTGAAAAGTAGGCACCAGAGTTTCCAGTTCTACATTTAGAAGGAAACATACATGTGCACATGTGTACAAATATGTGGGAGGGATGCCAGTCCCTTAACTGTTGCCGAGACTGACAATTTACATCATCGCAAACTCAAGGACGGCTGGTGGGGCAGCGATCAAAGCATTAGGCTGCTAACCAAAAGACCTGTCGTCTGAATCCACTAATGGCTACAGGGGAGGAAGCTGTGGCTGTCGAGTGGATTGTGATGCACAGCTGCCACAGAGGACAGAACAGAACTGCTCCACAGGGTTTCCAAGGAGCAGCTGGTGGATCTGAACTGTCAACTTTTCCGTTATAACCAAATCCTTTTAACCTCTGTAGCATAAGGATGCCACCTTAGAGACTCTATGGGGCATTCCTACTCAGTTCTCTAGGGTAGCTACGAGTCAGAATCAACTCAATGGCAACAGGTTGGGCAAACATAATGGGAATTTTGAAAATAAAATATGAACACACAATGTAACAAAGGCAGAAGCCACCTTCATCGTTCATTTTTATACTCTCAATTAGGGTACCTGGCTTTACAGTTGGTATTCAATAAATATTTGTAAAACGAGTGAATAAGATATGAATGATGAGAGGAATAATAAACAGCTCCTTGTCCCCAGGGAGTTCCATGCACTACTTTTGTAGTTAATTAATCCTCAATATCCTTGTAAAATAGCCAAAGGGAAAATGTACTTACAGTACTCTAAAATTGATGGGATCTATGAGAAGGGTCAAACAACTTCCTCAAAGTAAATAAAGTGTTCCCAATCTAGCTAGGACAAAGATATTTAAATTATGTCTTCGATGGATCGCTTTCAACTTGAGCTTCTGCTATATCAGCTAAGGAAATTCTCTGCATCTTCACAATGCATCTCTTGAGTTTTGATTCTGATCTACTCGCTTTACCATTCATTTGCTTTTAATGTCCCTTTTCTATCACCTTTCTTTCCTAATCCAACAGGACTGAGACCAAAGCTTTTCCAGGTCAATACTGATTTAACATATTCTATCTAATCCTCCCCAAATGAATCCAAAATTATCAGACCATATGTTCCAATATTAGTTTAGCAAAAAGAAAAAAAAACAGGAGGGAGTCACCATTATAATATGTAAGAGAACAAGAAACATGGTATGACAAAATTTGAAAAGAACCATTATTGTCCTATGTTCTCCACCATTAATCCGTAGTTAAGTAAATAACTGGTACACAGAAATGACCCTCTCTATCATTACTACCTGTGAGGATAATAAGCAGGAATTGGAAGTCCAATGCAACACTGACAATTTACATGACCTAAATTTGAAAAATTTAAGTAGTCTAAGGACTCTAGGCTCAACTTTTAAGAGAAAGACACAGTAGAGAGACAATCTGTGCTTGATGTGTTTTCAATTTAACACACCTGATACTTAAAATGTCAGATGTCCTTATTCATGCAGTGGGCAAGGTAGTTACCATACTGAAAACCATTTCTGTACTTTCCAGTAACTGTAATTGATATTAATGTACAGGCTAAAAATGGTAACACTGACTATAAATAAGTCCAAATAATTTCATTACAATCTAGTAAAATGTTTAGTTTCATATTTTTTGTGGAAAATCTGTTTTCTCATGTTCAAAGAATGAAATTAACAGCTTACAAGCAAAAGCAGCAGCATCAAATATGAGAACCTTTAGTGTGTATTCAATTATACTCTCAGCTGGTTTGGGGCTTCCCCACTCACGGAAGTAAAAAATGTTCTGATTTAGGATAACATATGTCTAAAGCATAGACTCGATGAAATAGTAAAATTTTAACCACCTATCAGAACCCTGAAGCACAGATTAAAAGATCACCTGCTATCCAAAAGATGGACAGTTCAAATCCACCAGCTATTTCTTGGAAACCCTAGAGGGCAGTTCCACTCTGCCCAGTAGGGTCACTATAAGCTGGAATCAATTAGAAAGCAAAGGTTTGGTATACAGTTAGTTACCACCATGTCATTTCCAACTCAGGCTATCCCACGTGTGCAGAGTAGAAATGCTTCACTGAGTTTTCAAGGCTGTGACTTTTCAAAAGCAAATCACCAGTTCTGTCTTCCAAGGCTCCTTTGGTTGGGTAGGTATGAACCACCAATCTTTCAGCTAGCCGTCAAGCACCACTGTTTTTCATGCCACCTAGGGGCAACACCTACACAGTGCCACGTGCCAATGTGAAAAATGGTACTGTGAGCAACATTTACAATGCTTTGTAGCCAAAATTCTAAAAGGATACGAAATAACCAATTAAGCACAGAAGAAAAAGAAAGCAAGATTGGCCGTGATCCAAAAAACACAAAACAACAAATGCTGGAGACGCTGTGGAGAAAGTGGAACCCTCCAACACTGTTGGTGGGGTTGCAGAATGGTCCAGCCTCTTTGGAAAGCAGTCTGGTGCTTCCTTAAAAAAATGGATATTGAGATACCATTTGACCCAGTCATTCCATTACTTGGAATATATCCTACAGAATCAAGGCCTTTCACACCAACGGACACATGTACCAGAATGTTTATCGCAGCACAGTCCACGATAGCAAAAAGATGGAATCAATCCAGATGCCCAACAACAGAAGAATGGATAGGTAAACTGTGGTATATATACTCAATGGAACACTACACGATGATAAAGAATAATGATGATTCCAGGAAACATCTCACAACCTGGTTTCAACTGGAAGACATTATGTTGAGTGAAAGTGTGAGTGACAAAGTGACAAATATTTTATGAGACCCCTATGATAAGAACTCAAAAACAGACTTATGTATAGAAGAAAAGACTCTTTGACAGCTGCAAGGGAGGGGGAGGGAGGGAGGGGGGAGGGTTTAGATTAGATAGTTGCTAGAAATCTGGTTGGGAGAAATCAGTGACAGCACACATTAGAAACAAGAACAACATTAAGTGGACTTCAGCATAACTTGAGTACTCCTTCCATCTCAACTCGCTATTGCAAGGATAGAGTAGCTGGGGCAGGGGGCACAGGACCACGCTCTTAGGCAAAATCGAGGCCAAGTGGCACAAGTAGCGTTTTGCTAAGAGAGCTCTCGGCACCCCACATTGGTGAGTGGTGTCTGGGGTCTTAAAAGCTGCCAAGCTGCCATCCAGTGGCACAGCAAATGGTCCCAACTCAGCAGGAACGGATGCTTGCCGAGGACCAAAATGACATGGGGTAAAGACAACCCAGAAGACAGAGAGACCCACAAGTAGGTGCCTACATCAACATGGGACCAGAAGAACTGGATGGTGCCCAGCCACCAACAGTGATAGCCACGATGGAGCTCACTAAGTTGAATCTCACTGGCAACACAAGAATAAAAAAGGGTGCATCCTGAGATCTCCACTAAAAGACCTCAATTGATGGTCCAGTGGTTTTGGGGTTTCCCTGGGAGCATGGTGCCTGGCCCTGATGCTGCCCTTGCCCATAAATCATAACGAAGATCCACTCTTTGGACACAAATGGATTGGACTTGGCAATGCAGAGTGACCATATATTGGATGCACTTTATGGTTCTATACATCTATAGGATATCAGCCTGCTGACCTCTGGCTGGAGGAAGCAGTGGTTGGAGAGGAGGGGAAAGGAGGCTGTTGGGAGGATGAGACATGTATGGAGCAGAGAGGAATAGTGTGCTGTCACCAGACAGGGAGAGCAGTGGAAACTGCATATAGGTGGGCATGTAAATTTATACAAGAATGTACACTTTCACTCAATCATATCAAATAAAAAAATAAAAATAAAAATATATTTTAAAAAAGCAATCAAAAATGTTTTACCCATCAGAAAATATATTACAGGCTGCATCCTTATACCCCCTCAATGTCCTTCTCATTTTAGACATATTTCTAGGACCTTGGTTACTTCATTACCATTTGCATCACATTACAAGTATCAAATTAAAAAATCAGACTGGGTGGTGGGGAGACAGGTGTCAGAGAGTGAGGGGTTAAGTTTTCACGCATTCCTTAACCAGGTCACAGTAGTAACCACAAGGTATAATTTCTCCTTAAAAGTTCTAACTTATATGGCTTGCTCTTAGTCCTTCAATTCACAGATGTTTGCTGAAAAAGCATGAGGTTGTTCTGCTTCTTGAGTACCCTCTACAACACTGACAAAGAGTTTTAATCTTATCTTAGATCAAATGCTTCATAACTAGTTAAATCAAACAATAAAAGTTAAATATGAAACGCTTAAACAATTCACAACTGTAAGAACATAGTCAATCATAAACTTTCTACTATTGGTATCACAGAAGAATGCTTAATATCTCTCATTTTCACCTTCATAGTAATAACCTCTTTCATCTTAAGCAGACAGATACAAAAAAAAAGCTGGGGACACATTATCCACATCAAGGATGATTAAATCACTTTCATCTCACAGATCAGTAGCCCAGCAGATCGGTCAGAGATGGATGAAGTGGACTCAAAGCCCAATACACTTCATTCTAAACCCTTTACCCCAAAACATAAAATGTCTGTAGATAATGATGAAACAAATTTCAATTATATTTTACTTAAAAGATATCTAAAAACAAAACTGGTGACATTTAAGACTATTACAGTTTGTCCTTTAAAATTTTTAATGAAAAGTGAATAGCATCTGAATAATTGAGTCAGATGTAAGATTCTTCTATTTTTATGTTTTGGGGTGGTGCAAACATATAATGCTTGGTCGTTAATGGAAAGGCTGGAGGTTCAAGTCTACCCAGAGGCATCTCAAAAAAAGGGCTGATGATCTTCTACCAAAATACCAGCCATTGAAAACACTATGAAGCACAGTTCCATTCTGATACTCATCATGAGTCAGAATCAACTCAATGGTAGCTGGTTTTAACTCTACAGTAACATGTATTCTTTTCAATTGAAACTAAAAAACCAAAACAACACCCCCATGCCACTGAGTCAATTTCAACTCATAGCAACACCACAACACAGAGTAGGGCTCCCCATGGTGTTTTCCGAGAAGTGGCTGGTACATTCGTTCTGCTGACCTTGTGGTTAGCAGTCAAGCTCCTAACTACTGGACTACCAGGTCTCCTACTTGGAACTATAATTCACTTACCTCCTATTACTAGGAAAATTGTTATTCATGGAAATTAATTTTGAAGGTAATTAAAATCAAGCATTTTATAAAACTAATCATTTGAAAAATTTCTAAAACACTTCATTTATTAATGTGTCATCTACAGGGTACCAAAAGTAATTTTTTCTTGTTTCCTTTTTTAAAGGCAATGCATCAACTTTATGAAAAGGAGGCATACCCTCAGGTCCTAGCCAAGTAAACAAAACTCCAGATCTGTGCCATATATATCAGAGGAAACTTTAATTTAAATCTGTTACAGTTCTTCTGCCCCTTTTCTTATGCGAAACCCTGTTCTCATACTGGTTAAGTGCTACTGTTGCTCATCAAAAGGTGAGCAGTTTGAAGCCACCAAGCACTCCTAGGAAATTCTACGGCTAGTTCTACTCTGTCCTAGAGGGCCATTGTGAGTCAGAACGAACTCGACAGCAACAAGTTTGGGTTGTTTTTTTCCTTATCATATGATATTGCCTTCCAACATCATACTAACCCTTAAAAATGGTGCATTTCAGTAACTGACATATGAAAGTAAAACATACTTTATAAAACGGTAATGTTTCTGTCTTTACTAGATCCAGAGGATCAATACACTTAAGCTTCAGGGGAAAAAAAATCAATTCACATTTCCTTAAAGATAGATGTCCTGAGTCTTTTGTTGTGATAAAAGTTGCTCTATAAAATTTGCAGCTACATATGTGCACACGTATTTTATATACTGTAAACAGACAGACTGAGCAGAAGTATATTAATAGACAGTCAAAGAGCACTAGGGTCACAACTATGTATAAAAATTGCTCTATGAGAAACTAACTTGAACTGTAAACCTTCTCTTAACACACAACTTAAAGTAAAAACAGCACTATCTGTATATGATCAAATTGACTACAGCAACTTGGAAGGACAGACAAGAAGGTTAGGAGGAAGTGAGTTGTGTCCATGATGGCTGAAACTGTTTGGAAAAAGGTTACTGCAACTTGGAGGATGTAACCACAGTGTCACTCAGTTGTACATACGGAAATTGTTAAAGTGGTATATGTTTTGTCGTATATGTTTTCACCAAATAATACAGATGGTATTACAATTACAAATAGCCTCTCTGCTCGTTCATCTTGTTTCCTGCCTTGCCTATCAAAGCAATTCCCATGAGAAGCAAACAAACAAAACATTGGAAGTGTGTAGGGTGTTAGAAGTAGAAGGGAGGGAGCCATGACAAACAAGAGTAACTGAAGTTACTGGGTTGATGAAGGACGCAGGAGATACACATGATGACAACATCTGGTCCCCCAATATCTGCCTTAACAGAACCTGAGAACTTTTCTCTTTCATTACTGTACTTACAAGTAATCTAAAGTTTCAGATACCTGAATTTAAAATGTGAATGTTTCAGAACTGAAACCAGTACTGAAGTCAACTCTTCAGACAAAGACTGGACTGGACTATAGAACACTGACTGACGCCGGTGGTATGTGTATTTCTCGGATTAATATATAAGGTTGTCCAACTGGTTCCTCTCTGGAAGGGAGAAGGGATGGTGGAGAGGAGGGGACAAGCTTTGATTCAGTGGGTACCAGAAGCACAGGATGGAGAGGAGGAGTGTGCTGTCACAGGGTGAGGAGAGCAGATTGAGTTGCATAGAGGCATGTGTTCAGGGTTTTATATGGCAAACACTTTCACTTAATCACAATACAAATAAATTGTTTTTACAAATGTAAATACTATGGTGGTCAAGGCCATCAGTAACTGTAAAGCTGCTCCCAGCCATCACTTCCTTCCAACAGCTTCGAGATATCCTTTACATGAAGTGAGAAGTTTGCTTGCAATTCCAAATCACGAATTAGGTGTTATTTCTATTTTCTTTACCTATCCCCAATAAGCTGCTCAGTGAGTATTTGTTAAGTAAATTTTCTTGATTATAACAATTCTTTACTTTTGCTTCTAAAATACATGTCAGAAACTTTCCAACTACTTTGCAGGAGGAAGTTGTGATACTTATCTGCTGCTGTTGACAAAAGTGAGAACTTGGCCCTAAACAGACTACTTCACATCATCCTACCATCACCCCTGAGTCACTTCACTGGAAGCACCATGTGTCTGCTGGATAAAGTTGTGAGACAGCCCTGAAATAAAAAGATTTTCCCCCTGTGGAGAGGACTGTTACATGTCACACAATGCAAGAAAACCAGTAAAAACTGTCAGATCTACCAGAAGGTACACCAGACTTTTCAAGTAGAGAGGAGGCTGGTCTAACAAAAGGACTGATCAAAAGAAGTGCTTCTGTGAGGGCCCTGTGACAGGTATCAGCTGATTTTTCAGAGAAACAACTTCATTTTCAATGATACATGATTCAGTTAAAGCGGAAAATGTTAAGTTTAAGAAATTAGAAATAGGGAAACCTAGAATTTGTGTAGAAAAAGACCTAAAACTCTTCCACACACACACACACACACACACACACACACACACACACACACACACACACACACACACACACACACACACACACACACACACAAAATCTACCTATTCTAAAGGGGGTTACAGGAGAAGATGCAGAACACATGGGGAAGGAGGAAGACAACACGTCTGGAATTCTGTGATGAGCTAAATAATGGCCAAGAAGGAGTCCAAGTCCTCAGACTATAAAACCACGAAGGATTAGATGTAGTCTTTGTGACACTGGAAAACAGAACAGTATGAAATTACCATCATTAAATAGCTTTTGTTTTTTTAATTATGTTTACATTTAATGTAATGTTTTTATTAAAAGTTGTTATGCAATAAAATGTACCTTGCAAGTCAGTACCATTTTAAATCAAGAAAATCCTGCATTTTCCAATCAGTTACGGTGCCTTTTTTTTTTTTTTGAAACTATAAAAGGGATTTTTTCTTTCCTTGTTCTCCTTGCTCGTGTGTTGCGGAGTCCCCAGGGTCTAGAAGCGGGCAAGCGCTGTGAACGACAGTGACAGGCAGTGCCCTTCTCTGTCAGCGTGTGACCGACACTGTGTATGCACAGAAGGGGTTCGCTGAGCAGGCCCCGCTTGCTCACACCCAGCACATTCCCAAGAAAGGCCAGTTTTCACCACTGGCCCTTGGCTGGCTCCTGGAAAATAAGCTCTGAGTCGTTTACAAATACTGTGCCTAGTAAACGCGTATTTGTGCATCCGAGGCCCCGGGCCACACTCTGTCATTTTGATGAGACAATTCATGCTAACAAATGTGATTTATGGCAAAGGCCTGTTTTTGCTTGGGGAAAGCTGGAGTCTGAGTGAGTAACTGAGATCAGTTACAGAGAAATTGCATACCTACGCAACTGACACCAATAAAAACCCCAGACAGCAAGACCTATGCTGAGCGAGGTTTCCTTATCAAAATGTTCCAAGTGTTGTCACACACTGCTACTGGGAGAATTAAGCATGTCCATTTGACTCCACTGGGATGTGCACCTGGAGACCGGAGCCTCCTTTCTCCTGGACCTTGCCCTGTGTGCCTTTTCTCTTTGCTGATGATAGTTTGTATCCTTCAGCAGTAACAGCTTTTTCTGAGTCTGTGAATCCTTCTAGCAACCACCAAGCTCAAGAGTGGTATGGCAGGCTCTCGTGCCTGGCCTATTTTCCATGTCAATCTTAAAAACCCTACAGAGTTACTGCTGCCATTTCACAGAAGATAAAATTGAATTCTAAAAAGGTTAAATAATTTGACTACCTAATTAGGAAACATCCAATCAATCTGTGTTCTGTTACATTACACTATATATAATGTTGTGGGTGATAAAGAATTTTTTGTACAATCATTTAACTAATATTTGCAACATTTCTTATGGAAAACATACAATGTGGTTTCATAAACTCTAAAAATATCTAAACCATAATCATTAAACCCAAATCCAACCTATATTCATTAACTGTTTCAGGTATGTCCATGTCCTAAAAGCTGGAATTTGGTTTCAGAATCACTGAGGAAATTTTGTTTAAATGTACAGTGTCCCTTGTCTAACTACCAAAGCAAACACAAAAATCTCATTGCCACCAAGTCGATTTCTGTTCACAGCAATCCTGTAGGATAGGGTAGAACTGTCCCACAGGGTTTTAAGGCTATAATCTTTAGGAAAGCCAAATGCCACATCTCTCTCCTACAGAGCAGCTGGAGCTTCCAAACCACCGATCTTCTGGTTAACAACTGCTCCATCAGAGCCCCTTGCCTACCTACCAACTCCCAACTCCCACTAAAATAAACATTTCTAAGGTAATCTAAGCCTCCTAATTGCTCTTATTTAGGAAAAGCAACCAGCATTATTAAATATATTTATGATCACTATAAATGAATCATTTACATTTTGTAATGGTCATTAATATTTCCCTGAATACTTAGTAACTTGCTTCTTATTAGAACTGTATGATCTATTTGAATAAAATTGATATTTTATTAATATAAAATTGTGACCTACTTCCATGTAATCACTTATACGCTACAATAGACCATACCACTGGTTATCTGTAGATCTTTTTTCTTTAAATTTGTGGTAAGGCATTTCTTTGACATAAATACCTACTTTTATATCTTTTTGAGTATATGAATGTGTAACGAAGAAATATCTTACTTTTTCTAAAGATCAGAATTTTATATTCCTTATCTAGAAGTCTCAGCAAGATTCTGTCTTCTGGATTTAAAAGGTACAGTTCAAATATAACATTTCCCAGAATCCCAGAATGCACTTCAAAAGCTGGAAATGTCAATACTTCTGTTTTGAAAACCTTGTATGAAACTACTGCACTAACTAAATTTTCCCCTGGCAATTACATACAGTTGGAAAGGATTCTGTAAGTATAGGACATCAAGAATTGAAAATACTGGAAATTTTAAATCGATGACATAGGAAGTCAACATCAGAAGATCATTTTAAAACAAACAATTATGCCTTCAAAAATCAGAGCTGAACATCTTCCTTGGCCCAAGTTTCATTATTTCAGGAGCAAATTCAATCATGCATTTGCAATTCTCATTGAAATTACCCAGCTGAAACTTAGCAAATTGCCATTCTAGTGTGGTTGTCCCATAAGGTAGGACTACTCCAAAAAGAACAGAGAAAAAAAAATGGCTCTCAGTGAATTATTCAAACTTTTTTTCTGAGTTATCAAAATGAATTCGTTCACTGGAGAGATCATTTCAAATTCTGTGGTGATAATCAAGTAGTGACTGCTTTTCAGCTGGAGGGCCTTTTCACTTTTTCTGCATATCTAGCTGTGGTGCATTTTAATGAGAAACGATGACTGTATCAGCTTTTATCCAAGAGGCTGATTTGAGCATTCTGCTTACATCTCCTGCATGTCAATACCTAAGACTCTGTTCTTAAGATCAGCAACAGACACATACAGTTTGTTACAACACATACAGACCAAGTGTTTGTTACAATAAGGAAATCACAGTTATAACTGTGCGCACTAGCTTCCCAAATGAGAATTCTAGAAGTTACTAGATTCTTGGCTCCGTGTAAAGCTCCACTTGTTTCACCTGACTCACAGTACCTAGAATATTTATATATATGAAAGGGAGGAAGAACCACTCATTCCTCACTGCCGTGCAAGCTGATTCTGACTCATAATGACCCTATAGGACAGAGCAGAATGCCTCACAGAGTTTCCGAGAAGTGCCTGGTGGATTTAAACTGCCAACCTCTTGTTAGCAGCCGCAGACTTCACCACTGCATCAGCAGAGTTTCCTCATAGAGGAATACATCTACCATTAACACAAACCATTTTAAACATGAGTTTAAATGTGTCCTGTGTCCACACACATGCACTTTACGGCACAGGCTTCATTCTCTGTTCACTTGTTACCAAAAGCAGCATATGGCTTCTTACAGCTTAGTGACCAATACTGTCTGAGGAAAGTCAGTTTGCTTCTCGGCTGATCTTCAGACATTCTGAGAAATCTTTCCCTAAATTTCTCATTTGGTCACTGACAGGGCAATGGTTTTATAAAACAGATATCCTCATTGACTTTTTTTAAAAGTACCATTCATCAAATAAAGGAAACATTCAAATAAATTCTGTATTTCCCTCACCATGAGCTCCCCAAGTATACTCTATCTCAGCCTACTCACTAAGGAGCTCTACTGTGGTCACTGGGACAGAACTAAGAGGACACAGTGGATACTGCTGCTACACAGAATCATTACCTACCTCAAACACTTCCTTTAACACTAACTTCTCCTCATGTACCAAACAGCGTTCTGCTAACTTCAGGGCTTTGATGAATAAGAATAGTTCAGTACCATAAATGGATTCCACACAACTGACAAAGCGAACAAGAGGGCCAGGAGAAAACCATTTTCTCTCGTGTAGAATAGCGGTATGGAAAAAAAATTAACATAAAGCAACTTTCATAAAAATTGCTGAAAACAAATTCTTCAGGGCTCAACGTGAATCAGTAATTTCCATTTCTATTTTACTGTTGTTTACCCAAAAACTATTTTTAAATGAATAAGACTCAGGAGTCTGCCAAAGCGTTTTCTACAAAACAATTCTCTTGAGATATTCCAGATCTGTAATTAAATAAGCCTGAACAATTCTGAATACTTCATTCACCTCTTAGAAATGCATAATGAACACCAACATATAACAGGCTTTGAAAAACCAACCACTAAAACTGTGTAACACTGTGTAACCAAGCATTTCCCAAACATATCTGGCCAAAGACCCAACATCTAATTAAACAGTTTGGGAAATGGTATCACATTAACACAGGAGAAATATTACTCTGTCACTTAGGAAATACTAATACTGTATTTTAGGCACCCTACAACAACAGGCACTCAGGTGGGAACCAAACAAAACACTGACTTATTTTTGCATGACTACTTTTGGCTAACTTTACTGACGGGGTCGCTACGATTTGGAGTCAACTCAGCAACTGCAGGTATAACAACTCGGTGACACAGTTCTGCGCCCAACAGTCATTGTGTTACTGCTGTTTTCCGTTCCTCTTGGCACTTTTTTTCTGTAGAAGACATGAAAGGCTAACAAATGTAAAACAAATTATACAAGTCTTTGCCTCCACTCTGTTCTTCAAATAACTGTCCTAGAACTGATTCTTTAACAGTAATTGCAGGTGTTTAACCATGATGGAAATATAAATAACTTCATATTTGACAGACAAATCATAAAAAAACTAGTCAGGTCACTAGCAAGGTCTTCTCAATCCAGGTGACAAAATGTTCAGAAAGAAAACTCTTTGGAGGAAGTCAGCTAGCAGGCTTTCTGCTGTTTTCTGTGCGTGTCTGCAGTAAGGGGTTTTGAGGGTTCAGTGAGCGTGTCGCTCTTAAATTTAACATTGAATGACCTGTCATCCTCCATTTGATGCTGACAAGGCATCATCACAAAAAGGGGTAGCACTGATCTACAAACTATGCTCAAGACTTTTATGGTCATTATTCTGTAATGGTCTAATCTATTTTCATTCACATCCTTTCCTCCTGAGATTTCATTCTGACCTCTTCTGCTCCCTTTGCTCCATGGGTGCTCTCATTCTGTTCTCTTGAGCACATATACTTCACGTTGTTTTAAGGACCAGAGGATCAAATAAGGCAATACCACTGCGGTCAAGAAATCAAGAGGTCTTCACGATAATAAAAACCATGATCTTGATAACCAAACCAATTATATTATGCAACAGATGTTATCAAGCAATAAACCTTGAACAGCTTTGTATGCTTAATGCACTAAATTAACACAAACTGCTGTTCAGCAGAGACAGGGAGAGCAATGAGGTCTGGATAGTATTGGCAACTGTTCATCGAAGATGTCCTAAAGTTAGAAGAGATTTACTTAGACTTGAAAGTTAGAAGAGATTTACTTAGACCAAAGACAGAAATGAGGACATTTCGTTTTGCTGAGGAAAAACACAGGAATTCACTGAGTGTTGTAACAGCATAGAAAGGAATCTGGCTGGAAAACAGTATAAATCAGTGTTTGGAAACCTGGGAAATATATCCAAAGAGAAAAGTGGCTCTTGCAAGCTAAGAGCAGGAGTTGAAGGCTGGTACAGAGAAAACAAGTGCCCCATTAAAAGGCTTCTAAACAAATGATTTATGATTATATTCATACTTAAAGAATATAGGGAGAAATGAACCTGATGGGTAAAAGGTGGTAATCAACAATTTAGGTACAGTAGCATCAAGGTAGCTGGTGTTCACACAGGGAGGAATAACAAATGTCAACACCAATTTCAAGGAACAGGTCAGGTGAGCTTCAAAAGGGGTGAAGAGGTAAAACCTGACTTTGACCCTGGTTCCTGGCTCAAATATGTGAAACTCAGACAAAAGAGAGGCTGGGAAGGAAAGGTTCCTCTTTTAAAAAGGAAATAAGGGTTGTTTTCATGTGTTGGATAGTAAACACTCAGGCGGAAGTGTTCAGCCTTCAAACATCACTGAATAGAAAACCTGTACTGTGTCACATAAAAGTGGGAAGAATAGTCTTATAAAAAACACATTTATTAGTCTTTCTTGCAGTACATGTTCGAAAAGAAAAGCAGAGAATGAAAGGGGAAGAGTACATGTCAATGCTTGACCAACGTTCCACACTAAGTCAGTGGCAGCTATCTTAAGGCAAAGATTTATCTACTATGGCCCAATCTACACAAAAGCAAATCTCTGCAGAGAATTACACAATATTTTTAGGACTGATGAAATTCCATTTATATGATCTTCTTTAAATGTTGCACAGAGAAATGAGGGGGGAAGTAAATGAGCTGGCCTAGTAATGTTTGCATAATTCAACAGCCAATGTACTTAATTTTCCAATTATTATGCTTAGTACTGAGCTCAGGCACTTCTCTTAAAAACCGGAACCATCCCTGGCAGACACCCCATTACTGTAATTCCTCCCCATCTCAAACATTTCCAACTATTCTAGCCATGCCACTTCAACCCATGCCCCTTAAACCTCACACAGTGACTTACACTAAAATGCATCTCTGGACTGCCTCTCACCAGCTACAAATTAATTAATTCAATTACCTGAGCCTCAGTTTCTTTAGCTGTGAAATGTAAAACACTAGACAAAATACAGATTTTGTCTCTGGTGAAAACAGCAGAGCACAGAGGTTGTATTACAGGCTCAATAAGTGTCATTAGTAGTATTACCTTAGTCCATGAAACAAAGGGAGTTTTGTTATGTTTAAATATATAACCTTCAATAAAGTTACACTTGCATAAAACTGTGGTTCTCTTAGGTCAGCGGTTTTAAAACTCACTTAACAATGAAATCTTTTTCAAAGAAAAATTTATATGCGAGAGAAGAACAAGAACAGTTGTTAGTTCAAAAGGAATGCGAAAGCCCAGATTATTCACCTCTTCAGTTTCTTTCTCACTTCTGTCTCCTGCCACCTCTGACTAAGGGAGGTTCCAGGGCCCCAAAGAACACAGTTTAAAAGTCAGTCTTTTCCCCTATTCTTGCTTTCTTACAATCCCTGTTATTTTTAGGGTCTTATTTTGCAGAATAGAATGATTTCCTTTAAAACACACCTAGTATTATAGCAGAAACACCTCAATTTTTGTGAATCTGGATTTTTTACATTTGAATTCTGCAAAGGGATTTGGCAGTATTCTAGGAATGGTCACTTCTTTAGTATCTATTTCAGCATTCAGAAATTCATACCTAAATATTAATGATGCAAATGTACATTCATTTTTTTCATTTAAAAAAACCAATATTTTGGATAATAATTGATGTAACATGTAATCACGCCGATCAAGTCTCCATTGCCAAGAAGAATATATTAACCTTTGACGTAAAATAATGATCACTCTTCTCATTTTCACACTCTAAGGAGCACTTGGTAGTTTCAAAATAACTGCACATTCCAAGATTTTTACATGTATTTATTTCATAATAGAAAGTAATTAAATTTTTAAGAAGGTGGTATTATTTCTGCATTCCTCAATCCCATCCCACTGCACTCCAACACACACACACACACACACACACCCCTCTTATTTAAGGAAAGTCAAAAGAAAACAGATACACTTTGACAATCAAGTAGATTGCCACTCTCCATGGCATCTCATGTGTTAACAAATTCCACACTGGAGTTCCTGTGGAACCGGGTCCCCAATCACCAGAGTGCTGTTGATTTTTTTAAAGTGAATTAAATACTTTTAAAGTCCAAACCCTGCAATATGCCACAGTCCCCACAGCTCCCTACTACCCTAAACAACTGCATTATGTCTCTCCCATGCAAGCACTGGAGCATGTGACCCAGTAAACAGAGCTATAATTCCGCTAAGCAATTTGTCATCCAGGATTAATATGAAATTCCACTGGGAGTAGCATCAACCCTACTGAGGATCTCTGACATATTTGAGTATCTCCACACATAGTCATTTGGTTAGGAAACTGCTCCTCATCTGCCAAACAGTATTTAACCATTTATTCAGTAATGCATTTAACACGTATTTCTCAAGGAACTATATTAGATAGTACTCGGAGCCCTGGAGGTGCAACTGTTAGACGTGTGGCTGCTAACTGAAAGGTTAACAGCTCAAACCCACCCAGCAGCTCTGGGACAAAGATTCAGCAGTCCCGTTCCTCTTTCCTTTGAAGAAACCCTATGTAGCCGTCCTACTCTGCCACACGGGGTCGCTATGAGCCAGAATCAACTTGATGGCACCCACCAATACATAGTGTGCTTGGAGCTGGAGAAACCACCACAAACAGGCCAGATTCTCTGTATTCACAAGGCTCACAATCAAATAGATGGTCCAGTAAACAAACAGGCAGTGACAATCCAGTGTGACAGGTCTAGAAACACAAAGCCGAACCATACCAGGAAAGAGAATGACAGTGAAGCCTTCTCAAAGCAGAATCTGGCTTAACAAAGATCTCAGTGATACAGGCTGATAAACCTGGAAGGAGACACGTAGGAGGGTAAGATAAAGACAAGTGTTCCAGGTAGCACAGAAAAGGAGGTAGCGCAGTGCTTTTGAAGAACTTTGGAGTACTATTACAAGCTGCACTCTTGATGCTCTGAACCATTTAGACAGAAACCCCTAAAACAAGTGGTCCCATTTAAAAAAATTCCAATCTCCCCACAGCCATGCAGAAGAGTGCCTGTTCATATTATAAAACCCAAACCCACTGCATAAGGGGTATACATACACAGGCAATGTTCTACTGCTATGCATAAGATCTTTACTGGCCAATTTCTTTTTCTTTCTTTCCTGTTTTTTCCCCGAGAAATAGCTTGCCAGCTCCTTCTTTCAAGTCTGTCTTAGTCTGGCAGCTCTGCTGAAACCTGTCCATATAGGTGACCCTGCTAATATTTGAAATAATGGTGGTATAGTTCCCACCATCACAGCAACATGTGAGCCATCACAGACAGCAAAATGACAGGTGAGTCAGTGTCTGCATTAACACGGTGGCTGCAACAACGACTTCACGCGTAGCAACGACTGGGAGGCTGGCAGAGGACCGGGCAGTGTTTTGTCCTGTTAAAGAGGGTCACTGAGTTGGAATGGATTCGACAGCACTTAACATATGTAGTCAACTCAGCATTCTGCCAAAGATTAAGCAAGAAATCATGCAGTTATACTCTGTGGTTGGGAAGCTCTTGATTTAGTAAACATCTCTTTACTCTCTTGTCATTTCTAAAGAAAAGATGTTAATGTTACATTCTTGAGTGGGAAAAAAAGCAAGGTCTCAAGCAGTATAATCTTTGGAAAAACAAATACATGAAACATATATCTTTACATGCATACAGAAACAAAGGTTTTGAAACAATATTCTAATATGTAAATAAATAGAAGACAAATGACAATGTTAGTTTTCTCTTTGTTTTCAATAAACAATTTACGTATTTTTCAAGGCCCTGCGTTGTTTCCTCACAATACTTTCTTTGTTTCAAGCATTCACTACGGTGATCCCAGAGCAGAGCAGTCTGTTATCAGGCCTAGTGGGCTCTCCTGGCTCCTTCCTTGCCTTTGTGAGCCACTGGCCCCAGGGACTCAACCCACTTTCCTCAGTAGCCCAGTAGCCTTCATATCCACTTTATCCCTAACTCAACATCTGATTCCAAGTGAGATAAAGAACTCAAATCCAGACTCTCTGATTTTAATGACTCAGTAAACCCAACAGTGGACAAATAAAGAAAAAAAGAGACAGGCGATAATAAACTTGACAAAGCTTACCAAAGGAATAACTTTTGTGTGATCTTACAAGTTGTGTACAGCTGAGGACGTCTCTGGTTTATAGCTCTTGGTACAGTTATCCCAAAGAGTCCAGGGATGTTCTAACAATCATCGATAGACTGAATTAATGTAGCCATATATATATATATGTCATCATTTTTAAGCATATAGTTATTAACAATCAAATTCATAACTAAAGAATTCACAACTGTTCTTTTTCATTATGTCTCCATCAATAGACACTAAAACTGCAATTCTCAAGTAAGTATCTGCATGATTTGTGATGGTAAAAAGTGCCTTCTTGCTCAGAAAGATTGGGAACACAGATACAAAGTATACGTCTCAGGAATATGATAAAACAAGATTGATATGTAGCTCCATCCCTTAACTGTGCGCTTTGAGCATAATTCTTAAACTCTGAGCCTCTCTGCACATGCAGAAGTGAGGATAATTCTGTGAGCTTTCCCATTAGGGAAAATAGGGTTATCAGTTTTTTAGCTGGCCATCTCTTTCCCCTCATTCCTCACCTTAAGTCCATCAAGACAGAAGAACAGATACCAGCAAGCACTCTGTCTCTCTGAGGATCTCCAAATAAAAGGCCAATTTATTAGGCCACTGGCTAGCCCTGGGAAAATCACTCTTGGCATTTCCTCTTAACCAGAGAAACACAAGAAATGTACATACCAAAAAAAAAAAAAAAGATTCTCAATATTATTTGTTTTTTCACAGTGGCTTATTAAGAATAGACTTTGTCTTTAGAACAAAGCGTAATTTGTTCTTGAAAAGTGTCAGACAGGAAATGGTACATTAAAATTTACCTACTACTCGAATTGAAAATTATTCTTGAAATAGGTTCTCAATGGGTTAGATGAAATGGTAGTTAAATACATTTAAAGATAATGATGTATTATCTCTCCATAGGTGTCTCATTTCTTTCAATCGGTAAAGTCAGTCTAGTTTACCTAAAGCGACACTGTTACCTGAAAATTATGAACTGATAAGCACACTGAATCAAAACAGAAGAGGATTATTTTAATTTTAAATGTCTGAAATGTTGGAATGAGAAACTGGGTAATAAATTGCGGACTCTAACATAGGTAGTGAAAACAACACATAAATATACTTTTTTTTTTTGAGGAAAATGTTTTCCCTACCATGGACTACAAACCGTAAATGGATTATCAGCCTTTACTACATACTACAAAAGCTTTTATACACTGTATTGTAAACAGGCTTTTGAGACAACAAAGCAATCACGCTAGCAGTTGTACCAGTTTCTCCTTGTACAGACTCTTCCACATTAGATATCCCAGTTCCAGGAGTCTGAACCAGGAACAAAAGAAAATGCTCTCCCTTAATAGGATTACAGAGAAAAGCAAGCATCTCTTACTTGAAGAATAATCACGGTACTTCCCAAGTACTTGTTCTTACAGTGAAAACTGATGTTATCTTAACTAGGTTATTATTCATTCCAACCCCCAGGTCTTGCTTCTGGAGGTCTTAGATCTTCTTCATGTCTTGCATTACTAATACTCCTTCAATGACTGGCAAATAAAGAATCTGAAGGCAGTACCTAACAGATTTTACAGTTTTTTTTAAGTGTAGAGCACAATGCCCTTTTTGTACATGTAAGTAAAATGGGGCCAGAAGAACTCAAGTATTTTATCTAAATCAGAAAGCTAATTGAGCTGAAAGCCCACAAAGGGCTTTCACTGACCCTAAATTGCCAAGTAGATGAAAAGCAACAACTATGAAACAGACAATGAAAACACTTATCTACCGGACTGCATGAGGAATAGTTTCAAGGCGGCCACTTTAAGGATAGCATATTTCAACCAATAATCCAAGAGGATATTAAATGGAGAAACAGTATTTTGCTGACTCTCCTCTACTTTGTTTTTTAATTAAATACAAAGGCAAGAGTATAGTAGAACTACAGGAAATAAAGATACACTGTAATTTATTCCCTCTCATAAAGTAGTGATTCACTGTTGTATTTTCAAATAGCAAATCAATAAACCAATTTGGGGGTTTAGGAATATTACATACATATGAAAATAACCTGATACTGTTTAAGTAAAGCCACTTAAGGAAAAATAAAATGCAACATAAATCCTAAGTATTTTAAAGGTTCGTATTAATTTTAAGCTTTTTAAAAATGTACTTAAAGAAAGCTTCTTTGGCAATTTATATAGTCTTAAATCTTGCCACTAGCAAAGAGATACTCTGGAATGAGAGCAAGTATTAGATGTCAAGTCTAAAAGCGGGAAAGTCAAAGGAGTCCCCTATGCTAAATTTCTGACAGTCCTCATACGTGGCCACTGCTGTTCTAAGTCATGGTGTCCCCAAAGGGCTCAGGGGAGAAAATCCCAACTTATTCTTACCGACAGCAGGCATATTTTAACAATTACCTTTCATTTTAACTCAGCTTCCTAAATGTGAAATTGAGTTTGGACTTGTTTTAAACTGTTAGTAATTTAATATTAAAATATACATCTCAATTTTCCCCAAGAGAACACCCATACACTCTAGTAACTACATATACCTCTCCAAATTCTTTCCTACAACTAATGTGAAAACCAAAATAATATTCCTTTAAAAAAAGGGAGAACGGGCAAACTTTGTTTACGTGCCAACCTTCAGACAACCTGTAAACGTGAAGTTCCAACTAACCAACAAGATCATTACTTGAAATCTAACTATTTTGTGACATCTCCTCACACATTTGCACTTCATACCGAGTATTCCAGCCACACTACTGCAGAGGAACACTTTCTAACATCAAGAGTGTAAGCGTTCCGTCCATTTCTTAAACACTTGAGTCAGCCTGGTTTCTCCTCTGCTACTTAAAACTGAAGATACTTCATGCGTGGGACCTGGCTAAACAACAACACAAAATACACCCAAACGCAGAACACCTAAGAACAAAGGAAAACACAAGCATGAGCGCAGGAAATGAAATAAACCTATACACATAAATACCTTTTGGGGCCGCCAACGTAGGTGAAAGTAAAGGTGGAGTCTGAATATCTGAAATCTGAAACAAAAAGTCCTGTTAAAAGCTACCTCGTGAGTGATTTTTTTTACTCTGCTCTGTACCTGGCCCCCCAGTTTTTACAGGAACCAAAGCAAGGCCTGGCTGGGTCGGGGCAGGAGGGGCAGACAGCTGCGAGGTCCCCTCTCGCAGCCTCGTGGGAGGGGACACCGCGCCCCCGGGCAGCGAGCCGCGGGAGGCCGCCCCCCGCAACAAGTGCCGGGCGCCATGGCAACGGCGGGAATTTCCCCGTCAGGGCGGCCGGAAGCGGCCCCGGCCCGGCCGCGGCTGCAGAAGCCGAGAGCGGATCCGTCTCTCGGGGGAGCAAAATGGACGAAAGGCGACCCTCAGGCAAAGGCCCGAGGCGCCTCGGGAGCCCCAGGAGCCCCTTCTCTTTCGCAGGCAACGCCTTCCAGCCGGAGGGGGCTGCAGGGAGGCTAAGGGGCCGGAGGCCAGCCCAGCGCTTTTCCCCGGGGGCCTCGGCGCCGAGCGCAGCCGCAGGCGCAGCGCAACACAGGGCTCCATTCCCAGCCGCTGCCGCCGCCACTCAGCCCATTGCGCAAATCCAGCGGGTCCAGCCCGCCTGGCTTGGCCGCTGCTGCTAGAAACGGGGAGACGGGCTTGGACGCTCCCAGACATCCGCGGGGAAAGACTGAAAATACAATGCACTACCCCTCCGCCTTAGACCCCTTCTCTGGCCACCCGGGTTCTGGCCCGGAAACTGGTGGCTGCCCCAGCCGGGAGGATGAGGGGAAGGGAGGGGAGGCTGGCGCCCCCACCCCTTTTGGCTCCTGCTCTCTTTGCAGCTGCGGTTGCCAAAAGAACCCCGGACTGGGGACGTGCAGCCCACCCCCAGCCACACACACGTCGCGACGGTCAGAAAACGGGGAAGGGGGGCGGCGGGCTGGCCAAGGAATCTGGTGCTGAGTCCCAGGCGGTGGAAAGGCGAGAACTCACCTGCAAACAGGCAGTCCTTCTCGGCTCTGGACTTCTGGATCACGACGTCGATATCCTTCTGAATTCGCTCTTGCCTTGAACACATCCCCATGAAATAAATCCCTGGAAAAGAAGCAGCTGCTGTTTCTACCCCACCCCACCCCCTCGCACGCTTCCAGCTTTCGTAAATATTCAGTTAAAAATGAAACCTCTGGCCGAGGCAGGGGCTGAAGCTGAAGTGGTTTCGGAAGTGATCCCGGGTGAGAGAGGAGGAGGCGGAGGCGGCGGACGCGGGGGGAGGTCGGCTTTGCATTCCCAGATGTGACCGCCCAGCTGCTGTTCCCCGCGGCGGGATTCCAGTTTCCTCCCCTCCTGACAATGGGTGGTGATGACACCGAGTCTCACTTTCTCCCTCCCCCGCCCGGACCAACGGCCGTGAGGGGCCGACCGTTTTGGGGACGGCTGGAGAGCGATGAGCGGCGGGGCGGCAGGCGCCGGCGAGGGGCGAGCCCCGACTCGGCTCTCGCGCGCACACCCCTCGCGGCCCGCACGCCGGCCTTCCCCGCCCGCGCACACTCGCGCCCGCGAGCGGCGGCGGCCGAGCCGAGGCTGCTGCAGCGCCGCCCGCCGCAGACCCTCCCGCCACTCGGGCGGTCACCCAGCCCGGCCGCGGGACGCCGGGGCTCTAGTAGTATCTGCCATCCCCGGCGCAGGCTGCCTTTCCCCACCCCCGACCAGGGCTCTCGCCGAGGGCTGAGGGAGGATGTAGGTAATGAAGACTCCCTGGGGCAACCAGCTTTCACTCCACCTCACCCACCACTTTTAGGAATTCGGCTCCTCTTTTCGAAAGGAATTATGAGTCATACGGAAAACCCAAACCGGAGTGCCTGGGAGAGGGAGAAAACAAGGGGGAGGTTTAAAAAAATATATTTAAAAAAATTTGAAAAAATACAAGTCTTTCCTTGTTGTCACATGAGGCAAGATGGAAAAACCCGTAGGCCTGGACCCTCCTGTCCCTGAATACCTGAATTTTTTTCCTTAAGTGGAAGTTAATTCAGCCCTTCGGGGCCACGTTTATAAAACGCGTCCCTTTTTGAGGGACTTCCTTGACTTCCAAAAACTGACTGCTGCTTCCCTACTAGGTAATTCTGTGTGTAAAGAATTGGCAGAAGCAACTGATATGTGCCAGGATCCCCATGAAAGATAGGTGTCTGTCTGGCTTGTCGTTAAAAAGCCACCCTTTGACCAGTCAGCCAAGGGAAACTACCCCAATCCTGTTTTCTGGTTTCAGAATGAGATGCTGCGCTGATCCTTGGTGTGTGTGCTGCCTAACACACCTCAGGCTGATGTAGCCGCCCTATCTGTTTGTTGCTGTATGCTCTAAGACAGGCGTCCAGGAAAACTCAGTTGACAATAAGGACACTTGTGCTGCTGATTCGTTTCCCCACGAAGGCAGTGTGGGCAGGCCATGCCTCATTTGGTTTTGTATTCCTAATACCTGTGTAGTGCCCTGGAATACAGGTTACTGTGTGCCATTGGGTCAGTTCTACTCACAGTGACATTACAGGACAGAGTAGAATTGTGCCCATAGGGCTTCCTAGGCTATCATTTTTATGGAAGCAGATCACTAGGCCTTTTCTCCTGTGGACCAGCTGATTGATGGGTTCAAACCTCTGTTCTTTCAGTTAATGGTCGAAGGCTTAACCATAGTGCTACCAGAACTCCTTTGGAATACATGAGCAGAGACCATGGATGAATGGTCTTTCTTGCAACATCTCTTCTTTATTGTCACTTCAATTTTAATCAGCTTCCTTATCACCCTAAGCACCCAAGAGTTGGCAGACTGGCTCAGACCTTTCCTTAAGCAGTCCAGTTCTGATTCCAGCAGTAGTGACATGATATTTAAGAAAGGAGGAATAACTGTCACCTCTGATGGATTTTTAAGATTCTAGGGAGTTGAAAGTAATCAGCGGTCATCTGTTCCAACATCTTCATCTTACAAAGCATTATGAAATGATTTGTTGTACAATTTCAGACACCATATGCATTGTGAGCTATAACAGAAATTGTTCTGCTAAGTTACCTAGACCACTGCAGCCTTTGATGCAGTAGAGGTAGGAATGTAATACAGCACATCTCCTGCTCAGGCCTCTCCTGAAATCGCTTTTGACTAAGGCAGAACAGATTCAAGTCCACCCTAGGTGTACTGCTTTGGGTAGGGCTCTTGGCTGCCTAACTCACTGTCCTGTCTTGCACTGCAGCACTGAATCTTAGGAGTTACTTCCTTCTGTTCAGTGTTGTAACTTCCCTGAGTGCTTAAAATCTCTTCACTCACAAGAAGTTCTTTTAAAGTTGTCCTTCCACATCCCAAGGCTTACATTCTCAAGATAGAACCCTTACTACAAATACATTTGTAATATTTTTAAAGCTACCGAGTGTTTTCTGGCTGGATCACCTCTTGGTTTACTACTCTCATTCCACTAAACAGGGCTTCCTGTGATTTGCCCTATATTTGCTTTTTTCAAGCTTCACCGACTGCTCTGTTTTTGTTAAGAAAAGATAACCTTGCTCTGTTCATGCCCATAAGGTGTGATAGTTTAAATATTTTAAAATATTGAAGAATAAGATTTAAAAAAAAATAAGTAAAAGATAAGCTTTCTCCCCTGTAAGCATTTCTGAAGGGTATGTGTCTCTAATACACACTGTACCAAGGCAGCAGTGTCCCAAGCTCCATCCTTAACGATGTGACTCTTTCTAATGCCGGCCATTACGACTATTCCCTCTTTACCCTATTCCATCCACAGCTCTTACTTAAATCTTTAGATTATGTATACTCAGACTACCTCCCTTATTAAAATAAAATGTATCTTTGAAATCAGAGAGTTCTAGCCTGACCTTAAACACTCATATGCACAAACAAACAAAAATCGATTAACAACACAAGGGAGAAATCTGGTGGCATTACATAGAAAATTGAAAATAATAATCTCTGTGTTGAATGGTAGGACCTAATCATCGCTTTAGAAACAGTTCACCACTAACTCACCACTTGAGAAACATAATTTTAAACCAGTAAGATGGAATTTCTTAGAAGAAAAGAAATAAATTCTTCACCTGTGCTGAAAGAAACTGAGTGTAAAATAATGGAAATGTGGCATTCAGTTCAACTGTGTAATGTGGGTAATGATAACTTACACTTGTGGGGTATGCTTATTAAGTACCAGATACTGTTCTGAATGCTTTAACTCGTTTAATATTCACAATAACTTTATATAGTAGTTATTATATTACAAAAGAAAAAACTGAGGCACAGAATGATTAATTAGCTCACCTAAGACGAGACATAGATTGCAATGAACTACTTCCTCTCGGCAAACTTTTCAGCAGGTGAAATGAGCTTTAAGGTAAATGAATCTGCAGAAGTCTCACTGAGTTAATTGGTCCTGCCAGTGGTAGTGGTTAAGTGCTACATCTGCTAACCAAAAGGTTGACAGTTCAAGTGTGCCAGGCACTCATTGGAAACTGTGCAGCAGTGCTACTCTGACCTCTGGGTTCTCTGTGAGTTGGATTCCACATTGGTGGCTTTGTTTGTTTATTTGGGCTTTGGGTCAATGGTCTCAGGCTAGGAGTTAAATGAACAAGAAGCCCTTCTGAGGGAGGCCTGGGGCCTGTGCACTGTCAAAATAGCCTTTTAGTGGCACCTAAGGAGTGACAGCACTTGGCTAAGGAACCCTGGTGGGGCACTAGTGAAGCACTCAGCTGCTAACCAAAAAGTTGGTCACTTGTACCCACTACCCACTCTGAGGTAGACAGATGTGACAGTCTGCTTCTGTAATGGTTACAGCCTTGGAAACTGCCTGTACTTCTACTCTGTCATATAAGATTGCTATGAGTCTGAATGTACTTGACAGCAGAAGGTCTGATCTGATTTTAGTGGCAGTTATGCTTCTCTTCCTGCCTTGAACTTCTTTTCCCAAATGTAGTCTAAAGAAAAGTAAAAGCTTGACCTCAGCTATTCCATGGGGAATTAAGGAAAGGAGATTAACAGTGAGAGAAATACACTCCCCCTTCTCCCAAATTCTCCAAATCCCAAGTGGTGTTATCAGTAGCAGAGGCTCTTGGGAGTGCTCAGCAGAGGCTTGGTTGGCCATGAAAACACAACTATGCCAGTTTAGTTGTGTGGCAGAAGCACACTGAAGGAGGCTGAGGGTGCGGGTGCAGGTTGGCCTTGGGAAGAAATTATGAAGGCCTTTAAGCCAGCACAAGAAGGTGGAATTTCAACTGAGTAAAACAGGAAGCCACCCGAGGGAAGATGATGTCAACTGTCCTTTTCAGTTCTTAGATTTATGTAACTTCTCTATGGAAATCTTTTCAATGGTTCTGGAAAGAAATGCAAATAATTCTATACCTGCTAGGCCCAAATGGCCTCTTCTAAATAAAATGACTGGGGTAATTTTTTCCTTTATAAAGCTGGTCATAGTTTTGTTTTGAGAGAAACTCATCCTGCTACCTCTTACCACATCTGTCCTATTGCTGTTGAGTCAATTCTGACTTATAGCTACTCTATAGATCAGAGGTGAACTGTCCCATAGGGTTTCCAGAGAGTGTCTTGTAGATTCAAACTGCAAACGTTTTGATTAGCAGCCAGAGTTCTTAACCACTAGGCTACCAAGATTTCTAACCTCATCTGGTTTGCATTAACAATCAAAGGATGAGCAAACCACAGTCAGTCTTAAACAAATGAAGAATGTTAGGTGGTTTGATGTAAAACTTATTTGTTTCTTGCCAGATCCCTAACCTGTCATGAAATAGGTCAGCACAGAGTTTCATGGCACCATTTTAGCAACTTGAATGTATCTTACTAATAACCAAGGCTATAGTGAGAAACCTGAACATCCCTTTGTGGTTCCAAGGTGCTCATTAACTTAGCCCCATTTGTCTCTTGTTAAGCTTTTATTTCCATTCCTACCATAAAAGTATCTTCAGCCCTAGCTGGATTAAGTGCCTTACCATCCATGTCAACAAATTCATTCTTCTCAGCTTGCCCACACTCATATTAATTCTACTTTGCTTTCATACCTCTTTATTTTTAAAAGTACAAAAATGCTGCATAAATATATTCTCAGTGCAAATTGTTTAAGACATATATTAGTGTTTCCAGAGTAAAATGTGAAAATTGCCACCCAAGCTAGCCCTTATTCCCTCTTCACCCCAGAAAATACTGCCTTTAACAGTTATCAGAATCTTTCCATTCTTTCATTCATGTATCTGCACACAAATATACATACAGGCATAGATTTATACATGAATGTTTCAATTTAAATTGAATCACATAGTATGTATTGTTCTGCAACTTGATTTTTCTACTTGTCTTGGAGAACTTTCTGTATCAGTGCAAAGAGAAATAGCTCATTCCTTTTACCCACTGCAGAGAATTGTACTGACTAGATGCATCATAATGTCTGTTTAACCATGCCTCTGTAGTTGTGATGGGTTTTTTAAAACGTTTTGTAATTAAAACAATTTGCAGCAAATGCACATCTTCTTGCACAGTTTCCTTAAGATAGATTATTAGAAGCAGATTTACTGGGTTGTGAAGAGCTCACAATTTAAAAATTAGGTAAGTACTAGGAAATAGCTCTCAAAAATGCTTTATCATTTTACAATCCACTGCCTGTTTTTGAGAATATCTAATTTTCTGTAAGATTCCCCAAAATAGCTAATATCAGTCTTTACATTTCTTTCCAATCAGTTGGGTGAAAATTATTCATATTGTTTTTATTTATATTTCCTTGATTATTAGTTGAACTGAGAATTTTTTCAAGTGGCTCTTGAAATTTGTATTTTTTTTTCTATGATTGCTTATGTTCTTTTTCTATTTTCCTATTGGATTTTCTGGCTTTTATTTTATTATTTTTGTAATATTATTTTTGTCTTTAAATATTCTGGGTAGCAATTCTTTTCTGCTATCTTTAGTCATACAGAACTTTTAATTTCTGTTTATTAAAAAATAAAATAAAAATAAATTAAAAGGTAACCCCTTGAAATCAAAAACTACCTTCTTCAAAAAGTCATTGCCAATTCCTCCAACTCACTCATCTTCTGTCTTCCCAGAACTGGGAAGTTCCTAGATCATAAGTTTCTTGAATGCTGCTTAAAAGCCAGAATGCTGCAGAAGCAAGGATGGTAAGACTATGTCTTACACAGTTTGAACATTTTATCGGGAGGAATTAGTCCCCAGGGCAGAATATCATGCTTGGTAGAGGGTCAACTAAAAAGAGAAAGATCCTCGACAAGGTGGATTGACACAGTGGCTGTAATAATGGACTCAAAGATACCAACAATTGTGAGGATAGCATAGGACTGGGCGACGTGTCATTCGGTGGTAGGTAAGGTTGCCATGAGTTGTGACTAGCTCCATAGCCCAACAGCAAGAAGTTCCTTGAAGACAGAAACTATTTTTACTCATTAACCACCAGAGAGCTTATGATCATGACAATTTAAAAAACACAAAAGTATTTCAAGGACATTATGGACTTCACTTGAAGTTGGTTATTTATTGTTGTTTTAAATTCTTTGAATTTTAGATTCTACCTGTTACCAGTTCTTTGTTTCTGCTGCCCTAAGTAGCTGTTGGAAAAGTGCCTAGTACCTTGGGGATATGCAGTACAAGCATGCAGTTCGAATGATTTCATTTTGTACTGACCTTCGACATTTCATGCTTTCTTAGTAGAGAGAGCACTTCCGAATGAGTGTTCCATGGAACATTAATTTCAGATTATATTAATGAAGTTTCCCCCTAAAAATGTTCAGAGGTTCAACTAAGTTTTGTGTGCTGAGCATTCTGTGGGCGTCTGTTACTGATAACGCTCTTATACATTTGGAAGAGGCTACAGGAGTCAGAACCTAATCAATGGCAATGAGTTTGGTTTTTCATTTTATTATTCTCCCTTTTGCTAATCCTCTTTTCTTAATTCCCCCATGGAATAGCTGAAGTCAGGCTTTAAATTTTCTAAAAACTTTACAAAGGATTGGGCCATTTGGGAAAGGAAAGTCAATACAGGGAAGGGAAACAAAAAGAGGCTATTTTGAGAGTCTACAGGCCACAGGCCTCCCTCAGAATCTGTTATGGGGCTTCTTGTTGGTTTGACTTTTGACATGTGGAAGAATCTGAAGGAATGGTGGAACAAGAACTTCCCTGGGGGTACAATTTCTTATTTGCAGTCACAGTCTAGTCTTGCTTCCTTGAAGCATCCAGAGTCACAGTATTTGTTAGGAAGCATTTGACTGCACGACAAGACTGACTCAAACCCACAAGGGTAAGACCGACTTGTTAGTTCCTATAATACGAAGGATAGCCAAGCAGTGCAAAACTGCAGAAACCAGGGCTCAAAGGCTTAAACTGGTGAGCCAAAAAGAACTTTTTCTGTCTTTCCATTTCTACTGCTGTTTGGCATCTTCTTACTTTCTAGTGGCAGAGAAAAGGATCTGCTGCTATTCCCAAACCTATTCCAGCTTAATAAGATCAATGGGGTAGATCACTCCTTTTCCCCAGAATCTGTATTATTAAGCCAAGCTTTACAAAAATTACAGTTGGCTTCCCATTTTGGACCAAAGACTTGTCTTTTAGACAGTCACTGTTACCAAGTGGACTAAAGACTATAATTTGTCAGGTCCATGTCCAGTCCCCACTCCTGTATCCTGTGGCTCCATGTGGAAAAGGGTGAAAGTAATGTCACTTACTGGTATCTTGCTGCTCTGTCAAACAATCAGTTGCTGTTGCCATTCACTGCATTCCTCTGGATCTTGGGTGGCCATTTGTTCTTTTTGAGGGGCAAATCCTATCTAGAAACAGATTATTTTATTCCTCACAGTTTTTATTTCTTTTAATTTTATTTTCCAGCCAAACCAAGTGCCGTCCAGTCGGATCCGACTCATGGTGACCCTAGGGAAATTTATTTTCACAGAGTACTAATTATAGTTTCCAACAACACTTCCTGTTGGTGTCCTGCTGGTACACATTCACCGCAAGTTGGAATCAACATAACAGCAACCAGTTTGGGTTTTTCTGTACTTATCACTCACCACACCTACCACACTTCCTTTTCTAAGAAGCTGAACAAATGAGCTCATGGTCTGAGTAGTTTTGTTCTGATCAACATTAGTTCTGTACTTACACTAGTGTGCAAAACACTGAGAACACTCAATAATATAGCGCTATAATACCTTCATCTTCAAGGTTGTCCAGAGAAACAGACCCAATAGGATATATACGTATGTATGTGTATACATACATAGAGAGAGAGCATTTTAAGAAATTGGCTGGAGGGGTTAGGGACTAACAAGGATGAAATTGGTAGGACAGGTTTGCACTCAGGAAATTTAAGTAAGAGTTGCTGTTGCAGTCTTGAAGCCAAAATCTGAAGAATGGAGTAGCAGAGTGGTAATTCAGTGAGATTTCTAGGTTGCGCAAAAGCAGAATTCCTTCCTCCTTCAGGAAACTTGGGTCTTTGCTCTTAATGGCTTCCGCTGATTGGACGAGGCCCACTCACTTAAGAGAGGAAAATCTTTGAAGGATCCCTAGTGGTGCAGCTGGTTAAGTGCTTGGGTGCTAACCAAAACCCATCAGTCACTCCAAGTGAAAAGATGTGGCAGTCTGCTTTTCCAAGGATTACAGCCTTAGAAACCCCATGGGGCAGATCTGCTCTGTCCTGTAGGGTCAACTACAGTCAGAATTGATTAAACCAAGTTTCAGTTACTGAAAGTCAACTGATTATCAATGTTAATCACATCTAACTACCTTCTTAGAAGCATCTAGGCTCCTCTCTGATCGTGCAACTGGGTACCATTGCCTACCCAACTGGATGCCTAAAATTAACCATCATAGCACCCCTCCACAGGTTACACCAGAAACACCGAGTAGAAGCATATAACTCAGATGGAGCTGGGGAAACCAGTGAGGGAGTATCAGTGAAGCTAAGACTTAAAGCATGAATATGAGTGAACAAAGTTGAGGACATTACAGTAATGGGAAGTCACGGAGGCAGTGGTGTGTTACAGCTGACTCACAGAGGCTCCTAACAGTCAATCCTGTGCCCTTTTTTCCAACCCAACTTTAGTGGTTTTATGTTAGTGGACACTGGGAGAGTATTCACACCACAGAAATCAAAAGTATTATAAAGCCAACTTCTCTTTTCTTAGGTTAAAAAAAAAGGCTTCCCTTTTTCATCAGACAGCCGTTAGTTGTTAAACATTATTATACCACTGTATAAAAGCATCAGATGAGTTGTAATACAGCTATAGATGACGTGATACAGTACTCAGGAATCAGATCATGAAGAAATTTTGTGTGTTGAGCACAGAGATCTGAATTTCTCAGCTTTGAAAAGGAAATGACATGACAACTGGTTCAACATCTGCTGATTGGAATTCTTCAACAAGTTTGCATGGCAAACTTGGCAGTGGATGGAATATATATACTTTTTTTTTTAATTCCTATTGCAGTCAAGTTGATTCTGACTCACAGCTATCATATAGGATAGAGCAGCCCCATAGGGTTTCCAAGGCTACACATTTTTATGGAAGCAAACTGCCATATCATTCTCCAGTGGAGTGGCTAGTTAGTTAGAACCACCGGTCTTCTGGCTAGCAGCCACGTGTTTTACCTACTGAGCCACGAGGGTTCCTCCAGCACATACAGTCACCCTCCATTAAATGCTCGCAGTTTTAGCGATGGTATCGGCTGTCCTAGCTAATCAGTCTTAGCCTACAGCTCAGCATAGAACTCACAGGCCCCAAACTAAGCTTGATTTCATCAGGGCTAGGTGTGACCACAATAGCACTGCCACTTTAAATCAACCTTCAGTGGCTCATGTTATCCCATATAATCATATATAATGCTGGTCAGTTTCCTCATATCACTTGGCACTCCAGCTTCCCAAATTGGCTACATTTAGCAAAACCAAATGAAACACACTGCCATTGAGTCAATTCTGACTCATAGAGACCCTATAGACAGGGTAGAACTGTCCCATAGAGTTTCCAAGGAGCACCTGGAGGATTTGAACTGCCAGCCTTTTGGTCAGCAGTCATAACCCTTAACCATCACACCACTGAGGTTTCTCTGAATTAGCAAGCTTCTAAAAAAAAAAAAGCTTTCCAGCCCTAAAAAAAAAATCAAATCAAATCAAACCCAGTGCTATCAAGTCAATTCTGAGTCATAGCAACCCTACAGGAGAGAGCAGAGCTGTCCCACGGAGTTTCCAGGGGGCACCTGGAAGATTTCAACAGCTGAACTTCTGGTTAGCAGCTGTAGCACTTAACCACTAAACCACCAGCTCTAATTACACATCTGTATTAGATGTGATTATTTTAGGTGTGGTCCTGCCTAATACAAGTGTGAACTAAGTGAATTTTATATTGCTTCCAAATCTATGAATCAGCATTGTACAAAGAAAAGTTCATTCAAAAAGAGAAAGAAAGAGTTAAAAAGAAAGAGAAAAAGAAAGAAAATTACAAAGTTTTTGAGCAGGAAGTATTCCATGTGTTGGAAAAAAGAGCAGTGCTCTTTTTAGGACTGTTGAGATGGAAATTCATGATAAAAAGGTAAAAACTGTGACAGTGCATGTAAGTTGGAAGAAATGAGGAACTACATCACTGGAATACTTTGTAAAGTCATCTTGTTTTCTGTTTAGGGTAGTGCTTTTATGAAGTGTTTAGCATTAAACCTGGTTGTTGTAGTGTGTAAGACCTATGGCTTCTAACCAAAAGGTCAGCAGTTTAGATCCACCAGGTGCTCCCTGGGAACCCAAACAGGCTGTATTACCCTGTCCTATAGTGTCCTGTGAGATGGAATCAGCTCAACAGGAATGTGTTTGTTTTTCTGTGGTTGGAGTGTTAATCAGTAGCCAGACACCCACAAACTTCTTACTTGACACTACAGAAATAAAAATGCCTTCTTCCTCTTTATCTAGTCTGTGATCCCTAAAAACAGTCCACAGAACCTCAAAAAAAAAAAAAAAATGGTGTCTTAGCATTGACTCCAACTCTTGGCAAACGTGAATGTCAGAGTAGAACTATGCATGATAGGGTTTCATCAGTGGCTGAGTTTTCAGAAGTGTGTCAGCAAGCTTTTCTTCCAAGGTGCCCGTGAGTGAACTAGAACTTTTCGGTTTGAAGTGAAGTGCTTTAACTATTTGTACCACATATGAATTCCCCTACTGAGCCACTGGTAGCCCTGAATCTGGCTCTCTTCTCATGATGTCTGATAGGACTCCTTTGGACTTTATGCTACCCTTTCTCAGGAATACTTAAACAAACAAACAAAAAAAAAACCCTCTGTTGTTGAGTCAATTCTGACTCATAGAAACCCTATAGGACAGAGTAGAACTATCCCTCAAGTTTCCAACGAGCACCTCGTAGGTGTGAACTGCCAAGCTTTTTGTTAGGAGCTGTAGCACCTTAACTACTACGTCACCAGTTTCCCAGAAATACTTAGTGGTTTTTTTTTTCTTTCTTTCTATCTTTTTAAGTTTCTCCTAATTTACAAAGAAAATTTTTCATAGAATAAGAAATTAGAATTATACTACTCTTTCTAGCTACTGTCATGGAAAAGCAGTTACAAAAAAGAAGTTGCAGCTACAGGTGATGGTAAATTTGTTAAAAATATTTTTTTCTTCTCCCATCTTGTGAAAGTAAATCATGCATGAAAAAATTATTCTAGGGAAAGTTTCATAAATCAAAATGTAATTAGCATTAACATTAATCTTATACAATTACTTCAAGAGTTAACAAAGCGAATGTACAATAAACGATATATTCTATTGACTTTTAATTGGATAGATTAAATTATTGCTCAAAAATTGACAACATAACGCTTCTCTTTTTAAAGTCAGCCACTTGTGATATCTCTGTTAAAGCAACACTAGCTGACTAAAACAAACGTACACTCCTATCCTTTGACTTTGGGCTTAACCATTGAGGGTGGGTCCTAAACCTAGTCATTTCTGAAAAGTGACCTATAAAAAGAGCAAAACAGACAAAGACACACACACAGGGAAGACAGGTGCCATGTGTGTAACCCATCTATAAGCAAAGGAACACCAACATTGTCAGTAGACGCTGTATGAAAAATCCCATAGGAAGTGAGCTTGGCAGAGATGCTGATTTATCCTTTTAGCCTCCAAAACTGTAAACAAATAAAATAAAATTAGGTTCTTTAAAGCCATCCACTTATGTTTTTCCTTTGTTATGACAGCACTAGGTAGTCCTCTTCATAAGAGCAAGAGACATAGGGCAGACCTGAATTCAACTTGCAACTTAGAGCCAAGCTCAGCCTAGCCCATCCACAGACACACGAATGGTTGAATAAGTGCTTGTTGTTTTAAACCACTAAATTTGGGGTACACTTGTTACCGAGCAGTCTTGTGGCAGTTGCTAACTGATGCAAACAGTAAAGTCAAATTAAGTCAATAAAAATTATGCAAATCATGCCCCAAACCTTCTCTGTATAAACTAGAAAACTGATTTCTTTAAAAGAAAATCTAATATGGTAATTGCCACAAAGTATTATCTGAAGAAATACTTTTTTAAAAAAAAATTTAGTAGGTATCGAGTTTATTCATACCATTCTAATTCATCTTCTTTTTTTTGAGTGAACTCATATTTTTAATAATTATATTTGCATGCCAGCCCATAACTCATCTTCCCTGGTCTACTGGTTGGGACTGTCTATTTGGAGGACATCTGACCACCTCTGACTGAACCCAGATTTGGGGCACAGCCCAACTGTAGAAACCCATTCCTAGATTATTATTATTACAATATTATTATGATTATTATTCATCTAAGGCAGCTGTAACAGAGATACTACAAATGGTTGGCTTTAAAAAGAAAAATTTTATTTTGTTACAGTCCAGTAGGCCAAAAGTTCAAATTCAGGGTGTCAGCTCCTGGGAAAGGCCTTCTGTGCTAGCTCTAGAGGAATGTCTTTGTCATCAGTCTCCCTGGACTAGAAGCTTCTGATGCTTAGGGATCTTGGGTCCTTTCCAAAGGATTCTCTCTGTTCCTGGCACTGCTTTTTGGTAGTAGGAGGTTCCCAACTCTCCTCTTGCTTCTCTCTTCCTTTTACTTCTATCTCTTGTAGGATAAGAGGTGGTGCAAGCCATACTCCACGGAGACACTCCTTAAGGTGGAGTAGGGCGGTGATCTTAGGAAGGGTATTACAATCCAACCCTAATCCTCTTTAACATAATCTAATCTATTAACCAGAAACCCTGGTGGTATAGTGGTTAAGTGCTATGGCTGCTAACCAAAAAGTTGTCAGCTTGAATGTTCCAGGTGCTTCTTGGAAACTCTATGGGGCAGTTTTACTCTCTCCTACAGGGCCGCTATGAGTTGGAGTCAATTCAATGATGGTAAATTTGGTTTTGAGTTTTGGTAATCTATTAACCTTAAACAGAGATTAGGATTTATAGCATAGGAAAATCACAAAGTGGAGTACAATCACAAAATACTAGAAATCATGGCCCAGCCAAGTTGTTACATACATTTTTGGGGAGACACAATTCATTCCATGGCATCATGCTTTAGGTGAAAGTTTACAGAACCAATTAGTTTCCCATTTGATAGTCTTGAGGAAAACGTTCCACTTTGGTGTCATTATTTATCTTACGGGTATCTTTGGCTGGGAGGTGGTCTCCCAGAATGGCTTAATTTCCAGGTTAAAGGGTGTCTTAGGACTGTGGTCTCAGGAGCTCCTCCAGTCTTTATCAGACCAGCAAGCCATCTTTTTTGTGAATTTGATTTTTTTTTTCCCCCTATAATTTTCTCTCACTTTATCCAGAACCCTCTGTTGTGATCCAGGCTAGAGTGGTTGGTTGTGGTAGCCTGACACTATCTAGGTCTGCTGGTCTTGGTGTCATGTAATATAGTCTGCAGTTCATACTGTCTATTCATCCTTTGGAGTTATTGCTCCTTTGAGTTTTTGGTCTCTTTCAGTCTCCCTCAATCCAGATGGGAAGAGACCAAAAGTTGACCTATAGATGGTCCCTTGCAAGCTCCTAAGGCCTCAGGTGCTACTCACCAAGGTAGGACACCAAAGAACTTTGACTTTAGGAACTGTGTTGTGCCAGTTGATGTAGACATCCCCCGAGACTATGGTTCTTTATGTTTTCTCCTAGGAACTTCATCCTATAAGGTGTCTGGATATGTCAAAGAGGTTTTTCTGACTTACTCGTTGCGTGCACTATACCAGTGTCTTAGGCTGGGTTTTCTAGGGAAGCAAAACCAGTAACATGTGTAGGTACAAGGAAAGATTTATAATATATAGATAGATAGATAGATAGATACAAATATAGGAAACAGCTCACGTAATCACAGAGCTGAATGTCCCAAGCTCTGGCACTAGCCTCACGTGTCCACGGAAGCTGAGGAACCCAAGGTCAGCAAGTCAGAGACCAGAGTTCTAGATCACCGGTTGTGTAGGTCAGTGGATCCCAAGCTGGTGGTGAGACGAAGCGACAGAGGCTGGCAAAACCAGGATCAGCAGGTCAGGGAGCAGGAGTGGGCAGAGGCTGGCGAACTCAGGATCAGCAGGTCAGGGAGCAGGACTCTCAAGTGCCGACTGTAAGGACTGATGAGTCCAACAGCTGCTAGCTCAAGTCCCGGAACGAGACGCTGGAAGAAGAGAGCAGGAGCTCCTGGCCACGTGAGCGACCAGCAGCCGTAGTGAAAGGTCGCGAGATGTGAGCCGAGGGACAGGGAGCCACCACAAACCCCGCCCTGCCACTTAATACAGCAGCCAGATATGTAGTAGCCAAGTTGACATAATCCTGACTACTACAACCAGCCTTCACTATGTCTCCCATTTTGTGATGTTCATCATGGTTTTGTGAGCTGAAGAGAGAGCCTGAAATCAAACTCTTCTAAAGTTAGATTCTTGAATGTGTGTATTTCATAATGTGCTAGGAAAGCACATATACAAAAATGTTAAGAGTAGTTATGTCTGGATGGCATCATTATGGACATTTTTAATCATTTTTTTTTTGTTAAGAGTTTTTCAATAATGACATGGATTACTGGCATAATTTCAAAATATTTTGGTTTATCTTAAGTGGCACACATGTATCCTGGCTTTCAAGTTATAGTTTTAAATTATCATTTACTTCCCCATGCTGAGAATTTCATAACTAGCCAAAAATAAAGCTAAATTGGAATGTTAACATTGCTACACTTCACTAAACAGATCAATTATTTTACTTTTACTCCATTTTTTTCTCAACACTAAAAGAGAATTTCTTTTTAAATGAACTTCTGCAAAACACTATTTCTAAGGGCACATTGAGATGTTGTTTCTCTGATGTTACGGAAGGCTCTGTAACTGGAGGGTGCTTTCCTACAGTTCATGGCTCTCTTCCATATCACCCCTGTCCCACATAGTTTTTATCCAAAGCATGTCCTGTGCTCTGAGAATTTCAAGAGTGCCATTATCCACTGCTGTGGAACAGGTCCTGGAGCTCTGACATAGGTCACTTGTGATCCTCAGGCACAATGCTGCCTGGTCCAGAGGGGGAAAGTATACACTCACAGATGGAAGTTCAGCCAGCATCACACCTGTGCTTTGGCAATACGTTCTGTTTATGCACGTGAAAGTGGATGTGACTTGGGTTTGTCTCCCTTGGGCCCTCAGCAATACCTCTTCCATCTTTGCACCAACAGTCCTCATTCTAGATGAAATTCAAGTATTGGTTTCGCATGAGCGTAGTACTTTAGCAACCCAAGCCAGGGAAATGTTTTTCTCTTATTCTTTTGATCGTTTCCCTCCTTAAAGACAAGTGGTGACCTAGAGGATAACTCACAGGAATGGGTGGAAGGTGAGAGAAAAAAGTGAAATAATTAATGAAAATACAGTTAGAGTGGTAAGTAGATAAAGATATGTTTTAAAATTTAATAATATAACATGTCACTGTGGAGTTGATTCTGACTAACGGCAACTCCATACGTTAAAGAGTAGAACTAAGTGCCATCGACTTTCCATGGCTATGACCTCTCAGAAGCAGATCACCATGCCTTTCTTCCAAGCACTCTGAATGGGTTTAAACCATCAGCTTAGTTATTAGCTGAGCACTTAACCATTTGCACTACTCAAGGACTCCTATAGTTTAATAACCCCCAAACCCACTGCTGTCTGGTCTATTCTGACTTTTTATAACTCTGCAGGACAGAGTAGAATTACCCCCACAAGGTTGCCAAGGTTTCCTTATGGAAGCAGACTGCCACGCCTCTTCTTCCATAGAGCTGCTGGTGGTCTCACACTAGCAATCTTGCAGTTAGAAGCTGAATGTTTTAACCTCTGTGCCACTAGTCATAAATTAGTAGGTATATTTAGGTTGTCAGGAAACCCTGGTAGGGTAGGGGTTAAGTTCTATGGCTGCTAACCAAAATGTTGGTGGTTTAGATCCTCCAGGATCTCCTTGGAAACTGTGGGGCAGTTCTGCTCTGTCCTATAGGGTTGCTATGAGTTGGAATCGACTTGAGGGCAATGAGTTTTATTTACACGATCATGGAGCCCTGGCAGCACAGTGGTTAAAAGTTCAGCTGCTAACCAAAAGGCCAGCAGTTTGAATCTACCAGTCATTCCTTAGAAACTCTATAGGGCAGTTATGCTCTATCTTACGGGGTCAGTAGATTCTATGGCAATGGGTATAGTATATTGTCGTGTATATGTATGCATGAAAACCCTGGTGATGTAGTGGTGAAGTGCTCGCTGTTAACCAAGAGGTCAGCGGTTCAAATCCACCAAGTGTTCCTTGTAAATTCTATGGATCACTTCTACTCTGACCTATAGGGTGGCTATGAGTCAGAACCTACTCAGCAACACCTAACAACAACCCCATATATATGCGTATATTTATGTTAACATATAGAGCCTATGTTAATTTCTCAAAGCATTCTTATTCCTATTGTTTTTATTTACCCTTGGATTTCACTGCACCCTGAACTGAGTAAGGGATCTCCCTTCTTGTATACTATCAGTATCTCCTGGCTCACAATTTTATTCCCTGGCCCTTCTGTCTTAGGTTTCTTCCCTCCCAGGTTTTGCACAGTGGCCTCCCTATCCATCTATGAGTCAGAAACCTCCCTCCACTTTCAGTTTTTTCACTGAAAGTGTATTCTTTTCCTCTGTCTTAACCAAAATCTAGCTGTCACGGAAGGTCTCCACAAGCCCCACTGCAGCACCTAAAATGTTCTGCACTCTGAGCCTAAGTCCTCTTCATTTTCCTACTGTTGTCTGACTCACAATATTTAAACCCCACCTAGAAACTGCAGCTTCTTAGAGTCTCATTTTGTCCTTTCATTTGCCTTTTGTGTATACGGAAGAAGCCATTGCAGCTGTGTCAGACACTCAAAGGAAGAGAGTATGTTATGGCCTGTCCACTACTCAACTAAGGAATGCCTAGCTGACAGATTTTTAACAAAAACACAAGACACATCTATGCTCAGGATTTTCTCACACAGCTCCTCACAATTCACACATTACAATTTCTCAGCACCAATTGAGAAAAATAGTCTTTCTTTTCCCTGAATATTGTTTGCTTCCTGTTAGCTACTTCATATGCCAACTGAAAACATGATCAAAAGACTTACATTCATGAATAATTTCACTTTGAGTTGTTTGTTTACTGGAGATGGTTTGTGGCTGAAGGTTTCTAAAGACTGGCAAAGGAAATATTATTCTAGCTGAATTTGGTGAACCTCAGCTGAGTCTTAAGTTTTCACTTTTTTTGTTTTTTTAATAAAGTAAAAATATACCCATCAAATAGTGGGAATTCAGTCATCTATCAGGTTGTAGCTTATAGGTCAGAGGAGAACTGCCCCATAACGTTTCCAAGGAGTGCCTGGCAGATTTGAACTGTTGATCTTTTGGTTAGCAGCTGCAACTCTTAACCACTGCAGTACCAGGGTTAAGATCACTATGAGTCAGAATCTACTTGACAGTAGTGGATGTGGTTTGGTTTTTGATGTCAGGTTGTAGTTAGTAAGAACATAATGATTTCTGAAAAAGATGATTTCTAGAATTAAACAAAAGATAAGCATCTGTGTCACGCATGCATGCATACATGTGAGCAGAGAATAGAGACCAAGAAGAGATCTGAAAGATATGTTCTTACCCTTGGATGACTCGGGTTGTGGTGATGTCTTTGGAGAAGCAGCAGAGATCTCTCTTTATCAAGTCAAAGCATCAAGTGTTTACTGAAGACACATGACCTAGGCTTCTGAAGAACTTTATTTAACTAATTCCCAATAAGCCCATCAGATATCCATTTACTGCATTTCAGCAATTGAATTTACACTGAAGTAGTGATGTCTGAATTAAATCACTCTGTATATGTCTGATTATATCTTTAATCACACTCCATTGGATGATAGTTAATTTGGTTGTAGAATTCCAGGTTGACAGTTATGTTTACTTAAAAAAAAAAAAAAATTCTTCTATTCTCTATTCTCAATGTTGATAAACAGAAGTCTGCAATAATCTGGTATAACCTAGTTGTCCTTCCTTTGCATGTGAATCTGTCTGTTCTTTCTAGTTGATTCCAAGATTGTCTTTTTTTTTCCAGTATGTTGCAGTTTTACTGTGGTGAGTCTAGGTATGCATTTTTTCTTGTTGATCTTGCTTATGGCTTTGGAGTACTTCCTCCGTCTCAGAAGAAAATGTCCCCGGAAAACATCCTTTTTTTTTTTAATTGTAAAATGGTTTTAATTGTATATCATTTCAAATCTGCAGATAAATTTCAAAATTAAAAAAGGGAAAAAAATAATACAAGTAATGCCCCTACACCTGAAACCAGAGACTGAAAAGCCCCAGGGTGAGGGATGCTTAAGATCAAGGGCCTGAGAGGCATTGTTTCAAATTACCTCCAATTTGCAGGGAAAGATAGGACTTCCACATTCCACAAGCCCCAGGTGGTGATGCTAGGGCACTCCTGGGAGACTCTACAGAGTAGTTTTACTCTGTTTATAAAGTCACTATAGATCAGAATCAACACCACAGCAAGGGGTGTGATTTGTTTTTAATTGCTAACCTAACCTGGTGAGGAAAACAACAGGATAGATGCAAGCCTGAGGACTGGACCAGGAGGCCAGAGGAAGCAGAAGCTGGAGAAACAGAGAGCAGGAGAAACTGAGCCGCCTCAGCCTCAAAGGTATGGCCATGACTTGAGGGGTTTGGAAGGGTAGAGCTACACCCCTCAATGTTGCTACAGGGCTAGGGGGCTTCCAGTCAAAATTTTGAGACGGTGAGTGATAGCCAGAATCCAGAGGACAGGTCCATTGTAACCTGTTTTTCCTTGTTTCTCCTATTCGTAATGGAAATAGCTAGCATGTGCCTGCCTGCTCTGTCTTTTGGAAGCAAATAATTTGTACTCTAGATTTTACAGCTAAAGAGGAATTTCTGGACCTTGGACTTGGACTTTAAGATTTTCTCTGTGGTGGTACATGTTGCAAGGTTATAATTCTTTAGACAACATAGGATGGGGTGTCATAAATATATTTTACTCAATCTGACATCATCAAAACCAATGCTTTGAATGGAACAGTCAAATTATTTGCCTGTGAATTTATTTTAATACTATGTAAGTATTTAGAGACTTAATAATCTTAATACATCCCGACTGTGTGAGCTTGTACCTCAAGATTATTATGTATGGTGTTTAATGTTCCTTAAAAATATGAGTAATGGCTGTGTTTTAAAATATTACTGTCTAAGATTCTTTCCAGTAGACTGGGTTTTATTTGACCTTTTATATCCTGCTTGTAACTGACATTTGTCATTATTAATGTTGTGTTTTTATTGATTATGGCCATATTAAGTTTTCATCATCTATAGTTTTTGCTGATTAACGGATTATTTCAACAGAAATTTTAGACTGGTGAAGAAGGACTGTGACTCAAAGTATCGGAAACTCTTGTGCAAAGCTGGTGACTTCACAGATATCAGCTGACTCAAAGTTAGGTGAAACAGAAACCAGCTAGGAAATCATTTTCCTTTTTCCTAAAATTATTTAACTAATGAGTTTCAGTTGTTATAATTCTCCAGTTGGAATTTAGGTGGGTAAAATTAACAGAGTTGCAAATATCACAGAGTACTATCTAAAATTCTGACTGTGATTTTACAAATTAAAATCACACAGTTTAAGCTTTGACAGAAAAATGTTGCTGTATGTATGGTGCCTGAGATCTTAAAAACTCGATGGTGTTCAATTATCATTTATTGAGCACTTTGATCGAGGGTTTGCAGTGGTATACATAGTTCTAGGATCTGGATTTCTGACTTCCCTAGAAATTAAGGTGGCCCATGCTGTCTACTGCCTCTGAAAAAGACTGATTCTTCAAGCCACCTTAAGTCAAATAATGGTCCAGATAAATTGGTCTACTATTCTATTCTGAACACTGTTAGAAAAGCCATTATGGCCATGCATTTTGTGTCTTGGTCCACATCAGACAAAAGACAAATTGTAAGAGCTTGAGGCAGACCCTCAGTCCATACTCACATCTGGTGGAGGAGACCCTTAAGGTATTTGAGCAGGAGAGATTTTGGTGGCAAAGAGAAAGAGAAAGTCCATTTGTGGCCATAGTCCTCCAAGGTCCACCTTGAGGTAACCCAGTAGTCCTCCAGAGACCAGGACTTGGATGATCTCACTGGCCAGTGAATATGGACCAGTTTTAAGTCTTAGTAGATGCTGGCCTGTAATAAACCTCTTGGGCGTTTACTTACTCCTGTCTCAGTGTTGGCTACTGTGGCAGGTGACCCAAACCCGTGTTTTACGGTAACATAGCCTTTACGCTGATTCATTTATTGTTATCATTTGGCTCATGATCCCTCTCTTTTTCTCTCTGTCTCTCTCCCTGAATATATTTTCTAATTTTCACATCTTTGACCTGGATTGCATAGGAGCCTAGTCCTCTCTAACCCAACATAATGGCTTAGTTTTCACCCGGTGGTGGACAGGGCTTATCTTCTGCTCTCTACTACTCTAACACAACTCTACTTTTACAAAGAGGAGTCTCTGGGTAGTACAGATGGCTACCACACTAGGCAACAACTGAAAAGTTGGATGCTCAAGTCTAACCAGAGGCAACTCTGAAGAAAGTCCTGGTGATGTATTTTAACAAAGTTGCCTGTAAAAACTGTATGATGCACAGTCTACTCGGACACACGTGGGGTCACTAGGAATTGGAATTAAGCGGACAGCAAATTACTATTATTTGAAAAGAATTTTCTATCATATTTAGCTACTATTTCTATGTGGTTGAAAAAAGAATGGGATCTTCTATGTCAATGAGCATGCCAAACACCAACACTTAAATTTAAATAAGAAGCTACATTTCAGTAATTTTACTTTGTTAACAGTATTACTCTTTGAATTTATGAGAGAAGAGCGTGCCCAAATGAGCAGAAAGGAAAAGAGCTTTGAGATTTTTTTTTCCTCTTGCAATCGCAGAAATGAAAAGAGCTTTGAGGTTTTTTTCCTCTTGCAATCTATCTCTGTTTCTGTATATTATGCCTATTACACGAGTAAGAGTTGTGCCTGCTCTTAACACAAGAATGAAATTGAGAGAAATCAGTTTTGGGAATTGTTTTAGTCAGCTAGTGCTGCTCTAGGAGAAATACCACAGAGTGCGTGGCTTTAACAGAGGAAAGTTTATTGTTACACAGTCCAGTAGGCTATGAGTCCAAATTCAGGATGTCTCCTCCTGGGGAAATCTTTACCATTTGTTGGCTCTGGAGGAAAGTCCAGTATTGTGTCAGTCTTTGTCCAAGGAGTATCTTGCCCAGGAACCTCAGGTCTGAAGGACTCGCTCTTCTCCCAGTGCTGCTTTCTTGATGGTGCGAGGTTCCCAATTCTCACTCTGCTTCCTTTTCCTTTTATCTCTTGCAGGATGAAAAGATTAAGGGTGGGGCAAGCCATACTCCAGGGAAACTCCCTTTACTGTGGAGCTGGGAGATGATCCTATAAAGGGATTTACAGTCCCATTCTAATCTGTTAACATACAGCAAAGGAAAATCAGAGTGGAGGACAGTCATAGAATACAGGGACTCATGGCCCAGCCACATGGCTACACATATTTTGGGGGAGGGACACAATTCAATCCATGACAGGAATGATATGAAAATTCTGTTCCAAGTAAAGCTTTTGACATGATATTGTCCTTTTTCCCCCAGGGATGAAATGTTAGTATACATGGCATGCCTACATTGACATGGAGTCATAACATATTTCAGACCCTATCAGATATATCTCATTTTTTCATACCTCCAGATCTTGGGATCAAATCTAGCACTTAGTAATAGAAATGATCTGCAAAAATTGACTTCTCTGTGTTACTATAATTGCAAGAAAAAGCTAACCTTAATCCTCAATTTCCTCTCATAATATCTTGTTTCCAAACCTAAGGCTCACACTAAATTTTTTCTTGTTAGAAATTTGATTTGACACTTAAGAAAAATAAGACATGAGTAGAAAAATCATTTATTTACTCAGTCTTTTGTAAAATAAACTTGATTTTCTGTATGATTAATAGGGTCTCGGAGTTTAAACAGATAATTTTGTTAACAGTTCCATCTTTTGTAAGCATATATAGTTTACCTTTCCAAGACAGATATAATTTCTAGGAAAGCTCTATGATTTCCATTCCTTTGTGTTCTTCTATAGTAATTTTTGAAGCACTAACAATTAGTTAAATATTTATAACAACTATCACAGAAAAAAAATTCTTTCAGTAAGCATTTCCATTATTTTTTTATGTTCCAGATCCTATGCTATTCATAGAGAAATGCAAAAATGGTTGCTGTAGTTCTTACCCTTAGGAGAGTTCTTGGAGAGGGACAGACACACACACATACACACACAAAAATAAAGATCCTAAAATGTAGGAATTATGGTATCACTCTAAACAGAAAACAGTTACCATGGGGATAAAGTACTCAGGTTCAGATTCAGATTGCTTAGATTTGAATTCTGGCCTTTGTGACTTTGAGCAAATTAAGATGTTTAAACAGCAGTTTTATATATAACAGGGATAATAAACAATACTTATTGGATTGTAGGCAACCCTGGTGGGGTAGTAGTTAAGCGCTATGGCTGCCAATCAAAAGGTCAGCATTTCAAATCCACCAGGTGCTCCTTGGGAACTTTGTGGAGCAGTTCTCTTTATCCTGCAGGGGATTGACTCAGTGGCAATGCACTTAATTTTTGTGTTGTGTTGGACTGTAATGAGGACTGAAAGTCATTAGCTGTTGAATAATTTTCCCACCTTGGAATAAGTGCCTCTCATGAATACTCAAAGATAAGTTAGCACTAAAGAAGATATCCTTTCTCCCCTGGCAGATAGTACATGTTGGTGTTGTTGCTGTCTGCCACTGAGTCCACTCTGACTCATAGTGACGCTTTAAGATAGGATGGATAGGACAGAGTAGAACTGCCCCACAGGGTATCCAAGGAGCAGCTGGTGGATTGGACCTACTGATCTTTTGGTTAGCAGCTGAACTCTTAACCACTACACCACCTGGGCTCTAGGGAGATTATATATAAGTATCTGCAGCTCTATCTAAAATAGACGAAGATGGATAGAAGAAAAGTTAAAAACACAAGTCTGATAATTTGACAAGCAACTAGAAATGGGTTGTGAAGGAAAGAGAGAAGTCCAAAACGATTTCCACATTTGACTTGGCTGATTGGATGGCGGTACCATTTAGGCACATAGAAACCCAGAAAGAAAGTAGAAGGCATAGAAGACCGTGAATGAGTCAAGTATTGGAGATGTTGAGAATGAGGTGCTCGTGTGTATCTGAACGCAGATTCTCCAGGATCTTGAATTTAGTAGTCATCTGATTCTAGTGAAAGCCCTAAGAATTGGTGAGATCACAGAAGAAACTGATGTCCGATGGCAGAGGAGTGAGGAGAACCCAGGGATGGGACACTGGGAAGCATGCACATTTTAGGTGTGTGAGGGTACCCTAAAACAGAGGTACTTCCCCTAACTAAAATGGCTGGCTCAAGGGCTGGCTCCCACTCCATTCTATCTTAAGCTCTGCTTTTGTTTTTGAGAAAGCGAATGACTGGGTAAACAAGGGAGGGGCAGCTTCCCCTTAGGAAGAACACTTAGTATATTTTAAATAGATAAATCAAAGACACCCAGTAAGAAGGATCTATCCTTTATTGTCCTGCTAATTATGTCTCTTTTACAACTCTTTCTGAATGTTTTTTGGGGTTTGGTCATTCCAGAGGTTGCTTTAGTCCATGTCGGCTTTAGACTGTCTTGCTGAAAAGGTCCTATTTTTCAACTTTAAATACCTCGTCTCAGTTCCAGCAAAATGAAGCGTTATTGTAACTGCCTGGTTGCTCTGTGCTTGCTCGACTCCTCAGTAAATCTCTTTTTGCCGTTACTTTAAACAGACTTGGTGAGGTTACTCTATGACAAAGGTTTATCCAGGGAGCAGGAGTTAGCAGAGAAGGCTAAGGTGGAACAATGAGAGAAGCAGAAAGAAATCAAGGAGAAAGGGGTGTCCTTAAACAATAAAAAGGATGCATTTTAAAGGAAAAAAATTGTTAATACCTTACATGTCACACAAGGTCAATTAATTGTATTTGTTAATTAGATAATTGATAATTTCTGCTTCTACAGTTTCAGATGAATGGTGAGAGCAGGGGCAGATGACCCAATAAACATGTATGCACAGCTTCTTTACCTATTCATCTGTAGTGCACGAATTTACCTGCTTTCCACAAAAATGGGTGAAACTGTGCACTAGTGGTTAGTAAATAATCACAGTTAAGCCTGTGTGTACCTTGCTTACTGTAAATTTACTTTGCTTTCTGGATAATCCCATCCCTTCTTTGGTGAGATTAGAAACCAGATTGCCACTGTGATATGAAAATGAGTTTGAGATAAGAACAGGGACGTTTAGAAGAGAATTTTTTTTTTTTTTAAATATTGTCCAAAGCTGCTCCTTCAGACTGTCTAAGTGAATATGCAAGTTAGTCAAAGTTACCAAACCTACCAGTATTAAAGGCACTACGTGTACTAACAGGCAAAACCTGGAATATAAAATTGGTACTGCTAGTGATGGCATTTTCATGATTTTAAAAAACAAGCAAACAAAGTTTTAATGTCAAAGACAAATGATAGACGTGTTGGACTCCAGGGAGAAAACCACATTTTAATTAAAGCAAATAGATCTAGACAGTTTCGTGAGAGGCAAGGGTTTAGGCGAGTATAAACAATTACAAATACACATATAATATATATAAAATATACATAATTATAAATACGACTGAAGGTGAGTCCCCTGGTGGTGTAGTGATTAGGTGCTATGTCTGCTAATCAAAAAAAAAAAGTCAGCAGTTCAAATCTGCCAGGCATTCCTTGGAAACTCTATGGAGCGTTTCCACTTGTTGAAATGAGGAAGGGCGCAGTAAAAATTCGAGGTATTAAAGAAAGCCCCAGGAAACAACTTAATAGCAGCAAATACCATAGAATAATCTCACCTTTGTCTTACAAAACACTGTCACAAGACAAGCCTGGGGGCAACCTTGCAAGTGACAGCCTGCAAGTGACCCCTAGACCTTGACCACATTTTACAACTAATAGGAGTTAACCAGTCAATGTAAAGGTCAGTTCACCCTCCCTGGTTTGCAATCTCACGACTTAAATACTGGGCGCTGAGGAAACTCGTGGTCACCCCCTGCTCTGTGTAGCTTGGGGTGCGTCCCTGGTGCACCAGTATTTTTCCTATTGTGCATATTTTCTTAATAAAATTTAACCTTTAAAGTAACAGTGTCGCATCTTGAAAATCATGGACCCAAACACACTCTGTCCTACGGGGTCATTTTGAGTCAGAATTGACTCAGTGGCAACAGGTTTGGTTTTTTGGTTTGGAAGGTGAGTTCTGCAGAATGGATCAGGAGGGAGGCTCTGTAGAAGAAAGGATGCACTGAATACTGATATGGCAGTCAGTGAAGGAGGAACCCATGTTGAGGCCTGAAAAACTAAAGGGGTAACCACAGGGGTAGCTGGACTGACGGTCTTCAAAGTCAGGTCCATGCTGCTAGAGATTTCCACTTGTCATGTGTATCATAATAGCATGGGGCTGTGGAAGGTTTTCAGTGCCTGTGACCTTTCAGAAGTAGATCATCAGGGCTTTCTTCAGAGGTGCCTCAGGGTGCATTCAAATGGTCAACCTTCCTGTTAGTAGTTGAATACTTAAAGTTCTCCAAGGCTTAAAGACATTGCCAATTTTAATCTTTACTCAACAGTTAAATGGGAAAAAAGCTGTGTATCTCTGAAGAGAATTTCCCAGCAGTGGTCTGCATGGAGGAGAGAGAGATTTGTTATTCTTACTCATACCTGCTCCAGCCTTAGAGGCTCGATGGCCCAGTGTTCTGCTCACTGGGTGAAGGAGGAGACTAGCTGTTTCTGGACAGATAGTAAATGTGTGCTTGAATCATCTTTATTATTTGACGAAATAATAAGAGTCAAAAAGCCCAGGCTGTACTCCAAATGTAACTGCTTCAGTAGTCACATGTTCATAGACATGCCAATTAAAGCTCTCTGAACTTCAGCTTTCCTGTCTGTAAAATAGGGATAATGACTGTCACTGCTTGAATTGTCTCTCCAAACATGTATGTAGCTATTTGGATAGGTCATGAATTTTGGGTAATGTGTGATGTTCCAGTGTGCTGTAAACCCTGTCTCTATGATATTAATGAGGGAGGATGGGCTGCAGTTGTGTTGGTAGGGCAGGACTCAGTGTATAAGACTGCAGTGTGCCTTGAGGCAATTTCTTTAGCTATAAAAGACAGAAGCTAGCAGAGAAGTTTGAGGATCTCATATTACCAAGGAGTGACAAGAGCAGAGTGTGCCCCTTGAATCTGGGTCACTATGCCTTAGAAACTTCCAGTCTAGGGGAAGATTGATGACAAGGACCTTTCTCCAGAGCCAACAGAAAAAGCCTTTCCCTGGAGCTCATACCCTGAATTCAGACTTTTAGCCTACTGGACTTGATAAAGGAAAATTTCTCTTCTTAAAGGTATCCACTTGTGTTATCTCTGTTACGGCAGAACTGGATGACTAAGGCAATGTCATAACAAAACATAAGCATTTCTACGGTGCTTAATTGAAACATATAGTAGCACTTGAAATGTATGGCTTCAACAAGACAGTACATGGAAATTTCTGAGTAGACTGCCTAGAATAGTTATGTGAATTGCTTCAAAAAGACACTCCTCAACTGTCACCCTAGAGCTGGTTATTTAAGCAGAGTGTCTCAATAGATCTCAAGTGGCATATACAAATTTTGATATAGTTTGAATTTAACTTTAAAGTTTAATTCTGTTAGTTGAACACTAACACTGGGGACATTTCTTTTGCCCTTTGAATGGAAATGAACTTTTTAAGCAAGATTTCAAACTTAGAAATCTTAATGATAAAGAATAAAACTTTGCATAAAATTAAAAAATATATATAGCAAGAAATATCACAATCATTGCTAGAAGAAAAAGGAAGTGAGAAAAAAAAAATAGAATTATATACACCAGACAAAGAGCTCTTATTTTAAACTTATGAATTGTTAAGAAGCCAGGGAAGAACTCAGTGTATGAAAGCATAGCTGATATGGACTGGCATTACACAGAAACATAGAAACACATTGCAAATGAATACATGTCATTCCCTACTTGCATGGAATTTCTGTTCCAACAACTGCTTGTTCTTAAGTCTGTTCTCATGTAAGTTGAACACTTTTTAGTTTTTATTATTATTAGCTTTTATTATTAGTATCTTCATAAATCTGAGTTTTGTTAGTCTTTGAAAATTGAAAGCATTACATCTGAGAACAAAATCAGCATATTGCATGTTGCAATATCATATGTAGTACATATTACTAACAATAAGATGTACAAAAAGCAAAGAAAATGGTCATAAGTACAGTTGTCATGACTCAAGTATCTCTTCAGTTGTGGACTGTTTGTACAGAAAAGGTGCTCAACCTCAATGATAGTTGAAATCATGCAACTCCAAATAGCACTGAGATACCATTTTTCAACTACTAAAATGGTGTAGCTTGAACTTAATAAAATTCAGTGTGCTCCATAGCTTGAGAACAAGTGCTATGGTTCACAAATCCCTGAAGAGCGTATACGTTGATGAAATCTTCTTGTAGTGCAATTTAGTGATATTGAATTTAGCAGTATATATTGCCTTTGACAGAGAAACTGCTATGATACACTTGCAATAATAAACACAAAAGTATGTTCACTGCAGTGGTGTTTTTAGAAACAAAAACACAACACATAAAAGGATGAAGAAGAAGTTATCAGCAGCTACCTCTGGGTAATAAGACTAGAAAACACAGAGGGACATACTTAGTTTTTATTTTAAACCTGATGAGATATTTAAATATGTTGCCATATGCATTTATTATTTTGGTAGTAAAATAAATAAGCAAGTAAAACAACAAAACAATTTTTTAAGTGCTTGGAATATAAACAGTAAAATAATACCATTTCAACAAGTTACCAAAAAACCAAACCTACTGCTGTCAAATCAAGTCATACTTACAGCAACCATATAGGGCAGAGTAGAATCACCCCATGGAGTTTCCAGGGAGCACCTGATTGAGTAGAACTGCCAGTATCTTAGTTAGGAGCTTAGTTAGCACTTTACCCCTAGGCCACCAGGGTTTCCTCTAACAAGTTAAACCAAACTCAACACATTGCCATTGAGTTGATTCTGACTCATAGCAACCCTATGGACAGTAGAACTGCCCCCATTGAGTTTCCAAGGATTCAAACTGCCCACCTTTTGGTTAGCAGGCATAGCACTTTAACCACTGCACTACCAGGGTGTCCTCTAACAAGCCAGTAACCATTGATTTAAAGTTATGCTACATGAAATTTTATGTAACATCTTTTTAGTAACCTATGTCCTTTAGCATCTAACTTTTTTTTTTTTTTTTAAAGAACTTTTAAATCTCTATCTAGTTTCAGAGGGTGAGCATTAAACTCTTAAGCAGTTCCTCCATGGCTTATTTGGAGCTTCCCCTGACCAGGGATTAGCAATATCAGATTTCCAAACTGCTAACACTTCTCTCTGGAAGGGTAAATCCTTTTTTTTAAAAAAAAGTAACAAGAAAAAATTGAATTCTTTTTGGTGTATTTCATAGGATTTTGTACTACAGATGGTTCTTCTTTTTTTGTTATCTGATTAGTCTTTATCCTCTTAGAATGCCTAGTCCTGATGGTCTTTCTTCAAAATCAGCTTCAATTTCTTGGCAATTTGATTCATTTTGTCGTAGAAAAACTCACTGAGAGTTATGCCAAGCTGAACAGAACATTAATTAAAATTACCAGCTTTGTGTAACCGTAATACACAGACTCTACCCCAAAGACAGTTCCAAATTGATGTGACCATTAATTCTTAAGAAATGAGCTACTTTTCTTTTAAATGATATTACCTTTAATTCTGTAAATTGGATGTTTTACATAGTACCAGGCAAACTGCTGTGAGTAATTATAATACTCATTGCTGAGTGATGTGACATCTTCTAAGCAAGGCTGTTTCTTAGGGAAATTGTATGATTAGGTCTCTAGCATCTTGGCTTGTTCAGAGTCATGATGGTCCTCTAGGGAGCTAACGTATCTTTATTTACAAGTTCGCTAGAGACCTCTTACACATATAAGCACATCAGCTCAGTAGTAAAGGGAACATTTAAACAATAACATGAAATGTGTCAGATATAAAGGCAAGATAAAAAAAACCAGCAAAAGCTGATTTAAACGTAAGAGCTGCCGGCCCTGGGAAACACTCAGTAGCTGCCTAAGTTGATATTTGGTTGGCAATTGTAGACGTTACTGCATGTGTTCCATGACGCATTAGACCAGTCTGAAATGCATTCCTATACAGAAGCCATATAAGTAAATTAGACCTTCTAAGACAGACTTTGAGATCTGAGAACAAAATGTAAGACAAGTCATCTTGTATTAAAGTTTTTAGCATTATGTATGTGTATTTGTATCTTAGAAGACTTAATTTGTTTGTATACATACAGAGAGAATCTTTATTGGTAGTGGAAGTGGTATACATTTGCTATTCATAACAGTTTGACAGTTTGAAACTATCAAGGAAAACCTCAAAATAAGATGCTGACAATTTACTTAAAAAAAAAAATCAGTAATTGAAATTCTTGTGGAGTACATGAGGCTACCATGAGTTAAAATCACATTGATGATAACTGATATATACACTGATACTGAGTTATTGTGTGTATTCCATATATATATACAATGTTCTACTGTTATTCTTAAGGTTTTCGCTAGCTAATTTTTTTAGAAGTAGATTGCTGGGTCTTTCTGTCCTAGTTTGTCTTAGTCTGGAAGTGCCACAGAAACTTGTCCCCTGCGGGTAATCTTGCTGCATTGGAAATACTGGCATAGCTTCCAGCATCACAGCAGCATGCAAGCCACCACAATACAAGTAACTGATAGATGAGTGAGTGGTGGCTGGCAGATGAATGGCGAAGCAAGAATGGCAAGACTTTTTCTCATGTGCTTTGGTCGTGTTATCAGGAGGGACTAGTTCCTGGAGAAAGGATACAATGCTTGGTAAAGAATTATCAAAAGAGAGGAAGACTCTCAAAGAGATGGATTGACACAGTGGCTGCAACAATAGGCTCAAGAATAGTACCTGTTGTGAGGATGGCGTAGGACCAGGCAGTATTTCCTTCCACTGTATATAGGGTAGTCATGAGTCAGAACCACCTCAATTGCACCTGATAAGGACACAAACGTATACATACGTGAGTGTTTCTGAAAGTTGCTTAAACAACTTTGGAAGGGAACATGTAGGTACATGTGTAATTCAAGACTATCTAGCTGAAGGTGACCTCAACTTGTCAGGTCAGCGTAAGCTGAGGGCTCCAGACTTCTTCCCTGATGGGTGTACTAGCAGTGTATTAACTGAAAAGTTTATTGCAATGGAAATATGTGTAAGTGGGTATTGTTGATAGCTTCCCAAGAATTCGATGCTCTTTACCCAGATACACACTCCTAACCAGACGAGAGATTTCTCAGCCGTGCCATTTGGGTGTATGATCCCATGTCTAATTCTTGGTGATGGAGGAAGCATGTACCTTCAGCTAATCAAATCAGAAGAAAGTACAGAATTTTCATTCAGTTTTTTTAGGGGGAAAAAAAACTCTTTTTTAGTGAACATGTAGAGGAAGCATGTGCTACTAAGAATTAACAGTTGTCTTGTGATGACATGAGATTTGAAGCTATGGAATAAAACACTTAACAAGGTAGAGTGGAGGTACAGAGAGGAAAAAACCATTTATCTTGTTTCATCACTAAACATCTGAGTTGAACTAGCTTTGAGTCTTTCCTATTGTCAAAATTCTCTTTATTATCTAAGCCAGTTCGAGTTACACTTTTATGTATAACTTTTTGTCACGTGCTACTAAAATCCTGATGCAATAGTGCTAAAATGTTAAATCATAAATGACCTATGCTAATATTGACCAGAGAATTTAGGGGAACACTTGCTTGCTAACTGTTGATGAAATAAACATTTAATGGTCAAATACTTTTGGAAAATACTTAGCTTTATTTTATTTTTACTTTTACAAACTAAGAAAGCAGAGCATACATTAAAACTTTTAACAAGTAATAAAATAATCTATTTAATCATGATGATAGCTGCATGTTTCAAATTTTTTACTGAGGTATCCCTTTTATATTATGTAATGTCTATGAAACTTGTAGTGTTTGCAAATACTGGTCAAGATTTTTAGTATGTTTTCATATTCTAATTTTTAGGTAGGATGAGAATCAAGATTTTTAGCAAGAACTTTTATAATCCAAATACCCTTGACATTTTAGAATGTTGACATATTATTTGTTTTTTCCCCCTAAATTATATTCTATTTTGTCAAAATGTTAAACCAAACTTGTTGTCGTTGAGTCAGTTCTGACTCATAGTGACCCTGTGGAACAAAGTAGACCCGTCTCATAAAGTTTCCTCGGAATATCTGGTGGATGCCAGCCTTTTGGTGAACAACTGTGGCTCTTAACTACTACTCACCAGGGTCTTGAAAACTTAATAGGATAGTTCTTCTCTGTCATATGCAGTCGCTATAAATCAGAGTTGACTCAATGGCAGTGGGTTTGGTTTTTGTCAAAGCATTAGGTCTATATAGTTATTATATTTTTTAGGACTAACAAGGCAAAATATACATTTGGTCGTAACTCCAATTCAGCTGATTAAATTTTGTCTGTTCTACTTCATGTGAATTAAATTATATCTTGGGTTTTTCATATATAAATCACAGAAGAAAATGTGTAAGACTTAAGCAGTAAATAAGTAAATTATATACTTATTGTGGAGCTTGTGAAACTGTTACAAAGGCTCAAAGATAAGTATCCAGGAAACATGTACCAAACTGTAGTGTCTGCTTTGTCTAGGGAGGAAACTACTGCCAACACTAAGACATAGATGCTGCAGTTTGAAGACCATAGCAGTTGTGCCGGTTGTTTGAGGTCAACTCTTAAAGCATTGTCTCCTGACAACATGCGCAAAGTGTAAGACAAAATCTCCTCATCCTTGCTTTCAAGGAGTACTCTGACTACACTCCTTCCAGGACAGACTTGTTTGTTGTGGTAGTTCATGGTATAGTCCACATTGTTTGTCAATACCATAATTCAAAGGCATCAGTTATCCTTCTCTCTTCCTTGCTCACTTTCAAGCATCCATATGCTTATGAGGGAATTGAAAATACCATGACTTGAGTCATTTGCGCTTTAGTCCTTAAATGTGTCTTCTTTGCTTTTTAAAACTTTAGAGACCTTTCGCAGCAGATTTGCCCAATTTGGTTTCCTGATTGCTGCTTTCATGAGTATTGATTGTGGATCCAAGTAAAATGAAATCTTTGACAACTAAATCTTTTCTCCATTTACTCTTCTGTTGCTTATTGGTACAGTTGCGAGGATTTTTTCTTTTTCTTTTTTTCAATGTAATCCACACTGAAGGCTGTAGTCTTTGATCTTCATTAGTAAGTGCTTCAAATCCTCTTTTCAGCAAGCAAGGTTGTGTTTTTTTGCATGTCACACAGGTTGTTCCTCTGGTCTTGCTGCCCTGTTCTTCATATAGTCCAGTTTCTTGGATTATTTGCTAAGCATACAGATTGAATAAGCATGCTAGAAGGAAACAAACATGATGCACCACATACATTTCTTGACTTTAAATCACTCAGTATCTCTTTGTTCTGTTCAAGTGACTGCTTCTTGGTCTAAGTACAGGTTCGTTATGAGCACAATGAAGTGTTTTGGAATTCCCATTCTTTACAATGTTATTCACAATTTGCTATAACCCACACACTGAATGACTTGCATAGTCAATAAAACACAAGTTAACATCTTTATGGTATTTTCTACTTTTAGCCCGGATCCATTTGACATCAGCAATAAAACCCCTGTTTGTGTTCTCTACAGAATTCAGCTTGAATTTCTACCAGTTCCCTGTAGATATACTGAAGCAACCACTTTTGAATGATTTTCAGGAAAATTTTACTTGTGTTTATATTTGGTATTAGTGATAATATCTGATAATTTCTTCATTCCATTGGATCACCTTTCATTGAAATGGATATAAATATGGATCTCATCCAGTCAGTTGGCCAAGTAGCTGTCTTTCAAATTTCCAGGCATAAATAAGGAAGCACCTCTATTATCCCTTTGTTGAAACATCTCAATTGATGCTCCATCAGTTCTTGGTGGCTTGTTTGTTATTAAGGTTTTCTGTGTACTTAGGATTTCTTCCTTCAGTATGGGTTGCAACGCACAGCTTACATTTTTCTTTTCTGTTCTTTTAGCTTGAGAATACCAAGTGTGTGCTTTGCTTTTGGTTATGTATCTCCGGCTCTTTGCACTTGGTGTTATAATACTGTATCTTCTTGAGGAGCCCTTTGAAGTCTTCTATTTAGCTCATTTACTTCATCATTTCTTCCTTTATGTTCAACAACAAGCTTCAGAGTCTCTTCTGACATCTATTTTGATCTTTTCTTTCTTTTTTGTCTTTTTAATGACCTCTTGCTTTCTTCATGTGTGATGTCTTTAAACAACTCTTCTGGTCTTTGATCACTAATGTTCAATGAATCAAATCTACTCTTGTGAAGGTCTCTAAATTCAAGTGGACTATACTTACGGTCATACTTTGGCTTTTCTGGAGTTATTCTAATTTTCTTCAGTTTCAACTTGAACTTCCATATATAAGCAATTGATGGTCTTCCAATAGTTGGCACTGACTTTGTTCTTACTGACAATATTGAGTTTTTCCATTGTCTCCTTCCACAGATATAATTAATTTGATTTCTGTTTTCCATCCAGTGAGGTCCTCAGATATAGTCACTGTTTACACTGTTGTAGAAAGGTATCTACAACGAAGAAGTTGTTGATCTTGCAAAATTCTATCATGTGACTCAGACATAATTTCTATCACCAAGATCATATTTTCCAGCTCACAATCCTTCTTATTTGTTTCCAACTTTCACATTCCAATTGCCAGTCTTTGGTACTGGCAGGTAAATGTCCATGATAGCCTACCTACAAGAGCTTTCTCTGACCATCATTAATTTTTACAACAGGACTTGTCAGAATTAAAACCCATTCAAGGAGATTCCCAGGGTTCTTTCCATTGTTCTCACAAATAACAATTATAGCTCCCCTCAAGAATCAAGCTTAATTTACTGATCACTCACGACTTGATTTTGACTCATACAGACCACATAGGACAGAATAGAACTGCCCCCATCGGGTTTTAGGATGTAGCTGGTGGATTCAAACTCCTGATCTTTGGTTAGTAGCCAAGCTCTTAAGTACCGTGGCACCAAGGTTCCCAAAATTAATTACTCCAACTAAATATGTGACTGCCTTTTTCATTTTCTAACTATTTGTCCAGTGGCCTGCAGACCCTTAAAAGACCATGTAGCATTTTTTCATCCTGTAGTTCAATGGAATATTGCTGTAGATCTTCTCTTGTGTACTAATTCTGCAGAGCCTAGAATCTCAAGGTCAGGGGACAATGAATAAAGGCAATACTCCAAATCCCATAATCTAGATCAAAGATTCTTATGTTTGTCCTGTGGGCAATATCATATTAGCTTCCCACCTGATTCCCAGTTCAGTGTATATAACACCTCTTCTAGGATCAGCCCATCCTTGCAAGCCAGTTGTCTGTCAACTGGCATTGCAACTGAGACTTTAATAGACTGTTTCATAATTCTATAATGATGGTTTATCTGCAGTCCCCTGGATGATGAAGTATGTGCTACGACAGAAGAGTCTGATGAACATCTACTGTTTTGTTATAACATGAGTACCTTGATAAGAAGCAAGGTTGAATAGGGTACTGTGATGGCTAATGCTGTGTGCCATCTTGGCTGTGCCATGATTCTGAGTAGTTTGGCAGTCATATGATATGATCATTTTCATGAGGAGATTTAATATAGCCAGTCAGATGAAGGTAAATTTATTTGGGAGTGTGGTCTGCATTATACAAGTGGACATTCTGGGAAGGCTCATGGGCTTTTGCTTGCTCTGGTTCGTGCAACTGGTTTCCGTTCATCTGACATCTGGTTCTTGGGACTTGAGCTGGCAGCTTACCTGCAGTCTTAACTACCAGTCTTGGTATCCCTTAGTCTTCATAGCCTGTGAGCAACAGCCTTGCCTTCTGATCTATTGTTCATGTGTTCATCAGCCACTACAGCTGTGTGAATCAGAGATGCCACTCTTCCAGCCCATGGACTTGGATTATTCCAGTCTTTATAACTGTACATTCTGTTTCCTCGATATGAGCGTATTTCTCTACATGTTTTTATACTTTATTGGTTTTGCTTTTCTAGAGAACCCAGTGTGAGACATTTGGTACCAAGAGTGGTCCTAGAAAAACCAAACTGCAAGCATGAAATGTCTAAATTGATTATCAAGTCTGCTTCGTCTTAAAGATGTTGATGACTCTGTTTCCAGTAGCAGAGAAATTACTGCTAATCCATGGTGTGAGTTGGCAGTACATATACGTAAAATATCATCTCCAATAGATCAGATATTGGTTAAAGAGGAGAATCTGAATGATTCCGCATGTGATACCTTTCCACAATTTTGTCATAATGAAAACTACAAGAAGGCTGGTTGGCTGGTCCTACTTTCACTAGCAAAGTGTTGAAATAAACTGATGGGCTCAGGGATTCAGAGTCAGTTCTCAAGTGCCTCACAAATGACTTCAAAGTGTCCACCTGTGTCTTGAAAATAAGGCCTATTTCTTGTAGCAACAGAGCTGATATTGCCAAAAACCAAATCCAAAACCTTGGTCTAAGGATGGCAGAAATATAATGCCAACTCAGTCGTGAATCTTGAGAGGTGTCTGAAGTAAAATGAGGACATTGTTGCGAAGGAATGGGGTCCTGAAATTTGGTTCTTCTAAGCTAAGAGATTCTTTCAGTATTTCTTAGAGCTTTAGTTTGGTTCTTACAAAGTCTCTGAGTTTTTATTTCTCTGTGAATGTCTTAATTTCATTTTCATCTATTTGAAAGATAGTTTTGCATGATATATAATTCTTGGTTTGAAGTTCTACTCCTCGAAGGCTTTGAATGTGTCATGCCACTGTCTCCATGCCAGCATTGTTTCTGCTGAGAAATCCGACAAAAGCCTACAGGGTTTCCCTGTGAGTGTTAGCTTTGCTTTGAGTCTTGCTGCCTTTGAGAGTTTCTGCTTATGTTTCTTTTTGTCAAGCTTGATTATAATATGTCTTGGATTCTTTCTTTTGAACTCTATATTGGGTGATGTTTGATATGCATCTTGAATATCTATATTCTCCTCCTGTAATTTGTGGGAAGTTTTCTGTCAGCAGCTCAGCAACGATACTCTCTGTGTTTTCAGGTTTCTTGCCATGTTCAGGAATCCCAATTTATCATAGATTGTTCTTGTTCATAGATAGAGTGTCACATACTTCTTAATCCTCCTTCATTTTTCTTGTTTCTTTTTTCTGATTTCTCCTCATAGATGCTGGAGTAAGTAGCTGTATCTTCCAAATCAGAAATTCTCTTTTCTGTTTGTTCCATTCTGTTTTCTTGGCTTTGAATTGAAGTTTCTATGTCTTTGATTTTGTTCTTGATCTGCAGGATTTGAGAGTACTGGTGTTCTATCAGATCAAACACGTTGCTTAATTTCTTGTTTTGCTCTTCAGCATTTTGTATAAAGTCTTAGAGGGCTCTCTATATAATTTTTTTGTATTCACCTTCTGATAGTTTCAGAAAGGTTTCTTCATCTGGGAAGTTCTTTGGTTGTTTCTTTTGGGGGATTTTGAAGCCATGGGTGATTTCTTGGTTATACTTTTCCCCAGAGTTTGTTGCTTTTGGGGCATCATATGAGTCAATAGAGGCTGGGAGAGATGCTGTGAGGATGGACTGCAGTTGTCTCTCTAGGCCCTCTTAAAATGAAAGGTAAAAGGGTATTTGAGAACTTCCAAAGTCAGTCAGATTTTCAGGTACACGAGTCCCCCTTCCCAGCTGGCAAAGTAAGCACCTCTATATCCAACCTGAGATGTTATAAACTAGTTCAAAATACAGAAAGGCTACTGTCCTGCTGGCCTCTGCTGTCAGGCCCCAGCTGTAGGTGACACTGTGTATAATACTGCTTTACTGCTGGAAAAACACTCTCCTCTGGACAGGTGCTGCCTCCCAGCCTAGGAATTAGGTCCTCTGAGGCCTCTGTATGGATATATCCACCTCCTAGTGGAACAAGATGGCATCCCACACAAGCTCCCCTCCTGCCTCATACAGGCTAGTCAATGACAGAGGTGTAAAGGGAGGGTGAGATGCACAGAGTCCAAAGCTAGGCTCCCAAAATATGGCAATCTTGCCCACTGATCCCACCAGCAGTGCATCTGAGGCTAGCCACCAGTCAAGGCCCAGCTCTGCCCACCAGCCAAGACAGAGAAAAAAAGGTTAAAATGGCAAGTTAGCCTAGGTCCATGAAAGCCAGCACTCACCAAGAGCAGGGCTTAGTGAAAGAGAGAAAGTTTCCTGCTGAGAGGTATTAAGGCCAAATTAACAGCCCTGTGCTGTGTCCTATGGCTCACTAGGTGTCCAGAAGGCCCCATTTAATTATCAGTTCAGGTCTTGGTTTCCAGAGGGATTTAAGGAGACGTGTATTTAGTCCACCATTTTGACTCCACCAAGAAACGGGGTCCTGCAACTTGGAATGGAAACAGATGGGCAGATAATCAGGTAGCCAGAGACACTGAGGCCCTAAATTCCACTGAATCACTTCTGCAAACAAAACCAGCCCTCTCACACCCATCTGAAAATATTACTCCTTGTTTTCCTGCTAAACTATCCTTCCGGGAAAACCATTATTCCTTCTATCCCCTATCTAGTGAGATTAACCCAACTGTGTCTAAAGAGCGTTTGTTTGCATCATTGCCTGAGGCATCACCCAAGGCAGATACTTTACAGAGATTGCTGAATGTTTTCAAAACATTTCCCCTTCCTGGATTTTGGGTTGTAAGACCTATAACTCAAGTCCCATTGATCTCCAGAAGGTGAAGTACAATGTGTGACCCATGAGGAGGTATTCTACATTCCAAAAGAACTGACTGATTGACTTTTCTAATATGTACAAACAGAAACCTGGGGAATATGTGTAGGAATGGCTATTAAGGAGGTGAGATACGCTGCAAAGAACATAAAGTTTATTGATTAATCGTAAGTTTATTGATTAATCGTAAGTTTATTGATATGTGCCCACTAAGCACAGATTCAAAAACCTTGGTGGCATAGTAGTTAAGCACTACGTCTGCTAACCAAGAGGTCAGCAGTTCAAATCTACCAGTGCTGCTTGGAAACTCTACTCTGACGTATAATGTTGCTATAGGTAGGAATCAACTCAACAGCAGTGGCTGGCTTTAAGTACAGATTCTTCATTCAGAGTTTCAGCTTGGGAAGTTAGGAAAGGATCTAATAGCTTATTTGGCTGAGTCACTGAAGTAAAGATTGCATGGTGGCTTACACTAAATCAAGCTGAAGTGCCAACCCTGCCTTGGCCTACGTAGAAGAAGATCTCCAAAAGCTTAGGGAAATTGACAAGCTAGATTGGATTTATCAGGTTAGACCCACAGATCTACATAAAATCTCCAGAGGATACACGTTCTACCACAACATTGAGGAGCACAATTGTGAAAGGAGTGCCAACATCCTTGAACACTGCTGTGATAGTTATTTTAGGTAAGTCAAATTTAACAGTTGGAACTCCCCTAACTGAATTAAGACACCTAACCACAATGGGGTTGATTAGATCACATGGTGGTAGTGTCCAATTGCTGGCACTCAATTACAAAGACAAGGTGGACGTGGCTACAAAAATGGATAGCAGAATCAAAGTAGCAATCAGAAGTCTTACATATATGGATTTGTGGTGTTAGCTACTTAGTCACGGCGTTTCTAGGAGTAAAATAGATAAAAAAAAATCTACTGAATATATACTTGATTTGTATAAGCTGATGAATTCTAGATCTAGTGAACAGCGATCGAACTCAGTTACCAGAATAGATAGTCTTGGTCCCTCAATCAATACACAGACTTGAGTGAATTTAAAGACCCAGAACCCCTTGAATGAAGAGGAGGCTGGATCCCCTTGAAGAAGGATGCCAGTACGCTGCTGAAAACTTACAGGGTTAAACATTCGCCCAGCTTCCCCAAAGGGATCTATGGCCTTTTAAAAGAGTAACTGTTCAGTGGAGAAAGGAAATAATCAGACTTTCTGAGAATTTCTTGTTACTAGTTTTGAATTGACACTAATTCCAGGAGACCCAAAATATTGCTGTTGCCTACTAGTCTGAGTGGGAGCATATGGAGGTCAGGTTATCAGTGGAGTCTTGGTTCACGTCCTTCTCAGTAGTTCCAGTGGGTCTCCAACCCATCCTGTGATGATTTCCCCACTTCCAGAATGGATAATTAGAATAGATACTCTCAGCAACTGGTAGAACCCTCACCCTGCATCCCTGACAAATGGAGAAAGAGTTATCATGATAAGGAAAGCCAAGTGGAAGCCATAGAGCCATAAAATTGGAAATGCACAGCACCACACCTTCATTAAATGGCAATGGTATACCCAAGATTGGGTGGATCAGAACCTGAAGGCACAAGTAAGTTGCAAAAGAAAGTGGCCCAAATGCCCATTGTCTCTTCTCCTGTCACATTGCCTTCCATCTTCAAGTCTGCATCTATGGTCTAATGGGGAGTTTTTTATAATCACTTTACTATAGCTGGTATATGGATGGTTCTGTATGATATACAGGCATCATTGAAAAGTGGACAGCAGCATCACTACAGTCTTTTTCTGGGACCTCCCTGAAGGACAGTGGTAGAGGGAAATTCTCTCACTGGGCTGAACTTTGAGCAGTGTATCTGGTTGTTCACTTTGCTTAGAAGGAGATACAGCCAGATGTGTAATTCTATAGTGATGTACGAGCTATGGCCAATGGTTTGGCAGAATGAACAGGTACTTGGAATAAAAGTGCTGGAAAAATTGGAGACAAGCAGCATAGGAAAGAGATATATGAATAGACTTCTTTGGAATGGGCCGTAGAAGTGAAGGTATTTGTGCCTCATGTGAAGGCTCATCAAAGGGGAGCCTCAGCAATGGAGGAGTCTAAGAATCAAGTAGATATGATGACGTGTACTATAGAAACCACTCATCTTCTTTCCTCAGATATTCCCATCATTGTCCAATGGGCTAGTGTACAAATTAGCAATGGTGGCAGGGATAGAAGTTATGCATAGGCTTAGTAATATGAACTTGCATTCACCAAAGCTGACTTGTCTATAGCCACTGCTGAGTGTCCAATCTGCCAGTGGGAGAGACCAACATTGAGTACCCAACATGGCACTGTTCCCTGAGGTGATCAGCCAGCAACGTGGTGGCAAATTGATCATATTTGGCCACTTTCACCGTGGAAAAGGCAGCAGTTTGTTATTATTGAACAGACGCACTTGATTTGGATTTGCCTACCCTGCATGCAATACTTCTGCCAAAACTATCATTCTTGGACTTACTGAATGCCCTTTTCACTGTTGTGGTATCCCACACAACATCACATGAGATCAAGGGACTCACTTCACAGCAAATGAATTGTAGTAATGGGCCCATACTCATGGAACACTGTCCGTACTACTTTCCCTATCATCCTGAAGCAGCTGGTTTGATTGAACAGTGGAATGACTTTCTGAAGACACAATTAGGCTGCCATTGAGGTGGCAATACCTTCCAGGGTTAGAACAATGTTCTAAAACAGCATCCAGTATATGGCACTGTTTCTCCCATAGCTAGGACTCACGGGTCCAGGAGTCAAGTGATGTAAGTTGGAGTGGCACCACTTACTAATACCCCTAGTAACTCTCTTGCAAGATTTTCCCTTCCTTTCCAGGCAACTTTATGCTTTGCAGGTCTAGAGGTCTTAGTTTCAAAGGAAGGAATGCCCCCACCAGGAGACACAACACTGATTACATTGAACTGGAAGCTAAGAATGCTACCTAACTACTTTGTGCTGCTTTTGATCTGAATCAACAAAGAAGGAAGTTACCATACTAGCTGGTGTTGTTCATTCTGATTACCAGGAGGGATTCATATTGATACTAGCAATGTAAGTAAAGAAGAGTACGTTTGAAATATAGAGGATCACTCAGGGCATCTCTCAGTGCTGCCACACCTTGTGATTAAAGTCAATAGAGAACTGCAGCAACCTAATCCCCTATGACTACTAATAACACAGATCCTTCAGGAATGAAAATTTGGGTCACTCTACCAGGCAAAGAACCACGACCAGTTGAGGTGCTCACTGACGGCAAGGAAATACAGAATTAATGGTGGCAGAATGTAGTTCCAAGTATCAATTATGACCAGGAGACTAGTTGCAGAAAAGAGGGTTGTAATTGTAATTATAAGTATTTCTCCTTTGTGTGCATTATGCATTTTGTTCTCTTCACACATATGAGACGTAAGCTGGGCTAATGCATATTCTGTTGCATGTGTGTTTGTTGTACCATTTTAGGCTCAAGTATGACTTTGTAATAATGTTTATTCAGAGATTATGTATGGTTTAAGGAGATGCTTACAGTTTCCAAGTTGACAAGGAGTGGTCTGTGATTATTAAGGTTATGTGTCAACTTGGCTGAGTCACGATTCTCAGAGGTTTGGCAGTCATATGATGTTGTGATCACCTCCATGATGAAATTTGATGTAATGTTACCACCTGCATGATGGGATCTACTCGGAGTAGCCAGTCATTTGAAAGAGAGTTTCCTTAGGCTTTTGGCCTGCATTAAAGTGGACATTCTGACAAAATTTATGGGCTTTCGTTCATTCTGAATTCTGCAGCTAGCTCTCATTTATCTTAACTCTAGTTCTTGGGACTTGTGATAGCAACTTACCTGTGGACTTGCCTACCAGTCTTGTAGCCTGTGAACAAGAGCCCCGCTTTGTGACCTGCCGATCTTGGGTTTGGGTTTGCCATCCCCTACAGCAATGTGGATCAGGAGAAGCTCTATCATGACCCATGGACTTCGACTATTCTGGCCTCTTCTTAGTCATCTGGTACCACTTTAACAGAAATGCCACAAATGGATGGCATTAAAAACAGTAATTTTATTTTGTAGCAGTCTAGTAGGCTAAAGTCCAAATTCAGGGTGCCAGCTCTAAGGGAAGGCTTCCTCTGCTGGCTCTGGAGGAAAATCTTTGTCATCAAACTTCCCCTAGACTGGGAGCTTCCAAAGCACAGGAAACCCAAATCCTTTTCTTAAGGGCATGCCCTGCTCCTGGTACTTATTTCTTGGTGGTATCAGGTCCCCACCCAGCTCTCTGTTTGCTTTCCTATCCTTTATATCCCAAAAGATTGCCTCAAGGCACAGTACAATCTTATACTGTGAGTCCTGCACTGCCAACGAAGCTGCTGCCCATCCTCACCCATTGCTGCTGAACTAAAGCAAGTTCATTCTGCCTGTCATTGTAGTCAAAAATTCAGAGACAGTGAGGGGTTCCAGGACAGCTTTATTAGCAGATAAACTGGCAAATCTGGGAGAAGAGTGAGAATAACTTCTCCAAAAATTCTGTCGCACTTGGGTTACATTTACAGTGGTTTTTATACCCAGATTTCAAAGGGATTGGCATCTGAAATTTGCTACAGGACAGTAGCTGGGAGACACAAGATTCCATTACATCATAAGATTTTTATTATATCTTACCTATTACAACTTATGAATTACCCAAAGTTTCATTATCTCTCTGAGGTCTTAATCAATTTGACTTCACTGGAGATAGGGAGAGGAATAAAGACCTGCTAATCTAATGTGGGGTGATAATTGAGACAGAGAATGGAATGTAGTTTAATAACCTAAGAGACTTTTATTAGGTTCTTATATTCACCAACACCATTAACATCTGAGGTTCGGGTTTACAGTATATAGGAACATCACACAGTACTGCGAATCATGGCTTAGCCAAATGGCTACACACGTTTTTGGGGGAGGATACAATTCAATCCACAATAAGCATCTATAACCACATAAGCCGTTTTCTCGATACAAATATCTCTATATATTTATATGCATTACTAGTTTCGATTCTCTAGAGAACTCAACCTAAGACATATACTATGGCTACATATGAGGTAATCAATATGCCGTTGGGGAGCAAAACTCGGAAAACCGAGGTGTGCAGATATAGACCATGTAATCCCAGAATAAATGTCTAGTACAAAAATTCCCTGTTGTTTCTGATAGAAGTGTTGCAATATAATCAATGAGCTGCCAAAACGTTAGTAATCTGTTCACTTAGGATATATTACAGGGTGGTTAGAGTTGGCCCTCTTTGATTTTTGTGCAAACAATGTGCTTGTGTAAATAATGTGCCGATACATTTGATGTGCCACACAGTGTGCTTACAAAAATAACATGGGAGTGGGGGTTGTGTAGTTCACAAAAAAATGTATAATGTGTGTATCATTTTGGTAAAAATATGGCATACAATGGTGCTGGGCACATAGGAGAGCTCTACTGCAATTCCCTCCCCCACCATCTTCATAGATCCTACTGGACATAGCAGCTACTAATGTACACAAAGTAAAACCTGTGCCCTGGGTGAGATGATTGCCCTCTGAAGAAGTCCAGAACTCTGTTAAGGTATCTTAGCTGGGTAAAGGATGTAGGGCTGTTCTCTGACACCAGAAAGTCTGTGATAGCCAATCAAGTGTCAGTCACCACCTTGAAGAGGGGCAATGAGTAATGTCATTTGTCTACAGGGGAACTTACATTTTTACTCCTGTTTTTACCCTTTATTGTCCTTGTTACCTTTTGTTACCCCTTTACCCTCCCTGCTCTCTGTGCCCGCTTTCTGGCACACAGACATGGCTGCATGCTAGTATATTAACACGGAGAAGGGGCTTCAGTATTCTTCTTCCATGGCCCGAAGAGGGGTGTACATGGGTGTCATTGAATATCACACCCTGGGACAGGAGCCTAACCTCAGGGAAGCTTGGTTGATAAAGACACTTATCCTTGTCCTTTTTTTTTTATGTGAGTAATACATGCCTATTTACCGTACCATTCAGACTAATGTGTGGTTTGTGCTCTACTCCAAATGGCTTTCACTAAGAACTTAACAAGCATGACTGTCCGTTTTAGATGGATAGTTAGCAGTCTTGACAACTAAATAAGCTTTGGTGAGGGGCAATGCATCTAACTGAGCCATACGTAGTCTCTATTGCCACCACTGAGGTTGCTTTACTCCTCATTTTCTGTTGCTTTCTGAACAACAAAGGCAGTGTCTGGTGAAAGAGGCTGTCTGACAGCTGTGTATCCAATTGATGACTCCCTTCCTGACAGCGGAGGCCCTTTGATGGACACTGGTGCTTGATACCAATGTTCTCACACTCTGGGTCATTTCTCAGTGGTTTATCCACATATTTTTTCCCCCAAATTCTTTGTCACCATCTTTCAATCTTGCACCTTCTAAGTCTCTAATCATCTAAGTTATTACTACCACACATAAATCAATAATATCTCTTTTTCCAGGCATAGAGAGCAAGCAAATACATAGCCCAAAGTTCTCTTAAGGTTGATAAATGCCTAATCAATCTACTTTGGGCTGGTATTGATATATTCCACTATGACTTCTATAAATCAGACTCAATTTTCCTTCATTAGTTTACTGGCCATAGAGAACTTTGCAAAAAGCTATAGGTGTGGATTAAGAAGAGCTGGAAGTACAGGGAGTATGAGGTATCTGCTCATATAGCATATTTCTGTCTTCCATACCTATTTTTGCCCAGGTTCGTATATGATATTCCCATCTGCAAATGGTATAAGTAAGTGAATTAAATGTCATGCATTTCCTTATAACTAGCTCAAGTTGTCAGGTTTTGTTCCATTGTCATGACTGTAGTCTGTAAAATGTTCCAGGGTCAAATTGTTTCTTTAGAGAAGAAATATTATTTTGCCAAATAAAGAATCATTTTGCTCCAATGGACAATGCTATGGTTTGTCATGGGCTCTTTTAAGCGTCTTACTATTGCAGATATTCAAGTAGATATTGAAATAGCTGAGTCATAAGATAAAGGGATACAATAATCTGGACCAATTGAAGAATAATTCTCCTAATCCAAGAGTCCTGGATTGAACTGTGTCCCCCCAAAATAGGTGTAGCCATGTGACCATGATTACCTGTATTCTATGATTGTCCTCCATTTTGTGATTTTGCTGTGCTTATGTTAAAGGATTAGGGTGGGACTGTAAATTCCTTTATAACATCACCTTCCGGCTCCACTGTGAAGGGAGTTTCCCTGGAGTATGGCTTGCCCCACCCTTAATCCTTCTATCCCATAAGAGGTAAAAGGAAAGGGAAGCAGGCAGAGAACTGGGAAACTCACATCATCAAGAAAGCAGCACTGGGAGAAGAATGTGTCCTTCAGACCTGAGATTTCTGTGCCAAGATGCTCCCTGGAGAAAGACTGATGCAATACTGGACTTTCCTCCAGAGCTGACAAGGGGAAAAACTTTCCCCTGGAGCAGACATCCTGAATTTGGACTTGTAGCCTACCGGACTATGTAAGAATAAACCTGTGGTATTTCTGTTACAGCAGTCCTAGCTGACTAAAACCCCAACTCTCATTAAAAGATGGCAGCATTACAAATCATAAAGCAAAGGGACCTAGTGGTACATGAAGTCTTCAAAATCTAAACAGACCCCCAAAGCACTGAAACTCTTATTTTGTGATCATGGCCACTAGGTACTATGACGTGACCTCATTTTGGAGAGGTATCCCAGACTAGTTGCATGAAGAAAAATTTCTAAATACATTTCAGAAAGTATGTTAGAAGATTATATGAGCAAAGACAATCAGTATGAAATTAAATATTTATAGTATGTATACTTGTATACTTAAATTACCATATGTACTCGAATATATGAATGACATTATCTCTAAGTCAAAGCCCTAGAATTTGTAAATAGAATATATATGTTCCTAATTTGTGCATTACTAAAGTGAGAATTCTAGAGAGCACCGTCTTCTATTGCGTCTAATTTGCTGTGGCAAATGGTATGTATAATAATTGCTTTCCGTCTCTCAGTACATTTCATCCAGAACATTTTACTGTGTGTGTGATACATGAAGATTTTAAATACCTTCAATTTTAAAATATAAAATCCCAGGATCACAAGGTTTCAGTATACTTTCTAAGGGCATGCATAAAACCAGAATCTCATTTTCTAAAATTTATTGAAAGACTACACTGATCAGAAGAAGAAAGGCTCCTAGTTGATAATAAAGTAAATGTTCTTACATATTTGTGATCAGGCTGTGATGATCTGCGAACTAAAGAATGGTAAAAAGTACTCTGTCAAACTTCCAAAATGAAATTACAGTATGTCTTTTTTTTGTTTTTCTAGAATTTACAAAACTGATTTTATGTAAACTGTCTCTACAATGGAAACCGTGGTGGCATAGTGGTTAAGCAGTATGGCTGCTAATCAAAAGGTCAGTAGTTCTAACCTACCAAACACTCCTTGAAAACCCTATGGGATAATTCTACCCTGTGCTATAGCACCACTGTGAGTTGGAATTGACTCAGTGGCAATGGAGTTATGGTTTGGGTCTCTACAATATTTTCAAGAAAGCAAGATGGTAAAATTGAGAACAGTGGATGGCATGCTGAGCAAACTGGCTTCTAGTTCCTTCAGTTCCTAATCCTATTATTTATTTCCTGTCTTCTCCAAAAGGAGAAAGAGCAGAAAACTGTGTCCAAGCTGTTCAAGCAGTGTCATTCAGCAGAAGCAACTGCATCACAGGAACACTCAAGTGAGAAATTTTGATCTTGATCTGGGTCTCTGCCATCTCTGTTTTTTAACTTGAACTGAATAACATGTTTACCATTCAAAATATAGCCAGTTTCTACTCCTTTTCATTAACAAATACAATCATCTAGCTTGACTAATAGTACCTGAAACTTATATGAAGATGGTAGTAGATTCTTCCAGTCTTTCAGAGCAGCACTCCCAAACTGGATTACAGTACAAATTACCTTGTAGCTTAGTTTCCTAGTGCTACCATAACAGAAGTACTACTAGTTGATGGCTTTAAAGAGCACAAGTTTATCTTGGCACAGTTCTGGGAGGAAAAGGACCTGCACTCAAATTTAACTGAAGGGGGTTTTTATTAATCTAAGATAAGGAGAAGTATTCAAATGAGAGATCTGTCAGGGTGCACTAGACATAAGATACTAGCAGAATCCATTGAATCACAATCAGGGTGTAGCTAATATGCTTACAAAAATATCTCGCAGGGGGAGGACACAGGTGACAAGCAAAGTGTAGAGGATGTGCATTATTTGCACAAAAACTCAGTATGACCACAGTTGACTGACTACATACATTACATTTACATTATGAAAAATGTTTATATCACATTGTTGTTGATGTTGTTGTTATTGTTCAAATATGTTGCCCAAACAGAGGTACTGGTACCAGCAAGTGCAAGTTTGCTAGAAAGCAGAGAGCTTGTTAGAAAGGCAGAATTTCAGATCTACTTCATATGCACTGCATCAGACTGGGCAGTTTATCAGGATCCACAATGTCATGGTTAATTTCATTTATCAACCTTATGCACAACAGAACAAAACATGGCCAGTCCTGTACTATCCTCGTAACTTTTGGTATATTTAATCCCATTGTTACAACCATGTCAATCCACCTCTCAAAGGTTTCCCTCATTTTCACTGGCCCTTTATTTTAATGGGAAACCCTAGTGGCATATGGGTTGAGTGCTACGTCTGCTAATGAAAGGTTGGTAGTTCAAATCTGCCAGGCACTCCTTGGAAACTGTTTGGCACAGTTCTACTCTGTTCTCTAGGGTCGCTATGAGTTGGACCCAGCTTGAAGGCAGTGAGTTTGGTTTTTATTTTAATGAACATGATGCCTTTTTCTATTACATTACAGAGCCAAGCCACTACAGAAGGCAGTCTATTTTGGGGGTGATGGGCCAGTGGTAGAATTCTAGCCTTCCATGAAGGAAACCCACATTCAACTCCTAACCATTGCACTTCATGCACAGCTACCGCCCCAGTGGATGCTTGCAGGCTGCTATGATGCTGAACTCGTTTTAGTGGAGCTTCTAGACTAAGACAGAAGGACCAAGAGAACTACTTCTAAAAATCTGTCCGGCCCTGTGGATCACAATAGTCTCTGACAGTGGCACAGAATTAGGTAATGTTTTCTTCCACTGTGCCTGGGGTCACCGTGAGTGGGGGGCCAACTTGACCATAAACCAAAACCAAACCTACCACCAACAAGTCGATTCCAACTCATAGTGGAACTGCCCTATAGAGTTTCTAAGGAGCACCAGGCAGACCATAGAGAATAAAAATAAAAATGACAGCCATCTGCTGTATCCAAGTCCAATTTATTTAATCACATATAGCTACTACATAACAGCAGCTTGGGTAGTGTTTAACTAAACAAATGAGCTAGCCAAGATAATATAAAAAATTAACCATGACATTGAGGTTCCTGATAAATTGCAAACTCGGATTCAGAGTGAGTGCAGCAGGTCTGAAATTCTGCCTAACAAAGCTCACTGCTTTGTATCACGCTTGCAGTTGCTGGTCCCGGAACCTCTGTTTGGGTAACAACGTTTACAAAACAAACAAACAAAATAAACCCACTGTCACTGATTGATTCCAAAGCATAACAACATCATAGAGTTTCCAAGGCTGTAATTCCCTATAAAAGTAGAATGACTGCCACATTTCTGTCCTGTGGAGCTGCTGCTGGTTTCCAACTGCAGGTCTTTCAGTTAACCATCCAACACTTTAACCACTGCACTACTAGGGCAAAGCCTAAAGAAGCAAATTTTTTTATATGAACAAACAAAAACAAATATCAGAGAACTGTAGAAAAAGTTAAGTATATGCTTTTAAAGTGGTATACCTTTAGCCTAAATAGAATAAAACCCACCGGAATCTCAGGAATTTCTAGTGCTGTTCCACTAGAGGGGTAGATGACTTTGACAGCTTCATTTGTTTATGATGAGGACATCATTTTTTTTGGTTCTCAAATTAGGATAATAACTTACTTCCAAGGAAGTTAGGGCTTCCCTCCCCCCCCCCCCCGCATAGGGGTAAGTAAGGGTTACAACTACTATTTAGAGGAATGCATTTGAAAATAAAAATAAGTTACTATACTGAATAAAAATTGAGTTAAATGGAAATAATGAAGATCAAATTGAAATAAAGAATGAGTCAGTAGGGTATGCGCTGTTAAAGTTTTGATGAGATTTCCCAGATATTGACAGGCTGGTAATGAAATAAAAAGGATAGTAGAAAAGGTCAGTGAAAATTCTTAAAGTTTTGTGAAAATCTGAGAGTAAGAAGTGATATGTCATAGAGGCTGGTGCTAAACTTTTTATTTATCTTATGGAAGAAAGAGAGCAACAGCCCAGAAGCAATAGAAAATAAAAGAAAAAATTTTATCAGCAATTATTTAAATTGGAAAGAATTCTATAGAGCTATTTTAAAAAATTGCTTAAGTTATTTAGATTTATAGAGAAAATGTCCCAGTAAAGACATTATGTATAATCAGCTGTTTATAATTAATACATAATTCTAAGAGATTTTGCAGGATAGAAATATAAGGGAAAATAGTCTAATGTAAAAATATTTGAGCACTGCAGCATATAATATTTGCTTGGAATATAATTTTAGTTGAAGAAAATAGTGATTTAGTGTTTACATTTACATGAAAAAAGTAAGAAAAATGATTTACAGTGTACTTGAAAAAGGATGATAAAATGCTGAGTAATTTTGCACTAAGGATCCCTGGCAGTGAAGTGCTTGTGATTATGTGCTTCATTCCTAACAGAAAAGTTGCCTATTTGAGTCCACCAGCTGGTCTGCAGGAGAAGGATGGAGTGGTCTGCTTCCATCAAGATTACAGCTGTGGAAACCCTATGGGGCAGTTCTATTCTGTCTTATACAAACCAAACTAACCCATGGCTATAATTTTGAGTGGACTCAACGGCAAAGCATTTAGTTTTTTTTTTTTTAATTTAATTTAATACTCAGATAATCAAAGCATTATCAACTGAAATAGTAAGACATCTTTCAAAATCTTCACCAAATTTATAGGCATGAAAACAGTGATACCATGCATCAGTGGGATGCTGCAAAGCAGGCACTTCCATAGAAGTTGATTGGGGTTTGAATGAGTACTATCATTTCTGAGATGCAATTTGCAAATATGTATCTAAAGATTTAAAGATGTTCACCTACTATGGTTCACAAAGTACTTTTCAGAGAAATAGTCATTAATGTATATATAAACCCATTGTCATCACTGAGTTGATTCCAACTTATACCCTGTAGGATAGAGTAGGACCGCCCCACTGAGTTTCCATGGAGCACCTAACACATTTGAACTGCCAACTTTTTGGTTAGCAGCTGTAGCCCTTAACCACTATGCCTCCGAGGTTCTCAGTGTATGTATACATGGGTGTATACGAGATCTGACAATTATTAAGTTTGTGCATTTATCCTAGAAAAAAGTACTACGTACCTCACTGCTGAATATCACTATGGTCACATTTAAAGTACTCCCCTTGGGAAGCTATACACCAATGTCAGTGCCTAGAGCACTCTTCAAAGAAATTTTAAACTCTGTTTCTGGAATGGCCATCAGAGCTGTGGTCATGATTACTCTTGATGTCCTAAATGTCATCAAAATGTCTTTTTAAAAATATTTCCTTTACCTTTGGATAAAGAAAAAAAGTTATTAGGGGCCAGAGAAGGTAAGTAAGTAGGGTATTCCAATACAGTTTTTTGTTTACTGGCTAAAAATCCCACCACAGACAGTGCTGTGTGAGCTGGTGCATTGTCATGATGGAAGAGCAGAATTGCTGGCGAAAAGCTCAGGTCGTTTTCCACTAACTTTCTCACACCGCCTTTCAGAACTTCCAAATAGTAAACTTGGTTAACTGTTTCTCCAGCTGGTACAGATTCATAATGAACAATCCCTCTGATATCAAAAAGATTAGCAATGTCTTTGTGACTCTTGATTTGAACTGATCAACCCTGACACACATCTCTTCTGCCTTTAAACTGTGCAGTGTCTCCATGTACTATTTGCAAAACTGCCTCTCGATCCGTGTACAGATTTCTCATTAACATAATTGTTCTGGAATTCTCATTCTGCACCATGTTACCTATAATTTATTACGATCCGCACAGTCCAGTGCTTTTACTTAGTCAATGAAACACAAGTAAACACCTTTCTGGTATTTTCTGCTTCCATGTGATATCAGCAATGATGTCTTTGGCTCCATGCTCTCTTCTGAATCAGTCGAATTTCTGGTAGTTGGTTGTCAGTGTATTACTGCAGATACTTTTAAGGGATCTTTATAAAAGTTTTACTTGTGTGTGATGTTAAGGATATTGTTCAATAATTTCCATGTTCAGTTGAATAACATTTCTTGGAAATAGGCATAAATATGCCTATTCTAGTCCACTGGCTAAGTAGCAGACCTCCACGTTTCTTGGCATAGAGGAGTGAACACTACTTCTATCACTGCATGCATTTGTGGAAACGTCTCAGTTGGTGCTCCACCAATTCCTGGAGCCTTGTTTTCAGGCAATTCCTTCAGTGAAGCTTCAACTTCTTCCTTCAGTACCACGAGTTCTTGATCATATGCTACCTCTTAAAATAGTTGAGTGTTGAACAATTATCTTTGGTATAATGGCTCTGCACATTCATTCCATCTTTTTTGATGCTTTCTGAATCATTTAATATTCTTCCTGTAGAATCCTTCACTATTACAAAGTGAGGCTTGAGTTTTTCTTTCATTTCTTTCAGCTTGAGAAATGCAGATGTTCTTCTTTTCTAGTTTTCTATAGCCAGCTCTTTGCACACATTATAATACTATATTTTCTTGAGCCACCCTTTGAAATCTTCAGTTCTTTTACTTCATCATTTCTTCATTTTGCCTTAGCTATTCTACTTTAAAGAGCAAATTTCAGAGTCCCTTCTGACATTCAATGTGGCAATTTCTTTCTTTCCTGTCTTTTTAACAGAAAAAAAGGCATGTGTCTGTCAGTGTGTTGTGCTATCAGAGCTTGCATGTTGCTGTGAAGCTGGAAGCTATGTCACTGATATTCTGATACTAGCAGGTATCTGTCACCCATGGAGGACAAGTATCAGCTGAGCTTCCATACTAAGATAGACTAGGAGAAGGACCCAGTATTTATTTCTGAAAAGAAATAGCCAGCAAAAAGCTTGTGAATTGCAGCAGGATATTGTCTAATATAGCACCGGAAGATGAACCCCCTAGGTTGGAAAGCACTCAAAGGATGACTGGGGAAGAGCTGCCTCCTGAAGGTAGAGTTGACCTCAGTGACGTGGATGAATTCAAGCTTTTAGAACCCTCATTTACTAATGTGGCATGACTCAAGTGAGAAGAAACAGCTGCAAAGATCCATTAATGATGGGAACATGGAATGTAAGAAGCATGAATCGAGGAAAACTGGAAATTCTCAATAATGAAGTAGAACAAATATTGATACTCCAGGCACTAGAGAGCTAAAATGAACTGGTATTGGCCATTTTGAGTCAGACGGTCATATATCTACTGTGTTAGAAATGACAATTTGAAGAGGAATGGCATTGCATTCATTGTCAAAAAGATCATTTCAAGATCTTTCCTGAAGCACAATGCTGTTAGGGATTGGATAATATCCATAAGCCTACAAGGAAGGCCAGGTAATATGACTATTATTCACAATTATGCACCAACCACTAAGGCTGTGGGTAGTGAAACTGAAGATTTGTACTAGCTTCTGCAGTCTGAAATTGATCAAACATACCATCAGGGCACATTGATAATTACTGGTGATTGAAATGCAGAAGTCAAAAACAAAGAAGGGTCAGTACTTGGAAAACATGGCCTTAGCAATAAAAATGATGTTGGAGATCACATGACAGAATTTTGTAAGACCTATGACTTCTTCCCTGAAGACACATTTTTTCCATCAATGTGAACAGTACCTATGCACATGGACCACACCAGATGGAATTTATAATAAAAATCAGATTGATTACATCTGTGGGAGGAGATGATAGAAAAACTCAGTATCACCAGTCAGAACAAGGATAGGGAATGATTGTGACACAGACCATCAATCGCTCATATGCAAGTTCAAACTGAAACAGAAGAAAATTACAAAGAGTCTACAGGAGCCAAAGTATGGTCTTGAGTGTTCCCCACCTGAGTTTAGAAACCATCCAAAGAAGAGATTTGGCATATTCAGCACTAATGACTGGAGACCAGACAAGCTGTGGAATTACATAAAAGGCAGCAATACATGAAGAGGACATTAAAAAGACAGAAAAGGAAGAGAAGACCAAATTGAATGTCACGAGAGACTCTGAAACTTGCTGTTCAAAGTCAAGCAGCTAAAGCACAAGACAGAAATGATGAAATAAAAGAACTGAAAACTTTAAAGAGTAGCTTGAGAAGACATGTAAAATATTTTCCCTTAGACTGTCTCTGATCTGGTATTTTGGCAGTCCATTGAGTTTCTTGTAACCCTGTGGTACCATGGTTAAGATCTCAGCTGCTTACTAAAAGATGAGTAGTTCGTAACTACCAGCCTGTCTTTGCAAATGCAGTGGGGAGGTTCTACTGTGTCACACAAGGTCCCTGTTAGTTGTAATCTACTTTAGGGCAACAAGTTTTTTGTTGTTTATTTTAATTCAGTTTTTATTTTCAAGTGTACTTTTCATTTCTGAAAGTTCTCTTAAATTCTCTCAAATTGGTCAGATATTTATATTTCTGTGTATATGTTTCCAATTTGTATTTCTGACATATGTCATTGAGTTCCTTAGAAATATTACACATTGCTTTTATAGTTACCTAATAATATCTAAAATCTTTATTTTAAATATGATTCTATTTTATATTTCACTTACAATGCCTTGTTCCCTTATAAGTTTTGTAAAATATTTTGTTTCATGTTTGATGAAATTTTATCTGTAGTAGTTCTTTAAGTATAAAATATGTTTTTCTTTTGTTCAGGTGCTTGGAGCTGCTACCAACCAGAGACAACTATAAAGTAAATTTTCAGTTTGTTTTTAAATTATACATATAGTGAGAATTTAAACTAGAAATTCATTTGAAAATGGACTTGGAATTCTTTTCCCTGAACCTACCACCAGTGTGGGGATAGGAACATTTCCTAGCTGTCTGCATCTGAAGGTCAGCCTTTTCCCTTCTTTTATCAATTATCTGAAATTACATCATTGGAGTCCTGGCTTTAAGCAGAATTCTGCTGTCAAGCCCTAGACATTTCTTCCCACCCTGCTACTATATCCCAAATCGAAACAAACTTGTTGCTGCGGAGTGTATTCCAACTCATAGCAACCCTATAGGACAGAGTAGAACTACCCCCTAAAGGATTTTGAAGGAGTGGCTTATAGATTCAAACTGCTGACCTTTTGGTTAACCGCCATAGCTCTTAACCACTCTACCATCAGAGCTCTGCTGTAGCCCAGGTAGTCCTAAAAAAAAAAATTAAAGCTCTGCATTTTAGATACTGTACTTCTCCTGTGGCAGCTTCTGGTTTTGGTGCTTGTATACATCTCTAGATTCATGCTTTATCTTCATCTTTGACCTATGAGGACAGCTGAGCAATTGGCATTTATATTTATTATACTACTTATTTATATTTATTTGTGTATTTATTATGTAATTAATATTTACAGGACCTATTGGCAGGTCAGCAATATACTTAAAAAAGGGGCAGAAGAATATGTTTACATTTTATTTGGTATTTGTAGCTGTTACATAACAGATTTTTCAGAATTGACTCAATAGCAATTTTTTTTTTTTTTTGGTACTGCTGGGAATGAAAATCTGGTTTTTGAAACCAGTGCATCATATTATTTTTACTGCCCTTAGTATTTATCCAAAATATGCTTTCTGAAATAGGTAGTTTCCCAGCATTTTGCTGTATCGCTTTGTTATATGTGTGAGTTATTTGTCCCCTGCTCCTGCCCTGCTTCTGGAAGTGAAGGTTGTACTCACTTTTTTTAGGATTGTGAAAATATCAGGTCTGACAATTAAGTTTGTGAACTTGCCGCCATGGGCTAAGTTGGCAGCACTGTGTAAAGAACTCGGTGGGGTGTCATAACCTTCGTATATCAGTGTCTCATAGCTATTTTTGTGTTGATACGTGGCATTCGTTAATGTTGTTGCATGTTTTTGGGTGCCATCACAAAAATGTCAGACCTTGAATTAGAACAATGAATAAACATTGAATTTCTTGTTAAACTTAGCAAAGACTCACAGTGAAATCAGAGATGTGCTAGTCCCAGTTTATGGGGATAACACCACGAAGACAAAGGCAGTGTTCAAACGGATCAAATGTTTTCCTGAGAGGAGAGAAAGCTACTGATGAAGAGAGGTCGGGGTGGCCAGTAATGAGCAGAAATGATGAAAACATTGAAAAAATCATCAAATTGTGTGTCAAAACAGTCATTTGACCATGAGAAGCATAGTAGGCCTAATAAATACTGATAAAAAAACAGAAAGATCTTAACTGAAAATCTTAGCATGAGAAAGGTGAGTGCAAAATGGTCCTGTAGGAGCTCATGGATGAACAAAAGCAAGGAGAGTCAAAGTTTTTCAAGAACTTTTTGAGATGCAATACAATGTTTTGGACTGTATCGCCACTGGTGATGAAACACGGGTTTAGCAATATGACCCTGAAACGAAGCATCAAAGTGCACAATGAAAGTTGGGCCAGTGTATGTGGAACATAATGCAATTATGTGAGATTTAAAACAAAAATAAAAAAGTCTTCACCTCATTCTGTGCCAGTTAAATCAGAATGTCAGCTTGCATGTGCAGAAGTGACAGATGTGCACCCAGGGTTTAGAACTGATACCCTAAAGAACTTGTATCTTAGCTTGTTATAGATTGAATTGTGCCCCCACTCCCCACCCAAAATATATATCTGTTACTTTGGCAAGGCCATGATTCCCCAGACTGTGTGATTCTCCACAATTTTCTCATTGGATGTCATTTTCCTATATGATGTAAATCCTGCTTCTGTGATGTTAATGAGACGGTAGTAGAGGCAGCTATGCTGACAAGACTCAATCTGCAAGATTAGATTATGTTTTAAGCACATTTCTTTTGAGATACCAGAGAAGTGAGCAGAGAGAAATGGACCCTCCAAGAAGGAAGTTCTGAGAGCAGGCTGTGTCCTTTGGACCTGGGGTTCCTGCTCAGAGAAGCTCCTAGACCAGAGGAAGATTAATGACAAGGACCTTCTCCTACAGCATGCAGAGAGAGAAATCTTCCTCTGGAGCTGGTGCCCTAAATATGGACTTCTAGCTTTTTAGAGGTATGGGGAATGCACCTTCTGAAAAAGCTGTGTCTTAGTCATTTAGTGTTGCTGTAACAGAGATACCAGAAGTGGATGGCTTTGACAAAGAGAAATTGTGGACATGGCGCAAGACTGGGCAGTGTTTTGTTCTGTTGTTTGCAGGGTCGCTATGAGTTGGAACTAACTTGACGGTACCTAACAACGACAACAACAGCTTTCCAGAATGTAAGAGAATAAATTTCTCTTTTCAAAGCCATCTACTTCTGGTATTTTTGTTACAGCAGCGCTAAATGACTAAGACACAACTTTTTCTGAAGCTACATTCTCCATAACTTGAATTTAGAAGAAGAAATAAAGTAAAACAACAAAATAATGAAATAACAAGGCTGGAGGAGCTGGTCAATAACAGAGTGTCAACTTAAGGTAGTTTAGCTATTTGGTTAAGACAGGATGGAGTAAAATTTGATTTAAATTCCTGCTAAGAATCCCTGGATTGCTAAATAGGAGCTTTCAAAGGGTGGCTCAGGAAGATGAAGTAAAACATTATAAAGACATGTACAAAGACCTGGATGTAGGAAAAGAAGGAAAGAACACACTTGATATTTCTCCAACTGAAAGAACTGAGGAAAAAACTCAAGCTCTGATTTGTAATATTGAAGGTTTCTATGGAAATAATATTAAACAGTGCATAGAGCATCAAAAGAGGTTAATATTCATCTATTTTAGGAGGCAACATATGATCAAGACTGATGATACTAAAGGAAGAAGTCCTTTGTTTTCTATGCAAAGGCACTCAAGTATGTGCATCATAACAAGTTATGGATTACAGTGGAAAGAATAGGAATTCTAGAACCCTTAACCATGCTCGTGAGGAACTTGTACATAAACCAAGAGGCCATTGTTCAGACAGAACAAAGGGATACTGAATGGTTTCAAGTCAGGGAAACTGTATGTCAAGGTTGTATCCTTTTACCACACTTATTAAATCTGTATGCTGAGCAAATAATCTGAGCTACATGAGGAAGATGGTGGTGTCAGAATTAGAGGAAGACTCATTAACAACCTTGCAGATGACACCACCCTGTTTGCTGAAAGTAAAGAGGACTTGAAGCACTGATGAAGATAAAAGACCACAGTCTTCAATATCAATTGTACTTCAACATGATAGACCAATAAGCAACATCATGATAAAAAGAGAAAGTACTGAAGTTGTCAAAGATTTTGTTTTACTTGGATCCTTAGGGGAGCATCAGTCAAGAAATCAAAAGACTCATTGCTTTGAGTAAATTTGCTACCAAAGACCTCTTTAAACTGTTGAAAAGCAAAGATATCAACTTGAAGACTAAGGTGGGCCTGCCTCAAGCCAAGGGTCATGTTCATGTGAAAGCTAAAAGATGAATAAGGAAGTCCGAAGAAGAATCGATGTCTTTGAATTGTGGCATTGGCAAAGAACATGGAATGTAACACAGACTGCCGAAAGAATGAACATCTGTCTTGGAAGAAGTACAACCAGAAAGCTCTTTAGAAGCAAGAATACAGCAAGACTACAGCTCACATACTTTGGACATGTTATCAGGAATGAGTCCCTGGAGAAGGGTCTACGCTTCATCAAGGAGAGGGTCAGTGAAAAAGAGGAACACTCTCAACCAGATGGACTGATAAATGGCTACAACAATGGGCTCAAGCATCACAATGACTGTGATGACGGTGCAGGAGGACCAGGCAGTGTTTCTTTCTGTTGTGCACACGGTCATTATGAGCTGGAATCAGCTTGATGGCACCTAACAACAATCACCACAGATGAGTCCTGGTGGTGCAATGTATAAGAAGAGCTCAGCTGCTAAACAAAATATCAGTGGTTTGAACCTGCCTGCTATTATGAGGGAGAAAAGATGCCGCAGTCTGTTTCATCAAGACTGACAGCTTTAGAAACCCATAGGTAATTCTCCCCTGTCCTACAGGGTAGCTATGAGTCAGAAACGACTTAATGGCAATGAGTAAATTCCAGATACAAGGTGGTGTGTTAGAAAATAACGTTGTGTGTTTTTAGTGTTTCGAGAGATGCTGGACTAGATATGAAGTACCTCTGTTTGCTCAGTGGAGAATGGTTTTATTTTATTGACTTAACGTGAAATGTTTGGCCACCCGGATTAGCAGTGCCTGAAAGTGAATGGAAAATGGAAAATGTAGTCAGTGAGACCGATTAATAACCATGGGCAGAAAAATAGGCCAAGTGGAAAAACTTACTTACGTAATTGCTTCATTTTACTGACTGAAGAAAGATTTGTTTTGGAAATGACTTCAGCTATTTAACTTGGCGGATTGCTAGATTAGAGAGAGACTTTATACAATTTTGTCCATAATGTGAAATTAGTTTGAGCCAGAGGATGTATAGAGCACTTTCTGCATCTACCTTCTAAGACATTTGTCACGACAAAAAAAAAAAAATCAATGTCCAACATAAGCAGTCTTTGTGTAAGGAAATAGGATAGCCGTGAATTTTCCTAAAAATCATGGATTTACAATTACCAAATTAGAGAAATACAGCATTTTGTTTACAAAAAGAATGAGATAAAATAGAAATACTTATAATTTCATGTACCTTGTAAGTCACGCTGACATAAAAATACAACTTACTTAGCTAATAAGAAAATATAAGAATTAAATAAAAGTAAAGTATAGGACTCTCTTCTCTAGTGTCCTACCACCAGGCCCTTCTCTGAAGGTAATCACTGCCATGGACTGAATTGTGTCCCTACCCTCACCCCCAAATTCATGTACCCATTTAAGTAGGCCATGATTCCAGATATTAGGTGATATTCCTATATGCTGTATCCTGACTCTATGATGTTAATGAGGGAGGATGGGTAGCAGTAGTGCTGGTAAGGCCAGGCTCCCGAAGTAAGACTGTATTGTGCCCTGAGGCAATCCTTGAGCTATAAAAGAAAGAAGCTAGCAGAGAGAGGGAGGGACCTCCTACCACCAAGAAAGCTGAGCTTGGAGCCCAGCATGTCTTTGGAAAGGACTGGGGTCCCTGTACTTCAGAAGCTCCCCATCCAGGACAACCAGGAGCTTTCTCCAGAGTCAACAGAGAAACTCTTCTCCTTGAGCTGACACCCTAAATTTGGACTTTGGCCTACTTTTCGGTGAGAAAATAAATTTCTCTTTTCAAAACCATCTACTTGTGGCTTATCTGTTATGGTAGCAATAGATGACTAGGACAATCACTTTTGACAGTCTCTTGAGTGTCTAACACATGTTCTTTTGTATGAAATATACGTCTGAAACAAATGACAGAAAAGAATACTTACATGCTTTTAAATTGCACAAAAGGGTGTTTATTATAGTCAAGCTCTGTGTTCCTGTTTAATAATTTATCTTGTAGACATTCTTACTTATAACTACTGTACTATATTAATACATCATGGTTTATTTAAGCAATCAATGACTGACAAAATTTATAACTTAGTTTATGTTCTTTTGCAAGATTACCTGTGCCATAAGTTCCTAGTAGTGAGATTACTGCAGAGTGTATGAATGTAGGATTTTTGCAGTTGGAACCAAATAAGTCACTAGAACATGGCCTTGGCTCATATTCCTACTAACATCACCCTGGCTGACATTGAATATTACCGTACTTTTAGGAGATGCCCTAATTTGACCAAAATTGTGTTGAACCTCTTTTGATTCCTGGTCATTCGTATGTACTTTTTTTCCCCTCCTGTTCTGCTCCCTTATACCATGCTATATTGAATTGTTGATCCACTTTGCTTTATAGATTCACAAAGATTAAAATGGTTGGTGGCACTGAAAATGGAGATACAGAAGGTCAAATAATGTGCAATGTGATATTTTAGAGGACAGTTTGAACTTACCTCTTGAAATCCTAATTATTTTTGTCTTTGACCCATCAATTGTGTTTCTAGCAACTTTTTGACATAAATAATAACACAGAAAAAAAATCATTACAAAGACTTTTGTAATGTTTATAGTACATTGCAATAGAAAACTTATAAGTAACCTAAATTCCCATCCAAAAGCCTGAATAAATATACAGAACACTTGTACAATGAAAAGTATTTAGGCTATTTAAAAGAATGACTAGTCTATATTGTCACATCAAAACAATGATATTAGTGTCATGGATTGAATTGTGTCCCCCCCAAAATATGTGTAGCCATGTGGCTTGGCCATGATTCCCATTATCTTGTAACTGTCCTCCATTTTGTGGTTTTCCTATGCTGTATGTTAAAGGATTAGGGTGGGGCTGTAAATCCCTTCATAGGATCACCTCCCTGCTCCACTGTGAAGGGAGTTTCCCTAGAGTATGGCTTGCCCCACCCTTGATCCTTTCATCCTACAAGAGATAAAAGGAAAGGGAAGCAAGCAGAGAACTGGGAACCTCTTACCATCAAATAAGCAGCACCAGGAGAAGAGTGTGTCCTTCAGATCTGAGTTTCCTGCACCAAAGTGCTCCCTGGACAAAGACTGATGCGATAGGGGACTTTCCTCCAGAGCTGACAAGAGGAAAACCTTCCCCTGGAGCGGACACCCTGAATATGGACTCGTAGCCTACCGCCCGGTTCTTCCTGCCTTATGGCAAAGGACGCAGTGGTGTATGGAGGCAGTTAGCCATACATTGCACATCCTCCTGACTGTGTAGGAATAAACCTTCCTTTGTTAAAGCCATCCACTCTAGTATTTCTGTTAGAGCAGCACTAGCTGACTGAAACAATTAGAAAAGCACAATTTGTTTAAAAAAATACATCTAGTTTCCTTTTTTTTCTTCAATAAAATACAATTTTGCCCATAAGAAAAATGTTTGGTCATATCTACAGGAGATGGCATCAGGGGTTATATGTTAGATGTGGCACTGCTGGTAATTTTTAAAAACTGTTTTAGACTTTTTTTTAAACTACTTTTTCTTCTTCATAATGAGCACACATTACACTTATAATACAAATAATAACAAAATTTTTCATTTTGAAAAATGTCTTTTAATTTTTAAATGCACCATCATTGTATCTGAGGTACGTTCAGGTCTTATTCTTGGTGCTTGTTGAGGACAGTAGTGAAACCACATGTTATCAGATGTGTTTGGCTTAGTTCTTGCAGTTTAAGATGGGATTTAAGATTATTATCACCTGATTTATGAGTCTTTCTGATGTTGAACCAGGCTTGCATCCTTGGTACGAATCTCACTTGGTCATGATGAATTACTTTTTTGATATGTTCTCATATTCTATTAGCAGGAATTCTGTTGAAGATTGTTGCATCTAGATTCACGATTGATATCGGTCTGTAGTTCTCTTTTTTGTTGGATCTTTCCCTGGCTTAGGTACCAGGGTTATGCTGGCTTCATAGAATGAATTTGGGAGTATTCCATCCCTTTCTATGCTGTGAAATTGTCTCAGTGTTATTGGAGTTAACTCTTCTCTAAAAGCTTTGTAGAATTCTGTGGTGAACCTTTCTGGGCCACAGCTTTTTTTGGTTAGTAGTTTTTTAATGACTTTTTTCAATCTCTTCCTTCCTGATGGGTTTATTAAGTTGTTCTGTGCCGGGAGCCGGTCCCAACACTTTGTAGGGTCCCACACGGAGGGAGGGAGAGGCGCGGCGGGAAATGAATCAAGGAGACAGGAGAGACTTTTCTGGTTTAAGGCAGCCCGACCCAGAGAGCAAGAGAGAAGGCTGTCTGTCTTTATTGTTTTTATAGTAAGAGTGACGTGAATTTTACCCTGCCTACTGACCACACAATCTATTGGCTAGTTTAAAACCAAAACCTCGTGGTTGGCAAATTTGAAACCAAAAACCTCGTGGTCTTGAGGTGATGTAATTTTTTACCCTGCCACATGAGCTATTAGTTAACTGAAACCTGGTGATCCTTTTAACTGTCAAAGCTTTTTAGATAATGGCCTAAGGATGCCTCGAGCTCAATCAGCCCTACTTATACCTCAAGGTTAAAAGGTTCACGAGGAAGGGTCTAAAGTTTATGATCTCTATTTGTTCCTACTTTGCTCTTTATCTCCTCCTGCAGGGATAGTAAACATCTACCGTCCCCCACCCCTATGTTCTTCTCAAGCTGTTCTAAAGAGGATAATTCCTTTCACATGGGTGGGGATGTGCAGTTGGGGGAAGTCAGCAGGGGTTGGGCTGGCCTCGTTGCTCTCAAAGCTGGCTGTGTTAGAGATCATTCCTCTGAGCTCTTTTTCCTCAGAAAATTCCTGTACAGTTTTCCCGATATTATTTCATAGACCAAGGGGGTAGTAAAAGGGCCCCTCTCAGAGGGCATCTCCCCTGATCCTTGTGCCAGGAGAGGAGGGGGTATCTTTTTGAAGAAAATTTGATTAGGAAGCCAAATAATATCAAGGACAGTAGGCTAAAAAACATGTCACAGGTGAGATGCTTCAGCCCGTCATTTGCAGGAGCTCGTGACTTTGTCTACAAGGCTGATGGCGGACCTCCGCAGTTCTGCTTCACCTTGTCACAATTTTGGTAGGTGGTATGAATGAAGGAATTTGTCCATTTCCTCTAGGTTTTCAAATTTGTTAAGAGTACAGTCTGTCATAGTATTCTGTTATTTCTGTTGGATCTGTTATGACATCTCCCATCTCATTTCTTATTTGGGTTATTTGTTTCCTTTCCTGTTTTTCTTTAGAAAGTTTAGTCAATGGTTTATCAATATTGTTGATCTTTTCAGAAAGCCAGCTTTTGGTCCTATCTATTTGGTCCTATCCTATTTTTTCAGTTGTTCTTCTATTCTCTAATTGTTCAGTTCTGCTCTAATCTTTTTTTCTGGTGCCTTAAGAGTTCCTGATTTATGAATTTTTAATCTGAAGCTCAGTGTACAACATGTGTTGTATCAGCTTTAAGGACAGGATTCTCACCTCCTTGGACTGTATTGTTTGTTGAAAGAATTTAACCCATTAGCTGAAATATGGATTAACTCTGCCAGCTCTGACAGAACATGGACAGAAACCAAACCCACTGCTTTCAAGTTCATTCTGACTCAAAGAGACCCTATGAGACAGAGTGGAAATGCCTCATAGAGTTTCCAAGGCACAACTGGTAGATTTGAACTGCTGACCTTTTAGTTAGCAGCTGTAACACTTAACCAATATGCCAACAGAGTTTCCTAACATGGACAATTAAGAGCTTATTGGAAATTAATCATAATATTGTCATATGGGAAGAAGATGCTTCAAGGGAAAATATACTAAGTGCTTTGAATTGGCCAAGGATAAATAAATGCAAACAAGCATGGCTAAGAGTTGTTATAAACTGATAAAATGATTCAAAGTAATAGAATGGAAAATTGTACAGAATGAATGAATTTAGAGATAAATAGCAAAAATGTAAAAATATAGGAAACAGGGCAGTGTCTAGTCTCGGGTTCTGAATTTGGCATTAGGGCTGACGTCATCCAGTGTGTAACTCATGATGTTACCACTTTATCCCAATGGACCCCCTCCTGTATCAGGCCATACAGAATCCTTCCTACTGTTTTTGTATTGATGTTAACTCACAAATTGTAACTCCCATGTATCTCTTCTTCTTTAAAAATTGCTGATGTAAGCTCACAAATTCTAATTATCACACTATTACAGCTAAAACACTCCAAAATTTCACAAAACCAATGACTATAAAAACACCCACCACAAGAAAACAACAGTCCGGCTTCTAGTGCTTGCAGGCAAAAATCAGTTATCTGAAGCAGCATTGTAGTTGGGAAATAATGACATGTCTGACCAGAGTGTGTTAGAAGGTTCAAAATGTAAGTTAACATAGAATTTTAGCTTTGTAGCTATATTGTGGTGGTGTAATGGTTAAGTGCTATGGCTGGTAACCAGAAGGTTGGCAGTTCAGATCCACCAGGCACTCCTTGGAAACTATGAGGCAATTCTACTCTGTCTGTAAGGTTGCAGTGAGTCAGAATTGACTTAATGGTAGCGGGTTTTTCAGTTTTAGCTATATTGATACCTGTAAGCTGGGCTTATGAAAGGTGTTTTTTTTCATTATAACAGACTGCAGGGTCATTTTGATAGAGAATCATTTTAGTATCATTCTCTCTGGCAGTGTCACCCAGTGCAGTTCAAACCCTAAGACCCCCATTGATGTCACTGAATAAGGGACAGTGAGTGAGTGGGGTGAGCAGATGATAGAGCTTGACAAGGGATACTGTTCATTTCTGAAGACATTTCAATCCTCAAAACACTACTATTTCACCAGTAAGAATTTCACGAACGCACTGTTAAGCCTTTTGCTTTCCTTTCTTTCTTTTTTTTTTTCTTTTTTTTTTTTTGCTGATATTCTCGTTTCACAGTAATGTTTGCTGGTGTGTATAGAAGGAAAATCAGTTCCCAATTCAGAGAGCAGGTGTTTTCCATTTTATAAGCAAAATAGTCTAAGACATTTCAAGTGTGAATACACTTGAGGTCATTAAGAAGGAATCATTCCGCGTTTGCTCTTCATCCATGTTTCCCTCAAGATCCTAGCGAAAAAATATGTGAAAGCATATTAGAAGATAAGCATCCTTGTAATAATAGCCCATGTTCATTGTTTCTTCCTGTGTGCCAGGACTCAGTTGGTAAAAATTTTGACAGATTTATCCGTTTTCATTATCACAACAACACTGAAGGGTCGTGTCTTAGTTATTTAGCACCGCTGTAAGAGAAGTACCGCAAACGGACGCTTTGACAAGGAGAGACTTAGGTGCCTGCAGACTGCCCACTGCTGGGGAGTCAGTTCTGACCCAGTGAATCCCCGCTCAGCGTGCCAGCTCCGGAGGAAGACGCCTGAGAGCGTGACAGCAGTGGGACAAAGGTAATAGAATTTAAAATGTAACTCATTGAATTACATTATAATTCCATACATAGGAAAACAATTATGTGCATGTTATGGATTGAACTGTGTCTTCCAGAAATATGTGTATCAATTTGACGAAGCCATGATTCCTGTACTGTGTGATCGTCTACCATTTTGTAATCTGATGTGATTTTCCTGTGCTTTGTAAATCCTGCCTCTATGTTGTTATTGAGGTGGAGTGGTATGCAGTTGTGTTGGCAAGGCAGGACTCAACCAACAATCCGGAGTTAATCTCTTCTGAGATGTAAAAGAAAAGCAAGCAGAGAGACTGAGGGACCTCATACCACCAAGAAACCAGTGCAGGAGCAGAGCTTCTCTTTTGGACTGGGGGTTTCTGCACAAAGAAGCTCCTAGTGCAGAGGAACATTGATGAGAAGGACCTTCTTCTAGAGCTGACAGAGTCAGAAAGCCTTTCCCTAGAACTGACACCATGAATCTGTACTCCAGACTACTTTACTGTGAGAAATTAAGTTTCTCTTTGTTGAAGCCATTCATTTGTGTTTCCTGGTACGGCAGCACTAGACGACTAAGACAGTGAACAATTGAATTATAGTTTCATATTTATGCAAAGACTCACTCAGCTAGAGCAGATTCAAACAGTGGTTATTTAATACCCAATTACAGTCATTCAATTTTCTCTACAATGAAAGGATTAAGGGTGAAGCGAAGTTTGCTCTAAGGTATGTTGAAATCTAATGTTCTATGATGATTGTTAAAATACTCTGCAGTCATGGTGACTGAGGATTGTGTGTTTTCCTTGGCTTCTCTTATTTTACTGGGACTATTAGCTTATAGAAACCCTGGTGGTGCAGTGGTTAAGTGCTATGGCTGCTAACTAAAGATCAGTAGTTCAAATCCACCACAGACTCCTTGGAAACCCTATGGCGAATCAGCTTGACAGCAATGGATTTGGATTTCTGGTTTCTTGGCTTACATATATTGACACCAATTACGTATGTTTTTAGTATTGACATTTCAAAATAAGAATGTAACCTTACCTGAGAATATAAATACTTGTAGTGCTTCAGGGAAATCCCTTTTTTTCGTTTATCAGATTGAAAAAACAAAGTCAGTACTGATGAGGATACAAGGACTCTCATTGTCATATATGGATGTTGGGGAAGTGAAATATGAAACTTTTGGGAAAGTTACCTGACAGTAATTATATTTTTTTAATTTTATTTTTATTTAACATAACTGAGTGAAAATGTACATTCATGTATAAATTTACATGCCCACCTATATGCAGCTTCCACTGCTCTCCCTGTCCGGTGACTGCACACTATTCCTCTCTGTTCCATACATGTCTCATCCTCCCAACAGTCTCCTTTCCCCTCCTCTCCGTCCACTCCCCTTCCTCCAGCCAGAGGTCAGCAAGATGATATCCTATAGATGTATAGAACCAAAAAGTGCTTCCAATATGTGGTCACTCTGCATTGCCAAGTCCAATCTATTCCTGTCCAAAGAGTGGACCTTTGTTATAATTTATGGGAAAGGGCAGCATCAGGGCCGGGGGCCATGCTCTCAGAGGAACCCCAAAACTGCTGGACCACCAATTGAGGCCTTTTAATGTAGATCTCATGATGCCCCCCTTTTTGTTCTTGTGTTGCCAGTGAGATTCCTCTCTGTGAGCTCCATCGTGGCTATCACTGGTGGTTGGCTGGACATCATCCGGTTCTTCCGGTCCCAAGTCAATGTAGGCACCCACTCTTGTGGGTCTCTCTGTCTTCTCAGTTGTCTTTCCTGCATGTCATTTTGGTCCTCGGTGAGCATCCGTTCCTGCTGAGTTGGGACCATTTGCTGTGTCCTCGGATGGCAGCTTGGCAGCTGTTAAGACCCCAGACGCCACTCACCAATGTGGGGTGCAGAGAGCTCTCTTAGCAAAATACTAGTTGTGCCAATTGGCCAGGAATTCGCCTAACAGCATGGTCCCCCGCCCCCCGCTCAGCTACTCTATCCTTGCAGTATTGAGTTAAGATGGAAGGAGTACTCAAGTTATGCTGAAGTCCACTTAATGTTGTTCTTGTTTCTAATGTGTGCTATCACCGCTTTCTCCCAACTAGATTTCTAGTAACTATCTAAACTAAACCCTTCCCCCTCACCCTCCCATCCTCCCTTCCCTTGCAGCTGTCAAAGAGTCTTTTCTTCTATACACAAGTCTGTTTTTGAGATCTTATCATAGAGGTCTCATACAGTATTTGTCCCTTTGTCGCTGACTACTTTCACTCAACATAATGTCTTCTAGTTGAAACCAGGTTTGGAATGTTTCCTGGAATCATCATTATTCTTTATCATTGCGTAGTGCTCCATTGAGTATATGTACCATAGTTTACCAATCCATTCTTCTATTGTTGGGCATCTGGGTTGATTCCATCTTTTTGCTATCGTGGACTGTGCTGCGATAAACATTCTGGTGCATGTGTCCGTTGGTGTGAAAGGCCTTGATTCTGTAGGATATATTCCAAGTAGTGGAATTACTGGATCAAATGGTATATCGATATCCATTTTTTTAAGAAAGCGCCAGATTGCCTTCCAAAGAGGCTGGACCATTTTGCAACCCCACCAACAGTGTAGGAGGGTTCCACTTTCTCCACAGCCTATCCAGCATTTGTTGTTTCATGTTTTCTGGATCATGGCCAATCTTGTTGGGGTGAGATGGTATGTCATTGTCGTGTTGATTGAATTTCTTTAATAACTAAAGATTGTGAACATGTCCGCATGTGTTTTTTGGCTGCCTGGATCTCCTCTTTAGTGAAGTGTCTGTCCATCTCGTTTGCGCATCGCTTAATTGGATGGTTTATCTTCTTCTTATTGATATTTTGTAGTATCTTATAGATTATGGAGATCAGGCGTCGGTCTGACATAGAGTTCCCAAATATTTTTTCCCATTCTGTGCGTGTTCTTTTAATTCTATTAATAAAGTCTTTGGATGAGCAAAAGTGTTTGATTCTTAATAGTTCCCATTTATCTATTTTCTCTTCTGTTGATTGAGGTTTCTTTGACAGATTTTGGAGTCTGTCCTAATTGTGTATTAAAACTTCCGTTGTTGTTCCTATCTTTTCTTGGATGAGCTTTATCGTTTTAGGTTTAATATTTAGGTCTTTTATCCAGTTGGAGTTGGTTTTTGTATAAGGTGTAAGATATGGATCTTGATTCAGTTTATTGCAGATGGATAACCAATTTTGCCAGCACCATTTGTTGAAGATACTGTTTTTACCCAAGTTTAATGTCTCTGGGGTCTCAGTTCTGTTCCATTGATCGATCTGTCTGTTCTTGTACCACTACCAGGCTGTTTTGACCACTGTGGCAGTGTAGTATGTTCTAAGGTCGAGTAATGAGAGTCCTCCCAGTGTGTTCTTCTTCTTTAGTAGTACCTTACTTATCTGGAGCTTCTTCCCTTTCCAAACAAAATTGGTGATTTTTTTCTCCATCTCATTAAAAAATGACGCTGGAACGTGTATTGGGATTGCATTATATAAATAAATTGCTTTGGGTAAAATAGACATTTTCACAATGTTAAGTCTTCGTATCCATGAGCAGGGTAGGTTTTTCCATTTATCTAAGTCTCTCTTAGTGTCTTGTAGTAAGGGCTTGTAGTTCTCTTTGTAGAGGTCTGTTGTTTCTCTGGTTAGATTAATTCCTAGGTACTTTATCTTCTTAGGGGCTATTGTAAATGGTATAGATTTGATAATTTCCTCCTTAACAGACTCGTTGTTGGTATAAAGGAATCCTACTGATTTACTTATGTTTGTCTTGTATCCTGAGACTTTGCTGAACTCTTCTATCAGTTTGAGTAGCTTACTTATAGTTTGCTTGGGGTTCTCTGCATGTACAACTGTGTCATCTGTGAACAGGGAGATTTTAAATTCCTCTTTGCTGATGCAGATACCCTTTATTTCTTCATCTTGTCTAATTGCTCTGGCTAGAACTTCCAGCACAATGTTGAATAGGAGAGGTGACAGTGGGCATCCTTGTCTAGTTCTTGATCTCAAGGGAAAGTCTTTCAGTCTCTCTCCATTCAGGATGATGTGGGCAATTGGCTTTGTATAAATGGCCCTTATTGTGTTGAGAAATTTGCCATCTATGCCCATTTTGCTAAGAGTTTTTAGCATGAATGGGTGTTGGACTTTATCAAATGCCTTTTCAGCATCAATGGACAAAATCAGGTGATCCTTCTCTTTTGTGTTATTTATGTGGTTAATCACATTAATTGTTTTTCTGATGTTGAACCAGCCTTGCATCCCTGGGATGAATCCCACTTGGTCATGATGGATTATTTTCTTGATATGTTGTTGTATTCTGTTGGCAAGAATTTTGTTGAAGATTTTTGCATCTAGGTTCATGAGTGATATCGGTCTGTAGTTCTCTGTCTTTGTTGGATCTTTCCCTGGCTTAGGTATCAGGGTTATGCTGGCTTCATAGAATGAGTTTGGGAGTACTCCATCCCTTTCTATACTGTGAAATAGTCTCAGTAGTATTGGGGATAACTCTTCTCTAAATGCTTGGTAGAATTCTGCCGTGAAGCCATCTGGGCCCGGACTTTTTTTGGTTGGCAGTGTTTTGATGACCTTTTCAACTCTTCCTTTGTGATGGGTTTATTAAGTTGTTCTGCTTCATGTTGTGATAATTTGGGTAGGTGGTATGAGTCAAGGAATTGGTCCCTTTCCCCTAGGTTTTCAAATTGGTTAGAGTAGAGTCTTTCATAGTATTCTGTTACGATATTTTTAATTTCTGTTGCATCTGTGGTGACAACTCCCTTCTCATTTCTAATTTGGGTTATTTGTTTCCTTTCCTGCTTTTCTTTAGTAAGTTTAGCCTGTGGTTTATCAATTTTGTTGATCTTTTCAGAAAACCAGCTTTTGGTCTTTTCAATTTTTTCCATTGTTTTCCTATTCTCTAATTCATTTAGCTCTGCTCTAGTCTTTATGATGTCATTTCTTGTGGTGCCCGAGGGGTTCCTCTGTTCTTCTCTTTCTACTTGTTCAAGCTGTAGAGTTAGTTCCTTGATTTGGTTTCTTTCTTCCTTCCAGATGTGTGCATTTATGGAGATAAACAGACCTCTGAGCACTGCTTTGGCTGTATGCCATAGGTTCTGGTAGGAAGTGTGTTCGTTCTCATTGGAATCCATGAATTTCTTTAATTCATCCTTGATTTCCTCTATAACCATGCTTTTTGAGCAAGAAGTTGTTCAGTTTCCAAGAGTTCCACTTTCTATCTATGTTTTTTCTGCTATTGATTTCAACTTTTATGGCTTTATGATCTGAGAAGATGCTTTGCAGTAATTCAATGGTATGGATTTTGTTGAGCATTGCATTATGGCCTATCACGTGGTCAATTCTGGAGAATGTCCCATGTGCACTGGAGAAGAAGGTGTAGTTGTCTGCTGATGGGTGGAAAGTTCTGTATATATCAATGAGGTTTAGTTGGTTAATTGTGTCAATGAGGTCTTCTGTATCTTTACTGAGCTTTTTTCTAGATGATCTGTCTAGTAATGAGAGTGGAGTGTTAAAGTCTCCCACTATTATTGTGGAGTCATCTAACTCTCTTGAGCGTAGTCAGTGTTTCTTTGACATATTTAGGTGCTCTGACATTGGGTGCATAGATATTTAATATAGTTAAGTCTTGATTGTGTACTGAACCTTTCAGCAATAAATAGTGTCCGTCTTTGTCCACGATGGTGGATTTGACATTAAAATTGATTTTGTCTGAGATTAGAATTGCCACCCCTGCTCTTCTTTGTTCATTGTTAGCTTGATATATATTCTTCCATCCTTTAATTTTCAGTTTGTTCCTGTCTTTAGGTCTCAAGTGAGTTTCTTGTAGACAACATATGGATGGGTCGTGTCTTTTGATCCAAGATGACACTCGGTGTCTCTTTACTGGAGCATTCAGTCCATTCACATTCAATGTAATTATTTATAGGTGTGAGTTCACTGCTGCCTTTGTGATATGTTTATTTTTATGTTGATGTTTTCTCTGTTGTTCTTATTAGTCTGTTCTCAGACACTCTTTTTTGTGAGTTGATTTTTCACCTTTTTCAGAGCTGGTTTTATAATTGTTGAGACTCGTGTGTTAGATTTCTTGAAATGGTATGATACATCTTTGTTGTGCTTTACAGCTGCCCCTATGAACCCCCTTAATAAACTATAAACCCAATTTTAATTACTACCAGTCTTGTCATCTTTCTCTCCATCTGGAAGGACTATAACTACTGTAGTACATCCCTCTTTTTATTATGATGACACCATAGTTTTCATGATGATCACTGGATTGCTTCTTTCCATATCAAAGCTGTGATTTACTTTGGAGCCTTCCCTAAATGAGTATTGAGTAGTGTGTTGTTCTAAAATATAAAGTTAGTGGTTTCGTTCTTCTAAGCCAAAGCCAAGAACTTCTTTCAGTATTTCTTGCAGTTTAGATTTGGTTTTTACAAAGTCTCTGAGTTTCTGTTTATTTGAGAATGTCTTACTTTCATTTTCTTATTTGAAAGATAGTTTTGCCGGATATATAATTCTTGGTTGGAAGCTCTTCTCCTTCAAGACTTTGAATGTGTCATGCCAGTGTCTCTGTGCCAGCATGGTTTCTGCTCAGAAATCTGATGAGAGCCTACAGGGTTTCCCTCTGAATGTTAGCTTTGCCTTGAGTCTTGCTGCCTTTAAGAGTTGCTGCTTATGTTTCATTTTGTTGAGCTTGATTATAATATGTCTTGGAGTCTTTCTTTTGAGATCTATTTTGGGTGGCGTACGATATGCATCTGAGATGTCTATATTCTGTTCCTTCATGATTTCTGGGAAGTTTTCTTTCAGCAGCTCAGCAACAATACTCTCTGTGTTCTCAAATGTCTCACTCTGTTCAGGGACTCCAATTAATCGAATGTTTTTCCTTTTAATAGAGTCCCACATGCTTCTTAATGTTTCTTCTTTTTTCTTGTTTCTTTTTTCTGACTTCCGCTCATAGATGCTGACATCAGTAGCTCTGCCTTCCAAGTCAGAAATTCTTTTTTCCATTTGTTCCATTCTGTTTTCTTGGCTTTGCATGGAAGTTTCTATGTCTTTGATTTTCTTCTTGATCTGTTGGATTTCAGAGTACTGGTGTTCCATCAGATGAAATAACTTGCTTAATTTTTCATTTTGTTCTGCTGCATTTTGTATAAGGTCTAGAAGGGCTCTGTATATAATCAATTTGTATTCACTTCCTGATGCTTTCATAAAAGTTTCTTCATCTGGAAAACTCCTTGGTTGTTTTGTTTGGGAGCCTTCTGAAGCCATAAGTGATTGCTTGTATGCCACAATTGTCTGTTGCTTTTTGGGTCCCATGTGAGTATATAGAGGCTGGAAGAGGTACTGTGAGGATGGATTGCAAGTGTTTCTCTTGGCCGTCTTCAAATGTAAAGCAAAAGGTATCTGACCAGTTCACAAGTCAGTTAGGTTTTCAGGTGTAGAGGTCCCTCTTCTCATCTGACAAAGTAAGCACCACTATATCCAACCCCAGATGATAACAAACTAGTTCAGAATACAGCAATGCTACTGCCCTGGTGGCCTCTGCTGACAGGGCCTAGCCTTGACCAACACTGCCTCGAATACTGATTTTGTGATAGGAAAGCGCTCTCCTGTGGGCAGGCTCTGGCTCCCAAGCTAAGAATTAGGTCCAGCTGCGGCCACTGTAGCCAAGATGGCGTCCTCCACACAGGCAGCAGACTGACGGGCTAAAGGTGCCGAGAGGTAGTGATTCCTCTGCTTCTGTTGCAGGGCCCCCAGCGTAGGCAGCACTGTGCAAAATCACTACTTTTCTGTCAGAGAAGCGCTGTCCCGTTTGCAGGCGCTGCCTCCCAGGCTAAGAACGAGGTTCTGCTAAAATCTCGGTACCAACATGGCGTCCCGCACCCTGACCACAGAGCTCCACGCAAACCCCACTGAGGCAGCTACAAAACGAAAGGCTCAAAATGGCTAGATTAACAGAGTCCCGAGCCTGGCTCTCAGATTATGGGAATTTTGCCTGCGTATCCCCTCAGCAGCGCATCTGAGTCCAGCTGCCAGGCAAGGCCCAGCTCCACCCGCCAGCCGAGACAGAGGAAAAAAGAGTCAAAATGGTGCGTTTACCTTCCATCCGTGAGAGCCGGGGCTAGCCAGGAGCGGGAGTCAGCAAGAGAGGAGGTTTTTCGCTGAGTGGTATGAAGTCCCCATTAACAGCTCTGTGCCGTGTCCTGAGGCTGATTAGGTGATCAGAAGGCTCTGTTTGATTGTCAGTTCAGGTCTTGGTTTCCAGAGGGATACAAGGAGACGTGGGCTTAGTCCGCCATCTTGACTCCGCCCCCCAGTAATTATATTTTTGAATTTTAGTTATTCTATTTTCATTGAGACTACACACAGAAAGGCATATACCAATTCAACAGTTTCTATATACAATTCAGTGACACTAATTACATTCTTTCAGCAGTACAGCTATTCTTACACTCTTTTTTCTGAGTTGTTCCTTCCTCGTTAACATAAACTGACCCCCGAAGTTTCCTGTCTAATCTTTATGGTTGCTGTTATCAATTTGATCCCATGTACATAGTTCCAAAGGAAACATAATGTTCAAGGTAGGCTTTTTTTTTTTTTAACTAATCAACCTAAACTATTGCACAGTTTTAAGGTGACTTCAGGGATTTTTTTGGTTTAAGTTTTAAACATTATCTCACAGTAATAGTTTCAGGATTTTATCTACCCTCCATGGTGCCAGAAAGTCTGAGTCAGTGAGTATTTGAAATATTGTTGTGTATTTTTCATATTCTGATTGGGATTCTTCTATGGAATCCTTGGTCTAAATGTTCAGTAATGGTAGCTGGGCACCACCCAGTTCTTCCTGCCTTATGGCAAAGGATACAGTGGTGTATGGAGGCAGTTAGCCATACATTGAACATCCTCTCGCTGTTCCCGATTCTCCTTCTTCCTCCCCTATTGCTCAAGGTGAATAGACACCACAACTGCCTTGGGTGGCTGCTTGTAAGCTTTTAAGCTCCCCAGACTGCACAGTGAACTAGTAGGTAGAACAAAAGCACTGAACACGTTATTAGGCCAGTTAACTGGTTTATCCCATGAAACCATGACCCTAAACCTCCAAACCAACAAATTAGGTCCCATGAGATGTTTTAATTGTTTACAGGCAAACTTAACAGCTACTATATATTTTTATCTTTGTAAACATATCTATCACACAACTATCTATCGTACTGCTTTTGCCAATGCAGCTTTTCACGGGTGCACAACTTATTAACAGCAACTATAGTCATCAACTGTGCAATACTTTTAATCAGTGCAATTCTTCCGTGACCATTAACTCTCGTCTCCCCTTTGTCACATCTCTGGTAACTACTAGTAAGCAGACATTAGCCTCTATACATTTACCTTCTTCTGTATTTTTATATAAGTGGGAAATACAATATTTGTTCTTTTGTGATTGGCTTGTTTTACTCTGCATAATGTCTTTAAGCTTGATCTATACTGTAGCATACATCAAGACTTTGTTTTCTTTACTGGCTGAGTAGTATTCCGCTGCCTGTATGTACATACCATATTTTGTTTACCCATTTATCTGATGAAGGGTATTTAGATTGTTTCCACCTTCTGGCTATGTGAATAGTGCTGCAATGAATACTGGTGTGTGAGTATGCTTTTGGATATCTGCTTTCAAGTCTCTTGGGACAATGATTATGCAAAAGTAAATAAACAAACCAAAAAATCTTTGACCATACATTTCCATTTTTTGGAACTTTATGGAAATCAAAGCACAATGATGAAGAATACATACTCCAAAATCCTAGGATGTTTATTGATCTGTTTTTAGTAGCACACACAGAAAAAAAGGAATCATGCTGAATCTCTACAAATAAGAGAATGGTTTAATAACAGGTAGAATTTAGTAATATTTTACATATACATGTATTATATATGTTTGTATGTGTTTATATCTATCTAAGAATATTACACAGTTATTTAAGGTAGTCTGATATTTGTTTATTGACATGGGGGAATGGTCATACTGTATTGATAAGTGGGAAAATTTTTTTTATTTGAATTGAAGTGGAACTATTTAATCACTTTATGAAGTTTATTATAGGTTTAATAAAAGATGAAAGTTTAAATTCTTTAAACTTTCTTAACACAGCATGACATTTCTTGCATCCTATTTTTGATAGCTTCTGGAACAGCAGTACTAATTTATCCTAAGTCACTAAAAGGGGTCAAGCTCAGAAGATACAATGATGATCTCCTAGCAGTTCATCCTTGTTTTAAACCACTTAAAAGAGAAGCATTGGTTGAATTAATTATACATAGTAATTATATATTATTACATAGCATACTAATAAACTATGCTCTATGTATAATTAACTCAAACAATGGGTTTTCTTTCTAATGGTTTAAAACACGAATATCATGGAAGTCATTACTTATGAATCAAGACTGATTATATTCATGAAAATACAACTCATCAAAGTAAAATTTAAAATGTATAATACTGACTGAGAAAATTGTTACTCAAATTCAGATGGCTGAATATGTCCTACAGGGGAAGAAACTTCCCCACAGGAAGGACAGTAAAAACAGAAGTGGCCTGGGAACGGCCACCACGGTGAGTAAGTACGTGCAGCCTGTTCTACCACCGAAAAACGGAAAAAACCCCGAAGGTTTCTGCTCTGATATAAGCGGAAATGAACGGATCTGTGTCTGGTTCTAGACCTCCAAACAAACGTAACCTTGAGCATTACCTGTAAATTGCTAGTTCCTTAATGAAAAGGGCTTCATCTCTGACATTTTAAAAGTTATCACCTGAAAACATATTATGAATTTTCTGGATATGGTAGCCATAATAAAATTGACATTTCTTCACCTTGGACAGCCTAACGTAAACTTCGTAGTCTTGGTTACGCAGCTTGGTTACACCGGTTGATCTCGGGTCTACCTCGTGATGACCCAGTGTGCATCAGAGCAGAGCTGTGCTCCACAGGCTTTCCAGTGGGGGCGGGTTTCAGATGTTCATTGTCAGGGGCCTCTGGGTGGATTTGAACTTCCCTCAGATCACCTCACCGAGGGAAACACACACACACACACACACACGGACAGACACGGACACACACACACTAGATGTATTGTTTTTTAATTTGTTGGTCCAGTTCATCTGAAATATGATTTCCTCACATTTACTTATAAATAAGTGGCTTTTTTAAACCTGTTTTCTCTATATGCATTTGTTTCTAAATCTTTCATTCTTTGTATTAAAAAATCAGCAGGAGGTAGTATCAGCAGCTGTCTTTGGGGTTTTGTATTTCAGTGCTCATTTTCATTGAAGGAGAATATTTCTTTCCCAGTCTTCTAAACAAAAGATTTAAAATTCACCTTGAACCAATAAATATCCACCATGCTAAGAGTTGGAATTTTCATCATCAGTGGGTTTGGGGTTTTGATGCTTTGCTTTGGCAAGAAGGATTTAAATGTATCTAGTTTAGTGTTTTCTGATCTCCAGCTCATTTCATCCTTGTTAGTAATCCTGGTCTATATTCTTGTGTTTCTTTTCCAGGTATTTGATTCACTGACTTGATAATAGGCTGAATTTCTAATGATCTGAGGGTATGATGTAAGTCTTCCTCTTTCTTAGCCATTTTCCTCAGTAATTTTTAGGGTACCCTTTCCTGCCATTCCTCCTGCATGGCAGGTCCCATCTGTTTACCTACACAACTCTCCAGAGTGATTAATCCACTCACTGAGATATCTTGTCTCGGGCCCTGCACTGACAGTTTGCCTGAACTTGCTCTAGTTTTTGTTATTGTGGTTTTCAGATTCTAACCACATCACCTAAGGTCTATATCGACTCTAGCTAGGACTCTTCCTCTAGCACTTTCCTTAAAGAGCAAATTTCTTTTCAAGTTTCGCCTCCTCCCTGCATAGTCATGACATGGAAGTTAGAGAAGAAATTCTAATATATGACAAAGGGTAATTTAGCAGAGACAAAATACTATTGTCGGGCAAGTTCAGCGAAATCCTCTGGGAGGAAAGTCAGCTGAATCCTGGTGATGGATAGACTCTAGAGCACATAGATGATAGAATGACAAAATAGAAAATGGAAAGCACGCATATGGGTATGCCAGACAGAAGAAGTGCATATGAAAAAAGGTGGAAAATGAGACAGTGCTGACAAAGCTAAGCAGATGATTCTGATTGGATCATCAGTGTTGGGGGGAGCTGGACTTGTGAGAACCAGTATCTTGCTGGGAAATGTGATACTGGTTAGATGACTCATGAATACTCAACGAGGAGAGTGGCTTTTTGAATTTTAACATGTCTGAAACTGACTAAATTTTAAAGCAGTCCTTCAGTTCCAACCTTACTGAAATCAGACTGACCTCTGTTGCCCTTTAAAGATTACCACTGGATGGATAGATACTAAGAACAATTTAAGAGGGCAATAGAGCCAATTTGTGTGTGGGTTCTTATTACATAACATATCTAGGAATGCGGCTAGATCCAGTGGTTTGTTTGTTCAGACTGTGATTAAAACTCTTTAAGTGCAACCGTAGTGGAATAATAAATCTACTTATAACAAATGACAGAGGGCATTCAAGCAGAGACAAGAGACAAACTGCTTTACAAGTGTAAACTACGTCTAATTTTGGATCCTGCCCTAACTACATGCTTCTCCAATATTTTCATACTGCAGCCCTGACTGGTTTTTCTCTCGCTGATAGATTCCTTCTGTTACCAGGTCTCTGATGGTAATTGCCTGATTTTCTATTTCCCAGCTTGATTCATCCTGTTTGTTTAGAAGATAGCATTATTAAATTGCTTATAGTGTTTGTAGACAAAATGAAAGAGGTTTATCACAGGAAAGGTAAAAATTAGGAAATAAAAAAATAATAGAGAAATTAGAGTTTCTGTACTTGGAGATTAGTTAAGTACAATACTATAGAGACATGAAGAAATAACAACCGTATTACAAAAGAGTGTAAAAAAACAGTTGGCGGCTTGGATCTAGAAGTCTACTGCTAATTCAGTGACTAAGGCTATTTTTTCTTTCACCTGAATGTTAATAGCCTTTTAAAAAAGATTTTCAACTTGCATCACGGGAAAAAAATAGCTTGAGTACATGTTAGAGAAAGCTGATGATAACCATTTCCAGTTTCAATTTCTGAAAATTAACCTTTGTTTTTCCAAATAACTTTTTAAATATCTTTATGAAAGCGTTTCAAATCCTACTGATCTAGCTATGGGCTAAAATATATTGTCTGTTCCATTGGAGAAGGATTAGGGGACTCATAAATGAGAATCAATATTTCATTTGGATAATGGCTTTAAAAAAAAATCCCAACTGTCAAAATAAAGAAGAGATTAAAGCCACAATAATGACTTAGAAGATAAAGTGAAGTGCAAGTGTGAACTAAGGGAAATGATTCAGTGCATTTAGCTACAGAAAACTGCGGTTGAAATTCATTCTGACTATTGTGCTACCTGCCTGCTGCCTAAGTGAGGTGCATACATCAACAAAATACATGAGGGGAGCCAGGATGACACATGATCAAATGCTTTCTATGCAGTACACGTATGTCCATATTCTCTTTTTTTTAGTAATTTTTTTTTTTTTGGTGAAAGTTTACACAACAAATTAGATTCTCATTTGACGTTTTCTAGATGAATTGTTCAGTGACACACAGTTACATTTTTCACAGTGTGCCAATATTCTGTTTCATTGTGTTTCAGTTCTTTTGTTTCTAGTGCACTAATTTCCCTACCTCCTGATCTTCTCATTTTTGCTTTAAAGTAACTGTTGGTCTTTTGCTTTCATGTAGGTGGGTTTTTCAGTAGACCATTACACTTATGAGTGATACCTTTTATTTTGTGTACCCACCAATTATATTGTTAAAATGCAACCTCAGGGTATAGTTTTGATTCTAAGTTTAAAGAGTATCTCAGGGAGATAGGGAGTCTTTTAGTCTCAACTAGTCCAGTAAGTCTGGCCTTTCTTAAGAATTTGAGTTTTCTTCTCATTCCATCTAGGACCACTGTGGCCCTGGTCAGAATGGTTGGCAGTGTCAGCTGGGCATCATTTGTGATCAGTAGAGTTAGCCGAGCATCGTTTACGGTTGGTAGCGTTAGCTGGACATCATTTGGCTCTTGTGATCTCGTGGTATGTGGCCATGGCTTGTGTACGCTATTCACCCTGAGGCTTTGTTTCTTCTCTGAGACTTGGGTTCCTTCTTACTCTTTTGCTCCCAATGAATAAAGGCCAATATTTCCATGTCCTGTAATCAGACACTCTCTGCATTATGAAAACTTATACTATTCTTGTGGGTCTACTATTACGAAGCAGTGAAGAATAACAAAATGAGCACTGAACTCTAAGCCAGAAGATCTGAGTTCTAGTTCTGAATTTGTCACCAACTTGTTAGGTGATTTTAAGCCAATGGCATTATTGCTATGATTTTTAATCACATTGTTAGTGAAGTTTTCTGCTTTCCTTAGGGTGCTGCGTTAAAGATCAAGGCATACCCAGACGAGATGAAAGAAATAAATGGCAAATAACCTACACAGATAGAGCAACAAATTGTAGAGGGAGTCAGGTTGCACAAGAGACTGTGGAAAGTGTGGAGGGCATGAAAACTCTATCAAAAACTGACATTTCCTTGTTAATCCACACATAGCACCTGCGTGCACAGCAACTGTGCAAGGTGTGCAGGATACCCAGCTGAAAAAGGTCATGTGCCTGCCTATGTTGGTGCTGCAGGTTTGAGGAACAGACTGAAGAGGTCTGAATATCACCATGTCAAATGTTTCCCTCCTTTCTTTTGACATGTGTTGTCAGGGGGAAAAAAGAGGAAGGAGTCATGTTTGAAGGGAAAGGACATGACGAATTTTTGTGGAAAAGAATTTGTGTAGCCTAGACTGGAACATCCAGGAGAAGAAAAACAGAGGTATAACTGTGCAAAAAGTTTAGAATATGTTAAAATGCCACAAAAGAGTAATGTGAGATTATATCTAACAATATCTTGGTTATTTTCCTTTTGTTTTTGATGTATACTTCCTTTATCTGGACCATTCTAGTAGTTCTTTTGAAGAGTTTCTTGGTGGTTTTGTTTGGAAGAAAGTATTGTCATTGCTGAGAGTTGTCACTGAGTCAGTTCTGACTCCTGACACCCCCATGTACGTCAGACCGAAACATTGTTCAGTCCTGCTGTTAGGGTCCGCGATTTTCAAGATGCGACACTGTTACTTTAAAGGTTAAATTTTATTAAAAAATATGCCCAATAGGAAAAATACTGGTGCACCAGGGATGCACCCCAAGCTACACAGAGCAGGGGGTGACCACGAGTTTCCTCAGCGCCCAGTATTTAAGTCGTGAGATTGCAAACCAGGGAGGGTGAACTGACCTTTACATTGATTGGTTAACTCCTATTAGTTGTAAAATGTGGTCAAGGTCTAGGGGTCACTTGCAGGCTGTCACTTGCAAGGTTGCCCCCAGGCTTGTCTTGTGACAGTGTTTTGTAAGACAAAGGTGAGATTATTCTATATTTTCTGCTATTAAGTTGTTTCCTGGGGTTGTCTTTAATACCTCGAATTTTTACCACACCCTTCCTCATTTCAACACTGCACCACCACCATCGTCATGGCAGGCTTGAATCCATTGTTGTGGCCACTGTGTATTTTGAATACCTTCCACATTAAGAAGTTTATCTTCCAGCACTGTCATGGATTGACTTGTGTCCCCCCCAAAATATGTGTAGCCATGTGGCTGGGCCATGACTCCTAGTATCTTGTGACTGTCCTCCCTTTTGTGGTTTTCCTATGCTGTACATTGAAGGATTAGGGTGGGGCAGTCAATCCCTTTATAAGATCACCTTCTTGCTCCACTGTAAAGGGAGTTTCCCTGGAGTATGGCTTGCCCCACCCTTAATCCTTTCATCTTGCAAGAGATAAAAGGAAAGAGAAGTAAGCAGAGATTTGGGAACCTCACACCACCAAGAAAGCTGCACTGGGAGAAGAGTGCATCCTTCAGACCTGGGTTCCTGTGCCAAGAGGCTCCCTGGACAAGTACTATATTGGACAGTATTTTGTTGTGACCATTAGCTAATTTTCAGAAACAGATTTCTGGGCCTTTTTTCCTGGTCTTAGTCTGTGTTATAGATTGAATTGTATCCCCACAAGGTACGTGCTGTAAATCCTAAGCCTTCCACTGGTGGATTGCAGTTGCCAAGGATTTCAGTTTACTTGGATCCACAACACTCATGAGAGCAATAGTCAAGAAATCAAAAAAAATGCATCTGCTCTAAAAGACCACTTTAAAGTGCTGAAAAGCTAAGGTGTCCTTCTGAGGACTGAAGTGTGCTTGACCCAAGCCATGTTATTTTCAGTCGACTCATATGCATGTGAAAGCTGGACAATGAACAACGGGCACTGAAGAATCAATGCCTTTGAATTAAGGTGTTGGTAAAGAAAACTGAAGGTAAATCTTTCTTGAAAGAAGTATAACCAGAATGCTCCTTATAAGCAAGGATGGTAAGACTTCATTTCATATGCTTTGGGCATGTTATCAGGAAGGACCAGTCCCTGGAGAAGAATGTCATGTTTAGTGAAGTAGCGGGTCAGCGAAAAAGAGGAAGACCCTCAGGAGACTCAAGCATAACAAGGATGGTGAGGATGGCTCAGGGCCAGGCAGTGTTTTGTTCTGTTGTATACAGGGTTGAAAATGACTTGATGGGACCCTAAAAACAACAGCACCAGATACAAATGATGTTTAATTCTTTTATATGGAACTGAAGGCAAACATTACATGATAATACAGCATATGACAAAATTCAGTCTCTAGAGAGCAAGAGAAAACATAGTGTAGGGGTCTACTCTGTTCCCCAAAGGCCCCAAACAAGTAGGTACAGTCACAGAACCGTAAAATCTCAAGGCTGAGAATGAGATGATTAAGTGCTAGTGGCTGTGAATAGCTTTTAAGCCATATGCAAACAAGAAACATCTGTGAAAACACATTGCAGATGCAATACTATTATTAAAAAAAAAAAAAAGACCAAACCAAATCTGTTGCTATTGAGTCAGTTCTGACACATAGTGACCCTACAGAATAGAAGAGAACTGTCCCATAAAGCTTCCAAGGAGGACCTGGTGGATACGAACTCCTGACCTTTTGGTTAGCAGCCATAGATCTTAAACAAATGTAAAATATTGAATTGCTGTTTTGTGCTTCTTAGTGGATTCTGACTTATATTAACCTTATATGTCAAAATAGAAACCCTTAAGATTTCCTAGGCTGCAAGCCTTATGAGAACAAATTGTCAGTTCTTTTTTCCACAGAGCTGCTGGGTAGGTTCAAGCTGCCAACCTTTTGGTTAACAAATGAGCACTCAAACATTGAACCACCAATTGGCCTTCAAAATGTTTAATTACTTAATGTAAATACTTAGTTGTAGTATTAAAGTATGAAGTTGGCTGTTCAAATCCACCACGTGTTCCTTGGAAATTGTGTGGGGTAGTTCTACTCTGTCTTGTCAGGTTGCTACGAGTCAGAATCAAGTCAATGACTGTGGGTTTGGGGTTTTGGTTTGGTGTGGTGACCACATACATGCAGAGCAGAACTTCTCCAAAGAGTTTTTAAGGCTTTGACCTCTTGGAAGCCGATCAGCAGGCCTATCTTCTGAGATGCCTGGGAGTGAGTTGGAACCAACAGTTCTTCAACTAGCAGTTGAGTACTTAGCAGTTTTTGCCACCCAGGAATTCCAGTCAAGAAAAACCTACAAAACTATGTCAGATACAGTTACCAGTCTTTGTTTGTCTTCCTCAACAATTAAAGAAGGAATGCAAGCCTCGAAGCCTACAGGACCGATAGCCTACATGAATCATGGCCTGAGACCAGAAAATCTAGATTGTGCCTGGCTACCATTACCAACCATTTTAACCAGGGACCTAATTGAGGGATCGTGATCAAATGGGAGAAGAGCGTAGAACAAAACTCAAATTCTTAAAAACAGCCAGATCTACTGGCCCAAAAGCTACTAGAGGGACTCCTGAAACTATCACCCTAAGATACTTTAAATTTTGAACTGAATCTACTCCTGGGGGTTACCTTTCAGCTAAATAATAGGTTGATCCATAAAATAAACAGTATAGATCAAGAATGATGAACTTTAAAAACAAATGAACAAAACCACGACATACATGGGGTATATAACACCCAAAGATCAACGTTTACCCTAAAGCAAAGATGACAAGTGAGGGGTAAGGGCCAGGGAAACTATGTTAATGGAAATATAACCACCAGAAAGGAAATAACAATAATGGTGACACATTCTGAAAACTGTAACCAATGTCACATGGATCAATACGTGTAGAATGTTAAGTGGGAATCTAATTTTCTGTGTAGTCTCACCCAAAACAATATTAATTGACTATCCAACTCTGTCTTATTCTCTTTTCCCCATCCTTTCACTCCTGTCTTTTACTCACTTCTCCATGCCATTTCTCTGCCTACCGTCTGATGGGGCAAGACTGCAAAAACACAGCAAGGGAAACCTAGCTACATAAGAAAGCAATGGGAAACTGTGTGGCCAAGTTTTAAGGGGCTACTGAAACTAGAAATTAGAAGTAGGACAACGCAAAGTTGGCTCATGACAGTATTTATGCAATTATTAGACACAGTCAATATAAAATTCTTGGGTAAGGGAAAAAGCATGTACCCAAGAGAAGGGTGTAGAGAATACACAAATATCTCTAGATGTGCCTAAACTAAAATTAGGGGGTAGAAAACTGGGCTGGGAAAGAATGGATTCATTATACTGACAAAGAAGCTTACTAAAGAAGAAGAGGAGAACAAGAATTACCTCTGGGAGACTGAGGCTCTCTGGGTCATCAGCATTTTTGAAAGCATAGCTATGTGTAATATTCAGCTGATAAATGATTCTGAAATCAGGTGAACTATATTACAGAGAACAGGATGGAAAAGGCAGTGAAGGGAAAACAATGATAATTTGTATATATCATCTTTGTAACATCTCTGGCATATACTATTTGCAAAGTTTCCATTGATTTGGTGGCAGGAAGCAAATCATGAAAGATGAATAATTGATGACTTAGTGATGAAATGAGTGAAATCACCTTAAGTATGTTTTTATAGAAATTATCAACATGTATAATACCTGATAAAACCCACTCCAAACCCACTGCCGTTGAATCACTTCTAACTCATAGCAACCATATATCGTATCTTTAAAAGGAGATCCATATTTTTATTGTGACATAAACATTTTTCAACATTGCTTTCCTATTAGGGAAAGAGACAGGAAGGTTATGCTGAGAATAAATACTCCAGGATCAGCTGTAACCGAAATGTGAAAAGATTTGTTTAAGTCACTTGTATAGTGAATATTTTCTAAGTTTGATTGAACACTATCTGAAAAGAGTGTTAAAGAAAGAATATTGTTAGCTGATTTCTGTTGTACATGTATATAAGATGATACATTGAGCCCAAGAAAAAATAAAGCTGAAAAAGTCTGGTTTAATTACCTACCCATTACCCACTAGATATTTTTCTTTAACAGTGAAGAAATGTTATCAAGGAGCACTGTGGCACGGTGGTGAAAGCTGTGGTGCGCTACATCTGCTAACTCAAAAGTCAGCTGTTCAAATTAACTAGCCCTTGGAAAGCCAGAGGGGCTGTTCTACTCTGTCCTATAGAGTTGCTATGAATTGAGATTCATTTGACAGCAGTGATAATAAGACATGGCACTGCTGTGAAGTTCAAATATCTATGCTAATAAGAGAGATAGTGAGAGAGAAACTTAGCTAAACTTTGTTAACACACATGGGAAAACCTTTCCCACCCTTCTCCAGATATTCAGAGATTATATACAAACAACCTGATAGTTCAAAATGGTGACTGGAAAAGAATTATACTGTGCTCTATGAGGTTGCTGATATTAAATTGCATTTCACTCGTGAATGCAGAATTTCACGTAGTTCAAATTATGGATAATTTGAATAAGTATTTGTTGAATGTTGGGAAAACATCATTGATTCTTCATGAACACTCATTCAAAGTCATTAATAAAAATAAAATATAGCACTGATGAATATCATAATTGTTGAGGGAAAACAGAAGAATGATCTTGGCAGAAATTAAATGGAACACAATTCTTGGTGATGATATTGGAAATGTTCTTACACATTTTGTCTTGTGCATTATCATTTTCTTGTTTGGAATGGGGTGTCCTGGGTATTCGTAAAATGTTTTTACCAGGCTTCAAACCCTTGCTGAGAGTTAGCATTTCTTCCCCAGATATACTGAATCAGAGTCTACATTTTAACAAGATTCTCAAAAGCCATTGCCATCCAGTCAACCCTGACTCATAGTGACCCTGTAGGATGGAGATTTCCCCCAAACAGTTTCCAAGGGAGTGACTGGATTTGAACTGCTAGCCCTTTGGTTAGCAGCAGAGCTCTTAACTACTATACCACCAGGGATCCAGAAGAACCTCCATGCGATTCTTACCGTATAATAAAAGGTTAAGAACCACTGCTCTGCTAGCAGTTCTCAAAACTGGTCCCTAAACTAGCAGTATTAGCATCTCCTGAGAGCTTGTTAGAAATGCAAATTCTCAGCTCAGATTCAAAGTGTAATCAATCAGTTCAAAGCCTTAGCTTTCACAGTCTTCCTGCTTTGATATATGAGGTCAAGCTTTTTAAGAGTAAATACTTTCTGACATGGAATTTTAATATTAATAATCTCTTTGGAAAATACTTCTCTGAAAATTACTTTGAGAATAAAGACATTCTGTGTATAAATATCTGAACGGTGACATCTCAGGGAAAATTTCAGATATGTGTCTCCGAAGCAACTAAACGGCCTTTCAGCATTATGTCTTAGAAGCTACGCTGAGATGCTGAAATTTCCTGGGTGACTGTAATCAGAAGAAAAGGGGGTATTTTTATTTTGCCTTAGCATGTGACAAAAGTTCCTTCTAGAGTTTAGAGCGTTTAAATTAAATTAAAAGTCTTATGTAAGACAAAAAGCGCTTACCCAAGAGAGCCAGCCAAGTGCCATCGAAAATAAACAAGAATCTTTAAGTGGGCCTAAACTATAGTTAGGGAGTTTCTGCCCTAAATAATTGAGATTGTTAAACGGGATTGTTAAACGGAGAGTAATATATTTGAGCAAGAAAAATAAAACAACACAAATACACTTTTCCCTCCCCCTTCAAAATATTTGCATTCTTATAACAAATACCTAAGATATTTTTCTTTTCTTCTTAATCTTTACTTTCTTGTTTATTTTCATTGGGTTTCTATCTTTAAATATACTGTATTGAAACTTTCCTGTCTGTCATTTTTCTTTCCAGATTCCATTTGCTCACAAAAATTGACCACAGATAGGAGAATGTAAACCAAACTCATCACTCATAAGTGATCAAAATACTTTTGGTTTGAATAGTAGTTAAAGTTCTTTAAGTACTCAGCTGTGCACTGTCTCATTTCACACAATCCTTTCAGTATGTATGGCAGTTGGTTACATGTCCGTTTGTCTTGTGAGGAAACTGAGGTAAAGCATTGTTCAAGAAGTGCTCAGTATAAAGGGCAATATGGTAAAATCTTCAAAAGCTGGAATCTGTGTGAGGCAGAAACATGTCAGAGGAGGAAAATTCAAGTATTTTCTTTCCACTAGTAGAAAGCGATAGAAAAGTGATAAGACTGTACCTCATCAAAGGCAGATGACTCTTGAGACCCTGAAAAAAAAGACAGTCTCACTGAGCTCTGGTGCTCAAGATTTTCACTGTATTAGAGCAGTATGTCTGGGTTCTTAGTCTCAAGTTCTGAACCGCAACCCGAACCCATCATCACTGAGTTGATTCTGAGTCATGGTGACCCTATAGGACAGAGTAGAACTGTCCCACAGTTTCCAAGGAGTTACTGGTGTATTTGAACTGCTGACCTCTCAGTTAGCAGCTGTAGTACTTTAAGTACTAAGCCACCAGAATTTCTTCTGAACCGCAGGTATCCCACAATGCTCATCCTGTGCATGTGGCCTTCTATGACAAGTGTTGAATGAGAATTCCAGGACTTTTTAAAATAAATCTGGAAAGGATACCTTTACTCTGTATTAAATGATTACCTGAAGACCTAGAAAATTCAGGAGCCATATGCGTGACAGAGAAAAGAAGCTACAATTAACACATGCCTCATTGCTTTTCACCATCCAGCCTTCTGTGCAGACCAGATTGATTCTCAATCAACTCAAAAATTGATCTTGAGTCAGAAGTGTGTCTTACAGACTTAGGAGCCTTAGTTGAAATGATGACTATAAATACATGTCTCTAGTAGCTGGGTAAATATCCTTGGTTGAATCCTTGTCTCCCAATTCTGTGACTTCCACATTTGTCTCTTGCAAGCCCTCTAACTTCCACGACTCCAAGACTCCAAGACTTCCTTTCTAGGACTCCCCCTGGCTAAATGTACATCTTAATAATAATAATAATAATAAATCATGGTGAAAGAGTGTAAAACGTAACAGTGTAAAACATAACATGTTGTTGTTGGGTGGCCCAGAGTCACTTCCTACTCGCAGTGACCCCACGTACAGCAGAAGAAAGTACTACCTGGTCCTGCTCCAGCCTCACAATCCGTGCTATATCTGAGCCCGTTGCTGCAGCCACTATGTCAATCCAGGGTCTTGCTCTTATTTATTGATCTGCTACTTTACCCAAGTGGTGTAGGAGGCCCTGGTGGAATAGTGATTAAGTGTTACAGCTGCTAAACCAAAATGCTGGCAGTTCTAATCTACTAGTTTGAATCTATACAGCAGTTCTACTCTGTCCTATAGGATTGCTGTGAGTCATAATTAGTTAGACAGCAAAACTTGTTTCCTTTGTTTTTTTTCCCCCTTTTTTCTACTTTAGCAAGCATGATGTCCTTCCCCGGGAAATGACCTCACTTGAAAACATGTCCAAAGTATGTGCGACAGTCTCACCATCTTCAATGCTAAGGAGCATTCCGGCTGTACTTAGAAGTTTTTCAAGCAGCCTGTGATATATTCAACATTCTTTGCCAGCATCTTAATTCAAGGGCATTGATCCTTCTTTAGTCTTCCTTATTTATTGTCTGCCTTTCTTATGCACACGAGGCAATTCAAAACACCTGGCTTTGGTCAAGCGTGCCTGAGTCCTCAAGGTGTCTTTTTTTGGGCTTTATTTATTTATTTATTAACACTTTAAAGAGGTCTTTCACAGTATAGGTGCCCAATGCAACACATTGAGTTTATGGCTGCTACTTCTATGACTGTTGATTGTAAACCCAAAATGAAATCCTTGACAACCTCAGTATTTTCTGCCTTTGGCATCACAGTACAACAAACTGACCCAAACCTACCCATTGCTGCTGAGTGGGGTCTGACTCATAGTGACCCTAGAGTTCAGAGTAGAACTGCCCCATACAGTTTTTAAGGAGCCCCTGGAGGATTTGAACTGCTGACTTTTTGGTTGGCAGATGTAGCACTTAACCCACTGTCCTGTCAGGGTTTCCCAACAAACTGACAGATGACTGATATAAAATATAACATAAGAAACCTAACTGATTGCTGATTCCAAGTCATAACAACCCTAGAATACAGATTAGAACTAACCCATAGGGTTTCTAAGGAGTAGCTTTTGGATTCAAACTTCCAACCTTTTGGTTAGTAGCTTGAGCTCTTAACTCCTGTGCCACCAGGGAACCAAAATATAACACAGCAGTTCTCAATTCTGACATTTAAAAATATATTCACACCTAGAAAAAATAAATGTAATATATATATGTGTATGTGTATATATATATATTTTCACACCTGTTCCTATCCCAGAGGTTTTGATTTAATTTTGCCCAAGAAACAATTTTTTTTTAAGCAAAGTTCTCAAAAGATTCCATTGTGAAGCCAGGGTTTCGAATCACTTCTCAAAGAAAACCATAATAGGTATATTTTTAGAGAGGCCTCAAAGAAAAGATCAGAGGATAATGCAACACCACATGCATTTGAAACTTGAATAGAACATAGATGAAGAACACCCGAATATGGAGGAAATGCTACTTTTTTGAAAGGGAGGCAGGGTTGTCATAGGAATATTAATATATATGAGTTCTACATTCAATGGCCCCAATTCTTCCATTTAGGGAAGCTAAAAAAAAAAAAAAAAAAAGCAAACAATACATTTTGACTTTTACAGAAGAAAGGATGCTTAATTAACTCAGTCAAGACAGGTAGGAAGTATAAGAGATTCTTTGAAAAGACAGAAGTGAAAGAGGAAGATTTATAAGAAAGGGAGATAGTTTCATTATTATTATTTTCTTGTTTTTCACATGAGTTGAATCAAAAATATGAACTAAGAAAGAGCTGGAAATGTGTGATGAAATACTGGTGGTGAGACCCTCTCAGCTCAAAATGAAGATGTTGTTATGATTCTACATTTCTTAGTATTTCAGGGTAAAATTCTTTCAAAATAAAATAATGGTTATTTCTTTCTTCCTTTAGAAAGGGAAAACTGAAAGTCATTATTAATCCAACAGCTTTTTCCTAGACAGGTTGCAATACTTGGCAGCCAGGCACTGGAGGAATAACACGTATTTGGGACTCAGATCTGGAATTACACACAGACTCAAGTCATTTATCAGAGTAAAAAATATCTCGAGATGCTGAACTGTGTGCTTCCCTTTCTTTTCTGCACTCACTGACCCTCCCTTAGCAGAGCGGTCTACACTGCCTTGAGAAATACAAGGTGAAGCCAAGAGGTGAAGATAAAGAACAGCTGATTTTCAGTTGCTTTTACTTTCAATTCATTCCACTCATAGCAACCCTATAAGGACAGAGTAGAGCTGCCCCATAGAGTTTCGAAGGAGTGCCTGGTGGATTTGAACTACCAACCTTTTGGTTAGCCGCTATAAGGTCGCTGTGAGTCAGTATTGACTTGATGGCAGTGGTTTGGGTATGGTTGGATTTTTACTTTGAATCCAAGTTTTTGAGAATGAGAAGAAACACAGAATATATACCACAATTATTTATCTTTTCCTGGGGTACATATATATATATTTTATTTTGGTAAATCTGTATTAGTCAAGTATTTTCCACATCAACATTTTTTATGACATTAATCATGCCCATCTTGTTCAGTCATCACTACTATTCATTGTTGTATTTTCCTATCACCTTTAACAGAAGCTCAGTGTCCTCTAAGCAATGAGTCCCTCTTTACTGTCCCACCTGGCCTCCCCGGATTACCACTAATACACTTAGGTCTGTATACACTTGTTCCTAAGGTATATTGCGTTGTCTTATGAAGGTCATCAGGCTAGAGGAGAAGGAGGAAAGGAAAAAAGTGGGGAGATGGCTTGTAAGAGTTTTGATGGGAGGGAAAGTCTTCATGGCAAACAGTAGTGCACAGAGAAAGTGAGAGAAAGAGTCTTTGTAGAACTTTCAAAAGGTTTGCCTGAATGCTCTTACAGAGATTCTGCTGCAATTTATCAGCTAGCCTTAGATGGCTACAGGTAAAAGTCTCTGGAGTGGATTTGACAGGCAGCCAGTGTCGTGGAAAGCACACTGTGTTGCTGAGAGGAGCTCATGGCCTCTTGTTTCCACCTTTTCACTACCTCCAACATTACCCTCATGCCTTCATCAAGTCAAATCTATGTGATTGCAAATGTGTCCTCACTTCTCAGATTTTCTTTCAGATGAAATTATTATTTTCACACTGTCATCACTATGATTAAAAATCACCAGTGAATTTGCTCCCATTTTTGAAATAAATACATTACTACCTTACAGTTTTAATGGTTTTCTACCAACTCATGTCTACATGCGTATTCTGTTATAGCCAGCCCTCCAAATGTGCTGCCTTAGGTGAGTTGCTCCGACACGTCTGTCAGGTGATCATACTGTTGGCGCTTGCACGTTGCTGTGATGCTGGAGGCTGTGCCACTCGTATGCAGATACTAACAGGGTCGTTCAGGCAGAAAGGTTTCATCTGAGCTTCCAGACTAAGACACAATAGGAAGGAAGAACCTGGCAGTTTGAAAAGAAGTAGCCAATGAAAACCTTATAAATAGCATAAGAACATTGATATAGTGCGACAAGATGAACAAGCTGGGTTGGAAGGCCCTCAAAAGATGACTGGGGAAGAGCTGTCTCCACAGAGTTGAGTTGATCTTAATGATGTGGATGGATTCAAGCTTTGGGAAACTTTCATCTGCTGATGTGGCATGACTCAAAATCAGGAGACACAACTGCAAACATCCATTAAGAAGTGGAATGTGGAATGTATGAAGTGTGAATTTAGGAAAACTGGAAATAATTAACAATGCAATGGAACACACAAACATTGCTAACCCAGGCATTAGTGAGCTGAAATGGACTGTAATTTGTCATTTTGAATGAGACAATCACAGGCGATTGCATTCGTTATCCAAAATAACATTTCAAGATCTATCTGGAAGTACAACACTGTCAGTGATAGGATGATATCCACACATACACAAAGAAGACTGGTTAATAAGACTATTGTCTAAACTTATATGCCAAGCACTGAGGCTAAAGACAAACTGAAGATTTTTACCAGCCTCTGCAGTCTGAAATTGACCAACATGTAATCAGGATGCACTGGTAATTACTGGTGATTAGAATACAAAAGTCAGAAACAAGAAGGATCAGTAATTGGGAAACATGGCCTTAGATAATACAAATGATGCCAGAGGTCACATGATAGAATTTTGCAAGACCAAAGACTCTTTCGCTGCAAATCATTTTTCTCACCAACATAAACAGTGACTATAACCATGAACCTAACCAGATGGAACACACAGGAATCAAATAGACTACATACATACGAAGAGTCTACATATGTAGAAAGAAACAATGGAAAAGCTCAACGTCATCCATTAGAACAAGGTTATGTGTCAGTTGTGATGCAGACCATCAATTGCTCATATGCAAGTTCAAATTTGAAACCGAAGAAAAGTAGAACAAGTTCACGCGAGCCAAAGCAGACATTTGATATATTTGGCCTGAGTTTAGACACTATCTCAAGAGCAGATTTGAAGTGTTGAACACTAATTACCAAAGACCAGATGAATTGTGGAATGACATCAAAGGCATCATTCATGAAGAAAGCAAGAGACCATAAAAAATACAGGAAAGAAAGAAAAGACCAAACTGGATATCAGAAAAGACTCTGAAAGTTGCTTTTGAACATAGAGTAGCTAAAGCAAAATGAAGACATGTTGAAGCAAGAGAACTGAACAAAAGATTTCAAAGCATGGCTTAAGAAGATAAAGTCAAGCATTATAATGACATGGGAAAAGAGCAAACCAAAAAGGAAGAACATACTCTGCATTTCTCAAGCTGAAAGAAATGAAGAAAAGATTCAAGCCTCAAGTTGCCATAGTGAAAGATCTTATGAAAAAAATATTAAATGACACATGAAGCATCAAAAGAAGATGAAAAGTACACACGGTCGTTATACCAAAAAAGAGTTGGTCAGTATTCAGCCGTTTTAGGAGGTACTATATGATCAGGAACTGATAGAAATGGAGGAAGAATTCCAAGTTGCACTGAAGTCATCAGTGAAAAACCGGCTCCAGGAACTGACAGAATATCAACTGAGATGTTTCAACGGATAGATGAAGTGCTGCAAGTGTTCCTTGGTCTGTGCCACGGAAGTTCGAGGGCCACTATCTGGCCAACCAACTGGAAGAGATCTATTTTTATGCCTGTTTGCAAGAAAGGTGATCCAACTGAACGCAGAAATCACCAAACAGTATCATTAGCATCACACCCAAGTAAGCCTTTGCTTGTTGTTGTTGTTGTTAGGTGCTGTTAAGCTGGCTAAACCCATAGTGACTTTATGTACAACAGAATGAAGCAGTGTCTGTCCCTCACTATCCCCACAATAGTTTTTATGCTAAGGGCCATTGTAACAGTCACTGTGTCTGTCTTGTTGAAGGTCTTTTTCTTTTTTGCTGGCCCTCCACTCTACCAAGCAAAAATTTTGCTTAGATTGTTTAAAAGTGATTGCAGCAGTACATTGACCGAGAACTGCTAGAAATTCAGGCTGGATTCAGAAGAGCAGATGGAACCAGAGATATCACTGCTGATGTTAGACAAATCTTGTCTGAAGAAAGAGAAGACCAGAAAGATGGTAACCTATGTTTTATTGACCATGCAAAGTCCTTTCAGTGGATCATAAAAAGTTATGGATAACATTGGGTAGAACTGGAATTTAAGAACACATCTGTGCTCATGAGTCATCTGTACATGGATCAATAGGCAGTTGTTTGATCAGAACAAAGGATACTGAATGATTAACATCAGGAAAGATGTGCATCACAGTTGTATCCTTTCACCATATCTATTCAATCTGTACGCCAACTAAATAATTCCAGGGGCTGGACTATGTGAAGAAGAATGGCACATTAGCGTTGGAGAAATACGCATTAACAATCTGTCTTGTGCAAACAATACAACCTTGCTTGCTGAAAGTGAACAGGACTTGCAGCACTTACTGAGGAAGATCAAAGACCACACCTTTAGCATGGATTATACCTCAACATGAGGAAAACAAAAATCCTTGCAGCTGCACCAATACACAACATCACAACCAATGGAGAAAAGATTGAGGTTGTTAAGGATTTCCTTGTACTTCGACCCACAAACAACACCCATGGAAGTAGTGGTAAAGAAATCAAAAGATGTATTGCACTGGCCAAATCTGGCCCCAAACTCTTCTGTGAAGTGTTGAAAAGCAAAGAGGTCACCTCGAAGACTAAAGTGGGCCTTAGCCAAGCCATAAAATTTTCAGTCATATCATATGTATGTGAGAGCTGGCCAATGATCAAAGAAAACAGGAGAAGAATTGACTCATGCCTTTTCAGCTTGGCTTTGAATTTTGGTGTTAGAGGAGAATATTGACTGTTTCGTGGACGCCAAAGGAACGAACAGATGTGTTTTTAAAAAAGTACAACCAGAGTCCTTTTTATAGGCAAGGATGATGTCATTACATCTATATAATTTGGACCTGTTACCATGCTTGGTAAAGCAGAGGGTTGGTGGAAAAGAGGCAGAACGTCAAAGCGATGAAATGACACAGTGGCTGCGACAACGAGCTCCAGCGTAACAGTGGTTGGGGTAGGGTGAGGAGTGCGCAGTCTCCTGTACTCAGAGTCACTAGGACGTGGAACCGACTCAGCATCATATTACAACAACAGGTGAATTCAGCTACGTAAAATTAACCGTAGTAAACAATGTTTCTTTTGTTTGTTTAACGAATTACCATTTTTGAAATTTCTCATGCCAGTCACTTTACATATGCTGTCTTATCAGCTCTCAAGACAGCCCTAGGGTATAGGTTAGTGTCGTTACTTTGTTAATGCATGTTTTGTAAGATTTCTGAAGAAAGAACTACTGTGCTTCAGTGTGTTTCGGTGTCTTGTTCCTCGAAGTATCCTAGGGGCCAGAAACATCATCATTGCCTCCAGAAATGCAGAATTTGGGGCTTCACTCTACAGCTATTGAATCTGAAACCCAGTAATGTCAGTTTAACAATGTCCTCAGATGATTTATTTGCATATTCTCACTTGTAAAAGAACTACAAATTTAAGTGCATAGCTAGGCTAGCAGAGACTACAAAATAAGGCACTCAGCCATATGTGGATTGGAAACAGCTAATATTCATGCTGGAAAGAAGGGACTAGTGGTATCAGTGTAGTGTATAAATGCAAAAGTATCATTTTATTAGCTATCAAGAAAAGATATTGTTTTGAAAATTTCAGTTTATCGTTTTATCTCATGAAGTAAACAGAAAAACAAAACACCAGTTTGATTCACTGATCTTTAGTCCATGCCATTTCAAGGATACATTAAATGAAACTTGAAAAATTTCCAGGTGAAGGATCACTACACTTCATAGTTTCAAAATAATGTGTTAAAGACAGTCATTGAAAATGACAATTGTAACCTTTTAAAGAAAACCCAAGGAGAAAATTTCACAGCAACTGAGCTCCATTCATATTTGGAGACTATTAAAAAACAAATTTGATCTGTGAATTTTGTGTTTCCAGTCACTTCATCAAGCAGTAATATTACTCTCAAAATACAAATGCTTATAACAACTTTTAGTTTCACCTTGAGAGATGTATATGTTTGAAGACAGTAAGGATTTTTCAACACTTATTGATGCCTATTTCATATTTTTTAAATACAGTGAAAACCCAGGTCCTTAATTCTGAAGATTAAATACAAGCCTTGCATTTTGATGTACTCTCACAAGATTTCCAAGTAATAAGTTTCTTGGTTGAGTTTGAGTACAAACAGGTAACCAATAGATATCACTGAAATCAACATCACAAAAGAATTTCCATACACATCACTATCCAAAACAATAATAGCAATGAAATTTAACTGCCAGTAACAATTCATAAAGAAAAATGGGGTTAGCTATCAGTAATTTTATTTATGGGTACTTCAGATTTTTAGCAAAGATATGAGCCCAATGTTCTCTTTACATTGTTGAAGAGGTTCTCCAGAGTCCCTGAAAGTGTTCATGAACTTTATTCAGATGTATTTTAAAACCTGACCTATAGAGCAAGCATTTTAAAATAAGTTTCACTATCTAGTTCTCTCTGTCTGAAATTAAATACTAAAAAAAAAAAAAAATTGGAAGTCTGGAAAATGTGAACATCTTCAGTACCTTACGGACAAAAAGAATTGCGGGCATGGCACAGGACCTGGCAGAGTTTTGTTCTGTTGTGCATAGAGTCACTGTGATGCAGAAGGACTGGATGGCACCTAACAACAGTGCCATATGTAAACCTTGGTGGCTAAGAGGTATGGCTGCTAACCAAATGGTCAGCAATTTGAATCTACCAGGTACTCTTTGGAAACCACATGGGGCAGTTCTACTCTGTCCTACAACATTGATGTGAGTTGGAATGGGCTCAACAGCAGTGGGTTTTTGTAGCTCAGGCCCTAGGAATTGGCCAGCTTCTATAGGAGGAAGAGACATAAAATCTAAAATCCTTTTATGGTGGATGTTCATCAAAAGTCATCAGCAACCTTGGTTTAAAAAGACAGAAATGAGATGCACTTAGTAATGATTTATTTAATATCACAAAAATTTTATAAGGGCAGAAACCATGCTCTCTATTATAATTCGTGGTTAGCTCAGTGCCTGCCACAGAATAGGTTTACATAGAATTGTAGAATAAATAATGAAATAAACAGTGCTGCATCTTGCAGTTATAAACCTCAGTTACCCAAAGAATTTATTTACTTGTGATGCGTATCTCTGTCCCTGACTGTTTATTTGTATTTCTAAAAGGAGTAGCTCATTTTCAGAATGTCAGCACTCTAATTTCTTTGTTATTCTTTTTAATTTACTGAGTTCACCCAGTCCAAGTGCACACAATATAAAATTCAAAACTGTTGCTCCTGTAAGGTTCTGTTACCATCTTGCACGTCACCTAAAGGCAAGCATAAATTCCTTGCTTCATTTTCATCCTTCCCTAACTGCTATTAAAGGCAAGCAAAATTTAATTTTTATTCACCGCTGTTTAGTGGATATTACCCTCAGAAAAGCAGGTGTTCTTCTTTTATAAGATAAAACCATTATAATTAGAATAATTTGCATCCTACAAATAAGATGGGGCCCCAAACGCAGTGATGCAGAAGTGCTGTGAACATTAAAGTAAAAGTGCATATTATTGTTTTTCATTACTCCCTGATGAAATTGAACTTGGCAAGAACAGAATCCAAGACAATTCCGGTTTATACCCAGAGTTTGCAATCAGAAGGGTGGGCTGTATCAGACTAAGGAAGCAGCATTATGAATACTGGGCCAGTGTTAGGCATTTACCGGTGACCTAAAGAAAAGAAACTAACATTGTTTAATCCATCAGTACCTGCCCTGGCAGCCTAGTGGTTAAGTGCTGCGAGACTGCTTGACCAAAAGGCTGGCAGTTCAAATCTGCCAGGCTCGCCTTAGAAACTCTACGGAGCAGTTCTACTCTGTCCTATAGAGTCAGTGTGAGTTGGAATTGACTAGATAGCAGTGGTTTTTTTTTTTTATTTTTTTTAATTAGCTTTGTAACTGGCTTTACCACTTGCTTGCTATGATCTAAATCTCAGCTTCCTCATTTGCAAAATGTAATAAGAGTAATTTCCTGCATTGATATAAAGATTAAATGAGATAATTAAAATGTTTAGGTCAGCGTCTGACATCAAATACAAACTCAATATGTTCCTTTTGTAATTGTGGTAAAAAACATAAAATGAAACATTTGTCATTTCAATGATTTTTACGTGCACAACAGATTGTTTTATGCTTCTATTGTTGTACAAACATCACCACTGTCTATTTCCAAATTTTTTCATTACTTTTAATAGAAATTCAGTACTTCTGTAATGGACTGAACTGTGTCCGCCCAAAAATCTGTGTAACAATTTAGCTAGGCTGTGATTAGAATAATTTTTGTTTGTGAGAGTGAGATAAGGGGCATTCTTCTACTAACACTACTCTTGGCATAAATGAGTGTTGATAAATTGATGGAGGTAAGGAGAAAGAATGTGAGATAACTGTAAAATATTTTAACAAAATGAATGCTAGATGTATATATGTATATATCATGAGCCCTGTTTGAGATCTATATAGTAATGATCTTTGTGGGAAAGGGAACATGGTATCACTTTTGAGAAAAATGATACCGTTATCATATTATCATGCTTTGTGGCAATGGTCACCAAAATAGTCATTATTCTTGACTTAGTAATATTCTTCTGGGAATGCCTCCTTAGGATATATTTCAAACTAGCAAAAATGATTTTTCAAAAGTTCCCGTTATTTTTAGGATGCTGAAAGATGTGAAAGTCTTTGCTCACACAGGATCAATAAGTTATTCTGCAAACTAAAATCAATACTTTTGTTTAAAACCAACATTTTGTGAAATTTCTATTTCACAGATACAAATAAATCTAAAAGAAACCAAACTTCTCCAGAGAGGCAAACACTTCATAGGCGAGCAAAGGTAGAGAACACTTGCACTTGGACCAGTTGCTGAAGTTGGGGACAGGACAGGAAGATGAAGGAACAATTCTCTAGAATAAGGACAATCTTTGTTTTACATAAAAGAAACTTGTCATACATTTTCTGAAGCTTTGAGCTGATGTGATGATTTTGAATCTGAGGAGGACTTGATACAAAGAAAATGTTACTCCCTGGTTAGTTCTCTTGTATGATTATTTTATTGAGTAACCAAGCCTTGGTCAGGCTTGAAAAGCCAAGCCAAGCCAAGCCAAGCCAAGCCAAGTGCCAAGGAGGTGACATAAACTTACAAACTTACAGTTTAAAATATTGAAATATCTGTTGATCTCAGAAATCCTGCAGTCTCTGGGACTTGAAGTTATATGATGGACCTTCCTGCACTGTGGTCCAAAAGAGTAACTGAAACTGTAAGTAAACATTCACTCAGCTTCTAAAAAGATCAGAGTTATCATCCCTAGGGAGGACAGTAAGATAATGGTTGGACTGTAAAACGAACTGATGGTCTTTTACTTTCCAAATTCTAAGGGCTTATTGGAAGGCCTTGAAAACATTACACTAGTCCAGTTCCACTGTGTACATCTGGTTCACTGTGAGTTGAAACTGACTGACTCCACAACAACTAACGCAAACCAAACCAAACCAAACCAAACCGAGTGCCATCAAGTTGATTCCAACTCATAATGACCCTGAAGGATGGAGTATGACTGCCCTGTAGAGTTTCCAAGCAGCACATGGTGGACTCGAACCACCAACTTTTGGTTAGCAGACATAGCCCTTAACCACTGTGCTACCAGAGTTTCCAAACAACAAGTGAAAGAAATAGATTCATAACTCCAACCCAGAGAAGCTCTACCCATAACTATGAAACCGATCAGCTGCTCATTCTAGCTGGCTGCTGCTGTTAGGTGGTGAGAATCAGATGGGGCTGACAGCAACCTTTCTATGCAAAATGAAACGAAACAAGGGGTTGTGTAACATCTTCAGGATTGTTGCTCCGGATGATTCCATTGTTGCAGCCACTGTGTCAGTCCATCCTGTTGAAGGTCTTCCTTGTTTTTGCTAGTATCTCTTAGTTCAAAGATTTAGGATCATGGTTTCATGGGAAAACTAAAAACCAAACCCACTGCTTTTAGGTTGATTCTGACTCATAGTGACCCCACAGCGACCCTATAGGACAGAGTAGAACTGTGTTGTAGAGTTTCCAGGGCTGTCCTAGTGGATTCAAACTGCTGACTTTTTAGTTAGTGAGTAGCTCTTAGCCACTGGGCCATCAGGGTTTCCAGTGTCGTGGGAGAAACCAGTTAATTGGCCTAGTAGTTTGTTTTGTGCTCCTATCCTACTTCCTGGTTTGTTACACAGCACCTGAGATCTTAAAAGCTTGCACGCGGCCCTGCAAAGCCCAATTGCTCCCTATTCAACTGGAGCAACAGAAGAAGAAAGAGAGTCAGGAATACGAGATGGATATAGAGTGTGTGGCTGAATACCTCCGCAAAAATCTGTATTCCTGGCAGTAATGTGTAAGAGTTCCAGTCTTCCCGCAACCTCTTCAATGTTTGTTATTTTCTGTTATTTTGATTAGTGCCAGTATTATGGAGGTGAGTTGGTATCTCCTTGTTGTTTTGATCTGAATTTCTCTGATGGCTAATGATCTCAAGAATTTCTTCATATGGCTGTTAGCTGCCCAAATGTCTTCTTTGGTTCAGTGTCTTTTCGTATTCATTGTCCAGTTTTTAATCTGATTATTTGTCTGTTTGTTGTTGAGGGTTTGAAATGTTCTACGGAGTTTAGAGACTAGACCTGATATTTTGTAGCCAATTCTTTTTTCTCAGTGTGTAGTTTCTCTTTTTACGGTTTTGCTGAAATCTTTTGATGTTGTAGCTTTTTAGGAGCTCCTAATTATCTAGTCTAACTTCTCGTGTTTGTGCACTGTTAGTTGTGGTTTAGACTGTATTTATGCCATGCAGTAGGCCTCCTACTGGTCTCCCTATCTTTTTGTCCATGATCTTTATCATCTGTCTTAGTCACCTAGTGCTGCTTTAGCAGAAATACCACAAGTAGATGGCTTCAAAAAGAAATTTTATTTTTGTCATAGTCCAGTAGATGAAAAGTCTGAATTCAGGCTGTCAGCTCCAGGAAAAGGCTTTATCTGCCATCTCTGGAGGAAGGTCTTTGTCATCAATCTTCCCCTTAACTGGGAGCTTTGATGGTGTGAGGTCCCCAACTCTCCGATTGCCTTCCCTTCCTTATATCCCAAGAGGTTGCCCCAAGACACAATACAATCCCACACATTGAATCCTGCCCCACCTCTGAGCTGTATCCCTTCCTCCCTCATTAACGTCACAGGGGCAGGGTATGCGACATAAAGGAACATCACACAATACCAGGAATCATGGCCTAGCCAAATTTCCACGCATATTTTTTGGGGGAACACAGTTCAATCTATGACATCGTGTTAGGTTTAATATTTAGGTCTTTGATCTGTTTTGAGTTAGTTTTTGTGTGTGATAGGAGATACAGGTCTTGTTTTATTTTTTTACAGATGGACATCTTGTTTTTGCTAGCACTGTTTATGAAAAAGACTATGTTTTCCTCCATTTAATAGACTTGGATCCTTTTCAAAGATCAGGTGACCACAGGTGGGTGGATTTACTCCTAGGCTGTTGACCATGTTGCATTGGTCTGTGTGACTGTCATCATTCTGGTACCAGGCTGTTTTAGCACCACGGCTGTACAGTAGGTTTTGTGATCAGGTGGCATGAGGGCTTCTGCTTTGTTCTTTTTCTTCAGTAATGCTTTGCGTATCTGGGTGTCTTTCCTTTCAATATAAAATTTGGTGATTCAATTTTCCATCTCATTAAAGAATGCTGTTGATAGTTGGATTGGAGTTGTAATTTTATGTAGATTGTTTTGAGTAAAATTGACTTTTTTTTACAATGTTGAGTCTCCATTTCCACGAGCACGTGTATGTTGGTCTTCATGTAGGTCTCTTTCGGTTTCTTGCTACAGTGTTGTGTGGTTTACTTTGTATAGGTCTTTTATGTGACTGTATAGACTTGTCCTTAAATATTTCATCTTTTAAGAGGCTATTATAAATGGTAATGTTTTCCTGATTTCCTTCTTGAAGTTTTCTTTGTTGGTGTATAGGAATCCAGCTGATTTTTGTATACTGATCTTAGATCCTGTTACTGTAGAATCTATTAGTTCCAGTAGTTATCTTGTAGACTCTTTAGAGTTCTCTATGTATAGGATGAAATCATCTGCAAATAAGGATAGCTGTACTTCATATTTTCCAATTTGTATGCTTTTATTTCCTTTTTCTACCTTATTGCTCCAGCTAGGATGCTGGGCACAATGGTAAATAGGAGTGGTGACGAACAGCACTGTTGTCTCGTTCCTGTTGTCGAGGTGAAGGCTGCCATCCTCTTTCCACTGAGAAGGGTGTTGGCTATTGGTTTGGTGTAGATGACCTTTCCTAAGTTGAGGCATTTCCCTTCTATTCATATTTTTATTGTGGGTTTTTATTAGGAATGGAGCTTAACTTTATCAAATGAGAATTATGCTTTTTTTGAAAACTATCTATACAGGAGCAAATTGACAATAGCTACTTGAAGGATTAGACAAGAAATTTAGAGGCAGTGAGTTTATGTTAATAAGGGACAAACAACTCACAGAAGGAGGGTGAGAATGGTTGAACAACTGGAAGAATGTCATCAGTGTCACCAAATGGCACATGTAAAGAATGTCATATGTTTTCCTGTGTATATTTGCAATAACAACAAAATAAAATTTAGCAAAAAAGAAAGAAAAAAGAAATACTACTGTGCCAAAGAAACAGGACAACAGAACAAATGCTATATAATTTATTTATATCACATTATAGAACAGGTCAAACTAGCATGGTTATAAAAATTTCTTAAATGGTTGTTTTCAGACAGGAAATGGTAGGATAGGATTAATGTTAAAGGGCTTCCAAGGGACTTCTGGGTGATGAAAATGTTTTGCATTTGTACTGTGGTGGTGGCTACACGCAGGAGTCCATTTATCTAAACTCATTGACCTCTACCAATGAAATCTGTACATTTTATCATGTACAAATTATGTCTCAATAAATTTGATTTTATAAAAGAGAAACAGAAGTACCTACGAATTCAAACAAATGTTCCAAAAACTTATTTTTTGGGATATATTTATTTTCGTCTTGCATACTATGAACAAACAAACGTTATAACAACTACATGACTCTTAGGTGGGCAATCGTGCAATCACAATATGGTGCATCAGTGTTAAAAACATTATACAGGTAGTTAAAATGCTAATTATTAAAAAAGCATGGCAACTGTTTAAAATTTAACCATAAGCACTTAACTAGAAAATTTAGGCTAAATATTAGAATTTTATGAATTACTGATACAGAGATTGGAAACCCTGGTTGCATAGTGGTTAAGTGCCACTGCTGCTAACCAAAAGTTCAGCAGTTCACATCTACCAGTTGTTATTTGGAAACTCTATGGGGAGGTTCTACTCTACCCTGTAAGGTTGCTATGAGGTGGCATTAACAGGACTCATAAGTCTGAAAAAAAAAAAAAAAACTTTCAGTTCTACTTAGTTCTCCACCCTACTAATAATGTGAAATCAAAACAATCATGATAAAAAAGAATAGAAAAGTAAGATAGACCAAAGTACTAGCTTATGTTCTTTGGACACGTTATTAGGCGAGACCAGTCCTTAGAGCAGGACATGATGTTTGGTAGAGGGTCAGCAAAAAAGATGACGACCCTCAGAGAGATGGCTTTATATAGGCTTACAATGGGCTTAAATAAAGCAATGATTGTGAAGAAGGCACAGTACTTGGCAGTGTTTCCTTCTATCGTACACAGCGTCTCTATGGGGTGGTCAAAAACCTCCAGCATATCTGGCTTAAGTAGTTATATTTATAAAACTTTATTGTCATTCATTCTCGATGCAAGTAATAAAAACCAGTGTGAAATTTGTTGTGCTAAAATTTTTATTTCTAACCCTATTATAAATATGAATTTTTGTTCAATGTTTTCCTAATCCATTATGTTACTAAGTTAAGGAAACATTAAGTTTATATTTCTGTGCATTATTCTTTTTATAAGTGGTACTATATATAAAGTTTAACAAACTCTTCAGATTACCTATGTTTTTAATATATCAGTTTATTTCCAAGTTTATCACCAGTTAATACATATGAAGAAATTTCTTGTCAGGTTGCTATTCCTGGTCAAATTCTGTAAATGTGTAACATTTTGATAAAACATCAATAGAAATGAAGCAACATCCTAAAACTTTGAATACATTTGTGTCTCAATTATGGACTGTTTCTTGGTAGAAAATCCCAAACATTTTTAGGGACAATTTAGGAAATACATGTCAGGTTAGTTTCTAGAAACCAATGTTTTAATGTCATAAAACCTGTGCTCCTTTGTACAAAAATGCAAGGAACATGGCCTGTGTTTCTAACCTGCCTGGTCTGGTGTAGAACAAGACAAGAGACAATGACATGATTTGCGCATATTTTAGCGTGGGAAAATGCTCATAGGAGCGTTCAGCTGCTCAGTGTTCTCAGCACCATCAGGAAGACTATCAACACTGATTCTCACTATGTTTGTACCTACAATCTGTACTGCACAGTGATCTCGTGAAGCATTTACAAGGCAGTCGTGAGTGAACCTTACAACAAGGAGTTTGATTTACATGTTTGCATTCAGAGGCACAGGATAAAGAATCACTGGTATTTGACCTACTGACAGAAGTCTTCAGAATAGTTAGTAACCAAACAAAGTGAGGCTCAAACTAGATCCATCACTGTGAAGAGTGCAGCTGGATTGTGTCACTGCAACTGTATTGAATAAGTAAAAACAGTGTTTTTGTGAATACGTGGAGTCCCTGGTTGGTGCAAATGGTTAAGTGCTCAGCTACTAACAGAAAGACTGGTATTTCAAACTTAACCAATAGGGCTGCAGCAGAAAGTCCTAGTGATCTGCTTCCAAAGGTCATAGCTAATGAAAATAATGTGAAAATGAAAATAATGTTGCAGTTCTGTTTTTAAAAATTCATAGCCACTGAAAATGCTGCAGGGTCACCATAAGTTGGAATTGACTTGAGAGCAAAGCTTCTTGTTTTATGTATTAGTGAAATATGTCAGAACTGATCTAATATGGCCACTCCCAGAGGGAGAAACCGAGAGAGAGGAAAATGATAGGTTTTTTTTGTACCAACTAGAGCTTTCTCAAATCTAAGGTTGTTTTCTAGCCCTCGATGTTTCTGGAATGATTAACAGTTTAAGATGCAGATGTCTAATTGATTTGGTGTTTTACTAAAAAGCTAGAAATAGAAATTCCATATAATCCAGCAATCCCATTTCTTGAAATATATCCTAGAGAAGTAAAGGCTGTCGCATGAAGATGTACAGGCACACCAGTGTTTATTGCAGCATTGTCCTATGGCAAAAGACGAAATCAACCTAGGTGCTCTTCAGTAGATGAATGGATAAACAAACTGTGGTATATTCACGCAATGGAATACTATGCAATGATAAAGAACAGTGATCTTAGGAAACATTTCATAACACAGCTATTTGGAAGACATTATGCTGAGTAAAATTAGTTGCAAAAGGACAAATATTGTATGAAACCGTTATTACTAGTAGTTAAGAAAAGTTTTGAGCACAATAGAAAATAATCTTGGATGGTTACAAGGACAAGGGAAGGAGGGAAAGGAATATTCATAGACTAGATCCCCAAACCTACTGCCATAGAGTCAACTCTGACTCACAGTGACCCTACAGGTCTGAGTAGAACGGCCACATAGAGTTTCCAAGGAGTGCCTGGAGGATTTGAACTGTTGACCTTTAGGGTAGCAGACGTTTCACTTAACCACTACAACATCAAGGTTTCCATACATCAGATGGCAGAAAGGAATGGGGTTAGACGAAGGGAGGGACAATACGCACTAGAAGGGAGGTTAGCACAACTGGACTCTACCAAACACTAAAAGGTTTCTTAAACACATCCCAATATTTTGAAGGACAGGGTAGCAGAGACAAGGGTCTGGGGGCCACGGTTTCAGGGCACATCTAGGCTAATTGGCAAAACTAAGTTTTTTTTCCTTTTTCTTTAAAGAATATGTTCTGCATATTACTTCGGCGAGTGGCTTCTAGGCTTCCAAAAGCTAGCAAGCAGCCATCTAAGTAGCATCAATTGGTCCCAATCCATCTGGAATAGAGGAGAATGAAGGACACTAAAGACATGCAGAAAATATGAGCCCAGAAGACAAAAGGTGCGGTATAATCTGAGACTACACCAGCATGGGACCAGAGGAACTAACTAGATGGTGCTGGGCTGCCACCAATAACCACCCTGATGGGAACACAACACAAAGTCTATGCCAAAGTGGGAGAAAAATAGGTGTACAAACTAGAATTCTATTAAAAGACCACACTCAATGGTCTTTCAGACCAAGGGTCCCCTGAGGACACAGCCCCTAAACTCTCAGTTAGCCCATAGCTTAAAGCATTACCAAAGCCAGGTCTTCAGACAAAGACTGGACTGGACTATTCAGGACTGCCAGTTAAGTCCATGAGCTCATCCTAGAAAAAGCGCTACATAGCTCATTGCTGAGTATCTCTACAGTCACCCTTGAAGTACTCTCCTTGGGAAGCTAGGCACCAAGACCAGGGCCTAGTCCACCCTGCAAAGCAATTTTGAACTCTTTTTGGAACGGCCATCAGAGCTGTTGTCATGTTACCAATGATGTCCTGATGAGTGGCATCCTAATGTCTTCCTTTCAATATTTCCTTTATCTTTGGGTAAAGAAAGAAGTCACTGGGGGCCAGATCAGGAGAGTAGGTAGGGGTTCCAATACAGTTAGTGGTTTCCTGGCTGAAAACTCCCTGACCCACAGTGCTGTGTGAGCTGGTGCATTGTCGTGATGCATGAGCCGTGAACTGTTGGTGAAAAGTTCAGATCTTTTTTGTCTAACTTTTTCATGCAGCCTTTTCAGCACTTCCAAATAGTAAACTTGATTGGCTGCTTGTCCTGTTGGTAAAAAATTTGTAATGAAAAATCTCTCTGGCATCAAAAAAGGTTAGCAACATTGTTTTGACTCTTAATTTGGACAGACAGAATTTTTTTGGTTGTGGAGACTTAGCTGACTTCCATCGTGCACTTGAATGCTTTGTTTCAAGGTCGTATTAGTACATCCATGTTTCATCACCACGTTTCATAACACAGCCCCAAACATTATGTTGCCTCTCCAAAAAGTCTTAGAAAACTTGGACTTTCCTTTGCTTTTTGTTCATCGGTGAGCTCCTTCAGCACCTTTTTTGCACACTCTTTTCTCACACTAAGATTTTTAGTTAAGATTTTCCTGTTTATTGGTATTTAGTTGGTCTACTATACTTCTCAATGGCCATCGATCATCTTGATGCAAAATTTGACAAATTTTTGCAATGTTTTCATCAGTTCTGCTTGTTACTTGCCACTCTGATCTCTCTTCATCAGTGATACTTTCTCTTCCTTCAGAAGAACATTTAATCCATTTGTCCATTTCATTCATGAATTTAATCCATTTGTCCATTTCCTTCATGAATTATCCCCATAAACTTGGACTGACACATCCCTGGTTTCACTTCCACTCTTACCAGGTTTAACAAGAAATTTAATGTTTGTTCATTGCTCTAATTGAAGCCCCGACATTTCTTGCGACAGCACACAGAAACACACAACAGTAATGAATACCACTCAGCAAGACACTGACACACATCAGCATGAACACAGCATGAAACACTGATATATCAAGGTCATAAAACCTTACCGAGTTGTTTGCACTGTGCTGCCAACATAAGCACACACTAGGCAAGTTCATTAACTTAATTGTAAAATCTTGTATTTCTGTTAATCCAAGGCAGATCTCGATGCACTTGGCTTTTTTGGCTTTAAGGCAGATCTTCATAAAGTTGCTTGTTTTTAAAAATTAGGTTAGCAAATGGGAGGTTCTTATGCTTTTAGTGATCTGTTGGCCGCCAGTAACCCTGGTGGCCTAGTGGCTGAGTACTACAGCTACTAACCAGAAGGTTGGCAGTTTGAATGCAGCTGGCATCCCTTGGAAACCTGATCGGCTAGTTCCACTCTGTCCTGTAGTGTTGATATGTGTCAGAGCACACGGCAATGGGTTCTTTTTGGCGGCGGGGGGGGGGGGGGATGCAGCCATTAATACACAATTTATCTTTTACAAACATGCAGGTTTTTGCACGGTGGAAGTTCTTATGCATGATGTAGTGGGCAGAGCTTCACAGTAAAGTCAAGACTCAGTATTGACTGTTTATATACTTAACAAATAGTATTTACAGTATGACTAGAACTGAACTATACTACAAGGGACCATGGTGAACAAAATTAGCCATGTTTTCTGCACTTACAGAAATTACAGTATAATTGGAAACCCAGACATTAATTAAATAGTTATAAAAACAAGCATCTAATTAGTAACCATAGTTAAATCCATAAAGGAAAGGTTAGTAGTTTTCTAGGAATATAGTTATAGATTTGGATGGTGAGGGGAAGATTACTGAGGAACTTCTTATTTGAACTGAGATTTGAAGAATGATCAGGAGTGACCTGGGCAAGGGAAGGTGCTCTAAAATGAGGCATCTGCCAGTGCACAGGCCCCGGGGCAGAAGGATAGGGAGTATTTGGGAAACAGAAAGATTATCAGTTTGGAGCTCAGAGCAGGACACTTGAGGCAAAAACAAAATTCGGGGAAATCACCACCGTTTTGAACTGTGGGTCTCCAGGTGCTCATCCAGTTAGACTTCTCCCTGTATTTGTAGACCTCTTAAATGTTTGTTTTATGTAAAATATCTAGGCTATTAGTTGTACTTAGTGGAGGAATGGGGAAAATACATCTACTCTATCTTCCAGGAAGTAGAAGTCCACTTGTTTTCTACTTCTGTGAGATTTTGTTTTGTTTTGTTTTTATTCTTCTATGAATCTTCTGTGTATGATCATTGAATATTTAACTATTGAATTATCATTGTTATTTTTATTTCATTTTCTACTTATAGCTTAAAATTACTGATAATGTCATATTGGTCTCAAATATTTTGTAGCCTTTTGATGGACTTTTAATTTTATTCATAATGGTAACTTAGAAGTTTTAATACTTGCATAATCAAATCCAATGAAAGTTTACCATGTGATTTTTCCTTTACATAAAGCTTGAAAACTCTTCCCCTATCCAGATAATAAATAAACGTTTTAACATATTTTCCTTTAGAGTTTTAAAACAACTTTATCCTTTACATTTGCCTTTGACTCTCGTTCATTTAAAATTTAGAGGAGATTTTTTTTTTTTGAATCACAATGTCATGGATTGAATTGTGTCCCCTCCAAAACATGTGTAGCCATGTGGCTGGGCCATGATTCCCAGTATCTTGTGACTGTCCTCCATTTTGTGGTTTTCCTATGCTGTATGTTCGAGTGGGACTGTAAATCCCTTTATAGGACCACCTCCCTGCTCCACTGTAAAGGGAGTTTTCCTGGAGTATGGCTTGCACCACCCTTAACTTTTTCATCCTGCAAGAGATAAAAGGAAAGGGAAGCAGGCAGAGAATTGGGAACCTCGTACCATCAAGAAAGCAGCACCAGGAGAAGAGCGTGTCCTTCAGACCTGAGGTTCCTGCACCAAGATGCTCTCTGGACAAAGACTGATGCCATACTGGACTTTCCTCCAGAGCTGACAAGGGGAAAAGCCTTTCCCTGGAGCAGACACCCTGAATATGGACTTGTAGCCTACCGGACTGTGTAAGAATAAACTTTCCTTTGTTAAAGTTATCCACTCTGTAGTAATTCTGTTAGAGCAGCACTAGCTGACTGAAACACAGTTTAGATTTCTTGATTGTGTTAATGGTTTGAACCTGTTCCCAGACATCCTCAATTCTAGTACAAATCCTAGCTTCAATAGCCGTAGACAGTGCTATTTGTTTATTACATGAATTGGTGGGCATTCCTTCTTCAGCGTACCTATATTTATCTCCATTCATGTTGAAGATTGTGGGAAAGGCAGACTTACCTGAGGTGTCAGTTATGGGTTTCACTACCATAAGGAAAATGACCAAGCTGAAGAGCCTGTGTGGGTGATGAAGGATGCCCGACCTGGGATGTTGGAGGATGCTGGGTGAGGCACCCTGGCAGCCCTCCTGTCACTGAGCACACTGTTCCAACCTCAGCAACTCAAAGTAGCTATGCTGCATTATTAATGCACTGATTTACTTCAAGCCTTGTGATTCAAATTTTGGTGTGATTTGCAAGACTAACAAGGTTGTATTATGGTAAACAAAGCTCTTTTGGTTTTCCTCACAAATGTTGGTCTTTGTTAGAAGCTCTGGGGCTCAACTAAAGTCTTTTTTTTTTTTTTTAAACTGCTGTTTTGGAGACCAGGGTGCTCTCTACTTGTCCCTCAGTGCACCGATGGGCCAGTGTGGTGCTGTCATCCTGAGATACCAGGAAGGGGTGTTGGGATAGCAGCCACACTACTAAAAATAAAAATAAATTCTTTCATGTTTTCTGCCTTTCCTTTCCACTTCTTTTTTTTTTTAAATCTGTTGAGCTTCTAAGGCTTCATCAAAACCATAGAATGAATAGAAGAATTTTCTGCTTATGTATTGGATAACAGGGAAAGAATGCATAATTCTTTTGTCACTGAGGGAAATTCAGAAATGGTGTCAAAAAAAGGAATGCCACTGCTACAATAGTTAGCTACAAAAAGTTTGGATACAACAGCTAGACAGCTTTGAAAGGCTTTATAGCAGCATGAAAGATATTTTATGTTAATTTAAAAAAGCAAGATGCAAAATACTGTGTTCACTAGGTTGTATTGTTGGGGGCTGTTGCATCAGTTCTGACTTGTAGTGACGCTGTTACAACAGAAAGAAACACTGCCGGTCCTGCACCAGCCTCACAACCGTCATGTTGGAGCCCGTCCAGTATCGCAGCCTCTGTGTCCATATATCCACCGCACATGACACAGTGAGTAGATTTCAGGGTTCTTGTGATCTAAATTGTATCAGCATACAGCTGCATATACATTACATACCTTGAAATCAAATACATATAAATATGATATATATAAATATGTAGAATCAAATATATACAAAATCAAATTTCTATAATTGCTATTAAAGAAGAATTACATAAACTGGGGAGTCATCTTGGTGTGCTTTGTTACTGGTCCCCTAGAGCTATAGCCAAAGATGTGGCAATTTGACAGCAGAGCTTATTTACACAAGCTACTTCTACAGCAACAAAACATTGAAGGTTGCCTTATCGTTGCTTGTATTTTTATTGCTAGACAACTCAACAGTGGATCAAAAATAGCCAGATTACAGAGCACAACAGATTTCATATCACCAAAACTTACCAAAGTATTTTCAGCAACATTAATAGAGCCTGTGGTAGACAACTCTGTGCCCTGTTCAAACCCCCTGGTTCCTTACTATTACAGGACATGCCAACAGACTTTGAAGGATAGCATGTATGTGTCTTTGAGGATGTTCTCCAGCAGGCTGAGGGCCATCTGCTGGTGTGCAGTGATGGGTGGGAAGCCTCAGGAAATTTGCACCCATCAGGAACAGGGCTTACAGGAGGTAGTGTTTCTGTGTCCTTTGATCCTCAGTTGGGATAATGCTGAAATGCATTATCTACATTGGTTCCCAAAGCCGAAAATGTTAACTTGCTTCGTAGCACAACTTTCTGATTGTGTATTAAGTAATTACGTTATTTTGTAATTCTGCTGTTAAAAACTGTCTCCAATTTTCTGTTTTACTTCCTCATTCTTCTACCACTATTTCCTATTATACAAGAACCTTTTTTTTTTTTTTAAAGGATTTACTTGTACAGGAACCCAAACTAAATATGCTGGATTGTGATGACAAGATTTTGAGTAAAACTTACATGATGCCTACAATGAGAGACCTTATGTTATAATGGGCCCAGTGGATATTAATCTATCTTTATTCAGTGTTCACCTGCAGCAAGTGGCGTGAAAGAAAACACCAGATCTCTCATACGAGCATATGACTGGCAATGCTGACCCAAGTTTGGGAGTCCAGAGAATGCTACATAAGGAAGTAAAATTTGGGCTCACCCATACAACAGGAGTTAGCTAGAAGGGTAGTGAAGTTCTTTCAGAAAAGGACAGAGCATGAAAATGTACTGGGGCCCAACATATCTTGGAACTTACAGAAACTGGCAGATGATTGCTGTGGCTGGTTCCATAGGGAATCAAGGGGAGCAATGTGCGCCTAGATCTTTTCTGCAGGCTCTGTTAAGATTAAAAACCCAAACCCAACCAGACAAACCCACTGCCGTCAAGTCTATTCGGACTCCTATGGACCCTATAGGGCAGAGTAGAACTGCCCCATAGGGTTCCCAAGGAGTGGCTGGCAGAGTTGAACTGCTGGCTCTTCTGTTAGTAGATGCGGAACTTACAACTCCACCACCAGGTTTCCCTGCTGGAAAACATCAGGCTGTTTTAAAATAATGTTGTTTCGACCCGACTATTTGATAATACATTGAGATTGGAAAGTGTTTCCAATTCTTGCTTGAGAGTAGTTATAAAATCATAAAATGAGTAGTCTGTCAGAATGTCATGATTAGGTTAGGTTAAAGAATTTGGCCTTGGGGAAATCATTAAAGAATTTAAGGTAGGAAGTAAGATGATAAGATTTTCACTTTTAAACAATAACTCTGGACAGCAAATTAGAACATAGATTGCTTTGATGTCCAAGTAATTTAGGCTGAAACCTGAAACTAAAGCCCAAGTCCTTAAAAATATCAGGCTGTTTTAAAATAATGTTGTTTCAACCCAACTATTTGGTAATACATTGAGATTGGAAAGTGTTTCCAATTCTTGCTTGAAAGTAGTTATAAAATCGTAAAATGAGTAGTCTGTCAGAATGTCACGATTATTTCTCTGCTTCAAATTCAAAGCACCTCTTTAGCATTCACGGATACAAATGCGGTATATGTGTATAGAGAGAGAGAAAGTTCACAATCCAAGTCAATTTATCTTATAGAAACTTACACATCTCTATGTAACTCGAGCTTCTCTCCCAGTCTTGTACAGCACACTCATCTTTCCACCACCTATTTCCCATGTACATTCGACCAGCTCCTGTAGCACCCCCCACCATCTCACCTCTGGAAAGGAGCTGCCAGTTAGGGTCACATATCTACTTAAGCCAAGAAGTACACACTTTACCAGTATCATTTTATGTCTTATAGTCTATTCCAATATTTGTCTGAAGAGTTGGCTTTGGGAATGGAGTTATTAGTTCTGGGCTATCAGAGAATCTGGGTAGCACATCTTCCAGAGACCCTCCAGTCTGTCTGCTGATCTATTTATTACAGTTTGAGTTCTGCACACCATTCTTGTCCTGCTCCATCACGGACTCTTTGTTGTGTTCCCCATCAGGCAGTTATTGGTGGCGGCCTGACAACATCTAGTTCTTCTAGTTTCATGTCAATGTAGTCTCTGGGACATGTGGCACTTTCGGTCTCTTGGGCTCATGCTTTCCTTATGTCTTTAATGCCCTTCATTCTCCTCTGTTCTAGGTGGTTTGGGACCAGCTAAGGCTATTTAGGTGGCTGCTTCCCAGCAGCTTCTTTATTAACAACAGCAACAAAAACAAAAACAAATCAAAGCATAATGTGTGCTGACAGCACAATGGCTTCCACACTTGCCACATGACTCTCTCTTCTCAACTTTAAAAACAATTTGCTATCAGTAGAATATAATATTGTATTCCTCTCTTTACTTGTGACTTCGGGAGCTTTCATTCTTTCAAAGTTACGATTGCATTAACTAAGAAGCCTGAGCAACTAAAAGGAATTCTGTTGCACAATTTAAAAACTTTTACATGGACTCACCAATCAATCATCTGTTCTTGTCTTCTTATCCTCTTTTCCCCCCTCTATTTTCTTCCTCTTTCTTTGCTTCCCTACCCACGTTATCTCCTTCTCTACTTCTCTTTTTCCGCTTCCTCTTTCTCTCTCTCACTTTTTTTTTTTAATTTTTTTACATTTGTACTCTTCTTCCTTCTTCATTCTCTAGGCATTCTTTTTGTGTATTATTCCATTTGAGCCAAAACTATTATGTAGATCTATGTGTCTGAAGGTTTTAATACATCCATTTCTCCTCGTGAATCTTCACCCACTGTGACCACTGGACTACTGCATCCTGTTAGGGTTGGTGTTTCTTGAGTCATTGCATTCATAAAATATCAACAGTAAAGCATTTGAAAATTGGCACATCTTGTATATAAAATAACATCTAGTATTTTCAAACAATTATGAATACATTAATATAAAAATGATTACTGACAAAAATAGGTGACTCACTCAGAAACTTGACTAACAAGAGAAGAAATCTATAGTTCTGATGGACCAAAAGTGAAACTGCTTCACTATCAAATCTTTCACCAGAAGCTCTCAAAATATTTAACAAACAGGAAATTAACTTCAATAAACACATTTTATAGTGAACACAAAATAATGAAACAGTTAAAATTTCAAGGTTAAAGATACAAGAAGAGACTAGCATATAACCACTTTTGAGATACATGCAAATGGAAACAATTTTCATTGAAAATGAAACCAGATATAAGCTAAAGCAATGTTAGAAATTTTAGAGATTATGACAGCATAAAGAATCAACATGTGCCATTAAATTTGAGAACAATTTAAATGACACTTTTCTCTAAAGAGTAAATTCAAATAGTCATATGAAGGCAAAAAACAAAAAAAATTAAACCATGTAATTTAGTGGTAATGGCAATTAACTATATTGTTTTGTTGAAGAAAAAAATCAAGAGACAGTGGCAGAAGAAATACATGTTAAAGAAAAAAACACTCTAGTGTATTGTGTTAAGCTGGGTCTTCCAGGGAAGCAAAACCACTAACACACATAATATGCATAGGGAAAGAATTACATAAAGGAAATAGCTCATGAGATGGTAGATGTTGAAATGTCCCAAGTTCCTGGTATAACCTTGTGTAGTCACGGAGCTGATGAACACAAAGTTTGTAGATCAAGCGTTAGAGTTCTAGATCACGGCCACGTAGGTCTGCAGATCCCCAAATGGCAGGGGAGACTGTGAGATCTTTGCTGGCTCACAGAGCTGCAGGGGTTTGTGGGGACCCAGCACTGACAGGTCAAGGAACAGGATTCTCACTCCCTGGCTATAAGGGTTGATGAATCCAGCAACTGCTAGTTCAGGTCACAAAAACCAGACACAAAAAGAGAAGAAAGCAGGAGCTGCTGACACTGTGGGCAGACAGGAGATAGGCAGTGGAAGGCAGAGAGCTGACAGGTGAGGGGTGGGAAGCCGCTGTTCCTGCCACTTGATACAGCTGTCAAACATGGTGAATTGTTGTCCAGTCAAGTTGACACAGAGTCTTAACCATTACAGTTTACCCCTTATCAGCTTGGCATCTGTACACACCACCCCTTACCATCCATAGTCTCTGAAGGAATGCAATTACAAAGTAATACTTACGTCTAACATGATATGGCTAACACTTGTACAACTGAAAACACATTAACCCCATTTGTACCTTATATTTTATAGGTAAACAAAAATATCTGGTACACACATACAAAGCAGAAATTTGCATAACAATGACAAGTCCTTGTTTCTGCAATTGGTCATGTGGCCATAGCTGGTGTTTAGAACTACATTCTTCTGCAGCCCATTCCATATGCCTTTACTCTTAGCAAGCACCTCAGCTGGTCATTGTTCCTTGCTTGGTGAGGTGACCCAAACTTTCATTCCCGAAGGGTCTGGGCTGTTTGCAGTCATGTTGGAATTGAGTTGCTATAATTTTCCATTGATGTTAACCAAGAGCACCCTAAGGGATCTCCTTCATCCATTTAATCAAAAAAATTATAACCCAGTGTATAATATTTATTATATTGAATGATAAAAAGTTAAAAAATATGTGTAAGTCTGGTTCAGAAGTACAATAAGCATTCTATTCCAATAAAGCTGCAATATAACTTGAAAGAAAATAGTTATTTTACAATTTCAACCATTTTATAATGTAATCTTAAGTAATCACATTCTACCTTTGAAAGTCCTAATGTTAGTCATATTTGGGACAACAATTCTAAGTCTTGATGGGAATTATCAAGATATTTATTATCAGAAGAAGAATTAGTCATTACATGCAAAAATGAAACATATCTTTATAACCTGCAGTCATTTATAACCATTGTTAATAGAGTTTAGCATTTTTTCCTCCTGTGTGTAAATAATCTAGTTTCACTCAAACTGTGCTATGTAAAGTGCTAGAAATTGCTATGTAAGAAGGTATATTTGAACAAGATTTGCTTTAGTAGGTTTTGTGCAAGTTGCATCGTCACAATGGCATTGCAAAACATGCTCTCTTTAATTTCTTTTGCCTTACACAGTTGTTTTAGTCAGCTAGGGCTGCTCTAACAGAAATACCACAGAATGGATGGCTTTAACAAAGGAAGGTTTATTCTTACATAGTACGGTAGGCTGCAAGTCTGTATTCAGGGTTTCTGATCCAGGGGAAGGCTTTCCCCCTGTCGGCTCAGGAGACAAGTCCGGTATTGCATCAGTCTTTGTCCTGGGAGCATCTTGGCACAGGAACCTCAGGTCTGAAGGACACGTTCTTCTCCCGGTGCTGCTTTCTTGATGGTGCAAGGCTCCCAATTCTCTGCCTGCTTCTCTGTCCTTTTATCTCTTGTAAGATGAAAGAATTAAGGTTGGGCAAGCCATGCTCCAGGGAAACTCCCTACAGTGGAGCAGGGAGGTGATCCTATTAAGGGATTTACAGCCCCACCCTAATCCTTTAACATACAGTTTAGGAAAACCAAACAATAGAGGACAGTCACAAGACACTGGGAATCATGGCCCAGCCACGTGGCTATACATACTTTCGGGGGGTACACAGTTCGATCCATGACAACAGTTATCTCAGTTTTCTAAGCTACACTGATATGTCTAGGCACAGCATGGAATGCAGACATGGAGAGTTTTAGGAGAAATAGAGTTGCAGAGATTCCTAAAATATTCTTAATGATTCATGTATGACAGTGTAAAGGTGGTTAAATTATGGTGACTCTGTTTTCACTCTCTGAAAATGACTATAATATTATACTGCTGTAAAATGAAACCATATATTAGAATCTAGAAGGCAATGAGAGAAAGAAGATTTGTCAAAGCATATCCCAAATTGCTAAAGATATAAGTGGATATGTCTGGCTCAGTTCAATTTAGAGTTCCTAAGCCTTCCTTTATTTTAAAGAGGAAAAATATCTTGGATTTTTAAATCTAAATGGGATGATAAAAGAAAACAAATAGGATATCTTGAATGTTTTCAATGGAGCTGTCACGGTGTAGTGGTTAAGAGCTTGACTGGAAACCAAAGGGTTGACAAGTTCAAGTCCACCAGGTCCTAGGAAACTCTATGGGGCAGTTCTACTCTGTGTTGTAGGGTCTCCATGAGTGGAATTGACTTGATGGCAATGGGTTTCTTGTAGCCAGTCTTCATGGCACTGGTTATTTTGACCATCCTTTCATGTCCTGCATCCAATCAATTATATAACCTTTTAATAAAAGACAGAAATTTCACTGAAAGAGGAAACTAAACTGAAGGGACCTAATAAATAAATGCTTTATTGGAAAGCTGTAATTAGCAATGATGATAGCAATACATAAAGTAAATTATGAGAGTAAAGTGGTTTTCTTCCTGCTAAGCTCTAAAAAATGTTTTAAAGACACATTAGTACCATTCCCTTCTTAATGTAAGCTTGGGCATCAGCCCAGGTGCTGATTCTAAAAGTAGTAGGCACTTAGCAGGGCATCCTATAGAAAGAAACACATCAGTCATATTGCTCAAGGGAAGCTATGCATTCCCAGTGAAAAGACTAAGAAGTCATTACCGGCACTTATGGAAATCTTCTGGGCTACTTTCACAGGACTGCAGTGAGGACATTCACTAAATTTTTCTGGAAAATGAATTCCAAGTGAAAGAAAAGCATTTGCAGTTCAGGAAATTTAATAAAAATGCCAAATTAATCACATTTTCTGTTTAAGATTAGATAGATCTCAAAGTTAAGATGGCAGAAGAAATATATGTTAAAATACTTCTTACCGGGTGCCTTCTCTGTTTATCTGTATGTGTATAAATGCACAGACACACACAAGTACGTATATACATCTATATATAAACCCTGGTGGTGTACTGATGAAGGGCTACAGCTTTTAACAAAAACGTCAGCAGTTTGAATCAACCAAGCACTCCTTGGAAATGCTATAGGGGCAGTTCTACCCTGTCCTGTAGGGTAGCTGTGAGTCAGAATCCACTTGAAGGCAACAGAGATCATATATATATTTGTATATATGTAAAAAATATATATCACAAGTATATTTATTACACAAGAAGTCCAGACAGTGCAGCAGTTGCAGTCTCAGCTCTAACCAAAAAGTTAGCAGTTAGAATGCACCAGCCATTCCTTGGAAACCCTATGGGGCAGTTTCCTGCTTAGTGGGTAATCCCTGCGCTCATGTATGGATCAGGAGGAGGTCACAGGAGATACACTTGCTGTATCTCCAAGGTCAAAACAAGAAAGTAAAACATCTAGATGTCCAGAAGGAACGTACAGCCGTGAAGCGATTAGGTCTGTGCAATGAGTGTTCTCTAGCAAGTCCACGGGCGGCTGAGGCTTCACCCCGGCACAGAGCGGGAAGCCAAGGCTCCTGGTCTCACGCGTGGTGGGCAATCAGTGCAGCGTCATCACTGAAGCCAGAAGGTGGAATGCGTTAAAAATTACCAAGGGAAGTATTTCATTAACACTCAACCAAAATGTAACAGTTAAAACTTAGGTGGACTGAACCAGGACTTTGCAGTACATAAAGCAAAGCCTGACAGAATTACAAGGGAAAATCTCTGAGTTCACAACTCTGGTGGAATATTTTAGCCCACTAACCGAGGAAGTGGTAGACTAAGCAGAAAAAAGTAGATTTTTGAAATACTCAAACTTGATTTATAGGTTTCAGCTATCAATATTTTAGAGTACTCTTCACTCAGCAAACAGAGAGTGCTTAATTTTAAGCACACATTGTGGATCTTTGTCAAAATTAACCATTATTTTGGCTAAAAGTTTTTAAAAATTCAAAAGAATACATTAAACAGCTCAAAACATCTTAAATCAAAACACAATAACATTAGAAATTGGAAAAGTTAACTAAAAATAATAATTTTGGAAATATCACTTGGCTAAATAACATGTGCAAACCAAAACCATTGCCACTGAGTTGACTACAACTCATGGTGACCTACAGGACAGAGTAGAAATTCCCCAAGGGGATTTGAACCTCTGACCTTTTAGTTAGTAGCCACAGCTGTTAACCACTAGACCACCAGGATTTCCAAATAAAACACATTTCTTTACCAATCACAGGGATAATTTAAAACATAGTAGCAATAAAGGCATTTTATGTCCTTAACTGGCAGACTGCTACTGAATCAATACTTGAATGAAAATGTGTAATTTTATACCCATTAATAAAAAGATAGGAAAAATTGAGAATAAGTAAATTCAGTGTTCATCTCAAGAAGATAGAAATGCATTACACTAAAAGATAGTAGATGAAGATTACTAAAGGTAAAAGTAGAAATTAATAAAATAGAAAATAACGATAGTAATTGTAGTAACAACAACCAAAGACCAGCAATGATGACCAAGAGAACGACGATATAATTCATTGAAAGAAGAAATAAAATGAACATCTTGCAAGTGAGGTAAATAAAACTAAAGAAAAACAAAACCAGTTCCCATGAAGTCAATTCTAACTCGTGTCAGATTAGAACTGCATTCCTTAGGGCTTTCAATGGCTGTGACCTTTCAGAAGCAGCTCACCAGGACTTAGAAAGAGCACAACAGTATTAGGAATGAAAACAAAGGTACAAACTAAAGCTACGTTACAGATTTAAAAAATTGTTTTAAGGGAATGTAATGCATAAGTCTTTTAGTAAACATGAAAAAAAATAAATGAAATTATGATTTTCTGAAAAGATTAAGCAAATTAAGCCAAAGCAAAAAACAAAAAATAAACTAAAATATGGAAAACTTACGTAGAAGTTCTGACAATGAAGTCCATGAACTTAATTGTTCTGAGTGCTTCATACCTCGTTGCTGAATATCACTATGGTCCCCTTCAAAGTCCTCCCCTCGGGAAGCTATGCCCCAACACCAGGGCCTAGTTCACCCCTCAAAGCAATTTTGGAAGTCTTTCTGGAATGGCCATTGCTCATGATGGCAAGGTGGCAAATTCATGAACTTAATTGAATATTGTTGTCAGAAAGGGAGTTTTTAGCCAGTAAACAACTGTATTGGAACATTCTCCCTATTCACTTGATCTGGACCCCAGTGACTTTTTTCTTTACTTGAATATAAATGAAATATTGCAAGGAAGACATTTGGATGACATTCAAGACATCGGGGTAGTATGAGGACAGCTCTGATGGCCGTTCTAGAAAGAGTTCAAAAATGTCTTTGAAAGGTTGGACTAGGCACTGGCATTGATGCATAGCTTCCCAGTGGAAGTATTCTGAAGGGGAAGATAGTTATATTCAGCAGTGAGGTATGTAGCACTCTTCCTAGGATGAGTCTGCAGACTTACTTGGCCATCCTGGTATACTCCTTCAGAAGACAAGTGCTGCAGTGCAAGTCGTTTGCATAGGAAGAGCCTCTGTGGTGCAAATGGTTACATGCTCAATTGCTAACTGAAAAGCAGGCCAAAAAGAAACAAAATCATTGCTGCTGATTCATTTCTGACTCACAGCTATCCTGTAGGACAGAGTACAACTGCTCCACAGGGTTTCCAAGGAGCACCTGGTGAATTTGAACTGCTGACCTTTCAGTTAACAGTCACAGGACTTAACCACTACACTGCATCCACAGAACAATCCCATAGAGTTTCCAAGGAGCAGCTAGTGGATTTAAACTGATGACATTTTGGTTAGCATCCTTGAAGTCCAATAACCACTATGGCACCAGGGTTCTGAGCCTGTCAGTACCAGTCAGCCTACCAGAGTTTTAGAAGAAAGACTTGGTGATCCATTTCCAAAAAATCAGTCACTGCAAACACTAGGGAGCACAGTTCGACTCTGAAGACCATGGTTGCTGTAAGTTGAGTGAACTCTACACTGTTCATTATTTTTGAAAGTTTATCTAGGTATTGATCTCACAAAGCATTGGTGTGGAGTAGATCTATGAGACTGGGACAAAACAAAACAAAAAAAACCCCACAGAGAACATTTTGTGTAAGTTATAATTGAGGGCAACTAAGGCTTAATACCCCTGGAAACTTTCAGGAGTCTTGTGGAATACTCCTCAGAATTATCCTACCACAGAAGCAAGAAAACCAGTCCACAAACTCATCCATGATTTGTTGAGGGTTTATCTTGGGGTTTTCAGTTCTCTGGAACTTCTGAGCTGCTATTCACTGAAGCTGGAAGGACAGCCCAGCTAGAGAATTTCACTTCAGTATTTTGCTTACAGTAAGAAGTTGTTGGCACACACAGTATGTCTAAGTTATGGGAAGGGCACTAACAGCTGATGCTGAAGTACATAATTGGGATTAAAAAAATCTGATTACAGGGGGAACACCAACAGTGGGAATCTCACACAACAAATCACCCAAACAGGGAAGACTGCTTTCAGGCCTGACAGTCCCGTTTCCCAACTAACTTAGTGGGACTCAAGTCATCTCATTTGATACTAGAGTTTTGAAGCAAGAAAAATCACTTTGGCTTGGGTTAATAAAAACAGACTCAAGAGGAGAAATATCAATGGGTGGTGAGAAATAAAAAGAATATTTTAAGTAGAGAAGAATGATATATAAGAAATCGGCAAAAGGAGAGAAAAAAGAAAGCTCACTGCATGCTTTTATATTAGCAAGTGATTCAAGCTGATTAGAGTAGAAAGTTTATTATATAGGTAGTTTCTACGGCAAGAAATTGCAGTAGAAGATGATTTGGAAAGATCTGAGATAAGACTTAACCTACGTAACATTACTAATGATTTCAGATAGAGAAATAGCAAAGAAAACGGTGTTTTACGAAGTGCAATCTTTCAGTGAGTTCAAAGCTGGATTTTAGGCTAGATAGCTGAGGTATGTATGAACAACACAAAATTGCTGGAACTTGAATGTAAGATTTAGTCTCTGATTGTGTGAAAAACAGCCAGTTGTGGGTAACATTGAGATGAACGATAATTGCAGAAGATTTAATTGTGCTTAGGAAATCCTGGTAGTATGGTGGTTAAGTGCTATATTTGCTAACCAAAAAGGTAGGAGTTCACATCCACCAGTGCTATTTGGAAACTCTATGGAGCAGTTGTGCTCTGTCTTATAGGGTTGTTATGAGTCAGAATTGACTTGACAGCAGTAGGTTTTGTTTTTTCTTTAAATTGCACTTATGAGTAAAATGTACATAGACCAAGAGGCTGTCATTTGAATGAAACAGGGGAATACTGTGTGATTTAAAGTCAGGTGTATGTTGGGGTTACATCATTTTATCATATTTATTCAGTTTGCATACTGAACAAATAATCAAAATACTGGACTATATGAAGATGAATGGGGTATCAGGACTGGAGAAAGACTCACTGACAACCTGTGATATGCAGATGACACGACATTGCTGGCTGAAAAAGATGAAGACTTGAAGTACTTTATGACATAGATCAAAGACTACAGCTTTCAGTATGGATTACACTTCAACATAAAGAAAACAAAAATCCTCACAACTAGACCAATAAGCAACACCATGACAAACAGAGAAAATGCCAAAGTTGTCCAGGATTTTGTTTTTCTTGGATTCACAATCAATGCCCATGGAAGCAGCATCAAGAAATCAAATGACATGTTGAACCGGGCAAATTTTCTCAAAAATACTTTTTTTTTTTTTTAAATTGTACTTTAGATGAACCTCGAGTTCCCTGTTACCAGCTTTCATGTCCCCTCCAGCCTTCTAGTCCTTGCTCATGGACTAGAGTGCCCCTTTAGTCTTGTTTTGTGTTTTGGTTCTGTCAAAAGATCTCTTTAAAGTATTGAAAAGCAAAAATGTCACTTTGAGGACTAAAGTGCACCTGATTCAAGCCATGGTAGTTTCAATCACTTTATATGCTTGCAAAAGCCAGAGAATGAATAAACAAGATTGAAGAAGAATTGATGACTTTATAATTTACAGTATTCATGAAGAATATACCATAGGCTGCAGAAAAATGAACAAATCTGTCTTGGAAGAAGTACAGGCAGAACGTTCCTTAGATACGAGGATGGCAAGACTTTGTCTCGAATGCTTTGGACATGTTATCTGGAGGGCCAGAGCCTGGAAAAGGCCAGCACGCTTGGTAGAGGGTCAATGAAAAAGAGGAAGACTCTTGCTGGGATGAACTGACACGATGTCTGCGAGGATGAGCTCAAGGTGATGATTGTGAAGATGGTGCAGGACTGAACAGTGTTTTGCTCTGTTGTGTGTAGGGACACTAAAGAGCTGGAACCCACTGGATAGCATCTAATAACAACTGTTTGGATATTAGGTTTTAAATGAAGTAACTACTGAAAGATAAATACATACTTTTTAAGCTTTAGTGATTAAGAAAATGTAAGGTTTTTTTAATTGCAAGTTTACAGTACAAATTAATTTCTTATTGAAAAATTTATACACAAATTATTTTGTGACATTGGTTGAAATGTGTCCAGGAATTCCAGGTTCCTCTCATTGCAATTCTGCTGGGACCAAAAGGCAGAGACCTATTTGGGGAGAATGAAAGACAACTTTATTGGTTACCCAAGCAGGAGACAGGACTAAGAGCCTTCCAAGGCTGCTCACAGGCAGCTTCTTGAGGCTGGCTTACATAGGAAAGATGAGTTATAAAATACAACGTGGTGCTCAGGCCAGTGAACAGCACTCTAGAATGAGTATGCATTTTCTAAGCTCTGAGTTCAATTCTCCATGAACGAGGAACTTAGCCATTTTTACCCATTAGCATGTCAGCACCCCATCCTAGAGGGGAGAATTTACCACGCAAAAGGTAGTAAATGGGTACCATCTGGAGTGCCCAGGTGGGAGGGCAGGACTTGTTTCAGTCAGTTTTGACCAGCCCCAGGCGTTCTCTTCAAGGAGCATCTGAGCAAGGAAAAAAATGACTTCAGGAAAAGGACTGGGTGACAGGCTTCCTTGAGGCTAACAATAATAGTCTATCCCTGTCTTATCAATCTCTGCATTGTGCCAGCTGCCCCTACCTTTCCATCCTGGGTTCCCTGCGTCCATTCTTCCAGTGTTCCTGTCCCTTCTTGCCGTCTCATCTTTGCTTTTGGGCACGTGTTGCCCATTTTTGTCTTATATACTTGTTTTGAACTAATAAGCACATTCCTTGCTTGTGCTGTTGGCTTTACAGACCTCCCTAATCTTTGGCTGAAACGTAGACATCAGGAGTGGCTTCAGTTCTGAGTTATCAGAATTTTCTGGTGACCATTGTCTTGGGATTCTCCTGTCAGACTAATCCTGCCTGTCAGACTAATAATTCTGGTCTTTTTTTGGTTTGTACTTTTGTCTTTTTCTCCTACGATGTCTGTGACCCTCTACTGTGATTCCTGTTAGAGTGGTCAGTGGGAGTAGCTGGGCATCATCTAGTTCTTCTGGGCTCAGGCTGGCAGAGGCTGTGGTCGTGTGGTCTATTCGTCCCTTGTTGTAGCATTGTCCTTGAGTCTTTGATTTTCTTTATTCTGCTTTGCTCCAGATGGAATAGGACCAATATATGTACCTTAGACGGCTACTCATTGACTGAGAAAATGAAACTGCTTTTGCAGAGAGAGAAAGACTTTGTATTTAGGCTTGCTGATATTTAGGTGGCAAAAGAATATACCTGGATGGATAATCAACATGCAAGTGGAGTGTTTAACCAGCAGGGTCTGAGATTCATCTACCTACTCTGATTTTAGTTATATTCTTGTTGATTCAAGACGTGATTTTTGAAGTTTTTTTTATTTAGTGTTAGGTAAAAGTTACAAAAAATAAAATCTAGTCCCGACTCAGAAAAGAAAAAAAGATGAGAAAGAAAAGGGTTTGTCATGGATTGAACTGTCTCCCCCACAAAATGTATGTGTTGATTTGAATTGGTTTGGCCTTCCAACATGGTGCCCTTGCTCCCATGTGTTGTGAATCCTGCTTCTGTGATGCTGCTGATGACGAATGGTTTGCAGTTGTGTTAGTGAGGCAGGACCCAAGCTACAAGCCTGTGGAATATAAGGGAGAGAAGTGAGCAGAGGAAGTTGGGAGCCTCACACCACTGAGAGAGAAGCACCGAGAGCAGAGCACGTCCTTTGGACCCGAGGTTCCTGTGCCAAGATGCTCTCACTGGATGTGGACTCAGCCTACAGGACTGTGATAAACTTTCCTACTGAATGGATTTACAATTTGTATATGGATTTGTGCCTTACCGGACTGAGACAATAAAAGCTCCACATGAAACCTTCCACTCATGGTATTTTCTGTTAGAGCAGTACCAGGTGACTAAGACAGGGTTTTTATTGAATAAGCTTTTACCAAAATAGGAATCGCAGGCAATCTGCTCGAGAGATTGTAAAGACACAAATAAATCAATCATAATCATTACATAGATAATGGGGTACAATTATTATTCATGTTTTAAGACAATTGCTAAATTTCAAACACTTCTGCCTAGTGATAGGGCCGGGTCACCAGAATTTTCACTAATCTCTTCCAGGAAAAACAGAGGATGAAAATTACTTTGAATCATACCAAATACTGTTTAGAAACAAAGAATTTACAATTATGAGTTATTTAACATAAATTCTCAAGAAAAAAATGGAGAAGAGGAGCGTCTCTGCCTTGTTTTCACTGTGGGAACTTATCCATTTATTTTACATTTATACTTGTCCTTATATTAGCCAAATTTCTTTATTCCCCTATCCTGAAAGACAGGACTGAAAAGAAGCTTCCTAGCCACTAATCTTTGGACAGGTTTGTTAATCTCTGAGCCTTACTGGGTCCTGGCAGAGCAGCAGTTAAATGTATGGTTACTAACCAAAGTGCTGGCAGGTTCAGTCTACCAGCTGCTCCATGTAAATTCTGTGGGGTAACTCTACTGTGACCTGCAGGGTTAGCAGGAGTGGGAATTGACTTAACAGCATGTTTTTTGTTTGTTTGTTTGTTTAATATGATATTTACAAAGTGATAGTAAGGAAAATCTTTTTTTGTTGTTCTTTAGGTGAACTTGCACAGTGCACATTAGCATCTTATTAAAAATTTATACACAATTTTTTTTTGCTCCATTGCAACATTGGTTGCAATCCCAGCAGTATATGCCAGCACTCTTCACTTTAACACCCTGGATTCCCTGTGTCTATTCTTACAGGTTTCCTGTCCCTTCTTGCCTTGTTGTTTCATTGGTGGTAGTTGAGCAGCACCTAGTTCTTCAATCATCGGGCTGCTAGAGACTGAAGTTCATGTGATACACTTGTCTGTAGACTGGTATTTTTCCTGTCTGTCTCTTTTTTTTCCTCCTTTGCTCTTGATGAGATGAGGTCAATAGATGTATCCTAGATGGATGTTCACAAACTTTTGGTGCTACTTATCAAAGCAGGTTGGTTGTGTAACATTTTCTTTATGAGCTATGTTAAGCCAGTTGCCTTAGGTGCCCCTGAAACTGTGATCCCCAGCTCTCAATCCCAATAACTCAGTCCTTCAGGGTATTTGGATGTGTCTGGAAAGATTAATAGAGTGAGGGCTGCTAACCAAAATGTTGACAGTCTGAATTCACTAGGCACTCTTTGGAAACCATATGGGGCAGTTCTACTCTGTCCTATAGGGTCACTATATGTCAAAATTGACTCAATAACAATGGGTTTAGTTTGGTTTCGATAGGAAGCATCCACTACTTGGTTTTGGTCATGTAGTGCAGAATTCCCGTATGCTGTGTTATCTTTCCTTTCATCAAAGGTGACACTGTACCATCTAGTTAGTGATTTCCCATCTCCACTCCTTTCCTTTAACCATCAAAGACTACTTCGTGTGTTGCGTGGATTAAACTGTGTCCACCCCAAAATATGTGTAGTGATTTGGTTGGGGCATGATTCCTGGTATTGTGTGGTGTTCCTCCACGCTGTAACACCTGCCTCATTGATATTGATGAGGGTGAATGGGTAGCAGGTATGTTAAAAGGACAGGACTCAATGTGTAATATTGTACTGTGTTTTGAGGCAGTCTCTTGGGAGGTAAAGGAAAAGGCAGCAAGCACAGAACAGAGAGTTGGGGACCTACCACCAAGAAGCAGTGCCAGGAGCAGCGTGAGTCCTTTGGAAAGGACTCGAGTTCCCTTCCCATCAGAAGCTCTGAGTCCAGGGGAACCAGCAGAGAAACCCTTCTCATGGAACTGACACCCTGAATTTGGACTTATCCTATTGCTTTGAGCCATCTGCTGTAATATTTCTGTTATAGCAACACTAGATGACTAAAATGGTGTGTTTAAAGCTTTTCCCAAGTATTTATTATAGTGATCTTATTCAATATTTGTCATTTTGTAGTGTACTTATTTCATTCAGAACAACACTCTGGTTTTAAACATATGGTGAGATTTTTCAGGGATATATCATTGTTCTTTATTGTCAGGTAGTGTATCATTGAGTGTATGAGGAGTGACAATTATGTTTGCCAACTCATCCCAGAAAAGCTGCTACATATCTTATTGCTGAGTACACTGTGGTCATCTTTGAAGTACTCCCTTTGGAAAGCTGTGCACCAAGGCCAGCGCTTAGTCCATCCTTCAAAGCAGTTTTGGAACTCTTTTTCTGGACTTGCCATCAGAGCTCTTGTCATGTTACCCTTGACATCCTGAATGACATCCAAATGTCTTCCTTCCAAAATTTCCTTTATCTTTGGGTGAAGAAAAAAGCCACTGAGAACCAGATCAGGTGAGCCGGAAGAGTATTCTAATACAGTCATTCATTGACTGGCTACAAACTCCCTCACAGACGGTGCTGTGTGAGCTGGTGCATTGTCGTGATGCAAGAACCTTGAGTTGTTGGCAAAAAGTTCAGCTCATTTCTGGCTGACTTTTACATAGCCTTTTCAGCACTTCCAAATAGTAAACTGAGTTAACTGTTTGTGCGTTTGGTACAAATTCATAATGGACAATCTGTCTGGTATCAAAAAAGGTTAGCAACATTGTTTTGACTCTTGATTTGGACTGATAGAACATTTTGGGTGACTTTCATTGTGCACTTTGATACTTTGTTTCAGGATTGTATTGGTACACCCGTGTTTCATCACCAGTGATAACATGGCCCAAAACATCATTTTGCCTCTCCAAAAGGTCTTTGCAAACTTTGACTCTCCTTTGCTTTTGTTCATCGGGGAGCTCCTTCAGGACTGTTTTTGCACACAACCTTTTTCGTGCCAGGATTTTCAGTTGAAATTTTCCTAAGTGTTTCTCTACTGATGTTTACTTGGTCTGCTATAGTTCTCACGTCAGCTGACGATTTTGACTCACAGTTGGCTGAATTTTTGCAATGTTTTCATCAGTTCTGCTCATTTCTGGCTGCCCCTGTCTTTCTTTATTGGTGATGTTTTCTCTTCCCTCAGAAAAACGTTTAATCCATTCCTACACTGCTGTTTCCTTAGCAAAACTGTCAAATATGATGGTGAAATTAGGACATTCTCAGATAAACATAAGTTTAGAGGATTTACAGAAACCAAACCAAAATGAAAAGAAACACTGAAGGAAGTGCTTTGATTAGAAAATCAATAAATAACACCAGGGTCAGGGCTTTTTTCTTGTTGGGAGTATTTACATTACCTTTTCAATCTCTTTTGTGACTAGCGTTTAGTTGTTCTACCCCTGCTTGTATCAGTTGAGGTAGCTAGTAGGTTTCTATATGTTTGTCCATTTCCAGTAGGTTTTCAAATTTATTAGAGTACAATTTTTCATAGTATTGTGTTATGATGTTTTAAAATTTCAGTTAGTTCTGTTGCGATGTTGCCATCTCGTTTCTTATTTGGTTACTTGCTTCCTTTCCAGTTTTTGTTTTGTCAGTTTTGACAACACTTTATAATTTTCCTGATATTTTCAAAAACTAGATTTTGGCCTTGTTAACACTTTCAGTCTTTTTTCTATTTTCTAATTCATTTAGTTCTTCTCTAACTTTTTATTATTTGCTTTCTTTTGGTGCCCAAGTGGTTCTTTTGCTGCTCTCTTTCTACTTGTTCAAGTTGTAGGATTAATTGTTTGATTTGGGAACTTTCTTCTTTTTGAGTGTACACATTTATTAAGGTAAATTGACCACGGAACACTGCTTTTGCTGTGTAATAAAGGTTCTCATAGGATATGTTGTCATTCTCATTTGATTCTGTGAATTTCTTTATTCCATCCTTGATTTCTTCTGTTACTCAGCAGTTTTTAAACAAAGCGTTGTTCAGTTTTCACGTGTTCAAATTTTTTTTCCCCTTCCTTTTTCTGTTACTGCTTTCCACTTTCAAGACTTTATGGTCTGAAAAGATGCCTTGTAATATTTCACTACTCTAAATTTTGTTAAGGATTGCTTTATGGCCTAATATGTTGTCAATTTTGGAGAATGTTCCATGTGAGTTGGAGAAAGAAGTATACTTGACTGCTGTTGGGTAGAGTGTTGTGTATATATCTACGAGGTCAAGTTGGTTGTAGCTCTTGGATTTTCTATGTCTTTATAGACCTTTTTTTCCTGCATCTTCTGTCCTTTGAAAGTGGCATGTTAATGTCTTCTTCTATTATTATGAAGCTGTCTATTTCTGTTTTTAGTGCAGTTAGAGTTTATGTGTTTTGGAGCTCTGTCATTTGAGTGCATAGATATTTAAGATGGCTATGTCCTCCTGGACTATTGAGACTTTAATTATTGTATAGTGTTCTTCCTGATCTAATGTGGTAGGATTTACTTTAAAGTCTATTTCATCAGAAATTAATATTGCCACTCCTGCTGTTTTCTGCATATTGTAAGCTTGATATACATATATTTGCTATCCTTTGAGCTTCAGTTTGTTTGTGTCTTTAAGTCTAAGATGTGTCTCCTGATGAGTCGTGTTTCTTTAATCTAGTCTGCCACTTTCCATCTCTTTATTGGTGCATTTAATCTATTTACATTCAGCATGATTATTGATAGTATAAATTTTGTGATGTCATTTTGACGTTTGTTTTTGTGCATGGTAGATAATTCCTTTGTTCCTGTTAATTTTCTGTGCTGAGTCTTTTCTTTGCATGTTTTCTTTTAATCTTTTTCAGTGTTGGTGATTTTGTATTTTCTGAGACAACATGTTTATTTTGATGTGTCGGACTGATAATTTCTTTAGTGGTTGCCTTATTATTTATGCCTATTTTTCTAAATTTAAACAAGTCTTTAAAGTCTTTATATTGCCTTGACTTCCTGTCTATATGAAAGATCTATGACTATATTTTCTTTTGGGTCCCTCTTTTTAGTTATGATGTTACATAATGACATCTCTGTTTCCCTGTTTTCAGTGTTTTGCCTTTTATTTTTGATCTCCCTATTTGTGTTGATATCCAGTTGGCCTGTTTTGTGTTCTAGTCTTAGGTTATTACCTAATTTACTGGTTTTCTAACTAATGGAATCCCTGTAGTATTTCTTGTAATTTTTGTTTTGTTTTTACAAATTCCCTAAATTCCTGTTTATCTGGAAATGTGCTAACTTTGCCACCCTGTCTGTGATACAATTTAGCTGGATATATAACTCTTGGCTGGCAACTATTTTCCTTCAAGGCTTTTTCTCATTGATTGTCTTCTTGCCTGCATGGATTCTGCAGGCAAGTCTGAGCTTAATCATATTGGTCCTCCTTTGTAGGTTATTTTTTGTTTATCCCTATCCATTTTTTAAATGCTGTCGCCATGAGTCAGATCTGACTTGACGGCACTTGGCTAGGCTTGGCTTCTTTATCTTCAGTTTTGGTAAGTTTGATTACAATATGCCTTGATATCTTTCTTTTGGGATCTACCTTGTGTGGAGTTCAATGAGCATCTTTGGCAGATATCAGCCTATCTTTCATGATGTCGGGGACATTTTCTGCCACCAAATGTTCAGCAGTTCTCTCAGTACTTTGTGTTATCCCTGTCTTCTGGTGCTTCAGTCACTGGTATATTATTCTGTTTGATGAGTCCCACAGAATTCTTAGTATTTCTTGACTTTTTGAAATTCTTTCATCTGATTTTTCCTCACATATGTTGATGTCTGTTCTTTATCTTCAGTCTCACTGATTCTACCTACCATTGCCTGAATTTTGTTTCTTTGACTTTCTATTGAGTTGTCTAATTCTATAATTTTATTATTAATTTTCTGAATTTCTAATTCTTCCTACTCCATGCTTTCTTACAGCTTTTTCGATTTGCCATTGTGCTCTGCTGCATTTTGCCTCATCTAGTTCCTGATCTTTTGAAGAGTTCTAAACATTAATCTTTTGTATTCTACCTCTGATGATTCTAGGAAGTTCTCTTCATCTTGAAAATTTCTCAATTGTTTGTTTTGGAACCCTTCTGAAATCATTGCGATATACCTCTTTAAGTTATTTGATATAGGCTGTTGTCTCTCACTTATCAGTAAGTTGTTGAATTTATTTATTTTATGTTTGCCTACTATATTCTAGCTTCTTGTTTTGTTTTGAAATGTTCAAATAGGCTGGTCATCTGTGCTGCTTGCTTTGGTTATTGGTGTATTTAAAGCTCTAATGTCCTGTCATGAGTTATCTAGAGCTCCTATCAGACAAGTGAGCCCAGGAATCCATTTACTTCCCTGTGGAGAGTCAGTATGTGATCACCCCCAGGAAGGAATCTACTATGAGTAACAGGTCAGTTGAAAAGGACTTTCCTTGAGTGTGTGGGCTGCGCTAAGTGGACATCCTGGCAAGGACTGGGGGCTTTCTGCTCGCACTAGATCCTGCAGCTGGGTCCCGTTCAGCTGACCTCCTATTCTTAGGAGTTCAGTTACCGGCTGTCTTAGTTATTTGGTGCTACTTAAACAGAAATACCTTGCGTAGATGGCTTTAGCAAAGAAAAGTTTATTCTTATACAGTCCAATAGAATGGAAGTCTGATTGGGGTTGCCGGCTTCAGGAGAATATACGTTCTCTGTTGGCTCTGGAGGAATGTCTTTGTGTTGCATCAATCTTTCTTTGGTCTGAGAGCAAATCAGTGCAGGAACTGCTTTCTTGATAGCATGAGGTCCCTAAATCTCTCTGCTTGCTTCCCTTTCCTTTATATCTCAAGGGACTGCATTAAGGTACAAATCAAGATTACACATTGAGTCCTACCCCACCAAGACAACTGCCACCCATCCACCCTCTTTAATAAGTGGGATTTACAACATGAAGGAATATTATACAATACCAGGAATCATGGCCCCAGCCAAACCACCACACACATTTTCAGGGGGACACAATTCAGTCCATAACATCTGCAATCTTGCCTGTTAATTTTGGGATTCATCAATCTTCACAGCCTATAAACAAGAGCCCTGCTTTCTGATTTGCTAATCTTGTGTTCACCAGTCCCTGCAACTATGTGAATCAAGAGAAAGCTCTATCTTCACCCACGGACTTGGTGCATTCCAGCCTCTGTAGCTTTATGAGCCACTCCTGGCTACAAATTTCTGTACATACATATATTTATATATTTTACTTCTCTAAGAATCCTGCCTAAGACAACAAGACTGGTAATATAAAATATTTGCAGGTATGAAACTACTGAAACTCATTACACAATTCACGGAAGTTTAAAATGCTGCAACTACTTTAGAAAATAATTTGTAAGTGTGTGGTAAACATACAGCAATTCTACTACTTGATCTTTACCCAAGATAAATGAAAAGATATGTCTACTGAAAAGCTTGTATACAAATGTTCACAGCAACTTTATTAGTAATAGTAAAATACTAGAAACAATGCAAATGTTCATTAACAGGTGGTGTATCAGTACAATGGAATACTACTCAGCAATAAAGAGGAACAGAAAACTTATACACACAATTATAGGCATGAGTCTCAAAAACATTATGATGGGTTAAGAAAAGTAGACATACATGTAAGCACGTGGGTGTGTGATGATGGCGATTCTCTTCCATATGAAGTTGTAGAACAGACAAAACTATCCTCATGGAAAGTGGACATAGGGGATACAAGGGTTGCTCCAGGCTGAGGGTGAGAAAGAATGACTGCAAAAGGTCCTGGAGGAGCTTCCTAGGGTGGTGCAAATGCTCTGAGTCTTGACTGGGATTATGGTTACACAGGTGTATGTAGGTAAAAAATTATTGAATTGTATACCTAAAATGGATGCATTTTATTTTATATAAATTGTCTCAATAAAATTAATTTCAAAGAAAAACAGTAAATGGCTTAGTTTTTATGGTATCCACCATTATACTTTACAAGGTTTACTTTCCACTTAAAAAAAAAACATTGCCATGGAGCTGATACTGACTTATGATGATTCCGTGTATGTTAGAGCAGAACTATGCTCCGTATAGTTTACAGTGACTGATATTTCAGAGGTAGAACACCATGTCTTTCTTTCAAGTCACTGTTAAGTGGACTGAAACCCTCATCCTCCTTTCAGTTGTCAGCTGGTTGTGTTAACCATTTGCAACAGCCAAGGATTTCCTCTTTTCCATGTTGTTGTGTTCCATATAGTCAATTCTGATTCATAGTGACCCTATAGGTCTGAGTCTAATTGCCCCTTAGGGTTTCCTAGGCTGCAATCTTTATGGTGGAAACCCTGGTAGTGCAGTGGTTACGTGCTATGGCTGCTAACCAAAAGGTTGTCAGTTCAGATCCAGTAGGCACTCCTTGGAAACTCCATGGGGCAGTTCCACTCTGTCCTATAGGGTTGCTATGAGTCAGATTTCACTGGATGGTAATGGGTTTGGTTTAGTTTCTTTTAAGCTTCATCGGAGCAGATCACCAGGTCTTTTCTTCTATGGAGCAGCTGGTAGGGTCAGCCTGCCACCCATTCGGTCAATAGCACGGGATTGCTTAGCCACTGTGCTGTCAAGGTTCCTTCCCTGTTTTCCACAGTAAAGCTTAAACCACGTATTTTCTGTATTTCTTTTAAAATGTTCACTTTATCTCATTTTACTTTCCTTCATCATTCCTGACTGAGAAATGGAAAAAAAAAACAAGTTAGTATTCTACACTACGTGCCACTGAGCTTTGAAAAAATTTAGTATCCACTCCTGAACTAAGTTAATTTAGTGACATTAAGGAGATCTCTACTTGAGATATTTGTTTATTTCTTTCGGAATATTGTTGTTAAAGAGTGATAACTAGATACACAAGGGACATTTTACAGAAAGAAGTTTAATAATTATAATATTTTAGATTTCTTACAAGTTTAGGAGAAGACATGCCCTTGAGTTTTCCTAAAAAAGAAACAAAGAAAATGAGTCAAAGCTTAACTTACATGTGGTAGGGTTTTATTAGGAGGTTCAATGCCAAGTAGCAAGAGAAAAAGAAGTGAGACAGAGATAAAGGGAGAGATGTTACAGCATGCCACAGCTTCTGCAGAAAGCAAGACATGTTGCACACCTTTAGGAAGGATGTCTTCCAGGAGGTCATAAGAAACCCCTCCTCTTCAGAATGGTGAAGGATGGAAGCAGAGATGATTTATCTGCCCCCCTTTCCATTGTTTTATGACTCACTGATCAAAGTTTGTCCGCATTGTATTAACCCCGATACCATTGCAAGGTCCCATAGCACAGTGTTTGGAGTTTGAGCTCTGTAACAGGAACCAGTGCTACCGTGGGGTCTGTCACATTGGCTCTCACGGTTTCCCTGTAGACAGTTGATGAAGGCTGTGCTGGAGCTTACTTGCCCTCTGGGAGGGCTGAGACTTGTTAGCAAAGAAAGCTCTAATGGTGATAGTGCAGCTTACATTCCAATGAGCAATCCATGGAAGCCTAGGGAGCAGGCACAAACACAGAATTTAGAGCATACATATAAATTAGATTCTATAGTCTTGATTGGAGCCCTGGTGGTATGACGGTAAAGAGCTTGGCTGCTAACCAAAAAGTTGGCAGTTCCAATCCACCAGATGCTCCTTGGGAACCTTGTGGGGCGGTTCTTCTCTGTCCTGTATAATCTCTGTGAGTTAGAATCAACTGGACAGCAATGGATTTGGGTGAGGAAAGGAAAGGAAGGAAAGCATTGTTCTCCTGAAATATGTTGGGAAGGGAGTGTATTTTGAACTAATAATGACAAAAATTGTTACACAATTGTCTAGTAGCTAAAAGTCTGGTAGCTTGAATCTACTCAGACATGCCCCAGAAGATAGGCCCGGCAATCTGCTTCTAAAAGGTTAGAGCCTTCAACACCCTGCTCTGCACGCATGATTGCCATGAGTAGAAATGGACTGTACAGCAACTAAGAACAATAGTGATGTTGCATTGTATTCCAAAATGATCCAAGGCATTGTTCTTATGAAGGCATAAATTAAACTTCTTTTTATGGCATCACTCGGTTTGACTTCTACTATGAGTGTGCCCGCATTACTTTATTATACTATAGACCTAGGTATTTCGGGATACCCACCTGTTCCTGCAGGCCATTTGACTCCGACTCATGAGGACCCTGTAGGACAAAGTAGAACTACCCTACAAGGTTTCCTGGGCTGTAATCTTTAACAGGAGTACATCATTGGGTCTTTTCTCTAAGCAGTTGGTGGAGATGAACTACCCTTTTTTTTAGCAGCTGAGCGCTTGACTGTTGCATTACCACGACTTCATGAATATTCACCTGCAAGGATCAATACTGAGGCTATGATTTGGTCACATTTGCAACTCAACTTTTACGTTACAAACTGAACTTTTGTTACAAACAGAACTACCATAAAATTATTCATATATATGCAAGATATTGAACTAATAGAAATATAACTAAAATAACACTGTATACCATGTTAAGCAACAAATGAGCATCTTAAAGTTCAAACAAAGATTTCATTTTTATAAGTCAAATAATATTTTAAGTACTAGGCTAAATCTATTCGAAGTGAGCAATTCCTACTTAATGCCTAATTTTTGGCACCTCAAAAATTTTTTTGGAAAGGTTCATGTTTTCTATCCATTAAGATACAATTATGCTACAATTTAATAAATCCATTTTATTTATTCCATCCTAGGAATAAAATCACATGGCCCCAAGGAAATAGAAAACCCCGGACGCTGGTAAAAACCTCCTTTTCATTTCATGTCTCCTCAAAAACTTATTTTCATTTGGTCAAATTATGTTTCTCATGTACTTTATTTGTTTCAGATTCTAAAAAGTCGAAGGAGTGTTTCACTTTTTTTTTTTTCCTCCACGAAGTATAAACCAGAGGAAACACCTGGTTCTTTTTTTTTCTTTCACACCAGGAAACTTCCATCATGTCAGGAGAAAAGGCTGTGCAAGTCATGAGTTGTTCTAAGAAAGCATGTAAATTCTGCTAAATATGTTGGCTCTAGTTAGAGAAATAAACCTAACAGTACAGATTATATAATTTTATATAAAATGCCACAGAATTTTAGTATTTTATGAAAAAAAAAAAACCCTGTTTACATCAAGTCAATCTGACTCACAGGAACCCTATAGGACAGAGTAGAACTGCCCTACAAAGTTTCCAAAGAGCACCTGGTGGACTGCCAACAGCTTGGTTTAGCAGGAACAGCAGTAAGTCACTACATTGCTAAGGTTTCCTGGTATTTTATACAGGTGAGTAAAAACAAGGCATATTTAAGTTAGACCAGAGACCTAAAGTCACAAACTGGCCAGTGACCAAAGGTAGCTTAGAATATTGAAAATCTGTGGTTAACTATTTTGCCTACCCAGAAGTCCATTTTCTTACAAGACAGCTTTTACCTGTATGTAACTGTGAAATTCAATGGAGGGAGAAGAAAGTTTCTCTTTATGTTCATTCAGAGATTCCTCGGCAGTGTTTATATCTGATACGTAGACCGAGTACTAAGATTAGCAAAGCAACGATTTCTGGGTCAGACACTCAAGAGAGTAACACTTTAGTCCATACACAGTTACTTCTTAGAGAAAGTAAACATTCCCGTTTGATCACAATTGACATTCTGTGTTTCTGATTGATTTCCGTAATTAAAAATTTTGCACTGATTAAGTGCTATAATTGCTAACCAAAACGTTGGTAATGCACCTCCACCAGCTGTGTCTTGGAAGTCCCATGGGGCCTTTCCACTGTGTCCTCTAGTGTTGCTGTGAGTCAGAATCTATTCAATGGCAAGGAGGTTTTTTTGTTTTGTTTTGTTTTTTGGGGAGGTATTGTAGGTACTTTTTACTGCATACATATACTCACATACACACACATATTTGCACATAGTCACACGCCAGCATGCAGACTCACACATTCCTGTATGAAAAACCTGGTAGACCTTCCTGAGACAAACGTGGATAGTGGCTAACAACAGCGGCTGAATTTATGGCATCATTGTATTTACGCTGGCTGAGATAACGTCTGTCACCAAATCCCAGTTATTAGTTCTGAGTTTTTATTCATGTATCCTATTTTTATGCAGATAATGCACGTCTTCTGCGTCTGTTTGCCAGCTGTGCCCTCACCTTGTGAGATGTTTTCATAAGTACTGTTATGCCTTTTTTAAAAAATATGTTGCTGTTAAAAAAACGTTGGCATAGTGAGCTTAAGAAAATACCTCATGGGGGGAGACTGCAGTTAGCAAACAAACACCGAAGATGTGTGTTATTTACATAAAAATACAGTATTACTCTGCAAGTGACAACTGGAAATTCCACAGAAATTCATTAATAACACTAATGGCATATTGATAAGAAAACATTGAGCAGTGTTTTGGAGGTAGCAAAAAGTAACAGGAGCTTTTATGTCCAAGATAATAATATGTCAGCTCTCGACAGCACCTAACAACAACTCTCAAACCACACAGATATTTATGAAACTACAAATATTTAGTATCATTTAATATTACATGTGTTCCAAAAAGCTCAAAAAAGTTAAGTGTGTAATAAATTACTGAATTTATAAACAATACATCTGGATCCAATTCAAACTGCTTATCAATCCCTTCTTCATCACATCATATTTCTTTCCTCTTGTGAGGTAACCACATTCACAAAATTGGTATTTTTGGCAATTGTTTTATTCAACATTAAATTTGTAAGTTTCCTCCAAAAGAATAAATATGTTGTTGTTAGGTACTACCATATCAGTTCCAATCAATGGGGAACAGAAGCCAACGCTGTTTAGTCACAATCATTGCTGTAGCCTGTGTCCTGAATTTAGGCTTCAAGCTTACTTTATTACAAGAAAATGAATTTCTCTTCATTAAAGCCATCCACTTGTGGTATTTCTGTTACAGCAGCAGTAGATAACTCAGACCAACATGTATAAAGAGAAGGAACAAGTTTATACTATTGTCAACATCTAATTTATTGCTAGACTCTGAGAAGAGTATTTATTATCTGCTGACTCTACAACTGGTTAGAAAAACACAGTGTGGTCGAGCTCCATGTGAGGGCACATCTGAGATGGTGTCCTTTGGCCTTTTTGAAGGTTGGTAGAGAGCAGGGGCTGCTGCAGTTGGTTGGTAGTGTTTTGAGAGAGCCAAGTGCTGAAGTTTTTGGTATTTTGCAAGTTTGTGGTTACATTGCTTGAAACTTGAAAGCACTTATTGTGGGAGTATTTGCATCATGGAAATCGTTAAAGACTGCAGGTAAGTTCCTCCTTTCCCACTAGATGGTTGCTAAACATTTGCCAGCATGTTCACTCCTGCCTTCATCCCCTTCCCCCTTGTTGCACCAATCAGAAATCTAAATGTCTATCATGGCTGCGGTGGTTGGGTGGTAGAACTCTTGTCTTTATGATGAAGACTGGGGTTCACTTCCTGGCCAGTACACATCACAAGCAGCTATCACCAGCTGTCACTGGTGGCTTGTGTGTTGCAAATGATGTTGAACATGTTTCAGTGGTGATTTCAGACTAAGACACACAAGAAAGAAAGGCCTGATGATCTACCTTTAAAAATGAACCACTGATCACGGGGACAGTGAAGGATGACACAGCGAGTGTCTCCTGCTGTGTATAGAGTCACTACCAGCAGAGGGCTGACTCAACCGACGTTAACAACATCACTGCTGTCATTGCCCGCTCACTGCTTTTAAGACAGCAGAGCTATTTTTATTTCTTTCGTTTATGCTTGTCTTTCTTTGTCCAGGGTGACACTACAGCTACCAGTTGAAGCATTCTGGGTCCACTGAAGGTGGTCTGACAGGGAAGTAGTGGACCACTCAGGCCAACTTCTCAACTGAATTGCATCCCCAGACCATACAGCTACTGACCGGAGAAGTGATGGCATGATGGGGAAACCACCACAGCATTTCCCAGAGCCTGGCTCATCCCGTTGAAATGGACTCACTCAATCTAGTCCACTTTATTTCTCATGATTCTGTCATACGCAGCCCATTAGGCTATGTTTAATAAATTCTTATTCTTCAAACTATTTCCCCTACGTGGACCACATGCTGTTTTGCCTAATGACTCTTGCTTCACCTTCCCCCTTGCCTGGGTCAACTGATCTCTTCTTTCCCATACTCTTCATCCTGTCGATGCAGCCGTGTTTATACTTCCCTGTGTTTAAACATTTCCTACACTAGTGTATCTTCTTTTTGTATTCTCTTTGCTTCTTGAGTCTCTGCTCTTCCTACTGTATCTGCTCCATCTTAGCCCTGGTAGTTTATTTCTGTGTGTATTGTCAGTTTTTACTTGTCAGCTTGTATGACTGAGGCTTTTCTTGCCCCTTCTTTTCGAGAGTAGACTTGTGAACTGAGTTTGGAGAACAGTTTTGCTATAAGCTTTGCTGAGAACCATAAGGATAATCACCATCTCGGGAATGATACATGTTGTTAAAAGTTAACAAACCATGGTAGCCATAGGCCTGGGATTACACTTTATTTAGGTTCTCCCATGCTTCCCCATGCCATACACAGAGTCTAGGCAGAGACAGACAAACTGCTTTTTTATCTCCTCTATGATGCTGAACAATTAAAAAAAATCGAATCATTCACCAAATGAGTAGTCATTTCAGAGTCCCAGCTGTTCTGATTCCTCAGTTTCAGTCCTCAGTCATGTGTAGGCCCAAGGGACTGTCACATGTGGAGACAGTGCAAGCCCCTACAATACTGGGGAGCGGGGGAAGTACCTCACACAGCAGCCTGAAATTCCACTCACATGCTTACCATTTGGGTTTTAGTTTCTATTTTATTTCTGGTACCTATGAATTTCCTTGTCTTTGACAAGAGTTTTATTAGGCATTTAAAATCAATTTTGTGATATCTTACCCACCATATCCAAGTATTTACAGTGGCAGGGGTTCTATTTATCTTAATCAGCTATCCTACTAGAAATGGAAGTTGCATTATATATATATTTATGATTAGGGAAAGAGAACTTATGCATTTGAAGGAAATTAAAACAGTAAGATTGTTTTTGGTGAAGGAGTCAGATATTCTTTTCTATGCTGCTAAAAATTGTGCACTGCTTGAACTTTGTCATGACAAGTAATGTGCGATGGCTCACAAATTGGTAGAATTTTCCTTAGGTTGATAGAGAAGTCAAAAGCTTCCTGTAATGTCTTCCTCAAACTGTTCGTACAAGATCACAGGGAAGTAAGACATACGAGAAACAGTTTCAGGGAAAATTTGAAGAAATACGAATGAAATTATTCTCAACATAAACCCCCCCCCCAAAACCAAACACATTGCTGTCAAGTCAATTCTGCCTCACAGTGATCCTATAGGACATAGAAGAACTGCCTCCATAGACTTTCCTAAGAGCAGCTGATGGATTTAAGATACAGTAGTTTATTATACTCTTGGGGTAAGTTGACTTGCTAAAGGTAGTTGTATAATTTATCATCAGACTGCGACAATGGTGAAGCAATGTATCTGCCATGCACTGTGCTCAGATCTGGGGCTATCAAACCACGTAGACTGTTCTCAAGTATGTTACTGTCTAGTGTGAGGATGGCATGTAAACAGATTAAAACTCAGAGTAACAGTGCAATACAAATAGCAGGTACAAGGAATAAAAATAACACAGGGAAAGGAAGACTTCTGGGAAGTGTTTGTACCTTAATGATTTCAAAGAGAACTAGGGTCTTGGCATGTGAATTAGCAAGGGAAGGCTGTCTTAGGCACAGGGAAAGCAGCTGATGTGCTGATGCCCAGCTTAGTAGAAATGATGCTTAGTTGGGATATTCTACATGGAAAGAGAAAATTATGCTAATCGTGATTCTCAGAATTGGAGCCACAGAACTTTGGAATATCTCAGTCCTCACGTTAGCTGTATTCGGTTATTCACCAAGCAGAAACATGTTTGAGAAATGAAACAGAACAAAGCAAAACAAATTAAAAAAAAAAAAACCAAACCTGTTATCATTTGATTCTGACTCATAATGACACTATGGGACAGAGTAGAACTGCCCCATAGAGTTTCTAAGGAGTGCCTGGTGGATTCGAGCCGCCCACTTTTTGGTTAGCAGACATTGCACTTAACTACTGCACCACCAGGGAAGGCCAAATATGAACGATAGAGTTTGTTAGATCATCCCATAGAAAGTCAGCTGAGGGATGAGTTAACCTGGATGGCTGCTTGTCTTATACCAATACAAATGAATGCTGCATGTTATCAGATGGTTGTATGATTAGTCCTTTATTGCAGGCCCCATTCTTTGTATTTGGTGTGGTGGTTTTGAACATGGGCTTTAGAGCCACAATCCTTAAATCTTATCTTCATTTCCGAGTGTTGCTATAGCAGAAAATACAATCAGTGGATGTATTTAAAGAACTGAAATTTATTTTCTCAGAGATCTGGAGGATCACAGTCCAAATCAGAGTCTTAACCATGTCTGTTCTTTCCTTGTAGGTGGTTCTGGGCATTCCTTGGTTCCCTATTACATAGACAACCATTGCTTGGTGTTTGTCTTCCTGTGTACGTCTGGGTGGGTGCGTCTGCGTGTCTAATCTGGTGTTTTTGTAACTGAGATGTGATTAGGTTTAGAACTTTCCCTACTTAGCTATGATCTAGTTAACATGAATGTATTTCCCAACAGGAATACATCCACAGGTACAAGGGACAGAACTTCAACACATGTGTTAGGGGAACACAATTCAACCTACGACAAGTTCAAATCTCAACTCTACCACTTACAAATTCTGTGACCTCAGAGAAATAGCTTAACGTCTAAATGCCTCTTTCCTCAAATGCACAAAGAGAATAACGGTAATGACAGTATAGTTCATTGAAAGCTTTGAGTGTGTGAACTATTTAGAAAAGTGGCTGGCTAAAGGTAGAAACCCTTTGAAACTTGTTGCCCTTGAGTCAACTCTAACTCATAGTGACCCTATAGGACAGAGTAGAACTGCCCCTAGGGATTCCAAGGAGTGGCTGGTAGATTTAAACAGCTTACCTTTTGATTAGCAGATGTAGCTCTTAATCATGTATAAACTATCATTATTATTGCTACATGGGAGAGTAGGCTCTTGCTTTGTTCCTTATTCCTGTGACTAAAACACTTGTTTAGAATTTACTTGGGAGGAAAAAAAATCCAACTATACACAAAATAATATTGTATATTGTCTATGCGGTGATACTCAGCCAACCCAAGCACCTCCAAGTCATGCAGTGATACTCAAGGAGACCTTAATCTTATCTGCAACATTTTAATTTTTATGTATTACTTACACAATATAAATTAAGTTACAATCATTACTATTCTCTAAGTGTAGTTTTAGTTTAATGATGATTGGACACAAGCTTTATCTTATCTATATAACTCATAGTTTTGGCCTTTTTCAGATCAATCATGAGTATGATCAGTACATCCTCCCCAAAACATATTTAGTATGCATTTATTCCCTCACTCATTTACTTGTTCTTCAGTTTTTGAATTCCTACTGTGTAGAGACGTTGTTTCTAATCATTAAGATATAAGCTATGATTTTGTATTCAAAGTTGGCAAATGGGTTGTCTTCGTCACCTAGTGTTGCCACAGGGAAACATGACAAGTGAATGGCTTCAGTAAAGTGGAGTTCACTTTCTCACAGTCAAGCAGGGTAGAAGTCAAAGCTAATGCACCAGCTCTTGGGGAAGGCCCTCTTCTCTGTGTTAACTTCAGAGCAAAGTCCCCAGCACCAGTTATCCCCTAGTCTGGGAGCACCTCAGCACAGGAACCTCAAGTTCAAAGGACATGCTCTGCTTCCAGCACTGCCCTTACAGTGACGTGAGGTCCTCAACTCTCCGCTCGTGTCTCTTTCCTTTTATCTGCTGTAGAAAAAAATGTGGTACCTTATACCTCAAGGAAACTCACTTTATATTGCATCAGAGATGTGGCCTTAGAAAGAATGTTACAGTCCCACCTTAATCCTCTTTAGCATAAAATTGCAATCATCAAATGGGAGACAACTATAGTGGGAATTATGACTCAGCCAAACTGATATGCAAATTTAGGGGAGGACATAATTCAATTCATGACATGGGTAAGAACCAAACCAAATCAAACAGACCTGTTGCTGTTGAGTCCAAATTGTAGTAACCATATATGACAAAGTAGAACTGCCCCTTAGAGTTGCTAAGGAGCACCTGGTAGATTTGAAATGCTGACCCTTTGGTTAATAGTCAGAGCACTTAACCATACCCCATCAGGGTTTCCATGACATAGGTAAGAGGACAAAATTATAATATAACCACACTCGAAGAATCTCAGCAGGAAATCAGTATTTTAGGAAAAATTACTAGGCTTGTAAGAAATAAAAAAATGATGATTCTGCTATATGCATAACAAACAGGCCAAGTGCTGACGACAGCAGCACCTGGACAATTTTAAATTTCGTTTGCAATGAATGGGAGAAGAGGTTTTGTTTCACCTGTTTTCATTATTTTCGTTTAAGGGATCTAAACTCAAATATCATCAAATATGAAGTCCACGTAGGATATTATTTCTGAAATATGTCAAAGGACAAAATAAATTTGTGCATAGTTATGTAGATAGAATAGATGATCCATAGGCAAGCAATCTACACATCAAACTGAGAGGAAGAAAATAGAATCTGTGTTGAGTTTTGTTTGCACTTGCATTGTTTCTTGTTTCTTTACATAGGAAGCAAAAGATACTTGAAGGATGAACTAAATTTTTCTAACAAATTATTTGACTTAATCTGGCAAAGTGTTCTTTAGTTTCTTCTCTTCCTCTCCTCCTTTTTCTTTCTCTCCCTCTTTCATAAGCCAAAATAACATACTTCTAGAAAAAAAAAAACTTAATTTCTCTATTCTGGTGGAAAAAGGTAAAAGGTAATGGTTAACATTTTTAACAGTTTCATTTTGAAGTATCTTGATCTTGTTTTAGAAGTTTTGTGGTACATTTTCTATGCTTCTCAACCTCAACCCCCCCTGAGTATGAGAAATTCTATTAATCATAGAAGGATCCTTGGCTCCCTACTTTCCAATATTAAAGCTCTTTCTTACATCCAACTACTTGTTTCCCTTTTATCCCTGGTCATTTCAGATCTGTTCCCTCTCTCGGGACAACTGGAAGTGAAAGTTCATCAAGCACATTCCCCCTTAACTACACCTGATACTGGTTATGACTACTCGATAGCACCCTAGAATTTTAGTACTAATCTGGATGAACTCATAGACTATATCAACATTTCCAGTATGTTTGTTCCTCATAGCTAGCATGTTTGGCTAAAACAACAATAAGGTAACTCTTCTTAGATTTTCTTTATACTAAAAACCCAAACCCACTGCTGTTCAGGCAACTCAGGCACAAGGCAACCCTATAGACACAGTAGCCCCACAGAGTTTCAAGGAGCACCTGGCTGACTTGAAATGCTGACCTTCTGGTTAGCAGCTGTAGTACTTAACTACTATACCACCAGGGTTTCCACATTTCCTTTATAAGTACATTTTAAACTGCTGAAAAGTAGAAACTATGTCTTTTCCATTCCTGAATACTTATGTGAGAAGCAAAGAAAGAATATTTGATTTATTCCTAAATTCTAATAGACCTACCCACTGCCATGGAGTTGAGCCAAGTCTGACTCATAGCGACCCTAGAGGTCAGAGTAGAACTGCCCCATAGATTTTCCAAGCAGTGCCTGGCAGATTTGAACTGGTGACCTTTTGTTTAGCAGATGTAGCACTTAACCCACTAAGCCACCAGGGTTTCCTCTAATAGACCTAGAGGAAGCTGAAAATAAAACAAACAACAAAACCGAAACTGGAGAACTGATCATTGTAAAGTCTACCTGGAAAGAGTGATCTGTCTTTGACTCTAAAGATGATGACCAAGGAGTCTCTCAAGTGACTGAATTTGCTCTGTCTTCAAAAACAAAGTTTATCAACAGAGGCACTTTCGTTTTCTAAGGGAATGTGTTCTTGTGTATCAAACCAGAAGCGAAATAAAGGAGGTCAAATGAGTTTAATTCAAAGTTTGTTTCCAACTCGAATCTTAAAAATCAGCAGAAGTTTAATGATTTATTTTGAGTCTGTAAATTCCCAGAATAGCCTTCTCTCAATCTTTTCTAATGAGGGGCTTACGTTTCAATTCCTGTTGCACTCAAGGAAAAAAAAATTCTCTATATAAACATTGTCCACAGGGGATTATGAGATGCATTTGTTTATATGTTTATATTGTGTATTTATAATTTCTATGAGAAAGAGAAGTGATTTTAAAATAGTAATAGATAATCTTTCTTTTTATTTTTGCAATTGATTGAATCTGTTAAAATTTCCAAAAATGATTACCATTTGTGAGAATAAACTTCAAATGTGGGGATTATCACAGCGCTACTTCAAACTACAATGAAGTTGAACATTTTAGACAGCTGTAAAACAGAATTAAAACTGAAAAACACACACAAGCCAATTTCAAAGTGGGAGCTAATTCCTCTTAGCTCTGTGACAGCACACTGTTTCTTTCTATATACGTTTTAATTGACGTCACATTTAGAAGTTCATTATTTCTTCCTTTAAGTATGACTCCAGCTATGTCAGTTTTCCCTTGTGTCCTTGTAATGCCTGTGTCAGTACAAAGCACTCCTGCTGCCTTCCTGGCTCCCCAGGTTGCCCTTTATTTACTGCTTCCCCAAAACAACTTTCAGATCTTCTAAAACACAATTGTATAGTAACATTCCTTACTCAAGAACTCTCAGGTTTCCTACTGCTACTTCAAAGGGGAATAGTGGGGGAAAAAAAAAAAAACTCAACTAAGAACCAAATGCTAGCTCCAGCCTTCTCCACCAGAAAAATTACTGACAGTCATATCTACCTCAAAGTCTTGTTGTCCAGTGCCGTGGAGTCTTGTTAAAGGAATCAAAAAAAGATAACATATGTTCAAAGTGGTTTAAAAATTTAAAACATAATACAAGTAGAATTGCAAAGTAATCTAAATTTCAAGTCTTCTCATAAATTGACCAATGCACAACCATGCATACATTGTTTCTTACCACTCCTCTCAGAGGCATACTCTGCTCCAGGTAAGTTAAGCTCCCTCTCCTGAATTGTCGTGTTCATAACTATTTTCATCACCTCTGTTCTTCCCACTGCTCTAAATGCTACTCAACTGCCCAGCTAAATTTTTCATCCCCTCCCACACATCCTGTTCTGACCTCTTACTGCAAATATCATCAAGTCATGCCTCGTGAATTAGATTGCAGCCAGATCACCAGACCTTGGAAGGTAGACCTTCCCTCAGGGATTGCCAAAGCACCTACCACAGCAGCATGCACACAGTAGGGATGCAGGAAGTAGCTGCCAATTTACTTTGGTTTTTCTATCTGTTGTTTCTCTGAATGATTATGATCTCATTTGTTAGCTTGAGAAGGCAAAGGAAACAAACTAAAACCACACTGGCTACACCTGGGTCCCACAGGGTGTTAACATAGCAAAGTCTTTTTCAAACACAGAACTGGTTGCCTCTGGAGGTTGAAAGTTCTGGTCTACCAGAGACAGTTTAGAAGAAAGGTCTGGTGATCTACTCTTGGAATACTAAAAACCAAACCAAACCTACTGCTGTCAAGTCAATTCCAACTCATAGCAACCCTATAGGACAGAGCAGAACTGCCCCCTAGAGTTTCCAAGGAGCACCTGGTGGATTTGAACTGCTGACTTTGTGGTTAGCAGCCATAGCACTTAACAACTATGGCACCAGATTTCCTTCAGAATACTAGCCACCGAAAACCTTATGAAGCATGGTTCTACTCTGACACACGTGGAGGTCATCAGGAGTCAGAATTTACTAGACAGCAGCTGATAGACTGGCATGTTTATCTGGTAGTACAGAATCTCATTAAGGATCAAATAACATCTGTTGTTTTTAAATGGACAGTATTTTGTATTGCACGCATGAATGAAGTTTTTCAGTGATTACAGTATTAATTGTTTATTAGATAACTTATATACTGTGTAGTTAAAAAAATTGTTTTTGAAACTGTGGTTTCCGGAGCAGACAGAAGGAAAGCAGAGAACTTGAGAAGTTCCTCATTGCTCTCCTTCTGTATATATTTACAGATTTCATAGCGTGAATTTATTACCTGGGTGGAAAAGTGAAGTCTTTTCCTACTTTAGAATTATGAAACAGGTAAAACATATTCAAAATGTGAATGACTGAGAAGTACAAATAAAGTACAGAGAGAACAGTATGTTTTAAAAATTAACAATCACATGTATATGTTTGGTGATTATGTTTTTGAGATCTGATATTTCCTACTGGATGTTCAATATATCTTTTCAGAAAGGAGATTTATTAAAAAAGACTTCATTTTTCAGTTTTTATATATTTATGTATTTTACCTTGCTGATTATCCATCTCTATTTTCATAGAATTCATTTGTCTTGTCTTGGGTTTGATTATTGTTTCTATTCTCTATAACACCTTCCTCCTTTTATTGTCTGTCTTTGTAAATACAGATATATTAGCTATATTCTGTACTGTGATTCGTATTTATATTTTACTTCCTGATTTCTGGTACGCTGGAGCCCTGGTGGCATAGTAGTTAAGAGCTTGGCTGCTACTCAAAAGGTCAGCAGTAAGAACCCACCAGCTGCTCCCTGGAAACCCTGCTGGGCAGTTCTACTCTGTCCTATAGGGTCACTGTGAGTCAGAATCAACTCGATGGGCAGTGTGTTCTCTGGTAAATTAATGCAGCAAATCTTTGCATAGAATGGGATCTTAGTGTGCTTTAGTTTTATGCATTTAGAAGAGAGATTTAAGTTTTCTATAAACTAGGAGGAACTGACATGCCTCACTCTGCTAGCAGACCAGCTGTCTCTGGGGAGTTCCTGTTGGTGGGCCAGAGCAGCACCACTCACTAAGCAGTCCGTACTCCAAACGAAAATGTCATCTTTCACTTCTCCTGTTCCCTGTCTTGTACCACACATGTAAGTACTTTCAGTTCCCTCTATGTTACCTCCTAGTGAATTTTGAATAGACTCATTTCTTTCCATATCCTATCTTATTTATTCCAACGTGTTTTCCCAAATGGAAACCCTAGTGGTGTAGTGGTTAAGTGCTACAGCTGCTAATGAAAAGGTCAGCCGTTGAGATTTACCAGGTGTTCCTTGCAAACGTCATGAGGCAGTTCTCTTCTGTCCTATACAGTTGCTACGAGTTGGAACTGACTCTGAGGCAGTGGGGTTTGGGGGTTTATTTTCCCAGACAAAGCCATTTTATTGTACTTTAGAAGTCCTATGTATTTTCCCATTCCTTTATGACAAAGTATGAACTTCTTAGCATACCCTGCACCACCTTTTAGGTTCTGGTTCTGCCATTCTAATCTGCAGCCATATTTAACTACTTTCAGCTGTTTAAGTCTGCACATTGACTGGGTTTGTGGATTCTTCCTCTTAACTTCCTGGCGTTTATATATGTTCTTCCTTTGTCTGGAACATCTGTTCTCAGCTTATCACCTAGGACTCACCTGAGACAGGTGTTTCTACTGGAAAGCTTTACTGACTCCCCAACATAAGTTCTCTGAAGAACTCTTTTCTTGATCCCATCCAAGTACTTACACACTATTTTAAATAGATCATCCTCTAAACCATTGTTTTTCAGAGCTGGGCCATTTTTTTCAGTATTTTGTCCTCAATACTTGCACTGTACCTAAACACTCAATCAAAATTTTTTGAATGGATGGATTCTATCCTTCATTTTAATTTTATTGAATTCCTCCTGATTATTTAAACTTCATGCTTTGTTTGTTTGGTTTGGTTTCTGCATTTGCTTAACTCTTCCACCTAATGGAATTAAAGTAAATTAGGTATATCAAAGAAGCCTTATGATGAAACGTAAATGTAACACAGTTACATTAGCTTACACTGATGATGCATGAAGAATTTGGAATTTAGAGAAATTGATACGAATTGTTACCAAGATATTTGATTTCTGATTTCCAGTTCCAGATGTTGGTGCCCGATAAGAGCTTCTTATTGACTTGATGGCAGTGGGAATTTTTTGGTTTATTTATCAAATGTATGTGTGTATCGTGAATGGGTACCATTGACCATTCCTAATGTGTCTCTAGCATCCCTGTTCTGAAGCAAGTGGGCAGCCTTTCTCTTTATTCTGCTTTTATCTTTCCCACTTTTAAGATAGTAATTACAATCTAGCAAGTAATGATATCAGATTTCCAACATCAAAAGGACATGCCTTAGTTATTTCACTAACCCAGAAATGGGAAGGTAATAAAGCTTTCCTTATGGTAAGCGTTTTTCCACTCCAAGTTCAAAGAAGAAATACTTAAAGGAAGTTTTAAGCAGCATGAAGTTAATGTTATCAGTCAAACAGAACAGACTTGTTAAGCCAGGAAGTCCTTTCCTTCTCACATATTTATTGCCTTATCCTGATCAAGGGCAAAATAATGCATGGATAAATTACATAGTTCAAGAGCATATTCTGAATACTTGATCCACTCACTAAATCTTGTGGTTTATTACTAAGTACAGTTTGTCTTCAATTCCCCTTTCTGACTCTATTTTATGGTTTATAAATATAAGATGCAAGGTCTTACAGATAACTCGATTAATCTCTTGTAGTTTAACATAGTGCTCTATATGATATATTTATTTGCTGGAGGTGAATGGTCCAAGATGGTTTTTTAAAATGCTATATGGATAGTGAATTGTTTTCTCATTAAATAATTAATACACATACTATTTTGTGATGTTGGTTGCCAACTCCACAGCGTGTCAACACTGTACCCTTCTGGACCTTCGCTTCCCTGTTTCCATTGATCAACCTTACCTTTCCCCTTCTGCCTTCTTGTCCTTGCCCCAGTGGCTTTATGTTTAGTCTTAATGAGACACTAATTTGCTCTGTAAACCTTTGGTTAACGTGCACACGCTAAACCACCAGGGTTTCCTCTGTCCAGTTAGGTCTTTCCTATTATTTACAAATCCGATATTGGGGGAGGGGGAAAGTGTAGGGGGTTCATTGGTGGTTGTTTATGCTAATTGACACTTTCTCTCTTCGCCATGAAACAGTGAAAAATTCTGTTCTTTGTCTAAATTCAGAGTGAGTATAATGTTTTGGGGGAAGAGGGAGTTGGTAATAAGAAAAGAATAAGATGAGCAATTTCCTACAATAACGAATCAAGTAATTATTATTACTTTTACCATCCTTTAATTTTCATTTTCAATAGGTTATGGTTGCTATTCTACTATTCTATCTTAAGAATATCATTCTTTTTGGAGGTAAATGCTTACTTTTTTGGCAGATAGGGAAGTAGTAGCTTAAATATAAAAATGGCTTGTAATTTTCATGAGGTTTAAACAGGGGTGGGATCTCATAGGTAAGGTCAGGTAAAAGTAATGAAGAGTTCTTAATTTAAGAGAAAAAAAGGACTGATACAGAATTGCTTTCTTTGTGAAATAAATGGCATTGAAGAAAAAATTACTTTTGCAAAACAATTCCCAAACTAGTACTTAAGAAATTCATGAAGAAATGTTACAAATTGCTTGTAATCATAAATTTAAGAATAAAATTAAAACGAACAGACAAAAAGGAGGGGGGGTGCTAAATAGTACCAGGTTAATTGCCAAAAAACCAAATGCACTGCCTTCAAATTGTTTCCCACTCATGAGTCGCATCCAACTCGACGGCACTTGGCTGGCTTTTTAGTGACTCTATAGGACAGAGTAGTACAGTCCCATAAGTTTCCAAGGAGCGCCTGGTGAACATAAACTGCCAGCTTTTTGGTTAACAGGCACAGCACTTAACCACGACCTCACCTGGGTTTCCCATAGGGTAACCAACTGGGCTGTTACCAAAAATGTCACGTACAATTAATGAAGTCATATTTCAAATTACCACTAGAGGGCAGAAAAGAGGGAAAAATTATATACACAATAGTAGTCACTGGGTTTTCAGAATCATAGATCTTTTCAAGGTCCCAGAACCTCTGAAAATAACCGCGATAACAGCAATTGCTAGTATTTATGAAGTACCTCCTATGGGACCGCGCACAGCTGTAAGGATTTCATAGATATTAAGTTATTTCACAAAAACTCTATGAGGTAGGAGCTACCAGGGTCTCTATTTGTAGACAGACTGAGAACTGAAGTTAAATGCTTAGTGCAAAATTATTTAGTAAGTAAATGGTAGCACAGGGTTCAAACCCATATTATTGGAATTGCAAGTGCAATGTACTTCTCCCTATGATGATAATCTTTTTATAAATGTGTGTACTTTATTGCAAAGAACAAAGTGTACAATCATACTCTGAGCTGTGTGAAAACAAGATGGTTTTTTGGCATGACATGGTGATAAATTTCCTAACTTGATTCTACTGCATTGCTTGATAAGCCGGGGATTTCCTAGGTAGTTTCATATATACATCTGGTGAAACAAGTCTAAAAATTTGCTTTTGTTTTTTGGTTCTGCAAACTATTGTGTTTCTTGAATAGCCTGGACTAATGAACAGGACCTGTACGGTTTGCGTAGTAGGTAAGTGCTCTGTCTGCTGCCAAGAAGTCAGGGGTTTATATCTACCAGGTACTCCTCAGGAACTTTACAGAGCAGTTCTACTCTGTCTTATGGAGTTGCTATGAATTGGAATTGACTGCAGTGTTTTATTTATTTATTTATTGGCACCAGCATCATTATTAACAGTGTGAGGTGGAGACTGAACCCAGAATGGAAGAGTAACTAACTGCCTTAGCCTAGCATACAATGGTAACCATCAAGATTCCTGCTGGAGGACTTTAGTTGAGGCTGGATGAAACTCTGGGCAGAAGACAGGGTCCACCAGCCGTGATGGTGGTGAAAGAATTGTGCAAATAACAAGAAAAGGGTTTAATTTTGGTTGTTAATCCAGAGGTTGACTTCACTGGCCCCCATTTCTAAATTCAACAGCTGGGGTGCAAACTAGGGGCTGGATTTTAATCTCTGCCCCTGAGCATACGTTGTAGTGCATGGAAACCAGTGCCCATGTATTGCTGCGCAGGAAAATAAGGAGGAGATGATGGAAAGTGCCAGTATAATTAAAAAAAAGGCACCAAACCAAAAACTATCGTCAGCAAGATTAATGGACCTGGCAGAATAAGAATTTCAAATATTCATGGTCAATGTTTTCAAGGAGCTGTTGACTTATTTTCAATCAAAATTCAAACAAGCTCTTTTAGTAATCATATTTAGAATATATGTGGAAGAATAAAGGTCTGTGAGTACTTCAGTCATTTTATTTAAAGACGAGTGGAAACTAGAGACACATCCTACAAGATATCAGACACAGCCCAAAGCCATACTAGTGATGAAATCAACGTGGTATTCATTACAAATAGAAATACAGACTACAGACCCTAGTGCAAAACTCAGATGTACACACACACACACACACGCCTTTGATATATGGTAAAATTAAAATATAAATGAGTGGGGAAAAGACAGATTGCTTACTAGATGGCCTTGGGAATTTTATATGAAAAAAATTAAGTTGGATCCAAACCTCACATCACAAATAAAGCTATACTAGATGTATTAAACATCGAAGTGAAAAGTATAATTATAAAAAGAAAGAAACACATGACAAAATTCAGAATATATTTGCTACCTCGAGGTGATGGAAAGTTATACTGAATAAAACTCTACAACCAAAAAAACCAAGCCCACTGCTATTGAGTCAATTCTAAGTCATAGCAACCCTATAGACAGAGAAGAACTGCTGCATACCGTTTCTAAGGAGCACCTGGTGGATTTGAAATTCTGACTTTTTGGTTAGCAGTTGTAGCACTTAACCACTACACTACCAGGGTTTCCAAATAAGACTCTAGGAGGGGGGGGAAAATCACTAAACGAGAGAGAGATGGGATATTGAAAGGAGAGAAAGAAATACAGAAAGCATTTACTTTAAAACTAAAGATTTCTCTTCCTGAAAGATCAGAGATAAAATTAATAAATGACTGACAAACTCAGACAAGATACTTACAATACATAAAACAAATAGAGGGTTGCCATGTAGGGTATGCAAGGACTTCTGAAAATCAATATGAAAAGATAATAAATCTATTAAAAAAAGCAAGAAAGAATAATAGTCAATGTCCACTTAAGGAAAATTGAATGGCTGATAGCTGTGGAACGTTGTTTAACTTCCTTGCAAATGGAACTATGCAAATTAAATCAACCAATAATGAATGAAGTATGACTTTACTCATTTGGCAAAATATTGAAAGTTGGATATTACCAAGTATTGGTAAGGCAGTGGCAAAAATGAGTATAAATTATGTAGCCATTCTGGATAGCAAGTCAAACATATGTACAAGAGTTAAAACTGTATAAAACCCCAGTTATTCCACTCCTGAGTATTTCTCAGAGAATTTCCTATACAAATCCGTAAGGATAAATGTATGGAGACTTATGTTGATCACAGCATTGCTTTACAAGTGGAAAATGTTACAACACTGCTTTTCTTAAGCAGAGGAATGAATTGAACAGGCTGTAAGTGCCTACTATGAATATTGATGTAGCAGATGAAAGCACTGAGCCGCATGGACTCAAAGAACACGGATAGATTTTTAAAATGCTATTGAACTGAAAAAGAACAGCCAGACTAATAGGATGTAATCATTTAGTTAACTTTGGAATTCATATAGTCCCAAAACAATGAAACATGCAGGAAAGTATATATATTTAACAACAGATACTCAACAGAGTACTTAGGCAGTGAGATGAGAAAGGTGATGGTGGCAGGGACCAGGAGGGACAAAGAAAAGTAACTATAAATCAAGAGAAAGTCTAACACACTGCAATCCTTTCCAGTGAGTTGAGGAGTCTAGTTAAGTCAATTTTCTGCATCTGTTTGCAAACCAAAAAAGAAAAAGACAAATATGACAGTTTGAAAAGAGAAATATGGGGATATCTATGATAGCTTTGTTTTATATATAAAACTCCTGAATTCACATTGCTAGGTTTACGATGTTGAATAAAGACATGTCACTGTAAAAAAGATTTTTCTTACCCATGAAACTCTTACCTTAACCATAGAAGCTTGATCCAGGTATATGAGAATAAAAGGTAACTTCAGTAAATACTGTAACATATATGAAATCTGACAATTAAGTCTGTGAACTTCATTGTTCTACATGGCACATACCTCGTTGCTGGATATCACTTCAGTCACCTTCAAAGTACTCCCCTTAGGAAGCTAAACACTGATGCCAGTGCCTAGTCCACCCTTCAAAGCAATTTTGGAACTCTTTCTAGAATGGCTCTTGCACATGAAGGAGTGGTGGCAGATTTGTGAACTTTATCATACAGTTGTCTGTGAAGGTGTTTTTAGCCAGTAAACCGATAACTGTGTTGGAACACCATCCCTACTTCCCTGATCTGGCCCCCAGTGATTTTTTTCTTTACCTGAAGATACAGGAAATACTGAAAGGAAGATATTTTGAAGACATTCAGAATCTCAGGGGTAATGTGATAACAACTCTGATGGCCATTCCTGAAAAAGAGTTTTGAAATGGCTTTGAAGGGTGAACTAGGTGCTGTTGCTGGTGTATAGCTTCGCAGGGGGAACACTTTGAAGGTGATCATAGTGCTATTCAGAAATGAGATAGGTAGCACTTTTTCTAGGATGAGTTCATGAATGTTTTAGTCAGCCAGGGCTGCTCTAACAGAAATACCACAGTCAATGGCCTTAACAAAGGGAGGTTTATTCTTACATAGTCTGGTAGGCTGCAAGTCCATATTCAGGGTGTCTGCTCCAGGGGAAGGCTTTCCCCTTGTCAGCTCTGGAGGAAAGTATGATATTGCATCAGTCTTTGTCCAGGGAGCATTTTGGCTCAGGAACCTAGAGTCTGAAGGCCATGCTCTTCTCCCAGTGCTGCTTTCTTGGTGGTACAAGGTTCCCAATTCTCTCCCTGTTTCTCTTTCTTTTTCTGTCTTGCAGGCTGAAAGGATTAAGAGTGGGCCAAGCAATACTCCAGGGAACCTCCCTTTACAGTGGAGCAGGGAGGTGCTCTTATAAAGGGATTTACAGTCCCACCCTCATCCTTTAACATACAGAAAACCACAAAATGGAGGACAGTCACAAGATATTGAGAATCATGGCCCAGCCACATGGGTACACATATTCTGAGGGGGACACAATGTGATCCATGACAATGAACTTGTCAGTCCATACAATGGGAGCACATCCACATGCATGTATAGGCTTGGCTATGGATGTTTCTGCATATATATTTGCATATGCTCCATGTATATTCACATAAATAATAGATACATACAGGGCACAGTCACAGAAATGCCCTAGACATAATCAAATACCTCACCAGACTGAGCTGGCCACTGGAAACCACAAGAGAAAGGATCTGGTGACCTGCTTCTGTAAAGATTATTACACACACACATGCACACACACATCATCTCCCCTTCCCTTGCAGAGCTTGTAGTCTGGGGAGATTTTTAGACTTTGAAGTTGAACCAAAAATCTATCTTCCTGTGATATTTTAGCTGTTGTTCCTTATTGGTAGACCAAAAATTAGCTAACTGTTACCTCTTCCAAAGATCTCAAGATTGCTGTCAATTAAACTATCTATCAATTTAACTCTGCGCTATAGGGTCACTGTGAGTCACCATTGACTCAACACCACACAACAACATGTTTATAATATATATAATGCTATGAAATTATTTTGAAAATCAGTTACTATTAAGGAAATATCTCGAATAGGGTATCACCTAACAGTAAAATAATAACTTACTTTTGCCGTATTGAATAGAAGAAGCCTTCAGTTATGAGATAAAAACAACACGGTGTGTGTGGCAATGAGAAGACAGACAGCAGCGTGGTAGATATCATGGAGCTGTGCCAATACTTCACCTGATGAACAAAATTTGGCAAAAGGAAATCAAGGGCGGAATGGGAAGGCAGGAATGGATTTACAGAGAAGGGAAAACATTTCAGAATCCTCAGCTTTGAGAGGATTGACATTCTCACTACATCCATAGGAGGGCGCTAGAGATACAGGCTACCTGCAACGTAGACAGTGTTGGGACACAGGTGAGATGCTCAGAGAAGGACAGATACCTACACACCAAGTTGTAAGCATTCCTAAGTGACCAGTATTTTGTGTCTTCAATTTTTCTATCTATGAAGTAGAATTAAACCCACTGCCATCGAGTCAGGTAAAGTAGAATTAGTCACATTCAAATGAATGGTGATGACTAAAGCCACTGAAAATGAATAAGAAATGGAATCTTATTTTGATTTGTTGTCTCACTTGGCACTCATAGACATTACTACCAGGGAAACAGAAACCTTTACTTACGCTCCACCTGGTTTCTACCGTTCGGTAGGCACATTCATGCTGGTGAAGGAAGCATCAACTGTGGCCAGTCATTGTGCTTTTTTCATGACTTTGCTAAATCAAAAATTTTCAACCTTTTGAGATTTTCTGAATCTTTTATAGAGATTTGCCTAAATCTTACAACTTTACCACCAGCTCATTGGCCTTTTTTTTGGACAATTTTGAAAGAATATATGTTTTTGAAAAGATGGCCCATTGGTCTTGTGGTGATAAAAATCAAATTCACTCCAAACAACCCAGGACCATTGAGTAAATGGCAACTCACAGTGACCTTGTAGGACAGAGCAGGACTGCTGCATAGAGTTTCTGAGGAGGGCCCGGTGGATTAGAACTGCCAGGCTTTTGATTGGCAGCTATAGTCCTTAACCACTACACCATTAAACCCCCAAACAAAGACACTGCCATCAAGTTGGTTCTAACTCACAGTGGCCCTATGAGACAGTGTAGAACTGCTCCTCAGAGTTTCCAAGGCGTACCTTGTGGATTTGAACTGATGGCCTTTTGGTTAGCAACTGTAGCACTTAACCAGCGTGCCACCAGGGTTTTCAAAGTCAGATTATAGATACCTACATAGTCCATTTTGTAGATATTTCAATATGTTTTTAAATACAGTCTCAATTTTATTTTTTAAGTATTTCCTTGTGAATGTAAGTATGTATGTACATAGAAAATTTTGGAAAACTATGACAAATATTAACTAACGGTTGTTACCTCTGGGTGATGGATTACAAATATTTTCAACATTATCCAATATTTCTAAAAGGAACACAACTTTGAACTTAAAAAGTTGTGTTGATCATTTTTTGAGAAGTATCTAATAGAAAATTGCTTCTATTGTCCATTAATTAATTAATTAATTAATCCAACACTTAATTAACTGATCTTTTTTGGTCACTTTTCACATACTTGGATATGTACTGAGTATTGGCAATCTAAACACTTACACACACACATGCACACACACATAATCCCCTTCCCTTGCAGAGCTGGTAGTCTGGGGAGATTTTTAGACTTTAAATTGAACCAAAAATCTATCTTCCTGTGATATTTTAGCTGTTGTTCCTTATTGGTAGACCAAAACCTAGCTAACTACTGCCTCTTCCAAAGATCTCAAGATTGCTATCGTGTTTTCATTTTTAGCCTTCTCTTTTTCTGGGATAAAATCACCAGAAGCGTCCGTACGGGGTCATCATGAGTACACTCTCAGATCACGTTTCCTTTACTCCAATGCCCTCTTAAAATGCAGTACCCAGAATTGAATGCAGCTATTGTCTTCTAAATACAGTAAAATCATCAAGAATGAGAACATAGATGGCACGCTTTCTTTTAAAGTAGCCAGGTATGTCAGCAATACATCATTGCTGTTTGGTTTTTGTAATGTGTTACCTTGGCTAATCTGAGCTACATTTTCCTTAATTCCCCTTCTTGTATGTTACAGTGCACCACAAGGGGGCTACTTAGGAGAGCTGGAGGGCAGAAGGGATGCAACAAGTATGTGTAGCTTACACGTATTGCTGCTGATGCGCTGACTCATTTCCTTGGGGAGAAGCAGCAGCTGGGCGTCAACTGTTCTGTCTTGCCTTGATTCCTGGGTTCAGCTTCTTCTACTCCTTGGCCAGGCATGTGAGTTTAGCTCTGTGACAAAGGGGCCCAGGTTCTGCAGAATATCCTTGTCACCAGGGTAAAATGTGACAAAAACTGACATGGATTTCAATCTAGTCTCTTAGAATTGTGACTCATATTTATGGGTTCCAGCTTTCCCACTGTCTTCCCTGTTTCGCATCCACCTCCCCTTCCTCACTGCCTGTCCAGTGGACTTGAAACTTGAGCATCATATGCAGAGTCAATGGACTTACAAGAACTGCTTAACCAGTTCCACAATTGCCCAACTTCCTGTAGCGATACAGTCTGCCCAACTTCCTGTAGCAATACAGTCTGCCCAACTTCCTGTAGCCATCGACATGCACTGCATAACATCCATCCAGCCAATGATGGCCTATATATTGATGACCCAATGATTTGCTTTCCTTGTGTTTTTTATTCTACCTTAATGATTTTAAGGCAACTCTGGTGGCATAGTGGTTAAGAGCTATGGCTGCTAGGACTCTATGGCAAGTCTCATGGGCTTTTGCTCACTCTTGATCCTGCAGTTCATTCCTGTTTATCTGACCTATGGTTCTTGAGACTTGAGCCAGCAGCTTAGTGGCTAGTCTTGGTATTCCTCAGCCTCTGTAGTCTATGGGTCAGTAGTCTGCCAGCCTACCTGTCCATCTTGTGATTGGTCAGCCTCTGCAGCATGTGAGCTAGAGGGCACATGTTGTCTGACCTGCTGCTGTGGGGTTCCCCAAACCCTGCAGCTACATGAGTCAGGAGAAACCTCCAGCTTTACCCATGGGACTTGGGTCTTTCCATTCTTTACAGCCACATAGGCCATTTCCTTGACATGAATCTCTGTATGTATGCTTATAGAGGCTTCAGGGGTTTTGCTTATCTGGAGAACCCATCTAGCCTAAGATAGTCACCATTCTTGATGTCTCTACTCATATTGTTTCACCACCATTAACTTGGACTTTCTGTCCCCTAAATTCATCCTCTGTATTTTAGAGTTACTATTGTTAATTTGATTTCATATAGACAATTCTTTAAGAGTACATGCTTAACTCAGACATTCTTTACTAAAACCAAAACAAAACAAAACATGCTGCCATCAAGTTGATTCCAACTCACAGTGACCATATAGGACAGAGCAGAACTGCCCCACAGAGTTTCCAAGGAGTACTCGAACTGCCAACCCTTTAGTTTGCAGCCATAGCTCTTAACTACTACCCCACCAGGGTTGTTGAGCTAATTTGTTATTTAGTTATTTAGTTTAAATTTGACTTTGTGGGATAGTTTCAATTCCAGGCTTAAAGATGATCTCGGGGCAATGGATTTGAGGTTTCTCCTACCTCCGTGAGTCCACAAAGTCTGGTTTACATAACAATTTGAAATTCTGTTCTGCAGTTTTACTCCTTTTGATAAGGATCCATCTATTTCATCTCTGAACATCATGGTCAGTAATAGTAGCCAGGCACCATCCTATTCTCTGATAACATTGATAATGGAAAGAGTAGTTCATGGAGACAATTAGACTTGCAGTCTATTTCCTTCTTGCTTTTCTTGGTCTAATTCTTCTTTAACTGTTACCTGAAACTATCTTGGATGACCTTTCTAAACAAAGATTTTTTTTTTTTTAAGTTGTTGTCATGGATTGAGTTGTGTCCCCCCCAAAATATGTGTAGCCATGTGGCTGGGCCGTGATTCCCAATATCTTGTGACTGTCCTCCATTTTGAGGTTTCCCTATGCTGTATGTTAAAGGATTAGGGTGGGAATGTAAATCCCTTTATAAGATCACTTCCCTGCTCCACTGTAAAGGGAGTTTCCTTGGAGTATGGCTTGCCCCACCCTTAATCCTTTCAGCCTACAAGAGAGAAAAGGAAAGAGAAGCAAGTGGAGAACTGGGAACCTCACACTATCAAGCAAACAGCACCGAGAGAAGAGCACCTCCTTTAGACCTGAGGTTCCTGCGCCAAGATGCTCCCTGAACAAAGACTGATACAATACTGGACTTTATTCCAGACCTGACAAGGGGGAAAACCTTTCCCTGGAGCAGACATCCTGAATTTGGACTCGTAGCCTACCTGACTGTGTAAGAATAAACTTTCCTTTGTTAAAGCCATCCACTCTGTGGTATTTGTGTTAGAGCACCCCTAGCTGACTGAAACAGTTGTGTTAAAGGCTTTTGTTTCATAATTAGAAATACACACTTTAAGCTGCCCCCATAAAGTTTCCAAGGGTCACCTGGTAGAGTCGAACTGCCAACTTTTTGGTTAGTAGTCATAGCTCTTAGTTACTACACTACTAGGTTTTTCTATTTACATTAAAACTTCTTAATTCTTTTATTCTTATGGGTGTCCATTCATTTAATATCTTTTATGCATTAACATTGCTCTAAATGATTTCTGTGATATACACAGAAAGATAACGTAAATTACAACCTAATTCAATGATGAAGCAGCAAATAAATAAAATATGATACAAAGTGCTGTGTTATGCAAGAAGTTTTTATATTGATTTATTTCTCTCACTGAATGTTTCTTTCCTATGACTTGCATCAACGGTTTTTGTCTTTATAATGTGCCTAGGATGTGCCTAAGAATTGTGAACTCCCATTTTCAAAGGAAATTAAGCTAATTCCTATGATACACTGGAGCTCAGTTACATGTTATTCTGTAATATTAACTTGTTATGAGACTAGCATTGACAAAATCCAGAAAACTGTTTGCAATATTCTTAATATTCATGTTCTTTACTATATATGTACTGTTTGGTGATAGATTGAGATGCTTATCAAATACACAGCTTGTGGGATGCCTTGAAGGCAAGTATGCTGGTCTAAATGATCAGATATTGTTGTTAGGCGCTGTCAAGTGAGTTCTGACTCAGAGCAACCCAGCGTACAACAGAATGAAACACTGTATGGTCCTGTATCATCCCCATAATTCCTTGAGCCCGTGGTTGCAGTCACTGTGTCAGTCCATCTCACTGAGGGTCTTCCTCTTTTCCACTGACCCTGTACATTACAAGCACAATGTCCTTCTCCATGGACTGATTCCGCTTGAACACATGTCCAAAGTATGCGAGATGAAGTCTTGCCGTCCTTGTCAGAGTCATCAATTCTTTTTTTGGTTTTCCTTACTAATGGTCCAGTTTTCACGTGCAGATGAGGTTACTTAAAACACCGTGACTTGAGTCAGGTGCATGTAACGCTTCAAGATGATGTCATTGTTTTTTAATACTTCAAAGTGATCTTTTGTAGCAGATTTGCCTGATGCAATGCATCTTTTGATTTCTTGCTTGCTACTTCCTTGGGTGTTGATTATGGATCCAAGTAAAAATGAAATCATTGACAATTTCATTTTTTTTCTGTTTATCATGATGTTGCTGAATCTTAGATATGAAGTGAAAATGTGGAAATATTGTCATGAATGTTTGATCTTTTTAATTTTTATTGCTTACTAGACTAAGAGGCTCTATACCTTTACATGGATGTTGGAAGAAGGTTGCAGGATGATATATATAGTAATACAGGTGAGAATAAGTTTGCCCTAAAGAAGTATTTCATAACTAAATGTCTGACATCACAATTAATGTAGCAGAAGGTGTGCAAGTAATGACTTACTGTATATTTATGCAAACAACATGTAGCTTCTGTGTTTGTTTGCCAACAGCACCTTCCCATGAGGTATCTTCATACACATGTATACTTATTTGAATTGTGTCCCTCTAAAATATGTATCAGCAATCATGGTTAGGCCATGATTCCCAGTATTCTGTAGTTGACTTCCATTTTGTGACCTGATATAATTGTTCTATGTGTTGTAAATCCTAATCTCTGCCTGTGATTAATGAAGCAAGATTAAACCAAAAACAAAACAAAACAAAACAGACAAACAAACCCACTGCCATTGAGTCGATTCTGACCCATAGTGACCCTAGAGGACAGAGTAGAACTGCCCCATAGAGTTTCCAAGGAGCACCTGGTGGATTTGAACCGCCGACCTTTTGGTTAGCAGAGGTAGCACTTAACCACTATGTCACCAGGGTTTCTGAAGCAAGATGAGGATATGTTAAAGAGGATTAGGGTGGGATACAACAAAATTATGGAGGACACAGCTCTGATCCTGTGTGAGGCGAGTTTCCCTCGGTTGTGGCCTGTCATCTTTTATCTTAGAAGAGATGAAAGAGAAATGAGCAGAGAGATGGTAATCTCAGACTACCACAAAAGAAATGCTGGGAGGTGAGTGTGGTCTTTAGACCTGTGGTCCCTGTACTGAGAATCTCCTGGACTTAGGGGAAGATTGAAGACAAGGATCTTTGCCTAGGGCCTACTGAGACAGAAAGGCTTGCCCTGGAGTGGTGCCCTGAATTTAGACTTCTAGCCTCCAAAATTGTGAGAGAATAACTTTGTGTTCATTAAAGCCATCCTCTTGGGGTGGTTCAGTTATTCAGTTATAGTGGTACTGGATAACTAAGGCAGCCCTGCTAGGTCCCCTTTTTTTTTTCTTTTTGGCATGTTGTGTAAAAAGTACTAGCATTGTGTGCTTACAGAATTACCTTAGGAAAGGGCATGGTTGGTAAACAAATGTGGAAGATGTATGTCATTTTCATAAAAATACAATAAAAAACCAAGGAGCAGTTGACAGACTCAAACTTCTGACCTTCTGGTGAATAGTTGTTGTCCTTACACACCGTGCCACCGGAACTGCAGAAATACGATAGGTCACTAAAATTTTAAGGGTGAGTTTTAACCACAGAAGAAACTGTAGTGTGGCTGTACTAAAACATCTGATTTTTATAACTCTATACCTTCTATAGCTGTCAAAATGAATTACTGAGTAAGTAAATAAATGTATCTATTAAATGCAGTTGCTTAGATGGTTTATTTGATCGTCTAAGCACGTCGACCAAAAAACAATGACTTGGATTTTGGCTTAGTCATTTGTCAGCTAATTCAGCTGTTTCTTAAGATAATTATGTAATATGTCAGTAACACTACATTATCAGGGAAAAAGCAGATGTTAGTATTCCTATTTCCTGTGGAGAGAGCTTATACATCCAATTTAGATTCTGTACTTAAGAGGCTGCAAGAGGAAGATAGAACATGGACCAGTATTCCCATGATGGGATGTTGGAGCTTCATAAATTAGACAGTCATGCTCATTAGGTTTTCATAATATTATGGAAAACGATTTGAAGTTTGACATGACTTGTTCTTTACAAAGCCCGTAAGTTTGTAATGCATGTTAATTATTTCTCTAGAAGTTTCCACAGTCATTTTATAATTTCATTCCTGACTTTTACTTGACAGCGATGCCAGTCACATCATGGTGTTCTGTGATTTTCAGTTTATATTTGCCTTTGTAAATAGTAGCTGTGTATAAATTCCCAGTTTTCTAGAACTTTGTTCTGAAATATTACATAGTTGTTTTAGTCAGCTAGGGCTGCTGTAACAGAAATATCACTGAGTGGATGGCTTTAACATTGGAAAATTTATTCTTACACAGTCCAGTACACTGTAAGTCCAAATTCAGGACATCCACTCCAGGGGAATGCTTTCCTCTTTGTTGGTTCTGGAGGAAAGTCCGGTACTGCATCAGTCTTTGTCCAGGGAGCATCTTGGTGTAGGAACCTCAGGTCTAAAGGACAATCTCTTCTCCTGGGGTTGTTTCCTTGATGATGTGAGGTTCCCAAGTCTCTACTTGCTTCTTTTTCCTTTTATCTCTTTCAGGATGAAAGGATTCATGCTGGGGAAAGCCACACTCCAGGGAAACTCCCTTTACAAGGAGTAAAGCCTATGAAGGGATTTCCAGTCCCACCCTAATCCTTTAACACACAGCACATCAAAGTCACAAAATGGAGAACAATCATAGAATACAGGGGATCATGGCCCAGCCACATGAGTACACATATTTTGGGGGACACGATTCAATCCATGACAGTAGTAAAATATGGGATGTAAGAAATGTCTAAGAGAAACAACTATGTAAAATTGGAAGCCATAAAAATTTCAAAGTCAGTACTGACTTGAATACTATACAGAAATTTTAAAGGAGAGCATTTTATACTCAGTCCTATTCTGTCCTATATGTTTGCTACAAGTTGCAAATGACTCAACAGCAGTAAGTTTTTGGTTAATTCTTTACACCAAATTAACTACAGTTGATTACAAGGTTGAAATTGTGCCTTACCATAATGTTTATACTTTGAAATGTCATTATTTTCAATGATTTAAAATTTTGTCATAAAATATATTTAGAAATGAACTGATGTCAATGTTTTACTAAAGTTTTGAAACTAAATTACTTTTTTATTACAGAGTTTTATTTGAGAAAGATAAGGGTTGAAGGAAACTCAGGTTTTGATACTAGGCTGAGAACAGAAGATGTTGGGTGAAACATCTTTGCTCCTGGACAGGAGTGTCTATTGCTGACTTGGTACCATGGGTCAGTTCACATGCAAAAAAAATGTTCTGATATTTATGTTTTGTACATAGTTTCATATCATAAAGAGTAATGCACACTGAATTTTGATTTTTCACAGAAAATTTGGATTTTTAGCACAAAATTTCTGACCTTTAAAATCTTTTGTGGGGGGGGAATAGCAATTTCTTAAACTGAAATTTTATTAAACTGGAATTTGTATGATCCAGAAGTCAATGGAACAGACCTGTTTTTCCTGCTCTCTCAAGTTTCCCACTTTTAACAGATTCGGTCTTACGCTTTTCTAGTGTTCATGTTGGTAGAACATACCTGAATTTTACTTCTTTTATAGGTTTCCACCTCACACAGATTCTAATTCTTGCAGATCTTACTGTATATGAATTTGAAACTATAAATGGACAATCTATTTCTTCTCTACAGTGTATATAAATATGATCTAAAATGTATTTGTATGTCTTAAGGCTGTCTCATGTGCATCTATTTCCAGAAGGCATTACTTTTCTTTGTTATTTTGAAAAATTTTAAATGTGCTTTTCTGTGGGCAAGATAGAATTGAGGGAAATATTCTGGAAAAAGTGTTTAAATGATTGTAATTCAGGTCAATAAAGGGTAGTAAATAGATAACTACTAATAATACCAAAAGTTGATACCCAATGATATACAATTATCTTAATGTATTATAATGTGGGAAACCCTAGTGGTGTAGTGGGTAAGTTCTATGTCTGCTAACCAAAAAGTCGACAGTTCAAATCCACTGGACACTCCTTGGAAACTCTACAAGGCTGTTCTACTCTGACCAGTACGCTATGGGTTGGAATTGACTCGATGGCCGTGGGTTTTTTTATTATAATATTAGTAAAATACTCCATTAGATGAGGATGTTGGAAAAAATACAATTTTGTATTCCAAATCCATTTATACACAATACAGAATGTAGTAAGATAGCTATTTGAAAGATATATGTAGTATTGAAAGTTAACTGTTACAATTTTTTGTTTACTTTCCTTAAATTTTGAAGTATATGTATAAAATAGTTTATTGTGTGCTGTTGAGTTGATTCTGACTCCAGACACCCTATTTGACAGAGTAAAAGTAATGCATAGGGCTTCCTACTCTGTAATTGTACAGGTTACACACATCCACATATCCATCCACACAGAGAGAGCTATAGATTTTAATGACCAGTGTCTCTGGAACTTTGGGAAATTCAAAATGTTTTTTAGTAAATTTTCATTATTGCTGTCAAGTAAACAATAACCCTCAGTATAGCCATCAGTATGTATTATATCTCAACATAAAGAAAACAGAAATCCTCACAACTGGAGTAATAAACACATCATAAATGGAGAAACAATCGAAGTTGTCAAGATTTCATTTTACTTGGAATCACAGTCAATGGAACCAGTAGTCAAGAAAACAAATGACATATTGAACTGGGCAAATCTGCTGCAAAAAACAAAAAGACAAAAAAACTTTTTCAAAAGTGTTAAAAACTAAAGATGTCATTGTAAGGGCTAATGTGCACCTGACTCAAGCCAGATGTGTTCATGTGCATGTCAAGGCTGGACAATAAATAAGAAAGACCAAAGAAAAATCAGTGTCCTTGAATCACGCTGTGGGCAAAGAACACTGAATATCCTAGAGACTGCTGGCAAAATGAACAGATCTGTTTGGGCAAAAGTATAGGCAGAATACTCTTTTGAAGCAAGGGTGGCAAGACTTCACCTCACATACTTTGGACAAAGTATCAGGAGGAAACTAGTCCCTGGAGAAGGATGTCAGGCTTGGTAAAGTGGAGGGTCAGTGAAAAGGAGAAAGACCTTCGAGGAAACGGATCGACACAGTGGCTGCAGCAACGACCTCCAGCATAACAATTATTGTTAGACTGATGCAGAGCCCTGTTCTATGTGGGCTCTCTGTGAGTCAGACTGATCTGACAGCACTTAACGAGTGCAGAGATGCTAACCTAGTCACCAACTCTAAGGGAAATGCATATAAAAATAGTAGAATAACAGAAATCATTTTTTTATTTAATAAAAAATAAAAATTAAAAAAGTAAGGAAAAAAAGAAAGAAAAAGAAATCATGGAGGAAAACAAATTCAACCAAGAAATGGCTATAGTGCTAGATTATCAAGAACCGACAGTCTCTTCTTTGTCTTTCTCTTCTTTTGTATAGGAGAGAGATATTACTGTCTTTCTGTCTATAAACTTGAGTTGATTAATTGTTGTTGATGTTAGACATATTTCTAGAATTTCAATTCCTTGAGGAAAAATGATATTTAGTATTGAACTAATTCACTTTAAAAAAAAAATTAAAAAAAAATTTTGAACTAGGAAATGGGTAAAGTAAGGACACTGACAGGTACAATCGATTATTTGAAATTACTCTGGAAATTGTAACATAATATAGCTTTTCAAAAGACACAGGGACAAATTTTGTCCTTGTGAGGTATTTATAGGACAATTTCTGGCAATATTTTAAAGAAAATATGTTTATTATCAACCCTGTAATATTAGGCTGGGTTCTCTAGAGGAACCAAACCAGTGAAGTATCTATATAAAGAGAGAGGTTTATACTAAGGAAATGAGTTACATGATTGTAGAGGCTGGAAAGTCCCAAGTCTGTAGGTCAGGCTGGAAGATTCTCTTGAGTCACCTAGCCACAAAACCCAAAACCCACTGCCACTGAGTCAATTCTGACTCATAGCAACACTATCGGAGAGAGTAGAACTGGTCCATAAAGTTTCCAAGGAGAACATGGTACATTTGAATTGCTGACCTTCTGATTAGCAAACACATCACTTACCTGCTAGGCAACCGGGATTTCCCACATGGCCATAGGGCTCTCAAATCCAAGATCCAGACCCAGAAGGCTTATGAATTCCAAGACTGGCAAGCAAACTGCTAACTCAAGTCCCAGGAGGGAGGTCAGACTAACAGGGCCTGGCTGCAGGATCCAGAACACGCAAAAGCCCAGAAGCCTAGCCAGAAAGCCCACCTGTGTTAACTGCATGCACACCCCAAAGGAGACTCTATTTCAGCTTATTGGCTACTTATAGCAGATTCCATCATGGACGTGATCACATTATATCAAACCTGTTCACGGAGGTGATCACATCGTTGTATGACTGCCAGGCTACCTCGTAACTACCAAACCTCTAAGAATCATGGCCCAGTCAAGGTGACACACCACTGTAAACATCATAAAGAGCAAACATTCCCTTTGCAGTTTCTAAAGCCTTATTATATTACATAAGCTTTACTCAAAAGAAAATATTTTGTAAGGAAAGGAGAATGTTTTACAGAAAGTGTGTATAGTAATCGTAAGTAGAAGAATAAATGTTAGCTCTATCAACCTGAGAGGAATTTAAATTAGTCTTTCCAAATGCATGCATTTTTAGTTTGAGAGAGAAAAAACAAGTTAAACAAATACATAAAAAATGTGTGTGTATATATATTCAATGCATTTGTGTTATATATAAATCAAAAATCCAACTCTTTGCTGTTGAGTTCATCCCAACTCAAAGTGATCCTATAGGACAGAGGAGAACTGTCCCGGGGGCTTCCAGTACTGTAATCTTTATGAAAGCAGACTGCTTTATGTTTCCTCTATGGAGTGGCTGGTGGATTTGAACCACTGATCTCTGGGTTAGCAGCTGAGGTCTTAACCACTTCACCACCAGTGCTCATATACAAATATGAGAACTGACAATTAATTCCACAAACTTAATTGTTCTAAGTGCTACAGAACTCGTTGCTGAATATCACTACACTCACTTTCAAAGTATTTCTCTTGGGAAGCTGTGCACTGACACTGGCACCTAATCCATCCTTCAAAGTGATTTTGGAACTCTTTCTGGAATGGCCACTGCACATGGTGGCAAGGTGGCAAGTTTACGAACTTAATTATATGGTTGTCAGTGACGGAATTTTTAGCCAGTAAATAACTGAATGCTGACCTTACTCATGTGATCTGGCCCCCAGTGACTTTTATCTTTATCCAAAGGTAAAGAAGATATTGAAAGGAAAACATATTAATGACATTCAGGACATCAGGGGTAGTCTGATAACAGCTCTGATGGCCATTCCAGAAAGAGAGTTCCAAAATTGCTTTGAAGGGTTGACTAGGTGCTGGCATTGGTCATCGCTTTGCAAGTGAAGTACTTTGAAGGTGACGGCAGAGATATTCAGCAGTGAGGTATGTAGCACTTCTTCTAGGATGAGTTCATGAACCTAATTGTCCTCGTCTGTTGTTATGGTGCTGTCAAGTTAATTCCAACTCGCAGTGACCCTATGTGCAACAGAATAGACAGCACCCAAACCTCTACCACCTTCACAATCGTCGTTATGCTTGAGACCATTGTTACAGCCACTGTGTCAGTCCCTCTCAGGGAGGGTCTTTCTCTTTTTCACTTACCGTCTATTTTACCAAGCATGATGTCCTTCTTCAGGGACCGAACCTTACACGTACGTGTCCAAAGTATGTGAGACAGATTTTTGCCATTCTTGATTCTCAGGAGCATTTAGTCCAGTTTCTTGGGGTATTTGCTCAGGATATGGATTGAATCAGTATGCTGAAATGATACAAGGCTGACATACACCTTTCTTAACTTTAAAGCATTCAGTATCCTCGTGGCCTGCTTCAATGGTTGCTTGTTGCTCTAACTACAGGTTCTACGTGAGCACTGTTAAGTGTTCTGGGATTCCCATCTTTGTAATATTATCTATAACTTGTTATGACACACACAGTCAAATGCTTTTTTGTAGTCATCAAAATATAGGTGAATATCTTTTTGATAGTTTTAGCTTCTAGTCATGACCCATCTGACCTCAGCAAAGATAAACCTGGTTTCACATCCTTTTCTGAAAGTGGTTTGAATTTCTGGCTGTTCCTTGTCAATGTATTGCTGCAACCACTTTTGAATGTGGCCTTCAGTAGAGTTTTACTTGTGTGTGATATTAATGATACTGTTTGATAATTTCTATGTTTGGTTGGATCACCTTTCTTTCAAATGGGTACAAATATAGAACTCTTCCAGTTGGTTGGCCAGGTAGCTGTCTTCCAAATATCTTGGCATAGATGACTGAGCACTTCTAGCACTGCATCTGTTTGTTGAAACATCTCTGTTGGTATCCTATCAGTTCCTGGAGCCTTGTTTGTAATAATTGCCTTTGGTACAGCTTGGACCACTTGTTTCAGTATCATCGATTCTTGATCATACACTGCCTCCTGATAGAGCTCAACATCAACCACTTCTTTCTGGTACAACGACTGTGTATTCTTTCCAGCTTCTTTTGATGCTTCCTGGGTTGTTCAATATATGTATCCTATATGCACGCACACACACACACACACACACATCCAAAAAACCAGTTGCTGGTGAGTTTATTCCAGCTCATGGCACCCCCATATCTGTCAAGGTAGAACTGTATCTGGCAGAGTTTTCAATGACTGTACTGGTTGGGTACTCCTGGGTGGGTCTGAATCAACTTCCTTTTGGTTAGTAGCCAAGCATTTAAATGTTTGCACCATCATATGTGTTTGTGTGTAAGTGTAGAGAAACAGATAGATAGATAGACAGATGATAGATAGGTAGATAGGCAGATACATAAATAGATCATTAATTTGTTACACGTTTAACTCTATACATGAGCAACTTTTGAAGATACCTTAACACCTTTCCTTAATATCTTTTGAGTCACATATATTCAAGAAAATGATTAAAGACTGACATGTGATTCAGATTCATTGTATGTATGTCCTAATCATTTTCTATTTAATCTACCACAGCATTTTCATTAATAAATACTAGGTGAAAGAATGTGTTGCCTTTGGATCAGTACATACAAACTACTAGTTGCCATCCATTGCTTTCAAATGCTTTTCTCTAAACCCGTGACTTCTGAAGTGGATTGTGAGCATTTCAAGGAACTTTCTAGAATGTTATTTAGAATGAGAGAAAAATAATATGATTTTCACCTGGATGAATATATAAAAAAGGAACACATGATAGTTACATCTTCCTCTTTGTACCTGAGCCCATAATATTGATTTTTGATTGAGGCGCTCTGGAAATCCTGGTGGTGTAGTGGCTAACCAAAAGGTTAAAAATTTGACTCTATCAGGCGCTTCTTAGAAACTATATGGAGCAGTTCTACTTGTCTTATAAGGTTGCTATGAATCAGAATCAACTCAACGGCAAGGGGCTTGGTTTGGTTTTTGTTTCACTGTCTAGCTAAAATAAAGATTAAATTTTCCTTGGTCTCTTGCATGTAAGTGATGACCTTCTGCCCCACGAGATGTGAGAAGCTGTAATGTGCACCAGAAGATAGTGATGACAGTCAGTGAAAACTACCTTACAGGAGCTGATACAAATCAGACCTCCCCTCAGCCCCATCTTTTTCCCTCTAGCTGTTCCTCTTTTGGCATGAACCTGATGACATAACCTCTAGCAGTCATATTTTACCTTGCAATCACCTTGGAAATCAGGTGCTAGAATGATGGTTTGTAAAGATGTTTCTGGCTTTTGATGATACCAAGAAGTTGTTCATTCTATTACTGGACTTGTTTTATGTGACACAAGCGACAGTCAGTGTTTTTTAAGCTGCTATTATTTCTGTTCTCTTTCTCCTACCGATAAACACAAATCCTAACTAGTGCTGAAATTTAAGGTATTCTGGAAGCCCTCACGAAGTGACACTTGTATCTGTCTGCTCTGCTGACTATAAGCCAAGCCAGGCCTGACAGAGTTGTCTTAACCAGCTCCCATAAAGTGTAAGTTCAAGTCCTTAAAATTCTGTATCACTCATAGTTGGTCTGCTTCTCTAATTACACTCAAGCTAAGACAATGATTATCCACTCTTTTTGTCCCACGGTAAGCGTATCATTCCTGTGTATACACTTACCTGCTAACATCCAGTTGATTCTCACAGTGACCTCACATGTTATGGGGTAGAATGGAACTCTATAGGGTTTTCTTTGCTGTAATCTTTAGGGAAGGAGATTGCCAGACCTCTCTTCCTGGGTGCTGCTGGGTGGGTTCAAACTGACACCCTTTCAGTTAGCAGTAACTGTTTGTGTCACGCCGGGTGCTATACAGAATCATTCTTTTCATTAGGAATTATCAACCCATTTGGCCCAGTTTAGCACCATTCTTTCCATTCTCAAGTTAATGATCATCACCTTTTCTGATGTTTCTCCTTAAGGAAGCACACCAGCTACTAACAATGTTAAAGGCATTCCTCACTGGTATACACATTTTGACTCAAAGGTGGGGGAAACTTCTATTTAGAAATCAATACTATGTTTGGGGAGGAGCCATTTTATACTTAGGTCACTGTCAAGCCCCCTCCTGGCCTTTTCTTTCGAAAGGAGACTTTTCTCTGCTGTATCTTCACAGACACATGCAGAGGATTTTAGTCTCGTAGTTGCTGAATGAACTACTTTAAAAGCAGCTCTGCAGCAGGTGGTGTCAGCTGTAATTATCCTTGCTGCACTCTCAAGTTCCTGGATCTGGCTGAAGTGCTTGAACTGAGGGACTTACGCTTCTCTCTGCCTCTTCTGTATGCTGTAGTGAAGCTCTTTGGGTGTTTGACTCACATCCACAGTTCCTCACTTGTTTTGTACCAAAAGGCATTTCCTAAATTCAGAGGAACGATTTAGCATGGCTGATGCTATTTTCCAAAGCCTTCTTGAAGTTGGAGCCCTGGGGGGATAGTGGGCAAGAGTTCGGACACTAACCAGAAGGTTGGCAGTTCACGTCACGTCCACCAGCTGCTCCTTGGAAACCTCATGTGTCCGTTCTACTCTGTTCTGTAGCATCACTAGGAGTTGGAACTGACTCGACAGCAAAAAAACAAAAACAACATCATCTTGAAGTTTGCAGGGTATCGAAATAAAAATGCCAGACCTGATGGTGATGATAGTAAAAAAGAAGAAAATTACAGTTTACCAAATGTTTCAATGATAATATCGTTTAATCTTCTGGATGACCTTGTAATTTGACCTTGAACAGAAATGTTAAAAGCTCAGGTTTTGGCATCAACCTTCTGTGTTAAAATCCTGGTTCAAATCAGGCTAGTTGATACTTATATGACCTACTGTAAGAAACTTAGCTTTTCTAAGTCTTATTTTCTGTCTGAAAAATAAGAATAATGTTAATTATGAGAACACTATCTCATGAGTTTGTTTTGAGGGTTAAACATGTTCATTAAATTTTACTGGAGAGAACTTATGTTTCTGTTTATTGTCGCCCTCTTCATTTCATCACTTGGGGACTTTCTGTCAGTGTGGGGCACTCTTGCCTGCACACTTAGTGGCACGTGGTCACTGCTCCATTAGTGCTTGTTGACTAAGCACTGATGACCGAATACATAGCTGTGAGGAGGCTTCATCCCAGTCTCAGGGCCGCTCTCACAAGCATTCGACCAGTGCAGTTGCCTAAAGGGTTGTGCTCAGAATGGGCCTGTGCCTCGATTAATGCCCTGTTGTCCCTGTGTTGGTTGTTCTCCGAAGTTCTAAATGATTTTAATTTTGAACTTTCATTTTTATAAGTGAAGTTTCATTGGGACATACACGAGCAGAGTTATGCGAAATACGTGTGTCGACCCCTGTGTCTTCACACCTCATTGGCAGATAGTATTTGTCATGCCCTATAAGCCCAGAATTTTAGTGAACCCGTGATGTCTGGGAGTCAGCGAGACTCATAGCAAAAAAACCCAAAAAACCAAAAAAACAAAATCTCGGGCTGTCGAGTTGATTACAACTCATAGCAACTCTAAAGAAGTAGAACAGCTCCATAGAGTTTCCAAGCAGCACCTGGCGGGGATTCGAACTGCTGACCTTTTGGTTATCACAAATAGCACTCAAGCACTGCACCACCAGGGTGGCCCAATATACGTATGACTGAGGAAATGAAATGGAAACGCTGACAACCCTGAAGGCTACGCTTTCCTTTTAACAACTTCAGGGGCAGAAAGAAGTCACTGGTGTGCTAAGCGATGAGAAGCAACCGGTAGCACCATCACACCCTTTCTTACTCGTGTTCCTCTCCTGTGCTGGCCAACAACTCACTCTGAAGCTGAGAGCAAAAGGAAAGAGAAACATAAGGAAAAGGGAAGATTCCTTTTAGTCCTTCCAGTAAGTAAGTGATGTACGGATTTACTTATGTTTACTTATTAACCTATAGTGTACAATTCCACAAGTGTTTCACAACATAACTGATACAGTGAAACCGTGCCCTACAGATTAGTAAGAGCCATAAGCCCATGCATAATGTGTTTACTGGTTAAACTGTTGCTGTTGATCACTGGTTAAAGGTGGAGTATTAGTAGAATTTATATATGTGAAAAAGTGAAATAAAAACATTTGAGTTACTTTTGTAGATCCTTTCCACTTGTCTGATGAGAACAAAATACACCTGCATGTATGAGCTGAGACAGGAATTGCATAATTTTGATAATTACTCATATGAATCAAATGCTCTTGTATTTGTATTTATTACACAATATAAAGATGAATTGTAAAATTCATTTGATTTGATTTTTAATTTTTCTTTACTGTTAATTTTGAATTTTATCTGGTCCCTGTGATACTGGAAAACAGTGATAGTTAAAGAAATCTTCCCACCATCTTTGCCAAGAAAATGGCTTTCTGCAAGTAACCACCCTTTCCTTGTGACTTAGATAAGATTCTCAGTGTCTCCTTATTTACCTAGGACACGCTCTGACGGGCTCTAAATTTTCATCGTTCACCTCATAAATAACTGAACTGCTTGTTCCATTGATCCATCAAAACAAAACATTTTCTAACGAAAGTTTTATTAAGCTTCTCTGCTTGCTCCAAGTCTCTGAATTTTGCTCCACCCTCAGACTGAGCCAACACAAACAAGCCAAGAAAAACAAACCCATTGTTATTGAGTGAGTTCTGATTTACAGCAACCTTGTAAGAGCAGAGTAGGATTGTCCCATATGATTTTCTGAGGCTGTAGCCCTTTCAGAAACAAACTGTCCTATTTTTATTCCACAGAATAAGCTAGTGGATTTGAACCTCTGTCCTTTCATTTAGCAGCCAATTAATACAAATTAAATAAGCATAGCGAGACAATGTAAGGCTGATGCTCATCTTTTCTGATTTCAAACCACACAGTATCTCCTTGTTCTGTCTGAGCCAGTATGCCACAGGGCTCCTCTCATCAAGGTTCCCTCCTGGGAAATAGGCTGACCTCAGTGTAAGACACTCAAATTCGCTACATGGTAATGTCACCTGCTCATTGCACGTCTTCACACCTAGGTTTTTTCCTAGCCTTGTTTACTCTCAGGCCTTATACAAGCACATGCCTTTTTTTCTAATTCTTGAAGATGCTGGCAGATGGTACAGTCAGAGTGTCCTCCCTATTGTAGAAATATCCCTCCCCTGCTACTCCAATAGTCTCTTTCCTTTCACCTTTTGTTTCTGAGTAAAGCTTCTTCCTGCAGTTCTAGGTTTGTCTTTTATTTGACATTACGTAGAATGACACTGAAGAATAAATTACAAAAATTCACAACAAGTTCAAAAAGAGACCATAGATGAAAGAAAGGCAAATGCTTTAGATTTTAGTATTTCTAATGACATATTTTTGTTGCTTTCCAACAAGTGGTCTCGTATTTTCAGTTTGTGGCAGGTCCTGCAGATTGTGGAGTTGACCTTGCTCAGCATTATTGAGGTGTTGGAAAGGACACCACGGTTGCAAGCAGGTGATGGCACGGTCTTCCTGGTGCTGCTGGTAGATATTGTTCTTTTCCTGAATCCTTCCTGACCTCACTATATGGCAAACCTGTCCTGTCTTCTCTGGCAGCCTGATGGGGCCAGCTGCACTCATACTTGGTTGCTCTGACCTGCCCAACACTATGCTGTTTACTTTCTCTCCTAACAAAGGGGTGAGCTTTCCAAAAATTCTTTCTAAAGTATTGCCAGGAACATAGATAAAGCTGTCTTCCTTAAGCTAAGGATCCCTGCCAAACCGCAAACAGATGGAGAATGTAATTCATTGGCTCAAAGATCTAGAAGATGCTGAGGTCCTGTAACATTTGCTTTACATCTGGCTCCTTCAGGTACCCCAAGACGTGCAACTTGCTGGTCGCTTTTAAGCTCTCTCTGTACCACTGACTTTGCTGATGGTGAGCTCCATCTATTCTTTAAATTTCTGGACTATACTGTAGCTCATTATAGTAATCATGAACTGAGATCTACAGTGTTTGAAGTCAAGGACAAAAAGATGAAAAACTGTAGTAGACTTCATTTTATTATCCATATTTATAAGACTAAACTTAATCCATCAAATACCGAAATATAATGACACATCACATTTTTTTCAAGTGGCTTCTTTATCTTTTGTATTGATTTATTGGCACACATTTAAAATTAAGGCCATTATTAGCCCTTTGTAAGTGATACATTGTGCATATTCATCTCCAAATCTGTGTTTTGTTTCTACTTTGTGTTGTCTCTTATCACACATAAGTATTCTTTCACATTTTATGAAGTAAAAAATATAGTCTTTTTTAGTATTGGTCTTAATTTTTTTTATTTTTTTTAATATGACTGAGTAAACATGTACATTCCCATATAAATTTACATGCACACCTATATGCAGCTTCCACTGCTCTCCCTGTTCGGTGACAGCACTCTCTTCCTCTCTGCTCCATACATGTCTCATCCTCCCAACAGTCTCCTTTCCCCTCCTCTCCACCTACTCTCCTTCCTCCAACCAGAGGTCAGCAGGATGATATCCTATAGATGTATAAAACCATAAAGTGCATCCAATATATGGTCACTCTGCATTGCCAAGTCCAATCCATTTGTGTCCGAAGAGTTATTCGTAATTTTTATAAACTTAAAGGCCTTTCTTATTCCATAAGTGGCCTTGAAACTTTTCTACACTTCAGTTTTATCTTTAGAACTCTAATGAATTTATTATTTAATACTGGGTCTGAAGTCTAAGTTCAAGAACTTGCCACCATGCACTGACATTGGCAGTACTGTACACACAACTCAGTAAGGTTTCACAACCTCGGTATATCACTATCTCACAGCTGTGTTTGTGTTGACGTGTGGTAGTGTCTTGCTGAGTGGTGTTCATTTTTGTTGTTTTGTGTTTTTGTGTGCTGTCACAAGAATGTTGGAGCTTGAATTTAGAACATTGAACAGACATTAAACTTCTTAAACTTGGCGAGAGTGGAAGAGGAATCAGGAACATGTTAGTCCAAGTTTATAGGGATAATGCCATGAAAAAAATGGCAATGTACAAATGGATTAAACGTTTTTCTGAGGGGAGAGAAAGTGTCATTGATGAAGAGAGGTCAAGGTGGCCAGTAATGAATAGAACTAAAGAAAATATTGCAGAAATTCATCAAATTGTGTGTCAAAATTATTGCCTAAGTGTGAGAAGCATAGCAGACTAAGTAAACATTGATAGAGAAACAGTAACGTCTTAACTGAAACCCTTGGCATGAGAAAATTGTGTGCAAAAATGGTCCCACGGGAGCTCACTGATAAACAAAAGCAAAGGAGAGTGGAAATTTGCCAAGATCTTTTGGAGAGCCAAGACAATTTTTGGGGCTGTGTTGAAACATGGGTATGAAACATGGGTATACCAATATGACCCAGAAACAATGCATCAAACTGCACAGTGGAAGTTAGGCCAGTTTTCCACGGCACAAAAACTTCCATCAGCTCAAATCAAGAGTCAAAACAATGTTACTAACCAGTAAACAAACAACTGTATTGGGGCACCCTCCCTACTCACCTTATGTGGCCCCCAGTGACTTTTTCTTTACCCAAAGATAAAGGACATATTGAAAGGAAGACATTTTGATGACATTCAAGACACCAAGGGTAATACTATGACAGCTCCGATGGCCATTCCAGACAAAGAGTTCCAAAATTACTTTGAAGGGTGGGCTAGGGGCTGGTATTGGCACATAGCTTCTCAAGGGTGGTACTAGGTGACCATAACGACATTCCACAATGAGGCATGTAACACTATTTCTAGGATGAGTTTGTGAACTTAAGTGTTAGACCTAATATGACATATTAGATAAGGACCTATGATTTCTATCAAAATGACTAGCTCATTGCTCCCAAAAGTATTTATTGATAATCTGTCTCTTTTCTACCTTTCTGAAATAATAATTTTTTAGATGTTAAATTCTTATGTATTTGTAGGTATAATTATTATCCACCTATTCTTCTTTATTAAACTGTTTGTCTTTTCCTGTATTAGGATCACATTATTAGAGTATATTGTGATATCCGGTAGGACAAATCTTCCTTCTATAGTCTTTAAAATTTCATAGGCCATTGTTGTGATGTACACTTCATGAATAACTTTAAAACCTTCTCATGATAAAATAAATTCATATGGAATTTAAATCAAAGTTACATTGAATGTATAGATTCATTTGGAGAGAAGTGGCATATTTGCAACATCTGATCCTTTTATCTAGGATATTATTATGCTTCTCCATTGTATTAGTCTTGGAAAATTTTAATTTATTCTTGATGTAGTTTTTACAGTTTTAAATATATGTTGTTAGGTTAGGTGCCGTTGAGCTGATTCTGACTCGTACTGATCCTGTGTTCAATAGAATGAAACAAAGCCAGTCACATTAGGTAAACTTAGAAATTTCAATTATTTCCTTGGAAACAGCCCTCCTGGAGACTGCCTTCTCCTGTCTTGGCTGGTTGTACTCCAGGCTGATAGCACAGATGTCGTCTTAGATACCTAGTGCTGCTGTAACAGAAATACCACAAGTGGATGGCTTCAACAGGTTATTTTCTCACAGTCTAGTAGGTGACGACTTCAAATTCAGATATCAGCTATAGTGAATGTTTTCTCTTTAGGTCCTTGTCATCAATCTTTCCCTGGCCAATGAGCTTCTCAGCACAGGGACCCCAGGTCCAAAGGATGCACTATTCTCCATGCTCTTATTTCTTGGTGTGATGAGGTCCTCCTGTCTCTCTATTTGAATCTCTTTTATATTTCAAAAGACAATGACTTAAGACAAAACTCAATCATATAGATTGAGTCCTGCCTTACTAACATAACTACTTAAATCACAGAGGCAGTATTTACAAGGCATGGGAAAATCACATGAGATTCCAATGGACAAAGACATAATGCTAGGAAACATGGTGTAGCCAAGTTGACACACATTTTGGGAGGACACAATTCAATCTATAACAGGTATCATTCTAGACCTCCTTTTCCTTCTTCTGGCTGGGATTTCCCTTGGTTTTCTCCTGGTTTGGATTCATTGTTTATGGGCTCCCATCTTCCTGTTACTCAATTTTTTGCCTTGTGGTGCTGGAGACAATCATCAGGTTAGGCTCAAGTAACACAAGCACAAGCTTAGGATGATAGCTCTCAACAAATCACACTCCTGCTGTCTAAACTGCCCGCTATGTCTGACACTCATTTACACCCTGAGTTCTCTCTTCAAAGTCATTCCGACAATTCCTGTTCCTGCTTCAATTTCATTTAGGGGGAGCCATTCCCCAGTATGTATAGGACATAAAATTGTCAAGACTGTTTATGCTTTAAGTATTTTTATTCTATCCTCATATTTAATTGATATTTTAACTCGGCCTAGAATTCCAAATCAGAAACACTTTCTGTCAAAATTTTGGAAATGGAAGCCATTCCAATTTCTGACTGGTTCTGTATTCCTCCCTTCTAGAAACTTCTAGATTTTTTCTTCCCTGTCAATAGTGTTGTAAAACTTCTCAGCGATGTGCCTTGATGTGAGTCTATTTTCAACTCTTTTTCTTGGAACTTGAGATTAGAAATGCATTTCCTTCAGTTGTAGAGAATTATTTCATTGCTGATATCCATCCTCTATTTTTTTTTTTTTTCCAGTTCTATCTTTCTAGGAATCCTGTAATCAGACTACAGGACCGCTTGGACTACTGTTTTAACATTCTTATCTTTTCTCTGTTAAAGGAAACTATTTGTCTTTCTGCTATACTCTGATATTTTCTCAGCTTCATCTCCTGAAGCTTCTATTACTTTGTGCATTTCTTTTATTATGTTTTAGAATCTGACCTTCCCCTGTGCCAAATAGTCCTTTTTACAATGGCCTTTTTTCTTTTCATGGGTCCAGTGTCTGCTTTTAATCTAAGGGTTTTTATCAGAATTTTCTTTTGAAGTATCTTCTCTCTGCATATACTTTACATATAAATCATGTTTCTTCTGTTCTTATGTATTGAGAGTCAGTGTTTGGTAATCCTCAGTTGTTTCTTTTTGTTTAAGAGTAGAGATTAATAAGCCAAAAAAGCCACTGCCATTGATTCCAGCTCACAGCAACCCTATAGGTCAGAGTAGAACTGCCCCATAGAGTTTCCAAGGAGCACCTGTCGGATTTGAACTGCCGACCTTCTAGTTAGCAAACATAGCACACTTAAGCACTACACCAGCAGGGTTTCCAATAGTGATAAAAGTTTGCTTTAATTACTCTGAGCACTTGCATGGGGCTTTGGGATTTTGAGCTTCACTTGAAGGTTATTTTTGAAGTCATTTGTTTTTGGAGGCCTATGGGCTTCTGAGATACCCCTGAAAATGTTCTTTCAGTCTCCTATGTGAATAGTAAAGGATAGCAGTCATTTACTGAAGAGTACTTAGCACTCAATATTCAGTATGAATATGGACATCTGATCTCCCTGTATTCAGTGAAATACAAAGCCAGCTTCATGGGTGTAGACCAACGTAAGCACTTGCACAGTCTCTGCACTTAGAAGGGTCCCATGCTTGGTTTAATTTCTCTGCTGTTGCCATCTTAAAATTCTCAATAATTTTTGAATCGTGAGTCTGCACTTTAATTTTGCACTGGGCGCCACAGATTATAGAAGCCATGTGCTCAACCCTGTAGATCCAACAGCAGTGACTCTTAGGTTTTACTCTGCATATGGGAAAGGAGTTTTCTCTGCATGTGGGAAAGAAGTATTTGCTCAGAAGCATGCAGTCTGGGGATCTACTTCTCAATTGCACTTCAAACAATTCTTACTTTAGTTTTGCTTTCCACCCTCCTTTCATTTCCCCGCCCTTCCCTACTCCCCAAAAGCTGCTGTGTCTAATTCTAGCTTCCCATAGGCATCAAGATTCCAACATGTTGGCTTTCTTCAACACTCATGTATAAACCTGGTGCCCAAATCTAGATTGCATATCAGTACATGACTGTTTTTTTCTTTGCCATAAAGGCGGTTCTCAGTCAGCAGTGGGGTGGGATCTTTCCTCTGGATAGTGTTACGGATTGAGTTGTGTCAGCCAGAAAACATGTTTGGGTATCCTAACCTCTATACCTGTGTTTGTAATCCCATCTAGGAATAGAGTTTTTCTTACTATGTTAATGAGGTCATATTTTATGTGTTGGGTGTATTTGAAACCTAATCACTTTTGAGGTATAAAAACAGCTGGTAAGGTACAATGATGCAAGCACAAAAAGGGAAGAAAGATCGATGCTATGGAGCCTAGGAAAGCCAAGAAGAAGGCTAGAGAAACTGAGACTAGGATCTGCTTCCAGAGTGAAATGAGAGCAAGCCTTTCCCTAGAGCTGGTGGCCTGAATTCAGACTTCCAGCTGCCTAAACTGTCAGAAAATACATTTGTGACTGTTAAAGCCTCCCACTTGTGGTATTCCTTGTTACAATAGCACTAACAAATCAAGGCAGATGGTATACCCATGCTGTGTCGAGTAGAGCACGCAGGCCCTGGCATGCCTTCTTGCGTAATAAGAGACATTCGTCCCTTTCTTTCTGGTGATCTCATGCTGCACGGTGGCTTTGTTGTTAGGTTCTGTCGGGTTGGTTCCAACTCATAGCAACTCTATGTAAACAAAAGAATGAAATACTGCTTGGTTCTGTACCATCTTCATAATTCTTACGCTTGAGCCCATTGTTGCACACACTCTGTCAATCCGTCTTTTCAAAGGTCTTTCTCTTTGTCTCTGACTCTCTATTTTACCAAGCACGAGGTCCTTCGCCAGTGTTTTTGTCACCTGGCACTGCTCTAACAGAAATACCATGAGTGGATGACTTTAAAAAGAGAAGTCTTACTCTGTCCCAGTCCAGTATGCTGACAGTTCAAATGCAGAGTGTTGGCCCCGGCGACAGGCTGTCCTTGCTGGCACTAGAGGATGGTACTCATCATCAACTTCCCCTGGATGGAAGTGTCTGAGGTGCAGGGACAGCAGTCCCTTCCAAAGGACATACTCAGCTCTGGCACTGCTTTTAGGTGGTGTGAGTGTCCCTAAATGTCTCTGCTAGCTTCTCTTCTTTGTATCTCGAGACTACTTCAAGGCACAAAAGAAACTTACAACTGAAACTTGCTCTACCAACACAACTGCTGCCCATCTATTCTCATTAACATCACAGAGGCAGGATTTCCAACACAGAAGAACATCACACAATACCAGGAATTATAGTCCAGCCAAATTGCCACAGCTTTTTCAGAGAACACAACTCAATCCATCACATTCAGGGATGAATCCCTCCCGATAACACATCCTAAGTACATGAAACAAAGTCTTGACATCCTTTCTATTAAAGCATTCTCTTTCTACTTTCTCCTAGACAGATTTGTTCTTTCTTCTGGCAGTCAATGGTATAGTCAATATTCTTCAGCACCTGACCCAAGCCATAGTATTTTCAGTTACATCATATGCATGCAAAAGCTGGACAATGAATAAAGCCAAGTGCTGTCAAGTCGGATCCAACTCATGGCCGCCATGAGTCGGACAATGAATAATGAAGACACAAAAAGAATAGATGTCTTTGTATTGCAGTATTGGAGAAGAATATACCGTGGACTGCCAAAAGAACAAGCAGATCTGCTCTGGAGGAGTTACAATCAGATTGCTCTTTGGAAGTAAGACTGGTGACATACTTTGGACATGTCAGGAGGATTCAAATCCCTGGAGAAGGACATCATGCTTGGTCGAGGAGAAGATCAGCAAAAATGAGGAAGACCCTCAAGGAGATGGATTGACACAAAGGCGACAACAATGGGCTTAACCATAAAAACGATGATGCACATGGTGCAGGACCAGGCAGTGTTTCATTCTACTGTGCACAGGATCACTGTAAGTCAGAACTGACACACGGCACCTAACAACAGCTCTTTCCTTCTGGAACTCTAACAATATGAGTATTATATCCCTCATTAGAGTCCCATAGGTGTCTGAGTCACTGCTCACTTTTTGGCTATGTTCTCTTGGTTGTTCAGCTTGGGTAGTCTCTGTTCTGTTTTCACATTCATGAATTTGTCCTCATGTGGTGAATATTTCAGATAATATATTTTTTAGTTCTAAAATTTTTATTTGGCTCTTGCTTATTGAATCATTTTGATGATAAAACAAACCAAAAAACCAAACCCAGTACCATCAAGGTGATGCTGACTCATAGCGACCCTACAGGACAGAGTAGAACTGCCCCGTAGTTTCCAATGAGCACCTGGTGGATTTGAACTGCTGTTTTGGTTAGCAAGATGTAGCACTTAACCATGATGCCACCAGTTTCCTATTTTGATGATAGTTGTTTTAAAATCAGGTAACTTTAACATTTATCTTGGTGTTGACATTTTTGCTCCCTCATTCAGGCTGAGAATTTCATGATCTTTAGCACAACGTGTAATTTTCTAGTGAAACCTGGGCATTTTAGGAGACTTAAAATTTTAGATAAGTCTTTACTTTTAGAAGGCTTGTTCTGACACTGCTTTGGTGGGGGAAGGTGCACACCATGTCACCACTGTCAGGCGCAGTTTCAAGTACAAGTCCCTTACACTGCGTCCAGTGATATTCTGGGGTGGAAGGGGATCTCATTACTTCACAGTTGGGTTGGCAGTTCAGATTCCCTACTAGGCCTCCTCTAGTACAGTCCCACCAGGGAGCAGGAGAGATGTCTCATTACTAACTGGTGGTGTAAAATCCTGGGCTCTCCACTTTGCCTCCTTCGGCACTGCCCTTTCAGAGACGGGATATGTCACAACCTTTTGGTGAGGCTGGACTTCAAACTTCTCATTCAGCCTTTGCTGCTGGGTCCAGAAGTAGGACAGCTCTGGTGCTTATGACTGAAGCATGATACGTGTTGTCTGAAACGTTTTCCTTTCTTTCTAGATTGTCCCTTTTCCATTCCTGTCACTAAAGAAAACAGACTTTTTTTGGGATCTTTTTTATGTGCTAACGTTGGTGTTTACAGGTTGCTGGCTTCTCTAGCATTTAGTCTGGTATATATGAGGCAAAAAACCAAAACTGGGGATTTCACCAATGTGTAATGTGTAATTCTTGGATCATGAGATCCCTACAGAGTTTTGTCTCTGTCTCATCACTGTTCAGAGTCTTCTATTTGTTTGATAATATCTAGGTTTATTAGCAATACTTAACTGGAACAGTATGGAACAGCATGCCTACTCCATCCTTTTGGAGGACATCTCTAACCACTGATTTCTAATCTAGTCACTGCCAAGTATAATTACTCACTGCATTACTCTGGCCTCATGTACCTTAGAACAGACACACTTCATTATTAGCCACTGATCATTTTAACACATATAATAGATTTAATGAAGAGTCAGATACAGTATCAGAATATTAGTGTCCTAATTTTTTCCTCTAATTGCTAGCATCATTAAAATGCCCTATTAGAAGTATTTTCTTTTGTAGCAGTAGAAATTTATATAGAATACTAATTTTGAAATAGTTTGCAATGATTTTTTTTGCTGAATTAATTAAAACAAGATTGCCAAGGTGAAAAAATTTTTATCCGAAACAAGCGAATTTGTTCTATGTAGTATTTAAGGCAATTTACTACATACATTTTATTTAAAATGCCCAATGATATCAATGTTACAATTACCCTATCAACATACCTGCTGTGTTTTGAAAGGGAACCCTGGTTGCATAGTGGTTAAGTGCTATGGCTGCTAACAAAAAGGTCAGCAGTGTGAATCCACCAGGTGCTCCCTGGAAACTCTATAGGGAAGCTGTACTCTCTCCTACGGGGTTACTATAAGTTGTAATCAATTCAACAGCAACGGGTACAGGAATAATGTTTTGAAACTCCCATTCTCATTTGATGTGTCAAAAGATGAAGCCCCAGCTGTAGGTGCCCCTTGTTGGTGAGCTTGAAAGTATGATACATCTTCCTGAAACTTGAATGTCTCAGAAATATACACAAGGAGAAACTGTCCATGTTTTCTATTATCTGCTCTCATTATACATTCACCTTTAAACGATTATGAATAATTAAAAACTTCAGAATATCTTGTCCAATATTCACACAGATTTTTTAATCACAGAATAAATTTTATTGAGTTTAATTGCATAGTAGATATATCTTTGTATTTTATGCAACAGAAAAAAAACTAAAAAAAAAAATTGATACAAACATCTCTGCTATTTACACAATACAGAAAGGCACTGATGAGAATTTAGACATATATGCTAAAAATGAAAACATTACAACTATAATAAGCATGCCACAATAAATCTATTCTAAATTTTTTAAAAAGTAAAATTTATGATCAAACTTCTATCTTGATACAAGGGCAAAAGCAGCTAATAAAATCATATTTGTAAACATTCTTTTGGTGGGATCAAATGACATTGCAGTTAATTATATATGCAAAAACCTAATGTTTTAATCTATCAAACTTCAGAAAAATAATCATTTGTGCTAAATTAATTTATAAAGTAAATTATAATTTAAACAGAAAAATCAACTTTCTGTGAACAAAAGTTATTAATCATAATAGATAACACACCAAAATTGTAGGAAGATTTTAACTACTAAGCTAAGCAGTGTTCCCTATCATTTTCCCATGTGAATTAAATAATTTAAAATATAGGTATCACAGGTTAATTGCAAGATTAAAAGCAATTTGGACAATGTCAAAAGTGGCAATGAGTGGTCTTCACTGATTTCATAACCAAACTTTATTGCAAAGCATAAGTAAACAGCATCTTCCCTGCTTCCCTGTGAATCACAGATATTATCATTGTGTCACATTAATCAAATTCAAAGAAATGTCCAGTTCACTTCACAGAGCATCAAAACCATTACATTCTTCCCCAGTTTCTTTTACATCTCGGCCATTATACTTTTAGGTACTAATAAATCTAAAACGTATTAGATACTTTGGTAAAGTAATAAACCTTTAAGCTTACTAGCTGTCTACTTCCCAACCTGAAGCGTCACCTGGCATATGCTAAACATAGCTATTTCTCAAATGGCTAATTTTTGTTTCTGGTACAAACTTGCTATAGATGTTGCTGTTTTACCTGGGAAGGAACATCCATGAATACTTAATTCTTCCCTGCAAGCTGTAAGAATAACCATAGTGTTCCTTTTCTGCCTGCAGTCCTTCTGGAAATACTAATAGCATCTTCTTTTATTCCTGGTGTTTGGATGATAAATTATATGGCCACCCTGGCTACTGAAAACTAACATTAGGGAAAAAAATGAACCACTCCCCCAACAAACAGTATGTTGATTCTCCAGCATCAATGTGAGGATACAAATTTGCCAAAGCTTGGGTCTTGTGAACTTTAATACTATAATAATGAAGCTTAGGACTTAACTGGGCATCTAAGATTGACATAAACAAAAGCTAAATGATATACAGATAATACTCTCATTTTCTAAGCAGATAATTAGCAAGAATTCAAAGGTGTTCAATGTTAAGCTTTGGATCTCGAGGCTTACTTCATGGATTTCAATCACAATCCCAAATACTTACAGACTGGGTGACTTGAGGCACTCAGAACTAACTAAGCTTCAGTTTCCTCATATAAAAGGCAGATAATAATAGTTTTCTATTGCAGAGGAAAATATGGGAATTAAATGGGACAATTCATGTCAAAGCATTCAGCACAGTACCTGTCACATGGTAAGCACTCAATAAAGAGCTCAATTAACCATGAAACTAACCTTCTAGACACAGTGCAAACACATTATTCAATATCATATGAAAGAAGTGCACATAGGCAGTCTGTTCCCAGGATAGGATCAATTCACAGCTAACTATCAAAACCAAACCTGTTAATCACTAAGTGGATTGCAACTCATAGTGACCCTGTAAGACAGAGTAGAACTGCCCCACAGAGTTTCCAAGGAGTGCCTGGTGGATTCAAACTGCCAACCTTCGGCTAGCAGCTATAGCTCCTAACCACTGTGTCACCAGGGTCTTCAGACATTCTGTAAGGATGTAGAATTTAAGATTCCGAATCAATTCTGTTTATTCAATAATGTTTATTCAGTATGCTATGAAGATATCACGGTGCCTTTTAAGTACTAGTGGCAAAGGCTCTTTAACTTACTCTCACCCCAAAATGAACAACCCTAATGGGGAGGAAGACTCTGATTCCTTGCACAAATTTGCTCAGTTGGGTAAGATTCATTTGTGTAAATGTACTGAAGTGCCAGAAAGATGAAGACCCAGGGAACAGGCAAATAGAATGGACTTAAAAAAAAACATTATTTTCTTAGGATGAATTTGAAAAAAGACAAGATTTCGGTGGTCAAAACTAAACAAGGAAAAGTTTTAGAAAACGCTGTTTCTTTAAAAATTTGAATTGGATTCTACTATATTCTAAGGTATTGTTATGGTCACAGAGGGAGGAAGGAAAGAGGTGACTAGATGAGGCACAAATGCTGACGCTCTTTCCAGTACCATTCACAGGAATACAACGTGAACTTTCCATATTTAAAACCAATGTGTTCTCTTATTAAAGCAAAGGATAAAAATAAGGTTTACATTTGTACTGTCCATAAAAAATAGAGGATGAGTAGGAATTTCGATAAGTTGAAAGGGAAATGATCTGCACAACAGTTTAGGTAATTAGGACTTTCTTTTGTCACTAGCATTAATATGTTACTAAAAACATCTGACAGGGATTTTATTCTATTATGATATTATAGTTTTATAAAAACCAATAATAGAAACAAATGTTAAAGTTACAAAACTTGCTTTTCCATGTTAATTTTTTTCATTTCTGATCTGTCATAATTTAGATGGTTCTTCTAAAACTAAGTACAAATGTATGAAATTTGCTGATTTTTCTTTAAACCTCCATTCATTCAACACACATTTTCAATGTGCTGAGTGTGACACTCACTGTGGTAGGTACACACATACCCACCTGTTGCTGTCTGGTTGATTTTGACAGAGCTCAACTGTCCCATGGGCTCTGCAATGTGTGGCTGGTGGATTCCAACTTGCCAACCTTTTGGTTAGCAGTTGTAGCTCTTAACCACTGTGCCACCAGCAGTCTGCAGCAGGTACAGAGGAAGAAATAAAAGGTAAACCCAGGAAGACACAAATAAATGTATATTTACAATACAGGGTAATACACACTAAGAAATACAGTGTGACTGGAGCACCTAGGAGGACATGCGCTCCACTTGAGGTATGAGAAACTCCAGGAGATCACATTTGAGTCAAGTCATGAAGGCTAAACTTGCGTTAGTAGAGTAGGGGCAGAGAGTAACCAGTAGAAAAGGATTCTGGACTGAATGTGTACGAGTCTAGGCTGCAGACACTGGAGAGAGACTAGCAACTGGGAAAAATACAGTGTTCAGAAAAGGGAAGGGTGAGCCTGGGAAGGTTTGGCATGGAACCTGCCACAGTGAGGTGTACAGTGAGATGTGTGTTGTAGAGCATGATTCCGACAGCATTATGAATGGGCTCATAGAAGAGTGCATGCAGCTGAAAAATCAAGACTTCAGCTGCTTCTGCTGCTTCTGGTTGGGTGGTGGAGGCAGTGGACTGGGTTAGTGAGCTACTTAGAAGGTCAAAAGAACAGGCACTCACAACCAGTACTAGTTAACACAGGAAAAGAAAAGTTATGAGTTTTAGGTTTTGTGCTGAGTAACCAGATGCTGAGAAAAAAACGGAAAAATTGTAAAGGGAGAAGATTCACATTTGAGTATAACCTGCACATGAAATCACCTGGGAATTTTATGATATCATTAAATCTACTTATTATGCTGAGCACCCTGTTGGCTGGAAAGATAAATGGAGTTTCCTGAAGTGTCTGATAATAAACTCTGAGCCCTCCTTGCACTTTAGCTCTTCCCTCCTGCTTAGTATTTGCAGTCAGTTACAGGTGGTCGTCATTCCCGGTTAACCCATTTATCATCTCCATGAGAATAACTAAGGGCAACATTCCAGTTTTAAATTAACAGTAAGGAAGTAATCTCCAGAAGACCCCAGAGAGACTCTGAAAAGCCAAAATTCAACTTTATTTTCTGGACACTTTTTCTGCTTCAACTTACTGACGTAAATTGCCTCTGACACAAAAATGAGTAGCAAGCATTACCATTTAAAAACTCCATTTACTACAGAAATATTCCAGGTTATTTTACTTTGGGGCAACATTTTTTTTTTTTTTTTTAGCCTGAATACTGAATGGTGGTAAAATAGAGGGATGCTTACTTCAAATGAGCTAAAAATTGGTTTTAGTTTTGTACATGTAAGTCAATATATGCTTTTGAAATGAACTTTATCAAACAGCAGATCTAATTTTTCACTGAATGACAACTGTTTGGAGTATAATTAAGCTGTCTGCCATCAGATGGATATTATCCAAGATAATTTTTATCAAATTAATAACAATAATGAATTAAACCAAAAGAAGTTCATGGCTTCTGGCTCTCGGGCTAGGAATAAAATGAAGTCAGTCATCACTTAACAGATACATTTAAAGAAATGGTATGTGTTCTACAGACCAGGTATGTATAGACAACATTCTTTACAAAAATATACTGCTGCAACAAAATAACAAACGGCTTGAAAGTTATTACATTGTTTGTTGAGGACTGATTATTCATACTTGCAAGGAATTTTAAACACTGGTTACCCACCAAACCAAACCTAGTGCCACTGAGTTGATTCCAACTCAGAGTGACCCTTCAAGACAGAGCAGAATTACCCCATAGTTTCTAAGGAGCAACTGGTAGACTTGAACTGTTGTAGCATTTTAACCGCTATGCCACCAAGCTTTCTCAAACATTGTTTAAGGTGTCATATAATTTTCAAAACCAAAATTTTCACAGTCCATATATCATGTAAATTTCTATCATTCTTTTTTTTTTTTTTTCCAAATAACTGAAGTCCTCTTTCCCGACCTTTACCTGGCTCCTTGCTGTCATTCTATGCCCTCCCCTCTGTGCTTCTGACCTTCCTGGAACCCTGTGAGCAAGTGGGACTTCAGACTTGCCAGTATTAAGGTGTCACATCAGCTCCCACATAATTTACTATCCTTCCATATTTCCTTTCAAGCCACTGATGACTCTCTTGTCTATTTAGATTTGTTCTAAAATATTTCAGTTACTTTATGCAACAGATACTAAGTATCTTATTTTTAGTATTAAGTCTTAAGCATTCACAAAAAGATTTAAGCAAGGTTTAGTGTTGAGGCTCACACTGGATTTGAATCCACAGGATTAGTCTTTAAAAGCACTAATAAGGCATTTTAGATATTTATTTAGCCATGGAATTAATTTCTGCCAAGTGACCAACACTGAGCCTGAAGATATGTGGATTAAGTGACGCCCAGCATGGAAAAGCCTGAGCGGAACAGTGAATTCCAGATTCAAGCAAACGGGAAGGACAGAAGCCCCTCTGCAGGACCGCATCATGACTCTATGGAGCGGCGCTCTCAAACAGTAACGCCAGGGAAACCCTGAGTCTAACACACAAGGCTTTGAACAAGAACAAAAGTTCTCCACTGTGAAAGACTGAGCAGCACTTTGACCTGCTGTGGGAAGCAGCAGAGAAGCAGGCACGGATGGAATAATGAATGAAAAATGAGCTTTTTGGTAACAGAGATTGGAGGCTAGTATTTTATTTACTCACACTAAACTAATTTTTAAGGATAAACAACATGTCATTCTTGTGGCCACTGTAGAGGAACAATCATTATCAAAGGCAGAAAGTATTCATTTCCTTGTTAAGATACTAGTTTTCAGTATCACAGAATGGTAAGCTTTACACAGAAATTGTTACAAATAGTTTGACATATAACAAGCATAAATTTGGGGGAAATTTTTTTTTTTTAAGACAAACGGCAAATACTTTATCTTGAATGATGTCTTTGGTTATAACTTGGCCTTGATGACATCCGCTTTATGAACCATTAACTGGTTTCTGTGATGTCTGTTCTGTGTGTCCCTTGAGGACCAGCATTAAATGACCTATCCTGGTATAGTTCATAAAACACATTTAATCCAATTTACCTTGCATGAATGTAAAATAACTAAAGAACGAAAATATATCTTTAGTTCTGAGATAGCATGTATTAATCATGAAGCTACTGCTGTGCATGTTGAGATTTTCAACTTCTCAAAAACTGCAAATTGGGTGCTCCTATGAGGAAGCATAAACAAGCTGAAACATGAACTCTTGATGTGCCCTCCTATGACTCCTGACTTGAAGTCTCTCACTCCTTGGCTCACAGATTCCTGAGTTAAATGAAACATAATGAAACACAATTAGCACATCCTGATTCTTTTACCACAACTTATTATCACTTTATTGGAGCAGACAGTGCTGGGAGAGGGGATCTAGGTCCTACCAAAATAGAGATCTTCTATTCTAAACATCCATGTATGCACACATATACACACTCACACACAAAAGTTGATACAACTATAAAACTATAAAAATTTTGAACCTAAAGAGTAAAGAAATGTCTAATATGAACTAGTTCACAGCACTGAACAAAACTAAATTAACAAAAGGATCAAGAAAAGATGAAGAAAACAATAAGGCTATATGAAATGTTATAAAAGAAATTAGCCTATGGTGATAGAAAAAATATACAGACATTGAAAAAAGATTTTCTTTTAAATTTATTATTTATTTATTACTAATTATATACAAAAATAATCTAGCACATAGTGAGTGACTAGGTCTTCTAGCCCTAGTCATGAAATTAAAAAAGCTAATTGGATTAATATACAGATATCCTAGGTATGCTGTATTTTACCTTTTACTTGGAGTATCATTTGGATGTAACTGAATTTTTTCTGTGCCTCGCAGCATTATTTTCTATACCATTACTGCTATCATCTGATTTCCTGTATAGAAAACAAAAAGGAAAATCACTAGATTATTTCCATTAAAAAAATAAACTCAGCATGCCAATTTACAACATGGCTATCAGATTTAAATGTGAAAAGTCAATGCATACAGAATTTAATCTTCCTAAAAATGTTATCAGGAGAGATGAGTCCCTGGAGAAGGGCATCAGCTTGGTAGAGTCAGCTGGGGAAAAAAAACCAAACCCTCAATGAGATGGATTGACACAGTGGCTGCAACAAGTGGGCTTGAGCTAACAACTGTAGGGCTGGCAGAGGACCAGGTAGTGTTTCTTTCTGTGATGCATGAGGTCTTGTGAGTCAGAGCCAAGGCAACAACACCTAACAACAACACATCAGTTGATATACTAGCTATTTAAATATAAGAAGCAAATGTAAACAGAATTTACTCTTCCTAAAAATGTTTTACTTCTAATGTTAATTTTATTTGTACTAGAGGTGAAATGTTGCCACAAGACAAAGACTTTATTTTATGCAAAGGGAGAATTTCTTCTTACTTGATTCCTTCAGGGAGAATGACCTGGTGATCAGCCCTCATAAAAACTACAGCCTGCCAAACCTACAGGGCCCTTCTGCTCTTTCTCATGGTGTCAGTCTGGGTTAAAATGACTCAATGGCACCTAACAAGCAAAACAAGCATGAGTGGGGACTTGAGTACATGGCCATAATGTATGTGTTGTTTGAAATGTGCATGGCAATGTCCGGTTAGGGGCTCAGCCAACATGTGGCAGACAAGCATTACAAGTTAATATGTTTGTTACATTGAGTTAAGAGGGAAAAAGTGGCTCTTTACCTATCCAGCATGCATCAGAACAAGACTACAAATGAGGACTTCAGATTTCCAAGACAAGAATGCCTAAAATAGGTAACAAGAGTATGTAATGAATGTCTTTCTAAGCCTTATGGACATGCTTGAACTGAGTTATTACCATTAATTAAAAAATAAGTCAACCAGTCATGTCCAAACTGGGAGGGACATTATGTTATGTGGATTAAATATCAGAGTAGACTGAATACATGAGTGAGCTCCTCACTGAATTATGTAAGGTGACTAGCTGGTGTTGGAAACCCTGGTGGCAGTTCAGACCTGCCAGGTGCCCCCTGGAAACCCTATGGAGCAGATCTACTCTGTCCTATAGGGTCACTATGAGTTGGAATTGACTTGACAAAGTAGCCCTGGTGAAGCAGTGGTTGACGTGACCGACTGCTAATGGAAAGGCTGGGAGTTCGAAACTACCAGTGGCTCCGTGGGGGGAAGATGTGGCAGTCTGCTCTCACGGGGGGGACAATCTGGAAAACCCTGTGGGAGTCTCTAGGAGTCAGAACTGATTTGACGGCAATATTTACAGGACAGCTTGTTTATATGCTACACGTTTAGTACTACTATTTTGAAAGTCACTGGCATCTAAACACATACACACATACACATTATCATGTATCAAATATCACGGTAACCAAATACCACGGTAACATTCTCTTCCAACAAGGATTTACCTCCTAACTACAAATATCACAAGAAAACTGGTAAAAGGTTGTGCTAAATGAGCTCAGTTGAACCTACTATGTGAATTAGACCCAAAGATATTAAAATAACCCAAGCAAGAGTAAACTGAAGGACTGTCAATGATCTCTGTGAAACAGTATAGCATAGAGGAAGAATGTATCTATCCCAGTTAAAAAAAAAAAAATATATATATATATATATAGTTAATTCTTTATACTTTAGATTGCATTTGCTTGACAATGCTCACAAGACAAATTGGCTGCACAAGTAAACACTACTTTACAACCAACAGTCCACTCCACAGTGTCCCGGCACTTAACCATGATGCCAAGGAGAGTCCGAAGCACTGCAGAATCACTGAGATAAGAGCAACCTCCACACGCAAACTCACAAGGAAGAGCTGGAGACACTGGGGAGGCTGAGCTGGGAGAAGAGAAGAATTTGTACAAGACTGTAACCATCTTCAAATACCTGAATGCCTTGTCTTGTGTTTTATCAGAGGTCTGACAATTAAGTCTGTGAACTTGTCCTAAAAAAAAATGCTACATATCTCATTGCTGAGTATCACTATGGTCACGTTCAAAGTACTCCTCTTGGGAAGCTGTGCACTGATTCCAGTGCCTAGTTCACCCTTCAAAGCAATTTTGGAACTCTTTTACTGAAATGGCCATCAGAGCTGTCGTATTACCCTTGATGTCCCAAATGTCATCAAAATGTCTTCCTTTCAATATTTCCCTTATCTTTGGGTAAAGGAAAAAGTCAGACAGTACTCTCACCACAGCACAGAAGGACACAGAAATTGAAGCAGGTATAATATACCCAGGTGCTTTTTCTCAACTGCGATGGTTTTATTTACTGTCATAGTTATCTGGACTTTATTCAAATGAAAATCAAGCTGTAAATGATAATACTTACAGTTGTTCAATCTGTTCAAATTCTTTCCCATCATCTGTGTAACAGAAGAAGAATTTACACATTAAGGCTGGTTTATTGTTTTCATGAAAACACCTATGCTCACTGTACTTTCCCCAGAGTAAAGAAGGCCCTGAGCTCTCGTCCCCTTTGGAATGAGAGAGAATGTGCTATGTTGGAAGGCAGCACTTCATCACATCTTCCTCAAGCTCTCCGAACCCTACCCTCATCTTCAATCAGTCAAAATTTAGTGCCCTGGGATTTGAAAAAAACAGAAGTGATTACCTGGCAACCAGCTTATTAAATTTTTGTTCAACAATACAGAATCTAAGAGCAATTTTTGCAGTGGACTTTGGTTTTCTCAAACCCTAACCCATCAGGCACAGGGCAAAAAGTGGAAAGTGACAGAAGGCCTCTTGTATGAGAACTCGAAAATGTCTGATGAAACCCTCATAAACAATGAATTATCTAACTACAAGGCTAGTTGTTAGTCTCTGCAATCTTTTACGTTAAACTCTCTAGGATGTTCTAATGTTCTAGCGCCAAAACATGGATCATCAAAGAGGTGATACATGCACTACTGGAACAAAAGACAAGACAAAGTATTTTTAATACTAACATTTTTAAAGTAAATGGACAAAAGTTCATAGCTCACTGTCTATAGTGTTACTAACATAAATACCACTCCAACTCAGAAAACCTTCATTTCTCCCCTGGATTCCAAAGTCATTGAAATATGTTAAGTCACAATTCAATCGCTTTACAGAAATAAAAACAAAACCAAAAAATTCCTACCTGGTTGATTCTTTTTCTTTTGAGTATACATTTCACAAAGCAGAATAATAGCCACGAGAAGAATAACCTCAGCCACTATTGCAAGGAATGGTTTAAGGGGTACCCAATAACTCAGCACGACAAGTTCAATGAGAAGTTCACTCTCGCCTAACTGGAAGACTGCGCGGCACCAATAAGATCCCCGATCTTCCTCCGAAAGTTGCATTATCTTGAGCTTTGTTTCATTTGTGTATGTCCCATTGACCATGTAGAACTTATTATTCATCTGAATGTCGACAGGAACCTGATAGAAGGAGACACTAAAATCCGTAACTATCACATTGCATAAAAGATACATGTCCTACGGGAGCCAGTTACAGCTATAAGACCAAACCCCAAACCAAACCTACTGCCATCGAGTTGATTCTGATCATAGTGACCCTAGAGGACAGAGTAGAACTGCTCCACTCAAGTTTCCAAGGAGCAGCTGGTGGATACAAACTGCCGACCTTGTGTTTAGGAGACATATCCCTTCACCACTATGCCACCAGGGTTCCAGATATCAGACAGAAGTGGGAAAATTGCTTAGGAGTATGGTCATGGAAGAGCATGCTAAAAGTTGTGAGAAGTTACATACAACAGAGTGTAAGTCTTAAGAGTTTGATCTCCTGAAGGTGGCAGACAACGGAAAGTATACATCGCCCTGCCTGGTTAGTTCTGAATCTCTGAAACTACAGTAAGTAGTTCAGTATGGGTAAATATTTTATGAGGAAAGAAATTCCAGCCATCTGGGTTTCATGTTCTAATCCTCTTACTAGTTCTTTAGTCAAAGCACTTTCTCCTTTATAGATCGCAGGGGTACACTGTAACAATAACTACCCCTGAAGCTACTAGATTTGATCCTTCTTACAAACAAAGAGCACTGGCCCCTGAAGATGGGACATTCCAATGTGAGGATAGGAGATGAACCCTTTAGGCCTTTGGGGATGATGCAGAGAAAAGGTGGAAACCTCCCTTGGCCCTGACACACATGAGGGTTGTCATGGGTTGAATTGTGTCACCCCAAAAATGTCCGTGTTAATTTGATTTGGCTGTGAGTCCCAATAGGGTGCCCTTCCTCCCATATGTTGTTAGTCCTGCTTCTGTGAGACTGATGATAGAGAACAGGCAACAACTGTGTTAGTGAGGCAGGTCTCAAGCTACGAGCTTGTACGTTATAAGGGAGAGAAGTGAGGCGAGGAAGTTGGGAGCCTCACACCACCGAGAGAGAAGCACCGAGAGCAGAGCACGCCCTTTGGACCCGAGGTTCCTGTGCCGAGATGCGCTCACTGGATTTAGGCTCAGCCTACCGGACCGGGATGATTTTTCATTCTGAATGGACTTACAACTTGTTACCGGACTTGCGGTTTACCGGACTGTGACAATAAAGCTTCTCTTCTTGAATCCTTCCACTCGTGGTATTTTCTGTTAGAACAGTACCAGGTGACTAAGACACGGGTCCACACACCTTCTGCAGGGGCCCTGGTGGCAGAGTGGTTAAACACCCAGCTGCTAACTGTAAGGTTGGCGGTTTCAACCCACCAGCCACTCTGCCAGAAAAAGATGTGACGCTCTGCTGCCACAAAGTTTGAGAGCCTTGGAAACCCTGTGAGACAGCTGTATTCTGTCTGACTTGACTTGACGGCCACGGAGGCGAGCTCTGGCTTTTGGTTTCTGCATTTCTCAAGTCAGCTGGATGCTGCCATTCTCTGGATTTCCTTCCCTTTCTCAAGAGCCCTACCTAGCTACTTCTTGGGGGGCTTTTTGACTTAATCTGTTTAAATTTTCTTCTCAAACTACTGCCTGCCTTTGTCATTCTCCCACTCCACTGCACTGCTCAGTGTCAATGCCCATCAGTAAGTGCATCCTGAATCAGAGCTATGAATTAGAGGTACCTGTCCTGACTGTGCAGGCACCTAAGTGATTCTGCCTCAGAACAAAAAATGCCTGACTCAGGGTTTCTGTACCTGACTCCCCTACACTTTTCTCACATCCTAATGCCACTCACACTTACGGTCAAGTTACGGGAAGATTAGTATAACTGGTAGAGAAGCACAGGTATATGTAAGTTTATACTTGAAAAGTTGAACAATGTAAATTAGGTTTTGTTTGATATTACAGATACACAAATAAAACTTTTACCAACAACACCCCACTGCTGTTGAGTCGACTCCGACTTCATAGTGACCCTAGAGGTCAGCGTAGAACTGCCCCACGGAGTTTGCAAGGAGCACCTGGCAGATCTGAATTGCTGACCTTTGGTTAGCAGACATTTCACTTAACCACTGTGCCACAAAGAACAAAGAACAAAGAACAAAACTGCTATTTATTTCTACACATTTACATGTCTTTAGATGTAACTGGAAACCCTGCTGGTGTAGTGGTTAAGTGCTGTGTCTGCTAACCAGAAGGTGGAGTTTGAATCCACCAGCTGCTCTTTGGAAACTCTAGGGGGCAGTTCTACTCTGTCCTGTAGGGTCACTGTGAGTCTGAATCAACTCATCGGCATTGGGTTTGTTATTTGGTTTTGGTTAAAAATAATTATGTAGACAAATAACATCTGCATTTTCTAGTCTTTAATAACAGAGACAAGCTGAAGTGTTAACGGTTCAAGTCTATGTCTATATGATTTGGAGCCACTTCTCAAAAAAAAAAAAAAAAATTAAACCAATGTTACCGCGGAATCAGCCACTATTCTAAGCCCTTCTCTATCATCCTGCAACAGCCTAGCACAGCACCAACTGCATCTAAGAAGGAATTTAACATCTCATTCTAAGAGCTGCAGTATATTATGCTCTTCCTTTTAAAACTACAATGTGTTTTTAAGAAGACTTTAATTTCAATGCTTATTAGCACCAAGGCAAAAGAAGGCTGTCCTCTAAGGCACAATATCCTAAATTTCGCTGCCATCAGGAAGAAGGAAAGCTAGACATGATTTATTGAGTACTAATGTTTTTGTTTGATCAGCTCTTTCAATTGTCATTTCTCTGAAATAAACAGGAATTAAGATTATATGTCTTCCCATAGGTCTGCACAAGGCCAAAAACTGTCAAATGACACTTACTTAATAGAACCCCAGACTTTCATTTCAGTCAACTCCTTTTGGACATGCATTCTTTTCTCAACAGGTGCAGCTGCACTGCATTTATCATGGATGTTTTAGAAGACAGACAGACAGAAAGCCTGGCTTTTTTCCTAGTTACTTCCGATGAATAAAAAAAAAAAAATCTCTCTGGGGAGGATATTCAGCATAGGGTCAACTAAAAATGAACTGTGACTTCCTTTTAAACAACTTAAATGAAATGCTAAATTAAAAAAAAGGAACAGCTAATAAAAATTTACAGCAACTTTAGGTAGATAATGTGATATGCTGAAAATCTGAGTTGACAATTCCATTTATACTGTACTTCCTTTATGAATACATATTAAAGAGCAAGGTAATAGAAATCTGAATCATCCTAGGAGTTTTGAATCTGTTATAATAGTATTATATATGAAATGAGATTTTTAATTTCTTCAAAGACATTTAATCTTACCTGTGCACTTTCATTACTACTGTACCACGTCCATTCTACAGGAAAACAATCCTGACATGTACAAGCCAAGACAGTAGAATCTCCTACGTAAGTGATCATTGGCTTGTTTTTTCCATGAATTTCAGGAACTAAGGAAAATTTACAAAAATGTATGTTAGTGAATGAGCTTGAAGGAAGGGATTCCATTTGAGGACACTGAGGACATCTTCTTCTTTCATTTCCTCATTAGTACATCATTTTTACAGTTTAAATTCTATATAAAATAAAGTGTATAGTTGTTGGGATGCCCGATATGCAATGTAGAAAGAGAGGAATTACTGAGCCTTTAATAACAAGTATTGAAGTGTCATATCAGTATTATTTTATGAAATAAAAGTTTCTATCTTAGTTTCTCTAGTCACCCACTAGGGTGTGAATGTTTCATGTAATCATGCTTAGGAGAAGAAAAATGTCTCATGTTTGAAAACCTTTTCTTTCTTCTTACCTACCAAGTTACCTTAGAGCAACAGTCTTTCAAATGTTCTACCCTTAAATGACATTTGAATGAAGAGGTATAGTTTTTGATATAAAATCAATTGATGCAGACTTTAGGCAGAGTAAGCAAAGATTTGGAGAAAGTGGGAACAAGAGAAAGGAATGAAGGAAGATTACAAGAAAGAAAAGTAATGACGAACATAAATTTGAAAATACCTGCATGTGGTTTTGAAAACAACAGACACTGGTATTTATTATTCTAAATTCCTTAAAAACAGCTGAAACAGCAGCCATACTAATGGCTTTTTTCTGTTATTAAAAAGACACAAATGAGCTATGAATTCAGGAAAAAAATAAGTTTTAAGGATGTGAACAATACGGTATAGAAAACTGAAACTTGAGAACATAAGTAGTGATATAAAAAACAAGTAACAGCCTACATGGTAGGCTTAGTTTTTCTAGTCATTCCAAAACACACACCATAGAATATCCATTTACCTCACTATCTCCTAAATAGCCAGCTGGGGATAGACAGTGATTAAAGATTACTGGTGTGTCCCTTTATTACTTTCCTAGTTGTAACAGGTTTTTGGATTTTGTGTTTTGCCTTTACTTTTTTGTTTGCTTGACCAGTTTGCCAGCAGAGAAAGAATGACTGAAATTACAATGTCAAAAAACTTAACCATTTGAGTATAGTATGTTCCATTTTATAAGGGGCAGAGAGGAGGGAAAATGTGGTGGTGTAGTGATTGTTATGGCTGCTAGCGAAAACATCAACAGGATGTTTCAAATGTCCAAGGTGCTCCTTGGAAACTCTGTGGGGCAGTTCTACTCTGTCCTATAGGGTCACTATGAGTCAGAAACTACTCAATAGCAGTGGGTTGGTTTCTGTCTGGGGGAGTTGGAGGATCAACAAAAATTTTTTTTTAAATATTTTATTGTATTTTAAGTAAAAGTTTACATCCCAAATCAATGTGCAATATAAAACCCTGAACACATGCCACTAGACAACTCTAACTGCTCTCCCTCCGCCCCTGTGAAAGCACATTCCTCCTTTCCACCTTGTACTTCCCATATCCATTCAACCAACTCCTATCCCCCTCTACCTTATCACCTCTTCTCTGCACAAGAGCTACTCAGACAGCCTCATGTACATATTTAATAAGAAGCTTCACCAGCATCACTCTGTTTCACAGTCCAGTCCAGTCTTTGTCAAGAGTTGGCTTCAGTACTGGTTTCAGCTCTGAGCTAAAACAGGGTCCTGGAGCCATATACTCAGGGGACCCTCCAGTATGACAGACCCTCAGTGAAGTCTTCGGTAGTGGACAGGTGCCATCTAGTTCTCCCGGTCTCATGCTGATGTAGTCTTTGGCTTCTACGGTATCTTTTGTCTGCTGAGCTCACATTTTCCTCCTGTCTTTGATGTCCTTCATCTTCCTCTGCTCCAGGTGGATTGGGACCAATTTATGCTACTTAGATGGCCACTCGCTAGCTTTGAGACTCCAGACCTCACTCATCAAAGTGGTAAGCAGAATATTTTTTTTAAAAACATTAGCACAGATATCCCCTGAATCCATGGTCCCCAGACCCCTGTCCCTACTCTGTCCTTCAAAATGTTGGGCTGTATTTAGAGAAACCTTTTAGCTTTTGGTGTAATCCAGTTGCACTAATCTCCCTTCTACTGCATAATGGTCACTCCCTTCACCTAAGCCAATTTCTATCTACTACCTAATCTGTGAATAACCCCCTCTCGCTCCCTCACCACTGCTGTAACTGTCAAGGATTATTCTCTTCTGAGCCTAAACCTTTTCTTCAGTCTTTATAATAACGGCCTCAGCATGATGTCTTCCAGATGATTCCATGTTGTGACCTATTTCCTAAAATCACTGTTGTTCTTTATTGCTGCATAGTATTCCATTGTGTGAACAGTTTGTGTATCCATTCATCCATTAAGACACGTGCATTGATTTCATCTTTTTGTGGACAGTGCTGCAATAAACACTGGTATGCATGTATCTGTTCGTGTGACAGCCCTTATTTCTCTAGGATATATTTCAAGAAGAAGGATCACTGGATCATAGGGTATTTGTATTTCTAGCTTTTTGAAAAAGCGCTAAATTAATTTCCAAAGTGTTTGTACCATTTTACATGCCTATCAGTAGCGTAGAAGAGTTCCAGTCTCTGCACAACCTCTCCAGCATTCACTATTTTGTATTTTTTTGGATAAATGACACCTTTGTTGGGGTGAGATGGTATCTCATCATAGTTTCAATTTGGACTTCTCTAATGGCTAATGATCATGAGCATTTCCTTATGTATCTGTTAGAGTCCTGACTGTCTTCTTGTGAAGTGCCTGTTCACATGCTTTGCCCATTTTTCAACTGGGTTATTTTTTTTTCTTGTTGAGGTTTTGCAGTACCTTGTAGATTATGGAGATTAGATGCTGATCAGATTCGTGGTAACCAAAAATTCTTTACCGGTCTGTAGGTAGTCTTTTTACTCTTTTGGTGAAGCCTTTGGATGAATGTTAAGTGTTCAGTTTTTAGAAGTTTCCAGTTATCTAGTTTGTGTCCTGGTGGTTGTGCACTGTTGAGTAATATTTTGTAGTCTGTTTACTCTGTATATTAGGGCTCTCTGACTTGTCCCTATTTTTGATTCCATGACCTCTATTGTTTTAGATTTTTATATTTAGGTCTTTGATCCATTTTGAGTTAGATTTTGTGCATGGTGGTAAAGTATGGGTCTTGTTTCTTTCTTTTTTTTTTTTGCAGATGAATATCCAGTTAGGCTAACACCTTCTATTAAAAAACTGTATTTTCCCCAATTTCTGGACTTTGGACCTTTGTCAAACATCTGTCACTTCCTCACAGGTGGATGATGTTATATCTGGATTCTCAATTCTGTTCCATTCATCTATGTATCTGTTTTTGTACAAGTATCAAACTGTTTTGACCACAATGGCAGTGTAATAGGTTCTAAAGTTCTTCTTTAGTAATGCTTTATTCATCCAAGGCTTCTTCCCTTTCCATATGAAGTTGGTGATTTGTTTCTCCATCTCATTAAAAAAAATTTCATTAGATTTGCATTGGGACTGCACTGTATATACACAGTGTACTTTGGGTAGAATGGAACCTTGGTAGCATAGTGGTTAAGTGCTACATCTGCTAACCACGAGGTTGGCAGTTCAAATCTGCCAGGTACTCCTTGGAGCAGTTCTATCCTGACCTACAGGGATGCCGTGAGTCAGAACCAACTTGCTGTTACTGGTTTTTTTTTTTTTTTTTTGGTAGAATAGACATTCTCACAATGTTGATTCTTCCTATCCATGAGCAAGGTAGGTTCCTCTACTTAAGTAGGTCTCTTTTGGTTTCTTGCAGTAGAATCTTGCAATTTTTCTTTATATAGGTCTTTTATGTCTCTGGTTAGATTTATTTCTAAGTATTGTATCTTCCTGGGGCTACAGCAAATAGTAACAATTTGGTGATTTCCTCTTTGACAGTCTCTTTGTTGGCATATAGGAATCTCACTAATTTATTTATGTTTAACTTATATCCTGATATTTTGCTAAACTCTTCTGTTACAGTAGTTTTTTTTGTGTGTGGATTCTTTAGAGTATTCTGTATATACAATCACATCATCTGTAAACAGAGATATTCTGGCTTCTTATTTAATCAATCTGGATATACATTTCTTTATGTTGTCTGCTCTGGCTAGAAAATACAGGACAATGCTTAATTGAGAGTGGTGACAATGGGCATTCTTGTCTGGTTCCTGTTCTCAAAGGGAATGTGTTCAGACTCTCCATTTAGGATGATGTTGGTTGTTGCTTTGCACAGATGCTCCTTATGATGTTGAGGAATCTCCCTTTTATTCCTATTTTGCTGAGAGTTTTTAACACGAATGGGTGTTGGACATTGTCAAATCCCTTTTCTGCCTCAGTTAATAAAATCGAGTGGTTCTTGTCTTGTATTTATACAGTAGATTACATCAATTGTTTTTCTAATACTGAACCATCCCTGCATCCCTATTATGATTCCACTTGGTCATGGTGAATAATTTTTTTGGTATGTTGCTAAGTTCTATTGGCTAGAATTTTGTTGAAGATTTTTGCATCTAAATTCATGAGAGATACTGGTCTACAATTTTCCTTTTTTGTGTTGTCTTTACCTGGTTTTGGCATCAAGGTTATGCTGGCTTTATAGAATAAATTGAAGAATATCCCAACATTTTCTATGCTCTGGAATACCTTTAGTAGTAGTGGTGTTAACTTTTCTCTGAAAGTTTGGTATAATTTTCCAGGGAAGCTGTCAGGGCCTGGGTTTATTTTAGTTGGGAGTTTTAAAATTACCTTTTCAGTCTCTTCTTTTGTGATGGTTTATTTAGTTGTTCTACTTCTGTCTGTGCTAGTTTTGGTAGGAGATATGTTTCTAGAGATTTCCTTCAGGCTTTCAAATTTATTGGAATACAATTTTTCATAGTATTCTCTTATGGTTCTTTTAATTTCAGATGGGTCTGTTGTGATATTGCTCATCTGATTTCTTTCTTGAGTTATTTGCTTCCTCTCCTGTTTCTCTTTTGCTGGTTTGGCCAACAGTTTATCAGTTTTGTTCATCTTTCCCAAAATACAGCTTTTAGTTTTGTTAACTGTTTCAGTTATATTCTACTCTCTATTTCATTCAGTTATGCTCTGATTTTTGTTTGTTTTCATCTGGTGCCCAAGGGTTTCTTTAGCTTCTCTGTTTCCATTTGTTTGAGTTGCAGAGCTATTTTTTTTTTTTTTTTTTACGTGGGCCCTGTGTTCTTTCTGGATGTGTGCATTTATTGACATAAATTGACTTCTGAGTACTGCTTTTCCTACGTTCAATAGATACCAGTAAAATATGTTTTCATTCTCATTTGCTTCTATGAATTTCTTTATTCCATCCTTGACTTTCTTCTATTATCCAGTTAATTTTTAGTACCTTGTTCAGTTTCCATGTGTTTGATTTTTTTCCCCCTTTCTTGTTTCTGTTATTGATTTCTACTTTTACAGCTTTATGGTCTGAAAAGAGTCTTTGTAACATTTCACTACTTTGAATTTCGTTAACGATTGCTTTGCAGCCTAGTCTGGGGTCAATTCTGGAGAATGTTTCACGTGCATTAGAAAGGAAAGTATACTTGGGTTCTGTTGGGTGGCATGTTCTATATGTCTATGGGGTCAAGTTCATTGATTGTGGCACTTAGATCTTCTGTGTCTTTACTGAGCTTTTTTCTAGATGTCCTGTCCTTCACTGAGAATGGTGCATTGAAGTTTCCTGCTATTATTGTAGAACTGTCTGTTTCTATTTTCAATGCAGTTAGTGTTTACATATTTTGGAGTCTTGCTTGTGCACAGATATTTAATATGGTTATGTCCTCCAGTAGTATAGATACTTTAATCATTATATCATGTCCCTCCTCATCCAATGTGGTAGATTTTACTTTAAAGTCTATTTTATCAGACATTAATATTGCCATTTCTGCTCTTTTTTTAATGTTCTTAGCCTGATATGTTTTTTCCATCCTTTGAGTTGTAGTTTGTATCTTTGAGTCTAAGGTTTGTCTCCTGTAAGCAGCATATAGATGGGTCATGGTTGTTTTTATTCAATCTCCACTCTCAGTCTCTTTATTGGTGCATTTAGTCCACTTACATTCAGTGTGATAATTAATAGGTATGAGCTTAGTGCTGTCATTTTGGTATCTTTGTGCACATGCTGTAGACAATTCCTTTGTTCTATTTAACTTTCTGTGCTGAGTATTTTTCTTTATGTGTTCTTATCTTTTTCTATGTGGTTTTGTCTTTGCTGAGACTTCACGTTCTTCTTGGTTTTCATTTTGATGCACAGGACTGCTAGTTTCCTTTGTGTTTACATTAATATTTACCCATTTTTCTAAATTCAAACCAGTCTTTAATTTTTTTATGTCACCTTGACTTTCCATACGAAAGATCTATAAGTACATTTTCTTTTGGGTCCCTCTTTTTTAAATTATAATGCTTACATAATGACATCGTTGTTTCCCAGTTTTCAGTGTTTTGCCTATGATTTATTTTTAGGACTCCCATATTCAAATTGATATCCAGTTGCTGTCTTCTATGTTTGGATCTTCTGATGTTACTGGTTTTCTAAATAAAGGACTCCCTTTAGTATTTCTTATAATTTTGGTTTGGTTTTGGCAAACTTTCTGAATTTCTGTTTATCTGGAAATTTCCTAATTTTACCATCCTATCTGAGAGATAGTTTTGCTGGATATATAATTCTTAGCAGGCACTCATTTTCCTTCAAAGCTCTGCGCATGTCATCCCACTGTGTTCTTGCCTCCCTGGTTTCTGCTGAGTAGTATAAGCTTAGTCTTATAGATTTTCCTTTATAGGTTATTTTCATGCATCCTTAGCCACTTTTAAAAGTGTCTCCTTATCTTTAGTTTTGGCAAGTTTGATTATAATATGCCTTGGTGTCTTTTTTTGGAATCTACCTTTTGTGGAATTTGATGAGCATCTTGGATATGTCTATCTTTTCATCTTTCATATCAGAGGAGTTTCCATTTAGCAAGTCCTTGACAACTCTCTGTAGTTTCTGTTTATCCCACTGTCCTTGTACTCCAGTCAAACGTAGGGTATGTCTCCTCACAGAGTCTCACATAATTCTTGGTGTTTTTGGATTTAAAACTTTTTTTTTTATCTGAGTTTTCCTCAAATACATTGATGTCACATGCTTTTATCTGCCATCTCACTAATTTGGGCTTCCCTCGCCTCAGTTCTGCTCCTTTGACTTTCTGTTGCATTGTCTATTTCTGTAATTTTATTATTAATTTGCTAATTCTTGCCACTCTATGCTTTCTTGCAGCTTGTTTAATTTGTCATTATGCTCTGCTACATTTTGCCCCATCTCATTCCTCATTTCTTGAAGAGTTCTAAATATTAATCTTTTGTATTCTCTTCCTCTGGAAAATTTGAGTCTTTGTTTTGGGAGCTTTCTGAAGAGATCACAAGTCCACCCATTTAAATGCTTTGATATGGACTGCTGTTCTCAAATCACCAGTAAATTGCAGTTATTTGTTTGCCTACTCTGGTCTAGCTTCTTCTATGAAAATGTACTGTATTTGTCTTATATGGATTCAGCTCAGGTGACCCAGTGGTAGTCACCAAGTGTGTGGGACACGCTTTCGCCTACTGCCCGAGTTGGGGAGGGATGACTGGTATGGCTACAAGTATCTTGCTGCAGCCACTGAGAAAGGGAGAGGCTAACAGCCATCCCTGAGGGTTTGTAGGTGGCCATATCCACTTACATCTGTATTTAGGTGAAAGAATAGTTTTCTGCCCTGATTTTCTGACTTACAGGAACTAGTGGAAAAAATATATACATACTCATCTATTTCTTCTTTCTCCTCTACTTCCCTGAATTGCTTAACTCTTCGCCCTCCCAGTCTCAGAGAATGGCTCACAGTTGGCTTAAGGAGTCCCACTTCCAGCTCAGTTAATGGTTTCATACTCCATAGCCATGCACAGTGCAGAGAAGGGAAGGGGAGAATAGCTCAGGGAGGTCTTCAAGTGTCTTACTTCCGGCTCAGTTAATGGCATTAGATTCTAGTGTTGGGTGCAGTTCAAAGAAGGGAGGGAGGAGTCTTTCTGTGAATAGAAAGATCCAGATCTGCACATGCTAGGTTACTTGCAACAATTTAGCTTTCGATGATCTGGTGCTAGTCCTCACTGGCTACAGAGCCACGAGTGGAATCCCCGTCATCTTCACTGAGGGAAATGTCCACCAATCTCCACCCTGGGTACACCACACAGTGGCTGCAGCTGCTTCTAGCAGGTCAGGTCTGTAAGCGAATACTATGCATTTCTGGTGCTAGTCTTCCTTACCCTTTGTTCAGTCCAATTTCTCAACCTTCCCTTTGATGTTCAGGACTCTTGGGATGTTTTCTCTACTAGATTCATTTGTTCTTTTGGGTCTTTGTTATTAGAGGGGTCACAAGAAGTGTCCATCTACTTTACTGTCTTGGCCTCACTTTGGGAGAATCTATTTTAATTGGCAAAATTCATTTCAAGACTAAATATATTTTTACAAGTTATCCAAGGGGAACTCTGTGCTAGATGTATAAATTGTAAAGATGAAGAAAGGACAATAACCGACAACAAATGGACAAGAAATCTTGATTTACAGTACTACAACAGAAGTAGTAAAAAAAAAAAAAAATAGTTAGAAAACAGAGTTTCCCAATGGGTGCTGTTCTCAAGTGACTAATGTTACAGTGGTAAGCTCTAAGAAGTCTTCTTTTTTTCATCATCATTTAAATGGACCTAAAGTAGTAAACTCTAATAAAATTACATATATCATCTGGTTGCTGACCTGGAAGTACTGAATGAACCACTGCTAATAATAAAGAAATGCAAGTATGAAGAGGATGTATCAGCTAAACCCCAAACCACTGCCATCTAGTTGTGTCCGACTCATAGCAACCCTAGAGCTAGGAGAACATAAATGTTTCAGACTACCATAAAAAAAAGATGATACAGCAAACAGTAAGTCTGTGGCTTTCCACATTTTTCATAACCATGGAAATATGTTTTGACACAATGGAACGCTCTAAAATTTTACATTAATCATGATGTGAATTCCAATCAGAATTTGCAGTCATCCCATGACAATTCTATGAACACCTAATGAGCAACCACCATGGTGTCCCTGAAGGAGAAGAAAAAAAGAGGTGACTACACAGGACTAGTTTGCTCTCTTTAGGAGTTTTTGAAAAGGGATACCTGACTGGAGGCACTCTATCAGCAGAAATTAGGGAGCTAAACTGTCCAAAAGAAACTCCTAGTAGTCCTCTGAGAGATTTCGAGTATCTCACTATGAATACCAGTAGGCTGAAGGGCAGCAAGAGCCTCGTGGTTAGTATGAGTTCATTCTGAAGGTAATATCATAATTATTAGGAGGAGTCAACACATGTGGTCATGAAGATGGGATCTGGATCCAGGAAGTAATCTGAGAATTTCAGCTTTGGTCTTTCTAGCTTTGAGGACTTGGGTAGGTAGTATCCATCCTACAGTATTGGCAATATAATGTACAAGGAGGTTTGTACACAGTAAACACTGCAAGATTCAAACCTTTGTTACAATCAATTATCTACTCTTTCCTTAATTAAGCTTCCTTCCAATCTATAATACCTTGGCCTTTGTATACAACCAATTCAGAAGGATGGACTATCTTTGGCTGAAGGAATGATTTCTAGGGCAGCTAGCCATGTGTAGCAGAGAATACACAAGCCCTAGAATAAAACAAGGTATTGGAAGTTCACCTGAACAGATTTCAAAATCATGGGAATGTATAAAAACACTCAAGAAAGAGCAAGTGTCTACACTAAGTCCCTTATAAATCAACTACCCATCTCCAAAAGAAGGTTAAAATACAGAAAAATGAAGAGAGTCACATAAGTTTAAATTTTGCACTGTTTACTACATACAACCGCTTTATACATTATGTTCTCAGCACTGTAGGATGGATATGACCTACCCAGGGTCCAGGACAAGAATACAGAAGCAGCAGCTTAAAGATGGTGTGATGGTTCCAAGCTGTCATTTAATAACATGCAGTAAGGAACACTTCAGCGAAACTGCAAAACCAAGTCCACTGCCTGAATCAGGCATTCAAGTCCTTGGCTATAGCAGTTGAAAAGATTATATTTGTATAAACATTATACTTTAAGTGTCAATCAGAATAACTTAAATCATGGTACCAAATTATTGCTCCTTGCCAATTAACAAGAAATAAAATACATTAAAAAATTAAAAATAAAATCTTGCTTCCAGACCTATACAGTATATGGAGCAGAAAGAATACATAGAATAATAACTTTGCATATTATTATAAAATCTTAGAAAAGGAAATGACTCATTCATAACATAATGGTTTCATTCAAAAAAAGAGCAGAATAAAGTAGGTCTTATTTTGAAACAGCTCTGAGCTAACTTTTTAAATAAGATGGTAATTTTTGTCCAAATACTATAGCCTTGTTTTCAGATAAAAATACAGAAGGCATTTCTCCTGTTGTGTTTTGCCTATTAGGTCAAGCTACTTTTGTTAATTTGGTTCCATTGCCTCAGTCTGCAGCTACCCCTTTAGCCCTCATTTGTAGACCCAGACAGCACCCTGATAGAAGAAAGTAACTCATATAAGAAAAGTGCAAGGCACTCTAGCATTCAAGAGACAAGACTGGACATCTGTCCTGATAATAATGTAACTTCAGGATAATTTAGGTTCTTGAGAAACAAAAAAATAAGTTTAAACAATACACTGTTGAAGACCTAAATTAGGCTGAATCACATACAATTTTATTCTTTATTTTTTCTCTCATATCAGAGCCAGTTTTGGAGGCTGAGGGATTTTAGAAGGCTTGGCAGTGGGCTGCAGACTGGAGGCCCCCATTGACCTCTATCTAAATTCTATCCCCTTCATTCAGCTCTCCTGTTTTCCAACCCTAGAGAGGAAGATTGTCCTGGATTGGACTTACTTGAAGACATTGGCTGAATCCTGTTACTAAGGCTGGAAATTTGGAGATATAAATAACTGACTCCCATAATCGGCACATTTTCCAGTTTAAGAGAGTATGTCCTCCTATCAAAACTACCAAGCTGAGTCTGAGGTTTCAAAGAAGAAGATAATGTTAAATACATGCTTTGGTTTAAGGTTCATTAGGCCTATCTGAGGAAAAAAGATGTCTTTCATGTGGTCAATCTCCTTACAGGGTTTCTACAGTAGGGTTTATATTCAAGGTCTGCTCTGATTTCCCTTTTATTGTGCACAATTCCATAGCTAAGATATTTACGGTGAGATGGAGTGACTGGACTAGCAAGAAGACTCTATTTTCTGACCAAATGCTACCTGTCCAATACCATTTTCTAATTAACACCTCATTCTCATAAACCCAGTTCCTGGTGTGGTGTTAATAATTAGCTCAAATACATGAATACACAAGTGCTGAAGAAGTAGTTAATTCAGAAGAAGCCTCAAGTGGTTTATCTACAGACCTCAAAGATCAAGTGGGGATTCAACCTTAGCTAAAACTGGAATCCTTTTTCGAAGTTGCAAGGTTCCCTCCAAACCTAGGATGGAATCAGAGCCAGGGAACTCTTGAGTTCCCTGTGGAAAGGCTGCAGCACGTGCACCTTCATCCTTGCTTTTAATTAATTCAGCACTGGCTGAAACACTTCTGGACCCCAGAGAAAAAACTAAAAGCCAAACCCATTGCTGTTCAGCTGATTCCGACTCACAGCAACCCCGTAAGACCGAGCAGGACTGCTCCATGGAGTTTCCAAGGAGTGCCTAGTGGATCTGAACAGCCAGCCTCTTGGTTAGCAGCTGTACTTTCTAACCACTACTCCACCAGGGTTGTGAACCCTCACCTCCCCAGGAAGGCTCACCTTAAAATAATCACTACTTGGAAGAGCAAACTTTGAAAGTGGCTGTGTTGGACACTAGTAAGGGACATAGTTCTTTTTCCCAGACTGTTTATTCTCTAGATGTCTCATTTTTCTGTTTTAGCATATTTCTTTATGGAAATCAGGTCATGCTTTAGTGGAAAATATGTGTTAGAATATCATGAAAATATTGAAGTTTATCCAAAGGCTGAGAAAAAGCAAAAGCAGAAGAAAGGTAACATTTGGGAGCAGAAGACAGGAAAATTTGCCTTTTTTTTTTTGTCTTTTCAGCAAATACCTAAGATTCACTAGCTTGGCAAGCATACTGGTAGCTGAAGTGGGTTTTTCAAGAAAAACTTGGATATTCTATGAGGCTTCTACAGTCTTGAAGTAATAAACCAACCAACTCCCACAAAGGCAGCCACAGAGACTTTGCTGCTGAGCAGCTGTGAGGCTGCAGGCTCTGCCCTGTACTGGCCTGCTGCATTCAATTTTCTTTTGATTCATTATAAAAGAACATAAAACAATGTTTCCATCCTCACTCAATTCTAGTGTTGGCAAGGAAAAATAATTCCCCTTCTCAGCAAAAATCACAAGCAGCCAGGGTGGAGAAGGTGTATAAAAGGAGAACATTTATAAAAATATGCCCCATTCTATATACCTTCCACATCTAATTAAGTAATAACCACAATATTAAGTGCTTGGTGGATCTCTTTAAATTGGACTCCAGTGAAATTATTTGTGCAGCAATATTCTATACAGATGAATTACAGAGAATTATTTTATCAAATAAACCATAAAGGGTCCAGTTTTTTTTCTAACTTTAGAAATATCTTCAAGATACAGTGCATATGAGAAGAAAGGCTGTGCAGATTAAGAGCTCTATTAAAAGACTAGACTTGATGGTCTAACAACTTGGAGGGTCCCCTGAGAATACGGCTCCTACACTTACCACTAGCCCAGGGTGGAATCCAGTACTGAAGCCAGAGCTACAAACAAGAACGGACTGGACTTTGGAACACAGAGTGATGTATGTGGTGTAAGCATTTTAGGGTTTAATATACATATGAGGCTCTCCACTGGTTACTTTTTAGAGAGGAGAGGAGACGGTAAAGAGGAGGGGACAAGTGTTGGTTGAGTAGATACTAGAAGTACAGAGTGAAAAAGAAGAGTGTGCTGTCACAGGGTGAGGAAAACAGATTTGCAGAAAGGCAGGTACTCAGGGTTTTACATGGGAAATTGACTAGGACTGTAAATTTTCACTTAATCACAATAAAAATAGATATAGTTCATAAAATGACTATTTAATAGGCACTAAAAACTAATAAACAGAACTACTTGAAAACAGCTAGATAAACAAAATGACTTTGTTAATTTCTCCAATACACAATTCAAAACCTCAGCTTAGAGTTCTTGGTCCTGGACACCCCAGCATCAAACTTACTGTTGTTATTATTAACTGCCACTGAGTCAGTTTTAACTCATACGGATTTGATGTACAAAAGAGGAAAACCATCCCTGGAGCTCTCCCTCCAGAGACAGGGCCTTCCTGATAACTTGTCCAAAGGACATGGGAAGAGGTCTTGCTGTTCTCACTTCTAAGAAACCTGTCTGTACTTCTTCCAAGATCAGCAGTTTAGTCATCTCAAAATAGATAAGACATCAAAAGGCTTTCTTTGAGAATATTTGGCATTAAATTTACTGGCACACTAAAAAGTAAAACACAACTGTTAATTTTCTCATTAAAGAATGATCACTTCCAAATGATAAATCAAGTAAATTATTACAGCAGAGATCTGATAAGATAAAATGTAATGTGTTCAATATTTACACTTTAAGGAGGCAAGACTACACAGTTCCAGAGAGGACTGCTGTCTCAAAGAATAAAAAAAAAAATGTTTGAAGTTGAATCTCTTGGAAGTACTTTAAATTTCAGGCTTAGTGAGCATTTCCTCCATACCTGCAGGCCTTTTATCTATTTAAAAGAGTCTCAATACAATGTTTACTACACTCTGAAGTACAGAATGTTCTGTGCTTAGACGCACAGAAGTAAGAATGGCAAGATTTCATCTCACACACTTTGGACATGTTATCAGGAGGGATCAGTCTCTGGAGAAGGACATTATGCTTGGTAAAGCAGAGGGTTAATGAAAAAGAGGAAGACCCTCAATGAGGTCTACAGTGGCTATTAGAATGGGCTCAAGCACTGAAATGATTTTGATGACGGCAGGGGACCAGCAGTGTTTTCTTCTGTCACACACAGAGCTTCTATGAGACAGAACTAACTCCACAGAACCCATCAACAGCAACAACAAAATATTCCTGAGATTCTGGAGGGTGCCCATGTACATGTGGGTTTGATATTCTTTTTGCTCACTGGAAAGAAAGGAAGGAACAAAGTGGGGAAGTGTGAAAGGAAGGACAGGAGTGCAAGCAGGGAAGATTTAATGTGATGCAAAGCCCAACTAGTTGATATGGAGACAGAACAGCAGTTCCCAAACACAAGTACAAATAGTGATTCTCTAAACTACCACAAAACAATGAATTTTCCCTTAACACAAATCTCCGACTTAAACAATCTGGCTTTATTATGAGATTGAGACCATCTAATGTTCTGGTTTAATGACAGCAGCAGTAGAATAGTTCGACTTGTCTGTACTCACTGGGTAATCTAGAGTACTAGATTACATGAGGTCTAATAATTAAGTCTGCAAATGTAATTGTTCTAAGTGTTATATACCTCATTGCTGAATATCACTAAGGTCATCTTTGAAGCACTCCCCTTGGGATGATATGCACCAATGCCAGCACCTAGTCCACCCTTCAAGACAATTTTGGAACTCTTTCTGGAATGGCCATTGTGCAAGTTGGCAAGTTCACAAACTTAATTATATAGTAGTCTGTGAGACAGTAGTTAGACAATAAATGAATAACTATATCAGAATACCTTCCCTACTCACCTGATCTGGCCCCCAATGACTTTTATCTTTACCCAAAGATAAAGGAAATGTTTTGATGAAATTCAGGACATCAAGGGTACTAGGACAACAGCTCTGGTGGCCATTCCGGAAAATGAATTCCAAAATTCCTTTGAAGGGTGGGCTAGGCACCGGCATCAGTGTATAGCTTCCCAAGTGGAGTACTTTGAAGGTGACTGTAGTGATATTCAGCAATGAGGTATCTAACACTTTTTCTAGGATGAGTTCGTGAACTTAACTGGCACTCCTTGTATTCTAGGCTATGTGCATATTTTCAACAGTCTTTACTTGTGTCTTTACTTGAGAACAAACAAGTAGGCCATCCTTTGTGCATCTCTGTATCATTTTTAAATTGTATGTATCCCTAAAATCCCACCAATGACGCACATTCTCAAAGTCTGAGACATGCCGTAATTCAGACATCTGAAGTTCACTGTCATTAATTAGTTCCAGACACTGACACAACCGACAAAGAACCTGGAAATCTAACCTTCTGAATTAAAACCTGCACTTTAATTTGTGAGATGGAGTAGGAATGGGAGGGAACTGGTAGCTGCCAGCTCTGTCACTAGCTAGGACACTGATGTTGTTGTTGTTAGGTGCTGTTGATTGAGTTCTGGGTCATAGCAACCCTATGCACAGCAAAACAAAACACTGTCTGGTCCTGCCCTGCGCCCATAATCATTAGAACACTGGGAAGGTCCGCTTTCAAGCACGGCAGTTAAGTGCTACAACTGCTAACCGGAACACTGGCAGTTCAAATCTGCCAGGTGTTCCTTAGAAACACACAGGACAATTCTACTCTGTCTATATGGTCACTATGAGTTGGAATTGACTCAATGATAGCGTGTTTGCTTTCATCTGGTTCTCACGAATTCATGAGAAGTACGTTATTTTCTTCCAGCTATATTAATATTTAAGTTTATACTAATAATTTTCATGTTGAGAGAATTCAGAATTCTAAAAACATAACTCTAAGTTACTGTTGCACAAATTATTAGTACTGACCTTTGAAATGAAATGTGCCCCTGTGTTCCTTCTTCTCTCCAAAGGAACACGAGTAACTTCCCATTTGGTTGCTGCTAATGATTGTGAACCTAAAGGTAGGAATTCAAGTTAGGAATTTAGGTTTAGTTCTCAAAAAACTTCTTAATGAAAATGAAAAGGCTGATCCATTAATCAAAATTTTTAAAACACAGAGAAACATTTCTGTAAATACGTAAATTGGAGTATTAGTTTAACATTGAAGGGGCCAGTAAAAATGCTTAAAATTAAACTAATTTCTGCTAGCAAAACAGGTTACAATTTGCATACTCACTTGTGCTGGGCATACAGGATGTTTCCTGTTGCATTGATGAGTGAATTATTCTCAAGTACTTCACCATCTTTTCTCCAAGTAACATTTGCTGCACTCAAATCCCCAGATGTTGTGAACTGGCATGTGAGTTCTATATTAGAAGATCTTTCTAAAGTGATATTTTTCTCTACCGGTACACTGGAATATTCTATTAGTCACAAAGAAAGAAAAAATGTGAAAGTTACATACTGTGGAAAGGCCCAATATATAAAACAGCTTAAATGATCAACAATAGTGGTCTATCAGCAGTTTTCTTAATGCAGTATTTGTTTGCTTGAAGAACTGGTCCTCTGCCAACATAGCTGTGGTCCCTCTCTTTAAGAGGCACTGCTAAAGAAAAGTATTATTACAACATCGACAAAGTCTCAAAGGTCTAGTGTTGCGATCTTTCCTTCCTTAAAATCACTGTGGTCAAAAGGAACACAGGGGAAAGTGTACGAAGTGGACGGCACGCTTGGACAGGGCTGAAACATTACAACCATAAAAACAAACAAAAACAAGTGGGCAGAGAATGGGACGGCTGTTAAAACTGTCTTCACAGTAACCATACTGTTGGCTATTGAACAGTCACAAGAACATTTTCTGTGCAGTGTGTGTTTGTGTCTTGTATGATTTCCCTCCTTCCCAGTTTTCTTACTCCTTAAGAACCCAAAAGGGTTAGGTGAAGATACAAGCTTAGGACAGAGAATTTTAGTAAACATCCAGCAGTTCCGAATTTTAACTATATTTGAAACATCAGTATGAAATTCTAAAATGTTTTATTCCTCCCTAAGAAGTTCATATATGTAAATTTATAAATATATATTTATACATATAAACTTATAAATATATATTTTATGTATATATAAAATCTCCCATTCATGGAAATATATACAGCTAACTTTGTTGCTTTTAAACAGTGGTAAAAAATATATATAAAAAAGAATCAAGCATGTTTTCCTTTCCTGTGGTCATTATATCACTTGTTAACTAAATAGTAGAAGAGGAAAAGTTTCTTTCTAAAAAAGTATCCCAGCAAATAAATGAAAATAAAATCATAAAAACAGAATACACTACTGTAACCCCTACTGAGTCAGTGCCTCTAAACAATTAACGTCCACTGCTGCAAGCCTCTGGAAATAGGGTATCCCACCATCTAGAAAATAATCTTGCTAAAAGATAAAAGGGGAGGGAGATGAAACTGATTAAGTTTCTAGATCCAAGTACCACAGAAGATGGAGAAACATGTCACATTATATGCCAAGAAGATATCCATGAAATCCAGATCATGGGGAAACTAAGAAGGATGATCCAGTTTCATCAATAAATAAATTGGAAAGGAAACAACAAGAAGGTATATTTGGAAAATCTAAAGAGAATAAAATACTTAAAAAAAATGCCTTTGAAAAAAGGCAAAATAAAATAAAATAAAATCATAATATTTTGGGAAATACACCTGGGAACTAAAACAATAAAGAAAGCTACTTCCGCAAAAATCAGTACAGCAGTTACTCTTGGGGGAAGAGAGGAAGTTTTGTAACACAAACACATTTCTAAAGATTTTAGAGATCTTCACATTGCATAACATCCCCAAACTATTGCCCTACAGGGTTCCCAAGCCTGCAAATCTTTACAGAAGCTAACTGTCGCATGTTTCTTCCTCAAAGTGGTGGGTGGCTTTGAACCGTCTACTTTCCGGTTAGCAGATCAACACATAACCACCATACTACCAACCTATAACAATGGCATAGGGCAATTCAAACTAGAATGCAAAGCTAAAATGTAGAATTGTTTTTAAAAGTTTTAAATAAATACACAACATTGCCATTAATTACATTTACCTTACAAAATGCTTTCTTGAGCAATGACCAGGTGTGAAGCTTGCAAACAGCAAAGCATAGCCAATGTGAAGTGCTTTGTGAGCACAAGCTTGAAAAAGTTGGTTGTGCAATTCAAAAACTGCTGAATTGAACTCTGTGTTCAAAAAGCAAAATGAAAGAAAAAAAAACTAGGTAGAAAGGTCTTACCAAGACTCGATTACATAGGGAAAAAATGAGTTAAGAAAGATGGAGGAGTTATTCACACATTTTAGCAAACTTGCCAAAGACCTACATGCTAGAAGGCATACTATGTACTAGCAACACGGAAAAATGTTTCAGGATCTTGTTGTCTGTAAATTTTCTTTATTTCACCTAGGGTACCCTTAAAACTTAATCCTACCTCTCTTTCAAATACTGTGTCGTTCTTTTCCATTATTAGTAAATTTCTTAAAAGTGTTATAACTCCTCCTTACTTATTGACTATAACTTTCTTGCACATTAATGATGTACATCTAGCAGTAACGAACGTTGAGATGTGCACCAAGTTTAATACAGGTTGTAACGGTTGAGGTTTATCAACTTGCGGCCATGAATATCAGTCGTTTAGCAGTTATGTGATGATATAATTTGGCCATTAGGTAATGATATAGTTTGGCAGGTATATAATGACAAAGTCACCCTTAATTTTGTGATGGCTTGTAGTCAGCCTACATTTTTGCATAACAATGATTCTTACATAATGACCTGGTCTACAAAACCTAGCCATGTCCATAAATAAGGACGGGTGTATTTATACATACCCCAACATTCATACTTCATTTCAACCTACTGCGGTGTCTTAAGCCATCACATTACAGAAACTGCTTTCTCTTAGGTTAAAAACGGCATAATTCCTTATACAAAAAATATCCCCTAAAGTCTACTTAAAACCAAATAACAGAAATGTCTGCCTACAGCACTGTGCTCTTGTATAATCAAGAGACTGCAAACCAATTATGCCCTTCTCAGGTGTCCCCCTCTTCTTCCTCTTGTTTTTCTTTTTCAATTGTGATTAAGTGAAAGTACACAATCCAAATTAAATTTGCATGCCTGCCTATGTGCAGCTTGTGCACACAGCTTGTGCAGCCATGTGCAGTTGCCCTGTGATAGCACACTCCTCCTTTTCCTTCTATACTTGTATCCTCTTAACAACCTCTTGTCCTCTCCTCTCCACCATCTCATCTGGAGAGTGACCAGTAGGACAGAATCCTATGAATGCACAGAACCATAAAGCACATATGACATATGGTCACACTGTGTCCCTGAGTCCAGTCCATATTTGTCTGAAGAGTTAACCTCAGCAGTGTTTTCTGGACAGGGACAACAGAATATCTAGCGGACATGTTCCCAGGGGATCTCCTGGGTTGAGACCATCACCTGTGGTCTTGTAGTAGAGTTCTTCAGCTGCACTCCTCTTTTTCCTGTGTAGCCATGGAGTCTCAACATTGTGTGCCCCATTATGGCTGTCTTTGGTGGTGGCTGGGCACCATCTGGTTCTTCTGGTCACAGGTTGATACATTCTCCCATTTTCATGGATCCTTCTGTCTCCTGGGCTCTTTCTTCCTCATGTCCTTGTATTTGGTAATGATCTATTCCGGCTGAGCTGGACGATTTTGTCCAGATGGCAGCTTGCTCGCTTTTAAGACACCAGATGCCACTCACCAATATGGGGAGCAGAAGACAGAAGACTCTCTTAGCAATAGGCTAGTTGTGCCAACTGGCTTCAATGTACCCTCAGAGCGTAGTCCCCACATCCCACACCTGCTACTCTAACCTTGCAATATTGGGTTAAGATTAGAGAAGTTTTCAGTTTATGTTGAAGTCCACTTAAATTAATCTACTTTCTGTCGTGTGCTGTCATTGTTTTCACCCAACCAAATTTCTAACAATCTAATTTATGACCATCCCTCTCTCTTCCTCCCTACCCCTGTAGTTGTCAGTCTTTTCTTGTGTACATAAGTCTATTTTTAAGTCCTTATAGCAGGAGTCTCACACAATAATTGTCCTTTTGCTGCTGACTGATTTCAATCAGCATAATGTCTTCCAGTTAAAATCAGGTTATGAGACACTTCCCAAAATCATCATTGTTCTTTATCATTGCATAGTGTTCCATTGAGTATATACATACCATAGTTTTTTTATCCATGTATCTGTTGTTGCGCATCTAGGTTGATTCCATCTTTTTGCTATTGCGGACTGTTCTGCAACAAATATTCGTATGCATGTACCTGTTCGTGTGACAGCCTTTATTTCTGTAGGATAGATTCTGAGCAGTGGGATTACTGGATCAAATGGTATATTTATTTCTAACTTTCTAAGGAAGCACCAAATTGCTTCCCAAAGAGGTTGTACCATTAACAATCCCACCAGCAGTTGAGGAGAGTTCCATCTCTCCACAGCCTCTCCAGCAATTGTTGTTTCTGTTTTTTGGATCATGGCCAACCTTGTTAGGGTGAGGTGGTATCTCACTGTAGATCTGATTTGGATTTCTTTAGTAACTAACGATTGCGAGCATTTCATCATATGTCTTTTGGCTGCCTGGATGTCCTTCCTCTTTGGTGAAGGGTCTGTTCATCTTCTTTGCCCATCACTTAATTGGGTTATTTACCTTTTTCTTGTAGATATTTTACAGTACCTTGTAGATTATGGAGATTAGACATTGGTCTGACACGTGGTTGCCAAGTCTTTTTTCCCATTCTATAGGTGGTTGTCATGGATTGAACTGTGTCCCCACAAAAATATGTGCAGTAAATTGGACAGGCCAGGATTCTGTGTATTCTGTTACTGCCCGTCATTTTGTGCTGTTCTGATGCTGTAAATCCTAATCTCTGCCTGTGGCTAATGTTGATGTTGTTAGATGCCATCGAGTCAGTTCCAATTTATGGTGACTCTATGAACAACAGAACGAAACATTGTCCTGTCTTGCACCATGTCCACAATGGCTTTTATGCTTAAGCCCATTGTTGTAGCCACTGTGTCAATCCATTTCATCAAGTGTCTTCCTCCTTTTCACTGACTCTTCACTCTACCCAGCATGATGTCCTTCTCCAGGGACTGATCTTTCCCGACAATATGTCCACAGTATGTAAGATGCAGTCTTGCCATCTTTACTTCCAAGGAGCACTCTAGTTGGACTTCTTCCAGAACAGATCTGTTTGTTCTTTTGGTGGTCCATCCTATTAGCCTGTGGCTAATAAATAAGATGATTATGTTAAAAGAGGATTAGGGTGGGATGGCCACACCCTTCCTAAGGGAGTTTCCCTGAAGTGTGGCTTGCACCACCCTTTATCCTTTCATCCTATGGGAGACAGAGAGAGAAGCAAGCACAGAATTGGGAACCTCACACCTTCAAGAAATCAGCACTGGGAGAAGAACACATCCTTCAGACCTGAGGTTCCTGTGCCAACAAGCTCCCTAAACAAAGACTGATGCAACATGAGGACTTGACTCCAGAGGCAACAAAGGGAAGGCCTCCTTCTGGAGTGGACATCCTGAATTTGGACTTGTAGCCTACACGACTGTGTAAGAATAAACTTTCCTTTGTTAAAGCCACCTACTTTATGGTATATCTGTTAGACCAGCACTAGCTGACTAAAATAGTCATCTTTTAACTCTTGATAACGTCTTCAGATGAGCAAAAAGTATTTGATTCTTAGTAGTTCTCATTTATTTATTTTCTCTTCTGTTGATAATGCTTTGTTGGTCAGATTTTAGTCTTTCTAAGCTGTGTATTACAATTTCCATCATTGATCCTACTTTTTCTTGCATGATCTTTATCATTTTAGGTTTGCTATTTAGGTCTTTGATTCATTTTAAGTTTGTTTATTGTGTAAGGTGTGAGATATGGGTCTTGTTTCAATTTTTTGCAGATGGATATTCAAGTTTGCCAACACCAGTTTACAACCTTTGGGCCTTTGTCAAATATCAACTGTTCATAAGAGGATGGTGGCATCTCTGGGGTCTGAACTCTGTTCCACTGGTCTATATGTCTCTTTTTGTACCAGTAACAGGCTGTTTTGACTCCTGTGGCAGTGTAATAGGTTCTAAGGTTGGGTAGTGTGAGACCTCCCACTGTGTTCCTCTTCTTCAGTAGTGCTTTACATATCTGGGGTTTCTTCCCTTTCCAAACGTAGTTGGTGATTTGTTGCTTCACCCTAGGGTCAGATCTGACTCAACGGCTCTTGGCTTTGGCATTAAGAAAAAAGACACTGGAATCTGTATTGGGATTGCACTGCACATGTAGAACACTTTAGGTAAAACAGACATTTTCAGTGTTAAGTCTTCCTATCCATGAGCAGGATAGGTTTCTCCATTTATGTAAATCTCTTTTGGTATCTTGCAGTCAAGTCTTATAATTTTTTCTGTATAGGTCTCTTATTTCTCTAGTTAGATTTATTCCTAGGTATATTATCTTCTTGGGGGCTACAATAAATGGTAGTGATCTGGTTATTTCTTCTTTGATGATCTCTTTGTTGGTATAAAGGAATCCTACTCATTTACTTATGTTTATCTTATATCCTGATACTTTGCTGAACTTTTCTATTAGTTCCAGTAGTTTACTTATGGATTCTTTAGGATTCTCTGCATACACAATCATATTATCTGCAAATAGGGAGATTTTTACTTCTTTGCTGATGCAGATGCCCCTTATTTCTTTGTCTTGTCTAATTGCTCTGGCTAGAAACTCTAGTACAGTGTTGCATAGATGTGGTGAGAGTGGGCATCCTTGTCTAGTTCCCATTCTCAAAGGGAATTCTTTCAGTCTTTTTCCATTCAGGATGATGTAGGTGGTTGGCTTTGCCTAGATGGCCTTATTGTGTTGAGGAATTTCCCCTCTCTTCCCATTTTCCTGAGAGTTTTTAGCATGAACAGGTGTGGGACTTTCGTCAAATGCCCTTTCTGCATCAATTGACAAAATTTGGTAATTTTTATCCTTTGTGCTATTTATCTGGTTAATCACATTAATTGTGTTTCTGATGTTGAACCAGCCTTGCATCCCTGGTGTGAATCCAACTTGGTCATGATGAATTATTTTTTGATATGTTGTTGAATTCTATTGGCAAGGATTTTGTTGAGCATTTTGGCATCAAGCTTCATGAGTGATAATGGTCTGCAATTTTCTTTTTTTGGTGGGATCCTTTCCTGTCTTTGGTATCAGTGTTATGTTGGTTGCATAGAATGAATCTGGGAGTACTCCATCCCTTTCTGTGCTGTGAAAAGTCTCAGTAGTATTAGAGTTAACTTCTCTACCACGAGTCGGACCCGACTCGACGGCACTTGGCCTGGCTGGCAAAAGTTCAATAGAATTATCTGGTGAAGCCATATGGGCCAGGGCTTGTTTGGGTTGGTAGTTTTTTTCATGACTTTTTCAATCTCTTCCTTTGTGACAGGTTTATTAGGTTGTTCTCCTTCCCCTTGTGATAATTTTAGTAGGTGATATTAGTCTAGAAATATGTCCATTTCCTCTAGGTTTTCAAATCTGTCAGAGTACAGTCTTTCATAATATTCTGTTATAATACTTTTGATTTCTCTGGGTCTCTTGTGACGTCTCCCATCTCATTTCTCACTCAGGCTATTTGTCTCCTCTCCTGTTTTGCTTTTGTAAGTTTAGCCAATGGCTTTTGAATTTTGTTATCTTTTTTAAAAAATAGCTTTTAGCTTTGTTAATTTTTCCAGTGTCTGTTCTATTCTCTAATTCATTTAATTCTGCTCTAACCTTTGTTTTCTTCTGGTGCCTGAGCCGTTCCTCTGTTGCTCTCTTTCTACCTGTTCAAGCTGTAGGGTTAATTTTTCTTTTTTGGGTCCTTTCTTCCTTCTAGATGTGTGCATTTATAGATACAGTGATCTCTAAGCACTGCTTTTGCTGTATCCCATAGGTTCTGGTAGGATGTGTTTTCATTCTCATTGGATTCCATCAATTTCTTCATTTTTTCCTTGATTTCTTCTATAACCCATGGATTTTTGAGTAAGGTGTTATTCAGTTTTCATGAGTTCAAATTTCTACATATGTTTTCTCTGCTACTGATTTTAACTTTTATGGTTTTATGTTCCGAGAAGATGCTTTGCAATAATTCAATGGTTTGGATTTTGTTGAGATTTGCTTTATGTCCTAACACATGGTCTATTCTGGAAAATGTTCCATGTGCACTGGAGAAGAAAGTGTACTTACCTGTTGATGGGTAAAAAGTTCTCTGTATGTCGATGAGGTCCAGTTGGTTACCTGTCACAATAAGATCTTCTGTGTCTTTACTGAGCTTTTTTTCTGGATGATGTGTCCATTACTGAAAGAGGAGTGTTGAAGTCTCCATCTATTACCTTGGAGTGATCTATTTCATTTTTCAGTGTTGCCAGTGTTTGTTCAATCTATTCCAATGCTCTGGTATTAGGTGCAATAATATTTAATATTGTTATGTCTTGCTTATACTGAAGCTTTCAGCAATAGTGACCTTCCTTGTACACAATTTTACATTAAAATCTATTTTACATTAAAATCTATTCTATCTGAAATGAGTATTGACACCCCTGTTCTTGTTCATATGTTGTTGGCTTGGTACATATTTTTTCATCCTTTGATTTTCAGTTCATATCTTTGAGTCTGAGGTGTATTTCTTGTAAGCAACATACAGATGGGTTGTGTCTTTTGATCCATTTGTCTCTTTATTGGAGCATTCAGTTGGTTACATTCAGTGTAATTATCAAATTGATAAGTGTGTTTAGTGCTGTCAGTTTGATTCCTTTCTTTTTATGTTGCTGATGTTTTCTCTGTTGCTCTTAATATTCTGTTCTGGTCATTCTTCTTTATGGGTTGACTTTTTATCTTTTTCAGTGTTGGTTTTGTGTTTGTTGAGACTCTTGTATTATGTTTCTTGTTTTGATATGTGGTATTGTTATTTTGCTTTGTGGCTATCCCTATAATCTCCCTTAGTATTCTAAATTTAAATGAGACTTTAACCTCTGCATATCTTTTAAATTTCCCGTTCATCTAAACTTACAAAATACATCCCTCTTTTTAGTGTGATGGTGTCATAATTTTCATGATATGATCACTGGTTCCCTTCTTTTAATATCGTAGCTTTGATTTAGCTTTGTGACTTCCCTGAGTAGGGTTCTGGATGCTGTGCCCTGCACTGCCTCCTTAAGTATACACTCAGTGCTCTTGTTTTTCTAAGCATAGGGCTTCTTTCAGTATTTCCTGTCATTTTGGTTTGGTTTTTACAAAGTCTCTAAGCTTTTATTTATCTGTGAATGTCTTAATTTCATCTTCATATTTGAGAGACACTTTTGCACAATATATAATTCTTGTTTGAATGTTTCTCTCCTTCAAGGCTTTGAATGTGTCATCCCACTGCCTTCTGGCCAGTATCATTTCTGCCGAAAAGTCAGACAAAAGCCTACAAGATTTCCCTGTGAATGTTAGCTTTGCTTTAAGCCTCACTGCTTTTAAAAGCCTCTCTTTATCTTTCATTTTATTAAGCTTAATTATGTCTTGGTGTCTTTCTTTTGGGGTCTACTTTATGTGGTGTTCAGTACGTTTCGGGAAATCTATGCTCTCCTTTCATGATCTCGGGCAGTTTTCTGTCAGCAACTCTGCAAAAATACTCTGTATTTTCTGCTATCCTTCTCTGTTTAGGAACACCAATTATCTGTACATTATTCCTCTTAACAGAGTTCTGCATGTTTTTTAATGCTTCTCCATTTTTGTGATTGCTTTTCTCTCATTTCTCCTCATAAATGCTGCTGACAGTTGCTCTTCCTCAGGCTGACTAAGCCTGGCTTCCATTTCCTCAGTGCTGCTCTTTCAGCTTTGGATTTAATTGTCTCATTCCATAATTTTATTATTGATCTGTTGGAGTTCAGCTTGTTGATATTCCATCAGTTCAGATAGCTTGCTTAATTTTTCATTTTGTTCTGCTGCATTCTGTTTAATTTTAGGAGGGCTCTGTATATAATTCTTTTGTACTTGACCTCAGATAGTTTCAGAAATGCTTCTTCATCTTGGAAGTTTTTTTATTCTTTATTTTGGGAGTTTTCCAGAGCTGTGGTGGATTGCTTCTTTAAATGGTTAGCTGTTGTGGTGCCATCACATCATCAAGAGGCTGTCCACTTTCTCTGGTGTTCAGTTCTACCCTGGCCCCTAGGGTCACCATGAGTCAGACCCGACTTGACAGCACTTGGCTTGGCTACCTCAACAGGAGCTGAGGCATAGTTAGCTCTGAGAGGTGAGATGGTCACCAGCCACCTCTATGTACTCTAGTGGCTGGCCCCTGGTGGACTCTCCGCGGTGGCAGGGTCTGACTCCTGGCTGGCAAACACGGTACCTTTCTTATGGAGTCTCTGGGGTGCTGTCAGCTGACGCTATGATGTGGATCAGTAAAGGGTGGAGGAGATGCTTCCAGGCCTTGCAGCAGTCAGTTCTCCAAGTGGTTGTATTTTGAAAACGTACTACTAAGCAAGGAGCTGTCCAACACCTACCCCAATCAGTCTGGCCCTCAGGTGTGGCAGGTCCTGCTTTCCAGCTGTCAACAAAAGCATCTCACAGGCTGTCCCCAGATACTGTGATGTGGTTTCAGATAGGGAGAAGTTACAGCCTTGCTGCCATCCTCTGCCAGGTCCCATCTGTATCTCTAGGTGCCACCATCCTAAACACAGCTTTTCTGCTGGAGAAGCGTTTTCTGGACAGGTCCTGCTTTTTGGCATAAATATTAGCCCCAGCTAAACCCTCCAGGTGGTTGACTCTGCCTCCCAGCTGACCAACAAGGTATCCTGTCCAAGCTGCCCTTTCTACCGTGAAACAGGAGAATCTATAGCACAGCTTAGAAGAGAGGGGGTGGAGCGGCAGTAATGCCCTCAGTCAGCAGCTGGGCTCTCAAAATGTGGCTATCCCAAGCACAGTAACTCTACTGTGCTATATGCTGTTACTTAAGCACTGCAGTTCAGCATATTAGCTGGCTCATGTCCAGTCTCCACCTCCCAGATAACAAAGATGGCATCAGTACCTCCAGTCCTCCCATTTGGTGAATCAGCAGAAGCCTGACTGAGTGTATGGCTGTCTGATCTCTGAGAGAGGTAGTTACTGGTAGCTGGTCCAATCTGACAACCCTATGCCATATTCTAGGGCTCCCCGGAAGTCCATGCTGCTCTGATCCATTAGCATTTCGGGCCTTAGGCCTCAGAGGCAATTGAGATGTGTGTCTACTCTGCCATGTTGGCCCCACCTCCCTCCCCTCTTCTTGAGAATCTTTCTTGGCTCTGTCAAGTTGGAGTAGCTTCTTTATCCCTGCACTGAGAGGACTTGGATTCTAATGATGCTACATTTTGTGTTTCCTCCTACCAAACCATCCGCAAGCACAGGCAGCACTTTACAAAGCAAGAAATAAGGAGCTCAATTAAAAAGAAAACTTATTGGCATGTATTATTTAAAAGATAAAGCATTTACCAGTCAGTGATATGTTATAAGTCTGCAAGGAAAGGTTGGAGTACTTTGCCATCATATCCTCTCTGGTAGGCAGACTTGTAAAGGGTGAACCTGTGGGAGAAAGAACACGGGATTATACACTGTTAGCAAAAACTATTGATATGATTACCCAAAAGCCAGCTGCAACAGCTGAAATGCTATGGTACACTGTTAATGAAAAAATAGTGTTTCCTGGAAGCTTAGATTAACAAGGTCTTCTATACTCTGAAGATTTCAGAAATATGTTATGCTATTTAATGTGATCAAATTTCCTTTTTTTTTTTTTCCTATGTTCTTTTTCCTAAAAATTCCTACAAACTTACATCAAGTAGCTTTTCAGGAAAATGTTCACATTCATTCTAAACTTAAGAGTACTTTATTTGAAAACCTAAATAAACTAACACACTACGGAATTAAACAAGAATGCCAAAAAAGTGAAAGACATGGGGCAAATAGAGAAGATGAGACAACAAAGAACCATGAGAAGAAGAACTGGAAACCTCCAAGCCAAACCTGTTGCCATCAAGTTGACTTGGATTCTAATCATACTACAGAGAGACCTTAATAACAAGCAGAAAAAAGGAAGAAAATACAGAAGCCTAGGCATATACATAAGTGGTGAAGAAACTAATAATTGATTTACTAAGAATGTTTAAAATGTTTACAATCTACTTGTAACTGTTGTTTCAATATTGCTACTGTAACAGGTTAATTGAGATTACTTTTACAGCAATGGAATCTAAAACTGTGAATGAGAAAGCTGAGATTTCCTAGGGGGTACTCTGCTTCTTTTCCCATGGTACTGGATTCATTCACTATCATTCTTTATTTTTTTCCTGGTAGAATACATTTATGACTTGGTGTAGCTCCTGTTTTTTCATAAAGCTGGTGCCATCAAGTCGACTCAGGAGTGACAGACAGACTATAATCATGAGGATAATAACGGAAGAAAATACTGAGGCCTGGGCACTAGAGGATGAGAAGTGAAAACAGACGCACAGGTGACTGTGTTGGATATTTGTTTTCTAGCCGTGGTTACAGCCCAGCATCCCCTGGGCCTCCGACTGGCTTCCTGTTTCTCTCTGTCTCTTATCTACTTTTCACATAACTTTTACTAAAAAACAAGGTCATGATTTCCAACTCTCACCTCTCATTACTTCGCTTGGCTATTTCTAGTATTATGATTTTATTCTTATTCCTTTGAGTTTAAGGCACTTTTTCCTCCCACAAAACTACCACAACTCTGTCAAAAAGTCAGAGAGGAGAAAAATGTTTACTATGGTAAACCTGGCTGCATTCTCTGAATTTTTCATTCAATTGAGACAAAACCTGGACCCTTTTATTTCATGTTTTTTACACTTTGCTCTGAAAGGTATTCCTAGTGCAAGGGTGCAAGGCTGTATTCCTACTTCCTTCCTTTTCTTATACGCAAGAAAAATATTATCAAAGTTAGCAATCCCTTTTGTAGCTTTAGCAATTCACACAACTTTTACAATACTGCCTAATAAAATAATCTACCTAGCCAGAAAATTGGCTTTTTTTATTAGAAAGTTGGCTTTCTAATAAGGCTAGGTCCCAACAATTTAATCATCTCTAATTCTGCTTTGGAAATTAGAACTCATTTTCCCATAAAATAATCCCATAACCAAAACATACGTAAGGTGTCATATTTCTAACCGTGATTATATAGGAAATTGTGTCCTAAGTTTCTCTCTAGACTATCAGAAATACAAAATCTTTCTTTCACCCATATTCAATATTCATTCATTCACATTAATTCATTCATTCTCATGTTCATATTTTCTCCTCTTGCTCACTCTTGCTGTAACACATTCACACATACCACCCAAAAGTGTCTCATTAGCATTTTTTTATGACAATTTTTTTTTTCTTTCTTGGGCATAGCTCCCATAGAGGTTATATTAAAGAGAAAATGTCACAGGGAGATCAAAACAGATGCCATTCAGTTATGGATGGGAAGCCAGGAAGTACAGACGGACAGTGTTCTGTTATATCATCTCTTCTGTGAAGCTGGCAAGACATAAGCTTGCTATGCATTTCTCCTTTATTTGACTAACTTGCTGCAGAGGAGAATTCAATCTTGGAATTCTCACCAAGCTTCCTTAAACAAGGCCATAACCCTTTTGAGATTATAGGATATTATTATTAATGTTGCCAATAACAATGACAGTTATATAAGCTAAAAAAATGCTTTTATCATTCTTATTCTTGTTTTACTTAAACACCACAGAGCACCAGATACATGCCTGATGCTGATGAGGGGCATAAAGCTAAATAAACTTGTATCACATGTATCATACTAGCAATTTAGACCCACAGCTTGTGATGAAAAAGACATTAAGATTTCATAGTAGCCCCCTTTCATAGTATTGACTATAGCTAGCCTATATATTTTATACAAGTTGGTGCGTGACCTACAAGGTATGAAATCTGACCTAAATCTTTGAGGGACAAGTCAAGTAGAATGGGGTGGTCACAACACAAAGGGGACAGGTTCTAAGGCTAGGGCTCTTATCCCATTGCTTATTACCAAGACCAGTTATGCAAGCGCCTACCTAGAAGCTGCATTAGAACAAGGAGAGACAGGGGTACCTGCTTGGCTTGGGCAATTAGGGACTGCCAATGAAATCCACAAACTCAGCCTAGAAAAACTGCTATATATCTCACTGCTGAATGTCACTACGGTCACCTTCAAAGTACTCTCCTTGAGAAGCTACGCACCAACACCAGCACCTATGTCACACTTCAGAGCAATTTTGGAACTCTTTTTGTGGAATGGCCATCAGAGCTGTCATTGTATTACCCTTAATGTGCTGAATGTCATCAAAATGTCTTCTTTTCAACATTTCCTTTATCTTTGGTTAAAGAAAGTCACCGGGGGCCAAATCAGGTGAGTAGGGAGGGTGTTCCAACACAATTATTTGTTGCTGGTAAAAACTCTCTCACAGACAACTATACAATTAAGTTCATGACTCTGTCACCATGCTACTGTGTGCAATGGCCATTCCAGAAAGAGTTCCAAAATTGTTTTGAAGGGTGGACTAGACACTGGTGTCAGTGCACAGCTTCTCAAGGGGAGCACTTCGAAGGGGACCATAGTGATATATAGCAATGTGGTATGTAGCACTTAGAACAATTAAGTTTCTGAACTTAACTATCAGATCTTGTAAGTTTACAGAAGTTAAAGGAATAGAGGAAAATGAAAATCAAGTTTCAGAAATAGAGAAGTTGGAGGGTTCCAGAATACACTAGCTATTGTAACCATTTGTGATTGGCAATTCATACACTAACAATAAAATCAGACATCTATACACCAGACACCACCTGCACCTAATTTTATGTTCCCTTTAAATCGTAAATCATAATAAGGCTCCTGTTTCCACTGAACAAACCCTAGTACAAAAATCCGTAAAAGACTTGTGAGGCCTGCCTAGGAAAAGTCCCTGAGAGAGGCAATACACAAAAGTGCCCTGAATGGGAAAACAGGGCTGTCTGAGAAGGTGTTAGAAAAGCAAAAAGTGAGAGGTCCTTTGGGTTAGCCGGGATCATTTTTAATCAAGAAAGTGAGAATGCAAACCTTATTGCTTTCAGTAAGAGGACAGCTGGCAGGAGGCTGATTCAGCTAACAGTGGTGGTAAAGGAAATTGGCAGAAGAGCTAGACAGATGTGGTCTGAACACTTCTCTGAAAGGATTAAGCTGAGTCACAGAAAGAAGTACAAAATGGGGAGGCAGGAATTTTGTGCTCTTATCCAAGTGCTGCCACTGGCTTGTTATTTGGCGTCTCAACATACACTACCACCAGCTCAGTGCTTTGACAAATATGTCACCACCACTGAATTCATTTCATAAGAACAGAAGTGAGAATCAGAGAAGTTGCATAAAGACTGAAAGCTGGTGCCAAGAACATACACAACTCACATTCCTCAAATTATCATACTCAACTTTCTTAATCGTTGCTTAAAAATTTCCACCAGGCATTCTTTAACAGGTAGCTAAAAAAAAGGAATGCCAATACAAAAGAGTAACAACATGTAATTATTGTTCCAAAGATTAGTGAGATATTTTTCTTTCTCTCCAGAAGAGATAGAGATGAAGGTAGATACAGTGAAAGAAACAGAGAGCATTCTCATTTGCACCTATTATTATTTCACATAAAATAGCAAAATGGCCTTTCCTTAAATATTTCATTTTTCACATATTACATTTTAGAATGCCAAGCCAAGTGCTGTTGAGTATCGCTAAAAGTGACTCATGCTACTTGCATTTTCAAATGAAATAAATGAGCTATTATCCAGCCAAGTGCCCTCGAGTCAGATCCGACTCATGGCGACCCTAGAGGCCAGAAATGAGCTATATCTTCTATTTAAAATTAAAGTAACATTTTCCCCTACTTAATGTTGGGACCATACTTACAGTAAATATGGAAAGAAAAGAGAAAGGAACACAAGAAAACTACACTAACTTTTACGATTTGCTTCTATCTAAATCAGAACTAACTTCATCTAGATCTCTGATTAACAATAAACCTTCTCTCTAAACCTTCAAAATAATGTATTTTAAAAACTTAGAAGGGTCTGGATTTCATTTAAAAAAAGTGTAAGTAAAAGAGACTATGATAAATGTTCTCTCTCTCACCTATACAATTGCTATCAATATTGTTAAATTGTTTTAACAAATTTTAATTTTAGGATTAGGAGTTATACAGCATTATAAATATGCATTCCAATTATAGAAATTCAACACACAATAAAACACATTTAGAACATGTATGTTTTCTCATGAAAGTTACATATGTATAGCTACGAGTTCTGACATCAAGTTATAAAGGTAATTAAATCATAATATGGCTGATAATATCACCAACTATAGTAGTGCTTATAGACAATGTGCTTAGAGTAGTATTTCTGGGTTACAGGAATAAGAATATTGAAGACACCATGGTCTGCTCAAAGTACAAACACGTATGTCTTGGAAGAAATACAGTCAGAATTTTCCTTAGGAAAAAAGGATGGTGAGAACACATCTCACATACTTTGGGCTTGGTACAGGGGTGGGGTGAGGGCTGGAGGGAGGAAACAATCTCTGGAGAAGGACCTTATGCTTGGTAAAGCAGAGGGTCAGCACAAAAGGGGAGACCCTCAGTGAGATGGACTGGCACAGTGTCTGCAATAACGGGCTCCAGCATAGCAACAACGGGGAAGACGGCACAGCACCAGGCAGGGTTTCACTCTGTTGCACTCAGAGTCACTATAAGTCAGAACCTACTCAATGGCACCTAACCAAAACAAGCCACTGCTGTGGAGGTGATTCCAACCGTTAGCGACCTTATGAGTCTGAGCAGTACTGCTTCATACAGTTTCCCAGAAGCACTTGGTGGATTTGAACTGCTGACCTTTTTAGTTAGCAGCCCTAGCACTTCAATCACTATGCAAGCAACAACAAGGAGTAGAACCGTCTTAACCCTTGCCATGAAGTGCAGCTTTAGGAGGGAAAACCAAAAACACACTGCCATCAGGTGATTCCGGCTCTTAGTGAGGCTACAGGACAGAAGAGAACTGCTTTACAGAGTTCCCAAAGAGCACCTGGCAGATTCAAACTACCAACCTTCTGGTGAGCAGGTGTAGCACTTTAACCGCTGCACCACCAGCGTTTCTGGTGGGAGGGAAGGAGTGGATAAAGCTACTTGGATTCCTCAGCACTGTCATCCAGGGACCACCGAGTTGGAGCAACTAAGTTTATAGTACCAGAAGGTCCCTGAAGGGTAGAGTGACAGTGCAACAATGTGTCAGCAACAATTGACATAAGATTTTCGGAAGGTAACAATGACAGATACAAAGAAAGGTACGTCAGGAAAATAAACTTCTAATGGGGGTCATTTATAAATCAAACTTTCTAAATTAGGTACAGATAACAGCACAGATAAGTCATTTTCACATTTCTCAATGGTGTAGTAAATGTTGGCCACGAAAACAATTTTTCGATTGTGGTTGATAGGTGCTGCTGAGCCATTTCCAATTTACACCAATCCCATAGGTCAGAGTTTCCAAGGAGCACCTGGTGGATTGGAACTGCTGACCTCTTGGTTCTACAGCACTTAACCACTATGTGACCAGAGTTTCCAAGTAGTTTTTTTTTTTTTTTTTTAACAAAGAAAAACCAGTAACAAGAACAATGCACACTCTTGTATAAATTTGCAAAATCATTTTTAAGATCTGGTTATATGACTATAGATTGATCTTTCCTTTAAATTTTTGCAGTAAGACACATTCTCAAGGGCAGTGTGGATATGCTTACGTTTCAAACCTTCTAATCAAGAATTTTGCATGTACACAGGTCTTTGAGATATTTCCTTAGGGAAGTTTGTGATAAGTAAAGCTCTTAAAAAACTCAAAAGTCTGAGTAGGATTTCTGCTCTTTCTAAGCAGTGTGGATTTTAAAAATGTTTCACCAACAGGTTATTTTCTGAAAGGGCTTAGATTTTGTTCAGTGTTTCTCAACCAGGGATGATTTTACCCTGCAGGGAACACGTGACATCCTCTGGAGACACGTTTGCAGTGAGGGTGGTGTTGATAGCTGGCTAGATAGCTAACAAGTAGAGGCATGGGACTCTAAGAAACAGCTTACAAAGTGCAGCATCCCCGACCTACACAAAGAATTACCCAGCCCCAAACGTCAGCAGGAGGCTGGAATCCTAACTTAGCCCAACAGATGTATCGTCATCAACTCTGATTCTGCAAAAAACTAGAGATCAGACCCACTACCATGGACTCGATTCTGACTCATGGCAACCCTCCATGCATGTGCGGAGTAAACCTGTGCTCCCGAAGGTTTTCAATGGTTGTGATCTTTCACAAGAAGATCTTAACGTCTTTCTCCTCAGCCACTTCCGGGTGGACTCAAATCTCCAACCTCTCAATTCTTCACAGTGATGACAGTGATCAAATGGCCACACGGTCTAGGGTCTTGTACCACATGGTTTACAGTACATATATTTAAAGGCATTGACCTTTCTTGTCAGCTACAACAGGGACCTCTTTGAGAATATTTTATAAAGAGGCAGCAGTTTTGGAATGCAAACCAGGAAACCTGTTACAGCTATTAGGGATTCAAGATCAATCAAATGAGGCTTCTAAATTTCTTTTCAAGTTCTCAGAACTATAAAAATAAAGGCTATAAAGAGTTTCAGTCTTGGAAGTGGGATACATTTCTTACAACTTAAAAAGTATCTGAAAAAATGGTATTTTTTTGTATAAAGGATAGCACCATTTTTGAAGCCAAGCCAAAGCCAAGCACCGTCGAGTCGGATCCGACTCATTTTTGAAGGGATTTATTGATTCTATGGAGTCCTCGGATGGTGCAAACTGTTAGTATTTTCTTTGCTGCCAATCCAAAGGCTGGTGGTTCAAACAGACACCTTGAAAGAAAGAGCTGGTGACGTACTTCCAAAGATTATCAGTCACTGAAAACCCTGTGGAACACAGTCCTGCTCTGACAAAGAGGTGGCATGAAGCCCTCAGCAGCAGCTGATGTGTTTTTTGTTTTATTATTTCTCCTGTAACAATACATTACTTGAAATCAATTGTTAAATATGAATAGCAAAGATGTCTTATTAGAATTTTTAACAAAACATGGAGTAAGAGTTTCCTTCTACATCACTATGTTCTAAACTGTTAATTTCTGAGGTTTGACTTTTATTGCGAAATATATGAGTCCAGCTGCACAAAATTAACTTCAACAGGTTATGAATTAGGACTAGGGGAAACAGCACAACAGGTAACTTGTTTCTGCTAGAGGGCAAATACTTACTTGGAAAACAGGACCTAAGTACGTTTAACAACTATGCTAATTTGCTTCCTCAAAAAGAACTGACCCAATTCTTTTTGTTTTCTTTTCAAACAATCTCAAACTAACTGGCAAGTTTCACATAGAGAACAAAGAACATTCTCCCCCTCACAAACCATTTGGAGTAAGTTGCTGATCGGATGACCCATTATCCTCTAAAACACTTTGTGCCTTTTCTACATCAAGGATGTACTCCCACATAATCACAATGTTACCATTAAAATCAGGAAATTAATATGAACACATTACCTTACCTCCATCCTCCATTTAGATTTCAACAAAAGTCCCTATAATGTACTTTTCAGCAGAAGGTTCTAGTACAGAACCACATACTGCCATCAGCTGCCCCATTTCTAGTTTCCTTTACTAGGTAACACAGTGTCAGTCTTTCCTTACTCCTGCTCTTGAAATATTTGATGATTGTACGCTAGTAATGTTGTTGCAACATGACTAGATATGGAGTATGTATCAGAGCTAATAGGTGTTCTCATTGTATCTTATCAGATAGTTTACAATTTCTACCTGTCTACTTAGTGATTTACACTTTACTAAAGTGGTGTGTCTGCCAGACTTCTCCTGCTGTAAAGTTGCTCTTTTCCCCTTTGGATAAATAATAATTTTGTCGGAAATTACTTTGAAACTATGTAAAATTTTGTGCCTTGCAACTGATTCATTTAATTAATTTATTGGTATGTACTCACATTCGTATTTTATTCATGGGGTTATAATCTGATAATATCACTAACTTTATGTTCCTTTTTTTCTTAGATTTGCCAAGTGGGGTTTGTTTCAAGGTGGTAACTCTATTTATTTGACATGACTGTCTTTCTTTGAGCACTTCACTGGTTTCTGGCACAGGATGTCTCAGGTTTATCTTGTACTTTCTGCATCCCAAGCGTGGAATCAGCCATTTCTCCAAGAATAATTAGTTACTTTTTAGTAAAAAATCCGACTCGACGGCACTTGCTTTTGGCTTAGTAAAAAATGTTATTTAGGATTCAAGATCTAGGTAGTACTTTCATTGCCACTGGGAAACCACTCTCGTCTCAGTGGACAGAGCTAGAAACACGTGTATGCATATTCACACACTCACAAAACATGAATATTTCACATCAGAAACATGTATATGTACGTATATTACACATGTGTATATACATAAGTGTATATAATATACACATATACACATTATACATACAATCTACACATTTACATTTCTATACCTTTACCTATATATCTATCTATTAATAGTCAGGAACTCACATCAATAGCACCAGTTACAATCGAGCACCACAGGGTTCATTCTGGTTTTGGCCCTTTATTTCCCTGATAGCAAAAACCTTGGACGCTGTTATCCTCACTAGACTACTTACATGATCAATCCCCCTGCAGCTAACTAACCTCCTATTGCTAGGACCATGCCTGTCCTCACACAGTATCAGGCACAGGTAAGTGCTTATATCTGCTTCAACAATATCTGTTGCCAGGAAGTTGGTATGTGGGGCAGGAGGAGTGTTTGTTGCAGGCAGGGGCCAGTCAAGCAAGGCAGCCTATAAAAGCCATGACTTCTAGAGGTCAAAAGTTCTTTCAAATGATTTGATGCAGACATTTTTTTCACAAGAGAAACATGACGTAGTCCCCCAATGTGTTCATATAATAGTAACACTAAACCAAGTTGGGAGGACCTGTTGCCACAGAGTGGATTCTGACTTTTAGAACTTTCCCATGGTTTCCCAGGTGTACCTGGCCGATTCAAACTGCTGTCCTTTTGCTTAGCTGCCACAGCACTTAATTAACCACGACAACACCAGGTTCTTTTAAAATTAACAATAGGATGTTCAGATATTTCCACCATGTGACACTTTTTCTTTACAAAGATATTTGAGAGTTCTGTTTAACTGAAATAGTCTGAAAGAGCCAAAATGAATCCTCAAGCCTAATTTTATTCCAGGGCTCCAACTACACCAGCATGCCTTTCAGCTTAAATCAATCACTGAGAGTCACACACTGTGCTGGCTTCCTGCTGCTAGTCCCAAAGTTCCAGAGAGACAGCTGAGGATCCTGCCTAAGAAAACCACAGCCTCTGAAGTCAGATTAGCCAACACTGAAATTTCCTGCTCTATTGCTCAATTAATTATGCACACTTGGATAAGCCCCAATTTCCTCATCTGAAAGTCAAAGTAATAAAAGGTAACTTATAAGGCTATAAATTGCTTAGGGTAGTGCCTGGCACACACCTATTACATAGTAGATATGCTAAATTACCATTATTTTTATTATTAAAATCTGGCTGAGAAAGCTTACAGAAACACCTATCTCCAATTAGTTCAAAGCCCCTAGAAAGGAAATGGCCAGTAAACTTCACAATATCCTTTAGCAGAAAGGAAACCGCTAATTCATAGAGATCAAAAAAAAAAAATACTGTCAATTCTGACTCAGAGTGACCCTATAATACACAGTAGAACTGCCCCATAGGGTTTCCAGGGAATGGCTGCTGGATTTGAACTGCTGATCTTCTGATTAGCACCAACCTCCTAACCGCTGTGCCACCACGGTGCCTGCGGAGACAACAGTCACTACCAAGGTCACTGTCATTGAGTCATTTCTGACTTATAACAACCCAATAGGTCAGAGCAGAACTGCCCCACAGAGCTTCCAAGGAGCACCTGGTAGATCTGAACCGCCAATCTTTTTGTTAGCAGATGTAGCACTGAACCACGGTACCACGGAGACAATTACAATCCAAAAAATCAGCTGACATTGACTAACAAACTTTATTGGGCCTTAAAAACGGATACTAGCTTCATGTGACATATAATAAATCCAAACCCACTGCCATCGAATTATTCCAACTCATAGTGACCATATCATACCACAATTTTGGCTTACATGGAACAAAAAGTCAGATCTTACATACATGCACTGGCATTTGTTGCCCCCACTCTCACATACTCCATTTATTTGGACTCCTCAAAGAAAGGTCTGGCAATCTACTTTCAAAAGATCACAGCCACTGAAGACCTGTGCAGAAGTTACTCTGACACTCATGGGGTTGCCATCAGTTGGAATCCACTCCATGGCAACTAGTTTTTCTGGTTTCCAGATATATTTTACGTTTCCTGTTTGTTTTTTTCCCTTCCGCCTTCTTCTTAGAGATCTCCCCTGGACCTAACTTGCACTCTCTAGGCCTGTATCACTTTAGAGCACTGGCTTTCAAACAGGCCTGCTCTTAGAATCATGACTCATGATGTTCAGATTGAATCCCAGGCTAAGTGAATCAGAAAACTTTGGAGGAAAGATCTAGGTATCAGTATTTTTGAAAGCTTCACCCCCCGCTCTCCTGTAATTCCAACAGTCAAGTGGAAAATCAAAGTGCAAAACCAAAGTGCCTGAACTAACCCAGAATGCACTGGTCCTCGGAACTACAGCACTCTGAGGTGTATGGCAGATTGAAAGAGGCCTAGTGGTGCAATGGTTAAAGCACTTGGTTCCTAACAGATAGGTCAAAGGTTCAACCCCCGCCCGCCCACCCCTCTAGTGGCTTTGTAGGAGATATGACCTGGCCTCTGCTCCTGTAAAGATTAGTCAGGAAAACCCGACAGTGCAGCTGAACTCTATCACATGGGGTCTTTATGAGTCAGAACCAAGCTCACAGCACCCAACATGGCTGATGAACACAGAAGAATCACGGAGAGCCAGAGAGGGGAAAATATTCTTGGCAATTCTTCGTAAGAGGTATGAATAGAAAAGAGACATGCTGCAAGACAGAGGGAGGAGGACATTTAGAAGCTTAAGCAGCTAAAAGTGTATGTTCTAGACTATTAACAACTAAGCCTCTTGAGAAACCTTGGTGGCACAGGGGTTAAGTACTACATGTGCTAGCCAGGTCAGCAGTTTAAACTCACCAGGTGCTCCTTAGAAGCACTAGGCAACAGTCTTGCTCAGTTCTACAGGGTTGTTATTAGGCAGAATTGACTCAATGGCAGTGTTTGTTTTTTTTTTTAAGCCTCTTAAGAGGTGCTTATGAAGACTACAGATAATCTTATGCTTTGATGATCATCCTCTGTATGGTATGCTATGAAAAATCTAAATGCTATAAACCCATGAAAACACATGCATACGAAAGTCTGAAAACTTTCTGTAGAATAATGTCCCAATTTCAGTTACTGGTGACCAATATTTGCCAGCTTCAGAGATGGTGGTCTTCTATTATCCGACAAAGCTGCTGACAACTTTGAAATGTATAACACAAAAACTTGCATTACAAGGCAGATTAAATGGGATGCTTTCAACATAAAAAAATACTTTCACCTACTTACAAATAAAATCAAAATAACAACAACAACAACAAAAGAACCAAACACACTGCTGTTAAGTCGATTCCAACTCACAGGGACCCTGAGTGACTGGGTAGAACTGTTCCATTGTGCTTCCAAGGAGCGCCTGGTGGGTTTGAACTGCCCAACTTTGTGGTTAGCAGCTGCAGCACTTAATCACTACATCACTAGGGTTTCCTTAGTGCACATAAATCTGTCAAAATGTCTTAAGCAACCAACACAAAAACTTTGCTTTTCATGGTGTAAAAGATAATAAACACACACATATACACACACTATCCTATGAGTTGTGGAGGTATTGTTTTTTTGCTTGATTTTTATTACGAGGTCTTAGCTCTAAAAACATACTCAAAGCCAACTTACTTGGCAGGAAGAAGAAAGGTGACATTTGAGCCTTATTAACTATTTAAGGGAAAGGAATTGGCCTTGGGGTGTGTGGTTTTCAGAAACAGCAAATCAGCAACCGCAGCCTCGCTCCCGCTCCACCCACTCACCTACCTTCCTAACCTTCTACCGAGAAAAACCTGCCACAATCCCCACTCCCATCACTCCTCACTGATGATGAGCTGTGCCTTTCAGATTCACCCCAAGGAGCAGAGTCCCAGCCATCCCACCTCGCTGAGCTGAGGTAACCCAAGTTTAGCCAATGGAAGGAGGCCGCGGCCGCCCCACCCGCTACGCCAGCCCCAGGGCACCTCTCCTTCTCCCCTACCCTGGGCTCTCGCCCGCCCGCGAAGCCCTCAGCGCGCGCGCGCCCCTGCCTGCGCGCCCTCCACCTCCCCAGCCCCTGCACCCATCACACCTGGGGTGGTGCCGTCCGCCGCGCTCCAGCTCGCCGCAGCGAGGAGACACAGGAAGAAAAGCAGCGGGGACGGCAGTGCCCGGGACCACAGGGGGCCGGGGAGGGCACTCATGGCGACGGCGGGTCCGCCGCGGTCCCAGCGAAAAGCTGCCTCCTCGTCACGCCGGCGTCAGTGCCCGGGTCCCCTGCGCGCTCTGGCCGGTGGCCCGCCGCCCGCTGCGAGTGCCGGGTGGCAGAGCAAGACTCGGGAGAAAAGGCGGGTGGGAGGGGCCGGCGGCCGGGCCTCCTCCCCCGAGAAGCGCGCGCGCCAGCCCCCCTCAATTATGCAGAGCGCAACCGGCTGCAGACGCGCCCGGATGTGCGGCGGCCACCTCGGTGCCGCATCCTTTTCGGCCGCCGCCCTCTCGGCTGCAGCGTGGCTAGGGGAGACTTTGCTGAAGACGCAGGGCAGGTGTCACCTATCCTGTCTGCTGGGGGACAGTCGCCACTCCTACTGTGCATAGCCCTACGAGGCTTCCTGCAGACTCCCGGTCGCAGTTAACTAGGCAGGGTTCTGGTATTTGCCTTGATGGGCCATGAGAGCATGGAGGACACGTGTCTGCTGTCCCCGCACATCTTTGGATGTCCGTATTAAATAAAACGGCCTAGTTTAGCCCTGAGGTAAGGCCCTGTCCAGCCTGCCCTACAACCTGGATTTGTCTTTGTTGTGCGTAGCAATCTCACGCACCCGCCCCTCGGATCTCTGGAGGTTTAACCGGTTCTCTCCGTAATAGGCTTCCAGAGTCTCAAGGCTCCATCCTGAAAACCTTTTGCCATCAAGTGGATTCCGGACTCAAAGCGGCAGTCTAGGACAGAATGGAACTACTTCTAAGGGTTTCTTAAGAAGCTCGGTGGATTCCAGCTGTCAGCCTTTTAGTTAGCAGCCAAACACTTAACCCCTTCGCCAGCAGGGTCCCACAGTGTGTACGTTATTATTGTCTTCTTTTTTTTGTTTCACAACATGCGTTTGTAAGGAGTCATCTATGGATCAAGAGCCAAGACCTCCTGCAAGTAGGTACTGTGTAAAATCTCACAAGGATGTCGACGTCCGTCAGACCCTAACGTGTTAGAGATGATGCGATCCCTTCCTAGCAAGAAGTGGCTTGAAATTCTCACTGTCCCAGGCTGAAGGAAACAATAAAAACTAGCTCTTCAGGGTGAAGATGAATCCACATTATAACATAAAACAGTAATGGAATTTGGTGATTCTCTAGGATATTATTACTCATTAATATATCTAAATATCTTCTGTTGTTGTTTTTTTCAAGTTTCATGAGCTCTGTTGCTCCCATCCTTATGTTTTGAAATTGGGTTTGATAATCGTAAGTGGAAAATATTTAAGGGCAATAAAAGCAAGTTGCAAGAAAATTTGAGAGAAACATTTTGAAAAGGAAACGCTAAACAGGAACTGTGCTCACTCCAGCAGGAATGGTTAATTTTTAATCGGTGTGTATTGCTAAGGGAGCCCTAGTGGTGCAGCAGCTAAGGCGCTCGGTTGCTAACCAACACTTCAGCAGTTAGAACCCAGCAGCTGGAGCCCACTAGCTGCTCTGCAGGGGAAGGACGCGACAGTCAGCTTTCAAAGATTACGTTGAAAACCCTATGCTGCAGTTGTCCTTTCGGTAGGGTCTCTGTGAATCGGAACTGACTCAGGTGGCAGTGGGTTTGGTCGGTTTCAGGTGTTTTAAACCCAGGTATTTTTGAGGTAGAACCCTGATGGTTAGGTGTTTGACTGCTAACTGAAAGGCTGGCGGTTTGAATCCACCAGCTGGTTGGAAACCAAGTGGGGCAGTTCACCTCTGCCCTAAGGGACCTTCAGTTTTGATGTAGCTTTTTTTGCCACAATGAAGTATCTGAATACTCTCCTCTGATCTCATGTTGTGTGAAGGGTTATCTTGACGATGAAAAATGCACAACTTTCTGATCTGGTCTTCAGTGTGGTTTCACATTCCCATTTAAATATTTTATTGTTATTCAATTTATGGGATTATATCTTCTTTCCCAAATAGATTACAATTAGTTTTACTGCCTGGAAACAGTTCGCTAAGTCTTTTTATTTCCTCCAGTGCCTTAAAATATGCTATTTTTAGTGTGCTCTGTTTCTTCCTTATTAGAAAACAAGCATAAGAAAAGCTTTTCTTTTTTGCTAAATATTGCATTTGTAAAATAACACTATAAAGTATGCTTATGGCACAAGTTTTCATTAGAGTTTAGTTGTATAAGATGGGGCTCTGGGAACATGGGGCATGAGGGTGGAAATGTGGATATGAGTTACCTATTGTTGGAAAAAATTGATTTTTTAAATGCTTTGTTGGAGAATTACGTATCAGACACTGGTATATAAAGTACTAAAAATAACAGAGAATTTGCAGCTGTTAGTACAAAATAAACAAACAAAAACCAAAAATACAAATGCAAGTCAGGGGACACCACAGGCAGAATTCTGAGATGGTCCTCAAGACTGCTGTCTCCTGTTGTTCACTGTACTTTAGTATGTCTAAGTCTTGATCCAGGAGTCTTCTTCACTTTGACTTTGAGGATAATATCCCAGTTTCTGAGATCCTTCATATTCTAGCCCTTACATAACTGTTTAGCTTAGAGTTCAACATTTTTGTACCCAACCTGGTTTGTTGTTACCTGCCACTGAGTCAGGCACCAACTCCTGACAACTCCGTGCACAGCAACATGACAATATTGTCGTCTGTAGCTATCTTAGTCATCTGGTACTGCTCTCACAGTAATACCACAAGTGGATGGCTCCTACAAGGAAAAGCTCCTTCTTACACAGTTCAGTAGGTGGCAAGTGCAAATTCAGAGTGTCCACTCCAGGGAAAGGTTTTCCCTCTTTGTCAGCTCTGGAGGAAGATCCTTGTGTTGCATCAGTCTTTCTTTGGTCTGCAAGCATGTCGGCACAGGAATCTCTGGTTCAAAGGAGGCACTCTGCTCTCATTGTGAGATCCTCCCCCTACTTTGCTTTCTTCCCTTTTATCTCTTGTGAGATAAAAACATAAAGGGTGGTGCCAGCCATACTCCAGGGAAACTCTCTTTACATTGAAGCAGAGAGGTGACTTTAGGAAGAGTATAACAGCCCCACCTCAATCCCCTTTAACATAATCCAGTCTATGAACCCCAGGAAGAGATTAGAATTTACAATGTAGCGAAATCACAAAACGGAGTGCAGTCACCCAGTACTGGGAATCACGCCCCGCCAAACTGTTACAGAATCAGGCACATCCCTGTGCAATGCAGTTTATGACAGTAGGTTTTTCCTTGGCTGATTTTCAGAACATTGCTAGGTGTTTAGTTCTTAGCCTTTGTTGTCTGGACACTTTGCTGAAACTTAGTATCGTAGCAAGACACAGACAGGTGGGGACTACATTTAAGGTACATTGGCTGGAAATCCATCCGGGTCTCCCACGTGGCAGGTGGGAATTCTACCAGTGAGCCACCATTGCCCTCTACCCAGAATACTTACTCTAAAACATCTGGAGTTCCCCCAAACTCTGCTATCCTGTGTGCCTCGTTCACTTTACCTCGGCCTTTTCGTCTTCTAATGTTTGCAGTAGTTTTGCCTATAGTTCTGCTGCCTTTTCCTCGGTCCAGTTTCTGTACATCATTTCCTCTGGAGAGCTTCTCTACACCCATCAAGAGCTGCTTCTCTGACTTCACAGAATCTTATCTACTCCGTATGTTGTCAGCTCTTAATACATTATGTCCTAATCACTCATTTTCTGTCATTATTCCCCTGCTAAGAGGGACACACTTTAGACTGTTAATACTGGCTACATAACTGTAAAGGTTAAGAGTGCTGGGGAAAAGTCCACAGTGCTAAGACTGGATCTGATTAACCTTTGGGTGCTGCCTGGCGTTATATCCAGCACACAGAAGTCATTCCATAACGGTGTTGCACAGATAAATGAGAGAAAGTGAATGAACAAGTACTGAGCTATGGAGTTGTTGCTCCTTGGAAATCCTGTGGGGCAGTTCTACTCTGTGCACAGGGTCACTATGAGTTGGATTCAACTTGATGGCCATGGGTTTGGTTTATTATTAATTTTTTTGGTTGTGGAGAGAAGAAGAAATTATTCGGATCTGACTCGACGGCACTTGGCTTGACTTCTACTTAGTGTGTGACATTCCTAAAGTCTGTGTATGCCTGAGTGAAGTCCTGGACAATCATTCTATGTCATAACAATATATACATATCATACAAACACACATATGTATCACACAAACATACATACATATCATACAAACATACAAGAGTAGTGGTGGATAATCAAAGAGGCAAAGTAAACATAGTGCTTATCTTGTTTACCAAATTCTCTAGTGGATAATTTCACTTTTTTTTTCTCCCTTTGGAAAATTTTGCTGTCAAACTTTTTTTTTTGAACTTGCTCAGAACGAGAAAAACCAATAGACAATTTCACAGTTTTTCCCCACATCACAGATTCTGCTTCTAGGTATAGCAGGCATCTCTTTCTCTCCCAACCTTCAAGGACGTTCTACAGAGTCAAAGCTCTTTTTAATTGTATAATTCCTGACAAGAGTAGATGGCCCAGTAAGCAAAGTAAGCACAAGCTTACTTGTACTAATTTACTAATCTGTAGTGAAGAGTTTACCAATGTGAAACTGTTCACTACAGATTAATAAGTCAGCCCAAGGAAGCCCTTGGCTTACCTCGTGTATTGGATAGTTCATACCTGTACATTAGAACCATGTGTGATGATATGAACAAGGGGAATAGTGGAGCAATATACACCAGGCTGTTAATGATGGCTGCTTAAGGGTGAGGAAATCCTGGTGGCATAGTGGGTTAAGTGCTACATCTGCTAACCAAAAAGTTGGCAGTTCAAATCTACCAGGCTCTCCTTGGAAAGTCTATGGGGCATTTCTGCTCTGACCTATAGGGTCACTGTGAGTCAGACCCAACTGTACAGCAGTGGATTGGGTTTTGGCTTAAGGGTGAAGGTGAAGAGTTCTGGAGAAGACCCATTAGCCTCAATCTCTGCAACTCAACATTGTTTCTCTTGTTACAGAAATGATGTATTATATCATGTTGTTGTTATTAGGTGCTGTCAAGTTAGTTCCAACTCATAGAGACCATGTACCCAACAGAATGAAACACTGCCCAGTCATGCACCATATCCACAATCATTTTTATGCACTAAACCCATCGTTGTAGCCGCTGTGTCAATCCATGTTGTCATGGATTGAATTGTGTCCCCCCAAAAGTGTGTGTATTGATTTGACTTGGTTATGAGTCCCAATATGGCGCACTTCCTCCCATGTGTTGTGAATCCTGCCTCTGTGGTGCTGATGAGGGAAAATGGATAGTAGTTGTGTTGGTGAGGTGGGACTCAAGTTACCAGCTGTGGGATATAAGGGAGAGAAGTGAACAGAGTAAGTTGGGAACCTCATTCCATCAAGAAGACAGCACTGAGAACAGAGCACATCCTGTGGACCTGTGGTTCCTGTGCTGAGATGCTCTTATTAAATTTGGACTCAGTCTACCAGACTGTAATAATTTCTCTTGTTGAGTGGACTTATATCTTATAAATGGATTTGTGGCTTACTGAACTGTGACAATAAAGTTTGTGTTCATGAAACCATCCATTCATGGTATTTTCTGTTGGAGCAGTACCAGGTGACTAAAACACGTGTCATCAAGTGTCTTTCTCTTTTCACTGACCCTCCACTCTACCAAGCATGATGTCCTTCTCCAGGGACTGACCCCTTTTGACAACATGTCCAAAATGTGTAAGACACAGTCTTGCTATCTTTGCTACCAAGGAGCATTCTGGTTGTACTTCTCTCAGAACAGATCTGTTTGTTTTCTTGGAAATCCATGGTTATCTCAACATTCTCCAACATCACAATGCAAAGTCATTGATTCTAGTGTCTTCACTGTTACTTGTCCAGTTGTTGCATGCGTATGGTGTGATTGAAAATACCGTGGCTTTGGTCAGGCATACGTTAGTCTTCAAGGTGACACTATATCATAATCAAAACAGAACAAAAAATTGCTGTCAAGTCTATCTGACTTATAGCGACCCTGTAGGACAATGTAGGGCTGCCCCATAGAGTTTCCAAGGAGTGTCTAGTAGAGTTGAATCATCAGCCTTTTGGTTAGTAGCCATAGCTCTCAACCACTACACCACCGGGGTTTCCATATCATAATTAGGAACCTTTAAAGGAAACAAAAAATTAACCTATCTGCTTTCTGCAAAAGACAGTGTAAAATTACAACACTGTGTATGTAAAGGTCTAAAGGTCTAATGGTTTTTGACTTCCACATATTTTTATCTGTTTTATAGACACTCTAAAATTTATTTATAAGTAGTTAACAAATATATAAATCAAGTAAACAGTATAAAACTCAGAGCTACCAACAGGTAATCTTAAAAAGTGCATCCCCATGAATGTCCTACCTATTCTCCTTCTCCAGAGACCATGGCAATTGTCAGTTGCTGCCTCCATGGAGGGATATATCAAATTGATGCAAGCCTTTCTGGATGACTATTCCATTCCACACAGAGGGGGCATTCTGTGCTCATCATCCCACACTTAGCTTTACTATTTCAGTAATATGTCTGGTCATTCTAGCAGTTAAGTGCTATTGCTGCTAACAAAAAGTCAGCAGTTTGAGTCCCCGAGGCACTCCTTGGAAACCATGTGGAGCAGTTCTACTCAGTTTTATAGGGTCACTATGAGTCAGAATCGACTTGTTGGCAATGGGTTTGGTTTGATTTTGTTCTAGCCTTTCCATGTAGAGATTTTTCCTTCCAAATAAAGCCAAAAAAAGAACATTGCTGTGAAGTCAATTCTGACTCTTGATGTCCCCATGTGTTACTGAAGAGAATTGAATGTTATAGTGTTTTCTAGGTTGTGACCTTTTGGAAGAAGATCACTAGACTTTTTTCCAAGGTCCCCATAGGTGGGTTCAAACTGCTATCCTTTGGGTCATTAGTGGAGCACTTAACCATTTGTGCCACCTCTTCCTTTTAAGAGACTTTCCTTTTAAGAGACTCTCTTCCTTTTAAGTAGGTAAATATTACTCCATTCTCTAGTTGTACAGCCATTTATTTAATGAGTTCCTATTTGGCTACACTTATGTTGCTTTTAATCTTTTCTGTTTGTAAACAACTCAAATTAGTATCATTATACTTCATCTAGTGGCTCACAAAAGACTATCTGTGTGATTTATGGTAAAAATAATATTCCCTGATTAAAAGATATTCATGTTTCAAATTTTGATATTGTCACATTATCTGCCTTGAAAATTATGTTTACTTTCTCTCCAACATTGAAAAAGCCTGTTTCCCCACAACATTGCCAATAGGGAAAATTTTTGATCCTTAATCTGATAAGTGGGAAGTGGCCATGCATTTACAGTTTAATTGGTATTTTTGTTTTTTGTAATGAGTCAAGGCAAGCGTTTTTTAATGTATTAAAATGTAATGTGTAGATCTTGTTACAAACAACAAGATCCAGTTTGGCTAGTTGAACAAGTAAAATGATCTCTTCAAGTTTATTAGATACTACCTGGGATTGTTGGAGAAGCAGATTTGAGGATAAACTTCCAGGAACGAGACCAAAAATGATGCAGTACCCTGCCTTGATCTTGGTGCTCCTGGTGGCCCCTGCATCTGGCATGAAATGCCAGGCATTCAGAGTCCCCACATTCATTATACTGTCCACCACTGTTGCTGCCTTTGCTTCCGGAACTTGCCATTGCAATTTCTGCTGCCAGCTACACCTGTGAAATGGAAGCACTACACTGCATAAACCATATTTTCTTATGTTGCTTATTTCTGAATCAAAGTTTCTCCTGGCATGTCTGAGGGTGGAAGGGTAGATCTCACGCTTGAGTGCCAGCTGCAAGAACATCTGTTGTTTGAGTTCAGAATATGACAAGGGAAGATCAAACTCATAATATGAAAATTCCCCCAAATATAAAAAGTTCTGCTTTGTGAATCCCTGAGTGGGCTTGCTATGAAACTCACATGATTGCTTTTCCAACCTTTGGTATTTCTAATACCATGCAGTTAGCTGAGCTTTGTGGATCAAGAAGCATTGCAACTTTTACCATGGCTTGGATCTGCAGTAGAGACTTTGGCTTTCCTGGACCCCACTTAAAGCTGGCCACATTTCATGTTACCAGATTTATGAGTCTGGAAAGTATTTTAAGTTACAGAAAATGCTTCCAGAACCTGAAGTGAACTACCTCATGCTTACTTTTGGAAGGTAAAAGTTGGAATAAATGTGTCATATTTTGGAGCTGATTTTCTGTCAGATCCCAGATTTTCAGCGACCTAATAATTAAATGGAAGCAGTGGGTCCTTGTGTAGTGTTTCTCTCACACACTGAAGTGTCAATGTCTTGCCAAAGACAGTCAGTTAGTGTAATATTATTGATATTAAAGACCACTGTGATGTTTTTCAAAAATATTTGGGTAGTCCATATATATTCAGAGTATTTTATGAATATGTTCAGAGCACATTGTGACAGAAAAGAGAGCGTTAAAATAGAACCAGGACAAGAAGGTGATAGTACACTGTTGGCCATTGCAAGTGAACGTGAACATTAATTTTTTAGATAGGGAAAAGGATGTATTCCCACATGAATGGGTTCATACCATGTACTTGAGGCTGTGATAATCGATGCTAGCAAAGATACCACATCTGGCACAGCAACTGCAGTTAGGGCTATTTGGTTAAGATTGTAGTAGTCTACTGCAAACCTATAGTAACTCTCTTTGTCTCTAGTGCTGCTTTAACAGAAATACCACAGAGGGGGCAGAGTCAAGAAGGCAGACTAGATACACTTCTCCTTCATTCTTTCTGAAAACTGAGGCCTGGATTGATAATTAAATGGAGCCTTCTGGACACCCAGTGAGCCCTAGTACATAGCATAGGGCTGTCAATTTGGACTTCATGCCTCTGAACAGGAAACTTCTCTTTTGCTGATCTCCACTCTCATTGAATGTCCAGCTCTTGTGGACTGAAGGTAACTGCTGTTTTTAACTTAACTTTTTTTTCTCTGTATTAGCTGCTGGTGGTGATTGGGCTTAACTGGCAGCAAAGCTCGGCCACACTGATGACGTGATCAGCAGGCACTTTGAGAACTTGGCTCTGGACTTAGAGGACCATGGCCCCCTCACCCCCTCTTTCCGAACCTCTGCCATTGATTCGGCTGTTGCATAAGGGGTGCGACAGCTTGTATGGGACACCCTCTTGTTGGACTAGGAGACGGAGTTACCCAAACGGAGGCCTCAGCAGGGGCTGATTCCCAGGCTGGGAGGCAGTGCCAGCCTGGGGAGTGCTCTCCCAGCAGAAAAGCTGTGTTTAGCACAGTGTAGCCTTACAGATGGGGCCTGGCAGTGGACAACAGCAGGACAGTAGCTGTTCCATACTTTGAATTAGATTGCAGCATCTGGTGATGGATATAGATGTGTCTCCATTGCCAGCTAGAAAGAGAGGTTTGCACACCTGACAGCATGACTGATTTGGGAAGCTGTCAAATGGCTTTTATCTTTCAATAAGACTACCTAGAGAATTAACAGTGGTGCAGCCTGACAGCATCTCTTCCAACCTTTATTGATCCACAATATAGGCTGAGCTGACAGCTCCCCAGTGACTCCATAAGTAGGGTTGTGTCTTTGCTAGCTAGGAGGTGGAGCCTGCTACCCCAGGGATCCCACTGGCCTAGTTATGGGTCAACATTGAGGTGACTGGTGATCAACTATCTTCTCAGACTGTGCTTCAACTCCTGTTAAGGCATCACCAGAGAAATTAAATAACCCCTGGATGCCCAAAACGCAACAAACATTGGCCAGGTACTTGAAGAAAAATCTACCCATGGTTCCGGAAAGCTCCCAAAAGAAAGAACCAAAGAATTTCCCAGATGATGAAGCCATTCTGAAACTTTCGGTGGCTGAGTGCGAAAGAATTATATATAGAGCCCTCCTAGACACTATACAAAATTCAGCAGAGCAAAATGAAAAATTAAGCTGTTTGAACTCATGGGACCCCAGCATTCTGAAATCCAACAGATCAAAAATGAAATTAAAGAATTAGAAAACACAATTCAAAGCCAAGAGAACAGAGTTGAACAAACGGAAAATAGGCTGTCAGACTTGGAAGACGGAGCTACTGACACCAGCATTTATGAGGTGAAATCAGAGAAAAGAAAGAAGAAAAATGAAGAAGCATGTGGGATTCTATCAAGAGGAACAGTAACAATTAATTGGAGTTCTTGAACAGGAAGGGACACCTGAAAACACATAGTTGTTGACTTGTTCACAGAAATCTTCCCTGAAATTGTGAAAGAAGAGAACATGGATGTCAAAGATAAATATTGAATGTCACACAATATAGATCCCAAAAGAAAGACTCCAAGACATATTATAATCAAGCTTAACAAAATGAAACATAAGCAGAAACTCCTAAAAGCAGCAAGAATCAAAGCAAAGATAACATTCCAAGGGAAGCACTGTAGGCTTTCATCTGACTTCTCAGCAGAAACATTGTTGGTACGGAGGCAGTGAGGAGGCAGTTGTTGGGAGGCAGTGGGATGGCACATGCAAAGCCCTGAAGGAGAGTAACTTCCAGCCGAGAATTATATATTCTGCAAAACTGTCTTTCAAACATGAAAATGATGTTAAGACATTTACAGATAAACAGAAACTCAGAGACTTTGTAAAAACCAAACCAAAGCTGCGAAAAATACTGAGAGAAGCTCTTGGCTTAGAAGAAGAAAGCCATTAACCCTATATTTTAGGATACAACACAGGACACATCATCCAGAAACCTACTCAGTTAGGGAAGGCACAAAACTCAACTAAAGCTATAATATTAAAAGTGATCCAGTGATCATGTCATGAAAACTACAATACCATCAAATTAAAAAGAGGGATATTCTACAGTCGTTATAGTCTCCAGATGGAGAGGAAGTTAATATGTACAAGTTAAAGTTGGGTGTAAACATAGATTATTAAGGGAGATCACAAAGGTAGTTACAAAGCACAATAAAGATACAACATATCAAAACAAGAAACGCAGTTCAGGAGTCTCAACAAACACAAACCCAACACTGAGAAGTGTGAAAAAATCAGCTCAAAAAGAGGAATGTCCCAGAACAGAATAGTAAAAGTGACAGAGAAATCAACACAAAAAGAAATACATCAAAGTGACAGCACTAAACGCATACAATCAATAATTACATTGAATGTAAATGGACTGAACACTACAGTAAAGAGACAATGAGTAGCATCTTGAATCAAAAGACACGACCTGTCTATATGTTGCTTACAAGAAACTCACCTAAGACTTAAAGATATGAACAAACTGTAAATTAAAGGATGGAAGAATATATACCAAGCTAACAATATACAAAGAATAGGAGGTGTGACCATATTAATCTCAGCAAAAATAGATTTTAATGTAAAATCCACCATCATGGACAAGGATGGACACTATTGATTGCTGAAAGGTTCAGTACTCAAGTAAGACTTAACAATATTAAATGTTTATTCACCCAATACTATAGCATCTAAATATATAGAAAAAACACTGACTACATTCAACAATGAAATAGACCACTCCACAATAATAGAGGGAGACTTCAACATTCTACTTTCAGTATTGGAAAGATCTTCCAGAAAAAAGCTCAATAAAGACACAGAAGATCATATTGCCACAATTAACCAACTAGACCTCTTTGCCACATATAGAACTTTCTATCCATCAGCAGATAATTACATCTTCTTGTCCAGTGCACATGGAGCGTTTTCTAGAATAGACCACGTGTTAGCACATAAAGCAAATCTCAACAAAATCCAGATCATTGAATTATTGCAAAGCGTCTTCTCAGACCATAAAGCCATAAAAGTCAAAATCAATAGCAGAAAAAAACAGAAAGAAATTGGAACTCATGGAACTTGAACAACACCTTGCTCAAAAAGCCATGGGTTATAGAAGAAATCAAGGATGAAGTAAAGAAATTTACAGATTCAAATGAGAATGAAAACACTTCCTGCCAGGACCTATGGGACATAGCCAAAGCAGTGCTCAGACATCAGTTTATAAATACACACATCCAGAAGGAAGAAAGAATCCAAACCAAAGAATTAACCCTACAGCTTGAACAAGTAGAAGAAGAGCAACAGAGGAATGCTTCAGACACCAGAAGAAAACAGATCATAAAGATTAGAGCAGAACTAAATGAATTAGAGAATAGAAAAACGATTGAAAAAATTGATGAGACCAAAAGCTGGTTTTTTGAAAAGATCAATAAAATTGACAAAATGTTAGCTAAACTTACTAAAGAAAAAGAGGAAAGGAAATAAATAACCCAAATGAGAAATGAGAGGGGAGATATCACAGCAGCTCCAACAGAAATAAAAAATATCATAACAGGAATACTGTAAGTGGATGGCTTTAAAAAGATAAGTTTTATTTTATCACCATCCAGTAGGCTGAAAGTCCCAATTCAGGTTGTCAGCTCCAGGGGAAGACTTCTTTACTGAATCTGGAGGTCTTTGTTGTCAGTCTTCCGCTACACTGGGAGACTTCTGAGGCACAGGGACCCTAGTCCTTGCCAGAGGATGAGCTCAGCTGCCACCACTGCTTCTTTCTGATGATGTGAGCTCCTCAAATCTCTCTGCTAGCTTATTTCCTTTATAGCTCAAAAGACTGTCTCAAGGCACGAAACAATCTTACGCATTGAGTCCTACCCCACCAACACAACTGTCACCTATCCTCCCTTATTAACATCACAGAGGCAGGATTTATAGCATGCACAATACTGAGAATCATAGTGTAGCCAAATTTCTACACATATTTTTTGGGGAACACAATTTAATCCATGACAGTAACCATCTTTTTATTTTGGGGAGGGTGCATGGACAGGTTGATAAACCAAATGGGGTGTGTTGAAGACCACTACAACTACACTCCTGAGGTCTTTTTTTTTTTTTTTTAACCGTGATGAAGACAGAAGAAGAATTGAGGCCTTCAAACTGTGGTGTTGGAGAAGAGGGTTGAACATACCATAGACAGCCAAAAGAACAAACAGATCTGTTCTGGAGGAAGTACAACCCAAGTGCTCCTTGGAAGCAAAGATGGTACTTTGGATGTGTTGTCAGGAAAGATCAGTCACCAGAGAAGGACATCATACTTGGTACAGTGGAGGGTCAATAAAAAAGAGGAAGACCCTTGATGAGATGCATTGACACAATGGCCACAAAAATAGGCTTAAACACAAAAATGATGGTGGACATGGTGCCAGACTGGGCAGTGTTTGTTCTGTCATTCATAGGGTCGCTGTGAGTTGGAACTGACCCGACGGCACCTAACAACAACAACAGCATACAATCCAAATCTGTTTTGCATGCCCACCTATCTGCAGTTGCATCTGTTCTCCTTGCCCAGTGACAGAATAATCTTCCTTTTTCACTCTATATTTCTAGTATCCCCTGAATCTTTTAACTCCTACATTGTCCTGGAATATGACTTCAGCTTTGGTCTTGATTGGTCTTAGAGGAGGTTTCAGAGGCTTTCACTTGATCTTCTCTATTATAAATAACTTTTATTTCAGAGACCAAGAATCTAATATTGTACTGTGCCAAAGCCAAGACAGTCTTTTCAATTATGCACTCAGGAATTGAAGCACACAGGTCTTCACGGCACCAAATGGGCACTCACAGCCATCCACAGTTAGGCTAGGATTTAATTTATTACCCAGTCCAGGTAATAATCCCTGGACAAAGGACTTGAACTTTTACTGGGGTGACTTTCTTCAACCTCTTAATCATCCATCTTTTATGTTCTTTTGATGGTACAGATTGAAAATCTTTCTTGTCTTGTCTTGTTTTGGGGTACCCTGTTCTAATTATTCTCGTAAATCCCTGTGAGTCAGGAGCCTGGGATGCTCCTGCAAATTTGCTCTTCATTATAGTAATCGCATCCACTCAGCTTCTTAAGGTTCTATGCCATCACTGGGGATCTTCTGTTATTTCAGATCACCCTGTTACTCATGGAAACCCTGGAGACATAGTGGTTAAGAGCTATGGCTACTAACCAAAAGGTTGGCAGTTTGAATCCACCAGGCGCTCCTTGGAAACGCTTATGGGAACAGTTCTACTACGTCCTATGCAGACACTATGAGTTGGAATCAACTTGATGGCTGTGGGTCCGGTTTTTTGGATTTTCTGTTACCATCAGTGAACTTAGATTTGTAATGGCCTCTCCTATCATCAATCCTGACTTAGGAAGGAGAGCTATCATTGAACATTCTGTATGTTTTATTACTTTGGTAAATGAAGTATGAATCTACAAGCAGAACAGTCTGAATCTGATGGTGGGCTTTCTGGTTTAACGTACCCAAATCTCTGGGCCTTTTATTCCTTCTACCATCAGCCATGACAATTTCATGGCTTTCTCCATATTTCTAAGAACTGTCCTGTTAGAGTCATTGCATGATCCTCCTTGAGTCCTTGACTAGGCATTAAATCTGTTGTCCTGAAAGAGAGTGCTCCCTAACCTAAAAACTCTCTCCTTTAGCCAACTTTATATTCTCTCACAGCTCATTGTCAGTAAGAACTCTCTGAATCCAGTTTCATGTATACTTTGTCAGATATGTGCTACACATGAGTCATTTTTCATGCCGTATACCTAGGTCTTCAGAGCTAAAGCTTGGTGACTTTCCTGTTTACTTCTTAGGTATACATACTTGAATGTTACACTTCAGTTTTGCTTTTATTCTTTAAAGACATATTTTTAAAGTATCTTAGTGTCTTTACATTTTGCAAACATATTGTTTTTTGTTTCCTTTTCTAATTTATTTGTTAAAATAAAACTGAATCATTCATCTTGCAGTTTCTCCACAATCCGGGTTTTGTTGTAACCTTCTTGGAGTGTAGCATAGTATAATTCCTCCATCCTCTGTAACTGCTGTAAAAAGTGGTAATTGGATCTAGTGACTTAATGAGTTTCATCTCCTTCCTCCCCCCTCTTTTTTTGACAAAATTATTTTATAGGTAGTAGGGTCACTGTGAGTCAGAATCAACTTGATGGTAGTGGGTAGGGTACTTTTTTCAGAAAGCCTGGTGGCGTAGTGGTTAAGTGCTATGGCTGCTAACTAAGAATTTGACAGTTCCAGTCCACCAGGTGTTCCTTGGAAACTCTGGGACAGTTCAACTTGTTCTATAGGGTCACTGTAAGATGGAATTGACTTGATAGTATTGGGTTGTGTTTTGTTTTACTTCAGGGTACTGTGTATCCAGAAATGCATAATTCTCTTTTTGTGATGTTTGCGGCAGTTGATAAAAATTGTCTAAATATACTGATTCACTAGGGATTGCGATAGTGTATTCAATTTTTATGATTTCATTTTAAATTTTTGCTAGGGTTCTTCTACAAATAGAAATTTTTCCTCCTCTACTATTTGCCTAGACAGAGAAAGGAAGAGAATGTGCTTGATTCTTTTCCTTTATTGACCACTGTTAAAAAGAAAAAGTTGGCTGTATGTACCCTGTGTGAGTTGACTCTTTGTATCTTCCACGAGTAGCATATTTTAAATACATATATATATATATACACGGGTTGAAGTATTTCAGAATTTTATACTGATGTCTCAAATTCAGTTAATATTCAGACTTCCACAATGTTTATTTAAATTATTTGTCTGAAGCCTATATTTTCACCCAATAGCTATGGGTTCATAAGGAGTAGGAAAACTAGGAAGGATAGAATTCATATAGTGCACAAATACACACCACACACAGTATTACTGTAAATATTCAACAGCCAACAATACAGTTACTGAAAACAATTAAAACAGCCACCCCATTCTCTACCCATATGTTTTTGTTTGTTTTTACAGTTACATTATTCAAACACTCTCAGGCCTCTAATACACTCGATACTGTTTCTCCTGAACTCCTTTCAGCTAGAGAGACTTTAAGGAGGTAAAGATCACAGTATTACACCTTGGAAGCTTCGTCAATGTTCTAACAATACTTGTCTTAAGCAGTGCCTATTAAAGAGTGTAAGAAAGACATCAAATCTGTGTTGGCACAGAACCACTTCTTCAAGCAAATGGGTGTCACATTAAACTGTTGATGCAGCACTGCTGTTGACAATTTAGGCTGTTTTATGTATTAGACTTTTCCCCAGTATGTAACTTTCACATTGTTTTTTTATTTTGTGGCTAGTAGAGTATTCCAGTATACCAGTAGAAAAAAAAAATCACTTTAGAAAGGCCTTCTAGTATAGAATTCAATCACATGCCAATTCCAATATAGAACTCACATGCAAATTCACAACATCTGGGGCTTTGAATGAAGTAAATATGACTTGGAAAAAAGATGATGAAATATTTGGAGAATAATTCCCTCATCAATGCAACAGGAAACATCCTACATGCCCAACACAAATGAGTATGCAAATTGTAACCTATTTTACTATCAGAAATTAGCTTAATTCTAAATATGTCAGCTGACTTGGCATTCTGTTCCCTTGCATACACTTGCATGTTATGCTAACAATATAATTTACGTATTTACAGAAATATTTCTCTGTGTTTCTAAATTTTGACTAATGGAAAAGCCTTTTCACTTTTATTAAGAAGTTTGTTTTGAGAACTAAGCCTAAATTAATAATTTGAATTGCCTTTAGATTCGCAGTCATTAGTATCAACCAAATTGGAAGTTATTCTTGCTTTTTTGGAGAGAAAAAGAAACATAAGGACACACTTCATTTCAAGCATCAGTACTATTTATGGAATAATAACTTCAGTACCAACTTCTTAGAGCTCTGATTTCTTACATTTCTAAATTACTATTACAAATATAAACATTATATAGCTGAAAGAAAATTATACGTTTCCAATGGACTCACAAGAGGGACCTTGAAAGTAAACCTTCCAAGTGTTCTACTCAATGACAGAGCTGGCAGATGCTGTTCCCCTCCTGGTCCTGCCCCCATTTCACTTTTTTTTTCTTTTTGCCTTAAAATATATACATATATATATATATATATGTATATATACTTTAAGTGAAAATTTACAATCTAAGCCAATTTGCCATATGAAACCCGGCACTCAACATGCTGTGCAACTCTAGCTGGTCTCCCCACACAGTGACTACACATTACATTCTACCCTATACTTCCTGCATTCATTCATTCAGTCATATGCCCCTGCCGGCTCCTCTCTCTCATCTTGCCTCTGGACAAGAGCTGCTCTGGCAGCCTCACGTACATGTTTAAGCCAAGAAGCCTGCGCTTCACCAGCATCACTGTGTCTTCTCATCCAGTCCAATCTTTGTCGGGAGAGTTAATTGGCTTTGGTACTGGTTTCAGTTCTGTGCTAGCAGAGAATCCAGGAGCCAAGTCTTCAGGTAACCACCTAGGATGACAGACCATCAAGTTTTTAAACACAGTTTTAAATCTGCACCCCATTCTTCTGCTACATTAAGGATCCTACATAGTATTTCCTGTCAAAGCAGTCACTGGTGCTGGCCAGGCACTATCTAGTTCTTCTGGTCTTATGCTAATGAATCATATGGCCCCCTTTTCTCTCCTGGGCTCTTATGTCTTTGATGTTCTTCATTCTCCTCTGCTCCAGGTGGATTGGGTAATTGGGTACTTAGATGGCAACTAGCTGGCATCTGAGACCACAGATGCCACTCACCAAAATGAGACATAGAATATGTTATTAAAAAAAAATTTATGCCAGTTGATCTAGATGTCTTCTAAAACTATGGTTCCCAGACCCCTACCTCTCCTACACTGACCTTTGAAATGTTGGGTTGAATTTAGGAAACCTCTTAGCTTTTGGTGTAGTCCTTCAGTGTTAATCTGCTTTCTGCTGGGTGCTGTCACTTCCTTCACTTAACCCAATTCTTATCTACCATCTAATCTGTGAATACTTCCTGCCCTCCCTTATAGCTATCAAAGATAATGGTTTATCTCCAACATTTATTGAGTCATTATAATAGTGGTCTCACAATATTTGTCCTATTGCAACAGACTAATCTCTCTCAATCGAATGTCTTTCAGATGACTCATGTTATCAGACATTTCCCAAGATAATTATTGTTCTTTATCATTGCATAATGACCCATTGTGTGAATATATCAGTTTTGTGTATCTTCATCTGTTGGTCGATACTAGGTTGATTCACCTTTTTGTTATTGTGGACAATGCTGCAATAGACATTGTTGTGCTTGTCTCTATTCATGTGACAGCTCTTATTTCTCTAGGATATATTCCAAGCAGTAGGATTACTGGGTCATATGGTATTTGTAGTTTTCTAAGAAAGCACCGAATCAATTTCTAAAGCAGTTGTACCATTTTATATTCCCAACAGCTGTGTAGCAGAATTCCAGTCTCTCCACAACCTTTCAAACATTTATTATTTTGTGTGTTTTAGGATAATGCCAGCCTTGTTGGAGTGATGTGGTGTCTCATTATAGTTTCAATTTGGATTTCTCTAATGGCTAATGATTGTGAACATTTCGTCATGTATCTGTTAGCTTCATGGATGTCTTCTTTGGTGAAGTATCTGGCCAGTTTTTTAATTGGGTTGTCTTTTTCTTGTTGAAATTTTGCAGTCTCTTGTAGACACCTGTCAGATTCATGATTGCCAACTTTTTCCCAGTCTTTTTACTATTCTGCTAAAGTCTTTGGATGAGCATGTCTGATTTTTTAGGAGTTCTCAGGTTATCTACTTTCTCCTCTGGTGGTTATGCACTGTTAGTAACATTTATTATTAGGGATCCTAGTGTTGTCCCTATTTATTCTTCCATGTTCATTATTGTTTTAGATTTTATATTTAGGTCTTTCATCCATTTTGAGTTAGTTTTTGTGCATAGTGTAAGATATGGATCTTGTTTCATGCTTTTGTAAATGTATATTCAGTTTTGCCAACACTGTTCATTGAAGAGACTGTTTTTTCCCCCAGTTCACAGACTTTTGGCTTTGTCAAATATCAGCTGATCATAGGTGGGTGGTATTATTTCTGTATTATCTATTCTGTTCCACTGGTCTACATATTTGTTTTTGTACCAGTACCAGGCTATTTTGACTACCATGGCAGTGTAACAGGTTCTAAAGTCAAATAATGTGAGGCCTCTCATTTTATTCTTTTACTTCACTAACGTTTTAGTTATCTAAGGCTTCTTCTCTTTCCATATGAAGGTAATGATTTGTTTCTCTAACTCATAAAAAAGTTACATTGGAACTTCTATAGGGATTGCATTTTATCTATAGATTGCTTTGGGTAGAATAGACATTTTCATAATGGTAAGTCTTCCTATCCACAAGCAAGGAAAGTTTCTCTTCTTTTGTAAGTCTCTTTTGCTTTCTTGCAACAGAAAGAGTGTTGTGATTTTGTTTATATGGATCTTTTTACATCTCTGGTTAGGTTTGTTCCTAAATATTTCATCTTTTGGGGGGCTATTGTAAATGGTATTTATTTGTGATTTTCTCTTTGATAGTGTCTTTGTTGGCGTAAAGGTATTCAACTGTTGATTTATGTATGATTATCTTATATCCTGATATTATGCTGAACTCTTCTATTAGTTCTAGCAGGTTTTTTTTTGTGTGTGTGTGGATTATTTAGGGTTTTCTGTTTATAAAATCAAATCCTCTACAAATAGAGATACTCTTATTTCTTACTCATCAATTTGGATACCTTTTCTTTATTTTGTCTGATTGCTTTGGCTAGAATCTCCAGTACAAGGTTGACTAGAAGTGGTGACAATGGGAATCCTTGTGTGTTTCCCATTTTCAAAGGGAATGCTTTCAGACTTTCTCCATTGTTGGCTATTGGCTTTGCATAGGTGTCCCTTGTGGTGCTAGGGAATTTTTCTTCTATTCCTATTCTGCTGTGGATTTTTAACATGAGTGGGTGTTGGACCTTTCTATATCAATTGATAAAATCGAGTGATTCTTACCTTTTATTTTTGTAGTTGTCTACATTATTTGTTTTTCTAATGTTTAAATATCCCTGAATCCCTGGTATGAATCCTACTTGGTCACCAGTGAATTATTTTTTTTTTGATATGTTGTTGAATTCTGTTGGCTAGAATTTTGTTGAAGATTTTTGAAACTAAATTCATGAGAATTGTTGGTAATTTTCCTTTTTTGTATAATGTTTACCTGGTTTTGGTTTTAGGGTTATGCTGGCTCCATAGAATGAATTTGGGAGTCTTCTATGCTGCAAAATACCTTTAGTAAAGTGGTATTAGCTTTCTTTAAAAGTTTGTTAGAATTCTCCAGTGAAGTTGGTACTTCTTTTGGTGGGTAGTTTTTAAAACTACTTTTTCTATGTGTTCTTTTGTGATACGTTCATTAAGTAGTTCTACTTCTGCTTCTGTTAGTTTTGGTAGGTAGTGTGACTCTACAACTTTGTCTATTTCCTCTAGGTTTTCAAATTTATTAGAGTACAATTTTTCATAGTATTGTGTTAAGATTCTTTTAATTTCAGTTGGGTCTGTTATGCTAATGCCCATCTCATTTCTTACTTGGTTCTCCTCCTGTTTTCCTTTATTCTGTCCTTGATTTCTTCTATAGCCCAGCTATTTTTGAATTAGGTGTTGTTCAGTTTCCATGTGTTTGATTTTTTACTCTTGCTTTTTCTGCTATTGATTTTGACTTTTAAGGCATTATGTTCTGAAAAGATGCTTTGCAATATTTCAGGGCTTTTGGTTTTGTTAAGATCTGCTTTATGGCATAATATATGGTCTGTTCTGGAGAATGGTCTATGTGCGTTGGAAAAGAAGTTATATTTGTATATGTCTATGGTGTCAAGTTGGTTGATTGTGGCCTTTAGATCTTCTGTGCCTTTTTATTGAGTTTCTTTCAAAACATACTATCCATCACTGAAAGTGATTGTGTTAAAGTCTCCTACTATTATTGTGGAGCTGTCTATCTCACTGTTCAATGCTGTTAGAGTTCACTTGATATATTGACACTGGCTGGGTAAATATTTTGTATGGTTATGTCTTCCTGAAGTACTGACTCTTTTAGTAATACATAGTGACCTTCCCTACCCACTGTGATAGATTTTATTTTACAGTCTATTTTATCTGAAATTAATATTGCTACTTCTACTTGTTTTTTAATATTGTTAGCTTAGTACATATTTTTCCATCCTTTGAATTTCAACTTGTTTGCATCTTTAAGTCTAGGGTGTTTCTTTCATGGACAGCATATAGATGGATTATATTTTTTAATCCATTCTGCTACTTCTGTTTTTTTCTTTTTTTTTTGGTGCATTTAACCAATGAGCATTCAATGGGATTATGGACAGGTATGAATTTAAGGCTGTTCTGGTGACTTCCTTTCTGTATTATTGACAATTTTCTTGTTCTACTTAGTTTTCTGTTCTGAGTTATTTTTCTTCATGGATTTTCTTTTCATCTTTTTCACTGCTATTCATTTTATATCTGCTGAAACGTCTCAATTTTTTCTTGTTTTGATGTGAATGATTGTTAATTTCCTTAGTATTCACCTCTAATGTTCTGAGTTTAAACCAGTCTTTAATTTCTTTGTATTGCCCTGACTTCATCTCCATCTGAAAGATCTATAAATATATTAATTCATCCCATTTTTTGGCTTTGTTGTCATCACTTACTTACCGAATTCTCCATTTCCTTATTTTTAGTGTTTATTTATTTTTGCAGTTTCCTTATCTATGTTGATATCTGTGTGGTATGTCTGGCTTTGTATCCTTGAGTATATATCTCATGTTACTGATTCTCTAATTGAAGAACTTCCTTCATTGTTTCTTGCAATTTTAGTTTGGTTTTTTCAAATGTTGTGAAGTTCTGCTTACCTGGGAATGCCTTAATTTTGTGGTCATATCTGGGAGACAGTTTTTCAGGATACATAATTCTTGGCTGGCAGTTTTCTTTTTTTTTTTCTCTAAGACTTTGTATACGTTATTCCATTGCCTGATTGCCAGCATGGTTTCTGTTGACTACTCCAAGCTCAGTCTTATTGACTCTTCTTTGTTATTTATTTTTTGTTGTTTGTTGTTTGTTTGTATAAGCCTAGGGGCCTTTAAAAGCATTTCTTTATCTTTCACTTTGTAAGTCTGATGATTGTACGTCTTGGTATCTTTCTTTTGAGATCTACCTTTTGTGGTGTTGGGTGAGAATCTTGGATAGGTACCTTCTCATCTTTCATGATACTGGGGAACTTTTCAGTCAACATGTGTTCAACCATTCACTCTCTATTTTGTGTTATCATCCTTATTCTGGTACTCCAATCATTCTTAAATTATTACTTTTGATAGAGTCCCACATAACTCATAGTGTATCTTTGTTTAAAAAAAATCTTTTACCTGATGTTTTCTTCATCTATGCTGGTGTCAGTTGTTTTATCTTCATTCTTACTAATTCTGCATTTCATTGCCTCAATCCTGCTCCTTTGATTTTGTATTGAATTGTCTAGTTCTATAATTTTATTGTTAGTCTGCAGATTTTCTGATTGTTGCTCAGGTATTTCTTGCAGCCTCCTTAATTTTTCATTATGCTCTGCTGCACTTTACCTAATGTCCTTTCTGACGTCTTGAAGAGCTCTAAGCATTATTCTTTCATATTCTACCTCTGACAATTGCAGGAAGTTGTTTTCATCTGGAAAATTTTTTGATTCTTTGTTTTGGGAGTTTTCTGAAGCTGTGGTGATCTGCTTCTTGAAACAATTTGAGTCATCAGAAATTTGTTTTAATTTATTTATGTTTGGTTATTGTGTTCACACACACACCCATTTAGTTTTTGAGCATCTAAATAGTCTGATTACTTGAGTTAGTTTGACCATTGGAACCTTAGAAATTCCAGTGCCCTGTCACTGGATGTTTAGACCTGTGAGTATACTGAGAAAGGTAGGAGGGAGTTCCCAGTTAAGGGGAGCAGGCAGACCTTTTTCTTCCACCTTTGTTCACCTCTCCAATTCTGGAAGAATAGCTCAGAGCACATTCATTAGGAGCCCTACTTCCAGCCCAGGTAGAGCATCATAGTTTAGGGCCTAGCGCAGAGAAGGGAGGAGGAAGTGTTGAAGAAAAAGAGAGAAATCAGCACATAGGAAAGATTTAAATCAACAAGAGTTCACAAGAGCTTCGCTTACAGTACTCAGGTAAAAGTTCTCTCCAATTCTCTAAGTGCAGCCATCTGAAGCTCAGTTTCCCCACTGAGAGAGATGTGCTCTGTTGACTGCATCACTGCTGTGTTGGGCCACTTGCTGCTATGCCTTGGCTTTGCTTGGCTGACTGAAGTGGGTCACTCTGTGGAATATGGATTTAGTTCTGGCTGAAGTAGTTACTTCTAGCCATGTTTTCCCCCTCCTGTCACCCAGTCTGATTTCTTTCCCCTTATATTCAGGGTTCCTAGAATGTGCTATGTAATTCATTCAGTTGTTTTTCTGGTTCTTTGTTGTTATCAAGATCACAGAATGCATGTGACTACTCTGCCATATTAGCTCCACCTTCCTTATCTTGCATTTTAAATATAGGTTTTAGTTCAAGTGGTTAGTCTTCCAGGTTCTTTATAACTCATATCAATGTCTTCAACTAATTAATTGTGATATACTTCTAGATTTCAGAGTTATTGTATCTCCTAGACTTTGAGAATGTGGCCCCTGGGTTGGAGATTTTAGAGATATATAAAATTTGAAAGTAAGTGGAGATGCACTAAGGATGAACTGCTTCTTTTTTCCTCATGTAACAATGTTAAAATATATACACAAATGCAAGAATATAATCCACAGCTCTGCCTGTGAGGACAGACAAATCTAACTATTCTACTATTGCCACCATTAAAACAGAACATTGGAAGGTCTTAGTCTCATGATGAAGCCAGATTGTTTGAGTTGGAGAATTATGTTAATGACAAATCCATTATTTTTCACTAGATTAGACAACCACTGTTCATGCTGATATTTGGGGACTGCTGTCTGTCCCCATATTAACTACTTTGGGTTTTGCATAGTATTAAATCTTCTTTCCCTTTGCTTCTCCTTCCTCCTTTCCTCTTCTTCCTTCCTCCTTCCTTTATTTCCTTCTTCCAATGAACTAAAGAATATTGAATACACACATACACAAGCATGGCCCCAAATCTCAGTAACATTTTAGTGATATTCCTGTAATATATACAAAAGGCTTATAGATCCTGAATAAATGCTCATCAAATATGGAGACTGAAAGTACATCCAGGAGGTTGAACTTTAAGTGTTTTTTTTCTTTTAGAAAGCACTGCTGTCTCAGTTATCTAGTGTTATTATTACAGAAATACTACAAATCAATGGATTTAACAAAGAGAAATTTATTCTCTCACATACTAGTAGGCTAGAAATTTGAATTCAGAGTGCCAGCTATAGGGAAAGGCCCTCTCTTTTTGTTGGCCCTGCAGGAAGGTCCTTATCATCAACCTTCCCCTCATCTAGGAACTTGTCTGCATAGGAACTGAGTCCAAAGAATGTTCTCAGTTCATGGTGCTCCTTTCTTGATGGTATGAGGTCCCTCTGTTTCTCTGTTTCTTTCTTTTAAATCTCCAAAGAGACTGACTTAAAACAAAATCTAATCTTGTAGATTAGCTCGTATGTCATTAACATAATTCCACCTCATGAGAATTATGGAGGTAAGATTTACATCACATAAGAAGAAACCATCAGATGACAAAATGATGGACAGTTACAAAATACAGAGAATCAGAGCCCAGGTAAATTAACACACATTTTTTTGGAGGGGTGGGATGCAATTCATCTGCTCTCTGGCAGCGCCCCTGGTGGCACAGTGGCTATGAGCTCAGCTGCTAACCTAAACGTTAGCAGTTGGAATCTACCAGCCATCCCATGGAAACCATATGGAATGGTTCTACTCTGTTCTTTAGGATCACTATAAGTCAGACTTGACTCAGTGCAATGAGTTTGGCTTAGCACTGGCTCTCTGGAAATGTGTACTGGTCATGCCTCCTTAAGGTGTAAATATTGGACTTTTTTTTTTTTATCTTATGAAGTCTCTATTATAATCATTTACTTGAATTATTATTTGGAATTAATCATTCTTGCCTCTAATGTAAAGATTAGCACACACATTCTACTTCTTAACATACCAACAAATTTAATGCCAAATATTTTTACAGAAGGCCTCTTGAGTTTTCACCCATTTTGAGTTAAGCTGATGCTGTTGGAAGAAGTAAGCCAGAATGCCCCTTAGAAGAGAGGATCATGAGACTTTGTTTCACATTCTTTGGACATGTTCTCAGGAGAGAACAGTTCCTGGAGAAGGACATCATGCTTGGTAAGTTATACCCATTTCTGTTGAGTTGAATTCACCTGACAGTATAAAATCCTAAAACCAAACCCACTGCTGTTAGCGGTGTTAGCAACAATATAGGATAGAGTAGAACTGCTCCATTGAGTTTTCAAGGAGTGTCTGGTAGATTTGAACTGCTGACCTTTTGGTTAGCAGACGTAGCACTTAGCCACTCTGCCACCAGGGAATCTGTCTTACAATACAGGATCAGTTAAAAAGAGAAACACTCTCAATGAGATAGACTGACATAGTACTGCAAAAATGGGCTCAAATACTTCAATAATTCTGAGGATGGTGCAGGGCTGGGCAACATTTCATTATGTTTTACATAGTGTCCTTGTTAGTTGGAGCTGAGTTGATGGCCCCTAACAATAACAAGTAGATGCTGGCTAGTGACAAGAACTCTAAGTCCAGTCCTACGTTTTGAATCAAGGGTTCAAGGAAGGAAATAGAGTATTACTGACTATTACTACTTCTGATTTTTCATTTTGGTTTCTCAACTTACTTGAAGTAGTTCAGTTCAGTTCATTAGTTTTTAATGCTCATTTAACATTAAGGTGAAAAACAAGGCGGCAAGGTTGGAGGAAGATTTACTAATAACTTGTGGCAGATGACACAACCTTACTTGTTTAAAGTGAAGAGGACTTGAAGCACTTACTGATGAAGACTGAAGATTACATCCTTCAGTATAAATTACACCTCAACACAAAGAAGACAAAACCTCTCACAATTAAACCAACAAGCAGCATCATAATAAACAGAAACTATTGAAGTTGTCAAGGATCTCATTTTATCTGAACCCTCAGTCAGCACTCATGAAAGTAGCAGCCAAGACTCAAACAACATATTGTATTGGGCAAATCTACTATGTGATACCTCTTTAAAGTTACAAAACAAAGATGTCTTTTAATAGACTAAAGTGCATAGTATTTTCCATTACCTCTTAGGTGTGCAAACCCTTCACAATGAACAACAAAGATCCAAGAATAATTGAGTTATGGTCTTGGTGAAGAATATTGAATGTACTGTGGAGTACCAGGAAAATGAACAAATGTATCATGGAAGAAGTATAGCCACATTGTTCCTTAGCAACAAGGATTGTATGACTTGATCTAGTGTACTTTGGGCATGCTATTAGAAGGGACCAATTCCTAGAAAAGGATGTCATGTTTGGTAAAGTAGATGGTCAGCAAAAAAGAGGAAGACCCTCAATGAAATGGATTGACACAGTGGCTTCAACAATGGGATCAAGCAAAAAAAATGATTGTAAAAATGGCATGGGGTGGGCAATGTTTCAGTCTGTTGTACGCTGGATAGCTGTGAGTTGGAACCGACTCAACAGACCTAAAAACAATAAACAACAATGTAATTTTTGATTATGCCCTATATGCTGGTGATATTTATTAAATTACATAAGTTGGACCCTTCTAGGTCTTCTTTAATAAAACAATTCTCTGTAATTCATCCATACTGAATTCATCCATGCTGAATTCTGCTTTCAGAAATAACTTTTAGTCCGGTTTAAAGATATACATAGAAGAATTCACTTTGGGGTTATTACTTAATTAGTTCTGCCAGGTATATAGAATGGTGTTTTTAAATAAACTAATACACATTTATTTTTATAAATGTTCTCCATATTGTCTGCGTACAGCTTTTGCTGAGAAGAGAAGTTATCTTTCCACGGCAGTACTAGAATTGAGTGCGGATGAAAAGCTTGTTTTATCTTTTTTTAAAACTAAGTCACAAAGAAATTCTGCTGTCATAAACATGAGTCAAGCAAGTGTGTGAGCCTGAGTCCTCAGAACTGCTCATCAGCAGAGTCCCTGCTTCTGCCTTTATGGGAACTGGTTGATTTATTACTACAGGACAGCAGACGGGCTTCAACATCACAACGAACCAAACCAAACAAAAACCTGCTGACTTTGTGTTTCACTGTTGATACAAGTACAGCGGCAATACAAAAGTGCACATTGTCAGCTTGGAACAGCTAGCATGGCAGTGATTACTTTCACCCTAGAAAGACGAGTAATGGGCAACACCTTTTCTTGGTAGCAAATCAAATAATGTGAAGCTGTAACTGAAAGCTTTCACAATACTCATCAACATTAACATCTCTTAGTAGAAAATATATATAAATTTATTTGGTAAAGGATAAATAGCTGTACATAGAACTTTCTGGAAGTCATGGTGAGGTTTGGATAGTATCAAGTACACTAAAACCTATCCTAGCATAGTCGTTTCTCCACTGGCAAGTATCCAAGAACTGTGGGAAGTAGCAGAATAGAATTATCTGGGAATTCCGCCTCAGATCTCAGTATTGAAGTCCATTTAGCTGTTTTTGAACACATGGAAGAATCTTTTTCCTAATTTGATAATACCTAAATATCCTTGAAACCCCTCCTCCTACCCCAGAGACAATTAGGCATACCTGGTCTAGTTCATGAGCATACAAATATAAACCTATAACCCTTGGAAAGCTTCACTTTCGTTGTGTAGACAGGTCCTGGATCTTGTCCCGATGGTAGCCTGAATCTGCAGTTTCACCATGTTCAACCAGATTTTTCCAACAACGAGGCATTCGTGTGTCTTACTTTATACACTGTTTCAAAAAGTCAACAGGGCACATGAGAACACTGTCATTATCCTTACGTTAATAAATGTTTCCAAACATAATCAGGGGCCCCAAACTAACTTTGTCCCCGAAAAAGGTGAAAGAAACTGTTGTTCCCCAAACGCAGTGCATTTCATAATTTAGACCCGTATTTCTATTATTAGTTATACAGAGCATAGTGGAACAGTGATTAGTATAATCTTGGGAAAGGGCCATGCAAGAAAACAGAAGAGAGTGGGATGAATGAAGAAATATGGTTTCAGCTTCTCCATGACATCATTCAGTCAGTGTCAGTTATCCGGAGTCTACAACGTGATGTCACCATTGTAATTGGGACAATGTCACAGTGTAGCCATGTATTCCTCCTCTAAACCTCAGACAATATGGAAGACTTTCTTGAAAAATCTGTTTCAGCTGCCAGTATGCCTTGCCAGACACTGTATCTCAGAAGTTCACAGGAAAACAATGAGTCCTGCTGTGTTTCTCCTCCAAATGTTGCCTTTCTTCCACTGTTGAGGTTCTCATCTTGAGGCTAAACATCAATAGTTTGATCACATACCAACACATATTTTCCTGCTAAGCCAAGTGCTGTCGAGTCAGATCTGACTCATGCATGACCTAATTTCCACAAAGAAACATGCTAAGACAGAGAAGTAAGGTATCTGGGGGCAAAACAAACTGGGAAAAGAGAACTGTGTCTCTGACTAATGTTGGACACTGCCAGTTTCAAAGTCAAAGTCAGACAGGGATTGTTTCAAGGTGATTCTTCCCAGGGTTCAGAAATCATTGCAAGAGAGCTGAATTATTTCAAAGCAGTGATGAAGAGTACGTGCTGCATCCTCTCTACAGGTTAACATGAGGTGGGGCCCTGTTTTTGTCTGAGGTTTGGAGGGAACCTTGTGGCTTCAGAAAAGAATCTCAATTTTAGCAAAGTTTGAATCCCTGTTTGATCTTCAGATCTTTAACTAAAACACTTGAGCCTTCTCCTAAAGTAGCTACTGTAGCCCTTAAATACTTGCGTGCGTATTCACATATTTCAGATAATTAGTAAAATCACGCCAGGTGCCGCCACATGTCTGTCCGTTTGTCATACTGCAGGGACTGGAGTGTTGCCATGATGCTGGAAGCTATGCCACCGGAATTCACATACCAGCAGGGTCACCCGTGGCAGACAAGTTACAGCTGAGCTTCCAGGCTAAGATAGGCTAGAAGAGGGATGCCACAGTCCACTTCTGAAAAGATTTAGCCAGAGAAAACCTTGTGAATAATAGGGGGACAATGCTAATGACTGATGACCAGGCACGCTGTGAAACGATATCAAGGACATCATACATGAAGAAAGCAAGAGGCCATTGAAAAGACAGGAAATAAAGAAAACACCTAATTCAACATCAAAAAAGACACTGAAAGTTTTTTTTTTTTTTTTTAATTATGACTGAGTGAAAATGTACATTCCCGTACAAATTTGCATGCCCACCTATATGCAGCTTCCACTGCTCTCCCTGTCCGGTGACAGCACACTATTCCTCTCTGCTCCATACATGTCTCATCCTCTCAACAGCCTCCTTTCCCCTCCTCTCCACCCACTCTCCTTCCTCCAGCCAGAGGTCAACAGGATGACATCCTATACATGCATAGAACCATGAAGTGCATCCAATACATGGTCACTCTGCATCACCAAGTCCAATCCATTTGTGTCCGAAGAGTGGACCTTCGTTATGATTTATGGGCAAGGGCAGCATCAGGGCCAGGGGCCATGCTCCCAGTGGAACCCTGAAACCACTGGACCATCAATTGAGGTCTTTTAGTGGAGATCTCAGGGTGCACCTCTTTTTATTCTTGTGTTTCCAGTGAGACTCAACCCAGTGAGCTCCATTGCGGCTATTACTGGTGGTGGCCGGGCACCATCCGGTTCTTCCAGTCCCAAGTTGATGTAGGCACCCACTCATGTGGGTCTCTCTATTTTCTGGGATGTATTTACCCCATGTCATTTTGGTCCTCGGTGAGCATCCATTCCTGTTGAGTTGGAACCATTTGCTGTGCCCTTGGATGGCAGCTTGGCAGCTTTTAAGACCCCAGATGCCACTCACCAATGTGGGGTGCAGAGAGCCCTCTTAGCAAAATACTAGTTGTGCCTCTCGGGCTCGATTTTGCCTAAGAGCATGGTCCCCTGCCCCCTGCCCCAGCTACTCTATCCTTGCAATATTGGCTTAACATGGAAGGCGCATTCAAGTTATGTTGAAGTCCACTTAATATTGTTCTTGTTTCTAATGTGTGCTATCACTGATTTCACCCAACCAGATTGCTAGCAACTATCTAATCTAAACCCTTCGCCCCTCGCCCTCCTTCCCTCCCCTCCCTTGCTGCTGTCAAAGAGTCTTTTCTTCTATACATAAGTCTGTTTCTGAGAACTTATGGTAGGGGTCTCATACAATATTTGTCCTTTTGTCGCTGACTACTTTCACTCAGCATAATGGCTTCCAGTTGAAACCAGGTTATGAGATGTTTCCTGGAATCATCATTATTCTTTATCATTGCGTAGTGCTCCATTGAGTGTATATGTGTATATACCATAGTTTACCTATCCATTCCTCTGTTGTTGGGCATCAGGGTTGATTCTATCTTTTTGCTATCGTGGACTGTGCTACGATAAACATTCTTGTGCATGTGTCCATTGGTGTGAAAGGCCTTGATTCTGTAAGATATATTCCAAGTAGTGGAATTACTGGGTCAAATGGTATATCTATATCCATTTTTTTTAAGGAAGTGCCAGATTGCTTTCCAAAGAGGCTGGACCATTTTGCAACCCCACCAACAGTGTAGGAGGGTTCTACTTTCTCCACAATACTTTCTCCAGTATTTGTTGTTGTGTGTTTTTTGGATCATGGCCAACCTTGTTGGGGTGAAATGGTATCTCATTGCAGTCTTGATTTGAATTTCTTTAATAACTAAAGATCTTGAACATGACCGTGTGTGTTTTTTGGCTCCCTGGATCTCCTCTTTAGAGAAATGTCTGTCCATCTCCTTTGCCCTTTGCTTAACTGGATGATTTATCTTCTTATTGATATTTTATAGTATCTTATAGATTATGGAGATCAGGCATCCGTCTGACATAGAGTTGCCAAATATTTTTTCCCATTCTGTGGGTGTTCTTTTAATTCTATTAATAACATCTTTGGATGAGCAAAAGTGTTTGATTCTTAATAGTTCCCATTTATCTATTTTCTCTTCTGTTGATTGAGGTTTCTTTGACAGATTTTGGAGTCTGTCCTCATTGTGTATTAAAACTTCCATTGTTGTTCCTACCTTTTCTTGGATGAGCTTTATCATTTTAGGTTTGATGTTTAGGTCTTTTATCCAGTTGAAGTTGGTTTTTGTATAAGGTGTATGATATGGATCTTGTTTCAATTTCTTGCAGAGGGATATCTAATTTTGCCAGCAGCATTTGTGGAAGATACTGTTTTTACCCCTGTTTAATGTCTTAGGGCCTTTGTCGATTATCAGCTGTTCATAGGTAGATGGTGTCATCTCTGGGGTCTCAGTTCTGTTTCATTGACCAATCTGTCTGTTCTTGTACCAGTACCAGGCTGTTTTGACCACTGTGGCAGTGTAATACATTCTAAGGTTGGGTGATGAGAGGCCTCCCAGTGTGTTCTTCTTCAGTAGTACCTTGCTTATCCGGGGCTTCTTTCCTTTACAAACAAATTTGGTGATTTGTTTCTCCATCTCATTAAGAAATGATGCTGGAAGTTGTATTGGGATTGCCTTATATAAGTAGATTGCTTTGGGTAAAATAGACATTTTCACAATGTTAAGTTTTCCTATCCATGAGCAGGGTAGGTTTTTCCATTTATCTAAGTCTCTCTTAGTTTCTTGTAGTAAGGGCTTGTAGTTCTCTTTGTAAAGGTCTGTTATTTCTCTGGTTAGATTAATTCCTAGGTACTTTATCTTCTCAGGGGCTATAGTAAATGGTATTGATTTGGTGATTTCTTCATTAACAGTCTCGCTGTTGGCATAAAGGAATCCTACTGATTTATGCGTGTTTATCTTGTATCCTGAGACTTTGCTGAAGTCTTCTATCAATTTGAGTAGTTTACTTATAGATTCTTTGGGATTCTCTTCGTATACAATCTTATCATCTGCAAACAGGGAGATTTTAACTTCTTCTTTGCCAATGCAGATGCCCTTTATTTCTTGGTCTTGTCTAATTGCTCTGGCTAGAACTTCTATTACAATGCTGAATAGGAGAGGTGAGAGTGGGTAACCTTGTCTAGTTCTTGTTCTCAAGGGAAAGTCTTTCAGTCTCTCTCCATTCAGGATGATGTAGGCAACTGGTTTTGTATAAGTGGCCGTAATTGCGTTGAGGAATTTTCCATCTATGCCTATTTTGCTAAGAGTTTTTAGCGTGAATGGGTATTGGACTTTATCAAATGCCTTTTCTGCATCAATGGACAAAATCAGGTGATTCTTGTCTTTTGTGTTATTTGTGTGGTTAATCCCATTAATTGTTTTTGTGATGTTGAACCAGCCTTGCATCCCTGGTATGACTCCCACTTGGTCAGAATAGATTATTTTTTTGATATGTTGTTGTGTTCTATTGGCAAGAATTTTGTTGAAGATTTTTGCATCTAGATTATGAGTGATATCGGTCTGTAGTTCTCCTTTTTGGTTGGGTCTTTCCCTGGCTTTGGTATCAGGGTTATGCTGGCTTCATAGAATGAGTTTGGCAGTACTCTATCCCTTTCTATACTGAGAAATAGTCTAAGTAGTTTTGGAGATAACTCTTCTCTAAAAGCTTGGTAGAATTCTGCAGTGAAGGCTTCTGGGCCCGGGCTTTTTTTGGTTGGCAGTGTTTTGATGACCTTTTCAATTTCTTCCTTTGTGATAGGTTTATTAAGTTGTTCTGCTTAATGTTGTGATAATTTGGGTAGGTGGTATGAATCAAGGAATTTGTCCATTTCCTCTAGGTTTTCAAATTTGTTAAAGTACAGTCTTTCATAGTATTCTGTTATGATATTTTTGATTTCTGTTGGACCTGTTGTGACCACTCCCCTCTCATTTCTAATTTGGGTTATTTTTTCCTTTCCTGCTTTTCTTTAGTAAGTTTAGCAGTGGTTTGTCAATTTTGTTGATCTTTTCAAAAAACCAGCTTTTGATCTTTTCAATTTTTTCAATTGTTTTTCTATTCTCTAATTCATTTAACTCTGCTCTAATCTTTATGATCTGGTTTCTTCTGGTGTCTGAGGGGTTCCTTTGTTGTTTTCTCTCTACTTGTTCAAGCTGTAGGGTTAGTTCCTTGGTTTGGTTTCTCTGTTCCTTCCAGACGTGTGCATTTATGGAGATAAACAGAACTCTGAGCACTGCCTTGGCTGTTCCCCATAGGTTCTGATAGGAAGTGTTTTCATTCTCATTAGAATTCATGAATTTCTTTATTTCATCCTTGATTTCTTCTATAACCCATGGTTTTTTAGCAAGATGTTGTTCAGTTTCTATCTATGTTTTATCTGCTATTGATTTTGACTTCTATGGCTTTATGATCTGAGAAGATGCTTTGCAATAATTCTATCGTATGGATTTTGTTGAGAATTACATTATGGCCTAATGCATGGTCAATTCTGGAGAATATTCCATGTGAACTGGAGAAGAAGGTATAGTCGTCTGCTGATGGGTGGAAAATTCTCTATATATCGATGAGGTTTAGTTGGTTAATTATGGCAATGAGATCTTCTGTATCTTTAGTGAGTTTTTTTCTAGATGATCTGTCCAGTATTGAGAGTGGAGTGTTGAAGTCTCCCACTATTATTGTGGAGTGATCTCTTTTTTGAGTGTAGTCAGTGTTTCTTCAATGTATTTGGGTGCTCTGATATTAGCTGCATAAATATTTAATATAGTTAAGCCTTGTTTGTGTACTGAACCTTTCAGCAATAAATAGTGTCCATCTTTGTCCATAACGGTGGATTTTACATTAAAATTAATTTTGTCTGAGATTAGAATTGCCACCCCTGCTTTTCTTTGTTCATTGTTAGCTTGATATATATTCTTCCATCTTTTAATTTTCAGTTTGTTCCTATCTTTAGTTCTCAAGTGAGTTTCTTGTAGACAACATATGGATGGGTCATGTCTTTGGATCCAAGATGTCACTCGATGTCTCTTTACTGGAACATTCAGTCCATTGGCATTCAATGTAATTATTGATAGTGATGTGTTGATTATTGTAATATTTGTAATTATTTGTAATTATTGTAATTTGTAATATTTGTAAGTATTGATTAGTGATGTGTTCACTGCTGCCTCTGTGATATGTTTATTTTTGTGTTGATGTTATCTCTGTTGTTCTTATTAGTCTGTTCTGGGACATTCCTTTTTGTCAGTCAATTTTTCACCTTTTTCAGAGCCGTTTTTGTAGTTATTGAGACTCCTGTGTTACATTTCTTGAAATGATAGGATACATCTTTGTTGTGCTTTACAGCTGCCCCTACGATCACCCTTAGGAAGTATATATAAACTCAATTTTAATTACTACCAGTCTTGTCATCTTCTTCTCCATCTGGAAGGACTATAACAACTGTAGTACATCCCTCTTTTTAATATGATGGCACCATAGTTTTCATGATGATCACTGAATTGCTTCTTTCAGTATTAAAGCTGTGATTGACTTTGGAGCCTTCCCTAACTAAGTAGAGCTCTGAGTAATGTGCCGTTCTAAAATATAAAGTTCCTGGTTTTGTTCTTCTCAGCCCAAGCCAAGAACTTCTTTCAGTATTTCTTGTAGTTTTGGTTTGGTTTTTACAAAGTCTCTGAGTTTCTGACTGTAGTACATCCCTCTTTTTATTATGATGACACCATAGTTTTCATGATGATCACTGGATTGCTTCTTTCTGTATCAAAGCTGTGATTGACTTTGGAGCCTTCTCTTAAAGAGTAGAGTATTGAGTACTGTGTTGTTCTAAAATATAAAGTTAGTGGTTTCATTCTTCTAAGCCAGAGCCAAGAAGTCCTTTCAGTATTTCTTGTAGTTTGGGTTTGGTTTTTACAAAGTCTCTGAGTTTCTGTTTATCTGGGAATGTCTTAATTTCATTTTTGTATTTGAAAGATAGTTTTGTAGGGTATATAATTCTTGGTTGGAAGTTCTTCTCCTTCAAGGCTTTCAATGTGTCATGCCACTGTCTCTGTGCCAGCATGGTTTCTGCTGAGAAATCTGATGAGAGCCTACAGGATTTCCCTCTGAATGTTAGCTTTGCCTTGAGTCTTGCTGCCTTTAAGAGTTGCTGCTTATGTTTCATTTTGTTAAGCTTGATTATAATATGTCCTGGAATCTTTCTTTTGAGATCTATATTGGGTGGCATATGATATGTATCTGAGATGTCTATATTCTCTTCATTCATGATTTCTGAGAAGTTTTCTGTCAGCAGCCCAGCAACGATACCCTCTATGTTCTCAAGTGTCTCATCCTGTTGAGGGACTCCAATTAATTGAAGGTTTTTCCTCTTAATACAGTCCCACATGCTTCTGACTTAATGCTTCTTCATTTTTCTTGTTTCTTTTTTCTGATTTCTGTTCATAGATGCTGGCATCAGTAGCTCTGTCTTCCAAGTCAGAAGTTCTTTTTTCCATTTGTTCCATTCTGTTTTCTTTGATTTGTATTGAGGTTTGTATGTCTTTGATTTTGTTCTTGATCTGTTGGATTTCAGAGTGCTGGTGTTCCATCAGATTGAACTGCTTATTTAATTTTTCCTTTTGTTCTGTTGCATTTGTATAAGGTCTAGAAGGGCTCTGTATATAATCATTTTGTATTCACTTTCTGATGCTTTCATAAAAGTTTCTTCATCTTGGTTGTTTTGTTTGGGAGCCTTCTGAAGCCATGGGTGATTCCTTGTATGCTAAAATTTTCTGTTGCTTTTTGGGTTCCATGTGAGTAAATAGAGGCTGGAAGATATACTGTGAGGAAGGACTGCAAATGTTTCTCTAGGTTGTCTTCGAGGTAAAGCAAAAGGTATCTGACCACTTCCTAAGTCAGTCAGGTTTTCAGGTGTAGAGATCCCTCTTCCCAACTCACAAAGTAAGCACCTCTATATCCAACTCATGATGATACAAACTAGATTGGAATACAGCAATGCTACTGCCCTGTTGGCCTCTGCTGATAGGGCCCAGCCTTAGGTGACATCATGTAAACTTCTGCTTTTCTGGTAGAAAAGTGCTCTGCTGTGGGCAGGCTCTGGCTTCCAAGCTAAGAAATAGGACCATCTGCGGCCACTGTATCCAAGATGGCTCCCTCTACACAGGAAGCAGAGAGGCTAAAGGTGCCAAGAGGTAGTGATTCCTCTGTCTCTGTTGCCAGGCCCCCACCATAGGTGACACTGTGTAAGTTACTGCTTTTATGTTGGAGAAGTGCTGTCCTTTTTGCAGGCACTGGCTCCAAGGCTAAGAATTAGGTCCCGCTACAATCTCTGTATCCAACATGGCATCCTGCACACTGGCAGTGCGATTCTGTACAAACCCCGCTGTGGCAGTGATGAAAAGACAGGCCGAAAGTGTCTAGATTAACAGAGTCCTAAGACTGGCTCTCAAAATATGGGAATTTTGCCTGCCTATCCCTCCAGCAGTGCATCTGAGTCTAGCTGCTAGGGAAGACCCAGCTCCACCCACCAGCCAAGACAGAGAAAAAAAATTAAAATGGTGCATTTCCCTTTAGTCCGTGAGAACCAGTGGTAGCCAGGAGCAGGAGTCAGTGAAAGAGAGGAGGTTTTTTTGGTCAGTGGTATGAAGTCCAAATTAACAGCCCTGTGCCGTGTCCTGGAGACTCACTAGGTGACCAGAAGGCTCTGTTTGATTATCAGTTCAGGTTTTGGTTTCCAGAGGGACATAAGGAGATGTGTGCTTAGTCTGCCATCTTGACTCCACCCCCAAGACACTGAAAGTTGATCTTGAATGTAGACTAGCTAAAATGAAAGGAAGAAACCATGAAGTAAGAGGGCTGGACAGAAGGTTTCAAAGGGTAGCTTGTGGAGAAAAAGTAAAACAGTAGAAGGGGAGGCCTGGTGGTATCGTAGTTAAGAGGTCAGTAGCTAATCAAAAAGTTGACATCTCATATCTACCACCTGTTCCTTAGAAACTCTATGGGGCAGGTCCCACTGTCCTGTAGGATTGCTGTGAGTCAGAACTTACTTGACAGTACCTAGCAATGCCAACATAATGACATGTGCAAACAGCTGGAGTTGGAAAACTGAAAGAGGGGAATACGCTCCGCATTTTCCCAGCTGTAAGAACTAAAAAAATTCAAGCTGTAAGTTGCAACATAGAAGGATTCTATGGGGGAAACTACTAACTAATTCAGAAAGCATCAAAAGGAGACAGGAGGAATTCATAGCTACCGTACCAAAAAGAATTTGTCCACATTCAACCATCTGAGGAGGCAGCATATGCTCAAGAACCAAAGGTATCAAAAGAGGGCTTCAAAGCTGTTCTGAAAGCATTGGCAAAAAACAAGCCTGTAGGATTTGACAGCTATAAATAGAGATATTTTTAACAAATGGTTGCCCTGCTGGAATTGCTCACCCATCTACATGAAGAAATTTGAAAGATAGCTATCTAGACAGGCAAGTGGAAGACACCCATATTTGTGCCCATTTCAAAGAAAGGTGATCTAAACCAATGTGTACATCATTGGATAATATCATTAATATCACACACAAGTTCAATTTTGGTGACGATCATTCAAAAGTGGTTGCAGCAGTGCATAAACAGGGATCTGTCAGAAATTCAAGCAGAATTCAGAAGAATAAGTAGAACAAAGGATATCATTACTACTGTCAGATGTATCTTGGTTGAGTTCGGAGAGTACCAAAAAGTTGATTACATGTGTTTCTGCAAATACGCATTTGACTATGTGGATCACAACAAAATTTGCAAACAATGGAATTCCAAAACACTTAACTGTGCTCATGCAAAATCTGTACATAGACCAAGAAGCAGTCTTTTGAGTACAGTAAGTGGATAAAGTATGATTTAGAATCAGAAAAGGTGTGCTTCAAGATTTTGTTCTTGCACCAGAAATATTCAGTCTGTATGCTGAGCAAATAATCTGAGAAACTGGACTATGTGAAGAAGGATGTAGCATCAGGACTGGAGGAGGACTCATTAACATCCTGTGATGTACAGGTAACACAATCTTGCTTGCTGAAAGTGAAGAGGACTCTAAGCACTTACTGATGAAGATCCAAGACCACAGCCTTCAAAACACATTACACCTCAACATAAAGAAAACCAAAATATTCACAACAGGACCAAGAAGCAGCATCATGATAGGTGGAGAAAAAATGAATTTGTTAAGGATTTCATTTTACTTGGTTCCACAATCAACAACCATGGAAGTGGCAGTCAAGAAATCAAATGATGTACTGCATTGGGCAAATATGCTGCAAAAGACCTCTTCAAAGTGTTAAAAAGCAAAGATGTCACTTTATTAACTAAGGTGTGCTTGATCCAAACCATGTTGTTTTCAGTTGCCTCATACATGCAAAGCCTCCACGATGTAGAAGAAAAAGAACTGTCCTTGAGTGATGGTGCTTGTGAAGAATATTAAATATACTATAGATCACTAGAAGAACAAATACACCTGTCCTGGAAGAGTATAGCCAGGATGCCCCTTAGAAGCAACGATGGAGACTTCTTCTCAAGTACTTTGGACATGTTACCAGGAGGGATTAGTCTTTGGAGGACATTGTGCCTGGCGAACTAGAGTATCAAGGAAAAAGGGGAATATCCTCAAGGCGATAGACTGACACAGTGGCTGCGTCAGTGGGTCACGCATAGTGATGACTGTGACAATGGTGCAGGACCAGGCAGTGTCCTACCACAGACAAGATCGCTGTGAGTCAGAACCGACGTGATGGCCCCTAGCAATAACAACAGCTAATATAGAAAATTGAAAAATTCCTAGGACTTATACGCGTATCATCTTCCTCTTTAGTATGGATTCATTAAGAAGGAAGACTGATAATCGGAGTTGTCAGTATATTACATGATACATCTGAAGTTGCTCTGAATGTTTTGTAAGCTGTTACTTTGTTTTAAATTTAGTAATTTATTTAAATTCTTTAGAAGAAAGTTATAATTCATTTTTAGTTGGTCAAATTTGAAATATCCTTCTCCAAAAAAAGTTGTTTCATTATCCAGCGAAAATAACTGGGGAAAAAAAAAAGCCAATCTCCCTGTTTCATTCTTCTAAAATATCTTCAGTGAATGCAGTACAACTGCATTACTGGAGAAAAGAATATATGTAGAAAATGCAGTAATTTAAAATAGGTATTAAGTGTCATTAATGTTTTTGCCTTCTGAGGCCTAAGGGAAGCTGAATAATTTTAATTCTTACTTATTGACCTTATAGAGAGCTGAGCTAACAGAAATATTATTACTCAATAAATCATGCTTAGCTTTCTTCCTCCTAATGACAGAAAAAATCAGGACTTTGTCCCTTAGGGAACACCCCTCTGTTGTTAGGTGCCATGGAGCCTGTTCTGACTCACAGCGACCCTATGAACAACAGAAGGAAACACTGCCCAGTCTTGAGCCATGTCCACAATTGTTTTTATGCTTAAAGCCTATTGTTGTGGCCACTGTGTCGATCCATCTTGTCAAGGGTCTTTCTCTTTTTTGCTGACCCTCCACTCCACTAAGCATGATGTCCTTCTCCAGCGACTGATCTTTCCTGACAACATGTCCAAAGTACGTAAGACACAGTCTTGCCATCTTGGCTTCCAAGGAGCACTCTAGATATACTTCTTCCAGAACAGATCTGTTTGTTCTTTTGGAGGCCCGTGGTATATTCAATGTTCTTCTCCAACATCACAATTCAAAGGCATCAATTCTTCTGTCTTCTTTGTTCGCGATCCAGCTTTCACATGCGTATGATGAGATTGAAGATACCATGGCTTGGGCCAGGTGCGTTTTAGTCTTCAAGGTTACATACTTACTTCTGAATACTTTCAAGAGGTCCTTTGCAGTACAGTTTCCCAATGCAATGCATCTTTTGATTTCTGGTCTGCTGCTTCCAAGATCATAAGACAATCGTTCTGTTGCCCTGGTGCTAATAAACAATGACATTAAAGTCCTCTTAAAAACAAATTATAATTCTAAAATGAAAAACATGAGTTAGTGTAGCTCTTACAATGAGATTAAATTCCTTCTTAAACACAATTTGTTCTGAGCTAGGCTGTTGCAGGACAACAGAGAAGAACTTAGAAAGAAGTCACTGATTTTGTGGTAACATTGATTTGATTTTTTTTGAGATCACTTTGTCTTGTCTGTCTTATTGCTGACTGGAAAAGGCAATCATTGTTCACATGTACATAAATATTTATGAAAAAAGTAAACATAAAATAATAGAAATTTTATTTGAGATGCACATTTCATTTATGCATATGTAATATCAAACAAAAATAGACCAGGTCTGATGTACATTAAACTTTTAGGATGTGGTCTTATATACACTTTTTATTTCTCTGCCAGCTATGCTAATCTCCTTTTAATCTGACCATAAACATGGGATTAGATTGTGAGGAAAGTGCAGGGGAGTAAGGTACAGAAACTCTAAGTCAAATATTTTTCAAAAAGTAGTCTAACAATCTGCATCAAAACCACCAGGACATCTATACGATTGCAGGACGGGCACTTTTGATTCACTAGCTTTGATTTAGGGTGCATTTATAAAAGATATCCCTGCCGATTTGCTGTAAATTGTCAAATTATAAACTCAGACTCTCCACTAGATAACCTTTAATAGTATTTGTATGTAGATGAACCTCTGTTGAGCAGCACAATGGAGTGAGAGAGCAGTGAAGGCATCAGCTGGTTGGAAAATAAAATTTAATTTAAATAGATTCAATTAAAAAGTCCCAGGAAATAGATTTGTATGGCTCTTGAGACAGTGTATAAAATCCAGAGAATCACGGCAGTCAGCCTGTCTGAGAAGTTAGAAATGGAAAGACAAGGTGTGCCTGTCACCATTGATCTTGAGTTGATTTCAACAGGGTAGAAACACCCCATAATGTTTCCAAGGCTATAACTTCTGACGGAAATGGAGTGTGATATCTTGCTCCTGTGGAGTTGCTGGTGGAGTCAAACTGGGACCTTCCAGTTTTTAGTTGAGAGCTTAACCACTGTGTCACCAGGGCTCTTTCAGAAGGCACTCAGACCCCATGTCAGCCAGAGCCAAAGAAGGTGTCAGCTACTGCTCTGCATCGACTCCAAAGGCCTGAGGAATTTACCTGGGGTGTCCCATCTTCAGGGCAAGAGCTCTTCCTTTGTAAGAAAGATCAGACCTAGTAGATTCAAGGATAGTTATTGTTTCAGTGTATGTTTGTGGTCTATGAAGGAGAAAGTGCTTTGACTAAAGAATTTGTTACAGACCAGAATATGAAACCTTGATGGCTGGAATTCTCCATTTTTCCTCACAAAGTATTTACTCATACTGCATTACTTACTGTAGTTTCAGGCATACAAAACTAACTTCAGAGCAGAGTGTACTTCACGTTGTTTGCTACCTTCAGGAGATCAAACTCTAAGGCGTAAGTTGTATTTTATATGATTTCTCACAACTTTTAAGATGCTCTTGAATGACTTTTCTAGTAAGCGATATTCCCAGATCCATCATAGAGCTATATGACTCAAAACTTGATCCGTTATATCTTTTATGCAATATGATAGTTATGAATATCAGTATCTCTCCCTATCAAGTCCCTGCCAACCTTCGAATGATTGATAAGTTACATGTGATCAATAGAACATATGGTAATGAAGCAAATTCAAGATAATACGACTGTCAGAGGAAGATTGGGAGATCTTGCTGATGCTGTGCGGTCTTCCTAGATGGGCATGAACTCACTGAACCTGTTGTGCCAAGTTATTTGATGCCCCTGAAAGCACTCCTTGCAATAGTTGTTGAGGTCACTCCTTTAGTGGCTGTTATTCTGCTTTCTGAAATGTATACACAAAAGAAAAAGAAAAAGTAACAGTAGAGGCAGTGAGCTGTGAACTTGTATCCATGTAGTTTAAAAACGTTAGTATTGAAAATATCTTCTTGTCTTTTCTTTGGTACTCCTAGAGCCTTAATACCTACTTGGTGATACATTTTTGACACTGGAATATTAGAACAGGCTTCAGAGTTTAACCTAAAAGATTTCAAAGGCAAAGAACTAGCCTGTCACTTAGACAATTCATTTTTTATGAAGGCTGCATCAGGCATTCTGGGGTTCTTGTACAAGAGACCTTCTTCTGTCACTTTCCTGGTTATTACCCTGTGCCTGATGGGTTATGATTTGAGAAAACCAAGGTCTGCTAGAAAAATTATTCTTAGGTTCTATATTTTTGAATCAAAATTTAATAAACTTAATTGCAAATTAATTATTTCATTTTTTCAAATCCTGTGGCACTAAATTTTGATGGATTGAGAATAAAGGTAAGGTCTGGAGAGGTTGAGGAAGGCACATTCTCTTTTTGGAGAACTTGAATATCTGGCTAATATTGATTTGAACTCTGATTCCTATATATTTGTGTAATGTCATACACCCAGAACTGTATAAAATACAAGACAGTCATTCAGGTATTTGAAGACACTTACAACCTTGCACAGATTCTTCTGTTCTTTCAGCTCAGCCTCCCCAGTGTCTTCAACTCTTCCTGCGAGTTTGCATTTAGAGGTTGCTCTGGTCTCAGTGCATTCTGCTGAGCTTAAGACTTTCTGAAAGGATGGTGCCAGAACATTGTAGAGTGGACAGTTGGTTCTAAATAATTTAATTTGTAGTTGTGCAACTTACCTTATTCTTTAGTATATTTTCTAGATTCTCTTATGAGCCTTGTCATGTAGATTCAACTACAGTATAATTAATTTCTCTTTTAGTTGTATATTATATATTCTTTCAGCATCCTGTATCATTCCACAGAGATCACTGACAGTGCTTCAGTTTTCTCATGTTTGGGTTATTTTAATACCCTTAAGTTTAATTCAAGTATCAAGGTCACCTGACATCATTTAGCACGATCCTTTATCTAACTGGCTCAAAGATTTAATCCACACAACATCTCCTGCCCCAATTTTGGCATAGTTAAGTGACTGAAGTTTTAATTTTTTTAAATCTAGTAGTGATAGTTATTTCAAGCATGCCCATAAATATTAGAAAGGCATTTGTTACGTACTCTTGTTACCTAATTTAGTTCCCTCTTTTGGACATCTGAAGTTCCTCACTTGTAGACTTCTTCTGATGTACACTGGATGCATAAAGAATCATATTTCCCTTCTAATTCTTTATAATACACATTTAAACTCATAATGCCTGGGTCCCACACGTAGGCTCAACTCTTGTTTGGCTGTTGCCATGCACATTTCAAAACAATACACAACTCATGGCCGTGTACTCAAGCCCCTGTCCATGTTTCTTTCTGTTATTAGGTGCCATCTTGCTGATTTGACTCATAGTGACCACTTGTGACAGAGTGGTACTGTTACATAGGCTTTTGACAGGGTTGCCATGAGTTGGAATTGGTCAGTGACAGTGGGTTTGGTTTGGGTTTTGAATCTTTACTAGAGCAAGTCGCCAGGTCTTTTTGCCTCAAGAAATGAAGTGAGAAGAATTCTCCTTCTACATGAAATAAATAGTCTTTGTCATCATCATCTCTGACATTTCTATTCCAGTATAAAAAAAAAAAAAAAAGATCAATATTAAGAGTAAACCATTTTCAGGAAGAGTCTATTCTACTTGCATTGGCTTTTTACACTGACAGCTGATAGCTAAGACGTAATCTGTGAATTGAATTCATTTTATGTGATACAAATATCTAGTGATTTCCCTTTTTCATTTTCTATACAGGAAATCAAACAACAGCAATAAAAGCATAGAAAATAACGCCTCTGGTTTACACAGCAAAAGAAACAGTCTTTGATGATTTCAAGGTGGGGGTGGGATGGGGTTGGGAAAACTCTAAATAGACAGTAGATGTGTGATAACTTGGTGAAGGGTGAGACAGCACACCACACTGGGGAAGCCAGCACAACTGGTCCAAGCCAGGGTTGTAAATGCTCTGTAGACACAGCCAAGCTCTCCGAGGGGCTGAGTTACTGGCCTGAGCACTGTGGAGGTCATAGCACTGGGGACTACCTGGCTCGTTTGGCATAACATAGTTTATAAAATGTTCTACGTTTTATTTAGTGAGTACTGTCTGGGGTCTTAATAGCTTCTGAGTGACCATCTAAGATACTCCAAGGCTCTCCCCACTTAGAGAGGCAGGAAAAGGAAACAAACCAAAGATACGGGAAGGGATTGGTCCAACCAACTAATGGACCACAACCGCCACAGCCTCCATCCTCTGGGATTCAGCACACCTAGATGGCTGATGGCTGCCACCATTGACTGCTCTGACAGCGGTGACAATAGAGGGTCGCAAATAGAGCTGGCGAAGAGTTTAGGACACAATTCTAACTCACAAAAGAACACCAAACTTACTGGTTTGATAGAGGCTGGAGAAAGCCCAAGTGTATGGCCCTGGACACACTTTTAGATCAGTGACGAAGTCACTCCTGAGGGTCACCCTTCAGCCAAAGATTAGCTAGGCTTATAAAACAAAATGAGACTAAGTGGTTGCATAAGCCCAGGAATAAGGACTAGAAGTCAACAGGGGACAGACAAGGTGATAACTGGGAACCCAAATTTGAGAAAGGAGAATGTTGCCATATCGTAGGTGAATAGCCAATATCACAAACCAGTGTGTGTGCTAATTGTTTAATAAGAAGTTAATTTGTTCTGTTAACTTTCATCTAGACTATGACAATAAAAAGAGGAAAATAGTAACTATAAGAAAAGCAGAAAAACATAGAGTAACCAACTTGAATCTCAAAAAAAAGTAAAGTAAGTATAAAAAATACAATGTCACCAGGCATGAAAAAATTCACTTACCTCCAAATGATACTCCAAATTAAAGGCAAAATACAGTATACATAGGCTATCTATATTTCAATCCAATTGCTTTTTGTTTTAGTTTAATAACTAGGACTAGAAGATCTAGTTACTCACTAGTGCTTGAATAACTTTGTGTATGATTAGTAATCAATTTAAAAGTATATTTCATTTTGATGTGTGTGTATATATAATATATATACATTCTTTCTTTTATCACTACAGCTCGTTTCTCTTACAGCTTTTCATGTAGCCTTAGTTTTTTCTTTCAACTCCCCTAAGACCCTCTGTTAACTCAATCTCATATATCTGGTGCTGTGAACTAGTCCGTATTAGTCATTTCTTTACTGTTTATATTCAAATTTTTCATAGTTTTATTAACATTTTTTTGAGTACATAGGGAAAGAGCTCTTTGTTTTGATAGTCATTTGGATACTTTTCCCAGGACTGTTTGCTTTGGTAAAGTGATAACAAGTTATTGTGGAATAATCAGGACTTACCAGCTGTGTTTTACTGTGCTTTAACTGAAGAATCTGTGAGACAGTGAATGAGAGACATCAAGAGTCATGGGAAGACTCATCAGAGTGCATTTTAGCTTTGTTTAAGATAAGTCTTAGGAGCACTGAAGTTTTACTTTCTTCTTTTTATATTTTCCATTGTGCTTTAAGTAAAGCGAGGATCTTAGATGGCCTCTTAGAGGGTTTTAAGACCCTAGATAGTAGTCACCGAATTAGGACATAGAACATTTTCTTTAATAAACTATGTTATGGCAGTTGAGCTAGATGCTTCCCAAGACCATAGTCCCAATAGTCCCCAACCTGGCAATTTGACCCCTCAGGGAGTTTGAATATTAGATTTCTTAGATTATACTTGGTGCTAACGTTTCAGGGTGCAGATCCCTATAATCACAGCACAGTAATGCCACAGTGATACTTCTCTGGTTCCTGTCTGCTTGTATCTTTGATTCACTGTTCAAGGCCCAGTTTTTCCACACTGGCTTCACTTAATCCACCTGTTTTCAGGTCCAGTGCTGGTCAGTTTGTGGAGCCTTATTGCATGGCTAAGTAAATATTAAGGAAATGCATTATGAGTGTTTTTAAATACTAATTTCTTGACTGAAATCACGAGTGAGCCTGTACACTGAAGTAGCACTTAGGACTTCTTTTGTTTTTATATGCTTAAATTCTGAAAAATAAGATATTTCATTTCTTTTGCACATTGTGGTGGTTAGGATTGTGTGTCAACCTGGTCAGGGCAAGATTCTCAGTACTTAATATGTGACCGTTCCCGTTATTGCATCTGCTGTGAGTAGCCAATCAGTTGATAGGGAGTTTCCTTGGAGGTATAGACTGTGTCTGTATGTAAGCAGACATTCTTGCTTTTTGCTTGCTCTGGATCCTGCAGCTGGCTTCATTGCATCTGACCTCCAGATCTTGGGACTTATCTACAGATATTAGTATTCAGATCCTGTGGCTGCCTTCTGTTCCTCTCATCTCTGGCTCTTGGGATTTGAGTTATTAGCTTCTCTATAGATCTTGGAATTCCATGATCATCACAGCCTGAGAGCTGAGGCCCTGCTCTCTGCCCTGCTGACCTTTGATTTACCAGTCTCTGAAACTATGTGAATCTAGAGAAGTCTGCATCCTGATCTGTGGACTTGGAATGTTCCAGCCTGTATAATGGCATGATCGTTTCCTTGATACAAATTTCTCTCTCTGTATATATTTATGCACTTTTCTGCTTTTGCTTTCTAGAGAACTTAGTGTAAGACACACAAATAGCTAAAGTATTTTATAAAATAAATGAAAGTTGAATAGACACAGGAGTTTTCAGTGAGTTGCAAGCAAATATTAAAGGAACCCACAGGACACTAGATTACGTAGGAGATGACGATGATGATGCTCATGCTTCCATTGTCCCCTGCTTCAGGGGACACAGGGTTCCAGATAAGATCAGAAGCCAAGACAGAAGAGCATGGGATGGAGCAAGGGACTCATGGTTCTTAGTAGCTAAGTGATTAAATCTGGGAAACAAGAGGTGAATAATTTGGAAAAAAATTATAGAAATTTACATGATACAACTATTGTGAAAATTATAATAAAATTCTGGTTGTGAAAATCATATGAATTCTTAACCAGTGTTTAAAAGTCTGTCAAGTATGAGTAACCAATCCAAAACACATACTATAGCAACTTGCGAGCTGCTGATTGCTATACTGAGGCAGTATTTTATTGTAAAGAATGTTGTCTATACATACATGTGCTGTTGAATTCATAACATTTTGTTGAATACATCCTTTAAGCAATAGCTGACTTCATTTTATTCTGGGCTTCAGAACCATAAGTGATATATTAATATATTGATATATTGATATCAATATTGATAATATGATATCAATATTGATAATATATTGATATATTGATATATTAATATCAATTTGATAAAACTATTTGGGGGGTTATTTACCTGGTGACATACTAACAATCAATTCACTTAATTACCCTAAATTATTTGAATTCAGTGAAAAATGAGAGAAATTTGCTATTTGAATAATTTTGAAAAAGTGTATTGGTTTGTGTGTACAAAACCAAAATAATTTGTGGCCCATTTGAGGTATACATCCTTCTATTTTGCTACAATTAACTTTTAAGTTAAAATAGCTTTTAAGGAAGACGAAATGCTGCCCCAAGGTAAAATAACCTAAAATATTATACATTAAATTGGGCTTTGAAATGACAATGCTTGCTGTTTATTTTCCTAGGGAAAAAAGAATTACTTCAGTAAATTTAAGCATAAAAATGTCCTGAAAATTAAAGTTGTATTTTGGGTTTTCCAAGTCTCTCTTGGGGAATTCTATAAAATTACTTCTGTTAATTAAAAATGGAATGTTTCTGTGACGTCCTCATGGAAATAATAAGTGGATTAGCTAGGAACGATGACCAGTTGTAAACTGCAAACACTAAGCAAACAAAAAAGCTGAAGAGGGAAAATGACTCCAAATTTATATTATTAGATACCTTGGGAAACTCTTAATCTTTCCAGCTAATAGGATTTTTCAGCATAATAAGTAGATTTAATAATGTCATAAAATTACCAGATGATTTTATATTCAGCTTATACTCAGATGTAAATCTCCTCTCTTTGCAATGTTTTCTGTTTTTTTTCTTTCTAGCTTCTAGCTACTCAGACCCAAACCTAGAACTCATTGTAATTTTTCTTCCTCTTTGTTAACTGGTACTGGTCATGAATGCCTGTTCTTTTGACCTTCTCAGTAGCTCATTAATCTACCCACTGCCGCCCCTACCTAAACAACACCAGCTGAAAAAGCCAGGATCTAAATTTTTCAGACCCATTCTCTGCTTCTATCAACCCACTCTTCATGGTGCTGTCTGAGTCACCCTCTACAACACACATCTCACTGTACAACTCACTGTGGTAGGTTCCATGCCAAACCTTCCCAGGCTCACCTTTGCCTTTTCTGAATGCTGCATTTTTTCCAGTTGCTAATCTGTCTCAGGTGTCTGCAATTTAGACTTATATACATTCTGCCCAGAATCCTTTTCTCCTGCTCACTCTCTGCCCCTACTTGACTAGCTTAAGTTTAAGCTTCATGACTTACTCAAGTGTGATTTCCTGGTATATATCAATTGTCCAGTGAAGTGTGTATTCTCCTAGGTGCTCTAGTCATGCCATATTTCTTTGTGTGTATTACTCTGTATTATGAATACGTAATAATAAATTCTTCCTGTATCCTCTTCCTGGATTCTATTTTTTATTTCTATGCTCTGTACCTACCACAGTGAGTCACACATTAGAGACATCAACAAGTGTGTGTTGAATGAATGAATGTATGAATAAAAATCAGAGAATTTCACATATTCTTAATTTTAGACAGTCTTTATTGTGACAAATCAGAATTAAAAAAATTATCAGAGAAAAACAAGTTCTTGTAACTTCAGTGTTTGTTTCTATTATTACATACAAACATAACAGAAGAAAAAGTTCTGTCAGATTTTATTAATGATTTAATGTCTAGTGACCAAAGGGAGTCCTAATTACCTAAACTGTTGTACAGATTATTTCCCTTTCAACTTATCTAAATTCCTAACTGTCTTCTGTTTTTTATGGATAGTACAAATGTAAACTTTACTTTTATCCTTTGTTTGAATAAAAGAATATATTGGCTTTGCATATAAAAATTTTAAAAGTTGTATTCCTTTGAATGGTTCTGTACAGAGTATTGATATTTGTACCTGCTGTAACAGCAACCTCATTCTTTCCTCTGTTTGCAACTCTAACAATTCCTTAAAATATATTAGAAGCCAGTTCTAAAGTTTTATTTTAAAGGAACAAATATTTTAAATTTTATTGTTTAGTTTTGATCACTAAAATCTTGTCTTTAATCAAATTTAGCACAAGAAAAATAAAAAGTCCTTTCCACTTACTTGCTCCTGGTTTTTCATCTTTTTGGCACATAAATACATTTATACAAAATGATTTACTGAATGAACATTACTATATTTCCTTATTAGAAAATGAAACTTCTTTAGTTGTTGAACAAATCGATGCAAAAAAAATCAGTCTTTAATCCCATTATTGTTATTCGTCTTTGGGTGAGAACAAGTTCAAGTATGTGTGGGCTCTGGTGATGCAGTGGTTGAGAACTTCACTACTAACCGAAGGTCAGCCGTTCGAATCCTCCAGGCCCTCTTTGAAAACGCTATGCAGCAGTCTAGTGTGCCTCGTAGGGTAGGTTTGAATCGGAATTGACTTGATCTCAGTGGGTTTGGTGTTTGGTTTTATGTGTGGTGTTGTTACTTAAGAGGCATTGTGACCTTTCAAGTAGCATTCTTTAAATAAATATTTGAATGAATAAATTGAGACTTAGTTGTTTAGGAACTTAAATTATACATACTTATGGTTAAGTGCTGTGTCTGCTAACCAAAATTTCAGCAGTTCAAATCCACCAGGTACTCCTTGGAAACCCTATGGGGCAGTTCTGCTCTGACCTATAGGGTCTCTATGAGTCAAAATCCACTTGATGGCAGTACTTTTTTTGTGTGTGTGTGTGACATATAATGTCTGCTTTGGTTTTGGTTAGTTAGCTGTGAATTTATCCTATCCGGGGAAGAGAATGCCTGTGTGCCTTTCTTTTATACAACATTAAGGAATTGTTTGCACTGTGTCTAGAAGGTTAGTTACATGCTTTGTTAATTGAATTCTTTATTGTGTGCTTAGCATGCAACAGGTACTGTGCTGAGTGCTTTGACACAAGTTGTCTCATTTATCCCCATATCATCCTATACTATAGAAAACTTAATTACTGCCTTCCTTTTACATATAAGGAAACGTAGGTTTAGAGAGATTAAAATAAATTGCCTAAAGTCATCCTATCTGTTAGTGTTTAGAGTTGCTATTGAAATCCATGGAATCCGCTTCAACAGCCTAGACTTAAAATTGAACAGCTTCACCTTGCTGGCTACATGCTTTTTGAAAATGAGACTATTATCTGTCTCTCTCTCTCTTTAATTTTTTTTATTGTGATTAAGTGAAAGTTTACAATCCAAGTCTATTTTCCATATGAAAACCTGTGCACCCACATCTCTGCCACTGTATCTATTCTCTTCACCTGTGGCAGCACACTCTTCTTTTTGACTCTTTACTTCCAGAATCCACTCAACCAGCACTGTCCATTCCTCTCCATGCTCTGCTTTTCCCTCTAAAAAGAAAACAGTAGGACAGTTTCACATATATATTCTTTGTCTGAAGCGTTAGTTTCAGCACTGGTTTCAGTTCTGGGCTAGTAGCAAGTCTAGAGGCATGTCCTCAGAGGACACTCCAGCTTGTCAGACCATTAATGGAGTTCTCCATCTGCACACCTCTTTTTCTCATGCCACGTCAGAAACTCTACATTGTGTCCCCTATCAGGGCTGTCTTTGGTGGTGACCAGACACCATCTAGTTCTTCTGGTCCCTGGCTGATGTGGTCTCCCATTCATGTGGGTCCTCTGTCTCTTGGGCTCATTTTTCCTTGTGCCTTTGATGTTCTTGGTTGTCATCTGTTACAGGTTAATTGGGACCAAGTGAAGTCCCTCAGATGTCAGCTTTCTGGTTTTTAAGACCCCAGACACCACTCACCAATATGGAATACAGAAAACTTTCTTAGAAAAGGACTAGTTGTGCCAATTGACCTTGATGTCTCTGAAAACATGGGCCCCAGACTCCTGTCCCTGTTACTGTATCCTTTGCAATGTTGGGTTGAGTTTGAGTCTATTATCTCTTTTATCATCTATCCATTTCCCCCCCCCCCCCCCAAATCTTAGATGCTCAGTTAAATCCTAAGTTCTGTGATCATAGTATTAAAGTTTACAGGATCCAGGCTTTGGCAAACTTGCATGCCTGCAGTGATGCTGGGGAATGAACACAGTTTGTTGGGACAATGTTTCATTTTTTCTATAATATTACTTGCCCATAGTGGTGGTGGCCATACAAACAGCAAAAATGAAAGGAAGTCCTACTGCTATTTTCAGAAGGACCAAAGGCAGAAAATGGACTCTGGTTGCTCTTAAAGCCTGCAGGGAGGAACTAAGTAGTCAGGGATGTTCCTTCCTAGCTACAGCAGCAACATCTCCAGCAAGTTAGTAAGAGAAACAGAAATGAACTTTTGAGGAAATAGCTACGTTTATCATGTGCCAAATGAGTCTCACTACAGTGTAGGAGATAAGTTAGTCAGATTAAAGGTTACTAAAGCATCTCATATTAATACAGTATTCAAATGTATGACTCTCAGATTACAAGAGAAACTGGGAAAGACTGTCATGGTTTTGAGGGTTTGTGAAATAAACTGGACAGTTCTTTAGATTTGCCTATCTCTTGATTAATGCTCCATAGTGATAATATCTGTGTGATTGTCAATGAATCAGGAAGCATAAAGACCTCTCTGTACTATTTTTGAAACTTTCAATGAGTCTATAATTTCAAAGGAGATGTTAAAAAGAGCTTTGAATTAATTCAGTAGCCTAAACATAGTATAATTAAAAAATAAAATGATAGAGATTAAAAAAAAAAATTGTTGAAGTAGGAAGCCTACCTAAAGGATAGTCAAAACCATTGGTAAATGTTATGTTTTTAGATTGTCGCTGTCAGTTGCTACGAGTTGGTTCTGACTCCTAGGGACCCTTCATGCAATGGAACGAGACACTGCCTGGTCTTGTGTCATCCTCACAGCTGTTTCATTCTCTAATTCTTGAACCTCCTTCCCGCAAATACATTCTTCTTTCTATTTAAATATCAAAACATAAGTCCCTCTCTACTACTAAATAATTGACAATATTTGTACAAACTTGAGACAGGATATCCGAGCATAAAAATCTTAATTCTGTGCTGTTGTCTCTATTTAGGAGGTAGAAATTACATTTGTTAAATCAAATATTTTGTTGTATTTATCAATAGCTAACTATATACTGTGCTATATGTGATGGTTTGAAAATAAAGACATTATCAAGGTTGAATCAAATGTTGCACATACATGTCTGAACACACAAAGCACCAAGGAAGCAATCTGATTCTTATCATCTCGCTATCAAAATCGTATTTACTCATATATCTATCTTTCTGAATAGATGTTCTGAAGCCGCGATAGTAGCTACAATGTGGAGCAGGAGATAAGGGTTAATCATCTGGGCTGACAATGATTGCAGAAGCAGGAAACAGCCTGTGGAGAGATACTCCTTCAGCAGCACGTATTTACAAGTTAGGCGGTCACAGACCTCTTTGATGACAGCCTGTTTGTTCTTTTAAGAGTGGAGCACCTCAGGAAGCATTACAGGGCTATTCTTTTAAAACTATTCTTAACACTACAAAAAATTTGTCAGATTATACTAGAATACTGCTCTTAGGGATGCTTCTAAAAGCTACCTGAGCTGGGGGAAACAAAAATTTTAGCTTAAATGCCAAAGAAGAGGATTTCAAAACACTAGGGAAAAAAAAGTATATTTTAATTAAGGGAAAGCCAGATTTATTTTTTGGTTTATTACAGTCTGGAAATACATGGCAGAAATTTTAAAAATCTTTTCATATAGAGGAAACCAAAATTAGAAAAATTAATGCTTAACCATGAAAATTAAATTTCTATTCATATACCTAGTAAGTAGTACCTTGCTAAATCCTACAGTGTTATTTCAAGCTTATAAATTCACTGCATGAAAAGATTTTGAGCTCTAGACACAAAATCTTGTCCATTAAAGACAGACATCAACTTGGTTTTGGCTCTTAATCTGACTTTAAGCCATGTGACATTCATTTGTCTTTCTTGCTTTTCTGTTTTAATCATAGAACTTTGCTAAAGTAATAAATCCTTTGTTTTCCTGTCCCTACCATTGTACACACAGGCTAAATGGTCTCCAATTAATGTAATAACAGGTTTCACAAAAGCTCTCAGTATCCATTGGCTCAAGGTCAGTCTGGAGGTTTTTCATCCTAATGATAGTTATTAAAAGACAGGAGTTCAAAGCCTTTGCATTGGACCGACTTAAAGACTAATACCAAAAGTAAGACCCCTACACAGCTGACCATTTGCACAGTGCTGTGAGTAGGGGCAACAAGATTTACATTCACGATGTTTGAATTGTTGAAATCATATATAAGAGAATATGTTCATTTTATACTAATTTTCCTTTTGCCAGCCAAGAGCCAAGTTACATTACACATAATAGAATGTGGTAGAATTTACTAGATTGTATCTGGAAAAATTTTTGCCCGTCAAGATTTGGTGAAGGAGAAAACTTGGCTGTCAGGCAGTATTTTCCTTCGCTATGGCCTCAAAAATCTCAATCACTGTCCTTTGGGAAAGGAAACTAAGGTCATCTAGAGAAGTCATAGTTTAGAACTAGCTGGTTTTCTTGGAACTGAGGCACAGTTGAGGTGAAGGGAGAAAAAGCTTTTATTCCTATTAAGAAGGTCACAAGAACAAATCCTGTTTTGGGGGAGTAGGGCAGGGCAGAGTTTGAAAGACACAGTAGGAACTGCAAAAATGTAGGCAAGAAATTCCTGAACTTAAATTGCACAGAGTGTCCTTTCCCCTCACTAAACTGTCTTTGCTATGACAGTAGCCAAGTATCTTTGTAATTAGAACATACTGAAACCATTGAGACCAGAAGGAAGTCAAACAGTGTATTTAAGACACTGAGAGTAGAAAACAAAACTAAAAAACTGTGAACCAAAAATTATGTATCTGGCATAGCTCTCATTAAGAAATTATGGATATTTAAGATATTCAGGATAAACAAAAGCAGAGGAGAGGTATTATCAATAAACTTTGCATTTAGGAAATTATAAAAGGATTCCGTCATATTAAAATGAAAAGATACTAGAAAGTAACTTGAAGCAATGTGAAGAAACAAAGATCTTTGGGAAAGATAATTTCATGGGTAAATAAAAAGGCCATTTGTACTGTATTTTTGTGTTGTAACTCTTCTCGTTATCTCCTACAAGATCTAAAAGACAGATGCATAAAAACATACATTTATGTCATTGGACACGCAATATAAAAAGTATAATTTGTCATAACAACATAAAGAGGGGAGATGGAGCTGTATAGGAGGATAAATTTTGTATAATGTTTAAGCTAAATTGGTATCAAGTCAATCTAATTGCTGTAAATTTAGTATGATAATGTAGTCTCCTTGGTAACTGAAATGAAAATATGGTAAAATTTACTCAGAGGAAAGAATCTAAATGGTTGACTACAAAAAAAATCAACTAAACACAAAATAAGGCCATATGGGAAGAAATGAACGATGAAAATGTATAAGACCCACAGAAAATAGTAATTAGTATACACAAAAGACAGTATTATAGAGCCATAAAGAGAAATGAAGTTCTGATGTATGTTATGACATGGATGAATGTTAAAAACATTATGCTAAGTAAAATAAATCAGACACAAAAGGATAAGTATGACTGCACTTGTATCAAGTATTTAGAATAAACAAATACATACAAACAACAGCGGAAGATAGTTTTACCAGTGGGCTTGGAGAGGGAGAAACAGGGAATTGTTACTTAATGGATAGTGAGTTTCTGTCTCCTTAGGTGATGAGAAAGTTTTGGACGTAGACTGTGGTGGTGGTTGTGGAACACTGTAAATACATGATTAATACCAGTGAATTCTACAGTGAAAAAGAGAGGGCCAAGTTTTGTGGTATATGTATTTTGCCATAATAATAATAATAGAAAAAAAATTAGAGATGTCAAATCCACAGTTATGAATTAGAAAGCATAAGTTTATTCTGAAAGTATGTCTTCTTTTTAAAATTAGGATTGGCATCCAAGCTCTTGTTTATGTTTCATTCAGTGGTTACTCCAAATAGAAAACATTCATGCTGTGAAAAAAATTGTACTTTAATGATTTAAAACTTCCTATGTTTTTAAGATGACTCTTTGAGAGGATGTGAGTTATTGCACAAACTTCAGCTTGATAATCATAATGTTTACCAAGAAAAATGTCACCATACATTTGCAAAATGCTAAATGTGGTCTCAATTTTAATTACTCACAGAGGATTGATTTAGTTGACTTTGTGCCTTCCATACTAATTGTCTTTTAAAAGACAATTAAAAGAGAGAAAAATATGCTCTTGCTTGTGTGTTGCTAGGACCGATCCTTTTAAGTGCTGTCAAGTCTCAAGGATGGTAAACAGCTACTGGTTCGATTCCTTTTTTCATAATCATAGAGTTGGTTTCAAATAGTAGTGTCCCTGTGTACAACAGAACCAAACACCGCCTGGTCTTGGGCCATGCCACCATCATTGCAATGCCTGAGACCATTGTTTCCGCCACCATGTCAGCCCCATCTGGCTGAAGGTCTCACTCTGTTTTGATGGGCCTCCACTTCACCATGCTTATGTCCTTCTCCAGGGACTGATTCCTCTTGGCAACATGTCCAACATATGTAAGACATAGTCTCACCATCCTTCCCCTTAAGGTTTAAAAACCAAGCCAGACCCAGGGCCGTCAAGTCGATTCTGACTCGTAGCAACTCTACAGGACAGAGTAGAACTGCCCCAAGGAGTGCCTGATGGATTTGAACTTCCGATCTTTTGGTTAGCAGCTGTAAGCTTTAAGAGGAGAGCATATAGACTCCATTTCTTTTTTTTTAAAAAAAATTAAATTTTATTTATTTATTGTGACTGAGTGAAAGTGTACAATCAGGTTGAAATTTTCACACCTGCAAATTTGTGCAAATCTGTGCAGCTCCTACTGCTCTCCTTGCCTAGTGACAGCACACACCTCCTTTCTGTTGTATACATGTGATATTCTCTTAACAGTCTTCTGTCCCCTCCTCTCTACCCTCTCCACTCCCCTCTAGTGAGAGGTCAGCAGGACGACATCCTATAGATGCACAGAACCATAAAGTGCACACATGATGTGGTCACTGTGTTGCCATAGACTTCATCTCTTAATTGCAAGAGTATCAAAGAACTTGGGGTACTCTTTGAAAACTGTCTTAAGGGCTAGAAGTAATGAGAACTCAGTAACAGTGAGCAAACCTGAAACCCAGATACTGGTTTCTAAAGTTCAGTGTCTATTAGGAGACTAGGGTTCCTTAGAACAATGGCCTGTCTCAGGGTTGGGGCAAGATAAAACCTTTGAGTTTCCTGTTGTGCTAGAAAACAATATATGATTATAAAAGAATGTGTTGAAAGAATGATGAGGGTATATCAAAATGACACAGGGCAGCTCACTGGGTTCTCATTGGACAAACCTGGTGCAATCTGACCATCAAACGAAATATTAAGATAAATTGACTAATACTCATTACATAAAATAGCAATCCATAAGCACAGATAAACAAGGATAAAAACAGAAAAAACAAAACCTCTTCTTAGTATAAAAAAATTCTATTGCTATCAAGTTAATTCCAACTCACAGCAACTCTACAGGACAGAGTAGAACTGTCCCAAAGGGTTATCCGAGGAACAGCTGGTGGATTCAAAATGCTGAACTTTCGAAACATAGTCAGAGTGCCTAACCACTGTGTCACAGGACTCCCTCCTACAATACTGAACAGTAAGTGTAGAAAGAATTATAGGGTTAAAAAAAAAAAACACCTGTTCAGAAACATCATAACAATAAATGATTCAGGTAAGAATCTTCTTGGGTGCTAAAACTAGCAGGCAAAAACAGATGAGAAATAGGCATCTAATTTACATGCTTTCAAAGAACCTGGCCATAAAATACACTTTCATAACAAATGGAAAATAGTAATTTGACATGCAAGATCTTCGGAAGTCATCAGTTTACTCAAATAATCAGAGTCGTTTTAACAATAATGTTATAAAACTCCTGCTTTGAAGCGCTGAGCAGGATGTGTAGAATTCTCACCAAAAATGTGCACACATAATCTAAAGATGAAGACACATCAGATAAACTCAAACTAACAGACATTTCATGTAATAAGTGACTGGAATCTTCAAAATCTTCAATAACGCTAGTGGCGTAGTGATTAAGTAATAAAGATGCTGTCAAACGGTCTGCAGTTCCAATGCGCTCCTGGCTCCCGGAAAGCCTGGGGGGCAATTGTTCTCTGTCTTCTAGGGACCACTAGGAGTCAAAACTAACTCACAGCGGCAGTGGATTTAATCTTCAAAAAACATCGAAGTATTGAAAGACCTTGAGGATTTGACCCAGATTAAAGACAAACAGACATGAAACACGTAATTCTGAAATAGATTTTTAATGCATTTTTTCCTAACAAGCCAATTACTGGGGGAAGTTTGCTAAAAATGAATAAAGTTTGTGGATTTCATTACAGTATGTACCGTGAAGTTGATAATTTTAGGTGATTATGGATGAGAACTTTTTTCATGATGTGCACCCCAAAATATTTGGGAGTAAGAGAGCATCATGGCTGTAAGGTACTTTAAAATACTTCAAGGAAAGAAACACATAAACACACAGACAAGGGAAAGTAAATGATAAAGCAAACGTGGTAAACAATCACAGGTGTGTGAACTGGGAAATCTGGAGGAAGCTCTTTGTGTTATTCTTGATTTTTTTTTTTCTGGAAACCTAAGATTATTTCAAACTAAAAAGTTACAAGAAATACAACGTCTCTTGTAAGTGCCTCCCTCAATGTCGTACACACAATAAACCAGATAACTAGAACCACTGCCATCGAGTTGATTCCAACTCATAGGGACCCTATGGGACACAGCAGAACTACTCCACAGAGTTCATCAGGAGCACCTGTCAGATCTGAACTGCTGACCTGTTTTTTGGTTAGCAGCTGTAGCACTCAAACCACTACACCACCAGGGTTTCCTGTGCACAGGAAGTACTCCGTATATTACATAGTCCCACACTGCCATGAAAAATGGAAAAACAAATTGAGGAACAGTAATTGAACTTATAGAGATATAGAGTATACATATACAAAAATATCACTGAAAAGAAGAAACTCTGGGAAACCAGAAAAGGTGGAAAGGCAGGAATTAGAGAATTTTTTTGTTTCCTCCTGTAAGATTAACACAAAGGTTTGATTTTTAGGTTAAGCAATGTGTATTTTACCTTTGGTGAAAAATGATGTTATAACCAGATGTTTACAATGTTACAGTCCACGGGCTAAGTCCAGACCGCCATCTGTTTGTGTATATAGTTTTATTGGCAAAAATATTGTTGATGGTTGCTGTCTTCCTGTATCTGCAGAGTTGAGTAGTTATCACCCTTTTTAATTAAAGATCTGACCTCTGGTCTAAATTATAAGACTGTCAATTTGGTTACTATAAAGCAATGCCAATATAAAATGATTGATAGGATTGAATTTATTAAATTTTATCATGTGCTCTATAAAACAACAAGGAGTAACACATTTCGTTGGCATTTTATTGATTAGTAAAGCCAGAATTTTTGAACCCTTTTCATGGAATATTAGTCTCTCTGGATATGTTTCTTTAAAAGGCTATGTAGCTAAACAAGTTTGAAACTTGCTGGCACCATCGTCCATACGGAAAATCCTCATTCCTATTGCTATGTTGGGGGCCTGGTGGTAACGCAGTTAACAACTTGGCAGCTAACCATCAGGTCAGCCATTCGCATCTGGTCTTGGAAATCTTAAAGGATGATTCTACTCTGTCCCTTAGGGTTGCTATGAGCTGAAATCCATCACAGCATCAGATTTTTTATTGCTTTGTTAAAGGACCCTGGTGGTACAGTGGTTAAGGCATGTGGCTGCTAACCAGAAGGTCAGCAGTCCAAACCCACCAGCCACTCCATGGGAAAAAGATGTAGCAGTTTGTTTCTGCAAAGCTTGATAGCCTTGGAAACCTGTGGGGGCAGTTCTACTCTGAATCTCTGTGAGTTAAAGGCAGTTTGATGGCAGTGTTTTGTGTGTGTGTGTGTGTGTGTGTGTGTGTATAAAGAAGCCAGATTTCCTATTTTCTTGTGGTTAATGAGAATGTGTGTTTACAATCCAGAGTAGCCCTGGTGGCACAGCGGTTAAGTTAACTGAAAACTGGTTGGTAGGAACCCACCACCTGCTCCGTGGGAGAAAGAGGCAGCAATCTGCTTCCACCCTATGGGGCATTTCTACCTCTGTCCTATGGGGTCCTAAGGGTCCACCTGATGGCAGTGTGTTTGGATTTATAATCTAGTGGGAAATGAAACATGGACAAGATGTATTTTTTAAAAGTATGCCATAGTCCAAAAAAGGAAAACAATAATAGCCTCTAACCTTCATATATAAATGATACTGGAGGCATGTATCTACAAATAAGGATAGAAAATTAACAGTATGGAAAGTTACATGATTAAAATGTAAAAATCTCCTTCCTTTGTTTTCTCTCATGCCATTTCTCAGAGATAATCATGGTGAAGTTTCTTCTCAATTCTTTTTTTTTTTTAAATTATTCTTAAAGAAGAATCAAAAAAGGAAGCAGGTGTATCTACTTAGATATTTGTTTTGTTATGGCTGTTCCATATAAGTGGGAGGTCATATGATACTCATCATTTTGCACTTTGAATTTTGTCTTTGAATATGTACTTCAGAAAGCTTATAAGCTTTTAATAGCGTTTTTTTTTTTTTTTTCTCTTGTCTTCTGTGTGGCTGTGTTCGGTGACTAGCCCCAACCTTATTTAACCGGCCCTCTGTAGATGGAGTAGTTACTTTTCTACTTGTAGTAGCTATTTGCTTGTATGTTTGCAATTAAGGAAATGCTGAAATAATATCCTTGTACAAATATTTGATACAATTTGTGTATATAGCTATATAATCAAATCCTGATACTGAGATTTCTGGGTAAAAATTTTAAAACATAACTGGCTTCCGTAAACTTGCACTATTACGTATTCTACTGTGAATGGGGTGAATCCTTTTATTCAAGAAGTATCTCAAAATATTTCACACTTGAAGAAATTCAGCACTTTGTTATAATATCCCTTTCCTTATGATTTACCCTTTAGAAATGAACACAGAAATAGGGCTTCCTTATATGGCATTGACAAGGTCAATTTTCCTTACAAAATGTATTGTTGAGTTCAACAGACTAGAAAATTGAGTGGTATTAAAGGAATATCTCAGTTAATTGTTGACAAAGTTACCACTTTGAGAGTATTAATCAGTAAAGAATTTTCAAGAATTTCCTTCTTGAAAACAGAGTGGATCAAATACTAGAGAAAGAATATCAGCAGTGCCTGCAGACGTTCTTGTCACCAGTGCTTATCTTTGTCTGCTGCAGTCAAATGGCCAGGGGTTTGAAACACATCCAAGTGACCTCCATCTGCTTTCCTGTTTGTCAAGTAATAATCCTAGTAAGTACCTTAGATTTTTCGCAGGAGTATCTTATTTACATTAGGCACAGGTTAACAATAAGAGGTTTTGAAAAAAATGTAATGGGAGGTGTCAGGTGCAAGTTGGGTCTACTGTGGTTTCACAGTGACCTAGGTCTGGGAGAAAATTGATGTCTTCCAGATTAAGGCTGATTGGAGTCTAAGGCCAACTAAAATGCATTTCTACGGTGTATGATACTTAACGTAGTGGCAGTCAGAATTGACATCTGAAGATGATTGTAAAATCTTGTCGCCTTTGAAAACCTGCTGTCTTCTCTGTTTTGGACAATTGAAGTGTTCTCTTACCTAAAAGTGAGAAGACCCAGATAATCTCTTACTATTTCTTGCTGTTATATCTTGTCATATAATTTTATGGTTTCACTGGTGGTTTTCATTTCTCTAAATTGACTTCCTCTGACATTTCACAGACCCAGAATCAAGAATTAACTGAAAATGTCCTATTTACAAGTGTCAAAAAGCAGAAGACGTGTATCTCTGTAGTCATATTGGAGAAATGAGTGCTGGTAAGGCTGGTTTTCTTGCTGTTTAAGGAAAATGCCATGTTCATTCCTAAACTTGTGTTTCAGTCCTTCTCGATCCTGGCCGGACCGCTTTCTTTTCTCCTCGTTATTCTGAGGTAATTCCACTTACAAAGCCAGCTAAATTCTCCCGGAATTGTTCTCTATAAACCTCAAAATTCTTTGTTAGACTTTGATCTGAGTTTCCTTGTGCTTGTTTTACACTTTAGAAGACAATTTATTTCATTTGATTCCACAATCAAATATAACATTGGCACATCAAATAAAAATCTGTTTTATCTTATGGATGAAAATAATGAGGCTCAAAGGTTAAAAATTGTCCAACCAGTGACTAAAGTGCCTTAATTATATTGGAATCTGGATTTCTGGATTTCACGGAAGTAGGGGTAATGCACGTAGGTCATTGCTCTTACATGTCCTTTTGAACCTTAAGCCATGTGAAACTGGCTCTTAAAAGCCACTTTGAATCAAACAATGGTCTAGATAAACTAGTAAGACCTTTTTGCTTTGGAGTCTTGTGCTCCTTTGAAGAATTAAGTCTGTTTCAGTGAAACAAACTCCAAAGGTCAGACCAGATCTTTGCTTAGGACTAAGTCAGTAATTATTTCAATTGTTCTTCAAGACAAAGTGGTGTGAAAACCCCTCCTAACCACAAGTCTGTTTGTTTACCAGTTCTGTTTCAATCCTTGCTTTCAATGGCAATGCCAGTAAGATTTGGTAGAAGAATTCTGAGGGTTTTTCTTATCTGTGGAACATTTCTGACACTGGTCAAAATGTTACTCTGATTTGCAAACCATTTTTGAATAAGCTTAAATCAATTTTTATTATTGACTTAACATGCCTTTTGTTTTAACACCAGTGAAAGGTAAAGCTGGGACTATAGCACAAGTCTCTGTTTCTCACTCCAGTACCTTTTTTTTTTTTTTTGGTGTCACCGCACTGTTTGATGTAATAGGATTTATTCTACAATTGTTTGTTGAGACCTGGCCATGTGCTTTGCAATCTCTTTGGTCATGAGGTGGGGGTGAGGGGTGTAAGGCTAAAAAATGTTAGACAAGCCCTGAGCTTCTCATGTACTTGTAATGTGGTCTAGTCTAATTAACATATGGAAATACAAATGAGAAATAATGTCAGGTAAGAGAATGTTGATAGGAAAAATAGAACTGTGACTTTAAAAGGTCGAAAGTCTTTCAGGCATGGAATAGGAACCCCCTAAAATGCACCCAGTATGACTTACTAGAGAGAAGGTCAAGGAAAGAATATTTGATGTGAGAAGTGCTTTTTGAAAAATATCTGACCTGAAATGAGAAATGTTAGGAGTGTTAGGAAATGAAGTAAAATTAGCTGTTAGCAGTGGAACTGGAACTTGAATGCAGTTGACATTTGCTCAGTTTTCTCTGATCTCCAGTTCCCCCTTCTGTTGACCACAGTACTCCGTTTCCGTTGGTGAGTTCACGTCTTTCCCAGTTTCAGTGAAGATATTTTGGTGTGTTTAACATCACTTGAATTTTTTAACTCAGTAAGTTTATTCCGCCCTCATGTTAGCGGTGGTTACTAGTGTCGGGAAAATAAGCACATTGGAGTCAAGAAACAGTCACAAGATATTTGCTGGGACTGTGGGAAGTGGTTAGTGTATGTTTTGCCTGTAAGAAGGAAAAGTTTGTAGTTTTGATAGCCGTTTTGACATCTCAAGAGTCGAGTCCTTCCAGGGACCCTTCCAGGGAAAACCAGATGGAATCTGAGGATAAAGGTGATCCCTCAGGTGAGACCTCAGGTGACAAGGGGAAGTATAAGGAAGGAGCTTGTTCTTGAGGACATAGTTGGAGCTGGATCAGTCCTTGCCTGAAGATATCCCTTCTCTTTCTACACGAAACAATAAATTTTACTTTCTGTTAAACAATTATGATAAAAAATATTAATTTCTTGTCTTATTTGATCATTAGTAAAAATTTTATTTTAGAATAACTTTTGATTTACAAATAAACATTTCAAAGATAATTCTAAAAGCTCTCATATACCCTTCACTCTCAGTTTACTCTGATGCGACTTCTTATATAATGTGGTACGTTTATCAGAATTTAGAAGCCAACATTGGTACATTACTATTAACAGAGCTCCAGACTTAATTCAGATGTAACTTGGTTTTTTTTTTCCCCATTAATATTGTTTTCAGTTTGGAGATTCACTCTTAGATATTGCAGAGTATTTAGTCTCATCTTACCTAGTTTCTCACCAATATTTGATTCTGTATAACTGCCCTAGTTACCTAGCACTGCTATAACAGAAATACCATAAAGGGGTATCTTGAAAGAATAGCAATTATATTTTTTCACAGTTCTGGAGAATAAAGGAAACCCTGGTGGCATAGTAGGTTAAGTGCTACTTCTGCTAACCAAAAGATCAGCAGTTCAGATCTGCCAGGCGCTCCTTGGAAACTGTGTAGGGCAGTTCTACTGTGACCTCTAGGGTTGCTATGAGTTGGACCCGAATCGATGGCAGTGGCTTGGAGAGAATAAAAGTCCAAATTGGGGTTTCTGCTGTGTTGATTCGTTTCTTCTAGGTAGTCCTAGACTTTCCTTAGTTCCCTGGCTTGTAGAAGATCTTCACATGATGTCTGTCATACCTTGTGCAAGTGAGTGTGTGTGTGTGTGTGTGTGTCAGAAGTGATTGCATTTAGAACTCACTCTACTCACATATGAGCTAATTAACACAACAAAGAAAATGCTGTTTCCAAGCAAGATTACCTCTACAGGTGTGGCGAACACGATTTAACCCCCAACAATGCCCTTCCCTTCTCCTGGAAACACTGTCTAGTCCTGACTTTCCTGACTCAGATATTTTTGTTTTCCCTCCTATTCCTTTGGCTGTGTCTTCTTAGTGTTTTTGGTCACTCTGTTTCTCTTTCTTAGCGATCAGTTACCGACATTTCTCAAGACTGGAACTTTTCACTTTATGTGCTTTCCCAGGTAACATCCAGCATACCCTTAGCTTCTCCTATGGTATTTCCTAGTACAGTATTTCCAGTGTATCATGTTAGCGTGTTCAATTACTAAGAACGCTTCTTGAATATCTCATTCACAGCAGGTGTTTTATAAAACGAATAAAGTTATAACCCTTCTCTCTTGATTCTAGTTCTCTTTCAATGCCCCTATTTCAGTGAGTAGCACCAACATGTATTGATACCTCCTGTGTTTCTCAAGTTGCCATTACATCTTGCTTCTTGGTTGAAAAGAATCAATGTTTTGTCCAATGAGCACACTGAGATATCTCATTCTCAGGATCTCTATCAGTCTCAGGGGAAGGGTCGTTTTGGGGATAAATCATTAATGGTGGCTCATTCTCCTTTGCTGGATAATTCCCTTTTTAACACCATTTGCAGATAGGAGTGGACATTTGGATAATAAACACAAAGGGAAATATTCTGCACTGTGAGTTGAATTTTAACTTCAAATAAAGATAGAGACTTCTAAAGAACAAAAATGTTTCACCTTCTGTCTCTTTCCTTCTCGTATGCTATGCTGGTATAAGGCTATGATGCTTCTCTCCTACCTGCCATCATTTTGTTATTCAAATACATGTTAGTTTTTCCAACTGCAGCAAAACTTTTATGGTAGATCTCCTTGGTTGTATTTCTTAGCAATACATGTAATGATGGGCTGATACTAAATTTTCAAAGTATGTTCTTTGAAGATAAGTGTTCTGGGTGCCGTGTAGGAAGACTAAAATTTGATTCTTTGAATGTGGATTTGGTCAGTTATTTAATAATACTCTTTATTGTGTATCGTGGGAGAACAGCTCGGTGCCTTTCCTATAAACACTGCAGTTGTCTAACCTTAAACCAGAAGTCAGTGTTTGGCAGTGTGACAAGATATCAGTTGTTTGGTTCGGGATGAGTCAAGATGTTACTCAGTGATACCCCAAATGAGTAACTTAATCTTAGGTATATTGTTCCACCTAACAAGAAATAGGATTTAATATCCTTCTATTAGGTGAGTATCACAACATCATTCCTTCTGGTAGATTTTACTACAAGAAAGTAAGCTTTGTGTCTTAGTTTGCTAGCGCTGCTATAACCGAAATACCGCAAATGCATGGCTTTAAAGAAATTTACTTTCTCACAGTACTGCCACTCAAAGTCTCGGTCAAGTTATGGGTCACATTAATTCCTTCCTTGTTGGCAGCCTTGAGCTGTCCTTGGTTCTGTGTTGATCATCATACAGTACTTTTCTTCTCCATTTTGTAATCTTCTCTGTATTTAATCTCCTTTTTTAATAACTCAGAAGGTATTAGATTTAGGACACTGATATGGCCTCATTAACATAACAATACAAGAAACTATTTTTAAAGAGGATTATATCTACAAGTACAGGATTGCAATTCCAACATTCCAGCATCAAGTATTTGGGTGGGACACAATTTGATCCATAACATCTTGTATCATGAAACTTCGTGAGATGACATTTTCATGAGAAGTATTTCTATTGAATGCCTATTGGGTTTCCAGAAAACCTGGTCGCATAGTGAGTAAGAGCTATGGTTGCTAACCAAAATGTTGAAAGTTCGAATCTACCAGGCGCTCCTTGGAAACTCTGTGGAGCTGTTTCACTCTGCCCAGTAGGGTCACTGGGAGTTGGAATCAATTTGATGGTACTGGATTTGGTTTGGGTTTAATATTCTGCTTCCTGTGAGAGAAACTCAAAGTGAATGAAACAGAACTCCTGCCCTTATGGGAAGTTTCCAAGGTTTTTACACCCAAGGCAAATTGTATATTGACAACGGTGTTTGAGAAGCAAGGATAGTTGTTACTCTGAGATGAAGAAACTGCGGTTCAACGCGTCACATGTGACCAAATGCATGTATATTAGTTCTATGAGTTTTTCACTCTTATGTACTATATTGTATTTACATGTAGTGGTGGTCTATGCATGTATGTATGTATACGTATATGTATGGGTATTTTTGGCTTCAGTGCCTCTGGATTTGGTGAAGAGACAGAATATAAAGTATAACTCTGTAGTAGTGGGTGAGAATGTTAAAAGCAGTTATGTATTCTGTGCACTGCTTTGATAGCCGCATACTGATACCATCATCTTCTGTCCTTCTCTCTTTCACTGAAGAATGTGGAAAAAAAAGAGAGGATAAATATCAGTGGAGAAAAGGAAATAGAGAAAATTAACAATTATCTGCATAATTTGTATGTTTATGCAGTCTTCCCTTTTGCATTCAATCATGCCACATCTTTGGAGGATAGGCTCACAGAATGATACCTATACTTTCTTCCAGAGATATTCTTTTCCCCCTATTCACAGTTCTTAGATGGCTGCTTTGATTTTGTCATTTTGATGATTTTCTCCTTCAGTCTGTGGAAAATTCAAGCATCACCCACACATGATGGGTTTGAAGTGATTCACACATCCCTGGACTGTGTGGTGGGAGGGCCCAGGGAGTGTAGCAGAGTGCACACTTCCCGACACATGTGAGTGTACCGTGACTCATCTCTCACTTAATCAGTTCTTGAAAATACAGAGAATTAGAAAATCAGTGTAACAAGCTGCTCGTAAAATTATATTTTCTGAGTGTAAAGAATTGTTCTTGATTCTTCTATTAAGTCCTTCCTACATTTTGTGACAACATATTTCATTTTCTGAAATGATGGTTAGGAAACGAAATTATTATTATTATTTTAAATTCTTGGCAAAATAAAAAGTTGAGAACTGTAAGTCTAAGCCTGTTTGTGTGCATATATGTGTGTATACAGTGAAAACTGGGAGGTTGTTACCGGGTTCAAGGCTTGCAGAATTTGGGGAGTCCTTTGTTTTTTCTGGTGGCACATGGCTGGAGAGCTCTTTTCTTCCTGTCAAGGTCCGTTGTAGAACCTTCCCCAAACAAGAGTGTAAACCTGAGAGCAACGACAGAGCGAAGCCTAGCAGAAAAGAAAGATGTGAGTGAAGAGAAGGAGCACAGACATTTTAGAAGACAAGAAAATCTAGTCCAAATGTGGTCTTTCATAGGCCTCAGGGGTAGTGGTAAGACTTAACAGTAACTAGAGTTCTTGAAATTCTGTGGTTACGGCTATACCATGTATAGTTGAAAACAAAGCGCTGGGTTTAGCTCTGGTCTTAAGAAAGCTAACAGGAGACTATAACAAAGACTAGCACACATTACTCAGTTGGAGTTTTCTCCCGCAGGGCTTCTATCAGGCCCAGTGCTACAGGGAAAGAGATAGAGATGGCCTTAGGTACAGTTAGTGACAGCTGATCTTCGAATCTCAAACAAGACAAATGAAAGTGTCTGACACAATAATGGTCCCTCAAGGACATAGTTTTTACTTGCAGATCTGACTGGGTCTTTGCAGTTTGAAGATAATTGTTTGGAGGTTTAACCACAGAGTAGTCATGTATAGGAAGAACAAAAGAATCTGACTTCAAAAGGGAAGACAAAAAATCTGGGACCAGGAATTTCGAAAAGGCGTTGTAAGGTCTCTCTGTTAACACTTGCTAAGTATGTATGCCCCACACCCACCAGCTCCTCCAAAAAAAGATAGACTAAGGTCTCCAGGTGGTACAAATGCTTTGTGCTTAATTACTAACCTGAAGGTTGGCTGTTTGAACCTATCCAGCAGGGCCACAGATGAAAATTCTTGCAATCTACTTTTGTTAAAGATTACAGCCAAGAAAACCCTATGTGGCAATTTTACTCTGTAACACATGGGGTCACCGTGAATTGGGATGGAATTGACAGCAGTGGGTTTGATGTTTTGTAAGTGTGGATTGGAAGCTAACAGAATGACACAAGAGACACTTTAGAATCTCAAACTGCTTTGTGGTTATCACCATGAGCATGAATTAGCGTGGTACTAATTTTGCATAGGAAACCCTGGTGGTTTGGTAGTCTAATGGTTAAGGTCAGCAGTTCAGATCCACCAGGCACTTCTTGGAAACTGTATGAAGCAGTCCTACTCTATCTTATAGGGTTGCTGATAATTAGAATTGACCCTCTGGCAATGGGTTTTTAATCTTGCGTAACTGGAAATAATCATTTTTTACAACACTGCATTTGGACAGGTGATTTATTGCAGTTGAGTCCCAGAACATTATAGCTAGAAAGAACATGGAGAACGCATGATTTATTACCTTTATTTTCAGGACAAGAAAGTTGAGATCCAGAGATTTAAGAAATGTTCTTCTGGTCACAGGGCTAGAAAGTAGGAAAATTGAGATCTGAATTCAAGGCTTCAGAGTCTAATTTCAATATTCTTTTTAATATGCAGCACAAGGAAACACTGATGGTGTAGTGGTTAAGAGCTATAACTACTAGCCAAAAGGTCACCAGTTCAAATCCACCAGATACTCCTTGGAAACCACACGGGTCAGTTCTATCTGTTCCAAGGGGTTCCAATGTGTTAGAATCAGCTCAATAACAATGAGGTTTTGGTTATGCTGTGCTAGCTCCAATATTTACCAAAATTAATTTTTAATGACAAAACATTTCAATCAAAATTGTTGATGATAAGTGTAAGATTGCTAATGAACAAAGTCTCTGTGCAAATACGATGATACAAAATAAAACAAAATCACTTTATAATTTTGTCTAAGCAAAGAAAATCGCTGGGAAAAGGACAAAATGCTCCAAATCCTTTTTTACTGTGAGTAACCGCTGCCGCTTTCTCAATAATGGCTTTAGCCTAGCTGTGGTTTGCCCTCCTTTTAGCTCTGATCAATTAAGATACCTGTACCATAGAATTGTCCCTAGTTCTCTATACCACATAAGCCACAGTGAACCCTCACTTCTGTGGATCCTCTTCCAGATCACCTGATTAAACCCCAAATCTTGTCAGTTCCTTAGAACACACTTGCATTTCATTGCCCTATTTCTACATGATGTCTGTTTTCTCTTGTTTCAGTGACTAATAAATAAGCTCATGCGTGTTCTTAAGAGTCTTTGACTTAATTCATAAGCCAGTCTTCTACTCTGCAAAGTTGTTAAAGCACCAGTTCTCCTAGTTTTAATGCAAATTCTACAGGGATTTCTTTAGAGACTATAATGTTGTATACAAATAAATTGTTTTACTTCTCCTTTTACAGTCTGAATGCCTTTTATTTATTTTTAACCTTTATTGCACAGTCTAAAACATTCTATGTGAGGTAGAAAAGAAGTACTGAGAGTTGAAATGCATTCTGCTAATCTTATTGTTGTTAGGTGCTGCTGAGTCAGTTCCGACTATTATGGACCCTGCGTACAACACAACGAAACACTACCTGGTCCTGTGCAGTCCTCACAATCATCGCTGTTTCAGTTCACTGTTACAGCCATTGTGTCAGTCTATCTAGCTGAGGGTCTTTCTCTTTTTCTCTGACCACTATTTACTAAGCCTGATATACCTCTTCAGGCACTTGTCCTTTCTGATAATATGCCCAGCATATGTAAGACAAAGGCTAGCCACCTTTGCTTCTAAGAAGCATTCTGGCTCTACCTCTTCCAAGACAGATGCATTCATTCTAGCCATCAATGGTACAGTAAATATTCTTCACCAACAATGTAATTCAAAGGAATCCATACTTCTTCGGTCTTTCTTATTCATTGTCTAGCTTTGCCAGGCATAGCAGTGATTGAAAATACCATGGGTTGGCTCAGGCACACCTTAATCCTCAAAGTGATGTTTTTGCTTTTGAACATTTAAAGTCTTTTGCAGCAGATTTACCCAATCAATACATTGTTTGATTTCTTCTGATTGCCGCTTTCATGGGTATTGATTGTGGATTCAAGTAAAATGAAATTCTTGACAACTTCAGTTTTTTCTCTATTTATCATGATATTGCTTACTGATGCAGGATTTTTACAAACACTGAAGACCACAGTCTTTGATCTTCTTCAGTAAGTGCTTCCAGTGCTCTTTACTTTCAGTAAAGCCATGCTACCTACATATTGCAGGTTACTAATGAGTCTTCCATGAGTTGGATTTGACAAGACGGCACTGGGTTTAATGAGTCTTCCTCCAATCTTGATGACCTGTTCTTCATATTGGCTGCCTTCACAGATTATTTACAGAATAAATAGATGAATAAGAATGGTGAAAGGATACAACTCTGAAGCATACCTTTTCTGATTATAAACTATGCAGTATCTTCTTGTTTTATCTACTAGCCTCACATGAGTACACTTTTATCCTAGAATTCTCATTTTTTGAGAGGTTATTCATAATTTGTTATGATCCATACAGTAGCATGTCTTGGGATAATCAGTAAAACAGGTAAATATTTCTCTGATATTGTCTGCTTTCAGCCAAGATCCATCTGACATAAGCAATGATGTGGTTCATTCTGTAATTCTTGAATATGCCTTAAATTTTTCGGCAGTTCCCTGTCAATGTATCTTTGCAACTGCTTTTGAATTGTCTTGAGCAAAATTTTACTTGTGTTTGATAATAATGACATTGTTTGATAATTTCCTCATTTTGTTGTATTGTTCTTTGGAATGGGTACAAATATGGATCTCAGTCCATTTGCTAGTTAGGTGTTTTCCAAATTTCTTGGCATAGATAAGTGAGTGATTCCAGCACTGCATCTATTTTTTGAAACTTTTCAGCTAATATTCTATGCACTCCTGGAGCTTTGGTTTTCACTAGCGGTCTTCAAGTGCAGCTTGGACATCTTTCTTCAGTATGATCACTTCTTACTATATGCTACCTCCTGAAATAGTAGAACATCGAACAATACTTTTTGGTACCGTAACTGTATTCTGTCCACTTTCTCTTGATGCTTTTTGTGTTCAGTATTTTGCCTGTGGTATCCTTTAGCGTTGCAACTCAAGTCTTGAATTTTTTGGTCAGTTCTATCAGCTGAAAAATGCCAGGTGTGTTCTTCCCTTTTGCTTTTCTAACTCCAAGTCTTCGTACATTTCTTTGCAACACTTGTCTTATGCTGTCATGTGAATTCTTCTGTTCAGCTGTTTGAAATAATCATTTCTTCCTTTGGTTTTAGCTATTTGATGTTTGAGAGCAAGTTTGAGAGTCTCTTCTGAAATCTGTTTTGTACATTCCTTCCTATATAATGACCTTCAGTCTTTTTTTTGTATGATGTTCTTTCCACAACTTATCTAGTTTTCAGTCATTAGTGTTCTGTGTATCAAGTCTCTTCTTTGGATGGTCTCTAAATTCAGGTGGGATATGATCAAGATCATAGTTTGGTTCTCGTGGACTTGCTTTCAACTACAACTTGCAATTTCGTATGTTCAACTGAAGGTCTATTCCAGAGTTGGCCCCTAGCCTTGTTTTGGCTGATGATGTTGAACTTCTCCATCTCCTTTTTCCACAGATGTAGTCAATTTGATTCCTATGTATTTCACCCTGCAGTGTATATGGTCACAGTTTATGTAGTTGGAAAAAGGTATTCGAACTGAAGAGGTCTTTGATCTTGCAAAATTCTATTCTGTGATCTCCTGTGTCATTTCTATCAAGGCCATATTTTCCAACTACCAGTCCTGCTTTGTTTCCAACTTTAGTGTTGCAGTGACAGTAATTATCAAGACAGCTTGATTGCTTGTTTGACCAGTTTCAGGTTCCAGAAGTGGTAAAAATCTTTGTTTTCTTGATCTTTGGTTTTAGAGCTTGGTGTGTACATTTGAATAATAGTTTTTTTTAACTGGTCTTCATTGTAGGCGTGTGGATTCCATCCAGTCACCGTCAGGACTGTGCTTCAAGCTAGATCTTGAAATGTTCCGTTTGCCCATGCATGTGAAATCATTACTCTTCAGTTTTTCATCATCAATTTGTCCACATCTGTGGGAAAAAGAGATAGAGAAGTTCAATATCATCAGTCAAAACAAAGCTGGGGCCAACTCTGGAACAGACCCTCAATTGACCACATGAAAGTACAAATTGCAGTTGAAAAAATGAAAGCAAGTCCAGGAGAACCAAACTATGATCTTGATCACATCCCACTTGAAATTAGAGACCATCCAAACAAGAGATTTGATACACTGAATGCTAATGACTGAAAATCAGATGAGTTGTGGGATGACATCAAGAACATCATACAAAATAACAGACTATTTTGATTCAAAATGGCCTATACTCATCCATTTCAGATCACTAATGTGTAGGATATTGATCTTTATGCATTCCATTTCGTTTTGACAACTTGCAAGTTTTCTAGATGCATTCGTTGTATATTTTGTGGTCCTGTTGTTAATGGATGTTTGCAGCTGCTGCTTATCATTTTGAATAGTCTCTGCAAAGGAAGGTACTGAAAGCTTGACTCCACCCATATTACTAAGGTTTACTCTGGTTGCATTTTGATTATGTTTCAACCTGAGAGACTTATCTTCTGGCACTGTATCAAACAGCGTTCTGCTGATATTTATAAAGTTTTCACTGGCCATTTTTTTTTTTTTTTAAGCAGTAGGTTTCTAAGTCCTACTTCTTAGTCTCTCTCTGGCTTAGTCTGAAACCTGTCCACTAGGAGCCATTCTGCTGGTGTTTGAAATACAAGTAGCATAGCTTCCAGCATCACAAAGACACTCAAGCCACCACTGTATAGCAAAATGACATACATCTGGTGGACTCTTAATCTTGGAAGGGGAAAGTCTTTCTTTACCTTTTCCAATTAAGAGTATAATGCCAGTTTTGAGTTTTCACTGATGGCCTTTAACAAGTTGAAGAAGCATCCTCTTACCCTTAGTTTTGTAGAATTTTTGTCAGCAATGGATATCAGATGTTTTCTGCATCTATTAAGATGCTCATACACTTTTTTCTTTTACTTTGCTAGTAAGGTAAATATCCATTGAACTCAGGATGTTAAACCAACCTCATATTTGTGGCGTAAACACCAGATGATAATGATACACTGTCCTTTTACCATAATATATTTATTATGTGAAATTTTTATGAATATCTGTAGTTTTCACTTGCAGTATCTTACTTTAGTTTTGTTATTAGGGTACTATTGGTCTCATAGAATGAGTTGGAATTTTTTTTTTTCTGGTGGAAACAATTGGAAATATAAGTATCTCCATTGTAACTCACTTTGTTTTCTAATTCAAGTCAATTTAATACTAACATTAGATGTCCAGAGGAATATTCAACTTATATATCTGTCTATATAGATATCTATCTATCTATCTATCTATACATTTACTATGATTAAATGAAGATTTACAGTCTAAGTCAACGTGCCGTACAAAACCCTGGGTACCCACTTCTATGGAACTCTGTCTGTCCTCTTCACCCTGTGGCAGCACATTCATCTCCTCCACTCTTTACTTCCAGTATTCCCATTCAACCAACACCTGTCCCCTCTTCTTTAGCCTTTCCTCTCCCCTCTAATAAGACACCAGTTGCACAGCGTCATATATGTATTAAATCATAAGGTACATATACCACCTGCATCAATCTACGTCCCATAGGGCAGTCCAATCTTTGTCTGCAGTGTTGGCTTCAGTGCTAGTCTCAGTTGTGGGCTACCAGCAAGTCCAGGGACCATGTTCTCTGGGTACCCTCCAGGCTATCAGACCATCGAAGGAACATTCATCTTTGAAGTTATTTCCGATTTCTGATGTGCAGGACTGTCTTTTTAGGTAATAAATGTTTCTATAAATAAAGATACCTTGCAGCATACTGTGTTTTTAAGCAAATAATGTACGCCTTCTATGCTTGCTGGCCAACAGTACCCTCCTCCCAAGAGATATTTTCAGATACATCTGTAGCCTAATCTTTTTTTTTACGTGTTGCTGTACGAAAATTTAACGTAGTGAGCTTACAAAAATATCTCAAAGAGGGACGGAGTGGAGTGGTTGGTAAACAAGCATGTCAGATACTTGCTGTTTGTGTAAAAATACAGTGATTTTAAATCAAGCAAATCTGAAAATGGTGAGCACTTAACAAAAAGAAGATGAAGGAGTAAACTGGGATTTACTCTAAATAACCGCAAAAAATGGAGAAAATTCCCATCGCAGTAGACCATAAGATTATCAATTTAAAGTGGCCTGATCTGTCATAAAATGTAAAAATTCCAAACAGATCATGGTAAGTCTAAAGATCAAAAGTCTGACACAATGGCATTTTTATTACAATTCTGGTAAGCTAAATATTAAATCTGGAAAGTGTTGTTGTTAGATGGCACTGAGTTGGTTCTGACTTGTAGAGAGACTGTAAGCCCAGCGGAAGGAAGCCCCGCGCAGTCCCGGGACGTCCCGCACTCGTGGTTGTCCTGACTCCGTTGTTGCAGCCGCTGTGTCAGTCTCTCTTAGTGAAAGTGTTCCTGGTTTTCACTGGCTGTCTATTTTATGAAGAATGAGCCCTCATGACAACGTGTCCGAAGTGTGTGACTCAGTTTCACCACCTTGCTTCTAAAGACTATTTTGCCTGTATTTCTTTCAAGTCAGTTCTGTTCATTCATCTGAACGTTCTTTGCCAGCACCCTAATTCAAAAGCATTCAGTTCTTCTTTGGTGTTCCTTATTCACTTCGAGCTTTCATATATATATGAGGGAATTGAAAATACCATGTTTTAGGTCAAACACTTTAGTCCTTAAAGTGAGATTTTTGCTTTCTAACACTTTGAAGAGAGATATAGAAAGTGCTGGCTTATTTCTGCATGAAAATATAATTTGTATTTTCATTGTCAAATAAAAGCAAATCCAGACTTATTTAGGAGAAATTTTATTACAGAGTGGGCCACTGTAATAGTGAGTAAGGAGATTTAAGGTAGAATACTCTTATTTTAAGATCTGCAAGCATTTGGAAGAATAAGGTAAAAAAAATTGTGTTATAGAAAGTGAGAGTAAACAAGGAAAGAAAAAGCTCAAGTGTTAGGAAATTGAGTAAGTGACATTATTGGATGGTAAATCAGAATGTTCCACACTGAGCACAGCCTATTCTCTGGGGGCCTTTGTTGGGGGTAGCATAGTTGGCTCAAGGAATCCTGGTGGCACAGAGGTCAAAGAGCTTGCTGCTAACCAAAAGCTCTATGATTTGAACTCTCTATCCACTCCGTGGGACAAAGATGCATCAGTCTGCTTCCATAAAGATTACAGCCTTGGAAAACCTATGGGGCAGTTTGTTCTGTCCTTTAGTATAGGTATGAGTTGGAATCAGCTGAAAAGCATTGAGTCCTCCTCATTTTGGATCTTGGCTCATTGTGAGGGATTTGGGGGAGAAGTACAGAAGCTTAATGAAACTTGGCTATCATGCACTTTGTTTCTGATTGATCAGTGAGGACAGGCAATTCAATTACTCATTCATGAGGAGAATGAGAATTTGGAGGGCTTTGCTGTACTTAAGGGGGCCTGGTGGTACAGTGGCTAAGGGCTCAGCTGCTAACCAGAAGCCTGGCAGTTCAAACCCACCAATCACCCCACAGAAAATGATTGCAACTGCCTGCTTCCATAAACATCACGGCCTTGGAAACTCCGTGGGGCAGTTCTACTTGTACTTTAAGGTTACTATGAGTTTGAATGGACTTGATGGTAATGAGTTTCACGGGTTGTAGGTTAACAAGGGGGCATCTGTGAGTCTTAACCAAGTCATACAGGAAGGGCAATTATTAGCAGCAAGCCCTTTTCCTAAACACAAAAGGTAGGGAAATTTCTTTTACCATTAACGTTTTCTAGTATCATAGGGTTCAGGTAAAATTCAACATTAACAGCATGGTGAAATAACATTTCTTCTAGTTTTAATGTTTTAAAAACAATTATTTTGGTAAAGTTGTTAAATTATTTTAAAAGAAAAACCATAAGGGAATTTATATTTAAAATTAGTTTAAGTTATTATCCTATGATAGTTTTTAATAAAATTTAAAGAATATGAGGTATAATCCTTTTTAAAAAAACTTTTATTGAAACTCTAGGCCCATTCTATTTTCAAAGTCAAGAAACATGAAATGACAAAAAAAAAAAGTGTTATTTTGAGAAGAGTAAACATAGGTCAAAATGTCTGCAGAAGAGATCATGAATAACTTTTACTTTATGTAATTGTATGGAGACTCCTGTATTCTTGCTGTACAAATTGAAATTGGTAAAATCGTTGGACTAGTCTTTTGTGCAACTTTATGTAATGCCAGCAGGTGGCAGCATTATACTATTTTATGCATTATTATACTTAATATCGTCAAGTAATTGACATTCTATGATTTAGTTTTTGAGATATTCAAAAAATTAAATGTAAGTAGGAGAAATCACAGAATGAACAGTACCATTATAGCTTTAGGTAGAGACAGAAACAGTTAAACTATCCTTTGTCATTGTTGTTAGGAGGCCAGGAGTTGATTCAACTTGTAGCGACAGAAGGACACACTGCCTAGTCCTGTGCCATCCTCACAATCACCGTGATGCATAAGCCCATTGTTGCAGCCACTGTGTCAGTACGTCCTGTTAATGGTCTTCGTCATTTTCTCTAACCCTTCATTTGATCAAATCGGAAACCCTGGTGGTGTAACAGTAAAGTGCTACTTCTGCTAACCAAAGGTTGTCAGTCCAAACCTGCTGGGCACTCACTTCTTGGAAACTCTATCTAGCAGTTCATTACGAGTTGGAATCAACCCAGAGGCAGTGGCTTTTTGGCTTTTTGCTTTACCAAGCATGATGTCCTTCTCCAGGTACTACCCCTCCTGACAACATGTCCCAAGTACATAAGACATAGTCTTGCCACTTGTTTTTAAGTAAAAGGGAATTCTGGTTGTACACAGTCCAAGACAAATTTGTTCATTTTTCTAACAGTTCATGGTATATTCAGTATTCTTTACAACACCACAAGTCGAAGGGATCAATTTTTTGATCTTCAGACAGTGCAAACAATGCTTTAGAAAGCACTGTTTATTCACTTATTGTAAAATGGCAATGTTTGCAATGTAATTTTGCATTATTTATAGGGTCACCATGAGTCGGATCCGACTCGACGGTACTTGGCTGGCATCCAAAAGCAAAGTTAAAAACAAATTGATACTGTCTGACTATCTGCTTACATTACTAAAGATTTGTTTTAGTTGAATGAAAATGAGACAAATAATTACGCAGAAAACACTGGAAGAATTTCTTGAAGTACTGTTCATTGAGAAAGAGCAGTATATAGTTGATATACATCATGAAAACAAAAAAACCCATTGTGTCGAGTCCGGTCCAACTCATAGTGACCCTAGAGGTCACAGCTGAACTGCACCATAGAGTTTCCAAGGAGCGCTTAGAGATTTGAACTGCTGACATTTTGGTTCGCAGATGGAGCACTTAACCCACTATGTCTCCAGGGTATGAACTGAGCCACATCTATCTATCTATCTGTCTATCTATCATCTATCTGTCTGTCTATCATCTGTCTATCATCTATCATCTACCTGTCATCTATCATCTATCTATCTGTCATTTATCTATCATCTATCTGTCATCTATCATCTATCACCTACCTACCTAATCTACCTAATCTATCTAATCTAATCTAATCAATCTATCTAATCTATCCAATCAATCTATCTAATCTATTTATCTCGCATTTGATCCGTATATATATATATTACAATTTTAAAAGTATATATTAAGGGCTGTCTAATTGTCAACAGTGATTATTCGTAGATGGAAGTGTTATGTTTAAATGTTTTATTTCTCTGCACCTTTTTATTCTTTAAGATTTCTATAATCACTACACAGTGCTTTATTACAAAATATGGAATAAGAAGGTACATTTCTGTAAATTATTTCTGCTAAATGTGAACTGCTGATTCATTCTTGTGATGTAATCTGGTACAATTATAATGACACTATGACACTGAGAGCTTTTGAAAAGAAATGTAGAGTGGCAGAGTGTTGGAATTTCACACACAGTGTTCCTTACCCTGCTCTCATAATGTTTTATGTAACACATGTCCCATCTTTGAGCATAGTGGCCCAGTTTCTTCTTTGTGTTCTACCTCTTCTTCTCTTTCACTTCTTGTTTCATTCACTGAACACTTCCATGGTACAGACATTGATTTATTTAATCCATATTACAACCTTAGGATATAGGTACTATTTTTAATAAATCAGAAAAGTGAGGCATACACAGCAGAGATAGAATTTGAACACATGCAGTCAGATTCCATGTTCATAACTCCTCTGCTAAGCTTCAAAATGACATATGGATGGAAGATAACATCATAAAGTGATGACTGTTTTGCAAATTATGTGGATACAAATCTCAGTCCATAAAACTTAGATGTAAAGGAAATATAGCTTAATTTTGGTTTTGTTTCTTACATTACTTGGGGTCTAGTGGACCTCTCTGCTGTGGTGCAGCCTTCTTGTGGGCCTCAGTATGGCTAGGCTGCCCCCATGCCTCACCAGGGCAGGGGACTCGCTCTGAGGAGGTGGTCTCCAGCCTTGGCTGTCCATGCACAATAGATATCTCTTCTTTCCCTTTGGTCTTGACACTTCTCCACAGTCTCACTGCACAAACAGACCACACACTCCTGTTTTCACATCCCACCCACAGTGTTGATTCTTTCCCTAAATTCTTTGTGTACTGGGTCACGTGTCCCCTGCTGCCCAAATCCTCTCATTTCTCTTACCTGATATATCCTTCTAATCAGAAGAGGAGCATATAATAGCTAAGCACTTGAATACTGAGAAACTGAAAGAAGGGTGTGCAAGAAAGTATCGGGAACAAAGGATTAATATTTTCGACCTATTGTGAAATATTTAAAGGAGAAAATTAAATTTAAAGAATGAATTGTATGACTATTATGTCATGAATTTTTTTAAAGATCTTTTATTGTGTTGTTAACTCTGAATTAGATGTCCCATAGATTCTAAAATAAGTAGATAGACTTTATTTGCATCTACATGAATGACCAACACATGAAAGCTGTCATTTTCAACTTTCTCCTTATTTCATTGTTTCATAGACATTGAGAGGAAAGGAGACTGCCTCATGGTTATCCCTTCTCATTTGAATCTTTGTCCACCTGCTGTTATTTCCCAGCTCTCCACCGTTTGGGGCCGTTGCTCTGTACTTCTGTAGGTCTTCTTGCTGAGTTTTGTTGTAATTTCAGTATTATTTTATCTTTTTAGCAGCTTTTCAGATAGGCAACTGCCAGCTCCTGCTAGCATACATCTTTCCAGTGGAATTGCCCTTTGGCATGTAACATTCGCTCTGATTCAAAGGATAAATATCAGCTTGTCTGGAGGGTTCTGACTTCCACTAGTCAGTGTGCAGATCACTATGGAAACTATTTAAGAGGTTGGCATCTGAGAAGCGTAAGGCAGTGTCAGCCTGGGCAACAGAGCTCAATTAGCTATTGAATCACATGACTGCGTTTTGCCTGGGAATCCACCTGCACATGTATGATCAAGTTTGGTGTTTGTTTTCCTGTTGGTTTTCTGGAGCTGTCTGGATGTGGTCAGTGCAGTACGGACTGAAAGATAAATATGTTGTATGTTAATATAGATGTACAAGGCTTATCATGGCCCTCTACCTCTTGTTAAAGTAGACTTTTCATATCTGTTGAGATGAAGACATGTGGTTATGCACAGCCCGGAACTCCAGGAATAGAACACATATTCATAGCTATGGGTATGAAGAATGCTTGCTTTGAAACTAACAGGATATATTATTTATTTCCAGAGAAACCACAGATAAAAGTACAGTCTCTTGTCTATACCCTCCAGAAATGCTTGTCTGAAAGAAGTCATTTATATATTCCCTAAAGTGAAAACAAAGTGTGGCTATTGCCACTATCAATGACTCAAAGGCTATTAGAATACTTTTATAAACAGAGCTCTGAAAAGAGCTGGATGTTTTTCAGAAATGTAATTTAGAAGTGTCTAAGTTGTGAAATCATCCAGAAAAACTTGTAACTGATTACCTTCAGCTCTGAACACACACACAAATAATAAAACAAAACACTACCAACTATTAGAGCAACCATCAGCTGGCTAAACATATGATTTAGTCTTTCGTGAATGCATGCAATCAACCCATCATTTATATTTAAAAACTGATTATTAGAAGACTGTTTTAAGACATTTCCCATGTCTTTAAAAAAAATTACTACTTTTTCCTTTTCTTTGTAAGTTGTGTTGCTTCTTACGAGATTAAATTTCTCTTTTGATTTTTAATCTTGTCTTTGAACTAATGTGACGTTAACCCTAAAATATTCTGGTTAATTTAATAATTACTTCAAGTGTTTATAAATTTACCTAAAATTATAGCTATAACACATCACGAATGCTATTATTAGAACATAATTTGACACATTCTTTTAATGACAAAGACTTCTGGATGAAAAGATAGTCTCCATGATGGTCAGTAGGAAAAAACAAAGCAAAAATGAAATGAATAAACAAATATATGTTAGGCTGATAGTGAGGAGCCAGCAAGCAGTGAAGGGAATCAAAATACAGAAGGAAACAGAAGGGAAGAGATCTATTCATTTTATAAAGGTTGGCCAATCTTGTCAAGCTAGTGTTTGAAGTCTCTCCATGGGACTAAACAGAGCAAATTGTCCCTTAAGTGTATACTGGCTGCATAGGAAGCAGCTCAAGCATAGTCATCTCTGGGAAAAGACAAATGTGTACGACAACAGAACAACTTCCTCATTTCTGATAACCTACAGCCACGTTCTTGAAAGCTTCTCCGATACCTAGGTAACTTGACTGCGCTCATTAGTACTATAGAGGGATGGTTCTGTCCTTCCTTCATTCCTTCCTTTATTCCTTCCTTTATTCCTCAGTTTCCTCCCCCCCTCCTTCCCTTCATTCCTCTCTGTCTCTCATTTCTCTCTCTCTCTCTCCCCTTCCCTCCCTCCTTCTTTCTGCAGATTTGTGAAATGAAAATGGCAGAAAAATTTCTAAGTATTATTTTGTACAGTCAGAACTTGTGAAGCAACTGATTATAAAAATATGAAAACAATTGTTCCTCCAGAAAATTATTCATTTTATTGATTCCACTTAAGGCCCACTTTCAGAAGTTTTTCTTCAATTACTACATAAACATCAAATGCATTTGTATGACACATTATCACCAGATGCTGGCTGGATGGTCTTGAACTCCATAAGATAATGACTTATGCTGCTCTAACTTTGCCTAATTGTATCACGTATATTATGATATTGGAATCCATAGGTAGCATGTGTGGTTAAGAGCTGGACTACCAACTGAAAGATTTGGAATTCAAATCCACCCAGAGGCACTTCAAAAGAAAGGCCTGGCCATCTATTCCAAAAATCATGGTTCTTGAGAAACCTGTGGAGTGCATTTCTATTGTGACAAACTTGGGGTCATCATGAGCCAGAATCAACTCTATAGTAACCGGAAAAAGAATTATACTATTAGATATATAATATAGGAGTCCTGGTAGCACAGAGGTGAAGAGCTATGACTATAACAGTTCGAATCCACTAGTTGCTTCTTGGAAACCCTAAGGACAGTTCTACTGTGTTCCATTGGGTTGCCACAGATTGGAACTGACATGACACCTAACAACAACATCAACATAGAACATAGTCTGTAGTTTAAAGTCCTTATTGGATAATTGGCATTGCAGTTGTTGTTTTATGCTGTAGAGTTGGTTACAATTCATAGCAACCCTGTGTACAACAAAAAGAAGCAATGCCCAGCCCTGCACCATCCCCACAGTTGTTGCTGTGCATGAGCCCATTGTTGCAGCCACTGTGTCATCCTATCATGTTGAGGGACTTCTTCCTTTCCACTGATTTTCTTCTTTATCGGACATGATATTCTTCTCCAGGGACTGATCTCTTCTGCCATCTCCAAATGTAGTCTTAATATCCTTACTTCTGGGGAGCGTTCTGGTTGTACTTCTTCCCAGACAAATTTGTTCATTCTTTGAGCAGTCCATGGTATAGTCAATATTTATTTTGCCATCATCATAATTCAAAGAAGTCAATACTTCTTCTGTCTTCTTTGTTTATTGGCCAAAATTCACATGCATATGGGGTGATTGAAAACACCAAGACTGGGGTCGGGTGCACCTTAGTAATTGTCTTATTCACCTAGTGATGTTTTAATAGAAATATTACGTGTGGATGGCTTTAAAAGGAAAACGTTATTTTGTCGCAGTCCAATAGGCTAAAAGTCTAAATTCAGGATGTCAGCTCCAGGGGAAGTCTTTGTCTGCTGGCTCTGGAGGAAGGGCCTTGTCACCAATCTTCCCCTTGACTGGAAACTTCAAAGGCTCAGTGACCCCAATCCTTTCCAAAGGATGCACTCAGCTCCCAGCACTGCCTTCTTGATAGTATGAGGTTCCCAAATCTCTCTGCTACCATCTTTATATCTCAAGAGACTTCTTCAAGGCACAGAACAGTCTTACACGTTGAGTCCTGCTCCGTCAATACAACTGCTGCCCACCCGTCCTTAATAACTTCATAGAGGCAGGATTTGCAACAGGAAGGAACATCCCACAATACCACGAATCATGGCCAGGCTAAATTGCTACACAGATTTTTGGGGGAGAACACAATTCAATCCATCATATACTTGAGGTGACATCTTTGCTTTTTCACACTTTAAAGAGGTCTTTTGCAGAAGATTTGCCCAATGCAATGCATCTTTTGATTTCCTCTGTATGTGTTGATAGTGCATCGAAGTAAAATGAAATCCTCAACAACTTTAGTCTTTTCTCCATTTATCTTTCTTCCAGTTACTTCGTGTGGTACACCAAACAACTGACAGAATTCTTTTTTATAGGGCATCCAAATGTTGCCTTTGACTGAATGACTAATAATATACCTTTGAGTCTCTAAAATAAATAGCTAGACATTGTCATGTGAATTAAAAAGTCTCTTCTTCATTAGCATGTATCTAGAGTTGTTTGCTACCTGTCTTCTAGGTTTTATTACTCTATTCAAGAGTCCACTTCTGAAATGTTATGGCGACATTTCTCTCTGATGAAGAGATTCTCTTAACTAAGTCCATGTCCCCATGGTCAGTGAATCTTGTTCCCAATTTTGGCTTCTACCCTTTGCTGTGCTTCTTAACTTTCTTCAAGCTGATTGTCATGTTTCAAGTCTTTATTGTCCTTAGCTGTTGTTGATTGGATATTAGCTTATAAAAACATTATTTGTTGAGATTAGGAATAAGCTTTTTGTCAAATACCAATGTGCGTCTTCTAGAAGTTAGTTTCTGGTAACACTAATACAATTTTTTTTCCTTTCTTCACTCTTTCTTCTGTTTCTTTGATTCATCAAATTTATAAATTGGTTTGGAGGAATCAAGGGCACAATCAACAGAATGTGTTCTTTAAATGCAAAGACTAAATCTAACTAAGTGCTAATTTCACCTTAGCTTGCGGCCTGGGGCTTTGTTTGTACTAAGCACTTAATAATTGAATAAATGACTGCATATAGTTACTGGACAAGGACAAAGGAAGCTAACTGGTCCACCAGGGAACTGAGCTTATAATTGCAGCTTCATTAGTACATCTCTGCATTTAGTAGAAACACTTAAAAATAAAAACCGAGCTCAGACAAGCAGGATTATCCATGTCTGTCAGGCTGCTCAATCAAGCCTGTGCCTGCAGTGTGACAGAATAAGTGTTCTCTTGGACCCTAAAGTTGTTGAAGGATGTGAATTTCAGTTTGAGCATGCATCCTTCCAGGGAGAAATTTAGCCACAGATAGTATCACACTATGTGGGGACATCCCTTGTCACTGAAGGGAGTCGTCAGAGTGTGCCCAGTTGCTGAAAACCTCCATTTATTTGCTTCTAATTTTAAGCCACAAAGTATTTGAGAGTCGACGTGTCTGTACTTCCTAATCTTTGTGTCATACAAACTCTTCTATGGTAGCATAGTGAATAAGTTCCTAGCTTGAAATCTAGAAGTTTCCCAGCATATTACAAAGAAAAAAATTTAAAATATAGTATGTCTCTTCCCAGCTACTCAGAAATACCTTATTCTCCTAGGAAAGCCATAATGCTAAGAGACTGCGACATTCAGATAGCGTATACTTGGTATTTATTGCACCTAGAAAGAATAATGTACCATGTCAATGTCTGAACAGATGCAAAGTTCTAATGTTTCGTGATTCTAAAAAATAGAATCATATTCTTTTTTTTAAAAAATTTTTATTTAATACAACTGAGTGAAAGTGTACATTCCCATATAAATTTACATACCCACCTATATGCAGCTTCCACTGCTCTCCCTGTCCGGTGACAGCACACTATTCCTCTCAGCTCCATACATGTCTCGTCCTCCCAACAGTCTCCTTTCCCCTCCTCTCCACCCACTCTCATTCCTCCAGCCAGAGGTCAGCAGGATGACATCCTATAGATGTATAGAACCATAAAGTGCATCCAGTATATGGTCACTGCATCGCCAAATCCAATCCATTCCTGTCCAAAGCGTGGACCTTCGTTATGATTTATGGTCAAGGGCAGCATTAGGGTGAGGGGCCATGCTCCCAGGGGAACGAAACCACTGGACCATCAATTAAGGTCTTTTAGTGGGGATCTCAGGATGTATCCCTTTTTATTCTTGTGTCGCCAGTGAGAATCCTCTCTGTGAGCTCCATCGCGGCTATCACTGGTGGTGCCCGGGCACCATCCGGTTCTTCCGGTCCCAAGTTGATGTAGGCACCCACTGATGTGGGTCTACTTGTCTTCTGGGTTGTCTTTCCCCCATGTCATTTTAGTCCTCGGTGAGCATCCGTTCCTGCTGAGTTGGGACCATTTGCTGTGCCCTCGGATGGCAGCTTGGCAGCTTTTAAGACCCCAGGCGCCACTCACCAATGTGGGGTGCAGAGAGCCCCCTTAGCAAAACGCTAGTTGTGCCAACTGGTCTCGCTTTCGCCTAAGAGCATGGTCCCCTGTCCCCTGCCCCAGCTACTCTATCCTTGCAATGAGAATCATATTCTTTAATGGTTGAAATAATAGTGAAAACCAAAAACCAAATCTGTTAGTATTGAGTTGACTCCAACTGATGGCAACCCAACTGGACTGTGTAGAACTGTGCTGTTAGAGTCTACAAGAAGAGTGAGGCTAAACAAGAATGAGCTTTGCTCAAGTTCTCAGAGAATAAAAAACACAACTGAGTATTAAATTCAAGCAGTTTGACTCAAGGGACAATATTTCAGCCACTATATATTATTACCAAAGTGTTGAAAGCTGTTGTTTATTTCTACAAAGATTGAAATAGTTTCATTTGTCAAGTAAGTAGATTCAAAAGAAATTGTTAAAATACCATTTGTGAGCTGAGAGGGCAAATTGTAACTTCTTCATTGAACTCAACACCCCCCCATTCACACAAAGATAAAAATGGGAGAAAAAAATGGAAAGAAAGAAAAAAATTGATAACTTACTTATCAATAAATGTGCCAATGGCATCTACACAGGATTAAAAGCATAATCTAATGCAGAAAACATAGCAAACAAATAAAACTGTCAGTAAAGAATGAAGCACATTTCTTAGCAATGTAGAAAAGCACAGCTCTCTTACCTCAGCTACAGAAGCCCTATCAATGCAGGGAGAATTTTTCCCTAATAAACTTAGAGGAAGATGGACTGCAGATCTTTTTTTCCCTCTAGTTCTAAGGAGGCACAGTGGAAACTCCTGCTGGGAGAAATGAAGAGAACAGCAGTAATGGCCCTTAGTGTTTATGTCCTGGTACTTTCAGAGCAGGAAAAACGCACCAAATGGTGGCGGTATTTCTCCCACAGCACTGAATAGTCCACCTATTCTACCTATTCCCAATGCAAACTGGAGAGTAAAATTGCTAGATAAAACACTAAGCAGTTGTCTATTCCTTTAGAAATTCAATTTAAACCAGGTGTCTTGTGTTTTTACTTTCTATAAAATGTCTGAAAACACTGGTTGTGTGGTTAAGTGCTATGGCTGTTAACCAAAAGGTCAGTGGTTCGAATCTGTCAGATGCTCCTTGGAAACTACCCAGCGGTTCTATTCTGTCCTACAGGGTTGCTGTAAGTTAGAGTCGACTTGGTGGCTGTGGGTTTCAGTTTTTAGAATGGCTAGTTAAATTTGAATTTCAGATAAACCATGAATAATATTTTAGTCTAGCCATGTCCAAATTGGGGCCCTGGTGATGCAGTGGTTGAGAGCTTGGCTGCTAATCAAAACATCAGCATTTCAAATTCACCAGTCACTTAATGGAAACTCTATGGGGCAGTTCTACTCTTGTGGAGAGTCACCATGCGTTTGAATCAACTTAACAGCAAGGGGTTTGATCTGGTTCTATGTCCAGAAGGCTGCATGGAGCATACTTAGATGCTGCATGCACAAAACAAATGTACACAACATTGCTTACGTGAAATTCAAATTTAACTTTCATTTTGTATTTTATTTGCTAAATCTGGCAATCCAGGGGAATGAAATCCTTGGTATATAGCAAATAACAGAATTTCAGGGTTAGAAATAAAGAGGTGGAAAAAGAAGAAAAGACAAAAGAAAGAAACACTAACAGTGAAACAGAGGCCACTAAATCTAACAAAGATGAGTCAAAAAACAGTGGAACCATTTAAATACAGAATTTATGCTGAGAAATATGCCAATTATGGATGCATTACAGAAAATGTAGCCTGAAATATAATATAAAACTGAACTGTATTAATGTAACAGCATAACCAACACAAATGTTTGAGGTATTTGAGGGAAGGAAGATGAGAAGATGCATGAGAGGCTAAACTCTGCATCCTTTAAAGCAAAGGATCAGTAGAAATGGAAACAGACAGTGCAAACAACTGCAGACTACTAACAACTCTGGTTTTAGTTTCAATCTTGATAAGAGTCTTTAAAAAGTAAGTTTTATTTTAGTAAAGAAATATTCTAAGTTCAAATTTTTGAAAGTTTGAGATCAATTAAAAAAATAAATGGAATATTTTAATTAAAAAATCTCTTTAAATTGATCACACTTTTATAAAAATGTTTCTAACATCTATCTACTATATACTTATCACTATACCTACTCACCTATCTTTCACATTTCCATTTATCTATCTCTAAATATCCTGAAAAATCTTTCTGACATTTTCTGCTTTCTTGGTTTCACATCTTCTAAATCCAGCTTGAATTTCTAGCAGTTTCTTGTCAATATACTACAGCAGGCACTTTTGAATGGTCTTCAAAAAAAAATTTTTACTTGCGTATGATATTAATGACATTGTTTGATAATTTCTGGTTGAGAGCTTGGCTGCATCTCCTTTCTTGGGAACAGGCATTAATATGGATCCCTTCCAGTTGGTTGCCCAGGTAACTGTCTTTGAAATATTTTGATATAGAGATGTGAGCACTTGCAGCACTACATCTATTTGTTGAGACATCTAAATTGGTATTCTATTAATCCCTGGAGTCTTGTTTTTCACCAGTATCTTCAGTGCAGCTCGGGCTTCTAACTTCAGTACTATTCATTCCTGACCAACTGCTACTTGTTGAGATGAGTGGATGTCCACCAATTCTTTTTGGTATAATGACTCAGTGTATTCCTTCCATCCTCTTTTGATGCCTCCTGTGTTGTTCAATATTTTTCCTAAAGAATCCTTCAGTCTTGCACATCAAGGCTTGGATTCTTAATTGAGTTCTGTTAGTTAGAGAAATTCTGAGTGTATTCTTTCTTTTTGGTTTTCTATCTCCAGTTCTTTACACATCATTACAATAATTCTTCTTCTCTTTCTGCCCTTTGAAATATTCCATTCAGTTCTTTTACTTCATCATTTCTTCTTTTTATTTTAGCTACTCAGCATTCAAGAGCAAGTTTCAGAATCTCTTCTACATCCAATTTGCTCTTTTCTTTCTTTCCTGTCTTTTTAACGACCTCTTGTTTTCTTCTTATATAATGTCTGGTGCCATATTGCAACTCATCTGGTATTTGGTCATCAGTGTTCAAAGCATCAAGTCTTTTCTTGAGATGGTCTTTAAACTCAGGTGAGACATACCCAAGGTTGTGCTTTGGCTGTCATAGACTTATTCAATTTTCTTTACTTTCAACTTGAATGCAGTTGGGAGCAACTGATGGCCTGTTCTGCAGTCTGCACCCTGGCCTTGCTCCGACTGATAATATTGAGCTTTTCCATAGCCTCTTTTCCAGTACTTTATTTGATTCCCGTGTAGTCCATCTGGTGAGGTCCATGTATATAGTCACTGTTTATGATGGTGAAAAATGGTGTTTGCAGTGAGGAAGTCCTTGGTCTTGCAAAATTCTATCACACAATCTCTAACATTGTTTCTGTCAGTAAGGTGGTATTTTCTTTCTTCTTTGTTTCCAGCTATTGTATTGCAATCACCATTAGTTATCAGTGCATTCTAATTGCATGTTTGTATCAGTTTCAGACTGCAGAATTGGTAAAAGCCTTCAATTTCTGCATCTTTGACCTTAGTGGTTGGTGTGTAAATTTGAATAGTAGTCATTAACTGGACTTCCTTGTAGTTACATACGGATATTATCCTATCACTGATAGTCTGATATTTCAGAATAAATCTTGAAATGTTCTTTTTGATGATGAATGCCATGCCATTTCTCTTGAAGTTGTCATTCTGGCATAGCAGACCACATGATTGTCTGGTTCAAAATGGCCCAAATCAATCTATTTCAGCTCACTAATGTGTAGGATATCAATCTCTATTCCTTTTATTTTTGAGGACTTCCAAGTTTCCTGAAAGTGTACCTTACACATTCTGATTATTAATGGATGTTTGCAGCTGTTTATTCTCATTTTCAATAGTACCACATCAGTAAATGAAGGTCACAAAAGCTTGACTCCATCTACGTCATGATGGTTGAGTCTACTTTGAGAAGGCAGCTCTTCCCCAGTAGCATTTTGAATTTCTTTCAACCTGAGGTCTAACACTGGATCAGACAATGTTCCACTGCTATTCACAAGGTTTTAACAGGCTAATTATTTTCATAAGTAGACCTCTGAGTTCTTCTTCCTAGTCTGTCTTAGTCTGAGATTTCAGCTGAAACCTGTCTACCATGCGTAATCCTGCTGATATTTGAATACCAGTGGGATAGCTTCCAGTATCACAGCAACTCACAAGCCCCTACAGTGTGATAAAATGAGAGATATTTACCCATGTTTTATTGGCTAGGCAAAGGTAGTTAACTGTGTAGATCATAAAAAATTATGGACAACTTTTCAAAAAATTCCAGAATACTTTACTGTCCTCATGAGGAATCTGTACATAGGTCAAGAGGTAGTCAGTCCAAAAGAATAAAGGGGATACTGTGTGGTTTAAAGTCAGGAAATGCGTAAGTCATGGGTATATCCTTTCACCACATTTAATCAATATGTTGAGCAAATGTCATGGAGTGAATTGTATCCACTCAAAACATCTGTCAACTTGTTTAGACCATGAATCCCAGTATTGTATGATTGTCCTCCATTTTCTGATTGTAATTTTCCTGTGTTGCACATAATAATCTAGGCCTATGGTTAATGAGGCAAGAGTAGATTTCATTAAAGAGGACTAGGGTGAGATTGTCATACCCTTCTTGAGATGACATCTCTGCTCCAATGTAAAGAGCATTTCCATGGGATATGGCGTGCACTGCCTTTTATCTTACAAGAGATTAAAGGAAAGGGAAGTGAGCAGAGAATGAGGGACCTTATACTATCAAGAAAGCAGTGCTGAGATCAGAGCATGTTCTTTGGACCCAGAGGATCTATGGGAAGAAGCTCCTAGTCTACAGTAAGTCGGTGAGAAGACCCTTCCCACAGAACTGACAGAGAGGGGAAGTTTTCACTAGAGGTGACACTCTGAATTTGAACATCTGGCCTACTACAGTGTAAGAAAATAAACTTCACTTTGTTAGCATTAGATGACCTAAACAGCAAATAATCTGATCTGAAATACATGAAGAAGAATGGGATGCCAACTGGAGGAAGACTCACAAATAACCTGTGATGTGCAGATGACATCACCTTACTTGCTGGAAGTGAACAAGACTTGAAATCACTTACTGATGAAAACTAAAAACCACTACCTTTAATATAGATTACACCTCAGCATCAATAAAACAAAAATCCACACAACTGGACCAATAAGCAACATCATGATAAATGGAGAAAAGACTGAAGTTGTCAAAGATCTCATTTTACTTGGATCCACAATTAATACTTATGGAAACAGCAGTTGAGAAATCAAAAGATGCATTGCACTGGGCAAATCTGCTGAGAAGAACCTCTTTTATGTGTGGAAAAGCAAAGATGTCACCTCGAAGACTTAGGTGAACCTGACCCAAGTCATGATGTTTTCATTCATCTCATATGAATGTGAAAGCTGGAAAAGGAAAAAGAGAAGAATTGACTCCTTTGAACTGTGGTGATGGTGAAGATATCGAATATACTGCCAAAAAGCCAAAAAAAAAAAAAAAAAAAAAAAAAAATCTGTCTTGGAGGAAGTACAACCAGAATGCCCTTAGAAGCAAGGATGGTGAGACTGTGTCTGACATACTTTGGAAATGTTCTCAGGCAGGATCAGTCCCTGGAGAAGAACACCTTGCCTGGTAAAGAAGAGAGTTGGGGAGAAACAGGGTGATCTTCAACAAGATCTATGGACATAGTGGTTACAACAATGGGCTCAAGTATTGTTGTGAGGATGGCACAGGACCCAGCAGTGTTTAATTCTGTTATACAGAGGGTCCTATGAGTTGGAAATGAACTTGAACAGCATCTGACCACAGCAACAACAACAGATATATTCCAAAAAGTTAGAATGATGTTCACTGAATTGTAATGATAATCAATTTATTTCTCAGTATTTTGGGGTGACTCTTAAGACCTTGTTTTTATACTTTCCTGAAGTGTTTTATTTTTTGAATAATGAATTGGAATTGACTCAATGGTAACAGGTTTGGTTTTTGGTTTATATGTAATAGTTATGGAAGCAAGAATCTGAAAACGGAATCCAAGATTAAAAGATGTTAAGAGTGAATAAATCTGGATAATAAGAAATAGTTATTTTCTTTTGTTATTGCTTTGTTAGGTGCTGTTGAGTCAGTTTTGACTCGTAGCGACCATGTGCACAACAGAGCGAAACACTGACTGCCTGGTCTTGTGCCGTGTCCACAACTGTTTTAGGCTTAAGCCCTTTGTTGCAGCCACTGTGTCGATCTATCTTGTCAAAGGTCTTCCTGTTTTTTGCTGACCCTCCACTCTACCAAGCCTGATGTCCTTCTCTAGGGACTGTTTCTTTTAGGTATTTTTAGTATTAAAATGACAGAATGGCAATTTCCGCTGACTTGTGTCTCAGGATCTACACATAGGTTAAGGAGAGGAAAGACAGCAGATTCGAGAGAGACAGAGTTCTTCCAGAATGTCTATTTATGGTCTGTAGATAGTCCTTTGAAGAGAACAAAGGGACATTATGTGGTTTAAAATCAGGAAAGATGTGTACCAGGACTGTACGCTTTCACCAGAGAAGCTGGACTATATGTAGACGATGATAACATTAGGATAAGAGGAAGACTCATTAACAACATGTGCTATGCAAGTGACACAACCTTGCTTGCTGAAAGCTAAGATTACTTGAAGCACTTACTGATGAAGAACAAATACTACAGCCTTCAATATGGAATACATCTCAACATAAAGAAAACAAAAGTTCTCACAACTGGACTAATAACCAAACTTCATAATAAATGGTGAAAAGTTTGTCCAGGATTTCTTTATACTTGGTTTCACAATCATCATTAACAGAAGCAGCAGTCAAGAAATCAAAAGATGCATTACGATGAGCCATTCTACTTCAAAAGACCTCTTTAAAGTGCTAAAAAACAAAGTTGTCACTGTGAGAACTAAGGATAACTCACCCAAGCTGTAGTTTCAGTTGCCTCATATATTTGCAAAAGCTAGACAATGAATAAGGAAGACTGAAGAATTGACATTTTTGTATTATGGTGTTGGAAAAGAATACTAGATATACCATGGAATGCCAAAAGAAGGGACAAATGTATCTTGGAAGAAGTACAGCCAGAATACTCCCTAGAGGCAAAGGCGACAAGACTTCATCTCATGTACTTTGAACATGTTATCAGTGTCACCAGTCCATGGAGACAGGCATCATGACTGCTAAAGTAAGGGGTCAGCAAGAAAGAGGAAGATTCCTAATGACATGGACTGACACATGGCCACAACAACTGGCTCAAACACAGCAATAATTGTGAGGATGGCACAGTTCCAGGGGGCATTTTGTTCTGTTATTCCTAGGGTCACTATAAGTAACCCCAGCTCGGTGGCACCTGACAGAACACATTCTTTTCAACCGCCCAGTTGATTTCGTTACATGGATTGGATTATGCAAAGTGACGGATTACATTAGTTTACATTACAGGATAGCAACTGGACTGGTGTTTAGCAAAACCACTGGAAACCATAGCCTATCTAAACTGACACATAAAAATTAGCTTTCACATTTACTGGGAGGCAGTAGTGATGAAAAGGCCTCTATGGGAAAAGACATGCTTGGATTTGAGTAGTCGTTAACTGTGTAACTTTGATCAGATTGCACAACTGCTCTTAACTTTCTTTTTCTTGTTAACATGTAGATAAAACTACCTAATGGGACTCTTGGAAGAAATATATGAATAATGGAATCACATATACATTTGCATTCAAAATTTTTCTAGCCCTGTACCTGGTTGTTGTTTCTTTATCCTTTTGACCTACATTAAGCACCTGCTATATGGCTGGTATTACTAAAGTATGCATAGTGCCAGAATTTAGATTTATGTTCTAGAGGAAATGACAGAAAAATAGACAATAAAAGTTAGCATTTATAGATGGCTTGTTGCTATTTTAAGTAATTTCTGTGGAATAGTAATTATAATATTTACGATAATCATTTGAGCCAGGTGTTCTTACTATACCTACATTACAGATGATGGCATTGCATCACACATATAATAACTAATATATTCAAGGTCACACATTTTGTAAGTAATGGAGCCAGGGTTTGAACTCAAACACTGGCAAATTGGACGGTTTGAATTTCCTTCCAAAGGAGGTATACCTTATGCTGAGTTACGAAGACTAAAATGACTCTTATGTTTCTTTCCTTTATTCTATAGTGTCTTGAACTTGTTTACTGTCTCTCAGCAACTAGCATTGCATTATTGACTTCTAAAGTGAGTTTTTTTTTTTTTTTTGGTAAAAACATACCATTAATTCTTAATAGAAATGCAAATGGAAACGATTTCTGCTATTTTCAGTTCTGACCTTCAAAATCTTTTTAACTATCTACTAAACTCCCTCTTTCTCCTTCATGGCATTTGGTAAGACAGAAGGAGTATAGGTCTTCGAATGACTGTCAAGAGTAGAGTTGACCTGTGTGAAACAGTGATGCGAATCAGATGCACATGCATAGCAGCAGACAGCATTGCTTATAGAAAATATTACAAAGAAGGAAAAGTCCTTTCTCTTGTGGTTGAAACACAAAATGTTCACTATTCATCCCAGAAATTTGGCAGTAAATAAATAAGTTATTAAGTTATTGTAAATTTAATATTAGCTTTTGAAAAGGCAATACTTGAGTAGAAGAACTTAGTGGGAGAGGTTTAGCAGAGAGGGAATCTGGAGATATAAACCACTGAATAGAACTCAAGTGGGGACTGAAGACCGTAAGGGGGGATCTCTGCCTTGTAAATGAATAAGAAACCCATTTTCCCCTTCTTTTGACACAGGGGTCAAAACTAACCTACAAGTAAGGCTTGGTAAAAGCAGATGCATGTGAGAATAAAAGATAACAGATTTGTGGGGGTTTACAGCTGATGGATGCTATTTTCTTCATGATGCAGTATTTTAATTAATCTTCTGAGAGTGAAGTAAGCAGAGTCCATGGTGTTTTAAAATTCATCTTATAATTTAATGAATTCCATGTTCAGACAGGCTTTCAGATTTATAAATCACTGAAACAGGATTTTGTAATAATTTTATAAATTTATAAAATATACCTCTTGAAACAAAGTCTAATTTATTTTATTGGATATTAGGTTATGATGTTACCTGTATAACACAATTCATTGCATATGTTTGCCAATGAGTGGTGTGCATGCCAAGAGTCATATTCATGCTTTTACTAGCTCACCCAAAAGCCAGAATTTGAACTAAAAGTGTAAAAAACAAGATTTTAACTTTTTGTCTTCTTTGGATGATGAACAAAATTTCACCACCAACTTACCTTTAAGGATTGTTATCCTTAAAGAAACTGTCATCTCCCTAAAAAGACTGATGAGTCAACAGAAATTGCTCAGAGCAACTGCTTTGTCGTATACCCTAAGGGAAAAGTAACTAACAGTGAGTCAGGCACTGTACCTGCCTTTGCACAGCTGGGAGAGCATGCAGTTTCTGTCTGATATATCTGCACACTGCTTGGTAGAGCCTAGCACAAAAAAATATAACATTAGGCTGGCAAAATTACTTATAAAAGTGGAGCTAAAGAAAGTGAAATGCATTTGGATTCTACTGAAGCTTGTTAAATGCAGGTACTACTTGAACACTTGATATTCCTCCTTGACACCATCGTGGACTAAAATAAACCTGTCTTTGGGTTTTGCAAACTCCATGGGAAACTACAAAATGTAAGGAGGTGCCAGACGCTAAGATCAGCAAGGCTATAAAAGGACAAACTGAACCCAATATACCAAAGACTTCTCTGGTTGGAAATTTTGCACAAAGCCCAAAAGAGGAAAATGAGATTAAGCAGGAACAAGAGCTCTATGGGCAAAAATACTTGCAGCATTTTAGAATGAAAGGAAAATGTGAATTTTCCCACTTGCTGTCACATTTTTATTGTCTTACGTCCACCCCTTCAGTCCACCTGCATTGTGTTAGCACTAGGTGCTTAAGTAAAGGACGTGGGCATTCAAGTGTTTTGGAAGCAAATACTCTCCAGGCAGTTAGGGAAATTTCTTTCTTTCTTTTTTTAAAAAAAATGTACTGTAGATGAAAGTTTTCAAAGCAAACTAGTTTATCATTAAACAATTAATACAGATATTGTTTTGTGATACTGGTTGCCAGCCACGCAATGTGTTAACACTCTTCCCTTCTTAATCTGGGGTTTCACATTACAAGTTTTCTGTCTCTTCCTGCCTTCTTGTTCCTGGGCTGGCCTGACCATTGGCCTCATTTTGTTCTATGGGCCTGTTTAATCTTGAGCTGAAGAATGAACCTCAGGAGTGACTTCATCACTGAACTGTAAGGGTATCCAGAGCCACAGTTGGGATTTCTCCAGTTTCTGTAAAACCAGTAAGTTTAGTCTTTGTGTGTGTGTGTTTATGAGTTAGAATTTTATTTTACTTTTTTCTCCAGCTCTATCTCTGTTTATTATGATCTTGTCAGGCCAGCTGGTGATGGTAGCCAGGCGTCATCTATAGCTGGACACCGTCTAGTTGTGCTAGACTCAGTCTGGTGAAGGCTGTGATACTTGTGGTCCATTAGTCCTTTAGACAAATCTTTCCCTTATGTCTTTGGTTTTCTTCATTATTCCTAGTAGTTGGGAAAACATGTTAAAAGGTAAACTTTAAGAAATGATTTAACAGAACAGGATAGGAACATTTTAGCTGTTCACATTTCTCTCTGAGATTTATATCAATTTATATTCTACAAAAGAGTCATTCTTTTGCATGTATTTTCATGATAGTTTTTTTGTGTATATTTTCCAAAAGTCCTTGATGTGAAGTAAATTCATGTTTATCTGAAATTAGATTTCTGTGATTCAGACTGGACGTACTAGACTGTCTGTGCTAAGGATTTGGAATGATGGTTTTAGAGAAAACAAATATACATCGAAAGGAGTCTCTCAAAATTCCACATATCATGTGGAAATAACAAGTGAGAAAAACTTTAGTTCACACTTTAAATAGCAGAAGCAGCAGTTTTTTTTGTGTAGTTTGCTTGAAGAAAGACTACCTCAGATCATGGAGATTACTCATGACTTGTATATCTGAGGTGATGCCTTAGCCCTACATTGGTGAGTGGTTTAGTGGTAAATGACTGGCTGTATTCTGGCCAATGCAATGTAAAGATAAGCCTGCTGGAAGTAAGGGTTATTCTGGAAAGGCTTAGCTTTCCTGGTAGCCAAAGAAGATATGGCTTCCTTCTTCATTCTTCCAGTCTTAAGCAAGTTCTCAACACCTGCAGCTGCCAGTGGCCATGTCTTAATCAGCAGGCAATGAGCAAGAGGCTAAGAAGTCAATAGGCTAATGATGATGAAATGAAAATAGAAAGGGCCTTTGGTCCTGTTAGCATTATTCAGCAGTTAAACATACAGGTAACTACATATTTGGAAATTTCTCATATATTAAAAGTAAACCCGTATCAGATTAAATTAACATTAGTTGAACTTCCTACAACTAAAAACTGAAAACGTTCCTGACTAGGAAAATAATATGTTGATTTCACTATATTTTTATTTTATTTAAGTTGTAAAATTAACTTGCAGGTGAACGGGGCTGAGGTGGTGGAACAATTGGATGCTTCTGGTGATCACTCTAACAACAAAACACAGAAAGAAAACAAATGAATTGATTATATATGATATTCTAGGGTCCCTGAACATCAAAAGAAAACTTGAGAAATCAGACTGGGAAACACAGAAAGTGGAATAGGTCCAGAAGTAGCTAAGACTGGCCAGTCCTGCCCTGACAGCAGTGGGTGGCCTGCAGGTGGATCAGCAGTGACTAGCTTGCTGAGTGGAGCAGGAGCTGACAGAAGGCATCTTTTTTCAGAGGGATAGACTAAGCAGCAGAGGACCTACTCATACTTTAAAAAGATAAATTTTATTTTGTCACAGTCTAGCAAGCTGCAATCCAAATTCAGTATAAGAAATTGCCACAGTCTGGTAGACTCAGTCCAAATTCGGTATAAGAACACTCTGGCATGGGAACCTCAGGTCCTAAGCACACACTTTGCTCTTGGTGCTCCTTTTTCAGTGGTATGAGGTTCCCAGGTCTCAGCTCATATCCCCTTTCCTTTACATCCTGAGAGGCCACGCTAAACCACAATATAATCCCACACATTAAATCCTGCACCACCAACACAACTGCCACCCATCTACCCTCATTAACATCACAGAGGCAGGAATTCCAATGCCGAGGAACATCATGTAATACTAGGAATTATGGCTTACCCAAATTGCCACACAGATCTTTTGGGGGAATGCAATTCGATCCATGACAATTAGCCATTAGAAAAATACAGAACAAAACTACAATGAGATACCATCTCACACAATGAAGGCTGGTATTAACTCATAAGGTACAGAATAATACACATTAGAGAGGCTTTGGAGAGACTGCAACACTTATATCCTGCTGGTGGGAATGTAAAATGGTGCAACCCCTTTAGAAAACAATTTGGCACTTTTTAAAGAGCTAGAAATAGAAATATCATATGATCCAGCAATCCTACTTCTTGGAATATATCTTAGCCAAAGAAGAGCTTCCACATGAATAGATACCTGCATGCCAATGTTTATTTCAGGCCTGTAAACATGAACGAAAGATAGAAACAACCTAGGAACCCTTCAACAGGTGAATGGATAAACAAACTATGGTGTATTCACACAATGGAATACTGTGTAATGATGCAGAACCACAATAAAGTTGGGAAACATCTCACGACGTGGAGGAATCTGGAAGGCATTAGACTGAGTGAAATTAATCAGTTGTTAAAGGACAAATATTGTACGAGACCACTATTACAAGGACTGAAGAAAATAAATGTATAGGAAAATAGTTTTTAATGGTTATGAAGATGTGGAGGAGGGGAGAAGAGTTTTTATTAATTTGATACTAGTCAAGAACTATTTTAGGTGAAGGGAAGGGCAACACAGTAAAAGAGAATTCAGCACAACTGAATTAAACCAAAAGCTAAGAATTTTTCTGAATGCAACCAAACACTTTGAGGACAGAGAAGCAGGGGCAGGGTCTGGGGACCATGGTTTCTGGGGACATCTAGGTCAACAGGCATAACAAATTTTTTAAGAATATGTTCTGCATTCCACTGTGGTGAGTGGTGTCTGGGGTCTTAAAAACTAGCAAGCAGCCAGCTAAGAAGCGTTGGTTGATCTCAGTGCACTTTGCGCAAACAAAAATAAAGAATATGAAAGGCATAGGTCAATATGAGCCCAAAAGGCAAATAAGGCTGCATAAGACAGAGACAATGTCAGCAGGAGATTGGAAGAACTAGATGGTGCCTGGCCACCACCAATGCCTCCCCTTATAGGGAAATAAAAAAAAAAAGTTCCTGTTGAAGTGTGAGAAATGTGGCACATAGAACTCAAACTCTAGTAAAAAGACCAGACTTGAAGGTCTGATAGAACGTAAGGTCCCCAGAAGACATGACCCCAGGACTCTGTTAGCCCAGAATTGAAACCATTCTGGAAACTCCCTCCTCAGACAAAGATTGAAGTGGCCTATAAGACATCAAATAATACTGGTGAAGAGAGTGCTACTTGGCATAAGTAGATACGGGAAACTCACTGGGCAGCTCCAGTCTGAAGGCAAGATGAGAAGAAAGATGGTATCAGGAGCTGTTCAAATGGACATGGGAAATTTGGGGCAGAGGAGAGGCATGTGCTGTCAGTGTGCGGGCAGCTGTTAGGGTCACCTAAAAGTGTGTGTAAGTTTTTATATGAGAAACTATCTTGAATTATATACTCACTTAAAACACAATTTCTGAAAAGTATAAAAATTAATGTGCAGTAAAATTAACTTTTTTATTGTGATTAAGTGCAAGTTTATAATCCAAGTTGATTTTCCATGCAAAACCTTGATTGTCTTCCTATCTACAGCTCTGTCTGCTTTCCCCACTCTGTGAGAGCACACTCTTCTTTTTCGCTCTTTACTTCCAGCATCTACTCAACCAACACTTGTCCACCCTCTCCTCTTCCCTCTAAAAAGAAAATAGTGAGACAGCCTCATATATATATTGAACTATAATGTACACCCACCACCTGCATCACTTCGTGTCCCCAAGTCCAGTCCACCCTTTGTCTGAAGCATTGGCTTCAGTACTGGTTTCAGCTCTGGGCTAGCAGTGACTCTAGGGGCCACGTTCTCAGGGGACCCTCCAGGTTTTTGGACCATCAGGTCTGGTCTTTAATAGAGTTACTGATCTGCACACCTCTTTTAAATGTCATACGTAAGCGACTCTGCATTGTGTCCATTGTCTGGGCTGTCTTTGGTGGTGGCTGGGCACCATCGAGGTTTTTTGGTCCCATGCTTATGCAGTTTACCAGTCATATGAGTCTTTCTGTCTCCTGTGTTCAGTTTTCCTCACTTCTTTGATGTTCTCAGTTGTCATCTGTCCCAGGTGGATTGGGACAAGTGACGTTTCTCAGATGGCAGCTTGCTGGCTTTTAAGACCCAAGGCTTCACTCACCAATATGAGGTACAGAAGACTCTCTCAGAAAAAGACTAGTTACGTCAATTGACATTGATGTCCACTGAAAACATGGTTCCCAGACACCTGTCCCTGCTACTTTGTCCTTTGAAATGTTAGGTTGAATTTACAAAAAATTTCACCTTATAGTGTATTCATTATGCCAAAAAATTAACTTTTAAACTTTCATCTAATTACTAGATGCATTTTAGTAGCTGTGTGTATTTGTGTAACAACCACCACAATCAGGACAAAGAACAGTGCTATCATCCCCTAAAAATCATTGTCCTGCTGTTCTTTTTTAGTCATACTCTCCTCCTTCTCCTAAATCCTGGTAAGGACTAATTTGTTCTCTATCACTATAGATTTGTCTTTTCAAGAATGTCATAAAATAGAATTGTCTAGCAGATAACCTTTTGAAACTGGATTCTTTTGCTCAGTGTAATGTCTTTGAGACTCATTCCAGTTTGTGGCATGAGGAGTTTATTTTTACTGTTGAGTCCCTGGTGTAGATGTATCATGGCTTGTTTACTCATTCACCCACCAAAAGGCATTTAAGTTGTTCCCAAGGAGCCCTAGTGACTCAGTGGGTGGCATGCAGCTGCTGATTGAAAGGTTGGTGATTCGAACCCACCAGATGTTCTTTGTGAGAAAGATGTAGCAATCAGCTTCAGTAAAGATATACAGCCTTGGAAAACCTATGGTGTGGTTTTAGTTTGTCCTGTGGGGTCACCGTGTCAGAATGAACTTGATGGCAGCAGAAATCCTAGGTTGTGTTCAGTTTGAAGAATTATGAGTAGAGTTGCTAAAAACACTTTTTAAAAGTTTTTGTGAAAACATGTGTTTCCTTTAAACTAGAGTAAATACTCAAAAGTGAGCATTCTGGGTCATAGATTGTTAGGTGTCACCAAGTCTGTTCCAACCCGTAGCCACACTGTGTACAATGCAACGTAATAGTGCCCAGACCTGTGCCGTCCTCACGATTGTTGCCGGGCTTCAGCTCATCCTTGAAATCACTGTGTCAATCTTTCTCGTTGAGTGTCTTCCTCTTTTTCTCTGTTCCTCTATGTTACCAAGCATGATGGCCTTTTCCGGGGACTGGTCCTTCCTGATAACGTGTCCAAAGTACATGATATAAATTCTCACCATCCTTGCTTTTAAGGAACACTCTGGCTGCACTTCTTCCAGGACTGATTTCTTTCTTCTTCTGGCAGTCTGTTGTACAGTCAGTGTCTTTGCCAACACCATAAATCAAAGACATCAATTCTTCTTTGGTCATCCTCATTCCTTGTTGAGCTCTGGCATCATTTCTGTCATGGAAACTGTATTTTTTAATTAACAATCCTTTTTTTGTTTCCAACTTTTCCATTCCAGTTGCTAGTATTTAGAAATACATCCTGATTGTGCCTTCAATCAATTCCAGACTACAGAAGTTGGTAAAAATCTTCAATCTCTTCATCTTTGGCATTAGTGATTGTTATATAATTTTGAACAATCATATTAGCTGGTCTTCCTTTAGGTATATGGATATTATCATATCAATGATAATATTAAACTTTAGGATAGATCTTGAAATGTTTCTCTTGATAATGAATGCAAAGCCATTCCTCTTCAAACTGTCGTTAGGATAGTGGACCATAGGACTGTCCAATTCAAAATGGCCTAATGCCAGTGTGTTTCAACTCCATTATGTCTGGGATATTGATGTTCTTTGCATTCCATTTCATTTTTGACTATTTCTAATTTTTCTTAATTCATACTTCACGCATTCCAGGCTATGATTATTAATGAATATCTGTAGCTGTTTCTTATTTTGAGTAGTGTCACGTCAGGAGATGAAGCTCCTGAAAGCTTGACTCTACCCATGTCATTTAGGTGGACTGTATTTTGAGGAGGCCGTTCTTCCCTAGTCATCTTTCGAGTGCCTTACAACCTGGGGGCTCATCCTTCAACATTATGTCAGGCAAGGTTTCACTGCTATTTAGAAAGTTTATACTGCTGATTTTTTTTTTGAAAGTAAACTGCTGGGTCCCTCTACCTAATCTGTCTTGGTCTAGAAACTCAGCTGAAACCTGTTCACCATGGGTGACCCTGCTCATGTCTGGGTTCTGGTGGTATAACTTCTAACATCATAGCAACACCCAAGAAGCCCCCACAGTATTTCAAACTGACAGAAATGGGGGGGATGTAGCTTTGACATAAGTGTTAAAACCAGATATATGATTACTTCAACTCCCTCCCCTTCCCCACAAAGCTGTGTTTTGGCTATTTTACTTTCTTAGCCTCCTCATGTATATTTTAGAATCAGTTTTTCTTTCTCTCCAAAAAAATCCTGCTATAATTTTTATTGGTATTTTATTAAGTCTGAAGATAAATTTGAAGTCAAAATACTGTCTCCTCTCTTCCAGTTCATAACCATTGTATTTCTCTTCATTTATTTATGTCATCTTTCAAGTTTCAATCAGTTTTTTATGGTTTTCTATGTTCAGGTAAGTGTATATTTTACAAACTTTATACATAATGTGGCGGATTACTTACTTTCAGGTGTGGGCCTTCTAGCCCCAGTCTTGTAACTCCCACTCAGGGGGCTATGTGATAGAATAACTGCAGCCTACCAAGAGAACTGGTCAGTTTTGCCTTCAAAGAGAGACAGTTTTAGACCAAAAGGGAGGGACTACCACCACCAAAAAAGGGGAGACCTGGAGCAGTGAGGAGCATCAAAGACCCACAGGGGATGGACCACTGGGCTTCCTAGCCCACAGAGTGAGAAAGCTGAGCACCTCTGTGTGTTGAATGAGGGCCAGGGAGAAGTCTACTCCTGACACACAAATTTGGGACTTACCAACCTCGCAAACACATGATCCCTTTCCTTTATGTTGTTCAAGAGTTCTGTGAGATGTTGCAGGGAATTAGGGAATCCAAAGACAGTGGGGAGTGTGCTAAGGCAAGAGGGAGCAGTTGATGTTAGATGTGCTGTGAAGTGGAATAACAACTTGGAAAAGTTAGCTAGTTGGGAGTGTTTTTAATGTCTCAAAGGAACCAGTTTTGTGCAGATTCTTAGAACAAAGTTATTTGCTTACCTATTCAGTAATTTTGAGGCAATTTTAGGTAATATTTTTAAAATTCAGTTTCCAATGTTCATTGCTGGTATAAAGAAATATGACTGGTATATATTGTTCTTTATCTTGTGACCTTTCTCTGATTATTTCTAAGAGTTTTTTTTTTATTGTGATTAAGTGAAAGCATACAATCCAAATCAATTTTGCATGCTCACATATCTACAGCTCCTTCTGCTCTCCTTGCCCTGCCACAGCACATTCCTCCTTTTCATTTTATACTTGCAGTATTCTCTTAACAAGCCCCTGCTCCCTTCACTCTGTTGTCTTCCATCTAGAAACAGACCAGTAGGACAGCTTCCTATAAATGCATAGAACCATAAAGCCCACCCACCACTTGGTCACATTGGGTCTCTGAGTCTAGTCCATTTTTGTCCAAAGAGTTGACCTTGGTAGTGTTTTCTAGACAGGGGCAGAAGAAGGTCTAGGGGCCAGGTACTCTGGGGGATCCCCTGGGCTGTCGGACCATCAGTTGTGGTCTTTTAGTAGAGTTCTTGAACTGCACCCCTCTTTTCCTCATGTTGCCACAGGGGGTCAACATTATGTGCCCCATCATGGCTGTCTTTGGTGGTGGGCCGGGCATCATCTGGTTCTTCTGGTTGCATACTGATACAGTCTCCCATTCACATGAGTCTTTCTATCTCATGGGCTCTTTTTCCCTTGTGTCTTTGGTGGTGTCAGTGATCATCACTTCTGGATGAGTTGGGACCGTTTGATGTACCTCAGATGGCAGCATACTAGTTTTGTAAGGCCCCAGACACCACTCATCAATATGGGGTGCAGAAGACTCTGTAAGAGTTTCAAAAAATATATTTATTGGGATATTCTACACAGACAAACACATCATCTATGAATTAAAAATGAAAGAATCCAAACCCATTGCTGTCAAGTCAGTTCTGATGCACAGAGAGTCTAGGGGACAGAGTAAGACCACCCTATAGAGTTTTCGAGAAGCGCCTGGTGGATATGAACTGCCAACCTTACGAGCAGCTGTAGCATTAACCACTAAACACCAGGGTTTCCCATCTGTAAGTGGGGTAAGTGTTATTTCATCTTTTCTGAACTGTGTGCTTTTTATTTCTGTTTCTTGGTTTGTTGCACTGGCCATGACTTTCTTGTATGATATTCAATAGGAGCATGAAAGTGAACAGTTGCATTGTTCCCGGTGTTATGAGGAAATCATTCAGTTTTTCACCTTAAGTAAGATGTTAGCTGTAGGCTTTTTGTAAACATGTTTGTTTAGGTTGAAAAAGTGGCTTTCTACTCCAAATTTCCTGAAATTCTAAAATCATGACTGGACTTTGACCTTTGTGAAATTTTTCTTCGTTAAACAACATAATAATGTGTTTTTATTTTTCCTTTGACTGTTAACATTGGAAACCTTGGTAGCACAGTGTTTAAATGCTACGGCTGCTGAGTGTAAGGTTGGCAGTTTGAATCCAGTAGAAACTCCTTGGAAACTCTATGGGGCAGTTCTACTTTGCCTATTAGGGTCCCTGTGAGTCAGAACTGAGTCAGCAGCAGTGTATTTGGCTTTTGGGTTTATTAATGCTCTGACTTACACTGACTGATTTTCAGAAATTAAGCCACTCTCACCTTCTAGGTGTAATTCCCAACTTGTTTGTAGTTTATTGTAATTTTTAAATGTATAATGCTAAGCTTAATTTGACTATATTTTTACTCACTATTAATGAAGCAAATTGGTAAACAGTTGTTACTTCTTATTTTGTCTTTGCTTCTAGTGTTTGGCTGACTCTGGCTTCAAAAAATATCTTCTACTCTCTACTCTTTTATTTCCAAAAAGAAGAGTCTAAAAGACACTTCAGTCTTTTCAGGGCTATTAGGTTTGCCCCACAGTGGTCCACCCAGTGGCCAGTCTGAGATATAAATACTGATCCACAAATTAGCTCAATTTTAAACAGAGTCTGTGGTCAAAGTCACACACATTCAGCTCAACAGCAATCTCAGGAGTTTGTAAGCTAATCAGCTGGCTGCTTACCCGAGCATGTCCCTCTTTGAAATTCCCTTAGTACTTTGGTTCCCTGGGAATCCTCTGGCCATAAATACAGGATTTTCTTTTCCTTGCTCTGCTATTCACTTCCCTCAGGTGCTTCTGGAAAACTCTGTGGGGCAGTTTTACTCTGTTCTATAGAGTCTGTATGAATTAGAATTGACTCAACAGCAGTGGGTTTGGTTTTTTTGTTTTTAATTCATAAATGACATAGTGGCTTGACTAGATGACAAGATTAGAATCAAGCAGCAAGAGAATAACTCAGCCATCAAGCCAATTCTGGCTCACAGGGCCTGTATTGGACAGGGTAGAATGGCCACATAGAGTTTCCAAGGAACTTGGCTGGTGGATTTGAACTGCTGACCTTTGGTCAGAAGACACAGCACTTAACCACTAGGCCACCAGGGTTTCCAGCAGGAGACTACAGAGGAACAGACAGTAAGGAGAGTATACATCCCATTTTGAGGTTATAGCTCCTCTGATCAGAGGAGATGTGTCCATTCCCATGGAGTTTTAGATAGCTGTGGGCCATCACGGAATAGTGCAAGAGACAGTAATGTGGAAAAAGAAAAAGGAGAAGAGGAAAGAGCTTTCCACCATTCTTTCTGAGTGTTATGAGCATTTCCCTAATCCTCATGCCAGAATAGAAGACTTTCCCTGAGTTTTCTGTTTGTGCTGATGTCCAGTTGTAGGTTTGGGACTTTGTTGAAATCAGGCTGGGGAATACTGGAAGGAAACAAAAATGTGTCACCCATTCAGAGTGCTTCTAATTCTGGCCTTCACCAGTCCACCTGCTGCTCTTTACTTTTAGCTTTTTTAGCTGCTCTCTGCATTTTGTTCACAGAGGGAAAGGCAGCATAGAGGGTATTTGTGGCCTCTTGACTTGAATACAATTCCATTATAGTAACAGAGATGTAAATAACAGGATTACTGGTGTTTACCACATCAAGAAATCAAAAGATATAATGTGTTGGGCAAATTAGTTACAAAAACCTCTTTAAAGTGTTGAAAAGCAAAGATGTCACCATGAAGGCTAAAGTTCCCCTGACCCAAACCCAGAGGTTTTCAACAACTTCGTATGCATGTGAAAGACAGACAATGAATAAGAAAGACGGAAGAACAATTAATGCCTTTGAATAGTGGTGTTGTCAAGGACTACTGACTATACCACGGAGGGACTGCTAAAAGAACGAACAAATCTATCTTGGGAAAAGGACAGCCAGAAGTCTCCTTAGAAACACGGATAGCTAGACTACATCTGACATAATTTGGGCATGTTATTAGGACAGATCAGCTCCTACTGAAAGACATCGCACTTAGTAAAGCGGATGGCCAGAGCGAGAAAGGAAGATCCTCAGCAAGGTGGACTGACACAGTGGCTGCAACAATGGGCTCAAGTACAGCAACGATTGTGGCGATGGTGCAGGGCTGGGTGGTGTCTCCTTCTACTGTGCACAGGCTTGCTGGATGGCACCTAACAAAAGCAAAAACAATGACAACCATGTACACGACTGTGTTTTAGTGCTGTTCGTAGTTTATATTATTTTATCTTATTTACTGTATGTAGTTGAATGCTGTTATTTTAATGAAAAATTTAGAGCTTAAAAAATCTAAAAAGGGATTCCAAAATCTTTCAGTGTTAGAAAAAAAATGTGCTGCCAGAGTTCAAACCCACATTATCTGATTCTATTGAGCATTTATTTCCTTGCTTATTCAGTGATGATTTACCTCTCACGTAAGTTATGCTAATACATGGGATAAATCAAGTTACAGATTACTAACATTGCAGTGGAGTAAGCTCTCGACTAAATTGCGCAGTTGAGGAACATTAAATGTACTAGATTAACAGGGAATTTTCGTGTTACTGGAATAACCTCAAAATATTGCTATGTTTCCTTATAGAAATTTTGACAAAACTTGACATTACCTTCTATATATGGAATATGTTAGTTAATCCTTGCTATTGCTATCTTTTTAAAAAATGTTCTCCAACTTAGTGTTAATCACTAATGACTGAAGACCAGACAAATTGTGGAATGACATCAAAAACATCATCCATGAAGACAGCAAGAGGTCATTAAAAAGAAAGGAAAGAAAGAAAAGACCAAATTGGATGTCAGAGGAGACTTTGAAACTTGCTCTTTAGCATTGAGCAGCTAAAGCAAAAGGAAGGAATGACAAAGTAAAAGACCTAAACAGAAGATTTCAGAGAGCAACTCAAGAAGACAAAAGAAAGTATTATAATGACATGTGCAAAGAGCTGAAATGGAAAACTAGAAGGGAAGAACACATTCTGCATTTCTTAAGCTGAAGGAACTGAAGAAAAGATTCAAGCCTTGAGTTGCAATAGTGAAGGATTCTACAGGGAAACTATTAAATGACTCAGAGAGCATCAAAAGAAGATGGAAGGAGTACACAGAGTCATTATACCAGAAAGAACTAGTCGATGTTCAGCCATTTGAGGAGGTAGCATATGATCAGGAACCAAAGATACTGAAGGAAGAAGCTGAAGCTACATTGAAGGTATTGGCGAAAAACAAGGCTTGAGGAACTGATGGAATTTCAATTGAGATATTTCAACAAACAGATGCAGTTCTGGAAGTACTCACTCATGTATGTCAAGAAATTTGGAGGACAACTACCTGGCCAACTGACTAGAAGAGATCCATATTTATGCCCAATTCAAAGAAAGGTGATCCAACCAAATGTGGAAATTACCAAATATCATTGATGTCACACACAAATAAAATTGTGCTCAAGGTCATTCAAAAGCAATTACAACAATATATTGACAAGGAACTGCCAGAAATTCAAGCTGGATTCCAAAGAGGACATGGAACCAGGGATATCATCACTGATGTCAGAAGGATCTTGGCTGAAAGCAAAGAATACCAGCAAGATGTTTACTTGTGTTTCATCAGCTACTCAAACGCATTTGACTGTGTGGATCATACTAAACTATGGCTAATGTGTGGAGATTGGGAATTCCAGAACACCTAATTGTGCTCTTAAGAAATCTGTATATGAATGAAGAGGCAGTTGTGCGAACAGAAAAAGCAGACACTGCGTGGTATAAAGTCAGGAAAGGCATGCATCAGGGTTGTATTCTTTCACCATATCTTTTTAATCTGCATGCCGAGGGAATAAACTGAGAAGCTGGATTATACCTGGAAGAATGAGGCATCAGGATTGGAGGACGACTCCTTAACAACCTGAATTATGTAGATGACACCACCCTACTCGCTGGAAATAAAGAAGATTTGAGGCATTTATTGATAAAGATCAAGAACCACAGCCTTCAGTATGGATTGCACCTCAACATCAGGAAAGCAAAAATCCTAACAACTGGACTAGTAAGCAACATTGTCATAAACGGAGAACAGACTGAGGTTGTCAAAGATTTTACTTTACTTGGATCCACAATCAATGCCCTTGGAAACAGCAGTGAAGAAATCAAAAGATGCATTGCACTGGGGAAATCTGCTGCAAAGGACCTCTTCAAATTGTTCAAAAGTAAGGATGTCACCTTGAAAACTAAAACATGCCTGACCCAAGCCATGGTATTTTCAATCACATCATATGCATGTGAAAGCTGGACCCTGAACAAAAAAGATGGAAGAATTGATGCCTTTGAAGTGTGGTGTTGGAGAAGAAGGTTGAATGTATCATGGACCCCCAAAAGAACAAACAGAGCTGTTCTGGAAGAAGTGCAACCAGAGTGCTCCTTGGAAACCAAGACAGCAAGACTATCTCTTTAATACTTTGGACATGTTGTCAGAAGGATCAGTCCCTGGAGAAGGACATCATGCTTGGTACAGTGGCCAAGCCAAGTGCCGTCGAGTCGGGAGGGTCAGCAAAAAAGAGGAAGATCCTCTACGAGATGGATCAACATAGAGGCTGCAACAATGGGCTCAAGCATAAAAATGATTGTGGACATGGTGCAAGACCAGTGTTTTGTTCTGTTGTTCACAGGGTTGCTGTGAGTTGGAACCGAGTCGACAGCACCTAACAACAACAACCCTGCTATCTTTTTCAAAATCTTCTCCAACTTACTACATTAATTTTTTTTGCCACATTTTTGTAATACTTTTAACATGTCATGTGCTGTCTATCACATCAATAAGAAAAAGTAATGAGAATGACTAACACAAACTGATGTGACACAACTTGGAACACCATCTTCAAACTGATGTTGAGAATTCTGGTGAGCAGAATTTTTGCATGTTTTTCAGGTTTGTTCAACCACTGATCTCTGGGGAATAATCAACCTGGGAGGCTGTACCTTTGTCAAAATCTACCTTCTGCAGAAAGACTTTGGCTAGAAGGAAGGAAAAATTGTCCTTCCCAATAGACTCAGTGTCTCTCTCTCCATACAAATAAAACTTACAGAAACACTAATAAAATATTATTATTATTAATGCTGCAGATACAGTGGAACCATCTAGATTGAAATCGTATCCTAGCCATACACTAGCTGGTGAAGTTGGGCAAGTCATTTATCTTACTGAAATGATTTGGTGGCTCCCCCATCTAAAAAATGCAGATAATATTATCTTTCTCATAGTTTTAAATATTAAATGTATATAACACTTGTCCCTGTTCCTGAATACTGTGTAATATTTATCAATATCATTATTTATGTATTTATTTTGGTTGTGCATATAGCATTCTGTTCTAAAATTCTATGTCACATAAGAAAACTTCAAAAAAACCATTGCTATGGAGTTGATTCCAACTCACAGTGACCCTGTAGGACAGAGTAGAATTTCCCTGTAGGGCTTCCAAGGGGCAGCTGATAGATTTGAACTCCTTGTCTTGTGGTTAACAGACAAGATCTTAACCACTATGCCATCAGAAATTTTTTATGTTGTGTAGATATCCATTTCTACCATCATTGGAATAACGTATTAGTTCTATGAAAGAAAATGATTGTAAATGTATCTATGAGGTGTGGTGGTAATTGAATAAAAAGAGAAAACCTTGTCATGTCACCATGAGTTGGATCCTACTCGATGGCACTTGGCTTGGCTTGGCTTGTCATTCTTTGGGGATTTGTCTAAGTCTTGTGTCAGAAGTTCCCATTTTCTGGAAGTACTTAACCACTATGGCACTAGGGTTTCCCCTGGCCATAAGGCAGTGGGAAATCCTTAATCTATGCAATCACAGACAGTAGTAGGACGTTGGGGAAAAAAATAAAACAAAACAAAAAACACTGAAAGTAAGGAATCATAAAATGATACATGCAGAATATGAAACTTTTTATTTTAAAATAAAGTATACCAATGTGTCTGTTTCTAGCCTTTTGGTGTATGGTCATGACCTTTCCTTTGAATGCATACAGTGTTGACTTGTCATCTTCCTGACATAAAATATGCCATGATCTATAAGAAACCACATCTTTAAATTTTTGAGAAGTAGGAAATTAAAGGAAATTTTGAAGTCGTATGAGGGACAATGTTTCCAGATATTTATGATTTTCCTCCTCATGTTATCAATACCTAGTGTAGAGTTGGAAACTCTGGTGGAATAGTGGTTACCAGCTACCACTGCTAACCAAAAGGCTGGCAGTTCAAACCCATCAGTTGCTCCTTGGAAATCCTACAGGGCCATTCTACTCTGTCCTATAGGGTCACTATGAGTTGAAATTGACTTAACAGCAGTGGGTTTGGTTTAGTTTAGATTTTTCTTTTAAATTTGTGATTGCATTTGCCAAATATATTCAAAGATTACAGACGAGTTTTGATAGAAAAAAACTTTTTATCTGGAAGATCACATTTATTGGTTTGAAAAATAATTTAACTTATATAATTCCAATAACATGTCAAAGACAAGTTTTGAAACCCAAAATACATAATAAATATAGTTACTTCTTTGTGTACATGTAGTACACACAGAGAAACAAGAGAAATGGCAGAAGAAGTAGCAAAGTAGAAAAACAAACATTGATTAAGGGGAATTCTGTTTTAATACTAATCAAGTTGATTAATTTTTCACTTTAAAAATTATTTTTGATTTTGTGTGATGAAACTAAGACTATAATTTATCATTTTATAGTTGTGATAGAATCTCAAGTTGATAATCAATATTAAATATTATCTGTTCTGTTAGGTCATCAGTCCTCTTTAAGGCTGACTATAGCATCATGAGTGGGATCCGACTCAAAGGCACTTGGCTGGCTTGGCATGGTATCCTAAACTATGAAATACAATTTTATCTTTTTCAAAATGTTGCCTGTGGTTCCTTATTTAACCTAGTTTAGGGAAACAGGAAGGAAACAGAAAAACTAAGATACTGAATTCCTGAATCTTCTGTCCTTGCCAAGATGCCAATAATTTAAAGAGTTAGCAGATGATTCACAAGCAACGCTGGGCTATTTTTGTCCTCCTTAGCTATCCCAGCTACTCTCTGGCTTCTGCATTTCTGTAATTACGAAATGTTAGGTCATATTTTCGCTAGAACATAATGAAAAATGAGAAGCTGCTACTGCATCTACTTAATGATGACCACATTTTACCCATCACTGCAGGAAATGTTGATTACTTTTCTTTTTCACTCACAGGTACTATCTGGCCTATCTGGCCCTGTTAAAATTTTGAATATTCTGCTTACTACATAGTGAAAATGTACTGCAGAAGCCAGCTACTATTACAGAAATAGTGTTTAATGGTTTAGGACACGACAAGTTGGCCTTGTCTTTAAATTAAAAAGATGAATTTTTGAGCTAACCTATACCCTCCTCCACAAAAAAGGAAGCCAAAACAAAACAAACAAACAAAAGAAAACTTTCAAAAGTCTTTAATGAAGTTAAATAAAGAAATCACTAAGGTTATAAATGAATCTACATTGCAAATCCTTAATTTTGTGAGTGGGGTGCCCTATGTATGCTAGCCACTGATCATCAATTTTCTTTAGGATCAAATGGACTGAGAAACAACATAGTCTATGGTTTTCCCACCATGTGGAAATCAATTACAGAAAGACTATTTGGCAGAGATTTGGAAAATAGATTCAGAAAAGAATCTATGATGACATAGATTTTCATTTGCTCAGTTTCACCCTCTAAAAAAATAGTACTAAAATGTCTTAGTTGCAGTTTCGTTTATCCTTAAATTTCTAAAAACAATATTTCTTAAAAGGTTCTTTCATCTTAAAAAGTTTCAAAATTAAAATTAGTTTTATTTCTTCACTAAATATGTGACTATGTCAGACCTTACAGAGTGGCCCCTGGACTCAGAACTCTAAGCCAGCTCTGGAAGGCAAAGACTGATACTAGAGTGAGAATACTGGAGCACTCAGAGAAGTAGCGTAAAGCATCGGATTCCAAAAGCAAACTTAAGAAATCCTTAAATATCTCAACTCTTGTGGAAACTAATTTTCATTCCTAAAGACATCTTAAGGATGAGACAATGAATCAGCATTAGACAAGGAAGCAGGAGAAACTGTATTGTAACTGAAGATAGGAAATAAGAAAAGATGTATGAAAGCAGAGGACAAAGACTTTTAAGCTGAGGCAGGGAAAGGACTACAGGAGATGTGATGTTTGTTGTAGAATTTATTCATTTAACTGCTAAACACAGCACTCCTGGGATTAAGAAATGTACTGTTACCTGACATATTCTGATGAGGGTGACAGTCACTAACTGGGGTTGATTATGTTGAATAGAACGCACTGCAAGTTATACATATAATTTATATATATTGTTTATGTATATATTCATATAATCATGTATATAAATTTACTAGAAGTGATGAGAAAACTGTAGGACAACGCATTTTCCTTACATATCACATAGATAGTGTAGTGACTAAGTGCTACAGCTGCGAACCAAAGGGTCAGCTCTCTGAATCTGCCAGAAGCTTTCTTGGAAACTCTGTGGAGCAGTTCTACTCTGTCCTATAGGGTTGCTATCAGCAGTGGGTGGGTGTATATAAATTACATATACATATATTTACTAGCAGTGGTATAAAAGAAAATCAAACCCATTACCGTCAAGTTGATTCCAACTCACAGTGACCCTTTAGACAGGGTAGAACTGCCCCATAAAGTTTCCAAGGAGCATCTGGTGGATTTGAACTGCTGACCTTCTGGTTAGCAGCCTTAGAATTTAACTATTATATCATCAGTAGTGGTATAGAAGAGCAGATATTTCCTTTTCTGAAAAACTGTTGTCCTGTAATAATGAAACATGAAGTTAACAAAAGATTCCACATATTTTAATTTGAAACTTTGGAAGGCATGATAATCTGAATTCTCTTGTAAAGACTTTGTCCTTCAGTTTAGTGAGACTTCATGGCAAATTTATTTAAAAACATTCATTTCAACAGGTACCTTCTTTTAGGTTTACAATACTTGTTAGTCTGTCAATAAACAATATTTTATGAAGTATCTCATCTGCTACACACTGTACTCCAGTCTCTGGGCATACAACAAGCTTCACACCTCATGGAACTTACAGGAAGAGTCTTATTAAAGAAATGTTTACATAAAGGAGAAGTACAAGATGCTTGTGGCAATCTCAAACCCAAAAGTAGGAAGGGCTCTTAAAGGCTGAATCTGTTCCCTAATCTCTGCCAAGTGGTCTTTCTGTAACTGACTTCCACATGAGGGAAATACCAGTCTTTGGTGTCTCTCAGTCCATTTGTTCCTGAAGAAAATTGATGATCTAATAGCTAGTATATGTGGGGCACCGCACTTACGTAATATTTGAAAACAGAGTTCCAATAAATGAAAAGATGCTGTCATGCACTGAATCATGTTCCCCCCAAAATCTGTGTAGCAATTAGGTTGAGCCATAATTACCAGTATTGTATGATGTTTCCCCAAATTGTAAATCCTGCCTCTGTGATGTTAATGAGGAAGATGGGTGGCAGTTGTGTTGATGAGGCAGGACTCAAAGTGTAAGGCTGTTTTGTGCCTTGAGGCAGTCTCTTGAGATATAAAGGAAAGAATCTAGCAGAGAGATTTGGGGACCTCCGGTTCCCAAGATGGAACTAGCAAATTTGGTCTCCTGATGGGTGGCAAACTGTGATCCCCTTCCCCCAAAGCCATGAGGATGCATCCTTTTCAGTACCAAACGAAGTAAAGGTTATTAAGGGAAAGTACATTCCAAAGAGGGAATGGGTTAGTCTCTAGGAGTAGAAAAAGACCCCACATAGATTTTGGACAGAGCTTTTTATAGGCAAAGACAGGGGGTGATGTCATAGATGGAACAAGGAATTAGTAACTTGGCTTCTGATTGGGCCCAAGACCACCAAAGCCCCCTTACAACTTCCGTGAGGAAATGTTCTATTTGCATCATAACTGCCAGGAAGAACCCACATCTGCATCACAAACAGCCAGAGAGAGCTGTTGATATGTGGCAGATCAGGTTCCCCTGACAATCTTATCAATACTGTGTGTATTCTATAATGCAAAGAACGACCTTTGTTATCCCTAGAAAATGTTAGATTCTGGAGTAAAATGTGTTAACATGTGGCAGCAGAGATCAGGTTCCCTAGCTAACCTTGAAAATACCATCAAGGAAAAAAGCAGTGATGGAAGCTAAGCTAAGTACCCTTTTGGAAAGGTCTGGGGTATCTGCACATCTGAAGTTTCTAGTCCAGTAGAAGATTTACCACAAGGACCGTCCTCCAGAGCCAGCAGAGAAAGCCCTCCCCTGGAGCTGACACCCTGAGTTTGGACTTTTAGCCTATGGGCCACCAAGCCAAGTGCCGTAGAGTGGGGTCCGATGGGACTGTGGCAAAATACAGTGTCTCGTTTTAAAGCCATCCACTTGTGGTATTTCTATTAAAGCAGTTCTAGATGACCAAGACAGATGCCAAAGCCAAACATATGTACCATCATATCCTCCTGGCCTTTAGATACATCAGCTCTGAATGAAATGAATTTTCATTCCTAGAGGCAATTATTGGATCTTGACTAAAAGCAAAAAAAATCCAAAACAACAAAAAACAGCCAAACAAAAAAGAACAAGAAAGATGTTTACCTATGTTTTGCTAACTATGTGAAGACATTTGACTGTGTGGATCTTAACAAATTATGAATAACATTGTGAGAAGTGGGAATTCTAGAACACCTGGTTGTATTTGTGCAGAACCTGTACACAAACCAAGAGAAAGTCATTTTAACAGAAAAGGGGATACTGGAGGCAGAGTCAAGGTGGGGGACTAAGCACACGTCTCCTTATATCCCTCTGGAAACCAAGACCTGAATTGATAATCAAACAGAGCCTTCTGATCACCTAATCAGCCTCAGGACACGGCGCAGGGCTGTTAATTGGGACTTCATACCACTCAGCGAAAAACCTCCTCTCTGTCGCTGACTCCCGTTCCTGGCTAGCGCCGGCTCTCACAGACGGAAGGTAAACGCACCACTGTGACTTTTTTTCCCTCTGTCTCGACTGGCGGGCGGAGCTGGGTCTTGCCTGGCAGTTGGACTCAGACGGGCTGCTGGGGGTATAGGCAAGTGAAATTCCCATGTTCTGAGAGCCAGGCTTGGGACTCTGTTAATCTAGCCACTTTGAGCCTTTCATTTTGCAGCTGCCTCAGCAGGGTTTGTGTGGAGCTTTGTGGAAAGTGTGCAAGACACCATGTTGGTATCGAGATTTTAGTGGGACCTAATTCTTAGCTTGGGAGGACAGCGCTTCTCTGACAGAAAAGCAGTAATTTTCCCAGTGCAACCTACGTTGCATTGCAGGCCTTGCAACAGAAGCAGAGGAATCACTACCTTTTGGCACCTTTAGCCCCTCTGTCTGCTGCCTGTGTGGAGGACGCCATCTTGGATGCGGTGGCCGCAGCTGGACCTAATTCTTAGCTTGGGAGCCAGAGCCTGCCCACAGGAGAGCGCTTTCCTATCACAAAACCAGTACTCGACGCAGTGTCAGCTAAGGCTAGGCCTTGTCAGCAGAGGCCAACAGGGCAGTAGCATTGCTGTATTCTGAACTAGTTTGTTATCATCAGGGGTTGGATATAGTGGCACTTACTTTATCAGCTGAGAAGAGGGACCTCTACACCTGAAAACCTAACTGACTTGTGAAGTGGTCAGATATCTTTTGCTTTACATTTTAAGACAGCCTAGAGAAACGTTTGCAATCCATCCTCGCAGTACCTCTTCCAGCCTATACATACTCACATGGGACCCAAAAAGCAACAGACAATTGTGGCATACAAGAAATCACCCATGGCTTCAGAAGGCTCCCAAACAAAGCAACCAAGGAGTTTTCCAGATGAAGAAACTTTTATGAAAGCATCAGGAAGTGAATACAAATTGATTATATACAGAGCCCTTCTAGACCTTATACAAAATGCAGCAGAACAAAATGAAAAATTAAGCAAGCTGTTCGATCTGATGGAACACCAGTACTCTGAAATCCAACAGATCAAGAACAAAATCAAAGACATAGAAACTTCCATGCAAAGCCAAGAAAACAGAATGGAACAAATGGAAAAAAGAATTTCTGACTTGCAAGACAGAGCTTTGTATGCCAGCATCTATGAGCAGAAATCAGAAAAAAGAAACAAGAAAAATGAGGAAACATTAAGAAGCATGTGGGACTCTATTAAGAGGAACAATCTTCGATTAATTGGAGTCCCTGAACAGGGGGAGACACCTGAGAACACAGAGAGTATCGTTGCTGAGCTGCTGAAAGAAAACTTCCCAGAAATCATGAAGGAAGAGTATATAGACATCTCAGATGCATATCATATGCCACCCAATGTAGATCTCAAAAGAAAGACTCCAAGACATATTATAATCAAGCTTAACAAAATGAAACATAAGCAGCAACTCTTAAAGGCACCAAGACTCAAAGCAAAGCTAACATTCAGAGGGAAACCCTGTAGGCTCTCGTCAGATTTCTCAGCAGAAACCATGCTGGGACGGAGACAGTGGCACAACACATTCAAAACCTTGAAGGAGAAGAACTTGGAACAAAGATTTATAAATCCTGCAAAACTATGTTTCAAATACGAAAATGAAATTAAGACATTCCCAGATAAACAGAAACTCAGAGACTTTGTAAAAACCAAACCCAAACTACAAGAAATACTGAAAGAAGTTCTTGGCTCTGGCTTAGAAGAACGAAACCACTAACTTTATATTTTAGAATGACACACTACTCAATACTCTACTCATTTAGGGAAGGCTCCAAAGTAAATCACAGCTTTGATTTGGAAAGAAGCAATCCAGTGATCATCATGAAAACTATGGTGTCATCATAATAAAAAGAGGGATGTACTACAGTTGTTACAGTCCTTCCAGATGGAGAGGAAGATGACAAGACTGTTAGTAATTAAAATTGGGTTTATATATAGTTTATTAAGGAAGATCATAGGGGCAGCTATAAAGCACAACAAAGTTGTATCATACCATTTCAAGAAATCTAACTCACGAGTCTCAACAACTATAAAACCAGATCTGAAAAAGGTGAAAAATCAACTCACAAAAAAGAGTGTCCCAGAACAGACTAATAAGAACAACAGAGAAAACATCAACATACAAATAAACATATCACAATGGTAGCAGTGAACACATACCTATTAATAATTACGTTGAATGTGAATGGACTCAATGCTCCAGGAAAGAGACACCGAGTGTCATCTTGGATCAAAAGACACGACCCATCCATATGTTGTCTACAAGAAACTCACTTGAGACCTAAAGACAGGAACAAACTGAAAATTAAAGGATGGAAGAATATATATCAAGCTAACAATGAACAAAGAAGAGCAGGAGTGGCAATTCTAATCTCAGACAAAATCAATTTTAATGTCAAATCCACCATCGTGGACAAAGATGGACACTATTTATTGCTGAAAGGTTCTGTACACAAGCAAGACTTAACTATATTAAACATTTATGCACCTAATGTCAGAGCACCTAAATATGTCGAAGAAACACTGACTATGCTCAAAAGAGAGTTAGATGACTCCACAATAATAGTGGGAGACTTTAACACTCCACTCTCATTACTAGACAGATCATCTAGAAAAAAGCTCAGTAAAGATACAGAAGACCTCATTGCCACAATTAACCAACTAAACCTCATTGATATATACAGAACTTACCACCCATCAGCAGACAACTACACCTTCTTCTCCAGTGCACATGGAACATTCTCCAGAATTGACCACGTGATAGGCCATAATGCAATGCTCAACAAAATCCACACCACTGAATTACTGTAAAGAATCTTCTCAGATCATAAAGCCATAAAAGTTGAAATCCATAGCAGAAAAAACAGAGAGAGAAAGTGGAACTCTTGGAAACTGAACAACATCTTGCTCAAAAAAACATGGGTTATACAGGAAATCAGGGATGAATCAAAGAAATTCATGGATTCCAATGAGAACGAAAACACTTCCTACCAGAACCTATGGCATACAGCCAAAGCAGTGCTCAGAGGTCTGTTTATCTCCATAAATGCACACATCTGGAAAGAAGAAAGAAACCAAATCAAGGAACTAACTCTACAGCTTGAACAAGTAGAAAGAGAACAACAGAGGAAACCCTTGGGCACCAGAAGAAAGGAGATCATAAAGATTAGAGCAGAGCTAAATGAATTAGAGAATAGAAAAACAATTGAAAAAATTGAAAAGACCAAAAGCTGGTTTTTTGAAAAGATCAACAAAACTGACAAACCACTGGCTGAACTTACTAAAGAAAAGCAGGAAAGGAAACAAATAAACCAAATTAGAAATGAGAAGGGAGTTGTTACCACAGATGCAACAGAAATCAAAAATATCATAACAGAATACTATGAAAGACTCGACTCTAACAAATTTGAAAACCTAGGGGAAATGGACAAATTCCTTGACTCATACCACCTACCCAAATTATCACAACATGAAGCAGAACAACTTAATAAACCCATCACAAAGGAAGAGACTGAGAAGGTCATCAAAACACTGCCAACCAAAAAAAGTCCGGGCCCAGATGGCTTCACGGCAGAATTCTACCAAGCATTTAGAGAAGAATTATCCCCAATACTATTGAGACTATTTCACAGTATAGGAAGGGATGGAGTACTCCCAAACTCCTTCTATGAAGCCAGCATAACCCGGATACCTAAGCCAGGGAAAGATCCAACAAAGACAGAGAACTACAGACCGATATCACTCATGAACCTAGATGCAAAAATCTTCAACAAAATTCTTGCCAACAGAATACAACAACATATCAAGAAAATAATCCATCATGACCAAGTGGGATTCATCCCAGGGATGCAAGGCTGGTTCAACATCAGGAAAACAGTTAATGTGATTAACCACATAAATAACACAAAAGACAAAGATCACCTGATTTTGTCCATTGATGCCGAAAAGGCATTTGATAAAGTCCAACACCCATTCATGCTGTAAACTCTTAGCAAAATGGGCATAGACGGCAAATTCCTCAACACAATAAGGGCCATTTATACAAAGCCAATTGCCCACATCATCCTGAATGGAGAGAGACTGAAAGACTTTCCCCTGAGATCAGGAACTAGACAAGGATGCCCACTGTCACCTCTCCTATTCAATATTGTGCTAGAATTTCTAGCCTGACCAATTAGACAAGACCAAGAAATAAAGGGCACCTGCATTGGCAAAGAGGAAGTTAAAATCTCCCTGTTTGCAGATGATATGATTGTATATGCAGAGAACCCCAAGGAGTCTATAAGTAAGCTACTCAAACTGATAGAAGAGTTCAGCAAAGTTTCAGGATACAAGATAAACATAAGTAAATCAGTATGTTTCCTTTATACTATCAACGAGACTGTTAAGGAGGAAATTATTAAATCAATACCATTTACGATAGCCCCTAAGAAGATAAAGTACCTAGGAATTAATCTAACCAGAGAAACAACATACCTTTACAAAGAGAACTACAAGCCCTTACAACAAGAAACTAAGAGAGACGTAGATAAATGGAAAAACCTACCCTGCTCATGGATAGGAAGACTTAACATTGTGAAAATGTCTATTTTACCCAAAGCAATTTATTTATACAATGCAATCCCAATACAAGTTCCAGCATCATTTTTTAATGAGATGGAGAAACAAATCACCAATTTTGTTTGGAAAGGGAAGAAGCCCGGATAAGTAAGGTCCTACTAAAGAAGAAGAACACACTGGGAGGCCTCTCATTACCCGACCTTAGAACATACTACACTGCCACAGTGGTCAAAACAGCCTGGTACTGGTACAAGGACAGACAGATTGATCAATGGAACAGAATTGAGACCCCAGAGATGACACCATCTGCCTATGAACAGTTGATATTCCACAAAGGCCCTAAGACATTATACTGGGGTAATAACAGTCTCTTCAACAAATGGTGCTGGCAAAATTGGTTATCCATCTGCAATAAACTTAATCAAGATCTGTATCTTACACCGTATACAAAAACCAACTCCAACTGGATAAAAGACCTAAATATGAAACCTGAAAAGATAAAGCTCATCCAAGAAAAGGTAGGAACAACGATGGAAGTTTTGATACACAATGAGGACAGACTCCAAAATCTGTCAAAGAAACCTCAATCAACAGAAGAGAAAATAGATAAATGGATAGATAATAGAAAATAGATAAACTATTAAGAATCAAACATTTTGGCTCATCCAAAGACTTTATTAATAGAATTAAAAGAACACCCACAGAATGGGCAACTCTATGTCAGACCAACGCCTGATCTCCATAATCTATAAGATACTAGAAAATATCAAGAAGAAGAAGATAAACCATCCCATTAAGCGATGGGCAGAGGAGATGGACAGACACTTCACTAAAGAGGAGATCCAGGCAGCCAAAAAACACATGTGGACATGTTCACGATCTTTAGTTATTAAAGAAATTCAAATCAAGACAACAATGAGATACCATGTCACCTCAACAAGATTGGCCATGATCCAGAAAACACAAAACAACAAATGCTGGAGAGGCTGTGGAGAAAGTGGAACCCTCCTACACTGTTGGTGGGGTTGCAAAGTGGTCCAGCCTCTTTGGAAGGCAATCTGTCGCTTCCTTAAAAAAATGGATATCGATATACCATTTGACCCGGTAATTCCACTACTTGGAATATATCCTACAGAATCAAGGCCTTTCACAGCAATGGACACATGCACGAGAATGTTTATCGCAGCACAGTCCATGATAGCAAAAAGATGGAATCAACCCAAATGCCCAACAACAGAAAATGGATAGGTAAACTATGGTACATATACTCAATGGAGCACTATGGAATGATAAAGAATAACGATGATTCCAGGAAACATCTCCTAACCTGGTTTCAACTGGAAGACATTATGTTGAGTGAAAGTAGTCAATGACAGAAGGACAAATATGGTATGAGAGCTCTATCATAAGATCTGAAAAACAGACTTGTGTATAGAAGAAAAGACTCTGACAGCTGCAAGGGACAGGAGGGAGGGAGGGTGAGCGGGGGACGGTTTAGTTTAGATAGTTGCTAGAAATCTGGTTGGGAGAAAGTGGTGATAGCACACATTAGAAACAAGAACAACATTAAGAGGACTTCAGCATAATCTGAGTACTCCTTCCATCTTAACCCAATATTGCAAGGATAGAGTAGCTGGGGCAAGGGGCAAGGGACCATGCTCTTAGGTGAAATCGAGGCCAATTGGCACAAATAGCGTTTTGCTAAGAGGGCTCTCTGCACCCCACATTGGTGAGCGGCATCTGTGGTCTTAAAGGCTGCCAAGCTGCCATCCGAGGACACAGCAAATGGTCCCAACTCTGCAGGAACGGATGCTCACCGAGGAACAAAATGACATGGGGTAAAGACAACCTAGAAGACAGAGAGACCCACATAGTGGGTGCCTTCATCAACTTGTGACTGGAAGAACTGGATGGTGCCCGGCCACCACCAGTGATAGCCACGATGGAACTCACTAGGTTGAGTCTCACTGGCAACACAGGAATAAAACGGGGTGCATCATGAGATCTCCACTAAAAGACCTCAATTGATGGTCCAGCGGTTTCAGGGTTCCCCTGAGAGCATGGCCCCCGGCGTTGATGCTACCCTTACCCATACATTATAATGAAGGTCCACTCTTTGGACAAGAATGGATTGGACTTGGCAATGCAGAGTGACCATATATTGGTTGCACTTTATGGTTCTATACATCTATAGGATATCATCCTGCTGACCTCTGGCTGGAGGAAGGAGAGTGGATGGAGAGGAGGGGAAAGGAGGCTGTTGGGAGGATGAGACATGTATGGAGCAGAGAGGAAATGTGTGCTGTCACCAGACAGGGAGAGCAGTGGAAGCTGCATATAGGTGGGTATGTTGATTTATACGGGAAACATTTTCACTGTCATGTTTAATAAAAAATAAAAAGAAAAAGAAAAGGGGATACTGCATGGTTTAAAATCGGGAAGGGTATATCCTCTTATTGTACTTGTTTTATCTGCATGCTGAGCAAATAATCTGAGAAGCTTAACTGTATGAAGAATGGGGCATCAGGACTCAAGGAACAACCTATCATGTGCAGAAGACACAACTTTATTCTCCTGAAAAGCAAACACTTTGAAGAACTTGTTGGTGAAGACTAAAGGCTACAGCCTTCAATATGTATTATACCTCAACATAAAGAAAATCAAAAGCCTCAAAACTGAACCAATCAATGCCATCATGATAAATGGAGGGAAGTTTGAAGTTGTCAAGAATTTCATTTTACTTGGATCCACAATCAATCTCCACAGAGGCAGAAGTCAAGAAATCAAACCTATTGCATTGGGCAAATCGGCTGCAAAAGGCCTCTTTAAGGTATTCAAAAGCAAAGATACCACTTTGAGGGCTAAAGTGCATCTGACTGAAGCCATCGTATTTTAGTTTGTTTGATATTTAAACACAAGCTGAATGACAAATAAGAGAAACGAAAGGAGAATTGACTCCTTTGAATTGTGATAGTGGCAAAGAATTTTGAACCTACAATGGACTGCCATAAGAGTGAAAAACTCATCTTGTGAGAAGTAAAGCCAGAATTCTCTTTTAAACCAAGGATGTCAAAACTTCCTCTCACATGCTTTGGACATGTTATCAGGAGGGACTAGTCCCTGGGGGACATCAGACTTGGAAAAGCAGAGCATCATTGAAAAAGAAGACCCTCAATGAGACGGATTAACACAGAGGCTCCAACTGTGGGCTCCAACAGCAATGCTTGTAAGTATGGGGCAGAACCAGGTGTTGTTTCCTTCTGTTGTGCATAAAATTGCTCAGGGTAGGCACTGGCTTGACAGCATACAATGACAGCAACAAAGGTAATTTATGGATGTATAAACACCTTGAGGATACGACCCTCAGTAACTTCTACAGGTCTGATTTCTTAACCATAACTCTGAGACTCAGATTTCTTGTCCTAATATTATTTATGTCTTTTGGCAATTTATTCGTTTTCCTATATTTATATACAATGGTCCCAATTCTTTATTTTTCCATTATACAGTGGTATAATTCCAATGTCAAATTCAAATTCATCATTTCCCTCTTGATTATGTAAATCTGAGGTTAATGAAGTATGTGGTGTTCACATGCAGTGACCTTGCAAAGTTATTTGTTCTGTACCTCCAAGCAACAGTAATTTGCTGTTTAGAGACAGTCATTAATTTTATCTGACAGATCTGAAAAAAAGTGTGGGAATTAAGGTGCAGCCTGAAGACCACCTGTCTCAGCTAACTTAAACCATGACATCACTATACTTTCTAGTGTTCAATTACAATTGTCTTATAGCTCTGCTCAGCTCCTGCCAGCTCCAGAAGATAGTCTTCCAAATGACCTGACTCATGACTGATAACATTTGTGTCTGAGGTTTCCATCTGTCCAGTATGACAAACACAAGCTGAAGCTGATTAATATTTTACAATCTGTGTTCAAATTTACTAATGGGAAATAAGCAAGTAATCATAACTCATTGAATAGGATCTAGAGTTTCTTATGTGCCTTAGATATTCTCTGTCTCTTAAATTTTACTTCTTTGTATTTAGGAAAAGACCTAACAAGAAACAAAAGAAAACAAAAGAAACACTCCTTTTGGTTTTCTATATACCTTTCCAATTTATTGGAATTAAATCAGCTGAATTACATTCTGTTTTTAAGCTGTTCCAACAGGCGCTGCTCAGTAGCATACACAAAATGACGATATTAATATGAATGAAGGGTGTTTCAGCATCGTTCACAGCTGCTGAGAGTAGCATGCTAACTAGGTGGCATTAGTGATTGACTTTCTCAATCAGACATAAGTGAATCTAGCAAAGTTGGAAATGCCTGTCTGCTGTCTACCAGATAAACATAGAAAAATTTTAAAGATTTATGCAAGAAGGTATAAACTCTCCATAAACAGAAGAAATCTACTGATGATAATACTGAGAAAGAGGTAAATATGAACCTACAACATTATTATTACTAATAGTATTTATGACTAGCAATTTATGTCTAGTAAAAAAAGGACCTTTGCTTAACCTTGCAACCAACCAATATTTAGAGAGGACCCAGTGGAATTAAGAGAGACATCCTCTTTGAATTAAAGATTCATAAGATGAATTTAAAATTACAAATTTAAAAATACAAATGTTTATTAATTTAGGGGGAACAAAACATTATGAATCAGTATATAGACACAGTAATTCAGTCAGCATTGAGGATGTCGAGAAAAGCTTTCTGAGAGAGACATGGTTAAATTGAGATCTGGAGGGTAAGCAGGAGTTCAGTGATTCATTTTTATCTGACCAGCACTCCTCTTGGTTGTCTTGGAACAGAACATTTTCCCACAGGAGGAAACTATCCTCCACTTTATTTGAAAGACTCTGACTTAGATTTCCAACCCCAGTTTCCCATGTATCTGGCTATTATGGGGCCTAAACCCCCACAGTTTTACGTTGATAAAAGCATATTGAATGTTGGTTCCACCACTCTTGGTATAGAGATGAGCATGAGCTGAACTGGAAGATGCATTGCCCTTAGATGCTTCAAAGTCTTGCTCTTTTCCTTCACAGAAGAAAATCTAAAACATTAGCACTCACTAACTGAAGAGCAAGCAGTCCTCTGTCTCTGGGGTTCCCGAGGCCTCAAGAGTCCCTTCAGCTGTGTTCTTCCCACAGAAACCTTTAGATTGTGTCTAGATCGTGTTTATCAAGCTGGGTCATGTGTAAGGAATATTTATAAGCGCTGTTAGGTATACAAAGCTGGAAATAAGAATGACCCATCTTTGAGAGCATTCATTTCAATCGAAGATATGGAGTTACTAATTCACCATGCAGATAGTTGAAGCCACTTTTCTTCATGAAATGTATACACTGACTACTACAATAAAAGAAACACTGACATATTAAGAAGCAGAATGAAAAATTTGTAAGCATTTTTAAATGTTCTGCTGGTACTTCAAATATTTCAAATTGTACCTGACACCTTTGGGTTTTGCTTGCAGGCTCCTTGAGGGATGTAGTACATTTTCTGTGCCAGATACCTAGTGGAAAAGTTTAGGATGATTGTCCCAAGTGCCCGATTAAAAAAAAAAAAAAAATCCAGATATTTTCATTTTCTACTCTGGATCCTGGTTTTAAGTAGTTAAGACTTCCACGTTTCTTCTCTGGCAATGTTGGCATTTTCTGTGTTTCCCTCTAGAGGTGTGAGCAAATCCCGACGCTCTGAATAGTTACTGTGGGTTACAGGCACAACTTAAGTAATTTTCCATTTCTAATTAATACCCTGAGAGTTAAGTTGGAAGAGTCTAGCAGATGTTCTAATTCCTCCAGAGAACCTAGTGTAAAAGTGCTTACTAAGGACATTGATGTTATTCACTGTAAGTTTTCTAGTCTCTTATCTTTCTTTGAACACTCTTCCAACAATGTTTAGGAGGATTGTCCCAGGTGCTCTATTAAAAAAATATGAAGGTATGTTTTCTTGATTCCTAAAGTTTCCCAAAGCTATCCTCTAAGTAGGCCTCTTGGTTCTCAGATTGTGATTTTTCTTTGATACTGGATCATAACCATACAATTACAAGCCATCGAACCCATATTTCTATAAGGTAGAAAAAGATTAAATAAAACATCACACTAAACTTAGATAAAAGGTTGAAATCTGAAAAGTGAAGCTGCAAGAATCCATGCTATTAGGAAGACAATGCTATGTACAAAGCATTTGTCTGAAAGGAAGATGAAAAACTTCTGAAGATACATTTCCTTATAGTAGTCAGTATCTATGCTTCATGGAGAAAAGGGTTGACATAAAAACTCAGGAAACTGAATTTGAAGACACCATCAAACTACTCATTCAGTGGCCTAAATGTAGGATGAAAAGGAGAGAGCTTTAAAACAAACAATCAGAGAACAGTGGAGGTGCAGCTCCCTTAATATGTTAGCCACTGCTGTCGAGTCACCTCTGACTCACAGCCACCCTACAGGTCAGAGGAGAACTGCTCCATCAGGTTTCCAAGAAGCTCCCTGGGGATCTGAACTGCTGATCTTTTGGTTTAGCAGACACAGCACATGGCCCACCACACCACCAGGGTTTCCGTTAATATATTAGGTAGATTTTAAAAATGGAGAATGTGTTTTGGCGCATAGTTTCTGCCTTGCATCACCACTTCAGTGAGGTCTTGTTTTAATTTATTGTTGGTATCCAGAATCCTGTGTTCCTAACAACTTGTGAGAATTGTTTGTGCACAGAGTCCTAGTAAGTAGTCAGCAATCTTTGTATAAAAATTTTCAGTGTTTGAAGTTAGGGTAGCATATAAGCAAAAATTCTATAACGTTAATAAACTTTTAATGACCATTCCTAAATTATCTTTTTCTTTGGCTTAGTTTTCATTCTCCTATTTGCATGCCAAATTTTCTTAAATGAGTCATAGGTGTCTCTGTCTCTTACTGTTAATCACTTTCACTGTCTATTGGCATAAGCATCATATACAATTGGGGGCCCTTGGAAACCTTGGTGGCATTGTGGTTAAGTGCTACAACTGCTAACCAAAAGGTCAGCAGTTCAAATCTGCCAGGTGCTGCTGGAAAAAAACTATGGGGCAGTTCTACTCTGTCCTATAGGCTCACTGTGAGTTGAAATTGGCTCAAAAGCAGTGGTTTTTGGTTTTTAATTGGTGGCCCACCTACTCATGCTCAGCCCCTTCAATCAGAAAATCAACAAAGGCTGTCTTTAAATTGAAGGAAAACTTTGAGGATATCTTTATATGACACTAACCAAAGAGTTGTTTTGACCTTGGAGTTTGAATAACTACTTGTTTGGGAATTGACTGATCCATAAGCATGCCATCCCCCCTCCTCACAGCCCTTCAAGGGGTTCGTATTGACAACTGTCTTTACTTCTTTATATCTGATTTCTGACCTTTATGTGACTTTCCAGACTCATCTTTCATTTTCTTTGTGCTTTATACTCAGTTATTCAGCCACCCTGAGTGTGCTGTCCTCCAGCTGTTTCAAGCAGATTCATACTTCCACAGTTACACCCATTGCTTGCCTCTGCCTAGAATGTTCTCTATTATGGAATGAAGTATTTCTCCCCAGTTACAGGTTGAGATTCTACTCTCTGTCCTCTTTACCTATGGATGTACCTCTGTTTGGTGGTAGGGCTTTTTTGTTAACTCATTGCTATCAAGTTGACCCCAACTCATAGTGACTCTGTAGGACAGGGTAGAACTTCCCCATAAGGTTTCCAAGGCGAAGGTGATGGAGTCCAAAAAGGTTAGCAGTTGAATGCTTAACCCCAAAACTTTGGTGGAGCACTGCTTAAATGTATGGCTGCTAACCAGAAGATTTGCAGTTCAAATCTACCAGCCTGCTCTTTTGAAACTCTGTAGGGCAGTTCTACCCTGTTCTTTAGGGTCTCTATGAGTTGGAATTGACTCACTGGCAATGGGTTTCTGTTAGTGACATCCTGCCAGTGTAGGATGTGTGCTAAACTTCATCACTTCTGAGTTACAGGAAGAACAGACAGAGAAGCAAACACAAACTGGGAACAACAGGCATCACATGAGGATCTTGAAGGCACTCAAAAACATCCAGCCTACCAACAAGGAAGAAATTGACATGGCAAAGATCCTGATTTGGACTTTCAGCCTCCAGAACAGTAACAAAAGGAATTTCTATTCTTTAAAGCCACCTACTTTTAGTATTTCTGTTACAACAGCACCAGCAAACTAAGACACATTCATTGTCAACTTAATTTTTGAGCCCCTACACAAGGGTCAGTTCATGGAAAATGTTAGTCAGATATCGTTAGGTAGATTTATTCCCTTCTTCTATAACCTCAAGGACCTTGTTTCTTCCTACTGGTACTATATTCATTATGAATTACTTACATAACTATATATGCTTATGTACCTTTAACGAAACTGCTGAACTATGAAGTCAGGGAGGTTTACTTTTCACACGTCTTCAGTGCTTCTGTCCTTGGTATGTAGCATAGAAATAAATATTTTCTCAGTATTTTACTATGAAAATATAAGAATGTGTAGGGAATATGTAAAAATTGATATAATGAGTATATGAACCTACAATATATCTTTAATAATGTTATACTTTAAGTTTGTTCTACTTGCTTTGTTTATCTTGGTACCACTTTCATCTGTCATCTGTCTCTCTCCATCTCTCTCTCTCTCTTTCTCTAGTGCTTGGACCATTAAAAAATAAGTTTCAGAGATCTTGGAATTTTACCTATAAATATTTCCATAAATAATTTCTCAAAGTAAAGATTTTTCCCTATAAATCACAATATTTTTATTATACTCACATAATTATCATAATTTGGTAATATCTAACACCCAATTCATAATTAAGTTTTCCCAAAAATAGTTCCAAAAATGACTCCATAGCATTTTCATACCAGCATATCACTAATTATTTTTTATCAGATGAATGAATCCGGAAACTCAATATTGGCACAGTTTGAATGTTTTTTTTAAGGAGAGAAATACTGAATGCATATTTGATATTTGAGATTCTGTTTTCTGAAATGTCAGATTAAGGCTGCTATGGCAATTGGCATGAAGTACGTAGGATTTAGATTATAATTGAAAGAGCTTAATTAAGGCAAAGGCAATATAGCTGCCCTGGCACTTACTGCAGTAACAGAAAAGCCTTTGCAGCCCTATTAGGAGGGAAAGGGGTGAATCAATCCTACTTGTTACAAAAGCGTCTGATGCTACTATGAAGACATGAGGGCAGTGAAAAGTCACAGCTTATACACGTGATCTAGCTAAGCCATTCTTATGCTGTAGTGTAAAATTTCTAGGTTGTATATACATTGTGGTCACATGTGCAAACTCTCAGGTCTTTTTCTACCATTGGTCACGTAAAAATTGTTTCCTGCCGTTCTACATTCCAGATCATTGCCATCTAGTGATGACTGAAGACAAATTGTTAAGAGATCCGTGTGTAAAGTGCTGTGTAGCTCTTCAGGGGAAGCTTCAGTCTTATTTCCAGAATTTTCCATTCCAGCCCCTCCTCAGGCTTTGCTGTCATCAGCAGATGTTCTTCGTGATTCTCTCTCTGTTATTTTTCCTACTGCTCTGACTCAAGGTGGAAATTGCCATCACATGGTTACCCTGCTAAAGGAAAGTACCTCATTAGCAATATTTTCCTCAGACACCAAGATAGAATAAAGGGAGTTCAACACAATGTATTACCAAGGTCTGTAGTGAAACTGCATGATATAAGAAATATAAAAGCTGAGGTTGTAGAAGCATTAACTTTGGGACAATAATCTTGGACAAAACACTTCACTTCTCTACATTTCAGTGTCTGCATCTGTAAAATGGAGATAAAGTGCGTGTATTTCTCAAAATAATTACAAGAAGAAATTGGATGAGGACTATAAGAGCATTCTGTGAACTACAGCTTCCTACATATACACACAAAGGTGTATTAATTTATTTCTTCTTTTGATCTATTGTAGTCATGAGGCGTGAAAGAGAAAGAGAAAGTCTGAATTGTCCTTTCAATAACAGTTGAGTAAACCATGCTTAACAGCATCAGCAATTTTATTTTGGAAGCTGTTTATAGGAGATGAGCTGGTGACGACTTTCCACCATATCTGTTCCTGAAGCTTGTGTATTCTATGCTATCAGAAAGTATCTATTTATTTTTTTAGCTGCTAGGAGTATTGTGCTCAAAGTTAAACCCATCTGTTTCCAATGAAAACATATACTTGAAGCTGTTGGGACAGAGCAACTGCAGAGCTACTATTAATTTTAGTCTGTTTGCCTGAATCTCTATTTATTGAAACATTTTTGCTGTATAGATACCACTTTCTTGAATGTTCTTATGGAATGCATGAGAGTTTACTTATTTTTACAATGGACTAGTTACTACATTGCTCCTGAGCTAAGAACAGCTCAGGTTCCAGAAGAAAAACCATCACATGGTATTCTTAACCACAAACATGAATAAAAATCAACCTTACTTATTCAACTCAGTAGCATAGTGGTTAAGAAGTATGGCAGATAATAAAAAAATTGGCAGTTCTAAATCCCCCAGGCACTCCTTAGAAACCATACTGGGCAGTTCTACTCTGTCTTGTAGGATCACTGTGAGTTGGACTTGATGACAGTGGTCTTTTTTTTTTCGGTGTATGGAGATAACTAGACGGTTGCCTTGGGAAGATTCTAAGATAAAAGAAGATGTAGGTCCTGCCCTCAAACGGCTCACTGTCAGAAGGGAAGAACTGTATGCAGAAACAGGTAAGCATGAAACATGAGCTATTATAATGGGCCATATCAAGAGAGGTTAAACTTCGTGCATTCAAAAAAAGTTCTCATAATTTCTATTTGCTGTTTTGAAAAACATCCTCTTGAGCTAATCCTTATACTCTCTTTAAACCCAAATCAAACCAGTTGTCATTGAGTTGGTTCTGACTCATGATGATCCCATGTGTGTCAGAGTAAAAGTACTCCACAGCATTGCTTTTCAACACCACGAGCTTTCAGACTTACATATGTCAGTAGACAGCTGCACTCTATAGGGTTTTCAAGGTCATGACCTTTTCAAAGTAGGTTGATAGGTCTTTCCTTTTAGGAGCCACTGAAAGAGGTCCAACCACAAGCTTGTCAGCTGGTCATCATGTGCTTAACCATTTCATCACCCAGGAGCCATGGTTTTCCCTTTACTATATTTCTAATGTCAAACTTCCTAAGCGACATACTATAGAGAGGAAACTTGATTGCCTCCCCTTCACTCGATACTTGCATCATTTTGCTAACTTTTAACGTGAGACAGAAAGTGGAGGCGTAAGGAAGAGGGAATTTGAAATAGGACTCACTCCTTGGAATAACAGTAGCTGCAGGGCTGTGGCGACAGGTACACACAATGGTATTTATTGTGTCACTTTATGTTAGACATTGAGCTGACTCATCGGGATAGAGTAAGAAACAAATGCATATTTATTTGGTACTGTATTTACATTAAAGGAAACTCTGGTGATGTAGTGGTTAACAGTTTGGCTGCTAACCAAAGGCTTTGCAGTTCTAATCCACCAGAAGCTCATTGGAAACCCTGTTGGGCAGTTCTATTGTGTTCTGTAGGATCATCATTATGAGTCAGAGTGGCCTTGACAGCAATGGGCTTGGTTTTTGGTTGGCGGCACAGTGGCTAAGTGCCCAACTTCTAAGTGAAAGCTTGCAGATTTGAACTACCAGTGGCTACATGGGAGAAAAGTCCTGGTGATCTGCTTCGGGAAACTGTGGGGCAGTCCTACTCTGTCCTCTAGGTTCTCTATAAGTTGGAATCAACTCAACAGCACACAGAAACAACATATTCACACTATCACTTTTAAATATAATGTTGGCAGTACTGTTCCGATTTTAAACAAAGACTCACAGAGATGAGGGTACTTGCCCTAATTTCTCACAGCTAAAAATTACACCAAATATTTCTGAATCAGTTCCCTTAGACTTCAGGATTTCTACTTTATCATTCTCCCAGCCAAGCACCAGGAGACTAGAGTAACAGAGCAGGAAGAGCAAAGAATCAGGATGTCAAAAGGATTAGTGAAGCCGACCTGTTAGGAAATCAAGAGCCAAAATTTAAAAACTTGGCTGAGCAAACAAACATAACCAGTAGCACTGGAACCAAAGTCGCCATTACTGTCAAGCTGATTCTGACTCACAGTCACCTGATGGAACAGAATATGACTGCCCCATAGCATTTCCAAGGAGAAGCTGGTGGATTTCAACTGCTGAACTTTTGGTTAACAGGTAAATGCTTACCACTGGACTACCAAGGCTCCTGAAATCTAAATAATATACTACAAAATTATGTTTCTATATATTCAGTGTACTAATTATCATGCTGGACCAGTTGTCTGTCAATTTGTTGAACTACGATGCCTTGTATATTACTGTGATGCTGGCTTTACCACTGATATTTCAAGTGCCAGATGTGTCTCAAAGGCACTGGTGAAAAACAAAGCTCCAAAAATTGATGGAATGCCTACTGAGATGTTTTCACAGATGGATGCAACACTGCAAGCATTCATTCATCTATGCCAAGAAATTTGGAAGACCTGGTCAAGTGCCTGGAAGAGATCTATATCTGTACCCATTCCAATGAGAGGTGATCCAACTGAATGCAGAAATTATAAAACAATATCACTAATATCACACATAAGTAAAGTTTTTCTGAAGATAATTCAAAATGGTTCCAGTATTATATCAGAAGGGAACTGCCGAAATTTGAGCAGGATTCAGGAGAGGACATGGAACCAGCATTATCATTACTGACATCAGATGAATCTTGGCTTAAAGGAGAGAATACCATAAGGAAGTTAACCTGTGTTTTATTGACTATGCAAAGGCATTTGACTGCATGGGTCATAACCAATTATAGATAGCATAGTGAAGAATGGGAATTCCAGAATATTTAATTGTGATTATGACGAGCATGCATTCAGATCAAGAGGCAGTTGTTTGTGCAAAATAAGGGAATATTTTATGGTTGAAAATTAGGAAATGTATGTGTCAAGGTTGTATCCTTTTGCCATACTTACTCAGTCTCTGTGGAGCAAATAATCTCAGAAGCTGAGAAGAAGAAGAGGCATCAAGATTGGGGATAGATTTATTAATAACTTCTGATATGCAGATGACACAACCTTGCTTTCTGAAAGGGAAGAGGACTTGAAGCATTTGCTGAAGAAGATCAAACACTAGAGTCTTCCTCATGGATTACATGTCAACATAGATAACTTAGAGTAGTACTGACACTTTCACAAAGTTAAGTCTTCTAATCCATGAGCATGATATGTCTTTTTGTTTATGTAGGTCTCTTATGGTTTCTTGAATAGTGTTTTGTAGTTTTTCTTGTATAAATCTTCTGTATCCCCAACTTGAATTCTCTCCATTTCCCTTTCTTACCTTACTGCTTTGGTTAAGACTTCCAATACAATATTGAATGAGAGTGGCAATAATGGATGATAATTTTCTAGGTCCCATTCTCAAGAGGGAGTGCTTTCAGTCTCTCTCCATTAAGAATAATGTTGGCTGTTAGTTTTGTAGATATGTCCTTAAGTATGTTGAGGAACTTCTCTTCTATTCCTATTTTGCTGAGGGTTTTCTGTGTGAGCTGAAATGATCATGTGATTCTTTTTCTTTGTTTTATTTGTGTGGGGAATTATGTTGATCATTTTTCTAATATAATCTTGCATCATTGGTATAAATCCTACCTGTTATTTATGTATGATTATTATTTGTTTTTGATGTGCTATTTTATTGTTTCCTATTCTTTGCCCAGCTTTGATATCAGGGTTATATTGCTTCATAGGATGAGTTAGGGAATATGCCTTCATTTTCACTGTTCTGGAATGAATTAGTCATCTAGTGCTGCTCAAACAGAAATACCACAAGTGGATGGCTTTAACAAAAGAAGGTTTATTCTTACACAGTCCAGTAGGTTACAAGTCCAAATTTAAGATGTCTATTCCAGGAGAAGGCTTTCCCCCTTGTCAGCTCTGGAGGAAAGTCCAGTATTAACATCAGTCTTTGTATAGGGAAAGTCTTGGCGCAGGAACCTCTCTCGAGTCTGAAGGACGTGCTCTTCGGGTGCAGCTTTGTTGATGGTGTGAGGCTCCCAATTCTCTATTTGCTTCTTTCCTTTTATCTCTTCTAGGATGAAAGGATTAAGGGTGTGGCAAGCCACACTCCAAGGAAACTCCCTTTACAGTGGATCAGGGAGGTGACCCTATGAAGGTATTTACAGTCCCACCCTAATGCTTTAACATGCAGCACAGGAAAATCACAAAATGGAGGACAATCACAAAATATTAGGAATCATGGCCCAGCCACATGGCTATACCTATTTTTGGGGGGACATGAGTCAATCTATGATAGGGAGTATGCCTGCCTTTACAGTATTCTGGAATAGAAGAATGTTCTACTAAACTTTCTTCTCTGAATGTTTAGTAGAAACCTCCACTGAAGCCATCTGACTCTTGGCTTTATTTTTGCTGGGACTTCTTTATTTTTTGGGTGACATCTCCAATTTCTTCTTTTGTTGTGGGCCGTTTACATTTTCTAACTCTTCTTGTGTTAGTTAGGTAGATAGTGTTTTTACAGAAATTTGCCCATTTCTTCTAGGTTTGAATGTCTTTCTTATCAACCTGACTTTGCTGCGTTGCACATCACAAGGGTGCCCTACTTTTGTTGGTAACTTTTCTACTGTTCTGCCTTCTTTCTTAGCTACCTAACCCGTAATTATGGAGCTCCCTGAAAGCACAATCCTTTTCTTGTCATTTGTCTTTCTTTGAAACAATGCTTAAGGGAACTCAAGCTCAAAATATGGATTTTTATCTACTCACCACAAACCTCCAGCATATCTACTCCCAGGTGTTTCAGTGACAGTGCGAGAGTGAATTTCTTATTTGTCACCTTAAGATATGTTTTTCATCCTTTGTAGTTTCAGTTTTTAAAATTATAACTGAGAGATGCTGTTTTGCTTTCTCCTTTTCCTTTTCTTTTTTTTTGTACTAAGAAGAGTCACTTGAGTAGCTTTTTTAGTTTTGCAGATATAAGGTAAATAGACATCTGGTGGAAGAGTATAAGCCAAGCCAGTATAAGTCACCTTTTAATTTAATTTAATTTTATTTTGTTTGTACCTGAAAGCTTAGTGCAATCTTTCTCAAAGTGTAGCTCGTGGACCAGCAGCATCAGCATGGCTTGGGAACTTGCTAGCATTGCAGATTCTCAGATCCCACTCCAGACCTGTTACATCACAGATTCTGGGGGTAAAGAGGGCAAACTCTCCTCACAAAGTCCTCCAAGCAGTTTTGATGCACATTAACATTTAAAAACCACTGCTTCAAATCCCATATACAGAAGTATTTGCTGATTTCATTTGTGTAAGAAGTCTAGGCTGAACCTATCGAACTTGTGATCAAGCCAATTCCAATTTACAGGGACCCTACGAGACAGAGTAGAACTGCCGCATACAGTTTCCAAAGAGCAGCTGGTAGACTCAAACTACTGACTTCTTGGTTAGCAGCTGAGATTTGGAGGGACTGTTACTGAGGTAGAGATTACACGAGGCCCTCTAAAATTACCAGGCAAAAAGTCTGGGCTGCTGTTTTATGCTTAGTACAAATTTTGTCTGCATGTGTGTGTAGTATTATTGTTTTAAAGAATCATGTTAATGAGACATAATTCACATACCATGAAATTGTGCTTTTTTAAAAGTGTACAGTACTGTGGTGCTTCTTATACTTAGAGTGGCGCAACGGTCACCACTATCTAAAATGTTTCATATAATGTAACTGATAAAGTACATAATAAAGCAGATGACTGATGGCTGAAATTCATTCAAGCCAGAATTCCTAACCAATTAGGGGATCTGAGGAAATTGGCTGCACAATTGCATACAGACTCAGTGAACTTTGAAGACAGATTGTAAGAAAGGGCATACAATAGAGAAAATTAGTACGTTCCAGCAAATCATTCAGGACTAACATTCAAAGGAAATTCTATACTGAAGCAAGAGGGAATATGCTAATGATTTGATTATACCCATTTGCAAAGGTCATATTTAATTTACATGAGCCAATCTGGCATAATTATCAATAATATGCCCTTTCACTCCCAAATGACACCTGTCTGCCACTTTGTCATACTGTGGTGGCTTGAAGGTTGCTATGATGCTAGAAGCTATGCTGTATTATACCAAACACCAGTAGGATCACCCACACTGGACAAGCTTCAGTGGAGATTCTAGACTACTGCATACTGAAAAAAAGGTCTGCTGATCTACTTCTATAAAGTAATCAATGAAGCTGTGGGGATCACAACAGAAACTTGTCAGACTTGCTTGCTTTAGAGACACCATCAGGAGAGGTCACTTCCTGGATGACGACATATTTTTGGTGGAGTAGAGGGCCACAAGGGTGAGGGAAACCCTCAGTTGCATAGAGTGTCCCCATAGCCCTAAGGACGGTCTCCAACACACCAACAGTTAGTTATGAGGATGATGCGGGAGAAGATGTTATTTCATTAACTTAAACAACAAGGAAACCGTGAAGATCTGACTGTGTATCTACCTATCTGGCCTCTTTCTATTTCTCTACTTTTTTTCCTCACTCCCTTAGATGATAAATTGCATGGTCATCGTAATTATACTTCTTATATCTTGCTTTCTTCCAACTTGCCAAGGAAATTGTAGCTCCTCAGGAACCCCGAGTTCCACGAAGCTCTGTTTGGATTTTCTGTCCATATCATTCTGGGATTTACCTTATTATTTTTCCCTTTCCTCACAAATCGAAGTCTTTTGCTTCTTGTCCAACATCTAAAAATCTGTATCAGGCATTCTCTTCCAATTTAGAGTTGTTTTTGTTGCAAGGGTTAGTCTATTACCAATTACTCCCTTATGGCATTGTGTCTGTGATATATTTTTTCTGTGCCGTTACAATTAGCAGTTTATTCCTTTTCTTTATTATTTGAAAATTTCTTTATATGACTAAAAAACAATATAATTATTCACTTCCTGATGGAGCTTTTGATTCTTCCAATTTTTGGTGATTACAAATTGTACAAGTTTTTGAGGGACACAGGCATTTGTTTCCCATAGATGTATATCCTGACACAGGAATTTCAAGATTCAGGCTATGTTTATCTTTTCTAGACACTAAATACTTTTTCAGAGTGGTTGTAGAGTGTTCTATCCTGCCACCAATGGAGGTGCAATTTTGTTTGGTCACCTTCCAACCAACAGTTGGTATTGTCAGTTGTTTTAATTTTAACCATTTTCATGGGAGTGTTAAAACTTCACAATTCTAAATGCTGAACAATTTATTCTCTATTTAGTAGAAAAGATATTTCACATCCAATCATTTTAAAGTTATATGTGTAAAATGTATATCCGCTGCCTAATTGAAAATCTAGATTTGTAAAATTTAAGATCTCTTTCATGCCAGATATCTTTAAATGTAAGCAAAAAATTAAAAAATATATAATATCTTGTTTCATTGTAAGCATCATACTAAATATTAGAGTTAGACTACATTATTTCTGAAATACATTCTATTTTTGAAGTCCTTTAAACTTGAATAACACGCTTTGCATTATAGTTTGAATTTGTAACTGCTATTTTCAGAAGTTCTTAGTCTTTTTAATATTAAATTAACATATTTCAATGTAATATGTCTACTAAGTTCTTTAAAGAAAGAGTAGAATTCACTGATTCATGTTTTTTGACTATCTGCTATGTGGGTAGCACTGTGCTGAATACAACCGTGAATGCAAGGATGAGTAAGTAACTACACTGAGTTTTTCAACGAGTGTATTCTCAAACCAGGGATTAAATGACTACACTAGTAGTTACAAAAAAGCATCTCTCAAATGCTTTCCAAAGAATATCTTGCTTAAAATTATAGTTTAGGGAAAAAATAGATAAATAAAAAGTTTTATTATGAAATAATTTGATGAAACAATGCTATAAAATAAGGTAGACTGTAATGAGAAATACCAACTGAAATGGGTTTTAGAAAATATACAGTGTATATTTACAGCAAGCATTCCTTGGTGGCAACAACTACTAATCTAAAGGTTGAGAGTTTAAACCCACCCAGTATCACTCCAGAAGAAAGATGTAATGATCTGCTTCTGTAAAGGTTACAGCCCCCCAAAAGTTGTAAGAAGTAGTTCTACTCTGTAATACATGGAGTCACCGTGAACTGGAATCAACTTGATGGCAATGGTTTTTTTTTTTTTTTTTAATTTTGACGAGAAATAGCAAATAATGTGGATCTCAGAAAACATAAACAGCAAATTTACTATAAAGAATCAAATCAATGTATCTTACTAATAGCAACATGCACATAGTGTCTTACTAATAGTAACATGCACATAGTGTGGTTCAATAAGTTGGAAACTTAGCTATACCCGAATCTTAGCCTGTGGCTGACAAACTCGTCTATGCCTAGACATCTGTGGTGGGAATAGCACAATTTAGCCATTTGGTATTTCTTGGCCCTTTGGTTAGTTTATTTCCTCTGCAGTGTTTACTAAAGAATTTCAGTCACATAGTGCTGCTAAAAAAGAGATACCACGAGTGGATGTCTTTGAAAAGAGAAATTTTATTTTGTTATAGATCAGTAGGCTAGAAGTCCAAATCCAGGGTGTCAGCTCCAGGGCAATGTTTTCTCTGCTGGCGCTGGAAGCAGGTCCTGGCTGTCAGTCTTCCCCTGGACTGGAGGGTTCTGAGGCTCGGGACCGGTGTCCTTCTCCAGGAATGTGCTCGGCTTCTGGCACAGCTTCTTGGTGTTATGAGGTCCCTAAATCTCTCTGTTAGCTTCTTTCCTTTGTATCTCGAGAGATTGCCTTAAGACACAAAACAGTCTCACACATCCAGTCCTGGTACACCAACACAACTGCACCCTCTCATTAACATCGTAGAGGCAGAATTTCCAGTGTGGAAGAACATCACATAATACCAGGAACCCTAGCCAGGCCTAATTTCTACACACATCTTTGGAGGAACGCAAATCAATCTATGACAGTAAGACCAACTGATTAACTTTCATTATCTTCATGCTTTATGAATGTTAATTTTTCTATCTGTTGGGAAACATTTCCTTTTTATTATTATTTTAGACTAAAATAAAATGATATTGTCAAAATTGCACAGAACTGCTTTTATTCCATCGAAAATAATGTATCTGGTGGAACAATGATTAAACACCTGTCTACTAATCAAAGTTGATGGTTTGAAACCACCAGCAGCTCTGTGGGATAAAGACCTGGCTAGCCATGTGTTCTCATAAAAGTAAAGCCTAGGAAACCCTATAGGACAGGTCTATCTACCCTATCCTATTGGATTGCTGTGAGTTGGAATTGATTCAGCGGTTCACAACAACATATATTTACTAGTTATTAACTACATGAGCAATCCCTTCTACTTAATTCTTTTTTCTTGATTTCTCTGGGTTCTAGAGGTTGATAATGGTGTTTACAAAGTTTCAAATAAAAAATTGTGTCTGCTGACTTTACGAACCGAAGTGATAACCATCAGGTCAATTCCGACTGACAGCAACCCTAGAGGTCAGAGGAAATCCATCCCTAAGAGTTTCCGAGGACTGCCTGGTAGATCTTAACTGACACCATTTCACTGTTTTGCTTAGCAGATTTATCACTTAACCAGTATGCCACCAGGGTTTCCAGTGATTTTCAAAGAGCTTCGATAAATAAAATTAATAGTTGCATTGTCTTAAAGTTGTTCTCTACATTTCCCTGAAAAATAGAATGGCTCAATTTTCAAAGGAATCACTTTATTAAACCTTCTATTTCAGTTCAGTTCAGTTTAACTTGCTTAACTGCTTTTCCTAAAGCTTCTTGTCCAGCAAATATTATATGCTTATTTTAATATTTTAGAAGTTGGTTAAATACTTTCATTTTGGTATCATTATCACCACTTTACACTAATAATGATGCTTACTTTTCTAAGGTGCTTTTACATGTTGTGTTTTTTAAATGCATTTCAATACAGCTCTGTGAGTGATGGACAGGAATAGTTAAAGGTCAGCTGTCCAAACCTACCAGGTACTCCTCGGAAACTCTATGGAGCAGTTCTACTCTGTCCTATAGGGTCTCTGTGAGTCAGAATCAACTTGACAACAGTGGGTTTGGGTTATTTTTTGTATAGGAGGGAGCTGAGTCATACATTGGTGACTGACTTACAAGTTTGCATAAATAATTAATGGTAGTGAGGACTATGACTTTGGTACCTAGTCCATATTTCAACTAGATATTATGCCAGATGAAATGTTCAATTTGTTGTAACAAACAATTACAGGGGCAATGCATAAGTGAACAGATATTTTATTGAAGAGGAAGTTTAACAAGTTTTTAAAAGAACTAAGTTTCACTGGAAGTGATTTTAGTTTAAAGGTCCATTGGGGTATTAACACACAGCAAAGCTGTTTTCTCAGGAGATACATTTCTGCAGCAAATTCAAAGCCTCAGTTTATTAAAAATGTGCTTGCTTTCCAGCCTGCTTTTATTTAATCTGCTGTACAGTTTTAACTACTTTTAAGAAAAGACTTTTGCTTTTTACTATTAAAATCTCAAGACAGTTAGTCTGAAACAAAATAAGGCCAGAAAGACAAGTTTCTTTCATCATGCATGAACAACAATCTTATTACGCCATCTCACCTTATTTGTACTTGGGTCAGTGATATTTCTTATTGTTTTGATGGCCCTATCTAAAACCTGAGAATATTTTTCGTTCAGTGTAGAGACTACAATTGAAAAGAAGGTCTCCTTTTCATGGGCTACATTTTTCAGGCCTCATCTGTACTTCATCTGTCCATGACCTCTGACTCCTTCCTTTTTTGTTCTCCTCTCTCTAACATGACTGAGAACACCTGCCTGCAGCTACCCAGGTAGATTTATGTAGTAGGACGCGCTGGTGCTAAAGGGACAGCTAATGATATCAGGGGAGGTCTTGCCCTCTAGTCTGCCTGGGATGCTCTGGAAGTGCATATAGTTAACTTGCTCAGATGCTAGCCAAAAGTTTAGAAGTTTGAATACACATAGGGGCATCTCAGAAGAAAGACACAGAGATCAGGTTCCAAAAAGAAATCAGCCACTGCAAACCCTATAGAGCACAGTTCTACTCATACACACAGGAGGTCATCATGAGTCACAATCAGTTCAATGACAACTGGTTTAAGTACTATATTCATGTTTCCCCAACCATGTATTTATAAACCATGTCTTGAGGTGATTTATTTCCACCAACTAATAATTATATATATACATGCACACACACACATGTATGTATGTATATATACACATACATACCAAAAACAAACAAACAAACAAAAACACCAACAACCAAACCCACTGCCCTGGAGAAAATTCTGACTCATAGCAGCCCTGTAGGATAGAGTAGAACTGTCCCATGAAGTTTCCAAGACATGCCTGGTGGATTCAAACTACCAGCCTTCTGGTTAACAGCCATAGCACTTATAGACTATACCACTAGGGTTTCTATATGTGTATATTTCCAATATCTGTAGAACATTGTCTGATATAGTGCAAGAATATACACTCCTTAGGTTGGAAGCAACTAAAAATGTGACCGTGAAAAGCTCCCTCTTGATGTAAAGCCAAGCTTAATACATACATGTGTGTGTATATATGTATATGTATGCACACACGTAAATTTTTTTCTAGTAATGTTTTTACTATTTTCACAGCTTATTTGTAAGTTGGGGGTGTAGCTCCCAACTAAGAGTGACTGATGGATTCCAACTGCTGACTTTTTGGTCAGCAGCTGTGACTCACCACAGTTCTTAACCACTGCATCACCAGAGTTGCACAAATTGAATAGCAGACAGTCTCGGATAGATTAAGTTTATTACAGGAAAATTAAACATTAAGTGCATTAGTAAATATGGGGAGCACAAATTTCAGAGGAGAAAATTGAAAGACATTTACTTGGTGTATTCCCATAGCACTTTGAAAATTACTAAATTATACAGTTTGTCACCCGTCACCACCACACATCTGTCAGTTTGTTGTACAATGCTGGTTTGTGTATTGCTGTGACACTAGAACGTTTATCATCAGTATCTCAAATACCAGCAGGGTCACCCAGCTAGACAGGTTTCAGTATAGCTTTTAGATTAAAACAGACTAGGAGGAAGGACTTGGTAATCTACTCCTAAGAAAACTAGCCAGTGAAAACATTTTGAATAGCAGTGGACTGTTATCTCAGGGAGTGCCAGCAGATAAGACCCTCAGGTGGGAAGGCACTCAACATACGACTGGGCAAAGCTGCCTTTTCAAATAGAGCCAATCTTAATGATAGGCATGGAGTCAAGCTTATGAGACCTACATTTGCAGACGGGGCGTGACTCAAAATTAGAAGAAGCAGCTGCAATCATCCATTAGTGATAAAATTTAGAATGTACAAAGTATGAATACAAGAAAACTGAAATCATCAAAAATGAAATGGAAGGTATAAAAATCCATAGTCTAGGCATTAGTGAGCTGAAACAGACTGTTACTGGCCATTTAGAAACAGTCTATGGTCTACTATGATAGAAAGGACAAAGTGAAGAGGAATGGTGTGATGTTTATTGTTCAAAAAGAATATTTCAAGATTTACAGTGAAATATAAGGCTGTCAGCGATAGGATAATATCTATACACTTACAAGGAAGTCTAGTTAATACAATTATTATTTAAACAAAAATACCGAAGATGAGGAAGTTGAAGATTTTTACCAATTTCTACAGTCTGAAATTGATCAAATATGTAATCAAGATGCATTGATAACTACTGGTGATTAGAATGAAAAATTTGTAAACAACGAAGAGGGATCTGTAGTTGGAAAACATGGATTAGATATTGGAAACAACACCAGAGATCACATAACAGAATTTTGCCAGGACTTGACTACAAGTATCTTTCTACAGCAACATAAATAGTGTCTGTACATGTGAACCTCAACAGTATTCTAATAGGCTACATTTACGGAAAGGGACAGTGGAACATCTCTGCTACAGAGTAGACCATCAGTTGCTCAAGAAAAATTAAAACAGCCAAAATATATCCTTAAGTACATTCCCCCTAAATTTGGAGGCCGTATCAAAAGTAAATTTGACACACCAACCTCTTGCAAGACAAGACCAGACAAGTAGAAAAACATCAAGGACACCCCACATAAAGAAAACAGGAGGTCACTAAAAAGACAGGAAAAAAAGAAAAGGCCAAAGTCAGTGTCAGAAGAGGCTCTGAAACTTGCTCTTGAATCTACGGTAGCTAAAGCAAATGGAAAAAATGATGATGCAAAAGTGCTGAACAGAAGATTTCAAAGGCTGTCTGGGAAAGACAAAGTTACTTTAAAGACGAAAGTGCACCTGACACAAGACTGGGGTTTTCAATTGCATTACACGCCTGTGAAAGCTGGATGATGAATAAAGAAGACCAAAGAACTGCTTCCTTTGAATTGTGGTTTGGTGAAGAATATTGAATACACTGTGAACCGCCAGAACAATGAACACATCTGTCTTGAAAAAAGCGCAACTAGAATGCTACTTAGAAGCAAGGATAGTGAGATTTCATCTCAGATATTTTGAATGCATTATTAGGAGAGACCAACCCCTGGAGAAGGACACTATGATTGGCAAAGCAGAGGGTCAGTGAAAGAGGAAAACTCTCCATGAGCTGGACTGACATTGTGGCTGGAACAATGGACTCAAACATAACAATTGTGAGGATGGTGCAGTGTTTTGTCCTGTTGTGCGTAAGGTTGCTGAGTTGGAACTGACTTGATGACATCTAACAAAAACAGAGGGAGGGACACAGTGGTGAAGTACTCCCATATATGAAAGTAAGGAGATAAGAATTAGCATGACATACTCTGATTTAAGAGGCCTGGTGGCACCTTGTTTAAGTGCTCAGCTGCGGACCAAAAATTCTGCAGTTTGAACCCACTGGAGGCTCTACTATAGGAAAGAGCTGTCTGCTCCTGTAAAGATTAAGATCTAGGAAACCCTATGAGACAGTACTACTCTGCTCTATAGGGTCACTATGAGTTGGAATCAACTACAAGACACAATAATTCTGCTTTTGCACCATGCTTTCTTCTGGGGATTTCAAGATGAACAGTACAGGGAAAACGTAAATAGACTTGTGTAGGAATAGAGTAGGGGTAGGGATGTGAGACTGGGAAGAGAAGCAAGAGTCAAATCACAGCAAGAGTTCACAACAATTTGATGAGACAATTAGATATGTGGTCAAAATATGAGAATTTATGCAATTTTAGGGTTAAAGGAGGCAAAACTATACAAAAGGATGATTTGTTGGATTTGGATACCATGAACTAAATGGGACAATAAGGCAGAGAAGTGAGTTCAGGAGAAAAATAGTGTTTTGTTTTGGATATGGTGAGTTAAATGTGTTATCTTCAGATTGAATCTTCTTAGTAAACAGTTGGGCATAGAGAAACAGAACTAAATAAAATATAGGGTCTATATACACAGCAGTTGTCAGAATATAAGTGGTAGTTGTTTAAAGAAGTAGAAAACAGTGAGTCAAGTTAAATACTCATGGGGTAGAATTGTAAGAGAGTACAGAGTGAAATTCAGACCCACAATAACGTGTACAGGATGCATTACAAAATATCTACAATGACACTAAGATGAAGTGATTTGAAATACCCTAATAGCTGCCCAGAGAGCTATATGGTTGATTAAAGGGAAAGAAGTCAGGAGAAGGAGGGAGTCATGGCTATTTGGGCAGTTCTTACTAAGCCTAAAATAATGGGCTCTGGTTTCCTGGGAAAGATAATGGGTATAGAATTCAAAATGAGGAATTTAACTAATGCAGGTTCATTAGAAACTCCAAAAGTCTGAAATTTCTACAGAAAAGAGGTTTTGTAAGGAGGATACTCACATGTTGAGACATGAAGATATTAGCTGTGCAAAGCCAAAGCAAACCCATCGCTGTGGAGTCAATTCCAACACAAAGCTACCCTATATGTTAGGTATACAGTCAGTTAGGGTAAAGATGAGCGGAGAAAACCGAATAAAATCTTTTAAGTAACTTAAGCTATTCTGAAAGAGATTCATTCTTATGATTGTGATCAGATTTGCTTAATTATTTTTTTTTTGTTTTTTTAAATGTACCTTCCCATGTAAATTTGCATGGCCACCTACATGTAGCTCCCAACTGCTCTTCCTGCCCAGTTACAGCACACTCTTCCTCTCTGCTCCATACATGTCTTATCCTCCCAACAAACTCCTATCCCCTCCTCTCCTCACACTCACCTGCCTCCAGTAAAGAGGTCAGCAGGATGACATCACGTGGATGCATAAAACCATAAAGTGCACACAGGACATGGTCACTCTGTGTTACCAAGTCCAATCCATTCCCGTCTGAAGAGTTGATCGCCATTATGATTTATGGGTAAGGGCAGCATCAGGGCCAGGGTCCATGCTCCCAGGGGAACCCTGAGGACCCTGGACCACCAACTGTGGTCTTTTATTGGAGATCTCAGGGAATATCCCTTTTTATTCTTGTGTTGTCAGTGAGATTCAACTTTGTGAGGTCCATCAGGGCTATCACGGGTGGTGTCTGGGCACCAGATTTGCTTAATTCTTTGATTGTAGTTATACATAAAGCAGGTAGAGTTTTTGTGTGAAATTGATACATGAAATGAAAAGAAAATTAGAATTGACCTAACCTTGTCTGAAGTTTTAATCTATTTCAGCTATGTTCATGGTGTGTAACAGTTCTAACAGTATAACAGTTCTCTAAAGCTGTTGGTGTAATACAAAACATACAGTCTTGATTTAGCCAAACTCTTTGTTTTAACAACAAATAGGGAAGAATAGCACAAAAAAGTCTTGCAGCACATTTGAATGACCCAGAACACTTTTCTAAAGACTTGACCGATATTTCATACTAATGATTCATCAACCATATTTTAACAAATGGTAGGCCTGAGAAATCTATGGCTCTGAGTTTTATTATTGTTTTAAAATGTGCTATTGCATAATGGTTAAGAGCACATATTCTGAATTAAATCTGCTGTCCGATTTTGGCACTACTATGCAAAAGTTGTGTGACATGGACAGGTCATTTAACATATCTAAGATTTGGCTTCCTCATAAGTATAACAGAGGCAATAGTAATATATCCTCCATAGCACATTGAGAACAATAAATCAGATAAAAGTTACAGACCCGGGAACATAGGATTGGTTATATATAATGATGATTACATGATAATGAGGATGATGATGACATAACGTTTGTTCTCTGATTTATGTCTAATTTCATTGCTTTCAAGATTGTGCACTGGCACATACCTACATAAGTCTCAGTGACAATTAAAATGTAATATTTTAGAAAATCTAGAAGGTACACTGTGTTCAATTTTCTTAACACATACAATGTAATGGAGACATTTGTATATTATGATCTGAGTCATCCTAATTTAGCAGCTTCTGTGCTTGTTATGTGAGCTCTTTACACACAGTATATGCTAGAATTAACCTCGGTAATGCAAGTTGCCACTAGGAAAGTTAGACTACCCAACATAAGATGGAATAGTCAGAGGAAAGAGTCATGTCTCTGAAATGAGAAGTCCTGCAATACTTATAGAAGTTTTCCAACGTGATGTGTTTAAAATAAATCCTAAAAAAAGTCTTCAATCAGTGAAACACTTCTTTTTTTTTTTTTTTTTTTTTTATGAACTGGTATTCCAATAAATTGATATTCTCAGCTTATTCTCTGCTGCTCTTCACTTTCAGTTTTAGTTTCTGTTTTTGCTTCATGAGACCAGAAATACTGTATTTTTCTTCTAAGAAATACCATCTAGTACTTTGTGGTAAGATAGTTTGGAGGTTCTAAGTGATGCCAGGTTATCAAATTTTTCTCTGATGCAATCAGCCGATTTAACAGACCACTGGAACACTGAAAACTCTGAACAGGATGTTGTCTTCTTAGGAATTTTTTTTTTTATTGTGATTGAATGAAAATATACAATCCAAGTTAAATTTGCATGCTCGCCTATCTGCAGCCCCTTCTGCTCTCCTTGCCTGGTGACAGCACACTCCTTTCCATTCTATACGTGTATAGAATGTATCCTCCTGTCCCCCTCCTCTCTACCCTCCCCACTCTCTTCTAGTAAGAGGCCAGCATCCTATAGTAGGATCCTATAGTAGTAGGACAGCATCCTATAGATGCATGGAACCATGAAGTGCACACTATGTGGTCACATCGAGTCCCCGAGTCAAATCCATTCCTGTTTGAAGAGTTGACCTCAGTAATGATTTCTGATCAAAAGGAACAGCAGATCCAGGGGCCATGTTCCCAGGGGAAACCGCAGGCGTCTAGACCATAAGTTGCAGTCCTTTAGTGGAATTCTTGAGGTTCACCCCTCCTTTTATCATGTTGCCACTAGGACTCAGCATTGTGTGCCCCATCATGACTGTCATTGGTGGTGGCCAGGCACCATCTACTTGCTCTGGTCACGTGTTGATATAGTTACCCATTCCTGTGGGTTCTTCTCTCTTCTAGGCTCTTTTCCCTCATGTCTTTGTTGTCCTTGGTGATCTTCTGTTCTGGCTGAGTTAGGATGATTTGGTGTACCTCAGATGGCAGCTTGCTAGCTTTTAAGACTCCAGACACCACTTGCCGATATGGAGTGCAGAAGACTCTCTTAACAGTAGGCGAGTTATGCCAATTGGCCTCACTGTCCCCTGAGAACATGGTCTCAGGAACCCCTACCCAGCTACTCTGACCTTGCAATATTGGGTTAAGATTAGAAAAGTTTTCAGTTTATGTTGCAGTCCAGTTAAGTTGATCTTCTTTCTACTGCGTGCTGTCACTGCTTTCGTCCAACCAAATTTCTATCAGCTATCTAATCTATAACTAACTCTCTCCCTCCCTCCCTCTCCTCCCTTGCAGCTGTCAAAGAGTCTTCTCTTTTTTGTTTTTAAGTCCTTATTGTAGGGATCTGATACAATCTTTATCCTTTTGCTGCTGACTGATTTCACTCAACATTCAACATGTCTTAGGAATGTTTTTAAAGAAACTTGATTCTGTTTTTTTCTGTAATCTCTCTAACTCAAGATTAGGAATCTAAGTTTTTTGCTGATATCGGAAACTGAGGTAAGGCTCTTAAAGACAGTAAAATGATGTTATGGCCAGAGATGCAGGGATGCCTGAATTTTGTTCTGACAGTCACTCTTCTGTCTGTGGGCTGCCAAAGAAAGACACATACTTGAGGAAATGGTCCCCGTTTTTTGCCATTGTATGCATGGATTTCCAATACACCCAAAGTAATGTGCTTCGGTGACAGCTTCTTTGGAGAACTTCTCTGCACCTGATGTCTGTACAAGACTTTACGTTCCCTGTGTTCAAACTGGGTCATAACCTTCTCTGGCCAATTACATAGTAAAAAAGACAAGTTATGAAAATTAAATAAATGTGAAAAAGACAATATTCTGTCTGATGCCCACGGACAATCAGTTAACTGTCACCTCATGGTTTGCTCAACTTAGGCAACCATAGCAACACAAGGAGATAGCAGAAAAGTAAAAGCAAGATAACTAGTTCTCTGAAGGCCCAGGTATGAGTCGCCTTATTATTCTGACACTGTGAAAGAAGGAAACAGGACTAAGAACCATATAGTGAGTATGTCTAATTCTTTGAAATACAGTACTCTTACCTGCTAATAAATACAGCCTAGGTAATCCTCGTAAACTTACTTAGCAGGTGACTTCTGCCTGTTTATTTAGAGATGAGTAAATGAGGATATACTGACAGTGAGACAGAGGGATAAGAATTTTCCGATTCTAATACAGCTCCTAGAATTGTGAGATAACATAAATTTCTATTTTTGTTTTTCCTTATGTTTTAGGACAAGTAAACTTTTCTTCCTGTAGCCCATTCATTCAACCAGTCTTTCTTGACTCTGCTTTGCATGTCAAGCACTGTTAGGTATCTGCCACGCATCTGTCAGTGTGTTGTATGAACTAAGCAAAGACCGTCAACTGTGTGGAGCATAACAAACCGTGGAAAACATTGGAAAGAATGGGAATTCCAGGACACTTCATTGTGCTCATGAGGAACCTGTACATAAATCAAGAGGTAGCTGTCCATACAGAACAAGGGAAAACTGTGATTTAAAGCCAGCAAAGATGTGTGTCAGTGTGTTGTCTTTTTACTGTACCTATTCAACCTGTACGCTGAGCAAATACTCTGCGAAACTGAACTATGAGAAGAAGAGCGCATCAGGAATGAAGACTCCAATAGCATAGCTTCCCAAAGGGGAGTCCTTTGAAGGTGATTGTGGTGGTATTCAACAACGAGGTATATAGCACCTAATGACAATTAAGTTTGTGGACTTAATTGTCAGACTTCATGTGTGTGTGTCTGTGTGAGGTGAAAGACAAAAATTTAATCTTAATCACAATCTTGTCGGTTGAATGAATAAATAGGCTAGTTTCTCTGCTTTTTATTTCCACGCCATTTGCCTGAATTAAATTGTTTTTAAGTTACATACCGACTCGACGGCACTTGGCTTGGCCATGAGTATGTGTTTACTGTACAGTATTTATTTAATATGTGAATAATAGCATAAAATTTGAGAATGTCCGCTTTTGTTATCACCCAGTTCCCAATTCTCCTCTAAGGGTAATGGCTTGGTTTGTGCATTTTTTCTTTATCCTATGCATAGTATGAGCATAGTTGTATGTTTGTAGTGTGTAGTTGTGCATTTGTAGTGTGTTTTTATTTCATTACTTTTAAATAACAATATGTGTTAGAGATATGTCCATATCACATAAAATTATCTTTTATATTCTTCACTAGGCAGAACATTCCAGTGTATGGATTACATAAACTCTCTCCTATTAATGTGCATTCAGATTGTCTCCACTTCTTATATATTTCAACAACCTGCAATAATCATCTTTATATACTTTGAAGAGATTACTAGTAGTTAAATATATTTGTTTTGATAGATTTTGTCAAATTACTCTCCCAAACCCACAAATATCTCATTTCACATTTAATTTATATTTCCCTAGCACTGTTTTTACTTTTTGTCTATTTGTGTAGCTTTCATAACTTACAAACTGTAGTACATTTTTTTTGTTGGGCTGTTTGGTTTTTGCTTATTGATACTTCAGAAACTCTTTACATACTCAGAATAGATTTTTTTTTCTACATACGCAGAAGAATGATTTTTCTTTGTTTTTTTAACTTTATTCATGGGTGCTTTATTGTACCCACTGCCATCAAGACAGGTCCGACCCTACAGGACAGAGTAGAACTGCCCCATAGGATTTCCAAGGAGTGCCTGAAGGATTTGAACTGCTAACCTTTGGGTTAGCAATGTAGCACTTAACGCACTATGCCACCAAGCTTTCCAACTTTATTATACAGAAGTTTTACATTGCAAGTAGTCAAATCCTCCAATTATTTCACACTCAGGTTCTCATTTACACTTAGAGACTTCCACAGAAGGTAAGATGGCTAAAATTTCTAACTGTAACAGTTATTTGGATGTAACTTTGTAGTTGTTGGGCTTCTTATCTTAGCCAATGTTTAAGTTGATTCATTCTAACAACTTTATGAGATAAATAAGGAAATCATTACTATTCATATTTAATGGCTTAGGAATTGAGGATCTCCAGTGTAAAGTAAGACAAACGTTCAGAAACTCTATGCATTTTAAGTGCTCAGTAACGGTTTTCCATTGTCAATAAGAGATAGTTTTTTCTATTTGTTATTCATTTTGTCATTTGCTATTTGCTTCTAAACAACTTTAGACTTTCTTGAGAGGTCTTGAGGAAATTAGGATCTTGAAGACTGTGGTATAGTCCAGGAATGAAAGCACTGAGAAATTCAGTGAAGACAGCCTTTGATGTATCCTGATCTTGGTCAAATATTGCAACTCGGTCAGTGGAGGCAAATTTTCAAGTCTGTTCCATACTTGTTCCATACCAGAGGCTTATACGCCTTTCCTTACTGACATGTGTGTAGGCACTTGGGATTTATGATTTGGGGCACATTCAGAATGTTAGAAAGTTAAATTTCATGAATTCCATTTTTGCATTTTTCATATAGGCAATGTGAGCTGCCTTTTTAAAAGAAATATCTATGTGGGTTGGCACGATTTCACAATCATTTTCATCTTTTCATGTCGCTGTAAGAAGTGGGTGAAATAGTGGCTTTTTCTGAGGACTAAAATATAGTCAGAACTTTCTACTTTCTATGAGTCTGTTTTATGAAATAATAGTTTTTGATATTAGCATTTGAAAAGCTACTTAAAATGCTGTGCAATGCTATTATTCCCTCTTTGGAACATGTTCTGACTCATTTTGCCAGGTTACTGATCCCAAACTCAAAGAAGGAATAAGGTGTTATAATCTGTGTAAAAGCATTTAGAAAAATATAAGCAGTATGCATTATTGTAGGTCTAATTGTTGAATGTTTAGTTTAGCATATAGAGCTTTGAACATAAAGTTTGGCACATAGACTTAAATGAAAGTGGTAGGAGTGATGATAGTTTTTTAAACTTTTTTTTTCTGGCAACTGATTTAAGACAGCTGGTGTTCTCAACAGACTTCAACATCTTTAGCTAGAACTTTAGAATGTTGTAATGACAATTGGTGCCCTATGGTATTTATATGGTAAAGAACTTAAAACGAGACACTTAATTGAAATATACATGAAATTATAATTGTTTCTTCAAAGAGGACCATGCCTTTGTAGTATAGTTTAAGATAGAACCCCAAACTCCAATAAAAATGGAAAATATGGCTCAACAAAAAAGAATAACACAAATGCCTTTTTCTTGAGGCACTGTTTTCCTCTAGCAAGTGAAAACATTTTCATTAATCCAGTAAGTCCAAGCACAGACATGTGGGGGTGGTAAATCTTCAGTATCTGCAACTGAAATTCAAGGAATTAATTCTTTATATTAAAAATGTGCTATAATTACAACAGAAAGACACTAGGAACTCGTTACTGTTATTTAAAGGGGGGGACATTGATTCAGACACTTTACACAACAGCAGCAGTTTTCCCAGCTTTCTCCATTTGGATAATGGTTTCTTGTTCAGCTAAACAAATGGTTAATTTTTTTCTCTTGCCTAGGCATCTCCTCTTGCTACTTGTATTACCTACACAATGGAAGTTACGATACATAGTCACATTGCATCTTACACACTAATGAAACATTTATAACTTTTAGTGAACTGAAATCTTGACTGGTTAATAATATAAAATCCTAGTAGCTTATGTCACATTAAGAGAACTATATACATAAGTGTATTTAATAAATCATACATCACTGTCACTATCAGATTAGTTTATTCTTAATGTCATGCCATCATCACCCCAAATAATTCTCATCATGACTTACTAATTTAAAAAAGACTGAGACCAAATTGCTAAATCCCTGTGAGTACCAGGAATATATATGATACTCTTTTTCCCACTTGACTTAACTTGACCTCATCCTGTGAACAAAGGGAAATTTAGATTAATAGGTTGAAGTCCTCAGCTGATAACCAAAAGTTTCATGTTTTGAACCTGCCAGTTGCTCTGTGGGAGAAAGATATGGCCGTTTGCTTCTGTATTAAAGATTTACATCCTCAGAAATCCTGTGGAGCAGTTCTGCTCTGTCCCATAGCATTGCTGTTAAGTCAGAATCTTACTAAACAACAGCAGTGGGTTTAATTTTTTTTTTTTCATTCTAAGGATCAGAAAAATGTCATAATAATCATAAAAGGTACTTTTGAAAGGTTAATTCAAGCACTTAGGAATTGTAACATACAGCTTATTCAAAATGTTTTTCTTCTCTTTTGGGGGGAAGAGTAGTAAATAAAAGGTAGTATCACTATTAATTATCTTGTGTATTTTTGACTCTTTAATCTGTAAACTTGTGGACCAACACAGTCTTTGATACATACAGTAAAGATAGCTCTACAGTCTGTAGATCTGATTGGTTTCTATACCTTTTGGGATGCTTGAAGATGTAATGAGTATCTTGTCTTAGTGTTGAAACAATGGTCTCCAAAGACTTACTACTGGTTTTCTTCTTCTTTTATGGAAAATATCTATAGTACTTTATTGCTGTCTAGAACTGGACATTAGACCGCAACACCATTGTACTGTGGACCATGATCAAGCTCAAAGGGCAAGCATAAGATTTTGAGCCTTTTTGCTGTTCTCAGAGAACATATTCCTCCTCTTATAGAAAACACCCCATTGAGAAAAATCAGGAAGAAAGCATGATGGAATTCAGCTTGTAAGAAGTCAGCTTCGATCATACCATGAGTTCAATCATTAGAATGTCACTGAGCTTACTGTTTCCTGCATAAAGCATGTATGATTTCACACGTTTTTGCTTTGGAAATTTTATCTTGTCATCAGTCCAGCAACATGAAAATTCTTTTATTGTAAAGACATTCAGTGTCTAGTATGGGGTTCTTCTCCATGTTTTCATTTGTACAAAATGTACTGTCTTTAAATATACAGGGTATATTCTAAGTGTTTACTTAATGGAAACTTTTTTTTTTTTTGCCTTGCACAATTGAAGATTCTCTGTGTTGACCTGGATTACAGTGAACAGATGGCCATTTTTAAAGTTTCTTTTGTATTCTTTAAACATTTAGCTCTATTTACCAAAGAGGGAATGTATTTTTGCCTATCTAGGCAGGGAAGATGGACAGTTGAGATAATTATCTGGTAAGTTAAGCAAATGACTATCCTTACACCCCTTATAGTTGCAGACATGCAGGTTTTGTGACCTAATTTACTGAGATCTAAATATCCGAGTTGATCAGATTCTGTGGATAAATGCTAAGATTTGTGCTTGACTCTGCACTTTCAGACAGGCCAAGGGAGAGGACTGAAATAGAATATAGGAAGGCCTCTCCCCTAGGATTTACCTACCTACCTTGTAAGTTCTCTTATTATTTTTTTCCAAGCTCTTTTCTAAAGAAGTATCTCCTTTTAAAATATTTTCTCTTTTAAAGAGACATATTAAAGGGCCATTTGGAAGTTCAAGCAAGATAAGTAGTCCTTGGTGGGGCTTGTGGTCCCTATAGATTGCATTTGCAGCTTTGTGAGACCAGAAACTCAACCCTATTGTTACACACAGGCTCAGTCTGACTCAGAGGAACTGACTCATGCTAATGAAACTCATAAAAGACTCATGATAAGCCAGAAGGCTAGTTCATTAATTCATAATTAGAAATAGATCTGCCAAGAGGAAGAAAATACAGCTGGTCAGCACTTTCTCTCTCAGGAAGAAATTTACATGTAAATGCAAAAATGTAGCTTGCTGGATACACAACTAACATAAAGGGACATGGTTAATATTAGTGGACAGTTTTATCCAGTTGCAATACCTTAATATTCTCTTTTCCTTATAGGTCTCCACCAAGAAATGGAAGTATTTCTCCTTTTCACTAACCAGAGCAGTTTCTGGCTTAAAATTGCTCTTTGACCATATTTATGTTTGTTAGTTTGCAACATAACTGAATGATTAATATTATTTCAAATCGATGTGCTATAGCCATAGCATCCTGTAAATAGAACCTGATCTTATTGTTGGACATGAAAATGAACTTCACTTCAACCAGTATATTTGCAAACTTCCTCTAAGCATAAGTTACTGTGAAGGTGGCTACTTTTTCACCTTGGAATGAGTTTAACTACTTTCAGTCTGAGTGGATGACTTTTAACCAGTTTCCGTATCTCTAAGAAGATCTTTATGCCTTATACTGATTTATGTTGATATGAATAGCCTGTATCAACAACCTACACCAATTAAAAATAAACGAACTATTACAATCAGTGTGCTGGGATCCTTAAGTCAATGGCAAAGAAATAGCCTCATTAATCTGAAGATTCTGGATCTCTTCAGATCTTTTGTGTTACCCTTCTTGTAGCACCTGTAAGACTCATGATGGAGAAAGAAGAAAAGTGACCACGTAACAGTTTATCTTCCTTATCCTAGTCGGTGATCCTAGTTCGTTGGACATTGCCTATTGGTGAGACAGCAGTAGTGGTGGGGATGCAACGGGATGCCAATTTTAATTGTTATTTGCAAGGAGTTGACAAATATATAGTCATGTGTTTTTTTTTTCTAATTTTAATAAAATGACATGTTAAAGTTAGGCAAAATATAAACTCGTCTCCCTTGGGTGACTTAAAAGGAGCACCCAGGGCTTGCATCATGAATATCTGTCATCATTTTAAAGCATAGCAATTAGCAGACATTAGACAGCATACTGTATTTAAAACTGTACTGTAGAGATATCCAGCAACACGAGAAATGGAAAGGTAAGTAAGTATGTTTGCAAATAGCTTAATGGCAAGTTTTAGCACATTCTCATTTGTTTTGTGGATGAAGATGGGTTGGGAAACACTAATAAACTCCAAGACATTTAGTTCTGTCTCAGAAATACTTTTCTGCTTGAAAAATAACAAAGTTTTCATTTTTGGAATCTGGTAGGCTTAGAGAGAAAGAAAAGCTTAAAATAAATTTTGATCTTAGCTCCAACCATGATTTTCCTAATTGAGGTAAAAGGTTGGCTGAAAATTTTATTGGATCCTTTGTAAAAAATTGTGCTTTCTGAATAACTTACTAGATTTTCTTTTTTCTTTTCTTAAAAGTGCTTTAAGCATCTTATTTGGTTACTTTTTGTTAGTTGTCGTTAGGTAAATTCTGACTCATGGTGATCTGATGTATAATACAACAAAGTGCTGCCTGGTCTTATGTTGTCTTCACGATTTTTGAAATGTTTGAGACCACTGTTGAGACTATCAAGTCAATTTATCTTGTTGACGGGGTTTTCTCATTCTTTCTGACCCTCTACCAAATATGAAGTCCTTCTCTAGAGATGAGTCTTTTCTGATGAGATGCAAATAACCAAGAGAAACTCTTGCCGCCATTACTTCTAAGGATAATTCCAGTTTGACTTTTTTCCAAGAGTAATTTGTTTTTCTGGGAGTCCATGGTATATTTTCATATTCTTGACCAACATGACGATTCAAATGTATCAGTTCTTCTGTTTTCTTTCTTCATTGTCTAGCTTTTGCATGGTCTTTTTTAATAACAAATGCAATATCATTTTTCTTCAATTTGTCATTCTCAGTATAGTAGATAATATAATAGATTTCAAATGGCAAACACTAGTCCATTTCAATTCACTAATGCCTACAGTATCAGTCTTCAGGCATTCTGTTTCATTTTGACTATTTCCAATTTTCCTTGGGTCATACTTAACAATTTTATCTTCTGATTACTATTGGATAATTACCGTTACTTCTCACTTTGAGTTGGCCCTCCTCAGCAAATGAAGATGCTGAAAGGTTTACTCCATTTGTCATTAGTCAACTCCAGTTTGAGGAGGCATCTCTTCCCTAGTTTTATTCTGAGTACCTTCTAACCTGACAGGCTCATCTTCCAGCACTATACCGGACAATCATTTGTTATTATCCTTAGGTTTTTATTGGCTATGTTTTGGAACTAGATCACCAGACCTTTCTTCCTACTCTGTTTTAATCTAGAAGCTCCATCAAGGGTGAACCTGCTGGTATTTGAAACAGCAGTGGCATAGCTTCCAGCATGAAGGCAACATGAACGCTATCCCAGTACAACAAGTGGTGGGTTTAGCTATTTCGGGCTAATCAGTTTTAACCACAGCTTATTTTTAAAAGCACAACTTAAAATTCCAGAAGAGTTTTTTAATTTCTTGAAAATTCCTGTTATGCATTCAGGCTTAAGTAATTAATCACAGGTAATATTTTCTTTCTATGCATCTATTTTGTGAACTCATTTATTAAATGAGAGCCATGTGGCAGTTGCAAGTAAACAAATGCTTCCAATTACTTGCTACCCGTCTACCCTGCTCCGATGAGAAACAGTAATGAAAACACAGAGAAAGAGCAATCAAAAGCGGTACCTGAGAGATAACACATTCCTGGTGACCCTAACTCTGTTCTATCCACCTTCTGCACCTGCATGCCACACCCCTCATCCCATGCTCTTTGATAGCATGTGCCAATGTTGGTTACTTTCCAATGTTAGAAGTTCCAGATGTTTTGGGAAAATGTTTCTGAGGTAGTAGAAATGTTGTTTGGGATATATGTTCTAAGGAAAGCTATAATGGAGCTAGCACCACATCAAACCAAACCCATTGCTGTTGAGTCAATTGTGACTCATAGCAACCCTATAGGACAGAAGAGAACCGCCCCATAGAGTTTCCAGGGAGGGCCTGGTGAATTTGAGCTTCTAACCTTTTGGTTAGCAGTTGCAGCACTTAGCCACTGTGCTGCCAGAGTTTCCAGTAAGTGGTTTTATTTAAGTGGATTCATTAAACAATTAGCAAAAATTGTCTGGGGAAACTCAAGAAATGGTTTTTTAACATTTACTATGACCTACTTCTACTTCCTATTTTCTAAACCTCTAAGATGAAAATACTCTTGCTCAGGTAAACATTTTAGTTTTTAAATTGATATGTGAGATATTCTTCTTGTTGTTAGGTTCTGTGGATTCACTTCCATGGCAGAACAAAACACTGTTGGATCTTGTGCCATGATTCTTGCTATGTTTGAACCTATTATTTTTGTAGTGACTGTGCTAATCCATCTCACTGAGGGGCTTCCCCTTTTTTGCTGACCTTCTACTTTACCAAGTATGATGTCCTTCTTCATGGAGTGGTCCATCCTGATAACCTATCTAGAATATACAAGACAAAGTCTCTCCATCCTCACTTTCAAGAAATATTTTTGCTGTATTTCTCTCAAAAAAGTTTCGCTCATTCTTCCTGAAGTCTATGATACTTTCAGTATTCTCTACCCACACTGTCATTCAAAAGTACCAGTTCTTTGGTCTCCCGTATTTGTTGTCCAGCTTTTGCATCCATGCAAAGTAACTGAGAATACCATGAACCGAGTCATGTCCACCTTAGTCCTCAAAGTGACATCTTTGCTTTTCAAGCTTTCAAGAGGTCTTTTGCAGCTGATTTGCTCAATACAAGGCATCTTTTGATTTCTTGACTGCTGTTTCCATGGATGTCGATTGTGGATCTGAGCAATAGGAAATCCTTGATACCTCAGTATTATCTCTGGTTATCATGGTGTTGCTTATTTGTTCAATTGTGAACATTTCTGTTATTATTATTGTTATTTTAATGTTGAGGTGTATAAGGTGTAATATGTACTAAAGGCTGTGGTCTGATCTTTCATAAGTGCTTAAAGTCCTCTTTGATTTTACCAAGGATTGTTGTGTCATTTCCATGTCTGCGGTTGTTGATGAGTCTGCCACCCACCCTGACGCCTCTGTTTTCTTACATAGCCCAGCTTCTTGGGTTATTTGGTCAGTGTACAGATTGACTAAGCATAAGAAGTGCCTTTGTTTGTACTTTGTGTAACTCTGTCACTGCTTGGTTTTAGAGGATCTGAATTTTAAATTGAGTTCTCGTATCACCAGACATATTTTTATCCAAAGAGGGAGTGACTCCAAAAAAAATAGTTTATCTTTATTCTTAGTTCTAGGCTATAGAATTCTTTACCAGACTTCATGAATTAACAAACAATGATGCTAACTTAAAGAGGAGGGTCCAGAGCTTCAAGTTTCAGCTTGACCTAAAAACAGATTATAAATGTATATGTACTGTAATTATATATCTCTGGATACAGAGGCACTGAGTTTTTTCATTTTTATAAATATTGCAGTTGACCAACAGTTGAAGTTTTTTCTTGATGTCATATATTGTTTCCATTAAGATTGAAGAGCTTTATTGATGGAGAAAAGAATCTCTTAGTAAATCACCTGTTCTCAAGAAAAAGGTAAAGTTCTTGGTGACAGAACAGATTTTGTCTAGCAAATGATGCATCTATAGGGATGAGGCTGCAGTTAAGGCAGAGAGAGATAGGAAAGGAAAAAGGGAAGGAAAGCAAGATAGAATCAGAACTGTACTACAGTGTTGAGACCTGCTGCCAGATGACTGTTGAGAGCTTTGACACGCTCATAAGTTTGTCCCAGGCAAATAGGGTGGTAGCCCCTGGTGTTAGACCCTGCTGCACTTAGCTCTGTATACGAGTATGCACTAGTGCTCAGCAAACTGCCCAGAATAAGTGCCTTAAGAAAACTGGAAGAGTCTCCCTTGAGGTTTCCCATGTAGCTGCAATCACGGCAGCTCAAGTTGCAGTCATCCGATGGGTCAGCTGCTCTAGACCTCCAAGGTGGCTTTGTAGTCACACATCAGACACTTCAGTGCCTCTCTTTCCAGCAGAGAAGTCTGAGATTCTTTTTGTTTGTTTATATATACACCCACGTATATATATGTACAGCTTTATTGGAGTGTGTAAAGGTCAGCAGTTCAAACCTATACCAGGTGCTCCTTGGAAACTCTATGGGGCAGTTCTACTCTGTCCTATAGGGCTGCTATGAGTTGGAATCAACTCAAAGGCAATGAGTTTGGGTTTCATCTATCTGTCTATTTATTTATTTAATCAATCAGGGCTCTCCAGAGGAATAGAGCCGATTATGAGGGGCTGGCAAGTCTAAAACATGTAAGGCAGGTAGGCAGGCTGAGAACTCAGTAGGAGCTGATGCTGCAGACTTATAGTAAACTATTCTCCTCTCTAAGAAATCTCAGCTTTGACTCCTCAATCCTGTTATCAGTGGTGAGTTCCTTTTGGAGCTCTGGTTGCATACTAAAGAGTTCAGTGGCTTACAAAAGGTCTGCATGTCAGATCTATCAGCAGCCCCTAGGAAACCTTGTAGAGTAGGGGTAGTTCTATACCGTCCTATAGGGCTTCTTTGAGTAGAAAGCAACAGTGGGTATGGTTTATGTTTTTGAACTTCCTTTTAAAGTCAGTTGACTTTAGATGTTGACCTCATGTACAAATTACCTTCACAGCAACCTCTAGACTAGTGTTTGATTAAATATTTGGGCCCTATATTCCTGCCAAATTGATACAAAAGAATAATCTGCACAAAGCATAGTTTACATGTTAGAAAAATCACTCATTGTAAGTTATGTCACCCCTAAAACTTACCTTGAGCCTGTTTTCTTTTCTAAAAGATGTTTAAAACTATACATTTCTCTGTAAACACTAGCTGGATTTCTTTCATAAACTTTGTAAGTTTTGTTCTGATTTTTGTTCAGTACAAAATATTTTCAAAGTTTTTAGTTTACTATTCAACAGTTTATATACAAATTATTTTGTGACATTGGTTGCAGTCCTTTGGATATGTCATCATTCTCACCTTCCACACCCCAATTCCCCTTTTCTATTCTTCCATTTTTCCTGTTTATTCCTGCCTTCTTATCGTTGCTTCTAGGCAGGTTTTGCCCTTTTGTCTTGTGTACATGGTTGAACTAAGAAGCAAGTATAGACCAATCTAATCTTTGGCTGAAAGGTGAACTTCAGAAGTGGCTTCAGTTCTGAATTAAAAAGGTATCAGAGAGCCGTAGCTTTGGCGGTTCTTCTTGTCTCTGTCAAGCCAGTAACTCTGGTCTTTTTTGGTGAGTTCTAACTTTGTTCTGCATTTTTCTTCTTCTTTGTTGTGACTGTCTGTTGTGATCCCTGTCAGAGCAGTTGGTAATGGTAGCCAGGCATCATCTAGATCTTCTGGGCTTAGGCTGGTGGAGGTTGTAGTATTTGTGAGTCCATTGGTACTTATTTTAAAAAAAATATGTATGTATATCTATGCAGTTATTTCCTTTGGCCCATGTGCTGTTTAAAAGTGGTTGTTTAATTTCAAAATACTGAGAGTATTCCCAGATTAACTCTGTTTGGCTCCTAGAATCTACACTGTATCATTTGTCTCTTTAAATGTATTAACGCTCATTTTGTGACCCATTTCATGGTCTCTGGAAAGCCTGGTGATGTTGTGGTTAAGAACCACATCTTCTAACCAAAAGATCAACAGTTTGAGTCCACCAGACACTCCTTGGAAACACTATAGGGCAGTTCTACCCTGTCACATAGGGTCACTACAAGTCAGCATCGATTCTATGCCAGTGGGTTTGGTTTCTGGTTTTATGGCCTGTGCTGGAGAATATTTCATGTGTGCTTGAAAAGAAAGTATATTTTGTTGCCCAGTAGGGTCTGTGCCCTGGAGCAATAGAGCCAATGAAATGTACTCCAAGTCAGAAAGCGAGAGAGAACGTTTATTTAGGAGCTGATCACCAATGGGAAATCCAACAGCAAAGCAGACTGACTCTAAGGATTCTCAAAAGGTAGTATTATACTAGATCTTATTTATGATTTTACAAAGGTTATAAGTGTCTTTGTATCCCACAGAGAGCACGGTCAGATGAATTATTCATTAGAAGGTAATTACAAGAGACTTTTTGTCAGACTAAAGAAATACATGCCAGACATGTCTTCGTCAGGCTAAAGATATACGTGCCAGACATCAGGCTTTAATTTACCTGTGGGGGTTTGTAAGTCACAGGTGGCTGGACAGAGCGAAATAAAGTCATTAACATAGGTATGTGGAAAGGAGAAGGCAGGAAAAAAAGAAAAAGAAAAAAACCAAACCTTTAGGTTCATCATGGCATTTTGAAGACTAGAAAACACTCTGGGGAATATTAGGGTCATGTATTCTACAATTATTGGATAGAATTTTCTATAAATGTCAGTTATCTGTTTGATCCTGTTGATTGTCATCTTTATTATTTAAAAAGATGACATTAAAATTTCCAGGCATTACTAATGTATTGTCTTTTTCAGTTATGTCAGTCTTCATGTGTTTTCAAGATAGGTTGCTATTTGCAAACATGCTTGTACTTTTTAGCTGGGATTCTTATGTTATTCAGGCTGTAAGTGACAGAACAGAAACTTCCAGTTCTCTTGAAGATTAAGCCTTGCACTGGCATGAAGCAAATTCCACCTTTTAATGGTCACAGAAGTGACAGGCCAAGTCCAGAGACAGACTGCAGAAGCAGACTTTGTGTTTAAGTGAAGGAGGTCTTTGTACCATAGGCAGTGAAGGCACTGGTTGAAGTCAGACTTTAAAGACAAGTGACCAGTTATCTATTGTTCATTTTCCATTAATGTTAAGTGACGATGGATTTCTTTGTTGCTACTGTTTGTTTTTTTCATTTACCCCAATTTGAAGCTGAGTATATGGGGAAACAAAAAGAAATGTCCAGATATAGTTAAAAATGCCTAGAACCATTTTTACTTGAAGTGTGATCCAAGACAGCAGCAACAGCAACAATGTGAATTTGCTATAAATGCAGAATCTTGGACCCTATCCTAGATTTACTGAGTCAGAATCTGCATTTAAGCAAGATTCACAGTTGACTTATATGCACTTTAAAGTTGGAGAAATAATCATATAATCTTCCAACTTCCATAGGTTGGAAAAGATCATTGACTCGTAATTCAGAAAATAGACTTACTACAATTTTTGTGGTAACATTTAGAATATATATACTTAGAAACTTTGCAGTTTTTATAAAAAAATGAAAGCCACTCATTCCTTTATCACAGTATTCTCTTGAATTATTTCTCTCCTGGGAAAAGTATCTCAGTCCAAACCATACTGCAAAATGTGTGGTGTGATTGTTACTACTTTTTCTTTCATTTCAAAATATATACATACAAGTTTTTCTGCTTTGACTTCATTATTAACGTCATTTTTTTAAAATAGTTTATTGAGAATTAATGTAAGTATTGACACAAATTGTCATGAGAAGTTTCATACTCTTGGTTTTGTTACATTCATATATATGACAATTTATTCCAGATCATTTCATTTCAGAAAGATGGAAAAATGCTTATGAGGTAATTTTTAAAAAGTAAGGATTGATTTCAGCCACCGACTGTGGGAGAGTTTCTTAGAGTGAGTCTATAAGTTTAATTACAAGATTTAGGGTCAGTGTATAAGACTTCCGCTTACTTAATCTGTGATTTAGTAACGACGAAGACCAAAGAAAACCTGATGCGTTTAAATTACGGTGTTGGCCAAAGTGCTGACTCGATCAGACAGCCAGAAGAACAGAGAGGTCTCTTTTGGAAGGAAGCCAGAATACTCACTAGAAGTGAGGATGACAAAATTTTGATTCAGTGACTTTGGACATGTTGTCAGTAAGGACGAGTTCGTGGAGAAGCACATCATGTTTGGTAAAGGGGAGGGTGAGCGAGAAACAGGAAGAACCTCCGTTACACGGAGGACCCAGCGGCTGCGACAATGGGTTCAAACGAGGCAGTGACTGTCGGGATAGTTCAGCACTAGGCAATGTTTCATTCTGTTGTATTTGGGGTCTATAGATGGTCTCTGACGTGACAGCATATAAAAACAACAAGTTCCTCTTACAGACACCAGGTTACAGTTGTTTTCTTCATATAGTTGTTTTTTCATACAGTTGTTTTCTTGCGTCATATTTAAGTCCTATTTTGACAGTGCTACTTAAATTCTGTGGATTTAACAAATATGACATTTTTATAAAAATTAAAAGCTAGAGTACACTTACCGTTTATTTTCTGTGAAAGTATCAGCAGTGACAACACAGATCTTTCTCTTTTGACCATGCCTTGACACAGTGCTGCCTCACTGTGGGTTCTGTATTTTTGGTGGAAGGAATATACAGAGGCATTGTGCCCAAAAGAATTGATTGATATTCAACCACTTCACTGAGTAGCATATAGTCAAGAACTGGTGGCACTGAAAGAAGAAGTCAAAACTGCACTTAAAGCACTTGCAAAATATAAGTTTCCAGGAATCGAAAGAATAACAATGGAAATGTTTCAGCAAATGGATGCAGGGCTGGAAGTGCCCACTTGTCTATGCCAAGATGTTTGAGAGACAATTCTCTGGCCAACTGATTGGAGGGGATCCACATTTGTGCCATACCAAAAAAAGATGGCCCAGCAGAATGTGGAAATACTGGATAATATCACTAATATCAGGTACAAGTAAAATTATATTGAAGATAATTAAAAAATGGTAGCAGCAGTGTATCAGCAAGGAACTGCCAAAATTCAAGCATAATTCAGAGGAATACTTGGAACCGAGGATATCACTGCTGATGTTAGATGGATCTTGGCTGAAAGCAGAGGATTCCAGAAAGATGTTTACCTGTATTTTATTAACTATTGCAAAGGCATTTGACTATGTGACTCGTAACAAACTATGGATAATATTGTGAAGAATAAGAATTCTGGAACTGGAAACTGCACACAGACCTAGAGACGTTCCTTTGAGCAGAATAAGAGGATGTTATGTGTTTTAAAATCGGGAACTCCCAACCTTTTGGTTACAGAGTGATAACTATCTGCATAAACACAGGGACTCCAGTGATTTACTAGCAGCCGTTAAGTAGATCCACAAAAGTGACATACAGGTCTGCTTTCGGGATGCTTGCTGGCCCAATTCTGGAAACATAGCGAGTGCTCCATTAGGGATTATAAAATGAATAAATAATTGAATCAATGAGTAAATGAACTAATCATTGAATAAATTTTTGATAAATATTGAAAAGAATAAACCATGAGGCTTTCCATTTTTTGAAGCAAAACTGGCAAACTATCTATCTAGGACACGGGAGGAGATTGGAGGCTGTGAGAGTTCAGGGGTCAGAAGAGAACATTATAAAAGTCAAGGTGGTTGAAATATCAGTCAGAGTTGTGAACAGAACCCAACGACAACAAGCAGAAGAAGCAGATAGCCAGTTAGGAGGTGCGTAGGAAGTAGATTGGGGAATCACAAAATGAAATTCTGGAAGACAATCTCTTGTTTATATGTGACCTACTTTAAAAGGCAGGTTTTATATCTTTCTGAAGCCTTCTTTGGATCTTCCATTGAGCAAGTAAACCTATGAGACAAGTGCTATCCCACGATTTTATATTTGGAGAGTCATTTGAAAAGAGCTTATCTGATGTTCTCCATGGTCAGCCTACCCTAGTAAATCTGTTGTCTCACACTGATAATAAAATTAAAATTCCACATTGGAAAACTCCACCTCATTCTCAGCAAACATGCTGCAAAGTCTACACAGAAAGTTCCGTTATGAGCAAACATGGAGAGAGAAATGGATTTAGGGAAAGTGTCACTTTTCTCTATAACCTTAAAAGTGGAGCAAAGTTGACATTTTCATGTAAGTTCACTCTTTCGTTATGATAAGGAACTCATTTGAGAAATGTTAGCTTTTGACATGTTAATATCGTCTACTTACTGGCTAGCTGGGAGCCAAAAAGAAATGAAAAGAATTTGGGTGACAGATTGAGTGACAGCATAAGCAGTCTAGTTACATGTACAATGTAGAAATATATACTCTCTTTGTGAATTAAGCTCAATTTAGTTCAATTTCACATGATTTGACTCACATTGTCTTGCTACAACTAAGAATTAGGTGACTATACTAGATATTTTTAATGTTTTTTGAATTGCTGGATGGACTGGATAAGTTCATGTATATTAATTTATTGTATAGATTGACTAAACTTGGGATTTTAGCAACAAATGTTATTTGTCTTCAATTTGTCTTACCTTTACGATTGTTACCTTAAAACGTGTCTCCTTTTTTTTTAATCAACATGCTGTAATTCAAAGTGAACATACGCTTTTATAAGTAAACATAAATCCAGTTCTCCAAAAATGTCTCAGTGAAAGCAAAATATAATCTTACTTTCCTACCATCAGATGTTTGACATCTGCACTGTTTTTCACACTAACAAACTGTGTATTTCTTGGAAAATTCCCACCTAAGACAGTCCTATGTTTGAAGAATCTTAAAATTTCTGGACTGTAGGAAAAAAGACCACTTTATACATGACAGTTGCCTATTTCTGACCATTCTGTTCTCTTTCAGCTTTGCTTTTAGGGTTCATTTTTTCCTCCTAACATTATTACTCAAATGCACTTCAATAATTAGATCAGCTTTCATTCCCTTTTCACTTTTACAATAAGTAGTATGATTGTAAACAATCAGTATGAAAATCCAAGAAATTAGCTAACTAATCCAAGATTACAAAACAAGTAAGTAATGGAGGTCAGTATACTCTCTAATTTCAAATAAACTGTTTCTGTTTTCCTTCAGAAGTTATTCTTAGCTAAAAAGATTTTCAAATAATAATAAAAAAAGAAAGTACATAGTTTTATTCAGAAAATTTCCTTTAGTGTCCCTTGAGAAAAATGATGCTTCCCTCTCTACTTGATTTTTTCTTGTTTTCTCTATTGTCCTAACTTTTTCAGTTCAACTAGTATGCCATCCTTTATAGCACTGAGTTTAAATCTTATTTCCTTCTTTTTTTTAAATATATATTTTCAGCACGTCTCACAATTTCTTATTGTTGTTAGGTACTCTTCAGTTGATTTTGACTCATAGTGACCTCAGTGACACAGCAGACCTATCTTACGTAGATTGTGAAATTTTTCTAAGAGCCAGTGTTTGAGTTAGTAGCCAAGCCCTTAACTGTTATACCATCAGGGCTCTTTCTTTTAAGCTTTACTGTGAGTACATTTCTCAAATCTAGGACATAGATATGTCTGTCATTTGAATGGCTCTAAAACCTAAAATATGTACTACCATTGGTTTTAATTGGAAACCCTGGTGGTGTAGTGGTTAAGTAGTATGTCTTCTAACCAAAAGTTTGGCAGTTCAAATCCTCCAGGTGCTCCTTGGAAACTTTATGGGGCAGTTCTACCCTGTCCTATAGGGTCGCTATGAGTCAGAATCGAGTCAATGGCAGTAGGTTTGGTTTTTTCCTAATTCCTTTTATTTTGTTTCAATATTTAATTTGCTTCAATAAGATTTTCTTATTCTCTTAAAGCTGGACACTTTTTAGTTTTATTTACTTTAGAATTTGTAGCTTCCATTTGACCAGACTTTTTTTCCTTTGGAATCTGTTTTAAGTTATTTACCTTTCTAGCTATATAGGAATATAATTTTTTATCTGCCTCTCTAATCAAAATCAGATTAAATACTTCATTTAAATTAAACCAGTTAAAACTTTGTTTCAAAGTTCTCTTTCAAACAGTAGTTAGACTTGGGAAGACAGTGAGAAAGACAGAGAGAGTTACTGTTGGTGGCACTTGTGTTTTTTCTTCCGTTTTCCCTAAGGCTTAGCTGGACTTCTGCCATTCCTATGGTCTGATTGATGAACATTTACTTCACTAGGCAAGATACACTGATAAGCTTCTGATAAATTTCCCTTTTTACAAAGGGCAGTATGTAAAGAGTCCAATTTTCAGAAGCTGATATTTAATGGATAGTGTGTTTTATAATCAGTGCTCTTGCTGAATTTAGGAGAAGCCCTGCCTAATAGATTACCAAATTATAAACATTACAGCAAAGTAAAATTATTATTCTACAGTTTATTTTAATCATTTTAGTTAAAATACATTTATTTACATCTAGCTTACATATTATGCTGTAAGATAATGTCAGTCAGCCAGCTACTCACCTAAATTTTGTATTCCCTGGGAGAATTCTTCTCTTCTCTCCCCCGGTTTCACCTAATCAGTGCTGTATGTTGTAAACACAAAACCTATTATGAAGATTGAATCTCTTGTTTCTTGGTCTTTTGGTCATCCTAACCTTGACCTATGTTGCCAGACTAGAAAATAATTTCCAAAGTGGTCTGAGTCTGCTGCAGAATGGCTGAAAAATGGATGCACTTATATTTTTTAACATATAAAAACCTTTCAGAGTTTATTCTGCAACTTCAGAACAGTCCTTAGGCTTCAGTATTTCTTTTTCTGTTAACATCATGTATGATTCACTACACTCTACAATATTTACTCCTGACAAAAGAATACATTTATTATTAAAATAGCAAACATAAACTAGAATACACAGAGACTATGTTTTAAAAAAGAGTAGAGTCAGGTTGAAGAGGCAGAAGAACAATCAGTCCTACTGAGGTCAGTAAAGCAACTGCCATGTGCACCTCTCAGCAGGAGAATGTCCCCCTGTAACCTCCAGAGCGTCCTTCACGGAGGGCTGCAGCTGCATGACAAAATCACCTGGTGTCATCCAGTAATCTCCGCTCTTTACTTGCCCCCTTTCCAACCTAATGTGAACTCAGTATGGAATTCTGAGGCATATTTTCCACCCTTTATCACATCTGAAGCATTAGCATTTTCAATTACTGGAAAAAATTTTTAAAATTTTATTTTATTATTTTTGCTGTTGAGGATACACACAGCAGAAGACACAGTGACTAAACAATTGCGACATATACAATTCAGTGACATTGATTACATTTTTAAGCTGTGTGATCCTTCTCACCTTTTTCAAACTGGTCCTCCCCCATTAGCTTAAACTCACTGCACCCTACCTTTCCTATCTGATCTTTTGTGTTGCTGTTGCCTGTTGGATCCCATATAGACGGTTCTTAAAAGAGAAGAATATTCAAGGTACAAGTTTTTTTTTTACTAATTAAGCTATTGTTTGGTTTAAAAAAGACTTGGGGATATTTTTAGTTTATAGTTTAAATACTCTCTCAGGGCAATTGTTTCCAATGCTCATCAAGTCTCAGTGGCTACAGAAAGTCTGGATTCCAAGAGAATTTCCCTTCTGTTCTGTATTTTCCCATGTTTGATCAGGATTCTTCCATAGAACCTTTGATCCAAGGTTAAGTAATGGTAGCTGGAAACCATCAAGTTCTTCCATTCTCAGGGCAAAGGAAGTGATTGTTTATGATGACAATTAGTCACACATTCCATCAATTACTGGAAAAGATAATTTTACAAACACTGTGCTCTAGATAGGATGCTGAACACGCACAGGCACATGCATACACGCACACACACACGCGCACACACACACATGCACACACACAGTATTGTGACGATAGGGCCCGTGTTTTTTTAAACAGCTCATAATGTCTTAAGTTAGGTTCTCCAGAGAAGCAAAAGCAGTGATATGTATAAATATGAGGTCTGACAATTAAGTTGGTGAACTTAGTTGGTCCAAGTGTTACATACCTTCTTGCTGAGTATCACTGCAGTCACCTTTGAAGTACTCCCCTTGGGAAGCTATGCACTGACATCAGCACCTAGTCCACTCTTCAAAGCAATTTTGGAAGTCTTTTTGGAATGGCCAATTGTGCACGCTGGCATGGTGGCCAGTTTGCAAACTTAATTGTATAGTTTTCTGTGAGGGAGTTTGTAGCCAGTGAACAAATAACTGTATTGGAACACTCTCCCTACTCACCTGATCTGGCCTCCGGTGACTTTTTCTTTACCTGAAGATAAAGGGAATATTAAAAGAAACACATTTTGATGACATTCACAATATCAAGGGTAACATGACAGCAGATCTGATGGGCATTCCAGAAAAAGAGTTACAAAATTGCTTTGAAGGGTAGACTAGACACTGGTGTCAGTTCATATTCTTTCCCAGGGGAATACTTTGAAGATGAGGGCAGTGATATTCAGCAATGAGGTAAGTAGCACTTCTTCTAGGATGTGTTCACGAACTTAATTGTCAGGCCTCGTATACATGTATAGCCAAAAGCCAAGTGTCGTTGAGTTGGATCTGACTCATATGTAGAAAGATTTATATCAAGGAAATGGCTCACATGTTGTAGATGCTGGAACATGCAAATCTGTGGGTCAAGATAGGGGTTGGTGAACTGAAATTTGGTGTATCAGAGAGCAGGGCTCTTGTATTTGTTATAGGATGTGAAGATGAGTGAATACCACGGAGGGCAGCTAAGACCACAGCGAAACTGCTAGCTCAAGCAGCAAGAACCCGAGATCAAACAAACAGCTGTCAGCTGCAGGATACAGAAAGTTTTCCAGCCCACACACTCAAAGAAACTCCCTTTCAGCTGACTGGCTGTTTACAGCAGATCCCACATGAAGGTGATCACATAATATCAAATCTCACCAAGAAAGTGATCACACCATCATACAACTACCAAATCACTGGCACACAAGTTGACACACAACCTTAACCATTATACATACCTCGTAGGATTTGACTGACAGCATGCTGAAAAGTAAAATGAAGAAGCTATTTTTTTGCTCAGCCACTGTCTCGGTCATCTAATGCTGCTGTAACAGAAATACCCACAAGTGGATGGCTTTAACAAGGAGGAATTTATTTTCTCACAGTTTAGTAGGCTACAAGTCCAAATTCACAGCATTGACTTCTGGGGAAGGCTTTTTACTCTGTCAGCTCTGGAAGAAGGTCCTTGTCCTCAATCTTCTCCTGGACTCGGATCTTCTCTGTGCAGGAACCCCAGATTCAAAGGACACACTCTGCTCTTGGCATTACTTTCTTGCTGATACAAAGTTGCCCACTCTCTGCTTGCGTCCCTTTCATCTCCCCTAAGATAAAAAGTGGAGCAGAATCTGCCTCAAGTGTAGTACCTTTACCTCAAATCAGGAGTGTGACCTGAGCAAGGGTGTTCCATTCTGTCCTAACTCTCTTTGACCACAGGTAGAGACTATGATTTCTAACACATATGAAAATCACAAAATAGGGGACAACAACCCAATGGTGGGGATCATGGTCTAACCAAGTGAGATGTATTTTGGGGAGGCACAGCTCAATCCATGACAACCACTTAGTGTCGTGTTTTATTTGTTTATTCTAGAACCAGTTTCTGTATATGACTATTATACTGGCTTTTTAACCTAAGAATCAAATTCGTCATATCCAATTGAAACAGTTCATTTTCCTACTTTTTCTAATTAACTTCAAGCATAAATGTGGGATATAATACTAACATTTATAAATATTCTTACTTGCCTTATTCACTTGTATAAATATTCGAGTTCTTTACTAACAATGTTTTCAAGCTTCTGATATACAGCAGACAAAATTTTAAGACGATCCTTAAGATCTTTGTTCCTAGTGTTACACTGCATACCAGGAGGAATTTTGTAGATATAACTAAGATTATTCATCAGTAAACTTTAAGATAGGGAAATTATCAGGATGAGATTGTTTTGATCATATGAATCTTTCTAATGCACTAACTTCTGGAGTAGTTCTAGTAAATTTTTCTTGAATATATGTATATTTTTTCTCTCTCACTGGAGGTCTCACTATCTAGATGTTGACCTCCTCAAATGACTCTAATTTTCTCTCAAAATTTCCATCTCTTGAGAATTTGTTCATTAAGATTTCAATGCACTTCCTTCCAAAGGTTCAACTGAGATTCTTTTAATCAATTTTGAAATCATGTATTTTTAATATATAAGAGCTCTTTCTCCTTTTTATGCATATAGATCTGCTTGTTTTTGTAAATGAAATATCAATAAATACAATGTGCTCCAGAGCACCTTGTGAAATGTCTGGACAAGTGGCTTCAGTGATGGCAAGACGGTGAATCTGAAAAAGCTTAAGAAGTTCCTGAATGCAATTATTTTCATGGGAGTGATAGTAGATAAATGACTCTTTCATAATTCTTTACCATGTAGAAGATTAACACATATGTAAATATATTTAATATTAACATAGGTGTTTGTCCATTTAATTTATACCCTAAACATTAAAATTGGTAGTCAAATTATTTTGGGAAAATAGGTATAGGCATTTGATGGGGAAAATTTTTTTTGTTTTGTTTTGTTTTTGCTTAAAAAATAGTGTAATTCAAAATTACTGTTTCTGGCTGGATATCCTGTGAGTTGAAATGTTCTGAGTAATTCTTTGGCTAGAACATGGGCCTTATTTCCCTCCTCTTAGCTTTCTCCATCATTTCCAGAGCCTTATGTCTCCTCTCTGCCAAGCCTCCTCCCAGTTGTTAGACCATCTCCATGTGATGATTAGCTAGTGCCTGCATGTTCCCTAGCGGGAGGACTGTCTCCTCGGAGGCTGCCTCAGCATTTTTCTTTTGCCAGTTCTGTTGGTATATCATCTGCTTTAAGCTTCTTTTCTAATATTTTCTGTTCCTTTTTGGTTTCTCTCCTAAATAGTCTTTTTCCTCTGTTATTTTATTTTGTCCTTTGTATTACATAATTAATTTCATTCTCTGACCGTTGGATAAGAAACCCAGAGGACACAGATGTATGTAGATAAGGCTTGTGTGTGTGTTTTTGTATGGAGGTCTATCAGGCCAAGTAAACTGGCTTCCTTCCTCAATTTTGTGTCTACCTTGTAGGAAGAAGAGGTTTTTCTTTAAGCAAATATTGAATTTATAAACATTCCAACAATAGGCTCATTCAAGTGTTTACCACTTGATTTCTTGCAAAAATTTGATTTAGGAATTTTGTCGACTTATGGTTGCTTTAGTAGCATGTTTGATGTTTTTGCTGATTTATTTTCATCTCTTCAATTTTCTCTGATCTATTTCCAGGACAAAGTCTGATGCTATCCTTCCACTGCACTGTAAACTTCTGAAGGCAAGGAATGACTTTTTCTCTTAATTTTTGTATCTTTGCTGAGAGCCAAGATGGAATATTAACAATATTCCAAGCCCTAAATAAAATTTCATTACTTTAAGAAGTAAACATCATCAATTTCAAATTATTCATTTCAGTAAAGGAGCAGTCAGTACCAGATAATGCAGAACTCATGTAAATTTTTCTTTGAGCTCTATGTACTAGACACAAGCAATGCAGCTAACAACACCCGTAAATAATAATGACAACAGTAATGGCTATCATTGAATTATTTCAATATTCTAGGTACTTAAATACCTGGTGGTATAGTGGTAAAGTGCTACGGCTGCTAACCAAAAAGTCAACAGTTGAAATAAGCCAGGAGCTCCTTGGAAACTCTATGAGAATTTCTACTGTCTTATAGGGTCACTGAGTTGGAAACAACTTTATAGCAGTGGGTTTGTTTGGGGTTTATCCATACTTTGACATGTTCCTCTTTTTTAACATTTTACTGTGAGATGATAGTTTTCCACACAGTTTTCTTTTAGACTGTCTTTATTGATAGTAAATTGCTAGACTGATGAGATTTAATTAAAGATTGGATGCATTGCCATATAATCTTGTAGACATATAGGAGGAAATTTTAATTCTGAAAACAATAGAAAGCCATTAGGAAACACAACTATTGTTAGTGATTAGAAAAAAACAAACAAACACTGAATCAATTGCAACTTCTTGCAGCCCTAGAGGGCAGAGTAGAACTGCCACAGAGGGTTTCCAAGGGGTGCCTGGTAGATTTGAAATCACCACCTTTTGGTTAGCAGTCATAGCTCATAACCACTATATCACTAGGGTTTGTTGGTTCAAATCCCAGATCTTCCAAGTAGGAAATCTGGGATTTTGGGCAAGTTACTGACCATTGCTCTTTCAGTTTCCTCAATTGTAAAATCAGATAATGATAATTTCTGCCCCTCAATTTGTTAAAAGGATTAGCAAAAAAAAAAAGGTCATGTGAAGCATATTGATATTTTTCCAGTGTAAAATAATAAGAGATGACTATTGACATTGTGAACAAGTGAAATCCTTGACGAGCTCAGTCTTTCTTCTGGTTATCATATTGCTTGTCGGTCCAAATGTGATGATTTTTGTTTTCTTTATGTTGAGGTGTAATCTGCACCGAAGCCTGTTGTCTTTGTTCTTTCTTCACTTTCAGTAAGTAAGGTTGTGTCATCTGCATATAGCAATTGATGGAACTCAAGAAGGATTTCATTTTACTTGTATCCACAATCAAGAACAACAGAAGCATTAGTCAAGAAATCAAATAAAGCATTGCACTGCACAAATTTGATGTAAAAGACTTTGAAGTGTTAAAAAGCAAAAAGCAAAGACTAAGGTGTGCTTGACTCAAGCTATGGTGTTTTCAGTTAACTCTTGCGCATGGAAAAGCTGGGCAATGTGTAAAGAAGACTAAAGAAGAGTTGAGACCTTTGATTTAGAATGTTGGCAAAGGATATTGAATATGCCATGGACTACCAAAGACTGATCATGTCTGCTTTCGAAGAAAAACACCCAGAATGATCCTTAGCTGTAAAGATGGCAGAACTTCATTTCACATACTTTGGATATGCTATTGGAAAGGGAATCATGCTTTTTAAAAGAGAGAATGAGCAGAAAGAGGAAGACCTTCAAGAAGACAGAATGACACAGTGGTTGAAACCACAGCCTCATGCATAACAACAATTATGGAAGTAGTACAGGATCAAGCAGTGTTATGTTTTATATAGGGGAGACACGAGTTGGTACCAACTTGAGGGCACTTAACAATAACAGAAGCATTAACGTTATAGGAGAGCTTTAAGAAATAATTGATATTTAAAATAAAGTTCACCTTGGTCACTCTCCTGAGAATAGGTTGAATGTGTAGGGTGCAAGTGTGGAAATAGGGGAACTTAGTAGATGGCTACTGCAGAATAGTGACAGAGGACAGAGAGTAAAATGCATCAAGAGCTCCAGTTGAAATTTAAGTTTGAGAAACTTCTATGTGAAGACATCAGATCAGCAATTGAACGTATCTGAAACTCGGGAGAAATGGGGCCTGGACATTACGCATTTGGAAGATGTTAAGGACATGGAATTTGATGTGCCTACTGAGACAGAGATTTTAGACAAGGAAGGGAATCCAAGACCTTTGTTGTGAGATCTGGATATGTTTTACTAGCTAAATTAATCAAGACAAAATTTTAATTTACTTGAGGAGACACAGATTGGTATCTATTCCAAGATGTGGAATCATCTATTTCTCTTATTATACCAGACTGCTTCTTAATTTGTACTTTTTTCAGTAAGATACTCAGCCGTGTAATATGCCTTTTCAGTATTTCCATTTTTCTTTTAATTTCACAAACACAATCTCCTCTGTTCCTTACTGAGGTTTTAGTCTTAGGGACTGTAATTACACATGTGATGGATATTTTTGTCCTATCTACTATATTGTGTTCTCATTTTTTAATTTATTTACTATTTTTAATTTTTAAATATTTATTTCATCTTCTTTCTTGTCATAAGCCTGAATTCAACTCAATGACATTTTAAAAAAAATATTTCAATGTAGGCATTATCTTTTGTATTTATTTGCTCTTGAATTTCTAGACTTTGTCTTCATTTTGATTGTCTTAATATGATTTCTAAATTTCTACTGTTTTCTTAAATTCTCTCATTTATGAGCTTTTATAATTCTAACTTATGTTTTTTTTTCATATATTTGTATCATTCAGAATTTATTTTCATTTAAAAATGTTACATATTTACTTTGTGGGTAGGTATTTGTCATGCTCTCTTATCCATTCTGATGTTCTGGTCCTTATAATTCTCTTAATGCTCTCTTCCTATTAGTTATGACTTCTCATCATATTTGTTGCTCATTTAATTTGAAATTATTGTTCTTAAAATTCTAGAGGGAACATTTTCCAAATTGTTATGTTAAGAGTTAAAATAGCTAATAGCTTACATTCTCTGATTTCTTGGTTCTTTCCTTCTACCTTTATCAAGATTATCTTTTTCCTTAATCCCTTTTATTCTTCTCCTACAGTTTGCCTTCTCTCTCCAGAACTGTATCACCCGTGCAGAGACTTGTCTATGTGGCAGGTTTGGCTGGTTGTTTTTAGAATGTACAGGAGCCTTCCATGGATCACTTTCATGCAACTATTGCTGTGTTTAAAAAATCCCTCTCACTTTTAGGTATTTTTCTTAAATTGCTTTGTGAAGCTACCATTGAAGTAGATATTACTTATTTTTGAGCTTGCAAGTTTATTGAATAACATTTTACTTTGTCTTTCTCTTTCATAGTAACCCAAAGTAGTCTTGTGTTTATTGATGTTTATTGGTACCTCTAATGTTGCAGTGTATGTGGGAGTAGCTTGTCACCTAGTTTCCATTTTAGATAATGTCTGTGGGTGATTTTTTAAGAGAGGATGATGGCAAAGAGCCAAGCTAACTGTGTCCGCTTCCTTTTCAAGAAATTTTATGGTAGTTTCTCAATGTGATTTCACTAATTATTAACCTTTTATTCTCATTATATTTGCATTTTTCAGGTATTCAGGTATGTATGAGATTCCTTATGGACTGAACATACATGAAGTTCTTAACAGATGTACAGGTTGTGGAGCTCTTGGCTGTATGTCTGTAGTATCTCCAAAAGTTCCTAAATTATATCTAAGGAGTTAGTGACTTAATGTCTTGGGATTAATAGTATTTTATCTTCAGGTAACAGTGCTTAACTCAAGATAATACTTAGTTAAAAAATTCTTACATATTTTCCTTGAAATGACGCTTAACAGTGTGAGGTTCATGAACTAATGAAGACAACATTTTAGGACAGGCAGATCTTTTTCAACATTCTTCTAAGATTGTAAATGAAAAACAGCTGATTCATTTTTTATCATTTTTGTGTTAAAAACTAATACTTTCCTAGGCTCCATCAGAAATCTTATAAACATACTTACCTGTCACCACTGAGTCAATTCCAACTCACAGCGACCTTATGCGACAGAGCAGGACCGCTCCACACTGTTTCCAATGTTCTAATCTTTATGGAAGCAAACTGCCACATCTTCTTCCTTGGAGTGGCTGCTGGTTTCAAACCACAGAGCTTTAGGCGAGATGCTGAGGGCTTAAGCACTGGGATACCAGGACTCCTTCTATGCATAACTCATAAAATATTCCTACAGGGTTTCAAAAGGCAAACTCAGGAATTAAGATGAAGGCTAGACTATGACTTAAATCAATAAATTAGGTAAATCACAGATTTAGGCATGCAGATGTTAATGTTTAATCTAGTCTTTCATTTTAGGATTAATGTACCTGATTCAAGTCTTAGGTAGTATGAGTGGGTTCAGAAGATACACTGAGAAATTAGTGCCATGCAGCAACTCAGTGTCTTGGAGTTCTTAATTATGCTACAGTTTGAGGAAAATGTGTTTTTGTGAAAGGTACCTTCCCTTTCTCAGTTTTATTTTTCAATTGTTTTAAGAAGATTCTTTATGATAGCTACCCTCCATGATCTTGTATGTAGATAATTAAGAAACAAACAAACAAAAGACATAATATATATGGACAAGATCAGAACTTGAGAACGGGGTGAGATCAGGTGAATAAGGTCATTGTTACACAAGACAGGAGAAGCAATGTCAATTAACAGTTATTTATATTAAATATTAACATCTGTATGCCTGAGCACTGATTAACCATGATGCATGCAATACAGACCTGTCAAATAAACATCTGATCATAAATAGAAACTCCAAAAGAAATTAGCTTCTTAAATTATAGTTGATTACATGTCTACTTAGTGCCACCTATAATATCAATACAAATTTACTACTTGATTTACAGTGTTACACATGTGTAAGGCCAAAACATTGAGATATAATAGTACAATCATTAATAGGCCTATTGATGCAACAAATATTATAGATCATAGTTTTTATTTAGAAAATTATAGCTAACTCTAAATAATCAGAAAGTTGAAGAGAATTTCACCCCGTCAGAGGACATTATGAGAGTAAAGCTTATCCAACATATTTTTCCCTGATTCACTGCATCCAAAAAAACCTCAGAGTTTCTCATAAAATGTGTGTGCTGATTAAGAAAGAAGGCTAAAGATTATGGCCCTACATACCTTTCTTGTGTGTTTATAATGTTAGACACTTCCTTAGTTTCATAGTGCTTGTAACATACAACGGTCTTCCAAAGTTTTTCCATTTACTGGGCTTAATAGTCTTCTATTTAGAAGTTTATTTTTCAAAAGCACCTGTATGTCATGCAAAATCCAATGTATTAAAAATAAACAGCTATTATTATATTATAATTAATAGTCCATTTCAAATGAGCCTTCTCACAGTGGATAATAGATGTGCCAGAACATAAACTGTAAAAGAAGAAACTCTTTGTAACTTCAAGGGTAACAACTGTGGTTTTCAGTCACACTGTGCCTTTAAGATGGCCAGATATGACTTGGGTACTCTCCTTCTACCATCTAATACCTATAGACAGTTTCTTTTTAAACCACATCAGAAAAAAGTTTGCTTAAGTAGAATTTATTGTTAAAGAAAATGACAGGACAGTAGTCTAATTTTATGGAGACTTAAGCCTGTTCTTTTCCATACTTAACTGTCATAGTAAAAAATTAGTTTCTTTTATTAGCTCAATCTTCTGCTTAGTTATTGAAAATAAAATCTTATAACAATTTTGCTGCTCCAGGATTTGCTTTTGGAAGTTAACAATTTCTTATTAGATAGCTGTAGAAGCAAAAATATTTAATGCTATTAACATAGTGGGCATTTTCAGTAATTCCAAGGGAAATTATTGTTATGGTCAGAAATGTTGCATAATAAGTAGATTGCTAATGCTGCTTACAGAATTGAGGAAAACTAGGGAAATCATCTGTGTGTCTGGACAACAGATTATAGTTACCCAAAGAAATGCTGGAGGAAGAAGGGTAGATGGTCCAAGGACTTTGCCACTTTTGTTCCTCAGTTGTTTTCCACTGTGGATGATTTTGTCAACGTTGTCCCTTCCGTCAGGAAAACATTGTGGTGGTCCTAACCGGGGGAACGTGCAACACTGGCATTTAGTGACCAGAGGTGGGCAATGCTGCTAAACACCCTAAAATGCGCAGCTGAAGCATGATCTCCAAACAACTAATTATCCAGCCCCAAATGTCGGTAAGTGCCAAGATACAGAAATCCTATCTATCTGATTGGCTTTTTGTATTGCAATAATATGATCAGTAAATCACAATATACATGATATTTTGGCCTTCTCTCCAAATATGACTATTAACTTCAGAGAACTTTCCCACAAATATGTCTTAATGATGGTAAAATGTATATAACAGAATATTTTTGATTTTAATCACTTTTAAATGCTCAATACAATGATATTAATTACACAACATGTTGCACAACTGTCACCACTATCCATTTAGAGATACTCCCTCACCTTTAATGAGTTCCAGAGAGGGAACAAATATGAGCACTTAGCTTCTACTCTTCAGACAGCTCCCAAGCAGGCTGTAACAGACACACATTCTGTCTAGAGATAGAGACGAGCTGTTTTGGGAAAGTGGTCCTCTGTTGGCCATAGATGGCTACTCTAGTAGGGCACAGGTGAGTAGAAAACCAAAGCTTCCCTATCATTTAGATGGGACCTTTTAGTTGCTGTGACCTGTTGAGTGATTTTTCAGAGTTCTCATATAGTTGTTTCTGCCACTGGTTTTTTTTTGTCTGTTTTGGTATTTTGGTGGATCTTCAGAATGTGCAGCTATTCTTGCACCTATCTTGCTCAAAACAAAACAAAAAACTAAACACACTGCCATCAAGCCAAGTCCAACTCATAGCTACCCTATAAGCAGAGTAGAACTACTCCATAAATTTTCTAAGGAACACCTGGTGGATTTGAACTGCTGACCTTTTGGTTAGAAGTTGCAGCACTTAACCACTATACCACCAGGGTTTCCTGTCTTGCTCTGGATTCTTGCAAGTGCATCTTAGATGATACTTTTCTCATGCATATGTGTTCAATAACTACAATAAGGGGGACGGGGGAGAGAAAAGAAAACCCAGAATGTGAGGGGTAGACATAAACTGTGTCAACTGAAAACAGTTTTTCTTTGAGGAAACAGTTATCTAAAGACTTGACTTGACTTACCCATGTTACAGATTTGGTGGCAGGGCTGGGCCTCCTATTTTGTTGTTCTTCAGAGTAACCTGAGAAAATTATTTTAGCCAGAGTTTATAACATAAAATAATTTAGCAGACATGTCCTTAAGAAACAGGATACCAAGCAATCACCTGAGAATAGGAGGGTAGAATTGATTTTGGAATAGTTCTTTTCTTCATGTAGACAAGTTAATTTATATGTAACATGCCCTTTGACTAAACTCTGAGTTCAGAAAAAATCCAATATATATTTGTTTCCCAAAAGGATCTGAGCCTAAAATGCAAAATATCACAAGAGTTGCAATGTTACTTCTGTTTTAGAAAAAGCAATTATGGAAACTCATAGACAGCCTCAATCTACAATATCAACTTGTAATTACTAAAGGTTTCGTTATCTATTGTGTGAAACATAAAAGTCCTTATTCTGATTTTTTTCATTTTGTCGTTCATTAACACCTGTCCTAGAGAGAGAAAAAAAGCAAGAAAAGAAGATGAAGTTGCAGGCAGTCAATGTTTTCACTTGTCAATAATAATAGAAAGGGAGAAGGGGAAAACCAGAAATGAGATTTTTATTATTCTCATAAATTTTGTCGTGACTCACTGCAAAAGACAAAAAAGAGAACAATGCTTCACAAATCCTTTTCTTAGAGTAATAGCCCATTGTTAAATAAAACTTCATGTCTCTTTAGCTTATTTATCATAAATAAAACATAGATTTACTATGTTTTATAGATTATACATCACTTTCACTTTCCATCTTTTATATTATTGTTATAATATCTCTGGAAGGTAAGCAGGGACATATTAATATCTCATATAGATAAAGAAATACCTTCAGAAAGAATGTGATTTTTTTTTTTTGAAGATACATGCCTAGAGGTCAATTTGAGAATGAAACTAGGGTCTCCTGACTCCTCACCTAGACCACCCGTTGCTGTCGAGTTGATTTCAACTCATAGCAAACCTATACGACAGAGTAGGACTGCCCCATAGAGCTTCCAGGGAGTACCAGGTGGATTCGAACCATTAACCTTTTGGGTAGTAGCCATAGCCCCTAACCACTATGCCACCAGGGTTTCCTCACCTGGACTAGGAATCTTTTTATTACTGTAATCATTCATTCAATTAGGATGCTAAGTGGGAAATGCAAAGCCTGGTAGCATAGTGGTTAAGTGCTATGGGTGCTAACCAAGAGATTGGGTTTGAATCCACCAGGCACTCCTTGGAAACTCTATGGGGCAGTTCTACTCTGTCCTATAGGGTTGCTATGGGTTGGATTTGACTTGATGTTATTTTTTTTTTCCACCCCAGTAAAAAAAATATATTAATTTGTTGCGGAGCAAATTTTTATGATGAATTGTTTCAGTAATTTCAACAAAGGTACTCATCCATGTTTAACTCCATAGATCCTTAGAGAACAAGAGTATGTTTCAGGAAAATTGTTGTTTTTCTTGTTAGGTGCCACTCAGTTCTCATTTGTAGTGACACTGCCTGCAATGGAGTGAAACAGTGCCCTGTCCCACTCCATCCTCAAGATTCATGTTATGTTTGACCTCATTATTTCAGCTGGTATGCCAATCTATTCCCTCACTGACTCTCTACTTTACCAAGTGTGATGTCCTTCTCCAGGATGGATACCTCCTGGTAACACTCCAAAATACTTCAGACAAAGTCTTGCCATCCTCACTTCTAAGGAGTATTCTGGTTGTACTTCTTTCAAAATAGATTTGTTCCTTCTTTTGGTAGTTTATGGTATGTTCAATACTCTTTGCCAACACCATAATTCAAAGGTGTTGCTTCATCTTCAACCTTCCTTATTCATTGTCCCAATATGCATGTATATCAGGTGACTGAAAACACCATGTCTTGGGTCAGGCACACCTCAGTCCTTGAGGTAAATATCTTGCTTTTAAACACTTTACAGACATCTTTCATGGCAGATTTGCCCAACGTGATGTGAGATTTATTTCTCAGCTACTGCTTTCCTAAGCAATGGTTATGGATCCAAGTAAAATGAAATCATTGATACCGTGGGAAAATTAAAAACTTAGAATTTTGGCTTGCTAGTTTCTTTTCTTTTAAAGTAAATTCATAGTGAAAATTGTTTTATTAACCTTCACAGATATTCTAACCACCTTGTATCCAACAACTTCCTCCAAATTGTAATATCTTGGAGAACAGAATGTCTAGCACAAGGTCATAGCTTTAGAGTATTTTGCATAGTGTATGACACACAAGAAACTTTAATGTGTGTAAGAAGTGGATAAATAAATGAGTAGATTGTGTATGCATCTTGAAAAAGTAAAAACAGTCATATAATTCTGCTGCTATACAGGGGGACTGGAGTTCTGAATGGAAACACTGACGGTGCAGTGGCTAAGTGCTGTATCTGTCAATCCAAGGGTTGGCAGTTCAAATCTGCCAGGCGCTACTTGGAAACTCTGTGAAGCAGTTCTACTCTGCCCTGTAGGGTCCCAGTGAGTCAGAATCAACTTGACAGCACTAGGTTTGATTTGGTTTTGGAGTTCTGAGTGAGAAAATATCACTCTCTGAGCTCTTTTTAGAACTGGGTTTATGAACCTCCAGGGAATATGGGTGTAAAATTCATTCCAAGTGAATGAATTTCAAGTGTCTAAGTAAGAGTCTACCATCCGCCTTCAGGACAGCTCTCGAAGTCAATGGAACTTGATCTTGAAATAAGTAGATCAATTTAGAAATATTCCTAGTAGTTAAAACACTGAAAAAATAACACATATATCCAGTCTTGTTTAGAGAAATTATTTTTCCCCGAGTCACTTCTCACAGAAATCTAGATACATTCAGAGGAGAAAAACACGCCAAAAAGTGAAAAGCAAAATATTTTTTTATAAAAATTTGGACTCAATTCATGACAATTAATTCACAAATTCATGGTGTAAATTCATGGCAAGTAAGAACATTACTATAGTTACCTTGAGGTTAAAGAGAACTTGAATTCAATGTAGGTCACCTAAGAGACCTTAGAGTAGGAGCCTGTGGTTGAGTGACTTCAAATGATGAATTGTGAATGAAGGCTGTTGTCACTAGGATTTCAGGGAATAGAGTTGAACGGAAAACAGATCGGTCTCCATTTTTAGGTCAAACCTAGATAAAACCCAGGGAAAGAGATGGCACAGTGCCAGCAACTTACACTCCTGGTGAACATCCATCAGTAGGAGAAAATGGATTTGTTTTTTATAGGAATGTATGAAAGATTATCATAGACTAACAGCTGTAAAGAAGGCTGACAGTCTTACAGATGCAAACGTAATTCTCCACCAAATTACTAAAAACACATTAACCAATCAACAAGCAGAACGATACGTGTTGTGTTGTTATTTTCGTTTCTGAGTTTTAACTTTTGATGAAATAGCTTAAGCTAGCCTTTCATTAAGATTAAATGTCCTTAACTTTCCTCCTGTGTTTTCTACTTGGATGACGATTATTCACATTTGTAATCCACCTCGTTATTTCATATATTCTTTTAGGAAAGGGACTGGATCTTGCTCATCTTCACTTTTCTCACCTCACTCCACAGAATCATGAACACAGAAGGTACCCAAGAGATGCTTGCCAACTAAATAAATGAGTGAAAGGGCCAGTGCACAGAAGGCAGTTTTAGGGAAATGCATACAGAATATTCAGAACTGTGTTTGGATAAGAGTTTGGCTACTAACCAGAGGTCTACTGTTGGAATCCACCAGCTGCTACTTGGAAGCCCTATGGAGCAATTCTACTCTGTCTTATACAGTCACTACGAGTTGGATTAATTTCATAGCAAAGGGTTTGGTTGTTGGTTTCAGTGTTATGATTTGATTGTTTTTACACTTTCTGGGACTGAATAGAGTCGTAGAAAATTTGAGCTCAAAGAAATTCTAGAAATCATTTTATCCAACCTTATTATTGTAGTCATAGAAACACAGACTTTCCAGTATTTGATTTAATATAAGGGAGCCAAAACAAAACAAAACTTGTTGTCATGAAGCAACGAATGGCCTCATGTATTGTAGAGTAGAACAAGGGCTTTCTTTCATGGTGGCACTGCTAATCCTTATATTAGTAGTTGAGGACCAACTGTTTTTGCCACCCAGGGACTGTTACAAGAACCATTTAGTGTCAAGATATATTCCAATGCTGGTTTCGGTGTATTATGATTTTTCATTTCATCGAAATTTTATTGACATCTTGACATTATTTTTGATACCTGGCCATATTTGTCTTAGTGTTGAAGCAGAGAAAATCAATGTTCTTGTACATAATGAGTAGGTAGAACAGTCATTCTCAAGCTTAGGATGTACATAAAAATCCCCAAGTGGGCTTGCAATAACACAGAGTGCCATGATCTACCTCTTGAGATTTTGATTTATAACATCTGGGATGAAGTCACAGATTCACTTGTTTAACAAGCTTTCAGAGATACACAAATCAAAGGACCACACGTTGAAGACTACTGATCTAGAGTTTTGCTTTGTGTTGGCGATGGGATGGGGTAGGGGCAGAGAAGGGATACTACCTCCCAGGTAGGAAAAAGAGCTATTTATGTAACAATTCTCATCTCTTTCTTTTTAACCCTGTAAGTGCTTCTGGAGGTAGAGAGACTTACCTCACAGATAAGTGCTCAAAGATCAACTCTGCCTGACACTTCTCTGTCTTCCTGCTGACACTTCTCCCTCTTCCTGCTGTGTGACTTTAAAGAGAAATAATTCATTTTACCATGTCTGCCCCTTTTTCATCTATCATTGATATGGCTGAGGAGAAACTGTTATTCAGCCACTAACTAGTCATACATTGACCAAAAGAATAAAACACATTGTACTATACTACTTCTTCGTAAGGGTGATGATTTTATCTCTGTATTGACTTGATTTTATTTTATAGTAAAAGAGAATTTTAAAGAGAAAAGAAACATTTACACTTTGAATAAAGAGCACTTTTTAAAATTAATCAAGTGTTACAATATCTCATAACTTCTAAAATTTTTGAGAAAATTGATGAGCACAGCAAAAGTTGTTTCTAGATATTTAATCATGTACAAATAACTGCAGGCTTTTAATTTGATATTTGCTAAGGAAAAGCACAGAGGCTGTATTGTCTGAAAGGCACTTGAGCTCTCTTTCCAGAATATATCAGTATAATCTGCAGTCTAATTTTTGCTTGCCAGGATAAAAAAAAAAAGTTATGGATAGCTAACATATTTTGGCATGTATCAAACCTGAAGCATCATACATTTTTCTTATACTTTGTAACAAAAATATTCTGTATGAATTTACAAGATGTTTTTCCAAATTTGTTCTTTGTTCAATACTTTAAAATAAATGACATAGAAGTACATGAAAGCATTCCTACTGTGAAAAAAAGTACACCAACATCAAAATATTAATATCTGAATCCATTACCCTTTCCAGAGGTAAAAATTATTATAAAACTGGTGGGAGTCCTTCCAGTTTTCTTTTATTATGCATTTAAATACGTGATTTTAATTTGTATTTTCATTTATACAATCAAATGTGGAAACCCTGGTCACATAGTCGGTTAAGTGCTACGTTTGCTAACCAAAAGCTTGGCAATTCAAATCTGCCAGGCACTTCTTGGAAATGCTTTGGGGCAGTTATCCTCTAACCTATAGGATTGCTATGAGTTGGACGTGACTCAACAGCAGTGGGCTTTTTATATGGCTGCTTATTAGCCATTCACCAGTGGGGGATATAGAACATTTTAATAAACTTTGTTATGACAGTTGAACAAAATGACCTATATGTTCCCTAAAATCATGGTTCCTAGACCCCTGACCCTGCTACTCTGTCCCTCAAAGTGTTTAGTTTTATTTAGAGTACTTCTGAGCTTGGCTATTTGTGGTGACTTCTCCTCTACTATGTGTTGTCTCTCTCTTCATTTAAAATAATTCTTGTGTATTATCTAATTAGTGAATTCCCCTCTCCCTGTCACCCCATCCTCGTAACTGTCATACACTGTTTTCGTGTTTAAAGCTATTCTTGAGTCCTTATGATAGTAGCCTCATTTGTAATTGACTACTTTCCCTCGGTGTAATATTTTCCAGATTTCTCCATGTTATGTTTCCCAAATTCATCATTGTTCTTTAACATTGCCTAATATTCCATCGTGTACATATACTAAAACTTGTTTATCCAGTCATTTGTTGATGCATACCTATGTTGACTATCTTTTTGCTGTTGTACACAGTGTTATGATGAACCTTGGTGTGCATGTATTTATTTGTGTGGCAGTTCTTATTTCTCTAGGATATATTTCAAGAACTGGGGTTGCTGGATCATATGGCATTTCTATTTCTAGCTTTTTTAAAAAAGAGCCAAATGGATTTCCAAACTGGTGGTATCATTTTACAGTTCTACCAGCAATGCTCAAGTATTCTAGTCTCTGCAGCCTCTCCAACATTTATGATTTTTTGTGTTTTTTTTTTTTTTTTGCATTAATGCTGGCCTTGTTGAAGCAAGATATCTCTTTGTAGTTTTGATTTGGATTACTCTAATGGCTAATGACTATATTTTCTCATGTATCCACCTGAATACCTTCTTTGGTGAAGTGCCTGTTTATATTTTTACCCAGTTTTTAACTGGATTATTTGTCCTTTTGTTATTGAGATATTACAGTATTTATCGATTTTTGAGATTAGACACTGATCAAGTTTGTTATAGCCCATTCCAATCTCCCTCCCACCTCAAGTCTATAGGTTGTCTTTTTACTCTTTTGGTTAAATCCTTGGATGGGCATAAATGTTTGTTTTTTGGGAGTTCTTAGTTACCTATTTTCTCTTCTGATGTTTGTGCACTGTTAGCAATGTTTTATATTCTGTTTATGCCTAGAATTACGGCTTACAGCATTGTCTCTAATTTTTCTTCCATGATCTTTATTGTTCTAGATTTTATGTTTAGGTTTTTCATTCATTTTGAATTAGCTTTCATACATGGTGTGAGATATAGGTCTTGTTTCATGTTTTTTTGCAGATGGATGTCTACATATGCCAGCACCATTTATTAGAGAGACTGTCTTTTCTCTAGTTTAAGCACTCTGGACTTTCATGAAATATCAACTGCTCATAGATGGATGATTTCGTGTCTGGCTTCTCAGTTCTGTGCTCTTGGTCTATGTGTCTGTTGTTGCACCAGTACCACAGTTTTGACTACAGTGGCAATGTAATATGTCCTAAACTCAGATAGTGTGAGGCCTCAACTTTGTTCTTCTTCTTCAGTAATGCTTTACTTTTTCAGAGCCTTTTCTCTTTCTATATAAAGTTGATAATTTATTCTACATCTCATTAAAAAATACCATTGGAATTTGGATCAGGATTGCGTTGTATCTATAGATCGCTTGTTAAAATAGAAATTTACACAATGTTGGGCTTTCCTACCCATCAACAAAATAGGTTTCTCCACTTACATAGGTGTCTTTGGCTTCTTGCAGTACTGTCTAGTAGTTGTCTTTATAAAAGTCTTTACACCTCTGATTAGATTTACTCCAGAATATTTTAACTTCATGGGGTCTATTGTAAATGGCATTGACTCACTGAGTTCCTCTTTGACATTCTCTTTGTTAGTGTAGAAGAATCCAGCCGATTTTTGTATGTTTATCTTATTTGCTGAGCTTTTCTATTAGTTCCAATAGTTCTTTTTTTTTTTTTTTTGTGGATTCTTTAGATTTTCTTTTTATGAGAGTATATCATCTTCAAATAGAGATAGTTTTACTATTTCATTACCAATTTGGATGTCCTTTATTTCTTTATCTTGCCCAAGTCCTCTGGCTAGAACCTCCAGAACAATGTTGAACTAAAGTGATGATAAAGGGTGTCCCTGACTACTTCTCAAGGGGAATGTGTTCAAATTATTTCCATTTAGGATGATGTTGGCTGATGACTTTGTATAAATTTATAAATAATTATGTTGAGGAATGCCCCTTCTATCTGAATTTTGCTGAGAGTTTTTAACAGGAACAAGTGTAGGGCTTTGTCAGATGCCTTTTTCTGCATCAGTTGATAAAATCAAGTAGTTCTTGTCTTTTGTTTTATTTGTGTGATTGATTACATTGGTTGTTTTTCTAATATTGAACCATTTCTGCATCCCTAGTATGAATACACATGGTCATAGGGAATTATTTTTTTGATATGCTGTTGAACTCTGTTGGCTAGGATTTTGCTCAAGGCTTTTGCATCTAAGTTCATGAGAGACACTGGCCTGTAATTTTTCTTTTTTGTGATATCTTACCTTGTTTTGGTATCAGGGTTATGCTCACTTCATAGAATGAGTCTGGTAGTATTCTTTTCTATGCTCTGAAATATCTTTAATAATAGTGGTGTTAACAACAAAACCCAAGAGTTTTCTTGTTGTTGTTGCTGTTGTTCTTGTTGTTGTTGGAAGATTTTAATTACCTTTTCAATGTCTTTTTCATTATGTGTTTATTTAGTTGCTCTACCTCTGTTTGTGTTAGCTTGGACAGATAATGTGTTTTTAGGAATGTATCCATTTCTTGCAGATTTTCAAATTAGATAAAGTAAAAGTTTTTCATAGTATTCAATTTTTATTATTATTTCAGTTAGATATGTTACAATACTGCCCATCTCATTTTTACTTGGATTACTTGTTTCCTCTCCTGCTTTTCTTTGTCACTTTGGCCAATGGTATAACGATTTTGTTGACAATTTCAAAAAAATAGCTTTTGGTCTCTTTAACTTTTTCAATCATTTTTTATTCGATAATTCATTTAGATCTGCTCTGATTTTTATTATCTGCTTTCTTCTGATGCCTGAGGGCTTCTTTTGTTCCTCTCTTTCTACTTATTCCAGTTGTATGTATTTATTGAGATAAACTGACTTCTGAGCACTACTTCCGCTGTGTCCCAAAGATTCTAGTAAGATGTCTGGTGGTCAGGATTGTGTCAACTTGGCAACTCCATGTTTGGCTCCTGTATCAAGTGGCTGGGCGGGGCCTGTGGTGGCTTCCATTCACTCAGCTCTCAGCTCTCCGCCTTCCACCACCTACTTCCTATATGCTTATGTTGCAAGAAGCTCCTGCTCTCTCTTGGCCTCTGGTTCCTGGTCTTGAACTAGCAGCTCTTAGATTCATCAGTGCTTACAACCAGAGCTTGAGAGTCCTGTTCCCTGTGCTGATCCTGGGTTTGCCAGCCTCCATAGCTCCATGAGTCAGCAAGGAACTCACAGTGTTGCTGCCAGCATAACTGGTGATCTAGAACTCTGGTGTCCGACCTGCCGACCTTGGGTTCACCAACTTCCATAGCCACACGAGGCTGTGTCAGGACTTGGGATGTTCAGTTTCTACAATTGCATGAACTGTTTCCTTTATACATATGTCCTTCCTTGTACTTTATATCTAAATCTTTCCTTGTACATATACGTGTTACTGGTTTTGCTTCCCTAGAAAACCCAGCCTAAGACATGTGTGCTTTCATTCTTATTTGTTTGTGTAAATGTTTTTATTCCATCTTTGATTTCTTCTATAACCCAGTAATTTTTGAGAAAAGTGTTAAGTTTCCATGTGTTTAATTTTTTTTTTTTTTTCTGTTATTGATGTCTACTTTTATGGCTTTGTGGTCTGAAAAGATTCTTTGCTTTGCAATATTTTGATGCTTTGCATTTTGCTGGGGCTTGTTTTATGGTCTAATATGTGTTCTGTTCTGGAGAATGTTTTATATGTTTTACAAAAGAAAGCATACTTGGCTGCTTCTGGGTGGATTGTTTTTTGGTCAATGAAGTCAAGTTGGTTGATTGTGACATTTAGATAGACCACGTCTTCATTGAGTCCTTCACTGAGAATGGTGTGTTGAAGTCTCCTACTATTATTGTGAAGCTGTCTAGTTCTCTTTTCAATGCAGGTAGAGTTTGTTTCATGTACTTTGGAGCCCTGTCATTGGGTACATAAATATGTATGTCCTCCTGGTGTATTGTTCCTTTATCGTTATATATTGTCCTCCCTTATCCATTGTGGTGGGTTTTACTTCAAAGTCTATTTCAATAGAAATTAGTTTTGCCATTCTTACTCTTTTTTGGTGTTATTTGTTTGATACAGTTTTCCATCCCTTGAGTTTTAGTTTGTCTGTGTCTTTAAGTCTAAGATGTTTCTCTTGTAGGCAGCATATAGACAGATACTGTTTTTTGTTTTCTTTAGCCATTCTGCCACTGTCTTTTATGGTGCATTTAGTCCTTTTACATTCCGTATAATTGTTGATAGGTATGATTTTAGTGCTTTCATTTTGATGCTTTTTTTTTTTTAGCTTCATTGACAGTTTCATTGTTACATTTAATTTTCTTTGCAATGTCATTTTTCTTTATGTGTTTTTGTTTCATCTTTTTTATTGTGGTTGACTTTGTATTTGCTGAGACTTCGTGTTTTTCTTGTTTTTTATTTTGATGTGTAGGATTGTTAATTTCCATTGTGGTCACTTTAATATTTACCCCTACTTCTCTAAATTTAAACGAGTCTTCTATTTCTTTGTACTCACTTGACTCCCTCTCTATGTGAAAGATCTAAGACTATTTTTTTAGTTCCCCTTTTTGTCATAATGTCATCTTTTGCATGTTCATATCTCTGTTTCCCCATTTTCAATACTTTAGCACTAATTTATTTCTGTAATTTCCATATCAGAATTGGTATCTCTTTGTGCTGTCTTGTGTTCTAGTCTTGAGTTATTATCTGAAGTTATTTTCTAACTAAAGGACTCTCTTTAGTATTTTTTGCAATTTTAGTTTGGTTTTTACAAATTCCTTGAATTTCTAGTCACCTGGAAATGTCCCGATTTGCCACCATATTTTAGAGACTGTATTGCTGTGTATATAATTCTTATCTGTCAGTTTTTTTTCCTTCAAGGCTTTGTATATGTCATTCCATTGCCTTCTTGCCTGCATCATGTCTGCTAACTAGTCTGAGTTTAGTCTTATTGATTTTCCTTTGTAGGTTATTTTGTATTTACCCCTAGCCACTTTTAAAATTCTCTCCTTACTTTTAGTTTTGGTAAGTTTGATTATTATATGTCATGGTGTCTTTCTCTTGGAATTTATCTTTTGTTCAGTTTGATGAGCATCTTAGACATGTATCTTCTCATATTTCAGGATATCAGGAAATTTCCTGTGAACAAATCGTTGATAATCTTCTCCATACTTTGTGTTATTCCCTTTTCTGGTACTCCAATGACTCATAAATTATCCCTTTTGATAGACTCAGTCATAAGTCTTAGTGTTTCTTCATTTAAAAAAATTCTTTTGTCTGATTTTTCTTCACATTTGTTGGTGTCAATTATTATATTATATGTTGGTGTCTTTATCTTCAGTCTCACTAATTTGACATTCCATCGCCTCAGTTCTGCTCCTTTCACTTTCTGTTGAGTTGTCTAAAATTTTCTTATTTATCTGCTGGATTTTTGATTCCTGTCTCCCAAGTTTTCTTGCATCCTATTCCGTTTGTCATTATTCTCTTCTTCATTTTTCCTTGTCTTACTCCTGATCTCTTGAAAAGTTTTAAATATAATCATTTGTTTTCTACCACCAATAATTGCAGGAAGTTCTCTTCATCTGGAAAATTTTGAGATTCTTTGTGTTGGGAGCTTTGTGAAACCGTCATGATCTGATTATTTAAGTGATTCGATATTGACCGGTGTCTCTGAGTAATCAGCCAGTTGTATTTATTTATGTTTGTTTAACATGTTCTGGACACACTGGTGGCACAGTGGTTATGTGCTATGGCTGATAATCAAAAGGTTGGCAGTTCAAACACATCGGGTGCTCCTTGGAAACTCTATAGGGCAGTTCTACTGTGTTTATAGAGTCATTATGAGACAGAATCAACCGGATGGCAGTGAATTTATTGTGTTCTAATGGATCAACGGCACTTGGCCAACTTCTCCTTTTGATTTATTTTGAAATGCCAAAATAGGCTGGTCATGTGAACTAGTTTAATTATTGGTGTCTTAGAGGCTCTAATGTCCTGTCACCAGGTTGTTAGAGCTGTTACTAGTCATGTGAGTCCAGGTGTCTGCTTACTCTTCTTGTATGTATTTAACTCAGGGGCATAGGTCATTGGTCATCAACTATGTGGTGTGGACTCTCCTCTATAGTCTTAGATGGGCAGGGGTAATTGGTGTAGGTACAGGTATCTGGCTACAGGTGTTGAGAAACTTGGGGGCTGACAGACATTCTTGAGTATCTGTGTAGAGGGCTTGCCCCTATTCCTCAAATAGCCTTTGCTGTTGGATGATGGGCACTGGGTGCTGTATGCAGGGCTGAGAGGCATTCAACGGCCTTTGACCTCTTATGACTACACCTGTGCAAAGAACCTGTTTTGGCCATGCTCTTCACTTATGGGAACCAGTATATATTCTTCCCTGCTCCTTGCTGAATTGTTCTCTTTTCAAGTCTGGGAAAATGGGTCCAGGTGTATGTAAGGGGTCTTAATTCTGGCTTAGGTAATACATCACTCTATGGAGCCTGGTGCGGTGCAGAGAAAACGAGCAGAAGCCCTAGGAAAAGGATGGGAGATTTAGCCTGAAGGACAGTTTTGTATCTAGTTGGGAAGGAGGTGTTTAGATACAAGTTACTTTGCTTCTGACAATCAAATGCCATTTTTCATTGATTCTGGAGGCATGAGTGGGCTCTCTGCCACTCTGTCACCACTGTCCCCCTTACCATGCTGGCTGCAGTCAATTCCTACTGGCGCAGGTCTGACTGGCCCTAGTTACTTCTGGAACTACTCTCCCTTCCCTGTCCCTCAGTCTGATTTCCCACCTTTCCCTAGGAGTCCATTCTAGGACTGCTAGAATGTCATATACAGTTGATTCATTTCAGGGGCAGAGAGGGTTGCGGTTAGAAGGATCACAGGAGGTGTCTGGTCACTCCACCACTTTAGCCCCACTGCCAACATCATCCGTCGAGTGTGCTTTATGTGATTACCCAGCTTCCTGGTATTTGGGGACAAAAAGAAAACAGACTGACTTTTCTATTTCTAGAATGTGTATTTTTATTTAAAACTAAACAACTACAAACTTGTGCTTTCATCTGTGAAAGATAGGTGAGGGAAATCATATGAGAAAATCAATTCATAATTTTTCAAAGCTGTGTTTAAAAAGCGTGAATCAGCAAGAGTGATTCTCTTCTACAAATTAAGCTGATTTTTTTTCCCTAAGTTTACCATGAAGAATGTTAAAGATACTACTACCTACCCTAAATGAAAATAAATTCAAAGGTTTGAAATTTTAAAATATTAACCAAATAATATGTTGTTTGTGGCATGAGTTACGCATTCTTAAGTTTTCTGACTGACTAAAGCTTATGTTTACTATGTTAACATCTGTACACACACACCAACACAGAAACTTGGTTAAATTTCCTATCCTTCTTACAAAGAATATATGCAGCTTAGTGAGCCTGTTATCTGTTCTGGGTCAAACAAGGACACCACTGCTTGTGTTAAGAGACTGGCAAAGAACCCAGCAGCAAGCAAATGCAAGTGACAGAGTGGAGGATAGCGTTAGGAAAAAAAAAGTCTTGACAGAAGAAAAAAATAGAAGTCCTTGAATATAGAGAGTAAGCATTGGGAAAATAAGTTGCAAACAAGGGGTAGATGAACCATCAATTTGCAAAATTATGGAGAGTATGACAGCACCAGAAATAGTCAGAAACTTAGTGTGCAAGCCATACATATCATGCGTCAGACCACAGACCACGAGGAAATGAGGAAAGATACAGATCTCTAGATGGGGGAGAACTGAGGTAAGATAGGTATTTAGGTAAGGGCAGAGGATTAAAGAAAATATAGTCATAGTAGCCACAGTTTATTGAACATTTACACTCACAGAATACAATTCTATGTGCTTTATAAAAAGTGCCTCATTTAATTTTTGCAATAATCTAACCACGTGAGGTAGGTAACATTCTTATAAAAATTTTCAAGATGAAGAAATTAACTTCTAAAGAGGGTCAATAATTTGCTCAAAGTTGCAGAACTGATATGTACAAGAAATAGGATTTGAACCTAGGAATTCTGACTCTAAAAGTCATATCCTAAGTCAGTACTTTTTACTGCTTCTTTCTATTTAATTTAATAAGATATAAGACAAGACAAAGATAGCAACAACTATTGAATGTTTATTGCACCCTAGGCATTAACTATAGAGAACACATAGGTTGAAAGATCACAGTCACTTACACTTGGAACAAAAGGGAAATACAGTTTAGATCAATCAATGTTAATGGGAGAATGATCAAGGACAGTAAACTTACCTTTGTTGTATTTTAAAGGGCTGAAATCTGCTGACAAAATGGTCTCATTTAGTTATTAAAACAAAAGAGAAAACAGAACCCCACCTGTTTGATGTTCACATGTATGTAGGATGTCATGGATTGATTTGTGTCCCCCCAAAAATGTATGTGTTGATTTGATTTGGCTAGAAGTCCCAATACGGTGTCATTTCTCCCATGTGTTGTGAATCCTGCCTCTGATAGTGATGAAGGAGAATGGGCTGCAGTTGTGTTCGTGAGGTAGGACTCAAGTTACAAGCTTGTGTGACATAAGGGAGAGAAGTGAACAGAGGAAGGGGGGAATCTCACACCGCCAAGAAAGCAGCACTGAGAGCAGAGCACACCCTTCGGACCTGAGGTCCCTGTGTCTAGATGCTCTCCTTGCATTTGGACTAAGCCCACCAGACTGTGATAACTTCCCTTGTTAAATGGACTTGTAACTTGTAAATGCATTTGTGGCTTACCAAACTGTGACGATGAAAGTTTCTGTTCATGAAGCCTTCTACTTGTGGTATTTTCTGTTGGAGCAGTACTAGGTGACTAAAACATGGGACAAATTAATGTGCACTTCAAGAAAAATAAGAGAACTTCAAAGTTGGGCCCATTTTGAGACTTAATGGGAGAATGGCTTCAGAATCAGGTCAAACACTGAAAAGTCGACATGCAATGGTGAAAGATGAGGAGTCAGTGGCCTCCTTTTGAAACTTGTAGATAACATAAAGCGATAGCAGACTATGTCCAATGAACAGTGCTTGTCTCCCCAAACATTGTTGATTGGAGATAGAGGGAGATAGCTTATAATCACCAGCGTGAATGCAAAGGAATCTTAATATTCAGTTGTCGTTACTGCTGAGTCAGTTGCTACTCGTGGCACTTTGACTTTGTGTAAAACAGAATGAAACACTGTCCAGTGAGGTACCATCCTCACAATCACTGATGTGTTTTGAGTTTTTTTTGTTGCAGTCACCATGTCATATCTCTTGATAGTCCCTTGTTTTAGAACAACAAAGTTATTTTCTAGTGATTGGTCTTTCCTGATAGCATATACAACGTAAGCAAGACAAAGTTTTACCATCCTCACTTCTAAGGGGCATTCTGTCTGTACTTCGGCCAACACTGATCATATTCAATTAGCTATTTAATTGCTGAAATCTATACACTATGCTACCGTATTTTGAATAAATTCTCTCTTTAGAATGATGAGTTGCTTTCCTACTGTGAAACAACTTCAGCTTAGCCATTATCACTAATAAATAAACTAATTGCAGTTAAGTCCATTCTGACTCCTAGTATATCTAATTAAAAAGGGAAAGCATGAGGAACAGCACGATCTAAAGTTCAGGTATGTGGCACAAGTGAGTCACTGCAGCTATCCCAGAGGACACTTTGGAAAGAAGATAAAAGATGATGCTGAAAAACTAGCAGGCTTGGGCCAAAAGGTTAATGAATGTCCTCTTATGCCATAACTAGAAGCTGGAATTTTAGCCTGCAGACATTTAAAAGAATTTGAGCATCAGAATCAATCATCAGATAATGTTGGTAACAGTGGGAAGGATAATTTGGAAATTGATGAAACTGAGGCAATAAGATTGGTTAGCAGACAGTTGAAAATATTCAGTTGTACACAAATGACCTCTTGATGAAAGCCATCATCATACCAAAATATACAAAAATATCTTTTTAATTGGTAGATTAGATTATATGCGCTTGTGTATCCATGTGGGAGCTAATACAAATTTGTTCCATTAAGACTTTAAAATTTCAAAGTGGGCGAGAAATGTTTTAATTTGGAGCTCTCTTGTCTTACTACTGATTTTAAAATTTAGTCTTATATTTGATTCTTTTCTGTTACATTACACAAAATTTCCACTAGGCGATAGCTTAGGTGTCATATAATTTGTTCTTTAAAAGCCCTAAATTCATTTCATCATTAGACTTGAATAAATTCCTGTAATTTTCTCTCATCTCCAGGCAGAGATGCATAATTCTCCTCTTTATGCAATCTGCTGTTTTACAAGAAGAGGAAGGGTCACAAGTCACATTTCTCTTCTACACAGCAGACAGGAGCTAGCTGTAGGCTCCTTTTCAGGATACATTTTTTAAAGAATAGATGGTTAATATCATTGTAGTGTGTGACCAGGATTTTATTTATAATTTTTCATCCTTCTGATCACTTTAGAATTTGCTCAACTGTTTTCTTGTTCAATCTATTCTTCCAAGTCTTTTTATGAAAACTGCTCTTTGCTGACTCATTTTGCTGGTATGGTACCTCTACAAAAGATGAAAATTATTACCAATTTTGTAGTGGGGAGAGCTGAAGTCCAGGGTGATGAAAGGCTGGGTGGTAAGTGGTAGAGTGAAAATGTGAATCTGGATGATCTAGCTATCACTGTGTGTGCTTTGGTATAATACTCAGCTGCTTCTCTTAGGTTAGTTTAAATTTTTTGTGTTGGTCTTGTTTTTTTCATCTGTGGCATGAGTTGCTCATGCTTGCTAATCTCTCTGGTGCCTTTCAGCCTGGCTTACCTTATGTTTACAGTGTAGGGGTCATTCTAGCTTTTTCATGATTACCGTTGACCTTTCTATATTATCCTTCAATTTTACAGAGAGCACTACCTCAATTTTTGCTTTAAACAGTATCTGCCAGGATTGTGCTGGATAACTTTCATTTGCCCCTTCAGATCCACTGTCCACATTTTTTCACAATGATCTCCATGCAAACAGAATGATCATATGCAATTACTGATTTTCTGATGGGATTGGACAATGCGAGCTGCAGCAAGATAACTGAGGGAAGAAATCAAGTGAGATTAGCATATTTATTCTTTTTGATTTCTCCGAGACAGATTGTCAATGCCTAACTGGTGATTGTAAGTCATTTTAAGGCAATCATCTCTCCATGACCTTCTCCTTTTGGCATCCAATTGGTAATTAATTGCTCCCTCACACAGTGCGTAATCATTCCGTTGGTGTTTCAATGATCTTACAATACGACACATAAACCATTGGAACAGACTTGCGAATATAGACATAAAATTTTCTACCTACAGACAGCTGATATTTGACAAAGGCTTAAAGTCCGTAAATTGGAGAAAAGACAGTCTCTTTAACTAATGGTGTTGTCAGAACTGGATAATCATCTACAGGAAAATTAAACAAAACCATTATCTCACACCACGTACAAAAGCCAGCTAAAAATGAAACAAAGACCTAAACGTAAAATCTAAAACAATAAAAATTATGGAATTAAAGACACGGCTGGAAGTTCCAATGCATAGTATAAACAGAATACAAAACACTACTAACAATGTACAAACACCAAAAGAGAAAATTGACAACTGGGAACTTCTGAAAATCAAATACTTATGATTTTCCAAAGATTTCACCAAAACATTAAAAGACAATCTACAGACTGGGGAAAAAAAAAATTCCTAAGACGAGTTTGGTCAGTGTCTAACCTCCAAAAGCTACAAGATACTATAAAAATCTCACAACAAAAAGACAAATAGCCAGTGAAAAAATGGGCAAGGGATACGAACAAACACTTTACCAAAGAAGAAATTTAGGTAGCTAAAAGATACATGAGGAAACCCTCATGGTCATTAACCATTAGAGAAATATGAATCAGAACTACAGTGAGATATCATCTCACTCCAACAAGGCTGGCATTAATCCAAAAAACACAAAATAATAAATGTTGAAGAGATTATGGAGAGACTGTAACACTTAAACACTGCTGGTGGGAATATGAAATAGAACAATCACTTTGGAAATCAATTGGTATTTCCTCAAAAAGCTAGAAATAGAAATAAAAATACCATACAGACCAGCAATCTCAGTTCTTGGATGCATCCTAGAGAAACAAGAACTGCCATGCAAATATATACTTGCACAGCAATGTTCATTGCAGCACTGTCCACAATAGCAAAAAGGGGGAATCAACCCAGGTGCACAACAACTGATGAATGGCTGAACAAAATATGGTATAGCCACACAGTGGACTACTAAGTGTTGTAAAGAACAACAACGAATTTGGGAAACATCTTACAACATGGAGGAATCTGGGAGGCATTATGCTGAGGGAAATCAGTCAATTGCAAAAGGACAAATACCGTATGAGACTTCTGTTATGAGGACTCAAGATAAGGTTTAAACAGAGAAGAAAGCAGTCTTTGATGGTTACTGTGGTAGGAAGGGATGGAGAGGGGTATTTATTAAGCTGATACTAGACGACAATTATTTTAGGCGAAGGGAGGGACAACACACAGTACAGAAGTCAGCACAACTGGACCAAACCAAAAGCTAAGATGTTTTCGAAACACGGTCAAACACTTCGAGAGACAGAGAAGCAAGTGCAGGGATGTGGGGACCGTGGTTTCAGAGGACACCTAGATCAACTGGCATAACAAAGCTTATTAAGAAAATATTCTACATCCCACGTTGGTGAGTGGTGTCTTGGGTCTTAAAAGCCAAGAAGTGGCCATCTAAGAAGCTATAATTGGTCTCAACCCAACTGGGACAAAAGATAATGTAGAACGTCGAAGACAAAAAGAAAATATGAGCCCCAAAGACAGAAGGGGTGCGTAAAGCAGACGCTACATCAGCATGAGACTGGAAGAACTAGATGGTGCCCAGGTACCACCAATGGCTGCCCTGACCAAGAATACAACATCGAGTCCCCGAAGGAGTGGGAGAAATGTGGGGTGCATAACTCAAACTCTAGTTAAAAGACCAGACTTGACACTCTGACAGATGTGGGGGCCCCTGGAAGACATGACTCCTAGACTCTCTCTTAGTCCAGAACTGAAACCATTCCAAAAGCCAGCTCCTCAGACAAAGATTGAGCTGGTTGGTAAGACATAAAATTGTGGTGGTGAAGAGTGTGTTTCTTGGCTTAAGTTGATAACAATAGACTAACTGGGCAGCTCCTTTTCAGAGGCAAAATGAGAAGGAAGAAGAGGACAGGCCCCAGCTGAACTGACGTGAGGAATGTGCGGTAAACAGGAGGCGCGTGCTGTCGGTGTGAGAACAGTAAGGTGTCATAAAAAAAGTGTAAGTTTTTGCATGAGGAAATGACTTGAACTGTAAGCTTTGACTCAAAACAGAATACAAAAATAGCCCACCCTCCCGCCAAACCATTGAACTGATAACTAAAAGGTCAGCAGTTCAAATCCACCAGCTTATCCCTGGAAACCATAATGGAGCAGTTCTACTCTGATCGATAGGGTTTCTGTGTGTTGAAGTCAACTGGATGGCGGTGGGTTTGGTTTAGCTTTTTGGCTTAGTCTTTTCCAGCCTAAGGTAATAATAGCGCCTCCTCTGTTACTAGACTGGCTTATATATTTTCCTGGAGCTGTGAATAACACAGACATACAAACAAACCCAACACTGCAAGAGGAGATACACTTATTCATGGTACATTCTGGTAGAAAACGGAAAAGAGTTACAGACAATGAATGATGCATGTGCTTAATTCTATGTTTGATACAGTAATTAGTATAACTTTTTAACCTCGTTATTCAGGACTCAAAGATAACTCCATGTTATTACTAGATATGTAAACATATAAATGTTAAGGATAGAAGGAAATTATTATAAATAAATATAAAATGAACAACCTGCTTTGTGCTAGACTGTTAAAACCTCAATGTGCAATGTTTTGCATGTGTAACACCCATTAGAAAAATACTTGAATATGAATGCAGATAAAATTTAAGTGGTAAAGAAATTTACCATTGTTTCACATTTCTACTTGGATAACTGCACCCTTTCCAGATTTGAGTTCTTCCATTATCTGACCATCTCTTCTGTCTTTTAGTTACCCTGCTTGCTCGGCTCCAAGAAATCTGCTCAGCTTTCTTGCTTTCTTTTTTGGTTCTTCTCTTTGACTCCTGTCAACCTGTTAATCACTCCCACTTGTTTTACCATGTTGCTTGAACGTGTCCACATCATATTATTTCTCTGTCTTGTATCTGTTTTCATTCCCCTGTTCCTTTGTTATTACTTTGCTTTATGTTAGACACTTCTAGTGTGTCATTCTAATTTTCTTCTAATTTCTTTTATGCTATTTGTTTTAGATTATTTTCTTAGTAGTTGACACAGGGATTTGAATTTATATCGTAATTTATGACAATCTTGTTCAAATTAATACAAATCTAATTTCAATAGTCCACCTCTTGTCTGTTGGTTTATTGTACTGCATGATAGCTTAGGCATTGCTGTAATACTGGAAGCTGTGCCATCGGTATTCAAAAGCAGCAGTGTCAGCCATGGTGGCCAGCTGTCAGCAGAGCTTCCAGAGTAAAGGACCTAGAAATCTGCTGCCAAAAAGATTGGTGGGTGAAAATCTTAAGAACAGTAATGTGGTGTCATCTGGTATAGTCCCAGAAGATGAGCCCCTCAGGTTGGAAAACATTGAACATACCACTGGTAAAAGTTGTTTTCTCAAAGTATAGTTGAACTTAAATAAGAGTAAAGATTTCAGAATCTTCATTTGCTGATGTGGCATGACTCAAAGTGAGGAAAAAAATAGATGCAAACATCCACTAGTAATCAAAATACTGGATGTATAAGGTGTGACTCTAGGAAAACTGGAAGTTGTCATATACAAAATAAAGAGTATGGGTATCCTAGGCATTAAGAAGCTTAAACGAACTGGTACTGGCTATTTTGAAGCAGACAGTCACTTAGTCTACTATGCTGAGAATGATGAATTATAAGACAAGGAGTGTCACATTCATAGTCAGAAAGAATATTTCAAGATCTATCCTAAAGTGCAATGCTTTCAGTCACATATGTCTACAAGGAGATCTTGTTAATACAACTACTATTGATATTCATGGCTCAGTGACTTGGGCCAAAAATGAAGAAGTTGAAGATTTTTACCGATATCCACAGCCTAAAATTGAGCAAGCAGGCAATCAAGAAGCATTGATAATTACTGGTGATTGGACTGTGAAAACTAGAAACAAAGAAAATGGATTGATAGTTAGACAATATGGCCTTGCTCATAGAAATGACACTGGAGATTGCATGATAAAAATTTGCAAGGTCAATGACTTTTTCATTGCCAATAGTTTTTTCCAGCAACAGAAACAGCAGCTACATGTAGCATGAATCTCACTAGATGGAGTATGCAGGAATCAAACCAACTACATCTGTGGAAAGAAATGATGGAAAACCTCTGCAACATCAGTTGGAGCAAGACCAGGGGCTGACTTTGGAACAGACCATTAATTACTCCCATGCAAGTTCAAGTTGAAGCTAAAGAAAATTAAGTCAAGTCCAAGAGAGCCAAAATATGACCTTGAGTATATTCCACCTGAATGTAGAGACCATCTCAAAAATAGATTTGATGCATTGAACATCAATAACCAAAAATCACACAAATTATGGGATGACATCAAGGATATCACACATGAAGAAAGCAAAAGCCATTAAAAAGACAGGATAAAAAGAAAAGACTTAAATGTCAGAAGAAACTTAGAAACTTGCTCTTAAGCATTCAGCAGCTAAAGTAAACACAAGCTATGAAGAAATAAAAGCTGAACAGAAGATTTTGATGGGTGGCTTGAAAAAAAGAAAGTATTTTAATGACATGTACAAAGACTTCGAATTAGAAAACCTAAAAGAAAGAACCTGGTTAGTATTTCTTAAGCTGAAAAATACTGAAGAAAAAATTCAAGCCTCAAGTTGCAATTTTGAAGATTTCTGTGGGCAAAATACTGAATGACATGGGAAGAATTAAAATATAGTGGAAGAAACACAGAATCACTGAACCAAAAGAAGTTGATTCACATTGAACCATCTCTGTAGATAGCATATGACCAATGACATATGGTACTAAAAGAATTCCGAGCGCCACTGAAGGCACTGGTAATAAAACAGAGCTCTAGCAATTAACAGAGCATCAACTGAGGGGTTTCAACAAATGGATGCGAAGCTAGATGTGCTGACTCATCTATATCAAGAAGTTTGGATGCCTGCTACTTGGCCCATCAATTGGAAGAGATCCACATTTGTGCCCATTTCAAAGAAACGTGATCCAATAGAATGTGGAAATTATTCATAAATATCTCACGCAAGTAATTTTTCTTTTCTTCAAATCAAAAAGTAGATATACTGGCTGTGTCACTATGCAGTCAAGTGAAAAGATTTCAGACTATGACTTACCAGTGTACTGAAGGCAGAGAGTCTGACTACTATGGGTAACAGGAGAAATCGTTCCTGGTTCTCATTTCTGTAATGACTCATTCCACAGTTCAAGGAAATTTTTTGGTTTGATTTTTCTTTCATAGCATCTTCATCTTTGCATAATCTTTGTAGATGATGCTTCCTAGCTGTGCAGGAGACATGCTGATCACAACTTCTGCATTCTGTGGGGCAGTGATCTTCTCTTTTGCTCCACCTTTCCCTCCAGCAGTAATTGCCACTAGGCAACCCATTCTCCCATTGGGACAAGTGATTAAACAAGTGAAGGACACCACAGTATTGGCATCTGGACCTGAGTTATGTAACTTCAAATATCCTGCAGCATCTTCAGCATTATCATCAATTTTACCAATCAATATGATGCCTTCCTTCCGTGGCTGGGTCATTCAGGAAAACTTCAAGGCAGTCATTAAAATCTGTTCCATTAAAAGGATCACTTCTAATGGCAACGCATGAAGACGGCCCCAATCCAACTTGTGATATTTGGTGAACCAGTTGGTAAGTCAGAGTGCCAGGCAGATGTGGATATAATGCCAACTCTTCATTTCTTGTGACTATCGCCAGGCCTGATGACAGTTTTGCCTTCTTCAGGACTGATGACCCCGAGGCAGTGTGGCACAATCAGCCTTGTCTTTCCCTGGCTCATCAGTGCGTGCTTGACCCACACCATGTCCTGCTGGGGAATACCTCCAGTGATGCACACAAGCAGTAGTATTCTGCCTTAATTGCAGCAGCAGAAAATGAAATGGGACAAAAATGGCAACCGTTACTGCTCCTGTCTTTTCTTTGGCCTCCTCCATAGTCTTAAACACAGGTTAAGTCTAGATGATCCTGCCTCCCTTCACTAGGGTGGTTCCTCCAACAAGTTTGGTGCCATTCTTATGCCTTTCGGCTATAAAAGATGCCCTGCTCACCAGCTGAAACTCTGGCAAATAACTCTTATATTTTTGTTGATGTAAAGATTTTCCAGGAAGACGCATAGTGACAATGTTGAATTCCATTCTGTTGCACAATACAGAATGACCAGAGCAAACTGCTTTGAGAAGTTTATGGTGCCAGGTTATCTGCTGGGTGATAAGGATTCACGGGTGAACAGAATAACTCAGGCCTAGTGAGGCAACTCAACTACCAACTCCTTTCAGACACCAAGACTTTTATCCTCCTCCCAGTTGTCAACCTGTTTCATCTAGTAAAGCTTCACCCCCATTCAAGTTAATTTTTGCTGAAGATAATTAAAAAATGGTTGCAACAGTACATTGAGATGGAACATCCAGATATTCAAATCAGATTCAAAAGAGGATGTGACATCAGGGATGTTGTTGTTATCCTCAGATGTGTCTTGGCTGAACTCAGGAGAACACCTAAAAGATAGTTTCCTGTGTTTTACCTAGTACACAGAGGCATTTGGCTGTGTGGATCAAAATAACTTATAAATAAATAACTTTGTAAAGGATGGCAATTCCAGAACACTTTATTGTGAATATGAGAAAACTGTGCAAAAAGTAATCATTTGAACAGAACAAGGGAGGCTACACAGTTTGAAATCTAGAAAGATTTTATGTGAGCAAGGACTATGTCCTTTCACAATACTTATTCAATCTGTATGCCGACCAAATAACCCAAGAAACTGGACTACATGAAGAAGAATGTAGCATCAGGTTGGGAGGAAGACTCAGTAAAAACCTATAATGTGTAGGTGACACAATCTCGCTTACTGAAAGAGAAGAATATTTGAAGTAGTTACTGATGAAGACCATGGACTACAGTCTTCACTATGGATTATACCTCAGCATAAGAAAAAGAAAAATCTTCACACTCAACCAATAAGCAAAAGCGTGATACATGGATAAAATATTGAAGTTGTCACAGATTTCATTTCACTTAGATGTACAATCAACATCCATAGAAACAGCAGTTGAAGAAAAAATCAAATGATATATTTCCTTGGAAATGTGCTGCAAGAGACCTTTTTTTAAAGGTACTAAAAAACAAAGATGTCACTTTCAGGTCTGAGGTGACCTGACCCAAGCCTTAGTATTTTTAATGACATCATATGCATGTGAAAGCTGGACAACAAATAAGAAAGACTAAAGAAAAATTGATGTCTGAATTATGGTGTTGGTGAAGAATGCTGAGTATATATATTGTCATGGATTGAATTGTGTCCCCCCTAAAATATGTGGCTGGGCCATGATTCCCAATATTTTCTGATTGTCTTCCATTTTGTGATTTTTGTGTGCTGTATGTTAAAGGATTAGGGTGGGGCTGTAAATCCCTTTATAGAATTACCTCCCTGCTCCACTGCAAAGGGAGTTTCCCTGGAGTATGTCTTGCCCCACCCTTAATCCTTTCATTTTACAAGAGATAAAAGGAAAGAGAAGCAAACAGAGAATTGGGTACCTCACACCACCAAGCAAGCAGCACCGAGAAGAGTGCATCCTTCAGACCCGAGCTTCCAACGCTAAGATGCCCCCTGGACAAAGACTGATGCAATACCGGACTTTCCTCCAGAGCTACAAGGGGTGAAGCCTTCCCCTGGAGTGGACAGCCTAAATATGGACTTGCAGCCTACCAGACTATGTAAGAATAAATCTTCCTTTGTTAAAACCATCCACTCTGTGGTATTTCTGTTAGAACAACACTGGCTGACTAAAACATATTCCATAGACTGCCAAAATAATGAACAAATCTATCTTTGAAAAAGTATATCCAGAATGTTTTTTGAACATATTTTCAGGAGTGACCATTTCCTGGAGCAGGACATCTTGTTTAATAAAGCAGAATCTCTAGACCCACAATGGGATGACACGACACAGTGGCTGCAACAATTGTCTCCAGTATACCAGTGATTGTGAGGATGGCAGAGGACTAGTGTGTTGTTCTTTTGTACATAGCTTGGCAATGAGTCAGAACGGCTATGAAGTCACCTAAGAACAATAACAATTTCAGTGATATATAAACCTTTACTTCTATTTCTCTCTTTTCCCTCTCCTTTCCTTTGTGTTGTGATTTTCCTAAGTTACACTTTTGTGTATTATATGCCTGTCCACAGAGATTTTATAGCTACTGCTTTCTGCAGTTGTCTGTAAAATCAGGAGAAAAAAACAAAGTTACAAACAAAAGCATCTTTTATATTTACTATGTAGCTTCCTTTGTTGGTGTGCATTATTCATCCGAATCATTGTTACTCTCTAGTGTTATTTCTTGCTGAACACGTTAGGTGATGATAGATGTGATTAATTTTGTTTATCTGGAAGCACTTTAATTCATGGTTGAGAGTCTTTTTCTGTCATCACTTTTAATATGTCGTCTCTCTGCCTTCCGGCATCTTTGGTTTCTAATAAGAAATCAGCTGTTGATCTTATTGGAAAAGTTGATTTTGATGTGTCAAATTTGGAAAACTTTTAGAGTTTATCCCATCAGGAATTTGTTAATTGGATGGGTAGATTAATGTTTTTCTTCAAATCTGGAAAGTTTTTCAAATACGATTTTCACTTTTGTTTTCCTTTTTTGGAGAATCCCGTTATGTATATATTGCTATACTTGATAGTGTCCTACAGATATGTGACACTCTGTTCTTTATTATTTCTTTCTTTTTGTTTCAGGTTCAGTGACAGTATTTTCGGCCTACTCAAATCTGTTGTTAAACCCTTTAGTAAATTATTGTTTTCAGTTTCATGTTCAGAAATTTGAATTTGTATGTGACTCATATTTAAAATAAATTATACCATTTTATTGGTATTCTCTATTTGATGGATATTGTTCTCATACTTTCTCTAGTTGTCTGTATTTTGTACTTTTTTCCTTTTTTAAATTTAAAATAACTGATTTAAACTCTTGGTCTGTTAAATTCACTGACTAAACTTCTGCAGGGACACATTGTAATGACTGCTTCCCAATCTGTCCATCTATGTGCCATATTTTCTTGTTTCTTTGCTTATTTTACAAGTCTTTTTTTTTTTTTTAAATTGGACACTTAAAATAATATGGTAACTTTGAAAATAAGATCCTTTCCCCTCACCAAACTTTGTTATTGTCAGTGTTTGCTGTTGTTGTTTGTTTGATGAAGTCTTAGAAGTAATTCTGTAAAGTATATTCTTTATCTTTATGACAACTAATGTTTCTGTCAGTTAGCTTAGCAGTCAGATAGTGACTATATACTTAAATTCTTATATGTATGGACCCATGAAGTTTCCTTTTTAAGTTTCCCAGTCTTTGCCTAGTGTCTCTGTGTCTATGCCTTTTACACACTTGTGCAGGGAATTTACAATTACTCTGACTTAGCCTTGTGGATTTCCAGAAACACGTTAGAGTTTTTTCCAAGTCTTGTGTGGATCTCTTTCCCAGATTTTTCCTTTTAAGCTTTTCATTTTGAAACCTACCATTTTTTATCCACTAATTTAGGCACCAGCAACATTCAGCAATAGCATCTGATGATTTTCAACACTCATTCCTAGGAAACAGCTGTTCACACTTGGAAAACCCTAAGTCAGATCAAATAAAGACAGCTTTGTAACTGGGTCTTCCAGACAGGTTAAATAGCAGTGATTCTCTGAGAAGAGAGAGCTTTGAAGGAACTCCAGCTCTATTCTGCCTCTTCTAGTATTGCCAGGTTGTTGAGTTTTACTGCGATTGTAGGCTATTGGGTTTCAAGGATGTAGTGGAGCTGGGGAGTGGCAGAGGGGGATAAGGCATGTTAAGACACAATGAAGGTCACTTTTTTTTCCCTGAGTTTCAGGATTTTTCTGTAATTACTGTTCTGTGGGTTACTACAACCCTTTGAATAATTTCCATTTTGGACAAATTTATTCTATTTTTCACAGAGCTCTGATTGCTTTCATAGAGGAGAGCATTTTCAGAGGCGTCATTTTTGCTGAGGTCATGCATAGAGATGCCTTTTTAAAGTCATTGGACTCCTATATCATTTTCTTGTATTAGATTTCCTGTTTTATTAAATCTATCTGGTAAGTCAGTTACACCTAAATTGAGGCCATATCTTTCCCCCAACCATTCCAGGGCCTGAGGCAGTATGACATGAGAAAAAGTGAATCTAGCTTAGCCTGAAGCTGAATTTTGACTCACACACTTACTCCGGGACTCAAAAAAAGCCTATCATGTTTCTCACATTTAATTTTGGTACAATTTTAGTTTACTCCTACAAATATCTCTTGGCATATCACTTAGAAAACAAAATTATGAAGGCAATTCATTCACCCAATACGGCAAGTCAACAGTTAATGAGCACTGAATTCGGAGTCTTCTCCCCAGCCCTTTCCTGGAAGAAGTCAGCTATCATTACTATTATTGTTATTGATATTTCATTGAATAATCTCAAGATTGCATCAAACACCAATTATGTATCCACAAAATATAAAACTATTGCTTTTATTTAAACATTTAAATTACAAAGTATTTAGTTTACTTACTAAACAATAAAAATTATAATCTATTAAGTGGAACATTCTGCAATCAAAGGAGAAAAATACAAATGATTCAATAACATAACTCATGCTTCCAAGTCATCTATGCATGGGATCCTCTCTTCTGTGTTAGTAACAGATCATAGGGTTTTGTTTTATCTCAAGAAACATGACTCCAATTCTGTCCACAATATTTTACAGATTTCCAGGGGGATTAATCACTCTGACTCATCATTATCATGTTTCTAACATATATCCTCATAGCTACTACATATATTAATATTTCCTTTTCAGCAACACACTTCATAATGTGATGTATGTATATCTGCTTTCCTTCCCTTAAATTTACCAGTTTACCACAATGTTGTCATGTGTAGCAGAAGTCTATGAAAGACTCTCTAGAGGTTTAGAGGAAGTAGAGGATAGTTACATCACATACAAGAAAATAGCTGTATTTGATATCAGATGCCATTTTCGTAAAATTGCTTTTGTTATTTCCCTATCAAGAAGAACTAGAATGGCAGTGTTCCTTGAAGACAATCTGCTCTGAAGAGTCACCTTTCCATATTCATGGGATCATTTTCTCTCGGACTCTCACAGCTCATCTTCACACTTGCAGTGAGGAACTCTGTAATACAATGGCTTTCTAATTAAGAATATTATGCTTTTATTTTTACTCTTCCTTCTGGATTTAGATAACGAGTGAAAGAGCTTTGCCCTTTGTGTCCAAAGAGAATTATCTAATTATTTTACCAGACTTTACTAAAACTCTCCTGAATTCTACCACTTCCTTAAATGGTACTTTGGGTTATGATTAATGTTTGTTTAAAAATAAATTTCAAATATACCAACTATTTAAGTTAGGAGGCCACATAAACATTTGAGTAATTTGGGGCTTGGGAGATGATTTACCTGTGGGTAACATTTTTCAAAGGGATTCCATTGTCAAACTTGGTATTCTTAAACATGTGTAATTTATCCAAACCACATTGCAAACCACAATCTTTGCACCTAGTAAAGAGAGTGACATTAGCTTAAGTACCAAGTTACACAGAAAATGTCAAAGATAGTTTTCGTACGATATTACCATAAAGCCTAGGTGAAAACTATTCAGAAAATTTTACCTTCTTCTATATTCTAAGGAAACTGAGTGTGTGATGGTGAAGGTGAAGGCAATTGTAAAATACACTAAAAATACCTTAACAGTCAAAAATTTCTGTAGGATAGACTAGCACAAGTTTATAGCACTATTACTTGACTCTTCCTGTAACAAGATATGTGGGTTTTTTTTATATTACATTTTAAACATTAGTTTTGTTCTGTCTCAGGTATCTGAAAAACAGAGTCCAAAACAATCTAAGTACATCGGTATAAATTATTTAAATAAGAATTTTCTAATTTAATTGTCAACAAAGAGTGTTTCCAGATTTTTTAAGAGTAAAACATTTCTAATTCAGTTTTAATTCCAAATGTGTTCTGTTTTGATACTGCCAATATATTCATAAAAGAGTCCAGAAAGAAAAAAAAAATGGAGTATTTCAACTATTTTCTCTAATACCTCCCTTGATTTTTTTTTTTTTTTTTTCATCTCTGGAAAACTAGAGCTTCAAAGAGAGGGTAAAACGTTGGTGAAACAATGTACTCTAGTGTAGAAAATCTCCTGTTGCCCATAAATCTCATTTAAATAAATTTATTTAGAGATTAGCAGATAGCTACAACAGTAGCTCAAACATACCGATGACCATTAAGGTGGTACAAGACTAAGTAATGTTCTGTTCTATGATGTCTGACAACTGGGTTTGTGAACGCGTGCTAGAAAAAGTGCTGCATAGCTCATTGCTGAGTCTTACTGTGGTCACCTTTAGGAAACAGTGTACCCATGCCAGAACCTATAGCCTACCCTTCAAAGCAACTTTGGAAGTCTTTTTCTGGAATGTCCATCAGAGCTGTTATCACAGGAGCTCCGACAATAAAGTTCGTGAAGTCATCCTAGTGAAAGGGTTTTGAGGGTGAACTAGGCACTGGGATCAGTGCATAGCTTCCCAAGGTGGGTACTTCAAAGTGGAGCCTAGTGATATTCAGCAGTGAGGTACGTAACACTTTTTCTAGGATGACTTTGCAGACTTAATGTCAGTCCTGGCATTATGCGTAACTAATTTGTTGGAACTAATCGCAACAATTAAAAGTGATCTGGGACAGTTGTTCAAATGGAAATCAGAGCTATGATAACCCGTAAGTAAAGCAAATATTTTAAATTTAACATATATTCTATCAACAGTAACACTAAAGATGACTTACTCTGATTTATTTTTCAATTTGTCAAGTGATCACTGGAAAAAATATATTGTTTTTCCTTGGTCTCACGTAAGATTAACTTTTGCAAGGTTGAAAACTTGTGATTAAATCTTTCTGCAGTGAAGACGATAGAGAACATCACACACACAAACTCACACAGATAAACATTTACAAAGATTAAGAAAATATAATTTTTAGTTTTCAAATTAAGGTTCGTAGTGGCTGTTTTTAAGAAACTAAGTAGCTTATATGGAATGATCAGTCTTTGAAGCAGTAACTTACAAAAGTCTTTGAAACTGCTTGGAAGAAACAAATGTGGGTTTCTCATGAACTCAGTGATACAGGGTCAGAAACTCCAATTTGATGTTTTTGCTCTAGAACACGTAATCTAACATCACAAGCTTGAATGTCAGTTGCTACTGTGTGTGTATGTGTGTGTGCGCGTGCGCGCATGTACGTGAGCATTTGCACACACACGCGCACACACACACACTCACTTACCATATATATAGATAGATAGATAGATAGATAGATAGATAGATAGATATAGTCCTGAGTGGTAAAAGTTTAAGTGCTTGGATGCTAACTGACGGGTTGGTGGCTTTAGTCAACTCAGAGGTGCCTTGGAAGAAAGGACTGATGATCTACTTCCAAAGAAATCAGCTACTGAATCCCCTGTGCAGCTAGATGTTACAGTGACACACATGGGGTCCCCATGAGTTGGACCTGAGTTGATGGTAGCTTACAACAGTATAAATACATTAAAAAATTAAAAATAAAAATAAATCTGCCATAGAATCATTTATAACTCGTAGTAACCTTGTAGGATGGGAGAGAATTACCCTATAAGGTTTCCAAGATTTGTAGATCTTTAAGGAAGCAGACAGCCACATGTGTCTTCAGAGGATCTGCCGGTGTGTACAAGCCTCCAACTTTTCAGTGTGCATCCGGGTGCTTAACAACTGCACCACCAGGACTCCTTACATATGTATCCACATACGCATACAAACACATATATGTGTGTGTATCTGTTAAGTACCAGTGAATCTGTCCCATGTCATAGCCAGCCTATGTGAAACAGAGGGAAACACTGCCCACCTCTGTCCCCTCCTCACAATCCGTGCACCTTGCAGCCACCGTGTCAGTCCATCTCCTTGAGGATCTTCCTCTCTTTTGCTGACCCTCTGCTTTACCAACTGTGATGTCCCTCGGGAATTGGTCAGTCCTGATAATACGTGCAAAATACTCGAGACAAGTCTCAGAATCCTCTCTTCTAATGAACATTCTGACTGTACTTTTTCCTAGGCAAATTTGTTCCTTCCTCTGGCAGCCCGTGGTGTATTTGATATTCTTTGCCAACACCGTGTGTCAAAGGCATTAGTTCTTCTTTGATATTCCTTGTTCACTGTGCAGTGTTGGTGTGCCTGTGACAGAGCTGACAATGCTGTGGCCTGGGTCAGGTGCAACTTAGCTCTCAGAATGGCCTCTTTGCTTTTTTAAAACTTTACAAAGATCTTTTGTAACAGATAAACCAAAGCAAAGCATCATTTAACATTTTGACTGCTGATCCCATAGGTATTGATTGTGGAGCCAAGTAAAAAGAAATTCTTGACAACGTCAATCTTTCCTCTGTTTGTTACAGTGCTACTTATTGGTACAATTGCAAGGATTTTTGTTTTGCTGATGCTGAGGTGTAATCCATTCTGAAAGCTGTAGTCTTTGATATTCATCAGTAAGTTCTTCAAGTCTTTTTCACATTTTAGCAAGCAAGGCTGTCTCATCTGCATATTTCAGTTTACTAATGGGTCTCCGTCCAATCCTGATGCCCCATTCCTTTTAGAAGGAATGGGGTCCAGCTTTTTCGGTTGTTTGCTCAGCATACAGATGGAATAAGTATGGTGAAAGGATACCATCCTGACATATACCTTTGATGACTTTAAATCACATGGTGTGCTCTTGTTCTATTCAAGTGATTGCCTGTTTTTCTACATACAAGATTTTCAGGAGCACAGTTAAGTGTTCTGGAATTCTCATTCTTTTCAATGTTCTCCATGATTTGTTATAATCCACACATTCAAATTAGTTTTGCATAATCAGTAAAACACAGGTAGACACCAGTCCATGATAGCAAAAAGATGGAATCAACCCAGATGCCCAACAACAGAAGAATGGATAGGTAAACTATGGTACATATACTCAATGGAGCACTACGCAATGATAAAGAATAACGATGATTCCAGGAAACACCTCATAACCTGGTTTCAACTGGAAGACATTATGTCGAGTGAAAGTAGTCAGCAACAAAAGGACAAATATTGTATGAGATCTCTACGATAAGATCTCAAAAACAGACTTGTGTATAGAAGAAAAGACTCTTTGACAGCTGCAAGGGAGGGCGAGGAGGGAGGGTTTAGATTAGATAGTTGCTAGAAATCTTCTCTAATATTCTCTGCTGTCAACTGCAATCCGTCTGATATCAGCAATGATATTCCTCCTTTCACAGTTTCATAGCCTCTTCTGAATTTGACTTCAACTTCTGACGGTTTCCTGCTAATATACTGCTGCAACACTTTCTGAATTATTTTCAGTACATACACACACACACACACACACACATACACATGCAATTTCACAAGTCATTTTTTGTTACTTCATTTAGAGTTAATATCTGAAAGGTACAGGTCAAGTGCAGTAACTTGTTTACACAATGCTAGTGTTCTACAAAGGGAGATTCAGGAGATCCAAACCCATATGTCTCATCCTATGTCCATCCTTTGTCCCCGCTGCCATGCTGTGTCTTGAACCAGTTATTTTTATTGACTTGACTGACCAAACCAATTTAAACAACTGGATTTTATTTCTTCGCTTACATATTTCCCACATATTCCTGCGCTACGAATTAGAGTTTAGTATATGAGATCTGCTAATTAGCGTCTATTTTATAATTGAAATGGAAATTTTTATGGCTGCATTCCTTAACCATGAGGGAAAATCCCTTTTAGCATGAAGCTCAAGGCTCTGGTGAGTAATCACAGGAAACCTGTCGGCATTGCGAAAACACTCTTGAAAACTGTGACAATTTCAAAAGACAGCCATGAAAAGAATCAGTCTTCTTAAACTTCGTGTGGTGATCTCTCATTGGCATGACTCAGCAGGTATTCTTATGACTCCCTAGGCATAAGATGGTTTTGAAATGATTGCATCAGATCTTCAAATTCAGTAATCTTCTAAAGAGATTACTTTAAAGTGATTTATTTCTATTATAAAACAGTTTAGAGAGCTCAAGTTTGACCTGAAATAAAATCATAGAAGACGTGACGTGTGTCTTTGTTTTGCTAATCTGATTACATTTTTCTTTCTTTCATAACATTTTCTCCAATTATCCCATGCTTGCACACCTCTCTGATTTTCTCCTGTAATGGGAAAATAAGAAATAGATTAACATATATTAAGATGTGCATAGCTATCCAAATCACACACTCAACAAGATTATTCTTTTTCTGACCCCAATAATGTAACTTTTTTTGCTCTTCTATCCTGTGTCCAACCTGTGTAAATGATCTTTTTTTTTTTTTTTTGTCTACAGTAGTAGAGACATAGTTGAAAGATTTATGTGGTGATGTAGAACAGTCTTTCTCACTGACCACCACTGCAGCTGTGAGACAGGAAGTCAAAACTTTCACATATGTCAATTCTACCTCCTGGTTAGTGATGTGTGCAAAAGGACAACTGCAGCACAGAGCTTTGACGCCCATGATTTTTCAGATGCAGGTCTCCAGGTCTGTCTACCAAGGAATCTTTAAGTGGGTTCAAACTACCAACCTTTCAGCTTTTTCATTTGTGCCAACCAGGGTCTCCTACAGAAGTTGTTAAAGTCCCCTAAATTAGTTTCTTTCTTCTTTTTTTTTTTTTAACTCCTGACTTATTCAAAAGTGCCGTGGTTCTTATTCCATATTTCTACTTCACCATTATTTAATTGCACATGCTGTTGTCCAGGAAGGAAAAAAAGGTCATTCTCACACATGAAAAGCGTGAGCCAGAGTTGCCATGGTCACTTCTTGTTTTTAAAGCCCCTACCATCCAGGTCACATATCTGGGTCAGAGGGTCTACTGATTACGTGTCACGTCTTGAGGTGTGGGTAATCAGTAACACTAACATACAGAAAAGGTGGCTGCAAATGCAGAAATCCCACCACATTGACTACCTATTGCTTCTGGTCAGTAAGTGCTTTTATTTTACTTATTTTTTTATTGTGATTAAGTGAAAGTATACAATCCCAATTAAACTTGCATGCCCGCTGGTGACAGCACACTTCTCCTTATCTTTCTGTACTTGTCTGTCCTCTTAACAAGCTCCTGTCCTCTCCTCTCCGCTGTCTCCTCTCCCATCTAGAAAGAGACCAGTAGAACAGCATCCTCTAAATGCATAGAACCATAAAGTACACACACCACACTGTCATACTTTGTCCCCGAGTCCAGTCTATTTTTGTTCAAAGAGTTGGCCTCAGCAGTATTTTCTGATCAGGGGCAGTAGCAGGTCTAGGGGCCATGCTCCCAGAGGATTCCCCAGGCCATTGGACCATCGGTTGTGGTTTTTTAGCAGAGTTGTTGAGCTGTTGACCATGCATCTTAAAAATTATTGAGTTCAACTTATTTTGAGTGGTATCAATCTCACAAAGGATAAGATTATTTTCTCTAAGGCTCTTGGTAGCAAGTCTCTTTATATTTACTAAATATACATTTTTAGTATGTAAATGTATATGTATATGTTTAGAGTATATATATACACATATATATGAGTCCAAAGTAAGCAAGAAGTCTCCTTATCCTTGCCATTCTCACTTCTAAGGAGTAGTCCTGCTATGCTTTCATCAAAATTGATGTATTTGTTCTCCTGAAAATCTGCATTATAAATTCAATATTCTTCATCCACACCACAATTCACAAGCATCAATTCTTCTTTAATCTTCCTTTTTCGCTGTCTACCTTCCCCCATGGAAACCCTGGTGGTGTAGTAGTTAAGTGCTATGGCTGCTAACCACCTACTAGACTGTGAGAGAATAAATTTCTCTTTGTTACAGCCAAAAAAAAAAAAAAAAAAAAAATTTCTACCAATTTGGGAGATAAAATTATTACTAAATTACACTGCTATGGTTGTTACAGAAGCAAAGCAGCTTTTCAAGTGGTCATTGTCTAATTAACTTTTACGTTGGTAACTAAATTTGCTTTATTTTTATACTTGTAATTTAACTTTTTCTTAAACTTGTAAGACATTTGTATATATTAAATTATTAACATATACAGACTTAATGTATACACAATTGAAAATCATTTTCTATTCCTTTAATATTTATGGCTATATAAAACTGTTAAAAAAAATAAAGGTGTCAACTTTGACAGCTAACGGGGGCCTGACCCAAGTCACTGTCTTCAGTCATCTCACACACACGAGGAAGGCACACACATGCATGCACTGCCATCGAGTTGATTCCAACCCATAGCGATGCTATGGGACAGAGTAGAACTGCCCCCTTGAGTTTCCAAGGAAAGTCTGGTGGATTTGAATTACCAACGCTTAGGTCAGCAGCCATAGCACTTGACTTCTACGCCACCACAGTTTCCATGGGGAAGGTAGACAATGAAAAAGAAAGATCAAAGAAGAATTGACACATGTGAATCGGGGTGTGGGCAAAGAATATTGAATTTGTAATGTGGATTTTCCGGATAACGAACATATCAGTTTCGACGGAAGCATAGCCGGACTATTACTTAGAAGTGAGAAAGACAAGGATGGGGAGACTTCTTGCTTACTTTGAACTCATCTTTAGGAAAGGCCATTTGCTAAAAAGGAACGTCACATTCGGTAGAGGATCAGCAAAATCGAGGGAAGCCCTCCTCAAGCCAGACTGACACAGTAGCTGCAGCAGTGGGTTAAAACATACCAGCTATGCTGAGGATGGCACACGACTTAGCAATATTTCCTTAGGTTATATGTAAGATTCTCACGACGTGGAGCTGTCTCAAGAACAATAGACAGCAATGCTTTATTTTATGTAACTTGATTTACAGGGTTAAGTACCAAGTGATGTCTCAATTGACAAAAGCAAGTTTGTTTAGTTTTCCGTTGTGGAGAGCTTCCCCGGTAAGTGAATCCTTACCACTGAAGACCCTCAGCAGCGTTATCTGCTTACGTGCTCAGGCCATACACCAAATCAGTGACGCTGCAACAGGCAACAATGGACTTGAAAGAAATGGTTCCTTTTTGTAAGATTTCAAAACAGCACAGATCAGCATTAGGCTAAAAAAAACTTCAGTCACACAGACGAGTGCTATTTATCTTTTTTGTCTCATAATTTTCAGAAATTACCTTCCTTACTCAGAATGAACCTTCTAAATTGTAGTGAGAACAACCAAGGGCATAAAACACAGCATGATTTTTATTTCCTTTTAAACTACTACTGAATATTTTCCTTCTTGTCTCCAGACTTCTTTACTGAAACTTGATTCATCATTGTGGCAATTCCAATCGTTCCAACTCATAAAAAGGTGATTTCTCCTGCTGATTACTTTTCCATTATCTTTCTTGTTTTTATCCATGAGTCATTACTGAAAACTTTTCTAAGTTCACTATTTAGGAAAACTCTTTAATTTCCTTTAATAGTTACAGGCAGGTCATCTTTTTTTTTTTTTTTTTTTAAATGGTATTTTATTGGTTTAAGGTAAAAGTTGATACAGCAAATGAGGTTCCCATATAACCAATTCCAGGGAAATTATTTGCAGTGTGTCATACGCATGTAATTAATTCCGGCTGTACCATTTTCAGTACTCTAATTTCTCTGTCCCCTTACTTTCTCATCTTCATTTAGAGTAATTGTTGACCATCTAGTATCCTATGGATAATTTTTCTTAAAGAAGCTTATTGTTCACAGTGATGGTCTTTATTAGCCAATTTGTTGTTTAGCTCAAAGATGCCTCAAAGGATAATTTTGGTTTCAGGTTTACAGCACATCTCAGGATGGTAGTCTACAGGGAATGCTGTAGTCTCACTCAGCCCAGTAAGTCTGGATTTTAAGAACACAATTTCTGTCCTACGTTTCTCTTCCATTCTATTAGAATCGATCTATTGCAACTCTGACCAGAACAGTCTGTTGTGGTAGCTGGGCAGGATCTAATTCTGAGCTCAGGGAAGATGAGGCTATTTTTCTTATCAAGTATTATTGATGTAGACTAGTTTCTTCTCTGAGTTTTTAGTTTTCTCCTTTCTCTTTTGTTCCAGTGAGTAGAGATGAATTTTAGATGGCTACTCATAAGCTTTTAAGACCTCAGACACTACTCCCTACATTGGGATATAGAACCTACCCTTTATAAACCTTGTTATACAAATTATGAGTTACCTGACAAGACTATGGTCTAAGTTTTCAAGAAAACCAATCCCATGAGGTGCTTGATTATGACTAAGAAGCATTTGTGCCAGTGTCTCCTCTACGTTGTATTATATATGCGGATATACATGTGTACACACAAATTTTGTAAGTACAAATTAGGCAAACCTTTAAGATTCTTGTTACAAAACTGTTCTTGCTAAACACTCATTTAATCACTGTAATTACTGAAGTATATTTTCAAAACAAGAAATACTGTGTAACTTGGTTGTTATAAAGATAGTTCAAAAATCTAAAAATAGCATTTACTGTCAAGCTGTGTAATTAGTAAATGATTTAAGCCCTTTTACTTCACCTGTCCTTTCTATTTATGAGACTCTTCTTGAATAAGACATGTGGATCTCAATGATTAGGCTTAAGGAAGTACATGAGTCAAGGATACAGTAATGTAAAAAATAAGGGCAATGTTATAATGGTAAAATGTTCCCAGGTCATTAAAATCACACAGAAATATCAGAAAACACAGATGAAATAAACCAATTCCTAGAAAGTTTTAAATTACTAAAACACACTCAAAAAGAAATATAAAATTGGAATAGACCTGTAACAAGTAAAGAAATTGAATTAACAGCTGGTAGGAAACCCTGGTGGTGTAGTGGTTAAGTGTTAAGGCTGCTAACCAAAATACTGGCAATTCAAATCCACCAGGTGCTCATTGGAAACTCTATGGGAAGTTCTACTGTGTCCTATAGGGCAGCTATGAGTTCCCATTGACTTGATGGCACTGAGTTTGGTTTAGTCATCCCATACTACAAATTATTAATTCAGTAATCATCTCACAGGAAATCCTGGTGGCATAGTAGTTAAGAATTCAGCTGCTAAGCCAAAGGTTGGTAATTTGAATCTACCAGGTACTCCTTGGAAACTGTATGGGGGCAGTTCTACTCTTTCCTATAGGGTTACTGTGAGTCAAAATCAGCTCAACAGCAACCTTTCTTTTCTTTCTTTTTTTTTTTTTAAATATATATATCATCACATGAAGAAGAACTCCAGGCTAAATACTTTTTTTTAAAATAAAGTTTATTAAACATTAAAACTATAACAAACAACAAAAATATTCCATGAACTCAGAAGTTGAAGGATGATGAATACCTCTGTACTCATCTATGAAGTCAGTCCTACCCTGATACTAAAGGCAAACAAAGATAAATCAAGAAAAGACAATATAGGCCAATGTTGTTTTTGAGTGTAGATGAAAAAAGAACCCTCAAAAACATTGTTAAACTGTATCAAGCAACATATTAAAAGAATTCTACATCATGATCAAGAGTGATTTATTACAGAAATATAATTTGGCTTAACATTAAAGAATAAATAAGTGTATTACAATAAAAGCAAAAATTAATGATTTTTCTAATAGATACAGAAAATATTTTGGCAAAATTCAATTCAAAATTTTTAAATCAAAATTCTTGATTTAAAAAAAAAATTCCCAAGAAAATGGAGACAGAATGAAAGACTCAGTTTGATAAAGAGCATCTATTGAAAAGCTACGGCTAACATTTTTATAAACAGTGGTGAAAAATATCTTTAACTTTAAGATTAGAAGCAAGTCTGGTATTTTGTCCTGTGCATTAAGTTGATTCAAACTCCTAGCTACCCTGTATGATAGAGAAGAACTGCCCTCCAAGGTTTCCTAGGTTAAAATCTTTACAGAATCAAATTGCCAGTCTTTTCTCCCACAGAGCCATTGGTGAGTTTGAACTGCTTATGTGGTATATGATAGTTCAAGCATAAGTGGTAACATAGAAGATCCCAAGTATTTTTCTAAGGTAGACATTTTTTATTAATTAATTTACTTGTTCATTCTATACAAATACTTCTTGATACTTTGTTTTTGTCAGACACTGCTCTAGACTTGAGCATGCAGCAGTAAACAAAAACAGACAAGAATCTTACAGAATTAGAGATTCAGCAGATGTTACTGCAATTTCTCCTTTGTTACATCTGCATGGTTCAATGTCATTGCTATTAGTTGCTCTCAAGTTGGCTCTAACTCATGGCAACCCCAAATACAGCGTAAAGAAATAATGTCCAGTCCTGTACCTTCTTCATGATCATTGACAAATTCAAGTCCATTGTTGTGACCACTGTATTTTGAGGGCCTTCCAGCCTAAAGAATTATCTTCCAGCACTATGGTGAGCTTTGTGTAAGGTCAGACTATAAATTCATCTTTTTGTATATCAATATTTGGTTATCCCAACCTCATTTGTTGAAAATATTGTCCTCTTCATTATTAAATTATTTAAATCAACTGATCATAAACTTAAGTCTATTAATAGACTCTCAATTCTAGTTAATCTGTACTTATCCTTACACTGTTACCATACTGTCAATTAGTATAACTTCATACTAATTTTTGAAATTGTCAAAGTGTGCAAATCAAAGACCTACTTAAGCAACATGCAAGGCAACTATAGTTTCCTGCAGCTGGAGGACAGAAAAGCTTAGAATCAATCCTGCATTATCAGAGTAACAAGCCTATATTTATGTTGAATTTTCAGCCTTGCTAAGGCTGCTACACCAAGAACAAGTCCTGGAATGACAAATGCACAATCTTGAGAGTGTCTCCTTAAAATTTGTACCTGAGGTACCTCACTTACCTCCCTCTAAACTTGGTTTTTGAGAAAAGAAATCCAATTGTCTGGGGCTAGTGCCTCTGCATGGGGGTGTGGTGAAACTTTTTACAAGTACTGGAAGAAACTGCAACTGATGTTACAGCAAAGAATTTCTGCCAGAATAAAGTATCATCACTAGAGTGATAATCAAAAGAAAAGAATGCAGACAAGAATCCCATTATGGCAAACAGAAAGAACAAATTATTTCTTCTTCCTCCAGCCTTGAAGTTACTCTCCTAATGAGCCATAATCATAGATGCTAAGATGAAGTTAGTGGGCAAAGCAGAAATGTGTTTGCAGAGTCTTGGCAGGAGCATTGCAAAGTTCAAACAACAAAGCTAAATAAAGAATGTTGAGGTTAACAGACAGTCATTTAAAAACTTCTTTGGTAGAGTGAGTCCCTGGGTGATGCATTTGGTTAATATGCTTGGTTGCTAACCAAAATGTAGGAGGTTTGAGTTCACAGTAAAGTGTCTGGGGTTAAAGGCCTGATGACCTACTTCTGAAACATCAGCCACTGATGGCTGTATGGGTCACAGTTCTACTCTGACACACATGTGGTCCTGTCATGAGCTGTAATTGACAGGATGACACTACTAACCAGTTGATAGAGTTGCAGGAGGAACTCTATCGTGGGTAGGAGAGAGACTTGAAAGAGAGAAAATCTTCAACTTTTCTATAAAAGGATGCATAAAAATGGGTCATTAGCAGAAGGACGAGATATCAGGAAAATATATATATATATTTCTTTTTTATTGTGATTAATGAAAGTATACAATCCAAATCAGTTTTGATGCCTGCTTATGTGCAGCTCTATCTGCTCCCCCAACCTAGTGACAGCACGTTCTTCCTTTTCACTCTATACTTCTAGTATCCTCTTAACGAGCACCTATCCCCTACTTTCTAACTTCTTCTATCCTATCTAGAAAGAAACCAGTAGGACAGGTCTATAAGTGTATACACCATAAAGTGCACACACCATATGTTCACACTGTGTCCCCAAGTCCAGTCTATTCTTGTCTGAAGAGTTGACCTCAGTACATGTTTCTGGTCAGGGCCAGTAGCATGTGTAGGGGCCATGTTCCCGAAGAACCCTCCAGGCTGTTAGACCATCAGTTCTGGTCTTTTAGCTGAGTTCTTGAAATGCACACCTCTTTTTCTCATGTTGCTTCAGGGACTCTTTTTAATTAAGCCTGATTATAATAAGCCTTGGCATTTTTCTCTTGGGGCCCCCTTTTTGTGGTGTTTGGTATGCATCTCAGATATATATGTTCTCTTTTGTCATGATGTCAGGGAAATTTTCTGTCAGCAAGTCTTCAAAAATTCTCTCTGTACTTTCTGCTATCCTTCCCTGTTCAGGAATGTCAATCATTTGTAGATTATTCCTCTTGATGGAGCCCCACGTGCTTCCAAATGCTTCTTCATTTTTCTTGTTTCTTTTAGCTGATTTCTCCTCATAAATGCTGGTGTCAGTTGCCTTATCATCAACCTCACTAGTTGTACATTGCAATTCCTCCATCCTACTCTTTTGGCTTTGCACAGAATTGTCTAGTTCTGTAATTTTATTATTGATCTGCTGGATTTCAGATTATTGATGTGCTAGCAGTTCATATAGCTTATATAATTTTTCATTTTGTTTTGCTGCATTTTGCTTAATCTCTAGAAAGACTCTATACATAATTTTTTTGTATTCTACCCTGATAATTTCAGAAAGACTTCTTCATCTGGGAAGTTGTTTGAATTTTTGTTTTGGCAGCTTTCTGGAGCCATGGTGGTCTGCTTCTTTAAATGATTACATATTGATTGTTGTCTTTGTGCCATCCAGAAGCTGTTCAGTTTCTCTCATGTTACATCAAGGATAGCTGTGGCATAGATCTGATAAGGGAGTGAATAAGGGGACTGCTTGATTTGATCATCAGCTACTGGTGCTGTGTTTTCTAGGTGCAGCTGACTGATGTATAGCTTCTCTTGCAACATAGACTCTGTTAAGTCTTGCCGTGCTGTTCAGCTCGGTGGCTGGCCCCATCTGGACCTTCAGGGTTTGTAGACTCCATCTCCTGGCTGACTGTGGTGAGCTACTTATTCAGACTCTCTGACATCATACCAGTCGAGACTATGGTGTACCTCACAGAAAGGACGAGGGAGGGATGCCACCACACTCAGCCCCAGGAACCACTGCATTTTCTACATGTACGTAATATTTGCTTTTCTGCTGAGAAGTGTGCTGTCTAGTGGCAGCCAAAACCAACTGGGCCCTCAGAGGTAGTAGAGCCATCTCCTGTTTGGCAAAGACTGCACCCTGCTTATGGAGTCTCTGGGGGGGGGGTTCCAGCCAACACTATGGGATACCTCAGTGAAGGGTGGTGAAAATGGTGCCACCACAGTCAGCAGTCAGTCACTGCTGTGGTATCTAGCTGCTCTTAACTTAAAAGCTCCTTTCTGCTGAGAGAGGCATTGACCAGCTGCAGCTTAATAGCAGTCGAGTCCTAGGAGGTGGCAGGCCCTGCCTACTGGCTGGGGAAGATAGCACCTCCTTGACAGTCAGTAGATGCTGTGGTGTGCCTTAAAGAAGGGAGGAGTTTGGGCCCCACTGCACTCAGCCATCAGCTATACTACTCTCTAGCTACGATTGTGTTATAAACAGTTTTCTGCTGGGAGATGTGTTATCCAGACAAGCACTGCTGCTCAGCATGAGAACTGGCCTCAGCTGAGCCCTCAGGCAAGCTGATTCCACCTCTCTCTCAGTTGACCAAGATGGTGCCCTTCCCAAGCCACCTCTGTTATAGTGAGTTAGCAGAATCTATGGTGCAGCTCAGAGAAAACAGAGGAGAGCCTCTTGTACCCTCAGTCACTCTCAGTGTGGCTGAGGTTTGTAAATATGGTAGATAAGCACATCTCACCAACTAAGAGTATTACTCTGGCAAACTTCCATTTTTGTATTGAAGTATTTATTTTCTGTCTCTTCTACTGGATCATTCTGATCACCAAACGTTTTTAGAACATTTTAGAAATTGAAGTAGGAAGCCAGGTTACCACTGCAAATGAAAAGAGATGGGAGAGTAGATTTAAAAAATGTTTTTAACATTTGTTCAGAAGTAGGAGAAAGAAACAAGCAAATAAAAGACTCCTTTGAGTTTAGTGATCAGGAGTTTAAAATGAGATGAGTTAGCTTGTTCACATCGTGTTTTTTTTTTTTTTTTTCCAGCTATACATAGGAGCATAAATAGAGGTATGAAATAGGCTGACATTTGGATAAAGTTAAGACTGGGGTTTTCAAGGGACAGAGAGACAAGGAAATGACTATTATAAAAGATCATTGAATCTGAGAAGGCTAGAATGGTAGTAAGAAAAGAATTATGAAAAAAGAAAGGGGAAAGATTTTATAGTGAGTGGATTATAAGTTACACCAGCATGAATGACAGAGTAAAAATGTGTTGAAAAATTCATTATTAATTAATTTTGACATTCTTTACAATCCATTTTAAAATGAAGCATAATAAATATACAAATTGTCACACAAGCAGGCAGGTATTGAGCAAGACAATGCTTAAGTGGTTTTAAAGGGAGAAATAACTTCTTTTTACTGGTATATTTTTACAGTGTTAAGAAAAAAACCAAGTGTCTAGGTAAAAATGAGTTTATATGATAAAAACCTGTAAATATGCCAGGTATTTATCACAAGCATGTAATATTGTCTCTTATGTAATAAAAATAATGAGAAAATTGAGCCCTTGAATAGTTAGTTATTCTAAAAAACTCTAACTTGAAGAATTTGGAATGTTAAACCTCTGCCTATTGAGAGCTGAAACCAAGATACATTCTTTTATTATTACTGTTGTTGTTGTAAAGATGTATAATACATCTATCAATTTAAGATTTTTCATGTGTACAATTTAGTGATGTTAGTGACATTAATCATGTTGGGCAACCATGACTAATAATCTACTGTTCACCACCGTGAACAGAAACTCAGTGTACATGCCTGTGCCTTTGCTAAACAATTCTAGGTAAAGCATACTCTTTCTTTCTGTGCTGCCAAGCCAAGTGCCGTTGAATCGGATCCGACCCATGGCGACCCCTACACAGCAGAAATATTAAGCAAAAACAAATTGAGCTACTTGCTCCAAGAAGTGTTTGCTCTTAGAAGATGTGACTAATTTACTGTGCTGGGAGACTTATAAGATGGCCTCTCCTTCAGTGACCTGTATCCACATATAATCTCCTCTCTTTCAGTATGGTGGCAATCTATTATAATTCACTTCTAAACAAAAGAAAATGGCCAAAACTAAAACGTGAAACCCACTGCTATTGGGTTAATTCCAATTCATTGTGACTCTGTTACATAGGGTTTCCTAGCACTGCCTGATGTATTTGAACTTGACGTGTTTTTAGCAGCTGACCTTTTTGTTGGCAGCCATATCATTTAACCACTGTTTACCTAGGGTTTCCAAAAATGACAAAGTGATGATATGTTATTCTTTTTAATTGTATTACATTTAGTTTTTGCAGATATAATTTAGGATCCTGAATCAATCAACTCTCAACTAATCAAAAAACTGGTTCACAGAGTACATCACTTTTATAAAGGCTTTCTCGTCGTGGTCTTGTAACTCCCACAAAATGATTGGCTGGAATTAGCTCACTATGCAAATAAAGTAAACATGGCCTACTAAAGTTTATGAGGCCTAATCCCAGAGATTGAAGAACACCTCACTATCACTAAGAAGGAAAGTCAGGAGTGGAGTGCATCTTTTGGACCAATCACCCAAGTGCCTGTGGTGAGAAACTGCTAGACCTAGAAGAAAATGTTGATGATGTCAGAGAGTGGTAGTGGGCCTACCTGGCCTACAGAGAGCTCAGAAACTTCAGATGGGGGCTTGCTGTGCCTGTTCTGGCCAAAGTCTTAAGTGTATCCCATACAAGCATAGCACGTCTCCTTCCTCGGGTGTGGGGACAAGGGTAGTATGGTTGCAAAGGAGCTCTGGAGACTTGCATAGCGTGGAGGAAGCAGGCAGCAGAGGCTTGGAAAGGTCCAGTGTCAGAGGTTCAGGAGATCCTGTGCAGAGGTCTTCCAGCCAGCAGTGAGGTCCAGCAAAGACTAGAAGCAGAGCAGAAATCCCAGGTGGTCAGACGCAGCAGTGTCACACACATGGAGGACGTGCAAAAGAGTCACAAGGCAAGGGGCTGTGGAAGCCTCCAAGGAGTTGAGAGTGGTGACAAGCAGCAGGAAAACAGAAAACTGAAGGAAATGAAGTCTTCCAACAACCTCAGCAACCACATGCATTTGAAAGAAGTCTCCTAAAAGGAATGCAAGCTGTCCAACATATGATTGCAGGCTTATGAGACACTGAACAGAGAGTCTAACAAAGTTGGACCCAGAATCCTGACCCATAGAAACTGGGAAATAATGACTGCTGTTTTAGGGGACTATGGTTGTGATTCTTTGTTAAATAGGAATAGAAAATTAATACACTGATTATCAGCACCTTTATCAAGTTTAACCCTTTTCTGAATAATATTTGCCTTGAGATGCTCTGGTTACTGCATCCCCAACCCAAAGTAATTGCATCATAAGCTCTACCCAGTCTAACTAATCTGTTACCTTGCATGACCATTTTAAAAACACTTGCTTAAGCTCTAGAACTTTGTAAATATTTTAAAGTGATCTCACCCTCTCAGACATCACTGTGACTGTTATACTGATGTTCTTCTGTACTGCAGTAGATTTTAAAAACTTAGTTTTATTTGTCTGTCAGCTTTTCTGGTGATCTTTTTGGCCTCAGCATTGGATGTGATAAACAGTTTAGCCTGTAAGATTTTAAATGTTAGTTAACAAAATGATGAAGTGATCAGATAGAAGTATAAAAAGGAGTAGGAATTTCTAAATTAATAAATATCTATGTATATTAGTAAAGTAAACTGAACATATGATTCTTTTTTCCTTAAACATTTGTGGAAAGCTTCAAGTTCTAGTTCATTGTAGGTAGAATGTTAAAGATTTATGATCTAGAAATATGGTATAATTAACCTCCTCACGTTCATGTCTCTGGGACTACTTTGTTGAATAAGGATTTATTTTTCAAATCACCAAAATTGAAAATGTTCTAAGCTGCCTATGTGTCCCAGTTGGATTTTTAAGGCAGAATAAAATTCCAAGTTGTTGCAACGGAACTCAAGGTTTGAATGTACAAAATATTTACTTTGTGCTGCTTATCAAGGACCCAAATCTCAAGAGGAAAATCAATCAGGGAAATAAAATTTATCTGAATCTACATTATTGCTATTGTGATTCCATTAGTTCCTTTAGAGGCAAGATTTAAGATCTTTATTTTAAAAATTGAAATATATAATCAATGAACTTTTTGACATTATAAGTTTTCAAACAGCCCTATACTTAGTCATATAATCCTTGCCAAGAAGATACAGGTGGAACAAGAAAGAAACAAGTTCCCTTTCACTTAATTAACTTCACTAGTCCATGAATAACACTGCGAAGAATGAGAATTCCAGAACACTTCATTGTGCCCATATGGAATCTGTACACAGATCAAGAGACAGTTGTTCAAATAGAACAAGAGGATGCTGCGTGATTTAAAATAAGGGAAGGTGTGCAATAGTGTACAATCCTTTCACCATGCTTCTTCTTTCTGTATGCTGAGAAAATACTCCAAAAAACTGGACTATATGAAGCATAATTCAGCATAAGGATTAGAGGAAGACACATTAGCAACCTTTGAGATGCAGATGACACAATTTTGCTTGCTGAAAGTGGAGCTGAAGCATATAATGATGAAGATTGGAAGACTCCAGCCTTTAGCATGGGCTACACCTCAACATAAAACAAAAATCCTTACAATAGGACTAATAATCAATACCACAATAAATTTAGAAAAATTTGAAATTATAGAAGATTTACTTGAGTCCCTAATTAATGCCCATGGTAGCAACATTCAAGAAACTGAAACTGCATTGCATTGGGCAACTATGGTGCAAAGACCAACTTAAAGTACTGCAAATCTAAGATGTCATTTTGAGAACTAAGGAGGATGATATTTTCAATTGCCTTATATGCACGGACAATGAACAAGGAAGAACAAAGAGGAATTGAGATGTTTAAATTACAGTGTTGACGAAGAATACTGAATGGTTTAGCAGAAGAAAGAACAAGTCCATCTTAGAAGAAGTACAGAGTGCTCCTTGGAAGTGAGAATGATGAGACTTTTTATCTCATACTTTGGACATGTTGTCAAGAGGCACTAGTCCCTGGAGATGGAAATCATATTTGGTGACAAAGAGGATCGGTGAAAAAGACGAAGATTTGATGTGATGGATTTACACAGGGCTGCAACAACGGGCTCAAGTATAACAATAGTGAGGATGGCAGAGGACCAGATAGTTTTTCGTTCTGTTGTACATAGTCGCTGTGCACCAAAACAGACTCTCTGTGTGGCCCATAACGACAGCAGCAGCATCAGTCCACGTTAGGGGTTGTATGTCTCCTTTTCTTAATGCTCAGTGAAGTGCATACTTTTATTTTTTCACAGATAGACGGTAGAGAGTATGCCTCTTCATTAACACTAAGGTTAGACAGTATACTTCTATTTCCAGAATTTGTATTCATTAAACACATCAATGTGTCATTTGTGGCAACAACTTACATCTATTGATTGCTTACTCTGTAAAGGGGCCTGCTATCTAGTGCTGCTATGACACAAATACTGTAAGTGGATGACTTTAACAAAGAGAAATTTATTCTCTCACAGTCTAAAAGGCTGAAAGTCTGAATTCAGGGCACTGGCTCCAGGAGAAGGCTTTCTTTTGCTACCAGCTCTGGAGGAAGGTCTCTGTTATCAGCCTTCCACTGGTCTATAAGCTTTTGAACAAAAAGACCTCAAGTTCAAAAGATGTGCTCAGCTCCTGGCTCTTTTTTGTTTGTGATAATGAGGATCCAGTGAAGTTTTCATCTCTGCTCACTTCTCTCCTTTATATCTCAGAAGAGTTTGACTCAAGATGTAGTCTAATTCAGCAGATTATGTCCTTCCTCTTAAATGTAACTGCCTCTAATCCTGCCTCATTAACAGCATGAAGGTTAGGATTTATAACACATAGGATAACTATGTTAGATCACAAAACTGAGGACAACCATCCATTACTGGAAATCATGGTCAAGCCAAGTGGAAACATTTTGGAAAGATATAACTCAACCCATAATAGCATTTACAGTAAATAGAATAATATAGATTAGGCATCAGAAATCTACAGCCTTTGGGCCAAATCTGACCCACTGCCTGTTTTTCTTGATGTTTGAGCTATTGGTTTATGTATTTTTAAATGGTTACAAAAAACTCCAATAAGAAACATATTACTTGAAGTGTGAAAATTATATTAAATTCAAATTTCAGTGTCTGTAAATAAAATTTTATTGGAACAATGCTACTCATTCATTTACATGTTATGTGTGGCTGTTTTCACCATAATCAGAAAAACCAAGCCCTTTGCCAGTTTGTTGATTCCACATCTAGTGACCCCATAGGACAAAATAGAACTGCACCACAGGGTTTCCAAGGAGTGCCTGGTGGATTTGAACTACCAACCTTTTGGTTAGCGGCCATAGCTGTTAAATAAGTATGCCACCAGGCTTTCTGTTTCCACTGTAAATAGTACTAAGTTCAGTTACAACCCAATGGTGTTTCGAGTACCATGTGTATTTCCATTGCTTGGTGTTTTATTTTATTTTTTATTACCTGTACCTGTATGTCGTAGATTGAGTTATGTTCCTCCAAAATATGTGCATCAATTTGGCTATACTATGAATCCCAGTATTGTGTGATTTTCTACCATTTTCTCATCTGATGTGATTTTTCTGTATGTAGTCAATACTGTCAGTATGATGTTAGATGGATAGAAACAGTATGTTGAAGAGATACATGAGCTTAAATTTTGCCTTAAGCCAGTCTTTTAAGGTATAAAAAAGAGAAGCAGAGAGACAGAGGGACCTCATACCACCAAGAAAGCAGCACTGGGAGCACAGCGTGGCCTTGAGACCTGATGTTTCGGCATCTGAGAAGCTCCAAGAGCAGGGGAAGATTGGTGACAAGGATCCTCCCCAAGAGCTGACAGAGAAAAACCTTCCCCTGGAGCTGATGGCTTGATTTTGCTCTTTAAGCCTATTTTACTGTGAGAAAATACGTCTTTCTTTGTTCAAACCATCCACTTTGGATCCAACTTGATGGCACTTGGCTGGCTGGCATATTTCTGTTATAGCAGCACTGGATGACTAAGACAATGGTCATTATATTAAAACAAAGAAGAAGAATAGAAAAGTGATTTTTGACACGACACACTTAAGGCAGAGTGGGATGTGGACTATTTTGTTATTAAATTAAATATAAAGCCTTATATTTATTAGGAAATGAAACTATAGTTGGCTTAAGAGAACATTACAAGATTTAATACCTATCATACTATTCACAGTTTACAAGAAAACAATGCCCTGAGCAATTGAAAAATTTTGAGTGGGACATATCATGAGAACAGGATTTAAAAAAGAAACAAACAGAGTTGCAACAAAATTAAGATTCTCTGATTCTCCTGTGTTAGCTAACCAAAGAAAGTCATTTCCTAATGGTAGGTTAATTAAATTTGTTTGATTGCTAGAGCTGAAGAAATGTTTCTAGAGAAGATCAGCATAGTTACAGGATGTTAGTCTTTAGGCAAAAATACTTGTTGAAATTGTCCAGGACATTGAAAGGAACATTAAAGTGCAAATGAAAAACAAGGTAAGTGATTCTGAGTGGCTTCCCTCGGTTTCTGAAAGTTGATGAATGTTTCCAATGCTGTTTGGTTATTTCTTTAAGGACTCAGTGCTAAGTTTGAGTGAACGAAGCATTAGCCTCTGTGAATAGTCTGCAAGAATATTTTCAAAGAAGTTGAAAAAATTCTAATTCTGTCTAAACTGAAGTGAGATCAGCTAAGATATACCATGACTGATGGTATGAAATACATATATGTAGCAGAAAATAATGGAGTTGAACAAATTTACAAAGCTTGTGAAAAATTAACGAGTGTGAAAACTATGATTATCTATTATATTATTTATCAGCAGCTACTTTACTAAAAATATTTGAATCTATCATGTGCTATTAAACCAGTAGTGTTAATGATGAACTTCATTCTCTTATGGATTTAAACATCAAAACTCACATGAATTTTTGTCAGAAATGCATGCTGAATATTCTCAATTGCTCCACTAAACATCTGGTAGGTGGCTTAGTACTGGTAAATTTTATTGCTTTTTCTTTTTTCAGTTTTAATTTTTTTTATTGTGATTCAGTGAAAGTATACAATCCAAACCAATCTCACTTGCTTGCCTATCTGCAGCTCCATGTGCTGTCCTCGCCCAGCGACAGTGTAATTCTCCTTTTCATTCTATTCACAGTATAGTCTTAATGAGCACCTGTCCCCTCCTCTCCACCTTCTTCTCTCCCATCTAGAAAGAAACCAATAAGACAGTCTCCTATAAATGTATAAAATCATAAAGTACACACACCATATGCTCACACTGTGTCCCTGAGTGTAGTCCATTCTTGTCTGAAAAGTTGACCTCAGTCCTAGTTTCTGGTCAAGGCCAGCAGCAGGTCTAGGGACCATGTTCCCAGGGGACCCTCCAGCCTGTTGGACCATCAGTTGTGGTCTTTTAGTAGAGTTCTGGAGCTGCACTTCACTTTCTTGTGTTGCCTCGGAGGCTCTGCATTGTATCCTCCATCATGGCTGCCTTTGGTAGTGGCTGGGCACCATGTGGTTCTTCTGGTCTCATGCTGATACGGTCTCCCATTCATATGGATCCTTCTGTCTCCTGGGCTCTTTTTCTCCCTGTCTTTGTTGTTGTTGGTCATCATCTGTTCCAGATGAGTTGGGCCCCACTTGGTGTACCTCAGATGGCAGCTTGCTAGCTTTTTAGATCCCAGATGCCACTCACCAACATGGGGTGCAGAAGACTCTTTTAGCAAAAGAATAATTGTACCAATTGGCCTCAGTGTTCACTGAAAACATTGACCTAGACCACCTGTATTTTTTTTTTTTTTAAGCTTAGGACTAAGATTAAAATTTTTCTGAAATCAAAAAACAGCCATCAAACTCTACTATCAGATACCAAATGACTTTGGAAATTATCTTATTCTGAACACTGAATAATTTTTCTTAATGAAATCAACCTCAAATTACAAGGCAAAACATTGCTCTTCTGTGAAATTTACAGTAAAGTTCTTTCAACAACTAATATTTTTGAATAATAAGTCAATTTTATACATCATTTCCCATACACAAATTTTTGTTTATTCTTCCTTATCTTAAATCCTTTAAATTTTTATTACTTTAAATAACTCCCTTCTCTGAGATGTTTTTCCAAAATCCTGTAGACAGAATAGGAAGTAGAAAAAAGATTCAACAATGCAGAAAGCATAGGAGGAACACTCTTCAAGAATACTGACAGAAATTTATTGTGGAAATTCAAAGAACCTGTAAATTTTATAAGCTGTAAAATATAAAATCTTAAACTGAAAAATTAAACTTTCAAATTGTACACTTGCTCTAGAGAAAGAAATACAAAATTCACTTTCTAAAATTCAGTTTTGGTGGATATTATGGGTTGAATTGTGTCTCTCAGAAAGATAGTTTAAATTTCAGAACTTTAGAATGTAACCTTCTTTGGAAACAGGGCCATTGCGATGTAACTAATTAAATTAAGGTGAGGTCATTAGAGTGTCACCTAACTTATTATTGACTGTTGTTTTTGTAAGAAGGGGAAACACAGACAGACACAGAGGAACTATGGCCATGTGAAGACAGAAACTGAAATTACGCTTCTACAAGATGAGGAACACACAGGACTATGAGAAGCTAGGAGAGAGGCAGAGGAGAGACTTTCCCTCTAAATCTGCCAGGACTGTGAAAGAGCAATATAGTACGCTAAAGTCACGTACTCAGATACTTACCTCAGTATTTGACAGTACCTAGAACCACAATTGCTAGTAAAATGAAGAAAACAACCAGATTTATGAATGGAAGTAGAAGAAATTGGTGGTATTTGCCTGTCACAACTACAAAAAACAAAAACAAAACCTAGTGGCGTTGAATCGATTCTCACTCATAGAGACCCTATAGGAAACTGATATATTGGAAAGTATATGTCAAATTTGCCACGCCAATAATGTCATTGATCAAAACAGTTTTTTTAAAAACATGATCATTTTTAATGGCTCATGATTAAAATTATAGCTTAATCCAAACCCATGCTTTTGTCATCACATTCTAGTAGACACAAATTTTGAAGAAAAAAGAAAAAGAGGAGCAAAGGGATTTAGACAGGGAAGAACTGATAACCTCATTTGACTTCTAATGGCTCCATTCCTTTGTTATTCTTGTTGTTCAGTTCCTTATGGCATGATATGATCTCAAGGTGAGGTGGGCATTCATTTATGAGTGTTGATCCCTATAAAGGCAAGACAAGATGATTTCAGTTCTGCCCTCCTCTGTCCCATTGCCTTTATCTTGGAAATAAGATCTATCAAAATTGGTTTTTAAAGCTGCAATAGCTGTGTCTTAATCTATGAACAAAAAGTCCACTATAAGCTCCCCACTCCGTGTAATTGTTAGTTGAGATGAACAATTTGTAATAACTTTAACCCAGGTAAAAGAATAGCTAGTCTATGTGAAAGTTGAGTATAAGACTGACTGAAATGTTAACTTTTGCATATATGAGTAGTCAACAACATGGGGGTAAAAGTGCAAATGGTGGCACTTGGTTGAAGTGATGGACTGCTAACCAAAAGGTTAATGGCTTGAAACCATCAGCAGCTCCGTGGGAGATCCACATGGCAGTCTGCTTCCACAGAGCTTTACAGTCTTGGAAACACCATGAGGTTGCCATCAGTCAGAATCAGCTTGACAGCCGATTCTGGTTTGCTTTGCTTTTTGTTATGTATCTGAAGATTCAGCTTAGTTGCAATAGTTGAAAGCTGGGAAACAGTGAATTTGGAGAGGCAATATAGAGCCATATGTAGAAGGGCTTTGTATATGACACCGAAAAAACCCAATCTGCTACCATCAAGTTGATTCCAACTAATAGTGACCCTACAGGACAGAGAAGATCTGCTCTATAGAATTTCTAAGGAGCACCTGGTGTGTTTGAACTGCTGACCTTTGCTTTGCAGCCATAGCACTGAGCCACTAGGCCACCATGGTTTCCTTGTATATGATACTAAATAATAGCAACTCTTTCCAATGGGCAAGAAAGTACCATTAGAAATCATCAGATACCGGTGGACAGAATCAGATTTTTATAATAGACAGGGATGAATGACTCAGTAAACAGGTTTACTTGTGTGATATGGTAAAACTCAGGTAAAATTGTTCGTTATAAATTAGTAAGCACAGGTAAGCCTGTGCCTACCTTGTTTACTAGATCACTCATCCCTGTCAGGGACTGTAAATTTCAAAAGGGACTTGGATTCTGCAGGACAGTGCTGTGGGATTGGGAGAGAGACAGATGTCAGCCATTACTAGAAGCAGACTCTTTGATGTGATGAAAAAAATGTGAAATTGTTCACTACAGGTGATCTGGTAAGCACAGTGAACAATGTGCTTCCCTTGTTTATTGGATAATCTGCTCCTTGTAATACAAGCATGTAATTCTAGGGGAAAAGACTGGTAGATAACTTTGGGGGACAGTACAGAGGAGACACTGCAGTTTAGAACACCAGTTATAAACTGATGCTCATAAAAAGATTAATGGAGCCTAAGCTCAGGTCCCAAATAGTAGATTGGAGAGGAAGAAACAGGTTCCAAGTCAGGGAAGGAGGAAGAATTCTGAACCGAGGACTGGTGTTAAAAGGAGACATTCAGCCACATGAGCAAAAGTGTATTTTATTCCTTAGAGCTTGGAGTGATTACAAAGAATATTTGCTTAACAGTATAGAGTTCTCTGTATTATAGCACAGATTATAGGTTGCACTTTTTATGGTCAAGAATACAAATGCAGGTTCACTTCTCCTTTCAGTCCTCTTTGCATGGATAGTGACTGTACCCAGGAAAATGGTTTTGGGTTGCAGTGACATACAGATAAGCTGCCCAAGACTTTGAGAGAAAAATTCAAGTCATTTTAGGTCAGCTTGACCTATAATACACCTACATGAATTCCTGATTGTACCTTTCTCTGCTCAAGGTATTTCTTGACCACTCAGGAGGCAATCCTACTATTTCCATAGCTTTCTGTTCATAACCACTCTTTCTCAACCTGGGACATATTCCCTGGCGATTAATATCAAAGAAGTCTCTGTGTACTTGCTTCTACAGGAAAGAAGGCAGACTCAGATGAATTTTCAGATTGAGGTTTACATAAACTAAACTTTATGGTATCTTTTTCTGGAGTCACTGAGCTAGAAATAATGAGTGATGTGTCATCAGGTAAGCAGGGCAGCAGCATCAGGTAGGGAGGGTAAAGACAGAGTGAGCAGCCCCCACGTGTCTGTTAGTGGAGGCTTGGTTGTTGCTGTGATGCTGGAAGCTATGCCACTAGTATTTAGGTACCAGCAGGGTTACCCACGGTAGACAGGTTTCAGCTGAGCTTCCAGACTAACACTAAGAAGAAGGACCCGGAAGTCTACTTCTGAAAAGAATTAGCCGGGGAAAACCTTATGAATAGCAGTCAAACATTGTCAGATATGGTGCTGGAAAGTGAGACCCCCACATAGGAAGATATTTGGAAGACATTTGGAGAAGAGCTGCCCCCTCAAAGTAGAGTCGGCCTCAATGATGTGTTTGGAGTAAGACCTTTGAGATCTTTGCTGATGTGGCAACTCACCATGAGAAGAAACATCTGCAAACCTCCCTTAATAATCAGGACACAGAACGTATGAAGTATAAATCTAGGAAAGTTGGAAATCACCAAAAATGAAATTGAACACATAAAGATTGATATCTTGAGTATTAGTGAGATGAAATGGACCTGTTTTGGCCATTTTGAATCCAGCAATCATATGGTATACCATGCTGGGAACGAAAACTTCAAGAGGAAAGGTATTGCATTGTCATCAAAAAGAACATTTCAAGAACTGTCCTAAAGTACAATGCTGTGAGTGATAGGATAATATCCACTCACCTACAAGGAAAGTCAGTTAGTAGGACTATCATTCAAATTTATGCACCAACCACTAAGGCCAAAGATGAAGAGGTTGAAGACTTTTACCAGCTGTTGTAGTCTGTAATTGATCGAACATGCAATCAGGATGCATCTATAATTACTGGTGACTGGAATGCAAAAGGTAGAAACAAAGAAGGGATCAGCAGTTGGAAAATAGGGCCTTGGTAATAGAAATAATGCCAGAGGTTGCAAGATAGAATTTTGCAAGACTAACAACTTTTTCACTGCAAAAACATTTTTCAAATAACACTAACAGTGACTGTACAAGTGGACTTCACTAGATGGAATTCTCAGGTGCCAAATTGACTATACTTGTGTAAAAGGATGTTGGAAAACCTCCGTCCCAGTAGTCAGAACAAGATCAGGTACTGACTGTGAAACAGATCATCAATTGTTCATATTCGAATTCAAATTGAAACTGAAGAATATTAGAGCAAGTCCACAAGAGCCAAAGTATGAACTTGAGTATGTTCCTCCTGAGTTTAAAGACAATCTCAAGAACAGATCTGATGTGTTGATCACTAATGACCAAAGATCAGATGAATTGTGGAGTGACATCAAAGACATCATCTGTGAAGAGAGCAAGAGGTCTCGTTGAAAAGAAAGAAAGACCAAATTGGAAATCAGAAGAGGCTCTGAAACTTGCTCTTGAATGTTGAACAGCGAAAGCAAAAGGAAGAAACAGTGAAGTAAAAGACCTAAACAGGAGATTTAAAACAGCAGCTTGAGAAGACAAAATAAAGTATTATAATGACATGTGCAAGAGCTGGAAATGGAAAACCAGAAGGGAAGAACACATTCTGCATTTCTCAAGCTGAAAGAACCGAAGAAAATTCAAGCCTCGAGTTCCAATAGTAGAGGATCCTACAGGAAAAATATTAAACAACTCAAGGAATATGAAAAGAAGATGGAAGGAATATTGTTGTTAGGTGTTGCCAATTCAGTTCCGACTCACAGCGACCCTATGAACAACAGAACGAAACACTGCCCGGTCTTATGCTGTGTCCACAATCGTTTTTATGCTTAAGCCCATTGTTGTAGCCACTATGTCAATCCGTGTCTTTGAGGGTCTTTCTCTTTTTTTCTGACCCTCCACTCTACCAGGCACGGGTGTCCTTCTCCAGGGACTGATCCTTCCTGACAACATGTCAAAAGTATGTAAGATGCAGTCTTGCCATCTTTAGTTCTCTCTGGTTATACTTCTTCCAAAACAGATCTGTTTGTTCTTTTGGCGATCCATGGTACGTTCAACATTCTTCTCTAACACACAATTTGAAGGCATCAATTCTTCTTCCATCTTCTTTGTTCATGGTCCAGTTTTCACATGCATATGATGCAATTAAAATTACCGTGGCTTGGCTGAGTCAGGCCATTTTAGTCTTCAAGGTGAAATCCTTACTTCTGAGTACTTGAAAGAGGTCCTTTGCTGCAAATTTTCCCAATGCAATGAGTCTTTTGATTTCTTGACTGCTGCTTTCAAGGGTGTTGTTTGTGGAACCAAGTAAAATGAAATCCTTGACAACCTCAATCCTTTCTCCATCTATGACAATGCTGCTTACCGGTCCAGTGTAGGAAATACACAGAGTCATTTTACTAGAAAGAACTAGTTGATGTTTCATCAAGTGAAGAGGCAGTACATGATCAGGAACTGATGGTACTGAAGGAAGAAGTCAACGCTTCATTAAAGTCACTGGCAAAAAACAAGGCTGCAGGAACTGAGGGAATATCAATTGAGATGTTTAAACAAACAGATGCAGCAGTGGAAGTGTTCAGTCATCTATGCCAAGAAATTTGGAGGACAGCTACCTGGCGAACCAACTGGTAGGGATCCATATTTATGCCCATTCCAAAGAAAGGTGATCCAACTGAGTGTGGAAGTTACCGGACAATATCATATGCAAATAAAATGTTGCTCAAGATCATTTAAAAGTGATTGCAACAGTATATTGACCAGGAACTGCCAGAAATTCAAGCTGGATTCAGAAGAGGATGTGGGACTAGGGATATCATTGCTGATGTCAGATGGACCTTGCCTGTAAGCAGAGAATACCAAAAAGATTTTTTTTTTTTTTACTTCTGTTGCATTGACTATTCAAACGCACTTGACTATGTGGATCTTCTTATGACTAACATTGCAGAGAATGGGAATTCCAGAGGACCTAATTGTGCTCTTAGGGAATCTGTATATGGAACAATAGGCAGTTGTGCAAACAGAACAAGGGGACACTGCATGGTTCAAAGTCAGGAAAGGTGTTTGTCAGAGATGTATCCTTTCACTATGCCTTTTCAATCTATATGTTGAGCAAATAATCCAAGATGCTAGATTATATGAAGAAGTGGTTAATGACTCATTAACCACCTGTGTCATGCAGACAACACCACCTTACGTGCTGCAAGTGAAGAAGATTTGAAAGACTTACTGATGAAGATCAAGGACCACAGCCTTCAGTATGGATAGCACCTCAACACAAGAAAACAAAAATTCTCACAACTGGACCAATAAGCAACATCATCATAAACACACATTGAGGCTGTCAGAGGTTTCATTTTACTTGGGTCCACAATCAATGCTCATTGAAGCCGCAGTGAAGAAATCAAAAGATTCATTGCATTGGGAAAATCTGCTGCCAGGGACCTCTTTCAAGTATTGAAAAGTCAAGATGTCACCTTGAAGACTAAGGTATGCCTAATTCAAGTCATGGTATTCTCAATCACATCATAAATGATGCGAAAGCTGGACTTACACAAAGAAGACAGAAGAAGAATTGATGCCTTTGAATTGTGGTGTTGGAGAGGAACGCTGAATGTACCATGGACCACCAAAAGAACAGAGATCTGTTAGGGAAGAAGTACGACCGGAGTGCTTCTTTGAAGCAAAGATGGCAAGACTGCATCTTACACGCTTTGGACTTTCTGTCAGGAAGGATCAGTCCCTGGAGAAGCACATCATACCTGGTAGAGTGGAGGGTGGGTAAAAAAGAGGAAGATGCTTGATGAGATGGGTTGACATAGTGGCTGCAGCAAAGGGCTTAAGCACAGAAACAATTGTGGACATGGCATAAGACTGGACAGTGTTTCATTCTGTTGTTCATAAGATCACTGTGAGTCAGAAACTGACTCTGTGACACCTAAAAACAACAATGTGTCATCTACATTATACAGAGACCTTTGAAAGTGTAAAAGATTTATTTTCATTCTATGATTTCATTTGTTGGATTCAGTACATGCCTTTTGTAATCTGGAAAAAAAGGGACTTTAAAAACTCTGAAAGTACCGTACTAGGTCACGTATTTGAGGAAATTATAAAGATTATGAGAAAATCTAAGAACAAATATGATGTTTGTTTTGTAATTTTGGATATAAATTTTTTGCCATCAAACTATTCAATCCAACAAATAATTGTTGAAATAATTTTATATATACCACATTGAAATAGGTTCTATATGTATGTCAAAACAAACAAGACAAGGTTTCTAGTCTTTATGACTTCATAATATGGTTAGATACATAAATGAAGATTTAATCAAATATTGGCAGGATATGTGAATGTCATGTAACTGTAAGTATGTCCAATGAACAGTGGAATCTGTATCAGGGAGATTCCAGTGTAGATTGGTAGAAAGAGAGCTCTCTACAGAGCAAGGAGTCTTCAATGTTCCCTCTGTATTTTTTAATGGTTTTCAAATCTTGCTTTATCTATAACACATTATATTTATCAACCTCAGAACACTTTACAATATATTTTAAATAATGTCTCACAAACACACATATTGCAAGCCCACTTCTGTTCATTTTCTTTTTTAGCTTAAGGTGAAATGATAAAATCGTACTGCACACTTTTTCCAGTTATACAACATGCAGTATCCTCTTGTTTTATTGAAATGATCATCTCTTGATTTATCTCCAGGTGCAGTATGAGCACAATTAAGCCTTCTGAAATTACCATTCTTCATAATATTATCCATAATTTGTTATGATCTCCACAGTCAAATGCCTTTGTATAGTCAATAAAACAGGTGAACATCTTTTGGAGGGGCCTATCACTGGAGAAGAACATCAGACTTATTAAAGTAGAGGGGTGGAAGAAAAGCGCAAGACCTTCAGTAGGATAGATTGACACAGTTGCTGTAACAATGGGCTAAAACTGAGCAACTATTGCGAGCATGGTGCAGGTCTGGGCAATGTTTTGCTATATTTTACATAGCATGGGCATAGTGCAGGTCCGAGCAATATTTATCTCTTATACATAGTGTTGCACTCTGAGGTCGAGTTAACTTGGTGGCATCTCTTAACAAAATGTGTTAGTGACAGATCTGAAGTCAATATTGCTTCATGATACAAACTTTTTAATTATGCAAGTAATACCTTTAGTCACAAAATTACAGAAAAATTATACAAAATTATAAAAGAAAATGATTATTTAAAGATAAGAACTATTTTCATGTATTATGATCATACTTAAATATTTTTGAGTGACTATATAACAAACAAAAAACATAAATATTTGGCTTATTAGATGTTGGCTACAGAATTTCCTTTTTAGAACTATTGATCCCTGTTGTTAGGGGTTGAAATTGTGTGTCCCCCCCCCCAACCAAATATGCAAACCCTAAACCTTATACCTGTGGTTATAATCTTATTTGAGAATGAATTTTCTTTGTTATGTTAATGAGTGAGTATTTGTGCAGAGTATATTTTAAACTGATCTCTTTTGAGATAGAAAAGAACAAATTAACCAAGCAAGCAGAAATGGGGTAAGAAAGATGCCTCGTGGAGATGGCCAAGGAACCAAGGAAGGGAAGCTGGAAAAAGAAAGGGACCTTCTGCCATAGCTAAATGAAAGAGAAAGTCATACCCTGCAGCTGGAGGCTTGATTTTAAACTTGTAGCCTCCTAAATAGACAATAAATTTGTGTTTGTTAAGGTCACCAATTTGTGGAATTTCTGACATAGCAGCACTGGATCACAATGACACCTGTAAACACAGCCCTCTCCTGAACTTCTGAGTTCCCAGAAGGTAGGTATGTATTTATCAGAACACCTTTTATGCCCTGCTTGACATCACACACTAAGAGAAGTATGCCCAGGTAATTGCTAAAACAAAGACAATGACAAAAGCTTCTTGCAGAATAAATGTTATGCCATTTTATAAATGAAGAAACTGAGATAATTAGAAATTATGGAGCTTAAACAGTGAAAAGTAGTAGTACTTTAGTTTTATTTATTTACCATGATTAAATACTATTACTCCATTTCTAATTATACTTTCCAAAATATGAACAGTATTGGGTATTTTCTACCCTGTTCTGCTTCGTAACCTCTGTAAAGATGTATCATGTTCTGTGAGTTGGAATCAACTCAGTGGCAATGAGTTTAGCTGGTTTTTGTTTTGGTGGAATAATAATGTAACATAGTATTCTTTCATTTCTCAATGAACATCTGGGTGTGCTGCATTAAGATATGTGTGTTTCTTTACCGAAAATAATATTCTAAGGAAGTTTTTATAAAGTTTCACAAGCTTCTTAAACTTAGTTGTCTTGCATTTGCCTTGTTAGCCAAAGCCGAGTGCCGTCGAGTCAGAGTGGACTCGTGGCGACCCTAGGTGCCAGGGTGCATACTTACAAGAATCTTTTTCTTCAGGCTCATGAGTTCCTTGGGTTTCTCACTCTTGTATCACCAGTGCCAAGACTCCCAGAATAACAAAACCAGTCGTTACATAAACAGAAAGATGCCACACAGTACTCTCAGCGAAGAAGCATCTATAGCCTAACCTCTTTTGTCTTCATAGAATTTTAATGATTTGGTCAATTTTCACTAAGTAGGACTTTCTTCTTTTTCTCTTTGACATTTTCAGAGTTGTGTGAGCTATCAGCAAGGTCAGACACTGAAAAATCATTCTGTTAAATCCTCAAGTAACTTCTGTAAATTTGAGCTGCTGTACTGTGAGTTGGAATCAACTTGACAGCCAACAGCCGTGGGTTTGATTTAGGGAGCTACTGTACAATGCAATCACAGTTGGCTAGTACTGGTGACTTGGAATGCAAGGTATCAGTGGATATATTTTTAATTCAACTCTAGAAGGACACTATGGGGTGGCATTCAGCTGGGATTGGTTCTAGAAGGTTTACTGAAAGAGAGAGAGAGACAGGAAAAAAAAAACAAAAACAAACAAACAAACTCCAGGGCATTGCTGTGGGAAAATGGGACTCCTCTCCCAACAGACAATAGCAATCTGGTGATAGCCAACAGAAGTATGAAATCCCACTGTTATTTCAGAAGACAGCTTATTCAAATTTTCAGAGACAGAACATATTATTAGATCTGAGAACAGAAACTGAAAGAAAATCCAATGTGGCTAGTTATGTAAAGTTTCAAAGTCTAGAATGAATGTACCAACTTTGGTAGATTTTTTTCCTTTTTTTAAAATTTAAAACTATATACATGACTTCACTTGAAGTACCTGAATGTCAACTCAAATAAATTACTTCACAGTTAAAAAGATTAGTATAAAAATGATTATGACTCAGAGCTGGGAGTGGGAAGTGTGAGAGCAATAGTTTGAAGACAAGAAATGAGTCTGTTAAAATACCTTACATAATGTTCATAATGAAAAATGCAAGGTAATGCATGTATCATCTTTATAACTATTGATATTAATATATAGGAATAATTTGTATAATTTTAGAAAAAACATTCTATAAATTTTTCTTAGTAACATGTCATGCTGGACTATCTGTATTCAAGCAAGGATACTGCTCCCTTTCATTCTCTCTCTGTTTTTATCATAGGATTCTGTATCTCTTGTTGCTATATTAACATATAGCTTTATTCTAATAGTGAGGAATCCTAGGAGTCAGGCTAGGGGGAAAATCGTACAAAATGAAGAACTACATTTAGCAGTTATAGATTTGGACCTTAGCTTTAACTCTGAATTTCTGATAATTATTTTTAATAAAATGAAAAATTTTGATGTAAAATTATCACATAAAAGTAAAATTGTTTCTGTTAAATTTTTTGGAAGTGATAAAATGTTACCTGTTTCAGAAGAAATGCTTTTAAAGATGAAATAGGATTTTAGACTTCATTTGTTGACAATTTTGTCATTTTTCCTGTTTTAGGTAGAATTCTAAAATGACACCCAAAAGTTCCCATCTCTGATGTACACACCCCACATGGTCTCCAGGACCATGGATGTGATGGGTTTTACAGTTCAAATTTCATTTCTTTAAATTACACTCCTCATCTCAAGATGAGGAGGTTATTATAGCGGGCCTGATCTAATCACAAGAGTCCTTTAAAAGCAGGGAAATTTTCCCTGGCTGGTCTCAAGGTAGAAACCCTAGTGGCACAGTAGTTAAGTGCTGTATCAACCAACCAAATGGTCAGCAGTTCAAGCCTGCCAGACACTTCTCGGAAATTCTATGGGGCAGTTCTACTCTGTCTATAGGCTCACTATGAGTTGGAATTGACTTGAAAGCAGTGGGTTTTGATTTTGGTTTGGGCTTAAGGTTTCTATGAGTCAGAATCAACTTGATGGCAATGGTTTTTTGTTTTTTGTTTTTTTTTTATTTAACATAACTGAGTGAAAATGTACATTCACACATAAATTTATATGCCCACTTATATGCAGCTTCCACTGCTCTCCCTGTCCGGTGACTGCACACTATTCCTCTCTGCTCCATACATGTCTCATCCTCCTAACAGCCTCCTTTCCCCTCTTCTCCATCCACTCCCCTTCCTTCAGCCAGAGGTCAGCAAGATGGCATCCTATAGATGTATAGAACCATAAAGTGCTTCCAATATATGGTCACTCTTCATTGCCAAGTCTAATCCATTCCTGTCCAAAGAGTGGACTTTTGTTATAATTTATGGGCAAGGGCAGCATCAGGGCAGAGGGGCATGTTCTCAGAGGAACCCCAAAACCGCTGGACCACCAATTGAGGTCTTTTAGTGGAGATCTCATGATGCACCCCTTTTTATTCTTGTGTTGCCAGTGAGACCCCTCTCTGTGAGCTCCATCGTGGCTATCACTGGCGGTGGCCGGGCACCATCTGGTCCCAAGTCGATGTAGGCACTCACTCTTGTGGGTCTCTCTGTCTTTTCGGTTGTCTTTACCGCATGCCACTTTGGTCCTTGGTGAGCATCCGTTCCCGCTGAGTTGGGACCATTTGCTGTGTCCTCGGATGGCAGCTTGGCAGCTTGGCAGCTTTTAAGACCCCAGATGCCACTCACCAATGTGAGGTGCAGAAAGCTCTCTTAGCAAAATGCTAGTTGTGCCAGTTGGCCTGGAATTCACCTAAGAGCATAGTCCTCTGCCCCCCGCCCCAGCTACTCTATCCTTGCAGTATTGAGTTAAGATGGAAGGAGTACTCAAGTTATGCTGAAGTCCACTTAATGTTGTTCTTGTTTCTAATGTGTGCTGTCACCACTTTCTCCCAACTAGATTTCCAGTAACGATCTAAACTAAACCCTCCCCCCTCACCCTCCCACTTCCCCTCCCTTGAAGCTGTCAAAGAGTCTTTTCTTCTATACACAAGTCTGTTTTTGGGATCTTATCCTAGAGGTGTCATACAGTATTTGTCCCTTTGTCGCTGACAACTTTCACTCAACGTAATGTCTTCCAGTTGAAACCAGCTTAGGAGATGTGTCCTGGAATCATCATTATTCTTTATCATTGCGTAGTGCTCACTGAGTATATGTACCATAGTTTACCTATCCATTCTTCTATTGTTGGGCATCTGGGTTGATTCCATCTTTTTGCTATCGTGGACTGTGCTGTGATAAACATTCTGGTGCATGTGTCCATTGGTGTGAAAGGCCTGGATTCTGTAGGATATATTCCAAGTAGTGGAATTACCGGGTCAAATGGTATATCGATATCCATTTTTTTAAGGAAGCGCCAGATTGACTTCCAAAGAGGCTGGACCATTTTGCAACCCCACCAACAGTGTAGGAGGGTTCCACTTTCTTCACAGCCTCTCCAGCATTTGTTGTTTTGTGTTTTCTGGATCATGGCCAATCTTGTTGGGGTGAGATGGTATCTCATTGTTGTCTTGATTTGAATTTCTTTAATAACTAAAGATCGTGAACATGTCCGCATGTGTTTTTCGGCTGCCTGGATCTCCTCTTTAGTGAATTGTTTGTCCATCTCCTTTGCCCATCGCTTAATTGGATGGTTTATCTTCTTCTTATTGACATTTTGTAGTATCTTATAGATTATGGAGATCAGGTGTTGATCTGACATAGACTTGCCAAATATTTTTTCCCATTCTGTGGGTGTTCTTTTAATTCTATTAATAAAGTCTTTGGATGAGCAAAAGTGTTTGATTCTTAATAGTTCTCATTTATCTATTTTCTCTTCTGTTGACTGAGGTTTCTTTGACAGATTTTGGAGTCTGTCCTCATTGTGTATTAAGACTTCCATTGTTGTTCCTACCTTTTCTTGGATGAGCTTTATCGTTTTAGGTTTGATATTTAGGTCTTTTATCCAGTTGGAGTTGGTTTTTGTATAAGGTGTAAGAAATGGATCTTGATTCAGTTTGTTGCAGATGGATAACCAATTTTGCCAGCACCATTTGTTGAAGATACTGTTTTTACCCCAGTTTAATGTCTTAGGGCCTTTGTCGAATATCAACTGTTCATAGACAGATGGTGTCATCTCTGGGTTCTCAGTTCTGTTCCATTGATCGATCTGTCTGTTCTTGTACCAGTACCAGGCTGTTTTGACCACTGCAGCAATGTAGTATGTTCTAAGGTCAGGTAATGAGAGGCCTCCCAGTGTGTTCTTCTTCTTTAGTAGTACCTTGCTTATCTGGGGCTTCTTCCCTTTCCAAACAAAATTGGTGATTTGTTTCTCCATCTCATTAAAAAATGATGCTGGAACTTGTATTGGGATTGCATTATATAAATAAATTGCTTTGGGTAAAATAGACATTTTCACAATGTTAAGTCTTCCTATCCATGAGCAGGGTAGGTTTTTCCATTTATCTAAGTCTCTCTTAGTTTCTTATAGTAAGGGCTTACAGTTCTCTTTGTAAAGGTCTGTTGTTTCTCTGGTTAGATTAATTCCTAGGTACTTTATCTTCTTAGGGGCTGTCGTAAATGGTATTGATTTGATCATTTCCTCCTTAATAGTCTCGTTGTTGGTATAAAGGAATCCTACTGATTTACTTATGTTTATCTTGTATCCTGAGACTTTGCTGAACTCTTCTATCAGTTTGAGCAGCTTACTTATAGATTCCTTGGGGTTCTCTGCATATACAATCATATCATCTGCGAACAGGGAGATTTTAACTTCCTCTTTGCTGATGCAGATGCCCTTTATTTCTTCATCTTGTCTAATTGCTCTGGCTAGAACTTCTAGCACAATGCTGAATAGGAGAGGTGACAGTGGGCATCCTTGTCTAGTTCCTGATCTCAAGGGAAAGTCTTTCAGTCTCTCTCCATTCAGGATGATGTGGGCAATTGGCTTTGTATAAATGGCCCTTATTGTGTTGAGGAATTTGCCGTCTATGCCCATTTTGCTAAGAGCTTTTAGCATGAATGGGTGTTGGACTTTATCAAATGCCTTTTCGGCATCAGTGGACAAAATCAGGTGATCCTTGTCTTTTGTGTTATGTATGTGGTTAATCACATTAATTGTTTTCCTGATGTTGAACCAGCCTTGCATCTCTGGTATGAATCCCACTTGGTCATGATGAATTACTTTCTTGATATGTTGTATTCTGTTGGCATGAATTTTGTTGAAGATTTTTGCATCTAGGTTCATGAGTGATATCAGTCTGTAGTTTTCTGTCTTTGTTGGATCTTTCCTTGGCTTAGGTATCAGGGTTATGCTGGCTTCATAGAATGAGTTTGGGAGTACTCCATCCCTTTCTATACTGTGAAATAGTCTCAGTAGTACTGGGGATAACTCTTCTGTAAATGCTTGGTAGAATTCTGCCGTGAAGCCATCTGGGCCCGGACTTCTTTTGGTTGGCAGTGTTTTGATGACCTTTTCAATCTCTTCCTTTGTGATGGGTTTATTAAGTTGTTCTGCTTCACGTTGTGATAATTTGGGTAGGTGGTATGAGTCAAGGAATTTGTCCATTTCCCCTAGGTTTTCAAATTTGTTAGAGTACAGTCTTTCATAGTATTCCATTATGATATTTTTAATTTCTGTTGCATCTGTGGTGACAACTCCCCTCTCATTTCTAATTTGGGTTATTTGTTTCTTTTCCTGCTTTTCTTTAGTAAGTTTAGCCAGTGGTTTGTCAATTTTATTGATCTTTTCAAAAAACCAGCTTTTGGTCTTTTCAATTTTTTTCAATTGTTTTCTATTCTCTAATTCATTTAGCTCTGCTCTAATCTTTATGATCTCTTTTCTTCTGGTGCCCGAGGGGTTCCTCTGTTGTTCTCTTTCTACTTGTTCAAGCTGTAGAGTTAGTTTCTTGATTTGGTTTCTTTCTTTCTTCCAGATGTGTGCATTTATGGAGATAAACAGACCTCTGAGCACTGCTTTGGCTGTATCCCATAGGTTCTGGTAGGAAGTGTTTTCGTTCTCATTGGAATCCATGAATTTCTTTAATTCATCCTTGATTTCTTCTATAACCGATGTTTTTTTTTGAGCAAGATGTTGCTCAGTTTCCAAGAGTTCCACTTTCTATCAATTTTTTTCTGCTATTGATTTCAACTTTTATGGCTTTATGATCTGAGAAGATGCTTTGCAGTAATTCAGTGGTATGGATTTTGTTGAGCATTGCATTATGGCCTATCACATGGTCAATTCTGGAAAATGTTCCATGTACACTGGAGAAGAAGGTGTAGTTGTCTGCTGATGGGTGGAAAGTTCTGTATATATCAATGAGGTTTAGTTCGTTAATTGTATCAATGAGGTCTTCTGTATCTTTACTGAGCTTTTTTCTAGATGATCTGTCTATTAATGAGAGAGGAGTGTTAAAGTCTCCCACTATTATTGTAGAGTCATTTAACTCTCTTTTGAGTGTAGTCAGTGTTTCTTCGACATATTTAGGTGCTCTGACATTAGGTGCTTAAATATTTAATATAGTTAAGTCTTGCTTGTGTACTGAACCTTTCAGCAATAAATAGTGTCCATCTTTGTCCACGATGGTGGCTTTGATATTAAAATTGATATTGTCTGAGATTAGAATTGCCACTCCTGCTCTTCTTTGTTCATTGTTAGCTTGATATATATTCTTCCATCCTTTAATTTTCAGTTTGTTCCTATCTTTAGGTCTCAAGTGAGTTTCTTGTAGACAACATATGGATGGGTCATGTCTTTTGATCCAAGATGACACTCGGTGTCTCTTTACTGGAGCATTCAGTCCATTCACATTCAATGTAATTATTGATAGGTATGTGTTCACTGCTGCCATTGTGATATGTTTATTTCTATGTTGATGTTTTCTCTGTTGTTCTTATTAGTCTGTTCTGGGACACTCTTTTTTGTGAGTTGATTTTTCACCTTTTTCAGAGCTGGTTTTATAGTTGTTGAGAATCACGTGTTAGATTTCTTGAAATGGTATGGTACGTCTTTGTTGTGCTTTACAGCTGCTCCTATGAACCCCCTTAATAAACTATTTATAAACCCAATTTTAATTACTACCAGTCTTGTCATCTTCCTATCCATCTGGAAGGACTATAACGACTGTAGTACATCCCTCTTTTTATTATGATGACACCATAGTTTTCATGATGATCACTGGATTACTTTTTTCCATATCAAAGCTGTGATTTACTTTGAAGCCTTCCCTAAATGAGTAGAGTATTGAGTAGTGTGTTGTTCTAAATATAAAGTTAGTGGTTTCGTTCTTCTAAGCCAGAGCCAAGAACTTCTTTCTGTATTTCTTGTAGTTTTGGTTTGGTTTTTACGAAGTCTCTAAGTTTCTGTTTATCTGGGAATGTCTTAATTTCATTTTCGTATTTGAAAGATAGTTTTGCAGGATATATAGTTCTTGGTTGGAAGTTCTTCTCCTTCAAGACTTTGAATGTGTCGTGCCACTGTCTCTGTGCTAGCATGGTTTCTGCTGAGAAATCTGACGAGAGCCTACAGGGTTTCCCTCTGAATGTTAGCTTTGCCTTGAGTCTTGCTGCCTTTAAGAGTTTCTGCTTATGTTTCATTTTGTTAAGCTTGATTATAATATGTCTTGGAGTCTTTCTTTTGAGATCTATATTGGGTGGCGTACAATATGCATCTGAGATGTCTATATTGTCTTCCTTCATGATTTTTGGGAAGTTTTCTTTCAGCAGCTCAGCAACAATACTCTCTGTGTTTTCAGATGTCTCACCCTGTTCAGGGACTCCAATGAATCGAAGGTTGTTCCTCTTAATAGATTCCCACATGCTTCTTAATGTTTCCTCATTTTTCTTGTTTCTTTTTTCTGATTTCTGCTCATAGACGCTGGCATCAGTAGCTCTGTCTTCCAAGTCAGAAATTCTTTTTTCCATTTGTTCCATTCTGTTTTCTTGGCTTTGCATGGAAGTTTCTATGTCTTTGATTTTGTTCTTGATCTGTTGGATTTCAGAGTACTGGTGTTCCATCAGATCGAACAACTTGCTTAATTTTTCATTTTGTTCTGCTGCATTTTGTATAAGGTCTAGAAGGGCTCTGTATATAATCAATTTGTATTCACTTCCTGATGCTTTCATAAAAGTTTCTTCATCTGGAAAACTCCTTGGTTGCTTTGTTTGGGAGCCTTCTGAAGCCACGAGTGATTGCTTGTATGCCACAATTGTCTGTTGCTTTTTGGGTCCCATGTGAGTATATAGAGGCTGGAAGAGGTACTGTGAGGATGGATTGCAAATGTTTCTCTAGGCTGTCTTAAAATGTAAAGCAAAAGGTATCTGAGCACTTTATAAGTCAGTTAGATTTTCAGGTGTAGAGGTCCCTCTTCTCATCTGTCAAAATAAGCACCACTGTATCCAACCCCAGATGATAACAAACTAGTTCAGAATACAGCACTGCTAGTGCCCTGGTGGCCTCTGCTGACAGGGCCTAGCCTTAGCCAACACTGCGTCGAGTACTGGTTTTGCTGTAGAAAAACGCTCTCCTGTGGGCAGGCTCTGGCTCCCAAGCTAAGAATTAGGTCCAGCTGCGGCCACCGTATCCAAGTTGGCGTCCTCCACACAGGCAGCAGACAGAGGGGCTAAAGGTGCCGAGAGGTAGTGATTCCTCTGCTTCTGTTGCATGGCCCCCAACATAGGCAGCACTGTATAAAATCACTACTTTTCTGTCTGAGAAGTGCTGTCCCGTTTGCAGGCGCTGGCTCCCAGGCTAAGAACGAGGTTCTGCTAAAATCTCGGTACCAACATGGCTTCCCGCCCACTGACCGCGGAGCTCCGCACAAACCCCTCTGAGGCAGCTACAAAACGAAAGGCTCAAAATGGCTAGATTAACAGAGTCCTGAGCCTGGCTCTCAAAACATGGGAATTTCGCCTGCCTATACCCCCAGCAGCGCATCTGAGTCCAGCCGCCAGGCAAGGCCCAGCTCCGCCCGTCGGCCGAGACAGAGGGAAAAAAAAGTCAAACTGGTGCGTTTACCTTCCATCCGTGAGAGCCGGGGCTAGCCAGGAGCGGGAGTCAGCGAAAGAGAGGAGGTTTTTCGCTGAGTGGTATGAAGTCCCAATTAACAGCTCTGTGCCGTGTCCTGAGGCTGATTAGGTGATCAGAAGGCTCTGTTTGATTGTCAGTTCAGGTCTTGGATTCCAGAGGGATATAAGGAGACATGGGCTGAGTCTGCCATCTTGACTCCACCCCCCGGTTTTTTGTTTTGTTTGCTTTCGGTTAATTTTAGAAAGGAAAGTCAGAGAGACTCAGAGCATGAGAGAAATTTAAGAAAATGGAAGATTGCCGTTGTGCTCTGTTGATCTTTTGGAAGGGATCATTTTGGAAAAGACTTAATGGTGGCCTCTAGGAGATGATGCATCTAACAAGACAAGAGGAACCTCAGTCCTATACATACAAGGAAATAAAGTTTGCCAATAATCTGAATGCATTCAGAAGCGAAGCTTTCTCTAGAGCCTCCAGGTAGAAGTGCACTCTGATTTCAGCCTGTGAGGCTTTGAGCATCTCACTGTATCTGAACTTCTGGCTTCAAAACTGTGAACTAATAAACAGGTGGTATTTAAAGTCATGGAAACCCTAGTGACATAGCCGTTAAGTGCCACAGCTGTTAACCTAAAGGCTGGCAGTTCAAATCTACTAGGCATTTTTAGAAACAATTTGGGGGCATTTAACTCTGTCCTACAAGGTTGCTGTGAGTAGGAATTGATGGCAATGGACTTGATTTAGTTTTTATTTAAAGTCATTGGGTCATAATTTCTTATTCAGTGATAGAAAACAAATATACTGAAACTTTTCTCAACATGATTCTTTTTGTGCACAGTCAGTGAGAGTATACAAACTAGACCAAAGCAAAATGAGAACCTATGTGAGAATGAAATATGTATTGTCTTGCAAAATGTTTAGGTTGTTGTTTCTTTAGTTAATTAGAGATTCTAAATGTCTGGAGGTGGTGCAGTGGTTAAGAGCTAAAGCAAACTATGGCTGCAAACCAAAAGGTCTGCACTTTGAATCCACCCGCTGCTCCTTAGAAACCCTATGGGACAGTTCTACTCTATCCTATATGGTTGCTATGAATAAGAATTGACTCACCAGCAACAGTTTTGCAGTTTTTCTTGGTTCGTTAGTCATTATATTTTTAAAATTAGTGTTTATATTTCATTCAGTATGTAACTTCTGTACTCTGAAATCTGGGAGAAAGATAAACACGGAGAAAAAGAACAGAGTGAAACTAATAAGCAAAGAGGGAAAGAAAGAGGAAGGGGGCAGGCAGGAAAAAGATAGTGACAGAAACCACAAAGCCGAAAATCTCTTCGTGATAATGTAAAATGGATTATTTGCAAGGCAACCTGTGAAACAGTATTTCATCCCTTTAAACAAAGTTACAAAATTACTCATATTCCTGTTTTTCTGTAAGTGTTAAATGAATACAGATTTTATAGCTGGAGCCCATGAAAAGTTAGATTACAGTACAATGGAAATTTTTGTGAGGAAGTAGAAATCATGTTTTTATTATTACTGAATTATTGTCAGTAATATATTGCCAGTTACATATCATTGATTATATACTTTCTTGTCTATTTTAATGATACAATTTGATATACACAGAAATTCTGAAGCCATGATAATTTTAACACATCAGTAGTATTAGTTTTGTAGCCAATCGAATGTGAAAATGTCTTTTCACATTGCAAGAAATTGCTATAAATGAAATTCATGTTACATTAGACTATATTTATTTACTATTTTAGACCTGACTATTTAATTCAACAAACATTTCTTGTTTTCATTCATTCATTCAAAAGATATAAAACGAATATGCACTGTGTGCCAGACCCCCTGTTAGGTTTTGTACAGAGAATGGCATAGATAATATAGTCCCTACACCCGTCGAGTTAATGTTAAAGTAAAAAAGACTGATAAAACTCTTTAATTTTAGCTATGTGCCTGACACTCTGCAAAATAAAAAGATGAATAAAACATAATCCCTTCTGGTGATAGTTTGGGCCCTCCAAATGAAATTAGATGTGCAAGACATTTGTAGCAGGGAATGCCTGCACAAGTTTAAGAAAGCTAGAGCTAGAAAAGGTTGGGAGAGCCTTCAGAACATGACATAGGTCTGCTATCTTTGAGGGAGAAGGGTAGTGAAGAAGGTTGGAAAAGAACAGTTTAACACCGCCAAAAAAACAAAAAAAAAATTGCGAGGTTGATGGGGGATCTTCTAGCCATAATCACTTGTCTGGAAATCCAGCACCGTGCAGGGACACACTTCCATTAGTACCCCACTGTGCATAATCAACGGGAAGCAAGGCCTCACCTCAAACGCGATGGTGAGACCAGAAAGGACAGCTGCTGGGCTGCTAAAGAGTTATGCTCTGTAGACAGGGGTGCTGAGTGGTGAATGATCCTGGCCACCAGATCTGCTTCTTTAAGTAGGTTTGAAGAGCGGATTTCCTCTGCTTCCTGTGGGCCTCGTTTCCTCAGGGAGAGATGAATGGTTGTTGAAGTTCATCTTGTGACTGCCAGTAGGACTCGTCCTGCTTCTCTTTCCTATCCGTTCAGTGTTGCCCTCATCCTTAGCTATCACCTCAGCTGGCTTACTCACAGTGTGACTCCAACTTCCTTCCAGAAAGAGCTGATCCCTCAGTGGTAATACGCTGCCAGGCCAGGTCGCTGCATGTGTCCATTTATAGTTAACATGGAGCCAGTTAGATGAAGGAGGTGTCCAAGTCTGTCACTGCAGTCCCATATACGCAAAACAGCTTCTCTGCCGACTGATCAGACTGAATTACCCTTCCCACAGTGATGAACCCAGTGACGGAACAATGGCGCACTGGGCAACCTGTTGCTGTTGAGCCAATTCCAACTCATAGCAGCCCTACGGGGCAGAGAAGAACTACCCCACAGGGTTTCCAAGACTGAAATTTTTATGGAAGCAGATTGGCACCCCTTTTTCCTGTGGAGTGGCTGGTGGGTTTAAATGGCAGGTCTTTTGTTTAGTAGCTGAGTACTTAAGCGATATACCTCCAAGATTCCTTCCTTAAAAAATTATACTTCCTTTGGGGACCAGGTTCTCCAAACTGCAAAAAATTAGACTTCCAGGAACACAGTTGTAGGAGTAGAAGCTCAAATTATCCAGTTGGTCTTTGGGAGAGATAGTTGCTGAGGCCACTCCTGCTTTCATCCTTTCATCTCTGGACCTATGTATTCCTTTCACCGAGAATAAAAGGCAATATAGAATTCTCTGGTTTTAATGCATGTGCTGTATCCCGAAGGACAGTACACTATCCTTTTAAAGTGTTGCCTCTGTTGCTTCAGGAGGATGTTACATATGCCATGGCTTGTGGATCTCATGGCTAATATACTCACTTCATCACCAGCTGGTTAAAAAGGGTACATTGTGTGGAGATTTCTTGTTCAGAAGATACATAGTGTGGGAATCCATGTCTATGTGTAAGATGTTCTGCCAGCCTTTAGACACTGATACTGGTTGAAGTGGGAGGAGAGAACAAACTTATGCCCAGAATAGATATATCTATTCCTGTGAGGACAAACCTCCAATCCTTTCAAGGGAAGAGATCAGAGGTAATCAACATGTTACTTAGCGGCAAATTGTTGTTGCTGAGGGGTAAAATAGGATTAGAATGTGGCCTTAACATTGGTCTCAGCTGCTGATGGGTTAGCCAGTCAGAGACATCAATAGCTAGACCAGCCTTATTAAGTAGAAATCCATACTGTTGAATCCATATACAATTTCCATCTCTGCCATTGTGGCTCAGTTCACTTGTCCATCATACCATTTTGAGAGGCAAAATAAAGACTGGCTATTATTACCTGGGAAACTCCAGTGGTGTAGTGGGTTAAGTGCTATGTTTGCTAACTAAGAGGTTAGCAGTTCAAATCTCCAGGCATTGCTTGGAAACTTGTAGCTATCCTGTAGGTCTGGGTAGAACTACCCCATAGAGTTTCCATATGTTGATCAGTATCCTCTCTGATATTCTAGTCTTTTTCCTCTAGCATTCTTACCAGACAACCAAATTAACAACAAAAAACAAGGAATCTGATTTCTGACCTCAAGCCCTTCAAATTTCATACCAAATGGATAACCAAGTGAGTTTCTAGAAGTACTGGCCATTAGGAAGTCCTTTATTTTTTTCCATCTCCACTTAGTTTTAAGGCTTAATCGCTTTGTCACAATTTGGGAAATACCTTAAGGGATATTCCAAATATAGCCATAGGTAATGGACGACTGGAAGCTTTTGTGGAGCCTGCAATAGAGGTAACTCTCCCTCTCTGTCCAATCCTGCTACCGAGTTGTTACATGCCATCAAATTGGTTCTGACTCAACAGAATGAAACACTGCCTGATCCTGTGTCATCCTCACAATCATCTCTATAATTGAATCCATGACTGCAGCCACTGTGTCAGTCCGTATCCCTGGGAGTCTTTTTCTATTTCTCTGATTCTGTACTTGACCTTCTTTAGGGACTGGTCCCTCCTGGTAATACATCCAAAGTACATGAGATGACATCTCACCATCTTCTCCTCTAAGGACCGTTATGGATGTACTTCTTCTGAGACAAATTTATTTGTTCTTCTGGAATTCCATGGTTTCTAAGAACAATACCAGATAAATCTGTGTGAAATTTCGCTGTCTATGGAGGTAGCAGTGAAAAAATTAAATGACATACTGCATTAGGCAAGTCTGCTGTGAAGGACCTATTATGAAAGAGTTCAAGGTTGCCAACAAAATGCCACACTAATGCATCCTGACAGTGCATGGGAAACACTTACTGCACATAGAGGAGAGAAGAGTAAGATCAGTTTCGGGAGTGGGCACCAGTCTCCCACAGCCAGCAGGGTCATCCTACACGCAGCTAGTACAGGACAAATGTACATTCATCTCTTTTATGCCATAGTATAAGAGACTCTGTTCTCTCCTAGCTGGGAACAGATATAGAAGTGATGTTGGCTACCCATACACATGCAAAAGACAGAGAAAATAACTGTGTACCCAGAAGAGGAAATAGACTTCTCTGATAAGGAGCAGGGACTAGGAGTGAGTCAAAGACTCCATTCTCAGCTTCCTTATCGGAAATGCTCTGGTCATAGTCAGCCCAGGCAGGAGGTGCAGAGGCCAGAGTGGACCATCCCTCAACAAGAACTTCTTAAAATATTAAATAGTAAACATGTGATGTTGATGACTAACATGTGCCCAGTCTGAGAAGTGATGTTTTCAGTCACACTTCATACATGTGAAGCTGACCCATGAACAAGGAAAACCAAAGAAGAATAAACACACTTGAATTATGGTGTTAGTGAAGAATATTGAATGTACCATCAGCTTTCAGAAGAATAAAGAAGTCAATGTTGGATGAAATGTATCCAGAATGCTTCTTAGAAATGAGAAAGATGAGACCTCAGCTTGCTCGCTTTGAACACATCATGAGGAAAGACTGATTCCTACAAAAAGACGTCTTGTTCTGTAGACTGTCACAGAAGAAGAATGAAACCCTCAATGACATGAACTGACGTAATAGCTGTAACATACCAGCGACTGTGAGGATGGCTCAGGAGCAGGCTGTGTTTGGTTCTGTTACACATGAGGTCACTCTGTGCTGGAAGCAACTCAAAGGCAACTCAAAGCAACACATGCAGATTTCAGAGTCTCAGAGTCTTCTTTCTGAGGAAGTTGACCTACTGAATTACTGTAGTCATGTGTCTATTGTTTTTTTCCTCCTAAACTGAGCTCCTGGAGAATAAGAAACACATTATTATTTTGATTGCATGGATCTGAAATAGCCAACAACAGGTAATTATTTTAGTCATCTAGTGCAACTTTAACAGAAAGTACATGTGTGGCTAGCTTTAACAAAGAAAAGCTTATTCTCACACAGTCCAGTAGGCTAAAAGTTGGAATTCTGGATGCCAGCTCCAGGGGGATGCACTCTCTCTCTTGTCTTCTTAGGTCCAGTTCTTGGGACTTGAACTAGCGCTCCTGGGGATTCATCAGCCTTTACAGCCTGTGCCTATGGGGCCTGTTCCCTGACCTGCCAGTCCTGGTTGACCAGCCCCTGCAACTCCATGAGTCAGCAGAAACCTCCAGTCTCAGCACCAGCTTGGGATTCACCAGACTACACAGCCTGCGATCTCCAACTCTAATCTCTAACTTGGGTTTGCCAGCTTCTGCAGCTGTGTGAGACTTGTATTTCAGTCCAAGACTTGGGACACTTCAGCTTCTACAATGAGGTGAGCTGTTTCCTTTATATAAACCTTTTACTATACATGTGTCTATCTATGTGTTACTAGTTTTGCTTCCCCAGAGGACCCAGCCTAATACAGTAATCAATATATGTTTCATGAACAAATGTGTTGAAACTACTTAGCAAATTATATTCTACAAAGTGAATACATGATCCTTGATAATTCTTTCTAATTTCTTTGTAAAGACCTGAGCTATAGAATCACTTTATTTTATGTCTTCTACTCTCATTATACTGTTTCCAGTCTTTGGTATTGCTTTCCTCATATATGCTGAGTGACAGCATATAGTTAGAGCCTTTAGTGCCAATGAAAACTGTAAAAGAAATTATCATGGTAGTGGTGAGTCCTTTTTGTTATGTTGTGCCAGGTGTATGTCCTTCTCTGTGTTATTTGAGGCTTCCCAAACTTAAATATGACGCTATTGCCTGTCTATCTTGGCTACTATGTGAATTTTACTACTCAGGAAAAATTTCCCAGTATATCAGCGTATACTTTGTAAAGTCAAGGGGGCTGTTACAATTTAACAAGTCCTTTATTTATCTGTTAGTATCCCATGACTGGTAACTTAGCTCCTTCCTATCTAAGCTGAAGATTTGAATATTTATGTTTCTTTCCCACTGAGAAATTCTTTCCTATAAAGTTAAATGGTAGTGCCAAGAGTTATTATTTTATTATTTATTCTACTTGCCTCTTGTTCATCTGTTCTAGAAATTCCTCAGTGCTTTGGTTTAAAATAGTTTCTTTTCATTGTTGTTGTTGGAGCAGAGTCTGACTCACAGCAATCTCCTGTAGACTAGAACTGCTCCATAGGATTTTCAAGGCTACGACCTTTGGAAAGCAGATTGCTTCCAAAGGCTGTCTTTTGGGCACCTCTTCTGAGGTTTAGATTGCCAGCCTTTTGACTAGCAGTTGAATGGTTAAGCTTTTTCACCACTTAGGGACTCAGACTCCTTGCCAAACAAACAAAAACAAAAACAAAAAACACGGTTGCTGTTGAACCAATTCTGATTCATAATGACCCCATGGGGACCTCGTAGGACAGAGCATGCTTACCCTGCAGGGCTTCCAAGGAGTCGCTGGTGAATGCAAACAGCTGACCTTTTGGACAGTAGCTGATCTCTTAACCTCTGTGCCATCAAAGCTCAGCCCAGGGATTCCAGCCTCCATTTTTAGTCTCCTAGGAATTCTAGGGAAGATTTTTTTTGCTTTAAAAAACAAATTATTTGAATGTTTCAATAAACTCATTTTTTTAAAAGGGGGAGGGTGGAAAAGTAAACACAAAGGCTATCTTTATCTTCTTGGATCAAAACAAGAATTCAGATCTAGAATACTTTATGCAAGACTCTCAGATATCATCCCTCAATGATAGTGGATTTATTTTGAATACAAATTCATTAATATATTAAATTGACATCTTTATAATATTTAAATTTTTCTTTGAAAACATTATACAACTCTTCAAGCATTTATATTTTCTATCACATTTCTAAGTAATATTTTTGAGGTAGAGCTAAGTTTTGTAGGCTCTTTCTGTTTTCAAAGATACTTTCTTATTTGAAAAAGTATTCTATCAATGAATATGGAATCAGTAGTAAATCCGTTACACAAATGGTTCATTTCTTAAGTCTGTTTTTTGTTAATATTGGAAAACCAAAGTAACAGGGAGAGAGTTGGTGTTATTTTTAGTAGTTGGATCTGGTGGATATTGACATAATTGGAATGTACAGACACTTACAATCTTTGATAGGGTTTAATCAGTTAAATTCTCATCTTCAGTATTCCAGGGTGCTTCTTCATGAGCAAAATATAACTGAAGATTCATGGAGCAAGAACCAGAAACATCCTGGCTATGGGATAGCAGTGAAATACATGACCTAACCAGAATTCTGTTACTTTTAATGCAAGTAAATTAAAATTTAGTTTAAAAGCAAGGGAATGCTATCTACACTTTGGCCAATCAATTATGATGATTGTAGTTTTTATGAATTATTAAATGGTAAATAAGTTAATAATAGGTTATTTTACATTTACTTCTTTGCAGCAAAAAAGATGTAATTATTTTGAATTATATTTGTATAACTTCAATTGTCATAAACTAGCTCATTATTCATAAATTTTTTAGCTCTTTAAATTATTTAGGAATTATATGCATAATGCCTACTGAATAAAATCTTATGTAGAGAATATTACTATATGAGCAGAAAACAAATTATTTTATTAACACATGGATACAATAGATTATTAATTGCTCTAAAATTACAGTGGTCAATTGCATTTCTCATCCAGAATTTGCAAGTCAAAGGTAGAGTTAATATGACTGTGTGATCTGTGGGTAAGGTTGGGCTCCTGTCACAGAGAAGATAAGGTAAGTGCTGATTAATGAAATTGGGAAGAAACTTGGAATTTGAAATAGGTTATTTCTGCCAAAGTTTCCCAGTATTTTGGGAGCAGGGGAGGAGAGAAAACAGTTACCAAAATGGAGAGTAAACTTCTTGAATTGTCAGTACCTTTTGCTTATTAGTGATGCTGTTTCTGCTATTTTAATTAATAGCAGAACTTAATTTAAATGACTTTAAATTGTTGTAGTTGGTGTAACTGTTAGGCTGTCAAGTCAGTTCTGATTCAAAGCCACCTTATGCGCAATAGAACGAAACTCTGCCCAGTCCAGTGCCGTGCCCAGTTCTTGGCATGCTTGTGTCCACTCTTGCAGCCACGTGTCAGTCCACCTTGGTGAAGGTCTTTTGTTGTTGTTGTTGTTGCTGATTTCTGCTTTACCAAGTCTGTTGCCTCTCTCCAGTGACTGATCCCTCCTGAAAACATTTCCAAATTGTGTAAGAAATACTCTCTAAGGAGCACACTGGTTGCACTTCTTTTGGCAATCCATGGCGTATTCAGTATTTTCTCCCAGCACCGCAATTCAGAGGCATCTGTTCCTCTGTCTTCCTTATTCATCGTCCAGCTTTTGCACGCAGAAGATGTGTTTGAAAATACCACAGCTCTCATCAGTCACACCTTAGTCTTCAAGGAGACCTTTTTTTCCCCAACACTTTGAAGAGGTATGTTGCAGCAGATTATCTCATTACAATGCATCTTTTGCTTTTTGATTGATGTTTCCATGAGTTTTGATTGTGGATACAAGTAAAATGAAATCCTTGATGTCCTCAATCCTTTCTCCATTTATCATGATGTTGCTTAGTGGTCCAGTTGTAAGGAGTTTTGTTTTCTTCATGTTGAGATGTAATCCATACTGAAGGCTGTGATCTTTGATTTTCATTGGTAAATATTTCAAATCTTTTTCACTTTCAGCATGCAAGATTGTGTCATCTGCATAATGCAGGTTGTTTAAAGTCTTCCTCCAATTCTGATGCCCCATTCATCTTCATGTAGTCGAGTTTCTTGGAATAGTTGTGCAGCATCCAGATTGAGTATAGTGAAAGGATACAACCCACTATATACCTTTTCTGAATTTAAACCATATAGTGTCCCCCGGCTCTGTTTGAACAACTGCCTCTTGATCCATATATGGATTCCTCTTGAACATAGTTAAGTGTTCTGGAATACTCATTCTCTATGATGTAATCTGTGATTTGTTATAATCCACACAATCAAATAATTTTGCGTAGTCAGTAAAACACAAGTAAACATCTTCTGGTACTCTCTGTTTCAGCCAAGATACATCAGACATTAGCAGTGATAGTCCAGGTTCCACATCTTCTGAAGTCAGCCTGAATTTCTGGCAGTTCCCTGTCAATATAGTACAGCAGCTGCTTTTGAATGCTCTTCAGTAAATTTTACTTGTATCTGATATGATTAATATTTTTGGATAATTTTCCACCTTCAGGTGGATCACCTTTCCTGGGAATAGGCTCGTAAATGGATCTCTTCTGCTTCATTAGCCAGGGAACTGTTTACAGCTGAAAAGTTAACAAACCCTAAAGTGAGTTCTTTGAAAACATCAAAAAATTGATAAACCATTGGCTAAACTGACAAAATTAAAGCAGGAGGGGAAAAAAATCTGATTAAGAAAGGAGATGGGCTATATCACAATAAAAATTAAATGACTCAGAACAGAATACTGTGAAAATTATATTCAACAAATTTGAAAACCTAGAGGAAATGGACAAGTTTCTGCAGATGAACTACCTATCTAAACTAACAAACTGAGGTATAAAAATTAAATAAACCTATAACAAAAGAAGAGATTGAATAGGTAATTAACTGTCTCCCCACACCTATCCTCCCCCTCTCCCCCCCAAATCCTTGGCCCTGATGGCTTCCTTGGAGGAGTCTAGGAAACTTTCAGAGAAGAGTTAAAATGAACACTTCTAAAGGTATTTCAGAGCTTAGAAAATGATGACCTACTTCCAAACTCATTCTATGAAGCCAGTGTAACCTTGAAACCAAAAACCAGATAAAGACACCACAGAAAAGGAAAATTACAGACCAGTATCTCCTATGAACATAGACACAGAAATCCTCAACAAAATTCTAACCAACAGAATTCAACAACATATCAAAAAAAATAATTCATCATGACAAACCAAGTTTCACACCAGGTTTTCAAGAGTGGCTCAAAATCAGTAAAGCAATCAATATAATCCATCACATAACAAGAAAGGTAATAATCACCTGTCTTAGTTATCTAGTTCTGCTTTAACAGAAATATCACAAAAGGGCGGCTTTAGAAAGAGAAATTTTCTCCTGTCACAGTCCAGTAGTCTACAAGTCCAAATTTAGAGCATCTGATTTTAGGACCTATTATAATGCTACTGTACTCAAAACAGCCTGGTACTGATATGACAAAAGATAAATAGACCGGTGGAACAGAATTGAGAACCTGGATGTTAGTTCATCTACCTACGAGCATTAAATGGAGGGAAAAGACAGTCTCTCCAACAAATGGTGCTAGCATAACTGGATCTTCATCTGTAAAAAAAGAAAAAGATCCATACCTCACACCATGTACAAAAACTAACTCAAAATGCATCAAAGATCTAAATATAAATGTAAAACAATAAAGATCACAGAAGAAAAAGTAAGGACAACACTAGGAGCCCTAATTCAAACCACAACTAACAATTCACAAACACCCAAGGAGAAACTAGGTAACTGGGAGCTCCTAGTAATCAAACTCTTAGGTTTGTCCAAAGACTTCAACTAAAAAGTAAAAAAGACAACAAAAAATTGGGAAAAAATTTTTTTGGCTATGTCATACCAAGCTGGGATTTCATCTCTGAAAGGTACTGGAAAACTTCAATAATAAGGAGACAAATAACTAAATAAAAAAATGGGCAAAGGATATGAATAGACACTTATACCAAAGAAGACATTCTGGTGGCTAACAGATACAAGCGGAAATACTCGTGATCATTAGCCATTAGAAAAATGCAGATCGAAACTACAGTGAGATACCATCTCACCCTCAACAAGCTAACACTTATCCAAAATATAGAAAATAATAAATGTTGGGGAGGTTGTGAAGAAACTAGAGCACTTAAACATTGCTGGTGGGAACGTAAATTGGTACAACAACTTTTGAAATCGATTTGGTATTTCCTTAAAAATCTGGAAATAGAAATACCATACAATCCATCAATCTCATTCCTTGGAATAGGAGGTCTGACAAGTCCATGAACTTAACTGTCCTAAATGCTACATATCTCACTGCTGAATATCACTATGGACACCTTTGAAATACTCCTCTTGGGAAGCTATGCACCACTATCCTGCCTAGTTCACCCTTCAAAGCAATTTTGGAATGGCCATCACTCATGGTGGCAAGTTCACAGACTTAATTGTATAATTATCTGTGAGGGAAATTTTAGTTAGTAAACAAATAACTGTAAAGGAACACCCTTCCTACTCGCCAGATCTGGCCCCCAGTGCTTTTTTTCTTTACCAAAAGATAAGAGAAATATTGAAAGGAAGACATTTGGATAATATTTGGGACATCAAGGCTAATATGACCACAACTGTGATGGCCATTTCAGAAAAACTGTTCCAAAATTGCTTTGAAGGTGGACTAGCTGCTGGTGTTGGTGTTTCGCTTCTGAAGAGGAGTACTTTGAAGGTGACCATAGTGATATTCAGCAATGAAGTATGTAGCGCTTTTTCTAGGATGAGTTCATGAATATAACTGGCAGTCCTCTTATATCCCAGAGAAGTAAGAGCTGTCACACAAATAGATGCACACCAAAGTTAACTGTAGCATGCTCCACAATCGTAAAAAAATGGGAACACTCTTAGGTGCCCATCAGTGGATCAGCAAATAAACCAACTATGGTAAGTACACATAATGGAATACCACTGGTATTGCCAGGTGCTGTCAAGTCAGTTCCGACTCACAGTGACTCTATGAACAGAACGAAACACTGCCCGGTCTTATGCCGTGTCCACAGATGTTTTCATACTTAAGGTCATTGTTGTGGCCACTGTGTCAAACCATCTCGTCAAAGGTCTTCCTCTTTTTTGCTGATCCTCCACTTTACCCGGCATGATGATGTTCTCCAGGGACTGATCTTTCCTGACAACATCTCTAAAGTATATAAGACACATTCTTGCCATCTTTGCTTTCAAGGAGCACTCAAGTTGTACCTTTTCCAGAACAGATCTGTTTGTTTTTTGGCAGTCCATGGTACATTCAACATTCTTCTCCAACACCACAATACAAAGGCCTCGATTCTTCTTCTGTCTTCTTTGTTCATGGCCCAGCTTTTTCATGCATATGATGCAATTGAAAATACCATGGCTTAGGTCACGCACATCTCAGTCCTCAAGATGACATACTTACTTTTGAATACTTTGAAGAGGTCCTTTGCAGCAGATTTTCTCATGCAGTATTTGTCCCTTTGTGACTAATTTTACTCAGCATAATGCCTTCCAAGATTCATCTGTGTTGTAACATGGTTCAAGTAGTATTCTGAGTAGTATTCCAAAAGCTAAAATGGAATACTACTCAATGATAAAGAAAAACAATGAATCCGTGAAACATGTCACAAAGATGAATCTTGGCAGCTGTTATGCTGAGTAAGATTAGTCACAAAAGGACAAATGTTGTGTAACACCACTATTAAAAGAACTTAAGAAAAGTTTTAAAAGTTTTATGGTTACAAGGGCAGGGAAGGAGTGAGAGTAGAATTCACTAACTAGACAGTAGACAAGAATTTTCTTTGGTGAAGGTAAGGATGGCAAACAGTACAAGGGCAACCAGCACAAAAGCTAAGAAGGTTTCTGAACACAGTCAAACATTTCAGTTGATAGAGTATGATAGATGGGTGCCTGGAAAGGATGGTTTGGGGGGGGACATCTAGGTCAATTAGCATAACAAAGTTCATTAAAAGGAAATGTTCTGTATCCTACTTTAGTGAGTGGTATCTGAGACCTTAAAAGCTTGTGAGCAGTCATATAGGTTGAATCAATTGGTCCCAACTCATCTGAAACAAAAGAGACTGAAGAATACCAAAGACACAAGGAAAGTATTAGTCCAGGAACCAAAAGACCACATAAACCAAAGATACCATCAATCTGAGATCAGAAGAGTTAGACACTGCCTGGCTCCTACCAATGATCTCTTTGACAAGGAACACAATAGATTCCCTGATAGAGCAGAAAGAAGTGGGGTACAGAACTCAAATTCATACCCAAAGACCAAATTTAATGGCCTGACTGAGACTAGCACAACCCTGGAAGACACGGCTCCAAACTCTCTGTTAACCCAGAACTAAAACCATTCTTGAAGGCAACTCTTCCAATAAAGATTAGACTGCACTATAAAGCATAAAATAATACTCAAGAAGAAAGAGTGTGTCTTAGTTCAAGCAGATACATGAGACTAAATTGGTGTCTGTAATGGAGATGAGATGAGAAGGCAGGAAAGGACAGGAGCTGGTTGGGTGGAAATAAGAAACCTGGGGTAGAAAGGGAGAGTGTGCTGTCACATTACAGTGATTGCAACAAGTGTCACATAACAATATGTGTATAAATTTTTGTATGAGACATAAACCTCTGCTGTAAACTTTCACCTAAAGCACAATTAAAAAAAATCAAACCCATTGCTGCTGAGTCAGTTTTGACTCTTGATGACTGTGAAAACGTGTTAGAACCACCGCATAAAGTTCATAAGAAGCAGCTGGCAAATTCAAACTGCCAACTTCTTGGTTAACACTCAAGGTCTTAACAATTGTACAACCAGGACTCTGCATCTTGTTTTCTCAATAACATGCCCCTGCTGGTGGTGCAGTGGCTAACCAAAGGTCAGTAGTTTGAATTCACTAGCCACTCCATGCGAAAAAGTGTGGCTTGCATAAAGATTACAGCTTTGGAAACCCTATGTGGCAACTCTACCTTGTTCTATAGAGTTGCTATATACGAGATTTGTCTTTATAAGATGACATTGGTGACTAAAAGTTGTTGTTTTGAAAGATCAGAATATTGTACTGTTCTGGCCACTTAAAAAGTCTTCTTACCATCTCAGTTGCAACTTCCATTTTATCTTTTCTGTTATTTTTAAATACACAAATGTACACACTTACCTCATCTTGATTATGGACTTTAGCTGTTTATTTTAGATTAATTTCACAAGAGAACACATTACCTTTATTGCTTTTAAGGAATAGGAATAAATCACGACATATCAAATGTAACAGCTTGCAGAGAGAAATAGTCATTTGAGTTACAAAGTAGTACCCATAAACGTCCGTAGATGTGTTCATCAATAAATGAGTAAATCTTCAGTAAGCCCTGCATGTTCACAACTGAAACACTGTAATTCCACATGGATTTATTTTCAATTTTCAAGAAGGATTCAATGAGTTTGATGCATATAAAATAAAGTTGATCTAAATTTCATTAATTTATAGCTTTGTAATCCACTGTTGATATTATCAAATAGCATTGAATCCCTTTGGAGATCATTTCAAGAACTATGGAGAACTTAATCTGAGAATTATCCCTCCAAGGGACAGGTAAACTCAGGTATTTACCCATACTTATGGTCCATCTTGAAGTTTTCCCTGAGTTGCTGGATTTCTAACACTTCAAGGACGTCTTGTGTGCAAGCTGAGCAAACTCTAGAGCACCATGGAAAATCCTCAGCCTGACAAGCAAGGAGTCAAACACCCTTGAAATGGGAATCAGTCAGTTCAGCATTGGTACAGGTAAATCAACAATAGTCACAGTATATATGGGTCATGGAATCAACAGTATGTACTTCAGTCTCCTCTCGTGCTGCTCAAATCTGCTTGTTATTCACATTAAGCCTTCTCTGTTACTGATGATGCAAGATGTAGACCAGCCACTGTCTGTCATGGGTTGAATTGTGTTCCCCTCAAATGTGTGGCCTTGGCTAGGCCATGATTCTGAGTATTGTGTAGTTGTCTTCTATTTCCTGTGGTGAATGAGGCAAGATTAGGTTATGTTAATGAAAATCAGAGTGGGATGTAATACCCTCCTTCTGGTCATACCCTTGATCTGATGTAAAGGGAGTTTGTCAGGGTGTGGTCTACACCACCTTTTATCTTCAAGAGAGAGAAATAGAGAAAAGTTAGCAAAGACATATGTTTTAGTTAGCTAGTGCTGCTCTAACAGAAATACCACAGAGTAGATGGCTTTAACAAAGGAAAGTTTATTCTTACACAGTCTGGTAGGCTACAAGTCCAAATTCAGGGAAAGGCTTTCCCCCTTGTTGGCTCTGGAGGAAAGTCCAGTATTGCATCACTCTTTGTCCAGGGAGTATCTTCGCACAGGAACCTCAGGTCTGAAGGATGCGCTCTTCTCCCGGTGCTGCTTGTTTGATGGTGTGAGGTTCCCAATTCTCTGCTTGCTTCTCTTTGCTTTTATCTCTGTAGGACAAAAAGATTAAGGGTAGGGCAAGCCATACTTCAGGGAAACTCCCTTTACAGTGGAGCAGGGAGATAATACTATAAAGGGGTTTACAGTCCCACCCTAATCTTTTAACATACAGCACAGCAAAATCACAATATGGAGGACAATCATAGAATACAGGGAATCACGGTCACATGGCTTCACATATTTTGGGGGGAACACAATTCAGTCCTCAACAACATAGCAACCTCCTGCTACAGTCATAGAATACAGGGAATCATGGTCACATGGCTGCACCTATTTTGAGAGGGGACACGATTGACATAACAGCATAGCAACCTCCTACTACCTAGAAAGCAGAGCAAGAGAAGAATTCATCCTTTGGATTCTGGGTCCCTTTGTTGAGAAGCTCCTAGACCAGTGCAAGATTAATGACCGGGACTTTTCTTCAGAGCCCATTGAGACTGAAAGTTTTTTCTTGAACCTGGCACCCTGGATTTGGACTTCTAACCTCTGAAATTGTGAGAGAATACATTTCCCTTTGTTAAGGCTATCTTGTGGTGTTTCTATTACAGAGCACCAATGACCAAGTCTCCACAACAGAAACACTTCTCCTTGTCCTCTTCATTTTACAGCCAATATTGACATGAAATTAGAATCAATATAGTAACTCCTTTCTGCATTTGCTGAGCTATAAGCATGAAGAACCCAACATGAACAGACAGCAACTATTCACTTTAGATGCGTTGGAAATCTGATTGTGTCTTACGGAGGTGTTTTTCCTTTTCTTTTTTTCTGTACCTCCTCTCCTCCCCACACGTGAATAAAATCTTTAATCCCTTGGAATTTCAAGTTTCAGAAAAAGAAGCAGAATGTGTCCAAAAAGGTTATTGGCAGTGACAAAGGAAATCACAGTCTTATTTCTCCCACTCAGTTCTTTGAACAAAGTATTTTAGCCGCAAGAGGTTCAGAATGAAGTAACAGCCATTGCTTGAAAGTGTGTCTGGAAAACAGCACTATAAATCGTCAGTATGTTTTACTTAGACAGATATGGAGTATAATTCTCCAGCAAAGGAACAAAATGTCCACATACTTACACTTAGAAACTGCAAGTGAACTCAGAGATTGGCTTTGGGTTAGTGGGTGGAGTATCAACAGCATCTGCTAAGTTAAGTGCTGAACACATTTTTACTGAATGGCCAGTACTTCCAAGATTCTTTTCTGATACAATCAATATATATTTTCAATTTTCAAAATGAATGATTTTAATTCTACTGACAACATTCTACTAAAATTTATCCATCTAAAAATAAGAAATATGGACATATCCTTAGTTCCATGTATTTCCTTTCGGCTTGCCAGCCAAGCCTAATGATCAATAGCCAATTAAATATAGTAACATTTTTAAAGCCATACATGCTGTATTTTCTTGCTAACGTGGTTAGAAGATGGAAATATAAAGAAATGATGATCCTTACTCAAGGTCAAGGAAAAGAAGACAAAATCAATTATCTCCAAGGTGGTATATTTAAATATTCTCTTGAATGAACCACAAAGCCACCTTACAAATATAAAAAGAGATATGTGAACACTGAAGAATTTTTTTGTGTTTTGAGTATGTAATTATATAAATATTATTATATAATTATATACAATGCATCTAATTTCTCTTCTGTTAGTTTGCCATACTATGGTGGCTTGCATGTTGCTGTGATACTGGAAGCTATGCCACAGGTATTTCAAATTCCAAGAGGTCACCTATGGTGGACAGGTTTCATTGCAGCTGCCAGACTAAGAAAGACTAGGAAGAAGGACCTGGCAACCTACTTCTAAAAATAATTATATGTTACATATAATTAAGAATTCTACCCTGGCCCCTAGTGTCGCCATGAGTCAGATCTGACTCGACAGCACTTGGCTTGGCTTGGTTGCGGTGAAGTCTGACCTAAGAGCATTATACGACCACAATGTACTATCCGTCTGGGATAAGTCTGTACGTGTGGTTCATATCAGCATATAGCCAAATATTATTTCTATAGGTAAATATTTGATTTCTACTTTATCCATCACTCTCCAGCCAATTCCAATTCTTAGTGACCCTATAGTGCAGGGTAGAACTTCCCTGTAAATAGCTGTTCAATTTATCTGCTTGAAATTTAGCCACAGTCATGACTCAATGACATAATCTTTTGTTATGTTTTCTTATCTGTTCCCAATTGTATGAAGGGTATTTTCTTTTTCCTCCCCATGCCATACTCTGTAAATACTGCTGTCATACACACAAATTAATACAAAACCAAAAAATCTGTTGCTGTTAAAAGCCAGTTCCCATTCAAGGCAGCTTCATGAGCTTCAGAGAATCCCTGGACACCACAGGGCTTTCCTGGCTGTAGTCCTGTGGAAACACATAGCTAGGATTTTCTTCCACAGTGCCACTGGGTGGATTTGAACTCTCGCTCTTTTGGTTCGTAGCCAAGAGAAAACTGTTTACACCACCCAGGGACTTTCACAAGTTAATACAGAAAGCAGTAAGTCTTATTTCAGGTATATACTAGACAATCTTCTAAATTCTTTTAAAAAAAGTCTTTTTGTCTCTTCTATGCTATGATTTTCCATCACTCCTCTGACCCTGTGGTATCTGCTTCAGGCTGTTCCATTTGTCCTTGTTTCCTTGCCTTCTCCTCCTCCTTACCTCTCGGCTCGGTTCAAGGCTTTGCTCTTTGATTTAGTCATCACCCACTGAGTGTATGTTCACTCGTAACCTACCCTCTTACCTCTGCAGGAGGATCAGGTAACTGTAATTTCCCATTATGTCGATAGAACTGAGAAAAGACATTCAAGGAAACTGAGAAAAAACAGTCTTTCCTCATTAAGAATATGCATTTTCATTTCATCTTGCTGAGTAAGTTAATCCGATGTTAATTACCAAATCATTCTCTTCTAAATAGATAATCAAACTCTGCAGCTGGCCTGGTTGTCATCTCAATGAACAGAGTAGACTGTTGAGTTTGCTTTTCGCTCATTGCCAGGGTAAGTTATTTGCACTGATATGTGTTTAAATTTGACTCATACTATTTATGAGAAGTTCGTGTCTTCTTCCCAAAGCCTGAGTGAACTAATAATACAATTTGATTCCAAGTATTTTAAACAAAATAGAAAATGATTGAAGATACTCTGTGATTGAATACACTGAGTGGTTAGAAATTATCAGTTAACATTTCTTAAAGTAAATTATGTTGAGATTGGATTCAACGAGCAATCTTGAATGCACCAAAATTGATATGCCACATTTTGTTCAGACTAGAAAATTAAATTGACAGTTTCTTCTCTAACAAAATCTTAATTATCTATGAGTACATGTATAGTAGAAAATATGGAGGAATGCTTTTAAAATTAAACTAAGCCATTTTAGTTATTTTGTGAGAACTAAGTTCACATGCCTTCTAAAACTTGTTTCAGTTGGAGTGGAAAAAATGACTTTTATGTAGTGATTTCCTGCATGGGTGAAATATGTTTTTTGTATAATTAAGAGAAAAACTGTTACATTGGAATAAAAGACAAGAATCCCTTAATTCACTTGTGTGGGTATATATCCTCCTGCTACTTCTCTTTGCCAGTATTTTCTAAGGAAATGGAATTTGTTCACTCAAGCCTCCTCTAAACCAAACAAACAAAAACAAGATAAATCCATGGCCACCAAGTCAGTTCCTACTGACAGCGATACTAGTAAGACAGAGTAAAGCTGATTCACAGGCTTTCCAAGGAGCAGCTGGTGAATTCAAACTGCTGACCTCCTGGTTAGCAGCAAAGCTCTCAACCATTGTGCCACCAGGGCTTGGAATCCCTGTGCTTGGGCTATTGGGTAGCACCTTCCAGCCTAGGGAAATTATCGTCCTGCAGTGTACTAGATAACATTAACTAAGTGCTACAGTTGCTAACCAAAAGGTTGGCAGTTCAGATTCACCAAGTGCTCCTGGTAAATTCTCTAGGGGCAGTTCTACTCTGTCCTATAGCATTGCTATGAGTCAGATGCCAGCAGAGTTTTTGTTTGTCTGTTTGTTTTTTTCTTCCTAGTCTGTTTTAGCCTGGAAGGTCCTTGGAAACCTGTCCAACACGGATCACCCTGCTAGTATTTGAAATACTGGTGTCAAGCTTCCAGGATCATTGTGACATGCAAGCCACCACAGAAGGACAAACTGACAGATGGATAGGTGACAGTGATTTTAGGTCTGTTTGTTCTGAGGATTATTTTCATAGTTCTGAGCATTTTAAGTTGGAAAGTGTGAAGGAAACATTGGTTACTCGCTAATCATAAAGCATCAAGGGTGAAAGTAAGAGTTGGCTAACTAGGGAATCCCATACTATAGGATAAGGAATAGCTTTGTACTAGGAAATGTTTAAATTATGATAAAACATAATTGATTTAACTATTAATGTGATTAGGATTCAGGCAGAGAATTTTGGGAAAGATGCCCAAAGACAGCTTTCTTTCCTTCAAGAATGAATTCCCATTTCACAGCAAAATTCAAACCCACTGCTGTCAATTCTGCCTCATAGCCATCCTATAGGACAGAGTCGAACTGCCCCATAGGGTCTCCAAGACTATAATCTTTATAGAATTGGATTGCTACAGCTTTTTCAAGTGGAGTTGCTAGTGGGTTCGAACTGCGGACCTTGGACTGAGCAATCAAGCCCTTAACCACTGGCCACAGGGACTGTGTTTTTATGCCATTTAAAGAGCCCTTGGGAACCCAGATGGCATAGTGGTTAAGTGCTTTGTCTGCTAACTGAAAGGTCAGCAGTCTGAATCCACCAGGGACTCCTTGGAAACTCAATGGGGAAGTTCTACTTTGTCCTATAGAGTCACTATGAGTTGGCAACGACTCAGTGGCACTGGGGGTGGTTCCGTTTGGTAACCATTTGGAAACCTTGGTGGTGTAGAGGTTAAGTGCCACGGCTGCTAATCAAAAGGTTGGTGGTTTCAAATCCACCAGGTGCTCCTACGGGTCAGCTCTGCTCTGACACATAGGGTCGATATGGGTTGGAATTGTAGAACTGTCTCAAACACCATTGAATAGAGAGCTCTGGTGGCTCAGTGGTTAAAAACTCCACTGAGAGTCAAAAAGGTCAATATCTGAATCTATCAACCACTTCTTGGAGATCTTGCGAGGGCAGTTCCACTCTGGGTTATGCAGTCCCTGTAAACTAGAATTCACTTGATGGTGCCTAACAAATCAACAACCTATAATATCAAAACTTGGCTAAAGGAAAAACAAACTACCAAACCAGTTGCCATTAAATCAATTCTATCTCATGGTGATCTCATATTTGTCAGGATAAAACTGTACTCCACAGGGTTTGCATTGCTGTAATCTCTTAAAAGCAGATGGTCGGGCCTGTCTTCTGAGGGGCTTCTGGGTGAGTCTGAACTGACAACCTTTCTGTTATTAACCAATTGCTTAACCATTTGTACTACCAAAATGAAAACCAAACCTGTTGCCATCAAGTAGATTATGACTCATAGTGACCCTATAGAAGAGTAGAACTGACCCAAAAGGTTTCCAAGGAGCACCTGGTAGATTCGAACTGCCGACCTTTATTTAGAAGCTGTAGCTTTTAACCACTGTAACAAAAATATTTCTTTTGCACTACCAGAGACTCCTAAAAACTGATGTCAGTAAAAAAAATAAAAATAATAACTACAGACCAATTCCCTGTTTCATATAGATGCAGCATTTTAAATAAAATGTCTCCAAATCGAATTGAAAAAAAGATCACTCATGGAGGGAGCAAGTGCCTACTGGGTAGACATCATACTTGGAAAAGGGATCCCTGTTTGGCGGGATGAGACTTTTAAGCCATGTTAGCAGCAGAAGCCTTAGCCCCTCCGCTGGCATAGTCAGGAGGAAGGCTGTGATCCACATCTGGTTGTCAGAGCTATATGATGAGACAGAACCTTAGCTGGCGGTGTGTTTTTCTTCTTCAAGATTTATGGTTGGGGAGCACCTGAATTGATTGCTTTAAGTACGCAGATGCAGTGCATTTTCTTTGAGTTTTTCCAGGAGGCTATTCTTTTTTCAGGGAGCCCTGGTGTTGCAGTGACTAAGTGCTCAACTGCTAACTAGAGGGTTTAAAGGCTCAAATCTCCTAGCGGCTCTGTGGGAAGATGTGGCAATTTGCTTCTGTAAAAACTTACAGCCTTGGGAACCCTATGGGGCCCTTCTACTCTGTTCTACAGGTTCATTATGGGTTGGAACTGACTCATCTGCAGCAGATTTGATTTGGATTTGGTTTAGTTTCCTCTCAAGAAGGCCAGTGTTCAAGCAACTATTGTTGTTAGGTGCTGTCCAGAGAGTTTCAACTCATAGCAACTCTCTGCACACCAGAACAAAACACTGCCTAGTCTTACGCCATGTGCACAATCATTTTTACACTTAAGCCCTGCATTGTGGCCACTGTGTCAATCCATCTCATCAAGGTTTTCCTTTTTTTTACTGACCCTCTGCTCTACCAAGCATGATGTCCCTTTCCAGGGACTGATCCCTCCTGACAGCATTTCCCGTGTACATAAGCCTGTCTTGCCGTCTTTGCTTCCAGGGAGCACTCTGGTTGTGCTTCTTCCAGAACAGATCTATTTGTTCTTTTGGAAGTCCACAGGATGTTCAATGGTCTCCAACACCACAATTCGAAGGCATCAGTTATTCTTCTGTCTTCCTTGTTCATTATCCAGCTTTCACATGCATATGATATGATTGAAAATACCGTGTTTTGGATCAGTTGTACTGTAGTCTTCAAGGTGGCATCTTGACTTTTCAATACTTTAAACAGGTCATTTACAGCAGATTTTCCCATTGCGAAGTGCCTTTTGATACCTTGACTGCTGCTTCCATGGGCATTGATTGTGGGCCCAATTAAAATGATATCCTCGACTCGACGGCACTTGGCTTGACAATTTTAATCCTTTCCCATTTATGATGATGTTGCTTACTGGTCCTGTTGTGAAGATTTTTGTTTTCTTGATGTTGAGATGCAATTTATACTGCAGGCTGTAGTCTTTGATCTTCATCAGTAGGTGTTTCAAATGCTCTTCACTTCAAGTGAGTAAGATAGTGTCGTCTGCATAGCATAGATTGTTAATGAGTCGTCTTTCCATCCTGATGCCCCATTCTTCTTCATATAGTCCAGCTTCTCAGATCATTTGCTCAGCCTACAGATTGAGAAGGTGCAATGAAAGAATACAACTCTGATGCACAACTTACCTGACTTTAAACCCTGCAGTGTCCCCTTGTTCTGTTCACACAACTGCCACTTGATCCAGGTATAGATTCCTTAAGTGCATAACTGAGTATTCGGGAATTCTCATTCTTCACAATGTTAGCTGTAATTTGTTATGATTCACACAGTCAAATACCTTTACATGATCTCAAGCAACTAGGCTTTTTAATACTAAACTATGAAAATCCAGTGGGCAAAGTGTTTCAACTGTCTAAAATGCAGCACACAAGTTTAGAAAAAGATAACTATGGATTAATGTTTGAATTTGCCAAGGTGAGGTGGGTGGGTTGTTTCAATGGAGCATTTTAGTCAAAGCTAGATTGGAGGGGTTATAAAGGGGATGGGAAACCCTGGTAGCATAGTGGTTAAATGCTATGTCTGCTAAAAAAAAGGTTAATGGTTCAAATCTACCAGGTGCTCCTTTGAAACTCTAGGAGTATTTCTGCTCTGTCCTACAGGGTTGCTGTGAATCAGAGTTGACTCGATGTTGGTGAGTATATATGCATATATACGTATACATATATATATACATATATACATATGAGATGAGAAGGTAGGAAATGGAGAAAATGAGTAGAGAAATATTTAGAAGCATTTTATTTAAAAATTGAAAAGAGAAATTAGTGATAGTTGTATGAAATCTAGGGAGCTTTCCTTTCTCCTTTCTTCCGTCCTTTCTTCTAGAGTGGAGTGGGCTATAGAAGGGATAAGAGGATAGGGAACAGAGAAAAACGAGTGGAAAAAATATTTAGAAGACTTTTGTACATAAAGTGAAAAGAGAAATTAGTGGTAGTTCATATGAAATCTAAGCAGCATTTTTCTTCCCTCCATCCCTGTCTCCCTCCTTTTTTCCCTTCAGGCTTTTTTCAAGATAAGAGCTATTTCAGAACATTGTTTTGATGAGAAGGATATGTTAGACAGTGAGGAACTGATGATTCAGGTGAAAGCATGGACAGTTACTTGAGAAATGTCTATGAGTAGATTAAAAGAAAATAGAATTTAGGACAGATGTGAGGGAATTGGCCTGAGATGGGAACATTGATGAGTTTCCAACAACAAGGTGAGTAAGGTGAGTGATGTACTGCGGCAGGTAACTTGACAGTTAGGGTGGTGCAAGTCTGTAGAAAATCTCCTCCTATGGCTCCTACTTTCTTATCAAAACAAGGATCATTGCTGCCAACTGAGAGCGAGCAGAAGGAGGAGAAATTGTAATGTGGAAACTTCGAGAGGATGGTAATCAAATCAGATTATCTGCTTCCTTATAGAAAATATTAAATTTCTATTTTATTCTTGTTTGCTGATTTTAGAACTATGTAGACTTCATTCTGGTTTGAAATGATTCCTGTCTAAGAACTCAATGTTTGTGAGTACTGAAGAGTCAGAAAATAAGGAGCTTTATTTTGAATTGACTTCTCTTTCGTTCCAATTTCAAATAATAGCCACTCTGGGTGTAAATAATGCTTATCAAGTCCTTCAGTTACCATTATATAGAGCCAAATAAACTAAGTACTGGAGGACAAAACTATGACTCATGGAGCATCAAAAGAAGATGGAAGGAATACATAGAGTCATTATACCAGAAAAAAATGGTTGATGTTCAGCCACTTGAAGAGGTAGAATATGATCAGGAACCAATGGTACTGAAGGAAGAAGTCAAAGCTGCATTGAAGGCATTGGCAAAAAACAAGGCTCCAGGAATAGATGGAATGTCAATTGAGGTCTTTCAATAAACAGAAGCAATGTCGGAAGTACTCACTTATCTATGCCAGAAAATTTGGAGAACAGCTACCAGGGCAACTGACTGGAAGAGACCCATATTTATGTCCATCCCAAAGAAAGATGATCAGTAATGCAGAAATTACTGAACAATACAATTAATATCACATACAAGTAGAATTTTACTAAAGATTATTCAAAAGCAACTATGATAGTAGATTGACAAGGAACTTCCAGAGATTCAAGCCAGATTCAGAAGAGGACGTGGAGCCAGGGATCTCATTGCTGATGTCAGATGGATCTTGGCTGAAAGCAGAGAATACCAGGAAGATGTATATCTGAGTTTCACTGACTATGTAAAGGCATTCAACCATGTGGATCATAACAAATTATGGCTAATGTTGCAGAGAATGGAAATTCCAGAATATTTAATTGTACTCTTAAGGAATTTGTACACAGATCAGGAGGCAGATTGGAAATAGTACAAGGGTACACTGCATGGGTTAAAGTCAGGAAAGGTGTGCACGTCAGCATTGTATCCTTTCACCATATCTTTTTTATCTGTATGCTGAGCAAATAGTATGAGAATCTGAATTATATGAAGAATGAGGCATCAAGATTAGAGGATGACTCATTAACAACCTATGTCATGCAGATGACACCACTTCACTTGCTGGAAGTGAAGAGGGTTGAAACACTTACTGATCAAGTTCAAAGTCTGAAGCTTTCAGTATTGATTGCACTCAACATCAAAGAAACAAAAACAACAGGACCAATAAGAAACATCATGATAAGTGGAGAGAGGATTGAGGTTGTCAAGGATTTCATTTTACTTACGTCAACAATCAATGCCCCTAGAAACAGCAGTCAAGAAATCAAAAGATGCATTGCATTGGAAAAATGTTCTGCAAAGGACATTTTAAAAGTACTGAAAAGTAAAGATATCACCTTGAAGAGTAAAGTGTGTCTGACCCAAGCCATGGTATTTTCACTAACATCATGTGCATACAAAAGCTAAACAATGAGTAAGGAAGACGGAAGAAGAATTAATGCCTTTGAATTGTGGTGTTGGAGAACAATGTTGAATAAACCATCAAAAGAACAGACAGATCTGTCCTGGACGAAGTGCAATCAGAGTGCTCCTTGGAAGCAAAGATGGCAAGACTGCATTGTATATACTTTGGACCTGTTGTCTGGAGGGATCAGTCCCTGGAGAAGGATATCATGCTGGGTAGAGTGGAGGCTTAGCAGAAACGAAGACCCTCAATGGGATGGATTGACACAGTGGCTGCAATGATGAGCTTAAACATAAAATTGATTAGGGACATTGTCCAAAACCAGGCAGCGTTTTGTTTTGTTGTGCATAGTATTGCTATGAGTTGGAACTACCTTAGTGACACCTAACAACAACAATGTTATTCTTGGTTGGCATTTTTTTTCTTTCACAATTTTATATATGTCATCTTATTTCCTTCTTGCCTGTGTGGTTTCAGCCAAATAATCACATTAGACTTATTGTTTCTCCTTTGTAAGTGAATGTTTGCTTTTCTGGAGATGCTCTCAGAATTTTTTCTTTGTCTTTCCTGTCTTTCATTTCAGTGAGTGTGATTATGATATTGCCCTGGTGATTTTCTTTTATGATCTACCTTATATAGGTTTCCTTCAGTTTCTTAGATCATCACCTTTTCATTTTTCATATTTGGAAATTTTCTGTCAGTAATTCTTCAGTGATACTCTGCATTTTTCATTTTCTCCTCATGTTCTGGAACCTGATCACTTGAAAATTCTTGCTTTTGATTGTGTCCCACAAAATTCTCATTGTTTTCTTTTCTGATTTTTTTTTTTCCGAGTTGTGTTCAAGTGTTTGTCTTCAGTTTTGCCAATTACTGTTCCAGTATTGCACACTTATTTCTCAGCCCTTCTGTGACACTGTCCTTTTCTGGAATCCTGTTCATCTTTTGGATTTCTAATTGTTGTTTTTGTATAATTTCTATTTTCAAATTTATTTTGTTCTTTGCTATTTTCCTTAATGTTTACGATAGTTTGTTTGCATTTTCTATGAATTTGTCTGATTTTTCCTCATTTTTGTATACTTTTTGCTTCAATTCTTAGATAGTTCTGAATATTAGAGATATGACTCTCCTGTCAGGTTGCTCTAGTGTGTTTTCTTCTACTGGGAAGTCATTTGGTATTTTATATTGAACACCTACTGGAAATATCCTGCCTGGTTTTGTTTTTTTTTTTGTATGTTTTGATATTTTCTGCTGTCTTTGGGCCATTCAGTACTTATTTTCTTTGTGTATTGGTTGTAATTATGTTTGTTTCATCCTGATGTTTTGTTTTATTTGGTTATGTCATAGCAAGTGGGTTGTGTGTTCTTTGTTGTTTTGTCTTCTGTGTCACAATACTTTTCACCTCCTTGACTAATGGTCAGAGCAAGTCCCCCAGCTGTGGAACAGCAGGGCAAGTCGAGATGAAGGTCAGGAGTTGAGATGGGTCATTTATGGCAAATGGTAAGCCTGACAGAGGTGGGCAGGAATCATCAGTGGGCATGTTCCAGTAGGCTGTGCCTGTGCTGCTCAGGGGTGTGATATTCAATCCAAGTAGACAGGAGAGAGAACGGAGGCTGTGATGTGTGGAACTAAGACAAGCATGGGAAAAAGGAGAAGGGGACAGAACAGGAGCCATGAAACAAACAAAAAGACGAAAACAACAACAACAACAAAAGTACTAAGGGAGTTTGCTGATGGATTGGGGAGACAAGAAACTGAGAAGTGCAGGAAAACAAAACTATAAAAAGGAAAAGAGAAAAGTAGTTAAACATTGGAGGGTGGGAGGGAGGGAGGGAGAGAGGGAGGCAGGGAGGAAGGGTGAGAGGAAAGGAGGCAGGGAGGGAGGGAGGCTGGCTGTTCAGCCGTCAAGCAGGCAGGCAGGCCCCTGGTATCCCACTGGTGCTGCTGCAGAGACCAGGGAGGTCTCTCTCAGGCTGTGCAGTATAGTCTGATTAGAAGGGGTATAGATGTCACACAGTGTCAGATATTCAGAAGACAGGAAAAGAAGCTAAGTAGAGAGAGATAAGAACTGGGAAATGAAGAAAAACAGGAAACAAAAGGAGGAAAATTAAGAAAAAAAAAGACAGGGAAAGAAAATGCCCCCAAGGATGCCACTGACATAGATGTACAGGCTGAGAATGTGGCTCCTAAGCTGTGCAGCACAGCCAACTAGGAAGGACTCCCAAGGCACAGAACAAAAAAGAAAGCAAAAAAAAAAAAAAAAAAAAAAAAAAAACCAAAAAAACAAAAAACACCAAAGCAAAAGAAAACAAAGCAGAAAAAGAAAGACCCTAGGAGTCTACCAGCGTGTTGTCATGGACTAGGGATGTGGTTCTTAAACTGAGAAACAGTGCATTCTCTGAAGGAGAAGCAAAGATTGTGCATGGAGCCAGGTTTTGAGAGAAAGAAGGGGGAGGTGGTGGGAGGCAGGGAAGAAACTGAAGAAATGCAAAACTGCAACAGGTGCAGACAATGGCACTAAGGGAGCCAGCCATTGGTGGTGGGGGTAGGAGTGAACTCAAGTGGCTGGGGCTGAAGAAGTTTCCTCCTGGCCGAGGGACTACAGCTGACAGGAAGCAGAGAAAGCCAAGGTAGGAGGAAGGGTAAGGTTAAAACCCCAAACCAAACCCATTGCTGTGTAGTCTGATTCCAACTCATAGCGAGACTATGGACAGAGCAGAACTTCCCAATAGAGTTTCTAAAGAGTGCCTGGTGGATCTGGACTGCTGACCTTTTGGTTAGCAGCCATAGCACTTAACCACTATTCCACCAGATGTCTGTCATTAGTTGTGGAGTGATCCGTGTCCTTCTGAGAGCTTCTGAAGGTGCTTTCCTATACTCCTCATCTGCCTTTCTCTGATGTGGGTGGGGCAAACCCAAGTGGCTCAGGTGCTGCACTTCCTGTCCAGCCAGGCCACTTCAGCTACCCAGCAGGGTTTGGGAATAGTGTAGTGGGGAGAAAATGGGATATGGGAGAGAGTGTATCACTGGTTACCAGGTGCTTTGTCTTCTGCTAAGATTTCTGTGAATCTCTTTCTCATGCTTCTTGTCTGCAGTCTCCGACAGGAGTCCAAGATGGCAAGTCTGTGGTGGGTTAGTTGCTAGGGGACTTCATCTCATATGTCTTCTCACTTTCTGTTCCCTGTCAGTTACTTATTCCATTCAGTGTTTGGCTGAGGTCTGTGTCCCTTCCTTTGACAGTCCAGGTTCCAGGATTGACCTTTGTCTTTGTTTTACTTAGTTTTTCAGATCTTTACTGAAGGAGGGATGTGGAGGGATGCTGTGATGCTTCTATGGCTCCATGGTGGCTGGAAATCAAGATCTTTTAAAATGAGTGACGTTTCAAGTTTGAGCCACAATTAAACTTGAAATTGATGAAAGACATCACACATGGGAGAAACAGAGGCTCCAAGATAGAAGATTAAGTAATGTTTGTAATTAGAGGCTTAGAAGTAGGAAGAAAAGATGACTGGAAAGAGAAGAAATTGAAAAGGTAAGAGGAAAATCAAGATAATTCAATTCATCCAGTTATTGAAAAATTACTCCAATGGCAGATACTCTGCTAAGCATTGGGAACATAAGAGAGAAGCCGTGCCTCTATGATACTATCAAATGGAGAACATATCATTGTATGCCCTTCCCATGGTTTAGTTTTTTAGGTTGTGGGAGTCTTGAAAACATGCTTTTAAGGAGAAAGTGAAGAGACAGGAAACACTAAGGAAACTGTTATTTGGTGAAGTGTGAGCTATTTAATCCAAACAGACATTTATTAGCACAGAGACAAATAAAAGCTGGCTATTTTGTTTAATTCTTTTTTGTTTAAAGTTCACTTTACCATGTACATGTAGAAAAGACCTTTTATTGACTACTTTGAGCCTTTGACTCTGTGATCTGAGGACATAGTAGCTTCCTTAGCTCTGTGCCTGGGGAAGTTGTATACAGATTTGTTGGACTGATTGTATTGGCTAGAAGTAACCTTTGAGATTTTGCCATTCGGAGGAATGTGAAATTACTAAAATGAAATTCTCTTAAGGCAAGTTGGGAACTATTGACAACTTGCATAGGTCAGAACTATTACTACACTTCATTTTCTTCTATATTAAGGGGCTGTCTTGTTGCAGAAACATGTAGCTATACTTGGTAAGAAACATCACTCCATAAATTGAACATTTACATTTAGAAGACTGAATAATTGAAAATGTACTGAAAATTGAATTTTCCTTCAAAAAATATTGAAAATTCTTTGTTCCTCTGAATTGTAATTCATGAAATATTAGAATATCTTAAGGCTGTTATCAAAATAATACTACATGTCTCTTAACATACATTATCTAAGATTCTATGGGTAAGAGTTCTATGAGTTCTGATAAAATTTTCAGCTTCTCTAGTTTTCACCTGGCAGTCCTTTCCTCAGCAGAGATTGTGTGCTTGCTAGGGCAAATTTTGTCTCCAGTTTTCAGTTTTTGTCCTTAGACATTGTTGACAGGGATGCTGGCATCTGGCTTGAGGCATAGCTGAATTTTGAATGTCTGAGTTGAACTCAGGGCTGAGATTTTAGGCTCCTGATCTGATAACTGGGGCTTAGAGTATGTATTAGTTACCAAGGGGTCAACCCCAGCTCTGACCATGACAACCTCATAGGTGCCAAAGTAGAACTGTGCTACGTCGTGTTTTTTGTTCATTTGTTTTGTTTTGTTTTTGGCTGACTATTAGAAGTTCATCGCATGGCTTTTCTTTAGAGGCACCTTTGAGTGCACTTGAACTTCCAAACTTTTGGTTAGCGGCCAAGAACATTAACAGTTTATTTCAACCAAGGACTCTGAAGTGTACACTGTTATCTTCCTAAAGCAGCTTATATGTCCTCCTTTATCAGCTCAGCTGAAGGTATATATTAAGGTCACGTCTATCTTAAGAGCTAAAGTAAGCAACCCCAGATTCTCCACCCCATCTCTTTTGAAATATCTTTCTCCTTTATTTCATCACCACCAACCATGTAGTCTAGTCATATACTGTCTTCTTTACCCTGTGATTTAGTGACCCGGTTATAGTTGCTTATGCCACCATTTCTCAGGATGCAGAAGAGAAGGAAGAAGTCATTTTCCTTATTGTTAAGTTCAGCTGTGATCTCCTTATGCCAGTTTTCCACCACAGGCCTTGACCCCCTGTGTCTCAGTTCTTTTCACTGACACATGCAATCCATGTCCTTACAGTGCCAAGGAGCCTGGAAAAGTAGGGATTGTAGTGTGTGCAAACCAGCCCACTCTACTGACAAATTAGGCCACCCAACTGAATCTGAGCTTTTGTCCAGTGAAGAGAAGTGGTCTTTCTCATGAAGAATCTACCGTCTAGTGCCTTTTCTGCCCACAACTTCTGATATGATCACCTCACTATGCCATAAATATGCCCTTTTCATTTTAAGGCATAAGTAAAGTGGCATTTTCTTTTATCCCTCTTCTTCCAAGAGACTTCTTGGTTTCCCACATGAATACTTTTATGTCTCTCAGTCATCTTTTAGGAATTTCTTTAATTTAAAAAAGAAAAAACCCTGTAACAACATGAATCAAAAACAGAAAAAGGAAAAAGAGAATATGTTGACACTCCTTCCTAGCGAACATGCAGTGAGGCATGAATATACCGTATTTAGAGTTTCCATATTTTTGAGAGGTCTAGAAAGAATAGAAATGCTGGTGGCTTAATGGTTACATTGCTCCACCTACTAACCAAAAGGTCAGCAATTCAAATCCTTCAGGTTCTCCTTGGAAACTCTATAGAGCAGTTTTACTGTCCTCTAGGGTTGCTATGAGTCAAATCAAACCAACAGCAGTGGGTTTATAGCAAGAATGTGTGTCTTTTTAAACATTAAATCCGTTGTTGCTGTTGTTAGGTTCCATCAAGTCCATCCTAACTCATTGTAACCCTGTGTATAATACAGCGGAATCAAGCCCCGTCTTGCCCACCGTCATAATCCTTATGCTTTCATGCACTCTTGCAGTCAGTGTGTCCACTCATTTCATTGAGAGTCTTCCTCTTTTTCATTGGTTTTCTACTTTAGCAGGCAAGATGTCCTTCTCCAGGGACTGATCCTCCTGCTAAAATGCCCAATGCATGTGAAACAAAGTCTTGTAATCTCTGCTTCTATGGAGCATACTACCTGTACTTATTCCAAGATCTGTTTGTTCTTCACCAACACCGTAATTTAAAAACATCAATTTTTCTTCAGTCTTTTTTACTCACTACTCAGCGGTTATATGCATATAAGATTATTGAAAATCCACTGGTTTGGGTCTGATGCACCTTAGTCCTCAAATGACATTTTGAGTTTTTAACAGTTTACAGAGGTCTTTTGGTTGCTGATTTGCTCACTGCAATACATCGTTTGGCTTCTTGACTGCTGCTTTCGTGGGCCTTGATTGTGAATTTAATGAAATCCTTGAAAACGTCAGTGTTTTCTCAGTCTATCATGATGTTGCCTGTAGGTTCAGTGGTGACGATTTTTCTTCTCTTTATGTTGAGGTGTAATCCATGTAAAGGCTTTAGTATTCGATTTTCATCAATAAGTGCATCAGGTCTTCTTCACTTTCAGCAAGCAAGATTGTGTCATTTGCATAGCTCAGGTTGTTAATAAGTCTTCCTCCGATCCAGATGCCACATTCTTCTCCACGTAGTCCAGCTTCTCAGATTATTTATTCAGCATACTGATTAAACAAGTATGGTGAAAGGATGCAACTCTGACACATGCCTTTCATGACTTTAAACCACACAATATCCTCTTGTTCTGTTTGAACAACTGCCTCCTGTTCTACATGTAGGCTCCTTATGAGAACAATTAAGTGTTCTGGAGTCTTCATTCCTTGCAACGTCATTCCATAATTCATTATGATTCACACAGTCAAATATCTTTGTGTTGTCAATAAAACAGAGGTAAATGTCTTTTTGGTGTTCTCTGTCTTCAGCCGGGATCCATCTAACATCAGCAGTGACATCCCTGCTTCCACATCCTCTTTTGAATCTGGCTTGACTTTCTGGTAGTTTCTTGTCAATGTGCTGCTCCAGCTGCTGTTGAATGATCTTCAGCAAGATTTGATTTCTGTGTGAAATTAATGATACTGCTCAATAATGTGATTTTTCTTTGGAATGTGCACAAATACAGATCTCTTCAGTTGGTGGGCCAAGTAACTATCTTCCAAGTTTCTTGGTATGGACAACTCAGTACTTCCAGTGCTGCATCTATTTGTTGAAATACCTCAGTTGGTATTCCATTGGTTCCTGGAGACTTGTTTTTCACCAATGGCTTCAGTGTGGCTTGGATTTCTTCCTTCAGTACCATTAGTTCTTGATGATGTGCTATCTCCTGAAATGCTTGAATGTCAAACACTTCTTTTTGTTACAGTGACTCTGTGTGTTCCTACAACCTTCTTTTGATACTTCTTTCAATACTTTCAATACTTTTTTCAATACTTTCAATACTTTTTTCAAGTATTTTGCCCATCGAATTCTTCAGTATTGCAACTGGAGGCTTGATTTTTTTTTCTTTCAGCTTGAGAAATGCTGAACACATTTTCATTTTGGTTTGCTATCTCCAAGCCTTTACACATTTCATTATAATACTTTGTCTTCTTGAGTTGCCCTTTGAAGTATTCTGTTTAGCTCTTTTTGTTCATCATTTCTTCCATTTATTTTAAGAACTCTACATTCAAGAGCAACTTTCAGAGTGTTTTGGGGCATCCATTTTGGATTTTATTTGTTTACTCTGTTTTTAATGACCTCTTGCTTTCTTCGTGTATGATATCCTGGACATTATCATATAACTTGTCTAGACTTTGGTCTATAGTGTTTAATAAATCAGATTTATCCCTGAGAAGATCTCAGTTAGTAACAATAAAATGCCCAGTTCTTAGAATAATCGATGATTTGACAATGCATTAAACATAGCAGAATAAAGACATTCTCTTAAAGTGGAAAAAAAAATGTATATGAAATCTGATTTGAGTTTCATGAAATAAGGAAGAAAGAAAATTTAAGTCTTAAATATGCTTCAGTGGTTTCATAAATTGCACTTTAATTATCACAAGATAAAGGGTGCTTTAAACCTACCTAAAACATATATATTTTGACCAGTGTTTACATAAGTAAAAAACTTCTTCCATTGGAACATTTCTTTCTTTCTCCTCATGACAAGACATCATAATGAAAAGAGAACGAGCAATGGATTCAGCCTGGTGGATTTAAATTCTGACTCCATTAATTACCTTCTGTGAGACCTTGGTAGTGTTTACTCAGTTTGCTAGTCTATAACAGAGAAATAATAATGGTATTGAACTCATGCAAGTCAATGTATTTCAATCAAGTTGCCTAATACAATGCCTTGCATAGAGTAAACACACAAAAGCACACAGCAGTAGGAGGAGGAGACCTTTTGTGGGTCATTTGTATTCTACCTTGAAGGTTTCCTTTTCATTCTATGAACTTTTGGTATTTTATAGTTTACAGAATCTCAGAACTCATGCAGACTTCTGAGTTTCCAGTTGCTTTTCTCAGCAGCTTGACACCAAGGTCATCTGGTTTCTTTTCCTATGGCCGGAATGAAAAGCTAGATAGTACAAAAAGGTGGAAAGAAAAAACCATAGCATCTAAGTAAAATGGGATTAAAAGTTATAATTACTTGGATTTGTTTAATAAACAAAAGCCATATAGTAGAAGTTTCCAGTTGTTTCTAGTGATGAAAAATACAGGGCAACATCAAACACTTGTGATGCAACGTATTTGCTGTTTAACTAGAAACCCAAAGTGGCTCATGGCCAATTCAGATCTCAACTTTCCTAGTCAGAAACAATATTGTGAGTCTGATGAAATTTGTAATTCTTAATAATGCAATCTGGAAGTGTATTTAATTACCCATAAATCATAATTTATAATGAAACTTGCTATCAGAGAAACTTAGCCAATTTATCATTATTCAAAATTTGTTTACCCTTTGAAACAAATGGCAAAGTTCATGTTATAAAATATTGGACAAATTAGACTAATAGGCTTAAGAGAATACGAAGTCAACAATTAGAACAGAACTGGGAGATCCTGATTCACAGCCCTTCTCAATTCTCAAATAATACTTCACTATGTCTTAAGCTGCATAAAATTTTTTTGTGGTTTTGTTTAAAATATATCTCAATGTTTGATTATCTGGTTAATCTAAAGACAAAACTATAAAGATAATTACGTATCTTTCAGGAAACTCTGGTGGCATAGAGATTAAGAACTATGGCCGCCAATTAAAATATCATCAGTTTGAATCCACCAGGTCCTCCTTGGAAACTCTATGAAGCTGTTCTACTCTGTCCTGTAAGGTCTCTGTGTGTCACAATTGATCAGTGGCTGTGGGTTTAGTTTTTCTGTTTGTTTGTTTTCGGGTATAACTTCAATGATGAAAAGTAATTTGATTCTGAAGATTATCCTGGATTCTTCCAGTATCAGAAAGTTTTTATAATGATCATAAAAGATATAGTTCTCTAGTAGTACAAGCGGGTTGTGCTTTACTGCTAACCTAAAGCATTCAGTTTGAATCTACCCTCTGGATACTGTGGAAGAAATGGCCTCGTGATCAGCTTCCGTCAAGATTCCAGCCAAGTAAAGCTCTATGGAGTAGTTCTCTTCTGTAACACACGGGGTCACTGTGAGCTGGAATCAACTGACCAGCAATAACAACTAACAGCAACATGTCTTTATGCCATTTAGCATCTATTTGGTGAAGGCACTGCCCCTCATTTCCTTCTCAAAGCACTTATATTTTTATTAAATATGTCCCTGGTTTGGGGTGAAGGCAATTAATTGACCTTAGAGTGCAATGATGCAGATTCTTGAAAGGTTATTTAGTAGACATAAATTTAGCCAGCCAAGCTGGAAGTCAGCATGTTTAGAAGTTGCTTTATTTCTGTAGCTAATGAAATTAATGCTAGTATTGTTATAGCATCTACTGTTTTTCAGTTGTGTACAGTGTCTTAGATGCTGCATGTTTTAGGGTCATTTCTCACTGAGCAATCCTAAGAAGAAAATCATGGATCAGTAATTTATAAAGAAGTGCTCCTCAGTGAATTTACTAAGGAAATGGAGTAAAGAGGAGGAAAAAAAAAATGCTTGGGGTAGGGACATTGGTGGAAGCAAAATGAATGCGACTCAAACAAAGCTCTATGTCTCAGGCTCTTTCTTGATTTTAAGGGAGAGAACTGGGCTTTTTTTTTTTTAGGCACTATTTGATTAATGATTAGCAGTCACTTTGAGGGGATTGGAAAGTCTCAGAAACTCTAGGACTTCACTTAGGCAAAACCCCCAGTTGTGTAAGGGCAGTTCTGTAATGCTGGGCACTGATTGCAGAACAAACATAAAAAGGCTCCACAGAAACGTCTTGCTCTATACGAGCTAAACATTATTAGTCAAAATTAACTTCAGAAAAAAGGCTTCGAGAAAGATTTACCAATTTGTTCAAAATCACACAGTAATAAAGCTCAGAGGTTAAACTGAATAGTTTCCCATTATTCCCAGTAATAACGATGTCTGTGGCTGACAGCAATAAATTGATTCTAAGACAATGAAGGAACCGGTGTCAAGTACCTCAGAAACTTTTGGGGTATAAGTAAGAAATTAACAATATTTGATTTAATGCATATCATTCCTGACAAAATATTTTCAGATAAACTGAATCTAATTTTCCACATTTCTAGATAAAATTTCATGAAGTAATGACATTTAATGTTCTAGAAATTGTCCTGAGAAGAATTTCATAGGAACTTCAGTTTCAGAATTGTTTTAAGCTACCGATCCTTTTTTTAAAAAAAATATGATTTGAAAGAATTTATTAAAATTTAAGAAACAATAGTGCCTGGATATACCACTGATGATTAACATTACTTGTTTAAAGAGCCAGCCAGCCAAACCAGAGCATGAGTCTAATTTCAAATAAAAATACTCCTAGGGGTGGTGTTACAGCTTTAGAGTTTATGAGGACTTAACATATCTCATTTAATATTTTCGACATTCCATTTAATTCCTACATTAACCTTCTGCTGCAGCATTGTTTGCTATTCTTATTTTACGGATAAGAACGTTTAGGATCAAAAAAAATTAATAAAATTTCTCAAGTCATTCGGCTAATTAGAATTATGATCTAAATCTAGGTATTTTGATTCAAGAATAATAGTAGAATCTATTTCACATAGACAATAATAAAAAATGTGCATGCTACATGACTACTGTATTCAACATGCCACTAGATATTGCGTATATTTTGTATAGGGGATGATGAAAGACTCATTTAAGAATTTGGTGAGACACAATGGTTTTCTCTTTCCAAGAAAAATTCATAAAGGCACATAAACATACATATGAGGACTGCCAATTAAGTTCACGAACTCATCCTAGGAAAATATGCTAAATGCCTCATTGCTAAATATCACTACAGTTTCTTTTGAAGTGCTCGCTTTGGGAAGCTATGCACTGATGACAGTGCCTAGTCTTCTTCAAAGCAATTTTGAATGTCCCTCAGAGCTGTCGTTGTATTACCCTTGATGTCCTGAATGGCATGCAAATGTTGCTGTTTCAATATTTCCTTTATCTTTGTGTAAAGAAAAAAGTCACTGGGGGCCAGGTCAGGTAAACAGAAAGGGTGTTCCAACGCAGTTATTTGTTCATTGGCTAAAAACTCCCTCACAGACAACTGTACAATTAAGTTCATGAACTTGCCACCATGTCATTGTGCACCATGGTCATTCCAGAAAGAACTTTGGAAGAAGAGAATGTCCAAAACTGTATCTGTTGCCAGCGAGTTGATTCCAACTTATAACAACCCTATCAGACAGAATAGACTTGGCCCATAGGGTTTCAAAGGCTGTAATCTTAACAGAACCAAAAAGACATAGCTTTCTTCCATGAAGCAACCAGTGTGTTTGAACTGCTGGCCTTTTGGTTAGTAGTTGAAAGCTTTAAGCATGGTGCCATCAGGAATCCTTGCAAGAGGAAAAGGAGGTGTAAATAGCGGCAGGAAGTTACCAAAGACTGAATTCTATGTCTCATTTGTGCTCAGTGGTGCTCCTGAATATTTCTGTCATTCAGTTTTTGCAATGAACTGGTCATGACTTTCTACCTTCTCAAGGACATAAGGTATTCTAAGGTCTCCAATATCTCAAATCTCTGTATCCAGATCACCCTACCATGTACGCGCTTTCTTTCCTCCAACTCATCTCCAAGGTCAGGTATATCAGTAAGTGTTCTAGATGAAAACCCATGGCAGACTTTCATTAGAAGCATTGCTTTTATGACCTTTTTACAAAAAGACACAAAGAATCTTCATAGAATAGTATACTGCACTAGAGTTAATGACAGTACATATTATTAACCTTAGATCTGGGGATAAAGGGGAGAGTACTTGCTAGAAATTAGAGGACAATGTTTTGTGGAGAAGACTGTCTTAAAAATAGTTGCGACCTTTTTTTAGAGACACGGTCAGTCTGAGGCTATCATTCAACGTGGGACTGAAGAGACTAAAGACCCTAATTTTGCCCTTCTAGTCCTTCTCATTATCTCTATAGGTTCTCCACTGCTCCCTAAAATCAACCTGAAGGGTGAGATAATCCTTTGCTCTAATAACTTCAGTTTATTCTTGCAAGGCAGAAACCAGGTTAAACTAAAACCAAACCCATTGCATGGATACTGGCTCATACCAATCCTATAGGACAGAGTAGAACTGCCTCACAGGAGTTCCAAGGAGCAACTGGTAGACTTGAACTGCTGATCTTTTGGTTAGCAGCCAAGCTCTTAATCATTTCACCAGCAGGGTTCCAGAAATTAAGTAGGAAAAAAGTGAATCCTAGTTCCAAATGGACACACAAAATACATCTAGCAAAGAAAACTTGAACAGGTGTATGCACGCACGCACATACACCACTTGCCTCTCTCAAGTCTACAGTCTCAGTTTCTCAAGGTAGAATCACAAAGCTCCTCTATTAGGCAGGCTTTCCTTATGCCCTCCTGTGCTGAATTGAACAGACCTTATTTTACTGAGAAGACACACCACTTTGAGTTAGGGCACTTTCTTGCCCCTTAATTTACCCCTTTCCCCATATTTAAAGAAATATTTGTCTTCAGCTTTAGGTTTTCTATTAGTTTAGAAGTTGTTTTTTTTTAAAAAAAGAAGGAACGATATTTCACACACTTTGACTCCTCAGAGCTTCAATTCATGTTTGAACAATAGACTGAGGGTTCTAAAAACTTAAGTTTTCTGTATCTTGAAATGAGGTATAATTTCCAGTAATTTTCCTCTTAAAACATACACCTCATCTTTCTTTTTTTTTTTATCTTTGCTTTTAAGCTTGCTAGACAAAAAACCATTTTGTGTAGGTTGCTTGGATACTAATGTTTTCTTCTATGCTTTTTAAAAAAATTTTGTAATGCCTTTTGAACAATTTGTTCAACCTTTTAATTTCCCGAGCATCGAAGACATAGCTAGATATATTCTAATTTTGACTAAGTTACTCTACTTGAATAATATCAACCCAGCACCTTGTCATGCATTAATTTATTTCTTCCCTCACTGAATGCACATTTTAAAATGAGACATGTATAAGTAATGGCAATCAAAGGCAGAAATCATTAAGCAATTGTAAGGGTTATAACATGCTGCTGGAAATCACAAAGAGAGAGACTGTTTCCCACAGGGACACGAGGAAAGACTTTCTGGGTAGCTGTATGGTAGAGCATACCGACAGAGTTTGTGACATTGATAAGGATGAACTAAGGTGATACAATGCATTTTGCTTTTGGTGATGCCAACTTTTTGCTCCAATTCTCATTTGATCATATTCCTACCTTCTTTCTGTACCCACAGATTTACACATTGTTAATCTCAGGAGGGACTAGTTCATCTAACTGGTGATAAAAAATGCTACCCAGGAAATTAAATTGGCCCATGGATAATTTTCAAATTTGAGTCTACTTTGGTTTAGAATCTGAATCTTTTCCCTCTCAAACCAGTGTCCATGATCAGATACTATGTGCTGGAGATACCAAGTTGACCTCAAGAAGGGTGAGCAGGAAGCACTAAGGTTATTGATGTTGCAGAGGAATATAGGGAGTCAATATTTCAGAGAGTAAACATGAATACATTGACAGACCTGCATGTTTTCTTGGAGCAAAGCATGGCCCACATAGATTCCAAAGAAGTTTAAGAGATTCTGATAGAGTGATAAATCATGTTAAGTAGTTGTGGTTGTTTTTTCATCCCAGAAACAAACAGGTTTCAAATCTCCTAGTAGACCGACAACCTGGAATTTATACAAACTGTAAATGAAGAAGAGTTTAGGGCCAAGTTGACAACTCAAATGTAGGAAATGAAAAAGAGTGTATTATAGAAATGGAGATAAACATGCATAAAATGTATGGCATCACACTGCTATGAAATGGAAAATGGATGTTTCATGCATGACAGACTTTTGCCAAATATTGAAGCATTGTTTTATTTCCTAAGCAGTAGATACTTAGCAGTATAATGATTTACACCATAAAGTCCACATTGTAACATGATTGAAACCATGTTTATGAAGTGGAAAGGGGGCTATGTATGATATATAGATAAATATTTAAAAAAAATTTTATGCATTTATACCAGAAAGCATTTCTTCTATTTTTTTTCAAATCCTTGAAATAACTTTTACTTAACATTGAAATGGCTTTTAATAATATCACAGAGATCTATAATATAAATTTGTAAGGTGAGGTAGTATTTGTTACTTAATGTATAGTCCATAGTTGGTTTATATTTTCTTAGTTTATACCTAATATTCTTCTTGTGTTCCAAGACCCTATTGAGGACACTGCATCATATTGATTGTCATGCCTCACTGGGATCCTCGTCTTGCCTTCATTTTTGCATACCATAAAATCTTTTTCTGTTGCTTAAATTATTTTCAAATGTTCTTAACTGGAATAAAGATGATAAACATAGATTTAAAAGTGCGAAGGATGATGAGAACAAAATTATATTATATCTGCCTCACTAATTCTGTTCCCTGGCTTTCACTTCCTGGTATTTTTAATATGCATTGAATATACAAATTGATTTCATTTTATGGATGTGTTACCATCTTAGAACATAAAAAAATCACATGTGAGGAGGCTATATGTGTCAGCCAGAAAGCCTCAAATGAGAACTTCTTTCGATGTCATGGAAATGCAATTTACCAGTGTTGTAGGCTTTTATTAAATCTACCAATTACGTATTTGCCTCTGTGCTCATTTAAAAGTACTGCAGGAACGTGGTCAGCTCTTGCCAACAAAGCTAACAAGACAGAATTAACAGGGCATACTAATGTTACTCTAAAGAACATTACCATTGTGACAAGATGTTCAAAGCAATGATATGTTGTAAAACTTAGTGGGGGAATACTTTAATAGTTATTTGCTTTGAGGGAATCTAGGACATACTAAGGATAGTTCAAAGTATATATACACACTTTCAATGTGTACAATGTGTGAACAGTTGTCAAGGACTCAGAAATAAGACAATATAAGGATGAATTATACATGATCTCTGCCTTTAAAGGAGACTATAAGGTTGTGAGTGGGTGGGGCATCACACGTGTGTGCATAAATAATAAACAAGGCAGTGCTGTGAAAGATGTTGCTAAGTGTGACCTAAGTACAGTAGTGTGGTCACCTCCACTGTTTTAATGAGGTGTTATCTGAGGGGAGATCTCTCTCAAATTCTACTGCAGCCTGTCACTCAGACAGAAGAGCAAAGCAGGATAGACCATCCAGACGGCAACCTGCAAGGAAGGGGGCAGATCTGGGAGTAACAAGTCCTGCTTCCGTCATGAGTACCAGGCCCAGGGATCTAATAAACGTTCCTGACGGCTACGGGGCCTAACACCATCACAACATAAACAGAAATGGCCATTTTTTGACTGCATAGGGTCACTGAAGTATTTCTCTGTCTCTTGGTATGCAATATTCCTCATTTGTATTAATAGCTGACTTTATAAGTAGAAAATGGCTAATGAAGTCTCACTTAGCTCTGGCTTCCACTCCACTGCATTGAGTATCTATTTATACTTATCTACTATTTGAGTTGATAATGAAAAGACAGACTGTGTGTACTAATATAAAGTAAGAGTATTTTTCCTGTGACAGTGAAATACAGGGCTTTAATACCTTTGGACTCCTAATTAACAATATATATCTCTTGAAAACAACGTATGTGGGAGAACACCAAGCAGCACTAATCTATACAGAAAACACTGTATAATCCCAGATGTTTGTCACTTTTTGTGGGGACTTGTGTATTGTGATGCTGGAAGCTATGCCACTGGTATTCAAATACCCTCAGGGTCACCCACAGTGACCAAGTTTCAGCTGAGCTTCCAGCAAAGGCAGACTAAGAAGGATGTCCTGGCACTCTGCTCTTGAAAAAAAAAAAAAAAATCAGCCAGTGAAAAATTTGTGAATGTCAGCAGAACAGTGTCTGACACAGTGCTGGACCAGGAGCCCCTCAGGTTGGAAGGCACTCAAAAGATGACTGGGGAATAGTTGACTCATCAAACTCATTGCTAGTAGATGCCATTGAGTTGGTTCTGATTCACAGTGACCCTCTGTACAGTAAAATGAAATACTGTCCAAGCTTACACCGTCTTCACAGTCATCATTACGCTTAAGCCTGTTGTTGAAGCCACTCTGCCAGTGCATCTTGTTGAGGGTCTTCCTCTTTTCTGCGAATCCTCCACTTTACCAAGAGTGATGTCCTTCTCCAGGGACTGATCTTTTCCAATACATGTTGTAAGTGTGTGAGACACAGTCTCACAGTCATTGCTTCTAAGAAGCATTCTGATTGTACTTCTTCTGTAACAGATTTGTTCATTTTTTGGCACTTTATGGTATATTCAGTATTCTTTGCCAACACCTCAGTTCAAAGGTATCAGTTCTTCTTTGGTCTTCCTTATTCATTATCCAACTTTTGCATGCGTAGGAGGCTTCTGAAAACACCATGGTGTGGGTCAGGCACACCTTGATCTTCAAGGTGAAATCCTTGCTTTTTAATACTTCAAAGACATCTTTTGCAGCAGATTTGCCTAATTCAAGGTATCCTTTGGTTTATTTTTTCTTTACTTTTCTTTCTTTCTTTTATTATGATTAAGTCAAAGTATTCAATCCAAATTGCCTTTGCATGCCTACCTATCTGCAGTTCCTTCTGCTCTCCCCACCAGGTGACAACATACTCCTCCTTTCCATTCCGTACTTCTAGTGTCCCCTCAATAAGCATCTGTTCCTGCTTATCCACTCTCTTCTGTCTCATCTAGAAATAGACCAGTGGACCACCTCCTGTATGTGCATTGTCACAGATTGCACTGTGTCCCCCCCAGAATGTGTGAAGCCATGTGGCTGGGTCATGATTCCAAATATGTTATGGTCGTCCTCTGTTTTGTGATTTTCCTGTGTTGTATGTCAGAGGATTAGGGTGGGACTGTAAATCCCTTCCCAGGATCACTTCCATGGTCCACTGTAAAGGCAGTTTCCCTGGACTATGGCTTGCTCCATCCTTCATCCTTTTATCTTACAAGAGATAAAAGGAAAGGGAAGCAAGCAGAAAATTGGGAACCTCACGCCATCAAGAAACCAGCACCAGGAGAAGAGCCAGTCCTTCGGACCTGAGGGACGTGCTTCAAGATGCTCCCTGAACAGAGGCTGATACAACACAAGGAATTTCCTGCAGAGCCAACAAGGGGGAAAGCTTTCCCCTGGGGCAGACATTCTGAATTTGGACTTGTAACCTACTGAACTGTGTAAAAATAAACTTTTCTTTGCTAAAGCCATCTACTCTGTGGTATTTCTATTAGAATAGCACTAGATGACTAAAAGATCCATAGAACCATAAAGTATGAACACCATAAGGTCACACTGTGTCCTCAAGTCCAGTCCTTTCTTGTCTGAAGAGTAGACTCTTAGGGGGTTTCTGATCAGGGACAGCAGCAGGTCTAGGGGCCATGTTTCCCAGGGGAATGTATAGGATGTTGGACCACCAGTTCAGTTCTTTTAGAAGAGTTCTTGATCTGCCCCCTTCTTTTTCTCATGTTGGCTCAGGGATTCTACATTCTGTTCTCTATCATAGCTGTCTTTAGTGGTGGTGGGGTACCATCCGGTTCTTCCGGTCTTACGTTGATACAGTCTCCCGTTTCTATGTGTTCTTTTGTCTCCTGGGCTCTTTTGTCTTTGTGTCTGATGTCCTGGGTGATCATCTGTTCCAGATGAGTTGGGACCATTTGATGTACCTCAGATGGCAGCTTGCAAGCTTTTAAGATTTCAGATGCCACTCACCAATATGGGGTGCAGAAGACTCTCTTAGCAATAGGCCAGTTACACCAATTGGCCTCGATGTCCCCTGGAGATATGATTATCCTTTTGTATCTTGACTGTTATTTCCATAGGTGTTGATTATGGATCTAAGTAAAATGAAATTCTTTACAACTAAAATCTTTCCCATTTATGAAGATATTGCTTATTGATATAGTTGTGAAATTTTTTTCTTTCTTTATGTTGAGGTACAATCTATACTGAAGGCTGTGATCTTTCATCTTCATCAGTAAGTACTTCAAGCAATATTGTGTCATATCAGCATAATGCAGATCATTAGTGAGTCTTCCTCCAGTTCTGTTTTTCTTCATATATTCTTGGATTATTGCTCAGCCTACCTACTGAATAAGTATGGTGAAAGGACACAACCCTTACACACTTTTCTGACTTTAAGCCACACAGTATTCCTTGTTTTATTTAAATGACTGTTTCTCAGTCTACATCCAGGCTCCTCATGAGCACAATTCAGTGTTCTGGAATTTCCATTCTTCATATGTTAATCCATATTATGTTTTGAACCATGCAGTTAAATGCCTTTGTATAGTCAATCAAATACAGGTAAACATCTTTTTTGGTAGTATCTACTTTCAGTAAAGATTCATATCCATCAGATATCAGTCATGTTCTTGGTTTTATGTCATCTTTTGAATCTAGCTTCAACTTCTGACAGTTCCCTTTCAATGTACTGCTGCAACCATGTTTGAATAATCTTCTGAAAAATTTGACTTGCCTATAATATCAATGATACTGTTAGATGATTTCCACATTCAATTGGATCACCTTTTTTGGACTATGCATAAATATGTATCCTTTCCAGTTGTTGGCCAGGTAGCTGTTTTCCAAGTATATTAGCATACATGGGTGAGCATTTCCAGGGCTGCATGAGTTTATTGAAACACCTCAATTGGTATCCCACCAAGTGATAGCCTTTTTTTTTTTTTTTTTTTTTTTTGCCAGTGTTTTCAGTGCAGTTTATATCTTCCTTCACTACTATTGCTTCCTGATCATATACTACTTCCTGAAATGGTTGGATGTTGACAAGTTTCTTTTTGTATAGTCACTCTGTGTATTTCTTCTGTCTTCTTTTGATGCTTCCTGAGTCATTTTATATTTTTACTGTAGAAACTCTTAGAATTGCTACTGGGACTTGAATTTTTCTTCACATCTTTCAGCTTGAGAAATGTCAAGCATGTTCTTCCTTATGGTTTTCCAACTCTAGGTCTTTGAACCTGCATTTATAATTGTATTCTTGAGCAGCTCTTTGACATCTTCTGTTCAGCTCTTTTACTTCTCCATTTCTTCTATTTGCTTTAACTACTTGACCTTCAAAAGCAAGTTTCAGAATCCTTTCTGACATCTACTTTGTTCTTAAATGAGATGGATTAAAACAGTGGTTGCAACAATGGGCTCAACGATAACAGTGATCATGAAGATGACACAGGACTGGGCAGTGTTTTGTTCTGTTGTACATATGGTTGTGTGAGTTGGAACCAGCCTTATGTTACCTAACAACAACAACAAAATGCACCAGAGCCCAGGGCAATGATGGAGTCAGTAAGCGTGTAGAATTTAGTCACAGATGTTGTTCACTCAGCTTAGAATACTTTGCTAATAACTCATTTCTTTACTTTCTTCCCAGCTTGCAGAATCTCTATAGCTAGGTGAAAAGTAGTGGAACATATTAGCATATAATCTGGATTGATTATCCTTATGTAGATACAACAAAAATTGTTCCAGCTTTATTGAAAACCATTTTCTTCTGGAAATATAAAGTTGGATACACCATTCCACAGTGATTTTCAGGTAGGAAAAGGAAACAACCAACAGGTTACTTTTTTTTTTATTAAATTTCTCACAATACATAAACTCTATGTAATAAATAAAGGAGAGTCAAAGTATTCAAATATTAATACAACACCCATGTAGTTGATTCAGAGGAATGCTGAATTTTGCATAAAATGGAATGCATCAAGATTAAGTTTATCATTAAATTTCAACAACTATTCACTACATTCTTGCTGTAGTTCATTGCTTCTGCCAACAAGATACACTAACATCTAGGAGTTTATGAAGTTTATTGATCCTGCCTTTTAGGTGTACACAATGGTGGTAATGGTGACTGCCAGCAATGCGAGCAATGGCCATAGCTGTGGCTGACACACGGCAGAGAAGAAAGAATAAAAAAGCAAACAAACAAACAAACAAAAAACACTGAAAACTATGAAGATTAAAGAGGAAAAAATGATACAGTGAGGAGAGTTAATTTGTAAGATAGCGTCATTCGGGTACCAGTCAGCAGCACTGGTGGCCAAAGAACCTCATTTCAGTGTTTAAAATGAAGATCTTATGTGTCACAAGTACATATTAAGACTTCATGACAAATTCTATTAAAAATAAGAGATTCTAGAATGAGTTCATACTAAAAAGAAAACAAAAATAGCCAAACTGATAAAGTGAAAAAATGACGTGAATAAGGAACTGTTATGTTTACTATTTTTAACTTTTATATTGACAATTATTTAATTGAACAGCAAGGACTTGGCAGGCATATTGGTAGGACCTGAGAGTATGGAGGTAACCGTGATGTGTTGCTTATTCTTGAGGAACTCCCAGTCATTTTGCCTGAGACTAAAGTATAAACATATAACTTACATTACAAAGATAGTGCCACTGAGAAAAAGAAGGGGTGAGTTTTATGAGGAAGGGTCTTATAAAATCTTATCAAGTAGTCACTAATAGGAAAAGAGAGCAACGTGATCAAACACATTTGTCTTAATGAATCTGGGAGCCTTCTGACTCCACATAAAGCCAGTCACATTAGATTTTTGATTTCCTGTCTCCATCTTTGCCTCTGTGAATATGTATAGATGAGACTAGAAGCCTAGCCATGAAAAGATAACATATTACAATCTAAGTCTTTGTTTTCATTTATGCCTCAACTATACAGTATAGATATAAGAAGGGTAGAACTTTAGTAAAATGATATGTGCAACAGTATAGAAATGATTATGGAAGATATCTGGGCTGTAATTCTGTCATAAACTTCAAAACAGTAAAACAGTTCCAGTATGATCATGTACAATGAAATTGCACATGGTTGGTGATACTTTCCAAAACAAAATTTTTGGAAAAAAATCATTTCGTATGATAGAATCAAGAAATTGTTTAAGGTAATTTTAGACTTTCAATTGATTTTTCCAAGAGGCAGTGTGTCAAATTTTGCAGTATTTAGAGTACACATGGATATTTCTTCCTAAAAATGTAGTTTCTTGAGACCAAAAGTAACTACAGAGGATATATAGGTAATTCCAGAAAGACTAATTATATATGTGCATGGGTAATGTCTTACAAGTTAAACATCATTTCTCTTTGCATACTTTGCCTGCTTATGTGTCTCCATGGTTTCTTGAAGCTGTGATTAATTACTTCTACCTCATCCTTGCCTTTCAAATATAATTGTCTTAAATACTACTTATTCTAGCTGTTGTATACTGTGTTGGAGGATAATTGAAATGAAGTAGGTTGAAATTACTGTGTATGGTTTTAGGGAACAAAAAGATTTTCTTAAATGCAATTCTATCATAATTTGAGGTCAGAACATTTTTTTTTCCTTTGCCCAGAAGTGTACTTCTTCCACTAAGTAATGAAAGCAATAAAAAAAGCTATATTTCAGTTGTCATTTTATTTACTCATCTCCAGTCCCTAAGTTCTGCAAAACTAAATCATTATTTCTCTAGCAATTTAGAATTATATGTTGTAATTCTTATAATCTATATTTCCTCCCATATCATCATTTCATCAAGGCTGATGCTGCAAGACATTTTCATACCTTAAGTAATTGTCCCCTGGCTACCCAGCAAAGAAATCCTTCCCTTTATTATTAATGATATTTTTAATGATTTATTTAAATGATGGACATACATCACTGTTTTTTTATTTTCTGTATATCTTGCTGATGGGTGTAAGGAGTTACTTTCCTAATTATCTTAAAATTCTTCTTTCTAGTTTGAATCTGTTCTCTGAAGATTGACACAACCCTGCATTATTGAACCCAAACATATTTAACTCTATTTAGATTCCCTAATGTAAATTTCAAATGTAACTAATGTAGATAAATAGTTCTGCAAAGGCTTGGAGTCCTAAATACAAGCCCATGCTCCAGCCCTCTTATTTTGAGTTTCACTATTCATCAGGAAAGAGTGTTCAGCTATCTAGCTCTTTCCTTAAGTATATGCCTCCAAATTCTCAAATATTGTGCCTTTAATTACAAACTTTTTTTTTTTTTCAGTTTTAAACATTATCTGTTGACTTCCAGAGACCTGGTTGCCTATTGGTTAGGTGTATCTGCTGCTGACTAAGAGGCTGGCAGTTTGAATTCACCAGCTACTTCTTAGAAACCCTGTGGGACAGTTCTGCTCTGTCTTACAGAGACTCTATGGGTTGGAATTGACTCTACCTCAATGTGTTTGGTTTATTGATTTTCCAGTGCAGAACATGTGGATATAGTTCACTAATACCACCAGTCCAAAACAAATATAGCAACTAACTTATTTGTTTGTTTATTTTCCACTTTCCCAGTGAATTGTATATCACAATTGTGTCTAGATCACACTTCAGAGTTTACTTCATTAAGATTATGTAAATACTATTCACAACTGAACCAACAGTGTGAAATTATTTCATGTCTTTGTTGTACACTTTGATATTCTGGGAATTAATAATATTTTCTATTTTTAATTGCTCAGCTCTTTCAATTATTGAGGAAACCCTGGTGGCATAGTGGTTAAGTGCTACAGCTGCTAACAAAAGGTCAGCAGCACCAGTCCATAAGGTACTCCTTGGAAACTCTATGGGGGCAGTTCTACTCTGTTCTATAGGGTCACTATGAGTGAGAATTAAGTCAATGGCAGTGGTTTAGTTTGGGGCTACCTATTATTGAAAACCCTGGTGGCCTATTGGTTAAGTGCTACAGCTGCTAACCAAAAGGTCAGCAGTTCAAATCCACCAGGCATTCCTTGGAAACATTATGGAGCAGTTCCATTCCTTGGAAGCATTATGGAGCAGTTCTACTCTGTCCTCTAGGGTCTCTATGAGTTGGAATAGACTTGATGGCAATGGGTCTGGTTGGTTTATCTATTATTAATTTGTCATCAGACTTTCTGCAATGAAGTTTATTCTCCTCTCTATATGTACTAACAAATTTAGGAACTAACAAAATTATCTTTTTTTCTCTCTCTTTTAGGGATATGCCTCCCAAACCACTTGTTCTCTTGATTCAGTCTTGTATAGATGATCTTTGAGTCTGCTACACAGATATCATGCTGGAATTTCCTTCATTCTCTCTTTGACAGATCAAAGCCCTTTCCTAGAGTCAAGGCTTTCCTTCTCGTTTGCTTTCTTCGTGGTCATGATTCCTGAAAGAGGATTCAGGGTAAATACATTTTCTGAGAGCTTGCATGTCGAACAAAACACTCATATACACTTACCATTAAAGGACAGTATGACTATGCAATTCTAGTTTGGGGATTCTTTTCCTTCAGAATTGTGAACACACTGTTTCATTGGCTTCAGATATCTAATATTGTAGTTATAAAAAATCAAATGCCATTCTGGTTCTTATTTCTGTGGGAAGTGACTATCTCGTTTTCTTTCTGAACGATCTTAGGGTTATCAAATTGTCCCCTAGCATTCTGACATTTCATTATGACACAATGAGATGTGCATTTATTTTTAAAATTAAACTTTTTGTTTTAAAACTGTTGTAGATTTATACAAAAAGATTTACAGAGAGCTCACTTATACCTAAAACTCATTTTCTACTTATTAACAATGTAAGTCAGTTCTGACTCATAGTAATTCCACAGGACAGGGTAGAACTGTCCCATCAGGTTTCCAAAGAGGGACTGGCAGATATGAACTGCCAACCTTCTGGTTAAAAGCTGTGCAGCTTTACCACTATGCCACCAGGGTTTCCAACAATGTACATTAGTGTTGTGGTACACTTGTTACAATTGATGAGTCAGCATTGACAATATTATGTTTAACTAAATCTGTGATTTGTTTTGATTTCCATTGTTTTTATCTAATGCCTCTTTTCCATTTTGGAATCCCATTCAGGATACTATATTGCAATGGTGACAGTTTCTTAGAATTTCTATATTTTTGATGGCAGTTTTGATCACATTTTGTAGTATAAATTCTCACTTGGGATTTGCCTAATATTTTGCTTATAATGAGACAGGGGTTATTCTGTTAATCTATATGTCTACATCAGTATAATATTGCCTTGATTAAAGATGTGTAGTAAGTTTTGAAATGAGGTCATGTGAGTCCTCCAACATTGTTGTTGTTCTTCCATATCATACTGGCTATTTTATGTTTTCTGCCTTTCTGTGTAAATTTTTTGAACAATTTTGCCAATATTAAAAAAAAATTAAGTGGAATTATGTGTAATCTATAGGTGAAGTTAGGAAGAATTATTACATTATACATTATTACATACACTACTTTCTGCTTATTGAGATCTTCTTTGATTTATTTAAATTTTGTAGTTTTCTGTATATAGATCCTTTACACACCGTTAGATTTATACCTAGATGTTTCTTTTTCTTTCTTTCTTTCTTTCTTTTTTTTTCTTTTGATACTATGGTAAGTGGTATTGTTTTCATGAGTTTGTATTTTAATTCCAAAATCATCTTTTCATTGCTGGATGTAGAAAAATAATTTTTACACATTAACTGTTCTGAAAGACTAGCTCAGCAAATGGATGCAACAGTGGAAGTGCTTACTTATCTAAGCCAACAAATTTAGAAGACAGCTTCCTGGCCAACTAACTGGAAGAAATCCATATTTGTTCCCATTCCAAAGAAAGGTGATCCAACAGAATGAGAAAATTATTTCAAACAATGCTATTAATATCACGTACAATTAAAAGTTTGCCGAAAATCATTCAAAAGTGGTTGCAGCAGCACACTGACAGGGAACTTCCAGAAATTGAAGCCAGATTCAGACATGGACTTAGAAATATCATTGTTGATGTCAGATGGATCTTGGCTGAAAGCAGAGAATACCAGAAAGGTACTCGCCTGTGTTTTGTTGACTATGTAAAGGCATTCAGCTCTGTGGATCATAATAAATTATGGATAATATTGTGAATGGTGAAAATTCCTGGAAACTTAACTATGCTCACAAGAAAACTGTACTTAGAAGACAGCTCTTGAAACAGAACAAGGGGTAATTTATAGTTTAAAGTCAAGAAAGTTTTATGTTGTGCTTAATCAATACAATAGGCAAATAATCTCAAAAGATAAACTCTATAAAGAACACACATCAGGATTGGAGAAAGGCTTATTAACAGTCTGCGTTATATAGATGGCATAGCCTTGCTTCCTGAAGATGAAGAGGACTTGAAGTACTTAACTGATGAAGATCACAGCCTTTGGTATGACTTACACATCAATATAAATAAAACAAAAATCCCCACAATTGCACCAATAAGCAATTTCAAAGTAAATGGAGAAATGATGGAAATTGTCAAGTAGTTTATTTTACTTGGACCCCAGATCAATGCCCATGGACGCAATGTTCAGAAAATCATTATGCTGAGCAAAGCAAGTCAGTCACAAACTAAAAAAATCATTCTTTTTGTTGTCTAGTTGATTCCAACTCAACAATCCTATAGCACAGAGTAGATTTGGCCCCTAGAATTTCTAAGCAGTGGCTGATAGATTTGGACTGCTGGTCTTTTGGTTAACAGCCATAGCTCTTAATCACTATACCATGAGGGCATCAAGTCAATCACAAATGAAAAATGTGTGAGCCCACTGTTATAAATATTCAAGAAAACATTTATACACAGAACAAAACAACATTTGATGATAGTAAAAGGTGGGTGGAGAAGGAGAGGGAAAATCACTAACTAGACAGTAAACAAGACTTTGGTGAAATGCTATGGATTAATTACCTTTGGGTGTGAACTTTCTATCCATGGTCTTGTAACTCCCATCCAGATGATTGTGTAATATGGTAATTGTGGCCTACCAAGGGGATTGGTAAATCTTGCCTTAAAAAAATAACCAATTTCAGAGCAGACAGGCAATCAAGCCACCACCAAAAAAAGACAGACCCAAAGCAGAGACCTATCACATGTAGTACTTCCTGGCCCATGGAACAGGAATGCTGAGTGTATTTAATCAGAGACTGAAGGCCAGGAAGAGGTCCATGAGTAACCCACAAATTTGAGACTCATCCTCCTCCATTTTGTGGACCGCTTCTTTTACAGGGTTTTTGAGTTCTATGAGACATTGCAGGGAATTAGAGAAGCCAAAGACAGGAAGGAGAGTGCTGGCATGAGAAAGAATAGTTGATGTTAGAGATGATGGAATGATACAGCAGCTTGGAAAAGTTAGACATGTAGGACATCTTTAACTTTTACCTCATAGGAATCAGCTTTGTGTTGATCCTCGAAAAAAAGTCTTCATTTATGAAGGGAAAGATGGCACACAATACAGGGGAATTCAGCACAGTTTGATCAAGTCAAAGTCATAAATACTTCCAAGACACATTCAAACACCTGCAGGACCAAGTTGTTGGGGCTTAGAGTTAATAATCTTAGTCTCAGGGAATATCTTGGCCAAAAGGAGTAACATAGTTTTTAAAGAAAATGTTATACATCCTACTTTGGTAAGTAGTGTCTAGGGTCTTAAAAGCTTGTGAACAACCACCTAAGATATATCTGTTGGTCCTATAACTTCTAGAGCAAAAGAGACCCCCCCAAAACACAAAGAAAATATTAATTTAAAGGACAAATGGATCACATGAAGAGCAGCCTCCAACAGCCTTGTAGTCTGTTGTTGCTAGGTACCATCAAGTCAGTTCTAACTTATAGCCACCCTCTGCACAACAGAATAAAACACTGCCCAGTCCTGTGCCATGTTCACCATTGTTTTTATGTTTAAGCCTATTGTTACAGTCACTGTATCAATCCATCTTGTTGAAGTCCTCTTTTTTGTTGACCTTCCACCCTACCAAGCATGTCTTTCTTCAGGGATTGATCCATCCTGACAACAAGCCCAGAGTGTGTGATCCATAGTAGTTGAGTGGTTCCTGGCTACCACCACCGACCATTCTGACAGGGAACACAATGGAGTGTCCTGGAAAGAGCAAGAGAAACTGTAGACCATATTCAGTTTAACAACATTAATTTAAAAAAACAATATTTACTACTGGCAGAGACTGGTAGAATTCCTGTGACTATGGCCATTGGACACCCTGCTAACTCAGAACTGAAGCCACTTCAGAAGGCCATCTTTCAGCCAAGTTAGAAAGGCCTACAAAATAAAGTATATAAACTATATGGAGAGAACATGGCATCAGAGCTGGTAGAAGGCTTATTAAAAAACCTGTAATACATAGTTGACACACTTTTTTTTTAAATTGTGGATTAAGTGAAAATATACAAATCAATTTTGCATGCCCACCTATCTCCCTACCCAGTGACAGAACACTCCTCCTTTCTGTTCCATACTTCTAGTGTCCCCTCAACAAGCATCTGTCCCCTCCTCTACACCCCTTCTCTCCTTTATAGAAAGAGACCAGCAGGACAGCATTCTATAAATGTATAGAACCATAAAGTATGCACACCATATGGTCACATTGTGTCCCTCAGTCCAGACCATTTTTGTATGAAGAGTTGACCTCATTACTGGTTTCCAGTCAGGGACAGCAGCAGGTCTAGGGCCCATGTTCCCAGGGGTGTATCCAGGCTGTTGGACATCAACTCAGGTCGTTTAGAAGAGTTCTAGGGCTGCACCCCTCTTTTTCTTGTGTTGGCTCAGGGATTGTACATTGGGTTGACACACTCTTGCTAAAAGAAAAGAGGACTAGAAGCACTTAGTGATGAAGAACAAAAAGTACTGCCTTCATTATGTATTGCATCTCAGTATAAAGAAAGCAAAAATCCTTGCTAATGAACCAATAGGCAACATCACAATAAACCAGAAAATATTGAACTGGTCAAGGATTTAATTTCATTTGTATTCACAATCAACATCCATGTAAGCAGCAGTCAGAATATCAAATGAAATGCTGCGTTAGGCAAATCTGCTGCAAAAGAATTTTTAATGTGTTGGAAAGCAAAAATATCATTTGAAGGGCTAAGGTGTGCCTAATTCAAGCTATGACACTGTCAACTTTCTCTTACACACAAGGAAGCTGGACAATGAATAAGGAAGACCGAAGAAAAATTGAAGTCTTTGAATTATGGTGCTAGCCAAGAATACTCAGTATACTATTGTGATGTTTAAGATTGTATGCCAGCTTGGCGATGCCATGTTTCTCACTGGTTTGACAGAAGCCCCACATTGGATCCCTGGAAAGTGGCATAAGGGCTATTATGATAGGAAAAACCAAGTGAGAGCCATTAGAACTGCCCCTACCTAGTAAAACAGTAAACAAAAAACAGTATCTTATCCTTTGAGGGAATGCAGGGATTTCAACCACCATCAAGGACTTGCACAGGTGGTGATTACCACCACATGCCACTCAACTCGCCTATTTGGCCTGTACATAAAAAACAGATGGATCTAGGAGAATACCAGTAGATTTTCATAATCTAAACCAGGTGGTGACTCCAATTGCAGTGACTTTTCCACATGTGTTTCCACTGCTTCAATAAATTAATACATCTGTTACCTTCAAGACTCATAGTGATCCTATAGAATAGAGCAGAACTGCTCCACAGAGTTTTCAAGGAGGACTTGGCAGATTTGAACTGCTGACTTTTGGGTTTTTAGCTGTAGCACTTATCCACTATACTTGATAACAGTGTCTTTTTTTTTTTTTTTCTTTTTCCTGTTACCTTTGATGAAGCTATTGATTTGGCCAATGTCTTTTCCTTGTTTCTAGTTTTAAAGAAACACCAAAAGCAGTTTGCCTTCACTAGGAAAGGCCAGCAATACACTTTCATGTCTCACCTCAAATGTATATCAACTCTTCAGCCCTATGTCGTAATTTAAGTACATGGGGATGTTGATTGCCTTTTCCTTACAAAAGACATCACATCAGTCCATTACATTGATGAGTTGTTCTGATTGGACCTGCTACAGAAGAAATGTTAATGACTCTGGACTTATTGGTAAGACATTTGCATGCTTCCAAGCCAAGTGCTGTCGCTAGAGGGTAGAAAATTACCAGACAAAAATTCAGATGCCTTCCACCTCAGTGAAATTTGAAGGTATCTAGTGTTGTGGGATATGCCAACATATTCCTTGGAAAATGAAGGATAAGTTACAACATCTAACCCTTCATAATACTAAAAAGGAGGCACAATGCCTGGGAGCCTCTTGGGATTTTGGAGGCAACATATCCTTTTGTTAGGTGTGCTACTTTTGCCTATTTGTAAAGTGACTTGAAAGTTGCTAGCTTGGAGTGGGGCCCAGAACAAACAAAGGCTCTGAAACAGGTTCAGGCTGCCATGTAAGCCACTCTGAAATTTGAATCGTATGATCTGTGTGATCCAATGGTACATGAAGTATCACTGGCAGAGATGATGTTTGGAGTCTGTGGAAGGCTTTATTGTTGAATCACAGCACATACCTTTAAGAATTTGAAATGAAGTCCTGTCATGCTGTTCTTTAAGAAACAGTTTTTGGCTCATTACCAGGTCTCAGTAGAGACTGAACACTTTACCATGGGCCACTAAGTCACCATGTAGCCTGAGCTTGCCTTCATGAACTGGATGTTTGATGACCCACAGAGTCCTAAAGTTAGATGTGCACATGAATTGGAAGTAGTATATCTGAAACTGCACCTGAGCAGAACCTGAAGGCACAAGTAAGTTGTATGAGCAAGCAGCCCAAATGCACCTGTGATCTCTAGTCATGTTATATTACCTATTTTCTCACCATCCGGCCTCATGGGGAGCTCTTATGATCAGTTGACTGAGGAAGAGGAAACGTGTCTGGTTGCAGCTGGTTCTGCACAATATACAGGCACCATCTGAAAGCGGACAGGGTCATCACTACAGCCTCTTCGTGGGACCTCCCTGAAGGACAGTGGTAAAGGTAAATCCTCCTCACAGCAGAACATCGAGCAGCAAACCTGGTTGTTCACTGTGTTTGAAAGGAAAAATGGTGATATATTCTATTGTACACTGACTCAGGGGCTATGGTTAATGATTTGACTACATGGTCAGGGACTTGGAAGGAACAAGATTAAAATATTGATGACAGGGAGTTATAGGAAAGAGGTATGTGGATATACATCTCTGAATGAGCCAAAGAAGTGAATATATGTCTCAGGTGAATGATACCAAACAGTGACCTTGGCAGAAGAGGATTTTAATAATAAAATGGATAAGATGATATGTTTTGTGGAAGCCAGTTATCCTCTTGCCTCAGCCACTCCCATCATTGCCTGATGGGCTAATGAACAAAGTGAGCACAGGGGCAAGGATGAAGGTTACTTGTTAGCTCAACTATACGGATTTTAACTCACCAAGGCCAGCTTGGCTACAGCCACTGCTAAATGCCCAGTGTACCAGCAGTAGAAACTGATACTGAATTCCTAGTATGGCATCAGTTCTGAAGGTTATCAGCCAGAAACTTCACAGCAAGTTGTTTTTACATTGGACTGCTTCCATCACAGGATGGACAGCATGTCATTCTTAATGGGACAGACACTTAATAGGAGTACAGATTTTCCTTCCCTGTGCCCAGTACTACATGCACTCACAGAATGACTTATCTGCTGTCAGGTTATCCCACACAGAATCACCTTGGATCAAGGACTCATGTCACAGCCAATGAAGTATGGCAAAGGGTCCATGCTCACGGAATTTACTGATCGCACCACGTTCCCAGTCATCCTGAAGCAGCTGACTTGATAGAAGAGTGGAACAGTCTTCTAAAGACACAGTTGTGGCACCAGCTTGGTGGCAATAATTTGCTGGGTTGGAACAATTCTCTAGGAGGCTCAGTACGGTCTAAATCATTATCCAATCTATGGTGCCATTTCTCTCATAGCCAGAATTCATGGTTTTAAGAATGAAGTAGTGGAAATCGGAAAGGCACCACACACTATTACACCTCGTGACCTACTTGCAATTGTTTTCTTCCTGTCTCCACAACCTCATGCTCTGTAGGTCTAGAGGTCTCAGTTGCAAAAGGAGGAATATTTCTGTCCAGATATACAAGTTCTGAGAATTCAGTTTGTGAATTCATCCTAGAAAAAGTGCTACGTACCTCGTCGCTGAGTATTACTACAGTTGCCTTTGAAGTACTACCTTAGGGAAGCTATGAACCCAATGCCAGAGCCTAATCCACCCTTCAAGGATCTCTTTTTCTAGAATGGCCAATGGAGCTATTGTCATATTACTCTGAATGTCTTCAAAATGCCTCCCTTTCAATATTTCCTTTATTTTCAGGTAAAGAAAAAAGTGATGGGGAGCCAGAGTGGGTATTCGAGTATAGTTATTTGTTAATTGGCTAAAAACTCCCTCACAGACAACTATACAATTAAGTTCATGAACTTGTTACTGTACCAGTGTGTGAAATGACCATTCCAGAAGGAGTTCCAAAATTGCCTTGAAGGGTGGACTAGGTGTTGGTGTCAGAGTATAGCTTCCCAAGGGAAGTACTTTGAAGGGACCATAATGATATTCAGCAAAAAAGCATGTAACACTTAGAACTATTAGATTCCCAGACTTAATTGTCAAAACTTGTACAACATTGATTTTGTTGAACTGTACTTGAGAATGCCATCCAGCCACCTAGACAAACAGGAAAAGAAGGGAGTTACCATATTGGGTGGTGTGATTAATCCTGAATCCCAAGGAAAAATAGGAGTGGTGTTACATTGTAGAGGTAAAGAAGAGTATGGAATACAGGAAATCTCCTATGCCATCTCTTGGTGCTATCATAGCCTGTGAATAAAGTCAATGGAAAACTACAACAATCCATTACTGATGTGACTACTGACGGCTCAGATCATTAAGGAGTGAAGGTGTGTTTCACCTACCAGGCAAAGAAAAATGACCAGCTGATGTGATTGCTGAGCGTGAAGATCATACAGAATGGGTGATGGAATAGGGTTTTTCTAAATATCAGTTATGACCGTGTGACTGGTTGTAGAAACAAGGACTGTAATTACTAATATTTCTTCCTTGTATGTGTACATTAAATATTTGTCTTGTCTTCACTTGTAAATTATAATATGTAAATAGGGATAGTTCATTTTTGGTGTATTCATGTTATACTGTGCTAGGAGCAAGTGTAACTTTGTAACTGTCATTATTTAGATGTTACATATGGTTTAAGGAGATGTACACAGGCGCCAAGTTGACAAGCCATGGATAGTGATGGCTAAGATTGTGTGTCCACTTGGCTGCCCTATGACTCTCAAAGGTTTGACAGTTATGTAATGATGTAGTTTGGCAGTTGTGTAATGATATAATGACATGATGTAATCTTGGGGCTGTGGCCTGTACTCTCTGTATATATGGATATTCTGGCAAAGCTTGCTTACTTGCCCTGGGTCCTGCATCATCTGACTTCTTGTTCTTGGGACTTGAACCAGTAGCCTTCTGTATTGCCTACCTATTTTGAATTTATCACCCTCCGTAGTGTATGAGCCAATGGCCTGCAATCTTGGATTTGTCAGCCTCTGGAGCTATATGCGTCAGAAGAAGCCTCCAGCCTGACCCACAGACTTGGGATTTGCCTGTCTCTGCAGTTGCATGAGCCATTTCATTGAGATAAATCTCTTTATCCCTTTACATATGCATAGAGTGTACGTGTGTGTGTGTCTGTCTGTCTGTCTGTGTGTAAGCTTTACTATATTTACTTGTCTAGAAAACCCAGCCTAAGGCAACTATGAACTACCAGAAGAGTGAGCACACCTGCATTGGAAGAAGTACAGCCAGAATACTACTTAGATGCATGGACAGTCAGACTTGCCTCACATACTTTTGACACATCATAGGTTCATTCTGGAAAAGGACATAATGCTTAGTAAAGATGATGGTCAGTGAAAAGAGGAAGACCTTCAGTGAAATGTACTAATACAGTGGCTGCAAAAATGGGCTCAAGCAGAGCAATGACTGTGAAGATGACACAGAACCAGGCAGTGTTTATTTTGTGCATAAGGTTTCATGACTTGGAAATGACTTGATGGTACCTACAACAGTGAAAACTCAGATAGTCATGAACAAACTCTTGGTAAAATTGTTAATGTCAAAGACAATTCTAGTGATGGCTTGGAAGGGAGGGAAGAGAGAATTAGAGTAGGTCTTTATGATCTTAGAAACACGTACGGTGCCATCAACACCGTTGGTAGATATCTGGACACTATATCTACTGCTGGTGAGTCTTTAAAAGGCAAAATAAAGGTGTATGGCTGGAAGATGATCTATTTTATGCAGTGGCAAAGAAGTTGTCTGAATTGTGTTCAAATGTTTGATGGAAGGGACACGTGATTAATCTGGATATTTGACTGATGAGATTTAAAGGGGCTCCTTAGTTTCTCCTTGCACTTACAGTAAAATATGACAGGAAAGATATGTACTTAAAAATGAACTGTGCTGAATGAAAACAAAATGTAAGGATTTGGCAAATTTTGTTGTACAAATTGAAGATGTGTGTCCCAGAGCAAATATGGCTACAGCATCTTTGTTAAAAATATTAAGCCTGTTGTTGATGGATGTAATCAACTACAAAAGCACAAAACCCATAAGCTTAGAATGAAGGATGCAGAGACAGGATGGAGGGAAGAAAAATTGTCTGCCTTTGGAATTCTGTGGGTACGAATTAGGCTGAAGGAGTTACATCTGTTGTCCTCCAATAAAAGAAAGGGACCCACACTGGAGCAGTTTGGAGATCAGCACAACTGTTGGAAAAAGCACAGGAAGCAGAACTGCCTTGGTTTCAAAAAGCAGAGGCGTGGTCTCATGTGTCTCAGAGTAGAGCCCACAATCTCAGACTTCAAAGAGTCGGATCTCCGTCTACTAGGATCCAGTGTGTGTGGCTACTATTCATGTGGGCAAAGACAATGGATCAGTGCTTATAGCTGAAGGCACAGAGCTGACATATCCCACTGACGTGAGAACGAGTCTGCTGGAACCAGAGTGGGGGTTGAGAAGGCACCACTCAGATGGACAAGGAACACGAGGTCTGCACATAGAAGGCCCATTGTCAGTTAGGCAAGACCATTGCCCAGACATTCCTAGAGAACAGAGGATTATTTCCAACCCTGGAGAGCTAATGTAATGGTGAGTTTGGGATGTGCTTTGTGCCCATTAACCCTTCTTCCCTTCAATTTTTCCCATTTGAAATGGAAATGTTTACCTTGTGCCTGTTCCATTGAACTTTGGAAGAAGATAACTTGTGAATTCCAAGGATTTGAAGAGAAAGAGCAATTTTGCCCTCTGTTGGAACATGTCTAATGTTTCACCAATGTAATTAAATAATTGTTCATTGACGCCTTAAGTGAAGGTTACAATTCAAGTCAGTTTGTGGTACAAACACACACACATTGTCATGTGATCTTAGTTACTCTCTCTACAATGTGACAGCACATTCCTCTCCATTGTGTATTTTTTGTGTCCATTCAACCAGCTCCTGTCCCCATCTGTCTTTTCATTTTGCTTACAGGAGGAGGTGTCCATTTAGTGACATGTATCTACTTGAATTAAGAAGCGCACTCTTCACCTGTGTCATTTATGTCTTGTGGTCCAATCTACTGTTTGCTGAAGAGTTGGCTTCAGGAATGGTTTTAGTTCTGGGCTAAGAGAGAGTATGGGAGTCATGACCTCAGTGGTCACTCTAGTCTTTCAGATCATTAAGTCTAGCCCTTTTAATAAGTTCTGCACCCTACTTTTGTCTCACTCCATCAGGGCCTCCCTGTCATGGAGGTCATTGATGGTAGGCAGGTACCATCTAGGACTTCTGGTCTCGGTTGATGGAGCCTCTGGTTTACGTTACTCTTTCAGACCTGACTCGATGGCAGTGGGTTCTGTCTCTTGGATTCATACTTTCTTTAAGATTTTGATGTTCTTCACTCTCCTTTGCTCCAGGTAGGTTGAGGCCAATTGATGCATCTTAGATGGTAGCCTGCCAGCTTTTGAGACCCAGATGCCACTTACCAAAGCAGGGTGCTGAACATTTTCTTAAAAAAACATGTTATGAACATTGATTTAGATGTCTTCTGAAACCATGGTCACCAAACCCTTTCCCTTTCTGCTCTATCCCTCTAAGAGTTTGGTTGTATTCAGGGACTTCTCAGCTTTTGGTTTAGTCCAGTTGTGCTAACTTCTTCTGTTTTGTGTACAGTCCTTTCCTTCACCTAAAATAATTCTTGTCTACTGTTTAGTTAGCAGATATCCTTCTCCCTCCTTATTCATCCTTGTAACCATCAAGGAATATTTTCTTCTGTCTTTAAAACTTTTCTTGAGTTCTCATGTTGTTTCATAGAGTATTTTGTCCTTCTATGACTAATTTTACTCAATGTAATGCCTTCCAGATTCCTCTAGGTTCTGTTTCACAATCTCACCATGATGTCTAGTTAGTGGATATCCCTCTCCCTCCATCCACACCCCTGTAACCATCAAAGAATGTTTTCCTCTGTCTTTAAGCCTTTTCTTGAGTTCTCTTAATGTTGTTTCATAAAACATTTGTCCTTTTGTGCTAATTCTACTCAGTATAATTCCTTCCATATTCCTCCAGGTTATGTTTCACAATTTCATTGTGATTCTTTATTGTTGTATAGTATTCCATTGTGTGAATATACAACAATTTGCTTATCCATTCATCTAGTTATTGGTACCTACATTGTTTCTATCCTTTTGCAACTGATCTGGCCAGTATTTTATCAAGATGCTTCAGAAGTTGAAATCATAGACTTGGAGTTGATTTAAGATGTTTGGAATAATGTGACAGGTTGAATGTATTTTTCATGTGAGAAGGACATAAACTTTGGGAGTCCAAATTGTGGAATACTATGGATTCAGCTATGTTACACCAAATGTTTTATAAATCCTAAGGCCTATAGTGGTTACTATTGCATTTGAAAACAGGTTTTGTTTGTTATGTTAATGAGGCAGAACTAGTGTGGGGAGGGGCCCTGGTGTGCAGTGGATAACAACTTGGCTGTCAATCAAAGGTCAGCAGTTCTACTCTTTGCTACAGGTCCCTATGAATGAGAATCAAATCCATGGCAATGAGTTTTACTATTGTAGAGTATGTATGAAATCAGTCTCTTTTCAGTTATAGAAGAGTACGTTAAGCAAGTAAACAAAGATGGGGGAAGGCAGAATCCATGCGTAATGAAGATCATCGAGGAACCAAAGAACAGAAGCGAAAAAGAAAGTCAGCAGAGAAAGCACACTTTCCTCTAGAGTCAGTGACCTGAACTCTCAGACTTCTGTCTCCTAAATTGTGAGAAAAATAGATTTCCAGTTGTAGCATTTCTGTTAAAATAGCAGCATAAAGTAACTGAGACACCATTTCTCTGTGGTTTCTTCTCTTTTTTTGTGTGTCTCTCTTCTTAATTGAACCCATTAAAGTTTCTTATTTTTTTTCTTTTCCTTCTCTTTAAATTTTTATAATTGTGCAGAAACTTCCTTTAAACTAAAAATTTTAAACAATTTTGTAGAGTTGAAAAGTATATTTTGAGTATTTTCTTTGAATTATGTATATCCCAGACTCATTAACCCCAAAACTCATTGCCATCAAGTCAAGTCTGACTCATAGCATCCCTACTGGACAGGATAAAATGGCTCCATAAGATTTCCAGGGAGCACCTGGTAGATTTAAACTACTGCCATGGTAATTAGCAGCCTTAGCACTTAACCAACATACCACTAAGGTCCCCTTCCCACCTCCCCAACCAGCCCTGGCTTGTTATATGATATAGTAATACTTAAATATGTGACTAAGGTATATCAGATTGAATTTACAGTTTTGAACTCACCTAGATTTTAAGTAGGCCATGTGATCTCAGTTAATTTTTTTATTTTAATTTATTTACAACTTCATGTTTTTTTCTGATAAAAAGAAGGCAGTAATGGAAATAGACTTAAATTCCTGGGAGAGATTAGAGAGATGTCAGAACCTCTGAAACAAAAACAAAGCTTCTGTGTGAGTCTAGACAACACCTTTGGCTATCAGACTTCAGTCTGTCATTTCAACCATTAGGCATACTTCCTCAAATCAGAGGTCCTTAATGGATACTTTTAATTTAATGTGAAATGATTTAAAATCTAATAATTTCTTAGGTTTAGAAATTTATCCATTTCTAGAGACTTTGCTTTTGATCCTTCATTAATAATCAAATTTAACAATGTGCTTTGAATTTGGAGAAACAATATAGAAAGAACTGTGATTGAAATTTGAGCAGTAATTTAAACACTTAGAGGCTGTGGGTTTGAAATGTATAACAAAATTTATGTTTGAAAGTTGCACTAGAGCTCCCTGGGCTTTAATTTTACCTGTTTTGAGAAGGTTCTAAATTTTTCTCAATCTATAAAACTCAGAGCTCAGGTAATCTATTATGCTATTTATTCATTTATTTTGCCACTTAATATAATGCTAGGTAAATGACAATAGCTTTTCAGCTTTTTCTCTGCCTAGTTTAAGTAAGGAAGTGAGGGAAGACCCTTGTTCAAGTAATGCAGAGAACTTTCCTCTCCTGTAAGGGTGCTTTGGTGGAGCAGCCCCCAGCAGGTTTGACAGCGGAATCATTGGCTTTGCTTTCAGTCTAAATATCCCCTAGCTTCCCTTCCTCCACCAAGCCATCTCTGCCTCTATCCTCATCCTCCTTTATGTATAGCCTGCTCTTTCTTTCATTTCTTGTAATCCTATTTCATCTATTTTAACTTCAGTCTTGCTCAGTTTGTGTGTGTGCAAGCATAAAATTTTCGACTTCAATTGCGGTCTTTTAGCGGCGATCTCAGGGTGCACCCCTTTTTATTCTTGTGTTGCCAGTGAGACTCAATTTAGTGAGCTACATCATGACTGTCACTGGTGGTGGCCAGGCATCATCCGGTTCTTCCTGTCCCAAGTCTATGTCGGCACCCACTCATGTGGGTCTCTCTATCTTCTGGGTTGTCTTTACCCACGTCATTTCGGTCCTCGGTGGGCATCCGTTCCTGCTGAGTTGGGACCATTTACTGTGCCCTCGGATGGCAGCTTGGCAGCTTTTAAGACCCCAGATGCCACTCACCAGTGTGGGGTATAGAAAGCCCTCTTAACAAAATGCTAGTTGTGCCAATTGGCCTCGATTTCGCCTAAGAGCATGGTCGTCTGGCCCCTGCCCCAGCTGCTCTGTCCTTGTGCAATTGATGGTCCAGTGGCTTGGGATTCCCCTGGGAGCATAGCCCCTGGCCCTGAGGCTGCTTGCCCATAAATCATAACAAAGGTCCACTCTTCGGACCCGAATGGATTGGACTTGGCCATGCAGAGTGACCACGTATTGGATATACTTTATGGTTCTATGCATCTATAGGATATCATCCTGCTGACCTCTGGCTGGAGGAAGGAGAGTGGGTGGAGACGAGGGGAAAGGAGACTGTTGGGAGGATGAGACATGTATGGAACAGAGAGAATAGTGTTCTGTCACCAGTCAGGGAGAGTAGTAGAAGCTGCATGTAGGTGGGCACGTAAATTTATATGGGAATGTACACTGTCGCTCAGTCATAAAAAAAAAAAGAGAGAGAGAGAGAGAGAATTTTTGACTTCAGTTTTTCAGCGCTGCCCTGATTTCTCAAGTTGCTTGTGGACATGAAAATGAAAGTCATTCAGGAGAGGTAGGAGACAAGTTGATATAGTGAAGTCACCCTAGGGAATCAGTTGCTCTTGATCTACAGTTTATAAAATGTAATTTAGATCCTCTGTAAATATGACATTTATGTAAATCATTTTGAGTGTTCTTTAGATATAATAGACAGAATTTTCTTTTTAAAGGGGAAAAATTTTTAAATAAAGTCAGTTTCTATTAGGAGAATCAAAATTTTAAATTTAAGGTGTTGAGGAAGTAAACATGTGTCTCAAATAATTCTTATATTATGTTCAATATAGCCTTTAAGTGGCTAGTTCAGTATCTGTCTACTCAGTCTTTCTACCTTCAAATCTGCCCAGTGGGATAACAATATTAATTTTCTTTTTAGATAATAAAATTCCATAAAATAGCTTCTCTGAGCCAGCAGTTCTGAGGGAGTTTATTGTAATATACAAATAAAGAAAGAACCTGGCACAATGGAAATTAAATAAGAATTAGAACACCTACATTTATTATTCAATTTCTCTATCAACTTGCTAGATGAATTAGGGTAAAACATTTTATTTTCTCACAATTTCAATTTTCTTCTGTAAAATGGAAAAGCCATTTGTGTCTTTTAATGATACTTCTTACATATAAGTTTGATGAGCACAGAGTGAAAAAAGCACAGCATAAGTTAACTGTATAGACATGTTTTTCTAATGCTAGCTTATGGCCAAATTATGCTAGAGCCTTTTGAAAACTGATTTCAGCCTAGTATGTTCATGTATTCTTGTTGAATAGGAAGTAACTGAGTAATTTGTTGGGTAGCATTAAAATCAATTCTATTCCATAGTATGGATTATAACTAGTTCCAAGTATACCTAAAAGAAAATATTTTGTTAGCATATGGAATAAAATCAATTCATATTTTTGAAGAATTGCAACCACTACTTATGAATTGTTTTTGTCAAATATAGTGCTATTACAGAGCAATAAAAATACAACAAACAAAAAGGAAACAGGATAACTAAACTACTTTAAACAAAGGTCTTATCACAGATCAATTCGTTATCTAGTCTCATCACTTGATAGCCTTATAAAACAGCAACATGTCAAATTTTGACTTGCAAATGTATTTACAATAATGTGTCAAAAATTATTATTAAAATACACAAATAATTGCATTGGCAATAAGTAAATTAGAAACAATAAATTCTAAATTTCTCACTGATGCACAGTGTCCCTCTGTAAAGAAAATTTTCTGCTTTCAATCCTTTCATGAGTCTTTCTGCTGTGGTGTTCTGCATGAAGCCCTTTGGACATGTTACAGTAGCTCATGGGCGTTGCCCTGCAGTTGAGCTATACAGGTCCTTCTTCCAGTGCTGGTGTGATTACTTTGGAAATGGTCTGTCGTGCTGCCTCATGTGGACAGTCCTTTACTGGTGCCTTTTAAGCTCTTTCCTCATGGAATGGTGTCATGCATTTTTACCTCTCATTTACACAGTAGAGATAGATGACTCCATTTTAGTTTAGTTTTTTTTTTCCCCCACTCCCTCAGAAGTTCACTCATGAAAGACACCAGTGTGTGTTTCACAGGGCAATATTATTTCTGTGGAATGTAGCTTCTTTTCTAATCCTCTTAGAAGGCAAATCAACCGGCATTGTCTTTTAATTAATGTAGAGGAAATTCATTCCAGTTCTGGTATCATTTTTGCTTCCAGCAAAAGGATTTTGGGGTCCAATCCTTTCTTTTACAGAGATATAGCTACCATTTATCAAGCATTTATGAAGTACTACTCAGTATACAAAAAGTTTTATATACGTTGTCTTATTTGTGCATCATAAATATACTATTTGGGGCTATTTTTATCTAGGAAATGAGTAACATTCAGTAATTTTAAGTCACATTAAGTAACTTGGTCAAGATTTCATAGTTTGTATGTGGTCCACACTTGATGTCACTCCGAAGTGTCTCTTTTTGTTTAAAACACCACCTGCAATGTAAGTTACCTAACTTTAGAAATTTCATTTTCACAGAGACTTATCTGTAACTTTGAAACAACAAAACATGTTCATTTCAGTAGTAAAACCTGATTGTCACTTTGTAGATCCCTTTGGATCTGTATCTGAGAGGCTTTAGGCCATTCCTAGAAGGAGGGGGTAGGTGAAGGCTATGATTCTTGTCTCTAGTTATAAAAAGCCCTCTTTTGTATGTTAGAGACCTTGATTATCACTATTCATAATAGTGATATGAATAGTGATATTCACAACAATAATCAAGATAAGGTATCAAGAGTCACAGATAGAGAGGTACAAACAAGAGTATCTTTATTTTGAGAAAGCTAATTGGAGAAAATGTCAATGAATTGTTGAGTATAGCCCTTTGGTATTTCCAAGGAAAGTATCATGGATGTAAAAAAAAGGAAAAGGCAAAGTGGAGAATAAAAGTCTCTAACTATTGAGCTAATAGAGTGCCCTGAATATTTATTTCAAGTAATTTGCAATGAATCAGGTTATCTGACATAGTAAAGACAAAGCAATCGGGTGACTTTTACTTTCATTTTTGATATATGTTTTTGGCACTTCTTACAACAACTTGAGCAACATCATCAAATATGCTATAAATCAAGAAATTATTTGATTTGATTTAATATTAACCTCATAATCTTCATTTAGTCACAAAATGAAATGTTAAATATTAATTTTAATTAATATATCCATTTATATATTAACAGAAATATTAATATAAATGAACTTCAAAAATTAGCTTTACTTTGACATTAAAAGAATATTAGCATCTTGGTTTTTATTAATACTGTTACGTAAATCTAAATTAAAAAGCTTTTCTCCTTTGGTTGTAATATTTTGGTTTTTTGCCCCACAAGACTTGAAAACACTTCCTAAAAGGAAGTTTAGTGGTACACAGAAGCTGACACTACTAAAGGAAGACATAGGAATCAGTAAACTGGAAATTTTCATAAATAAATAAATAAGACTTTCATTTTGCTGTATCTAATAAGATATGTGTGCATGGATGTGTGTAGCTGTGTGGTTGTGTGTCTGTGTGGTAGAGAATTTTGTTTGATTTTAGTTTTTTTATTTACGTATGGTTTATGGCAATGAAGTTAAAGTATTAGATTCTGTGTTGTATCGTATGGATTCATTTACAAAACAGAAAAAGGTACACCTATTTATTGTACTATAAACACTTCTAAACTGACACACAAGATTGATGTAAATAATGGTTTGAAATATGTCTGTGGTAGATTTCAGTAATGATTTCATTTCTTGCCTCTGTATCACTTTAAATCAGATCATGTGATTCGATTTGGGGGGAGGGGAGAGGAAATGAAACTTTCGCTGTGCTAGTTCCAAGCCTGGACCTTAAGAGATATTATGCTTCTTCTGGTTCTCTTGGCCTTCTTCCACTGTTTTGTGAAGAAAATAGCTACCTAGGTCATTTTTATAGGAGGTTTAAAAAAACCCCAAAGAGCAAGGAACCAAAAGAGAATTATACAAGCGGAGAAACCTATCCTACTCATGGACAAGAAGACTTAACATTGTGAAAATGTCTATTTTACCCAAACTGATCTACATATACAATGCAATCTCAATACAAATTCCAATCTCAGTTTTTAATGAGATGGAGAAACAAATCACCAACTTTGTTTGGAAAAGGAAGAAACTCTGGCTAAGAAAAGCACTACTGAAGAAGAAGAACACAGTGGGAGGACTCAGACTACCTGACCTTAGAACTTATTACACTGCCACAGAAGTCAAAACAGCCTGGTACTGGTACAAAAAGAGACATTTAGGCCAATGGAAAAAGAGTTGAGACCCCAGAGATGCCATCATCCTCTTATGAACAGTTGATATTTGACAAAGGCCCTAAGATTCTAAACTGGGATAACAACAGTCTTTTTAACAAATGGTGTTGGCAAAATTGGATATCCATCTGCAAAAAATGGAAACAAGAACCCTATCTCAAACCTTACACAAAAACTAACTCAAAATGGATCAAAGACCTAAACATTAAACCTAAAACAATAAAGATTCTTTAACAAAATACTAGCGTCAACAATGGAAGCTCTAACACACAGCTAGACTCAAAATCCGACAGACAAACCATGATCAGTAGAAAATAGATAAATGGGAACTACTAAGAATCAAACACTTTTGCTCATCCAAAGACTTTAAAAGAGTTAAAAGGCCACCTACAGAATGCGAAAAAATATTTGGCAACTATATGTTGGACCAACGTCTGATCTCCATAACCTACAAGGTACTGAAAAATATCAGCAAGAAAAAGGTAAATAAACCAATTAAGCAATGGGCAAAGGAGATGGGCAGACACTTCACCAAAGAAGGCATGCAGGCAGCCAAAAGGCATGTGAGGAAATGCTCACGATCATCAGCTATCAGAGACATCCAAATGAAAACTACGAAGAGATACCATCTCACTCCAGCAAGGTTGGACATAATTCAAAAAACACAAAAGAGCAAGTGCTGGAGAGGTTGTGTGGAGAGTAAAATACTTCTACACTGTTGGTGGTATTGCAAAATGGTACAACCTCTTTGGAAAGGAATCCAGCACTTCCTTCAAAAGCTGGGAAAAGATATACCACTTGACCCAGTAATCCCACAGCAGGGAATTTATCTTACAGAAACAAAGACTGTTTGCACACAGATGTTTATTGCAGCACAGTCCACAATAACATAAAGATGGAATCAACCTAGATGCCCATCAACAGATGAATGGATAAACAAACTATAGTACATATATTCAATGGGCCACTATGCAAGGATAAAGAACAATGATTTTAGGAAACATCTCATAACCTGGTTTCAGTTGGAAGACACTATGCTGAGTGAAATCAGTCAGTAGCAAAAGGACAAATATTGTATGAGACCCCTGCTATAAGAACTTAAAAATAGACTTATGTACAGAAGAAAAGATTTTCTGATGGCTACCAGCATGGTAGGGAGGGTGAGGGTTGGTCATAGATTAGATAGTTGATAGAAATTTGGTTAGGTGAAAGCAGTGACAGCACACAGTAGAGAGTAGATCAACTTAACTGGACTTCACCATAAACTGAAAGCTCTTCTAAACTCATCCCAGTATTGCAAGGATAGAGTAGCAGGGGTGGGGTCTGGTGATCATGATCCCAGGGGACATGGAGGTCAATTGGTATCACTAGTCTGTTGCTAAGAGAGTCTTCTGCACCCCATATTGGTGAGTGGCATCTGGGTTCTTAAGAGCTAGCAAGCTGCCAGCTGAGGTACACCAAATGGTCACAACTCATACAGAACTTGGCTGCTTACCAAAAAGTCAGCAGTTTGAATTCACCAGCTGCTCCTGAGAAACCTCATGGGGCAATTCTGCTCTGTCCTTATGGGGTAGCTATGAGTCAGAATTGACTTGACGACAATGAGTTTAATCTGGTAAGCAAGAATACAATATGTGAGATTTTTTTAAATTAAGATATAACTCTGGATAATTAGAATTCCAAGGCAATTATATAAAAATTTTCAACAGTTGACTATAAAATGCTTCTTTTATTGGTCTATAAACAGAAAGCTATAAACAGAAAAGTTCAGTGCATCTACCACGTATGTATCTCCTGATTTCACCTTCACTTTATCAACGGATGCGTGCATGCAACACCCACACATCAGCACAGACTTGTTAGTCACACTGACACAGTAGAAGCATCCTAAAGAAGTAGCTCATGTGAAAATAATCCAAGAACAGGACCTTGAGCAAAAACAATGACTAAAGGGGCATGAAAAGATGTAGAAACCAACAGAAGAGTTTCAACACATAACAACAATGTCTTTAAGGAGTGTCATAAAGTAGAGTAGAATCAAGTAGTATATAGAATACTGAAAAGTATCAGATTATGTGGAGAACAGGATTAGCATAACAGTAAAAAATAGGAAATAGAATTTGCAAGACTAGTATCATGGGAACAGTGTAAATAATGGCTGTCAGAGAGATATTTGAGGAAGTGGAGTTTGCTTAGATTATTCCCTGAAGAGGCTTAGTAGTGAATACACCAAAGTCAAAACCATTCTCTTTGGGTTGATTTTTGTCCCCTAAGTCGTGAATAGGAAGAGGTAATTTAGCCTCTTGAAAGTAAGAGAGTATCAAAGCAAGGGAATGCTGACATTAATGGGTTGGGCTGGTTTGTCAGTTAGGGAGAAGGAGAGAAATGAGAAGGAAAGACTGAAAAGAAAGATAATTCTGGAATACAAAAAAGGCTATTCTAGAAGTACATAATTAGCAAAGTATGATCCAAATAAGCAAAGTTCTGAATGTAAGAGCTGAATTTAGCAATCAGGAAAAGCACCTCTGAAAAAGGTATGATGAAAGAAGGAGGCAGTTGCTTAGGTTAAATATAAATGTGGGAAAACAGGAGGCTGAGAGTGTAATACCTAGCATTGCTGTGAAGAATGGTCTGAAATGCCAGTTAGTAAAAAGTGCAACGCTCGGCTTCATGTAATTATACTCTATGCAGCACTCATTCTCTCCATTCCACTTGGTCTACAGTGGTGGCTTATTCTTTATCAGGTCTAATTTTATGTGCTGTCTTCGTTCTATAAAGCTCACTGGTTTTCGTGTTGATCCCTTCATTGCTAGGGTAATATGAAAAAATAAACAAATAAAAACTGCCCTATAGGGTTTACAAGGAGCTACTGGGAGATTCAAACTGCCAAGCTTTTGATTAGCCGCGGTAGCAGAAGGCCCTATCAGGTTAATAGCAGGATCTAATGCCTTCCCTCTTACTCCGCTTTAGCTTTCTTAATTTCCTGAATCTCCAAACTTATCAACCTGAAGAATCAGTTGTACAATTCTCAGTAGAGTTGCTTGACTACCTAGGAAATGGTTGAATGTAATAGGAAACCATATGATATAAGTGATTACGTGTATATATTTTATATAAGCTTATGGTTTCAGAAGAGGAGGGGGAGTGAAGGATATCATTACTGATGTCATATGAATCTTGTTTCAGAAGGATGTTTACTTGTGTTTTTTGACCAGGCAAAGATGTTCAACTGTCTTGATAATAACAAATTATGAATAACATTGCAAAAAATGAGCATTCCAAAACACTTAATTGTGCTCCTGAGGAACCTCTGCATAAATCAAGAGGCAGTTATTTGAACAGAACAAAGTGATACTGTGTGGCATACAGTGAAGAAAGATATTGTGTTGGGATTGTTTACTTTTACCATACTTATTCAATCTGTATGCTGAGCAAATAGTCTAAGATGCTGGACTACATGAGGAACAACATGGTACTATGATTGGAGGAAGACTCAGTAACAACCTGGGATATGCAGATGACACAGTCTTGCTTGCTAACAGCAAAAAGGTCTTGAAACACTGATTAAAGATCAAAAGTACAGCCTTCAGTGTGGGTTACACCTTCACATAAAGAAAACAAAAATCTTCACAACTGGACAAATAAGCAATTATCACGACAAATGGAGAAAAGATTGAAGTCATCAAGGCTTTTATTTTACTTGAGTCCACAATCAACATCCATGGAAGAAACAGGAAAGAAATCAAAAGATGCATTACATTGGGCAAATCTGCTGCAAAAAACATCTTTAAAGTGTTAAAAAGCAAAGATGTTAACTTGAAGACTAAGACATACCTGACCCAAGTCGTGGTATTTTCAGTCACCTCATATGCATACAAAAGCTGTACAATGAATAAGGAAGAATGAAGAAGAATTGACTCTTTTGAATTATGATGTGGGTGAAGAATGTTGGATATATCACTGGCTACCAAAAGAACAAACAAATCTATCTAGAATTCTCCTTAAAAGTAAGGATAGCAAGACTAAGTCTCACGCACACTGGACATGTTATCAGGAGGTATTAGGCCCTGAAGAACAACATCATGCCTGGTTAAAACAGAGAGTAAGCAAAAAAGAGGAAGACCCTCAAAGATGGATCTATACAGTAGCTACAGTAATGGACTCCAGCATAGTAACAGTTGTGAGGATGGTGAAGGATTTGATAGTATGTAGTCTCATGACTCATGGGATAGTTAAGAGTCAGAACTTACTGGAATGCACATAACAATGACAATCTTTACAGAAGACAAAGGCCATGTTTTGCTCCCATAGAGTGGATGTTGAGTTTAAATATTCACTTAGGAGCCAGGAGCTTTTACCACTAGGCTACCACCTTGTTGCTGTACAGTTTATAAAGAAATCACTCAACATCTAATTAAAATATCTGTGTAAGATGAACAGTATAATACATAACAGGCCATCTTTTAAAAAAGCATTTGATGAATAAATGTATACCTTAAATGTAGTATGCACAGTAATGCTTCAATCCATTGAACTGATAAATTAGTAAATGAGCATAAAACATTCAGTATTACATGTCACTTTTATGACCAAACTTTAAGTTTAAATATCTTGATTTTCCTTCCTTACTAAAGATCTCTAGTTTGACTTAAATGGGGAGAACATTTTTTATAACGTTATGGAGCTTTGCAAGTCTCTGTGCAACAGACAGTAAGTAGCAGCAGCAGTCATTAGAAGTCAACTAAACCTTTGTAGAAAGGTGGTTTGCAGATCACTTTTGAGAAGGAGGGACATAATTCTTGCACATGTGTGTACATGTGTGCGTGTGTGTGTGAAGGGAAAACTGTGGGATAATTATTTACCAGATGGGGATGACTAGGCAAAAAAAAAAAAAAAAAACCTATTTGCTCATTTATTTACTTATTTTTTTATTATTCCATTTGAAAACAAAATTTTGCTGAGAAACAGAGACTTGCATGAATATATTACACTTGTGATTTTTAATTTCCACAATGAAAAATACTGTCATGGCTATGGCTAAGATGGAGTTGGAGTCAGTGTACAGTTGATGGAAGGCTCCAAAAGCTAGAAAGGGATATTTGAATTTGACTTGATAATCTTCTGTAGGTTTGAGGAGATTGGAAACAATAAAAATGGTATGGGAAAAAATTACTTAAACCTTCTAAATTGATTTAACCAACTATGAAAATATTAATTTTTGTTCAAAAGTGGTGGCTTGAGAGACAGAAATACTGATAATCCTTATAGAGTAATCCTTACATATCAGTTTACATAAACAACAAAATTTCTTTGAGCAGGAAACAAGAGACAGCTTCTGCAAATCTCTCTGAGGTGATACGAAGAGGCTGTTTCCAAAAAGGAGCTGGGATATGGACTTGATCGGCATTGCTAAGGTGTGGTAATGCTGACCAGAACTGCAGGGAGACAGGAAGAAGCATTTATTGTCCTCTCTTCTGATCTGATGCCTTCTATTAACAGAAATTAAAAGTAAGCCAGCTGGCAAAGAGAAATATCATTTGAAGAGTTCCAGGTCAGCATCACAAAAGATGGAAGTAAAAGAGTGTTGTTTGGAGTGGAACAACAATGGAAAGACACAATGTTTGAGTAAGATAACTGAGAACCCATTTAAAATGATATCACAAGGATTGTTCATTAAATATGCTAGAATGAATTTGTAGACAGTAAAATGTACACGTTGAAGTAAGTTTGAGTATACTATGTAAAAAGGAGTCCTGATGGTATAATAGTTAAACACTCAGCTACTAACCAAAAGATTGACATTTCAAACCCATCCAGCTTTATGGACTAGGAGACCCTATGGAGTGGTTCTACTCTGTGATACAGAGTTGTGACTTGACTGCATGTGACAACAACAATAACATTCTTAATAAAAAAAGATATTCAGCTATGAGCCAACATGGCCTTATAGACAGAAGCACCATGCTGGCCCTCTGCAGCAAAGTACCAAAAATCTAATTAAAACATACAGTGTCAATCCTGGACCCAAAGCATTAAGTAAAAAGGTAAAAGCTAAGTTAAGCACTGAATGAAAGAAGAAACTGACAGAGAACAGAGAAGGAGGAGAACTATGAAGCAAAGGCCCCATGCCAGCCAGTATGACATAGCTTCACTTTTTGGAGCTCCGTCAGCTGTGATATCAAACAGGGAGTCTGGGAAGGCAAGTTCATGGAAGTCCCAACAGCAGACAGAGCACCCGGTAACCAGAGATACATGCTTTCCTACCCTTTATCCTCCGCCCTGTATTCTACCTCTGCTGCTTTCCGATGGACCACAGTCATTCAGCTGGAGAGATACCAGGTCACTGCCAACCTAAGTCTGCCCTCCCCTGACTGGTTGGCTCCCTCAGAGCCAAATATATATATTTTTTCTTTCCCTTTGTCTCTTTTCCTTCCCCCTCCAACTTAGCCCCATGCATCCTCCCCTCCCCTCCCTGACTGACCATGGTAAAAACACCACCCGGTTACAGAAATACCAGGTCATCAACACTCCAGTTCTGTGCTGCCCCCAATGGCCATTTCCCTCAGTGCCATGTATTTGTTTTTTTCGCCTTTTTCTTCCATTCCCTCGTCCACCTAATTGTGCACACTGCCTCCATCCCTTCTTCATGAGTTGTATTATGCTACTCAGCTAGAGAGCCGCTAGCACACAGCTTCTCCAAGTTTGCCCTGCCCCACCCACCAGCTCATGCTACATTGTAATCAGTTTTAGTTTTTGTTTCTCTTTCATCTCCCTTTTCTTTCTCTCCAACCTAGCTCTCTACATCACATACTCTCTCTTCATTCTTGCCTCTTTATGCCATCTGTTGAGTGCAGCACCCCCAAGTGGCACCAGCACAGACCACAGGACCATTGATCCCTTCTCTATACTGCCCTCCATCCCCGCTCCACCAAGACCACACCCCTGTGTAGGGCCAGCATGAACCTCTGGATTCCCATCCTTGCCCCACAAATAAGGAAAAAAATAGACTGTCCGAGACCCCACCCATCCAGCAGGTAGAGAACAGACACACGGACCACCACACGTGGTTTCAAGATCCTACTTCTACTTTATTTCCTGGTCACACAGCTTAAATAGTGTTGCCTGCTGTATTCTGATAGGGCAAACAATATCCAATCACAGGGGGGCTTGCCTAGTCTCCAGGCAAAGCCTTACACTGGGCAGGCCATCAAGCGGGGTAAACAAGGGTGTGGCCCTGCAGCACGACGCCATTTTGCAGGCAGCGAGATCTAAGGCTTACAGGAGGTATGTGGGCCATGGCTCCCAACATCTCCCCCTTATACATTTAAATAAATGAAGCATGTGCTTGAAGCGCCTGGCTTAGGTCATTCTTGGCTGAGGCGTCTCTTACCCGTCATGGGGAGAGTCCGCAGCGAAAGGCAGAGTCCCTGTCTTAGGTTGATGACACCCCCAAAGAAGGTTGCCCGTCATTGACTGCCTTCAAGCATTTGTCGCCAGACCCCTGGGCTAGAAGAGGGATCTCCGATCTCAGCAATTGCCTGTACTAACATGGTATTTTGCGCCTGCTGTCGAGCATGCATTCTTCTAAGATGAGACACAATCAGTATGATGGCCAAAAGGCATACCCCAAACATGGCCCCCGTCCCGGCCCAGTTTTTCACAAGCGTCATGGCGTTGGAGAGCCACGATAGGAGGGATTGAGCAACGCTAACATCTACCCGGGTGGAATTGACACGAGTGATTTCCGCACGCAGTTGGGTCATCAAAGTCTCCATCTCAGCGGTCCAGTTGTTCCTCAGGTACATTGATAACTGGCAAGAAAGATACGCAGCTCGAGAATGATTCTGAAAAGGCACAGACGCGACACACAAACTGCTAAAGCACCACTCACAGCCTAGCTGTATGACCTGCACTAACGAGTCAATCTGCTCTTGTACTAAATCTATGCGCTGGTTCAAGATGTGGATGGCACCCAGCACGTGTCCATCAATTCGGCCTTGGGCAGATAGAGCAGCAGTTGTCCCTTCGGCCAAAGCGTTGACAGTGGCTGCAGTGGAGACAGTCTGCGTGAGGGCCACGGCAGCAGTGGCAGCGGCCGCGACTGAAGCGGTGACAGTGGCTACAATGGCGGCGGTGATTCCAAAATCTCGTTTACTTCTCCAAAGTACCTCCGGGGATGGTGACTGCACCGGCCAGGGGATGTAGCACGGCAACCTGGTCACTAGAGCTGTAGGGAAAATAGATGCATTCCAGCAGAGAGAATAAAAGCAAGTAGAATTTGTACAAACAACCGAACCTTCTTTGGAGTTATTAAAAAGGAGAAACATAAACGGAGGCTGAAGGCATACAGGTGTCGGGGAAAAAGTTAAGTTGGAATTAGACTCAAACTGATTCACAGAGGTTTCACAAATCTCGGACTCATTCCAGCGAACACTAGCATTCTTAAGTACCCCGCCCATGATCATAGACATGGCGGTAATATCTGTACAGCTGCTATTAACACCACAGAGGAGCCAGACGTCAAAGGGATTGGTGGGTGAAACCTGAGTGGGGCTTTGCCAGGTATAGTTGCACCCAGGAGACGTCTGATTCGCCATAGTCCCAATGTTTGGGGAAAAGGTGAAGTAGGGTTTCACCACCCACTGTAGGCAATGACTTTGACAACCTGTCCATAACTGTGGCCAATCTCGTGTACTTTTGCAATATGGGGCCCAGCGAGGCTGTGAAGGCGGGTTAGTGCCGAATGTGACCCTGCAAGAGGGTGCCGTTGGCAGTGCTATTTCTTGGCGTGTCAAACCACCCTGCTGACATATTATACAAGGTGACACAGGAGTTGTCATCAGGTGCCAAGTCCGACAAATTGTGGGATACTGTAAAGCAGAGGAGGCCTCGCAGAGTGATGTTGATAGGACGGGACTCCGGGCTAATTTCAGAATCTAGCTTAATGGCAGGGAGTTGTAGGCTATGATCGGTGGTGAAAAAGCAAGGCAACAAAGGGGAGGTATGATGTACAGGGATAGGAAGAGGCAGGACATCCAACAATCCCCATCTATACTTATCCTGGGATTGTCCCATCCATGTTATGATTGTCACCAGCAGCAGGAGGATCAAGGATTTCCTCTTCATCTTGCTTATGTGCGATGGGGTGGACCAGACGCTCTGGGATCCAAACGGGGTCCTGTGCGTTCTGTGGAAAGACACAAACAGCTCCTCGGGACCATACCAAAACTGGACCTGGTCCTTTCCAGAGCCCACTGATTACATCCCTCCACAGGACTTTGGCTGTGGATCCTCCATGAGGACCCATGTGACGATCGGCTGCAGAGCGGCCCTCAGCATCCAATTACAGAAAATTGAGTGTAAATAGGGCGAGTGAAAGGCGGTTCTGTGGTGTCCGGCCTTCCCCAACTCCCCCTTTTTGTTTATTAAGCATGGTTTTTAATGTTAAGTGAGCTCGTTCAACAATGCCTTGGCCTTGAGGGTTATAGGGGATGCCATGGGTGCACCGCGTTCCCATTTGTTGTAGGAAGTGCGCAAAAGTTTGGGAGGTATAAGCAGGGCCATTGTCCGTCTCGATTAGTTGGGGGATACCCCAAGCAGCCCAGCAGCAAGACAGTGGGTGATGACATGCGTGGCAGTTTCGCCTGCTAAGGCTGAGGCACAAATCAAGCCAGAGGAAGTGTCTACGGAGACATGGACATACTTAAGTTTACCAAACTCAGCATAGTGGGTAACATCCATTTGCCACACCCGCATGGGTAAAATACCTCGGGGGTTCACCCCCACCGAGGGGGAAGGGAGGTAGGGAGCACAGGTGGCACAATTGCACACTATAGTGCGGGCTGCCTCTCGTGAGATTTGAAACCGGGATGACAGGGTCTTGGAGTTGACATGGAAAAGTTTATGAAACTGGACTGCATGTTCCATTGCATTAAGGATCACAGGCACGCGAGTCAGTGCGTCAGCCGTAGCATTACCTGTTGTAATAGGACCAGGGAGGGCCTGGTGAGCTCTATGTTGAACTATGTAAAATGGATGTGTTCTCTGGTGGAGTAGGCGCTGCATAGAGCAGAGCAATTGACTAACAGGAGAACGGGGGTTAATATAGCCTGCGGCTTCAAGGAGTCTGACAGCATTCACTACATATGCAGAGTCAGAGACAAGGTTGAAAGGGTCTGGGATGGTTTGGAACACCTGCAAGACTACATGGAGCTCAACCATTTGTGCAGAACTGGCTGGGAAGAGGTGTACTTGGGAGGATATACCTGGGATATGAATTCCCCCTAGTCCTGTGCTTGAGCCATCAGTGAAGATAACCATTGCTCCTTCGATGGGTGTGGAAGAAGTAATTTTTGGAAATACTATTGGATGTGTCTTGTAAAATTGAAGAAGAGGGTCTTTGGGAAAGTGATTGTCTATCTTTCCTTGATATGTGTACATTAAAATGGCCCAGTCATCAGAAACGGCAGCGAGAGTGTTCACCTGACGTTTGTCATAGGGAGTGACGAGCGTGTGTGGCACAAAGCCGAAGCTCTGAATACACTCACTAATTCCCACAAGAGCTAGCTGGGCAACAGCGGCAGGGTACCACGAAATGGACTTCCCAGTGGAGATGCGGGGGTGAATCCAATAAAGAGGGCCTCCTTGCCACAAGGTTCCGGTGGGTTGACTTTCAGTGGGCAGAATACAAAGAATCAAAGGCTGACGAGGGTCATATCGCCGGAGGGCGGCACTGGACAATGCATTTTCTACTTCTTCCAGAGCCGACAAAGCCTCCTTAGAGAGGGATCTAGGAGAAGAGAGCTGAGGGTCTCCATTCAGGACCTCATACAGTGGGCGTAGTACATGATTAGGTAACCCCAAATAAGGTCTGACCCACTGTATATCTCCCAAAAGGCGCTGGAAGTCATTTAAGGTGCGCAGGGAATCTCTGCGCAGAGTTATTTTCTGGGGCTGTACCTGGTGTAGCTCTACTTTGGCTCCCAGAAATTCTATTACTTGTCCCTGTTGGACCTTTTCGGGGGCAATGTGTAGACCCTGAGAAGAGAGGGCTTGCGATAGGTCAATAAAAGCGTGATGGAGTTCATTTTGGGAGGAGGAGGTGAGCAAGATGTCATCCATATAATGGAGGCAGCGCACCAAAGGGTGTTGATCTACAACAGGCTGCATTACCCGCTGAACGAACATCTGACACAAGGTAGGGCTATTAGCCATGCCTTGAGGGAGAACTACCCACTCATAGCGGCGGTCTGGCCTCCCATGATTGATTGAGGGCAGAGTAAAAGCAAAGTGTGAAGTATCCAGAGGGTGAAGGGGGATGGAGAAGAAACAATCCTTGATATCAATTGCCGCTATAGACTATTCTCGAGACAATGTGGAAAGAACCGGGAGGCCGCGCTGGACAGGCCCCATGATTTCCATTGCAGCGTTAATAGAGCGGAGATCTTGCAAAAGTCTCCATTTACCTGATCTTTTCTTGATTACAAATATGGGTGTATTCCAAGGGGATATGGACTCTTTCAGGTGACCAAACATGAGCTGCTCCTGTACCAGCTCTTCAGCAGCCTGCAGTTTCTGCTCTGGGAGGGGCCACTGAGGCACCCAGATGGGCTGCTCAGTTTTCCATTTGATTCTGGGCGTATCAATGGCCCCTAAGAAAAACCCAGTCCCTGTTTTTCGGGTCTCTGGGTGGTTGGAAGGGGCTCCTTTTCCCCCTGAAACCGAGATCCAAGTCCAAAACTGGGGATATATCCCATGTCAGCCATAATGGCTCTCGATTGCAGGCTATACAATTGCTCATTAGTAAGTCTTAACCCAAGGGCATCTAAAATATCTCTGCCCCACAGAGTCACAGAGGTGTCTAGCACATATGGCTGAAAAGTGCCCCGATGTCCCTCCTCATCATGCCACTGCAGTTCTGAGGAGCTGATACTAGGGGAATCAGAGTACCCTAGGCCTCGAAGAAGACTCTGCGACTGTTGAGTGGGCCATTTTTTGGGCCAGTCTCACAGGCTAACAACACTTTATCAGCTCCTGTATCTAATAAGCCTATCATTTGCTTGCCATTAACCTTAAGAGAATACATAGGTTGGCGGTCCAGGTCCAGAGAGAGCATGACACTGGTGGGGCCGCTGGACCCAAAACGCTGTGTCCCTCGTACGCAGGCAGATGCGGGGAACTGCTGATGTTTACTAGGCAGAACCAACAATTGTGCAATCTTATCCCCGAGTGAAATCACAAGAATGCCTCTCGGGGATGAGACCATAATTTTTATGACCCCAGTATAATCTGGGTCTATTACCCCAGGATAGACTATAATTCCTTTTAGCGTAGCAGAGCTACGACCCAGGACAAGCCCAACTGTATCGGGCTGTAACGGGCCAGACATGTCTGAGTCTATTGGTTGTACCCCCATTTGGGGTGTTAATATGAGTCTGGCGGTGGCGCGGAGGTCCAATCCGGTGCTGCCTGAGGTTGCTCTACGCGGATCAGCATGGTCAGTGGCTGTCCCTGTTCCGGAGGCCGGAAGGATGGCCATTGGGGTGTTGGCGTTACACTGTGGGCCCCATATATTTGCGGGCCCTGGTGGCGAGGGCCCCTGTGCCCGTTTTTTTGGACGGGCTCCCAGGTTTGGAGTGGGCAGAGGGGTTCCTTCCACTGTTTTCAAAGAGAAGCAGTCGGAGGCCCAATGATTGCCCTTTTGGCACCGGGGGCACAGCCCGGGACCAGCATTAGGGGCAGAGGCCCCCGCTGAGCCTGTGCTCTGTTTATAAGGGCATTCACATTTGAAATGGCCTGGTTGTCGGCACTGAAAACAGGTGGGCTGGCCTTCATGGCGATTTTGACGTGGGGCCCCATCCTGACGGACCCCCCGGGGTCCATGAACAGTGGCGACCACCGCAGCGGCCAGTCCAGAGTTAGTAAGAGAACCGCCCAACTCCCGGCAAACTCGCATCCATTGTTCGATACCTTTTCTCTTGTGGGGGGTGATAGCTGTCCTACATTCCTTAGTACATTGCTCATAGACGAGCTGCTTGACCAGGGGCATGGCTTGATTAGCATCCCCAAAGATCTTTGTGGCACAGCCAACCATGCGGGCCACAAAATCTGAGAAAGTTTCATTAGTTCCCTGTATAACCTTAGTGAGATTTCCTGCCGGCTTGCCCCGATTAGGGAGGCATTTCCAAGCTTTGGTGCATATTTGGTTGATCTGCTCATAGACTTGCTGTGGATACCCAATCTGATTGTTTGCAAAGTGGCCATACCCCATTAGCATTTCCATATCCCAGACCTGATTGCCATTCCTAGCATTTTCCACTGCCTTCTCTACTGCTAGGTCTTGGGCCATAGACTTCCAGTCCAAGAACTGTCCTGATGAAAGACAAGCTCGGGCAAGATGTTGCCAGTCGGAAGGGATCATAGCATAGCGCCATAGGCTTTCCAAAGAGGCCACAACAAAAGCGGATCCGGTACTGTATGTCCTAACAGCTTCTGCTATGTCTTTCACCAGTTTCCAGTCTAGAGGGTCATGATAACGATTGCCCTGTTGATCCTGAAAAACAGGAAAGGCAGCAGGGCTGCCCTCCCACATCTGCGGGAAACGACTCCTCTGCGAGAGGGGAGGTGCTGAAGGGTTGTACGGGGGAGGTACCGTGTCGGCACCAATCTTCCCTGGGGCCCCTCGGGCTCAGGGGGAGGAAGGCGGTCTCGGGGGCCGGACGCACATCCGGCCAACATCGCGCGTCAACTGCGTCACTGTTGCCTCCCCTTCTTCCTCCTTCCTTTCTTCTTTCTCCTCCAGTTCTCCCTCCCCTTCTGAGTCACTGCCACTCCCCTGCACACTCTCACCAGATACACTACCCTGGTCGCTACCCTTTTGGGAAGCTTCCTCTTGAACATGCTTGAGGGCGTCTTGTCCCCGGGTGAGGACTCTCTCAAAAACGCTCAACTCATCCTCCAAGCAAGTCAAAATTAAGACCCAAATTCCCATAACTCACGGGGGCAGGGTACCTTGCGTATCTGCCCTAGTCAAATCCTCTCCCAACTTGTTCCATGCAGACAGAGTGAGGTGGCCAGAAACCAGGAACCATGGAGCCACCTCCTCCACCGCTAGAAGGAAACGCTCTAAGGTGGCCTGCTTGATACCGATCCCGCGCTGCTTGAAAAGGGATTTACAGGCTATTAATAGCCGCTGTGAAGAGAGGTGATTACCCATTTTATACAATTATTAATTACTTTCCCTGGTCAATGCCAGTTCCTTTCCCCGGGCGTCCCCGGATGATTCCAGCTCTATACGGCTGCTAGATAAGAGCTCTATCAAAAGACCACCCGCCCGTGCCGGATTGATTGCCCCTCCCAGGGGTCCTCACCGCTGTATTCCCGGGGTCTCTCAGGCTCCCCGTCCGGGCTATCAGATGTCCGAGACCCCACCCATCCAGCAGGTAGAGAACAGACACACGGACCACCACACGCGGTTTCAAGATCCTTCTTCTACTTTATTTCCTGGTCACACGGCTTAAATAGTGTTGCCTGCTGTATTCTGATAGGGCAAACAATATCCAATCACAGGGGGGCTTGCCTAGTCTCCAGGCAAAGCCTTACACTGGGCAGGCCATCAAGCGGGGTAAACAAGGGTGTGGCCCTGCAGCACGACGCCATTTTGCAGGCAGCGAGATCTAAGGCTTACAGGAGGTATGTGGGCCATGGCTCCCGACAATAGACAACAAATCATAGAAAAAAAGATAGTATCAGTAGAAACACAGAATAAGCAATAGCAAAATTTGGGAAAATACTGTAAGAACAGAACTTAAAAATAAGTAATTAGAAATCCAAAATGTAAAAAACGAAATTCAAGAAATGGACAATGCAATAAAATGTTTCTGGAGCAAACGTGAGACAATGGAAGACAGGATCAGTGAAATTAATGACAAATTCATTGATTCAACTTTGAGGAAAATCTAGAAAAAAGAAATCAAGAAACCCTAAGAAGTATGTGGAATAGAAACAAGAATAAAAAATTTGCCTTCAGAAAGCATTTCAGAGCATTGGGATAAAATAGAAAATACACAGAATACCATTGAACATTTTCTGATAAATAATTTCCCTAATATTATAAAAGATGAAAAGCTAACCATCTGTCATGATTAAATTGTATCTCCTCAAAATATGTGTAAACTTGGTTAGGCCATGATTCCTAGTAATCTGTGGTTGTACTCCATTGTGTGAAAGGTACGGTACGACTTTCCGATGTGTTGGAAAATCCTAATCACTACCTGTCATTAATAAGGCAAGATTGGATTATATTGGAGTGGACTGTAATGCTTTTTCTAAGGTCACATTCTTGATTCATTGCAAGAGGAGTTTCCCTGGGGTATGGCTAAGACTACCTTTTATTTTACAAGATATAAAAGGAAAGGAAAGTGAGCACAGAGTGGGAGACCTCAGACCACCAAGAAAGCAGTGCCTGGAGCAGACCACAGCCTTTGGATCTATGTGGAGACTCTCCTAGTCCAAGTGATGACTGGAGGCAAGGACCTTCCTACAGAGCTAGCAGGGAAGGCCTTCCCCTGGCTGATGCCCTAAATTTGGAATTCTTGCCTACTAGACTGTGAGAGAATGAACTTCTCTTTGTGGTAATTCTGTTATAGTAGCACTAGATGATTAAGATACCATCCAAGAATCTCAATGAAATCCATATAGGATAGACCCCAAAAGAATGTCACCAAGACATATAATTGCATTCTTCAAAATCAAAGACATGGAAAGAAACCTAAGAGTAGCTGGAGAAAAATGTAAAGTCACATAAAAAAAGTGAAAACAGTAAGCCTAAGCTCTGATTACTCAGCAGAAACGTGTAGGCAAGAAAGCAATGACACAACATATATAAAATTTTGAAAGAAAAAAAAGTTACCAGCTAAGAATGTTGCACTCAAATATATGGTAAAATTAGGACATTTCCAGATAAATATATATCCATACACAAAGCAAATATACATTTATGAAGGAAATAATATTAACCCTTACTTTAAGCTATATACAAAAATTTGCTCAATACTTAAAGGACAATAAAATATTTTCTAAAAATAAAATAAAAAATAGGAAAAAATGACTCAAAACAGATCATTTCCATAAGTTTAAAAGCTAGAACCATTAAACTTCTGTAGAATTCATCTGATAAAAATCTTTATTCCTCTAGATTAGACAAAGTTTTCTGAGATACAAAATGAAAAGCCTAAATAATGAAGTTGATAAATTTGATTTTCTCAAAATTAAGAATGTGTGTTCTTTGAACGAGACTGTTAAGGAAGTTTAAAAGGTGGGGGAAAGGGTCAACAAAAGAAAAGGAAATGTTTGGAAAATGCTTGTGTGACAAAGGGTTTATATCTAGATATATAAAGATGTCTTTCAACTCAATAATAAGACACCAATAAAAACATGAAAGTGAAAAAAAATTGACCAAGATTTATACTTACGGCAAATAAGCACATAGCAAAAAAGTCAAGTTCATGAATCTTTGTTGTTGTTGTGAGGTACTATATCAACAAAATACTGCCTGTTCCTGTGCCATACTCATAATAATTTTTATGCTTAAGCCCATTTTTGCAGCCACTGTATCAATCCATCTTGTTGAGGGCCTTCCTCTTTTTTGCTGGCTCTCTGCTTTGCCAAGCATGATGCCCTTCTCTAGGGATTGATCCCTTCTAAGAATATGTTCAAAGAAAGTAAGACGTAGTCTTACCATCTTTGTTTCCAAGGAAAGCAAACTCTGGTTGCACTTCTTCCAGAACAGATCTGTTTGTTCTTTTAGCAGTCTATCATACATTCAATATTTTCTCTACAATTCAAAGGCGTCACTTCTTCTTCTGTCTTATTTATTCACTGTCCAGCTTTAACACTCACATGATGCAGTTGAAAGTACCCTGGCTTGGGACAGGTGCACCTTAGCTTCACAGTGACATCTTGAGTTTTCAAAACCTTAAAGAGGTCCTTTGCAAAAGATTTTCCTAATGTAATGTGTCTTGATTTCTTGATTGCTGCTTCCATGGGCATTGACTGTGGGACCAAGTGAAAAAAAAAAACGCTTGACAATGTCAGTCCTTTCACCATTTATGATGATGTTTCTTACTGGTCCAATTGTGAAGATTTTTTGTTTTCTTTATGTTCAGGTGCAATTCATATTGAAGGCTGTGATCTTTGATCCTCATGTTTCAAGTCCTCTTCACTGCCAGCAAGCAAGATAGTGTCATCTGCATAATGCAGGTTGTTAATGAGTCTTCCTCCAATCTTCATGCATCATTCTTCTTCACATAGGCCAGTTTCTCAGTATGTACTTGGCATTCAGATTGAAAAGTATGGTGAAATAATACAACCCTGATGCACACCTTCCCTGACTTTGAACCATGCAGTGTCCCCTTGTTCTGCTCGCACAACTGCCTCTCGATCCGTATACAGATTCCTCATGAACTAAATTAAATGTTCAAGAATTCCCATTCTCCGCCATGTTATGCACAATTTTTTATGATCTACACAGTCGACTGTGTTTGCATTGTCAATGAAATGCAGGTAAACATCTTTCCGGTATTCTCTGTTTACAGCCAAGATTCACCTGATATCAGTAATGATTTCCCTGATTTCATGTCCTGTTCTGAATCTGGTTTGAATTTCTGGCAGTTGCCTGTCAATATATTGCTGCAGCTGCTTTTGAATGATCTTGAGCAAAATTTTACTTGAGTATGATATTAATGATATTGTTCAGTCATTTCTACATTTGGTTGGATCACCTTACTTGGGAATAGGCATAAACATGGAACTCTACCAGTTGGTTGGCCATGTAGCTGGTCTCTGAATTTCTTGACATAGACAAATGAGCACTTTCAGTGCTGCATCTGTTTGTTGAAATGTCTCAACTGATATTCCATCAATTCTCAGAGCCTTGTTTTCCACCAATGCCTCCAAATCAGCTTTGAGTTCTTTTAGTCCCATGGATTCCTGATCTTTCTGGTATTATGATGGTGTCATTCCTTCCGTCTTGTTTTGATGCTTCCAGTATTTTCCCTGTAGAATCCTTCACTATTGCATCTTGAGGCTTGAATGTTTTTCTTCAGTTTTTTCCACTTAAGAAATGCAGAACATGTTCTTCCCTTTGGTTTTTCCATTCCAGCTCTTTGCACATGTCATTGTAATACTTTGTCTTCTCAAGTTGCCTGTTGAAATCTTCTGTTCATTTCTTTTACTTCATCATCTTTGCCTTTTACCTTATCTACTTGATGTTCAAGAGAAAGTTTCAGAGTCTCTTCTGATATTCAGTTTGGTCTTTTCTTTCTTTCTTGTCTTTTTAATGACCTCTTGCTTTGTTTATGGATAGTGTCTTTAAAGTCATTCCACAATTCATCTGGTCTTCAGTCATTAGTGTTCAGCACATCAAATTTGTTCTTGAGATGGTCTCTAAACTCAGGTGGGATATATTCAAGGTTGTACTTTGGGTCTTGTGGACTTTTTCCAATTTTCTTCAGTTTCAATTTGAATTTGTATATGAGCAATTGATGGTCTTTGCCAAAGTTAGCACCTAGCTATGTTCTCACTGGTGAGTTATTCCTTTGCCTCTCTCCACAGATGTAGTTAATTTGATTGCTGTGTATCCCATCTGGCTAGGTCCGTGTGTATAGTCACCACCTATGCTGGTGTGAAAATATATTTGCAAAGAAGTCATTGGTCTCTCAAAATTCTATCATATAATCTCTGGCATTGTTTCTATCACTAAAGCCGTATTTTCCAACTACCAATCCTTTTTCTTTATTTCCAACTTTTGCATTCTAATCACCAGTAATTATTAGTTCATCCTGATTGAGACTACAGAAGATGGTAAAAATATTCAGTTTTTTCATCTGTGGCCTTAGCAGCTGGTGCATAAATTTGAATAATGGTCGTATTAACTGGCTTTCCTTGTAGGCATGTGGGTGTTATCCTATCACTGACAGTGTTGTATACTTCAGGTCAGATCTCAACATGTCCTTTTTGAGGATGAATGCAACATGATTCTTGTAGTTGTTATTCCTGGCATAGTAGATCTTCTGACTGTCTAATCCAAAGTGACCAAGACCAGTCCATTTCTGCTAACTAATACCTAACGTATCAGTGTTTATGTGTCACATCTCATTTTTGATGATTTCCAATTTTCCTAGATTCATATTTCATGCATTCCACTTTCTGATTATTAATGGATGTTTGCAGATGTTTCTTCTTATTTTGAGTCATGCCACACCAGCAAATGAAGGTCCTCAAAACTTCACTCCATTCACATCATTAAGGTCAACTACCCAGTTATCTTTTAAATGCCTTCCAAACTAGGTGGGCTCACTTTCCAGCACTATATCTGACAGGATTCCACTGCTATTCATAAGGTTTTCACTAGCTAATTCTTTTTTTTATTGTGACTGAATTAAAGCGTGCAATCCAATATAAATTTGCATGCCTGCCTGTGTTCAGCTCCCACTGCTCTCCCCGCCTGGTGACAGCACACTATTCCTATCCATTGTGAACATGTCATATCCTCCCCACAATCCCCTGTCCGCTCCTCTCCACTTTCTTCCCTCCCCTCTGGTAAGAGGCCAGCAGAATGCAATCCTATAGATGCATAGAACAATAAAGTGCACACATCATATGATCACGCTGTGTCAGCACATCCAATCCATTCCTGTCCGAAGAGTTGACCTCAGTAATGATTTCTGGACAGGGGCAGTGTCAGGACCAGGGGCCATGCTCCCAGAGGGACCCTGAGGCTCCTGGACCATCAATTACAGCCTTTTAGTGGAGTTCTCAGCATGCACCACTTTTTATTTTCCTGTTGCCAGTGAGACTCAACTTTGTGACCCCATCATGGCTATCACTGGTGGTAGCTGGGCACTATCTGGTTCCTCCAGTCACAAGTTGATATAGTCAGCCACTCACATGGGTCTGTCTGTCTTCTGGGTTTTATTTCCCCCATGTTATTTTGGTTCCTGCTGAGTTGGGACCATTTGGTGTGCTTCAGATGGTAGTTTGCTAGCTTTTAAGACCCCAGATGCCACTCACCGATATAGGATGCTTCCTAATTCTTTTCAGAGGTAGACCGTTGGGTTTTTCTTCCTAATCTGTCTTAGTCTAGAAGCTCAGCTGAAACCTGTTCACCATGACTTACCGTGCTAGTGTCTGAATACTGATGGCATGACTTCCAGAATAACAGCAACAAGTAAGCCCTCACTGTAGGACAAAGTGACAGAAAATTGGGGGCATTAATGTTTACGAAAATGCAAAATAAAACCATAGTCAGATACTACTATAGGCTTATTAGAACGGTGAGGTTAAAAAGGCTGGCAATACCAAGTGCAAGCAAAGATACAGAGCAATTTGAACATTCATATGTTGCTGATAAAAATATAAAAAGTTAAAGCTACTTTTGGAAAGGATTTGGCTGTTGTTGGAGGATGTATTAGCAGTGGACTCTGGGTGCCTAATTCATTCTTGCTGAGCATGATGCAATATCCTTACCATTTCTGAATATTTTTATCGGGTTATGTTTGCTATGAGCAACCCTGAGGGATGGGATAGTATCTCCTTCTTGGATCAAGTGTAGGCATGTTTACTGCCTGCTGCAATAGAGGAGAATTGTCCAAGTGTGGTATTCTTCTCCTGTAGTCAATCTATGTCATATGCAGGCCTCCATCTGGGTCCTCCGCATCTCTCTACAAGGACTTGGGAGATCAGGAGAGCTAATACAAACAGCTGCTACTCACGCCATTTGCATGAGGGAAATAATAAAGTCCTTTGTATCTGATCCAGGAGTCTTGTGTATTTTACCAACTTTTATGAAATAATTTAACAGGCTGACTTATGTTGCAAGACGATTAAAATTAGTTCCCAATCTGGTAACAGTTTTTCTAAATGTTAAACATACATTTAACATATTATACAGCAATTTCATTCCCTATGGTTTATCCAAGAGGAATAAATGCATATATTCACACAAAGACCTTACACAAACCTTTATAGTGGATTTGTGCTTAGTCACCGAAAGTTGGAAAATACCTACTGCCCTATTAAATTTGAATCAATAAAGAAACTCTGGTATATTTGTAGACTAGAATGTTTTTGTTCTTGGTCTGTGCCCTTGAGTGCGTTCTGACTCACAGTGACATACAATAAAAGGAAACATTGCCTGGTTCTGTGCCAGCTTTACAATCATTGTTATGCTTAGGCAGCTACCGTGTCAATCCATCTACTGAAGGCCTTCTTCCTTTTCACTGACTCTACCAGTGGAGGCCTGCTGGTAGTGCAGTGAGTCAACTGCTAACCAAAAGGTCAGCAATTTGAATCCAACAGCTGGTCCTTGGAAATCCTACCTAGGGCAGTTCTACTTTGTCACTATAAGTTCAAATTGAATCGTCAGCAGTGGGTATATACGCTAGCAACCATGATATCCTTCTCTGGGAACTGGTTCCTCCTGATAATCAAAAAAACTGAAACAACTATTGTTGAGTCAATGCAGGCTCATAGTGACCCTACAGGACAGAGAAGAACTGCCCCATAGAGGTCCCAAGGAGTGACTGGCAGATTTGAACGGTTGACCTTTTGGTTAGCAGCCATAGCACTTAACCACTACGCCACCAGGGTTTCTATAGAGTTTCAAAAGAGCACCTGGTGGATATGAAACACTGACCTTTTGGCTGGCAGTTTCAGCACTGGACCACTACAACATCAGAGTTTCCAATAGGATGTGCAAAATATATGGGATGAGGTTTTGCCATGCTTGATTCTAAAGGTGCTTCCAAGATGGATTTGTTCATTCTTCTGGTAGTCCGTAATATAGCCAGTATTCTTTGACAATACCTTAATTCAAAGGCCTTAATTCTTCCTCAGTTTTCTTATTCATTGTCTAGCTTTGGCATGCATATGAGACAACTGAAAACACCATGGCTTGGGTCAGATGTTCCTTAGTCCTCAAAGAGACTTTTTTAACAGAAGTCTTTTGCACCAAATTTGCCCACTTCAGGGTATCATCTGAGTTCTCAACTGCTTCTTCTATGAGCATTGACCATGGGTTGAAGTAAAATGAAATTCTTAACAAATTCAATTTTTACTCCACTTATCATGTTATTACTTAGTGGTCCATTTGTTAGGATTTTTGTTTTCTTTATGATGAAGAATAATACATACTGAAGGCCATATTCTTTGCTCTGAGTCAGTAAGCCCTTCAAGTCTTCTTCATTTACAACAAGCGATGTTGTTTTATTTTCATACGTCAGGTTGTTAATGAGTTTTCCTCCAGTCCTGAGGCCCTATTCATCTTCATCTAGTCCAGCTTCTAGGATCATGCATACAGCATACAGATTGAATAAGTATCATGAAAGGACACAACACTGGCTTACAACTTTCTTGGCTTTAAACCACACAGTATCCCTTTGTTCTGTACAAACAACTGCCTCTTGGGCTATATACAGGTTCTTCCTAACTGTGATTAAGTGTTCTGGAGTTGCCATTATTTACAATGTTATCCATAACTTATTATGATTCACACAGTCAAAAGACTTTGTATAGTCAACAAAACATGAGTAAGTCTTTCTAGTACTATCTACTTTCAGCCAAGATGCACATGATATCCCTCTGTCCACATCTTCTTCTGAATGTAGCTTGAGTTTCTGAAAGTCACTTGTTGTTTCAGTCAACTAGTGCTGCTCTAACAGAAATACCACAGAGTGGATGGCTTTAACAAAGGAAGGTTTATTCTTACACAGTCCCGTAGGCTACAAGTCCAAATTCAGCATGTCTGCTCCAGGGGAAGGCTTTCCACCTTGTTGGCTCTGCAGGAAAGTCCAGTATTACATCAGTCTTTGTCCAGGGAACGTGTTGGTGCAGGAACCTCAGGTCTGAAGTACTTGTTCTTCTCCTGGTACTGCTTTCTTGATGGTGTAAGGTTCCCAATTCTCTGCTTGTTTCTTTTCCTTTTATCTCTCATAGGATGAAAAGATTAAGGGTGGGAAAAGCCATATTCCAGGGAAACTCCCTTTGCAATGGAGCAGGGAGGTTATCTTATAAAAGGATTTACAGACCCACCCTAATCCATTACCATATAGCATGGGAAAATCACAAGACAGAGGACAATCAAAGAATATAGGGAATCATGGCCCAGCCACATGATTACACATATTTTTGGGGGGACACAATTCAGTACATGATACTTATTGACATATGGTTATATCCACTTTTGATTAATCAACAAAACTTAATTTATGTGTGTTATTAATTATATTGTTTGAGATTTTTTGATTCCTTTGGATCACCTTTCCTTGAAATGAGCGAAAATGTGGACCTCTTTCAGTTGATTTGCCAGGTAGCTGTCTTCTAAATTCTTTGGGTAGTTACATGAGTACCTCCGGCACTGTCACTGTTTGTTAAAACATCCCAGTTGGTATTCTGTCCATTCTTGGAGTCATATATTTCACCAGTGCCTTTAGTGCAGCTTGGACTTCTTCTTTCAGTACAGTAGCCTCTTGATCATGTGCTACCTCCTGAAACATTTGAATGTCAACCACTTCTTTTTGGTAAAGTAACTGTATTCCATACAAGTTTTCTTGATTCTTTCTGCATTGTTCAATGTTGTTGTTTTTTTTTCTGTAGAATCCTTCAGTATTGCAATTTGAGACTTTATTTTTTATTCAGTTCTTTCAGCTTGAGGAATGCTGTATGAGCTCTTCCCTTTTGGTTTCTTACTCCAGCTTTTTTTTTTTTTTTTTTTTACATTTCATTATAATAATTTACTTTGTCTTTTCGATCTCTGCTCTGACATCTTTTGTTCAGCTCTTTAACTTCATTGCTTCTTGCATTTGCTTTAGCTACTCTACATTCAAGAACAACTTTCAGAGCCTCGTCTTACATCCATTTTGATCTTTTGTTTCTTTCCTGTCTTTATAATGACCTCTTGCTTTCTCCATGTATGACATCATAAATGTTCAGTGCATCAAATCTATTCTGGATATGGTCTCTGAATTTAGATGGGATACGCTCAGGTTTGTTTTAACTCTTGGGGACTTCAACTTGAACTCACATATGAACAATTGATAGTCTTTTCCACAGTTAACACCTGGTCTTGTTTTGATTGTTAGTACTGAGCTTTTCCATTGTCTCTTTCAAAATATGTAGTACCTTTGATTCCTGTGTTTTCTTTCTGGTGTGGTCCGACTGTGTATCACTTTGTATTTTTCGTAATGATTCTTCATTTTTCTTCTTTTCTCTGATTTCTCTTCATAGATGCTGGAGTCAATAGCTCTGTCTTCAACGTCAGAAAGTCTATTTTCTAGTTGTTCGATTCTGCTTTCTTTTCTATTTATTGATTTTGTTATTGATCTGTCAGATTTCAGAATGCTGGTGTTCCGTCAGTTCTAGCAGCTTGCTTAGTTTTCCATTTTGTCTTGCTGAATTGTTTATAATATCTACGAGGGGTCTCTATATAATCTTTTTGTACTTGACTGCCAGTAGTTTCAGAAACACTTCTTCATCTGGTAAGTCCTTTGGTTTTTTCTTTTGGGAGATTTCTGGAGCCATGGGTGGATTTTTCTTTAAGTGTCTGGCCAAGCTTTATTGCTTTTTGGGCATCTGGCAGTTGTGTAGTTTTTCTGGTGTTACCTTAACAGGATCTGAAGCGTAGTCTGAGAAGAAAGGTGATAACCAGTCACCTTTTTGTACTCCAGTGACTGGGCCCAGTGGACTCTCTGGGGTAGCAGTCTCCACCTCCTGGTTGGCAAAGATATGGCCCTACTTATGAAGCCATTGTGGGGCCATCAGCTGATTCTGTGATGTGGGTCAGTAAAGGCTGGAAGAGATGCTGTCGGAATGCATCACAGTTATTTCTGTAGGTAGTCTTATTTTGAAAGGTAAAAGCTGTCTGTCAGCTTCTCAGATCAGTCGGGCTGTCAAGTGTGTAAGAGTCTCTTCCCAGCTGGCAATGTAGGCACTTCTATATTCAACCCCAGGTGCTGTAATCTAGTTCAAAGTACACACAGGCTACTGCTCTGCTGTCATCTACTGCTTGGCCCCACCCATAAAGCTACACTGTGCTGGCATTGCCTTCCAGCCTGAGAATTAGCCTCTGCAGAGGCCTCTGTTTGGGTAACTCCACCTCCCAGTCGAAAAAGATGGTGTACCACACAAGCTCTCCCACCTGCTGTGAAATAGCTGAGTCAATGGTGGAGGTTTCAAAAGAAAGGGTGGAGGGGCTGAGGTACTCAGAGTCCAGAGTCGGGCTCTCAAAATATGGCTATTCTGCTGGCTGATCACGTTAGCAGTGTGGCTGAGCTTTGTTGCTGGTTAAGCCCAAGCCACTCCTCCTGGCTGAGACACAGAAAAAGAAATTAAAAACACTAGTTACCTTCAGTCCCTGAGAGCTGGTCATTCATCAAGGATGGGGGTCAGCAAAAGAGAAGAAGTTTCCCACTCAGTGACATGTAGTCCAAATTAACAGCCCTCTGCCATGTCCTAGGGCTCACTGGGTATCCAGAAGGCTCCTTTTAGTTATCAATCCAGGCCTTAGTTCTCAAAAGTAATTTAGGAGACATGTGTCTAGTTCACCATCTTCACTCCACCCCCTACTTTGTATTTCTGGAAAAAGATATTTGCAGTCAAAAAAACTCATTGGTCTTTTTTTATGATTTCTGCCTTTGTTTCTATTAGCAAGACCACATTTTCCAACTACTGATCCTTCTTTGTTTTCCAGTTTCATATTGCAATAACCAGTAATTATCAGTGCATCCTGATTGCATTTTTATCAATTTCAGATTGCAGAGGTTGTTAAAAATCTTCAATTCCTTAATCTTTGTCTTTTGTGATTGATGTATAAATTTGAATTAACAGTTGTATTAGTAGATAAGTCAGTGGATATTATCCTATTGCAGACAGTAGTGTGCTTAAAGAGAGATCTCAAAATGTTATTTCTCATGATGATGTGATACTATTCTTTAATATGTCATTCTCAGCATAGTAGACCCTATGATTATCTGATTCAAAATCGCCAATACCAGTCCATTTCAGCTCACTAATGCCTGATATATTGATCTTTATGTTGTCCATTTCATTTTTGATGACTTTCGGTGTTCTTGGATTCATACCTGAAATGTCCCATGTTCCGATTTTCAGTGTATGTTTGTAGATGTTTCTTCTCCTTGTAAGTTGTGGCACATTAGTGACTGAAGGTCCCAAAATCTTATTTCACATCACTAACGCTGACCCACATTTGAGGTGGCAACTCTTTCCCAGTTGTGTTTTGAGTGCCTTCCAAACTGACAGTAATCTTCTGGAACTGTGTCAGACAGTGTTCCATTGCTATTCATCATTTACACTGGCCAGTTCTTTTTTTTTCAGGAGTAGACAACCAGGCCCTTCTCCCTAGTCTTTCTTAGTTTGAAAGTTTTTTTGAAACCTGTATACTATGGATGATGCTTCTGTTTGAAATAATGATGACATAGCTTCCAGCATCATAGCAACATGTAAGGCACCACAATACAACAAACTAACAGACAAGTGGTGGTAGGTTAGAATGCTACCAGCCAGTAAAATGTAATATACTATAGATCCAAGCAACAATCTCGATGAATCTCAATTGCATCATGCTAGATGAAAGAAATCATAAGCAAAAGGCTCCATACTATATGATTACATCTATATTATATTGATTACCAGGTTCTGTGGGAATTAAGTACAAAGCAACATAAAGTAACGTCGTGAGGTAATGAAATGTTCTATAATTTGGTAGTGGTGGTGTTTATACAACTAAATATATTTATCAAAACTCATCAAGCTTTATATTTGAAGAGGATGAATTTTACTGTATATGATTTATATAGTAAGTTGAAATGTAGTAAGTTGAAATACAGTAAGTTGAAACTCCATTAGCTGGAATTTCAATTAAAAGGTTTTTTTTTAAAAAAATTAAATCTATAACCTTATTACAACCTTAAATCTTTGACATGCAAAGAAGAATGATAACACAAGTTTGTTACTAGTTGATAGACAATTTTCTGTAGAGGGAACTGAACATAAGAATATCTATATTCAAGTTCTGGCTTTTCTAATTACCATGAATCATAAGGTTTCTAGAATCTGAGTAACCTCAGAACTAAAAATCATAGGCCATAGATGGCTTCTGAGGTGAGTTTCAACATAAAGTCATTCCTATTAGATGGGGAACTACTTGTATTCATCTACTTAATAGTTATTTTCTAAAAAATTCTCTAATATTCACTTCAAATACAGAAAACCACCAATATCTGATAGTTTAATGGGATTATTGAGAAATTTACACAATTGTCTTAAACATTTGATTTATCATGAGTATTGTTAAATTGAATTAATGGTTAAGAGCTAAGACCCTTCCTGATAATTACTCAAACTTTTAACAGTAGACATTCTAATACTTTCCTTTCTTGATTATAATTGCAGGGCTTGGCTCTATGCCTGGACACCTTTTGTTCACTTTCTCAGCAGGAAACTTGAGCTCTTCTCTCAGACATGGTGGAATACAAATTCAATGAGCTGTCCAGGTCTCTTTTTTCTTGTGTAAAGTGAGACTCTTAATCAGGATTCAGTTACCAGCTAATTCATCTGGGCATAAGACTTAGAGGAACTCAGAATATATTACTAGGTAAAATTAAATTTAGTTTTGCACACTCTAAAGAACAAAGGTTTTGCTCTCAAGTTCTTTTCTAGTAGAGATGCATTCACTGAACTACAGATGTATTCTCATTCAAAGTTTCCACCCGTATTAATTTTATTGTATCTATCTAAGCTCTCCTTAGGTGCTATACTTAAACAAAATAGTATTAGAATATTTTCTGATATTTTGTACTTAATTTGTGTATTAATAACCTCCACACTTGATCAGTTCTACCTCTTCTATATAACCTGTAAGAGCATGAGCATCAAGTTTAAATTTTCATAAAAATCACAGAGAAAACTTATTTAATTAAAGGCACTCAAGCCTCATCTTCAGTTGTATTAAGTATTTCTGAGGAAGAATCCTTTTGAACAAGCATCTAGATAAATTGATGGAAATAGTCTTTTGAACACACTGAGACTCTTCCTCTCAATGTATTTACCTTAAAAGGATTTCTGGTACCAGCAAGGGTTTCTACCTCTCCTTTGACACCGACATTCAGTCAGCTATCAAGTTTGACAGATGTCTACTCTTCAGTGATGCTATTCCCATTAAACTTTCCATTTTTGATAGCATAATGATAGCACAATATTTGACTGGCCTCGCCGTAACCAGTTTAATAAAATCCTGAATCCTCTTCCTTTCATTGCAGTAAATAAATATGTAACAAAAACTTTACCCTTTCAACATGTCTCATGTGTATAGTTCAGTGACATTGACTTGTTTCCATCATGTTGTTCAACTATCACTTGTATCTGTTCCCAAATTTTTGCATCACAGTTAACAGAATCTCACTGGCTCCTAAACAGTGAGATCTTTCCCAATCTCTCCTGCCTAGCTGTGGCAACCATGAGTAAACTCTGGTCTCTATACACTTGCCTATTATTTCATATGAGTGGAATCAGACAATAGTTGTCCTTTAGTGACTGACTTTTTTCCCTCAGCATAACAGTCTTGTCTTTCCAAACCATCACAAGTATGACTACCTGTTTTATGACACATCTCATTCAAAAATCTCTCAAATCCTTCCAGTTCCTACTTAAACCCCCCAAGAAGCCTACTGTAGTCAAGTTGATTCCAACTCATAGAGATCCTATAAGATAGAGTAGAACTGCCCTGTAGAGTTTCTAAGGAGAATGTAGAGGATGTGAACTGCTGACCTTCTGGTTAGCAACTGTAGCAATTAGCCACCATACCACAGGGTTTAGGTCTTTTATAATCTAAAATCATGCTGAACATCTGGTGTCCCTGTAATATTCGCTTTATCTGGAATGTTGTCTTTGTAGTCTACTCAGCAAATTCCTATGCATTCCTTTAATTTCTCATTCAAAGTGTATGTCCTCTCAATTCCATAAAGCATAAATCTAAACTTTCAAAGCATTTTATACGTATGTCTATCATGTGTACTCTGTGCAATGTGGCTATTGTTTGCTGTCATGTCAATTCTGACTCAGAGTGATACCATGTGACAGAGTAGGACTGTCCATAAGCCTTCCTTGGCTGTAATTTCTTCACCAGGAAGCAGATTTCCGGGTCTTTCTCCACAAACTTGTCAGGTAAGTTTGAACTGCCAAGCTTTTGATTATCAGCTGAGTACTAAACTGTTGTGCCACCGGGACTCCTGAACATACCAGATACTCAATGCTCAATAATAATCATTCACAAATGAAAAATGATTGCATGATTAACCCCAATTGCTATGACTCAGTTTCTTTTCACATCCAATTAATCATTCAGTCATGTTGATTTTTTAACATAATGTTTATTAAAGTACATCATACATACAGAAGGGTACACTAAATATAAGTGTGCAACTATACAAATTTTCATAAAGTAAGCCTTGAACTCAGATTAAGAAACAGCACATGACCCACCTGAGAAGCAGACTCATGCCGCCTACCAGCCCCTGTGTTGACTGTGTATACCCAGTAACATGACTTTTAACATCATAAATTAAACTACCTGTTTGTGAATTTACTGTGAATAGCGTTGTGTAGTATGCACTGTTTTGTATCTGGCTTCTTTCATGGTTGCATTATAGCAATGGTTTCTTTATATTCATTGATCTGTTATAATCTACAGCATGAATGAATATACCACAATTTACCTACTCTGCTATGAGTGGTGATTTAAATTATTCCTAGATTATCACTCTTATAGATTGCACATTATAAATATACATATTTTTTGACTATATGTACAGTAATAACTTTTTGAGTATAAAACTAAGAGGGAACTTGCTAAGAACCACCGATTTTTAAGTGTTTCTTCAATGTATGTTCTTCAGTCTCACTTCTGATTCCTGAATAATTTCTTAACTGGATTAGTAAAGTGATTTTCCTGTCTCTTACCACTGCCAGTGCCCACTTTCCCAGTTTGAGTAGCGTTCTACTCTTTGTCCTGTAGGGCTATTTGGTGTCAGAATCAACTCAATGGCAACAGGTTTGGTTTTGGCATCTGTTTGAAGCAGTTTTCATTACGTCTTTAGCTGCTTGACAAATTTTTCAAATTCTTTGTTACTTACAGAATAAAACTGGAGATTTATAACGACCTGTGATTTCTTTTATGACCTTGTGAATGCTTCCTTTTTTTTTTAGCCTTACAACCTCTATTTCTCATTATCATAGTTAGCATTTCATTCCAGTGGTTTAAAATTTTATTATAGTCACTCTTTATTTAGTTAGCAGGATTTTGACAAGAGAGTAAACTTGTCCTAAGTGAGAGCATAAAACGGATTTCTTCTTGTTGATTGCTAGGGAAATTCTTCTTGGCCCAGAGATTGCTCCCAGAGAGTTCTGGCTTTCAATTGCTGTGTACTGGATGACTCTGGGCTTAAAAATGACAACTGTGACATTCTTTGAGTTATTTAACATATAATGTTGGAGACCATATTCCTTTGTTAATCACAGAACATTCAGGATTCTGTGTTCAGCGTTTAGTGGTAGAACCACATTGGTCTAGGAGTCCTTGTAGGCTGAATCCCCAGGTAGTATTAAGTAGTTCAAATTATTGAATTATTTAAAATTTCATGAAAGAGGCCTTATAAGGCCACATAAGGGAACATGACTGGGGTTAGGGGTTACAGGAAGCATCGAGAGATTTTTGTCTTGAATTTCCAGAAGCTTTTCCTATCTGAAAGGCATCAGTAGTGACTAGAAGGCAAAAGTCATGATTATTTAAGACAGAAGCACTGTTTGAAGGCAAACTAGAATTTTGGGAGTTAACTGAACTGGGAAAGCTGACATGAGCCAAGACTTACCTCTGTAGTGGGGAAATAGAAATTATCACAAATTAAATGGGCAACTCCGGTGAGGTTAGTTAACTCTAGGAAGAATAAACTTTTCTTGATAAGGTATTTTCATAAAAGCAAAACCAATCCTCTCAAAATATTGGAGTTCTAAATCTGCAGTTAAAACAAATATTAAGAGCTAACTAATGGATACGTTATGTGGTGGGACACAAGAGCACTGAGATACATAAAAAAAAAAAGACACTGAGTGTTACAGGATTTGATCTAATTTTCTGCCTCTGAAGTGTCATCCTCTTGCTGGCTTTTGTTTGTTTGTTTGTTTTTGCCTTGTGTTTGGGAAGGGAGAAGAAGCAGATATCACATTATTTTAGGAAGTATTCTGGGTTATTAGACAGCTAGAACATGGTATGGTCTAGATAGGTCATAAATGGACAAATATTTATTAAACTATGATCCAATAAACACCTTGAATAGTTATTGAAATGGATACTTGGGAGCATCTCCTCAGATCTAATTCACCTGGAAATCTTCAGCAGGTGGAAGGGTGGAGAACAATGAAGAAACTACATTATACTCATTGTAAAACAGCCTAAGTAATCTTCTGTGTAATAACTTTGAGAAACTTTGGAAAGGGAACAAAATGTGATAGAGATAACTGAGAACAAGAAACTGCTGTATTGGTAGAGGACAAACCTGAAGAAGTTTCAGTTAAACTCTTAGAAGGGAGTGAGAAATTAGTATCATGTGGATCAGGACAAGTGACCAGGGGTATAGACAACACAAATCTGAGTACCAAATTTGAAGTCAAAACAGAAATTGGATGACACACACACACAAAAAAAAATCCAATACAATACGAAAGATTTTAAGAAGAAAGAGTTACCGAAAATGCCAACACACTTGTCGTAAGAATCATGGGCAAATCTTCAAATTGGACCTTAGGATGGTAATGATGTCTTCTTCTTTTGTGACATGTTTGCACCTATGGGAATGAGGAATCCTAATTCCTTCAAGAGCTTATGATATCCTTTTCTTAGGGATGACTAAGTTTGAAGCCTGGTTTGGTACTTGATTAAAATAGCTATCTTCCTGAGCTTGAGTATTCATTTGGTCATGAACTTGATCCTTTAAAAAAAATATATATATATATATATACACACATATATATGTATATATATAGTAGTTAAGTGCAAGTTAACAGTCCAAGTCAGTTTTCCATATGAAATTCCTGGTACCTACCTCTCTGTTAATCTATCTGCTCTCCTTACCCTGTGACAGCACACATTTCTTTTTCACTCTTTATTTCAAGTATCCACTCAACCAACATTCATCCCCTCCATCTCACCCTTTCCTCTCCCCTCTAAAAAGAAATCAGTAGGACAGCCTCATACACATATTAAACCATAAAATGTGCACACCACATGCATCACGCTGTTTATCAAAGTCCAGTCTGTTCTTTGTCTGAAGTGTTGGCTTCAGTATTGGTTTCTACTCTTGGCTAGCAGCAAGTCTGGAGGTCATGTTCTCAGGGGACTCTCCCGGTTGTTGGACCATCAGTTGTGGCCTTTTAATAGAGTTTTTGATCTGCATACCCCTTTTTCTTGTGCTACATCAGAGGCTCTATATTGTGTCCCCTATCAGGGCCATTTTTAGTGGTGGCCAGGTACCATGGTCTCATGCTGATGTAGTCTTCCAGTCAAATGGGTCCTTCTGTCTCCTGGGCTCATTTTCCTTCATGTCTTTGATGTTCTCATTTGTCATCTGTTCCAGGTGGGTTGGGACCAACTGATGTTCCTCACACTGCAATTTTCTGGATTTTAAGATCCCAGAAACCACTCACCAATATGGAGTGCAGAAGATTCTCTTGCAAAAACACTAGTTACGTCAATTGACATTTATGTCCCCTGAAAACATGGTCCCCAGGTGCCTGTACCTGCTACTCTGTCCTTTGAAATGCTGGGTTGAGTATAAAAATCTTTTAGTTTATAGTGTAATCCATTTATGCTGACCTGCCTTCTACTGAATGCTGTTACTCCCTTCACCTAACTGAATTCCTGTCAACTGTCTAATCTATGAATAACTATCTCTCACCCTCCCTACCCCTGAGCCATCAAAGAGTAGTTTCTTCTGTGTATGAGTCTTAAATCCCTATAGTAGTGGTCTCATACACTATTTGTACTTTTACAGCTGACTTATTTCACTCAGCACAATGTCTTCCAGTTGATTCCAGGTTATGAGATGTTCAATAAAATCCTCATTGTCCTTTATCATTGCATAGTGTTTGATTGTATACACACACATACGCATATACATACATACATACATGTACACCACAGTCTGTTTATCTATTCATCTGTTGTTGGGCATCTGGGTTGATTTCATCTTTTTGCTACTGTGGACAGTGCTGCAATAAACATTCATGTGCATGTGTCTGTTTATGTGACAGCCCTTACTTCTGTCAGATATATCCAAAGCAGAGGAATTGCTAGATCTTATGGTATCTCTGACCTGTAGGGTCTCTATGAGTCAGACCTGACTCGATGGCAGTGGGTAGCTTTTTTAAGGAAGTGCCAAATAGTTTTCCAAAGATGTACCACATTCCCACCAGCAATGCAGAAGAGTTCCAGTCTCTCTATAACATCTCCAACATTTGCTGTTCTGTGATTTTTGGATTAGTGCTAATGTTGCTGGGGTAAGATGGTATCTCCTTGTAATTTTGATTTGGATTTCTCTAATGACTAATGATCATGAACATTTCCTCATGTGTCTTTGGGCTGCCTGGGTGTCTTCTTTGGAGAAGTGCCTATCCTTTATTCATTGTTTATTTGGGTTATTTGTCTTTTGCTTATTTGTATGTTTTAGTACCTTATAGATTCCAGAAATTAGATGTCAGTCAGATACGTCGTTGCCAAGTATTTTTTCCCAGTCTGTAGGTAATCTTTTTACTCTCTTGATAAAGTCTTTGGAAGAGCATGTAAGTGTTTGGTAGTTCCCATTTATCTATCTTCTCCTGGACTGTTTGTGCATTGTTGGTCAAATTTTGTAGTCTGTTGAAGCCATGTATTAGAATTTCCAGTGTTGTCTTTATTTTTTCTTCCAAAATCTTTATCATTTTAGATTTGATACCTAGGTCTTTGATCCATTTTGAGTTAGTTTTTGTGTTCATGTGTGAGATATGGGTCTTATTTCAGTTTTTTACGGATAGATATCCATTTTTTCAACACCATTTGTTCAAGAATGAACTTGGTCCTTTACTTCATAGTCTGGTTCACTGTGTGCGTTAGTGTATGTAGGTGTATGTATTTGTAACACTCCTCTTTCTTGTTTAAAGGATCTCTGGTGGCACCATATTCAAGTACTCGGCTTGTAACCAAAAGGTAAGCAGTTTGAACCCACCAGCCCCACCTCAGGAGAAACATGAGACAGCTTTCATAAAGATCTACAGCTTTGGAAATACTATAGGGGTGGTTCTAGTCTGTCCTGTGTGGTGAGTGTGTGTTGATATTGACTCAGCAGCAGTGTGTGTGGTTTTTGTTGTTGTTCTCCCCTGTTTCTACCTGTGAATTTTTTCTGCATTTGAGGCTTTGACACCAATGGTACATGTTAGATGTTTAACGCAGTAATCATAATGTTAAAAGTCTCTTTTTTCCTAATAACTAAATATACCTGATTTAAAGATAGATATATAGATCTTGAAGTAGGAAAGATAGTTTTTCTTTGACTAAAAATCAGGGACATAATTGCTGTATTTCCTTTTTCTCCATTTCCTTGACATCTGGGCTTTTTCCTTTTGTCTTTTCCATTTTCTGATTTCTGACATAATCTACTTGTTGTGAAGCATTTGTGTGCATTTGACACCAGAAACAAGTATTCAATCATTAATAGTTATTAAAACATTAATGTTTTATTTATCATAACACATTTAGGAAATTTGTTATCTGAGGATATAAATCTCATTTACTGCAATAATTATTTCTGATACCACTTTTATCACCCTAAAAATAGTTTATTTTATCAACTGCATCTCATCACAGGATTTTATAAAATGTTTACTTTTGAATAGCTGCTTTCTAGAGAATTAAAAAACAACTTGAGCAGATTCAGCTCATGTTTTATAATTAATAGAGCAGTTCCTATCATTAACCACTGGGAGGTAGCACATGTATTTTATTTTTACTATTTTATGTGAAAAGTTATGCACTGAAAGTTCACTTACCTGAAGTTAATGATACTACTTATATTATTTGCTTTAAATTTGTATTGAGAGATAACTGAAGTCTACTAGCAAGTCCATGAAGAGAAAAAGCTAAACTACATAAGAAAACAAATATCATTTAAGATGTGTTTGGGAATTATATATTTTTTACTGACAGGGAAATATACATATATATGTCAAATATCTTAATATTTTGCCATCTCCATAACTTACATAGTACTAAGTAACAGAAAGTCTCGGACTTGTTTCTGTTCAATTGAAAATATTTTAGAAACCCAAAATAGTGATTGTTACATGGACGAGTTAGAAAACAACATTTACTACAGAAACCCAATTTACAGGTCAGTGTATACCACATTGTGTGGAAATAGTGAAATATCTGCTTTTTGTGGGTTTTCTTTTAATATCCATTAAACTGTATAAACATAAAGTGTATTTCTGTAAATTTAGACAGTGCAGATCTACAGGAGACTCACCATAGTAAACACATTTCCTATTCGTAGTATGCTATTTTGAGTGTTATTAATGTAGAAGTTAACTATGAAGCATGTTTTTTCTTTAGAGGTTAATACTTTAAAAAGTGTCCAACTGTTTTTTTTTTTTTGCAAATTTTAAATATGTTCAGACACTTGTTTTTTCAAGGCATTTGGAGTTAAATTTTGACTAACACTGAATAAAGTTCACATCTTGCTAAGCATTAGGCTATAATTCAGTAATAATATGTATAATGATAAGATTTTAATTGGAAAATTAAATTTTATGAGAAATAAGTCATAAATTTTAATTAAAAATCACAAAACCATTAATAATAGGTAAATAATTGTTAGCTAAGTTACTACACGCAGTCTTTAACTGAAATAAATTCTTAATTGAAATAAGTTCTGGTTATTTTACTCATTAACACTTTTTGTATTGTAACCAGAAAAAAACATTTATTAGAACAAAAAAAAGAAATGAGAAGCAGTAATCTATTCGATCGCTTACACAAAAAACTGTCTTATACCAGCCATGGTTAAGATATTTCACCGTGCCTTAACATGATGTTTAAAGGTTCATTTTCCTTGCTACTGATTTGACATTCTAGAAACTTTGAAGTGTAATATTTATTAAATGTAACACTACTGTATTTCCATTGTGAATATATATTTTGCACTTATTTATCCAAGTACACAAAATACTTGACTATGGGTCAATCAGTCTTCCAGAAAAGAACTCTGAGATGTTGGTTTTATTATACAATTTACTGCTTCTTTGGAGGCTACAAGACAGAGTGACAGGGAATATCATCATTTTGTATTTTAATCAGATTATTTTTTCCTCTCATTCTACAAAGTTGTCAGCAAAAATACTGGGGCATCCCCTTCTAGCTCTCCAGGTTACTCCCAGACCCGAATTCAAACAATTCAAACTTATGTGTATGAGAACCAGAATTAGAGCAGTAGCTGTCTTGACCACTCAGCACAGAACATAGTCACTGTTTCATTTAGTCCTTTCATTCCCCTGAAAACAAACTAACCGATGTTTTTGACACTGAACATCCACAACAAAGTGTTTATCCATCGTGTGTCTGCCAGGGTTGCCGTCATTGTTGATAGGTGCTTTCCAGTCGGGTCTGACCTACAGTGACTCTGTGTACAACGGAACAAAACACTGCCCACTGCTGCACTCTCCTCACAATTGTTTCTCTTTGAACTTACTGTTACAAACACTCTGTTTAAATCACTCTCCACCCAGTTGAGAGTCTTCCTATTTTTCTCTGACTCTTAGCTCTACCAAACATGATGCCCTGTTCCAGGGACTGATTCCTCCAAAGCATGTGAGACAAAGTCTTGCTGTCTTTGCTTCCAAGGAACACTCTTGCTGTGCTTCTCACAAGACAGATTTGTTTATTCTTCTGGCAGTCCATGTTATATTCAATATTCTTCACCAGTACCTTACTTCAAAGACATCAATTCTTCTTTGGTCTTCCTTCTTTATCATTCAGCTTTCACTTGCATATGAGGTGATTTAAAACACCATGGCCTGGATTAGGTGCACCTTAGTCCTTAAAGTGACGTCTTTCCTTTTTAACACTTTAAAAAATTCTTTTGCAGCAGATTTTCCCAATGCAATTCATTTTGACTGCTGCCTCCATGAATGTTAATTGTGAATCCAAATAAAATGATACTCGGTAAACCAGGGCTATCAGTTTTGCTTAACAAAGATTCTGTTAGTGTGCTTTACCAGAAAAAATGTTTATTTTAAATTTTTCACAGCTCACACGATATTCAGGATGGCCAAAATATCAGACTTTGAGACAGAATCATACACCTGATTCTAGAGACACTTTATTGTATGGGGAGAGCTATGGCCAAAACAATACTCTAAAAGCCAAGGTGTGAAGATGACATGCCATGGTGGCTATGCGGTCAGAAACACTGGAGCTGTTGACAGTCCATAGTGGGCAACCCTGTATCAGAATCTCTGTCTGTTATTTCAGTACTGGAAATCATCACCACCATTTCCATTAAAAACTTGATTTTTGTTGCCACTGTTTCTCAATAGAAAGAAAATCCAGGTCATTTAACTCCTTCCTAATCTGCCGGCATGTTAACTGCAAGGTGAATTGACCAAGAAGATGTCTATCTTCCATTAATATGAAAAATTCCACTCATTAATATGAAAAATTCTCAATATTCTTAGGATTGTCTTCTTCTTAAAACTATTTATGTCTACTGACTTATTTTGCAATTGTACAATTTAAAGAAACATACAAGCCAATGAAGACTAAATGCATAAAAATGAGAACTACATCTTTTAAGACTTTGTCAAATACTTGATGAAGGTGAGTTGCTCTTAAAGTGCTATTGCATTAGATGTGGGTGGAAAGAAATTATTAAACTCTAAAAAAAGACTGCAGTTAAATTGCTTCTGAGGCGATTTTGCATCTAGATTCCACTCTGAAGAAAGTAATACCGGAAATCAACTGGCTATGGGTATGGATAATGAGAGATAACTTCAGTCATCATCAGATCCATGTTTAAATAAAAGATGTTGACCCTGCCTAAAATGATTGTTAGCACAGTATTTATAGGCTAATTTGAAAATTGGGAGAGAAAAAAAAATAAACCATGATGTGGAACCTTGGAGGAAAGTTATCTCTTTTCAACCTCTACTCAAAATCTTACAGACAACATTGAAGTCATTTATTGACTAAAAATAAGGCCACAGTATCACAGTATAAGTAACCTGATTTTAAGAGCTCTTGCTTGAGCTAACTTTTAATTAAGCAACTGATTATCCTTGATCTCATTTGATAAGAAGCCTTCTCCAGTGTATCCCACTGATTTAAGTCACACCTGTAACTTGACTAGTAGTGTTAGTAATTCTATATTTGGTCCAGATTGATTTACTGTAGATTCAGTTAGCCTCCAAATTTGTACAGATAAAGTGAAACAAAATGTAAATTATTGCATTTAATTAATCAATGCAAAGTGTCAAAAAGGAGGGATTGACAATTTTGAAAAAAATGTATTTTGTTGTGCTTTAAGTAAAAGTTAAAAATCCAAGTCAATTTGTCATACAAAGCACTGCACACACACCGCTATACAATTCTAGCTGCTCTTCCCACCCTGTGATGTCACATTCCTCCGTTCCACTTGATGTTTTCCCTGTTCATTCAGCCAAATCCTGTCCATTCCTCTCCACCTTACCATCTCACCTCTGGACAGGAGCAGTTCCAGCAGCCTCATGTATATATTTAAGCCAAGAAGCACACTCTTTACCATCATCACGCTATGTTGTGTAGTCCAGTCTAATCTTCATCCAGAGTACCGGTTTCTGCTCTGGGCCAGCAGATAATCCAGGGGTCAAAGCCTCAGGTGACCGTTCAGGATGTAGGACCATCAAGTGTGATCTTCTAATAGAATTCTTGATCTGCTAGCCCATCATTTTCTTCCTACATCAGAGATTCTATGTTGTGTTCCCTGTCAAGGAAGTCACTGGTGGTGGCCAGGCACCATCTAGTTCTTGTGGTTTCATGCTGGTATACTCTCAGAATCATATGACCTCTTTTGTCTCCTGGGCTCATAACTTCCTCAAGTATTTGATGTTTTTCATCCTCCTCTGCTCCAGGTGGACTCGTACCAGTTGATGCTACTTTGATGGCAGATTGCTAGCTTTTGAGATCCCAGATGCCACTCTCCTAAATGGGATGCAGAATATTTTCTCAAAATAGAATAAAGCAAACAAACAAAAAAATAAACCTTGTCAATTGACCTAAATGTCTCCTGAAACCTTGGTTTCCAGACTCCTGCCCCTGCTCCTCTAACTTTTAAAATACTTAGTTGTATTTAGAAAACCGCTTAGTTTTTGATATAGACCAACAGTGTTAATTTTCCTTCTACTGCATACTGTCGTTCCCTCTACCTAACCCAATGCCTATCTACTGTCTAATCTATGAACACCACTTCCCTCCCTCTCTACCCTTGTAACCATCAAAGATTATTTTCTTCTATGCTTAAACCTTTTCTTCAGTCTTTATAATAGTGGTCTCACACAATATCTGTCCTCTTACAGCTAATTTCACTCAGTGTAATTTCTTCCAGATGACTCCATGCTATCAGATGTTTCCCAGGATCATCCTTGTTCTTTATTTTTGCATAGTATTGCATTGTGTAAATATATCATGGTTTGTTTATCCAGTGATCTGTTGTTGAGCATGTAGGTTGATTTCATCTTTTTGCTATGATTGACAGTCAGAGGTCCAATGAACATTGGTGTGCATGTATCTATTTGAGTGACAGCACTTATTTCTTTAGGATATATTCCAAGAAGTAGGATTGCTGGATTATGTGGTATTTCTATTTCTAGTTTTTTAAGAATGTGCCAAATGGATTTCCAAAGTGGTTATATCATTGTATGTTCCCACCAGCAGCACAGAAGAGTTCCAGTCTCTTCACAACCTCTCCAACGTTTGTTGTTTTGTGTTATTTTGATGAATGCCAGAATTGTTGGGGTAAGATGCTTTCTCTGTGTAGTTTTGATTTGGATTTTTAATGGATAATGATTGTGTTTCCTCATGTATCTGTTAGCTGCCTGGTTGCCCTCATTGGCAAAGTTCCTGTTTACACCCTTATTTTTTAGCTGAATTGTTTGTCTTTTTCTTGTTCAGGTTTTTCAGTACCTTGTAGACAATGGAGACTAGATGTTGATCAGAGTTGTGGTTACCAAAAATTCTTTCCCAATCTGTTGCTAGTCTTTTTACTCTTTTGGTAAAGTTTTTGGGTGAGCATAGTGTTTGATTTTTAGGAGCTCCCATTTATCCATTTTCTTTTCTGGTGTTTGCACATTATTAGCAATATTTTGAAGGGATTGACAACTTTTAAAGGATGCAAATTATGTATCTGTAGTGGTTTAAATTACTAATATATGAGCAGCTGAAGCAAATATGTAGCTTACAATTCTTTTCCTTTTACATATTCTATGCTATCAGAATTTGTATCACATGATTTAGATTTTTTTATTTATCTGTATACTATCTCATTCAGCTGTTATTCAAAATTAGTGAATGCTATGGATGTACTGTGCTTTTAAAATGAGGTTTTCATAGCATCGTTGTCTTGTACTGTTTGGTTTAATACATTTGGTTCTGAACTTATCATTTCCACTTCCTAATGTTTACCTAACCTCAGCCTTCTCACTTTTCCTTTTTTTTTCCCCTAGATCTTTTCAAATTCATTTACTCCTTTAACATCATCGATCTAGTTTAACTATCTGAGTTAAAAACCAGTGATGTTCTCATGGTTAAGGTCAGCTTTTATATACACAACCCCCTCTCTGCCTTGATGATTAGATTCTGGGTTCCAGTCCAATGCAACTCATGATTATGGCCACTCCCTACCTTCTGTATTCTGTTTTGCTGTAACTTTTACGACTCTAGTTCCTTGCTTTTCAGTAATCATCTGCTGATCCTGAGTATCCTGTATTTTCAAGAGGACGTAACTATCCTAGAATGTAACAATTAATTCCTTTTTGGTGTTATCTTTCCCTTATGATTCTCTGATTTATTAATTTTTCCAGTCTTTTTGTATCCATATTTCTGAAACAAACTGACTTTTTCTTCTCATTGCTAAACTGAGTTCCACCCATAGTATCTTAACATTTTTATCAGATGCATGTAACAGAAAACCCAATTAACAGTAGATTGAACAATCAATCATTTATTTATTTTTCTTCCACTGCAAAAATTCTGGCTCTGTATTAGATAAATACCATCAACAGTGACCTAGATACATATCATTGATTTGTCACTGCACCTTGGTTAAAAATCACATGACAGTATATGTATGAGTCCATAGCTGTAATTTATTCTTTTCTATTGACATGATTATGCCAATAATTTGGTGTTTTGATTCCTGTGGCTTGAAATAAAAGTGTTAGTTTTTAAATTTTGTCCTTTTTCAAAGTTATTTTGAGTATTTTAGACTTTGCTTTTTCCTATGAATCTTATAATCTATTTGGCAACTGCTACAAAAAATATACTGGAATTTTTAATGGGATTGCATTAAATCTATAGATCATTTTGCATCTTAAAAATACAGTCTTTTAATTCATGAATATGGTATATCCATTTATTTACATCACTTTAAATTAAACTCTTTAATGTTTTTTAATGGAAATGCTTTGTGCAGGAAGATGGTCATTTCCCTCCTGATGCTGCATCTGCAGTCCAGAGAAAATGAATAATGCCAGTATATACCAGTTGCTAAGGAGACCTGGTGTTTCAGTGGTTAAGCACTTGGTAGTTCAATGAAAGATTAGTGGATAGAACCAACTAGTTTTTCCATTGGAGAAAGATCTGGCAGTCTGCTTCTGTAAAGATTACAGCCTTATGAATCCTATGGAGCAGTTCTACTCTGCCCTATAGGGTCATTATGAGTCAGAAGTGACTCCATGGTAATAGATTTTGATTTGATACCAATTGCTGTTAAGTTGATTTTGACTCATGGTGACCCCATCTGTTTCAGAGTAGAATTGTGCACCATGGACTTTTCAATGGTTGTGATATTTTGGAAACAGACTGCAAAGAGTTTCTTCCAAGGCACCTCTGGGTAAATTCACACCACAGCCTTTTTGTTAGTAGACAAGTGCTTAACCACTTGCACCCACCGGAGAGTCTGTAAGCACAGAGGAAGCACTGAAATTCTCTTTGTGAATTTTTTGAAAGAACCACTTTAGAGAAAGATCTAATACTACATCTTATTGACCAAAATCATTCTTACTATAGACTGTAGTTATGAGGCATTCTGAAAGGACAGTCAGTACAATGGAAGTTAAAGACAGTGTGGATGGGGATGATGCTTGTTTTAGTTTCCTGGGACTGCAATAAATACTACCATAATATAAGTGACTTTAAAAATAGACATTTCTTCACAGTGCTGGAGGGTAGAAGTCCAAATTCAGGGCATTGTCAAGTCTATGCTTTTCCTTTATTGGCTCTAGAAGATCCTGCTTTGTCTCTTTCAGTTTCTGGTAGACCCAGACATTTCTTGGCCTTTTTTGACTTGTAGACAGATTCCAGCATGCTGTCAGCTCCCTTGTGTGTGTCAGTTTTTTGCTGTGTCTGTTCTCCCTTTTTATAAGTCATCATTCAGAAGATACCAAGAACAGAACCTACCTAATTGCAGTATAACTTAACGAGTAATATCTTCAAAGAAAAACTTTCAACTGTCAAAGAAGACTAAGCAGAATTAAGATGCCTGTGTACCCAACTTCATCAGTGTCTTCTCATGTCCTCATTTCAATGTTCAGGAACCCAATTCTTACCAGTAGATGCTCTCACTTTATCATCAGATGTCTTGTGAGGTTAGAAATTCAATTCACACTGAAATTTAGTCACTCCTAGGATGAAACTTGAGTTTCGTTTCTAACTTGCTCAGTTCTGTGGCTACAGGACATAGATTTCTTTCATGACATACATAGCAGCTTTCAGATGATTTATATGACACTTGAACTTAGCTCATATGCTTATTTCCAAACTTTTCCTAGCAAAATTAAGAGTAACCAGTCCATGTCATTATAATTATCAGTTTGACAAAAATAATCTATAAGTGTTTTCTAGAGAAACAGAACCAGTTATAGATATATCGGTATGTAGACAGATATTTTGAGAATTGGCTTAAAAAATTGTGGAGGGTGGCAAGCTCAAAATGCATACGTGAGGCAAGAAGTTGGAAATTCCATAGGTCTTGTACCCCAAATTGGCAGGCGAGGTGGTAGTGAGGGAAAGAGAAATTCTGGTAGATATCTATTCATAGTCTCAAAGCAGAATCCTCCCTTGGGAAACCATTGATTTTGTTCTTAGGACCTTCAGTTCATTGAATGAGACCCACTCACATTATTGCAGGTAACCTGCTTTTGGTAAGGCCAACTGATTTCAGTACTAATCATGTGTATGTACTTCATAGCAACATTGAGACTAATGTTTGACCACACAACAGGACATCATAGCCTAGAAAGTTGAGACATAAAATTAACCACCACAGGGTTCAAGTACTTGACCCACATGGGTGAACAGTAGCTGTAATATGATGTTTCAAAACTTTCTAGCCATCTTATTGTATTTAATGTGTTTTTGAGTGGGATGAATCCCTTTATCATCAGTGTATTAGGAAGATTTTCCTTTACCTTGGGAGAACATTCTAAGTTCTTAAAATATATTGGGCTGAAGTCACAGCTCCTCTATGTTTAAGCAGTGTTATAGCAATTTAGACTAAATTTCCTTATATATTAAAACGCAGTTACCTTACTGCAAGTTTTACTAGTTTTTATAGACTATTTTATGCCTGTCTGTTCACAGGAAGGATCCAAGTAATTATAAGTGTTAACTTGATCTCTTAGTTTTAGGTTGGTGAATGGGTAAATAATCAAAATTTTTAGTTAATACTAGAATACTGGACTAGATATCATAGAGGGAAGATGAGAAGACATCTTACCAAATAAAGGGTAGCAAATGTGTTCAGGCAACTTACTGATATTTAAATGGATGTATTTTCTCAATCCTTTATCACACAGTGTAGATGACATTGGAGACTGAAAATACAGAAAATTATAAAATTCACAATGAGGGTTTCTTGTGACCATGTAAGTACTGATAAAAAATGTACACTGTTCTTATCTCCTTCTTGATTCTTTAGCTTTCTGAAGAAATAAAGCATTCCAAGTTACTGCAAAACACATTGGCCTTTGTTTCTGTTAAATTAACTTGGAATTGAAATGAGTAATAACTAAATAATTGTCATAACAACTACAATTAACATGTTTAATAGTATACTCGTTAAAATAACATTTTGATTTCACAAATTTCCTTAATTAACATAACTTAGCCAAGAAGCAAAGTGCAGTAAGAAAAACATGGTCTTGTCCATAAAATGAAGAAAAATGGTTCTTTTCCAAGAATTATTTTCTTATTCTACCAGAAATGTACTATTGCACAGTGAAGAGAATATAGATCCTTTTGAAATTCTAACACTAGTTCTACCACTCATCAGCAGAATGAATTTAAGCAAGTAATACAATCATGCCTGGTTTCCTACTATGTAAAATGGAAATATTTTATAGTGTTACTATAAAAAAAATTGATAATATTATAGACTATCTTATGTGCGGTAAACATTAAATGGGAATTGACTGTAGAATGAATGAGTTAATTAAATGATTACTAATGTTATAGCCATAGTTGTTGTTATTAGGTGTTATTGAGTCCGTTCTGACTTACAGTGACCCTACTGTGTACAACAAAACAAAACACTGCCTGGTCCTGTGCCGTCCCCGCAATCATTGTTACATTTGAGTCCTTTTTTGCAGCCACTATGTCAATGTGTCTCCTTGAGGGTCTTCCACTTTTTCACCAACCCTCTACTTTACTAAACGTGATTCCCTTCTCCAAGGCCAAATTCCAATTATTTTCTTATTTCTTTAAAACAACATAAAGCCCTCTTTTTCCTTCACATAAAAGAAGATAAGAATTTATATCTCCTGTTTTCCACCTGTTTAACCGATCCTGTCCCCCAAGCATTAGTGCTTCAGGTACAACTTGTTAAGAATATAAGAAAAACATGATACACAAAATGCTTGTCAAGTTGCATGAACTCACTGTGCCTGACATTTAATTAAAATATTCTCTTTCCTTTGGATTTAGGGCCAGACAGCTCAGGCAATATTGGGAATTTAATGAGTCAACAAGTTTAGAATTTCTTTTCAAGCATAAATAGAAATGTAGACAAATGATTTCTGAAGCTACAAAATGACTTTAACTTAGAGATGAAAACATCGGTGCTTCCCGAATTTTGTGCTGTTGAGACTTGTTTATCTAATCATTTTCTGACTTGACATTTTCAGCTGCTGGGGCTGTCAGTGCCTCATTGTTGTGCTAGGAAATGTATTTCAAATATAAATTACGATAACTGTTATTGAAGGTTTGTCTTTTAGTGAAACAATTGAAGGAAAAATAAATAAAGCTCTGTGGTGACTAGCATGAATAAAAAAGTAGAAAGTTGAGAAAAATGGCATTTTTTGTGTGTCCTAACTCATTATTGGTACCAATATTCACTATCTGGTATAAATTAAATCTTACCACATTTACTATCAGTAGCTAGTATTTGGGTAATTAACTAAAATGCTGTATTCTTTTACTGAGAGACTATAAATAACCTGGTTCTTTTGTTTCCATCCTTGGGTTAGGGTTACAATTAGTGAACCCAGACCGTTCTGACATAATATGTGCCCTTTCCATTTTATACATGTATAAAAGGCTCTGGGTTGAGAGTTTTTATTCCTTAAACATTGTTATTCTTCTCATAAATGTAAGTGAAACACAATAAAAAACTAGTGGCTGATGTACCAAAAACATGAGGCAGACAACAGCAGGGAAGATAAGGGTTGTGGAGCAGTCACATCTAGGTTCAAAAGTGAGCTCCACCATGGGTTTCTCCCCGTAACATAGGGATTACTGTTTGGATCACAGTCAAGGTCAGGTAACCTCCTAAGCTTCTGATTCCCCATCTGTAAAACTGAGTAATTACACTTATCTTAACAGAGTAGTTGCAGGTAAAAATGAAATGCCTGGCAGGTCACTCTCAAAAAAAAAAAAATTGAAGAGATTGCAAGCAGTTTTACTTTGTACTATAGCAAGGTCTCGTTTAGCAAGGGTTGCATAATTTGAAATAACTTATATTTTCTTTTCCAATTTACATATTTGGCTGATTATGAAATTATGCATGATATAATGAGTCTTTCTATCACACTATAAGAGTTTTCAGTTATAAAATCTAAGGTGCTAGAAAGTATTGCTCAACAAGTGTCGTGCTGCAAGATAACTTTTTTTTCTCTGATGAATTGGGCAATCTAAACTGTAGAGTAGAAAGCATGAGTAGTCAGAAGATGTTTCAAAAATAAAATATGTACATTTACTCTAACTCACATTTATTTGACTCTGCTGTAAATGTATCAATAGAAGCTCATCAAGTAAGTCAATAAGTACGTAATGTGTGTACACAAGTGTATGTGCAGGCCTGAAAATTTATGTGTGTGTAAATGTAGGTTCATACAGTTTGAAAAAAAGAGATTTCTTTCTTTGCCTTCTAAGATTTTTTTACCTTCTTTCCCATCTTTCCTATTTTACCTTTTTCAAAAACATATCGATAAGAAATATTACCATCTATGTATATATGGTCACAAAAGTTCAGCCCGTGTTTAAAACAACAGCCACAGTCACATCCTACCAGAGACATTGTAAACTCAAGAAGACTATTACATTTGTTTGGAGCTGCTCCGACTGTTTGCTGACTACATAAAGCTCTGTTGTGCTTTCATTGACTTAAACTCCCAGGGATTGTGCAAAACATTATTTAGAGCTCAGAAGGAAAACATCTTTAACATAGTAGCTGTATGCGTTTAGAGATAAGAAACTGATAATACATCTATAAAATGGTTTCATCTAAATTAAATGTGATTTCCAAGCTTGTTCTTTATTTCTAAAATAGAGAGTGTGGATGTGCACATTAGAGCAATAAACCACATATAATTTAAACATAATTGACTTTATTTAATTCCTTCTTTTTCTCAAAGCCATGTTATACTGTAAAGGCATGCAAGCATCAGTGCATGAAGCTCAAATACAGTCAAATGATTTTACATATTTAGCAGAGATTCTGGCTTAGAAATTGTGTAAAATAGTTGAGCTTGAGGCCATAAAATTCATAAGCTTGCAGAAAATATTTTAATAGCTACTGGGCCGTGAATAAATTTGAGAACTCTTCTCTCCCTTTCAGTCCAAACTAAATGCTGTATTTGCTAGTGAATATTATTTTACAAACAATTAGAACTAAAGAAGTCATGTTTTCAAACAGTTGAAATATTTGCTGCAAAGAACTATTTCTAAATGTATGAAATGTATTTTATTATAATATGTTCGAGAATACTCGTCCATTTCATTTTTCTGCCAATGATTGTAAAACACTTTACTAAGTAGCTGGAGGCTATGACTTCTCCATCCCCTAATCAATCTACTCTCTTCTTTTTGAATTAAATGAAGTAGCAATAAACACCTAGTTGTTTTTTTAAATATATTGCATATGTTCATCAAGCTAATGGATTAGTCATAAAAGCTTACCTGTAAACTTTTAAGGCCATCATTAAATTTAATAAAACTTTAGAAAACTAATCTGCATATGAGACATAGTTTTACCTTTATGTGAGTTGAACTGACATGTGCTTTTGCTTTTCTAATTTTTAATAGTAAAATATTGTTGTTAGGTGCTATCTACTTGATTCCAACAGAGTGACCTTATGTACAACAGAACGCTACCTGGTCCTGTACCATTTTCACGATTATTTCTATGTTTGAGAACATAATTGCAGCCACTGTGTCAATCCATCTCACTACTAGTCTTCCTCTTTTTCACTGACCCTCTGCTTTATGAAGCATTATGTAATGTTCTTCTCAGAAAGCCTGGTGGTGTAGCGGTTAAGTATTATGGCTGCTAACCAAAGGGTCAGCAGTTCAAAATTAGTAAGTGATTCTTGGAAACTCTATCCTATGTGGTCTTTATGATTCAGAATTGACTCAGTGGCATGGGTTTAATGTTCTTCTCCAGGAACCAGTCCCTCCTGATAACATTTTCAAAGTGTCTGAGATGTAGTCTTACTCTCCTTGCTTATAATGAGCATTCTGTTTCTTCCAAGACAGATTTGTTTGTTCTTCTGGAAGTCCACGGTGTATTCTTTATTCTTCATTGACTCCACAGTTCAAACGTGTCAGTTCTTCTTTCATTTTTTTAATTCACAGTGGCAGTTTCGTTTGTGTATGAGACTATCAAAAACACCATTGGCTTAGATCAGGCACAATTTAGTCCTTAAAGTGATGTCTTCACTCTTGACTGCTTTAAAGACATCTTTTGCAGCAGACTTGCCCAGTGCAATTCACCTTTTAATTTCTTGACTGCTGCTTCCATGTGTGTTGATTATGGATCCAAGTAAAATGAAAAACTTGACAAACTCTTTTCTCCATTTGTCATTTTTGGTCCAGTTGTGAGGAATTTTGTTTTCTTGATGTTGAGGGGTTATCCATACTGAAGGCTGTGATTTTGATTGTCATCAATAAGTGTTTAAAATCCTCTTCACTGCCACCAAGCAAGATTGTGTCATCTGCACATGAAAGGTTGTTAAGGTGTCTTCCTCCAATCCAATCTTCTTCATATCATCAAATTTCTCAGATTATTTGCTTGGCATACAGGTTGAATAAATACAATGAAATGATACAACCCTGTCACTTTCCTGAAGTTAAACCACACAGTTTCCCCTTGTCATGTTAGAAGGACTGCTTCTTGGTCTAAGTACAGACTCTCCATGGGCACAATTAAGTGTTCTGTAGTTTTCATTCTTTGTGATGCTATCCATGATTTGTTATGGATAATGAGTTCTTATTCCACACAGTTGGATGCTTTTGCATTGTCATTCAAACATAGGTAAACATCTTTCTGTTATTCTTTGCTTTTAGCCCAGATCTGCCTGACATCAACAATAATATCCCCGGTTCCACATCCTCTTATCAGCCTGCTGACCTCTGGTTGGAGGAAGGAGAGTGGTTGGAGAGGAGGGGAAAGGAGACTGTTGGGAGGATGAGACACGTATGGAGCAGAGACGAATAGTGTGCTGTCACCGGACAGGGAGAGCAGTGGAAGCTGCTTATAAGTGGGCATGTAAATTTATGCGGGAATGTACGTTTTCACTCAGTCATATAAAAAAAAAAATCTTGTACATTAATAAAACACACTAGTGGATAAAATAAAAAAAAAAAGACAGAGTTTGGCTTGAATTTCTGGCAGATCCTTGCCAATATATTGCTGTAATGCTTTTGAATAATTTTGAGTGAAATTTTACCCTGGTGTGGTATTAGTGATATTGTTTGATAATTTACACACTCTGTTGGATCTCCTTTCTTTAGAATGGGTACAAATATGAATATCTTCCAGTCAGTTGGCCAGGTAGCATAGACAAGTAAAGGCTTCCAGAGCTACATCCATTTGTTGAAGTGTCTTAATTATTATTTAGTCAATTCCTGAACTTTGTTTTTTTTTTCCGATGTTTGAAGTGCAACTTGAAATTCTTCCTTGAGGCTGTAAGTTCTTAATCAGATGCTACCTCCTGAAGTAGTTGAATATCAACCAGTTCTTTTTGGCACCAAAGCCAAGCCAAGTGCCGTCGAGTCGGATCCAACCATTTTGGTACAGTGATTGTTTATTCCTTTCATATTCTCTTGGTACTTACTACATGGTTTAATAATTCCCCATAGAATCCTTCAGTACTACAATTTGAAGGTGTAATTGTTTCTTCAGTTTTTTCAGCTTTATAAATGTCGAGTATGTTCTCCCCTTCTGATTTTCTATCCCTAGGTCTTTACATCTGTCATTGTAATACTTTGTCTTCTCAAGCTGCATTTTGAAATCTTCTGTTCAGCTCTTTTACTTCATCATTTTTTTACTTTTGCTTTAGCCACTCTGTGTTCAAGAACAAGTTTCAAAGTCTCTTACAACACCTGTTTAGATCTTTTCTTTCTTTCCTGTCTTCTAAGTGACATTTTGCTTTTTTCGTTTATGATGTCCTGGATGTCAGCCCACAACTTGTCAGGTGTTTGGGCTTTACTGTTCAATTAATCATAACTGTTCTTGAGATAGTATTTATATTCAAGTGGAATGTACTGTAGGTCACACTTCAGCTCTTGTGAATTTGTTCTAATTTTCTTTAACTTCAACTTGCATATGAACAATTGATAGTTTGTCGTACAGCCTTCCCCATGCCTTGTTCTGACTTACTGTATTGATCATTTTCATCCTCTCTTTCAATAGATATAGTCAGTTTGATTCCTGTGTATTCCATACGATAAGGTCCACAGATATTATCACCATGTATGTTGGTGAAAAAAGATATTTGCAATGACAAAGTCATCGATCTTGCAAAATTCTATCATTTGGTCTCTGGTATTGTTTCTATCACCAAGGCAATGTTTTCCAACTACCGATTCATTTTCTTTGTTTCCACCTTTTGTATTCCAATCTCTGGTAATTATCAATACATCTTGAAGCATATTGTGTCAATTTCAAAATACAGAAGTTAGTAAAAAAATCTCCAGTTTCTTCATCTTTGGCCTCAGTAGTTGGTAAATGTGAATAATAGTTGTATTGACTGGGCTTCCTTGTAGGTATATGGATATTATCTTATTACTGACATTGTTATACTTCAGGATAAATCTTGAAATGCTTTTTCTTGACAATGAATGTGACTGCTTTCCTCTTCAGTTTGTCATTCCCAGCATAGCAGACCATATAACTACCTCATTTAAAATGGCCAATACCAGTCCATTTAAGTTCACTGATACCTAGAATACCAGTGTTAATGACTTCTATTTCATTTTTTAAGACTTTCTCAATTTTTGTAGATTCATAATTTGTACATCCCACCTTCTGATTATTAATGAGTGTTTGCATCTGTTTCTTCCCATGTTGATATGGTGCCCTGTCAGCACATGAAGCTCCCAAAAGCTTGACTCTTATCTATGTCTTTAAGGCTAGTTCTTTGTTAAGTGGTCAGCTCCTCCTAATTTGTCTTTTTGGGTGCTTTTCAAACCAAAATGCTCATCGTTTGGCATTGTATCAGATAATGTTGCACTGCTATTCACAAGCTTTACACTAGCTGATTTTTCCAGAAGTAGAGTGCCATATTTTTCTTGCTAGCCTGCCTTAGTCTGGAGGCTCAACTGAACCGTGTCCACCAAGGGTGATCCTGATGGTATTTAAACTACTGATGGATGATGAATCATCCAATACCACAGCAACTTGCAAACAGCCACAACATGACAAACTGACAGACATATAGTAAAAGTAGAGTACATAATCAATGAAGGAGAAAACTAAATTTTTTGCTTAGTTTAATTTTGTTTCTCCCACCACTTTCGTGGTTAATCCACATCATGTTTCTAACACTACACATGATAGTTGTAGTTATACATGATTAGGGATACAGAATTTTCAGTGGCCAGCCATACATCATTTAATAGTGGAATGAACCAGAAAAATTAAAAAAAATTATGTTAAACTTAATTGTTGGTCCTTTTTAATGTCTCTTTCGAAGACTCACTAGAGAGGAAAAGTGAAGGCAACCGCTTATTTGGTTTCATATAACATAAAATATTATAACCAATATCTCTGTATCCACAGATAAAGACACAGAAGCAACCAACACCCCCCCCACAACCTCCCATTAATAGGAGAGATTAGTGTATATAGGAGTATTATACAGATCAAAGGGTTCTATGCTACTTTTCCCTTTAGAGGACTAACTACTTTAACATCCTAGGGGGAGTCAGACTAGATTGTCTTAGTCATTCATTGCCTGTCTTCCCTTTTACTCAGTGAAACCCATTCAAAATCATTATTGATGCCTTGCAAACTATTGTGTTCCAGGTCACTGTATCCCAAGGGAAGTGTAATGAGTATGGCCTGGGTGGCATTATTGCTTTATTGATTGGAGATTTCTTTTTCCATTTAGTCTAAAAGCGGAAAGAGATTCCTCCCACCACCATCACTCAGCATCCAGAGAACATGAAGTTTTTAGGTTAAAAAATCAGAACTGCAGCACTGCATATATGGTTAATCAGAGAAAACCACAAACTTCATTAAATGGTGTTATGTAATAAGTGGCTTTTTTTTTCCTTCTTACTATCTTTCTTTGTAAGAATTGAAGTTCTTTGAGTCTCTTTGGCCCACCAATATACTTGATGTTCTTAGAACAATGCTGGGCATAAAATAAGTATCCAATAAATGCCTGTTGAACGAGTGAATCAATAAGTGTCCTGAAACAAGAAATGAGTCTTCTGGCACAGATCAAGTCTGATGGGAGGAAAGTAATATAGGACACTTAGAAAAAGCAAGAAGAATTTTTAACCAGGGACAGAGACAGTTCTCTAAGCCACAGTTACATATGAAGAATTGAAACTTGATATAAAAATCTACATTATATTCTTTCTTTCTTTTTTATTTATTTGTTTTTTTATTGTGATCAAGTGAAAGTATACAATTCAATATAAATTTGCACACCTGCCTATGTGCAGCTCCCACTGCTCTCCCTGCCCAGTGACAGCACACTCCTCCTATCCATTTTGTACGTGTCATAGCCTCCTAACAATCTCTTGTCTTCTCCTCTTCACCCTCTCCCCCTCCTCTAATAAGAGGCCAAGAGGACGACATCCTATAGATGCATAGAACCATAAAGTGGCACACGATATGGTCACTCTGTGTCATCAAGTCCAATCCATTCCTGTCTGAAGAGCTGACCTCAGTAATGATTTATGAACAGGGCCAGCATCAGGACCAGGGTCCGTGCTGCCAGGGGAACCCCAGGACGCCTGGACCATCACTTGTGGTCTTTTAGTGGTGTTCTCAGGGTGTACCCCTTTTTATTCTCGTGGTGCCAATGATACTCAACTCTGTGAGCCCCATCACAGCTGTCACCAGTGGTTGCTGGCACCATCTGGTTCCTCTGGTTACGTGTTGATGCAGTCACCCACTTAAGTGGGTCTCTCTCTGTCTTCCAGGTTCTCTTTCCCTCCTGTTGTTTTGGTCCTTGGTGATCGTGAGATTCTGCTGAGTTGGGATCATTTGGTGTGCCTCAAATGGCAGCTTGCTAGCTTTTAAGAACCCAGACACCACTCACCAATATGGGGTGCAGAAGACTCTTAACAATATGCTAATTATACCAACTGGGCCTCGGTGTCATCTGCGAGCATGGTCTGTGGACTCCTACCCCTGCCACTCTGTCCTAGCAATACTGGGTTAAGATTGAAGGAGTAATCATGCTATGTTAAAGTCCAGTTAAATTGATCTTCTTTCCAACATGTGTTGTCGCTGATTTCACCCAACCAAATTTCTATCAGCTATCTAATCTATAACCAACCCTCTCCTTTCCTCCATCCCCATCCTTGCAGCCTTCAAAGAGTCTTTTCTTCTGTACATAGGTCTGTTTTTAAGTCCTTATAGTACAGGTCTCCTACAATATTTGTCCTTTTGCCATCGACTACTTTCACTCAACGTTTCTTCCAGTTGAAACCAGGTTTACATTCTATTCTTTGCAGTTTGTTGCAGATAGGTGTTATTATATGCTGTTGAGTTATTTCTAGCTCATAGCAACCCTGTGTACAACAGGACACAGCACTGCCCAGTCCTGCAGCACCCTCGCAATCTGTTGTCTTTGAGTCCAGTCTTGCAGTCGCTGTGCCATTCTAGCTCATCTGGATTCTTCCTCTTTTTCACTAACCCTCTACTTCACCAAGCATGATGTCTTTCTCCAGGAGCTAGTCCCACCTAATAACATGTTCAAAGTGTGTGAGACTATGTCTCACCATCTTTATTTCCAAGGAACATTCTTCACTGCAGATAGATAGGGAGAATAAATAATATATACATAATAGTTAAAAAATAAAAACCCATATGCAAAGACTCAGGGGTTTATTCAACACGGTTAAAAATTTGAGAGAAAGAGTTCACCCATTCCGTAAACACACACACACTCCATATACACAGTCCAACCCAGAAAAATTTTCCCATAAGAAAATTAATTAAAACACAGTTATCACTGAGTCATAGGCAGAGATGTGGGATGTTAAAGGATGATTTATTTTTCCCCCTTTTCTAGTTTAGTGGACTATGTCCAATTAAGAGGGAGTGACATTATATACAAGAGAATAGACTAATTGATAACGTAAGACTTTTACCAAGACTGCTTGAGGCTATAGGATCCCTAGCATAACATGAGCCTTAAATAAAAGGCTGAAGAGCTTTCACTAATGTACAAGAAAGAAGAAGATGAATATGAAGTATATAGATGTAAGATTTTGTATCTGAAATTAGAAAAATCAGACATTAGAAAGAAAGTAAATTTCTCAAAAACTGCATAGTAGAAGTTCAGACACTCAATTAAAGGGAAAAGTATACAAAGACATGTACTGGGATTGCATGCATTGTTAAGTTTTGAGCTTGAGAATCATAATTTTATGCTGGGACTAACAAGTCCAGTTTGGTGCATTTTCCTAGCATTCTTTGTTTGTGTGGAATAGACATGGTTGAAACAAAATATGCCTGTATCTGAGCTTATATTTCGAATAGTATCTTACTGCTAAAATATTCTTCAGGGTGACTTCATTCAAACACATTTTAAATCTAAAATGTCATTTTTTCCAAATAAAAAGATACCTATAGACATTTCTTTGAAGGACACTAACACTGAGTCATGGAAAACTGCTGCTTGGTAAGTGCAAATTGATCTCTTGGTTTGTGTGTTCAGAGAATCCTATATTTGTTTCACTAGATTTCAGTGAAAGTAGTTTGTTTTAGACAGTCAGAAAGTACACTATATATCAGCATATTTGTTTCCATTAATATTACCTAATTATATAACCAAGAAGGAAAACAGAAAGAATTACTGAACTCAAACTATGCATTGGCAAAATATATTGACTGTGTCATGGGCTGCCAGAGAATGAGTAAATCAACCTTAGAAGAAATACAACTGGAATATTCCTTAGAAGCAAGGATGGCAAGATTTAGGCTATCTTACTTTGGAGACACCTTTAGGAAAGTTCAATGTCTAGAACAAAAACATGGTCAGTAAAATAGAAGGTCAGAGGAAATGAGGGTATTCTTCAATGAGGCAGGTTAACACCACAGTCAAAACGATGAACTCAAACACACCAACACTCATGAAGATGATGTAGGACAGGACCAGGCATGGTTTTATTCTGTTTTATACAAGTTTATCACGGGTTGGAGCTGACTCAACAGCTAACAACAATGACAGCAATTATGTAATGCCTTAAAATTTAATTGACTGAAATATTATAGCATCTCAGTTTTTTTTTTTTTTTAGAATGAATCTGACACTAATTTCATTGTCTAGAACCTAAGATGATTTTATACGCCATCTATTCTTTTAAGGCACAGTACAGTATCATTTCTGTGTATATATGGCTACATGAGATTTTAATGGAGAAATGACCAGGATATAACAAGGTACTATGAGAATTCTTTGTTGATAGAAGTATAGCAAAGTAAAGTGAATTTTGTCTGACAATAATGCTAGAGATTATTATTTCAGTTTTATTTTTTGAGTTCATAATACTACAAACGGCTTGTATTCATTAAGTTCTAAAAGGAGAGAATGCTTTGCTGATTTTGGCCTGTTTTCACTGAAATCATTCTATCCATATCAATTTGTTTCTGAAAAAGCAATAGTCAACAGCTGAGGTTCCTTTATATTTGCCACCCTAGAAATGAGATACAGAACATTAAGAAGAATAAATAACCTGAGTATAATTCATATGGGGCATTTCAATGTCTTTTCATCATACATCTGAATGTGAATGTCTTTGTTTTTTTTGAGAATTCAAATATAAAACATTGTGAAAGGAGACTGACATATTTTGAAACCATGACTTGAAGAAATAAGAACACTATCTTTTGTTTCCAACCTGCCACACTATTCATGATTCTCTCTTTATTGTATGTGCAGGCTGGCTGCTGGCAATGTATATCTTCTCAGACTGATCCAAAGCAATAGGCTATATGCTTAAGGACTTTTTAAAAAATATAACGGAGCCTCAGAATCTTGTTGTTTTAGGCTGATGTGGTAATTAACCTTTCACATTCGAATGACTCAACTGTTAGACTCCTAAACTAAATATAAAAGAGATTCAACAAAAAATATATCACCTACTTTGGTAATTTATGCATCACTGAAAAACATATTGCTTTCCTGTGGATAATTTGTTAGAGGATAAAAATAATCTCTAGCTTGCGTGGAGGACTCAAGATTTTACATATAGTTCAAGAACTTGATTCTGCATAATTCCTGGCTCTACAATCCTTGCCTCATTTTTGACGCGGTAGAAAGACTAACATCTCAACTTCAAGAATGAGTCGGCACATTAGTCTGGTCTTGAATCCTCTGTTATATGCTTAGGAAAGCACTCACATGCCAACGTGGTTTTGTGCTAGTGTTCATTCAAAAAGCATTTATTGAACACTTGTGAGGTATACCATGGCATCAGAATCAAGTAAAATTTTTAAAACTGTGTAGAGAAGGAGCAGCAAACTTTAAGTGGAGGATTCTGTAGGAAGAGAGAGAAAACTTCACACGGGGAATTGAGAGGGTCAGAATCAGCACAGAATCAGCACTGAAAATCAGTTTTCAGTGCTTAATAGAAATGGAAATTAATGCACTAAATTAAGTTAGGAAAACAAAATTTGAGCCCCTTGAGTAGTATTTCAAGTAGGTACTTTCTGCTTTTAACAAGTATGAACAGAAGACAGCCCAGTAGATTTCACAGTGCAAAAGCCCCCGTATAAATACAAGTGTCACTTTTTTCTAAGGAGTGTTCTGGCTTTATGTTTTGCAAGGCAGATGTGTTTATTCTTCTAGCAGTCGATGGTGTATTCCATACTCATTGCCAACACCATAATTCAAAGCATCGGTTCCTGTGATTCTTCCTTGCTGGTTGTCCACCTTTTACATGCACATGAAGTGATTCAAAATGTCATGGCTTGGGTCAGGCGCAATTTCGTCTTCTTTGCTTTTTTAATACTTTAAAGAGGTCTTTTGCAGCAGATTTGATAAATGCAGTTGATTTCTTGACTGTTACTTCTAAGGTCATTGATTGTGGATCCAATAAAATGAAATCCTTGACAAGTTCAATATCCTCTCCATTTATCATGTTCCTAATTAATCTAATTCCTTAGTATTTTATTATTGTAAATAGTATTATTAAATTCCTATTCAGAATGCTCTTTGCTAGTGTAAAGAATTTTCACTTGTTATCTTATCCTTGCAGTGTTGTAGAATTCTAGTATTACTTTAGTAGGTTTCTTGGAATCTTTAGTCTTCTATGTAAATGATTGTATCTTCTGTGAATAGAGATACTATTTTTTTTTTCCTTGTAATTTGGATATACTTTGTGTCTATTTCTTGCCTTGCTACCCTGGCAACAAGGTAGATGATTATGGGCACCCTGTTTCATTTCTGTTCTCTAAGGAAGGGATCTAAGCCTTTCTCCAAGTCGTTTCCCCCAATGTACCTATCTGGCCCTGAGCCTTTCTTGTTGTTTTCATTTGTTTGTTTGTTTATGATATATTCCATCTCTTCTTTTTTAATGGGTCTGTTTAGACTTTTCTACTATGTGTTGTTATTTTAGGTAACGTGTTTCTAGGAATTTGTTCATTTCATCCAACTTTTCAAATTTGTTGGAGTATAATTTTTCATAGTAATTGTTGTATGATCCTTTTTATCTCAGATCTGTTGCAATATTTCCAGTTTCATTTCTTAATTTGGTTATTTGCCCCTTCTTGTTTTATTCTCTTGTCAGACTAGCCTGTAGCTTGTGTATTTTATTGATTCTTTCAATGAATCAATTTCTGATTTTGATTTTGTTGTTTTTCTATTTCCTGTTTCATTGATTTCTGTCTTCATCTTTATTATTTCCTTTTACTTGTAGCTTTAGTCTTCTTTTGCTCCCCCTTTTCTATTTGGTCAAGTTGTTGATTTAAGTTAATAATTTTGGGTGTCCCATTTTTTTAAATGAAAGCATGTTTTGCTATGAATTTCCCTCTGAACACTGCTTTTGCTGTGCTCCAAGGGTTTGGCTATATCATGTTTTCATTTTCTTTTGATTCTAAAATATTTTAATTTTACTTCCGATTTCTTTTATGACTCATTTCTTTCCTATGTATTTTTTCCTTTTTTCCCCCCATTGTTGATTTACAGGTTCATGCTGTTACAGTCACAGAAGATGCTTTGTGTGATTTCAGTCTTTTTAAATTCATTGGAAATTGTTTTTTACCTTAGCATGCAGTCTATTCTGGAAAATGATCCATATATACTGTACTGGAGAAAAATGTATATTGCTTTAATGATGGGTTGATTATATTTCTTATGCATAAAGGCTTTATAGTTTATTTAAGGTCCCAGTGTTCTTAGCAATCTCTATTTTGTTATTGTTCTGTTTACAACTGAAAGTGTTGTACTGAAGTCCCTAGTTATCTATACGGTGCTCTCTATTTTCCTTTCATATAATTCAGTATTTGGTTTTTTGTATTTTGGAGCATTGATGCATTGATGTTAGGTGCACATATGCTCATGATTGTTATATCTCCTTGTTGGTTTGGATCTTTTGTGATATAAGATTCTTTAACTCCTATGATATGTTTTGACTTAAAGTCTATGATAGCAGTACGAACACCCCAATTCTTTTTTACTGGTTGTTTGTATGAACAATTTCTGCCGTGTTTTTATTTTCAGCCTGTTTATGTCTTTTTTGTCTTAGGCATATTTTTTACAGAGAAAAAGGACAGATCATGTTTTTTTAATTCCTTCTTCCAATTTCTGTCTTTTGCATAAGAAGTTTAGACCATTTATATTTAAGGTTATTGCTGAAAATGCGTTGTCTAACTTGTTCATTTTGCCATTTTTTTCTTTTCATTTTTTTATTCTGCTCTAAGTGAAAGTTTACAGTTAGTGTTAGTTTCTCATACAAAAATTTACTCACACACTGCAATGTGAGTGACTCTAGTTGCTCTCCCAGTGATGTGACAGCACACGCCTCCTTCCACCACAGATTTACCAAGTCCATTCAACCAGCTGCTGTCCCTTTTTTCTTATCTACAGACAGACACTGCTCATTTAGTCTCATGTCTCTACTTGAGCTATGAAGTACTTTCTTCACTAGTGTCATTTTCTGTCTCAGAGTTGGCTTTGGGAATGATTTCAGCTTGAGGCTAACAGAGAATCTAGGGACCATATTTTCTGAGGTCCCTCCAGTCTTAGACCATTAAATCTGGTCTCTTTACTTAAATTTGAGTTCTCCGCTTATCACCAACTCCATCAGGGGCTCTCTGTTGTGTTCTCTGCCAGGGACAACACTAGTGGTAACCAGGCACCATTTAGTCCTTCCAGTCTCAGGCTGAGGGACTCTCTGGTTTATGTGGCTCTTTCTGTCTCTTGGGCTAATATTTTCCTTGTCTTTGGTGTTCTTTTTCACTCCGAGTGGGTTAGGACAAATTGATGCTTCCTAGATGGTGCTTACAAGTTTTAATACCCCAGACACCACTCACCAAAGCAGAAAGCAGAACACTTTGTGCCAGTTGACCTAGAAGTCCCATGAAGCCATGGTCCCCAGAGTGCTGCCCTTACTGCTCCATCCCTTGAAGTGTATCCCCTGAAGAGTTTGACTGTACTCAAGAAATTTCTTAGCTTTTAGTTTAGTTCTGTATTGTGCGTTGCCCTCCCCTTCACCTAAGACAATTCTTATCTACTATCTAATTACTGAGTAACTAATACCTATCAAAGAATGTTTTCTTCTGTGTTTGAATCTTGTCTTGAGTTCTTATAGTAGTGTCCTCAAACAATAGTTGTTCTTTTGCAACTGACTGAATTCCCTTAGCATAATGTCTTCCAGATTCATCCAGGTTATGAGAGTTCGCAGATTCATCATTGATAGTTCTTTATTATTACATAGTATTCCACTATGTGAATGTACCGTATTTTGTGTATTTATTCTTCTGTTGATGGGCACCTAGATTGTTTCCATCTTATTGTTATTGTAAACAGTGCTGCAGTGAACATAGGTATGGATATATATTTGTGTGACAGCTTTTGGTTCTCCAGAATGGTACTTCTATTTCTAGGTTTTTACTGAGGTGTCAAATTGACTTCCAAAGTTGTTTTACCACTTTAGATTACCACTAGCAGTATGTAAGTCTTCCAGTCTCTCTATAACTTCAACAGCTATTACTTTACATGTTTTGGATTAGAGTTAGCTTGTTGAGGTGAGAAGATATCTCATTGTAGTTTCGATTTGCATTTCCTTAATGGTTAAAGAGTGAGAGCATTTCATCACGTATCTGTTAGCTGACTGAATGTCTCCTTTCATGAAATGATTATTTATAGCCTTAGCTCATTTTATAATTTGGTTATTTGTCTTTTGTCATTAAGGTTTTACAGTATCTTGTAGATTTTAGAGATCAGACCCTGATAAGATTTGTTGTAGCTGAAAATTTTTTCCTAGTCTTTAGGTTGTTTTTTCACTCTTTTGGTGAATTTTTTGAAAGAGCATTACTGTTTAAATTCTAGGAGCTCCCAGTTATCTAGTTTCTTTTCTGGTATTTAGGCATTGTCAACAATGTTTTGTATTCTGTTTTTGTCATGTATTGGAGCTACTAGTTTGTCTCTGTGTTTTCTTCCATGATTTTTATCATTTTAGATTATATATTTAAGTCTTTGATTCATTTCAAGTTAGTTTTTGTGTATGGTGAAGAAATATGGATTTTGTTTCACTCTTTTGCAAATGGATATCTAGTTATGTTAGCAACATTTGTTAAAGAGACTGCCTTTTCCCCACCTTACAGATTTGGAATCTTTGTTACATATCATCTGCACATAGGTGAATGATTTTATGCCCGAATTCTCAATTCCGTTTCATTGGCCTATGCATCTGTTGTTGTACCAGTATCAGGTTGTTTTGACTACTGTGGTGGTATAATGGTTCTAAAAGCAGGTGGTGGGAGGCCTCTCATTTTGTATTTCTTTCTTTCTTTTTTTTTTATGTTTGTAAAGAATATTTGTGTTTTGGGTCAAAATTTACACACCATGTTAGGTTCCCATTTAATAATTTTTATGCAGATTGTTCCATGACATTGGTTATAGTTTTCATAGTGTGTCAGCATTCTCATTATTTCCATTCTGTTTGTTTCCACTGATCCAGCTTCCCTTCCTCTCCTCGCCTTCTCATCTTTGCTTATGTGAAAATGTTAACTGACTGGTCTCATATAGGTGGTTGTTTAAAGGAACACATTACTCGTAGCTGTTACAAGCCAGTCTGTTATTTGGCTGAAAGGTGACCTCCAGAAATAGCTTCAGTTCCAAGTTCAAGAAGTATCTTAGGGTGGCAGTCTTGGGTTTTCCTCTAGTCTTGATCAGTCTAGTAGGTCTGGCCTTTTTTAGGAGTTTGGATTTTGTGCTACATTTTTATTTTTCTCCTGTTCTGTGTGGGACTTTCTTCTCTTGTAACCCTGGTCAGAATGGTTGGTCATGGCAGCTCTTACTTTCTAACTTGCTTTTTGTGGGGCACAGGAGTAAATCATGATTAGTTACTGACAGCAAAAGCAACAACAGTGATAAACATGGATTGGGTACTTGAGATGTCCCAGGCACAATTGGGCATCCACAGCATTTCTTTCATTTAATCTTTGCAGTAATCCTGTGGGAAATAATCTTATTTTCCCCATTGCACAAATGAAGGGACTGTGGCAAAGGATTATCAGATAACTAGCTTGAGGCCACATATCTAGAAACTGGGAGAACTGGGAAATGAATATGGGTTCTCTGACTGAACTGTCATACTGCATGTATCTCAGGATGTTTGCTAAATGTTGGGTGCAATAATACTAAATATCTATGTCTAATTTGCACTTAACTGTCACATTGCTTTTTAAATTATGACTGAGTGAAAATGTATATTCCCATGTAAATTTACATGCCCACCTATATGCAGCTTCCACTGCTCTCCCTGACCGGTGACAGTGCAATATTCCTCTCTGCTCCATACATGTCTCATCCTCCCAACAGTCTCCTTTCCCCTCCTCTCTCCACCCACTATCCTTCCTCCAGCCAGAGGTCAGCAGGATGATATCCTAGAGATGCACAGAACCATAAAATGCATCCAATATATGGTCACTCTGCATCACCAAGTCCAATCCGTTTGTGTCCAAAGAGTGGGCCTTCCTTATGATTTATGGGAAAGGGCAGCATCAGGGCCAGTGTCCATGCTCCCAGGGGAACCTCAAAGCCACTGGACTACCAATTGTGGTCTTTTAGTGGAGATCACAGGGTGCACCACTTTTCATTCTTGTGTTGTCAGCCAGCCAACGCCAGCCAAGTGCCGTCGAGTCGGATCTGACTCAGTTGCCAGTGAGATCCAACCCAGTGAGCTCCAACGCAGCTATCACTGGTGGTGGCTGGGCACCATCCGGTTCTTCCGGTCCCAAGTCTATGAGAAAAAACCATGTGGACATGTTCACAATCTTTAGTTATTAAAGAAATTCAAAGCAAGACTACAATGAGATACCATCTCACCACAACAGGGTTGGCCATGATCCAAAAAACACAAAACAATAAATACCAGAGAGGCTGAAGAGAAAGTGTATTTCTTAAATAATGCTTTATTTCTCCAGGAGCTTTGCTTTCCATATCAAGTTGGTGATTTATTTCTCCATCTCCTAAAATAATACCATTGGAGTTTGGATCAGCGTTGCATTGTATCTGTAGATCACTTTTGTTAGAATAGGCATTTTCACAACTTTGCATCTTCCTATTCACTTGGCTTTGTCCCCTTTTCTCTGTCTTCTCTCTTCTCTTGTGACTCAGTAAGTTCAGTTTCCTTTTTTTCTAGTTCACTTGTTCAATTTTCTGTCTGTTAGACTCCTTTGTGTAGTGCTTCTCTTACATTTTCTAATTCAGTTGCTTACTTCTTTGGCTACAGTAATTCTCTATTTTTTTTAGATGTTTTCAATTTATTTATTAAGTTTCTAATTTTGTGTCTCAATCAGTTTATTGATCATTGTAAGTTCACTGTCTATGTGTTTTTGCTTTCTTTAAACACATTAGCACAAATGTTCAAAAGTTTTCCTTTTTCTTTTTTATCATTAACCTGGTATCTTCATGAAAGAATTTTTTTTCTCTCTCATGTTTTCATTTTAATTTGTCCTTTTCCTCCTATGATTTTGTTGAACTTGGGAAACTTTGATATCTTTTAAAAAATATTTCACATTCTGTGTTTTCTGAATTTCAAAGAAGTTGTAAATTCAATGGTGACTCCAGAAAAATATAATATATTATAATGAAATATGCAAACACCAGAAGTTAGAAAGTCAAAAGGGATAACATGCTTGGCATTTATCAAGCAGAAAGAACTGAAGAAAACTCCAAGTCTCAAGTTGCAATTCAGAAGGCGTTTATGAGGAAAATATTGAATAATGCAGGAAACATCAAAAGAAGATGGAAAGTGTGCACAGAGTTGCTGTACCAAAAAGTTGTGCACAGAGTTGCTGTACCAAAAAGAGCTGGTCAATGTTCAATCATTTCAGGAGATTGCATGCAATAAAGAATCAATGGTATGAAAGGAGGAAATTGATGCTGCACTGAAGACACTGATGAAAAACAAAGCTCCAAGACTAATAAAATGCTATCTGAGATGTTTCAACAAATTGATGCAGAACTAGAGGTGCTCACTCATCTGTGCCAAAAATTCGAAAGACAGCTACCCAGGCCAAACTGGCAGAGCCAACTGGTAAAAATCTGTATTTGTGCCCATTCCAAATAAGGGTGATACAGTTGAATGTATAAATTATCAAATAGTATCATTAACATCACATGCAAGTAAAATTTTGCTAGAGATAATTATAAAATGCTTATAGCGGTACATCAACAGGGGAAAGGAAAAATTCAAACTGAGTTCATAAGAAGTTGTACTGATGACATACAGTTAGTGGCAGAAGGCAGAGAACACAAAAAACATGTTTGCTTGTATTTTATTGGCTATGCAAAGGCATTTGACTGTGTACGTTATAGTAAATTATGATTAACTTTGTAAAGAATGGAAATTATAGGACACTTAGCTGTGTTCATGAATAATCTTTACTTAGACTAAGAGACAGTCTTTCTAACAGAGAAAGGGGATAACACATGGTTTAAAATCAGGAAAGATATGTGCCAGAGTATCTTTTCATGATATTTGTTCTGTCTGCATCTAAGAAGTAGGACTATGTGAAGAAGAACATGGTGTCGGGATTGCTGGAAGACTCGTTAACAACCTATGTTATGCAGATGACACTACCTTGCTTTGTGTAGGTAAAGAGGACTTGAAGACTTACTGATGAAGATCTCAGAGTACAGCCTTCAGCATGTGCTACATCTCAACACAAAGAAAACAGAAATACTCAGAACTGGACCAATAAACAACATCGTGGTGACTGAAAAAACATTGAAGTTGTGAAGAATTTCATTTTTACTTGGATCCACAGTCAGTGCTCACTGAAGCAGCAGTCGAGAAATCCAACAGTATAACTGCATTGGGTAAATCTGAGGAAAAAAATGTTGCAAAACAAAGTTCACCTAGCTCAAACCATGGTATTTTCAGTTGACTCATATTCTTATGAAAGCTGGACAACGACTAAGGAAGAGAGAAGAATTCAGGCCTTTGAACACGGTGTTGGTAAAGAGTATTGAATATACCGTAGACTAGTCGAATACTGAACAAGTCTGTCTTGGCAGAAATACAGCTGGAGTGCTCTTTGGAAGCAAGGATTGTAAGACTTTGTCTTAGGTATTTTGGACATGTTATCAGGTGGGACCATTCTCTTAAGAAAGATGTCATGTTTGGTAGAGCAGAGGGTCAGTAAAAAAGAGTAAGACTCTCAGTGAGGTGGACTGATACAGTGACTGCAGTAATAAGCTCAAACACAGCAATGATACTGATGATGGCACAGAACTGATCATGTATTATTCTGTTGTACATAAGTTGCTATGAATAGAAATCAGTTCTGTGGTACTAACGACACCAAGCTTCTCCCAACAAAAACCACTAGGTGGGATTTTTGTCCCTAGGTTTTTTCTAGCACTGAATCAAGGAGTCCTGTGTGAGGTTTTTACCTCAGTACTCAAATATTTAGAGACTTACTTTGGTTCCTTCTCTAACCAGATTCAAGTGTCTAACTTTGCTGGTTTGCTAATTACCTTTGCCTTCTGTGGTTTTGACTGTGGTTCTGAATGTTCTCCTGAGTTGATTTCCTTTACCTTCTTACACGGATCTTGGAAAGGCTCAGCCTCTGCTGCTCAAACCACATGTGCAGGAGCTTTTGGCTAGTTGTGGATATGGACAAAAGTGACAGGGCTTGGATTTTCTGTGGCAAAGTTGGGGAGAGCTTTATATATTTCCCTCATGAAGAAAACAGCATTAGCCAGATCAACAGCTGCAGCTATGTACTAGGAGGTGTATTAGTTTGCTAAAAGAATGAAACTCCATCTGGAATAGCAGCTGTAACTAGAGTCACCACCAGGTTAAGTTTTTGATAATCCACTGTCATTACCAAAGATCTGTTGTGTTTTTGTTTTGTTTTGTTTTGTTTTGTTTTTGTTTGTTTGTTTTTGCATAGGCCGAATAGGTAAGTTGACTGGAGAAGTGGTGAGAATTGCCCCCGTTGTATCCTTCAAGACTTTGATGGTGTCAGTAACCACTGCAGTCCCACCAGGAATTAAGTATTGCTTTTGGTTTACTATTTTCCTAGGTGGGAGCAGTTTTAGTGACTTCTATTTAGCTTTTCCTGCCATGATAACCTTTAATCTATTTGTCAAGAGTCCAATGTTGGGGTTTTTCCGGTTGCTAACTATATCTATTCCAATTATGCATTCTAGAACTGGTGAAATCACCTTAGGGTGGGTTTGGGGAGTCAATGGACCTGCTGTAAGACACAAACAAGCTAAGATTCCATTAATAACCTGACCTCCATATACCTTCAATCTGACTAGTGGGCCAAGGTGACATTTTAGGTTTCCTAGAATTAATGTCAGTTCCAAGCTAGTATCCAGTAATACCTGAAAACTCTGATTTTTTTCATCTCCCCAATAGTTGCTCTCATAAAGGCCATAGATTACTTTGGGTGAGGCTGAGAGAAGCATTAGCAATATAAATTTTTGAAAATGTAGTGAAGTCTTTCCTCAAGGGAATATGGTCTTCTTTCTCTCAGGGTGTTGTGGATCTGTAAACTCACTCAAATTTGGTAATCGGTTGAGGTTCCATTACTCTATATTCTGGTGATTTGGCTTAGAATGCTGTTCACTTGACCTAGAATTCTTCTGCTTGTACGGCTTAAGTAAATATTTAGTAGATTTCCCATCTATTTAACTCTCAGGGACTCTATAACTTGGCAAAACCGTACATCTGCAGGACTCAGACTATTCTGATTACTGCTGTGACTCTGCTATCCGTTATGGTAAGCACATTGCTCTTGTCTTTGTCAGTTGAGTTCTGACACTTGGCCCCTACCATTGCAGGGTCCAGTCAACCCCATCGTAGTTAGGTGTCTTGATTCAGTTGGGGCAGTTCCCACTGTCCATTCTGATTTACACAAAACAAAATGACAACAACAATTTTAAAGGATATTGAGGCTCCCTTCACAAATTTATTTCTCACTGTTGTGGTAAAAGGAGTGTCCTCGCAGCACTTCATTATGTGGGTCAGTGAGTCTAGTCTGATAAATTAACTAACATGACCATTTCCCTAAGTCTTTGTATACTGTCTTTTATAATATACCAAGGCAGGTCCAATAATTCAATTTGATTTAAGATAGGCCATAGCATTACTCATGCTTCAGTGACTCAACCAAAGAAACTATTAGGTTCTTTCCTAACCTCTTGAGCTGAAAGACTGAACCAGGACTCTGTTCTTAGTGGGCTTATATCAGTAAACTCAAACTGATCCAGCTTTATGTTCTTGGACCATTATTTCACACCCTTAATAGTCATTCCCACATATATTCCCAAAGTTTCTGTTTGTAAGTATTAGAAAAGTCAAGCAGTTCTTTTGGAGTGTGGTGTACCCACTCTTAGGTCACTTCGTGCTTCACCTTTTGGGACTCCCCCGGACGTTAGTCTAGTTATAGATCTACAAACCCAAACTGGTGATGAGTATGTGTTTTTAGAACATTTATAATTGTCTTACAAGCCATCTGCCTCAGGCAATGACTGAGGCAAAGGCTCCTCAGACACAACTGGCTTAATTTCAACAGATGAGAAAAGGGGTAAGGGTTTTACTGCAGAGGCAGTTTAGCAGACAAAAATGGAATAGTCTCTTCAGATGACAATGAAAGTGCTGATTACATTGGCAAGAGTGAGTCAACAAAATTTAGAGACTGTGTTCCCAGATACTTGATTACCTGTCCATATATCCCTATCACAAGTTCCAGGATACCTTTTTATCCCAATCAGTGCTCTCACTTTGATTTCACACCCTACTGGAGTTTGGGAATTGAGGTGGTATTGTAATTCAGCTACTCTCTTGCTAAGACTCTTGGTTTGGTTTTCAGAAATACTAGCTCTGCTGGTACAAGAAATAATGCTTTCTTGCAAGGAAAAGTTGAGACTTTCAGGTCATTTATGCAGTGTTTGAGGTTGGATGATGAAAGCTTGAGCTCATCTCTTTCTCTACTTCACTTAATGAAGGTAGGCCCAGCCACCAGTTTCCTTATACTTCTCATTATGGCAAAATTTTAGAAAGGTATTAAACACGAAATCATACAGAGCACACCTCTCATCAAAACGGAATCTATTGGTGGCGATATTTTGCATATTTGTATTACTATTTCATGCCAGGAATTAGCAGTGCCTTTTGTTATTACTGGAAGCAAAGTCATCAACATCTTTAAGAATAATTAGATTTGAGTCCTGATTTAGAAATATTATACTTAGAATTTTGTTTCCCTAAAGCCACCGTCCATACCAAATGTGTTAGGTTTGGTTCTCTAGAAAAGTGAAAACAGTAAAACATGCAATATGTATACATAAGGAGGGAAAACAAGAGAGATTATATCAAATAAATGCCTTATGCAGAGGCTGGAATGTACCACATCTGTGGGTCAGGATAAAGGCTTCTTCTGATTCACATAGCAGCAGGGGCTGGTAAACCCCAGATCAGCAGGTCAGATAGCAGTGCTATAACTCACAGGCTGCAGAGTTCAACAGATCCCAACACTGGCAGGCAAGACTGACAGTAAGCTGCTAGTTCAAATCCCAAGAACCTGAAGCCCAAAGAACAGTAGCAAGCTGCAGAATCAGAATGAGGAAAAGCTCGTGGGCCTTGCCAGAAAACCTGCTTATATTGGATGTAGGTCACATGCCCAAGGAAACTCCCCTGTCAGCTGATTGATTACACACAGTTGATCCCATCATAGAGGTGATCACATTGTATCAAATCTCACTATGGAAGTGATCACATCATGTGTGACTGCCAAATTATGTTGTAAGTGTCAAGCCATTGAGAATCATGGCCCAGGCAAGCTGTCAAAGAACATTAACAATCACATTTCATTTGCTGATGTGACATGACTCAAAAAGTGAAGAAACAGCTGGAAATATCCATTAATAATTGGAATATAGAAAGTACAAAGTATGAATTGAAGAAAATTAGAAGTTGTCAGAAATGAAATGGAATAATTGAAGATTGATGTCCCAGATATTAATGAGCTAAAGTAGACTGGTATTGGCCATTTTGAATCAGACAATTATATAGTCTGCTGTGCTGTGAATCACAAATTGAAAAGGAATAGTGTTACACTCATTGTCATCAAGAACTTTGCGAGATCTGCCCTGAAGTACAATGCTGTCAGTGACAGGATAATATCACCACAAGGACGACCAGCGAATGTGACTGCACAGGTTATGTAGAAGATATTCAGTATGAGTGTAATTCAAAGATGGCTAATTTATTTGGCGTCCCTAATACAAAATGTTGTTCACTGAACAGCTAATAGTTGGCACTTGTGTAGTAGGTGGAGGCCAATTGTCCTTTGTTGAGCTGTAAGGAGTTATCATTTATGAAAATATCTATACTGTAGCATAAGCCATGTCTCCTTTCATGCCTCACGTTACCCATGTTTCTCAGTCACTGAGAAGAAACTAAGAATACGTTTTCTGTCCTGTGAGTTAGATCACTCAGATATTTTGCCACCAGAGTTAGTTGTGACCTCTGCACAACAAAAAAATGTAGGCATGGTTCTATACTCTGTGTGATATTAATTTTTTTGTCAATTTGTCTTGGCTGTGGTGCCCAGCTGTTTGATCAAATGCTAGTCTTAGTGCTACTGTGAAGGTATTTATGTGTAACTAACACTCAACGGTACTTGGCTGGCTGGCAACATTTAAATTAGCTGACCTTAAGCAGAGTGCCCTCAATAGTGTGATGTGACTCATCCAATCAGTTGAAACACTTAAGAGAAAAAAACTAGGTTTCCTGAGAACGAAGGAACCTGTCTCAGAACTGTAAATAGTTATCCTGCCGGAAATACCCAGTCCGATGCTTGGTCTACTGATTTCAGACACAAGAGTTTTAGACTTGCCGGTATATTTCCTGACCTATGAATGTTGGATTTGCCAGTCCCCACAAATGATCCATTTTTTAGAACAAGTGTCTCTCTTTCTCCAGTGTAAGAGTACTTGTAGTCTAATAAATACACAAAAACGTAAATAGTTACAATCTCCATTTAACAGATATTGGGATTTATTCTACAAAAACGAAAAAGTTATTTTTTTTGTCTGATGAAAATTAAAGTTGTGTGGTAATCTAATAAGTACAGTCTTCAGTATCACAGTCACTGTATTCATTTCCTGTTGCTGTTATAACAAATTACCATGCCTTTAGTGGCATAAAATAACACAAGTTTAATAACTTATAGTTCTACAGGTCATTAGTCATGGTTACTATCACTTTCTAGAGAGAAGAGAAGAAAATATGGTTAGAGTAGTACATTGTTATTATAACTACTCTTCTCATGTGGTTGCTAGAAGCAGTATGATGTTCTAGTGGATAACTTGCTACACAACTAATAAACTTTTATCAGTATACTAATCGCTCTTTTATAGCCAATCTTAATTAACCATCCTGTCAGATAATTGAAATTCTTCACTCCTTCTCTAAATCATGCTCATAGTAGGATTTTTGTTGCTAGGAAGCTGTTCTCTGATAAATTCATATATCTTTGTTCCTTTTCATTGAATTTACGCCTACTAAAAATTATTTTTCTATTCTCTGTGACATGTTTACGACAGTTTTAATTGATATAACTATTAAGGTCATTTAAGTATTTAATAAAAACAGTAACATTTGAGGATTAAAACAACAGCAACAAAATACAATTGACAGTCAAGTCAATTCCAACTCACAGTGACCCTATGGGACTAGAGCTGACTTACACACGGTTTCCAAGGAGAGGCTGGTAAGTTTAAAATGCCAACCTTTTCTTTAGCAGTTGAGCTCTTAGCTACTGCACTGCTTGGGGATATTGTTGTTGTTATGTTCCATCAAGCCACTTCTGACTCATGGGGACCCTGTGTACAACAGAAGGAAACATTGCCCAGTACTGGCAATGTTATGATCACGATCACTGTTATATTTCAGCTCATTGTTGTGGCCGCTGTATCAATCCTTCTCACTGAGGGTCTTCTTTTTCACTGATCCTCTACTTTATCAACCATCATTGCCTCCTCCAGGAACCAGCCCTTCCTGATCATGTATCAAAAGTAAGTGAAATGATGTCTCGTCATGTTTGCTTCTAAATAGCATTCTGAATGTACTTCTTCCAAGGTGGATTTATTTCTTATTTTGGCAGTCCATAGTACACTCAGAATTTTTTGCCAACACCATAATTCAAAGGCATTAACTTTTCTTCTATCTTTCTTATTCATCGCCTGGCTTTTACACAGATATTACATGATTGAAAACACCATAGCTTGGATCAGATGCAACTTAGTCTTTAAAGTGGTATTTTGCTTTTTAATGCTTCAAAGAGGCATTTCACAGTAAATTTTCATAATGCGAAGAACTATTGCTTGAATGCTGCTTTCATGGATGTGGATCGTGGACCCAAGTGAAATGAAATTCTTCACAACTTCAATATTTTCTCCATTTATTATGATGTTGCTTATTGATTCAGTTTTGAGAATCTTTGTGTTTTCTTTACTGAAGTGTGATCCATGTTGAAGGCTTCACTTTTCATTAGTAAGTGCTTTAAGTCCTCCTCACTTTCAGCAAGCAACATTCTGTCATCTACACAATGCAAGTCGTTAATCAATCTCCCCGCAGACCTAATGCCACGTTCTTCTTCATATAGTCCAGCTTCTCAGGTTATTTGCTCAGCATACAGACTGAATAACTACGGTCAAAGGCTACAACCCTGACACACACACTTCTGCTGACTTTTAAACTGTGCAGTATCCCCTTGTGTTATTTGAATGACTGCCTCTTGATCTCTATACAGATTCCTCATGATCACAATTCTTTGAAATGTTATCTATAATTTGTTATGTTCCACACAGTCAAAGGCCTTTGCATAGTCAGTAAAAACACAGATAAACATATGTCATATTCTCTTCTTTCAACCAGGATCCGTCTGATATCAGTAATAATATTTTTTATTCCACATCATTTTCTAAATCCAGCTTAAATTTCTGGCAGTTGCCTGTCAGTGTGCTGCTTCAGGCATGTCTGGATGATCTTTGACAATGTTTTAATTAGCCAAGTAGCCAAGTGCCGTCGAGATTTAGGTGTGATATTAATGATTGATAATTTCTATATTTGGTTGGATCACCTCTTTGGAATAGGTGTGAATATAGATCTCTCAAAGTCAGTTGACCATGTACCTATATTTTAAACTTCTTGGCATAGAAAAGTGAGCACTTCCAGGGCTGCATCCATTTATTGAATCATCTCGGCTGGTATTTCACCAATTATTAGAGCCTTGTTTTTCTCCAGTGTCTTCAATGCAGCTTGTGCTTTTTCCTTTAGCGCTATCAGTTCTTGATCATATGCCACCTCTTGAAAATGTTGACTCTTGGTCAATTCTTTTTGGGACAGTAGCTCTGTATTCTTTTCATCTTCTGATGTTTCTACATCATTCCATATTTTGCCCAAGAAATCTTTCTCTATGGCAGTTGGAGGTTTGAAATTTTTCTTCAGTTCTTTCAGCTTGAGAAATGCTGAGTGTGTTCATCTCTTTTACTAGCTCCAGGTGTTTGAACGTATCATTATAATACTTTACTTTTTCTTCTTGAGTTGCCCTTTGAAAACTTCCATTTAACTCTTACTTCATCATTTTTTACATTTACTTTACTTACTTGACAATCAAGAACAAGTTAATTGTATGAAAACCATATGTACTGCTTTGTAAATACCTGGTAAAAGTAGATGGAGGAAAAAAAATAGTTTGCTGAGTTTCTTGTGGGTGAGATAATCGATGAAGACTTGAATAAATTTCTAAAACTCTAAAAATATTGTACAAACTAGAAATCATAGATAATTTATAATCAATGATATATACGAGTTCTGAAAATTAAGTTCACAGACTCATCTTAGAAAAAATGCTACATATCTCCTTTGTGAATATCATTATGGTCATCTTTGAAGGACTTTCCTTGGGAAGCTATGCACTAATGCCAAAGTCTAGTCCACCCTTCTAAGCAATTTTGGAAATTTTTTCTGGAATGGCCATCAGAGCTGTCATTGTACTACCCTTGATGTCACAAATGTCATCACAATGTCTTCCTTTCAATATTTACTTTATCTTTGGGTAAAGAAAAAGTCACTGGGAGCCAGGTCAGGTGAGTAGGGAAGGTGTTCCAATACAGTTGTTTGTTTACTGGTTAAAAACTCCCTCACAGATAACTATACAATTAAGTTTGTACACTTGCCACTGTGCCGTCGTGCACAATGGCCATTCCAGAAATAATTCCAAAATTGCTTTTAAGAGGGAACCGAGCATTGGTGTTGATGCATAGCTTCCCCTGGGGAGTACTTTGAAGGTAACCATAGAGATATTGAGCAAAGAAGTAATATGGCACTTAGAACAGTTAAGGCTAAAGACTTAACTGTCAGACCTTGTACACAAGTAATACAGCAAAAAACTTCAACTAATAGATCATCTTGAAGAGAGTATTCTAGCCTGTTATAAAACAACACATGAATACTTGTGCATTAATAACCCTTGAGTTAAACATTTACATTCCTACCAGCAATATATAAGGATTCCTATATCTGAACAGCCTGTCTGACATGTTATTTTCCCCCATTTTTAAAATTAAAATTATCCTAACAGGTATAACTGCCACTTATCTATCAGTTTGTTGTACTGTGGTGGCTTGTATGGAAACTATGCCACCAGTATTTCAAATACCAGCAGGGTCACTCATTGTGGACAGGTTTAAGTGGAAATACTAGACTAAGACAGATTAGGAAGAAAGACCTCGTGGTTGATTTCTGAAAATTAAACAGTGAAAACCTTAAATATCACAACAGAACGGTGTCTAACTCACTTGTTTTGGACAAGTAATCAGGAAGAATCAGTCTTTGGAGGATGACATCAGGTTTGGTAGAGGGCCAGTGAAGGACATGAAGACTTTCTGTGAGATGGATTGAGACAATGACTATAGACATGAACTTGAACATACATACTAATGATTAAGTAGGACACAGCAATGTTTCATTTTGTTGTACCTAATGTCCTCATGTGTTAACCTTGACCATATAGCAGTTATCTATCTACCAGTCTCTAGCTAACTGTTGCAAAGTGATATTTTGTTGAGATCCTCCTTCTTCATAAATAAGAACACATGTCATTACCCTGGGCTCAGACTTCTACTTTAGTCTATTTCACTCAGAATAAGAATGAAGGCTCTTAATGTGATCTGCTTCTGGTTACCTCTAGGATCTCATTCCTTACACTCTCACTCACTGTCTCAACACGGAATACATTTCCTTCTGCCCCAGAAAACTGCATTTTCTGATGTTTCTGTGTAGAATATTCTTCCCCCATATATCCTTATGGTTCACTTTCTTGCCTTTATTCACACATCTATTTAAATACCCCCAACTTTTAAAATGACCAGTGTAACTGAACAAATATCTTTATGCTATTTTACATCTTCTTATTCTGTGTTAATCTTCTTGTTGGCACTTATTTCTGAAACACTCCACATGTATTGAATAAATGAATAAATAGAGGAAATTTCTTCCTTTCTGTGGGCTTCAACTTTCTCATTTAAAAATGGAAGAGTTAAGTCTATTATAGGATCATGGCAATAGCCACATAACTTTATAACGAAAGGACATTTTCACTTTACTTTGGCTTAGTATCGTTAGTTTTAGCTTATTAAGCAATCACATTTTTCTAAATTTTTTTGGTGAATAAATATTCTCATCCCAAAGTTTACACGATACAAATATGTTCTTTCTGAGGTAAACATGGTGCCATTTGAAACAACTTTGGTTTCAGAGTGAGAGAAGAGGGATATATGATTTTACAAAATACGCTACATGCCCTCTTCCGTTTGGACAGCTCAAGGCAAGAGACCCACAAACATATTTCTAAGTAAGCAAAAGTTGTAAATGGAACTACTCTAATGGCCTAGCCACTTCCTCTTCAGTTTCTCTTTCCCATTTCCCTATTCAGGCTGTTCCATCAGAGTCTAAAGTCTAAAGGAGCTGCAGTTTCCCCAGCCATCTGTGATGTATAGAAGCCTAAGTCATTGCAGGGACCTGACATGGTAGAATCACAGCCTGGGAACAATAGGACCTACTCAAACCTGAGGCAGGGACTGGTTTAGTTAAACTCCTCAAAAGACCAGAAAGAGTAGGTTTCCTCCTCCACACATTAGTTTTCTGACTCAGAATTTCCGGGCAATTCTAAGCTATGCCACCCACTTCAAAGATTTTGGACTGCCAAGCTTGAACAAAAGCAGTCACTCTTTGTCTGTTTTCTCCAGACAAAGGCTATAATTTTCTCATCCCACTACCATTCAACAGTACACACATATGCATGCTTGCATGCACACACACAGAAAAACACATGTATCTTTTGGTCTAGGTGGTTTAGTTCAGCTCAAGTGTCCCTCTCCTGATTTTGTAAACTAAATTCTTAGCAAAATTTCCAAAACTTTTTCTTATAAGATTGAGAAAATAAGAAAAAAGAAAGGATTAGCTTTGTGCCTTCATATTTATGAAGCACAGAGCCCTCTCAGGATTGTAGTCCACAGCAAGTCTCATCTAGCCAGATCTGAGTCCAGGATTGGCAAGCTATGCCATTCCAATTAACTATAGAATTGCTCTTCAGGGTCCCACTGACTCATTCTGGCTTTTGGACTTACCACTTAACCTCTCAATAATGTTATTTCCCTTTTGCATAATATTTTAAAATGACTGTTTTTCAGCAAGGACTTCTGAAATGAGAGGAATAGATTGTTCCACATGATGGAGGGTTACAATATGGTGTGAGGAGCTGATATAAGGAAATAAAGACAAAATTATTAATATGCTTCCCACTATCACAAAGATACATGAAACATCTGTTTTAATGCTTAGAGATTGCTTCCTGGGAAATATAAGTAATTGAGAAACAGTGGATATAAAAAATGTGTTCTTAACTTTTATACAGAAAATATAAACAATTTGGTCTAAAAGTTTTTATTGAAAAATGTGAAATTTGTGTTTCACTACACATAGAAAGAAATCTTTTTTAAAATGAAGACAAATTTGATGCCCAACAACAGAAGAATGGGTACGTAAACTATGGTATATATACCCAATGGAGCACTACCCAATGATAAAGAACAACAGTGACTTCAGGAAACATCTCATGACCTGATTTCAACTGGAAGACATTATGTTGAGTGAAAGCAGTCAGCAACAAAAGGACAAATGTTGTATGAGACCTCTACTATAAGATCTCAAAAACAGACTTGTGTATAGAAGAAAAGACTCTTTGACAGCTGCAAGGGAAGGAAGGGAGAGATGGAGGGGGGAGGGCTTAGACTAGATAGTTGCTACGTATCGGGTTGGGTGAAATCAGTGACAGCACACATTAGAAAAAAGAACAATATTAAACGGACTTAAACATAACATGAGTACTCCTTCCATTTTAACCCAATCTTGCAAGCATAAAGTAGCTGGGGCAGGGGGCGGGGGAACATGCTCTTAGGCGAAAGCAAGGCCAATTGGCACAACTAGTGTTTTGCTCTCTGCACCCCACGTTGGTGAGTGGCATCTGGGGTCTTAAAAGCTGCCAAGCTGCTTTCCAAGGGCACAGGAAATGGTCCCAACTCAGTAGGAACGGATGCTCACCGAGGACCAAAATGACATGGGGGAAAGACAACCCAGAAGACAAAGAGACTCACATCAGTGGGTGCCTACATTGACTTGGGACCGGAAGAACTGGATAGCGCCTGGCCACCACCAGTGATAGCCACGATGGAGCTCACTGAGTTGAGTCTTACTGGCAATACAAGAATAAAATGGGGTGCACCCTGAGATCCCCACTGAAAGACCTCAATTGATGGTTCAGTGGTTTCGGGGTTCCACTGGAAGCATGGCCCCTCGCCCTGATGCTGCCCTTGACCATAAATCATAACAAAGATCCACACTTCGGACAGGAACGTATTGGACTTCGTGATGCAGAGTGACCATATGTTGGATGCACTTTATGGTTCTATACATCTATAGGATGTCATCCTGCTGACCTCTGGCTGGAAGAAGGAGAGTGGGTGAAGAGGAGGGAAAAAGAGACTGTTGGGAGAATGAGACATGTATGGAGCAGAGAGGAACAGTGTGGTGTCACCAGGCAGGGAGAGCAGTGGAAGCTGCATGTAGGTGGGTATGTAAATTTATACGGGAATGTACATTTTCACTCAGTTATATTAAATAAAAAAATTTTAAAAAAGAAGACAAATTTAATGATAAGTACATAATAAATAGAAGATAAAAAAAAACTAAACCGACTGCCATAGAGTTGAGTCTGACTCACAGTGACCCTAGAGATCAGAGAAGAACTGCCCCACAGAGTTTCCAAGGAGTGCCTGGTGGATTTGAACTGCCAACCCTTTAGTTAACAAACATAGCACTTAACCCACTACACCACCAGAGTTTCCAACTAAAAGGTAGATAAGTAACTAAATAAGAAATAAATTAGGGGGTAGAGTAGTCAGACATATCTTATGATCTCTTTAACAACAAAGAACCAGAAAACACCGAATGCATTATCCAGGACATTTGTGGAGGCCTGACTATCAATGTGAAAAATGAGAGCTCAGAGTGGGTGATAAGGAGGGGAGACCAAGTCACAAAGCACTTATTTTCAGCTAGAATTAAATCTACACCCTACAGAAGGATCCACTTCTGGCAGCTAAGCAGAGACATAGCACTGTGGCAAAGTGGCTGAACAGATCAGTGGTATAGCGAGCACAGTGCATCTGCCTCCGAGGGAAAGCTGAGTTTTGGACAGCCACACCTATGGAAACACAGAAGACTTTCACCTAAACATCATAAGTTAAGTGTGTACAGATTCTTGTGGATTTACATCTTTCCTATGTAACAATTTCTCTCACTTTTCCCAGAACTTCTCCCTCTCTTCTCTGCTCAGCACTGAGTGCTAAAATCTTATACTCTGTATGAGCTGGAATTGAGGCCCTTTATGTGTCCCTTCTGCTGTTCTACCAGATTTGGAGAGGTAAACAAAGAGAAGAGTGGAGAAAAAAAACATCTGCTAGATCCTGTAAGTGGGGAACTCTGCTACCTTTCTCAGTCTGCTCACAGCCCTAAACAATCAGTGACAGGAAGTTGGAATTTCTAAGGCTCCACTAATCAAACTAGCTCAAGCAACCAGGTTACTTGTACACTCAAAAACTAAATTAAAAATATATATAAAATTAAATATATACAACATACATTATATAGATACCTATAAATACATATAGGTTAGAACACAATAATCCAATATAAACTGTCACAACACCTTTCTGATGGCTCAGAAACAACAATCAATTTTTCATCAATTAAAGAAGCAGAAAACGATGGCTTCAGAAAACTACCAAAACAAAGAATCAAAAAATTCTCCAGACCTAAAAGACTTCCTGCAATTATCAGAGGTAGAATATAAAAGAATAATGGTAAGAGTTCTTTAAGATATAAGGAAAAGGATTAGGTGAAGTGTAGAATACAATGAAAAATTAAACAGGCTGTAAGAAATATTTGAGCAACTATGATCAGAAATTCAACAGATTAATAGTAAAATTATAGAATTAGACAATTCAGTAGAAAATCAAAGGAGCAAGGTTGAGGTAATAGAATGCAAAATTACTAAGATTGAAGATAAGGCAACTGACACCAGCATATATGAGAGAAAATCAGATAAAAGAACTTTAAAAAATGTGGAATCACTAAGAGCTGTGTGGGACTCTACCAAAAGGAATAATCTATGAGTGACTAGAGTACCACAAAAGGGGAGGATAAAAGAAAATACAGAGAGAATTATTGAAGATATGTTGACAGAAAACTTCCCTGATATCATGAAAGATGGGAAGATATCTGAGATGTTCATAGAGCTCCACACAAGGTAGCTTCTAAAAGAAAGACACCAAGGCATATTATAATAAAACTTACTGCAACTAAAGATAAGGAGAATCTTTTAAAGGCAGCTAGCCTTAAACAAAAAATAGTGTACAAAGGTGAGTCAGTAAGACAGCTCAGATTTCTTAGTGGAAGCTATGCTGACAAGGCGGCAATGGGATGACATATACAAACACTTGAAGGAAAAAAATAGCCAACCAACAATTATATATCCTGTAAAATTTTCTCTTAAATACAATGGCAAAATTAGGATATTCACAGGCAAACAGAAGTTTAGAAAATTTGCAAAAAACAAATTATAAGACACACCGAAAGACATTCTTCAATTAGAAAAATTAGTAACGTCAGATAGATACTGAAGGATACAATGCAGGACAGTGCATCCACATATCAACCTAGATAGGGAAACCACAAACGTCAATCAAACCTAAAACATTAAAAATAGGGAAACAGAAATCTCGGTATGATGACAACACTATGCCTAAAAGAAGGGCTAATTAATATATTCATAGATCTTTCAGTTGGAGAGGAAGTCAAGGCGATAAAAATAAATTAAAAACTGACTTAAATTTAGAACATTTGGGGCAAATATTAAGGCAACCCTGAAGGAAACTGATAATACTACACATCCAAATAAAACCAAGAAATCTCAGCAAATATAAAACCAACAACAATGAAAAAGATGAAAATAAAACCTCGGATCTGACTCGACAGCACTTGGCAAAGCAAAATGATTCAGCACAGACAATTAAGTGAAGCAATGAAACACAAAGAAGGCACAAAAATGTCAGCACTAAATTTATATGTATCAATAATTACATTAAATACAAATGAGTTAAATTTCCCAATAAAGAGACAGAGTAGCATATAAAAAGCACGATCTTTCAACATGCTGCCCATGAGAGACAGACCTTAGACTTAAAGATACACCGAAACTGAAACTCAAAGAATGGAAAAGTATATATGAGGACTGCCAATTAAGTTTGTGAACTCATCCTAGAAAAAGTGCTTCATATTTCATTGCTGAATATCACTATGGTCATCTTTGAAGTATTCCCCTTGGGAAGATATCACTGACACCAACACCTAGTTGACTCCTGCAAGCAATTTTGGAACTCTTGTTCTAGAATGGCTAGGAGAGCTGTCGCCATATTACACTTGATGTTCTAAAGGTCATTAAAAAGTCTTCAATATTTTCTTTATCTCTGGGTAGAGAAAAAAGTCACTGGAGGCCAGATCAGGTGAGTGGGGATGATGTTCCAGTACAGTTATTTGTTTCCTGGCTTAAAAACTCCCTCACAGACAACTAATGAGTTAAGTTGATGAACTTGTCACCTTGCCACTGTGCACAATAGTCATCCAGAAAGAGTTCCAAAATTGCTTTGAAGGGTGGACTAGGTGCTGGCATTGGTGCATTTCTTCCCAAGGGGAGTACTTCGAAGGTTACTGTAGTGATAGTCAGGAATGAGGTATGTGATATTTAGAACAACTGGGTTCACAGACTTAATTGTTGGGCTTTGTAGATGACAATAAGTTAACAACATTCAAAAAAGAGCAGGAGTGTCAATAGTAATTTCAGATCAAATATACTTTAACATAAAATCCACTATAGTAGACAAGGAAGGTCACTATATGTTGCTTAAAGAGGCAATACATCAGGACATAACCATATTAAATATGCATCCAAAGACAGAGCTTCTGAATACCTCAAACAAACTCTAATAGCATTGAAAAGAGAGATAGACACCTCCACAAAAACAGTAGAAGACTTTAGTACTCCATTTTTGGAGATGGGCAGAACATCCAGAAAGAAGCTTAATAAAGACGTGAAGAACTAAATGCCATAATCAACCAACTTAACTTCATAGACATATGCAGATCACTCACTCAACAACAAACAAGTATACATTCTTCTTCAGTGTACATGGGACATTCTCCAGGATAGATAACATATTAGGCCATAGTGCAAGTCATAACAAAATCCACATCACTAAAATATTGCAAAGCGTCCTTTCAGATAATAAACCCATTAAAGTCAAAACCAATGGCAGAAAAAACAATGGTAAAAAGCAAAAGAAACAAGCAAACAAAAAAACATGGAAAGTGAACAACACGTTACTCAAAAGCTTCTGCATTATAGAGGAAATCAAGATAATAAAGAAAGTCACAGAATCAAATGAAAGTGAAAATACATCCTACCAGAACCTTCAGGACACAGACAAAACAGTGCTCAGAGGTCTATTTATCTCAATAAACGTACACATCTCAAAAGAAAAAAGTGCCCAAATCAACTAATGAACCCTAAAACTGGAACAAGTACAAAGAGAGCAACAAAGAATCTCTCAAGTGCCAGAAGAAAATAAATAATAAAATTAGAGCAGAACAAAATAAATTAGAGAATGGAAGAACAATTTAAAAAGTTAGCAAGACAAAAAGCTTTTCTTTTAGAAAGATCAACAAAACTGATAAACTATTGGACAAACTGACAAACGAAAAACAGGAGAGAAAGCAAATAACTTGAATAAAAATAAGATGGGTGATACCACAACAGACCCAAATGAAGTTGAAAGAGTCATAACACAATACTAGAAAAAATTATACTTTAAATAAATTTGAAAACCTGCAGGAAAGTAACGAATTTCTAGAAATACACAACCTACCAAATTAAAACAAACAGAAGGAGAACAACTTAAACCCACCACAAAAGAAAGGATTGAAAAAGTAACTTAAAAACTCCCAACAATAGAGGTCGTGGCCCAGACAGCTTCACTTGAGAATTCTACCAAATATTTAGAGAAGAGCTAAGTTCACTATTAATAAAGGTATTTCACAGCATTGGAAAAGATAGAATACTCCCAAATTCATTCTAAGAAGTCAGTATAACCCTGATACCAAAACCAGGGGAAAACACTTTAAAAAGAAAAATTACAGACCAGTATCTCTCATGAATTTAGATGCAAAAATCCTCAAAAAATTCTAGCCAATGGAATTCAAGAATATATCAAAAAGTTAATTCATCTTGATCAAGTGGGATTCATAGCAGTGATGCAGGAAGTTTCAACATTAGAAAAACAATAAATGTAGTCAATCACATAAATAAAACAAAAGATAAGGATCACTTGATTTTTATCAATTCCTGTAGAGAAGGCATTTGAGAAAGTCTAACACCAATTTGTGTTAAAAATTCTCGGCAGAATAGGAATTCCTCAGCATAATATAGAGCATCTACGCAAAGCCAACAACCAACATCATCCTAAATGGAGAATCTGAAAGCATTCCCCTTGAGAATGGAAACTAGACAAGGGTGTCGTTTGTCACTACTTTTATTTAACACTGTGCTAGAGATTATAACCAGAGCAATTAGACAAGATAAAGAAATAAAGGTAAGGAGGCACTTAAAAGTATCTCTATTTGAGATGGTATGCTCTTATACACAGAAAACCCTAAAAAATCCACAAAAAACTACTGAAACTAATGAAGAGTTCAGCAAAGTATCAGGATATAAGACAGACACGCATAAATCAGTTAGATTCCTTTATACCAACAAAGAGACTGTCAAAAAGGAAATCATCAAGTTAATACAACTTAAAATAGTCCTGAAGAAAACAAAACACTTAGGAGAAATACAACTAGAGATGTAAAAGACCTATACAAGGAAACTTACAAGATTCTACTATAAAAAAACAAAAGAGAACAACATAACTGGAGAGACCTACCTTGCTCATGGATAGGAATACTTAACATGAAACTATCTGTTCTAATGAAAGCGTCCTATTAAGTACTAAGTAATCCCAATACAAATTCCAGTGATACTTTTTGATAAGATGGAGAAACAAATCACCAACTTCATGTGGCAAGGGAAGTGGCCCTGGATAAGTAAAGCATTACTGAAGAAAAAGAGCAAAATGGGAGGGCCTCACTTTACTTGACTTTAGAACCTGTTACACTAACATGGTAGCCAAAACAGTTTGGTACTAGTACAAAAAGAGATACATAGACCAATGGTACAGAATAGATAACCCATATATAACTATCCACCTATGAGCAACTGATATTTGCAAAAGGCCCAAAGTCCATGAACTGGAGGAAAAAAGTCTCATTCATTTGTTCAACAGATCTACATTTTGTAAGGTAGTTAACGTAGGGATTGCACTTTGTAAGTGCTCAGTAAATGTGGTTGTTGATGTTAAGTGCTGTTGAGCTGATTCTGACTCACAGTGATCCTATCCACAACAGAACTTACCGCCACCCTATCCTACACCATTCTCACAGTTGTTGCTATGCTTGAGCCCACTGTTACAGCCACTGTCAGTCCATATTATTGAAATCTTCCTCTTTTTCTCTGACCATCTACTTTACCAGGCATGGTGTCTTTCTCCAGGGATTGATCCCTCCTAATAACAGCACTTGGCTTGGCAATAACATTGCCAGAGTGTGTGAGACTCTCACCATCCTTGTTTCTAATACATCCTTCAGCTTGTATTTCTTCCCAGATAGATTAGTTTCTTCCCAGACAGATTCGTATATTCAATGTTTTTCACCAATATCAGTTTCCAAAGGCATCAGTTTTCAGTTCTTTTTTCATTGTTCAGCTTTCACATACCTAAGGCAATTGAAAACACCATGGCTTGGATTAGACCTACCTTAGTCCTTAGCATGATGTCTTTACTTTTCAACACTCTATAAAGATTTGTCAAGTGTAATGTGTCTTTAGATTTCTTGATTGCTCCTTCCATGGGTGTCGATTGTGGGACTCTTTTCCTCGTTTATGATAATGTTGCTTACTGGTCCAGCTGTGAAGATTTTTGTTTTCTTAATGTTGTGGTGTAATCCGTTCTGAAGGCTGTGGTCTTTGATCTTAATCAGTAAGTGTTTCAAGTCCTCTTTACTTCCAGGAGGCAAGATTATGTCATCTGTATACAACAAATGTTATGCCCTGTTCTTCATCACATAGTTCAGCTTCTATTATTTGCTCAGCATACAGATTGAATAGGTATGATGAAAAGATTAAACCTGTAACACCTTTCCTGACTTCAAATCATGCAGCATCCCCATGTTCTGTCTGATTCATGTACAGATTCCTCATGAGTGGGATTCCCATTCTTCACAACGTCATCCAGTTTGTTGTGATTCATACAGTTTAATGCCTTGTTGTTGTTAAAGTCCACTGAGTCAGTTCTGACTCATAACAATCGGATGCACAACAGAACAAAACACTATCTGCTGCTGTGTCATGCCCACAATTATTTTTATGCTTAAGCTTGGTTTTCTATTTCTAGCTCTTTACACATGTCATTATAATACTTTACAATGCTGCCACTATGTCAGTCCGTCTTCTTAAGGGCCTTTCTCTTTTTCAATGACTCTCTACTCTGCCGAGCCTGATGTTCTTCTCCAGGGATTGATCTCTCCTGACAGCGTGTCCAAAGTATGTGAGATGCAGTCTCACTATCTTTGCTTCCAGTCTTCGCTATCTTTACATCCAGGTTGTTCTTTCAGAACAGATCTGTTTGCACTTTTGGCAGTCCATGGTACATTCAACATTCTTCTCCAGCACCACAATTCAAAGGCATAACTTCCTCTGTCTTCCTTTTTCATTGTCTAGCTTTCACATGCATATGATGTGATTGAAAATACCATGGCTTGGATCGGGCCCTCCTTAGTCTTCCAGGTGACATCTTTAACTGTCCAGCCCTTTAAAGAGGTCTTGTGCAACAGGTTTTCCCAGTACAAGGAGTCTTTTGATTTCTTGAGGCTGCTGCTTCCATGGCATTCACTGTGGAATCAAATAAAATGAAATTATTGACAACCTAAGTCCTTTGTGTGTTTATCACAATGTTGCTTACTGGACCAGTTGTGAGGATTTTTGTTTCATTGATGTTGAGGTATAATCCATTCTGAAAGCTGTGGTTTTTGATCTTCATCAATACGTGTTTCAAATCCTAGTCATTTCCAGCAAGGAAAGTGGTGTCATCTGTATAGCACAGGTTTAATGAGTCTTCCTCCAATCCTGATGTCTCATTCTTCTTCATACAGGCCAGCTTCTCAGAATGTTTATTTGTCATATAGATTGGAAAGGTGTGGTAAAAGGATGCAACTCTGATGCACCCCTTTCCTGATTTTAATCCATACAATGTCCCCTTGTTTTGTTCATATGACTGCCTCTTGATCCATGTCCAGATTCCTTAAGAGAACAATTAAGTGTTTGGGAAAGCCCATTCACCACAACGTTAGCCATAATTTGTTATGATCCACCTGATCAAATGCCTCTGCATAGTCAATGAAACACAGGTAAACATATTTTTGGTATTCTCTGCTTTCAGCTGAGATCCATCTGACATCAGAAACGATATCCCTCATTCCACGTGTGCCCTTCTGAATCCATCTTGAATTTTTGGCAATTCCTTGTCAAAACACGGTTGCAGTTGCTTTTGAATGATCTTGAGCAAAATTTTACATGTATATGATATTAATGATATTGTTCATTAATTTCTGAATTCAGTTGGATCACCTTTCTTTGGAATGGTCATAAATATGGATGTCTTCCAGTCAGTTGATCAGATAGCTGTCCTCCAAATTTCTTGGCATAGATGAGCGAGCACTTCACTGCTGCATCTGTTTGTTGAAATATCTCAATTGATATTCCATCAGTTCCCAGAGCCTTGTTTTCTGCCAGTGCCTTCAATGGAGGTTTAACCTCTTCCTTCAGTACCATTGGTTCCTGATCATGTGCTGCTTCTTCAAATTGCTGAACGCTGATCTATTGTTTCTGCTATAATGACTCTATTCCTTCCAACTTCTTTTGATGCTTCCTGAGTCATTTAACATTTTCCCTGTAGAATCCTTCGCTATTGCAACTTGAAGCTTGAATTTTTTTTAAGTTGTTTTAGCTTGAGAAATGCAGAACATGTTCTTCTCTTTTGGTTTTCTATTTCCAGCTGTTTACACATGTCATTATAATACTTTATTTTGTCTTCCCAAGCCACCCTTTAAAATCTTCTGTTCAGTTCTTTTATGTCAGCATTCCTTTCTTTTGCTTTACTTGTTCAACATTCAAGAGCAAGTTTCAGAGTCTCTTCTCATTTTTTTAATGACCTGTTGCTTTCTTCATTCATGATGTCTTTGATGTCATTCCACAACTCATCTGGTCTTCAGTCATTAGTGTTCAACACATCAAACCTGTTCCTGAGATGGACTGAACTCAGTGGGATATATTCAAGGTCATACTTTGGCTCCTGTAGGCTTGTTCTAATTTTCTTCATGATGGTGATCACGTGATAGAATTTTGCAAGACCAACAATGTCTTCATTGTAAATACCTTTTTTTTTTTTTTTTACCAAAGCAAATGGTGACTATACACGTGGACTACAGATGGAATATTCAGGGATCAAATCAACTAAATCTGTGGAAAAAGATAGAAAAGCTCCATATCAGCAATCAGGAGAAGACCAGGTGCTGACTGTGGCACAGACCATCAATTGCTTGTACGATTATCTAGTATTTTAAAAAGTAACAACTGGGAGAGAATAGTGTTGTTATATAAAATAAATACTATAGTAAACACAAGAAACAATCTATTGAAAATTAAAAAGAAGGCTTTGTAAGTATGGGTTTCAATTTGAAGATTTTTACAAAGATTGGAAGAAGATAGTTACTGTTGTTGGGTAGCACTGAGTCAGTTCCAACTCACATTGACTCTGTGTACAACAAAAAGTAACACTGCCAAGTCCTGCATCATGTTCATAATTTTTAATAAGCTTGAACCCGTTGTTGCAGACCACTGTGTCAATCCATCTTGTTGGGAGTCTTCTTTTTCACTGATCCTCTACCAAGTATAATGTCCTCCAGGTATTGACCCTCCTAACAACATGTCTAAAGTATATAAGACATAGACTTACCATCCTTCCTCCTAAGAAGCACTCTGGGTGTATTTCATCCAAGACAGATCTGTTCATTATTTTGCCAGTCCATGGTGTATTCACTATTCTTCTCCAATACCACAATTTAAAGACATCACTTCCTCTTCTGCTTTTCTTATTTATTGTCTAGCTTTCACATGCATAGTATGCAACTGAAAATACTACTGCTTGGGTCAAGTGCACTTTAGTTTTCAAGGTGGCACATTATAAGTACAGATAAAACAATCATATTTTTGCATTGAAAAATACACCCTAAAATGAGACTGAAAACAGTAGGCTGTGCTGCTCTTTGTAAGATGTACTTTTATTTGCTTGTTTTGAAGCTGCCAAACTCTTCATGTGACGTGTGGGAGTTTAATTCTAGGCCATTATTTTATAGCTGCTGAAAGAGTACATCAGAATGTGAGGTTTTGTATAAATTGTCATTGCAGGACAGATGCCTCACAATTGAAGTTTGTTAGCAGAATCATATGGACATTGACCTCATTCTGAATCTATGCAACTATCCTCAGTTCATGAGTGGTGAATGTCACTCTTTTCCACTCTCTGAGAGTAATTCAGTCATTTACACTTTAACCAGTTCTTATCTTCTTAACTGTTGATCAGTATTAAATAAAACATTGATTTCAACAAATAGATGATTGAAATAATATTAAAACAATCCAAGTTGTTTTGTAATTGTAAAAATTCAACATTGTTTTCCCAATGAAATTTTTGTCACTGTAGATCAGATATCTATTTCAGTGTATCAGAGTCTGTGGAGTTTTTAAAGGTAGGATGCCAAGTGACCATCTTCTTTCCTCTCCCCTTTTGCTCCCCCTCTCTCTTTACCTCTAGAAAACTACATCGTATTTTCCATATGGAAAACATTTACTAACAATAAATGAATCCTAACAGAAACATTTATTTGCCCATAGCTTTTTCTTTTGAAGATGAATTACAATGATATTTAAATTGGCAATTGGATGTCACTCTATCCTTTACTATTAGGGTCATTTACTCTGTTACCTTCCCGGAGACTGGAATTACATTGGAGTTTTCCTAGGCTACCACAGCTACTTCAGCTAAGTGCATGAGATTATCTGGGATACTAGTCTTCATCCAGACTCTGATCTAGCTCAATGGAGTCCTACATGAGCTATTGTAAAATTGCTGGATCAGGATATCCTGGAAGGGAATCAAAACACTAAAGAGAAGAGCAAGGAATAGTAGTGTGTACCAGAAACCACATATGGGTGGTTCTAATTTCTCAATATTTACCGAAATGTCTTCATGGTTACAAGATAAAGTGAGAAGCAAAAAATAGTGACAAGTTAAGATTTATTAGTGAATTAATCACTTATAAAATTAGTTCATGTTCACTTTTTTGTCCCTGTTGTTTTTGTAGGCATTTCACAAAATGTTGGAAGTTTGCAATGGTACAAAGCAGTGTCAAGTGAATGGATTACAAAGGAAATTGGCAATGTCCATATTTCTTAAAACCAGTCAAATTTCAGCAGGGTATGCTAAGCCATTACTCAGTAAAGATTTATTGCAGTTAAAACAGATACACTTCTCTCTGTCTACTCCGAATCACTGGTTCTTAAAGCATACAAACAAAATGAATAATATGAATGTGTTTGTATATGTGTCTGAATAAAGCCTATTTTTTGGACAAAATCATATGAAAGCTCAGAAGGTGCTTCAAAAGAGAACATTTTGACTACTAAAGAATTTAAATATCTAATTAAAACACTGAAAAACACTTAGTGTCCAAAAAAAAAAAAAAAAAACACGAATTTTTTTTTTTTTTTTTTTAGGGATAATTTAACCATGAAAGTCAGATGCAATGTGAAAGTGGTAAATTTGTGGTATAAAATTGTGTCAGAAAATCATTTCTCAATAATAAAAGAAAAAAGATATTTATTCTTCCTTTGGTAAACTGATGATTACAACTATAATCTCATTAACTATGAAATAAAGTTATAAAATTTGGTTTTACTTTAAAATAGCAAATCCAAACCAAATTATTTCATAAAATACTTATTAACTACCCAATTTAAATGGTCATTTTTCAGTATTATTTATCTTCAAACCATTTTTATACTTCTAAACAAAAGGTCAGCAGTTTGAAGCCACTAGGCACTTCTTGGAAACCCTGTGAGGCAGTTCTTTTCTGTCCTACAGGGTTGCTACGAGTCAGTATGAACTTGACAGTGACTTTTTGTTTGTTTTTAAGCATGATGCTGAAGGTTTCTGAAGTGTGGGCAACTGTAAGATAGACATTTTAAAAACTCCCACCCAAAATTCACAGAGATTTATTTTCAACTAAAATCACACAGTCTTACCAACAACACAATCTCCGAGTGTGTGGAAGACAAAAGTAAGACATACTCAAAAGTTCAAGTCATTATTGGAGTATGAAAATTGGTTGGGCAGCAATTTGTCCAGCACTATCACACAGGAGTTACATCTACTTGAATTTATGTTTCTTAAAGTGTTGTGAAACTACAGCCAGTACCAGAAATACCTGAACCAAAATCTCTGAGTTTGATGTCATGCAATCTGCATTATTTCACAAAGTCTTAGAGATTCTTATGTGTATAAATGTTGAGGAATCACTTCATTTATAAATATTGAACAAATTCTTCTTGATGAAAATTACTTCGTTTTACCCCAAGTTAGTATTCTTTGCTGATGAACAGTGTTTTAATATTCTTTTTTTCCAAGCATCTTTGATTCAATTTTAAACATGTCCATCATGATCAGACTCTGGAGACCTGAATTAAATTTTTGTCCACAGGAACATGGGACAGGTTGACCTTATCATCTGTTTTTGTGTTCAGTGCAATCATTACTTTTATACATCATTTGGCATTTTATGCCATTTAACACAACATAATATAGGCAATTTTCTATCATCTAAGAAATACTAACAGATTCTGTTTGATTCTGTCTGTTATCTGTTCTTTTTGTTTTATTGGAGGTATAATATCCATTTGTGTTTTTATGATGTCTTTATAAACAAATTGCAGAATTCTCCCTGGTAAAGAGTACCCGCTGCTCAGCCTATCACACATCATTTGCACCTAAAGAATCATATCCCACATCATTTGGTCTTATTTAAGTCTTTTATCTCCTTATAAGTATTTTCCTATAGCTAAGTCCTCCTTGCTGTAAAAACAAAACAAAAAGATCCTTTGTTGTTAATGCAATTATCAAAATTTTTCAAGAAGTTTTTTAAAACTGCTTTAGGTGAAAGTTTACAGCTCAAGTTAATTTCTCATTCAAAAATTTATATATGTGCTATTATATGAAGCTAGTTAAAATCCCTATAATATGACAAGTTTCCTTTGTCCATGGAAACTGACTTCCCTTCCTTCCTGTCTTCTCACCTAACCCAAACAGAAACTGCCATTTGATCTCACGTGTCTACTTGAACTGAGAAACCCACTCTTCACAAGCATTGTTTTATGCTTTATAGTCCAATCTAATCTTTGAAGAGTTCTGAGTTAGCACAACTTCTAGTGGCCACGATTTTGGTGATTCCTCCAGTCTCAGTCAGATGATTAAATATGGTCTTGTGAATTTCAGTTCTGCTCCACAATTTTCTTCCACTTCATAAGGGACACTGTTGTATTTGCTGTCAGGACAGTCACTGGTGGTAGCCAGGTACCATCCAGTTCATCTGGCCTCAGGCTGATGGAGTTGCTGGCTTATGTGGTCCTTTTGTTTCTTGAGCTTATATTCTCTTTTGCTCCAAGTCAATTGGGATCAACTGATGGCCATTCACAAACTTTTAAGACCCCAGAAGCCACTCACCAAAGTGGAATGTAGAACATTTTCTTAATAAATTTTATTATGCAATTGACCTACATGTCCCTTGAAACCATGATCCGTCTTCTCAAGTTCCTGCTACTCTGTCCCTCAAAGTATTTGGCTATGTTCAGGAAAACTGCTTAGTTCTTCATGTAGACCCATTGTGCTGACTTCTCTTGTATTGTGTGTTCTTCCCTTCTTCTAAGATGATTCTAGTTCATGAATTACCTTTTCCCTCCTTCAGCACCCACTGTAACCATCAAGGAATATTTTCTTCTGTATTTAAAGCTTGGTTTTGATTCCTTATAACAGTGGTCTCATATAATATTTGTCCTTTAGCAACTAATTTCACTTAGCGTAATGCCCTCCATCTGTGCTGTAAGGTGTTTCATCGATTCGTCATTGCCCTTTATTATTGTACAGTATTCCAGTTGTCTGTTGAAGGGGACCTAGGTTGTATCCATCTTTTTGCTATTGCTGCAATGTGTGTATAAACATATCTATTCTTGTGATGGCTCTTGTTTATCTAGGATATATTCTAAAGAAGTGTGATTATTGAATCTTATGGAACTCCTATTTCTAGGTTTTTAAGGAAACATCAAATTGATTTCTGAACTGATTGTATCATTTCGTCTTCCCACCAGTAGTGCTCCAGTCTCTTGACTATTTATTATTTCATATTTTTTATTTGTGCCAGCCTTCTTGGGGTAAGATGATATCTCATTGTAGTTTTGATTTGGATTTCTCTAATGACAAATGATGATGAGTGTTTCTTCACGTATCTGTTAGCTGCCTGAGTGCTTTCTTTAGTGATGTGTCTATTCATATCCTTTGCCCCTTTTTTAATTGGGTTATTTCTCTTTTTCTTGTTAAGCTTCTACAGTGTCTTCTAGATGTTAGCATACTCTTATCAGACATGCTGTCATCAATTTTTTTCCCCCAGGCTATGGATTGTCTTTTTACTCTTTTGGTGAAGTCTTCTGATGAGTTTGTTTGATTTTTGGGAGATCCCAGTGATCTAGCTTCTCTTCTGGTATTTGTGCATTGTTAGTTATCGTTTGTATCTATTTATGCCAGCTATAGCAAAATCTGCAAAAGCTAGAACCTGTGTGAGGAGGAAACTCACCAGAGAAGGAAAACAGAAATATTTCCCACTGTATTAAGACTTCCCCCAGTCAAAGCAGTAAGTTGGAAGTTCCTGAAAAAACAAGGCAATCTTGTAGAGTTCTTACATGTGAAGGTTTCATTGTACTAAGTACCCTGTAGGGAATTTTTTTTTTTTTTTTTTTTTTTTTTGGCCTTAGTAGTCTTTTTACTGTCTTTGAGGTGAAAGTTTACGCTCAAGTTAAGTTCTCATTCAGAAATTTATACGCATATTGTTTTCTGACATTGGTTGCATTCCCCACATTGTGACCGCCTGCTCTCCTTTCCACCTTGGGTTCCTTATGTCTGTTATCCCAGTTCCTGACCTTCCCTGCTTTCTCCTCCTGTTTTGGACAGGAACTGCCCATTTGATATCATCTATTTGACTGAAGTATTAAGCATGCTCCTCACATTTGTTATTTTGTTTGTTTGTTTTATAGGTCTACCTAATCTTTGTCTGAAAAATGAGTTTTGGGAAATGGATTCGGTTCTGGATGTCATAGTTTTGGGAGTTTCTCCAGTCTCTGTCAGACCACTAAGTCTGGTCTTTTTATGTGAATTTGAATTCAGTTCTACATCTTTCTCTTGCTTTCACCAGGACTCTCTGTTGTGATCCAAGTCAGGGAGGTCACTGGTGGTAGCTGGACAACATCTAGTTAATTGGTTTTCAGTGTAGGGAGATATTTTAGAGTCATGCAGCTATCCTTATTGTTATCAAAATTCCTTCTCTGTATTTGGCATTCATTAGTGATGCGTGCCTTTACCGTTATTTGTGCGATAACTACTGAACCATGACTCAGTAGTCCACACTTAAGATCTGTGAGTGAAACAAATGATTTGTGCTCAGCTATTAACAAAATTTGGTGTTCAGACTCAGCCATTGGTACCATAACAGAGCCCTCGTGTTCTGTGTTCACAAAGATTACAACCGAGAAAACTATATGATGCAAGTCTTCTCTGTAGCACATAGGAATGGTGACAGCTTTGCTTGCTGCTGTTTTCTAGTCCACAGTTGATATTTTATTATATGCAGCAGTTCTTCCACCTTTCTGTCTATTCTATTTATCTATCTTTTTATTCTTTGCAAATAAATTTATAATTGTTTTTACTTTATTTGGTCATGGTGATACTCAAAGTGACCTAGATACGGGCAACAAAAGCCCCTTCAAGCTGTCTCCTGTGTCTTTGTTATAGGGCATAAATTTCTTTGATCATTTTTTGCCTTAATTTATGGTATAATACGATGTTTCAGGCTTATCCTCTAGCCTTCTTGCTCCAGCCCTCGGTGCTCCTTCAGCACTTCTGTCTTTCTAGGCAGTGGTGAAGAGGTAGAGAACACTGTAGTTCTAATAGCAGTGACTGCCAGTAGGTCAAATCAAGTTCTGGGGCCCTTGCCCATCACTCACTGGGTGTGTAAATTCTCTCAGAAATCATGAATACTTATTATTTTAGTCATCTAGTGCTACTATAAGAAAAATACCACAAGTGGATGGGTTTCAAAAGAGAAATTTTATTTTGCCATAGTCCAGGCTAAAAGTTCAAATACAGGGTATCAGCTTTAGGGAAAGTCTTTCTCTGCTGGCTCTGGAGGAAGGTCCTTTTTGTCAGTCTTCCCCTGGACTGGGAACTTCTAAGGCACAGGGATACCAAGTCCTTTCCAGAGGATGTGTCCTTCTCCCAGTGCTGCTACTTGGTGGTAGGAGGTACCCCCAACTCTGTGCTTGCTTCCCTTTAATTTATATACCAAGAATGTACTTCAAGGCACACTACAATATTACAAATTGAGTCCTGCCCACCAACACAACCACCGCCCATCCTTTCTAATTAACATTCTAGAGCCAGGGTTTACAACATAAAGGAACACCACACAGTACCAGGAATCAAGACCTAGCCAAACTAATATACACAGTTTTAGGGAGGCACAATTCAATCCATGACGTTTATCTAATGCAGCAGGTTTATTTCATAAATTAAATGAATAATTTATGTAAACATATTTATCATTGGGTCTGGTGTGTTACAGGAGTTTAACAGATGTTAGTTAATACAATTGCTCTGTAAAGTGTGTATCTGCCTACACAATAGAATCCATTTAGAGTCCTAGAGGAGTCCTGGTATAGTGATTAAGAGCTCAGTTGCTGACTAAAATCTTGACAGTTCAAATCTACCAGTCATGCCTTGGAAACCTATGAGGTAGTTCTACTGTGTCCTATAGGATCACTATGAGTCAGAATCAACTTGGTGGCAATGAGGTTTGATTTTTTATGGTTTTAGTTCTAGTGCCTCATTCTAAATTATGGCACTGTAATTCTTCATTTCAATTGTATTTCATAATTGTAACTGACTTAGTAAATTGGTACTTCAGTCACATAGCCTTTAATAAATAAGTGAGCCAGTTTTTAATTTCCCTTGTAATTATTTGTAAAATAATTCATTTGCATTTGCTCTAAGTCATAATGTTGCATAGTTCCTAACTAGCAGATAGCTACATTGTTCTTATAGTATATCCAGTAAAGAACTGATCTTAAAAATAACAACGGTTGTAGAGTCTAAAAATGGAAAGCTATATGAAAACTGTAGGTCAGAGGAAGTTGGTCCATAAAATGCTGACCTTTCATCGAATACTGATTTTCTTGCTTTCCTGTGGGAGCATTAAGGAGAGAATGATCTCATAGATTTTCACTAATGCCATGACCTATAGCTTCAGCCCGACATTTCTGCCAATTATGGAGATGTCTCTAGTGTCTTGGTGATGTGCTTACTCGTTTCTTATGCTAGGCTGACAGCTCATCCCTTCTTCTGGCCTTGACCTTGGCTTTGGCATCCACAGGAGGCAGGCAGGCTGTCAATACTAGTATCAGAATAGTGCAAAGACCGTCTGGCAGCTAGAATCTGGGGCAACTTTGGCAGCTCCTGCAGATTTGTATTTTCCAAGTGATTATTCGGCTTTCTCCTCCTACTCTAAAATGTTAGAAGGCATCGCAATGCTAGAGGGCTAATACATGTAATTAGAAAGGCGTGGTTTTTGCTATTCCCATCTCATCTGCAATAGCTTGATTATCACTGCATTACTCATTAGGAGTCACAAGCCCTGACCTACTGGATACCCAAAGGGCTCAAAGACTAGGGGTGGACAGCTTGGAAGGGAGTCAATGTTGCTTCTGACCTTGGGTGGTCAAATCTGCCCAAACAAAATTCATATTCTGCATCTTACAATTTTTTAAAAAATATTCTAAAAGTTTCCATTTTTATGTGTTTCCATGAGACTCATTATTTTTAGCTATTTTATTATTTTTTACATATTTTAAATTCAGAGAGTAGTATAAGTGCAGAGAAATAGTCTGGCAAATTAACAGTTTCCAAAAAGGATTCAGAAGTCAAAAAATACGAAAATGTACATTGAAAAAATAACCTTTAGTCATCATTTCTACACTAAGAGTACATTAATGGTTATTCTTAATGATTAAGAATAAAACAAGTAAAAGAGAGTCAGAAAAATTTGCAGATTTTTTTTTCCCCCTGATCAAGTATTTGGGAATAGCTCCCATGTAACTGGCTTTGTACTTTGGGCAACTTGTTACTCTTCACAAATCAGGTTGTATGTATAAAAACAGGAGTCAAGAGATCTTTGTCTGAAATTCTTACTGCTGCCATTGTTGTGTGCCCTCCAAGTGATGCTGATTCACAGAATAGAACTTCCCTGGAGGGCTTCCTAAACTGTAATCATTGGTGTTTATTGTTAGGTGCCATCCAGTCAGTTTTGACTCCCAGTGACCCTATGAACAGTAGAACGAAATACTGCCCAGTCCTGTACCATGGCCACAATCATTTGTATGCTTCAGCCAACAGTTGTGGCCACTGTGTAGGCCCATCTTCTTAAGGGTCCTCTTTTTTCCTGACTCTCTACTCTACCAAGCATGATGATATCCTTCTCCAGGGACTGATCCCTCTTGACAACGTATTCAAAGTACATAAGATGCAGTCTTGCCGTCCTTGCTTCCAAGGAGCACTCTAGTTGGACTTCTTCCAGGACAGGTTTTTGTTGTTGTTCTTGTTCTTTGGCAGTTCGTGGTACATTCAGTATTCTTCTCTAATACAACGGTTCAAAGGCCTCAGTTCTTCTGTGTTCCTATGCACTGTCCGGATTTTGGCATGCATGAGATACAGTTGAAAATATCATGGCTTGGATCAGGTGCACCTGAGTCTTCAAGGTGACACCCTTACTTTTCAATACTTTAAGGAGGTCTTTTGCAACAGATTTTCTCAATGCAATATGTGTTTTGATTTTTTGACTACTACTTCCATGAGCGTTGATTGAGGAACCAAATAAATGAAATCCATGATAACCTCAAGCTTTCTCCATTTATCATAATGTTGTTTAATGGTCCAGTTGTGAGGATTTTTGTTTTTTGACACTGTGGTGCAACCCATACTAAAGGCTGTGATCTCTATCAGAAAGTCTTTCAAATTCTCTTCACTTCCAGCAAGCAAGATTGTGTCATTGTTATAATGTAGGCTATTAATGAGTCTTCCTCCAATTCGGATGCCTCCTTCTTCTTATAGTCCAGCTACTCAGATTGCTTGCTTGGTATACAGATTGAAAAAGATATGGTGAGAGGATACAACCCTGATCCACAGTCTTCCTCACTTTAAATGAGAAATCTTTAATGGAGCTTATTGTCAGGTCTATTGTCCTGCAGAATAGTCTGGTAGCATTAAATCAGTGATCTTTCAGTCAGCAGCTGAGTGCTAACCATTGCTTAAGCAGGGCACCTTGAAATTCTTACTGTCAACTATAAAAAGTCAAGAAAATTGATCAAGTAAAAACTAAATGAAAAATGAAATCTCCCCAACAATGTCTATTTATAATCCTGATATTGAAGGGAGTATCATAGGATATTTTTCCAACAGTGAAATAACTGAATGCTCCCTCTCAACGCCATCCTCTGTACTCTTATAATCACAACCACAGCAATGTCTGAAAATGTACTAATTTCTAGGAGAAAAATTGTGTATTCAGGATGTTAATTGAATGGGCACTGGACTGAATCCTTCCTTAACTATAATGGTTGGTAGCAAACACCTTCTTATGATATACTATGAACCTACAGTGATTATGAGATTTCTCTAAGTTGGACTGGGATGCAATGGGAGAAGATCTGAAAGTACAGAACTATGAAGGAGTTTGACCTCACGTGTGTGTGTGTGTAGATCTACATATACATATTTCAATACACACACACATATATAAGGAATAAGAATTAGAAAAAAGAGGGAGAGAGGAAAGGAGGAGAGCACAAAATAAATGTGTTAAGAATAGAATAGAGAAAGAATACAATGAAGTAGTTTTGTTTGTTTACTTCATGTTTACCAAGGTTTTTCTAAAGAAGCATAAAGTCGTGTCACACAAGATTGGGAAGTAAATCCCCTCCCCTCTTCCCACAGATGAAACCTCGGCCTTCCTATATGTTCTTATCTCAGTACATACAAACCCATCCTTCCAGTGGCATCGTTCAGAGACTTTGGAATCATTCTTGCCTTCTCTTTTTGTCTTATATTTCACATTTAATCCATCTGTAAATCCTGTCATCTTTATATTAACAAATATATATTAAAATTATATATAATCCATATTTATATATATAAACATGAATCCCATTGCTGTTGAGTTGAATCTGACTCACAGCAACCTCATAGGACAGAGTAGAACTGCCCCATAGTGTTTCCAAGGAACAGTTAGTGGAATTGAATTGCCAGCCTTTTGGTTAGTAGCCAAGCTCTTAATTGCAGGGTTGCCATAACTCTGGAGATACTTACATACCTATGTGTACGTATAGGGTTGCTATGACTTGGAATCAACTCGATGATAACAGTTTTCTTTTCCTTTTTTTTAATGTATACATATATACATGCGTAGGTATACAGGTGTGTGTGTATGTACACATAATTCTACGACTTCTTCACCTTTACTAATATAATTCTTGTGTAAACTACTATTTACATTCTGGTATAAACTACTATTAATAACATTCTGGTATAAACTACTACTATTTGGGGCTTGGATTTTTGCTTTAGCTTCCTAGTTTTGTATCTTTCTTTCACCTTTGCTATTTATTAGTCAAAGTTGTGACAGAGCAGCAAAGAACATTCTTTTAAACACATGTAAGTTCATGCCATTTCTTTACAAAAATCTTTGATGGTTTCCCACTTCAGAGAAAATACCACAGGTTTTGCTATGGCTTTCAGGATTTTACCTGTTTGACTTCCCTACCTCTAATAACTGCAAGTATGCCTCAACTATCCTCATGAACTCAGCTACTACTACTATGCCCCCTTCCCACCTTGTTTACTCTGTTTAGCCATTCTTTGAGTGTACCAAACATGCTCTTGCATCAGGAAATTTCTACTTAATGTGAGCTGTGACCTCAATGTATGTATGTATATATGTATACGTTAAAAACAAACAAACAAAACCCTGTTGTTGTGGAGTTGATTCTGACTCATAGCTACCCTATATGTACATACAGATATATAAATATCTCCAGAGTTCGGGCAGTGCTGCAGTTAAGAGTTTGGCTGCTAACCAAAAGGTCAGCAGTTCAAATCCACCAGCTGCTCCCTGGAAATACTATTAGGGTGGTTCTACTCTGTACCATAGGGTTGCTATGAGTCAAAAAAATTTTCAGTTTTTTGGAATGATTTAGTATCGATGAGGCTTCCTCTGACTGTTCGTTTATTAACATCTAAGATGCTATACATTTTGGTTAATAACTCTTTTATTATCTACTTCCAGCCACTAGAGAATAAAAGTTCTTTAAGAGCAAAATGTGCTTCTTTATCTGTTCATTTATTACCCAGTTTTCCAGACTTTGAAGTAACTGGATTCAGTATATAATTAGCATATAGCAGGCAATCAATAATCATTCCTCGAATGAATTAAGAAATGAATTAGGTTGAACTAGTGATTTGCATGGTCATGGAAAAAAGTGGACAGAGATAAAATTGTAAAGGAACCTTAATTCATTTTACTCTTCTTCTATCCCTGTTCACTCCCTAGGAGGCTGGAGTCAGTGTGATAGGAAGACACAGAATTTAGGATCAGGAGAAAAAGTCAGCTTTTCTTTTCTGTAAAATGGGGATGATAAACTTACCTCTCACATTTGTTAGAAATGTTAAATTATATTAAACATAAGGCTAGTGCAGTGCAATTTTTAGCTCTTTGTAGGCATTCAGTTAACGTCCTTCCCTGTCTTTCTTTTTGTGATTGATGCCGCTTCAGAGTGCAATGAGAACACATACTGCACTTCAGAGTCTGAAGTTTGGAGGTCTCTAGAGATAATAAAATCTTGAAGCACCTGTTTAGTTTATTATATATTTTAACTTATTGTGGTTAATTTTATTTAACAAAAAGTTTGCTGTTTTCATTATTTTTAAGACTATAATCCAGTGACATTGACTGCTCCTACCATGTTATGCTATCATCACCATTATCCATTCCTAGAGTTATTCATTATTGTAAATAGAAACCGTGTATTTCTTTTGCAATAACACCCATTCCCCCCTCCCCGTTAGTCACTCCTAATAAATTTTTGTGTTTATGTGTTTGCCTATTTTGAATATTTCATATAAGTAGGATCACTCAATATTTGTCCATTTGTATCTGATTTATTTTATTTAGCATAAAGTTTTCAAGATTCATCCATATTGTAGCATACATTAGAAATTAATTTCTCTTTATGGCTTATAATATTCTATTATATGCATATATTACATTTTATTTATCAGTTCCTTCATTGAAGGGCACTTGGGTTGTTTGAAACCCTTAACTATCATGAATAACCCTGCACTGAATGTTGGTGTACAAGTATCCATTTGAGTCTCTTGGATATTTACATAGGAGGTGAATTGCTGGGCTGTGTGGTAATTCTGCTTAATGTTTGAGGAACCACCAACCTGTTTTTCATAGTGGCTAAAACTAGTGGTTCTGTTCTTATATTTAGGCTATTGATCCATTTTGATTTAATTTTTGTATATGGTGTGAGGTATGGATCCAACTTCATTCTTTTACATGTGTATATCCAGCTATCCAACATCTTTCCCAGACCTAATGGATTAGACAATACAGATTAAATTGTGTGCCAACAAAATCCTAACCCTTATATCTGTGATTGGAAACCCTGGTGGCATAGCAGTTAAGAACTATGACTGCTAGCTAAAAGATTGGCAGTTTGAATCCACCAGGCATTCCTTAGAAAGCACATGGGGAAATTCTACTGTACTTTAGGCTTACAATGAAAAATAAACTTAAAAAGTAAATTGACTATAAATGCAGGGTTTATTTGTGAACTCTTAATTTAATTCCATTCATCTGTATATCTATCTTTATACCAACACCATGCTATTTTGATTAGTGTACTTTTATAGTATGTTTTAAAATCAAGCAGCTGTCTATATATTTATTTATTTTATTTAATATGACTGAGTGAAAATGTACATTCCTGTGTAAATTTACATGCCCACCTATATGCAGCCTCCACTGCTCTCCGTGTCCGGTGACAGCACATTATTCCTCTCTGCTCCATACATGTCTCATCCTCCCAACAGTCTCCCTTCCCCTCCTCTCCACCCACTCTCCTTCCTCCAACCAGAGGTCAGCAGTATGATATCCTATAGATGCATAGAACCATAAAGTGCATCCAATATATGGTCACTCTGCATTGCCAAGTCCAATCCATTCGTGTCTGAAGAGTGGACCTTTGTTATCATTTATTGGCAAGGGCAGCATCAGGGTCAGGGGCCATGCTCCCAGGGTAACCCTGAAACTGCTGGACCATCAATTGAGGTCTTTTAGTGGAGATCTCAGGATGCACCCCTTTTTATACTTGTGTTGCCAGTGAGACTCAACTTAGTGAGCTCCATCACAGCTATCACTGGCTTCCATTTTAACCCAATATTGCAAGGATAGAGTAGCTGGGGCAGAGGGCAGGGGACCATGCTCTTAGGTGAAATTGAGGCCAATTGGCACAACTAGCATTTTGCTAAGAGGGCTCTCTGCACCCTACATTGGTGAATGGCGTCTGGGGTCTTAAAAGCTGCCAAGCTGCCATCCGAGGGCACAGCAAATGGTCCCAACTCAGCCAGAATGGATGCTCACTGAGGACCAAAATGACATGGGGTAAAGACAACCCAAAAGATAGAGAGATCCACATGAGTCGGTGTCTACATCGACTTGGGACTGGAAGAACTAGCTGTCTAGTTTTTAACTGCTTCAAAGTAAGATACCAAAGATATATGCAGCCTGTCTATAGACACTGCCAGAAATCTGCCGAGATCTCATCAGATGCCTTTTACTACTTCTGTGCATGCCTTTCCAAGTTTCTGTGTGCTTCAGCAAGCATCTCCCATACTCTTGACAGGATTGCTCTTTAGCTACAAAAGCTACTACAGACTTGAACAGCAGAAATATCTAAGAGTATGTGTCTTTCCACTCTACCTCATAGTTTTAGCTGTTGACCGATGTGGATCCAAATGGCGACAATAAATAAATAAAACGTAAGTTTCTTTGTTCTCTGTTGTTGATAGCTGTCACCAAGTTAGTTCCAACTTATACTGACCCTAGGTACAACAGAACAGAGTAACACTGACTGATCTTGCAGCTGTCTTAACAATTGCTGTTATGCTTGCAGTCACTTTATTAATCAACCTTGCTGAGTATCTTCTTTTTCTCTGGCACTTTTGCAAGTATGATATTCTTTTTCAAGGACTAATACCTCCTGATAGCATGTCTGAAGAATGTGAGATGTGGTCTCACCATCCTTGTTTCTAAGGAGCATTCTGGTTGTACTTCTTCCAAGACAAATTTATTTATTCTTTTGGCAGTCTGTGATACATTCAATATTCTTCACCAACACTATAATTCAAATGTTTCAGTTCTTCTTTGGTATTCCTTATTTATCTTCCAGCTTCAGCATGAATGGGAGGTGATTGAAAACACCATAGCTTGGGTCAAGTGTACCTTGGTCTTTAGGTGACTTCTTGCTTTTTAACACTACTCTAATAGAGATTTCGTTATGTACAAGATACATTATCTCTACAAGATGTATTACCTGCAAGATTTCATTATTTCTGCTGGAGAGGTGTTCTCCAGCAGATTTACCCAATGCAATGCGCATTTTAATGTCTTGACTGTTCTTTGACGGTGGATCCAGGTAAAATGAAGTCTTTGTCAACTTCGGTCTTTTGTCTGTTTACCATGATGTTGTTTACTGGTGCATTTGTGAACATTTTTGTTTTCTTTATGTTGAGTTATAATCCATATTGAAGGCTGTGATCTTTGTTCTTCATCAGTAAGTGCTTCAAGTGTTCTTCACTTTCAGCAAGCAAAGCTATGTCCAATCCTGATGCCTCATTCTTCTTCATGTAGTCCAGGTTCTCAGATTATTTGTTCAGATTGAATAAGTATGGTGAAAAGTTACAGCCCTGACACACACCTTTCCCAACTTTAAACACATAGTACCACCTTTATCTACTTGAATTGATGCCTCTTGATCTATGTACACATTCCTCATGAGCACGATTAAGTGCTTTGGAATTCCCATTCTTCAAAATGTCATCCATAATTTGTTATGATCTTCACAGTTAAATATTGTTCTGTTAGGACTGTCAGTTAAGTTCACAAACTCATCTTAGAAAAAGTGCTATGTACCTCATTGCTGAGTATTGCTACAGTCACCTTTGAAGTACTCACCCTGAAAACTACACACCAATGTCAGTACCTTGTCCATTCTTCAGAGCTATTTTGGAACTCTTTTTCTGGAATGGCCTCAGAGCTGTTGTCCTATTTATTATCCTTGATGTCCTGAATGTCAAAATGTCCTCCTTCCAATATTCCTTTATCTTCAGATAAAGTAAAAGGTCATTGGGGGACAGATCAGGTGAGTAGGGAGGGTATCGCAATACACTTATTTATTTACTGGCTAAATACTCCCTCACAGATAGCTATACAATTAAGTTCACAAACTTGTCACTGTGCCACCATGCACAATGACCATTCCAGAAAGAGTTCTAAAATTGCTTTGAAGGGTGGAGTAGGCATTGGAGTTGGTACATAGCTTTCCAAGGGGAGTACTTTGAGGGTAACCACAGAGATATTCAGCAATGAGTATGTAGCACTTAGAACAAATAAGTTCATGGACTTAATTTTCAAACTGTGTGTAGTCAGTGAAACTCAGGTAAATGTCTTTTTGGTATCCTCTGCTTTTAGTCTGGCTCCATTTGAGGTCAGCAGTGATGTCCCTGATTCTAAGTCCTCTTTCGAAACTGGCTTGATTTTCTAACCGTTCCTTGTCAATGCACTGCTACAACTTCTTTTGAATCATGTTTACCAAAACTGAAATTTCATGTGATATTAATGACACTGTTCAATAATTTCTGCATTCAGTTGGATTGTCTTTCTTTGGAATAGACATAAATATGGATCTCTTCCTACTGGCTAGCTAGGTATCTGTCTTCCTAACTTCTTGGCATGGACAAATGACACTTCCAAGGCTGCATTGGTTTGTTGAAACATCTCAACTGCTATTCCTTCAATTCCTGGAGCCTTGTTTTTTGCCAATGCCTTTAGTTCAGCTAAGACTTCTTCTTTCAGTATCATCTCTTCTTGATAATATGCCACATCCTGGAATGATTGATTGTTGGTCAGCTTTTTCTTTTTCTTTTTTTTTTTTTTGGTATAACAAGTCTGTATTTGAATCTTCCATCTTCTTTTAATGCTTCCTGCATCTTTTAACATTTTTCCTGTAGAATCCTCCAGTATTGAAACTGAGAGCTTGATTTTTTTTCCCCTTCAGTTCTTTCAGATTGAGAAATGCCAAGCATGTTGTTCCCTTTTGGTTTGCTACTTTCAGGTCTTTACCTGTGTTATTCTAACACTTTGTCTTCTCGAGCTGCCTTTTGAGATTTTTTGTTCATTTCTTTTACTTCACCATTTCTTCCTTTTGCTTTAGCTACTTGACATTCAAGAGGAAGTTTCAGTCTCTTATGACGCTGATTTTGGTCTTTTCTTTCTTTCCTATCTTTTTAATGAGCTCTTGCTACAGCTTTTCTAGTCTTCAGTAGTTAGTGTTAAATGAATCAAATTTATTCTTGTGGTGGTCTCTAAATTTAGGGTGGATATGAGTGAAGCTCTCCAGCTGTTAACCAAGAGGTTAGCAGTTCATATCCACAAGGCGCTCCTCGGAAACTCTATGGGGCAGTTCTACTCTGACCTACAGGGTTGCTATGTGTTGGAACCAACTTGACAGCACCTAACAACAACAACAGCATGCTCAAAGTCATATGTTGGCTCTTATGGACTTGTTCTAATTTTCTTTTTGTTTTTTTCGGTTTCTAGTTGAACTTGCCTAGGAGCAATTAATGGTGTGTTCCACAGTCACCTTGTTCTGATTGATGATACTGAGTTTTCCCATCATTTCTTTCCACAGATGTAGAGGATTTGATTCCTGCACATTTCATCTGGCAAATGCCAAGTATATAGTCACTATTTATGTTGGTAAAAAAGGCATTTGCAATGAAGAAGTCAGTGAATTTGCAAAATTCTATCATGCCATCTCTGGCATAGTTTCTATCACCAAGATCATATTATCGTCTACTGATATTTATTCTTTGCCTCTAGCTTTCACATTCTAATCATCAGTAGTTCTCTGTGTGTCCTGATTTCATTTTTGACTGTTTAGATGTTTAAAAAAAATCTTCAATTTCTTCATTTTTAGCTGTAATGGTTGGTAATTTTAAAGAGTAGCCATATTAACTGGTCTTCCTTATAATATTTGTAGATACTATCATGTTACTGATAGCATAAGAATGTTATCGTATCACTGATAGATCTTGAAATGTTCTGTTTGATGATGAATTCAGCTCTTCAAGTTGTCATTCCTGGCATAGTGGACCATAGGACTCTCTGATGCAAAGATGGCCAGTATCAGTCTGTTTGAACTCACTGCATTCCTTTCACTTGTGATGATTTCCAATTTTCCTAGATTCGTATTTTAAGCATTTCATGTTCCAGTTATCTATGGAATTATTATTTAATTCCTTCTGATTTTTCATGCCTCTAGTTTGGATAAATTCTGGGATGCCCTGAAGACTAGGGGAAAAGCTTCCCTCCAGAGCATTTCATCCAAAATTAAAGATGTCCTTGCTTTCATTCTGTTCCATTCTGTTTTCACCATTCCCTTAGTAGTCTTCCAGAGAATACTTCAATAAATCACTTAGAGAGAAATCCTCATCCCAGCTTCTGCTTCTGGTGAGTCAGATCTAAGACATTACGTTAAATAAATGTTAAACTAAAGCACTCATCAGTTAGACTCTTGGGTTACTTTCTAGCTGTTTTTAATCTAAACAGTGTTTTTCTAATTCTTAACCATTTTTAAGTCATTTATGTTATCTAATGAACATTGGAAACTCTGGTGGCATAGTAGTTAAGTTCTGTGGCTGCTAACCAGAAGGTTGACAGTTCAAATTCATCAGACACCCCTTGAAACGTCAATGTGGGCACTTGTCTGTAGGGTCACTATGAGTTGAAATTAAGTCATTGGCAGTGAGTTGGTTTTGGTTGAGTGAACACTCAAGAACCATGATGGTAATTAAGTCTTTGGCTGATACCCAAAAGGCTGACAGTTGGAACCCATCAGCCTCTCCTTGGAAACCCTATGGGGCAGTTCTACTTTCTCCTTCCTTCAGGGTTGCTATGATTTGGAACTGTCTTGAAAACAACTGGTTTTGATTTTTGTTTTAATAAATATTGCAGGTTTACGTAATAAAAGAGCATCCACCTACCAAAGTGAACTGAATTTTTAAAGTTAAAATCACTTTTATTTCTTCCCCATTGTTTTGATAATGTTAGTGTTGAAATAAGGTCCTGGGCTTATACTGTGTGTTCTCTCACTTTGTCTTTTCTACATTGCAATGTGATTTTAAAACACAATCCTCTAATAAGCAACTTCTTAATGTTCGTTCTCTTTCTAAAAAGATCATCTCTACCTAAGCAAAGTAATTGTTTCATAGTGTATAATTTATAAAAAATAAAAACAACTGCCATCAAGTCAATTCTGAAGTCAATCTTTTGGTTAGCAGGTATAGCACTTAACACTATACCACCAGAGTTTATAGGTAAGTTAATTTGGATACATCCATTGCCATCAAGTCACTTTTGACTTGTAGTGACCCTATAGAATATAGTAGGACTGCCCCATAGGGTTTCAAAGGCTGTAAATCTTCGTGGAAGCAGACTGTCGTATCTCTCTCCCACAGAGCAGCTGGTAGATTCCAGCTGCCAACCCTTTTGTCAAGGGCCCAGTGCTTAATCCGGGCCTCCGTAATTGTGTTACAGTTTTGGTAACATATAGAGTTAAAAAATATATATCCATAACTATGGTAATTTTGAGTTAACTATAAAGTCATAGACTTTCATTACACTGCCGACATAAAGGATACCTCTGTGTGCTGAACATCAGACATAATGATTTTCAGGTCATGTAAACATCAGGCTTTTCTACCACTGAATCCACACATTCTGCTGAATCATAGAGTTCTTCCCCATGTCCTTAGGTAAATTTGTCCAGTGATAGTTCTTATTAAGGTAACCATGGTCTATCCTGAGAAAGACCATTCAGGGGCAAGAAAGAACATCAAGGTCTGGTTCTAGTAATTCTATGTGGGACAAGAATTTGTGCCTCTGTCACATTAAACTTTGTTTTGAACAGTCGGAGTGACTAGTGGGAAACATTGCCGTCTCAGTATACACTTGGATAAGATGAGCACTATTAGAACAAACTTCAAGCATACCGTCTACTTGTAGGTATGCTATTTGGAAACTTCCTTAAACTTTTTCTAAAATAAATTCTGTCCTTATATTTTGTATTCTAAGTGAGTTAACTATCTCACAATTTAAAAAAAAGTTTTATTGTGTTTTAGGTGAAAGTTCACAGATCAAGTTAATTTTTTATTAAAAAGTTTATATACACATATTATTTTGTGACATTGGTTGCAGTCCCCACAATGTGACAACACATAACACTTCCACTTTCCATCCCAGGCTCCCTGTGTCCATTCATGCAATTCTTGTCCTTTCCTGCCTTCTCATCTTTTGGACAGAATTTGGCCATTAGGTATCTATCATACATTCAACTGAAATAAAAAACACTTTCCTTGTATGTGTTGTTTCTTTGTTTAATGGGCCTGTCTAAGCTTTACCTAAAAAGTGGGTTTTGAGGAATACTTTCAGTTCTGGGTTAGCAGAGTGTCTAGGGGGCCGTAGTTTCAGAGGTTCCTCCATTTTCTGTTAGGTCAGTAAGTTTGATCTTTGTGTGTGTGTGTGTGTGTGTGTGTGTGTGTGTGTGTGTGTGTGTGTGAATTTGAATTCTGACCTACAGTTTTCTCCTGCTCTACTCAGGACTGCGCTGTGATCCCTGTCAGAGCAGTCATTGGCGGTAGCTGAGTGTCATCTAGTGCTTCTGGTATCAAGGTGGTGGAGTCTCTGGTTCATGCAATACTTTAGTTGCCTGGGATAATATTTTCCTTGTGACTTCTTCATCCTCCTTTGCTCCAAACAGGAGAGGATTGTTAGGTGTGTCTTAGATGGCAACTTACAAGCTTTTGAGACTCCCAACTGTCCTCCATCAAAGTGGGATACAAAACTTTTCTTTATGAACAATGTTATGCTAGTTGACCTAGACGTCCCCAGAGACCATGGTTTCCAGGTCCTAGGTCCCAGCTACTGGGTGCCTCAAAGTGTTTAGTTGTGTCTAAGAAACACTTCATGAATTTGCATGTCATCCTTATGTGCCCTGTTTATCTTCTCTGTGTCATTACAATTTTAGTTATGTGCTGCTGAAGCAAGCACAAATTTTTTTTTCTCCTTAAAACTGCCTAATGGCAGTATAGAATTCACGGCAGCATGTAAAAGAAAGAGACAGAACAGTGAAGAGCTATCGGAAAGAGTTACACGTTAATTAAGTGAGAAAGGTCCTATTGTAAGATTCATTCTTAAAAATCTGACTCTTCTGTTTAAAAAATATTTTCTGTTGATCTATGATTTATGAGACAGAAAAATGTCCCACGCAGGAAAGGGAAGAGGATCCAGTTTTGACTCAAGTAGTTTACTTAATAGAAAGATTATTATTGTTTATCACATGATGTCGTAGATTGAATTGTACCCCACCAAAATATATGTCAACTTGGTTAGGCCACAACTCCCAGTATTGTGTGGTTGGCCTCTATTTTGTGACTAATACAGTTTTCCCATGTGCTGTGAATCCTATTTGCTGCCTGTGGTTAATGAAGCAAGATTAGTTTGTGTTAAAGACAATTAGGGTGGGATACAACACCCTTCCTCAGGTCACATCCCTGATCTAAACAACATAAAGTAAGTTTCCCTGGGGTATGGCCTGCACCACCTTTTCTTCTGCAAAAGATAAAAGGAAAGGAAAAGGAAAAGAGTAGAGACCTCATACAACGCAAAAGCAATGCCAGGAGCAGAGTATGTCCTCTGGACCTGAGGTTCCTGTATGGAGAAGCTTTTAGTCCAGAGGTAGATTGAGGGCAAATACCTTCTTCCAGAGCCAACAGAAAAAGCCATTCCCTGGAAATAAAACCCTGAATTTGAACTTCTAGGCTGCTAGACTATAAGAGAATAAACTTCTGTTTACTGAAGCCATCTACTTATAGCATTTCTATTATAGCAAGACACATTACTTGCAAGACATGTCCCAAGTGTTAGTTTCAGTTCATACCAGAAACTGAGAGTGTTCTGGGTTGCACATAAAAGGTTAATTGTAGGCTGGTTTTGTAGACGGCAGATGACATAGCCCCCTATTAAATATCACCAGAGTACTTGTATTTAGTGTGATATCATCAGCTGGTTGGTAAATTATTCTTTAATAGTGATACAATGTATAACTTCAGCACCTTATTAATAATGGGGTAATTTGATTTTATGTGACTTGTAGAAAAGTTGCAAAAGAGGTGCTACTATGTTGTACAATATCAATCATTCTTGTTATTATAAAACATTGACTCAAGCCACCTGCTGCAAATCCAATATTGACACAGAGCTGAAGTGAGTAGCAAGATGGCTTTATTGTATACTGGCATACCAGAAACAGAGGAGAATGGGATCCTTCAAATACTTCTCTGTCAAAGACTGACTGGAGGGTTTTATAGGGTTAAGACTTAAGCTTGATGAATTTGAAGAATGTTAATTTCCCTTTCAGGTGGGCATGTTAGCCTCTTGTGTATATTCTTCTGGAGTCCATTAACACTACCCTGGTATTGATCATAAGATGGGTCCCCACTGTCTGTTTGACTCCAGTTCTTATTGGTTGCTGTTCTGTTTCTTTAAGAGGGACATAAGTTACTTTTAAACTTCATAGAACATGGACTATAGGAGGGGGAAGAGGGGAAACAAATCATAAATTATAAAACAACTAGAGTATATGAAAGTTAACCATATAAGCCATACATAAACAATACCATAATACCCAGGATGTAAGTTCTCCACAATTTCTTTCTCTTACTGTCCATACAATTCCTTCTTCAAACTAAGCCTTTCATTTTCATGTTTATTAATTCATTATGAATTCTCAAAAATTCCTCAAAAGAAGAAAGATAATACATATTTATTTTTTAAGTTAGAGGGGATGGTATTAGATATATAGGTAAAGATGTTTGTGTAAGTGGGCTAGCAGTCAGCAAATCTAGAATCTAGTCCTACCTGTCACTAATACAAAACTCTGTAAGAAATGTCACTTCAATTTTCTATAACCCAGTCTTCTCATCAATAAAATATAAAAGTTGCTTCATTCAGTGATATTCAGATAGTACTTTGTGAAGTCCTAAATTTCACAAAGGCATACCAGGTATTTCCTCAGAGGTTAGGGCTTTGGGGTTCTTCCTTTTTTAAGCAAAACAGACTAGATTCTTTCTGGTTCTAAATCAGAAATTTCTTGATACGTACTTTGGAAAAAATAGGTTCCATTCTTTGAAAACAAAGTTAGAAAAACATATACAAGGTGCTCAGGTCTGTGTCAGCTCTGTGATTATCTGATTTGTCCAAGATCACACAGAGAGGTAGTGGTAAGTTTTTTTTTTTTAACCCATTAACCAGAACACAAAGTGTAGATTTACATTGTACATTTAGAACATAAAATTTTAGGGACTTTTTTTAAGTGACAGGAAAGCCTGAGTGGTTCATTTTTAAATTGAGAAGATGTGAGTTCACGCAACTTACATGCCTTGTTTTACTTTCAATTTTAGCCAAAAGCCAAGTGTGCCCCACAGTCTCACACACAAAGCCTCTTTCTTTTAAAAGTAGCTTTAATTAAAACAAACAAACAAAATAGGAATCAGTGAGATTTTAATTAAAAGTAAATAAAAATTTACTGAAGACTTATGGTATTGATTGTATGTCTTTAGAGGAGCAGCATGTCTAGCCCTGTGACCTTGGCTTCTAAATATAATTATTTCTTAAAGGGATCAAAGTGTCTGAGATAAGCCACTGATTACAGGAATGGAGCAGAAGATGTACAAGATATGCCTGGAACATCCTGTCAATCAAGCAAGAAAGCAGTTTCTCAAAGACTATTGCAAACGTGTCCATTAAACTCAGGAGCCAATCTGAAGAGGCACCCATTAGCCAATAGCAACAATGACACGACAAAAATGAAAAGTCTCTATGAATCCAGATTACCAAATACGTGCAAATCTATGAGCTCATAAAGATAACCCTCTCCCCAAAGGAAAGAACATCTTGCCTAGTTTTGGAGGATGCTGGTGAACTTACTATTTTGGAGACTAGTATATAAAAGGAAACAATTAAATACTTGTTCAACAATTGTTGTTGCCAGTTTGTCTTAAAATATACCATCCAGCTAAAAAGAAAGGAATTATAAATGTAACATATCATCATTTTTCCACATCTAATGAAATAATAGCCTAGGCAATGATCATAATGGCTGCTAACATCATAAAAAAGAGGACTAGCCAAACAGCTGCCCCTATAGGACATACACAACAAAACCAATGAATGGACCTTGCCTGGAAGTTGAACATGAATCTGATCAAGCCCATAGGGCTAACAATACATTTACAAGGAATACAGGGGCCAGAGTAACATGAAAAATGACATGCAGATTTTCAGTCAGCAGTATTAAGACCACAGGTGACTGCACAACAAACAATCTAACATTTTCAAATTTTCATCAAGTTGTAAGGAGGTATGTGTCCCTGGCACTGCTTTCTTGGCGGTGTGAGGTCCCCATGTCTCGCTGCTCACTTCTCTCTTTTATATTTCTTTTTTTTTTTTTTTTGAGGGCGGGGGGGGAGAGTTTAGATTAGATGGAAATCTTTTATATTTCAAAAGACAGTGGCTTTAAACACTATCCAATCTCATAGACCTCATCAATATAACTGCTGCTAATCATCATATTAAATCATAGTGACAAAATTTATTATACATAAGAAAATTTCATTGGAAGGTGGATAATCACGCAGTACCAGGACTCAAGGCCCAGGCAAATTGATTCACGCTTTTGAGAGTACGTAATTCAGCATATCAGAATCAGTGTTTGTATTATCAGCAAGTCTGAGCCCATGAACAAGTAACCACATTCCAGGGTTCAGCAACAATTTGGGCACCCAGTGTTGGCACAGAGGGTTGCACAGACCCTCTGTCTGGAGCCTGGTAAGCCTTCAGCCATGAACTGAACCTCCGCTGACCATCACTCTGTGTTGAGTCTCTTGTTGTAGATTATCACGTAGGTGTTCTTACTGCTACCGAGGTAGCCACCAGCCTGAGCTGCTTTTACTTTGAAAATAGAAACAAACTCAGATATAGACATCCACTAGGTAAATGCCCTTGGAATTTCTCTTGAGTGTAAGTGTTGGAATTGGAAGTATCTGGATGATTCAAGCGGGGCTAAGACATCCCCTTCAGAGATGGGGATTGATGCCCTGCTAAGACAGCCTTGGTAATTTCCCTCTTACTCTGTTTTTCTGAGGTGGGAAGCTGAAGAGACATTGAAGCAGCTCTAACACAGTCTCACTACTTTCCTGCCACTTACCCTAACTGACAGCAGAGAATGGGGGGCCAAATTTCTGACTGACCTTGGTCAGGTTTGGGTTCTGGTTCTGAGTAAGTGTGTATAACTGAAACATGGGAAACCAACCTAGTGTTACCTTATTTTCCTTGGTAACACTGCCTGGCCCCAGTACTAGCCAGTGTGCATCCTAGAGTCAGAATAGTTTTGCAAAAGTGGAAAAATGGGATGAAAACCCCCACACATGTCCCTCTGGCAAGATAAAAACCTACAAAATAAGTGTAAACTAAAGGTGTAGGGTGAAAGAGAATGGGAGAAAAATTCCAACTGGAGAGGTTTGGAGCAAAGGTAGGCCAGAAATTCAGGAGAATTGATAGGGGCTGGAGTCCTCTAGTTTCATGCAGCCGGAGGTCTAAAGCCACATGCATGTGAATGGGGATATAATTAAGGTATAAAACAAATGAAAAAAGCTCATTGTCGTGGAGTTAATGCCAACTCATAGCAACCCTCTAGGACAGAATAGAACTGCTCCATCAAGTTTCCAAAGAGTGCCTAGTGTACTCAAACTGCCAGCCTTTTGGTTGGCAGATGTAGCACTTACCCACTGTAACACCAGGATTTCCGATTAAGGTATAAGCCAAGAAAAAACACACCCACTGCCATCTAGTTAATTCCAATTAATAGCGACCCTATAGGTCAAAGCAGAATTGCCCCATAAAGCTTCTAAGGAGCACCCAGAAAATTTGAAATGCTGACCTTTTGGTTAGCAGGCTTACTGCTTAACCACTATGCCACCAGGGTTTCCAATTAAGGTATAGAGAAGACAAAAATGTAATGCTTTTAAAAGATTATATGTTTATGATTATGCATTTATCTGAATGTATTATAGATAGTGAACATTTCACATCTAAACGTATGCTAAAAAACTTAATGTCACGTATTAGAGATTACTGAGGGCATGTAATTCTACCTTAAGCCAATATTTAATTGAATATCCTAAAACGGAACTAGGATTTACCCAGGAGAAACACTACTTTTTGTTTCAAGCCAGTAGCCTTGAATACGGAGTAGGGGCTTAGGTGTATCCACCAAGAGGTGTAGGATCCTGGTCCACCTGCCCATGTGCCCACTGGAGCAGAGGCAAGTGCTAGCCCTTTGGTAGCTAATTGCTTGCTTGCCCCTAGTGAGTCATAAATTTGTTTCTACCTGGGAATAGTCTTTTCAACACATACCTATACAGAGGTGCAACTTGGCCAGGGATCCACCTAAGTATCCCCAGGGCAGTTTCCACTGAGAACAAATGCCTGCCACACTGGATGGTTTATCTGGGTCCATACACCATCGTCTACTTCCGAACTGTTTAACTGGGATATTCTTTTAACTCCAGAAGCAAGAAAGATGGTCTGAGAAAAGCCATTCCAAGGGGCCCAAAGGTTGCATAACCTCAATCATCAAAAAGGTGTTAGACCCCTGGCAACTCAAGCTTACTGGTCATAGATCCACACAGGGACCTATTAACTGGGGGCGAGATAGCTAGAATATTGTCAAAACTATTTGATGGTTGGTTTGCAGCAAAGGGTCCCCAAACAAAAGAATCTTAGAAAGGTTTAGGATTTACAACAAGGCTCCAAGAAAAGTCCCTCTGGCTTTCTAGAATGCAGGTATGAAGAATATCAGCAGATATGCTAGGTTAATAAATATGACTTTCATAAGTTGCAGCACCCATGACATCAGGTGGAAACCTCAAAAATTAGAAGGAGGTCTAAAAATAAATACTTCACAACTTGTTGACATTGCCTTTAAGATCTTTACTCACTGGGGCTAGGTACTGTTGCAGGGAGAAAAACATCATACCATTTAGTAAAGGAAAAATAAAGTTTTATTCAGCATAAGTAGGAAAGCAGACAAACATGCTGCTAGAGCTACCTCTGCCCAACAAGAGTCACATCACTTGGCTGCCATAATTCCTTCAACATCTTTCTTCTAGCATTCCCCACCTCCTAGAATGCCTGCATGGCCAAATCTTATTGCCCAAATCATACACAAGGCCTCCTTCTCCACAGCTGGGAGTCGGATCTGTTGAACTTCCTCTCAGCTCCTTGTTCTACATATTGTAGTAAAATTACTTTCTCTTCTTAAAGACCAGTGTTCAGATAATTGGCAAATCTCAGTGCACTGGTAAAGAGTCTACATTCCCAGGCTTGGCAGTAACAGTATTATCCAAAACCCAAACCCAAACCCACTGCATTCAATTCAACTCTGACTCATAACAACCTTCTAGGATAGAGTTTCCAAGGTGCACCTGGTGGATTTGAACTGCTGACCTTTCGGTTAGCAGATGTAGCACTTAACCACTATGCAATCAGGGTTTCCAATAGTATTGTGCTTATTTTTAATAAAAATAATGTTCTTATTTTAAAGACATAACAAACACTTATTAATGGGATTATTTGACGTCTTGGTTTTTATTCAAATAATCATGGAGGGGGAGTAAAGAGGAGTGTGAAAGGAACAAGATTGCCCATTAATTGACAGTTGCTGAAGCTGGGTTATATCAGGGGTATATTTTATCATTCTTTAAACCTTTGTATTTGCTTGAAATTCTCTGTAATACAATTTTAAGAAGTATTATAATTCAGAGTAAGAATTTACCTTTAACTAACAATCGTACACTGAGTTTCAGGCCCACTCTTATTGGCAATTTAATCCTCCACATGTACATGACTTTTAGAATGGGAGTCAAAGCTTCTTACTTTTTGTTTGCAAAAAAGCAGTGTTTGTGAGTGCCTGGAAGGATTTATTGGTGGTGAGGTGGTGGTGAGCTGCATGAAGGTATTCATAGAAGTCAGTGCTTTCATACAATCTTAAGAGTATACAATTATCTAACTTCTGGACCATTCATAAGTTGATGCATATGAAGCTATCCATGACTCCACAGGAAAGAGATTGCATCGTCTCTCAGCCTGAGTTTCTTTGTCCTTCCCTCCTTTGCTAAGACTGGTCTACCGCAGTGTCACAGTTACTCTCCTGTGTTGTTAGACGCTATCAAGCCAGTTCCTACTCATAGTGACCCATGCACCTCAGAACAGAAAGCTGCTTGGTCCTACACCATGCTGATGATTGTTTCTATGCTCAGGTCCATTGTTGCAGCCATTGTGTCAGCCTGTCTTATTGAGGGTCTTCCTCTCTTTCACTGGCCTTCTACTCTACCAAGCATGATGTCCTTCTCCAGGGACTGAAATTTCCTGACAACATGTCCAAGGTATGTAAGATGCAATCTCACTATCTTTACTTCCAAGGAGCTCTCTTGTTGTACTTCTTCCAGAACAGATCTGTTTGTTCTTTTGGTGGCCAATGATACAATCAATATTCTTCTCCAACACCACAATTCAAAAGCATCAATTATTCTTCTGTCTTCCTTATTCATTGTCCAGGTTTCACATACATGTTATGTGAGTGAAAATACCATGGTTTGGGTCAGGTGCACCTTAATCTTCAAGGTGACATCTTGACTTTTCAATACTTTAAAGAGGTCCTTTGTAGCAGGTTTTCCCAAAGCAATGCATCTTTTGATTTCCTGAATGCTGCTTCCATGGGTGCTGACTGCAAAACCAAGAAAAATGAAACCCTTTACAACCTTAATCCTTTCTCCATTTATCACAATGTTGCTTGCTGGTCCAGCTGTGAAGATTCTTGCTTTCTTGATGTTAAGATGAAATTTATACTGCAGGCTGTAGTCTTTGATCTTCATCCGTAAGTGATTCAAATCCTCTTCACCTCCAGCAAGCAAGGTTTTGTCATCTACATAGTGCAAGATGTTAATGAGTCTTCTTCCAATCATGATACTTCATTCTTCTTTACACAGTCCAGCTTCTCAGATGATTTGCCCAGCATACAGATTGGAAAGGTATGATGAAAGGATACAAACCTAATGCACATATTTCCTGCTTTAAACCACACAGTAGCCCTTTCTTCTGGTCACACGACTGCATCTTGATCCATGTACAGACAGATTCCTTAAAAGCATAGTTAAGTTTCCATTCTCCACAATGTTAACCATAATTCGTTATGATTCACACAGTCAAATGCCTTTTCTTAGTTACTGAAACACAGGTAAACGTCTTACTGGTATTCTTTGCTTTCAGTCAAAATCCATCTGACACCAGCAATGATGCCCCTGGTCCATGTTCTCTTCTGAATCCAGCTTGAATTTCTGGCAGTTCCTTGTCAATATACTGATGTAGTCATTTTTGAATGATCTCGAGAAAAATTTTACTTGCATGTGATATTAATGACATTGTTCAATCATTTCTGTATTTGGTTGGATCACCTTTCTTTGAAATGGGCATGAATATTAATCTCTTCTGGTTGATTGGCCAACCAGCTATACGCCAAATTTCTTGGCATAGATGAGTGAGCACTTATAGCACTATATTCATTTGTTGAAATGTCTCCATTGATACTCCGTCAATTCCGGGAGCCTTGTTTCTTGCTGATGCTTTCAATGCAGCTTTGACTGCTTCCTTCAGTTCTTGATCATATGCCACTCCTTCAAATGGCTGAATGTTGGCCAATTCTTTCTGGTATAATGACTGTATTTTCCTTCCATCTTCTTTCTATGTTCCCTGAGTTGTTTAGTATTTTCCTGGTAGAATCCTTCACTATTGCAACTCGAGGCTTGAATTTTTTCTTCAGTTCTTTCATCTTGAGAAATGCAGAATGTATTGTTATTGCCTTTTGGCTTTCTATTTCCAGCTCTTTACATGTCATTCTAATACTTTATTTTGTCTTCTTGAGCTGCCCTTTGAAATCTTCTGTTCAGTTCTTTTACTTTGTCTTTCCTTTTTTTTTTTTTTTGCTTTAGCTGCTTGATGTTCGAGAGCAAGCTTCAGAGTCTTTCCTAACATCCAATTTGGTATTTTCTTTCTTTCCTGTCTTTTTAATGACCTCTTGCTCTTGATGTCATTACACAATTCATCTGGTCTTCAGTCATTAGTGGTCAACACATCAAATCTGTTCTCGAGATGGTTATCAAACTGCATTTGAAGTAGGACAAAGACAATAGTTGAGACTGAAGATTGAAACTGACATCTTCACAGAGACTTAACCCTTTGAACTTGAGAGGTGCCTCTCAGGCACTCCAGCATTTCATACCATAACTCGAGAGGCCCCTCTCAGGCACCACAGTGTTTCAGGCAATAACTGGAGAGGCATGTCTCAGGCAACTGAGCAGTGAAAATTGTTGTTTTCAACCATACAATCTTAACAAATAGAAAGGAATTACCAAGCGAAATAAAAAAACTAAAATTCCTAAAAAAATCCACAGTAGTGTATCGAAAAGGCAACACTCTACTTCCAGTGTGGAAAGACAAGAGGATCATCACTCGTTTAACCATTTGGGATAATGCAGGAATGACTACCATAAAAAGGATTTTATGTGGTGGTATGGAAGTCAATGTCTAGAAACCTAATATAATAAATCACATAAAATATATGCATGGCATTGATTTAGTAGATCAATATGCCTCAACATATTGCTTTCTGCAAAAATCTTTAAGTGCCTTTGTTCAGGAAGCTTTTTAGCAAGAGTGGAGCTACAGAGCTTTGGAATACTTGCCTTGGAAGGTCAGATGTAGGCCTGAGGCCCAGGCCATGCGGCCATAGGAAGCAGAAGCTGAAGAGACGAACAGCCTGAGAAGCTGAGTTGCCTCAGTCTCAAAGGATGTGGCCATGACCTCAAGTGGTTGAGAGGGTGGAACAGGGCTTTCTGTGTTTGTGATGGTGGAATTGCTACTCAGTCCAGCTTAGGGTACACCTAAAGCTGAGGGGGGCATAGTTGCTGTCCAAGTGAGCCTTTCTAGGCAGAGTTGTAGCACAGGGCCAGTGGTCTCCACTCAGAATCCAGAGAGTGTGGCCAATACCTAGAGTTTGGAGGGCAGGGTCATTAACTCTGTCTCAGACTGTCTCAGAAAGTGTAAGAGTGTTTTCAAATCTCTGAGGGCTAATGTCATGTGTTTTTTATTGTGATATGTACCCTAACAAACCAAGAATGCACCTGGGGATTGTTTCATAAAATACCATACAAAAAACAGAGTATAATATTTCAAAGATTTTGTTTTATAAGATGTAGAAGTATATAAAATGTTAAAATATATTATTTGTATACATTTGTTTGAGTATAAAATCATTTTAAAGTAGCTTTAAGAAGCTTCCATAATATATACAAGATTGTATTGAGTTGCTGGTTTGCCCAAGGGCAAAAGTTCCAAGTGCAAAGGGTTAAACATCACCATTTTCAGTACAAAATGGAATAGCAGAAATCACTTACTAATTCCATTTGCTGTATGTTAAATATTAGGGGGTTTCAAGCTGTATTGTGTTTTTCTTGTTTGGTGTCATCAGATTGGTTCTGACTTGTCCCTGAGTACACCAGAATGAAACCCTGCCAGGTTCTGTGACACACTTACGATCATTGCTATGTGTGAGCACACTGGTACAGCCACTGCTTCGGTGTATCTTGGTGAAGATCTTCCTCTTTTTCACTGACCTGCTGTGTTACCAACCAGGATGTTCTTATCTAGAGAACTGATGCATTTGAATCACGCTGTTGGTGAGGAATCTCATGTATACCATGGACTGACAGAAGGATGGACAAGCCTATCTTGAAAGAAATACAGCCACAATACTCCTTAGAAGCCAGGATGCTGAGACCATCTCACATACTTTGAATAGACTGTGTGTAAGTTAGGTTTTTCACTTAGATAATTCAATGGCATAATTTGAAAATTTGCTAAAATCAGAGATGGTTTCCTTCTGTTGTACTAGTTTGGGCCTATTTTACTTCAAGTGGAGGTTTGCAGAATGAACTAGCTTCTTATTAAATAGTTAGTATGCATCCTATTTCATAACATTGATTAATAACCCTACAATGTGTCAGCACCTTTCCTTCTTGACTTCGGGTTCCCAATCATAAGCTCTCCGGTTCACTTCTGCCTTGTAGCCCTTGTTTCTGGCCTGGTATGCCGCTTTGGTCTCATTTCATTTTATGCACCTTTTAAAGTTTTGGCTAAAAGATAAACCTCAGGACTGACTTCATTATTGAAATAGAAGTGCCGCCACAGGGCTATATTTCCAGGGTTTCTCCAATCCCTTGTCAGGCTGTCAATTCTGGACTATTTAGGGGGGTTAGAATTTTGTTCTATGTTTTTTTCCAGCCTTGTGAGGGACCTTCTATTACAATCCTTGCTAGAACAGTCAGTGGTGGTAGCTGTGTGCTGTCTAGTTGCTCTGGCCTAAATCTGGTGGAGGCAGTGGTTGCTGTTGTCCATTAGGCCTTTGACTACTCTTTGTGTTGTGTCTGTAGTTTCCTTCATTCTCCCCTGTTCCTGAAGGGGTGAAGGCAACGGGTATCTTGGATGACCACTCAAAGGCTTTTAAGATCTTAGCGGCACAACATTTTCTCTGTAACTTCAGTTCCTTTAATTTTGGCCAGAGAGTATTCCCATGAAATTTTGAAAACATTCCGTGTTTTATTTGTTATGACCACTGAAATTTCTCCTTTGGGAGAACTTTAGAGAAATATAAGCGCAACTAATTTCAGCACAATATAGCACAGTAGCAGCAATTTACTAATCCCAGTTGTTTCCCCAGAGAGTGGAAAACCATTAATTGTACGATAAATATTAGGAGATTTCAGGCTATAAACATAAATTTGTTCAAGTGCTGCACTGGAACAGTGATACCACGAAGCAAGAGAAAAGACAAAGGAAAAAGAGCACAAGATGCAGGGGGAGGAGAATTGGTGTACAGAGGAGGAAGGTGAAGAGAGATTTTATATATATATTTCTTAAGCAACAGAACACTATCAAGGGCAGAAACAAGAAAAATGGGGTAAAAAAATTTAACACATGACATTAATCTCTGGTCACATAAAATTATATTTTGGAGCATCTTTCAAGCTATTACTTTATTGTTTCCTAAGAAATAATTTAATTCCTGACTTTCCAAGTAAAATCAACCTCTAATGCCCATTTCCCCATATACATACCTTTCCCCATATACATTGTATTTGTCAGTGCACATATGGCCCCAAAATACATACTCCAAATCTTCCCTGAAAGATTTTGCTATTAGTCTTCTGACTTACTTTAGTCATGGAAGAATAATTACATATAATTAAATATAAATGACTAGGAAGTTGTTAGGTGCCTTCCAGTTAGTTCGAACTCATGGAGACCCTATGTACAACAGAAAGAAAACTTTGCTGGTCCCACACCATCCTCACCCACTCACAGCTGGCAAGTCAATTCTGACTCATAGTGACTCTACAGGACAGAAGAGAATTGTTCCTAGAATTTCCATGCAGTGTCTGGTGGATTTGAACTGCCAATGTTTACTTGTGCTATATTTAAACCTGTTGTTGCAGCTGCTGTGTCAAACCATCTCCTTGAAGGACTTGCTCTTTTTCACTGACCCTCCAGTTTACCAAACATGATGTCCTGCTTCGGTGTCTGGTCCTTCCTAAATACATGTCCAAAGTACATGAGGTGAAATCTCATCCTTATGACTAAGGAACATTCTGGCTGTTCTTCTTTTAAGACGGATGTGTTGGTTCTCCTGGCAGTTCAGAGTATATGCAATCTTCTTTGTTAACACTGTAATTTAAAGGCATCAGTTTTTCTGTCTTCCTTTTAGTCACTGTTCAGCTTTTTGAACACATATAAGGCAATGGAAAGCATCATAGCTTGGGCCAGGCACATGGTAGTCCTCAAAGTGACATCTTTGGTTTTTAACATTTTTAAACAGGCTTTTGCAGAATATTTTCCCAATGCAATACATCATTTGATTTTTTTTATTTTGTAGACCGTTATTATGGTTCCAAGCAAAATAAAATCCATAACAGCACCAATATTTTATGTTTTATCATGATGCTCCTCATTGGCTCAGTTGCGAGGATATTTTTTTCCTTTATTTTGAGGTGTAATCCACACTGAAGTATGCAATAAGCTCTTCGATTCTACTTCTCTCTCAGTAAACAAGGTTTAGACATCTACATATTGCAGAAGTAACCTGGATACTTACAGGTTACTAATGAAATTTTCTCCAGTACAGGTGTTGCATTGCCCTTTATACAGTACAGCTTCTCAGATTATTTGCTCAGCAATAGAGAAGGAATAAATATGGTGAAAGGATACAACCTCGACATGTATTTTTTCTTATTTTAAACCACAAAGTATCACCCTTGCTCTGTTCGAAGGGCTGCCATTAGTTTATGTACAAGTTCCTTATGAGCACAATTAAGTGTTCGAGAACTCCCATTCTTCACAGTATTACCCATAATTTCTTATGATCCACACATTTGAATGCCTTCACATAGTCAATAAATTCCAGGTAAACATCTTTTAGATCTTCTCTGCTTTCATCCAAGATCTATCTGATAACCAGCAATGGTATCCCACTTTCAACATACTCTTTTGAATATGGCTCGAATTTCTTTCAGTTCACTGTCAGTGTGCTAATGTATTCATTTTAGAATGACCTTCTGCAAAATTTTACTTGTGTGTAATATTAACAACATTGTTCAATAATTCCCGTTTGGTTGTACCATCTTTCTTTGGAATGGGCACAAGTGGTTCTCGTTGCCAAACTGAGGAAGGTAAGCCCTTGTCTAGCGCAGTCAGACTTACCGACTCTCTGGACACCAGTCTTTGAGAAAGGTACAGTCATTTTATTGCACTGTGCAGAGCAAGGAGCTGAGAGGAAGTTATTCAGATTAGCTCCCTGAGCTGTGGCGAAACAGGGTTTATGTGCGATTTCAGTAGAAAAATGGTGGCCATGCAGAACTACTGGGGAGAGAAAATTCTAGAAGGAGGCTAGGAAACAGGAGGTGGCATGGTTCTTGTTAGGCTGTTGCTTCGGAATTGGGTGATGATTTGTCTTCTGATTTCACCGCACCTGTTGCTGCATCCTCTGTTGAAGTCGATTACTGGTCACATATGGCCCTCTGCACATGACAGATGGACCAAATCCGAGTTGGGCTAGTTTAAGGACTAATGGAAGTCTGCTGGAATTTGTAGGGTTAGGTTACAATCTCTTCTAAGAAGCTGGCCAAGTAACTATCAAATTTCTTGGCACAGATGAGCAAGCACTTCCAGGATTGCGTTTGTTTGTTGAAACTTCTCAGTTGGTAGTCTCTCAGTTCCTTAGCCTTGTTTTTCACCAATGGTTTCAGTGCAGCTTGTGTTTTTTCCTTCAGTGTTATTGGTTCTTGATCACATGCTACCTCCTGAAATAGTTGAGCATTGAACAATTATTTTTGGTAGACTAATTTTCTGTATTCCTTCTGTTTTCTTTTGATACTTCCTGCGTCATTCCACATTTCGCCCATAGAATTTTCCAGTATTACAGGATTGATTTTTTTTCTTCCATTCTTTCAATTTGAGAAACACAGAACATGTTTTTCTCTTTTGGTTTTCTAACTCCAAGTCTTTGCACATTTCATTATAATACTTTACTTTGTCCTTTTGAAATTGTCTGTTGCACTTTTACTTTGTCGTTTCTGCCTTTCATGTTAACTATTCTATGTTCAAGCAAAATTTTCAGTCTCTTCTGACATTCATTTTGTTCTTTCTGTCTTTTTAATAATCTTTTGCTTTCTTCATGTATAATGTATTTGATGTCATCCCACAGCTCACCTGTTGTTTGGTCATTAGTGTTCAATGTGTGAAATCTGTTCTCGAGATGGTCTCAAGCTTCGGGTAGGATATACTCAAGGTCGTGCTTTGACTCTTGTTAAAATTTTCTTCAGCTTCACCAAGAACTTTCATGGTAGTAATTGGGGGATTCTATTCTGCAGTTGGCCCAAATGTTATTCTGATCCATGATGTTGAATGTCTCCATAGTCTGTTTCTACAGATGTAGATTTGATTCCTATGTATTCCATCTAGTAAGGGCTGCATGTACAGTTGTCATTTACATTGTGAAAAAAAAGAGATATTTGCAATGAGTCATTAGTCTTGCAAATTTATGTTATTCTGTTGCCAGATAGAAACCACAGGTTCTGCTCAGTGTGACTTGTATAAATCAAGAAATTAGAGGCCGTGTGGGGAACACGGAAAGGCAACTTTATTTCATCGTACAATGAAAGGAAGCAGCTGGGGCTGCTACCATCAAAACTGTTCCTCCAGTGCAAGAGGAAAGATTTCTTTTAAGACGTTTACAAGTAGAAAGTTCAAACAGGTTACATCAGCAACATTTTTAATCATGCTACACAGGAGCAATGGGATTTGTATGCAATTCTGTGTATTGCCAGGATTTTACTGTAAAAATCACAGGACAGGCCAAACAAAGGACAAGGAATCTAATACCAACTTATGGCACTAGTAAAGCAAAGGAACTGAGATTCCAATACAAAGTTACAGGGCAGGTCAAGCAGGCTGTTTAAGACAATAGAGTTTTCCACAGCCTGGAGACTTCTGTGTTAATGCAAACTCTGCCATCATCTCTGTCACCAAGGCCATATTTTACAACTACCAATCTTTCTTCTTTATTTTCAGTTTTCACATTTGCATCATTAGTAATTATCAATACATCTTAATTAAGTCTTTCATTGATTTCATACTGTAGAAGTTGGTAAAAATCTTCAGTTTCTTTGTCTTGGGGCTTAGTGGTTGGTTTGTAAATTTGAGTAATAATCAACTTAACTGTTCTTTCTTGTATGCATATGGACATTATCCTAGCACTAACAGTGTTGCGTTTCAGAATAGATCTTGAAATAGTCTTTTTAATGATGAATGTTATACCATTCTTCTTTAATTTTTCATTTCTGGTTTCCTAGACGATGTGATTGTGCTATTCCAAGTTTCCAGTATCAGTTCATCTTAACTCATTAATGCCTAGAATATTGATCTTTATGCATTCTATCTGATTTTTCATGACTTCCAGTTATCCTAGATTCATACTTAATATATTCCATGTTTCAATTATCAGTGGATAGTTACAGCTGTTTCTTCTCATCTTGAGTCACCACATCAGTAAATGAAGGTTCTGAAAGCTTTACTCCATCCATGTCATGAAGGCCAGCTTTACTTTGAGGAGGCAGCTCTTCCCCAGTTGTACTTTGAGTGTCTTCCAACCTGAGGGACTCATCCTCTAGTTCTGCATCAGGTAATGTTCTGCTGCTGTTCCTAAGGATTTCACTGGTCAATTTTTATTTTTTAAATAGATTGCCCAGTCCTTCTTCCTAACCTATCTTAGTCTGGTTGCTTTCCACCTTAGGCGACCCTGCTAGTATTTGAAATACCAGTGTCATTGCTTCTAGCATCACAGCAACATGCCATTACAGTGTGATGAAAAGACGAGTGTTGGGGACAAGAAGAGAGAATGATTTAAATAGTATATAGTCCACCACTATATAAGTATATAAATCAAACCAGAGTGCTCTTTGGAATCTCTCTTTGTGCTCTTTGCATCTCACATACTTTGTACATGTTGTTGGCAGATATCAGTTCCTGGAAAAGAACGCCATGCTTGGTAAAGTAGAGGTCCAGTGAAAAAGAGGAAGATCCTCAACCAGATGGACTGACACAGAGCTTGCAAGACTGAGCTCAAGCATGACAATGACTGTAAGGGTACCGCAGGACCATCAGTGTTGCCTTCTGTTGGACATTCAGTTGCCGTAAGCTGGAACTGACTTGAAGACACCTACTAACAACAATATAGTCAATCAGGAAAATAAGTCAAGTAGAGTAGGATAGAGGGCAATAGCGCTCTATTTGCCAAGTGACTTTCTTTTTTTGTCATATTCAATATTTACACACTTTACACATATTCTCGTATAATGCTTACCACAATCCTGGAAAATCTGTATTATTTCCCTTGTTTTATAGATCAAAATAAAGACCATTAGCTGCAAGCCTAGGGAATAGAAATCTAATCCATGTTGTGTGATATTAAACTGAATATTATATTTCACAGAACATTCTAAAAAATAATTTGTGTGTATTAGGTTCAAAAGGCCTAGCTGGACAATGTGAAGAACATTGCCATCATGTTCTGACTACCAGTACTCCCATGCTTTGTGGATATTTATAAAATTCTAGTAAATTTGGCTTTGAAGCAACAACTGTACTACAAGAGAGCAGTTGTTTCATGAGTGTTTTCGGATGGAGGAGAGAAAGCAAGAATTCACTGTGGGAGTGGAGACAAAGGGCAGTGTTCCTAATGTGCAGCAGTGACTGGAAAGATTTCCAGTTTTAGAAAGAGTGGGGAGAATAAACCAACAAACAAGATTTACACCCATTATGATAAAATTTCCACCATTTTTGTCATGCTTAAATATAGGGAAAATTCAGGTTAGTGTGTATCTCTTATTCACTGACATCAGTGTATTCTAAACTATTCAACACTATCTAAAATCATTACAGGAAAAAAACAAAGAACACTTTTCTGTTTAAGACAAAGAGCTGATAATTCATGTTGCTTTACATCTAGGAGAACAGAATGATGCCACTGAGATGTCTAGTAAAAATATTGCTGATATTATTCTTCTGTTACACTGTAAACTTAATAACTGACCTAGTTGATATTCATTATTGTCATGGTGTACATGGCCTTACTTTATTTCTGAAGTTATAAACTAATGGTTTGACAAATTAATTTCCAGGATGTAAAATTCCTCTGTGCGTGTATGTGTGTGTTTCTAAAACAACATTTGCCTTGTAATACTTGTATCAATTACGCTGTGTAATTCAACACTTTTAAATTCAGTGTTACTGCTTACATCAGTCGTGTTGTGTAATCATCAACAAAATCCATTGTGATAATCTTTATTGGAATCAGTAATCACTTTATTAGAGACTTATCTCTAAAATAGAATGGTTGACAGAGTGAAATGAGCTAATACATAACGTACCTAACTCAGTCTCTAGGATATAAAAGTCATTTGGTAACAATAATTAAAATTTCTTGTATTTTTTTCTTGTTTAATTTTTATTGTGATTATTTTAGTCAGCTAGTGCTGCTCTAACCGAAATACCACAGAGTGAATGGCTTTAACAAAGGCAAGTTTCTTCTTACACAGTCCAGTAGGCTACGAGTCCAAATTCAGGATGTCCACTCCAGGGGAAGGCTTTCCCCCTTGTCGGCTCTGGAGGAAAGTCCAGTACTGCATCAGTCTTTGTCCAGGGAGCATCTTGGTGCAGGAACCTCAGGTCTGAAGGACATGCTCTTCTCCCAGTGCTGCTTTCTTGATGGTGTGATGTTCCCAGTTCTCTGCCTGCTTCCCTTTACTTTTATGTCTTGCAGAATGAAAGGATTAAGGGTGGAGCAAACCATAATCCGGGGAAATTCCCTTTACAGTGGAGCAGGGAGGTGATTTATGAAGGGATTTACAGGCCCACCCTTATCTTTTAACGTACAGCATAGGAAAACCACAAAATGGAGGATAATCACAAAATACTGGGAATCAGGGCCCAGCCACATGGCTACACATACGTTTGGGGGTACACAATTCAATCCATGACGGTAATTAAGGGAAAGTTTACAATCCAAGTAAATTTTGTATACTTGCCTGTCTACAACTCCTTCTGCTCTCCTTGTCCAGTGACAGCACACTCCTCTTTTTCATTCTATACTTACGACATTGTCTTAATCAGCTCCTGCCCCTCCCCTCCACTCTCTTCTCTTCCATCTAGAAAGAAACCAGTAGGACAGCATCCCATAAATGCATAGAGCCATAAAGTACACACACCATATGGTCATATTATGCCCCTGAGTTCAGTCCAGTTTTATTCAAAGAGTTGACCTCAGTAGTGTTTTTTGGTCAGGAGCACCAGCAGGTCTAGGGGCCATGCTCCCAGGTGATCCCCAGGCCTTCGGACCATTGGTTGTGGTCTTCTAGTAGAGTTCTTGAGCTGCACCCTTCTTTTTCTTGTGTTGCCACAGGGACTCATCATTGTATGTGCCATTACAGCTGTCTTTGTTGGTGGCCAGGCATCGTATGGTTCTGGTAGCATGTTGATACAGTTTACCATTGAAATGAGTAATTCTGTCTCCTGAGTTCTTTTTCCCTCTTGTCTTTGTTGTTCTTGGTGATCATCAGTTCCTGATAAGCTAGGACCATTTGGTGTCCAAACTCATGGCAGCTTGCTAGCTTTTAAGACTCTAGATGCCTCCCAACAATATGGAGTGCAGAAGACTGTCTTAGCAATAGACTAGCTATGCCAGTTGGCCTCAATGGTCCCAATCAAACTTCACCCAACTAAATTTCTATCAACTGTCTAATTTATAACCAGCCCTCACCCTCCCTACCCACCCTTAGCTGTCAAACAGTCTTTTCTTCTGTATATAAGTCTATTTATAAGTTCTTATAGTAAGGGTTTCATACAGTATTTGTCCTTTTGCTGCTGACTGATTTCACTCAGTATGTCTTCTAGTTAAAATCATCATTGTTCTTTATCACTGCATAGTGTTCCATGAGTATGTATACCATAGTATGTTTATCCATCCATCTGTTGATGGCCACCTAGGTTGACTACATCTTTTTGCTATTGTGGACTGGGCTGCAATAAACATTTGTGTGTAAGTATCTGTTATCGTGACAGCCTTTGTTTCTGTAGATACATTCCAAGCAGTGAGATTACTGGATCAAACGGTGTATCTATTTCCAGCTTTTTAAGGAAGTGCCAAATTGCTTTTCAAAGAGGTTGTACTCTTGCAATCTCAAGACAGTATAGGGCAGTTCCAATCTCTCCACAGCCTCCTTTGTTTTGTTTTGTGTGTTCTTTGTATCATGGCCAGTCTTGTTTGGGTAAGATGCTATCTCATTGTAGTTTTGATTTGGATTTCTCTAATGGTCATGAGCATTTCCTCATGTGTCTTTTGGCTGCCTGGGTGTCCTCTTTGATGAAGGGTCTGTCCACCTCCTTTGCTGTCACTTAATTGGACTAGTTACTTTTTTTTTTTGGTTGATATTTTGCAATACCTTGTAGATTATGGAGATCAGATGTTGGTCTGAGATATAGTTGCCAAGTATTTTTTCCCATACTGTACGTGGTCTTTTAACTCTTTTGATAAAGTCTTTGGATGATCAGAAGTGTTTGATTCTTAGTAATTCCCATTTATCTATTTTCTGTTGATCATGCTTTGTTTCGCAGATTTTGAAGTTTGTCTAAGCTGTGCATTAGAACTTCCTTCATTGACCCTATTTTTTCTTGCATCATCTTTATCATTTTAGGTTTGACATTTAGGTCTTTGATTCATTTTGAGTTTGTTTTTGTGTAAGGTGTGAGATATGGGTCTTGTTTAAGGTTTTTGTAGATGGATATCCAATTTTGCCAACACCATTTAATTAGCAGAAGTGTTTGATTCTTAGTAGTTCCCATTTATCTATTTTCTCTTCTGTTGATCATGCTTTGTTTCTCAGATTTTGAAGTTTGTCTATGCTGTGCATTAAAACTTCCTTCACTGACCCTGTTTTTTCTTGCATCATCTTTATCATTTTAGGTTTGACGTTTAGGTCTTCATTTTGAGTTTCTTTTTGTGTAAGGTGTGAGATTTGGGTCTTGTTTCAGGTTTTTGTAGATGGATATCCAATTTTGCCAACACCATTTGTTAAAGGGACTGTTTTTATCCCAGTTTACAATATTAGAGGCTTTGTCACATATCAACTGTTCATAGGAGGATGGTGGCATCTCTGGAGTCTCAACACTGTTCCGTTGGTCTATATGTCTCTTTTTGTACCGGTACCAGGCTGTTTTGACTACTCTGGCAGTGTAATATGTTCTAAGGTCGGGTAGTGTGTGTCCTGTCTCTGTGGTCCTCTACTTCAGTAGTGCTATACTTATCTAGGGTTTCTCCCATTTCCAAAGTTGTTGATTTGTTTATTCATCTCATTAAAAAATCACATTGGTATTTGTATTGGGATATATTGTGTATGTAGATCACTTTGGGTAAAATATGTATTTTTGCAATGTTAATTCTTCCTATCCACGAGCAGGGAAGGTTTGTCCACTTATGTAAGTTTTGTTTGGTTTCTTGTAATAAGGTCTTATAATTCTGTCTACAAATCTCTTATTTCTCTGCTTAGATTTATTTGTAGGTATTTTCTCTTCTTGGGGGCTATGGTAAATAGTATTGATTTGCTGATTTCTTCTTTGATAATTTTTTTGTTGGTGTAAAGGAACCCTACTGATTTACTTATGTTTATCTTCTATTTTGATACTTTGCGGAACTCCTCTATTAGTTCCAGTAGTTTACTTATGGATTCCTTAGGATTCTCTGCATATATAATCATATAATCTGTGAATAGGGAGATTTTTACTTCTTCTTTGTTGATGTGTATGTCTTTTAGTTCTTTGTATTGTCTAATTGCTCTAGCTAGAACATCTGTTACAGTGTTGAATAGAAGTGATGAGAATGGGCATCCTTGTCCAGTTCCTGTTCTCAGGGGGAACTCTTTCAGTCTCTCTCCATTCAGGATGATGTAGGCAGTTGATATTGAAAAAATGCCCCTTATTGTGTTGAGGACTTTATCCTCTATTCCTATCATGCTGAGAGTTTTTAGCATGAATGGCTGTTGGACTTTGTCAAAAGCCTTTTTTCTATCAGTTGACAAAATCGGATAATTCTTATCGTTGTGCTATTTATGTGGTTGATCATGTTAATTGTTTTTCTGATGGTGAACCAACCTTGCATCCCTGGTATGAATCCTATTTGGTCATGATGATTTTTTCTTTTTTTAATATGTTAGTTAAATTCTATTGGCTAGGATTTTGTTGAAGATTTTTGTGTCTAGATTCGTGAGTGATATTTTTCTTTAATTCTCTTTTTTTTGTGGGATCTTTCTCTAGTTTTGGTATCAGGGTTATTTTGGCTTCATAGAATGAATTTGGGAGTATTCTATCCCTTTTTATGCTGTCAGTTAGCCTCTGTAATGTTGGAATTAACTCTTCACTAAAGATTTGGTAGAATTACCCAGTTAAGCCATCTGGGCCAGCACTTTTCTTAGTTGGTAGTTTTTTTTTTTTTTATGACTTTTTAATCTCTTCCTTTCTGATTCGTTTATTAAGTTGTTCCATTTCTCCATGTAATAATTTTGGTTGGTGATGTGAATCTAGAAATTTGTCCATTTCCTCTAGGTTTTCAAATCTGTTAGAGTCCAGTCTTTCATAGTAATCTGTTATGATACTTTTTAAAAAAAAATTTTATTTAACATGACTGAGTGAAAATATGCATTCACGTATAAATTTACATGCCCACCTATATGCAGCTTCCACTGCTCTCCCTATCCGGTGACTGCACACTATTCCTCTCTGCTCCATACATGTCTCATCCTCCCAACAGCCTCCTTTCCCCTCCTCTCCATCCACTCTCCTTCCTACAGCCAGAGGTCAGCAAGATGATATCCTATAGATGTATAGAACCATAAAGTGCTTCCAATATATGGTCACTCTGCATTGCCAAGTCCAATCCATTCCTGTCCAAAGAGTGGACCTTTGTTATAATTTATGGGAAAGGGCAGCATCAGGCCGGGAGCCATGCTCTCAGAGGAACCCCAAAACTGCTGGACCATCATTGAGGTCTTCTAGTGGAGATCTCATGATGCACCCATTTTTATTCTTGTGTTGCCAATGAGACTCCTCTCTGTGAGCTCCATCGTGGTTATCGCTGGTGGTGGCCGGGCACCATCCGGTTCTTCCGGTCCCAAGTCGATGTAGGCACCCACTCTTGTGGGTCTCTCTGTCTTCTCGGTTGTCTTTACCACATGTCATTTTGGTCCTCGGTGAGCATCTGTTCCTGTTGAGTTTGGACCATTTGCTGTGTCCTCAGATGGCAGCTTGGCAGCTTTTAAGACCCCAGATGCAACTCACCAATGTGGGGTGCAGAGAGCTCTCTTAGCAAAACGCTAGTTGTGCCAGTTGGCCTGAAATTCGCCTAAGAGCATGGTCCCCCACTCCCCGCCCCAGCTACTCTATCCTTGCAGTAATGAGTTAAGATAGAAGGAGTACTCAAGTTATGCAGAAGTCCACTTAATGTTGTTCTTGTTTGTTATGATACTTTTGATTTCATTTAGGTCTGTTGGGATATCTCCCACCTCATTTCTTGTTGGGTTGTTTGTTTCCTCTCCTGCTTTTCTTTTGCAAGTTTAGCCAATGGTTTATTGATTTTGTTGATCTTTTCAAAGAACCAGCTTTTAGTTTTGTTAGTTTTTCAATCCTCTAATTCATGCAGTTCTGTTCTAATCTTTATTAGCTGGTTTCTTCTGGCGACTGAGGGGTCCCTTTGTTGATCTCTTTCTACTTGTTCAAGCTGTAGGGTTAATTCTTTGGCTTGGGCCCTTTCCTCCTTCCAGATGTGTGCATTTATACAGATAAACTCACCTCTGAGCACTGGTTTGGCTGTATCCCATAGGTTCTGCTAGGATGTTTTTTTAAATTATCATTTCATTCCATAGATTTCTTAATTTCATCCTTGATATCTTCTATAACTCATGGATTTTTTAGCAAGGTGTTGCTCAGTTTCCATGAGTTCAACTTCTACCTATGTTTTTTCTGTTATTGATGTCAACTTTTATGGCTTTATGGTCTTAGAAGATGCTTTGCAGTAATCCAGTGGTTTGGATTTTGTTGAGATTTGCTTTATGTCTTAACACATAGTCTACTCTGGAAAATGTTCCATGTGCACTGGAGAAGAAGCTGTACTTACCTGTTGATGATTGAAAAGCTCTGTATATGTTGATGCGGTCTAGTTGGTTGATTGTTGCAATAAGATCTTCTGAATCTTTACTGAGTTTTTTTCTGGATCATCTGTTGCTTACTGAAAGTAGAGTGTTGAAATCTCCGACTATTATTATGGAGTGATCTATCTCATTTTTCAATGTTGTCAGAGTTTGTTCAATGTATTTAGATGCTCTGGAATTGGGTGCATAAGTATTTAACATTGTTATGTCCTGCTTATGTATTGAACCTTTCAGCAATAAATAGTGACCATCCTTGTCCACAATGGTGGAACTTACATGAAAAGCTATTTTATTTGAGATTAGTATTGCCACTCTTGTTCTTCTCTGTGTGTTTTTAGCTTGATGTGTATTCTTCCATTCTTTGATTTTCAGTTCATATCTTTGAGTCTAAGGTGTGTTTCTTGTAAGCAAGATATAGATGGATTGTGTCTTTTGATTTAGGATGTCACTATCTCTTTATTGGAACATTTAGTCTATTTACATTCAGTGTAATTATTGATTCATATATGTTTACTTCTGTCATTTTGATGCCTTTAGTTTTGTATTATTGATGTTTCCTATGTTGCTCTTAAAATTCTGTGCTGGGTCATCCTTCTTTATGGGTTGACTTTTCATCTTTTTCAGCGTTGTGTTTGTTGAGACTTTTGAATTATGTTTCTTGTGTTAATATGTTGCATTGTTATTTTGATTTGCAGCTACCCCTATGATCCCCCTTACTATTCTAAGTTTAAACCAGATGTTTTTGTTGAGTCTTGCTTCACTTCCTAATGTTAACTTCTGCACATCTTTTTAATTTATTCTTCATTTGAAGTGGTTACAACCAGTGTATTGTATCCCCTTTTTTAGTATGGTGATATCATAGTGTTCATGTTAAAATCACTGGCTCCCTTCTTTTAATTTTGTAGCTTTGTTAGAGTTTCATGAGTACCCTAACTGAGTAGGATTCTGGATCCTGTGTCCTACATTTCCTCCTTAAGTATACCCTTTTTGTTTGAGTTTTTCTGAACTAAGAGCTTCCTTCAGTATTTCTTGTAGCTTTGGTTTGGTTTTTTCAAAGTCTCTAAACTACTGTTTTGCTGTAAATGTCTTCACTTCACTTTCATAATTGAGAGACAGTTTTTCAGGATATGTAATTCTTGCTTGGAAGTTTTTCTCCTTCAAAGCTTTTAATGTGTCATCTCACAGCCTTCTTGCTAACATTGTTTCTGCCAAGAAGTCAGACAAAAATCTACAGGATTTCCCTTTGTACACTAGCTGTGCTTTAAGCATCACTGCCTTTAAGAGACTATTTTTATTTTTCATTTTATTAAGCTTTATTATAATATGTCTTGAATTCTTTTGTGGGGGAGGTCTAGTTTTTGTGGCATTCAGTGAGCATCTTGGATACTTATGTCCTCTTCTTTAATAATTTCAGGAGATTTTTCTGTCAGCAACTCTATGATGATATTCTGTATTTTCAGCTATCCCTCCGTGTTCAGGAACTCTAATTATTCATAGATTATTGCTTTAAAAGAGTCCCACGTGTTTCCTAATACTTCTTCATTTTTCTTATTTCTCTTCTCCGATTCCTCCTCATAAATGCAGAATAGTTGATCTATTCTGAAACTCACTAACTCTGGCTTCCATCTCCTCAATTCTGCTCTTTTGTCATTGGATTGAATTGTTTAATTTCACAATTTTATCATTGATCTGCTGGATTTCAGATCATTGATGTTCCGGCAATTAAAATACTTAGCTTTTCATTTTGCTCTGCTGCATTTTGTTTAATCTCTAGGAGGGCTCTCTACTTGATTCTTTTGTATTTGACCCTCTCCGGTTTCATAAAGACTTCTTCATCTGGGAAGTTTTTTGATTATTTTTAGAGATTTTTGGAGCCAAGGTGGAATGCTTCTTTAAATGCTTAGCTATTGATTGTTGTCTCTGCACCATCTAGAAGCTGTTCACTTTCTCTAGTTTTCCCTCAACAGGAGCTGAGGTGTAGTTCTAAGAGGGGAGTAAGGGCACTACTAGATTTGGTCACCAGCTGCCTCTATGTGCTCTAGTGACTGGCCCCAGGTAAACACTCTGGTGTGGCAGACTCGGCTTCCTGGCTGGAAAAGACTGCACTCTTCTTACAGAGTCACTGGGGCACCTTCAGCTGATGGTATAACATGGATCAGTGAAGGGTGGAGGAGATGCTGCTGGGCCAGTCAGCAGTCAGTTTTCCAGGAGGTCTTCTTTTGAAAAGGCACTTTACTGCTGAATGAGGAGCTGTCCAGCAGCTGCCAAAATCAGTCAGGCTTTCAGGTGTGGTGGGCCCCACCTTCAACTGACAATAAAACCAACTCATAGGCCATCCCCAGACAATATGATGTGGTTCAGTGAAGGGAGGGTTTAGGGCCTTGCTGCCATCATCTTCCAGACCCTATCCATAACTCTAGGCACCACCTTCCTAAACACAGCTTTTCTGCTGGAGAAGAACTTTCCAGGCAGGGGCTGCTGCTCCAGATGGGAATTAGCCCCAACTAAGACCACTGGGTGGATGAGTCTGCCTCTCAGCTGATCAAGATGGCATCCCATCCAAGCTGCACTTCCTGCTGTGAAACAGCAGAATCTATATAGCACAGCTCAGAAAAGAGAGGGTGTAGGGACAGTGGTGCCCTCAGTCAGCAGCTGGGCTCTCAATGTGTGACTCTCCCTAGCACAGTCTCTCTGCTGTGCTATATGCTATTAACTTAAGCATTGCAGTTCCTTGCATTAGCTGGTTCATGCCTAGTCTCTGTCTCCTGTATAACAATGAAAGTATCAGTACCTGCAGTCCTCTCAAATGGTGAGTCAGCAAAGTTGTACTCAATGTGCCACTGCCTTGTCTTTGAGAGAGGCAGTTTCCCCTTTACTGCTGCCTAGTCCAAACTGACAACCCTATGCCAGATCCTAGGGCTCCCCAGATGTCCAAATTGTTCCATTCACTTATTGTTCCAGGCCTTAATTCTCAGGGGGAATCAAGGAGACATGTGCTTAGTCTGCCATCTTGGCCTCTTTTACTATTCACTGGGATAGAGGTCTGAATGAGAAAGAAAGATAAAGAAACATTAAGAAAAATAAAAAGTGCAAGATTGGGAGAAAAGATAGACCTGTATAGTGTTATTATAATACTTCAGTAAAGAAATCATTAATTTTCATTTAAAAAAGTACTCATTCTGTTCAAATCAGTAAATGAGAGATCTTTTTACTTTCAATGGGAAAACAAAAATATGCCAAATAAAATGTGTCAAGTAAGTTTTATTACTTTTCAGAGGACAGTAAGCCTAAAATTTTTCAATTTTGGTTAAACTTCCCAGGTGGAAATAACTGTATTTTTGTTTATGTAGGGAAAAGAAAATATTTTATAATTAGAGTGCTACTATAAATTAATCAATAAGCCAAGCCAAGCCAAGCCAAGTGCCGTCGAGTCTGATCCCCTAGGGTCGCCATGAGTCGCCATGAATCAATAAGTACTGTTGAAATATTCTTATTAAAAGATGTTTGAAAGTTAGAAACAATGGTTTGTGATTGTATTCTGATATCAGCATTTAAATCAATATTATCTTGGGAAGGAGGACTTATTTGTCCAAAATTTCAATTATCTGAACATCTATAAAACAAAGAAATTTGTGGCTTGATTTATGGATAAAATATTCCCCAAAATAACCGATTTTAATTCAAAAAATGATTTATTGAGACAGTAAAACTATAGGGTCCGACTCAACGGCACTTGGCTGACTGGCAAAACTATGCATTAAATACCAGACTTTCAGAACAAGCTTAGTAATATCTAGTCCTCTTAATATGTTAAATTTCAATAATTTTAAAATTATGTACTTTTTTATATCAGTTACAGAAATGCCAGACATGACTACATATCTGTTGAAAGTCCTTCCAGATATGAGGAAATTTCCCTACAGAAAATTAATTTGGCACAGAAGACCCCACAGTAAAAGTATTAGAAATAATTTAATATTTCTAAATTTTGTTCCTTTGGGAGATGGCTGTCAGACTGCTAGCAGACTTAATCACAGTATTTTCTGATGGCCTGTTTTTTGTGAAAACATGTTCCTCAGTCAACACAAAATTGAAAACATTAGCTTTCTTTAATAACTCAGGCAAGCTTGTAATCATATCATGTTTAATAATATGTATATACTTTCCATTTTGTATAGGATTTCCATCTTCCTGGGAGGAAAATACTAGATTGTTGTTGTCCTTCTTTATTTCTCTCTGATATTTTCAGTCTCTGAAATCTCTATTTGTCCCAAGTCTTAAATTTGCTAAATAAAGAGAGGATGAATAAAAGACAGTAGTTTTAGAGATCTCAGTCCTTAAAGGAATGACAAAACCAATGATATCCTGCAGAATTCTGCAGTAGAAGAAAGTTCCAGAAAAAGTTTTATAAATATAGAATTACAATTCGAGATGAGCTATTTCCTTTGCAGTTGTTAGAAAATGCTGAAAACTTAAAAGACATTTTTTGTTTTTTAAATGAATTGGAGGTGAGAAATGGAAAAGGCTAGTTCCTGTTGTGTAGGAGCTAGTGTACTGTGGGAAAAGTGGGTGTATTAACCATAAACTAGCTTGATTTCTAAAAAAAATGCCAGAACTTAGCTAAATATGAGCTAAATATTGAAAGTGTTTAAATGAGCCTTGTCCAAATCCTCTTCCCTTGTCATATGTATCTCAGTATTATTACTTTATGGATTAATGTCAAACTGATTGGAAATGGTGGCAGGAGGAAATGAGTGTGGATTAAAGCAGACACTTTCGTTCTGCATTCAATATTTCATCTAGAAGGAAAAGGGCAAATAAGTTTTATGATTGCTTGATACTTATGACCAGTTGGTAGTCTTCCCAGAGTGCTGTTAATTTTTTTTAAAAAAGCATTTGAAGCCTCATCTGGATTCAGCAAAGCATCATACTGTGATCCATCAGTAACGTCTGTAGACATTGGCAAAAGCAGTGACTATGCATTTGCTAAGTATTTGCCACTCCTGACCTAGAGCACTGCTGGTATTTAGTGAATGTTGAAAATTTAATGGGTCGATCAGGATTTGTTATTAACAGCACTCAACTTTTTCTCAATGCAGGGTTCAGAAAAATCCATTTTTTACAGTTTTTTTTGCTACATTCCTAGCTATTAACTCTTACAGTGTCTACTGATTATGATTCTGATGATGCAATAGAATGATGGAATGAAAAAAATAAGTGTTTTTGTAGAGAAAAAATAATCTATCATAATTTTCCTTCTGAATTCCTCTTTTTTATTTTAATCTCTTACGCATGCCATCCCCTCTGCTCTCGCTTCCTTTCTAAACAGTATAATTTTAAAATGTTCTTATCTTGGAAGCAGCTAAATTTGAAATGATGTATGCAGTATATCAGTTCCAAGTTTACCAGCAAATACTCAGTAGGGAACTACCCTACAGAAGTGCCAGCAACTTTGGGTTACTGGCAGCTGCTATGCTTTGGAAGTCTTCCTTTTCCCCACCCATCCTCCCCCTGACAGTTTAAAGGATGGCACTTAAAAAGATGAATGCCACTGTAATTTCTGTTGAATTGGACACTAGTTTTCAGCTAGCACACTATGATTGCATGAAAGCCTAAATCAGAACCACAAGAGAATATCTGAGTCAGCCGATCCTGTTTTTGAATTGAATCCAATTAAAAGCATGAAAAAAACTATTTCTGTACATTTTCTCATTAAAAAAATAAGAAAATAAATACTAATTGAAGAATAAGGCAATTGAAATAACAAATAGGTAATTTTACTTGGGGGTTGGAGGCTCAATCAGCTGTCTAGTATCCAAAAAACAATTCAACTAAAAATAGCATCAAATATGGTCAACACATTCAATACTGAAGGATTCAAATTAGTACTATGAGAACAAACCAGAATGGGAAGTTGTCGTGTAAATCACAGGTGTATCTAATGTTACAGATACATTTTGATTATCTCTCCCTGATCAAAGTTGTTATCAGTTCATAATACATGTGAGTATTTAAAATGCTTCTGTGTAGTGAAAATAAAATCAAAACACACAGCAATATGTGACTTACATTAATAGTAAATCCTAATGATGCCTGTGAGTGTTGGGCCACTAAAGCGAGGAGGTGGTTAGGGCAGTCATGGTTTCCGTCATTTCTTGACAGTGCTACAACTGAAAATGCAAATTCCTGAGCTTGTCACTTTCTCTCTATAGGTTCTCCAATGCAAAATCAACTAGTCCAAATATTTCCATCCACAGTCAGAGTTCCATTTTCAATGAACAGTTTACAAAGCAGAACTCATTAATATTAAGCCCTATTCATAATTTGTGCTGTAAAATTCTTACGACTTATAATGTATTTTCAGACTGTTTAAACAAGTTTTTGATCCTAAAATGTTATAAGACCTCTCAGTTTAATTTCATTCATGTTCAATCTCAACTTCATAAAATCTCTATGATTTCTCCCACTTTATTAGGAGCAGCTTGGTGATTTTGTGGGTCTTGCAGATTCCAGCATGGGACATGACACATGAGTCAGCATATCCGGTGGCTGTACCATTGCTTGTGTCTACCACTCCCACTGGAGGTCTGAAGGAGTAAGGTGTCCCCTAGAATTTCAGGTCCCAGCACACTTGTTTTCATCAGTGAATGCCTTCATGCTGCCCTTGCCCACTGGGAGTTAGATGCATCATTTCTGGAAAATGCTGATAAAAGAGTAATTTCTTTGTTCAAACCATCCACTTGTGGTATTTCTGTTATAGAAGCACTAGATATTAAGACAGAATTTGATACTGGGAGTGGAGTGCTACTCCAACTGATACCTAAAATGTGGAAGCAGTTTTGAAACTGTGAATGGGTAGAGGCTAAGGAAATTTTAAAGCACCTAACTAATAGTAAAAGCCTAGATTGCCTTGAAGAGACTATAGGAATTACGGATGTCACAGACAACTCTGATGAGGACTCAGAAGGAAGTAAGGGGCAGCTTTTAAAGTGGAGATGGCACAGATGACAAGGAAACCAGCATGAAAAAGTGTTGGAGTGGACCCAGGGAGCAAGAGGACTGAGTGCATTCCGTCATAGTTAACTGGCATACCGGAGTGCCTACACTCAATGGGAGGTGGAGCTACAGAGCTTTGGAAGGCTTGGCCCAGCAAGGCTGATGAGGTCAGTGAGGCCTGTGGGCCTGTGAGGCCAACAAACAAAGAAGCAGAAACTAAAGAGACAAGAAGCACAGGAAGTGGAGCTGCCTCAGCCTCAAAGGGTAGAGCAGCCACTCAGAACCAAGATGCCCAAAGCCAGGGGAGCAGAGCTGCTGTCTCAGAGGGCATGCAAGACAGTGCTGAAGCACAGTGCCAAGGAGCCTCTACTCAGAATCTACTAGTGAGAGCAGTACCTAGAACCTGGAGGGCAGGCCATTGTGTAGAAGGCTTTAGAACAAAGGATTGCTTTCAAGCCCTAAAAGCTAATGTAAGGTATTCTGTTGACTTGTTTGGTGTCTGCTATCCCTTCTTTCTCTTCAGTTTCCCCTATTTGTAATGTAAATGTCTAGCTTATGCCTGATCTGTTACTGAAGTTCGGAAGCAGATAAATTGCATTCTAGATTTCACAGATGAAGAGGAATTTTTGGATTTCAGACTTAGAACTAAGACTTTTGTGAATGTGTTTTACATGTGTCAAGAAATGAATGTGGGGAGGGTGAAGGGTTGAATGTCGTAGATTGAATTGTGTCCTCTAAAATACATGTATCTATTTGGCTAGGCTATGATTGCCAGTATTTTGTGATTGTCCACCATTTTGTCATCTGATGTGATTTTCCTGTGTGTTGTAAATCTTATGTCTGTGACGTTAATGAGGTGGGATTAGTGGAAGTTATATTAATAAGGCAGGACTCAATCTACAAAATTAAATTACATTTTAAGTCAATTTCTGTTGAGATATAAAAGAAAGAAATGAGTAGAGAGACACGAGGAGCTAATACCCTAATACCATCAAGAAAGCAGTGCCAGAAGAAGAGCAAGTCCTTTGGACCCAATGTCCCTGTGCTGAGAAGCTTCTAGATTACAGGAAACTTGACAACAAGATGTTTCTTTCAGAAAAAGAAAACCTTCCCCTCGGTTGGCACCCTGAATTTGGGACTTCTCTGTTCATGGATTGTGAGAGAATAAATTTCTCTTTGTTAAAGCCATCGACTTGTGGTATTCCTGATAGCAGCACTTGATAGGTAAGACAAAGAGATAAAGCTTGTGTATGGTTATCTAGTAGATTTAATAGTGTGTTAGAGTAAGAACTCAACTTATTGCACATGTACTTCACATACTACCAGAGAAGGTTGTGGCAGACATATTTAACCCTTCCTGACTTATTATAATACAACTGTTGATGACATACCTTTTACTTTATTAAAAAATGAAACATTCAGGGCAAATACTGTATATAAGAGTGCACTGGGAAAATAAATACAAACCACTGTCTTGGGCTAACAAAGACTTCTGGCAACAAACAGGAAATGGGTAAATAACTATGTTTATGGTTTTAATGGGCCTGCTGGTGTGTGGATTTGTTTTAAAATTGTATTTATCACCTCTTCAGAGGTTGACTGTGCTTTTATTTGTCCTCAAGCTCATGCAATTTGAAAAGGCCTTTTTAAAAAAAACAAGAAAAAACTGTTTGGTTTTCAAATTTCACAAAAATAGTGACCCACTGCTAGTGTACTCCCAGGGATGAGCAGGGGAGGGGCCCTGATGGTGAACTTTATGATTATTGTACATCTACCTGCTTGTGGTTGGTTAACTTACTATCATCGACCCAGTGCTGGTCAGTTGACAACTGGGTTGTCCTAATCTCCAGGAGCTGGGTTTGATCTCCAGGAACTGGATTTACTTGAAAATGGCCCTCAGGGTAAAAGAAAATGAATCAGTAAAGGACAGAGCAGAACCATTATATGGATGAAGACATAGGCAAGCTGGTTGAAATATTTAGAAGATCAAACATCAAATTGTCTAATGAGATCCAAAATTTAGTTCTTCCTAAAGTGTTTACTAAGCTCTGGTGGGAACAAACAGTTAATGCACTCAGCTGTTAACTAGAAAGTTGGAGGTTTGAGTCCACTCAGAGACCTGGAGATCTATTTTAGAAAAATAGCCACTGGAAATCTTATAGAGCACAATTCTACCGTGATGCCCATGGGGTCACCGCTGGTTGAAATTGATTAGACAGGAATTAGCTGTTGCTTTTTCTTTGTTTGTTTAAGTGTTTGCAGTCCCCCCTTCATTCAATGAGCTTGTGGTCTATGATGTGGTTTATGTCTGGGAGTTGCAAAGCTGTAGATCTGTAGTTGTAACCAAGATTTCTGCCTATAAGAATCTTGCAAAACTAGAACTAAATTTCCCTTCTTTTTCCTCTACTTCTTTCAGAGTTGGAACTTCTGAGGAAGGGATCCTCTTCATCTGGTATTGGTATCTCTGAGAAGTGATGATGCAGATGTTACGGGCTAGACAATATGCAAACTAGAACAAACTGTTGCCACTGGAAACACCATTTCTTTAGTGATGGTGACAAGAATAGGAAGCAAATATTCCAACATTCCAATACCCACTACTACCACCCAATGGAACAACCTGATAGACCAGTAAGTTTGAAGCTGATGGATTGTGTATTCATAATCAGCATACCATAACTGCAGAGATACTACTGTGCTGTATAGAATTATTCTATTCATAGCACATATATTTAACACCTACCATACACCCACAACTTCAGAGACACTAGAGTAGTGAGCAAAGTGGCCTATCTCTTTGCCCTTGTGAAGTTTGTATTCTAGTAGGAAAGGCCAATAACAGCCTTTTCAAGAAATAAAAAAGAACATTTCAGATAATGATAAATCCTGTGAAGACAATAAAAGGGAGATTCTTTATGTTTACACTGTTTCATAAAAATTTGCTTAGTTCTCTGGAATCTTTGTCTCAGTGGACAATATGTTTTAAGTGACCACAGGTAAGCACTTAATTGGCTGTTTTGGCACTTCTCTTGGTAGTGCGAGTTTCTAGGCACCATTATAAGGATGTAAGTTTAAGACTCACTGATTTAGATCTAATCAATTTAAACAACTCGTATTTTCCCCATGATCTATATTTATACCCAACTTCTGGTATCACTTCCTGTATCAGAGTATTTTGTTGCACATAAAATTAAGCAAAAATAGAGTACTAAAAGACGTATTTTCAGTAAAAAGATACTTCACAAGATTGAAGAAAATGCCAAAGATCACAACATGAAAAGTAGACAAATCAAGTATCTTCAGACTGTACTGAGGCAGGTGAAGTTTAATAATCTCATCCATGGGTCATTGTTGGAATAAATAAGCCAAGTCATCTGTTTCTTTCTATCCTTATGGTGCTCTAGTCAGGCTTCATAATTTCTGGAGAGAAAGGGCTTAGTTTATATATGTTCATCTATGGCTTCTCTTAGAATGTGTGAGAAGAGTGATCTGTCTTATAAGAGCCCCTGTCTTGTTTCAGATTTCATAGGGGAGAGTGAAGCTTAATGCAGTGTGCCACTAAGACAGCTCATAATCAGAGATGTTTTTACCCAAAGTTAAATAGAAAAGTGTTAGTTGTGAAAGTGGACACCAAAGCGAATGTACCATATGGGTTATCTCCGAGTTAATTCCTACTTATATCTATCCCATAGGGCAGAATGGAACTACTCTATAGATTTCCAAGGAGCAGCTGGTGAAATCCAACTGCTGACCTTTCGGTTATTAGCAGCCTGATCTTTTAACCATTGCACCACCAGGGCTCCAAAAGTCAAAATCACAAGTCAATCTCACCGTGTGTCATGGATTTCTATTCCCCCAAAAATGTGTGTAGAAATTTGGCTGGGCTGTGATTCCCAGTACTGTGTGATGTCCTAACAAGTATATGCTGTAACCTTGTCTCTATTGTGTCAAGGAAGGAAAATGGGTGGCAGTTGTGTTGGCCAACTGAGAAAGCTTCCCCTGAAACCCTAAACTTTTAGCCTACTGGACTGTGACAAAATAAAATTTCTCTTTTAAAAGCCATTCACTTGTTTTATATCTGTTACAGCAGTACTAGACGACTAAGCCACCATGTAACTGTTATTTCCTAATAATTCAAATAAATTAGGATGGACTGGATATTCCTTGTTGGGTTTAAATTCACACATACACATTTATGGGATAGATGCTACTGTCTTACTAATTAAGTGAAATAATTTAAGGGCAGAATTGCTATGCCGTTCAGTTGATCTAGATATTTTTACAGTGGTATATTTAGACACACTTTAAGATACATATGTTCAGTGACCTTAATACTGCAAATCTTTGCAATCTTCACATGTTGTTTCTAGTTGGTGTGAGAGATTGAGCTATATTTGAGAGAAACAATTTTAAGGTAGAGGGAATAGGGTGCGCCAAGGCCCACAGGTGGATGTGCGCCTGGTTGTTTGAAGAAGAAGAAGAACGTCCATGTTGCTGGAGCAGATTTGGGGGGATGGGAAAGTAGAGGATAAGATCAGTGGCTTAGGAGGCCACTGTCTGGACTATGGCTTTTGCTGTGAGAGTTACCACATGAGAGGATTGGAATTAGAGGAATGACATGGTCCAGCTCCTACAGTAAAAGATTCATTCTGCAGATAGCTTTTTAGTTAAGACTGAAAGAGGACAATATAAAGAGAAGTGGTCAGAGAGAGTCAGAGAGTGTCAGCAATAAGAAATGCTGACAGGTTGAATGTATGACAGAAGTGAAGAAATCAAAGATAGTGTCAGTTTTTTATTTTTTTGGTTTCTTTTACCCAAGTACATAGCATGTACTTAGATACATGGGTGATATTTCACAAAGATTACTGAAAAAGTTGATGAATTAAGATTTTTTTCTGAGAACCGGCTCCACTGAATAATATTCTTAGAGAATACATATGGAAGTGTGTGTATGTATGCATGTATGTGTGTGTGTGTCTGTGTGTGTGTGTGTGTGTGTATCGATGGATGGATGGATGGAAAGACAGATCAATTTATCTGTGGGTCCTTTGGTGTGGGAAACAGGTGTTAACTGTAACATATATACATACATATACATACATATACACACATAAACTTTCATACATGTTCTCTAACACATGGGAAATGTGCCAACTGTGACACACATACATACACATACTTTCACATTTGTTGTCTAAGAATACTATACATACATGCGTGTGTGTATATATATACACACACATATGTATAACGCACAGAAACTCTTATGGTGTAGTGGTTAAGTGCTACAGCTATTAACCAAAAGGTCAGCAGTTCAGATCCACCAGGTGCTCCTTGGAAACTCTATGGGAAGTTCTCCTCTTCCCTTTAGGGTCACTATGAGTTGAAATTGACTCAATGGCACTGGATTTGGATTTTGTTTTTTTTGATGTATACATACATACACATACGTATTTAATATGTCACATATATACATAATGAAAAATAACTACTAATTTTGATGACAGCAGACCCTAGTGCCATAGTGGTTAAGTCCTATGTCTGCTAACCAGAAGGTTGGCAGTTTGAATCCACCACATGTTCCTTGGAAATTCTATGGAGCAGTTCTACTCCGTCTTATAGGGTCACTGTGAGTTGGAATCAGCTTGACGGTAGTTTTTTTTTTTTTAATTTAGTTGGAGAGATAGATAGGTAGAAGATAGATAACTGGATAGGTGGGAAAGAGGTGGATGGATATAGTGAGGGAGGGAGAGAAGGAATGAGGAAAGGAGGAAAGGAGGGATGGATGGATAGATGAATTCTATGGAAAGACAGATCAATTTAACTGTGGGTCATTTAGAGTGGGAAACAGGTGCCAACTTTGACATAATAATTTATTAGAATTAAATTGAAAAAATTTCCATGTCCTGATCCAGACAAGGAAAAGATGGCACATTCAAGTGTCAGTAAGTAATTGAAGGTATTTTAATGAAGGGATTATTTACATAGATAAAGGCCAACAGTAAGGAGTTTTACAAGGATGTGGGACACTCACGAACATGTCACAGCAGAAAGCCATTGCCACTTCTAGGTGTAAAGTGGCAAGGAAGAAGGAATTGTTACTGAATCTGGTAAAAGCTGTAGACACGAAATTGCAAAATGGTACAACCTCTATGGAAAGCAATCTGGCACTTCCTTAGAAAGCTGGAAATAGATATACCATTTGATCCAGTAATCCCGCTGTACAGAATATATCCTACAGAAACAAAGCCTGTCACAAGAACAGACACATGCACGTGAATGTTTATTGCAGCACAGTCCACAATAGTAAAAAATGGAATCAACCTAGATGCCCATCATCAGATGAATGGATAAACAAACTACTCATATACTCAGTGGAACACTATGCAATGATAAAAAAACAATGACGATTTTAGGAAACATAACCTGGTTTCAATTGGAGGACATTATGCTGAGTGAAATCAGTCAGTGTCAAAAGGACAAATACTGTGTGAGACCCCTACTATAAGGACTTAAAAATAGACTTATGTACAGAAGAAAAGACTCTTTGATGGCTACAAGTGCAGGGAAGGGGGGCAAGTGTTGGTCACAGATCAGATAGCTGGTTGTGTGAAAGCAGTGACAGCACACAGCAGAAAGCAGATCAATTTAACAGGACTTCACCATAACCTGAAATCTCATGTAATCTCAACCCAATATTGTATGGATAGTGTAACCAGGGACGGGGGCTGAGGACCATGCTCTCGAGGGCTATCAAAGTTAATTGGCATAATCTGCCTATTGCTAAGAGAGTCTTCTGCACCCTTTATTGGTGAGTGGTGTCTGGGGTGTTATAAGCTAGCAAGCTGCCATCTGAGGTACATTAAATGGCCCCAGCTCATCTGGAACAGATGATCACTGAGAATCAAAAGACTCTAGGAAGAAAGAGCCTGGGAGACAGAAGGACCCTGTAAAAGGGAGACTGTATCAACATTTGACCAGAAGAACCAGATGGTGCCTGGCCACCATCATAGACAGCTGTGATAGGGCACACAGTGTTGACTCCTTGTGGCAACATGAGAAAAAGAGGAGTGCAACTCAAGAACTCTACTAAAAGACCACAACTGATGGTCTGACAACCTGAAAGTTACCCTGGGAGCATATCCCCTACATCTGCTGCTGCCCCAGTCCAGAAAACACTACTGAGATCAGCTGTTTGGATAAAAATGAAGTAGACTTGGGGACACAATGTGACAATTCGGTGGGTATACTTTACGGTTGTGTGCATTTGTAAGAGGCTGTTCTACTGATCTCTTTCTAGATGAGAGAAAAGTGGGTGAAGAGGAGGGAGTAGGAGCTTGTTAAGAGGATACAAAGAAAATAACATGAAAAGCAGGAGTGTACTGTCACAGGACAAGGAGAACAGAGGAGCTGTAGATAGCTGGGCATGCAAAATTCATTTGGTTTGTACACTTTCACTTAATCACACTTGTAGCCATGGAGAAGACAATAGAGATGTGACCATAACTGTGACTGAGCATATAACCTTGGGTGACGAAGGGAGGACATAAAGACAAGAGGATTAAAAACCATGATTGATTTCTCTTCCTCCTCTGCCATCTTCCACTTGTGTCTCTTATTAGACTAGAGAGGTCAGGGCCTAGGCGTGCTCTAGAAATGTAGTCAATGGAAATCAGCCTAAGGGACACAGAGAAGGAAAAGCGGACAGAGACAGAATCTAAAAGGAAAATATACAGAACAGAATTTCAAATAAAGTAAGAAACAGTTAACACCAAGACACAAATGAGGGCAGCTTTATGGGATCCCAGCAGAAGAAACCAGGTTTTTGTTTCTAGCTCCAACCTCCTTCTTTTTCATTTAGAGTGTACAGAGACACTAATCTTGTTTGTCTGGCTTCAGTCACATGCCCATACTTGTAATAGTAGAGGAAGGCACGGTCCTGTGACTGGAACCCAATTCTAGCCATGTGGAGTTTGGAAGAGGAAGTACCTAAGGGTAAGAATTATAGACAGATAAAACCAACACAGTTCATGCAGTATTAAAATATTTATAGATATTTAACACAATAGAGAAGTAAGTCTTTCTAAATGGACACTAATATTTCTGAGCACTGGAATGTTGTTTATTTCAGTTCTTGATTCCGATGAGGTTAAAGTCCTTGCTTTTGTATGGGGTTCTTTACCCTCCTTTTTTTCCATCCAAAGTTTATCCCAAATTCCACATCAGTTATTTTGAAATGAAAACCTTTGTTTACAAGAATTTCAGGAGGGGGTGTGAATAAATCAGTGTAAATAATCATCACTCTTGAAGAGAAAGAAAATAAATAAAACTTGAAACAGCCAAGTTTTATCAATTTTAGGAACAAAAAGAATCACAAAAATTAAATTCTTTAACCCAATTTATTCATTGTAATTGACTCAGAGGAAAAAAACAATAGTTGTCTCATTTACCGTAGCATGCGACTTTATTCCCAGACTTTCTCAGAAATTGTTAAGAGATAGGAAAAGCCAGCTCTGAGACCCAAAGCTGATTAATGGTCTCTTTGTTTGGGGACGGTATCCCTGGCCTCCTCACTCTGACAATGTGTCATGAGGTTTGGCTTTGGCAGTGAGAGTTTAAAGAGGAGCATGGCTTTAAGAACAAAATTAAAATTCATCAGTGGGATATTGGCAAATCATTAACCCTATTAAATCTTCTTTATTCATTAATTTACTTATTTATTTATCTGGACAGGAGATACTAACAAATTTTCAGTGCCAAGAAGTAAGTTTAGAAAGATATCCATACTTGGTACAGAAGTAGGAAATTCATAATCTTAGTTAGGAGCACAGGCAGCTTCAGATCCAGAGATGAAGAGGGAGCTCTGCCACATAAAAACCACGTAAATTTTTTATGTGAATGAGCTCTCCATCCTAGCATATGAAATATATGACTTACAAACTATGGTGAAGTTTAAGTGACATATAGAGCACATAATAGAGTCAGCTGATACTATTACTGGAAATTACAGAATTAGTGTTACTCACATTGTAGTACATTGTAGGCAAGTCAGTAATGAATGCACTGTGATAATCCCTATGGTAGTGATGTTATGCATAGGCTGCTCTGGGAGAACAAAGAAAGGGATTCTAAACCAAGTTTGATGCTTCAACCATCTTGGAGAAGCTTCCTTCACTCATTTGTTTTTCCAACAACAGGGTCCCTCCTTTGTACTGGGCATCATTCTCTATTGTGGTGAATGAGATCTGGAAGATTGTTGCTCTTGGTATTTCTACTGAATTAGAGAAAAACTAACAAATAAATGCTCAAGTTTAATTCAGAAAGAAGAAGCATTATTCAGAAGCAAAAGAGAGAAAAATGTAATGGGTATGAGGAAGTGTGATACTTTAAATAGAAGAGTATGCCAGACATATTAGTCTTTTTTTTTGGATCCATTCTTCATCCTCCACTCCTCTCTTCTCCAGAGACTGACTACTGTGGAGATACAAACATATTTCTGAGCTCTGAGATTTCCACCTGGGTTTGTCCAGAAGTGAACCCCAGCAAGAAGTTGAAGGGAGGGAGGAAAGTAAAGGAGGGAATTCCACTTTGAGATTAAGATCTATGCCTAAGCACAATAAACTAGATAGAAGTTTATGAAGGAATTTTATTTGTATTTTAGAAGACAGTAACAACATCATTAAAATAATGTGATAGATGTTGAAAAGAATTCAAGATTTAAAATATATGCTTGGTTAAAATACACACACATAGGCACATACCTTTTAGAATGTTTTCTTTCCAATGTGACCTATTATTCCATTTATCTATTTTGAACAAATAGCATAATATTTAATGCTAAAATACTAGGTGTATCCCCAAAGTAACATTTCCTACACTTACCGCATTTAATATTTTTCCATAAATACTCACCAATAAAATTGAAGATGACAAAATAAAAATACATAAATAATGGCAAAAAGACAAAACACTTGTCATTTACAGCTGATATAATTGCACATAAGGATGATGAAATGAATTAAAAATATAATGTTTAAATACATGAATTTTCTTTTTTGGTCTTTTCTGTTCATTTCTTAATCTGTATGTTTCAAACTGTGTTTTGTATATGGTAGGTGTCCAATGAGCATTTGTTGAATGAATGGACAAAGCAATTCAGTAAGATAGCTGGCTATAAACTTAAAACATAAAAACAAACCTTGAAATTCCATTTTATGAAACTCAAAAAAGATGGAAGAATTTACACTGGAAGAAAAATCTATTCATACTAATAACTGATACAAAGTACTTTGAAGAAAATATCATAGTATTACTAGAAAATATTCAACAGTTATGCAAAGAACACCATACAATTTTACCAAGAAACATAAACTAAACACTGATTAAACAGGAAATCATGTCAGGGAGTGACTCAAGAGTACAAACAAAATATTTATCTATCTCCTCTCTAGATATCAGTTCCTTAAAATGACAGAAATGACATTTTTAAATAAAGAGGACAAATATTCTGGGAAAAATAATAAAAAATTTCAGTATGCACATGAGACATTTCAAGATGTTCTAGGAATAATGCAAGTTGATGCTATATTTACAGAAGAACAAATTTTAGAAACAGATGAGTAAAAAGCGGAATAATAAAAACAGAAAATGTATGACAAGGAAAAGGTGTGTCAAAGGTAAATCTTTTCCAGAGCTACTTCACGTTCACAATGAATGGTAATATATTGTAGAGGACAGCTCTGGACAATTCTCAAAATATTTATTTGAAAATTGAGTTCAGAATAGGTTGAACCCCTCAAAAATTAATGAAACATGAATCAGAAAAAATATTTGACTTGGTCAACAAAATTTAAAGTTGATTATTTTCAAAAAAGCCAAATGAAACAGAGGATCCTGTTGAATTCTTTTTTAAGACCAAGAAAACAACTTTGGGAAGGAGAAAATGAATAAAACCATAGACACAGAGGAACGTCCTGCTGTTAAAAAGAAAGAAGTATAAAAATTCATGTCACACATTTAAAGCATGTAAGAATTAGGAAGTTTTATAATAATAAAATTATTGTTAAAGCACATTCAATAATTCAAATGTCAAGTAACCTAAAAATTATACAAGAAATTAAAAAAAATACTCTTCAATGAACATAAAGGTTCTGTTTAAACTTTTAAGAATGTATCATTTCTATGCTATACAGTATTGTAAAAAAAGCTTCTAGGCACTCAGTTTGTGAAAAGCTACCACACCCAAAGCTGGCCAAGCATAGCAAATAATAAAAATGATTATCATCATCATTATCATCATCCAAAAATGTATTAAATGAATAGCCTACTATGACTAAACAAAATTTGCTTCAATAAAGGAACAATTGCTAAGTACATTTAGTAATAAAATTCGTTGCATTAGCAAATTAAGAGAGACGAAAACAAAATTATCTTCAGAGATGGTAAAAAAATAACACAATTTATCAAGTTATCATTTTTGCATTAAAAAATTCTTAGTATACAAAAAGAAAACTGCCTTAATATGATAAAGGCTATCTACTGGAATCTTGTAGCAAACACCTTATAATTAGAATTATTAGTACTAAAAGTCAACATGACAACAGTGCCAGCTATCACTATAACCACTGCTAGTCAACATTTAATTGACTGTCCTTGCCCATGTAATACATTAAGAAAAAAATGTGTAATAGAAATTTGGAAAAAAACAGACAAATATATGCCAGACTACCGAATCTGTTGCTGTCAAGTCAATTGTGACACATTGTGACCCTATGGGACAGAGTAGAACTGTCCTATAGAATTTCCAAGGAGATCCTGGTGAATTTGAACTGCCAACCTTTTCATTGGCAGCCATAGCACTTAACCACTATACCACCAGTTTCCAGACAAACACAGCTGGTAGATAATATGACTATTTACCTAGATTAAAAAAGAATTGTAGGAACAAAAGCTTTTTTTCTATATACAAAAGTAGTCAGCTAGAAAGCCTAAGGATGAAAATATTTAAAAAGATCAGAACACTTCACGAAATATGTGACAAATTTTTTATTAATTTGAAGTTAAATTTTATTATTTTAATTTTTTATTATCTTAATCTCATGTGTTGTTGGATATCATTATACACTTATTAAATATTTGGATTTTCTTTTTTTATTGTGATTAACTGAAAGTAGGCAACACAAATTAAATTTGCATGCCCACCTATCTGCAGCTCCTTCTGCTCTCCTTGCTGGTGACAGCACACTCCTCCTTTTTGCTCTATATATGTCACCTCCTCTTAACAATCTCCTGTCTACTACTTTTTAGCCTCTCCTCTCCCTTCTGGTAAGAAGCCAGTAGAATGGCATCCTATAGATGCGTAGAACCATAAAGTACACATATCATATCATCATAATGTGTCTCCAAGTCCACTCCATTGCTGTCAAAAGAGTTGATCTCAGTAACGTTTTCTAGTCAGGGGCAGAAGCAGGTCTAGGTGCTGTGCTTCCAGGGCAATCCCCAGCCCTTTGGACCATCAGTTGCAGTCTTTTAGTGGAGTTCTTGAGGTCTGCCAATCTTCTTCTTGTGTCACCACTGGGGCTCGACATTGTGTGCCCCATCGTGGCTGCCTTGGGTGATGGCTTTGCACCATCTGGTTCTTCTGGTCACCCATTCACATGAGTCCTTCTGTTTCCTGGGCTCTTTTTCCCTCATTATCTTTATTATTCTTGGTGATCCTCTGTTCTGAATGATTTGGAACAATTTGGTGTACCTCAGATGGCAGCTTGCTAGCTTTTAAGACCCCAGACGCCACTCACCAATACAAGGTGCAGGAGACTCTCTTAGCATAGGCTAGTTATGCCAGTTGGCCTCAGTGTCCCTTGACAGCATGGTCCCCAGACCTCTGCCTCTGCTGCTCAGTGTTTGCAATATTGGATTAAGATTAAAAAAGTTTTCAGTTTACGTTGAAGTCCATTTAATTTGATCTACTTCCTACTGTGTGCCGTCACTGCTTTCACCCAGCCAAATTTCTATCAACTATTTAATCTACGACCAGCCCTCTCCCTTCCTCCCCACACTTGCAGCCATCAAAGAGCCTTTTCTTCTGTACATGAGTCTTTCTTTAAGCCATTATAGTAGGAGTCTCATAAAATATTTGTCCTTCTACCACTGACTGATTTCACTCAGCATAGTGTCTTTCAGTTGAAACCAGGTTATGAGATGCTTCCTAAGATCATCATTGTTCTTTATTATTGCATACTATTCCACTGAGTGTAGGTACCATAGTTTGTTTATTCATTCATCTGTTGTTGGGCTTCTGGGTTGATTCCATCTTTTTGCTGTTGTGGAATGTGCTGCAATAAGCATTTTTGTGCATGCATCTGTTCATGTGACTGCCTTTGATTCTGTAGGACATATTCTGTGCAGTGGGATTATTGGATCAAACAAAGAAAAAAAAAAACAACAACCTAGTGTCATCCAGTTGGATCTAACTCATGGCTACCTGAGAGGCTGGAGTAGAACTGCCACCTAGAGTATTCAAGGAGCACCTGGTGGATTTGAACTGCCGACTTGTTGGTTAGTAGTGGTAGCACTGAACCTGCTATACCACCAGGATTTCCCACTGGATCAAATGTTGTATCTATTTCCAGCTTTTTAAGGAAGTGCCAGATTGCTTTCCAAAGAGGTTGTACACTTTTGCAGTCCCACCAGCAGTGCAGACGAGTTCCGATCTCTCCAAAGCCTCTCCAACATTTGTTGTTTTGTGTTTTTTGGATCATGGACAATCTTGTTGGGGAAAGATGGTATCTCATTGTTGTTTTGATTTGGGTTTCTCTAATAGCTAGTGACTGTGAACATTTTCTCATATATCTTTTGGCTGCCTGGATGTCCTCCTTAGTGAAGTGTCTGTCCATCTCCTTTGGCCACGGCTTAATCGTGTTCTTGCTGATATTTTGCAGTACTTTATAGATTATGGAGATCAGACATCTGTCCAACATGCAGTTGCCAAACATTTTTCCGATTCTGTAGGTGGTCTTTCAACTCTTTTGATAAAGTCTGTGGATGAGCAAAAGTGTTTGATTCTTAGTAGTTTCCATTTATCTATTTTCTCTTCTGTTGATCATGCTTTGTCAGATTTTAAGTCTATCTAAGCTGTGTATTAAAACTTCCATTGTTGACCCTATTTTTTCTTGTATGATCTTTATTGTTTTAGGCTTGATATTTAGGTCTTTTATCCAATTTGCAGATTTTTCTTTTCTCTGTTGTATCACTGTTACATGTTTTTCTTTTTTCATCTGCTGGAAAAAACCCATTGCCACTGAGAAGAGATTGCAAATTACAGTGACACTGTTGGACCAGTTGGACCTTTTACTACATGACAAAGAAGAACTACTCTGTAACATTTCCAAGGCTGTAGTCTTAGACTACTAAATCCTTCTCCCAGGGAACAACTAGTGAACTGGAACCAGCTCTGCTGCTAGCGGGAGAAGTCTTAACCACTAAGACACCAGGACTCCTTGGTTGTCCTGTACTTAATTCTTTACATATGAAGGACATCAGTTGTTCTTGTTATATGTATTTTGCCAACATTTCCTAGTTTGCTATTTGTCCTTAAGTAAATATATTCCTTTTTGAAATAAGGACAGATCAATCACTATTTTCCTTTGGTTTCTTTAAGATCACAATTTGAAGGGCTTTCCTAAGGTATGATTTTATACGCATTTAACTGCATTTTTATCTATCATGTATTTAGTAGTTACATTACCATATTAAATTATCTTGAAGTCCCTTTGGTAAATAATATGAGATTAAATTGTACCTTTTTCTTATCTTCAATCATTAAATAACCATTTTAGCAATATTTGCTTTACAATGGACCCTTTGTCCTTTGACTAGAAATGACACCTTTGAGATATAATAAATACTTCAGTTTCTTTTTTTCTAAAATTGAATTACATTGAGTTTTCTGTCTCTGTCATGACTTGGATTGTGTTCCCACAAAATATCTGTCAACTTAATAGTCCATGATTCCTAGTATTGTATAATTGTCCACCGTTTTGCCATCTGATGCAATTTTTTCCTATCTTAGATGTTATAAATCCTTGTAAATCCTATATTAGATGTTAATGAAGTGGGATTAGTAACATGTATGTTAATTGGGTAGGACTTAATTTGTAAGATTAGGTTGTGGTTTAAGCCAATCTCTTTTTAGATGTAAATGAGGGATGTGAGCAGAGACATAATAAGGACCTCCTACCACCAAGGAACAAGAGCCAAGAGAATAAGGCTTTCTTTGGACCTACGTCCCTGGCTGAGAAGCTCCTAGACCAATGGAAGATTGATGATAAGGCCTTTCTTCCAGGGCTCACAGAAAAAGGAAGCTGTTGCTCTGAATTTTGTAGTTTTTGCTTTCCAGACCGTGAGACAATAAACTTCTGTTAGTTAAAGCCATTCACTTGTGGTATTTTGTTACAGCAGCACTAGATAATTAAGACAGTCTCTTTCTTTTTTCCATCCCATATTTGTGTGCATATGTCTATTCATGTGACGACTCTTATTTATCTAGGATATATTCCTAGGAGTGAAATTACTGGGTCATATGGTATTTCTATTTCTAGCTTTCTAAGGGTGTGTCATGTCATTTTCCAAAATGGTTGCACTGTTTTGCATTCCCATCAGCAGTGCATAAGAGTTCTATTCTATAGCATCTATAACATTTGTTATTTTCTGGTTTTTCTTTTCTTTTCTTTCTTTCCTTCTCTTTTTTTTTCATTCCTGCCAGTAATGCCTGGATAAGATGATATCTCACTGTGGTTTTCATTTGTATCTCTCTTATGGCTAGTAATTACAAGCATTTCCTTACGGGTCTTTTAGATACTTGAATGTCCTCCTTGATGAAGTGTCTGTTCATTTCCTTTGCCCATGTTTTAATTGGATTATTTGTCTTTTCGTTGTAGATATGCTAGATTTTCCTGAAGATTTTAGAGATGAGACCTTTGTCAGATTTTTAATAGCTTATTCCCTCCCAGTCTATTGATTCTTTCCTATGCTTTCGAGGAAGTCTTTTGACAAGCATAGTGTTTAATTTTTAGAAAAACCCAGTTATCTAGCTTGTCTTCTGTAGTTCGTGTGTTGATAGTTGTAATTGTCATCCTGTTAATACTGTGTTTTAAACCCTCTAGCATTGATCCTGTTTTTTCTTCTATGCTCTTTATATATATATTTTTAAATATATTTATTTACATCCAGGTCTTTGATCTATTTCGAAATAGGTTTTGTGTGTGGTGTGAACTATGAATCCTGTTTCATTGTTTTCAAGATGAATATCCAGTTTTGCAAGTACCATTTGTTAAAATGACTGACTTTTCCATATTTGGTGGACTTTGTTCTATACCAGGGTTCTTTTGACTACTGTAACTGTGTAGTAGTTTCTGAGGTCAGGTAGTACAATTCCTCCTACTTTATTCTTTGTCTTCTATAGTACTCTACTTATCCAGGGCCTCTTACCTTTCCATAAAGTATAATGATAAGGTTTTCCATCTTTTTAAAGAATGTTTTTGGTATTTGGATCGAGATTGCATTGTATTTGCAGATTTCTTTGGGTTGTAATGCATTTTGACAGTGTTAAGTGTACCTATCCATAAGCTTGGCATGTTTTTGAATTTATGTAGATCTCTTTTGGTTTCTTATAGCTTTTATATCCCTAATAACATTTATTTTATATTTTTAGGTGCTATTATAAATAATATTATTTCCCTGATTTCCTTTTCATTGTTCTTTTTACTAATGTATAGGAACCCAAGAGATTTTTGTATGTTTATCTTGTATGCTGCTGAATCTTTCTAATAGTTCCACTGATCTTCCTGTGTAGTCTTTTGGCTTTTCTATATACCGTATCGGATCCGACTCAACGGCACTTGGCACTTGGCCATATATGGTATATTATCTGCAAATAAGTACAGCATTACTTTTCCCTTACCAATTTGGATGCCCTTTATTTTTCTTGCCTTATTACTCTAACAAGGACTTCCAGCACAATATTAAATAGGAGTTGTGATAAACAGTATCAATATTGTGTTCCTGTTCTCAAGTGGAATGTTTTCAGCCTGTCTCCAAGAGAATGACGTTAGCTCTTGGTCTTGCACAGATGCCTTTTACTATGTTGAGGGATTTTCCTTCTATACCTATTTAATTGAGAGTTGTTTTTTTTTTTTAATCAAGAATGAGTGTTGGATTTTAAGATATCTTTCTGTGCTAAGTACTATATTAAAGAGTTCCAGCATTTTGGAACTCCCCTCATTACTATCATGGTTAAGCCCTAGTGTATTGATGATTTTGGAAACAATTTATTACTACAAATAAACTTTCAAAACATTTTATCATATTGTCCCGACACTAAGAAAATCTTCACACAAATTACACATTTTTTTTTTTTTTAATTTAAACATCCATTTTGGAAGAATTGTTACATTATAATCATTGAATTTTTATATTGTAGACAATAGATACATACTAATTTACTTAAATGCTTTTGTTTTTGAAATCAGTTTTTTAAACTATGAATCTTAGTTTAGTGATGTATAGTTTATATTTTAGTTTCAATTTTAATAAGACTCACAGTTTTCTATATTTCTCAATGGTTATTGGTAATACTTAGCAAAAATACTCATTTTTTCATATTGACTCTACTGTAGCTTTCTAAATTATTTTATTAATTAAAATGGCTATCCAATTTTGTTTTGTAGAGAGAATATTATCAACTGAAAAATACTACACACTGCAGAAAAGGTAAGTAAGAGTGTCTCATTTTTGCCTTTAAAGATCTAGTGTTTCAAATTAAGTATGAAGTTGACAGTTGCTTTCCAGGTAAATAACGAAATTTGCTTGCGTATAAGACACCAAGCCCAGTGCCATCAAGTTGGATCTGACTCATGGCAACAGAGAAGCTGTAAGATTTCCTGTAGTGACTGTTTCCTTTCAATGTTCCTTACCATTGCCTTGTTTAACAGAGAGTTTTTATTACTCTTTATGTGTAATTGTTTAATATGTTCTTCTGTCCTACTCAGAGGACCTAAATGTTTCATCCCCTAAACCATTAGCTTCAGCAAGAATTTTCCAATAAGCTGTCAAACTTCAACTCTCCCATCGATCTTTTTTGTTTAATTTCACATGTGCTTGTGTCTGCTGCATAGAGCTTTCATTTCAGATTCATATTAATCTTCTGCCACTGTTGGCAATTTGATCTTAAGCAGAGTATTAAAGGAGACAGGGAACATTTCAAAAGAGGCATGATTCTTGTATATACTGCACAGTACTCATTACAGCTACTGAGGGGACATTTTCATGAAATGAATTTATGGTTAGTATTTTCTGAGGTCTGAGGAAATATAACTCCTCTGCAATACAGGCCACTTTGATATCATGAGCATGTAATGACGTGGTATGAAACATAATGGTAATCCTCTTTCTAATATAACTTTGAAGACAACACCAATCTAACTTAGCCTAGTGGATTTTGGCCTGAGCTAGTTTATCAATGGACACACAGGGGAACATGCTAAGACGAGATTATCCTCAAGGCTCAGACCTGTTCTGGGGCATGGAGCATACGTGTTTAGAGGTACTGGGGGGAGGGCTGAAAAGCAAGTATAAGATGCTGAAAAAAACCAAGTGATGACAAGAATACAAAACTTAGGTTTGGGGCTACAGTGTGGTAAGACAAAGAATAGGAGATCCTACCCTGTTCTTGTCTCCACTAACTGCTACTAGCAAATACTTGGTTTCTGATTTCTTTCTGAAGTCCCTGGATGGTGTAAACAGTTAATGTGCTCAGTTGCTAACCAGGGGGCTGGAGGTTTAAATCTACCCAGACGTGTCTTGGAAGAATGGCCTAGCAGTCTTCTTCCGCCAAATCAGCTGTTGAAAACCCTGTGGCACGCAATTCTACTTTGCCACACATGAGTTCATTATGAGTCAGAGGTGACTTCAGGACAACTGGTGGTAGTGAATTTCTTCTTGTGATACATTCAGATATGTCATAGAACAATTCAAACAATGAAGGATGTTCCTGCCACAGAAAATGAAGTTCATGATTTGCTAACTTTATGAATGCATAACTTTCTTATTTTCCCCACAATTTCTTGCTCTTTCAGTTATAAGAAAGACTGTCTCTTATTGCTTTTATCATTCCATAACTCTCACTCTGCCCAGATCATATTGTGAGTTATCTCTTCTTCTTGAAAAAGATTTATTTAAGCCTATAAACAGCTTTATATCGACACTCTGAGCATACAGATGGAGACTGACCTTTTATAATGCTGACAACTTCAAGTCAGTATAATGACATAATGTACGCATCTTCGAATTAAAATCTTTTTATGTAATTCTTTTTTATTTTTGTTGTTGTTGAGATTATACATAGCAGAATACATACCATTTCAACAATTTCTACATGTACAACTCAGGAACATTGATGCCATTCCTCAAGTTGTACAACCATTCTCACCGTTCTTTTCTCAGTTGTTCTTCCCCCATTAACATAAATTCATTGCCCCTAATGTATTTTTTGAGACTTAGAATAAGTAACATATGGTCTAAAAGTTGTCTTTGGAGCCACCAATGACTTGTGACCTTATTTAGACATTCCTTAGTTCTATTTTGCATGCCTATGAGGTGACTGGAAATACCATGTCCTATTTTGAGATCTTATTTTTCAGTGATTATATCATATTGGTTTTGAAAAGACACTTAAACTAAACATACAAAAAAAATGCTTACTAAAATAACTTCCTGATCACAGTTAAGAAAAAGGTGAAATGGAACAAATAGAAGGCTTGGCTAGAAGGTAAGAGCAACTGACTAATATACTATTCTGTTAGTATAACATCTTAGATGGTATATTTTTACACTATTACAGATTTGAAATTCATGTTAAAATATACATTGTCACACTGATGACTCAACATAGAGTGATTGGGGAAGTATACAAAATGGAAGAAAAGTAGGGAAACATCTTGAGTCTAATAAAAAAAGGATGCCTGAGTAACTGCTTTCTTCAGTGGAAATGTGCTTTCTGCATTGTTTGTTTGTATCCATCCCTTTGGCTGCCTTCTGCCCATGGCACCTGGTGTCCTCATCTGACCCCTTAAATTTAGGAGCCCTGGTGTTGTACTAGTTAAGCATTCTGCTGTGAATCAAATGATCTGCAGTTCGAAACCCTGTGGGGCAGAGTTCTACTCTGCCCTATACGGTTACTATGAATCAGCATTGACGTCGCAGCAATGGGTCTTTTTTTTTTCTTTTTTTTGTACTTGAATAAATTAGAGATCTCTGATGTTCATCTTTTCTGTACTTTTTGCCATAAAAAAAAAAATTGGCCATCTATACTTATTTCTTAGGGTTCTGGTTTTTGATTAGTTGAAAACAGATGGTGTCTGAGTCAGGATGTAGCTCACTGGAAAAAAAACGGCGATTTAACATAAGGCTATGTATGGTAATAAAATGGCAAGAGGAATCTACAGAACTGTAATACAGTTAGGCCTCATGACCTCTTGTTTCTACTTCTTTCTGTCCTTCTTCTTGCTTCTCTGCCACAGTCTTAACTCCTTGTCTAGTCCTTTGACTCTAATTTTGCAATTCTCATTGTTAATTAGCTTCATCACTGTTAAATTGGTCAAGTAGCACCTTGATTGCCCCCGCTCGCTCATCTCTTCATGCTAAACTACCGGCTGCCAGCTTGCCACAGAGTCCTTCCCCTGGGCCCCCATTTTTTCCTGTAGCTTCCAGGGGCCCATGAGATCGGGGACTTCTCAAGGCAAGGAAGACGGTGCTTGTATCTCTAACAGCTGTCTCAGGGCATTCAGGAGCCCTGAAGCTCTTCAGGCACTGGAGCTACCCTGCTGAGTGACTGGTAAGTTTGGCAGCGTGTCTGGCTTACTTTAGCCAATGGAGTGGGCTCAGGAGTCACACAGGAAATAAGAGGAATCTGAGAATGTTTTCCTCAGCATCAGTAGTACGCCGTAAGTTTCGCTTGAGAATACCATCCCTCTATTTGAAACAGTTATTGCATTTTGCCTAGTTTCCAGACATCTCGATCCCTAGTTTCGCGAAGGTGAACACTGACCAGAAAGCCTGTCTCTGAGTGTGTTTAATTGCTTACATAACTTATCTGAAAAGATAGGTCAGCTTAGGAGAGACCTCCATGACGCATTTGTCAGCACTGTCGGCTGGATGACCTGCCCGCACGTGTGTTGATACAAGTGGCCTGGGTAAGAAAGAAATCCCATCTCCTGCTTAAGGAGCTCTGTAAAAGTAAACAAGGCTAAATGTAAGGAGGTCAGCTGTCGGTCCCTCGATGCAGAGCACGCACAGCTAAAGCCCCAAGCAGCTGATTACCCGGTGGTATCCAGACCTAGTCTCTTTCACTGCTGCTTCTCTCTCTTACTCTTTTCTCTCTCTCCCACACAGAACTTTCCTCCCACTCATGAGATGTATTTTCCACTGTCAAACCTTACTTTCTTAAGTACATCTAGCTGTACACTCGACTTTCCAGCACTTGGAGTTCGACAACTTTCTCCTTTCCCCATCTGTAACATCAAATAGGCGTTCAGAAAACGCCTCCGTGAGTTTTAGGATGCTTGTTTCTTTCGGGCAACAACATACCTGCTAGCTCAGTTTTCCCATCTCTCTGACTCGCCAACACACACTGAGCCTTTCACAACATGTACCGATCGATGCCAAGGACTCCTGGGTTCAATGTCACGCGGGGCAGAAGTGGAGCACGAGCGGAGGCTGTGTGATGAGCGGCGGGAGAGACTCTTTCCCGCCAGCAGAGGGCAGCCGCGCGGTGGCGCTGGCGCGCGAGGGCTGAGCCCCGCGTCGCCGCGCTCCGGCACCTCAGCCTCACAGCCCCAGCCGCGGCGGCGGAGCCAGGAGCGCAGCCACTGAGGGCAGCGGCGGCGGCGGGAGCGAGGCGCTCAGAGAGCAGCGGCGCGGGCGGGAAGCAACAGCCGCCGCCGCCGCCGCCGCCGCCGCGACGGGCAGCCGGGCTCGCCGGCAGCCGGCTCAGCCCCCTGCCTCCTCGGCCTCGTGCTCGCGGCGCCGGGCGGCCGGCGAGTCTGGGGTCCGCGCCGACGCCGGCCGCGTCCTCCGGGCATGGAAGGAGGCGGCAAGCCAAACTCCTCGTCTAACAGCCGGGACGATGGCAACAGCGTCTTTCCAGTCAAGGCGCCCGCGACGGGCGCAGGCTCGGCCGCGGCCGAGAAGCGCCTGGGCACCCCGCCGGGGGGCGCCGGGGTCGGAGCCAAGGAGCACGGCAACTCCGTGTGCTTTAAGGTGGACGGCGGCGGCGGCGGCGGCGGCGAGGAGCCTGCGGGGGGCTTGGAGGACGCCGAGGGGCCCCGGCGGCAGTACGGCTTCATGCAGAGGCAGTTCACCTCCATGCTGCAGCCCGGAGTCAACAAATTCTCCCTCCGCATGTTTGGGAGCCAGAAGGCGGTGGAAAAGGAGCAGGAAAGGGTTAAAACTGCAGGCTTCTGGATTATCCACCCTTACAGCGATTTCAGGTGAGGGCTCCTTGTCTCCGCCCCACCCTCCTTTCCGGGGCGCGCCCTCCAACTCGCTTCCTGGTCCTGGGAGGGGGGCACCCCTAGGACCCGTGGGGAAGGGGAGCTGGGGCGGCGGGGGCGGCGCTGCCGGAGGCTTCCACTCTGGATCATCCAGCGCGACAGTTTGCAACTAGTTTCCACTAAGCAGGAGATTGAAGGGTGAGTTTCTGTTGTCTGGGAACCTCCTTTCCCCTATAGACTTTGGGAACAGATTGGAAAAGAACCAAAATAAAAAAATAAAGTCGCCATGACCCTTTCGATGGGAGAATGCTAAGTTGTACTGTGAAAACTTTTACTTCAGTGATGAGAGTTTAAGGAAGTGGGCAGAAAGTCGCCTTGGGAGTGACCCCCTTGCTCACGCTGCTTCCCTTAGAAGTGAGTCCCTCCCAAAGGAGAAAAAGACACTCCTGGGGTTCAGGACACGATGGGACAACAGGAGACTGTGACTCACGGGTCTTAGCCGCTTCAGCCGCTCTCACCCGTGGGGGGTGTTAATCTGTCTTTCATCTGCTTATAGGCACTGGGTATCCTCAATGCATTTCTCCAGAATAGTGACTAGCAGCCTGAGGAAGAATCTTTTGCGCTTCATTAGTTCCTGAATTGGCATTTCAGTGGACAGTGGGCAGAGAGTGGGACAGGAAGCCTCCAGTTCCTGAAACAGAGACAGGGGGCGTTCCTAGAGCCCCCTTCCTGAAACAGAGCGACACGCTTCCTTGACCTTGACTACAAGTCTATTTCGGAACCCTCTTTCTGTTTTCTCAGCTCTGGAACAAGAGGCAGGAAAGCTGTGGCAGAGGAACACTGCCTTAGAAATTAAAATCAAGGCGTTTCCTGATGCTACTCTACATCCAAGTATTCTTTTGGATTATAAGCACATTTAAAGATTGTCAAATGAAGGTCGTGAAACAGATCCTCTTACTAGCTTGCGCACACCCTGCAGTCACAGTGTATTAGCTCCTGAACAAGGCTAGGCTTTCTATTTAAAACTGGAAAACTAGTAACTCATGGTCGCCTTTATTTATTTATTTTACGGAGCTGGCTCAAAATTACAAAGAATAAGCCAAGGCAGTAGTGTGCATGCTAAACAGTTTCAATAGGTTTTTATTAAACAGCAAGCTAATAGAGCAATAAAAAGATAATATTTTGAATTGTGCATAGAAACTAGTTTTTCTTTTAACACCGCGACTTAATGGGAGCTGTCCACAGTTCTGAATGTCAGCAGCTGTGGAAAAGCCATCCTTTTGCCACATCGTCTTGAAGTGACTTCTCTGAGATAAATATTGCCTCAGAAAGTAGTAATCCCTGTTATTTCTGCATCAAAACCCAAAACCACTGCCGTCGAGTCGGGTCCAACTCATAGTGACTCTAAAGGTCAGAACAGAACTGCCCCATAGAGTTTCCAAGAAGCGCCTGGTGGATTTGAACTGCCGATCTTTTGGTTAGCAGATGTAGTGCTGTACTTAACCTGTGCCACCAGGGTTTCCTATTTATGTATAGAACTAATTAATTTTAGGACATGTAAAGTTCAAAAGTTCTTCTTTTTAAAAGAACATAGCAGAAAACACAAACGGAATTTTTAAAGCCTAATGACATTTAGAACCTTGGTAGTACAGTGGTTAAGATCTAAGCTGTTAGGCAAGACACTGGCAGTTCGGATTCACCAGCCTATGGGGCATTTTTACTCTGTCCTATATGGTTGCTAGGAGTCAGAATTCGTTCCATGGCAGCAGGTCTGTGTTTTTAATGACATTTATAATTCATAGATCATTAAGTTTGATTGAAAGAATGTCATGTTAAAAGGACCTGCTAAAAATTCATGCATGTTTCTTCTGCTGGCAAGACATTTATGGTGGCAAAATTATAAATGACCTTCTTCTAAGGGTATATAAGCTTGTCTTGTTCTTTAGAATTTTAAATGTTGAAATCAAGTGTAGAGTATGATCTGTTTCTCAATCCCTAGTGGAAATATGTTGCAATTTTTGTCACAAGTTTTACACGAGAACATCTTTTAGTGTTAATAATGAAAGCAAACATGTCTTTCTAGAAATATACATGGGTCAGCATTCACATGAAAATAAAATTCTAAACTTTACTGAATTTTGTTTTCATTAAGATTACACGTGATATGCATATTACTTCAACAATATGAAAAGAGACCACACTTTTCAGAATGATGGCACAGATCAAATAGTTAAACTTTTTCCCATTTAATGGATAAAAGCATGTTGTTGTTAGGTGTTGTTGCCACGAGTTGCTTCCGACTTGTAGTGGTGCTGTGTACAATAGAATGAAACAATGCCTGGTACAGCACCATCGTCACAATTGTTCCTGTGTTTGAGCTCATCCAGCCACTGTTGAGGATCTTCCTGTTTTTTACTGATCCTTCACCAAATATGTCTCTCTCTAGGGTCTGGTCTCCTGATGATATATCCGAAGTAAGTGAGACAACATCTCACATAGGACCCCTTATAAGGGATTGGAAGAGTGTGCCAAAATCTTCCAAATGAATGAAACTAAGGATTCTCTGTACTTTCCCAAGGAAAGTCTTGCAAAGCAAGATACCTCTTTAAAAACAGTTGCTACTGAACTGAGGAAAGAAGTAGGTGATGGCTTTGTTTTACCATGTATTTCAAAGAAATGGGACCTGATTAAGAAGTGAGCTAATACTCCAGGTAAACTCCAGTGGGGGTAGTTTGGAGTATTTAATTTTTCTTTGCTTAAATGACAGATAACATGACAGGCATAGATTAAACAATTATTTAAGTTTATAACTGGAATATATCTGAAATAAGTAGATTTCAAAAGTTGTAATTATAATGTATGCTGTTTTTCTAAAAAAAAAAACCTAATTCAAGAAGTAATCATATAAATAATACTTACCATAGAAGAGGCAGGTATATCCTGTTATTGCTTCAGTGTTTTTGTATACTTTCAATACCACTACTTATATTTTGCAAAATCTATTATGTTTCCAGTTAATGCATTGAGAAGGAGCAAAAATAAGACAGACCAAATTATGCTGGCTTTTTTTTTCCTTCTCCCCTTAAAGGAAAAGTAGTGTGTGAGTAATCTCTCACAAATACTAGAAATGTCTGTGTTTGTGGTCTGTTCATCTATGGCCCTTTCCTGAGAAAACGCTTTAGGAGAGGTACTTTACTTTGATTCCTAAAATTTGAACTTGTGTATCCACTGCTGTCAAGTCAGTTCTGACTCATAGCAACCCTATTAATGATTTAATGACACTTTAAATTTCCACTAGGTAAGGGCAAGAGATAGTGAGAAATAAAGATACCAAAAGGAGTTTTCCTGGGTATTTTGATAAGCTTCTGTATGGCTGAAGAAATATACTCAGGCTGCTCTTGGACACCACCACAGTGCTGAGAGTATCATAACCCCTTGCTTGACTCCAGGGCATGTCCTGAGTTTAGCACTGTGGCTAATGATGTAGTGTCCCTTTGCAGGATAATTTCTAAAGCTGTTTCCTTTCCACTTTCCTCAAGGGGCAGAGCTGTGGTCTACTGAGACTCCCAGATAGCTAGCTGGGTGCCTCTTTCATCCGCCAGAGCCCAAGAGTACTATTGCTCTGTCTGGCAGGTACTTTTCTCCTGCTTCCCTGTGTAAGTAGGGCAGAGGCACTGTGTTTCCCTTCTTTCTCAGGAGACCATGATGTTAGAAACCTTTAGGGACTAAATTAAAGAGTCAGGTCATATCAATACTGTTAGAAATAACTGGGTACAAGCTGAAGAATTTAGTCAAAATGTCTCATGTTTTTGTTTTTACCATGGTGACAAGGGGAAATGTGAATAATTGCTTAAAAATACATTGATATTTCATATAGTAAGGACATGATCTTAGTCTTCACAAATTTTAATCATGTGAACAACTCATACACATATACATATGAATATTTTGATATTGCTAACAGTAATTGTATATTTATCAGCTAAAGTTTTATTTTTCATCTATTTAATAAAAGGGTAATAGTGATGAAGTACTGGGCTTTCAGATTTTATTCTTTCATGAATAGTTTTTATTATGAGAGTAATTTATAATGAAAAAGTTAGTCACCATACTAGTCATTTTCTGCAATTTTAACGTTATAGAATCACTGTTAAACAAGGGCACTTTTAAAAGTTATGTCACTATTCTTTGTATGAACTGTGACAAAGGGACAACTTTGTAAAGCAAACCAAACATGTCATGTTAAGGACTAAGTTGTACCTGACCCAGGTCTTGATATTTTCAGTCATTTCATATGTATGCAAAAGCTAAACAATGGGTAAAGAAGATTGAAGAATTATTACTGCATTTAAATTGTGGTTTAGGTAAAGAATATTGAATATACCATAGGCTGCCAAAAGAATGAACAAATATGTCTTAGAAGGGAGGACGGCAAGATTTCATCTTGCTTATTTTGGGCATGTTGTTGGGAAGGACCAGTCCCTGGGGAAATATATCATGCTTGGTAAACTAGGGGGTCAGCAAAACAGTGGAAGACCCTCAACAACGTTGATTGATACAGTGGCTGCAACAGTAGGCCCAAACACAGCCACAATGGGCAAGGATGGCTCAGGAAAAGGCATTGTTCCATTCTGTCGTGCTTAGGGTCATTTTGAGTCAGAACTGGCTTGATGGTGTCTAAGAGCAACAACAGCAGTAGCCTTCTATGTATATTGCTAGCCAACATCTTACATTCCGGTAAAGGAGATTTTGTATTATGACTTCTTATTTATTCCACTACTTCTTGTCAATTAGTGTGAATCACTGTATTAAGCTTACTGTGTCTTAAATACATAGAACTCTAGAGATGAGAGGCGTTTCCTGATGATATTGCAATTTGTGGTATCTCTGTCTGACTCGACAGCACTTGGCTTGGCTGGCTGGCTGCCTTGTAGGTATCCACAACTGCACTGAAGTCAGAGGTCACTGATGTGCTCACTAGAGAAGGGAGGTTTCATCCGTATCACTCAGTGGCAGTGAGACAGTTTGTTTCCAAGAGCTCTGCACAAGAAAACAATCCAACCTTCTGGGGTTTAAGGACTAATTAGCCTACTGTTGTGTTATCTTTGTGCTGAATGTACTTTGTATTCTCCTGGCAGTGCCTCTTCTACTTGCTTTCCATGTCCATACAGCAAAATTAACCATGAAATTTATTGTTTATTTTATGTGAGGTGAACTTTTTTTTTTTTTTTCTGTGAAACTTTGCCTTTAAACCTGCTCTTGGAGATGTTACACATTGACAGTCATCAGGCAGATATACTTTTACAAATTTATAGTTAATTATATGAACTTATTTTCATAAAATTCTATATTAAATAATAAATCATTTTAAATATATTGGGGAAATATTTTACTTACTATTTTAATCAAATGCTCATTTAACAAAGTCTAACTCATCTATATTTGCTCGATCAAAAGCCCCAAGCCAAAATATATTACTTCTGAAATGCAGTTTAATAACATTTGTGATTCTGTGTCATTGCCCTCAATGAGCCTCTACCCCAAAGTCGACATGAGACAAGCATAGAGCATCTCCTGTGATTTACATGTAAGCAAGTTGCTGTTCTGAATGTAATTCTTATGTTTAGCAGATTCACTTCTTATTTAGAGGTAAAAAATGGAGTTAGCTTGAGAACTTTCAAATGGACTGTCTTGAAGGTACAGTACAAATTATGACAAATCATTAACACTGCATGAAGAGTACTGAATATTTTCAGAGTCTGACAAATTTTCATTCTATCATTTCTTGTAAAGCAGTACCAAACTATGAATTAGGCTGACACCATGTATTTTAGGAGCAAAGGTAGTGGTAATGAATCAAAAAAAAAAAAAAAAAAAAAAAAACTGCATGTATAAGGAAAAAAGTATTTTTACTTACACTAAGTACTTTTCTTCTAAAAATAATTTTCTTTGTGAAGTCATCTTGATGTACAACTTACCATTAGTTTTCCGGAAAATAATCAGGGGAAAATGTTGATGCCTCCTGGTACATCCTGGAATTAACTGCTTTATTGCACAATGAACCTTCCCAGCTCTGTTAAGTAGGAGTGAAAGAGCTATGCAAGGGGACATCTGTATACAATTGTGTGCACATAAGAATATATATCAAAGTGCTTTGTTTTTGAGCTGCTCATTTATCTGATATATTTCATTCAATTCTGAGTGCCAAAAAAGAGGTTTCATGGCCCTTTTCAAATTTATTAGTTAATTTTCTTAGTGTTTTTCAATCAGTTCACTTAACAACTGACCATTCACTTGAGACAAAGCAGCAAAATTACACATGCCTGAGATTTACTACTTGACAATCCTGTTTACATAGATCTGGTTTTATTGTCATGGTATTATCCATAACTCTAAAGAAAAACCCACTGCCATCGAGTCGGGTCTGACTCATAGTGACCCTGGAGGTCAGAGTAGAATTGCCCCATAGTGTTTCCAAGGAACACCCGGCAGATTTGAACTGCTGACTTTTTGGTTAGTAGACATAGCACTTAACTCGCTATGCCACCAGGGTTTCCTGTAAAGAAATGAGGCTAATTGTATGTACACAAAGAATTAGTGACCATATTAATTGTAGACATTCAGGTTTATTTCTAGTTTTTCAGTGTTGCAAATTGTGCGCAAATGAATATCTTTGTGCCTTTCTCTTCATTACATTCTGGGCAAAGTTTAGGGATTAGAATCACTGGGTTGAAAGGTATGAACATTTTTTTAAGCATATTGATTTTTATTAATGTTGTCACTAGCTGAAACACTTGTTAAAATGACAAAATGTTATTGATGTTCCTATTTAGATATGCACAGGCAGGTTTAGGAAGGAGAGTCTAAGCTGTCCTCTGTTCCATTCATCAGAATGGTAAAAGTGATTTGAAAACGTAAATCTAATAATGGATTACACTGCTTACGACCATTTAAGGACCCTGCTTACTCTTAAATTACACTGACCATATCTTCCACAAGCTACAAGACCCTGCTTAATTTCAACCTCTCCAATTTTGCCACCCACTACTCACTCCTCCTCTGTGTTCCAGCCACTCAGGAAAGTTTTCTACTCCTAAAATAAGCTGAGCTGTCTCCTTCCACAGAGCATATGTGACATGTAACCCAACTGCCTGAAATACACTTTTCCTTCCTCTGCACAGCAGAACCTACTCGTCATTTGGAACTCAGTTCAATCATAGTGATCATTCTTAATACTTCCCTCTATTTTATTATTTATTTCTCTCTCATGTTTCATCAGAATTATTATTTTATGTGTATTCTTCCACTAGAATTTAAGCTCTTTGACTTCATCTCATTCACTTCTATATGCCCAGTGCCCTAAAAATTCACAATAAAGATTTTCTTATACCATCCTTCTTAAGATACCTTTTTAAAACAGCTTTATAGAGATATAATTTAGTTGATACACAGTTCGTTCACTTAAAGCATATGGTGTTTTATAATGTGGTCACAGAGTTGTGCCACCATTGTCACAATCAATTATAAAACATTTCTTCAGGAAACCCCACACCCTTCCTGTTCTTCCCCCTACGCACAGAGCCCTGATGTTGTCAGTTGCTGTAGAGTTGGCTTCAATTTATAGTGACCTTATACAAAGTAGAAAGAAGTGTTTCTCAGTCCTACACTATCTTGGTGACATTGGTATGTTTGAGTCCACTGTTTTGGCTGTGGTGTGAGTCCATCCTATTGAAGGTTTTCCTCATTTTTACTGACTCCCCCTGTCTTCTTTTAGAAATTGTTCTTTCAGACAGTGTGTCCAAAGTAACTACTAAAGATTTATTTTATTCTGCTCTGAAAATGGAAACACTGGTGGCGTAGTGGTTAAGTGCTTTTGCTGCCACACAAAAGCTTGGCAGTTCAAATCTGCCATGAGCTCCTTGGAAACTCTGTAAGGCAGTTCTCCTCTGTCCTGTAGCGTTGCTGTGAGTCAAAATCGACTCATCATACAATATGTAGTCTGGTTATTAGGCCTTTCAACTGATGTTCGAGCTTCATCCATGTATTCATACTTTATCCTCCCCCTTTGCTTTTGCTGAATGATATTCCATTGTATGGTTATTCTACATTTTATTTATACATTAATCAGTTGATGGACATCTGGGTGGTTTCTACTTTGACTGTTATTCAAAGTCCTGATATGAACATTCATATACAAATTTTTATGTGGAGGTACATTTTTCTCTTTTGGGAATGAATTACTTGGTCAACATAATGTTTTTTGAATATTTAATATTCGAGTAAACAAATCCAGAGGAAGTCAGTGAAAGTGCTTTCTTTCCTTACAGTACTTGACATCCTCATTTCCCTGTCACCTAATGATACCTACTTCCACCCTCAAATATTATATTTTTCTGTCTAGCATACAGACACATAGATATAAAAGTAGATAAGTGAAATAGCATTAACATAGTGACATAGACAGACAATAAGAACTGGGCCAGAAATTCAGTTCTTTTGAATTTTAATTCTGTGACTCCAGCACTCTCCTACATAATAAGAAATGAAGCTGCTGATATCAATAATTCCCTCAATTTGATGAATTGATGGTAATCATATATGCTTCCTGCTTCTGAAAGCCACTCAAAAATAATGTGAAAAAACACAGTGACTTGTAGAAAATTAGAAGGAAGAGGAGACAGTAGAGCACTAAGGCACTCAAAAAACATTTTAGAAAATAAGGCTTCAGGAGGTCTCTAGTTCATATCCAAATGCTCGCTGACTTGCTTGGAAACTGGTGGCATCATGGGTAAGAACTAGGGTTGTTAACTAAAAAGTCAGCTGTTTGAGGCATTTCTACTCTGTCCTGTAGACTCACTCTAAGTCAGAATCAACTTGATGGCAGTGAGTTTTGTTTGGTTTTCGGTTTTCACTGAGAAATTTTACTTTCACAACTTTTTACCTATTGAATCTTAGAAGTGATCAGGAGCTGGAGGTACAAGTTAAGGAGTAATTTCTAGGAAAGAGTGGATGGAGAGGATTAAATAAGTTTCTCTTTAATGAATACAGAACTCTCCACCCTGACATTAAAATTGCTGGGAGCCAGATCACTTCTCCCAAGGCTGAAAATGGACAATAACTGCTCCACTGAGAGGCATTGCAGGGTCTTGCAATGAAACATCTTGCTAATTGCCTAATCACCCTGGAGATGACCTAAGACATATACATTGAGGCTGCACAGTTTTGGATATTGAATTGTTTAATGTCAACTGAAAATTTAAGGAGTAAACCTTTCTTTATGAGAAGCAGACTAAATGAAAAGACAAAATCCAGAGGACAGAAAGATATTTGAGATGAGGGAAATGACAAAATTACAATTGCCAGCCAAGTGCCATCGAGTCTGATCTCATGGTGACCCTATTACAGAGAGATATTTTGTATCTACAGTAAGAATAGAACTATGAAACATCAAATGCATGAGGAAAAATGAGCCCAAGAGACAGAAGAACCCGTATCATTAGGTGACTGCATCAGCATGAAACTAGAAGAACCAGATGGTGCCCGGCCACCACCAAAGATAGCCTTGATAGGGGACACAATGTAGCATTCCTGATGTAACATGAGAAAAAGAGTGTGCAGATCAAGATCTCTACTAAAATAACAGAACTGATGGTCTGACAACCTGGAGGGCCCCCTGGGAACATGATCCCTAGACTTGATGCTGCCCCAAACCTGAAACTAGTACTGAGGTCAACACTTTAGGCAAAGAATGGACTGGACTTGGGGACACAGAGTGAGCATGTAGTGTGTGTACTTTATGGTTTTATATATTTATAGAAGGCTGTCCTACTGGTTTTTTCCTAGTGGGGAGAGGAGAGGCTGGAGAGGAGGGGACAGGTACTCGTTGGGAAGCTACTAGAAGTAAAGAGTGAAGAGGAGGAGTGTGCTGTCACACAGGGTGGGAAGAGCAGATAGAGTTGTAGAGAGCTGGGTATACAAAATTGATTTGGATTGTATACTTTTGCTGAATCATAATTTTTTTCTTTAAAGGACAGAACCATGAAAAGAATAAGAGAATAAAAACCTATTGGATGGAATGAGTGGGTAGATGCATTCTAGGAAATCTCTCAGAAACAGGACAAAAATATAAAAAAGATTAAATATGTAAACAAAATAAAGTGTTATTTCATAAGGTGAAAATCTAATCAAAAGGAATTCCAGATAGAAAACAGAATGAAATGGACATATGGAATTAATGGAGACATTAAAGAAAATTTCCAGATAGGAAGGACTCTTATGTGTGTTCTGAGTGGCTCACAGAGTTGTCCAGCAGAATAAAGGAAAAGAAACCCCAAGAAAGATTACCGTACAGAAATTTCAAAATACTAATAAAATGGAAGAAAAATTCTGAAACTTTCTAAAGAGAAAATTACCTTTCAAGAAGTGGGAGCAATACTGTAAATGACAATGTAACAAAGTTTACAACATTCAGAGCATGATTTCTAAAAGAATTCTGTGCCCTACCATAATATGAAAGGAGCCCTCATAGCACAACAGTTCAGTGCTTGGCAACTAACAGAAAGGATGGCAGTTGGAACACTCCAGCAGCTCTATCAGAAAAGACCTGGTGATCCTCCGTAAAGGTTACTCTGTCACATGAGGTCACTATATATAAAAATGGACTGGGTGGCACTCAATGATGCCACCACCATAATTTGAAGATAACATACTTTCAAAATTCAAGAACTCTAATATTAACCATCTATGAATCCTTCTGAGAAATTTACTGGCTAACATGCTCCCGTAAAACAAGAAATTATGCCAAGTAAAGACAGGATAAGGAAACAGGACCTTGAAGGAACTCCCAGGAGTACTTCTGAGGAACTAACCTTGAAGGAAACCAGTCTACAAAAGAGAAGAGAGATCCACTGCCATGGAATCGATTCTAACTCATATGAATCTTATACAACAGAGAACTGCCTTATAGGGTTTCCAAAGCTGTAAACGTCTAAGGAAGAAGACTGTTGCATCATTCTCCTGCACAGTGCCTGGTGGGTTTGAATGTGGAGCCTTCTTTTAGTACTTCGGTGTTTTAACGTGGTTTTAATTGGTTAAACACTGTGCCACCAGGGCTCCTTGGGGGAAGGGAAGGAAAGAAAGAAGGATAAATATCAGCATTTGAAAAAGAATAGCAAAAGGTATTCCTTAGAACTTTTGAAAAAAGGTATCTAAGTATTTATAGGTTACATCAAATACAAGCAAATGGAAGAATGAAAGACAGTTGTTAACCCTAGGGTGATCTCAAGGTATTGAAAAAAAATTAGCAGTGCATTGTACACATCTGGTCATCATAATGTAAACAATGTTGACAGATTTAAGCAAAGATGATGATCCAGTTGTTTTAGGGGGGCAGGAGGTACGTGGGTAAGGATGACTGGAGGAAGATAGCTGATCATCATTTACCAGAGCTGAAAACCAACAGGTAGTGTCTAAAGTCGACAAATCAATTTCTTTTTGAAAGATGAGTTAACTAACAAGACAATTAGTGTGGTAGAATTTGAGGAGTGGGTGAGGTCTGCGGGTGGCTTATATGTTCTTATAACTCATTAATATTAATTTACTTAAAAATGAAGCTTAGGGGGACATATTATTTTGAAATAACATGTAATTTTGTTAAGTACACTGACTGTGAAGCCATGCTGTGCAATAGAATCCTGTCTCTATCACCATATTATCTGGATCTCAGTTTCCTCAATAATAAAATGGAGAAAATAATGTATCTGCCTCATGGAGATGTTTAGAGAGATTATACGATGAACATCCTGTAAAGTGTTTAAAAATTATGTCCGTTACCTAATAGTACAAGGAGTCCTTGTGGTGCAGTGGTTAAGCACTCTGCTGCTAACTGAAACATTGGTGATTTGAACCTACCAAGCAACTCTAGGGAGACAGACGTGGCAATTACATTGGTCTTAGTGATCTAGTGCTGCTCTAACAGAAATACCATAAGTAGATAACTTTAGCTAAGAAAAGTTTATTCTTTCACAGTCCAGTGGGCTACAAGTAGGAATGCAGGGTGTCTGCTTCCAGGTAAAGGCTTTCCCTCTTTGTTGGCTCTGGAGGAACAGCCTTGGGTTGCATCAGTCTTTGGTCAGGGAATGTCTTGGTATAGCAACCTTGGGTCTGAAGGATGCACTCTGCTTCTGTTGGTGTTTTTTGGATGATGTGAGGTTCCCAACTCTGCTTGCTTCCCTTTCCTGTTCTGTCTTGTAGAGTAAAATGATAAAAGGTGGTGCAAGCCACATTCCAGGGAAATTCAGTTTACATTGGAGCAGGGAGGTGACCTATAAAATCTCACTGCCATCAAATCGATTCTGACTCATAGAGACCCTGTAGAACAGAGTAGAAGTACCCTATAGAGTTTCCAAGGAGCACTTGGCAGATTCGAAGTGCAAACCTTTGGTTAGTAGATGGAGCACTTAACCACATACCACTAGGGTTTCCAAAGGTGTTACAATTCCACCCTAATCCTCCTTATCATAATCTAATCTATTAACCACAGGCAGAGATTAGGATTTACAGCATAAGAAAGTCACAAAATGGAAGACAATTGCACAATACTGGGAGTCATGGCCCAGCCAAATTGCTACACACATTTTTTGAGGGGACGCATTTCAAGCCATGACAACCTTCCATGCTTTAATCCATGAGGATTAAAGACAAGAAAACACCATAGAGTAGTTCTACTCTGTCACATGGGGTCACGATGAGTCAGAATCCACTCAAGGACACCCGACTGTAACAAAACAAACTAATGCTATGTGTTAGCTATTCCTACGAAAGTAAAATTAAAACATAGTGAAGACATGCAAACTATTTAATAAAAGAAGATACTTTCTAAGTAGCTACACTGACAATCTACAGAATTCCTGTAGCAAGGATGTATGTGAAGACGGGGGAGCGTATAAACCATGTGCTATTCTATATTTTTACTTTCAGGAAGTCTGGGCAGCAGAACTCCTGATGTGCAATAGCATGTGTTGTGTGTGCTATGTGAAATGAGCTCACTCAGGAGGCAATCAGTGTTGGAAAAGTTTTAATGTACCGTTTTTCTGCAAAATCTTCCAATTAGTGTGGTATTATCTTCTTAGTTGTGTTAGAATGCTATAGTATTGAACATTTGGAAAAAAAAATTGAGAAAAAATGTCTAATGACTTCGAGTTGCATATAATACTTCCTGTCAATATTCATGTCTATCAGAAGATGTATTAATTAAATCATTTGGGATGTCATTTCAAATCAGTTAAATGTTATAGATGAGCCAAATAAGATGACTCATAACTTGCCAGATTCTTTTCCTTTTTTTGTTAATGTCTAATAGTCTATGAAAAAGGATTATTTAGAAATATAATTTAAGAATTCAAGAAATCTGCAAAATTGATGGAATGGTTTGTTTTAATTTTTCTTACATCACTTTGAAGCAGATGCCACTAATTGCTCTTGCAGAATGTTTCAACACTGCTATGTTTTTACACTAGAAAGATATCTTCTTCAAAGCTACACAGCCTGAGTGGTTTGAGAGACATGAGTACATGCTGATACAATGAGTATAGAAAGCTATATGATGAGAACTTATAGGGAGAATGAATATTTCTTACGTTTTTTTCTGTGTAAGGATCACTCATTATTTAAATAATTACTTAAGTTTTTTTTTTTTATCCTAACCAATAAATTTAACATCTGTCTTGAACAAACATGTAAGCAAATTATAAACAAAGACTGGAGACAGATATATTGTGTGGGATTTCAGTGTGATTGTTTCATATGTAAGATTGCATATATGCTAGAAGTACCTAGTTAGGGCTGTATATGCACTGAGCAACATCAACCTCAGAATTCTGTTGGCTATAATTATTGCTTATGGTAAACATTCATAGCTATCCATTTGTGTTCATGAATCTTAGGCTTCCAGGCTCATAAAATACTTCCAGAATCAAATTATATATACAGATTTCAACAACCATATTGTGTTTTTCCCTGTGATGCCTAAAAAATGACTGGCTATTTTAATTTTGTGTGTACAGTTTAATCATTTTGGCATGTCACAGAAACATGTATTTGGAAATAATAAGATTTGAAGTCATTTAAAGTAACATACATAAAATACTTGTATTAAATTAATTTATTATAATGCTTGTTTTGAATGTGCTGAAAAATATTGGCATATATATATATGAATTGGAATAGACTAGATGGCAACCGATTATCTGTGTGCCTATCTATCTGTTCATCTAATGCGTTGGAGCCCTGGTGGCATAATAGTGATGAGCTCAGCTGCTAACCAGAAGGTGGGTAGGTTGAACCCATCAGCTGCGTCATGGGAGAAAGTTCTCCAATCTGCTTCTATAAAGATTATAGCTTTCAAAACCCTATGGGACAGTTATACTCTGTCCTATAGGGGGGCGATGAGTCAGAGTCCACTCAACAGCAGTGAGACTTATGTGTGTGTGTGTATACATGCATATACCTACCCCCCACTTACCAACTGTCTCACATTTATGACAGTAATAAAAAATATCTATCCTACTACTTTGCACAGTAACAGTGTACATCTCACAGTAATATGCTGAGGTATGATGCAAGTACAGTGCTGGCTGGGATGGGACAAATAAGGCCCACTTAAGTTTTTGACTCCTTGAGTTTCTTGGACTGTTGTTGTGCTACTTCTAGTACACGCTGTTGCCTGATTTCTGGGAAACACAAGTGCATTCCCATTTTTTGGCAAGGCCAGTTTTCACATAATGACCTGTACTTTGGAGGTAAACCATGTCAGTAAGTGGGAAGTGGGCGTATGTATACATACGTAAACACACACACACAAATGTGTACACATAAATGCACATATACAGGGTTGGACAGTTAAGTTCACAAAATTATCCTACAAAAAATACCACATACTTCTTTGCTGAATATCACTCTGGTCACCTTTGAAATACTACCCTTGGGAAGCTATGTACCAATGCCAGCACCTAGTCCACCCTTTAAAGCAATTCTGGAACACTTTTTCTGGAATGTCCCTCAGAACTGTCACTGCACAGAGGTTTGACAGTTGAACTCACAAACTTATCCTAGAAAAAGTGCTTTGGGTCAGACAGTGAAGTACATGAACTCATCCTAGAAAAAGGGCTACGTACCTCGTTGCTGAATATCACTAAGGTCACCTTCAAAGTACTCTACATAACTCATTGGTGAATATCACTACAGTTACCTTCGAAGTACACCTCTTGGGAAGCTGTGCACTGGTGCCAGGACCACTGGTGCTAGTCGACACTTCCAAGCACTGTTTTCTAGGATGAGTTCGTGAATGTAATTGCCAGACCTTCTCACAGCAACAGCTCTGATGGACCTTCCAGAAAAAGGGTTGCAAAATTACTTTGAAGGGTGAAATGGGAGCTGGCATTGGTGCATAGCTTCCAAGGTGACTGTAGTGATATTCAGTGATATTCAGCAATGAGGTATGCAGCACTTTTTCTAGAATGAGTTCGTAAACTTAATTGTGAGACCTATTTCTAAGATGAGATTGTGAACTTGTCAGACCTCCTATTTTGTTAGGTGACCTCGAGTTTGTTTGGACTCATGGCAACCCAATGTACAACAGAATGAAACACTGCCTTGCTCACTGTCCTGTGCCTTGCTCACGATCATTATTATGCGTAAGCCCATTGTTGCAGCCACTTTCTTAGCCCATCATCTCCTTTTGTCTTCCTCTTTTTCACTGACCCTCTAGTTTGCCAAGCATGATGTCCTTCCCCAGGGACTGATCCCTCCTGATAACATGTCTAAGGTATATGAGACATAGTCTTATGATTTTTGCTTCTAAGGAACATTCTGATTGTACATCTTTCAAGAACAGGTTTGTTCATTCTTTTGGCAGTCTGTGATATATTCATTATTTGTAGCCAGCACCACAATTCAAAGACATCAATTAATTTTCCTTCTTCTTTATTCATTGTCCAGCTTTTACATGCATGTGACGTGACTGAAAACACTGTCAGGCACACCTTTGTCTTCAAGGTGGCATTTTTGCTTTTCAATACTTTAAATAGGTCTTTTGTAGCAGATTTGCCAAGTACAGTCTGTCTTTTAATTTCTTGCCTGTTGCTTCCATGGATGGTGATCATGGATCCAAGATGAAATGAAATCCTTGACAACTTCAGTCTTTCCTTCATTCATCATGATGTTGCTTACTAGTCCAGTTGTGAGGATTTTTGTTTTTATTGTGTTGAGATGTAATCCATAGTGAAGGTTGTGGTCTTTGATTTTCGTCGGTAAATGCTTCAAATTCTGTTCACTTACAGCCAGCAAGGTTGTGTCATCAGTCTTCCTCCCGTACCCATGCCCTGTTCTTCTTTGTATAATCCAGCTTCTCAGATTATTTGCTCATCATGCGCATCGATTAGGTATGGTGAACAGATACAACTGTGATACATGGCTTTTCAGACTTTAAACCACAGAGTAGCCCCTTATTCTGTTGAGATGACTGCCTCTTAATCTGTGAACAGGTTACTCATGAGCACATTTAAGTGTTTTGGAATTCACATTCTTTGTAATGTTATCCATAATTTTTATGATCCACAGAGTCAAATGCCTTTGCATAGTCAATAAATACAGGTGAACATCTTTCAGGTAGTCTCTGCTTTCAGTCAGGATCCATCTGACACCAGCAACAATATGCTTGGTTCCATTTTGGATACATATATATATATATATATATATATATACACACACACATATATATACATGTATATATATACATGTGCATATGTATGTATACATGTATATAAATATATATATTTATAGAAATAACTCATGTGACTGAATCTTATTTCAAAACCCTGTCTTAAAAAAAACTAAATGTCATTGCTTCTGGAATCAATTTTTTTGGTCATAAAAATACATTTAAAGTGAGAATATATATTTTTTGGACAATGACATTTGGAAAGAATGACATTTTTTCTTGGTAAATATCTTCTATTTTTTTCACTTTTGTCAAATTGCACTGCTTGATATAATAGTAATTTTTAAGCTGCTATTATTCAGGGATGAGAAGTTAACACTATGTCTTCATAGATATAGTTAATTGAATACTTAAATTCAGTACTTTGAAAGAGGATTAATTTTCATTTTAATTTTATGCTGAGGTAACCAAATTGTTTTCTGCATTCACCAAACTTAAAAAATTATCCCTGTTGAAATTGAAATAAACTTAATTTTACAGAAGTATTATTAAAAGTACATTTTCGTAAAGTTATCATAAGGGATGTCATAGATCTCAATGTGGGAAATTGAAGCTGATATATTTTTCATAAAGAAAGGAAACTAGATTCTGAAAAGGTAATGATAGTGGTTGTAACTTGGTTTTGGGCATGCAGCGCAGAATGAATAGTAAAACCCCAAATCTCATAGACAGCATTTATAGCATAATCATCCACATGAAACCAAAGCAGAAGTATACTTCAACAAGCTCTTCATAGCCGCAAGAATTCTGTTCTGTGAAATTCTTAGTGGGGGAAACAATGAGAATCAAGAAACATCTGACACACTTGAGAAGAGGTGACCCTCCTCCATAGCCAGCAGCTGAAATTGAAATGGATTCCACACAATCTGATAGTGAGAGTTCTACATGAATTTAAAGAGGAAAAGTGACTGATTCTAAATCTAAGGCAGGAAATTAAATGTATGTTAAGAGCCTGGAACAATTTGACATGTTAGGTAGTAAAGGAAGTTATTAAAGACTTTTATGGTGATGGGGGTGGGGAGAAGCCAGAGATGGATTCAAAAAGGATATCAGTGAATTACATCCCATCACATATTTAAACCCATAAATTTAAAATAGTATTTTAAAAATGGTTACCTACTGGGGCTCATAGGGAACCGATTCATGAAGGGAAGAATTAAGCATTTACCATTCCTTTTCTGTGAGATCTAAACCATGTAGAGTCAAGCAGCACATCATGAAAAGAAACTCTTTATGAAATGATTTCAGATGATGCAGAGAGGGAAATGATATAATTAGAAAACTGCAATTTTACTGCCCCCATTAAATTAATAGATGAAAACACTGAGCATTGATAGTCTCTGCTAACAACAATAACGAAAGAGCAAATCCCAGGCTGATCAGGCTGCTGGGTCCTGCTGTCAATCTGCAGGAAATAGAATGGAGGACCACAACGAATTTCACCGTGAGCTTGTAAGCAGAACCATTCAGTCTGGGAGAACTAACAGACTTGCCACTCAGGTTCTTCAACAGATAAATAGTAAGGAAAAGAGCAAGATGAAGAGAAACTTGCAGGTTAAGAAACAACAATTTTTTTTTTTTTTTAAACAATGTATGAAGCTGAATAAACTGTTATCTAGGACTGACAATTGTGATGAAACTATAGAGAAATTCAAGGAAGCAACTGTTATAAAAGTCAGCAATATTATTTTGGAGAATGGGAGAGCTGTAATTCAGATGCATGCATAAATACAGGTGGGGAGTTCAAGGGTGTTTGGCTTATGATACATCAGTGTTTCATGTGGTTTTCTATATCTGTTTTATTTAACATGAAAAGGAAGTGTGAAAAGTGAAAATTTTTTTAGTAAGCCATCACAAATGATACTTCTGCATTTTATAAAGTACTCAGAGTAAATCATCTTCTTAAAAGATTATCTAGAATTTTGACAAATATGTATCAGTCCATTAATACATTGTTGTGATTCTGGAAAGCAGAAAGCATGTTTTCTTCAGGCTCATTCTGAAAGTCAAGCAGAAGGGGAAATAGAGTCTTATTTCAGATTTAAGTGCTAAAAGTGAGAAAAATGCATTGGAAAACAACAAAGCAATTTACACATTGCATGACATCTGAACTGGTTCTGTATCTCCTTCCCATATAAAATATGAGCAATGTATATTCCTTATATATCAACAAATCATATTGGAAAGAGAGAGAAAAGCTCTTAACCTACTTTTCTATCTTCAGTTTTTAACTTTATCATGCTTGCTAATTGCCTTAGTGTCCTTTAACCATCTATTTCCATGATTCTTTCCCAGAGGCTTGGTTTAATTTTAAAAGTGCTGTGTATTCAGCCCTAATTATAGGAGAGCACACTGCAGACAAACAGCAAGAGATAGTAATGACCAAAACGTGTCCCTGAATCAGTGTCACGGATACCATAAGCTGGTTGCTGTAAACATTTAATGGCTGAGACATACAGCCATATAAGGTAATATACAGAAACTAGGGACATTTGAAAATAGGCTTCCTTCAGAGAAACATGATTTTGCTAAACATGATTTTAAAATATGTATCTTATCAGATATGTAATATCTATGCAGCCTGAGACTCCTTTAATAATAACTGTACATGAGGTGGATCTGTTACTTCATCTGAGCTAATATGATGCTTACAAAATATGCTGTGTGCCTAGAAGTACTGCCAATCATTTTCACTGAAAAACATGCTGACGTGTTTCCTTAGTGGGCAGTGGTAGTTTGATAGTAGAGTTTATACCTTCCATGTCAGAGACATGGTTCAATTCCTGGCCAGCACACTTCGTGTGTAGCATACCATGTATTTGTCAGTGGAGGCTAGTGTATTGCTGTGATGATAAACAGCTTTCAGTGGAACTGATAGGAACAAAAAGCTGTCATTCTCGTTCTGAAAATCAGCCAGTTGAAACCATGTCAATTTCTTTCTGAAAATCAGCCAGTTGAAACCTTATGGATCACAGTATTCAATCTGCATCCAATCATGGAGATGGCACAGGACTTGACAGTATTTTGTTCCTTTGTACACGGGATTTCCATGAGTCGAGGCCTGCTCGTGTTTGCTTAAATGCTCAAAATCGATAGAGATTTTAAAACCCCATCAGATGTGTATGGCTTTAGTAGGACAGAGAACTGCTGGTGAAATCTTGATACACACAAAAAATCTGCCTAATCAGTGGGTGGTTTACAAAAGGTGGTCAAAGGCCAGCATTACTTGCTAATGGTTATTGAGTTCTAACTGTGTACCAGATGTTATTCCAAATATCTGTTCATATTATCTCCCTGAGTCCTTTGAACAATGCTATGACAAGTATTATTTGTGTCACATGACAACTTAAGAAGCCAGGTGATATAGAGGTTAAGTGACCAGACAGTTTGTAAGTCAAGAAGGTGGAATTTGAACCCAGGTACCTGGCTCTGAGGCCAGCGTCTTAACGATTTGCTTTGTCATAGAGATAATGCAGTCATATCCTGATCTAATGACTCAGTCTTTTTATCTGGCTTTATGAAATAATGCCATTTTAGGAATTATTTATTCTTGTCTTACTGTAAGAATCCAGGTATCTGATAGTCTTAAGTGGTAAATGGTGCTCTTTTAGCCAAATGATGGCTATATATTTTTTCTTAGTTTTTAATGTCTCGAATTTTTTTTAGTATTTTCATGTGATTTAAGTGAAGGTTTACAACTGAAGTCAGTTCAGCATACAAAACCCAACACATTCAGCACTGTGCTGCTCTAGCTGCTTCTCCCCACACTGTGACAGCACACTCTTCCTTTTCACCTTGTAGTTCCTGTATCCATTCAGTCAGCTCTTGTCCCTCTTACCCCAAATCTTGGCTCTCTACAGGAGGTGCTTAGAAAGTCTCCTGTATGTTTTTAAGCCAGGAAGCACACTGTTTGCTGGTGTCACTCTATGTCTCATAGCCCAGTCCACCAATCGTGGTGTGAAGACCTGGCTTCAGTAGTGGCTTCAGCTCTGGACTAACAGAGTCTGGGGGCTATGCCCTCAGAGGAACCTCCAGTCTGCCAGACCATCTTATTAGAGTTCTGGGCTGCTCTCCTGTATTTTTCCTGCTATGTTGGGGACTCTGTGTTGTGATACCTGTCAAGGCAGTCGTTGTTGGTAGCTGGGCACCATCTTGTTCTTCTGGTCTCATGCTGATGTAATCTCTAGATCTTATGGCCCTGTCTCCTGGGCTCATACTCTTCTCATATCTTTGGTGTCACTCATTCTCTTCTGCTCCAGGTGGATTAGAACCAAATTATGCTACTTAAATGGCAGCTTGCTGGCTTTTAAGACCCCCAGACACCAAAGTGGGATACAGAACACCTTCTTAAAAAAAGGACAAAAAAATGTTAGTTATGCCAATTGACCAAGGTATCCCCTGAAGCCATGGTCCCCAGACCCCCACTCCTGCTGCTATGTCCTTCAAGAGTTAGAGTTTTATTTGGGACATCTCTTAGTATAGCCCAACAGTGTTAATCTCCCTTCTCCTGTTTGCTGTCACTCCCTTCACCCAACACTTCTGTCTCCTGTCATTGAATATTCCTCTCCCTCCCTCCCCATGCTTGTAACCACAAAATGTTTTTTTTCTGTGCTTAAACGTTTTCTTGAGTCCTTATAATAGTGGGCTTATAAAATCTTAGGCCTTTTGCAATTAACGTAGTTCATTTAGCATAATGTCTTCCAGAATGTTATATTTCCTATGATCACCATTGTTCTCTACCATTGTATAGTATTCCATGGTATGAATACACCATAGTTTGTTTATCCTTCTGTCTGTTGATGGGCACCTAGATTGAGTCCATCTTTTTGCTACTGTGGACAGTGCTGTAGTAAAGATTGGCGTGCGTGTGTCTATTCATGTGACTGCCCGTATTTCTGTGGGATGTATTCCAAGCAGTGGATTGCTGGATCATGTGGTATTTCTATTTCTAGCTTTTTAAGAAAGCACCAAATCAACTTCCAAAGTTGTTATGCCATTTTACATTTCCACCAGCAGTGCAGAACAGTTCCAGCCTATCCATAACTTCACCAACATGTACTGTTTTGTGTTTTTTGGATTAGTGTCAGCTTTGTTGGTGTGAAATAGTATCTCACTGTAGTTTTAATTTGAATTTCTCTAATGGCTAATGATTGTGAGCATTTCCTAGCACATTTCCTAGCATTTCCTATGCTGGTGAAATCTTGATACTTTTTCTCCCATGATCTTTATTGTTTTAGATTGTATATTTAGATCTTTGCTCCATTTTGAGTCAGTTTTTGCTCATGGTGTGAGATATATATCTTGTTTTATTTTTTTGCAGATGGGTATCCGTTTGTTGAAGAGACTGTCTTTTCCCCAATTTGTAGAATTTGGGCCTTTGGCAAATATCAGCTGCTCATAGGTGGATGATGTTATATCTGGATTCTGCATTCCCTTCCATTGGTCTGTGTATCTGTTTTTGTACTGATACCAGGCTGTTTATTATGAGTAATACATTCTAAAGTCAGATAATGTGAGGTCTCCGACTTTGTTCTTCTTTAGTAATGCTTTACTTATCTGGTACTTCCCTTTCTGCATGAAGCTGGTGATTTGTTTCACTATTTCATTAAAAAATATCATTGGAACTTGTATTGGGATTGCACTGTATGTATTGATTGCTTTGGGTAGAATAGACATTTTCACAATGTTGTTTTCCTACGCATGAGCAAGGTAGAGTTCTCCATTTATGTAGGTCTCTTTGGTTTCTTGAAGTAAACTCTTGTAATTTTCTTTGTATAGGTCTTTTACATCTCTGGTTATATTTTTTGTGAGTATTCTATCTTCTTGTGGGTTGTTGTAAATGGTCGTTTTTCAGCGATTTCCCCTTTGGTGGTCTATTTGTTAGTCTAAAGGAATCCAACTGATTTATGTATATTTATCTTATATCTGGATGCTTTCCTGAACTCTTCTATTAGATTCAAATACTGTTTTGTGTGTATTCTTTAGGGTTTTCTGTGTATAAGATCATCTGTATACCATTACTTCTTCCTTACCAGTTTGAATGGCCTTTGTTTCTTTATCTTGTCTGATTGCTTTGGCTAGAACTTTGCAGTACAATGTTAAATAAGACTGGTGACAGTGGGCATCCTTGTCTAGTTCCTGTTCTGAAGGGAAATGCATTCAGACGTTCTTCATTTAGGATGAATATTGGCTGTTGGTTTTGCATAGATACTCCTTGTTATGTTGAGGATTTTCCCTACTGTTCCTATTTTGCTGAGAGTTTTTAACATGAATGGATGTTGAACTTTGTCAAATGCCTTTTCTTCATCAATTGGTTAAGACTGAATGATTCTTGTCTCTTGTTTTTTCATGTGGTTGACTGTATTGATTGTTTTCCTAATGTTGAAACATCCCTGAATCCCTGGTATGAATCCTACTTGATTGTAGTGATTTTTTTTTTTTTCTTTTTGATACACTGTTGGATTCTACTGATTGGGTAGAATTTTGCTGAGGATTTTTACATCTAAGCTTATAAGAGATATTGGTCTGTAATTTTCCTTTTTTTGCTGTTTTTATTTGACTTCTGTTAAATTGTCCAGTTCTATAATTTTATTGTTAATCTGCTGAATTTCCAATTTTTGTTGCTCCACTATTTCTTGCAACCAGTTTAATTTTTCATTATGCTCTGCTGAACTTTGCTTTATCTCCTTCCTGACCTCTTGAAGAGCTCTAAACATTACTCTTTTGTATTCTACTTTTAATAATTACAGGAAGTTTTCTTTGTCTGGAAAAATTTTTGATTCTTTGTTTTAGAAGTTCTCTGAAGCCATGGTGGTCTGGTTCTTTAAATGATTAGAAATAGACGGTTACCTCAGAACCGTTGGGAAATTGTTGTAATTTATTTTTCATTATTGTGTCCCAACTTGTGTGTATGTATTTAGTTTCTAATGCATCTTAGTTTCTTGGGTGTACAGATAGACTGGTTGTGTAAGGTGTTTTGGTTATTGAGGAATTAGACATTCCTACATCGTATTACCGGGTGGTTAGAACTATTGTTATGCGTTTGGCCTTTGGTGTCAGTTTACTTTTCTTATGTGTGATCAGCCTGGGAGCCCCGTAAGTCAGCCCCCAAGTGTTCAGTGCTTGCTGGGGAATGTTGATTAGTGTGGACTCGAATTGCTGGCTGTCCATGTGCAGAGGGGGGGGGGGCTACAGTGAGAAAAGTAGGGGGCTAGCAGCCCTGCACCTCGGGAAGTGGCTTGTTTGTGCTCTGAGTTCTTAGCTCAGTGGAGCCAGCAGACATTTTTTCCCCCATTTGTTAAATTGTTCCCTCTCCAAGTCCTGGGGAATTGCTCAGGGCATGCATAAGCATTGCTGCTTTCAGCCCAGGTAGAACATCAGAATCTGATTCCAGTGATGCATGGAAAGGAAGAAGTGGGGAGCTTCAGGGAGAGGGAAGGAGGTTGTGCCCAAAGGAAAAGTTTTGATCTTCCTGCATCCGTAGGAAATTATCTTTTGATGTTTGAATGGGAGAGTGCTGAAATCCTATAGATGTGTCTGTCCAAAGCTCAGCTTCTGTGTTGAGAAAGATGCTTCCTAAATGCAGTTTTGTTCACTATCCTGGTGCATAGTCCTCTTATGGGGTGTTGATTCCTATTGGCTGGTTCTGACCTGTCTTGGTACTCTGGACCTATTGTCTCCTCTGTTGACCAGTTCATTCTCTCAACTTTTTCCTTGATTTTCAGGGCTCCTAGAATGTACTATATAAGCTGGTAAGTTGTTTTTCTGGGCCTTTGTTATTAGAAGGATCAGAGGATGTCTCTGACTACTTTGTCATGTAAACCCACCTTTTGGCTACATTTCTGAGAGCTTCATTTCTAGTTCATCATGTTGGATTGGATACTATTTGTCAAAATCTAATTATTTCATACTCTCATTTTTCATTCCAAGAAAGTTAATATTTGACATTGAATAAGACTAAACCAAATCCATTGCTACTCAGTCGATTCTGACTCATAACAACACTATAGGACAGAGTAGAACTCTCCTTTGGGGTACCCAAGGAGCAGTTGTTGGGTTTGAACTGCTGATGTTTTGTTCAGCAGTCAAACTGTTAACCACTGTGATACCAGGGCTCATGACATTAAATAGTTTTGGGTACATCATCAATGTTGAAATATTATACAGCCAGAGAAATAGGATGACTGTACAAAAATTATTTTAATACTCCAGAAAATATAAGAACTAATGAAAACAATTCTACTCCCTAAAAAATTCTTTTCATGATTTTTTCAAAATTTTTTTGACCAGTAATTTTTTTCATATTAAAACAAGAAGGCTATTCAAATGAAGATAGCAATGAAAAGCTGTACTCATAATGAAATCACTAGGAGATGTATGGAAGTAGGGAGAAGCTACAAAAATTCAGCCATAGATATTATTGATGTTAAGAAAAACATGGTTATTACACAAGAAGGTTAGTTTTTGCTATTAGATTATAGTCTACCGCTATGTAAATTTGAGTTAGCTAGCTTATAAATTGGAGCTCGTTAGAATAACAAGATTACAATTGAAAAGTTAGTGTTGTTATTAGATGTTGAGTCTACAGTAAAAAAGGTACTCAAAATGGCAGGAAACATTATGTGAGATTCTGTATTACAGATGTCTAAGAAATATTTCTGTAGCTACATTCTTGAGGTCTAATAGCAAGAGATTCCATCATATGGAATCACTGTGTCCATAAACAGTTCTGTTGTAGCTGATCTTTACCTATTGGAACTAAAGTTCCTAAAGGAACTTGAATTTCAGACAGAAGTAGAAGAAAAACATCAGATAGTCAGAAAAATTCTTGCTGGAACTTATCTGTTGAGAGTTATTACTAAATTCTTGGAAAATTAAGATAGGTGATGTTATCACTGATATTGAAAATCAGAATTTCCTGTAATTTTGGATAATTTTAAATTGTGTTTCACCATATATCCTCCATTACTTGGGTAAATTTAAATTCTTTCTCTGTTTCAATCATGGTCAAAATACTTTAAAACAACAACAACAAAAAAGAGCTCTTGCTCTCGGTTATTTTTACTACTTCCATAATCTGCTTTTTACTGTGACACAATTTTGAAAAGAGTCTATGCCAACTCTTCCCTCCTTGCTGTCATTACTCCTTAACCTGGTATAAACTGTCTTTTGATTTATGCAGTACTCTGACAACACCATAACAACCAAACAGTAACTTTTGTAAATGTCAGTTTTAACCTTCTTGATTTTAAATCTACTTAACACTTTGCATGGCTTATTTAACTTGACCCTTTAGTGACACTTGATACTCTGACTTCTCTGGCCCATCTCTCCTCTGATTATATCCCTACATCTCTGACTAAATGGTTTCTCAAACTCCACCTCATGTTCCATTTCACCTTTAGTTTAAATGTTGGTAGCCTCCAGTATTCTATCTTTAAGACCTCTTCTATTCCCACTTTATATGTTTTCTTGGGAAATGTCATCCATTGCTGTGTTATTCGCTGCCACCACCTTGCTAATGATGCCCTAATCTCACAGCTCAGGCATGTCCCTGTGTCATTTATTATGTTATCTTTAACCTGATGACCAGTTACGCTCTCCAGTTTATGTTTCCTTAAGGATTGAGTGATTAACAATGGCAGTTAGCCCTGAAACTGGTTTGTGTTCTACACACATGTGTATGTGGACACATGTACACAGAGTTACCATACTGTAATTATTCTGCCCCTAAATAGCTCCTAACTCTTTCTTTCTCTCTGTTACTGTTACCATGGATCTTCTATGTCTTTGGCTATTATAACTCATCCTATTGGTGTCTGCTGTGGCCATACTTTCTTTTCCAAATTACCATCAGATTCTTTCTGCTACATTTTTTGCTTAATTTCCTATGTACATGCAGAAGTCTATCATGTGTCCCTGCTTTTGCATGTTTGAAATATTTAATATGTCCCAAGTGTGAAACAAAACACCAAAAATCTAAATAGATTGTGCTACCTAATTGTATTCTTAGAGGTCGCTGTTAGGTACTGTTGAGTCAGTGCTGACTCCTAGTGAACCCTGTGTACAGCAGAAAGAAACACTGCCAGGTCCTCCACTATTCTCACAATCATTACTATGGTTGATCCCATCGTTGTAGCCACTCTGTCAGTCTTAGAGATTAGGCAGAAAATAGCACTGGGTTCCAGAATTAAACTGTACTTACTAAACCAGAGCCAGAAAGTTTGCAGTAGAATTCAGAAGGTAGAGTCTGAGAAAGTCTCTGAAGCACCAGAGCTATGCAATTCAATGCAGTACGGATACAGTAATCACATACTGTGTGCCAGCCACTGAGCTGTATCACTGAGCAAACAGTAATGACAGACATCACCTTTGCTTTTCTAGGTTTACAATGTTGCATGAAAGACATGGAGCAAACAAGTAATGTGAAATATTCATTGTTAACAAATGAAGACTACAGGAAGGATATAGCTAGTGGTTTAATTTATTCTGGGAGGATAGGAAAAGCCTCCATGAAATTGTGACAATTGCACTTAGAATTGAAAGACAAATACAGATGTGCATGAGGCTGGAACCAACCACCTGACAATTGACCTGTAATGAAGTAGCTTCTGATAAAATTTTGAATCATCTCCCACAACTGTTATTTCTGTAGGTAGGTTGATGGTGGATTGATGGACAGATAGATAAGTAGATGAATAGGCAGAGAGGTAGACAGATAGACAAACATAGACAGATAGATAAATAAATATTAGTTAGGTAAGACCCCAGGTATCACACAGCATTTATATTTCTTTTGTAATATGTCATAACAGTGTTTTCCAATTTTTTCTCTATCATGATTGTATTTGAATATATTCCCATTCAAGCCTCAAGTATCCTACAAATCATTCAACACATGATATTCCTTTACTTCAAATTCTCTTAGAATACATTTATAATTTATATTCCATTATCGTGAGACTGCATACCCTCTGGTTATTTCAGCCATTCTTTTTTTTACATGTCTTTCAGAGTATTTATGTCTTTACCTCCCTTTGTTTTTATTACGACTCACTACCAATCATGTTACTATTTGTTCTGACATCTTCAGAGATGAATAGAAATCCCCAAACAGTTAATAGTGAAATTATAGGGTTATTTTATTTTATTTAAAATTAGCTTTGCAGTATCTGATTGATGTATACAACTATATAAGTGTATATAGTGTGCATGTGTGTATATGTATGTGTGAACAGATACATGCACATGTATTTTTATATGTGTCATACCTATGTTGCTATATTTTCTAAGGTATACCTATATTACTCTTATGTATTGATTGGAACAATATTAAAACTCTGGTTGTTTTTTTGAAGATCTCATTGGTAATATGACTGTCATTCGTGATTACAAGGCAGATCATACTGGAATAGCTAAGTGACACAGTATGTATGAAAATTAGAAATACAGTGATACCATAATCACACTGTCTGGAACTAACACTTGTCTCACATGCTTTGGACATGTTATCACGAGGGATGAGTCCCTGGAGAAAGACATCATGGTTAGTAAAGTGGAGGGTCAGTGAAAAAGAGGAACACCCTCAATGAGATGGATTGATGCAGTGGCTTCAACCATGGGCTGAAGCATAACAGCGATTATGGGGATGGTGCAGGTCTGGACACTGTTTCATTCTGTTGTACATAGAGTCACTATGAGTCAGATTCAACTTGACATCTCCCAACAACACCAAAAAACTTGCTTGTGTAAAGTCCAGCCATGTGAAAGTAGTCACATATTCACAAACATACACCCACCTGTGAACATACACACACATACTTTATAAACAATGTGAAGCAGGTGCTTGTACAAAGTGGCAATAGAAAGCCCCTTATGTGTCTTGTTCCAGTTATTTACCAACAGGGCTGAGACTAAGCAAATTCCCAAGTATGGCTAGTCTGTTATCTGCTCTTCAGACTTGTCCTGTGGAATATTCTCACTTTTTAGTATTTCCCTTTTAAAACAAACAAAAAAATGATCTGACAGCCATTTATCAAAGATATTTAGACTATAGAATGTTCACCTTAAATTTACTTGATGATATTTTTAGTTTTTAAGTTTTTATGTCTAATTATGATAGAAAAGAAGTTGCTTACAGTGGAAAGAGGTAAATAGATTGATTGGATGCAAATGGGTCTTGGAAGGGTGTACGGAGATGACCTTTAAATCGTGTTAGACTTACTTGGTTCTTCGTAAAATTAAAGCTGATTTAACATTTTGAGATGACACGTGGAAAGGTCAAAAGATACAATCAAGTGTGACAAATAGAGCTGAGATTAAAAAGTAATTTGTAGTGCCATGCTTGGTGTGCCATGCTTGTGTGATTTGCAAATGGTAACCTGCACCCACATTTCAGATTTGGCTGATGAGTTCATTGGAATGAAAGGATCCCTAATAACTCAGTAGGGCTAGAAAAAGAATACTTTAAGTGACTCCTTTTGAGATCTAATGTGTGTGGGAAAGGGGCAGCTAAAGAAGATTATTTTGTTGTTGTTAGTTGTGATAGAGTGATTCCAATCCATTATGTGAATTAAATATAAAATAACTAACAGGGTGAGAGAGAGAATATGGTTGACCAAGATATCTTAAGGGAGAAAAGTTGACTTCATGCCATATGTGAATCAAGAGTCAGGTTTATATCAGTCCTGATACTGGAGGATGTGTGTGGATTATCTGGAAATACGTGAAAGTATGTTTCTCCCCAGATATACCTGTCAAAATTCAGAGTAGCAGTAGAGCACTGGTTCTAGTAAGGTTATAAAATTATACTTTCCAGGAAAAATATATTGCTGTTTATCTTTTCCAATAAGCAATAATTATTTGAGAATTCTGAAGTTATGTGCAACCTACCTACAACCTGTGTATCAGCACTTTTCTGTCTGCACATCTTTTACTGAGAATAAATTCAGTTTGCACTTTCTCATTTTAAACTCTACAAATATTTTTCATTTTATTCTGTATTAATAGGAGCCCTGGTGACACAGTGGCTAAGTGTTTGATTGCTATTTGGGATGTCAGTAGTATGAATCCACCAGCTGTTTCTTGAAAACCCTGTAAGGGAGTTCTGTTCTGTCCTGTACGGTTGCTGTGAGTTGGAATCTTTTAATGAGAATGCATAAACTTTGCACTTTTTCATTTTTAAATTCCACAAATATTTTTCATGGTTGTTGTTAGGTGCTGTTGAGTCAGTTCTGACTCAAAGCGATCCTGTGAGCAACACAATGAAACACTGCCTGCTCTTTTGCCATGTCCACAATTGTTTATATGCTTCAGCCCATTGTCACGGCCACTGTATTAGTCCATCTCATTGGAGGTCTTCCTCTTTTTTGCTGACCCTCCACTCTACCAAGCAGCATGTCCTTCTCCAGGGACTGATGCTTTCTGACAACATGTCCAAAGTATGTAAGACACAGTCTTGCCTGCCGTCTTTGCCTCCAGGGATCACTCTGGTTGTACTTCTTCCAGAACAGATCTGTTTGTTCTTTTAGCAGTCCAGGGTAAATTTAACATTCTTCTCCAACACCGCAATTCAGAGGTATCAATTCTTCTTCTGCCTTCTTTGTTCATTGTCCACTTTTCACATGCATATAATGTGATTGAAAATACCACGGCTGGGGTCAGGCACACTTTAATCTTCTGTGTATTCTTAAATATATTAATAAAACGTTCAGTTTTTATGATATTGAAAAAATCTTCTTAATTTGTAACACCATTCTTGATTTATATTAATTTCTAAAAAGCCTATTAAAATAACATTAACCCTAAGAGATGAAAGAAAAGACAAAAGCTGTTAAATTATATCTAATAAAAGTACTCTGTTAGGTAATTAGTCCTAATGTAAGTCAAAGAATAAATATTCTCAATTATGTTACTATAAAACTTTGTTAAAATTTATATATCAGCTTCAACAAAATTTATGAAATAATAAATTTATGAACTGATACTGTCTCCTAAAATATAGAGTTAATGGTTTTGTTCTTCTAAGTCAAGAGCTTCTTTCAGTTTTTCTTGTAGCTTTGATTTGATTTTTACAAAATCTCTGAGTATCTGTTTATCTATGAGTGTCTTAATTTCATTTTCATATTTCAAAGACAGTTTTGCAGGATATGTAATTTTTGGTTGGAAGTTTTTCTCCTTCAAGGCTTCAATTGTGCCATCCCACTGCCTCTGTGCTAACCTAGTTTCTGCCGAGAAGTCAGACTGAAGCCTACAAGGTTTCCCTCTGAGTGTTAAGCTTTGCTTTGAGTGTCTCTGCCTTTAAGAGTTTCTGCTTATGTTTCATTTTGTTAAACTTGATTATGACATGCCTTTGTGTCTTTCTTTTGGAGTCTATATTGTATAGCATTCAGTACCCATCTTGGACATCCATGTTCTCTTCTTTCATAATTTCAAGGAAGTTTGCTGTCAGCAAGTCAACAACAATACTCTGTGTTTTCAGGCATCCCTTCCTGTTCAGGAACTTCAATTAATCATAATTGTTCCTGTTGATAGTCCCACATGTGTCTTACTACTTCTTCATTTTTCTTATTTCTTTTTTTCTGATTTCTCATCATAAATGCTGGTGTCAGTAGCTCTGTCTTCCAAGTCAGAAAGTCTATTTTCCATTTGTTCAGTTCTGTTCTCTTGGCTTTGAATTGTGTTTTCTAATTCTTTAATTTTGGTATCGATCTGTTGGATTTCAGAATGTTGGTGTTCCATTAGTTTAAGCAGCTTGCTTAATTTTTCATTTTGCTCTGCTGAATTTTGTATAATGTCTAGGAGGGAAGGCGCCTAGGGTCACTATGAGTCGGATCCGACTCGATGGCACTTGGCCTAGGAGGACTTTATATATAATTCTTTTGTACTCGACTTATGAAAGTTTCTGAAAGGCTTCTTCATCTGGGAAGTTCGTTGGCTCTTTCTTTTTGGAGCTTTCTGGAGCCATGGGTGGCTTTTCTTTTAAGTGTCTGGCTAAGGGTTGTTGCTTTTTGGACATCTAGAGGATGTTTAGTTTCTGTGGTGTTGCCTTAGCAGGATTTGAAGCACAGTCTGAGAAGAGAGTTGATCACTAGTCACCTCTGTATACGCCAGTGACTGAGCCCAGTGGAACCTCTGGGGAAACAGGCTCTAACTCCTGGCTGGGAAAGACACAGCCCTACTTATGGAGTCACTGGGGAGCCATCAGCTGGCCCTGTGTTGTAGGTCAGTAAAGGCTGAAAGAGATGTCATCAGGCTACACCACTATTGTTTCTGTAGGTAGTCTTATTTTGAAAGGTAAAAGCTGCCTGACAGCTTCCCAAATCAGTCAGACTGTCAGATATACCAGCCCTTCTTTCCAGCTGGCAGTGGAGGCACTAGATGCTATCATCTAGTTCAAAATATGGAAAAGCTACTGTCCTGCTGTCATATTCTGTCAGGCCCCACCTGTAAGGCTATACTGTGCTAAACACAGCTTTTCTGCTAGGGAGGTGCTCCCTGGGCTGGCATTGACTGCCAGACTGGGAATTAGCCCCTGCTGAGTCCTCTGTTTTGGTAACTCTGCCTCCCAGTCGAACAAGATGGCATCCCACACAAGCTGCAAAACAGCTGAATCAATGATGGGGGTTCAGAAAGAGAGGGTGGAGGGGCCATGGTGCTCTGAGTCCAGAGCCACAGTCTCAAAGTGTAGCTGCTCTGCCTGCTGGTCCTGTCGGCAGTGTGGCTGCGCTTTGCTGCTAGGTAAGCCCAATCACTGCCTCTGGCTAACATAAAGAACAAAAAAGTTAAAAGCAGCAGTTACCTTCAGTCCATGAGAGCTGGCCATTCAACAAGGGTAGGGGTCAGCCTATGCCATGTCCTAGGGCTCACTGGGTGTCCAGAAGCCTCTGTTTACTTATCAGTCCAGGCCTTAGTTTAGAGAGGGAATTAAGGAGACATGTGTCTAGTCCGCCACTTGACTCTGCCTGCTATAAAATGATAAACTACATACATAGAAGATACTCAGTGTGGAGACATATTACTTCAAAAATACATTTCTCTTTTTTATCCATTATTAATCCTTTATTGAGCAATTTTAATAGTTGACTCTCGAGAAAGTTCTGTCACTTTGAAAATACACTTTCCCTTATAAAAGTTTTAAACTTTTAAATTATAAACAGATAATTGTTTATAAAAACTGAATAGCTCAAGGACCTAATATAGATAATACATTGCCAGCCAGCTAATACGTTACAGACAGCTAAATTAAAGGTAAATTTGTGTATAGTCATACATGGCTTAATGGCTGTGATACATTCTGTGAAAGAAGGCATTACATAATTTGGATTTTGTTGGAAAACTGCACAACAAATCAGGCCTCTGGAAGCTGCTATCCCATTGTCCATGATGGGTGGTCTGAAAGATGGGGTCTATGAAACATCTGGGAAGGGAGACCACTCCCCTACCCCTAAGGCCCCTGTGCAGTGAGCACAGTTTATCTACAGCCAAACCTCCTGGCTTTCCACAAGCATAAGGAAAGTTTCCTTTAGTGTTGTGTGTGGTCCTGTTCCCTGATATACGTCACATTCTCTGATCAAGAATTCTAATATTTATTATAATATTATGGGTCCACACACCTGTGTGTGGCAAGAGTTAGCCCTAATAAATGTTACATAGTGCATGACTGTGCATGGTTTGACTAAAGATCAATGAAATTCAGCATTTTAGTATTAAATTTTAAAGCATAACTTGCCTGTGGAATGATTAGCACACACCTGAAGGGTTTTCACTTATTATTTAAATGCCTTAGTAAGTTGTTTTGCCCAAAAGGTAAAAAATATTTATTTCACCTTAAAATAAAACTTGCTTGAAGTATGATATTAATAAACAGTAGGAAATTATTTGGGGAAATGTGTGATCAGACTCTCATTATGTAATTTTAAGTACTGAAATAAAAGTTATGATTCTGCTATACTTGTGGTAGAGAGCATAAGGCTAACTTTATGAGAGTTGCTTGAGGGTTGGTTTTAGAGTGTGTTTATTAGTTGATTGTAGCAATAGAAAACTTTATTTGAAGACAAGCGCATCTGTCTCCTCTAACCCCTACTTGTGATGCTGATACCAATGAAGAATTTCATCTTCATCCCTGATGACTTGAAAAAGCCACTTAGAATGAATTTGACAAGATAATCTGAATTGTTCTTAATGACCAAAACTGGAATAAACTGAGCAACAGAACAAATGGTATATATCCACTGAGATGTAAAAAAGTTATCATGAGTTCATACTGATTTAAGCAGTCACTGAAACAATTAAAAAAAATAAAAATACAGAATTAAAATGTGTGGAGATAGTCCACCATCAGGAAGGTAGAGCATAAACTCCCCAGTCCTTAATTATGGCCTGTGTACCTAGTGACTTCCTTTCAAACAAAGGGTGGTAAAATGAATAAATTTATAGTGGAGAAACCAACACTACCACAAGCAGGTAATCAAGATTAAGATTTACAGCGATTAAGTTATGTTCATAATATGTGCTCTTGATAAAATATGTTGAGAAGGAAACTACTTCTATGATCTTCCTTGCTAAAACCGTTAACTCCAGGTTAACCATGAGAGAAACAAGACTGATCTTAGTTGTGGGATATCCTACAAAACTTCTGTCCAGTACTCTAAGACTATCAAGGTGATTAAAAAAAAAAAGTGAAGTGTGAGAAACAGTGAGAGAAAAGAGGAAAAATAAAGAGATATAACAGTTTAACAATTAATGGGATGTGATTATGGAGCAATAAAGTACATTAGGTAAGAAATAAGAAAATGTAAATAAAATGTGAGTTTTAATAATGCATCAAGGTTGGTTCATCAACTGTGAAAAATGTTCACACTAATTTAATAAGTAATAATATGAGAAACTGGGTATGGGTATATGGGAACATTGTGTACTACCTTCATAATACTTTTAACATCTAAACTTAAAATTAAAATCCGAATAGTCATTTTGTCTCTTATTACAGATAAATTGTATTTTATTGCATTGCAGAATTCTGTAAGTATATATGTTGCTCATATCTTTTGAAAAACATGCATTGAATTAAGGTTTTAATCGCTTCTTGGCAAAAACATGAGACTTTCTCAGTGGATAAATCCTTTTAGTTTTGCTCTAATCTTTATTATCTGTTTTCTTTTGGTGTTTGAGAGGTTCCTCTGTTGCTCTCTTTTTATGTTCAATCTGTAGGGTTAATTCTTTAGTTTGGGCCCTTTCTTCCTTCCAGATGTGTTTACTTATAGAGATGAATTGACCTCTGAACAATACTTTTGTTGTATCCCATAGATTCTAGTAAGATGTGTTTTCATTCTCATTTGATTCCATAAATTTCTTTACTTCATACTTGATTTCTTCTGTAACCCATAAATTTTCCAGCAAGGTGTTGTTTAGTTTCCATGAGTTTGAATTTCTACCTATGATTTATCTGCTCTTGATTTCACCTTTTATGACTTTATGGTCTGAGAAGATGCTTCACAATAATTCAGTGGTTTGAATTTTGTTGAGACTTGCTTTATGTCCTAATAAATGGTCTATTCTGGAAAGTGTTGTGTGTGCATTGGAGAAGAAGATGTATTTATCTGTTGATGGGTAAAAAGTTCTGTGTAATGTCGATAAAGATTTAGTTGGTTGATAGTTACAGTTAGATCTTCTGTATCTTTACTGAGTTTTTTTTCTGGATGATCTGTCCGTTACTGAAAGTGGAATGTTGAAGTCTCCACCTATTACCATGGAGTGATCTATCTCATTTTTCAATATTGTCAGTGTTTATTCAATGCATTTAAATGCTCTGGTATTGGTTGCATAAATGTTTAATATTGTTATGTCCTGCTTACGTATTGAACCTTTCAGCAATAGTGACCACAGTTGTCCTTGACAATGGATCTTACATTAAAATTTACTTTATCTGAGATTAGTATTGCTACTCCTGCTCTTCTTTGTATATTTTTGGCTTGGTATATATTTGATTTTTCAGTTTGTTTATATCTTTGAGTTTAAGGTGTGTTTCTTGTAAGCAATACATAGACAGGTCATGTCTTTTGACCCACAGTGCCACTTGTTGTCTCATTATTGGAATGTTCAGTCTGTTTCCATTCCATGTAATTATTGATTGATGTTCATTTAGTGCTGTCATTTTGATGCCTTTATTTTTGTGTTGTTGGTGTTTTCTGTGTTTTCCTTAGCATTCTGTCCTAGGTCGTTCTTTATGGGTTGACTTATCTTTTTCAGTACTGATTTTGTGTTCGTTGAGACTCCTCTATTCTGCTTCTTGCTTTGATAAGTTGCATTGCTATTTTGGTTTCCAGCTACCCCTAAGATCCCTCTTGCTATTCTAGGTTTAAACTAGACTTTAACTTCTGCATATCTTTTTTAATTTCTTCTCCATCTGAAAGGGTTATACCTACTGTAGGAGGTCCCTTTTTTAGTGTGATGATGTCATAGCTTTTAACTGCTTCCCTTTTAATAACGTAGTTTTGATTAAGCTTTAAGACTTCCCTAAGTGAGTAGGATACTGGATGTTGTGTCCTGCATTGCCTCCTTAAATATACACTTAATGTTTTTGTTTTTCTAAGCAAAGAACTTCCTTCAGTATTTCTTGTAGTTTTGGTTTGGTTTTTACAAAGTCTGTAAGCTTCTGTTTATCTGTGAATATCTTTATTTCACTGTCATATTAGAGAGACAGTTTTTCAGGATGTATAATTCTTGTCTGGAGGTTTTTTTCCTTCAGGGCTTTGAGTGTGTCATGCCACAGCTTTCTTGCCAACATCGATTCTGCAGAGAGGTCAGACACAAGCCTGCAGGGTTTCCCTCTGAATGTTAGCTTTGCTTTGTTCCTTGCTGCCTTTAAGGGCCTCTGTTTATGTTTTGCTTTATTAAGCTTAATATGTCTTGGTGTCTTTCTTTTGGGGTCTAGTTTTTGTGGCATTTGATACACGTCTTGGAACCTGGGTTCTTTTCTTTCATAATTTCAGGGACGTTTTCTGTCAGCAACACTACAGCAATGCTCTCTGTAGTGTTGTCTATCCTTCCTTCTTCAGGAACTCCAATTTTTCACAGATTATTCCTCTAATAGAGTCCCATATGTTCCTTAATCCTTCTTCATATGTCTTACTTCTTTTCTCTGAGTTCATCTCATAAGTGGTGGTGTCAGTTGCTCTGTCCTGTGAGTCACTAAGTCTGATTTCCATCTCCTCAATTCTGCTGTTTTGGCTTTGAAGTCAATCATCTAATTCTGTAATTTTGTTATTGATCTGCTGTATTTCAGATCATTGAGACTCCATCATTTCAAATAGTTTACTTAGTTTTTCATTTTGCTCTGCTGCATTTTGTTTCATCTCTAGGAGGGCTCTCTATATAATTCCTTTGTACTTCACCTCCGATAGTTTCAGAAAGACTTCTTTATATGGGAAGATTTTTATTATTTTGGGAGTCTTCTGTAGCCATGGTGGACTGCTTCTTTAAATGGTTAGCTATGGACTGTTGCTACATGCCATCTAGAAGCTGTTTGATTTTTCTGGTGTTACTTCAACAGGAGCTGAGGCATAGATCTAAGAGGGGAGTTGGTCATCAGCCATCTCTGTGTACTCTAGTGACTTGCCTTAGGTGAACTCTCTGGGGTGGCAGTCTTGGTCTCTTGGCTGGCACATCTGGTGCTCTACTAATACAGTCACTGGGGGGCCATCAGGAGACCCTCCAATGTGGGTCAGTGAAGGGTGGAAGTGAAGCTTCTGGCCTCTTAACAGTCAGATCTGCAAGTCTTATTTAAAAAGGTACTTTACTTCTGAGTGGGGAGCTGTCCAACAGATTCCAAAACAGGCTCTCAGGTATGGCAGGCCCTGCCTTCCAGCTGACAGTGAAAGTACCTCATAGGCCATCCCCAGATGCTATGATGTGGTGCAAAGTAGGGAGGGGTTAGGGCCTTCCAGCCATCCTCTGCCAGACCCTACCTGTGAATCTAGATGTGAATTGTCTCAAATGCCATTTTTCTGCTGAAGAAGCATTTGCCATACAGGCTGCTGTTCTGTGTGAGAATCAGCTTCAGCTAAGGCCCCTGGCTGGGTGACTCCACCTCCCAGCTAAACAAGATGGCATCCCAGCTGAGCTGTGGTGCAGTTCAGAAAAGGGACAGTAGAGGGGCAGTGGTGCTCTCAGTCAGCAGCCAAGCTCTCAATATGTGGCTGTTCCATGGACTTTCTCTCTGCTGCTGTATACACTATTTACTTAAATGCCAGAGTTCGGCATATTTGTCAGCTCATGCCCAATCCCCGCCTCCAGGGTAACAAAGAAGGTATCAGTACATGCAGTTTACCAGTAGGGTAAATCAGCAAGAGTGGGTTTCAGCAGCTGCTGGCTTGTCCTTGAGAAGATTAGTCCTTTACTGGTGCCTAGTCAAACCTGACAATATCATGCCAGGTCCTAGGGCTCCCTGAATGTCCACTGCTCAATTCAACTATCATTCCAGGCCTTAGTTCTCAGAAGGAGTTGAGGAGACATGTGTCTGGTTGGGTCGGCCATCTTGGTCTCACCTTTCAATGGATACGTGCTGAGCTAATAGCGTTTATGTTTGATATAGATCAGACATTAGGGAAATTTACATTTTCAAGTTATAGCACAGTAAGTGGAGGCTTCCTTGGATCTAATAGTGTAGGGAATTGAAAATTTAAGAAATTGTCCTTATTAAAATACATGGCCCAGAATATACCATAATGACTAATTGAGGAGGATTTCCTGTTAACAGTCTCCAGCTTGAAGAATAATGCATATGTTCCTTAAGGAAAAGGCACTGCTGTTTATAAACTCCATTGGGAACAATAATCCAAAGAAGCTTAGGGCTTTACTTAGAACTGAAATTTCCTCCCAGATTCTGTTAACTCTAAAATATTTAGAAAGAGCTGAATTTAGAATATGACAATTAACTCTTTTCCTTAATTGGAGGGAGGAGTTTCAATAGGCACCATCTGGAAATACAATTTTTTTTTCCATCTATGTTCCTAAATTTGCTTTTCCAGATTTCTCTACTTTGATTTTGGTTTCATTTGCCTCCTCATCTCTGACTATATTTCTCATTTTTTATTCTTTAAATTTATTTTTTAAAATTAATGGTTTCCATATTACCAACCTTCAAATATGATTTCTCTTAGTATTAAAAACTATAAAACATATATTCTTTTCAAATCACAGAGGATAACTATAAAGTTACCTAAACAAATAAAATGGAACCCTGGTGGCTCAGTAGGTAACCGCTTGTCAGCTAACCAAAAGGTCAGCAGTTTGGATCCTACCAGTTGTTTCTTGGGAACTCTGGGATGGTTTTACTCTGTCCTATAGGGTCACTGTGAGTCAGAATTGATTCGATGGCAACAGGTTTGGTTTTTTTTGGTTTAACTTATTTAGAAAAACATTTCTACAGCCTATAATTTTTTGAGCTTCCTTTATTAACTGCCCATTAACTTACAATGTATGATATTCTTTACCTCTGCATAAAGTATTGCCCTTTCTTTGTATTTTGTTCTTTATACTACCATACTACCATTTTTTTTTGAAGTTTTTAAGGTGGTAATCTACCTTAGCATGAGAAATCCCAAACTACATTCTGTATCTTTATATTAAATTTAGAGCACCTTACTTTTTTTTTGTACTTGTCCCCTGATTTTACCTGTGCTTCTGTGAGCTTTCTGTTTTCTGTCTTTAATCTCTGTTCTTTTTTTCAAGCTACACTTACTGCTTGTACCATATCCATTCACCTTAAACAGTGCCATCAGTGCCAATCCCTACTTGTCCTATTGTCCATACCCATTTTTTCAACTGACAGAACACTTTTACCTGCCTGCTTTTCTAGTCTCCTCAAAATTAAAATGTCCAAAAATGAGTCACGTTTTACCATGTAGCTAGATATTCTCAATTACCTCATTCCTATATTCTCAGGTTCGAAATCTTTAAGTCATCTTCCATATCTTTCTTCCATTCCTATACTTGAGATTGTCACAAAGTAAAACTTCTCTTTTTTTTCCTTAATGCCTACTGTCTTCAACCTCATTAGACCTCTTACCATCTTCACCACCTTAGTGCCATAAACTTCTTCTAAATGATTTCAGTTCCTATTCCAAATTATTATCCACCTTGCTTTCAGAGGAATGGAAAATAGTCACTTTTTAATGTTACTTAGCTATTCAAGAATTTCCAGGCCTTCCTGCTGTATTCCATATTGACACCAAAGTCTTTTGTCTGATTTCCAGTTCCTTTTTAATGAAACTACATTGTACCTATTCCACTCCATTTGCACCTGTTCTCCAACATTCAGAAATCCTGGTGGCGTAATGATTAAGAATTCAGCTGCTAAGCAAAAAGTCAGCAGTTTGAAACCACCAGGCACTCCTTGGTAGTTTCCTGTTAGGCAGTTCTACTGTGATGTGTAGGGTTGTGTGACCTGTAATTGACTGAATGACAATGGGTAATGCATCTCCGGACTTCACTCTTTGCTCTGCGTGGTTTATTTTGCCCAGTCTCTCCAATACTTCGTATTTCTTCTTATACCAGCATACGTTACTTTTCTTGCACCCTCTGTTGTGCCTGTCCAGATTCTACAAGTCAGATCTAGCTTTACCTGCCCCTTCTTCCTCCATTACAGGCAGATGTGTTCAACTGTTCTCTTCAGCTAATTTTCAGGAATTTATTATAAATCTTGGTAGTAATTATTGGTTGTATCTAGGAAAATTACACAGCTGTTATGAAGCTGTCTAGTTATTCACACTCATATTCACCACATGTCATTTCTGTGTTTGGGATTTCTAAATTGGCATCCTTGCTCCTGCCCCTCTTGATGGGTAAAGAACTAAGCCATGCTTATAAAGATGAATGTAGTCACTGTACATACTTTTTATGAAAAATCAACAGTAAATATTTGGAGGAAATTCATGTATTTTAAGATAATCAGTATGCATTTGTTCACAGTTTGACTGGTACAGCAGCTATTGAATTGTCTATAGTATTGTGTGAGAATGGAAACTCTGGTGGCAAAGTGGTTAAGTGCTGATTGCTAGCCAAAAAAGTCAGCAGTTCAAATACACCAGGCACTGCTTGGAAACTCTTTGGGGGCAATTCTAGTTTATACAGTCACTATGAGTCAGAATTGACTCAACAGCACTTTTTTTTAATCTTGTGCAGAATTGTCATTATACTAATATTTCTGGTGCGATATTCTCATCTACAAGTTTTAATAATTCGATTACATTTTTTTTAAACCTTCAGTTTGCACACATGTTTCTCAGTGAAGACAGAAACTCTAGATAACTCTTTGAGGTGGCATAGAACAATAGCATCATGACTAATCAGAACTACCTGTATTCCCCTTTGTGCAATCTACATCCTAAGTGAATCTGTAACTTTCCAAGACTTGCATGCTAATTTATTTATTAAACCATTGATTAATACAACAAATATGTTTGGCACACCTTCTGTCTGCTGAGAGCTAAGTCAGATGCTAACAATACAGCCTCTGTACCCACTTTCTCTGGATCTTTCCTAACTTATTTTTTTCCCTCTCTAATCTCTAGCCCACCATCATTATTATCTATCAAAATCCTACTACTTCCATGGATCATCTAAATGTCACTTATTTACAGCTTTCTCCAGTTTCTGAACAAACCAGAGTAGTTTTTTCTCTTTCTTGAATTTCTGTAGCACTTCACATTCTTTTTATTATCATCACAATCAATCATGTTTCTCCTTGTATTTAGTCATTTCTAGACCTCTTACTTCTGTTCATCATGGTGTGTTGTAAAGGCCAAAGGATCACACATGTTTTGGAATAAAATACAGTTTTGTTGAATTGAAGCACTATATATGTATGTATATGTGTGTGTGTGTATACATATACACGCACACATACATATATACACACAAAGATTGCCTATTAAGTCTGAAAACTCATCCTAGAAAAAGTGCAGCATACCACATTGCTGAATATCACTACATTCACCTTTGAAGTACTCCCCTGGGGAAGCTATGCACCGATGCCAGCACCTAGTCCACCCTTCAAAAACAATTTTGGAACTCTTTTTCTGGAATGGCCATCAGAGATGTTGTCAATTTACTCTTAATGTCCTGTATATCATCAAAATATCTTCCTTTCAATATTTCCTTTATCTTTGGGTAAAGAAAAAAGTCACTGGAGGCCAGATAAGATGAATAGGGAAGGTGTTCCAGTACAGTTATTTGTTTACTGGCTAAAAACTCCCACACAGACAACTAGACAGTGAAGTTTGCCAACTTGCTACTGTACCATCATGTGCAATGGCTTTTGCGGAGAGAGTTCCAAAGTTACTAGGCAGTGGTATTGATACATAGCTTCCCAAGGGGAGTGCTTTAAAGGTGACCATAGTGATATTCAGCAGTGAGGTATGTGACTCTTGGAACAATTAAGTTTGTGGTTTTCATTGTCTGATTTCATATATATATATACACAACAACCAAACAAATGCTATATTTGGATGAACTATTCAAATATCCATTACCAGTTTGTCGTTATGTCATGCTGTGGAATGGTCTGATGCTGAAAGTTATGCTACTAGTATTTCATGTAACCAGAAGTCTTAAGCTCTGATGCATGGTTTCAGCAGAGCATCTACACTAAGGCAAATTAGGAAGAAAAGTCTAATGATCTTCTTCTGAAAATGACTTCCAAAACTTAGCAAATGAAAGCCTTATGAATCACTACAGAATATTGTCTGACTACCTGCTTTGGACACATGGTTAAGAGCAATCAGTCATTGGAGGAAGGCATCATGTTGGGTGATGTAGAGGGCTAGCAAGGGCAAAGTAGACGTTCAGTGAGATGGGTTGGCGCAACAGCAGCAGCGATGAACTCAAACACACTGGCGATCTTGAGATGATGCAGGATAGGCAAAGCTTCATTTTGTTGTACATAAGATAGTTATGAGTAACAGCTGACTGGAAGGTGGCTGTCTTAGTCATCTAGTGCTGTTTTAGCAGAAATGCCACAAGTGGATGGCTTTCACAAAGGGGAATTTATTTTGTCGTGGTTTAGGAGGCTAGAATGTGGGTTGCCAGCTCCAAGCAGAGGCTTTCTGTTTCTGTTGGCTCTGTGGGAAGGTCCTTGTCATTATTCTTTCTAGATCAAGGAGCTTCTTAAAGCACAGGGACCCCAGGTCCAAAGCATTCTGTCTTCTCCTGGCTCCTGTTTGGTTGTGATATGAGGTCTCCCTGTCTTTCTGCTTGTTTCTCTCTTTTATATCTCAGAAGAGATTGATTTAAGACACAACTAATCTTGGAGAGTGAGTCCTGCCTCCTTAATATGCCTCTAATTCCACCTCATTAACATTATAGAGGTAGGATGTACAACATCCAGGAAAATCACATCAGATGACAAAATAGTGGACAATCACACAATACAGGGAATCTTGGCCTAGCCAAAGTGTCAGATATTTTTGGGGGACACAGTTCAATCCATAACAGCAGCTACCTATGTGCTTAATTCAAACATAGTATTTCACACTGATTGGCAATTTAATCACATCAAAACTTAGGTTATTGAAGTCTTGGCTAATGACAGATTTGTGCACTGTCTTCTTTCTTTCATCCCATTTCAACCTCATTTATGGGTTCATTTTCTTGCTACCTAAGAGTAGACTTGGCTCTTGACTGTCACTTTGGCCTTTTCTCCCTTCTATCTATAATTTCTACTTTGCAGGACTCGTGATCTCTTGGTTTCAGTTTTCAAATTGCTGGTTTCCAAGCCCTGGAATCCTTCCTGAGTTCTAGAATATTACCATTTCAATTGCCTTCTGCCATTTGCATGAGAAACATAGTAAATTCCAAATCCCCAAATTTAATTTATAATCTTCCCTGCATCTACCCTAGAAAATTTTGCATTATAAAGACTGCAATTAAGTTTGCAAACTCTTCCTGAAAAAAGTTCTTCATCTCTCATTGCTGAACATCACTAGGATCACCTTGCAAGTACTCCCATTGGGAAGCTGTGCACTGATGCCAATGCCTAGCCCACCCTTTCAATGAAAACTATGGGAACTCTTTCTGGAATGGTCATCAAAGCTGTTGTTGTATTACACTTGATATGCTGAATGTCATCCAAATGTCTTCCTTTCAATATTTCCTTTAACTTTGGGTAAAGAAAAAAGCCATTGGAGCCCAGATCAGGTGAGTGGAGAGGGTGTTCTAATATAGTTATTTGTTTACTGGCTAAAAACTCCCTCACAGACAACTATACAATTAAGTTTGCCAAATTGCCACCACGTCACCATGCACAATGCTCATTCCAGAGAGAGTTCCAAAATTGTTTTGAAGGACGGACTAAGTGCTGGCTTTTATGCATAGCTTCTGAAGGGGAGTGCTTCAAAGGTGACCACTGTGATATTCGGCAGTGAGGTATGTAGCACTTAGAACAATTAAATTCATAGACTTAAGTCTCGGCCCTCTGAGACTGAGGGCGTCTAAGACTGAGGTGTTGTGTTTGACATCTCCAACTTTGTTTTCCTGAAATCCATACAATTCCACTGTCACCTGTTTTTCCCTCACAAGGATTTTAAAGCCACTTCCTTTTCTCTTTGTTTCCCAACTTAGTTTTCATATGAAATTTCTTAAAAGTTTTGAATCTTTAACGCTTAGTTTCTTGATCTAAAATGCATATAATCCTTACAATAAAAACCCCCAAAAACCAAGATTCAGGAAGCTTGTTAGAGTATTCTAGTTTATTTCCTGTAAGGGGAGGAGATAGAGATATAGATGAATGGAATTTCTCAAGGTCTAGTTAATACTAAATTTCAGAAGTTTAGCATTTCTCCATTCAATTTGGTTTCCTTTCCCCTATACGGTTCTGCTTATTCTAAAGTAGGTCCCACCCTTCTCCCCTTCTGACACCAAATAATTTGTTTTCATCATGGTAAATACAAATATAAATAACAACAGCATATCAGTGAACTACTATTTTGGCTTAAATGCAGAACTAATTAATACATTTTTTAAGGAAAAGAAAATATAAAAATATAAAGGAAAATGCAACATTATGCTTATTGAATTTGATTGTCATTACCAACGTAATATTTGTGTGTCTGCTAATGTCCATAAAGGTCAGAATTTAAGAAATGGATATAACCTGAGTCCAAATTACGAATCCACCATCTAGGATGCTTATGTATTTTCAGTAATACATATTTACAGTTGAGTTATAGATATGTAATTTTTTTTTTATAGTTATTCTGGTAATTTTGGTAAAGTAGAAGGTCAGTGATGAAGAGGAAGACCTTAAACAAGATGGAGTGACACAGTGGATGCAGTAATGGGATCAAATATAACAATGATTATGGTACAGGACTGGGTCATGTTTTGTTCTGTTGTAATATGGTTACTGTGAATAAGAACAGACTTCGCAGCACCTAACAACAGCAACAACATTCTGAGAATGAATGCTGATTGTTTTCCGTTAAGCCACATATAAAGAAGATCATACTGTGGCTGTGGCATTAAAAAGTAGTGTGTTTTCTTTGTTTAGAGGTACTAACTCCAAACACACTTAACTATCTTGTTATCTGACATTCACATTTACAACAATAATAAAAAATCTTCTGTCTGATTATTTTGCACATTGACAATGTATGTCTGGCAATAATGAGCTACGATGGGAGCTAAGAGTAACACTAGCTATATTGGTTAGGATTTTGTGTCAGCTTGGCTGTGTTATGATTCTTAGTGTTTTGGCAGTTACGTACCGATTTGGTAGTTATATAATGATGTAATTATCCTCCATTTTCACCAATTTTCACAGAGTAATCTAGTCTTTGGAACCTAATGATATCAAAAGTGAGGAGTAGATATAGTTTTCCCATGGATGCTTGTTTTGCAACTAAGTAATAGTGACAATTGACAGCCTTTACCTAAGAGAACCATTGTGGACCCCGATATTAGTTATCTAGTGCTACTATAACAGAAATACCACAAATGGATAGCTTTAACAAAGAAATTTATTCTTTCACAGTCTTGAAGACTAGAAATTTGAATTCAGGGTGCCAGCTCTGGGGGAAGTCTTTCTGTCTCTGTCAGCTTTGTGGGAAGATCACTGTCATCAATTTTCCCCTGGGTCCAAAGGACACATTCTGCTCCTAATATTACTTTCCTGACGGGGTGAAGTCCTCCTCTTTCTACATACTTCTCTTTTATATCACGAAAGAGATTGACTTAAAGTACAACATAAATTTGTAGATTTGAGTCCTGCCTCAACATCATAGAGGTAAGATTTAGGACAGGTAGGAAAATCACATCAGATAATAAAATGGTGTACAGTCACACAAGACTGGAAATCATGGCCAAGTCAAGTGGACACACAGTTTTGGAGGACACAATTCAATCCATAGTAGTTCTTTTGAGGATGTTGTAGGCCAGAGAACCATATAGGTTTCTGATCCCCAAATCATAAAACCTCAGGGGCTCTTAAGCATTTTTACTGTGACCCTGCACCTCTTTTCAGAAAACAGTCTGGGGCTGCAGTATAACCCAGGATTGGCTGTGTGATCCTTCTCACTTCTCTTTGTATATTAGTCAGATTAAATCCTGGATTGCTTTACTTTCAAATATGTATGGAGTCTTTTTGCACTTCCTTCTCATTTTCTTCTAGCTAAGTTTTGTGTGTTTAGCTTCTTCAACCTTTTTTCACATGTCAGGCTTCCATTTGCATTATCATCTTTTCCCCTTTTCAGTTTTCTGGATTTCTTCCAGTTTGTATGCGTTTTCATGAAATGCCTAAAACAGAATAAAATATTTCAGGCTCAGAAACTTGTAGACTAAAATTATGATACACTACCTTTATTTATTAAAGTCCTCAATATTCACTTATTCATTCATTTATTCAGTAGATATTTAGTAAATTCACCTTAGTTGCAGGTACTCTCTTAGAGGATGGGGATATAACAGGAAATGGAAATAAACATGACCATTTTCTATGTTACTTTCATTCTAGTTGCAGAAATCCACATATACTTTCTTTGCCGTTGAGTCAATTTTGACTGATAGTGACTCCATGTATTACAGAGTAAAACTGATCCAGGGTTTTTTTTTTTTTGGCTGTAATAGTTATGAAAGCAGATCACCAGGCCTTTCTTCCACAGTGCCTCTGAGTGAGTGCCATCTGAAACCTTAAACTCAATCAACAAGCATAAACTGTTTCCTCCACCCATTGCCAAAACACGCTAAACCAAACCCACTGCCATCAAGTCGATTCAGACTCATAGTGATTGTATAGCCAAGTACAAATAAAAACACAAAGTACTGTGTATGCCTGAAGGAAAAGACAAGGTGCTTAGGGAGTGTCACACTGTACAACCGAACCAAGGCTGGGCGTCATTTCTTCATTTGGTCTCTGAAGGATTATGTAGTAGTTACCATGTTCTGCATACTTCTTTGCTGTTGTGGACTTTCTTTAAAGATGCAGCGAAAGAATAAGACATTGCTTTCCATAAACACCCAGGGTTGGCGTGTGAGAACTTCTGCCCGCCAAGAAATTCCAAATTTAAAAATAGTTAACATCGATATTAATGCTTTTCTGTAATGTTATATGTAGTGTGAACAACCATCATTAGAATGAGTTGTTATTTTTTTCTTTTCTTTTCGGATCTGACTCGATGGCACTTGGCTGGTTTGGCTTTCTTTTTTTTATTATGACTGAGTGAAAATGTACATGCCCATATAAATTTACGTGCCTACCTGTATGCAGCTTCCACTGCCTTCCCTGCCCAGTGGCTACACACTATTCCTCTCTGCTCCGTATATGTCTCATCCTCCCAACAGTCACCTTTAACCTCCTCTCCACCCACTCTCCTTCCTCCAGAAAGAGGTCAGCAGGATGATATCCTATAGATGCATAGAACCATAAAGTGCATCCAGTATGGTCACCATCACCAAGTCCAATCCATTCATGTCCGAAGAGTGGACCTTCGTTATGATTTGTGGGCACCCACCACCAGTGAGTTGTTATTTTTATTGATCAGTAATTAAAATTCTAAACAGAGGTAGTTTGCTGCCTAAGGAAACTTTTTTACAGTGGATCCTCTAGGGTATCATCCTAGACCCCTTTTGCACATAACCCATTTTTCATCCCTAAGAGCCCCCTAGGAAGTATTCTGGAACTGCCGTTATTTGCCCTTAGATTAGGCTTACAATATTCTAAGGCCACTGCACTACGTGGGTTCAGACAAAAGAGAACTGTGACTGTGCCTAAGAGACCTAGAGATTATGCTGGGCAAACTGGATGCCCCTGTGAAGATGGAGATGGTAAAAAAGAGGAGAGACAGGTGGAGAGTACTCTAGGCATTTGCGGAAGCAGTTGAGCCGAAGAAATTAAGGAGAGGAGGTGTGAAGGATAAGTAATTAGATTAGCTAGTCTAAATCTCTGTGTACAGGTTGGGGATTAGTGAGTAAAAAGGTCAGAGGAATTGAGTAGGAATATAAATTAGGACATTTACATGAGTTTTTAAATTGCCAACAGTTTTGGGATGATTTAATCAAATGGATATTCTCATCTGCTTATTTTCTGTAGGTTGATGTTTCTCTTTAAATAAAAATATTGGAACTGTAGTGAAAGAGAAATGATACTTCGCTTTTATTTTTGATTTTTTTTTCTGTTGCTACGTAACAGCATTTGGAATTTGAAATGATGACTTTTGAATTACTCATTTCAAAACAACAAAATTATTACTTCAGGAATTGCTATTTTTGACACATAAACAAGATCAGTTCTTGAGTTCTCACTTTTTCTTTTTCCTTCAGTTATCTCTTTGGTCCCAAGAAAAGCCTGAAATTTTTTTTCTTCAAGTTTATCTGTTTTTACTGCATGCCTTCCTAACTGTGGCAGAAACCAGACATACAGACTTTCACTATTATTTGAAGGTAGAATCCGTATCTTTTATAAATGAATTGAAATGTACGAGTCACAAAAACTTCTTCCATAGATTAGTAAATTTATAATTAGTTTTAAATTTTATTTGAAGTGGCTGGGCTACATGGAAAAGCAGGTGCAACTCTAACTGACTAATGGGATTTGGTTTATCTGAGCAGCACTCTGTTGTAAATATGTTTTCTATTGATGCAAAATATGTTTAATCAGTGCTCTCTGATTAAAGATCAGTGATGAAAGATAAAGTGAAAGGAGATATAAAACATACATAAATCAATGGGATAATGTGATATGCCTGATTTATTTGCAAATGTTTAAGATTTTAAAGTTCTGGATACATCTACGTGAAAACATACGTGAGGTCTTCGTGGGGACCGAAATGAACTAGAGTTCATATTTTTATTAATTTAGAGGTGATTCAAAATTTCTCATTGAGCTGTTTTGCTTAACATTCACACTAGTGTTAATATGAGTTGATCAGATAATGAAAGAAACTTGGTTCCCAATCTATAAGTATTCTATAGCAAATAATAGTCTACCTACACAATCTCTGCATTTGTTACAGACCTAGATACATGTACTTCTGATGAAAGCATTTTCTTCCTTGACACTCACCCATTCTGCTTCTCAGGTTATACCAAGAAGCCAGAGGATCAAAACTTCAATACAGTTCAAGTGTGAAATTTCACCTTTAAATAATTACTATTTTAGGAGGATAAACATGAATAGAAACAAAATTTCTGTTCATGTAATTCATGAAGATGAATAATCTTCAGCTTCAAAAGTCTGCCATTAAATAAGTCACCTGCTGCATTTTGGGTGAATTCTGATTCATAGCAACTGTATCAGACAGAGTAGAACTCCGAGGAGTACCTGGTGGATTTGAACTGCCAACCTTTTGTTTAGCAATTGCACTCTTCACTAGTATACCACCAGGGTTTCTGTTAAGTAGATATTGATTATTTTAAAAAATATTTTCAAGAACAAAAATCTATAAAATTTATGAGTATAAGCAGAACCTACCACTTTTTCAGATTTTATTTAATCAAAATCTTGGCTGTCTTTGGTTATGAGCCTATATTTTAGATGGGAAAAGTATGCAAAGTTGGGGACTTTTTATGAAAAGAAAACACTTGGTATAGCTTTTGTTTTATATTATCAAGGCCAACACACAAAATGAAAAAAATCATCGTACCATATAACTTTTCATGGCATTTAATCTCTGTGTCTGCCTTGGAGGCAAGCATAGGGGCTGGTACTGGTTTAGTACTCAAAGTGTGTGTAGTGGAGAAGGTAAAGTATCATTTACCACCACTACAAAATCTTCCTACTTTCCCTGCTCCTTTCCAAGGAAAACTTAAGACTTTCTTTAAGCTTTAAGAATACCCTTTACTTAATTCTATCATGGAGCTTATAGCATTTTATAAGACATTGTTGAATTGTCTGTCTATCCTAGACCATGTCTTCTTGTGGACTGGGAATGTGTTTAATTTTCATTGTATTCGTAGTGCCAAGCATAGAATGCAGCACATTTGCTGATAAATAAATTGTTTTACTCTGAGTTTACATCTTCAAACCCAGGAGCTCATCAACACAAGCTATATTTGAATTTCTTTATGATAGTACTTTCCTTAAACAGATAGTGACCAGTCGTTTCTCTCATGGAAACCCAAAACATTTATTGTGTACTGTAGTTATTTATGAATGTATTTTAACTTATCTCTTGTTCTTACAAGGTCTGACAGGTTTGTGAACTTGCCATTGTGCACATATGTTGGCAGCACCATACAAACAGCTCGTTATGGTTTCATAACCTTGGTATCTCAGTGTCTCATAGCTGTGTTCATGTATGGCAGTGTCTTGCTGAGTGGCATTCAATATTACTGTTGGGTGTTTTTGAGTGCTGTCATGACAATGTCAGAGAAGTGACCAAACATTAAGTTTCTTGTTTAAACTTGGCAAGAGTGAGCGTGAAATCAGGGACGTATTAGTCCAAGTTTATGGGGATAGTGACATGAAGAAAGTGGCCATGTACAAATGGATTAAACATTTTTATGAGGGGAGAGAGCATCCCTGATGAAGAGAGGTCAGGGCAGCCAGGAACAAGCAGAACTGAAAAAAAAAATTGCAAAAATTTGTTTAATTGTGTGTCCAAACTGTTAGCTAACTGCGAGAAGAATAGCAGACCAAGTAAACACTGATAGAAAGGTGTGTGCAAAAATGGTCCCGAAAGAGCTCACCAATGAACAAAAGCAAAGAAGAGTTGAAGTTTATCAAGACCTTTTGAAGAGACAAGACAGTGCTTTGTGCGGTGTTATCACTGGTGATGAAACACCAATACACTCCTAAAACAAAGTATCAAAATACATAATGAAAGTCAGCCAATTCTCCACAACCAAAAAAGTTCCAGCAGTCCAAATCAAGAGTCAAAATAATGTTGTTAACCTTTTTTGATATCCAAGGATTGTTCATTATGAATTTTTACCAACTGGACAAAATGTTAACCAAGTTTACTTCTTGAAAGTGCTGAAAATGCTATGTGAAAAAGTTAGATGAAAATGACCCGAACTTTTTGCCGACAGCTCATGGTTATTACATCATGACAGTACACCAGCTCACACAGCACTGTCTGTGAGGGAGTTTTTAGCAAGTAAACAAACGCTTGTACTGGAAAATGCTATCTACTCACCTGCTCTGGCCTCCAATGACTTTTTTCTTACCCAAAGACAAATAAAATATTGAAAAGAAGACATTTTGATACCATTCAGGACATCAAGGGTAATATGGTGACACCTCTGATGGCCATACCAGAAGAGTTTCAAAATTGCTTTGAAGTATGGACTTGGTGATGGCATTGGTGCATAGCTTTCCAAGGGGAGTTCTTCAAAGGTGACCATAGTGATGTTCAGCAGTGAGATATGTAGCACTTTTTCCAGGATGAGTTTTCAAACTTAATTGTCAGACCTTGAATTTATGTACAAGTCTTCATTCTCATATTAGTATGGAGTCCTTGAAGGGAGAATTTGTGTGTAATTCATGTTTGTATTTAAAAAAAAAAGCAACAAAAACCAAAACAGGAAAGCTAGCTGTCATTCAGTGAATTTCAGCTCAGCAACCCTGGTGTTTCAGAATAGAACTATGCGCTGAATGGTTTTGAGTAGCAAAGATATTTCAGAAGTAGAAAATTAGATGTTTCTTTTGAGGTGAACACAGTGCATGGATTTGAACTGCCAACTATTTGTTAGTAAATTTCTGCTTACATTTAAGAGTTAACAAGGAACTTCTGTGTGTAAGGTAGTCCATACATGTTTGTTCAGATTATTCTGATTTAATTATTTGGAGATGACGTTTGGTATTAAATTGAACTCATGTCTTTTGATATGGATTAAATTGTGTCTCTCCAAAAGATATTTGATGTCCTAACTCTGGTATCTGTGTTGTTGTTGTTAGGGGTTATCGAGTTGATTTTGAATTGTACCAATTTTATCTGTATACAGCAGTCTTCCACTATCGTCAAATTTGTTATGTTTGAGCATGTTGTTTCACCCACTGTGTTAGTCCATTCCATTGAGGGTCTTCCTCTTTTTTGCTGATCCTCTAGTTTACCAAGCATGTTGTCCTCCTAGGACTAATCGCTCCAGATAACATGTCCAAAGTATGTGAGATGAAGTGTTGCCATTGTTGCCTCTGAGGATTATTCTGGGTGTTAACTTCTTTCAAGACAGATTTGTTTGTTCTTCTGGCAGTCCATGGTACATTCAGTATTCTTTTCCAGTGCAGTAATTCAAGGATATCAGTTCTTCAGTGGTCTTCCTTCTCAGTTGTTCAGCTTTCTCATGCCTATGAGATGATTGAAAGAATAAGATAAAAATACTCAGTGGTCAATAAAAGAGGAGTGCTGATGAGCTACAGAGCAGTTTTAGATTGGAATAAAAAAAAAAGAAACCTGAATTTAAACATTTTATGTTCTTTCCAGTCACTTTCTTAAAATTTTTAATAATTTATTGTGGTTTAAATGAAAGTTTGCAATCTGTCATGACTGAAGCATTCAGTCTGTTTAAATTTAGTGTAATTATTGATAGGTGTGTGTTTAGTGCTATCGTTTTGATGTATTTATTTTTGTGTTGGTGTTTTCTATGTTGCTCTTGATATTCTGTTGTGGGTCATTGTTCTTTATGGGTTGCCTTTTTATCATTTTCAGCATATGTTTTGTGGTTGTTGTGACTCCTGTATTATGTTTGTTGTTTTGATATGTTGCATTGTTATTGTGCTTTACAGCTACCCCCTAGTATTTTAAGTTTTAACCCAATTTTAACTTCTACATTTCTTATTAACTTCCTCTCCATCCCAAAGGAGTATAACTCCTATAGTATCTCTCTCTTTTTAATGTGATGATGTCTTGGTTTTGTTGATATGATCACTGGTTCCCCCTTTTTTTACTATTATAGCTTTGGTTGAGTTTTGTGCCTTCTCTAACTGAGTAGGTTTCTGGATGCTGTCCTACATTGCTTCCTTAAATATACACTTAATGGTTTTGTTTTTTAAAGCAAAGAGTGTCTTTCAGTATTTCTTATAGTTTTGGTTTAGTTTTTACAAAGTCTCTAAGCTTCTGTTTATCTGTGAATGTTTTAATTTTATCTTCATATTTGAAAGATAATTTTGGAGGATATATAATTCTTGGTTGGATGTTTTTCTCCTTCAAGGCTTTAAATGTGTCATCCCACTGCCTCTGTGCCAACATTATTTCTGCTGAGAACTCAGACGAAAGCCTGAAGGGCTTCTTTCTGAATGTTAGCTTTGCTTTGAGTCTCACTGCCTTTAAGAGTTTCTGCTTATGTTCCATTTTGTTAAGCTTGAGTATAATATGTTTTGGTGTCTTTCTTTTGGGGTCTGGTTTTTGTGGCGTTCGATCTATGTCTTGGCTATCTATGTTTTCTTCTTTCACAATGTCAGGAAAGTTTTCTGTCAGCAACTCAGCAGCAGTGCTCTGTGTTTTCAGCTATTCCTCCCTGTTCAGGAACTCCAGTTAATTGTAGACTTTTCCTCTTGACAGAGTCCCACATGTTTCTTAATGCTTCTTAATTTTTCTTATTTCTTTTCTCTGATTTCTCCTCATAAATGCTGGTGTCAGTTGCTGTGTCTTGAAGATCACTGAGTCTGACTTGTAGTTCCTGAATTCTTCACCTTTGGCTTTTGACTGAATTGTCTAATTCTGCAATTTTGTTGTCAATCTGTTGGATTTTGGAATGGTACTGTTCCGTCAGTTTGAATAGCTTGCTTTATTTTTTATTTTGCTCAGCTGCATTTTGTTTAATCTCTAGGAGGACTCTCTGTATGTTTCTTTTGTATTCAGCCTCCAATAGTTTCAGAAGGGCTTCTGCATGTGGAAAGTTTTTTTGATTATTTATTTTGGGAGTTTCTTTAAATGTTTGGCAAAGGTCTTGCTTTTGGGACATCTAGGGGCTGTTCAGTTTCTTTGATGTTGCTGCAATAGGAGCTGAGACATGGCTCTGAGAAAGGATTTGGTCAGCAGCCACCTCTGTGTAATCAAGTGACTGGCCTCAGTGGACTCCCTGAGGTGGCAGATTCTGCCTCCTGGCTGTCAAAGACTCTACTATACTTATGGAGTTACTTGCGGGCTGTCAACTGACCCTATGATGTGGGCCAGTAAAGGCTGAAAGAGATGCCATCAGGCTGCACAGGTGTTATTACTCCAGGCAGTCTTATTTTAAAAAGCTAAAAGCTATCTGACAGCTTCCAAAATTAGTTAGGACATCAGGTATTGCAGACCCCACTTTCTGGCTAACAATGGAAGCGCCTCTTCAACCATCCCCAGATACTATGTTGTGGTTCAAGGTAAGAAGGGGATACTGTCCTGCTGCCACCCTCTCCGGGCCCTACCCATAAGACAACACTGTGCTAAACACAGCCTTTCTGCTGGAAAAGCACTCCCCGGACTATCACTGCCTCCTAGCCTGGATATTAGCCTCTGCTGTGTCCCCTGGCTGGGTAGCTATACCTCCCAACTGACCTAGATGGCATCCTGATACAGCTGCTCTCCTACCACAAAACAACGAATCTGTGGCAGAGCTCAGGAAAGAGAGGGTGTGGGGGCTGTAGTGTCCTCAGTCTGCTGCTGGGCTTTCAGAACATGGCTATTCCACACACTGTCTCTCCGCTGTGGGCCACACTGTTCACTTCTGCTCTGTGCCTCAGCATGCCTGCTGGCTTATGTACATCACCCACCTACTGGCCAAGAAAATGAAAAAAAAGTTTAAAGCCCCAATACTTTCAGTCCTTGCAAGCAGCCAGTCAGCAGGAGTGGAGCTCAATGAGAGAGAAGTTTCCTGTTTACTGGCATGTAGTCCAAACTGATAGCCCTGTGTGGTGTCCTAGGGCTCACTCAGTGTCTAGAAAGCTCTGTTCAATTATAAATCAAGGCATTAGTTTTCAGAGGGAATTAAAGAGATATGTGCCTAGTCTGCCATCTTGATTCTACCTCCTATTTGTATCTTTTTCCCATTTGTTATTTGGGTTATTTTCATTTTTGCTTTTGAGGTTTTGGAGTATTTTGTAGAATGTCACTTAGATGCTGATTAGATTTGTCATATTCATTTTTTTTCTCTAGTCTGTATGTTTTCTTTTTACTTTTTTAGTGAATTTGTTGGATGACCTTAAGTTGTTTAGTTGTTAGTAGTTTTCAGGTATCTATTTCTCTGTTGATATTTGTGTATTTTTACTGATATTTTGTAGTCTGTTTATGCCATGTATTAGGGCTCCCAGCATTGTCCCTATTTTTCCTCCCATGGTCTTTATCGCTTTAGATTTTATATTTAGGCCTTTGATCCATTTTGACTTAGTTTTTGTGCATGGTGCGATATAGGAGTCTTGTCTCATTTTTTTTGCATATGGATATGCAGTTATGCCAGTAACATTTGCTAAAGAGACTGTCTTTCCTCCAGTTTATGTACTTCGGACTTTTGTCAAGTATGAGCTGTTCATACATTGGTGGATGATTTTATCTCTGGATTCTCAGCTCCGTTCCATTGGTCTGTGTATTTGTTGTTGTATCAGCACCAAGACTGTTTTGGCTATCATGGCAGTATAACAGGTTCTAAGTCAGGTAATGTGATGTTTTCCACTTTATTGTGCAGTAATGCTTTGCTTCTCCAGGACTTCTTCCCTTTCCATGTGAAACAGTTGATTTGTTTATTCATCTAATTGAAAAATGCCATTGGAATTTATATTAGGATTGCATCGTATCTGTAGATTGCTGTGGGAAGAATAGACATTTTCATTATATTGAGAATTCTTGTCCAGGAGCGTGGTAGGTTTCTCCACTTACATAGGTCTCTTTTGATTTCTTACAGTAGTGTCTTGTAATTTTCTTTATATAGGTCTTTTACTCTCTGGTTATATTTATTACTAAATATTTTTTCTTCTTGGGGGCTATTGTAAATGGTATTGATTTAGTGATGTTCTCTTTGTTAGTGTAAAGGAGTCCATCTGATTTATATATGTTTATCTGGTGTCCTGATAATTTGCTGAACTCTTCTGTTAGTTCCAGTAGTTGTTTTGTGGATTCTTTAAGGTTTTCTGTATATAAGATCATATCATCTGCAAATAGAGATACTTTTAATTCTTCATTACCAGTTTGGATGCCTTTTATTTGTTTACCTTGCATGATTGCTCTGGCTAGAACCTCCAGCACAATGATGAATAAAAGTAATAATAATGGGAATCCTTACTAGGTTCCCATTCTCAGGGGTAAAAGTTTTGGACTTTATGCATTTAAGATGGTGTTTGCTGTTAGCTTTGTATAAATGCTCTGTATTATGTTGAGTAATTTCCCTTCTCTTCCTATTTTGCGGAGCATTTTCAAAACGACTATGTTTTACCCACTTCCACCGAGTGAATTCTGACTCATAGCAACCCTATAGGACAGAGCAGATCTACTCCACAGCTTCCAGGAAGCACCTGGTGGATTTGAACTGCTGATCTTTTGGTTAGTAATCATAGCTCTTTATCTCTGTGCCACCAGTGTTTCTAAATGTGTGTTGGACTTTGTAAAATGCCTTTTCTGTATCAGTTGGTAAAATTAAGTGCTTTTTGTATTTTGTTCTGTTTATGTGATTGAATACATTGTTTTTCTAATGTTGAACCATCCCTGCATCCCTGGTATGAATCCCTCTTGGTCTTGTTGATTTGTTTTTTTTGATATATCAGCTAATTTTATTGGCTAGAATTGTGTGGAAGATTTTTGCATCTAAGTTTATGAGAGACATTGCTCTGTAATTTTCTTTTTGTAGGGTATCTTTAATTAGTTTAGGTATCATGGTTATTCTGGCTTTGTAGAATTAATTTGGCAGTATTCTATCCTCTGAAATACCTTAAGCAATAATGGTGTTAACTGTTCTCTAAGAATTTTGTAGCATACTCTAGTGGAGTTAGCAGGGCCAGGACTTTTTTGGTTAGGAGTGTTTTGATCTCTCTCTCTTTTTCTTTCTGATGAGTTTATTTAGTTCTACTTATGTTTCTGTTACTTTAGGTATGAGGTACGTTTCTAGGAGTTCATCCATTTCCTCTAGGTTTTTAAATTTTTTACAGTTTTTCATAGCATTGTTATGAATTTTTATATTTCAGTTTCTTTTGTTGTGTTATTTCTCATATCATTTCATATGTGAGCTATTTGCTTTCTCTCCTTTTTTTGTCAGTTTAGCTGGTGGTTTACCAATTTGGTTGATCTTTTCAAAGAACTAGCTTTGGTTTTGTTAGCTCTTTTGATCATTTATCTGTTCTGTAATTCATTTAATTCTGCTCTAATTTTAATTACTTGCTTTCTTCTGGTGCCCAGTAGCGTCTTTTCCTTTTGTCTTTGCTCCTGTTCAGGTTGTAGGGTTAATACTTTTATTTGTGCTCTTTCTTCTTTTTTGGATGTGTGCATTTACTGAGATAAATTGACCTCTGAGCACTGCTTTTGTTGTATCCTAAATGTCCTGGTAGGATGTATTTTCATTCTCATTTGATTCTGTGTATTTTGTGTTCTATCATTGATTTCTCCTATAACCCAGCTGTTTCTGAGCCAGTTATTTTTCAGTTTCCATGCCTTTTTTAATTTTTATTTTTCTGTTATTGATTTCTACTTTTATGGTTTTGTTGTTGAAAAAATGCTTTGTAATATTTTGACACTTTGAATTTTATAGGGCTTGCTCTCTGACCCTATATGTGATCTATTTTGGAGAATGTTCCATGGGTACTGAAAAATAAGGTGTTTTAGTCAGCTAGGGCTGCTCTAACAGAAATACCATGGTGTGGATGGCTTTAACAAAGGAAGGTTTATTCTTACACAGTCCAGTAGGCTACAAGTCCATATTCAGGGTGTCCGCTCCAGGGGAAGGCTTTCCCCTTATTGGCTCAGGAGGAAGGTCCGGTATTGCATCAGTCTTTGTCTGGGGAGCGTCTTGGCGGAGGAACCTCAGGTCTGAAGGATGCGCTCTTCTCCCGGTGCTGCTTTCTTGATGGTGCGAGGTTCCCATTTCTCTGCCTGCTCCTCTGTCCTTTTATCTCTTGTATGATGAAAGGATTAAGGGCGGGGCAAGCCATACTCCAGGGAAATTCCCTTTACAGGGGAGCAGGAGGTAATCCTATGAAGGGACTTACAGCCCCACCCTAATCCTTTACTACACAGTTTAGGAAAACCACAAGGTACTGGGAATCATGTCCCAGCCACATGGCTACACCTATTTTTGCGGGGACACAATTCAATCCATGACAGAATGTATATTTGGCTTCATTTGGGTGAAGTGTTCTGTGCTAGTGAGGTCAAGTTGGTTGATTGCAACATTTAGATCTTCCATGTATATATTGAGCTTCTCTCTGGATGTTTTATCCTTCCTGTAAGTGGGGAGCTGACCTCTTCTGCTGTTATTGTGGAGCTGCCTATTTCTGTTTTCAGGACACTTAGAGTTTGTTTCTTGTATTCTGGAGTCCTATCAATGGGCACATAAATATTTGATGTGATTATATCCTCCTGTAGTATTGACCCTTTAATTGTTAAATAATGTCCTTCCTTATCCAATGTGATAGATTTTAAAGTCTGTTTTAACAAAAATTAATTTTGCTATTTCTGCTCTTTTTTGAATGTTGTTTGCTTGACATATTTTTTTCCATCCTTTGAGTTTTAATTTGTTTGCATCTGTAAGCCTAAAATGTGTCTTCTGTAGGCCGCATGTAGATGGATCTTTTTTTTTTATATCCAGTCTGCCACTCTGTGTGTTGCATTTAATCTATTTCTATTCAGTGTAATTATTTATTTATGTTGTTGTTGTTGTTAGGTGCCATTAAGTCAATTCCAACTCGTATAAATCGTATGCACAGCAGAATGAAACACTGCTTGGTCCTGCAGCATGCCCGTGATTGTTTTTATGCTTAGCCACTGTATCAATCCATCTTATTGAGGGACTTCCTCTCTTTCACTGACCCTCCACTCTACTGAGCATGAAGTCCTTCTCCAGGGATTGATCCCCCCTGACATCATGTTCAAGGTATGTAAGATGCAGTCTTTTGGTAGCCCAGGGTGCATTCAACATTCCTTGCTAACACCACAATTCAAAGGCATCAATTTTTCTTCTTTCTTATTCATTGTCCAGCTTTTACATGTATATGATGCAAGTGAAAATACTGTGTTTTGGGTCCGCCACACTGTCATGGATTGCATTGTGTCCTCCACAGAATGTGTGTAGCCATGTGGCTGAGCCATGATTCCCAATAGTTTATGATTATCCTCCATTTTGTGATTTTCCTGTGCTGTATGTTAGAGGATTAGTGTGTGACTGTAAATCTTTTCATAGGATCACCTCCCTGCTTCACTGTAAAGGGAGTTTCCCTGGAGTATGGCTTGTGCCACCATTAATCCTTTCATTCTACAAGAAATAAAAGGAAAGGGAAGCAAGAGGATAATTGGGAACTTCACATCACCAAGAAAGCTGCACTGGGAGAACAGTGCGTCCTTCTGACCTCAGGTTCCTGCACCAAGGTGTTCCCTGGAAAAAGACTGATGCAGTACCAGACTTTCCTGCAGAGCTCACAAGGGGTATAGCCTTCCCGTAGAGTAGGCATCCTGAATTTCGCCTTGTAGCCTAATGGTCAGTGTAAGAATAAACTTTCCTTTGTTAAAGCCATCTACTCTGTGGTATAATTCTGTTTTAGTCAGCTAGTGCTGTTCTAACACATACCTTAGTCTTCCAGGTGGCATCTTTGCTTTACAGTACCTTAAAGAGGTACTTTGCAGCAGATTTTCCCAATGTGGGTGTCTTTTGATTTCTTGACTGCTACTTCCATGGTTGTTGATTGTGGAACCAAGTAAAATGAAATCCTTGACAACCTCAATACTTTCTCCATTCATCATGATGTTACTTCCTGATCTGCTTGTGAGAATTTTTGTTTGAGATATAATCCATACTGAAGGCTGTGGTCTTTGATCTTCATTAGTAAATGTTTCAAATCCTCTTTACTTCCAGCCAGCAAGGTTGTGTCATCTCCATCATACAGGTTTTTAAGAGTCTTCCTCCAATCCTGATGCCTTGTTCTTCTTTACATAGCCCAGCTTCTCAGATTATTTGCTCAGCATACAGATTGAAAAGATATGGTGAAAAGATAGCTGTGATGCATACCTTTCTTGACTTTAAACCATGTAGTGTCCTCTTATTCTGTTCACACGACTGACTCTTGATCCATATACAGATTTCTTGAGCACAATTGAGTGTTCATGGAATTCCCATTCTTGGCAATGTTATTAATAATTTGTTAGGATACACACAGTCCTATTTCTCAAGCTGAAAGAACTGAAGAAAAAAATTGAAGCCTTGAGTTGCAGTGGTAAAGGATTCCACTGGTAATATATTAACTGACTCAGGAAGCATCAAAAGAAGATGGAAAGAAAACACAGAATTACATTACACGAGAAAGAACTGGTCCAGATTCAACCATTTCAAGAGGTAGCATATAATCAGGAACCAGTGGTACTGAAGGAATATGTCAAAGCTGTACTGAAGGCTTTGGTGAAAAATAAGGCTTCAGGAATTGATGAAATATCAACTGAGATGTTTCAACAAACGGATACAGCACTGGTAGTGCTCACTCTTCTATGCCAAGAAATTTGGAGGACGGCTAGCTGGCCAACCAACTGCAAGAGATCCATATTTATGCTTATTACCAGGAAAGGCGATCCAACTGAATGCAGAAGGTAACAACCAATATCATTAATATCACTTGCAAGTAAAATTTTGCTCAAGATCTTTCAAAAGTTATTGCAATGGTATATTAATCAGGGATTGCCAGAAATTCAAGCTGGATTCAGAAGAGGATGTGGAACTAGAAATATCATTGCTGATGTCAGCTGGATCTTGGCTGAAAGCAGGGGATACCAGAAAGATGTTTGTCTGTGTTTCATTGACTTTCCAAAGACATTCATCTGTAATTATTTATAGGTACTATTTTAGTGATGGCCTTTCTGTGCTTTGTGTTGTAGATATTTCCTTTTCTCTACTTTATTTTCTCTGTTGCATCTTTTTTATTTTTACTGTTTTTGTTATTGGTTTTGTATTTTTTGAAACTTTCTGTTTGTCATTTTCATGTGTAGAATTCTTAATTATGTTTGTAGTTGCCTTAACGTTTACTCCCCCCTTTGTTTTTCTAAATTGAAATCAGTCTTTAATTTCTCTGTATCACCTTGATTTTCTTTCTGTATATTAAACCTCTGACTGTATTTTTTAACTTCTTCTTTTATCCGACTCGGCGGCACTGGCTTTTTGTTGTAATGTTATTTTCTTTTACATAATGACTGTATTTTCCTATTTTCAGTGTTTTACCTTTCATTTATTTTTGTGATTTCCCTATCGGGGTTAGTATTTGGTTGCTCCATTCCACCTTCAAGTCTTTGAGTTTTTATTGGATGTTACTAATTTTCTAATTGAAGGACTCTCTTTAGTATTCTAATTTTAGTTTTGTTTTTGCAGATTAAATTTCTGTTTATCTTGAAATTTTCATAATTTTTCTATCATATATGAAATTCAGTTGTGGTGTATACACCATTTGTGGTTGGCAGTTTTCTTCCTTCAAGGCTTTGCATATATTGTCCCATTGCTTTCTTGCCTATATGGCTTTTGTTGAGTCTTATTGACTGTCCTTTGTAGATTATTTTTTGTTTATCTGTAGTCAGTTTTAAAATTATCTCCTGTTATTTAGTTTTAACAAGTTTGATTTTAATATGCCTTGGTGGCTTCTGGAATCTTCCTTGTATGGAGTTCAATGACAGTCTCAGAGAAATATCTTCTCTTCTCTCATGATAGCAGGGAGGTGTTTTGTTAACAAATCTTTGACAGTTCTCTCTGTATTTTCTGTTCTGATACTTCAGTCACTGTAGATTGTTCCACTTGTTAGTGTCCCACATAAATCTTACTGTTTATTTATTTTTATTTTTATTTTTTTTAATTATCTGATTTTTTTCCCACTCAAGTGTAGTGATGTCATGTGCTTTATCTTCAGTCTCGTTAATTTGGCCTTCTGTTGCTTTCATACTGCTCTTTTGACTTTCTGTGGTGTTCTCTAATTCTGTAATTTGTTATCAGTTTCTGAATTTCTACTTGACTCTGTGTGCTTTCTTGTAGCCTCTTCAGTTTGTCATTGGGCTGTGTTGCATTTTGCCTCATCTCCTTCCTAATTGCTTAAAGAGTTCTAAATATTAATCTGTTGTATTCTGTCTCTGCTAATTCCAGGAAATTCATTTCATCTGCAAAACTTCTTGATTTTTTTTTTTGTTTTGAGAGCTGTTTGAAGCCATTGTGCTCTGCTTCTTTATATGACTTATTACTGATTGTTGTCTCTGAGCCATCAGTAAGTTTTGTATTTATTTATTTTGTTTGCTTACTGTGTTCTAGCTCCTTGTTTTGCAGTGTCTGAATAGGCTAGTTGTGTGTGCTAGTTTGGTTATTGTGCCTTTGTAGCTCTAACGTACTGTCACAGGGTAATTAGCCTGTTACTAGGCATGAGGGCCCTGGAGTCCATTTACTTTTCTTGTATGGGTTTGGCCCAGGTGTCTAGGTCACCAAGTGTTTGGTGCAGGCTCTCCATTATAGGCGTAGATTTGCAGGAGTGATTAGTGTAGACACAAGTATCTGGCTGTGTGTGCTGAGAAAGACTTGGGCTGACAGCTGTTTCTTGATGTCTGTGAGAAAAGCATATCCCCTTATGCTTGATCCCCTATGAAGGAATTGTTTCTGTTCTGAATTTCTAGCTCAAAGTAGTTGGCATATTTTTCCCCTCTTTCCCTTGTTTGTTAAATTGTTCTGTCTCTGAGGGTACGACAGTGACTCATTGCATGTAAAAAGTCTTAACTTCAGGTAATGGCATCTGATTCCAGAGCCAGATGCAGCACAGTGAAGGGAGAGGGAAGCACTAGGGAAAGGGACGAGTTTATCCTGAAGGAAAGGTTTAGATCCTTGAGAAGTAGGTCACATGCCAGCATCAGCCTTTGACAGTCAAGTGCCGGTTTTCACTGGTCTTCAAGGCACAAAATGGACTCTTTGCTTCTCATTCTGTACTGCTAAGGAGGTCACCCTCTGAACTCCGCTGCTCCATTCACTATGCTGACTGCAGCCTATTCCTGGTGGGTCAGCTATGGTTAGTCCTTGGTTCTTCTGGACCTAATCTCTCTTCCTTCTTATTCAGCCTGATTCTGGAACTTTCCCTTTGATTCTCAGGGCTCCTAAAATGTAATATAAAATCAATTGATTTGTTGTTTTGGGTCTTTATTGTTAGTGGGATTACAGGAAGCATGTGACTCCTCTGTCATCTGAGCCCTGTGTCTTTACGCACACTTTATAAAGTTAAGCATTTGTCTTTCTAAGGAAAATCTACAGGTCATCATAAATGTAGACTATTTCAACATACATGTAATTATTCTTCAGAGTTATGCCCCATTCTTTATTATTTCATTAAAGCTGTAAACTTTTAGAAATTTATTTCATGTATGACTACTACATGTTTGCATTTAGTAAATTGAATACTATGACCATTATTTGAGGTAAATTTAAACAACATAACAAAAGTACCTTTGAATGATGTCTTTCTTCAGTCATTTAAAGCAATAAAGTGATAACATTTTTAGAAATATGCATCATAATTCTGCTACTCAAAGAGAAATAAAAAAACTTGTACCTCATTAATTCTTAAATAGCCACAAGGAGTGATCATATGTATTTTATATTTTTATAGGGGTGCATTAAAGCTTCGTGTACATAAGTGTGAAAGATTGAGCTATAAATGTATTATTTATTCGGCAATTAATGAATGAAAACTAGCATTTGGTTTAGCTAGGAATAGGAGCTAAAGTTATATTTCAGCTATTCAGTGTTTTCTATTTAACAAATTATTACTGACATTCTATTCTGATAAGGGATGTACTTTTCAGTAGTAGATACCCTGAAATGCTAGAAATCAGGTAGATAAGAATTTGGGACAGGGAAGAGATGAATTCCAATTTGCTTGAGTGGAATGAAAGGAAGTACTGTGAAGGAGCTGGTAGTAAGCTAGCTCTCGAAGTCATATGAGGATTTGTTGAAGCTGAGTTTGGGTTTTAAGAGAGGAAATCCTAGACATTTGCTGGAGAATGGCAAAAACAAGGAATCTTAAAAATAACGAGTCTTTAAATTTAGCTTGGACTGTGCATGTCTTAAAAAAATAATAAGCTTAAAGATACAGAATTGGGACGCATGTTAGAGGATTTTGAATGGTTTCATTCCATTTCACAAGCAATGGAAAAGCCTAGTAGCTATAAATAGGATGTAATTTACCAGGGCAGGTTGAAACAGGAAAATTAGTAAGCGGAACAATGATAATAAGAACTTCATCCAGGATAATGACAAATGAGAAAAATGAAGAGATACATGTGAGGAATGTTGTATCAGAAGTAATATTAAAAGCAATCCTGTTGCCACTGAGTGAGTTCTAACTGATAGTGACCCTCTAGGACACACTGGCTGGATATGTCTCAATTGCTGACATTTTGGTTAGCAGCCGGAGCTTTTAACCACCGTGCCACACGGACTCCAATATGTAATATAGGTCTGGGCAGATGATCAAATATCAGAGGTAGGCAGAAAGAGGAGTTGGGTTAATTTTGGATTTTTTCTTTTGGTCTTGTGACTGGATGGCTGACAAAGAAAGCTATGCCATAATAAACAGAAATTTAAAAAAATACCAAGAATTATTTTGGGATCATAAGTTAATTAGTTTGGATTTTAACCTGTTGAGATGGCTGTTCTCATGGGATTTTTTTGAGGCCATAAACTATGCTGGATGTAGTTTGAATGTTTAACCCTGTTTCAGAAGTCGAGGCTAGTGATAGGTGTTTTATCATCTGGTACTGCTCTAACAGAAGTACCGTGAGTGGATGGATTATTTGCCAGAATCTAGTAAGCGAGAAGTCCAAATTTAGGGCATCAGCTCCAGGGGAAGGCTTTCTTTTCTGGATGAGGAGGAAGGTCCTTGTCGTTAATCTTCTCCTGGACAGGAAGCTTCAGTGGCACAGGGACCTCCTTCCTTTCCAGAGGACACACTGAGATCCTGGCCCTGCTTTTTTGGTGGTATGAGGTCCCCAAATGTCTCTGCTAGCTTCTCTTCTTTATATCTCAAGAGACCACCTCAAGGCAGCAAACAAACTTACACACTGAATCTTGCTCTACCAACGCAGCTGCCACCCATCCACCCTCATTAACACAGAGGCAGGAATTCCAGGATAGTGGGACATCATGCAATACCAGGAATTATGGTCCAGCCAAATTCCTACAGGTTTTTTAGGGAACCCGACTCAATCCATGACAATAGCTTTGAGAACTGTTTATATTATTAGCCAAATCTGTGGGGATCGATTATACCAAAAGAAGAATGAATAGAGAGAATGAAATCTAGATGGGGCGCTGGCATGTAGATAGGAACACATACATTGTTGGGAAAAAAGAGGGGCCAGGTAAGAGTTAGAAAAATATAATTTTGTTAATATAGAAATATGAACAAGGAACAGTCGTAATGCAGAAACCAGTGATTCAAGAGTTTCAAGCAGGAAGAGTAACCAGTCAAAGTTGTGAAATATCACAAGCAAGACTATATGGACCAATAAAAAACGAAACTAAACAAAAACCCTTTCCGACTCGACGGCACTTGGCTGACTATCAAGCTGATTGCAACTCATAGGGACCCTTCGGGACAGAACAGAAATTGCCCCATAGGATTTCTCTGAGGTAGATCAAATTGCCACCCTTTGTTTAGTAGTGGAGGCACAGGACTCCGTGGATCGATGTAGGGCTGCTAATATTGGCAGTAGTAGTCCTGGTGGCACAAAGGTTAAGCATTTGGCTGCTAACCAAAAGGCTGGAGGTTCAAACTCACCAGCCTTCATCTTCAGGATAAAAGATCTGATGCTTCTCTCCCATAAAGTTCATAGCTTAGGAAACCCTGTGGGGGCAGTTTTACTCCATCCCATAGGGATACTATGAGTCTAAGTTTACATGATGGAACACAATAGCAACAACAGCGCAACAACATTGACAGTTTCTTCTGGAGAGGAAAGATGAAGAAGATGAAGCGTGCTGCCTTTTGCCTTGATCAGTCAACTGCAGATCTTAATACTCTCATAGGCTTTCGATTTCTGTTCTATTAATTCATTTTAATCAAACACTTAGAAGATTAGCCAAAACGCTGTACTGCCTACCATGTCATCTCATTGAGTCAATTGCACTGCTTACTGGAAAGCATAAAAATTCCTTTGAATATGGATTCACTTAGTTTTTCCCATCAGTCTAAAATTTTTGCAGTTGGGGCTATTATGAAAGGTTTTAGTATATTAAGAAAGCTAGCACATTTTAATTTAAAATTATCTATAATTGAGTTGTCTGCATTTTCTGATATTCCCCTTTCTTACCTTTTGTGAGTAATAATTTTGGCCTTGAGAGGCATCATGATTTTAGACTAAATAATGGACCTGACCAAGAAAACTCCTTTACAAATCATAGTAAAATAATATGCCCAAGGCAAGGAGTCAGACAGTTTTGTTTGTGATCCATAAGCATTTTATTGGCCAGTTTTTCAGAAGTGGACCACTACTTTAAGTCCTTCTTTTCTAGTCTGTCTTAGCCTGGAAGCTCCACAGAAACCTGTCCACCACGGGTGACCCTGCTGGTATTTGAAATACTGGTGGCATACCTTTCAGCATTACCAGCACACAAGCCATCAGAGTGTGATAAACTGACGGATGAGTGGTAGATAGAGGGTATGTGAGGTATATATGTTACAGTCTTGTGGGTAAGCATGCTGTGTGACATGAGTGTGGGATATGCACAGGGATGGGTTTAGTAGGCTCTTGCTAATGGTGGACTGGAGGCTTAGAAGACAGAAATAAGATGGAGATAAAGCTTTTGGAATCATCAATTACAGGTTAATCAGTGAAGAGTGAAGACATGGGTGAGTGGATAATAACTGCCTCAAGAGCAAGTGTGGAATAGAAGATAAAGGGTTATAATTGACACCTGAGGGACAGTGGCCTTTAACAGAGAGAGCAGAGAGAGGATCCTGTAGAGGAAACTGATGGGAGTGTCCAGAAAAGTGAGAATCCTCAGAGTACATGCAGTATCATTTTAGAGTTCAATGATGTCACTTCTGTATGAGATAGCTATTACAGTATCTCATTAAGGCTACATTTCTCCTCTGTCCTTGGTGGTTCATTTTGCATTTCCACTAAGAAAGGAGAAAGAAAGGAAAGAGGCTTCATTTAGATTGCCAGTGCGTGATGTATGATTGGCATAGGTATTAGCTAGTCCGTAAATGCACAGATGAGTTTTGATAGAAAGACTGGTAAAATCTTCAAAGGGTCAAACAGTTATCTTCTTGAGATAGTACGGGAGGGAAAGTAAGGGAGAGAGGTCTATTAGAGGTTTTGATTATACTACTGCTTTAATACCACCAGTCATTCATAATTAGGGATGATTGTAATGCTAAAGGTTTATGCAAATACATCCATTGAAAAAGCTGTACCTCTCCAGTTGGTTCCAGCTGATAGCAGCCCTACAGAAGAGAGCAGAACTGCCCCACGGGATTTCCAAGGGGCATCTAGTGGATTTGAACTGTCAGCCTTTTGGTTAGCAGCTGTAGCTCTTAACCACTGTGCCACTAGTGTTTCCATATATTTATACACACACACAGTATAATACATGTCTTCTACATTTGTTTGCTAACAACCTTCCTCTTGTGAAGTATTTTCCATAAGCATCTCTCGTCCAATTTGAGGGTGCTTGGCAAACAAATATGGAGGGTGCATGTTATTTGTGTAAAACTACAATATATATACATATATATTTATTTATAGTGGGGACAATAATGGTCTGGTTATTGTCTGTGTTTTAAAATATGATTTTGTTTGTTTGTTTTAGGTTTTATTGGGATTTAATAATGCTCATAATGATGGTTGGAAATCTGGTCATTATACCAGTTGGAATCACATTCTTCACAGAGCAAACAACAACACCTTGGATTATTTTCAATGTCGCGTCAGATACTGTTTTCCTATTGGACCTGATCATGAATTTTAGGACTGGGACTGTCAATGAAGATAGTTCTGAAATCATCCTGGACCCTAAAGTAATCAAGATGAATTATTTAAAAAGCTGGTTTGTGGTTGACTTCATCTCATCAATTCCAGTGGATTATATCTTTCTCATAGTAGAAAAAGGAATGGATTCAGAAGTTTACAAGACAGCCCGAGCACTTCGCATTGTGAGGTTTACAAAAATTCTGAGTCTCTTGCGTTTATTACGACTTTCAAGGTTAATTAGATACATACATCAGTGGGAAGAGGTAAGGAACATCTTTTACTTTCTTTGAAGCCAGTATATCATGAGATTTTTAATCATCACTGTTTCAAAATAAATAGCTGTGCTATGTGTAATGAGTTTTATGAAAGTCAAGTAGAATATGTTCTTAGGTCAATCTATTTGGTAAATAAATGATATATTAAAATCTTCAAATGATGCAGTCAAATACAGAAGTTGAATCAGCTGACAAAATTAGTTACTATAAAGCAATTGTTTTTTGTCAGTTTAGTCTTCCTTTATATAACAGCTTTACCTCAGCCAACACCTTTTTACCTCCATTTATGTACCCTCCAAATTGGGAGACCATTTTGCTGTAATACGAATGCATCAGGACCACCTGTGACAGAGATGTGTGGGGCTCTGATTGTTAACCCAATTTATATCCTTAGTTCTGTGACCAAATGTAGTTCATATATTTCCCCATTATTGAAATGTTAGAGAGTTAAGTTTGAATAGTAAATTATGTTTTATTGGAGGGGTGTTTTAAGTTGTGTTTGTAAACTATTTGACTTTTATATAATATTTTTGTTCGTTGTTATACTTTGCAGATAATTATTAATTTCATAATGCTGAAAAATGTGATATGGAGGATGTAAATTATTATATAGAATACTCAAATAATGTAAGGAAGGAGACAGAGGGAACATGGCCAATAAGGGCAGTATTTTGCTGAACAGGTCATCTGATTTTCTTGGGCTGGACCTAAAAAGGTTTAGCCAATCTGAGTTTCCAAAGATTTGAGTTAAATATGCCCAAACCAAAAAACAAACCTAGTGCCATGGACCTTATTCTGACTCATGGTGACCCTATAGGACAGAGTAGAACTGCCCCATAAACTTTCCAAGAAGCACCTGGCAGATTTGAACTGCTGACCTTTTGATTAACAGACATAGCACTTAACCACTACACCACTAGGGTTTTGAGTTAAATAGGCTGTCAGTTAAATGTCACAAGTAAAGCAGTCTATGTCCCTAATTCCCTAGTCTGCATATTAACCTTTGTGATACTTTGTCATTTTAAGTCTCCATTTTCACAGTATTTCTAACTTGAATTTTATTATCTGCATAAAAATGAAGGTCAGAAAAGTTTCCAGCATGCCCAACTAGCAAAAACCATATACAGGCTATAGAATAATTGCATTACTCACTGGCAGAAGCCATATGCAAGCTATAGAAGCATAATTCACTAGAGAAATGCTTCTATCTTTTTTGTTTTTTTAGGTGAATTATCCTTTTGGATTTGGGTTTAAACAAGTCGTAAAGTGGAACTTCTGTGAACATTAGCTTTTTGCTTTCTGGGAGGCAGTAGCAGTGTTTTGTGTGTGCTTGTCGGTGACATTTTGGTTCACAGGATTTCAGGAAATGACATGCAATAATAAAACACTGCATAATACACTACCAAAAAGACATAAAAATGGATCCTTCTTAAAATATTCATATGGAATATATTTAAAATTAAATGCAGTACATTTGAGAAATTGGCACTGTCTTGTAACTTATCTTTGTACTGCACATTCCATCTTAAATATAAAAAATATTCTAGTCTTAAAACTTTATTTTACCAACTTGAGATTAATGCTGAACCAAGAATAATTACTGATAGTTATAGCTTATATTTATTGAGGATTTATTACGTGTGAAGTGTCAATGATTTAGATGCAGTTATCATCTATTATTTTACAGGGAAACCCTGGTAGTGTAACGGTTAAGTGCTACAGCTACCCAGAGGCTCGGCAGTTCAAATCCACCAGGCACTCCTTGAAAACTCGATGAGGCAGTTCTACTCTGTCTGTAGGGTTGCTATGAGTCAGAATCGACTCAAGGGCAGTGGATGGGTATCATTTTACAGAGGAGGACAGTGATGCCAGAGCCAGAGTTATTAACCATGAAGCTATATAGCCTCTTACTGTAGTGTGTAATTTAAAATTAGAAGTATCTTAATATTTCATTGTTTTATAGATCAAAGTTGAAACTGTGCAAACTGGTCTGTGCAAGACAACAGAATCAAATATTTTCCTCTTAAAACACAGTCACATAAAAATATTTGAAGAAGTAGCCTGGGGAAGAAAAATCACTGCTCTAAATACTCAATTAAAAATACAGTAGGCAATGTGACTATTTTCCATGTTTTGTATTTTTAACCCAGTTACTCTAGAAAATGACAGCAGGATGAACAGATGGTATTCCATCAGATAAAATGGCAGGCCAGGCGGTCATAGAAGAGGACACTGCTTAAAACGGATGCCCTCTGATTCTTGGCAGTGGTCAGAGGTATCCAAAATGTAGATCTGTGTAACATGATGGTGTCTTAAAGATGCAGTGATATAATTCGCTGTCATGGTTGTTGTGAAATGCAGTGTAAGATGCACTTAAAGATACTTGGTAACTGAACACACTGAGATCAGAGTGGGGACTCGGTAAGGTCTTCCTCATACATAAATGATCTTGGTAGTAAATGAATCATAAGCTTAAGTTAGGGGATGAATATTGCATTGATTATGTAATACTGCCCTATAGCATTGTATAGATCATGGACATTTTATGTCTTCTAGTAATACTGTTCAACAAGCAAGAATCAGAGTAATGACTAAGCCAGAATTTAATACAAATTCATTACTTTGAAGCCACCTACGTGTTTCAAACCATAATCACAAAGACACTTGAATGGTTCCAAACTGGCAAATCTCTACCTGATTTTTAAAAATGCCATCAAGATGTGTTTACAAATAGAGATATAACAAAGAAATCAGAAGAAGTGGCTCTCTGCACATTTGGAATAAGACTTCAGAGGAAGATGCGAGTTCACCCACATGTCTTCGAGTTCTGAGTGTTTTAGTACCAAGCTGTCTAATGCTAAATTCAGCAAATTTGGGGAAGTAATGTGTGAAGTCTGGAAGCTGCCACCCTTCTGAATGAATCATGCTCAAGGAAAGCTCTACTTTCTATAGCAAACTGCTTTCATCCTCAATTATACTTTTTTTTTTTTTTGATGGGGGGTTAGTCTGAAATAATTCAACTGTAACACAACAAGAAGTTCCAGTGCCAGAAAATTAGAGACATTTTATGAGTGAAACACAGGGATGTCCAATTTAGCCCTTATAACATTACTAAATTCAAGTGTAATGGCTAAGGCGGTGGGGACATGACTGATTTGGCTAACTCATTTATGAAACTTAGGGTGTTAAGAAATCACAAGTGGAGTTGTTTTCACTAGGCAATTTTAAAATCAATGGTTTTAGAATGCAAAAATATACTATACTTAAACTTTATATGACTATACATGTACATTTTATAGGCATATATATATACACACACACGTATATATTTTGAATGAAGTGAAAATCTGAGGGAATTATGTAGATAATTGAGGCCAGAAAATAACCTTTTCTATAATCTCTAGATAAATGAGGCAAATGTTTCTCTTTTTTTCCCCATAATAATTCTTTTAATTCAGCATGGTCATGGTTGTTTTTCAAATAAAGAGAGTCATCCAAATCTGATTGCTATTTTGTAACCTAACGCAAAGGGAATCAATTTTGTATGAAGAGACATATGGTGAGGAAATCCCCGGAAATTAAATGGGCTATTATTAACAATTTAAGACAATCACAAGCATCTGAAAAGATAAAGAATAGATTAACAGCTTAGTCAATGGGAGATTATTCAGTTTGCAAAGGTAGACTTCTAGGAAACCCTAGTGGTACAGCTGCTAATACCCATTGTTTCATCACAGAAAGATAGCCTGTGATGAATTTTGTAGACATTAAGCAAACAGTAATTGATAAGAAAAATTCTACCCTGTAATGGTTATGACTCATCTGTTTGTAGGATTCAGTGTCATAAAGTGTAGATTTTTATGACAAATTAAAAAAAAAAACACACACATTGAAAATGAATGATGGTACTGTTAAGTATGGCTTTGGCATACGTAACCATAATATATATTTTATCTTTATTTCTTCTTCCCTCACTCTCCCTTGTGTAGATTTTGGACGCATCACAATTAACTAAATACATTATGAATCAGAAGAGAGTACTTGTTTGTGTTTCTGATCTTATATGCCTAGAGCTATTTCAAATGAATAATGTATCTTAACATTGCAATGCTCTTCTAACAATCTATGTTCAGTTTTTATTTTGGCTAGAGAGAGATTTATATACAAATTATGTCTTCTAGCAGAGCACTAATAAGGAAATTTATCATACAGAATGCAAACAGACTGTAATTTCTCTCTGGTTAATTTTGTCATTCTAACAGGTTTAGATAAGAAACTAACTCTTGCTATAAATTGCCTGTGACATGTGATACATATTATAACTGCTTTCATGTTTCAGAAAGACATGGAATTGTCAGACTCACCATGAGCACAGACCAGTGTTTCCCTCCACTGGCTCTGTGCTACAGCTAGAGAGGCTGTCTATTGCCCTGTCACATCTAATCTGTGCTGCTTTGCTGTGCCTTCGAGGCTCGTCAGCAAACTTCCCATCTCAACATTGTCACTTTATATTTTGACTTGACAACTCTGTTTCTTCCTTACTTTGATAATATTTTTTTGTTCTGCTTCTGTAAATTTTAAATGTGTCAAGGCTCAGAATTGGAAAAGCTTTGTTTTTCTAAAAATCAGCCACAAACTTACCTCCAGAAAGCGGTCTGGTTTTGCTGTGATATAGTCAGTACGATTACATTTTAAAATTCTACTTACTTGGCTTGTATTTGGTCAAAAGTTTGATTATTAACGCTTAGTTACATTTATTTTTTCTGTTGCTGTAGATCAGTGTCTCTAAGGGGGGGTCATTATCAGCTTTTGCCCTTGACTTTCTCTGTAGACCAGTATAGAACTCCGTATAACCAGCGCATGCCTATTCACTAAACACATGACAATTTTCCATGTTCTAAATTCGTTACATAATTACAAGGAAATGCTCATTCTTCACTCATAAATATTGTGTTGAGTAGCCTGTATATGCAGATGCTGCACGTGCCACTGTAAGGCAGATTCTTGTTTTGTAGCACAAGCAGACATGTAAGGAGACAGTCACAGTTGGTGTGGTAAGAAGTGGCATGAAAAAGGGAGTGAGCAATACAGCTCTTGGGTCTTTAACTGTATTTTGAAGCTGGGGTCTAGATTACTAAATTGAACAAAAGGGACCTGGCAGAAGATGCATTCCAGTACGATGCTGAGCTACAAAGCAAGCTAGCAGAACAGTTCTGTTTCTAGTGCACAGTTGTGAAGGGAGTGAATTTGGAGGTAAAGATAGGAATTTGTTCTTACCATTGACTTATGAAATAGATTGTTACTGAGGTATTTTAGGCAGAGGATTTTCATATTAGAGCACTGTAGAGCTGAAGAGATTGGAGGGCACTGAGGATAGAGCTAATAATAACTGTTAGGAGATAAGTTTATCACTTGCTTGTATATACAACTAGTGGCAAGTGGGTTTTTTTTTTAATATGTTTAAAAGGTTTGTCTTTGCTGAGTTCTCTTGACCTTAAAAAATTTGTATCGGTTTTCAAAAATATGCTAAAGCTTTCTATGAAGTCTCTTTTATACTGTTTTGAAAGTAAGTATCAATTTTATTGGAGGTATTTTCATCTTTCAGGTGGTGTGAAATGCACCCGAAATTAAGAATTGATCTATGTGGTTTTGATTCCAGTGCTATCTTTTATTTTCTGCCTAACCTAGGGAGAAACATTTCAAGTGGCATATTTATATCTACATACTTAGCAGGTAGTTGTGAAGCTCAAGTGAAATAACACATATGAAATTTATTTGAAATGATTAATTTGCTGTATGATCATAACATTTTTAAATATACTATTTATGATGATAACCTTTTCAGATCAGTATGCTTATTGACACTAATGGTTATTACACGTTTGTGTGTCACCTAATATTTTCCGCAGGCAAGCATTGATTCTGCTAAAGACCACTAGGTGTCCTCTATTGGTTATATTACTTCAAGAATGCTGTATTTTAAGTTGCCCATGCACTCTTTTATTCCTTTACACTCTCTTAGAATCACGTAATTGGTTGGCTGTCTAGTTCTACGTGAAATATAGGATTACGGATCTTCATATATGTAAAAGATGCTTCTCTTGTATTTTCTTCTCAGGTTAAACTAAGAGTTGGCTAAGTAGTTTCCCTGAATAAGTATTGTTTTGAGAGAATTGTTTTAAATATCATACTGTGTATTTGTAAATAGCGTACCTTAACATTGCAAAGATGATATTATAACAGATATCCTGAAATTCAAAGATACAAAATGATAAGTTGTATCTGGATATAAGATTTTAAGCCAAGATAATTAAGAAGTGCTCCGTATGTATATGTTTTTGTCTGTGTTATTGAAGGTAAGAGTTAAAATTTTATGAATATTGTATAGTCAGTACATTGCAGTAAATCAGTGTCAACCTGAAACTTTTGACATGAAAATAAGATAAAATGCAATTTGAAATATTCTAGTCTCATATCTTAAAATGAAAATGTTAGATTTGCTTAATGCCCTGTCTGTGTTAATCCATGGCCTTATCTGACACGTTTTTATATACTTTTACATGTATATTGACAGTGATCAGACTTATAAACAAACTTGCAAACTTATACCTCAGTGTATACATGATTATGTGACTTCTCTACAGAGATACTCATGGGCTCTTCAAGCTCCTATGTACATTTTTCCCTCCAGTATCCTGCTTCCCTGTGTTTTCTGTTGATCAAGTGAAAATCTGAGAGATACAGTGTCTCCTTTTCTTTCAATTTTCACAGCTAATAAAACCAAGAGCCAGTGATTCTACTTCTTGAATATGGTTTGAAGCCTTTATCACTCCTTTGCTGCATCCTCTCTATTACTATCCTAGTGCAAGCCAATGTCAGTCATGTCTCATCTGGACAAATTTATAGAATAAACTCGTATCTAAATCCAGAAAACCAAACTCGGTGCTGTTAAATCGATTCATCCTTGCTTGTTTTTTTCCTTGAAGCCACCCACATACTGGCATTACCATTGGAATAAAATCTAAAATTTAAGACTGTTTGAAATGTGCTTCTGGCCAAATTGTTCCACCTTGAACTGCTGACATTTTGGTTAGCAGCTGAACACTTAACCTCCAGGACTCCAACTCTTAGTATAGTGTCTGGAAAATAATGAGGCACAAGGATTCTTGCTGAATAAATTGAACTATGCTGTCAAGGGACTTTCAGTAGAGCAAGAAAACAACAACAGCACAAACCCTTGTTCTCCAGTCTGAGGACAACTGTGCTCCAAAGGGTTTTTGGTGGCTAGTTTCTCAGGAGTAGATCACTGGGTCTTTCTTCCGAGGTGCCTCTGGGTGCACTGCAACCTCCCCTGTTTCAGCTAACAGTGAGCCCGAGCAGGTAGCCTGTTTAGCCCTTTGCACCAGACAGGACTCCTCAGTAAGAAAATGAAGCATATTATCAAATAGAAAAACAAAGCAACAGAGTGTCTTGAATTCAGGAATAGAAGCATCTCTGGTGTGTGCAACAGACACATTATATTATGAGCTTGTGGAGGAAGGTAAAGAGAGGTTTCAGGGAAGGCATACTAAATGTGGTAACTTTTAAAAATAAAACTTGAATGCATATGTCCTTCTAAATGGAATTTAATAGAAATCATGGGCAATTGCTTCATTGATAGGATGGCGATAACGATAATTTTCCATCCAATCTGAAAGAATTGTTTAAAGGCTCAAAGGAGATGCTACTGTGAATGTATTTTGTACATTCTATATATCATGAAATATGTATAAATAAAATTGTCATTATTACAAAAGTTTATGCTAGTTTAAACTATAAAAATTTCAAAAAAGAGCTCAACTCTTGGCCCTTAATTTTGTGCACTGCCCTTTTAAATATTGCTTTTATGTATTCTTTGTTCTCAAGTAGAGAATTATAGTAGCAAAGAAATAAGGCTAATTTAGAACAAAATGCTTTCAAGCCTTACGTTTCTTCACAGTTTCCGAGTACATGCTTCCATTTTTTTTATTTCCTTGTGCATGCTGGTATAGAATATATTATGGCTGCTGGAAATTTAGAGTCGTCTCTGTGCTATTAGCATGCCGATTGAGAATGTCACTGGTTCATGAATATTTGAGATATAACTTGTTATTTGATTCTGGTTTCAACAGATGTCTAGTTCAACTTGCAGAGAGTTCTGTAATAAGCATATGTTACTTGAATTATCTAAATAATTATCTCAATCCAATAGATCACTTTGGTTGGTCTGTATACCATGCACCTGTCTAAAAACGAGAAGATGTGACAATACATGACAATGATACAAGGGCCCCAAGACAATCTTGCTGTTACAAATAATGCAACTATATTGTCACTGCACACCCCACACACCCACACCCACACACAATGATATGCTGTTAAACCAGTCTCCAAAAGAACTGTTGGATCAACTTATCTAATAATAAGGGAAAAATATAGTTCTATTTTATTTTTAGTATTCAGCAAGTGAATCCTTTAATCTATTATGTCAGTTGTTTTGCTAATTTGAAATATTTAAGAAGACAAAAATATATCTGTATTTTACTGATAGTAATAATTGATTCATGTTTAATTGGGCAAAGCATAATTGTTGAAATATATCAGAAATTATCACAAAAAGTCATTATTATAGTCCATTATAATTGTGTTATGAGATCTCAAGACTAAGTAAAATTAGAGTCCTTCGACTGTACTGGATGATGGCTGTGGAAAACCTACTGTGACTTCTCTGGCTTGCTGGTGTATGCACTTTAGATTTTGTATTAGGAGGAGTTGTGTCTTAGTGTGAAAAGGAAATACATTTGGTTGGTTATATAATTCTGGTGGCTATTTTGAGTTGTCTGCCATTTAGGGCATTTTTTTCGTCTTTTTCTGAGAGCTGAAATCTTTTTCTTTATTGCATCTTAAAGTGAAAGTAGACAATGAGTAAGGATTCTAAATACTTGTTATAGAGCTCCAGGTGACTTAACGCAGATGTGGCATCAGAGGGGGTACCTGTTGTGAGATAAGATGACTCAGATTAACCCACTGCCATCTAGTTGAATTCCAAGTCATAGGGACCCCATAGGACAGAGTAGAACTGCTCCATAAGGTTCCTAGGCTGCAAGCTTTATAGGAGCAGATTGCTTGGTGTCCTCTTGCAGAGTGGCTGTGTGTTTGAACCACTCATCTTTCGGTTTGTGGTTGACTGCTTAGCCACTGCATTGCCGGGGCTCTTTTATCTGAATTAAGAGTAGTACAATCGGAGTGAGTTTCCAAGTGAGGTAGCTCATGGGTGGGAATGTTTATAGTAATGCAATTCTTGTAATAAAACTACTTTTATTTTTGTGCTTTAGTTAAAGTTATTGTTGCTGCTCTTGAGAAGTATGAGGTGGTTGAATAAAAAATCAAAAAATTGAGAAAACTGAAATGAAAATCAGGAGTACTTCAAGTACATTAGTTCCAGATACTTTTCTCTCATTTATATACTGTGAATTCTGGGTGTTACTTTGCTTGTATGGTTTTCTTAGTAATCACAAGGGAAAATACGTATGAAAATGCTTTGTGAACTCTAAAGAACATATTAATGTAAGATATGCTTAGTCAAATTATTTAACTGACCCTTTCACAAAACCTCTAAAAGAATCTAGTTTTTCCTTCCTCACACCAGGGCTTTGAACCAGTTCAAAACAGTTCAGTCGTGGCCTGTGAAACCAGGGTGGCATACATGTTGTATGCCAGTCAGATTTCTTCTGCATCAGCTTTTGATCTCAGTAGGATACAGGCAGCAATGCCCCACTCAAAGAGGTGGTTGATGGTGCAACTTTGAATGTGTGTCATTCTCCACAGTCCTGTGAATAATCCAGTCTTCTGCATCAGGCTCCTGAAAATTCATTAGTGTGGGAGATTAGATGATTGGCAAGATTGTGGAGAATGAAATACGAGTGCATTCAGAGCTGTGTGATCAGCTGCCATCTTTGAGTGGGGCACCATCGTCTTTTCTGTACTCAGATCAGAAGCTCTGCACAACAGATTTGGTTGCTAAGTGGCAGTAAGCTGCCCTCATTCCCTCAGACATGACAGAGCTTTTGAACTTGTTTGAAGACCTACCTCAAACATATTCTAGATAATACTTAACAGTAAAAAAAAGTTTTTTTTCTTTTCACAAAAGAATTTTGATTGGATTTACAATCCAACAGTCACAACTAAGAGTACTTATTAGTTATGTTTGAAAACGCATATCATCTCCATGATACTAGGATAAAGTATCAGTGTCCAGGATGTTGTTGTTTTTGGGTGGTGCTGAGTCAGTTCTGACTCATACTGATCTTACGTACAACAGGAGGAAACACTGCGTGGTCCTTGCACTGTCCTCAGAGTTGTTGCTAAGTGTGAGTCCATTGTTGCAGCCACTGTGCCAACTATTTTGTTGAGAATTTTCTCATTTTTTGAGGATCTACCAAGCATAATGTCCTTCTCCAGGGACATGATAATGTCCAAAATATGTGAGACAAAGTCTCGCCATTTTTGCATCCAAGAAGCATTCTAGCTGTACTTCTTCCAAGATGGATTTGTTTGTTTCTCTGTAAGTCCAATGTACATTCAGTATTCTTTGCCTACAACACCACTGAAAGGCATCAGTTTTTCTTTGGTCCTCCTTATTTATTGTTCATCTTGTATACACATGAGGCAATTGAAAATACCATGGCTTGAGTTAGAGTACTTTGATCCTAAAAGTGACATCTTTGCTTTATAACACTTTAAAAAGGTCTTTTCCGGCAAATTTGTCCAGTGCAGTACTTCAGTTGATTTGTTAACTGTTGTTTTCATGGCATTGATTATGAATCTTGGTGAAATGAAATCCTGGACAACTTCAATGTTTTCTCCCTTTGTCAAGATGTTGCTGATTGATTCATTTGCAAGGGCAAAAAATGTCCAGAATAACTCCTTACAGTTGACTGACAATGACTCTCACAAATATTTGAGTTGACAGGTTTCAATAGCATTGTACAAGTAAGTGATGCTTCCCTATTTTGATCTAATGTGAAATTCATAGAAACATGTTTAAGCTTTACATAAAAACAAAACAAAACAAAAAAACCCCAAACAAAAAACCCACTGCCTTCAAGTCGACTCTGACTCTTAGTGACGCTATAGGACAGAGTAGAACTGCCCTCTTGGAATTTCCGGGGACCACCTAGTGGATTTGAACTGCTGACCTGGTTAGCAGCCATAGCACTCAATCACTACGCTACCAGTGTTTCCTAAGCTTTAGGTAGTCCTTAAATTATGGATGATTACCCATCTTCCACTGAAGCATAAGTTTACTGTAAAGACAAAACAATTTTCTAATGAAAATAATTTAAAATGTTAACAAAATTTGTTTAGAAAGTATTATTGAACTTGTAGACATATTTATGCTTAAATTGAAATTGGTTTTAGAATACTACCAGAATAGGAATGTTTTCAGAAACTAATCATTTTTGTAACTTGTAAGACTAGATTAGGAGTAATGAACATTAGACATTCTAACTGACTAGTGTTCTCTTTGTGGTCATTTCTTGTAATGTCTGTTTTATTTACTAAAATTTCACCATTAGAAAATATTTATTTATAATCAAGGCATTTTCTGCTTTAAGAGAATCCTATGAAACCTCAAACATATTTTTAACCACTACCAAATAACATGTTGGGAGGGTATTGGTTGACTGGTAGCTGAAGGCAATTATTTTATACAAAAATGATAGGTACGTGAATACGAGTATTATAAATTTAGTGAGTGAGAAGGTATACATTTGTGTGAAAAAGGGAACATACCGGGACGTGGTAAGTTTCCGTGGCATGGTGAAAGAGACAGGTGGGTTCCACTATACAATAAAAATTTTATTTCACAGTTCTGTGAAGCCTTTCTCTGCTGTCAGATTACCAGTATTTACTTTATATAAAAGATAGATGTTTTAATGTTCCTGTTATTGCTGGGAATGTTACCAACTGAATCATTCATCCTCCTCATTTAGTTGAATCGTTATATCAGATGTTCCAAAAATCTCCAGTGTCTTGAAGTTGGAAGATGACTCTGTGGCTTCAGATGAAAAACTTTACAGTTAACACGTGTGGTGCTTTTTGTAAAATGCTGCTTTTTGGAAAAAATTCTATTTCATAGTACATTTCTTAAATGTATGATTTTATGCATCCAGCCAAACATGGTGTATATATTATGTGCGTGCTGTCCTAAATAATAATAAGAGATTAGCTATACAAATGATTTCCTGACTCCTCACATACAAGTTTCTTATCTTTATATTATTATTGGATCAGAAACTGGCTCAACAGCAGCTAACAACAGCAACAACAATGTTTAACCAGTTATATGTATTGGCTGGCCTTCTACTAAGCACTGAGCACTGTGCTGTCCTAAGAGACTGTATCTTCGTCACCTAGTGCTGCTATAATGAAAGTACAAATGATTGGCTTTCACAGAGAGAAATTTATTTCCTCGCAGTTAAGCCAAGTGCCGTAGAGTTGGATCCGACTCGTGGCATCGCAGTTAGGTAGACTTAAAGTCCATATTCAAGGTGTCCGCTCCAGGAGAAGTCTTTCTCTTTCTGTCATCTCTAGAGGAAGGTCCCTGCTCTCAAGTTTCCCTTGGTCAAGGAGTTTCTTAGGCACAAGGATCCCGAGTCCAAAGGACATGCTCTGTTCACCATGCTTCTTTCCTGGTAGAATGACATCCTCAACTCTGTGCTTGCTTTTCTTTCCTTTTCTCTTCCAGGAGACTGACTTGTATTTTAATACAATCTTGTAGATTGAGTCTTTCCTCATCTACCACCCACCCTCCCTCATTAACATCACAGAAGCAGGATTTACAGTTTATAGGAAAATCATACAATACAAGGAATTTCTGCCCAGCCCTCCTGAAACACAACAGACATGGGAGGGGCGGGGAGACACAATTTAATCCATGACAGAATACAAACATAAATAATCTGAACTACTGCTCAAGGGAAACTTAACATCTAGTGGAGGAGCTGGAAAAGGACATCAGTTATTGGAAATATGAGTACAAATTCCTATCTGTTGTTGATTGTTGATCAAAAGATTTCGAGAATGATTCTGAGGCTGCATCTCATTACCATTGCAATGAGTCAGTGGTACAATGACATGCCAAGTCCACCACGGGAGCCTGAGTAGAGAGTGGTGATGTGAAGGCCAAAGAATTACCATCTTTTGACGAGTTAGTTGAAACAGAAAGGGTTGTTAAATACCATGCTTTACTAAGATTTGAGATTTGCTGAGTTTTACAAACAGAAAAGAGAATTTTACTTACAGTAGTATTAATATTCTCTTGAGATTACAAAATGACTTCCTTATATGAGGATGTGAAAGGTTTTCATTTGCATTCAAATCTACAAACCAAGCAAAAACCAAACCTAGTGTCATTGAGTAAATTCTGACTCATAACAACTTATAGGACAGAGTAGAACTGCCCCACGGAGTTTCCAAGGAGCACCTGGCGGATTCAAACTGCTGACGTTTTGGTTAGTAGACATAGCACTTAATCAGTATGCCACCAGGGTTTCTAAATATGTGAAAAATTCTGAAAGTGTTGAATTTTTTGGAAGAAAGCACAGTGTATTTTAATTTTACAATGAGTCTGAGAAACTGTACTTAGTTAATTTAGCTAAAAGAACCTAGCTTCTCTCTCTTTCCTATCTCCCTTCCTCTGTCGTAGGTGTTCCTCTGCAAGACTTCTAACCGGACACTCTGTTATCACAGTTACTAAAGGAAGCTTTAGAAATGTCTGACAGATATCCAGAAACTGAAAGACCTTGAGACTTTTGTGACCGAAAGCAAAGTAGTTGTTATGTAGGTGTGAAAACACCAACCGAATCAAAAATTCTTCAGTATTCACAAGAACATATTATTAATTTTCCTTGTGCCTCCAACTTTCTCTTTCTGCATGAGGTCACTTGTGATAACTTTTGCTATTTATTGCTGCAGCTACAATCAAAAGAATCCATGTATTATTATTGACAGATTCTATCTGCTATGAATCAGAATCAACAGCAGTGGGTTTGCTTTTTGATTTTAGCTGCAGAAACAAGACATTCTTCTCACAGAAGGCTGTTCTCAAATATCCTTTCAAATGTAAGACTGTTTATTGATGTTGTTTTTATTATTGCTGTTGTTACTGTTATTGAGAGAAACAGCAGGTGGTATCCAGGTTAGATAAGAGGTCAGATTTCTGGTATAATTCTAGCTCTGAGAAAGTCAGCTCATTTCCTTGTGTTCTGAGAAAATCAATACTATAAATTTCATTCATCACCTTTACTTTTTGGGAGAAGCAGTTTCTCCTGCTCCCCACCAGTTAGACTTCAGTTCAGAAGACTGCTTAGCAATGGGCCAAAAGAGTTCAATTTCAGGAACCCAGGGTTCTAAATATTCCACTGTTCTTGAACTAGAGGATGGAGCACTGGGGTGAAAGCCAATGTGATCTGCTCCTTAATTGGAGAACCACTGACTGTCTATTCTCTAGTTGCTAAATCATTCCATTCTGCCTTCTAAATTGACAAAATATTCAACTTGTAAGAAGAAACATATAAGATTAGTTATTTTTCATTATTTCTAATAAAAGTCTTTGGATAATTAATATATTTAACTGTCTTATATGACATAGGCAGTAATTGCTTCAAGCAAAAAAGAAAAAGTTAAGTGTGATATAATTTTATTATAATTATCTCATAAGCATTTTCTCAAATTATGCTATTAAAATTTTCCTGAAGAATAATTCCAAATTTTTTTTTCTAAAGAAAACAATCGAACTAGAATCCTCATAGCTCTGCCATAGATAACCTGTTATGGTTACAGAAGTGGGGCTGCCAGGCAAAATCACATTGTCATAGAATTTGGGAGAGGGCTTAAGCATTTCTGTCTTGCTTTAGTAGCTTTTTGAAATTATGTTCAGCGTTTCCCAGTGTGTGGTTTACAGTTCCTAATGGTTTTATGGAGACAAATTTTTATTTATTTATTTATTTTATTGTGATTGTGTGAAAGTGCACAATGCAATTTAAATTTGCATGCCCACCTATCTGCAGCTCCTTTTGCTCTCCTTGCCCGGTGACAGCACACTCCTCCTTTCTGTTCTATACATGTCTGTCATATCCTCTTAACAATCTCCTGTTCTCTCCTCTCTACTCTCTCCTCTCCCTTCTAGTAAGAGGCCTGTAGGACAGCATCCTATAGATTCACAGAACCATAAAGTACACACATCGTATGGTCACATTGTGTCCCTGAGTCCAATACATTCCTGACCAAAGAGTGGACCTCAGTAATGATATATGACCAGGGGCAGCATCAGGACTAGGGGCCGTGCTCTCAGGGGAACTCCCAGGCCTTTGTACCATCAGTTGCAGTCTTTTGGTAGAGATCTTAGGGTGCACCCCTCTTTTTCTTGTGTTGCCACTGGGACTTGACCTTGTGAGCCCCATCATGGCTATTACTGGTGGTGGCCAGGCACCATCTGATTCTTCTGGTCACATGTTGATATAGTTACCTATTCTTGTGGGTCCTTCTGTCTTTTGGGCTCTTTTTCCCTCATGTTGTTGTCCTCGGTGATCATCTGTTCTGGTGGAGTTGGGGCCATTTGGTGTTCCTCAGATGGCAGCTTGCTAACTTTGAAGACCCCAGATGCCACTCACCAATATGGAGTGCAGAAGACTCTCTTAGCAATAGGCTAGTTATGGCAGTTGGCCTTGATGTCCCCTGAGAGTGTGGTCCCTGGACCCCTGCCACTACTACTCTTATCCTTGCAATATTGGGTTAAGATTAGAAGAATTTTCAGGTTATGTTGAAGTCCAGTTAAATTGATCTTCTTTTTAATATATGCTGTCACTGATTTTACCCAACTAAATTTCTTTCAACTATTTAATCTATAACCAACCCTCTGCATTCCTCCTTCCCTATGTTACAGCCGTGAAAGAGTCTTTTCTTCTGTACATTTTCTCTGTTTTTAAGTCCTTATAGTAGGGGTCTCATACAATATTTGTCATTGTGCTGCTGGCTGATTTCACTCAACATAATGTGGACACAAATTTTTAATTTGTTTTCTTTTTTTCCATTTTGAGAATGTTACCTCTCAGGCTGTTTTAGTGATGTCTCATAGTGAATGCTTGCATGTTGTTCGTGCTAAATGTCCATCATGGATGAGATAAGTGATTTTTGTCTCCTTATACCCAAACCAAGACTGTCATACAGATTGTATTCTGAACATTGCCAATCACTGCGACAGGATCCTGACTAGCAATTTATTCATTTGTCCTAGAAATGATTTGCTTTACTTCTTGTAACACTTTGGCCAAAATTTGACACATAGCCTCAACCCAGCCACAAGAGGGTCAAAGAAGTGAAATTCTACCATATGCCTGGAAGGCAGAGACCTGGAGATACTTGCATGAGAGCCTACTTCAGTAGTTGGGAGACTTGAGAGGTGAAGATGAGAATGAGCTCAGCATGGACTATTAAGTCTGTCTGAGACCAAGTTCCATTTATATTGGATCCATTCAAAATAAAGTCACTGGTTTATCTGATCTGTTTTTTTTTTTTTCCCCCTCCCATGGATGTTTTTGGTTCCAGACAATTTTTTACCTAGCTAATGATGGGGAAAATTGCTGTTCTTTTCTATTAAATAATCATTGGCTGTAAGTGTAATCATCCATTTATTCACTTCTTAATTATTTTTGTTTTTATTGAATAAGTATGTACTACACTTGTACTATATGTTGTGTGTGTATATCACAGCAAACAAAAATAGTTAACATTTTCAGATAACTTACAGTGTAGTCAAAGGAGGAAAATGAGGTCAAGTTCAGTGTTGTGTAATAGGGGAGTGATAGTGTTCTCAATGAGGGCATATCACCATTTTGAAGGTTTGGGAAGGTTTTCTGCAGGAAGTGATATCTGAAGTGAATTTTAAAAAATAATGTAGGAAAACACAAATGAAAAATGTTATAGCCAAGGTAATACTTTTTATGTAAAAAGTCATAGAAGAGTTTTCAAGAAACAGTTGTTCATGCAATTTGAGTATACAGAGATGAGGTTAGAAAGACAAGTAGCTTATTGAAAGTCACCTTATAGTACAGTAAGAAGCATTGGAAAGGTTTTAGGGAGCAAAGTAATATGTTTGTTTAACAAACACATAATGCTTATTCAAATGCTATTCTAAGCACTTAAAATATTAATTCATCAAATCCCAGTAAGAATCCTGTGAGGCAGGTAGTATTGTTATTCTCCTAGATAAATGGAGGAGGTGAGGCATGGAGAGATTGGTAACTTGCCCAAGCTTGTAAATGATAGTGGTAGGATTTGAATTCATTCATAGTCCGTGGTCCAAAATCATATCGACTAGGTCTTGTCACTGTTGGCTGTGTTATGAACATGTAAGCATGAGTCCGAAAAAAACATCCAAATACACTTGGGGGTAGGGGGACAGGCAAGATTTGAGGCATGGCTCCCTTTCAGTGGCATAAGCTATCATATGGATAAGGGATGAGGGTTAGGGTATCAGTAGTGGTGCTACCCTCTAGTATCCTTCCTACGCTTGCTGGGTACTTAAGAAGCTGCTGGACGTTAAGTATCAGAGGTAATGGCACTTACCCTGTGTGATTCTTTCATAGAACTGCCACTTGGCTGTATCAGTTATAAAGTACTCTTTATTTTACTTAGTTTTTATAGGTGAGCTCAACTTTGATAGGAATTTAAATCATTCCATTAATAGAAGTACCAATTTCCAAGCTTAAAAACATCAGATTTAATGTGCTTAATAATTTATTAAATGTGGATGAATATTTGCATAATTTAATTTCCTAACCTCTGTGTTAAAGAGAATCGCAATGCTTGATTTTGAGATCTTTGAACATGGAAATAGAGAAAAATAAGTGCTAGAAATGTGTGATGTAGTCAGAGTAATTCTTTTACAGGAAAAATTCATTATACTTGAGATATGGAGAACATTTGAAATTTGATATTTTAATCATCAAATTATATACTTTCAATTTTTTGAGATGCGTTTTATGACCTAGAGTATAGTCTATATTGATGAATGCATGCCCTCGTAAGGATGATGTAGGGTGTTACAGGGTGGAGTTGTTGTTGTTGTAGGGTGGGGTATTCTGTAATGATCAATTAGGTCAAATTATGACAAGTGATAGTGTTATTCAAATCTACTCTATCCCTACTGATTTTGTGGCTTACTTGTTCTGTCTGTTCTTGAGAGAACACTATTAAACCTTCCAAGTGTAGATTTGAATTTCTCTATCCTATCTTTCAGTTTTGTTAGTTTTTACTGTATGTATTTTGAAATTGACTGTTTCCTGAAAAATTAGAATCCTTATACTTTATTCCTCTCTTTATCATTAAAAATGATCCTCTTTAATGGTTTGCATTCAATTGCTAACCTAAAGGTTGAACATTCAAACTCTCCCCACCCATAGCCAAGAAAACTTTATGGAGGAGTTCTACTCTGTAACACATGGGATTGCTGTTAGCTGGAATTTACTGGACAGCTACAGGATTGATTTTTTAATCCCTGATAATGTTTCTTACTCTGAAGTCTGCTTTGATATTAATGTGACCAATACATCTTGATGCAGCCTTGCTTGCCCAAAGTGAAGAGGACTTGAAGCACTTACTGATGAAGATCAAAGTCTTCACCTTTTGGTATGGGTTACACCTCAACCTAAAGGGAATAAAAACTATCAAAAATGTACATATAAGCAATATCATGATTAAGAGAGAAAAGATTGAAGTTGTCAAGGATTTCATTTTATTTGGATCCATAACCAACTCTCATGGGAATAGCAGTCAAGAAATCAAATGAAGTATTGCATTGGATGTGTCTGCTGCAAAAGATCTCTTTAATGTGCTGAAAAGCAAAGATGTCACTTTGAAGAGTAAGATGTGCCTGACCCAAGCCATGCCATTTTCAGTTAACTTATATGCATGTGAAACCTGGACGATGAATAAGGAAGTCCAAAGAAGGACTGATGCCTTTAGAATATGATACTGGCAAAGAATACTGAATATACCACAGATTGCCAGAAGAATGAACAAATCTGTCTTGAAAGAAGTAGAATGCTTCTTAGCAAAGAGGATGGCGAAATACTTTGGAAATGTTATCGAGAGAGACCAGACCCTGGAGAAGGATGTCAAAAAAGGAAGATTCTCAATGGCTGCAGCAATAGGACCAAACATAGCAACAATTGTGAGGATGGTATAGGACTGGTTGTCATTTTGTTCTGTCGCACACAGGGTGAGTTGCAACTGACTTGATGGCATCAAACAACAAGAAAAACATCTTCATTTTAGTGTTCTCCCTACTTGTGTAGTACCCTCAGCTCTGATATTTTGTCAAATGGATTCCATTCCCCTTGATCTCCTCTAGAAGTCCTGGTGGTAGAATAGTTAAGAGCTGGGCTGCTAATAGAAAACTTTGTAGTTTGAACCCAGCAGTCACTCTGTAGGAGAAAAATATGACAGTCTGCTTCCATAAAGATTAAAAACCAAACCCAAACCATTGCTGTCAAGTTGATTCTGACTCACAATGACCCTATAAGACAAGAGTAGAAATGCTCCGTAGGATTTCCAAAGTGTGGTTTATGACTTTGAACTGTTTACCTTTAGGTTAGCAGCTGTACCTCTTTCTCTATGAGGACTGTTCTGCTCTGTGCTATATAGGGTCACAATGAATCAGAATCCACTCAATGGCAATGGGCTTTTTTGCTCTGTAGCTCTAAATTGGATCTCAGTGAGTGTGTTATGATCAATTTTAGTTATTTTTCACTGCACAATGTCCTGGAAGCTCTGTCTTGACAGGGAGCTGGCAGAAATGATAGGCTCTACTTCTTTGCTACTCTTCGCCCAGAAATCATTCTTCTGTGCTACCTGTCTTGCAATATCTGAAAACCATTGTTTTATATACTTTCTCAGGTTTTCTGGTTGTTTAGGGCAGAAAGGTTAGCCTGGCTCTTGTCGTTCCATTATAGCCAGAAGCAGAATTATGTGTCTTATTTCAAAGTAAAAGGTCATATTTCATAGACAGATTTTTCATTTCATAGATGGTTATGACCTAATTTGAAACATTGAAGTCATCATAATTCTTATAATTAATATGGTATATGATATAAGTATATAAGTGCAGTGCAATTTGTGATACATTGCACAATTTTTTTTATGCAGTCGTGCCTATATAGAAGTATTAAGCACCCGCAATGAATGTGTGTATCATAGAAACCTTTGCCACTGAAGAAATAAAGATCATTAAGGTGACCTTGCATGCTTAATATCGTGCTTAACTAACCATGATTAAGGCTTAAATTATAGCCATTAAAATTAAACAACTGTAGTTTGTAACATTCTAGCTTCTCTGGGATTCTCAGTGCTTTAGATTAGGTTTATTCAGTAAGTTTATTCAGCATGAGAAAGTTTTCTTCCCAAACATAAAATATTATCCTTTTTTTGTGGATAAAAAATTCTTCAAATAGTTCTTGGCCACAACACAAAACGATGTATAGGTTCAGTATGTCATATTGGACACCTTGAATGAGACATATGAGAGATTAAAACTGTTTCTCCCCAGAATACAAAACATATCTTTGGGTAACATGGGGCCTCTTTTATTAATCCAAATATATATATATAATATTTACATATCCTACTCTAACAGATATATTTATGTTAGAATAACAGCATGCATCTTAGTTACTTCTTACCTCGACAGTACTTTTACTGACAGAGAAGTAATATAAGGTTGTAAGATAGCCTCACTAGCTAAATATCCTTTTATTCTATTTTTTCACTGATTTTTTTTAAAGCAGATTTTTTTTACTATACTTTTAGATCTGCTACCAAAATTAATTTTCTAAATAAATATGTCTATAGCTAATTCTTAAAACCCATTCATCTAATGTTCCCAGTGGAAAATATCCTCCAATATAAGAATATTTTAGGTTTGAATGTGTATTTTAAGGACATATTATGAACAAAATGAATTAGAATCCAGAAAATATTTTTATGTTCTGCATTCCACTTTGGTGAGTGGCACCTGTGGTCTTCAAAGCTATCAAGTGCTCATATAAGTACCATCAATTGGTTCCAACCCATCTGTAATAAAGGAGAATGAAGGTCATCAAAGACATGGAAAATATGAGCCCCAACAACAACAACAACAAAAAGAGCTGCATAATCCTGAAATTAGAAGAACTAACGATACCCAGCCATTACCAATGACTGCCTTGGCAGGGAACACAACAAAGAGTCCCCGACATAGTAGGAGAAAAACAGGCTGCAGAACTCAGACTATTAAGTCAGCCACACTTGATGGCCCAACAGACTGAATGGTCCCGAGAAGACATGACTCGCAGACATTCTGTTAGTCCAGAATGGAAACCGTTCCCAAAGCCAGCTCTTCAGGAAGATTGGACTAGACTCTAAGACGTAAAATGAAGCTGGCAAACAGTATGCTTCTTGGCTTAAGTAGATACATGAGGCCAGCTGGGCAGCTCCCGTCCAGAGGGCGGAGGGCAACAGGAACTTGCTGAATGAAACGTAAGAAATACAGGGTAGAAAGGAGGAATGTACTGTCACGGTGTGGGGAGAGCAGCTAGAATTACATAGCAATGTGTGTGTAAGTTTTTGTATGACAAATTGACTTGGATTGTAAACTTGCACTTAAAGCACAATAAAATAAAATATTTTTATGGGTCTAGGTTGAAATACTCATAGCAATCTTACAGTACAGAGTAGAACTTCTGAATAGAGTTTCTAAAGAGCACATAGAAGATTTGAACTGCCAGCCATTTGGTTAGCAGCCCTAGGACCTAACCACTATGTTTCCAGGGCTTCCTATAAGCTGCAATTGACTGGCAGGCAGTGTTTTTGTTTTTGTTTTTTCCTTTTTCTTTTAGGTTGAAATAAAGGAATGCTAGTGGCACAGTGATTAATGCTCAGGTGCTAATCCAAAGATTGGTGCCTGGAACCCACCAGCTGTTATTTGGGACAATGATGTGGCAATCTGCCTCTTTAAAAATTTATAGCCTTCCCAATCCTATGGGGCAATTCTGTTTTGTCCTATAAATGTCACTGTAAGTTGGAATCCACTTGATGGCAAGGGGGTTGTTTGTTTGTTTGTTTTTAATTGGTTTTATCTTGAAATATGTATCCAATTTTTGCCCCTTTGTGGAAAAATACGACTATCTAAAGGGTTAAAATATTGAATTTTTCTCTGTAATCTCATTTGACTTACTTATTGACAAGTGGCTTGTTTACCTCCTTCTAAAAAAGCAGATTTTCAAGTGTTATTTCCAAAAAAAGCATTATAAAATTTTTTAAACATACAGAAAAAGTTGAAAGAATTTTGTCATGAGCACTCATATTTTTAGTACCCAGAATCTATAATTAACATTTTTCTAAATTTGCTGCATCACACATTTATCCCTCTATTCATCTATCAAATGCTTTTTTTTTTTTTTTTTTATGTTTTAAAGGAAGCTGTAAAACTCCATCCTCTTCCCTCTAAATGCTTCAGCGTACATCAGATGCTCGATTTTTAAACTTTATATTGTCTGACTCGACGGCACTTGGCTTGGCTGGCTATACTGTATGCCTTCTGTAAGACATAAAGTGCTTTCTTTGGAATACTGTCATTTCATGGAGCACTACTGGCATAGTATGTAAGAGCTTGGCCTTTACCTAGAAGATCAGCAGTTGAAATACACCAACTACTCCTTGGAAACCCTGTAGGGCAGTTCTGCTATGTCCTATAGGGTTGTTGTGAGTAGAAACCAACTCAGCAACACCTAGCAATAATAGCTTCCTAGTATAATGAGAGTGAAAAGTACTGGGTAATGAAAATAATGCTGCATAAGCTGTCTTGCAGACTTGGAAAGCACATGTAATGGTTTCCATCATGATTACGTGTTTTTAGACAACCGTATTTTCCTTTGTTCTTCTTTATTCTGTAGCCATTTTTGTTATTAAATTACTGAAATAATATAGTCGGATCCGACTCGACGGCACTTGGCTTTGGCTATGTGAAGCTTGTTTGATAACTTAATTCTTCTGACACTGGTTTCTTCATTCTGAAGAGAATGTTGAATTGGGTGACCTTTAGTAGCTTTTTCAGGTTTGGTATTCCTGGATCCTCATTTTTCTCCTTCCAATTTATCATATCCATGCCCCACCTTGTAGCTAATTTTCATTACTGACTTTTAAATATGTATTAAAAATGTATTTGTTGCAGGCAGTGGATATTGACTGTCTTTGAATGAACATTTTATATACAATTACTTATTAATTCATTCTTCTTAACCAAATATCATCTACAAAAATTCAGAAAAGCTTTTTGCATTTTTCCATAGCTTTTGTTGTATCTTTAGTTTTGTTTTGTAATTTTTTCCAAAAAAGGTGATTTTTTTGATCACTCTGTAGAAGGATTTACAATTTAGATGATTAAAAAACAAGATAAAACAAAACCAAACCCAGTAACCTATTTTGTCCATAAGTAGCACCATGGCTTGCTGTTATATCACATGCAGGCTTTTGATAACCTGTGAACACACGTGTGCTGTGCCAAATACCTTCGTTAAAGCTAGAAGCATCCTTGGGTGGCACAAATAATTGACCAGTAACTTGGCTGATAACTACAAGTTTGGTGGTTTCAATCACGGCCTCTGAAAACCCTACAAAGCACAGTTCTGCTCTGAAACGCATGGGATGGCAATGGGTTGGAATCGATTTGATGGCAACTGACATTTTTAAATTAGAGATGCTTGTCTTGTTGAATTTTTTGTTTGTTTCTTTTGCTTCTATTTTGTGTTTTGAGTTCATTTCCTGTTACCCTTTATGTTGACATAACAGGGCCAATTTTTATTTTACCAAGAGAAGAACTGTGCTTAAAAACAGGAGTTAGCTACCATCTTATTTCACATTTGTTTCAACAATGCTTTAGGTGATCAGTACACTACTTCTCATATAAATATATTGGGTAGCCTTACTATCAGAGAAAATCTCCATGGGACCTGGATTCCTCCACTTGACAATTGTTTAGTGAAATCATGGCTATTGGCTTTATCTAGACTCTGATTCGTTAGCTACCTAATTACTGAGTAATTAGCTGTTATACATAAAGTAAAATATAATGCTTATATTTTTAGTAGAGTAAGAGAGAATACATTGTTTTCTTTTTCTTTTTTGTTAACATTATACAGGGTTTTAAGTGAAAGTCTATAATCCAAATTGATTTGCCACACAAAACCTGCACACACATTGCTGTGTAACTCTAACTGTTCTCCCCACCTTGTGATAGCATACCTCCTCCTTTTCACCTTGTACTCCCTGTGTCTATTCAGCCAACTTCCCTCTCCCACTACCCTCTTGTCTTGCCTCTAGACAAAAGCTGCTCAGACAGCTTCATGTCTGTATTTAAGCGAAGAAGCACATTCATTGCTAACATCACTCTGTGTCACAGTCCTGTCCTAGCTCTGTCTGAACAATTAACTTGGGTACCATCTAGTTACTCTGGTCCCATGCTGAAATAGTCTCTGGATCATGTGGCACCTTCTGTCTGGTGGGCACATATGTCCCTCACATCTTTGATGTCCTTCATTCTCCTCCAGGTGGATTGGCACCTGCTGATACTACTTAGATGACCTCTTGCTGCCTTATCAGACCCTAGATGCTTCTTACCAGAATGTTCTCTTAAAAAATCTTTGTTAGACCGGTTGACATAGATGTCCCCAGAAATCATGGTCCCCTCCATGCCCCTGCTCCTCTGTTCTTCGGAATGTTAGGTTATGTTTAGGAAACCTTCTAGCTTTCAGTACACTCCAGCTGTGTTAACTTCCCTTCTACTGCGTGCTGTCACTCCCTTCACTCAATTTCTGTCGACTAGCTAATCTATGAATACCCCTTTCTCTCCCTCCCCATCCCTGTAACTGTCAAAGATTATTTTCTTCTGTACTTAAACCTTTTCTTAAGTCCTCATAACACTGGTCTCATACAATATTTCTCTTTTTGCAACTGACTAATTTCACTCAGCATAATGCCTTCTGCATGATTCCGTGTTATGTTTCCTAAGTTCCTTGTTGTCCTTTCTCATTGCATAGTATTCCATTGTGTGAATATACCATAATTTGTTTATCCATTCATCTGTTGATGAGGACTGAGGTTGATTCTGCTTGATTTCTTTAGAGTTATATTTAGTAAAAGAATCAAATATTTCAGAAAGGAAGTCTTGAGTTGATTGGACTAAGCAAAAACAATTTTACATTAACATGTTAAAATAAACTTTTTTTCTCTTCTCATCTACTGGGAAAAAAAAATTCTTTGGATAGTGTACAGTGTTAAACACTTAGCTGCTAACTGAAAGGTTGCAGATTTGTTTCCACCTAGAGGCACTTCAGTAGAAAGCCCTGGTGATTTACTTCTGAAAAATTAGCTGTTAAAGATACTAAGGAACACAGTTCTACTCTAACATACATGAGGATGCCCCAAGTTGAAACTGACCCAGTGGCAACTGGTTGTACTCAAAAGGATTGAGGAAGCCCCTAGTTTACGAGTTCTTTACCCTTGGTGGCAGTTTGCCTATTATTCCTTTTGCTTCTATACTTTGATAATTTATATAAACAAAGTGTGGTGTATTTAAATATAGATACCTAAAATTTCACGCTACAAGTGAGAGTATTACTGATTCTTTGGTTGCAAATGGTTTATGGAACCATGAGGTGATTATTCTCTATAGAGGTGCCATATTGGAGGTTATGTTACATTACTCTTGTACACAAACTCATGGGTAAAGACAATCAGTAAACAATAATGCCCTTTCTGCCATTCAAATAACTTATTTATTTTTCTATATATTTATTTTTTAAGGAGCCCTGGTGGCATGGTGGTTAAAGTGATGGACTGCTAATTGAAAGGTTGGTGATTTGAATCCACCAGCAGCTCAGCAGGACAAAGATGTAGCAGTCTACTTCTGTAGAGGCTTACTACATTGGCAATTCTGTGGGGTCACTATGAGTCACAATTGACAGCAGTGTGTTTGTTTGGTCCATTTTCAGCTAAAATGAAATATTATAATCATAGAAAAAAGTACGTATTTGTATTTGTCTTGACTCTGTACCCTAAATCACTGGTTCTTAGATTTTATTTCACTGACCAAGAATTCATATTCTGAAAACATATCTGTGATACAAAATAGCCATGTCAGATTTAAATGCAAAAACAGAAACCACTTCATCTACTGTACAAGCATTTCACATTACACTAGAGATGTAAAACACAAACCTGTTGCCACTGACTGAGTCAATTCCAGTTCACAGTGACCCTATAGAACAGAGTAGAACTGCCCCGTAGGGCTTCCAAGGAGTGCCTGGTGGATTTGAACTGCTGGCCTTTTGTTTGGAAGCTGTAGCTCTTAACCACTGTGCCACCTGGGTTTACACATTAGAAATATAGGAGGTTACAATCAACAGTCAATGAAAAAAGCTCTGTTCCTCAGATCAGTGAAAAAAAACTCACTCTAAGTGGGCCTAGTCCACTTTAGGATGATGATTCAGTCAAAAGCAAATCATTAAGTAAAAGGGCAAGAAAGACCATTATATATCCTTGTCACGTGATACAAACTGATCAGATGCAACTATATTCAGATTATTCTGTGGAAAAATGAAATGTATGGCTTAGTATGAGGAAACATTCATGCTGTTCAGATATGAAATCTGCTTGTGACTTGGAATAAGTGGCTGATTTTGCAGGTTCTACATTTCAGTGTCAGGTACCAAAGGAAGTCTGTCAGCTAGAGCTGAAGAACAAGATGAAATCAGAATTACCAGGATTATGGAATTGTATTCCTGCCTGCCTAGAGGCATCGTCATCTTTTCAGCATCAGCTCTTTAGTGCATGACATTGAAAAATATATTTGGAGTAGAAGGATAGGCAAGTAAATTAACTGTTTGATAGACGGATTGAAGGATGGAGTGATTGATGAGCTGTACCTTCCTTGCATGAGCTTTTATTTTTTTAATTTGCTTTTTTCCCTCAAAAGTGGATTTTCTAATTATTCTGTTTAAAATCTCCTAATGATTTAGGATGAACTGACTACCAAGATCTTAACCTGACTACCAAGATCCTGCATGAACTAGCCATTGCTTACCTCTTCAAAGACATTGTAGCACTTTGTCCTGATTTGAAGACCCATCTTAGCTCCAGTACTCATTGCCGTGGAGTTGATCCTGATTCATAATGGAAACCCCAGTGTCAGCAGTGGTTAAGAGCTACAGCACTGACCAAGTAGGCCAGCAGTTCAAATCCACCAGGCGCTCTTTGGAAACTCAATGGGGAAGTTCTACCTTGTCCTATGGGATCACTGTGAGTCGGAATTGACTTGTTGGCAGTAGGTTTTGTTTTTCTTTCTTAGTTTCAGTAGATCTTTCTGTCCTTTGAAATTTAGTCCTTTAAGGACTTTGCGTTTGTTGTTTTCTTCGTCCCACTGTCAGCTCACACATTCTCAGAGAGACATTTGCGGAACGCCTTCAAGCCAAAGTTGCTGTTCCTTTACATTCACGTCACTTCATTAGGAGTCTTTGCTTCTTGTCACAGGGACTGTTTCAGTTGTAGTGGTTTGTTATCATGTCTCCCCTGAGGATATTAGCTGATTGGTAGTAAAAATATTTTACTTTCTCCATTAACAGTGGGTTCTTGATAAGCTTAAATCACTTGGCACATGGTGAGCAGTCAGTAGTAATTGAAGGATGTTTCCTGAGAGCAGCCACTGTTGATTGTGGCATTTCAGCGATTTCCACATCAATATTCACAAATGCTGGTATAGATAGTCACATAATTATTTCAACAAAAAGGTGTTATTAGATGTTTATCTGCAATTGACATCAATACTCTATTTAACAAATTATTCTCAAGTTAATAAGTGACAACAATATGGTGTTGTAGACATACACATGCTTGGATTAAAGTTTTATTTTTGCTCTGTAAACTCTATAACCTTGCTGAGTTTGAAGTTCTCTTTCTGTACAGTAAAAGTAATAACAGATATCTCCTGGGAACGTTGTACAGAATGAATAGACAAGTGTATCTATGAAGAGTCCAACTTTGGGATTGAATACAGTGCCTGGAGCATAGAAGGAATTTTATAAATTATGGCAATTATATATATATGGGCAGAAAACTGCCTGTATCATGAAGACACACTGTCTTTTTTTAACTGAAAATGTCTTTTGTATAAAGAAGAACAGAGAGATAATAGTCTAGATGAACCAAAACAGTGGCCTAGTAGTTAGTTGGCAGTTATTTACTCTGTTTAAAGCTCCCCAAAATATGAATATACATATATATGTATATATGTGTATGTGTATATGAGGTCTGACAATTAAGTCCTCAAACTTGATTGTTCTAAGTGCTACATAAATCATTGCTGAATATGACTATGGTCACCTTTGAAGTACTCCCCTTGGGAAACTATGCACCAATGCCAGTACCTAATCTACCCTTCAAAGCAGTTCTGGAACTCTTTCTGGAATGGCCATTATGCATGGTGGCATGGTGGCAAATTCACATACTTAATAGTATAGTTGTCTTTGAGGGTGTTTTTAGCCAGTAAACAGATAACTGTATTGGAACACCCACCCTATTTGCCTGATTTGCCCCCAGTGTCTTTTTTCTATACCCAGAGATAAAGAAAATACTGAAAGGAAGACATTTGGATGACATGCAGGACATCAAGGGTAATATGACAACACCTCTGATGGCCATTCCAGAGAAAGAGCTGCAAATTTGCTTTGAAGTGTGGATTAGGCACTGGCATTGGTGCATAGATTCCCAAGGGGTGTACTTCGTAGGTGACTTTAGTGACATTCAGCAGTGAGATATGTAGCACTTTTTCTAGGATGAGTTTGTGAACCTAATTGCCAATCTTGTATATATAACCCATTGTCATTGAGTCAATTCTGACTCATATACATATACATGTATTTAATTTTCCACTTCTCAGTTAAGAGTATTTTTCAACTGATGATTTTAGAGGTAATAGTTTTAACTAGAGTGCTTGATTTTTTTTTTTTTTTTCATTTCTCATCTATTCAAGAACAGTAGCATTAATTCAATAGGTACTGTCCTATAGTATATGTAGGCACTAACCTTGCTCAGGGTGGTTGTGTAAGGTATTGGGATGATCAGCACAACAAGGCAAGCCTGGAAGTTGTTGAAATGACAAATGTTTGTTACCTATATATTAACCACACGCAAACAAAATAAAATAAAAAATAAGAAAAATAAGTCAAGCTTGAGGGGGCTGGAGTGGCTTACTGACTTTGTCTTTGCACTTACTGTAGAAAATGCATACACACTAATTTTAGGTGATAAATGCTTGTCTAGTTGTAACATGTAATCTACTACCTCAAATAGCCATAGTCGATTAGATGAAGCACCTCACTGAGGTAAAACAAGGATAAAGTTTGTCCTAGATTTGAGGCCAGAGGAGGGAGCATGTGCATTTTGAGCAGCTGAGTGCCACAGGTCCCTGGCAAGAAGTATGGCCACCTCCCCTAAAGATGACTCATAGCCTCCTCACCACCTCTGCCTGAAACATCAGCCAGACTCATCTCAATATGCCCTACATCCCTGCCTGCGTCATAAACATGAGAAGCCAGAGACTGCCACGTATTTCTCACCCTAACTCTTCTGATTTCATCTTGTGTCCTTCTCCAGTCCCTGTCACCCACACTTTCCGCAGGGACCTGTGGAGCTGGAAGTCTTTATCAGAAAACTCTTTCTTTACTCCAGTCTGTCTTTAAATGTTCCATTCACTTTATTTTTTAAAATTGAAAGCCAGCTCTCACCTGAAAACACTGCATCTTCTGCAGCTCTCCTAAATGTTTACTTTTTGCCTCTGCTCAGTCTCAGGGCCTGCAAGTGAAGTCAGCAGCCTCCTTGATCTCCGTTGTCAGTTATAGCCCCATTCCTATTGCTGCCCCATTCCTATTGCCAAGAGTTCCTGGATGGAGAAGTTGGTTAAGCACTTGGCTGCTAGCCCAAAGGTTGGCAGTTTGGATCACCCAGAGGAAACTTGGAAGAAAGGCCTGGCAGTCTACTTTCCAAAGACAGCCATTGAAAACCCTGTGGAGCACAGCTCTGCCCTGAAACACACGGGATCGCCACGAATCAGAACCGAATCAACAGCAACTGTTTTTATTTTATTTCCTTCTTCCACTGCTTACTTGGCTCCACTTTTTCTTGGTCTCTGTGTTGAGTTCGTTGGCTCCATTTTTGAAGTATGTCTGAATTCTGACCAATTCTGTCTCTTTCCACCTTTACCGTTTTAAGTTACCATTATGTCTCTGTAGGGTTACTGTCACCTCCTAAGTTGTTACTTTGCTTCTGCCCTCACCCTACTGGGCTTATTTTTGTATGGCAGCTAGACTGTTCGTTTGGAAATGTAAGTTAAGTCACATCCTTCCACTGTTCAAAACCATCCAGTGGCTTCTAATCACATGCAGAAGTGCACAAGGACCACGTCTTCATCCTTTCCTCCAGCACACTGTCTCCCGCTCTGCCCGGGCTTGCCAACAGTGTGCTTGGTTCAGGGCTTTTGCACCAACTGTTTCCTTTATCTGGCATGTACTTCCACCAGATATTGTCTCTGCTTTTGTTTCTTTCAGATCTCAACTCAAACGTCAAGGTATCAACTACACCACGTTAAATTGCAGTCCTTTCCCCCCTTATTCTCCAGCCTTACTAGTGTTTTATTTTCCTTCATAGCACTTATTAGCTGTCATGTATATTTATTAGCCCTTCTCCCTCTGCCTCACACTAGACTGAAAGCTCTGTGAAAGCCAACACTTTGTTTTGCTTATTGTTGTAGGTCCTCTTCATCTAAAATGATTTTGGGGAGCTTGTAGATTTATATTAACTGTTTCCTGAGTGTACAACTGTTATCTCATTAATCAGACTGGATTTTTTTAGTATTAGCCTAGGGTTGAGTCTTCACTTAAATCATTAGGAGATGCTTCTGCTTCTGCAAAGAGTGACTGCTGCCAAGTCCAAATGAAAGGAGAATGGAAAGCAAATGAATGTGGGACAATAAAAGCATTGTAGGTGAGATTAAGGTTTCTTGAGGATTTCGTGTCTCTGTCAATAAAAAGGTAATGGATAATCTGTTTCTAAAATCTCACTCTTTTAGAGATGGAACAGACGTTAGGGGAAACTGAGACATAAACCAGTAAAGTGAATGCATGCTATCAAAATGGCATTAGGATAGTGTCTGACCTCATTTAGCATCACAATAGAGAAGAGAATCAATAGCTCAAAGCTGATTTCTGTGAAGCGGAGGTTACGCATGCCTTTTCTCTCTGCCATCTTTACTAGTTCTGACACCAACCATCCTCCCATGGTCCTCGCTATAGAACTCACAGAATATACTCATGTTTGTGTGTTTATTAGGGAAGTAACACAATTAAGGCTCAAGTACACTCAAAGGTACAGTCTTCCATCAGGCAGCCTCTTACTAGCTCTGCTTGCAGGCACGCCTCTCCCTGGTCATCAGTCTCTGCCTATCGGGACTTAGTTTTCTTACTGTATATAGCCTGGGAACTCCGATGTACCATCACCTACAGTTGTATATAGCCTGGGAACTCCAATGTACCATCACCTGCAGATGTCTTCTGCTGGTCTCGCCTTCTTTGGTAGTGTTGGGTTTATCTTCTCAGACTCTGAGGAAGCTCATTTCAAACTCAGCAGTATTTCGAAACTAACTAGTTCCTTTGGTGGGGCATAAGTACCATACGTACACAGTCTCACCAAATCACTTGGTAGGAAGTTACAAGAGCATGGCTAGAAAGGCCACACAAAATTGTTCTACATTACCACGGTCCAAAAAAAAGAGAAAAAGAAACTAGTCAGTGGTAATCAGGGTGCATCTCACTGTCATTATTCTCCTTTCAGGATCCATTTACTCAACAGACACTATTTGCTGTCTACTCTGGGTGTGACATAGTTGAGGAGACAGACACAGGATGTCTTCTAATGGATTTTATTGCTTAAAATATAAGATACCTGTTAAGCATAATTAAAATCATACATGTTCCTGGGCTATATGCTCTGAGAAGGGGAGAACATTTGAAAGCTTTATATTTGTGACAGAAACTGACCCAATTTGAAAGATAAAGTAAATCTCTGGGTAATCATGAAGCTAGCACAGTTTCGAGTTCTGAGAAGTTAGCAGGAGGATGAAGGGGCAGAGGGAGATAACTTTTACATGTCACTGAGGCAGGGAGGAGTAGAACTCTTACTGCATTGAAGTCGGCCAGGGTACCTTTTGAGAACATCTGATTCTGCTGTGGTTATCAGTCCTGTTATGTTGACTACTTGTTAAACTTAATGAGCCCAAAACCAAACTCACTGCCCTGTCGATTCCTATTCATAATGACTCTATAGGACAGAGTAGAACTGCTCCCTAGAGCTTCCAGGGAGCACCTGGAGGATTCGAACACTGGTTACTAGCTGTAGCATTTAACCACTATGCCATTAGGGTTTCTGTTAAACATAGTAAATACTGATAATTTTATCATATTTTATGCAGTTTGGGAGCCCTGGTGGTGCAGGTCTTAGGAGCCCGGCTGCTAATGAAAAAGTCAACAGTTTGAATCCACTAGCCTCTCCTCTATCCTATAGGGTTACTGTGAGTCAGAATCTGCTTGAAGACCAGGAGTTAATATGCAGCCTGATTATAAATAAAACATTTTGCCTGCTCTTTAAATTTCTGTAATGAATTTGTCATTGGCTGAAAAGTACAACCTCGAAGTCCCCTTCTTCATGATGATGGGCTTCTTGTCATCTCTCAGGCTCTCTGTTAAAGAGCCCCCTCCCTGCCAATCTGGTTCTTTGTAACCGGTCCTTTCTCAGCCAGCTAGCTTCCTATTTTTATTGCTGACTCATCCAATCAGGCTTAATTGTCCCTCTCTCTCTACAGCTGGCTCTGTCCTTTTGGAGAAAAAATTCTGCCACAGGTGCATTTTTTAAAATTAGGAAAATATAAGTAGCTAAATAAGGACACAGCCAGATTTTACTGGTGGACGCTGAAGATTTAAAAGATGATAGCACATTTCACTTTTCCTCCCAGTGACCAGGATTTTGAACCATCCCATCACAGACAGACCTGTACCTTCCAGTTAAATGTCTTTTTTGTTTTAAATTTGTTTCACATCTTTTTTTTTTTTTAAAGTGCTTAATTATTTTTTTTGCTTCCTTCTTTAGAAAACTGACTCATGCAATTTGCTTGCAAAGGAAATGTGATCTCAGATAAAAACACAGACTGAAAGATTTAATGTTTTGGAGTCAATGACAGCTTATTTGTAGTTCCTCTGTATTATCCATGAAAAACGCAATTCCAAATAAATTAGCTGTTTGAAAGTTGAAAGGGGGATGTTTTACTACTTAAGAGTAAAGCTTATAAATGCTACTAAGTGGAAGTATTTTGATGAATGTTGAGAAAAAATAGAATTAACAATTATGTAAAGGTTCTAAAAGACTGTTTCACACAACTGAAAGTAAGAAACGGAATTGATTTTAATATACTGTGTTGGTTGTCTGTCAGCCTTGGTGGTGTACTGTTAAGGTGCTATGGCTGCTGAACAAAAGATTGGCAGTTTGAGTTCACCACAGGCTCCTTGGAAATTCTAGGGGGCAGTTCTACCCTGTCCTCTAGGGTCATTATGAGTGAGAATTGACTTGATGGCAGCATGTTTTTTTTTTAAATAATATTCAAATACTTATATTAGGTTAACTTGTTTATTAAAAAAATTGACTTAGATTGTCCCAAGTAATATATTTTAAATTAACTCTTGAGTCCTAAACAAAGATTGTTATGCTTTGTGAATTCAGGATCTGCTCTTTATACTAAAAAAAAAAAAAAAAAAAATACCCAGGAAACTAATTTATCAAACATTTTCTTTTCCTCTCTAACTGTATTCATATAGATCTAGCTTTCCAAATCATTATCATCCTATTATATTCTAAATTTGATTTATGAGGCTAAAAATGGATGAGGAAATAGAAGGAAAACTTAATTAAACATGTACAGATGTTATGCTAGCACTGCACATGCATTATGTCAAATAATCCACATTGTAATTATAAAAATAGGTATTACTTGTCTCTTTTGTTGATGAGGAAACTCAGACTCAGAAAACCTGAAAAACTAGGCCACTATAGTAAATCAGTGGAAATGACCTCTAAAGGAAAAATACATTGATAAGATACTCCTATACATGCTGTAGATTTCTTAAGTATATAATAAAGCTCTGTTTATTTCCTGTACTTTACAGTGATGTGCTTTACAGTGATGTGGTATACAGTTCCCTGATAGTGAGAGTACTACAGAAAAATAGAAGTTAATTCACTGTGAAAACAGGAGGTGAAACAAGGCTAACAGTGAGGACTCAGGAGACTTCTATTTTCAGCTTTGTCACTATCTCATTAAATGAGCTCAGAGAAGCATTTAACCTTTCTAAGCCTGGCTTTCCAGTTCTAGAGGAGGGTGGTGTAGGACAATTATGCGATTTATCTAACAAGGATTTTCTGAATATTAAGGGCTATGTTTCAGGTTCGTGGAATAAAGTTTGTTAGAAGCAAGAGCTTCTTGAATAAACCATTATCGTCAGCTCAAATCACTCTCTGAAACTGGAGAAATGTTCCCTAGTTACAAAGCAGGCAAACAAATTGTGCACTTCTCTGTCTCTCTCTTCAGCCCAGATTCATTGTTCAGACTGGGAAGAAATTTACTGATGAAGAGACTGGTTTCCAGTTTGATTCTGTTGTTAACTTACTGCATGACTTCAGTTAAGATGCTTAAGTTGTGAGGCCCTGGTTTCCACATTCTGGTAATTAGGGGATTGGGATAGATAGTCTCTGTTGTCCAGGTTTAACTAGCATTGATATATGCTGACGTCCTAGAACAATAGCTGACACATATAAATAATTAAATAATAAGCTGTGAATGAATAAATCATTCCCCTGTTTTCCTTGGCTTCATTGAATGTGATGCTGTAAACTTGTAAGGCAGAGAAACAGTGAAGATGCCTATGAAAAAGCGATACTGTAGGGACAATGTCTGGATGAGGAACTCTAGTGGCATAGTAGTGAAGAGCTTGTCTGCTAGCCAAAAGATTGGAAGTAGTTCTACTCTGACCTCTAGAGTCACTATGAGTCGGACCCGACTTGACGGCAGTGAGTTGAGTGGGTTTTTAGTCCTTTATTCTTCAAATCCTAGTTATTTTTATTGGAGAATTGCTTGTAGAAATTAAGATCTGAATACCAGATTGTGCTCATTGGTATTAGGATGTTGCTATTTCTAGATCCTGTCTGTGGACAAAAAGTGGGAACAATTTTAATCCAGGTTACTGGCTCTGTATGAAAATACTTCTCGAGAAGCCTTGTTTCCACTCTTTTCACTATTTCAGTAACATGAAGGCTTTTATGTGACTTATGGATTCTTCACTTTCTCTGTTACTTTCCTGCCCGTTAAGTGATAAAAGTGTTTTTAAGCATCTATCCTGAGAAAGTAAGATTTCCTTCCTACCTGTATTATAATGGCTTCAATCATGACAATTCCAACCCAGACCACTTTTCTGAGTTTTAGAGTTTTATATACAACTTCCTACTGACTGTTTCTACCTGAAAGCCTGCCTGATACTCAACATGTTAAAAAATAAATGTATCATGTTCCCTATAAACTTGTCCCTTCCTTTTTATGTAAATCAGTAGCGACACATCCAACTAATCTTCTGTTAAACTCTGTCTTTTGACTTCCGAAATTTTGCTTTTACCCCCTAAATATAATCTGTATTTCCTCCTTTCCTTTCCGTCTACTCTTATTCTAGCTCCAAACCTCATTGTCCTGTTCCTTAACTGGTCTTTGTGTATGTAACTGTATTTCTTTCAAATTCATCCTTCTCAGCTGCTTCAGCCAAAACCATGCCAATTTTCTTCTCTGCTTAAATCCCTTCCAGTGGCTCCCTGTAATTTACAGAAATTAATCCACTTCTTCAGCATATCATATAAGCACTGTCTTCTAAACTTCTCCTATTCCCCACAGACGTGGAATGCTTGAATGCTGGTCTTGCAGATATAGTTTACTTCCATTTCTTCCTTGCCTTTGTGCATTGCTCATCACGTCCTGCGTCTTCTTAGCAGGAATTCCAGCCTGCCTCATTCTTCACAACTTATCACTGCTGCTTACCACGAACCACACACCTACATCTTCTGTCAGTCCTTTCCTGATTTTATCTACAAGACCGATTTAGTAGATTTTCTGTGCACCTATGTTTTTCTGAACTTAAGTCACTATTGTTATTGATAGCTTATAAATGTGCCAAGCATGCTGCTATCTTTGTTGCCTGCATTATCTTTTTCATCTTTCTGAAATTATTCTGTCATGATTTTTTTTTTTTATGTTTTATTATGGTTCAATGAAAATGTACAATCCCACATAAATTTGCATGCTGACCTATATGCAGCTTCCCCTGCTCTCCCTGCACGGTGACAGCACACCCTTCTCTCTGCTCCATTCATGTCGTATCTTCCCAGCAGTCTCCTATCTTCTTCTCCCCATCCATTCCCCTTCCTCCCGTATGAGGTTAGCAGGACAACCCTCTATAGATGCCTAGAACCATAAGGTGCCCACTCAATATGGTCATCAAGTGCAATCCATTGCTGTCGGAAAAGTTGACCTTCATTATGATTTATGGATAGGGACAGCATCAGGGCCAAGGGCCATGCTCCCAGGGGAACCCTGAAGTCCCTGGACCATCAATTATGTTCTTTTAGTGGAGATCTCAGGGTGCACCCCTATTTATACTTGTGTTGCCCATGAGACTCAACTTTGTGAGCTCCATCATGGCTATCACTGGTGGTGGCTGGGCACCATCTGGTTTGTCTGGTCACAAGTTGATGTAGACATCCACTCACATGGGTCTGTCTGTCTTCTGGATTCTCTTTCCCCCATGTCATTATGGACCTTGGTGATCATCCATTCCTGCTAAGTTGGGACCATTTGCTATACCCTCAGATGGCAGCTTGGAAGCTTTTAAGACCCCGGACGCCACTCACCAATGTGGGGTGTGGAGAGTCCTCATTAGCAAAACGCTAGTTGTGCCAATTGGTCTTGATTTCCCCTGAGACCATGGTCCTTTCCCCCCCGCCCCAGCAACTCTGTCCTTGCAATATTGGGTTAAGATGGGAGGAGAACACGGTTATGTTGAAGTCCGGTTAATATTGATCTTCTTACTACTGTGTGCTGTCACGGATTTCACCCAACCAAATTTCTACCAGCTATCTAATCTAAAGCCTCCCCCCTTGCTTTCCCACCTTCCCCTCCCTTGCAGCCATAAAAGAGTCTTGTCTGTTATGCATGAGTCTGCTTTTAAGTTCTTATCGTAGGAGTCTCATATAATATTTGTACTTCTGTTGCTGACTACTTTCACTCAACATAATGTCCTCCAATTGAAACCAGGTTAAGAGATGTTTCCTGCTATCATTGTTGTTCTTTATCATTGCATAGTTTTCCTTTGAGTATGTATACCATAGTTTACATATCCATTCTTCTGTTGTTGGGAATCTGGGTTGATTCCATCTTTTTGCTATTGTGAACTGTGCTGCGATGAACATTCGTGTGCATGTGTCAGTTGGTGTAAATGGCCTTGATTCTGTAGGATATATTCCAAGTAGTGGAATTACTGGGTCAAATGGTATATTTATATCCATTATTTTAAGGTAGCACCAGATTGCTTTCCAAAGAGTTTGCACCATTTTGCAGTCCCACCAACAGTGTAGGAGAATTCCAATCTCTCCACACCCTCTCCAGCATTTAGTATTTTGTGTTTTTTGGATCATGGCCAACCTTGTTGGGGTGAGATGGTATCTCATTGTCATTTTGATTTGAATTTCTTTAATAGCTAATGATCATGAGGATGTCAACATGTGTTTTTTGGCTGCCTGGATCTACTCTTTAGAGAAGTGTCTGCCCGTCTCCTTTGCCCATCACTCAACTGGATGATTTATCTTTTTCTTATTGATATTTTGTAGTACCTTAGAGATTATGGAGATCAGGCGTCGGTCTGAAATGTAGTTGCCAAATATTTTTTCCTATTCTGTAGGTGGCCTTTTAATTCTATTAATAAAGTCTTTGGATGAGCAAAAGTGATTGACTCTTAGTAGTTCCCCTTTATTTTCTCTTCTGTTGTTTGTGGTTTGTTTGACAGAGTTTGAAGTCTGTCTGTGTTGTGCAGCAACACTTCCACTGTTGTTCCTACTTTTTCTTGGATTAGCTTTATCATTTTAGATTTGATATTTAAGTCTTTTATCCAGTTTGAGTTGGTTTTTGTATAAGGTGTAAGATATGGGTCTTGTTTTAATTTAGTGCAGATGGATATCCAATTTTGCCAGCACCATTTGTTAAAGAGATTGTTTTTACCCCAGCTTAATGTCTTACTTTTGTAAGGGGCTTTTGTCAAATATGAACTGTTCATAAGGAGATGATGTCATCTCTGGGGTGTCGATTCTGTTCCACTGATCTATCTGTCTGTTTTTGTACCAGTACCAGGATGTTTTGACTACTGTGGCAGTGTAATAGGTTCTAAGGTCGGGTAATGAGATATTTTGGGATTCTCTGCATATATAATCATATCATCTGCCAATAGGGAGATTTTTAGTTCCTCTTTGCCGATGCAGATGCCCTTTATTCCTTGGTCTTGTCTAATTCCTCTGGCTAGAACTTTAGGTACAATGTTAAATAGGAACAGTGAGAGTGGGCATCCTTGACTAGTTCCTGTTCTCAAGGGAAACTATTTCAGTCTGTCTCCATCCAGGGTGATGTAGGCAGTTAGCTTTGTATAAGTGGCTCTTATTGCATTGTAGAATTTGCCATCTATTCCTATTTTGCTGAGAGTTTTTAGCATGAATGGGAGTTGGACTTTATCAAATGCCTTTTCTGCATCAATAGACAAGATCAGGTGATTCTTGTCTTTTGTATTAAGTGGTTGATCACATTAATTGTTTTTCTGATGTTGAACCAGCCTTGCATCCCTGGTATGAATCCAATTTGGTCATGATGCATTCTTTTTTGGATATGTTGTTGTATTCTATTGGCAAGAATTTTGTTGAAGATTTTTGCATCAGATTCATGAGTGATATTGGTCTGTAGTTCTCCTTTTTTGTTGAGTCTTTCCCTGGCTTTGGTATCAGGGTTATGCTGCCTTCATAGAATGAATTTGGGAGTATTCCATCTCTTTCTATGTTGTGATATAGTCTCAGTAGTACTGGAGATAACCCTTCTCTAGAAGCTTGGTAGAATTCTGCTGTGAAGCCATCTGGGCCCAGGCTTTTTTTCATTGGCAGTGTTTTGATGACATTTTCAATCTCTTCCTTTGTGATGGGTTTATCAAGTTGTTCTGCTTCATGTTATGATAACTTGGGTAGGTGATATGGATCAAGGAATTTCTCCATTTCCTCTAGGTTTTCAAATTTGTTAGAATACAGTCTTTCATAGTATTCAGCTATGATATTTTTGATTTCTGCTGGATCTGTTGTGACAGCTCCCCTCTCATTTCTAATTTGGGTTATTTGTTTCCTTTCCTGTTTTTCTTTAGTTAGTTTAGCCAGTGGTTTGTCAGTTTTGTTGATCTTTTCCAAAAAACAGCTTTTGGTCTTTTCAGTTTTTTCAATTGTACTAGTCTCTAATTTGTTTAGTTCTGCTCTGATCTTTATGATCTGTTTCCTTCTGTTGCCTGAGGGGTTCCACTGTTGTTCTGTCTACTTGTTCAAGCTGTAGGATCAATTCTTTGATTTGGTTTCTTTCTTCCTTACAAATGTGTGCACTTATGGAGATAAACTGACCTCTGAGCACTGTTCTTATTAATCTGTTTTGCGACCTTCTTTGTATGCTGATTTTTCACCTTTTTCAGGGTTGGTTTTGTGGTTGTTGAGACACCTGTGTTACGTTTCTTGTTATGGTATGTTGCTTCTTTATTGTGCTTTATTGCTGCCCCTATGATCCTGCTTGCTAAACTATATATAAACCCAATTTTGATTGCTACCAGTCTTGCAGACTTCCTCTCCATCTGGAAGGACTATAATGACTGTAGTACATCACTCTTTAATATGATGATATCATAGTTTACATGCTATGATCACTAGATCATTTCTTTCACTATTATAGCTTTGATTGTGTTTGGAGCCTTCCCTAACTGAGTAGGATTCTGGATAATGTGTCCTTCTAAAATACAAAGTCTAGCAGTTTTGTTCTTCCAAGCCAAGAGAGTCTTTCAGTATTTATTGTAGCTTTGTTTTGGTTTTTACAAAGTCTCTGAGTTTCTGTTTATCTGCGAACATCTTAATTTCATGTTCATATTTGAAAGATAGTTTTGCAGGGTATATAATTCTTGGTTGGAAATTCTTCTCCTTCAGGGCTTTGAATGGGTCATGCCACTGTCTCTGTGCCAGCATCGTTTCTGCTGAGAAATCCGACTAAAACCTACAGGGTTTCCCTCTGAATGTTAGCTTTCCTTTGAGCCTTGCTGCCTTTAAGAATTTCTTCTTATGTTTCATTTGGTTAAGCTTGATTAGAATATGTCTTGGAGTCTTTCTGTTGAGGTCTATATTGAGTGGTGTTTGATACATATCTTGGATATCTATTCTCTTCTTTCATAATTTCTGGGAAGTTTTCTGTCAGCAGCTCAGCCACAATACTCTCTGTGTTCTTGGTGTCTCACCCTGTTCAGGAACTCTAATTAATTGTAAATCATTCTTCTTAATAGAGTTCCACATGCTTCTTACTGCTTCTTCATTTTTCTTGCTTCTTTTTTCTGATTTCTCCTCCTAGATGCTGGAGTCAGTGACTCTGTCTTCCAAATTAGAAATTTTCTTTTCCATTTGTCCCATTCTGTTTTCTTGGCTTTGAACTGAACTTTCTGTGTCTTTGATTTTGTTCTTGATCTGTTGGATTTTTGAGTACTGTTGTTCCATCAGATCAACAGCTTGCTTAATTTCTTGTTTTGCTCTGCTTCATTTTTTGTAAGGTCTAGGAAGGCTGTCTATATAATCCTTTTGTATCTACCTTTTGATAGTTTCAGAAAAGCTTCTTCATCTAGGAAATTCGGAGGTGGTTTCTTTTGCAGGCCTTCTGATGCCATGGTGACTTTTGGGTTACCGTTGTCCCCATTTGTTTGCTTTTTGGGCTTCATGTGGGTCAGTAGAGGCTAAAGATGGACGATAGTTGTTTCTCTACCTGTCTTAAAATGAGAAGTAAAAAGTATTTGACAACTTCAAAGTCAGTCAGATTTTCAGCTCTATGCATCCCTCTTCCCAGCTGGCAAAGTAAGCATCTCTATATTGAACACCAGATGTTATAAACTAGCTCAAAATACAGAAAGGCTGCTGGCCAGCTGGCCTCTGCTCTTGGGCCCTAGCTGCAGGTGATACTGTGTAGAATTCTACTTTTCTGCTGGAAAAGCAGTCTCTTCTGGGTAGGCACCTCCTCCAAACCCAGGAACTCGGTCCAGCTAAGGCTTCCGTATGGATGACCTCACCTCCCAGCAAAACAAGATGGCATCTCACACGAGCTCACCAGCTGGCTGGGACCAGACTCTCAGTGGAAAGAGAGGCCAAGAGTGCCAAAATACCCAGAGTCCATAGCCTCCACCGCTGGGGCCCACCCCAGGCAACACTGTACAAAACACCGCCTCCCTGCTAGAAAAGCACTCTCCCCTGATTAGGAGCCACCTCCCAGCGTAAGAGTCAAGTCTGGCTGGTGCCTCTACCTGGGCTTCTCTGTTTCCCGATAGGCCAGAGGAGCCGAGGTGTATAGAGTACAAAGCCAGGCTCTCAGAACCTGGCATTCACACTTGCCGATCCCACTAGCAGTGCGTCTGAGATCAGCAGCTAGTTAAGTCCTGGTTCTGCCTGCCGGCCAAGGAAGAGGAAAAAAAAAATCAAAATGGTGAGTTGCTTCAGTCTGTGCAAGCCTGTGCTTGCCAAGAGTGGGGTCAGTGAAAGAGAAGAGGTTTTGCGTTTAGTGGTATGAAGTCCAAATTAACAGCCCAATGCCGCATCCCGGGTCTCAGTGGGTATCCAGAAGGCTCTGTTTACTTATCATTTCAGGTCTTGGTTTGCAGAGGGATTTAGGGAGTCATGCATTTAGTCTGCCATCTTGACTTCGCCCCCGTCATGATTTTTTTATCTGTGTTTTTTCCTTCTCTAGTAGACTAGTTTCTGAGGAAATGCTTCAGGTGACCTTCCCCCTTTTTTGGCATCAGCAATGATTAGTACAGTTTCTGGTGCATAGTCCAAAAACCAAACAAAATTCATTGCCACTGAGTCAATTCTGACTCACTTGACCCTATAGAATAGACTGGAACTGCCTTGTAGAGTTTCCAAGGCTGTAAATCTTTATGGAATCAGACTGACGCATCTCTCTCTGACAGAGCAGCTGGTGAGTTTGAATGCTCACCTTTCAGTTAGTAGCTGAGCGCTTAACTCATGGTCCACTGGGGCTCCCTGATAGATAATAGATATATAATATATTTTGTGTTGTGAGTAGTTGAGTAGACAGTATAACAGACTGTGGTCGAAGGAGGACAGTTATAGTCTTCTTAAATGATACCTTTTATATTTAATTTCTGTTCTTAGACATTCTTCACACTTGCTGTTAAATTAATGTGGATGAGAACTACTACAACAAATATCACTGGTTACTCTTTTATGAAAGTTAACCTGGTGACACAGTGGTTAATCCTCGGCTGCAAATGAAAGGTGAGCAGTTTGAAGCCACCTGCTTCTTAATGGGACAAAGATGTGACAGTCTGCTTTCATAACGATTTAAGCCTTGGATACCCTATGAAGCAGTTCTGTTTGTGGAATATTTACAGTATGAAAATATTTCTGCTAAGTTTGTGGTGTAAGTTGAATTGTGTCCCCCCAAAATATGTGTTTAAAACCTTTACCTCTGTGTCTGTGGTTATGATCTCATTTGGGAATGGGCTGTCTTTGTTATATTAATGAGACAAGGTTAGTATAAGGTATGTCTTAAGTCAATCTCTTTTAAGATATTAAAAAAACATTAAGCAAGCTGGGAAGCAGAGCTAGGGGAAGAAGGGTGCCAAGCTATGTGTGGACTGCTTAGGAGCAAAAGTGCAAAGGAGACAAAGACTTTTCCCCAGAACCAGCAGGGAAAGAAGGCTTGTGCTTTGCTCATCACATTTGATATTTTCTTAGTAGGAGGAATTCCTTCCTGCCTCATTCTTCAAAACCTATCATTGCCACTTACCATGAATCACAGTCAAACATACACACACACACAAATGCACACACACACACACCTCTTCTGTCACAGAGCCAGCACCAGGAATTTGGATGTGTAATCTCCTAAAGCATGAGAGAATAATTTTTTTTTGTTTGTTTATTAAAGCCATTCATGTGTAGTATTTTCTGTGTAGTAGCACTAGATAACTAAGATACTTTGTTCCATCAGTCTTCTCAGTTAACCTTTGCAAAAACACTGTGACGAAAACTTCCTTTCCAGTTTTACAATTAGGAAAATAATATTGTGGCAGAGACTGTTAGATGTATATCAAATATGTTTCTGTTGCTTCTTGGCTGACAGTACCGTTCTGTTCAATTTTCCTAAGAGTGGGCCAATGAAATCTGAGTTATAATAATATAGTTCCTTTTCAGGCCTGCCACATAAAGTCTTCCATTCTCTTTTTCCCTTCTTTAGCTTTAGGCATGGCCACCATTTGTTGAAGACTGAGGAACCACAGGTGGAGGTAGCCAAGTACCTGAATTTCTACTTGCAGCAAAGATACTTGTTGATGAGGAGTAGGAGTGCTCATTTGGACTTCAAATGGTCATGAAATTCGTTCAGTTTGTTTGTTAAAATCTGAGGTTTTAGGATTTAGCTGTTATGAGTGCTAACATCATGCTAGGTAATGCCAAAGTGAGTAGAGGTTTTTTAACTTGTCCAGGGTATCAAATATATCAAATATGTGCTAGCTTTTCAAATCTGGTTAGTGCGAACTTCACCTTGATGGACTGTTGGCACTGATTATGTGTGAATGCGTGTTTCCCCCCTTTTTTTTTTTCTTAAATTAGTATTTAAACCTTGACAAATAATTTTCTTTCCCATTGCCCTCACACTTAACTCAAACTCAATGCTGTTGAGTTGTACATAAAAAGAGTCTTTAAATTCCCTGCTCTGAGGACAATTCTTTTTTTCACCCAAAAGATCATGATTGACCATGTTAAGACACCTAGAATTGTTGGGGAGATTTTAAGAATACTTAAATGATCAGAATTTGCTTTAAATGTTTATTGTAAGTGTGATTCTCTTTGTAAGTGCATAACTACTCTTCCCCTCTTTTTATTGTGCTGCTTATAATGAATGGAGTACAAATGCAGTTATAAAAAATTATCATTTTTAGCTCAGAACCTCTTCTGTTTAGATTATAGAGAAGTTAGTTTTGGAGAATTACAGACAAGTTAACAAAAGTGACTTACATTTTTATTTATCTCTCCATGGTTTTTGAATCATGTTCTTTCCCTCAGTGATGGTTTTCAAAAGTCAGTGAATGGATTTCTAAATTTTTGAAATTGGCCAGGAGACACTCACACACATTACTCATGGAAATAGTGTTATCCTTGGTGATTGGATTCAAATGACAGTTAATAAAACTTCACCTGATTTTTAATGCACGTGACAGATTTAAAAAAAGTATAACTAGCATATATTTTTAAGTGTATTTAGGGATATATATATTTGCAAAATTTTGTTGACATCATTCAGTTCACTGGGGGTTTAATATCCCATTAGCCAAGCTTGTGGGAATTATGTGATAAAAAGTCTACTGTCTTAAAGCTGGACCAGTTAGAATGGCGCATAAAAGTTATACAGCTACAGAGATGTAAGGGAAGACACACATGTACATGCATACACACACACATACATATATGTATATATATGTATGTACAGTCAAGCTTTCAACCATTTCAGGAGGTAACGTGATCAACAACCAGCAGTACTAAATGAAGTGCTCCAAGCTTCACTGAAGACATTGTCAAAAAACAAGGCTCCAGGAGTGACAGAATGTCAACTGAGATGTTTAAACAAACAGATGCAATGTTGCAAGTGCTCACTCATTTTTGCCAAGAAATTTGAAAGGCAGATATGTGGCCAACTGACAAGAAGAGATTTATGTTTGTATCCATTCCAAAGAAAAATGATCTAATGAAATGCTGAAATTATCAAACAATATCGTTATTCTTACATGCAAGTAAAATTTTGTTGAAGATTATTCAGAAGCAGTTGTGGCAGCATATAGATGGAGAACATCCAGAAATTCAAGTTGGATTCAGAGGAGGATATGGAACAAGAGATATCTTTGCTGATGTCAGATGGATCTTGAATGAAAGCAGAAAATACCAGAAAGATATTTACCCATGTTTTGTTAATTACGTTAAGGCACTTGACTTTGTGGATAATAACAAATTATATGTAATATTTTGAAGAATGGGAATTCCAGAACACTTAATGTTGCTCATGAGGAACCTATATTTAGACCAAGAGGCAGTTATTTGAACAAAACAAGGAAATAGTATGTGGTTTAAAAGCAGGAAAGGTATGGGTCAAGATTATGTCCTTTTACCATACTTGGTCAGTTTGTATATTGAGCAAATAATTTGAGAAGCTGGCCTATATGAAGAACATGGCATCAGGATTGGGGGAAGACTCGTTATCAACTTGCTGTATACAAATGATGTCATCTTGCTTACCAAAAATGAAGAAGACTTGAAGCACTTATTGATGAAAATCAAAGACCATAGCCTTCACTATGGATTACACATCAACATAAAGAAAATAAAAATTCTCACAAATAAACAATAAGCAACATCGTGAAAAATGGAGAAAAGAGTGAAATTGTCAAGAATTTAGTTTTAGTGGTGTACACAGTCAGTGCCCACGGATGCAGCATCTAAGAAATCAAATGACAAATATCAATGGACAAATCTGCTGCAAAAGAAATCTTTTCAGTGTTAAACAACAAAGATGTCCCTTTAAGGACCAAAGTGTGCCTGACCCAAGTCATAATGTTTTCAGTCACCTCATATACATATGAAAGCTGGATAATGAATGAGGAAGGCCTAAAAAGAATTTATGTCTTTCAGTTATGGTGTCAGTGAAGAATATTGAATATATTGTGGACTGTTGAAGAACAGACAAATGTTTCTTGGAAGAAGTACAGTGAAGACTGCTCCTTAGAAGGGAGTATGGAGAGACTATGTTTCACACATGTTATTAGGAGGTATGACCAGTCAGTGAAGACTATCACACTTGGTAAAGAAGAGGGCAGCAAAAAAGAGGACACCTCTTGACAAGATAGGTGCAACAATGTTCTGTAGTGTTCTGTACCTATAGATATTGGAAAAACATGGTGTGAGGCTTGATGCTGCTAAGTCTGACCATATAAAACTATAGAAGTTATTTAAAATATTACAATCATGATACCATGAATTCCTAAGATTTTTATGAAGACCGAGGTGAAATAATATGTGTCAAAATTCTTTGAAAACATTAACTTCTGTATTCTGCACACTGAGATTTATATTTGCCTATATTTAGTACAGGAAACCTTAGTTAATTGCTACGTCTGCTAACTAAAAGGTCAGCAGTTCAAATCCACGAGGTGCCCTTTGGAAACTCTATGGGGGTGGTTCTTCTCTGATGTATAGGGTTGCTATGAGTTGGAATCAACTCAACAACAGTGTGTTTGTTCTTTTTCTTTGTCTGGTTTTTAGCACACAAGTCCCACATGAAATAACTCTTCTAGTTTATAGAGATTATTTCTGTGTATGCAAGTTAACTTCCAGTTTATAAAATAATTTTGATTTATTTTAGAATAGCTTTGATAAATAGTATTTCCAACAAAAGCAGTAAATATTTTCTGTTTAAATTTTTATGGATAAAACAGCAGAGAGAGAAAATGTTAAAAACTTTAATATTAATGGAATTTTGCATACTCATTGCCAAAGGTAATTGTGGGGAACTGGAAATTCTGTGGGAAACACACAATCTGGAAGATTACTGTTTACTTGCTTCCTAAAAGCTAAGTGTGTACAATTTGTAATTTATCAGTTTTTCTCAGATCATGTTACTGTGTGTTTTCTTCTGCTCCTTTTGTTTTGCACTTACTGTTTGACTTTCCAGCTACCATGATGTACCTTGAAAGCAGAGAAAGATATATCAATAGCAAGAGATGCTTCAGTAACCTTAAACCCGTCACCCATTGTCACTGAGGAAGAGTGATCTTTTATATGCCTCATGGCACTTCTTATGGATAAACATACCGGCATGCACCCTGAGTTAGAAATACAGTTACTTTAGTTTGTCTTTAGACACGCATAATACAAATGTATGCCTATTTCTTTTAGAAAAGCTTCTCTCTGATTGTACTGAAATCATAGATTTATATTTTTCTGGGAAACTAGGTGATAGATGGATTGATAAACATATATAATGTGAATAAATAAATGAATGAACTACATCAACTTCTAGTACAGAAATAAAATATAGAGTTTATTCTGCTCTAAAAGGTAAGGTAATGTTACAAGGACATTTGCAAGATGACTCTTTGGGTACTAGAAGGATTTCTGATGATCAGTGGGGAATATCACAACAGATGTCCATAGCTAGCATCCTAGCAAGAAGGAAAAGATGAGATCTATGGTACCACTGTGCCTCACTTTCTTTCCTGCTATGGTGATAAAGAGTTATAGCTTCATGCCAAATGGCAATGTGAATCTGCCAGACATTGTTGGAAACCCCATGTGGCAGTTCTGCTCTACCCTGTAAGGTCACTATAAGTGGAAATCAACTTAGTGGGAATGAGTTTGTTTTTTAAAATATATAAAAAAAGTGTCTTTCAGTGTTTTATTTATTCAGAATATAGATAAGTTACAAAGCCAAGTACTCCTATGCCTTCCAAGATCATCTTCATTGTGCCTTTTGCAAACTGAATGAGACAAAGGAGATGTGATAAAGAGTGATTACTATTATACTGTTAATGATACTAACTTATGCATATAGGTTTGAAAGGTACATTCTCTGCTTTCAAGATGCCTCATTGTAGTTGGAAAGTTGAACAAGTAAGTGCAAAACAAAGGAAGTAGAAGAAAACACAAAATAATAGGATCTGAGAAAAACTTACAAATTACAAATTGTACACACTTAGCTTTAGGAAGCAAATAAACAGTAATCTGCAGTATTTTATAGCATTTTACTATATAAATATAGTTTATTTTCAATATGAAATTGATTAAATATTAAGCAATTGATATCAGTTATAAATATATATTGACTTATGAATATGTCAGTTTTTATGCTAGTTACTGGAAATAGAAGTGTTAAGATGAACATAGGTTGCCATCTACAAGCTTAAAGTCCTTTGAGTCAGTTATCTTTGTTGGACCCATCCTATGCCTTTTAAAAGGTTAAAAGTTATAGGAATGTTACAGATAATTGTTGCTATTAAGTTTCGAGGAGACCAACATTCAAACATGGTTTCCTGGAGATGTTAGAACTTAATATAGCACCTGAAAATACTTAGATAAGGTGGAGGGAACTAAACAATAAATTAAGAAACCAGCAGTAATATAATGGTAATTAATTATCAGAAGATCAGTTGTTATCTGTGTGAGTATGGTAGAGTTTGTAACTGTACTGGTCAAAGGTTCTCAGGCTGGGAGTAGCCTTCAGGTATTACATAAACCTTGAAAGCTTGTATGGAGATATTAATGCATATGGCCAAACCTAAATATTTGTAGGAAATACTTCAAGTTAGCAATTTTTTTCTGGCTTCACAAAGATGTCTGATTCGTATAAAAGATTGAAAACCTCCGTTCCATATTTAGAATCTTGTCTATGGGACAAAGACATTTTTATAATCATTCATCTGACTAGCCCTGACTGTCCCAAGTTACATGCATGTTTTATGATAAAATTAAAAAAAAAAAGATAACGTGGGTTTCTATAGTCTGCCAAACTGTTGACTAAATTTTTGAAAGGAAGGCAAATTTAAAAATCCTTTCTTTGAACTACATACTACTATAATATAGTAACTTAGATAATTTTTAATGTCTTTTGTGATTCTTACTGTTTAAAATAGGTTTGGTTGAAACTAATGACTAGTCAGTATGTAATGTGTTATTAAGAACTTTATGGATATGGTTTACATTTCAGTAACAAAAACTGGCAAAACTTTTGTTAATCATCTTTTACAAGTTATATCTTTTTACTAGCAAGATCTTCAAATAAAGGTTTTTTTTTCTTTTTTTTCTTTTTTTTTTTTTAAGAACAGATATACTTTTTTGCAGATTGTTCCAGATTAAAAAAATCTTAAGGAATATTCCACTTATTCTTAATTTTATAATAATTGTTTTGTAGACACATGTATTTAATCTGTTCAGAAGTAGTTTGATTATTACAAGTAAAGTAGCTACCAAATTTACAGAATATTTTAACTTGTTTTATACTCATCTAGTATCCTCTTCATTCTCCATTAAGCTGTTAAGGTAATTATGAAACAGAAAAGTACAAGTTAATACATTAATTAAACAAAATTACATCATTAAATCTTAATAACATAGAAGCCCTACAGAAATGTTTCATTATAAGAAATTTGGAATGTGAACATACACAGGCCACCTATATATATTTTGCTTTCTTAAAATGGAGTAGTATAAAATTTGAAAATGGTTTTCCTGTCTTTAGATTTTAGAAATCAACATTTATTTGCATACCATGCTTTATTTTGAAGCATTGATTTGTATTTTCTGCATCTGTGGTGGTTACGTTATTACTCAGACATATCATTCTGATTTTATATTTTCACATATGATTCCACAGTGAGGTGGTTACTTCATTGTCTCTTATCCTATTGTTTCTATGGTCTCTAAACTATTTGCTACTAGAATATTTACCCTGTAGGAAAAATAGTTCAAGTTACAAGGCTAAACACTGGAGAGGACATATTTGATAGTTATGGCTCCTTTTATTGTGTATACCACTGTGGTTGGCACACTTAACTGCTAATGGAAAAGTTGGAGGTTCGGGTCCACCCGTAAGCACCTCACAAGAAAGGCTTAGTCATATCCTAAAAAGAAAAGAGCCATTGAGCACCCTCTGGAGCACAGTTGTACTCTGACAGACATGAGGCCACTGTGAGTAAGAATCGATTTGACACTATCTGGTATATTATTGTTGCTAGGGGCTGTCTCATCAGCTTGACTCACAGACACCTTATGTACAACAGAACAAAACACCACCTGGTCTTGGGTGATCCTCACAAGCATTCCTATACTTTAGCCCATTATTTCAGCTACTTTGTCTGTCTGTCTTGTGGAAGGTCTTCCTCTTTTTTGCTGACCCTCTACACAGCATGGTTTCTTTCTCCAGGGACTAATCCCCCCTGATAACATGTCCAAAGTGCATGAAAGAAAGTCTCATCATCCTGCCACCTAAGGAGCATTCTGGCTGTACTTCTTCCAAGACAGATTTATTCATTCTTCTGACAGTTCATAGTATATTCAGTGTTCTTCACCAACACCATAATTCAAAGGTGTAAATTCTTTTTGGCCTTTGTTATTTATTGTCTAGCTTTTTCATGTATGTGAGATGATCCAAAACACCACGGTTTGGGTTAGAAATACCTTAGTCCTTAAAGTGACATCTTTGTTTTCCAGCATTTTAAAGAAGTGTTTAAACTGGTGCACCTCATAGCCAAATCCTCGTAGCCAAATCCTTCTAAAACACAAATTGCATCCTACCATTTCCTTACTTAAACTCTTGCCAAGCCTCCTCAGCTTCTGTAGGATGAGGGCCTGGTCCCTTAACATCATACGTAAGACCTCTTTCAATCTGATTTCAAATTACTCTGTTAGTGGCATCTTTTGTCACTTCCTGCCAAGGTCTTTTTACTTCAGATTCACACCATTTCTCTCCAGTCCTCAAGTCATGCAATTTTTTTCAGGTTGCTGCTACCTCTCAGGGAGTTTTCACTCACGCTTTTGGAGTTTGTTATTGTTCATTTCCCTTGAGTTGGCTCTGACTCATTTTGACTGGCAATAGAATGATATGTTGTCCACTTTTGTGCCATCTTCCTGATTGCTTGTCGAGTTGAGTCCATTGAGTCGCTATTGTGTCCATCCATGTCTGTTACTTAGCTCTTTCTCTCTGTTCCTTTTTGCATATTATAATACTGTTACAGAGTACTTGTATTTTCATCTACAGTCTTTTTCACCACTAGACTGAAGGATCTTAGAGGGCCTTAATTACCTTACTAATCTGTGTGACCCCTGGAGCTAGCATGTAATGTGGCATAGATGGCCTCTCAAGGTTTACTAAATGCCTTCACCTCCTGTGGAAGTAATATTGTAGTTGAAATAACGGAGCCTACTTTTAGCCTAAATGGATGTCATCAATATAGAAATGAAACAATAGTGTTATTATACCTGCTACCTTGTCCTACCACTGTGAAATAATTAACGGATCTGGGATATTCTGAACATTCATATTCCTTATATCTCCCCATGTCAAAGGGAAAGCTGAGTGGCACCACTGCAGTTGATGTCACCCTGTGCATTCTCTTATGGTGTCACCTTCCCATGGACCTTGTCCTGTAAAAGGCTATACAATATCCTCAAAACCAAAAAAAACAAATTCATTGCTGTTGAGTTGACAGACTCGTAGCAACCCTACAGAGCAGAGTAGAACTGCTCCAAGGCATTTCCAAGGAGAGCCTGGTGGATTCAAACTGCTGACCTTTTGGTTAGCAGCTGTAGCACTTAACCACTACACCACCAGGGTTTCTGCAATATTCTTAGTAATGTTTATTACTGATTTTAATCATAGAATAATATGTGATAAGCATAGTTATAAATTGCATAAATGTAATATTGCTTATCTTATGTGAATATTAACAACTTTTTTGTGTGAAATCTTTCTACATTGAATTACTTTATTAGGTACAGTATTCCTTTTTTTGTTTTATTTTCTCCTTTTACTTTAATTACTACTTTACTCATAAAAAGTTATTGATACATGTTCACAAATACTAATTACCACAGTATTGTTGCTAAAACACCAGAAAGTTTGACTAAATCAGTGACTATAAAAATGCTGGCAGCAACAAAAATAGCAGATGCTTGAAGTGCATGCAGACAAAACCATGTGACTGAAGTGTCAGTGTATTTGAGTAATAATGGCAGGTCTCACAAAAACACATAAAAAAAAAAGACCATTGTTTTTAAGTTGATTCCATCTCATAGTAATTATGTAAGACAGAGCAGAACTGCTCATAGAAATTCAGTTGCTTTGTAGAATGGTTTTAAATCAAGTAACCTTCCTAAATTCCTGTGTTAATTCCATTCATAGGGTTGTATGTTCTTCGGGGTTTCCTGTATATCATCTGTATATTCTAAAACAAGTTCTCTTCAATTAAGTATGGAGTAAGCCTTTATGGCACAGAGTTTAAGAGCCTGGCTGTTAACCAAAATGTTGGCAGTTCAAATCTATGAACTGTTCCTTGGAAATCCTGCCAGGCAGTTCTGCTCTGTCCTGTAGGTCCTATAGGATCACTATGAGTTGGGATTGACTTGGTGGCAATGATTTTTGGCTGTTGTTGTTGTTCCATGTTAGCCATAGAACATTTTCAATCTTTTAAACAATGGCACAGAATTATATTGTGCATTTCCATACAGTACAGTTATTTCTCAGTTGATAGACCTTTAGATCTATTTCAGTTAATTGGTAATAGAAGCGATGGTAAAATATTCTTGTACGTGGCTCACTGATCAGTTTTACTATTATTTCTGTAGGATGAGCCCCAGAAGGGGAATTACCAAGTTGAAGGCGTGCATATTTTGAAGAGATATCATTAAAATAAGATTTTAAAGTTGCTAAGTGTTTGGTTATAGTCATAATAGAGAAGACTATTGCTTTCAAGAATCAACACATCTCAAAAACCTGTCTCAGATATATGGTTACTGGTATACAAATATGTACTTTGCTTTTACTGTGGGTTTGATTCGGATTATATGCTTACATAGTAAGAGAACATGCTGTGTTCATTTTCAGTAGCTTTTAATAAGCCTTGAATTTAAAGTTAGCTATGCTAATTTTACTTTGCATTTCCTGTGAAAATACTTAAGTCCAGAAAATATAGCAAAGCAAAACAAAATTTGCTAAGGCATGGCTGAATTCCTTGAATTCCTTATTTCTCTGCTCATTGCTCCCACCATTAAAAAAAGAGCAAAAAACAAAAGCTAAAAAGTACTTCACAGCTGTTAAATTGATTCCAACTCATAGTGACCGTGCTGGTCAGAGTAGAACTGTCCTTTAGAGTTTCCAGTGAATGCCTGGTGGTTTTGAACCACAGGCCATCTGGTCAGCAGCCTTAGCTCTTAATCTCCATACCACCAGGGTCCGCCCAACCCCTATTAAAGCACTGCTATTTGATCAGTTGTAATTAAAATAAATTGTAGCTTCAGACACAGACTTAGGGTAATTTGCTAATTATAAAGCCTTATTCCTGTTTGTCAGTATTTGTGAATTAGGCACTAAAATTATTGTCTGGTGTGCTAAATTTGGGAAACCCTAGTGGCATAGTGGGTTAAGTGCTGTGTCTGCTAACCAAAATTCAGCAGTTCGAATCTGCTAGGTGCTCCTTGGAAACTCCAGAGAGCAGTTCTACTCTGTCCTTTAGGGTTGCTATGAGTCAGAATCAACTCCGTAGTAGAGGGTTTCTTTTATACTAAAGCTGTGTCTTTAGTATTTTTGTTAATGGTCTGTCAGTCATTTTGGTATATTTCTTATCAGAGCAGGTTGTGCCTTGACATTTTGCTGTTAATTATTAGCACTAAAGCATTTATTAGCCCAAGTGTATCATTTTCTTAGGAGTTTGATATATTTAGCTTCTTTGAGTATATCCCATGCAATTTATCACCTTTAATTATTAATACACTTTGACAAATCATCAGTAGACCATAGAAGGGTAGTTAATAGACATTTTATCACCTATATGTCTAATTCCCTTGGCTTCTCTTGCATGAGTACTATTTTATCAGTAGAATTTCTTTAGTGTGTCAAAAGCATAGGTTTTCTTTAATTTTCAAAAGTTAAATAATGACATTACTGAGTATTTGACTGTGTAGTCTCCAACCAGGCTGCCTATCAGTCTTGACTGTGCCACTTACTCTACCAATTTAGACCTGAGCAACTTGCTTATGCACTCTGGAGAACCACACTTGTAAAATGGAATCAAGGGTAGTGTCTAAGTCATAGGATTATTATGAAGATTAAGTAAGTACGTTGGGTCAGAATGCCTAGAAGAATATTGACAGTTGGTTCAGTATCTGTAGCATTCTACTTTTAGCTCTTTTTGTTCTGTATGTAGATTATGTTGAAAAGTCACTTCCATGTGAGTTTTAGTTACATTTCTGTGATTTTGTGAAATATGTGAATTATTTTAGGACTCATTCTTTGTAAAGTTTTGAGTGGATAAAAGGTTGCTACTGAAAATTAAATTTCGGCTTTATTTCCTACGTATGAAGAATGAGAGCTGTTGATATATTACATCAATTTAAAAGGCAAGTTTTTGTTAATTGTATGTACTTGTTTTGCTTTTTACCCTCAGCTAGGGTGTTGAGTATTGACTCATATGTATTTTGAAAGCTGAAAATAAAATAACTATTTGCCATTATGTTAAATAATATCTGAGAAGCAGAAATAACAAAGAAACAAAAGAATAGAATAATTCTGATTCAAAGTTTATATTTACATCATAAAGGAAATTAATGCTTTTACAGAGTGATGTATCTGTCATTCAGTTACTTTTTGTAAAACGGCTGTACTCTGTCTCTGCACTTCTGCAGAAGTAGCCTCTGACTCAAGTATACTTTAGATTCTGTGTGTCTTAGTTGTCTAGTGGTACTATAATAGAAATACCACAAGTGATGGCTGTAACAAATAAAACAGATATTTATTCTCTCACAGTTTAGGAGATTAGAAGTCCAAATTCAGGGTGCCAGTTCCAGGCGAAGTCTTTCCACTTTGTCAGCTCCTGGGGAAGGTCTTTGTCATCAGTCTTCCCCTGTACAAAAGAGCTTCTCAGTGCAGGGACTTTAAGTTTAAAGGACATGCTCCTCTGCTCATTCTTCATTCTTGGTAGTGTGACTTCCACCTTCTCTCTGTTTGCTTCACTCTTGGAAATCTCAAAAGACACAATCTTGTGGTTTAAGCCCTGTCGCATTAATGTAAGGGCCTCTAGTCCTTCCTCATTAACATCAGATTTAGACTTTACAAGACACAGGAAGATCACATCAATTGACAAAGTGGAGGACAATAATGCAATACTAGGAATCATGGCCTAACCAAGTTGACACACCTTTTTTTTGGGGGGGGGGTACATTTCAGTCTTTAAAACTATATAAGTAGGTGTAGCTTGATTTTTCAGTATGAGATACTTTTGAAGCTTGTTAAAATAGAAATGTGAATCTTAGAGAAATAGCAAAGAAGAAGGAAATTGTTCCAAATTATTTGCTTTATGGAAAAATAAACTTTTTATGACAGTTAAGGAACAACACAACAACAACAGAAACAACAAACATTACACCTTAAATCCTGTTTGGACAGCAAATATGTTTTTGTATTCTCAGTGTTTAGTACTCACATGTGCCTGGAACATGTGAAATGTGGTGAAGTACACGGAGGAAAATAATCACAGAATGTGTATGGGGGCTGGAGGTGGTGGAGGAGGCTCCAGTCTGGACTCCTTCATCAAATAATTGGCCATTGAATGCATATTATTGGTGAGAAATATGAGTACAAACAGAGCTGAAATCAAAGAAACAGTCACTGTAATACTGAAAATTCAAGTGTAGTAGGGTTATTTCACTATAAGTCAGTAGTTGGCGAAAACAACAATAACAAAACACATGTATCCTTTGATAAAAATAAATTATATCACGTTTTCTTCATCAGCTTTCTTTTCAAATTGTTGATGGGTAGAGTACTAATGTTTTACCCCATTCACCCCTATACCCTTAGTAACTGAGACTACATTGGCAGAAGCTGAAAGAAAGAGATATTGATCATTATGATCACACAGTCTGGAATTTCTCAAAAAAAATTAAATAAGAATGCTTTATTTTCATTTTCAAAATAGCAACCTTAATGATCCACTTCACTTTGAATGTCTTCATTGTGAACGTGCAGAAACAGTCTAAAAGTGATTTTGGAAAATGAGGAAAAATATTCAGTAACATTTTATTACAGTCATCAAAAAGAAAACCAAAAGACATTCTTTACCTTAAAAATGCTTAAAAATATAGCTTACAGCAGTAACTAATATGGAAAATTTGTCATACAACTAGTCATATTTTAAAATCCATATTGGGGTACATTTTTAGCAGCTGGCACAGTTTTCTTTTGTCTTATGTTATTCCTTTAGGCTTGACACTTCCCAGTTGATTACAACTTTAATGATTTTCCTGGAAGTAAAGATGTTGTGGGCAAGGCTGTCAGCTATAAGTTGTATACAGTAAGCTGTATATTGGTTTGGTCCCTCTAACAAATCAAATCATCGCATGTGATCTTTAGAGCATGTAGTATTAAGATATGCCTTTCCCCACTTCTCATCCAGTATCCATCTGTAAAATGTAGAAACTGACTATATCATCTTTAATGACCTTTCCATGCCACATAGTCTTGATGCCTTTTTTTGAAAAAAACTGTACTTTATTCAGAAAAGTGCTAGAAATACGTAGGCAATTGTTCAAGCTCTTGGAATATCTATCAACATCAATTTGTAGAGATGCTTGAGGACAGAAAGGAGATCTGGTTGGAAAATTCTTTAGCAATGCTCACATAGAAATTGGATTCTGAGAGTGTCAGCTATTATGACAGTGTACATTCAGGATTACCTACGATGTGAGAGAAAATGTGGTGTCATAGTGGTTAAGAGCTGTGGCTGTTAACCAAAAGGGAGGCGTTTTGAATTCACCAAGTGCTCCTTTGAAACCCCATAGGGCAGTTCTCTTCTGTCCTATAGAGTATCTGTGAGTTGAAATCAACTCCACAGCAGTGGGAGTGGTTTGGTTTTTATGACGTAAGAGCTTGTGATTGGTGGTGTTCTCCTGCCTTGCTAAACTTCAAAAAGAATGAAGAGTAGGGAACACTAATCAGTTCTTGTTTACCTTTGACAAATAATTAATTGAAAAATATCCAACCACATTAAAACAAGATGGAATCAACCCAGATGCCCAACAATAGAAGAATGGATAGGTAAACTGTGGTACATATACTCAATGGAGCACTACACAATGATAAAGAATAACGATGATTCCAGGAAACATCTCCTAACCTGGTTTCAACTGGAAGACATTATGTTGAGTGAAAGTAGTCAGCGACAAAAGGACAAATACTGTATGAGACTTCTACGATAAGATCTCAAAAACAGACTTGTGTATAGAAGAAAAGACTCTTTGACAGCTGCAAGGGAGGGGAGGGAGGGAGGGGAGGGGGGAGGGTTTAGTTTAGATAGTTACTAGAAATCTAGTTGGGAGAAAGCAGTGACAGCACACATTAGGAACAAGAACATTAAGTGGACTTCAGCGTAACTTGAGTACTCCTTCCATCTCAATACTGCAAGGATAGAGTAGCTGGGGCGGGGGGCAGGGGACCATGCTCTTAGGCGAAATCTAGGCCAATTGGCACAACTAGCATTTTGCTAAGAGAGCTCTCTGCACCCCACATAGGTGAGTGGCGTCTGGGGTCTTAAAAGCTGCCAAGCTGCCATCCGAGGACACAGCAAATGGTCCCAACTCAACAGGAACGGATGCTCACCGAGGACCAAAATGACATGCGGTAAAGACAACCGAGAAGACGGAGAGACCCACAAGAGTGGGAGCCTACATCGACTTGGGACCGGAAGAACCGGATGGTGCCCAGCCACCACCAGTGATAGCCACGATGGAGCTCACAGAGAGGAGTCTCACTGGCAACACAAGAATAAAGAGGTGCATCATGAGATCTCCACTAAAAGACCTCAAATGATGGTCCAACAGTTTTGGGGTTCTCTGAGAGCATGGCCCCTTGCCCTGATGCTGCCCTTGCCCATAAATTATAACAAAGGTCTACTCTTTGGACAGGAATGGATTGGACTTGGCAAGGCAGAGTGACCATATATTGGAAGCACTTTATGGTTCTGTACATCTATAGGATATCATCTTGCTGACCTCTGGCTGGAGGAAGGGGAGTGGACGGACAGGAGGGGAAAGGAGACTGTTGGTAGGATGAGACATGTATGGAGCAGAGAGGAATAGTGTGCTGTCACCGGACAGGGAGAGCAGTGGAAGCTGCATATAGGGGGGCATGTAAATTTATATGTGAATGTACATTTTCACTCAGTTATGTTAAATAAAAATTCAAAAAAAAAAACAAAACAAAACAAAAATCACCCAGTTTTCCAGCTCATTTTGACTGCTTTCCCCCCTTGGATCTGGCAGATGTGTGGTAGTCTTAACCAGTTTATGTTGACAGTGGGTGTACAAAGACAGTGAGTCTTTAAACAGTAGAAATGGAAATCCTAAAAGCATCTATTTTCATTGATTGTGAACAAAAATCAATGTGAAATCTGATCAACTCAAGCTTTCTGCTCCTTGGCACTAGAGCTGCATGCTTGTGTCGTTTACTGGTGATTTAGTGTACACTCACAGAGGATGTCTCTTGGGCACTTGAATCTGAAAAGAGGGTTACAAAGTTATAAATGCACATTCCATTTTAATGACAAAAAGAAACTCGGGCACTTTTATACCTATTGGCAATCTCAAAAGTATTCAATAAGAAACCAGATTCTCAACTATTTTAGGTAAATAGAAAGTGAAGAAGACACACCTGCCATTCTTTCTCAGCATTTGGAGAATATAGATGCCCTTCCAGAATGTGTAATACATTTCTTTAGCCATTTTAAACAAAATAGGTACAGTAGTTGTAATTTCTAGATATTATAAGTAACTGTATGTAACTAGAGCCTAATTGCTTTAGGAGGATTCTAAGCAGTGACTAAACTAGATATCATGAAGTCCATGTGTAAAATATCATGTTCAGTATCACATCCTGGCACTTACCAAGATCTTTTTTATTTTAAATTTATACATATTTGTAACAGAAATGATGACTTGGTTTTCTACAATTACAGAATTAGCAAGGAGTTGGAATTAGAAAGGACTTTCTTATAGCTGTCATCTCCCAGCTTCTGATTTTACAGGTGGAAAAGACAGACCCATATGGCCTGTAATAGAATCCATGGTAAAACCTGCTTTGATGGGTCAATATCCAGCTCTCTGAGATGAGCTTTCTATCTGATTGAGATTGTAATCTGAGACACTGTGGAATCTATTCCTTATTGAGAAAGATTACGAACATTATCAGCCCAACAAAACAAATAAACCCTTTGACATAGAATTGATTCCTACTCATAATGACCCTATGGAACAGAGTGGAACTGCCCCACAGGGTTTCCAAGGTGTGGCTGTTGGAGTTGAACAGCCAACCTTTTGGGTAGCAGCTCAGCTCTTAACAATTGTGCCACCAAGACATCCTACTCCCTACCCAGAGTACGGCAAAAAGATTTTTTGTTCCAGACTGTATCTACTCATTCAGACGTATCAAAATACATAGAGATATACAACAAAGACTAGATGTGCATCCCCCGCTATCCCAAGTAGGTTAACCAGTGTGTATTCTTCCATGCTGTCTAGTATTCAGAAGCAGTTTCCACTGTTAACTTTTTCTGATAGTTGACTAGAGGCTAGAAAAACATAAATAGGAAAACAAACACCCCCCCAAACCTTCCATACAATCCATCTATGTACTTATCTCCTGTAAAACAAACAAAAATAAGTCAATCACAAAAGGACAAGTAATGCATAAGATCACTATTACAAAAATTCATGAAAAGGTTTCTACGTAGAAGCAATCTTTAATGGTCATGAGGGAGAGGATAAGTGGGGAGGGAAAAATGTTAATTAGATAGTAGGTAAGTGGTAACTTGAGTAAAACAGAAGCAATCCTGCAGATGTCAGAACAGCTTGACCAGGGCAAGGTATAGAAGCTTCACAGACATATCCAAATACTTTGAGAGACTGAGCTACTATATTGAGGTCTGGGGACCATGGCCTTGGGGGATATCTAATTCAATTAGCATAACATAGTCAATAAAGAAAATGTTCCATGTTTGACTGGTAAGTAGTATCTACTATCTTAAAAGCTTGACAAGCAGCCATCTAAGATATATCTACTGTTTGCATCCCTCCTGGAGCAAAGGAGAATGAAGAAAACCAAAGACACAAGGAAAAGATCAGTCCTTCTCCTGGAGCAAAGGAGAATGAAGAAGACCAAAGACACAAGGAAAAGATTAGTCCTCCCGGTGCAAAGGGGAATGAGGAAGACTGAAGACACAGAAAAAGATTAGTCCTTCTCCTGGAGCTAGGCAGAATAAAGAAGACCAAAGACAGAAGAGAAGATTAGTCCTGGGGCAGAGGAGAATGAAGAAGTCCAAACACACAAAAAAAGATTAGTCTGAAGGACTATTAGACTACAAGTACCAAGGGCTCCACCAGACTGAGCCCAGAACGAATAGATGGTACCTGGTTACTACCACAACTGCAAGAATCCCAATAGACAGTCCCTGGCAGATTAAAAAAAATAAAGAACACAATTCAGATTCATACACACACATACGGAGAGAGCGAGATGTGAAAGAAGACCAAGCTTGTTGGTCTGACAGACTCGAGAAATCTTTGGAGTCTTGGATACCATTTTAACTCATTACTGAAACCCTGGTGATGTAGTGGTCAAGTGCTATGTCTGCTAACCGAAAGTTTGGCAGTTCAAGTCTGCCAGGCACTCCTTGGAAACTCTATGGAGCAGTTCTACTCTGTTCTGTAGAGTCACTATCAGTTAGAATTGACTCAGTGGCACTGGGTTTTGGGGTTTACTGAAGTCACTCCTGAGGTTTGCCCTTCAGCTAAACATTAGACAGGTCTACAGGGCCAATAATAACAAACATGAACAATGTACTATATAGTTCAATCATGTACACAAGACTAATGGGAGCACCAGACCAAAAGCAAAGACAAGAAGATAGAAAGGGATAGGAAAACTGTACAAATGGAACCTGGAGTGGGGTTGTGGGAGGGTGCTGATATGTCACAAGGCTGGGAGCCAGTGTCACAAAACAATCTGTGTGTTAACTTTTCAATGAGAAACTCTTATGATCTGTAAACTTTTACCTAAGCCACAATTAAAAAGCAAAACAACATGTAGTTGTTGTTAAGTAGATTCTAACTCATAATGACCCATGTGTGTCAGAGTAGAACTGTGCTTCATGGGGTCTTCAGTGGCTGATTTTTGGAGAGTAGATCCCCAGGCCTTTCTTCCAAGGCAGCGTGGTGGACTCTACTCTCCATCCTTTCTGTTTGAAGCCAAGTGCTCTAACCATTTGTTGCACCATCCAGGGATTTCAGTGTGACTTATCTAACCATTGGGAGGAAGCGTTGCATTTGAGGCTTGCATTATATTTTTACCTGTACTCTTTTCTTATTGTTCTTTCTGCTTTGAAATAAATAAATAATCTTTCTTTACAACCACATTTATATGTCATTTTTCCAGGAAGTGTTCTGTAACTCCTCTAGCCTTCAGACTCTCTCTTTTCTGAAGATCTTAATGATGCACTCTGGCTGGAATGCTTCTTTGACACTCATCTGATGTAAGCCTTTTTTTCTTTAACTAGACTGTAAACCTCCTGGCAGCAGGGAGTGAGTTCAGTAGCTTTATGAATTTGCTGGTTCTTAGATCAAGAACTGCCAGAGAAGTGCATTATTGTCTACTTGAACTGTTTCCAGTCTGATAGTTTCAAATTGAGTTGCTGTTAAGACTTCTTCCAGGTGAGCTGGCCTGTGGATTTCTGGAGCAATCTCCTAATGGGTTGTATCATTCTGAGTATGATTTTACACAGAAGAGAACACTTTCACGGGTTCTGAAGTTCTCATAGCTCCTAAAACATTTTATCACCAATAAGAATTCCAGTACCCTGCATTAGCTATTAAATACTGGAAATATGTCAGGATTTTAAGACTGTGAGAGATTTAGCATCTTTTGACCCAGAATACACAGAATTTCTGAAAAAGGTAGAAATGATACAGCAGGGAAATTTTTCTTTAAATTTAGTGCATTAAAAATATTTGTTAAGGACTCACCTTTATTTTATTGTCATACTGATAACATTAAGAGAGAGTGAGCACATTGGGAAATTATGTGTAAACTTAAAACTTTGTATATAGCGCAAGTCAAGATATTTACTTAATCTGTCTTTATAAAATGATATGGCCACATATCTAAACAGATTACATGAATTGTTCTGGCTAGGTGGATGGAGCTTGTAGTCTTTAACCCCCTGAAGCCGATAGGAACTGAATTATGAGCAAGCATGGACAAATAGTGATGATTTGGTTATCATTTCTTAAAAACTTACTGTCTGTGCCTATAATGAGACAGAAAAGAAAATTCCGTAACATGTACGGTGAATACAGTCTCACACTTGTTTTCAGTGAAATAGCACAGAAAACAAAAAAAATGGGGGAGGGGGACCCAGAAATGAATACTGTGTAACCTGCCTGCAGAGACTACTTAACCAATGACACAGCTATTTATTCCTTAGCAACCATCACCATAGTTTAAAACCTCTAAAAACATTTTTGTTGTTTTTTCCACCAACAGTGTTAAAAAACAACACACAGCTTAATGATTTTCTGACTAAGAACTAGCAGGTACTGTTGAAACTTCAAACCTTTCTAAACCCCAAACATGTAGTGGTTGTCTCTCTCTCTCTCTCTGTCTTTTTAAATAGTATCCTCAGCAGTTTTTATCTGAACTCTCTAAAAAGTAACTTTCTCTTTTAAAATAAACAGCCAAACAGATAAAATTACTGCTTCCATTGAGGGAATAAAACATGAGTTCTGTTTGTAGCTCTTCCTCATATCACCTTGAGATATTCTTTTAATTTTGGTTCAGATAATGCAATAATTTTGAAACTATTCTAATTCATTTGATCCAGTCAACAGCTTTTCCTACAGTGTGTAATTCTGGTGCAAATTATAGGCTCTCATCCATGAAAAATGTGCAGAGTATACCACAGAATTTTGCACACAATTTCAAAAGATGAATGGGCAGCCTCAGCCCCTAGGGCTCCTAAGCTAAAAATTATTTCTGTGTGTCAATTTGGCAGGGAAAAATCACAGTTTCACCCCAACTAGCCCGTGTTCTAATTCCATCCCGAAAAGGCAGCATTTGAAGTTTCAAGTTTGCTACTGCTGTGTTTCTTGCCTGTCTCCTTGGATGCTGATGAACCATGCATAATTGTGTACATGAACTATTTATTCCGTAACACTTCAGTTTGGTCAGCTGAATTTCTCCTGAAATGGAAGTCAGATGAAATCAGTTATTTATAGTTTGTAGTCTTTGTGTTGTTACTATAATATGGCAATTCCAAATAGCTAGGATTTTTGAGCACTTACGCTGTTAGAGGCTCTTTTCATATACCGGTTTAATGAATTTAGTAACCTTAGTGAGGCAAAGACCATTACTGTCCACAAGACACTTAGACACAGGATGACATTTTTTTTTGGTTATTTTTTTTTGTCTCACATAGAGTCAAATAGGTTCTGTGAACTTGTAAAGTCAATTAAGAACTAGATACCAGAGTAGAGGATTTTGAAGTCTAGTTTAGTAAGTGATATCTTCAAATCTACCAGGTGCACCCTGGAAACTCTATGGGGCAGTTCTACTCTGTCTTATAGGGTCGCTATGAGTCAGAATTGACTCGATGGCAGTGGTTTTGGTTTTGTACCTCAAATATATCTTTAGAATTATGTGATGGCTTATTGATATTAAGATATGGAATAATCAGGAGTTGAAACATTTTTTTTCTAAAATTTAAAAATGCAGTGGAAGTTCCACAAGGCATTTGAGAACCTATTTTTTAATTCACATATCAATTTGATTTTCTTTAGAACTTTTAGCTTGGCCAGAACTCAGAGAGAACTAACCATGCTGGGAAAGCAGTCTCAAGGGTTGAATTTCTCTTTGTGCATGACTAGTCCTGGCAGCTTAGATGTTAGAAGGCTTCAGGCCTTTTCAGCTTTGAAAAGTTTGGATGCATCTGCATTTCAGTGGCTATTAGTCCTCATTATTTGAATAAAAATACTGGGATTTTTTTCCCCCTCTGTTACCTGTTTTATTATCTCTATGCCTCTCTCCTGGTTAAACTCATTCCAAATCCGTAAATTCTCATGACAGAGACATTCATATATATATATATGTGTGTGTGTGTGTGTGTGTGTGTGTGTGTGTATGTATCAAATGTATCTATCTATGTAAATATATATCAAATATATATGTGTATATATATCAAAATATATATGTCAAAAGTATATAGGTATATATATCAAAATTATATGTATATGTCAAATATATATCTACACATACACATATACATATGTATGTATGTGTATATATATGTGTGTACATATATATATTTGATCCCCACAGTTTTCCCATGAGTAATAATTCCACATTATTCCAGGTGCAAATTTTGTGGTGATTTTCTTCATCATAGCTAATTAATCCTCTTCTATACATTCCCACACTGATGTGTAACTGTTGTCTTTTTATTGTAATCCATGCAGGAGAAAGTGGCAGGGGGAGGATATTTGGGAGTGAGGAAAATGATTAATTTGGTTCACAAAGGATGTGGGATAATAAAGGAGATGTCTCTCATTTGCAGAATTTGAGTAAAGATCTAGAATTGTACTGGGTTGTAGATTTAGGGAAAAAGGAAATCTGTGTGTGTGGAACATCTACTTGTAATTAACAAACTAATTACCTAATACCTGGAAGACTGCCTTGTGGTGTTGATAAATACGAAGGTTAAAATCTTAAAAATAAAGCAATGCTATGGCTAGAAATTGCCATAGTCATTACTAATTTAGTCTAATGACACTGCTTCTGAGTTGGAAAAACTAGTATCCTGGAAAGTTAGGCAATATGTCCAATAAGTTGAGCTAGGACTATTTCAGAGCTTCTCATTTTCAAAAGGATCGGTAATTGGAAAATATAGCCTTGGTGATAGAAATGGTATCACAAAATACATGATAGAATTTTTCAAGACTTTTGACATCTTCATTGCAAACACCTTTTTTCACCAACGTAAGTGGTGAATATACATGTGGACCTCCCCAGATGGAATAAGCAGGAATCAAATTGACTTTAACTGTGGAAACAGGTGACGGAAAAGCTCAGTATCATCAGTCAGAACAAGACTAGTGGCTGACTGTGGAGCAAGACATTAGTTGCTCATATGCAAGTTCAAGTTGAAAGTGTAGAAAATTAGAAGAAGTTGATGAGAGCCTAAATAGAATCGTGACCATATCCTTTCTGAATTTGGAGACCATCTCGAGAACGTATTTGATGCATTGAAAACTAATGACTGAAGACCAGGTAAGTTGTGGAATAACATCAAGGACATCATGTATAAAGAAAGCAAGATGCCTTTAAAAAGACAAGAAAGAAAAGACCAAAATGCATGTCAGAAGAGGTTCTGAAACTTACTCTTGAATGTTGAGCAGCTAAAAAAAAAGGAAGAAATGATGAAGTAAAAGAGCTGAATACATTTCAAAGTGTGACTAGAGAAGACAGAGGAAAGTATTATAATGGATGTGCAAAAATCTGGAGGTAGAAAAGCAACAAGGAAGAACATACTTGCCATTTCTCAAGCTGAAAGAACTTAAGAAAAAAATTCAAGCTTCAAGTTGCAAAACTGAAGAATTCTATATGGAAAATATTAAAAGACGCAGGAAACATTAAAAGAAGATGGAAAGAATACACAGATATTATACCAAAAAGAGCTGGTCAGTATTTCAGGAGATAGCATGTAATGGATTGAATTATGTTCCCCCCAAATATGTGGGTAGCAATCCAGCTAGGTTGTGATTTCTGGTATTGTATGATGTTCCTCTATGCTGTAAACTCTGCTGCTATGATATTAATGAGGGAGGATGGGTGACAGTTGGGATGGTGGGACAGGACTCAATGTTTAAGGTTGTATTGTGCCTTGAAGCAACCTGTTGGTGTACAAAGGAGAAGGAAGAAAGCAGAGATTTGGGGACCACATACCACTAGGAAAGAAGTGGGGCTGGGAGAAGAGCATATCCTTTGGGAAGGAGCCAGGATCCCTGCACATCAGAAGCTCCCAGTTCAGGGAAATATTGACAAAGACCTTCCTCCAGAGCAACAGAAAAAGCCTTCCCCTGGAGATGACACCCTGAATTTAGACTTTATCCAACTGTACTTGAGAAACTAAAATTTCTCTCTATAAAGCCATCTGCTTGTGGTATTTCTTTTATGGCACCATTAGATTATAAAGCATAGCATAGTATCAGGAACTGATCGTAGTGAAGGAAGAAGTGTAAACTGCCATGAAGGAATTGGCAAAAAAAAGACAAAAACCAAGGCTACAGACATTGACTGAATAACAACTGAAATGTTTCACCAGAAGAATGCAGAGCTGAAAGCGCTCACTTGTCTCTGCCGAGAAATTTGGAAGACAGCTACCTGGCCAACCAACTGAAAGACGTTCATATTTATGCATATTCCCAAGAAAGTTGATCCAACCAAATGTGTGAATTACTGAATCGTATCATTAATATCAGACGCAAGTAAAATTTTGCTGAAGATCATTCAAAAGCAGTTACAGAAGTATATAGATGGGGAATGCTGGAAATTGAAGCCAGATTTAAAAGAGGACATAGAACCAAGGATTTCATTGCTGATGTCATATTTGTCCTGGCTAAAAGCACAGAATACAAAAAACGTGTTTACCTGCATTATATTGACTATACGAAGACATTCAACTGTGTGGATCACAAAAAATTATGAAGAGGAATGGGACTTCTAGAACACTTAATTGTGCTCTTAAGGAACCTGTATGTAGATCAAGTGGCAGTCATTCAAGCAGAACAAGGGAATGATGCTTGGTCTGTAGTCAGGAAAAGTGTAGGTAAGGTTTGTATCCTTTCACCACATCTATTGAGTCTGTATACTGGGGAAATAATCCAAAAACCTGGACTCTCTGAAGGATGGGCATCAGGTTTGGAGGAACATTCATTAATAACTTGTGATGTATGCAGATGACACAACCTTGTTTGCTGCAAATGAAGAGGGCTTGAAGCACTTACTGATGAAGATCAAAGACCACAGCCTTCAGTATGGATTGCATCTTATCTTCAAGAAAACAAAAATCCTTTTACCTAGACCAGTAAGCAACGTCATGACAAATGGAGAGAAGATTGACGTTGTCAAGGATTTCATTTTACTGTGATCTGCCATCAATACCTACGGAAGCAGCAGTCAAGAAATTAGAAGACAAATTGCATTGGACAAATCTGCTGCAAGAGACTTCTTTCAAGTGTTGGAAAGCAAAGATGTCACCTTGAAGACTAAGATGCACCTGACCAAAGCCATAGAGTTCCCTCATATACATTCAAAAGCTGGACGGTGAATAAGGAAGATATAAGATGAATTAACATCGTTGAATATTGGTGTTGGTGAGAATAATAAGTGTACCATGGATTGCCAAAAGAATGAACAGATTTGTCATGGAAGTAATATAATGAGAATGCTCCTTAGAAACAAAGATGATGAGACTTTGTTTCATATACTTTGGCTATGTTATCAGGAGGAATTGCTTCCTATAGAAGGACATCATGCTTTATAAAGTAGATGGCCAATGAAAAAGAGAAAGATTCTCAGTGAGATGGACTGACATGTGTCTGCAACAGTGAGTTCAAGCTTAACAATTGTGAGGATGGAGCAGAATCAGGAAGAGTTTTGTTCTGTCATAAACAGAGTTCTTTGAGTCAGAAGTGACTCAGTGGTACTTAACAACATCATGTTCAGTAGATAAGTTGGGAAAGCCTCAGTGAACTGGTTTCCCTTTAACTTCCACTATCTTTGATTGGTTCAGTGAAGTAGATGCCTCTTCTGGCTTCTCAGAGAAGACAAGAGGCAGTAGTTTATCTGACTTTAACATCACAGAATCATTGTTATTGTGATACCTTGAAGTAATACTGGCTACCTAAGGTTAATTAAAGGAGAAGATGCATTAATGGTAGCATCACCATCAACCAATAGGTAGGATAGCTTTTTCTTCTGAGACGTGATACTCTGAGGCAATTTGGGGAGCCATTAAAGAAAGCCACTTAAGAAATAATCTGAAGGGTCCCCAAAGAGAACTGAGGAGCCTGGTGGCACAGAGGTTAAATGATACTGCTGCTAGTCAAAAAGTCAACAGTTCGAATCTACCAGCTGCTCCTTGGATACCCTGTGGGACAGTTCTGCTACATCCTCTTGGGTTGCTGTTGGTTGGAGTTGATTCTAAGGTGACTGGAAAAGAACTGTAAATGCTAATATAGCAAGGCCCAGGAAAGAACAGTAATCTCAAAATTTAAAGGAACCTAACCCAGTGCTGTCGAGTTTATTCTGACAGCTACGCTACAGGGCAGTGTAGAGTTTACATAGAGTTTCCAAGGATTACCTGACGAATTTGAACTGCCGATCTTTATGTTAGCAGCCATAGCACTTAACCACTACACCACCAGGATTTCCCTAGAGAAAACTAGAGTAATAGTAATAACAGTAACAATAAACTTGTTGAGTTTGTTTGGGAAGCTGAGAACACATTTCCTCCTCTTCATTTTTGTGTTGACAGTAGAAAGGTTAAATGTGGTTTGTCGTCTGTCTATGAAACACATGGGTATTCCTATTGGAGCCCTGCCCAGGTGTTACTGAGATTTACAAGGTCTGCTGTCTTGCTGAATGCAGCTCACCATCAGGATAAGTGAGAAAATTGAACTTGTAGTTTCCTAACCTGAACACAACACTGTTTGTGTCTTCTCTGTTGTGTGTGTGTGTGTGACTTTGTTTATCTGGCTGTCTCTGTTATTTCTGTGGGAGTGCATGTGTATGTAAGAACTAATGAAGTCTTTATTTTGTGAGGAAAAGTAAGGTATAGGATATATGGAAAACATTTCCATTTGGTGATCCAAAGAATTTGAAGGAATCCTTTAGCATGATACAAATATGAAGTATTTTATATTTATATCTACTTTCATACAGTTTCCAAATGGAAACAATTTGAAAATTCTTCAAGGAGGTAATTAGAATTTTCTAACATTTTCTTTAGTGAAGATATGCAAACAAAAAGACAACTACCTCTTGCTTCTAAATCTTTTATGTTTGTCTTTTGCACTTATGTTGAAGTAGACATCAAGTAGAAGGGTTCATAAGGTCTTCCTTCATCTGGCTTTTGTTTATTTCTGTATCATAATTTAGTGACTGTTTATAACTCAGTGAACAAGTGCTTGTGGTCTTGGAGTGTTTGAAGTTATCTTTCACCTCAAGACCTTTGTCCTTGGTTCTGTGTTTTGTTTGGCTACATCTTCATGATCAATTGTCAGCCCGAATGAACCTTTTTTAGAGATGCCTCCACTATCCTTCAGTATAAAGAAAGGCTCTTCTTTATAATATTGTCTCTTTATATATTTTGCCTCATGGAATTCTTCATAATTTTTACTGATGCATTTACTATTAATTTCTTTTTTCTTTTTCCTCCTTTATAAGATGCAAGAGGGCAGAAATCATATCAGTTATGTGTATTGGTGTTAGTGTTGCTGATCCAATACTTTTTAATTTTCATTTTTTTCATTTATTTTTATTTTTGAGTAACTATTCCTCTCCTTTTCTTCCACCCTCCTAACCATCAAAGACTGTTTTCTTGAGTACCTATTAATAGTAGTCTCACACAGTATTTGTCCTTTCGCCATTGACTAATTTCACTTAGCATAATGCTTTCCAGATTCCTCCATATTGTGAGATGTTTCTGAAATCCATTGTTGTCCTTCATCGTTGCACAGTATTCCATTGTGTGAGTATACCATAGTTTACCCATTCACCCATCATTAGGTGCCTAGGTTGTTTTTTTGCTGTTGTGGACAGCAGTGTGATGAACATTAGTGTGCATTTATCTATTTGTGTGGTAGCTCCTATTTCTCTAGAATGTATTCCAAGAAGCAGGATTGCTGAATCATTTACTATTTCTACTTCTAGCTTTTTAAGGTAGATTTCTATAGTAGTTGTGTCATTTTAAATTTCCATCAGCAGTGTAGAAGTCTTCCAGTCTCTCCACAGCTTCTCCAACATTTACTATTTTGTGTTTTTTGGATTAATGGTGGCTTTATTGGGGTGAAATATTATTGTAGCTTTGATTTGGATTTCTCTAATGGTTAATGATCATGAGCATTTCCTCATGTGTCTGCTAGCCATCTGAATGTTTTCTTTCATGAAGTGCCTGTTCATATCTGTCTTAGTTGTCCATTGCTACTATAACAGAAATACCAAAAATGGATGGCTTTAAAAAGAGAAATTTTATTCTGTCACAGTCCAGTAGGCTACAAGTCCAAATTCAGGATGTCAGCTCCAGGGGAAGACTTTCTCTGCTGGCTCTTGGTCTTGGTTATCAATCTTCCCCTGGACTGGGAGATTTTGAGGCAAAGGGAACCCAAGTCCGCTCCAAAGGACACAATCTGCTCCCAGTACTGCTTCTTTTTTGACAGGGTGAAGTTCCCAACCCTCTGCTTATTTCCGTTTCTTTCATATCCCAAGAGATTGCTGCAGGGCATAAGACAGTCTTACACATTGAATCCTGGCCCACAGCACAACTGCTGCCCATCCTCCCTCATTAACATCTTAGAAGCAGGGTTTATAGCTTATAAGGACATCACACAATATACCAGGAATCATTACCTAGCTATATGTCTACACACATAGATGTATAGCTTTCGGACACGTTTCAATCCATGACATAATCTTTTATACCAAGGCCCAGGAAAAACCCATTTTTTAATTGTATTATTTGTCTATTACTGAGGTTTTGCAGTATCTTGTAGGTTTTAGAAAAGACCCTGGTTGGATTTATCATAACCAATTTTTTTTTTTTCCTAGTCTAGGCTGCCTTTTTACTCTTTATGTAAAATCTTTGGATAAGTATATTTTGTTTTTAAGAGTTACCAATTGTCTGTTTTCTCTTCTGGTGTTTCTACATTGTTAGGAATATTTCATATTCGGCACTTGGCTGGCTATGCTGTCTGTTGATCACTCTGGGTAAAAGAGTCATTTTCACAATGTTGAGTCTTTTAACGTTGGGTAAAGTAGGTTTCTCCACTTAGGTTTATTTTGGTTTCTTGCAATAGTGTGATGTAGTTTTCTTTGTATAGGTCTTTTATGTCTCTGGTTAGATGTATTCCTAAGTATTGTATCTTCTTGGGAGCTGTTGTAAATGGTATTGGTGTGATGACTTCTTCATTGATATAGAGGAAGCCAACTGATTTTTGCATATTTATCTTCAATGCTGTTATTTTGCTGAATTTTTTATTAGTTCTAGTAGTTCGTTGTTGTTATTGTTGTGGATTTTTTAGGGTTTTCTATGGACAAAATCATATCATATGCCAATAGAGATAATTTTTCTTATTTACTAGTATGGATACACTTTATTTCTTTTTCTAGACTGATTGCTCTGACTAGAATCTGTGAATAAAAGTGGTGATAAAGGGTGTTCCTGTATGGTTCCTGTTCTCAAGGAGAATGCATTCAGACTGCATTTAGGATGATGTCGGCCGTTGGCTTTGTATAAATGCTCTTTAGTATGTTAAGTAATTTTCATTGTATTTGTATTTTGCTGGGAGTTTTTAAATGAATTGGTGTCAGATTTTGTCAAATGTCTTTTCTGCATCACTTGATAAAATCAAATGGTTCCTGTAATTAGTTTTATTTATGTGATTGATTGCACTGATAGTTTTTCTAATGTGCAGTCTCCACGGCATACTGGTTAGAATCTCACTTGCTCATGGCGAATTATTTATTTATTTATATGATATGTTGTTGAATACTACTGGCTGAAGTTTTGATGAGGATGTCTGCCTGTAAGTTCCTAAGATATACTGGTCTGTAATTTTCCTTTATTGAGCTCTCTTTACCTGGCTTTGGGTAACAAGGTTAAACTGGCTTCACAGAATGAGTTTGGGAGTATTCTATCCTTTTCTATGCTTTGAAATACTTTTAGTGATAGTGGTGTTAACTCTGAAAGAATAATCCAGTGAAGCCATCAGGGCTAGTGCTTTAAAAAAAAAAATACCTTTTCAATCTCTTGCTATGAGTCTATTTAATTTTTCTACTTCTTTCTGTCTGTGTTGTTTTAGGTGGGTAGTGTGTTTCTAGAAATTTGTGCATTTCCTGTAGGTTTTCAGATTTTTTTCCAGTACAAGTATTCATAGTATTCTGTTACGATTTTTTAAAATTTCATTTGAGTCTGTTGTGCTTATGGCTATCTCATTTCCTTGGGTTATTTGCTTCCTCCTGTTTTTCTTTTGTCAATTTAGGTAGTGGTTTATTGATTTTTTTTTATCTTTTCAGTGAACCAGCTTTTGGTCTTGTTGACTCATAATTGTTTCTCTGTTCTCTAATCTGTTCAACTCTGCTTTAATATTTACTATTTTCTTTCTTCTTGTGCCCAAGGGGCTCCTTTGCTCTTCTTTTACTGTGTGTTCAAGTTATAGGGTTTATGCTTTTATTTGTACCCTTTCTTCTCTTTGGATGTGAGTATTTATTGGAATAAATTGATCTCTGAGCACTGACATTGCTGTGTCCCAAAGTTTCTGATAAAATGTGTTGTTGTTTTTATTTGATTCTGTAGTTTCTGTCACTCTGTCCTTGATTTCTTCTATAACCTAGTAGTTTTTGAGCAAGGTGTTGTTCAGTTGCAATATGTTTATTTATTTATTTTTCCTTTGTTCTGTTATTGATTTCTACTTTTATGTCTTCATGATCTGAAAAGATGACTTGCGATATTTCAATGCTTTTGGGTTTTGTTAAGACTTGCTTTATGGCCTAATGTGTATTCTATTCTGGAGAATGTTCCGTGTGCATTAGAGAAGAACATATACTTGGTTGCTGTTGAGTGGAATGTTCTGTATACATGTATGAGGTCTGTTTATGTATATGAAGTATTTGTATTGAGCTTCTTTCTGGATGTTCTGACTTTTACCAAAAGTAGTGTTTTGAAATGTCATACTATCATTGTGGTGATTACCGTTTCAGTGCTGGTAGAGTTCACTTCATGTATTTAGGAGCCCTATAAGTCAGATCTGACTCAACGGCACTTGGCTAGCTGGCATCATTGTGTGCATAAATATTTAATATAGTTATATCCTCCTGGTATATTGACACTTTAATCATTATGTAATGTTCTTCCTTATCCATTGTTGTGGATTTTACTTTAAGATTTATTTTATTGGAAACTATTATTACAACTTCTATTCTTTTTTGAATATTGTTTACCTGATATTATTTTTTGACATCCTTTGAGTTTTAGGTTGAGTCTTTGTCATGGGTTGAATTGTGTCCCCCCAAAAATGTCTGTTGATTTGATTTGGTTGTGAGTCCCAATATGGTGCCCTTCTTCCCATGTGTTGTGAATCCTGCTTCTGTGAGATTAATGACAGAGTATAGGCAACAGTTGTGTTAGTGAGGCAGGTCTCAAGCTACAAGCTTGTGGAATATAAGGGAGAGAAGTGAGCAGAAGTTGGGAACCTCATACCACCAAGAGAGAAGCACCAAGAGCAGAACCGATCCTCTGGACCCAAAGTTCTTGTGCTGAGATGCTCTCACTGAATTTGGACTCAACCTACCGGACTATGATGATCTCTCATTCTGAATGGGCTTAGAATTTATGAATGGATTTGTGGTTTACCGGACTGTGTCAGTAAAGCTTCTCTTCATGAAATCTTCCACTCCTGGTATTTTCTTTTAGAGCAGTACCAGGTGGCCAAGACAGTCTTTATATGTCAAGTGTGTTTTTTCAGGGCAGCATAAAGGTCCTGTTTTCCTATTTATGTGGCCAATCCATCTTCTTACGGGTGCATTTAATCCATTTACATTCAGTATGGTTATTGATAGACATGAGTCACTGCTGTTATTTTGATGCCTTTTTGTGTGTGTTGCAGACAATTCTTTTGTTACATTAATTTTCTGTGCTGAATTTATGTGTTTTCATCTTTCTCATTGTTGTTGGTTTTGTATTTGCAGAGAATTCATGTTTGTTTTGTTTTTTATTTTGGTGTTTAGCCTTGTCAGTTTCCTTTGTGGTTACCTTTGTATTTATCCCTGTTTTTTTAAATTTAAAGTATTCTTTAAGTTTCTTTATGTAACCTTGACTGCTTCTTGATTTTTAAAAAAATTCTTTTATTTGACTTTTTTTTTTTCAGATATCTTGATGTCGAGTGTTTTATCTTGAATCTCACTAATTCTGGCTTCCATTACTTCAATTTTGCTCCTTTGATTTTCCAGAGTTGTCCAATTCTTTAATTTTGTTGTTGATCTTATGAACTTCTAAATGCTGTTTCTGTATGCTCTTTTGCAGCCTGTTCAGTTTGTCACTATGCTCTGGGGTATTTCTGATCTCCTTCCTTATTTCTTCTAGATTTCTAAGTATTAACCTTTTGTGCTCTACCTCCAGTAATTCTAGGAAGTTCCCTTCACCTGGAAAATTTACTGATTCTTTGTTTTGTGAGCTTTCTGAAGCCATGGTGGTTTGCCTCTTTCAGTGATTTGATATTGACTGTTGTCTCTGAGCCATCATTAAGTTGTATTCATTTATTTTGTGTTTGTTTACTCTGTTCTAGCTTTTTGGTTTGTTTTGAAATGCCACAGTAGGCTAATTGTGTGAGCTAGTTTGATTATTTGTGCCTTTGATATTGTGCTGGCTGTCTCTATATGGTTAGATTTCTTAATCGGCAGGTGAGACCACGTGTCCATTTACTTTTCTTGTAGTGTTCAGGTCATGTGCCCAGTTGGTCACCAAGTATGTGGTGCAGCCTTATCCTACAGTCCTTGATTGGGGAGGTTAATTGGCACAGGCACAGTATCTGGCTGTATGTACTGAGAAAGTCAGTGGGCTGACAGCTATTAGTGAGTTTCTGTGAGGAAGGTGTACCATTTATGCCTGAGTCTAGGCAAAGGAACTATTTCTGACCTGAGTACCTGGCTTAGGGAAGCTGACAGTTTTATTTATCTATCTCTCAACCACTTGTTTGTTACATGGTTTCTCTCTGAATCTGGGATAATGACTTAGGGCATGCATAAGGGGTCCTACTTCCGGCCTAGGCAGTGTTGTTAGACTCTAGAGCTGGTCACAGTCACAGAAAGGAGAGGGAGGGGACAGCTCTCGGAAAAAGGAGAGAGTGTTAGGTCCTTGCATGGTAGATTAGATGTAATCTACTGAGCTTTTGATGGATTAAATGTCATTTTTCACTATTTCTAGAGGTATGAATAGGCTTTCTGCCACCAGGTCCCTCCTGCACGAAGAAGCTTTAGAAAGATACTGCTCTGCTCACCAAGTTCATTATCTTCAATCTTTCTGTGGGATGGTGATTCTTTCCAGGTCGGGTCTGACTAGGCCTAGATACTTTTGGACCTACTCTCCTTGCCTGTAGCTCAGCCCTCCCTTTGATGTTCAGGACTCCTAGGATGTCATATGTAATCAATTCATTTGTTTAAGGAGTTTTTCTTTTTAGTGATATTACAGAAAGCTTCCAACTGCTCCACCATCTTAGCTTTGCCTCTTGTCTATCCAATTAAAAAAGTCAGTTTTTTATTTTATTCTATGAATGCTTATGTAAAAATTTCTGGAAAGTATTCAAATAATTGGATATATATATAGTTGCATTAAAATATTTCAATGCATTTTTTCAAACTACTTCCTGCCTGTAAAAGTATTTATAGTTCCTGTGATCCAAACTCAAATAATGAAGCGCCATTGCTGTTCCATGGTCAGACTCATTGTGCCAAATTATTTTTAATCACTTACATCTATGCATACAGATTCCTTTACTCTTAATTTATTTTCATCATGAGCCCTAGACATTTTTATGATTTTCAATATTTAAAAACATTTGGGACCATGATCACGATATAATATTGTACTTAATATAGTGAGAGATTTGGCTAACATATTTCCCAAGGTGACCTTTTAAGTGAAGAAGTGATAAAAGATATTACAAATTAGTTATCAGTAAATACTTAATTACCCAAACCATGGTATTTTCAGTCACCTCATATGTGTGAGGACAATGAGTGAGGAAGACTGAAGAAAAATTGATGCCTTGGATTATGGGATTGGAGAATAATGTTGAATATACCATGGACTTCCAGAAGAATGAATCTGTCTTTAAAAATTATAGTCAGAATGCTCTTTGCAAGCAAGGATGGAGATACTTAGTCTCATTTACCTTGGACATACTGTCAGGGGCACCAGTTCCTGGAGAACATCATGCTTGAAAAGTAAAAGGTCAGCAAAATAGAGGAAGACACTTAAGGAAGTGGATTGACACATTGGGTGCAACACTGAGTTCACATATAATTGTGCTTGTGAAGATGGCACAGGACTGGGCAGTATTTCATTCTGTTCTATATAGATAGTGTCATTGTGAGCTTGAACTAACTTCACAGCACCTAACAACAACAAATAATTCAATTAGTCAGAATCTTTTGGAAATGCTGAAAATACTCTGAGGTTTAGAATCTGAAGATTTGGAAAAATACATTATGTACACTATCTAAACAAGAAAATCAATGAAGAAAAAATACTGTATTTTGATAAGTGCCACGTGTATTCAATTGAGGTCTTCTCTGATGGTTGAGTGATATTATTTCAAGAGAGAAAATTGTGTAGTGTTTTATTTGGTGTTTAACAAGTTTTGTTTAGTTCTACAGGAAATCATATTATTCTTAATATTTGGGTCACTATGAGTCAGAATTGACAGCATTGGGGTGAGGGTTTATAGGTAGCTTATATATTCTATGCTTTTTACCTTTAATTGATAACAGTGGTGTTAATACTACATATAGATAAACTGGTTTAATAGTTTTAAGAACCACTGAGCTGTGTGGTCTTGAAAATATAATGGAATCATTATTGTTAACCTTGGCTACTGATGGCCCAGCAGAATTACGATGTACCTTTTTTTCTTTAAATTGAGTTTTAAAATATCAGCATATTTCACAGAGTTTATTAAGGTACTCTGTTGCATATATCAGAACTATATAAGGTCAGGAAATCAGAAATATTTATTAATTTATTTTCTGATAGCTGTACTAGGCCTGAGTGCTACTTATATGTTGCTCTCTGCCTCTACTTTTTCACCTGTCAGATGGGGATATTAATATTTCCTTCTTTATAGACTGTTTTGAGACTTAAATGGGTTAATATTTGTAAAACAATTAGAAAAGTGCTGGGGCAAAGTAAAAGCTTAGGAAGGAAGAGCTATTATGTTTCAGAAGTCATGCTGACTCCAAAATTGGTTTCGAAATAGTGAGATATTGTAGGATGTTTGCATCATCACCTCCCACTCTTATCTAATGCTTCCTGGAAACACTGGAATAAAGTTGTGAACACACTGAAGACAAGCTGACTTGCTGCATCCTTCTTTTTTCTCTCCATGGCAACAGTGAAGGAACAATACGTGCTGCACATTAGGTCAAAAGCCTTCAAATATTTTACTGTCAAGCCTTAATCTAATGTCTGTTTCTATTCAGTGCCCAGAAAAGACCACCTAATCACAACCAGGAATGTGCTCTGAGACTGGTGTTGACATCTCAGGCACGCTCATCTGAGACCCATAGGACAAAAAGTCTGGTTTACTAATTTGGGTTTCTATTAGATCCTATTTACGCTGTTTTGGCTTTTCAGGATACAGTGATGGGTTGTCCAGAGGAGCTTTTAACCACTATGCCATCAGGGTTTGTGCCAGAAGGAGAGACAGGGCACAATAGTAACAATGGTAGCAGCCAAACCTCTTCTTGTCACACCTATGAGAGAAGTCTCCATCCTACTGGGCCGTAAGCCTGCTCTGTTGAACTCTATTCAACTCTGTTCAACTCTATTGAAACCAATTATAATGCACAATGTCTCTGACTTTGTCATTTCAGTGAGTTCTGAACATATATTTAAGCAAGTCTAACATGAGCTAGAGGTGCGATTACGGAAGAGCAGCTATGCTGCCTTCAAAAAGCCTAATCTTTGGTTAAAGAGACTTTGAAAATTCCAAATATTTAATATTGATTCCTATAGTCAGAACTGACTCCATGGCAGTGGATTATATTAGTGCTATTACTAATTTTAATTTTTAGCTTTATTTTTTCATAATCAGTTCAGAAGACAGATATTACTTCAGATTACTAAGGACATTTAGGGAAAGTAAATCTCAAACATAGAAAAATTTAGTTTTACAAATTACAAATAAAGCTTGTAATGTCAGTTTCTCATACAACAAATTTGCTTATTAGTTTTCAGTGTTGTTAATGTAACTAAAATTCTTTTTTAAAAAATATTTTTCTGTATATAAGAATTTGTTACTTGAGAGAAAGACAAAATATTTTGTAAACAGGGAATTAGTATGTAACTAATCACTAGAAAATACCTATGCTAGGCCTATAATATTGTATTTCCAATTTCATATGTGAATATCAAAGAAATAATATGAAACAAAGAAAGCATTTGTAAATCTTGAGGTGCTTTGCAAATGTAATATGTGATAATGTGTGTTCTGGTATTATGTACATTTAATCAAATGCAATATGACGTAGCATAGCCAATTCCTCATCTTAACATACTAAAATGACACCCAACACAGATGTTACCTTCTCTAATGATCTTTTTTGGATTTATTCCAGCCAAGAGAATTCTTATCTTGTTCCTGTTACTAGCAATGCTTGCAGATAATAGTCATGTTGTTTTTATTTCTGTTTTTTTTTCTTTTTCAGTTATAACAAAAGTGAAAGGAAGAATATTTTTATTCATTTTTTAAAGTCTTCTGTAGAATGTTGGTGGTATTAAGAAGTTACTAATATTTGTTTATTAAATGTATTGAGAACAGCTGCCAGTGAAACAATTTGCTTGTACTTCAACTCTGCAAAACAGTGATGTAGATTCAAGGAGAACAGCCTAGTGGCAGTGGATGTGTGTTATTCATTTATTATAAAAGATATGAAAAATGTGATTCCTGACATTAACAGTACTTTAAATAACATACTTAAAGAGTGTGCTTTCTTGGGACTGTTGGGGGTGTTAAAAGATTAGGTCAAGGATAATTCAAGATTCTGGAGGGTGGGCCAATTGGGAGTATAATTTATGGTATAAATCCTTTTTAGTTATCGCTTGGAGACCTCACTTAATGGTCTTTAGGACAAAAATCCCAACCACATTTTTCATGCTCAAAATACCTTTTCTTGGTAACCTCACTTATAAAAACACTACTTAGAATGTAATTTCTCAGGGCAAAATGTTAATAGTTAGCAGTAATGGGTATCTTAAGTCAACCATGTAACATTTTAAATCCAGAGGGTTTTTTTTTTTCCCCCCCCGGAAGAAAGTACAGTGAAAGAGATGTCACCATGGGAGCAATATGCAGGTCTATTTCTAAAAGACAGTATCCCTGTCAACAGCACACAAAACCATTTTTCCACTCTTAGTGGTCTTAGTTCTGTAACAAAATGATCATATTTTATAAAGTAAACATGTAAAAAGTAAAGGAAGTTCACAGTTACTTGTGTTTGCACTAGAACAATATTAGCAATGAGATTAGAGGAGTAGAAAATACAGTTTTCTTTCTGGAATAATACTTTAGTCTTCATGAAAGGTGAGCTAGAAGTCTTTCTTAATGATATCCAAATTTCTGAACTACAGTGCTTAGGTGGTGGTGTTCCTTATTATATTGTAGAAAGAGAAAGTATAAGTAGATTTGGGATATGCTGATGAGTTTAATTTGAAAATATTTTGAAGCTAATGTTCTTTTAGAAGTATGAATAGAGACCTTTATGTATAAAGAGATGATGGTATACATAGAAATTCTTCAGCGCTAATAAAATTATTATATTTTAAGCTAATATTATTATTAGGTCTAAAGAATTTGTATGTACCCCACTGTCTCTTTGTACATAGAAGCCTTCGTCGTGTACACCACTGTCTGGGTGCACTCTTTGTCTGTGTACACCGTAAGTCAGCATCGACTCAGCGGCAGTGAGATTGTTTTGGTTCATTTCTTCCAGGGCATCTACTGGTGGACTCCAACCTCCATCCCTTCATTGAGCAGCCAAGTGCATGAGACATTCGTAACACCCAGGGACTCCTGAGTCAGTTATTAGTCACAAGAATCTCTTAATATCATGCAACTCGTTCAACATTTGTTGTTTTCATTGGCTGCCATTGTATCAGCCCCCTCCCCCCAACTCACGGCAGTTCCATTTACAATGAAGCACTGCTTTGTCCTGCACCATCCCTGCCATCATCCATGGATTGAACCATTACAGTCCAGTTTCCACTGGCTGATTTTCTAAACTAAATTACAAGACCTTTCTTCCTAGTTTGTTTCACCATTAAAAGAGAATAAATATGTATTTCTCCAATAAAAAAAAGGAATACACACATGCAAAAATGCAATCATTCTTTGTTATGAGAAATACAAATTTTTTTCTTTTTCCAAATACATTAATCCTCATCTTAATATCAGTAGTCCTGAGGGTCGCCATGAGTCGGATGCGACTCGAGGGCACTTGGCTTGGAGTAGACTACAAGACACTCCTGACAGAACAAAGGTTTAAAAGCAAGGAAAACCTACGAATGCAGATGCAACCAAAGTACAATCCCACTGACTTCAAGTCAATTCCCACTCATGGCCACCCTATGGACAGAGTAGAACTGCCCCCATAGCATTCCCAAGGAAGGCCTGGGGGATTTGAACTGCCCACCTTCTGGTTAGCAGATGTAGCAGTTAACCACTATGCCACCAGTGTCTCCAAAAATGTAGATATAATCAGGAGGAAATTAAAAGACGCTGAGAACTTCTTCCAGCAAGTCTTTTGTAATTCCTGTAATTCTTTGATTAGATGTTTGTGTTTCTTTGGGTTAAAGTCTAATTTAGATCCTTTTATTAAATGGAGGTGCCACTTGTGGGGTATGTATTTGTTACTTATCCTTTAATTAGTTAACAAAGCAGTTTCTATTGTGAAAACAAAGACCATCATATCTACAGGTGATTACAGAGGAAGAGCACAGTATAAGTCATTGCTTGGGAACCAACAGGTTTCTCTACTGTGATTGGATGGAAGGGCACAGGGCCTAGGAAGGACACCCATGCAGTCAGATGTATTCATAAAAACAATGGAAACAGCTCAAGTCTTACTGAGTTTAAAATAAGAATCTTTGTTGTCACTGTTAGTAGGAATCCTAAAATTAAGCATCTGTGAGGGTAATTAATTCAGTTGCTCAACATTGTCATTGAGGATCCAGGCTATCATTCTGTCTTCTTTCAGGCTTCCCATCCTTAGTGTATCTGTCTGGCATCCCTGGTGGCTAGCTCAGTTAGGCCATGGTTTGGCTACAGCAACTCTAGGTATTTTCTCCAGATAACATAATAGCCAGAAGAAGGAGACAAACAGCGTCTTCTCTGAACTTCTTTTTAAGAGTTAGGAAACATTTCCAAGAAACTCCCATGAATACCTTCTCTCCCACTTCCTTCACTTTAAACCACTCCCTGCACACTGAATTGGATTACCAGGTTTGTTTACTAATCTTGATTTAAATTTGAATCATGTGCCTGGTGGACATACCAACTGAATTAGCTTCTCCATAACCTTAAGAAAAAACCAAGCCCCAAACCAAACCCAGTGCCATAGGAAGTGATTAATTAGCAGACAATAAAGTATGCCTACTGTAGAAATCAAAAAGTGTCTTAGAAGCCAGGACTCCTCAATCATATCAGTATAGATATGGAAGATGTAGAAAATGCAGAATAACACAAATAGTCCTCTGAGTTACGTTAGTCAGCTATATAATCACATCGAATATGCAGATTTATCAATTCAGCAAAATTTTCCATAATTCTTATCTTTCTAGATACCAAGTGTGATTGTTAAGGTTGAGTGTCTACTTGGTGGACCATGATTCTGAGTGGTTTGGTTTAGGTTATGATAAGCATACATAGAAGGAAGAGAGAAAGGTGTGAAATAAAAGAATGTTACTAGCACAAAGGGAGGCAGGAAATACCTAGAGCTAAATTTCAGCTTCTTTGCTTATTAACTCTGAGTCTTTAACCTCTGTCTGTCTCAGTTTCTCCATCTCTTTAATAGGCATAAGGTATCCTGGTGGTGCAACAGTTAAGTACTCAGCTGTTGACCCGAAAGTTGGCTGTTTGCACCCCACCCAGCAGCTCCATGGGAGAAAGTCCTGCTGATCTGCTCCTGTAAAGATTACAGCCCAGAAAAATCCTATGAGGTAGTTTTACTCTGTCACATGGCATTATGATGAGTCAAAATCAACTCAACAACTTAACAACAAGTGATAGACATCATCAGAGTATCCACCGCATAGACAAATGGTGAGAATTCAGCTAGAGAATGTGTACAGAATAACTGACTTCTATTTTATTTCTTTTTAAAGAGGTGTTCCTAATCAAATTATGGGTAAGACTGCTCTCTTGTGTGACTCTTAATGTATTGATTGGTTCTTTTTATGAAGCAGTCAGGGTAGCATTGATAGCTCCAAGATACCAATATTCTAAGAGAGTATTTTCCACATAGTTCCTTCTATTTTCTACTCAAATAACATTAATTAACAAACAGTTATTACTTGGGGTCCTGGTGGCTTAGTGGCTCAGTGGTTAACAACTTGTCTGCTAACCAAAAGGACAGCAGTTAAAATCTACCAACTATTCCTTGGAAACCCTATGCTGCAGTTCTGCTGTGTCCTATAGGGTCTGTATGAGTTGGCATTAACCCAGTGGTGGCCCGTAGTTATGACTTACCTTCATTTCTCAGTTCTTGGTGATTGATGTCCTTTTATGTGAGTTGTTTTGTATGTCCAGGCAGTGCTTATAGACTCTAAGTTTTATATTATGCACAATAAAACGGATTTGTTGCTGGTCAGCTTCAAGGCCATGACTTGGTGTCTTAGGCTGAATTCTATACAGAAGAAAAATTAGTAAAGTTGTGTGTATACGTGTATATACCAAAACCACAAAGGGGAGCAGAAGGAAGGGGAAGAGAAAGAGAGGGAGAGAGACAGAGAGGGAGAGATAGCGAGAGACGGGGAGGCAGCGAGAGAGAGAGAGAAAGATGTGTATCTAGGGAATACTGGGTTGTAGAAGCTGGAAAATCCCAAGTCCTTAGACCAGATTGACTCATAGACTTCAAAAACTGAATTCTAACATTGGCAAGCAAGATGGCTGTGAAGTTGATAATGGAAATCCCCAAACCAAGAGGTTAGACCAACAGGACTCAGCTTGAAGATTCAGAATGATAAAAGCCCAGGAGCCTTGCTAGCAAGTTCGTCTATATTGGGATGTGGCCACACTCCCAAAGAAACATGTTTTTAACTGATTGGCTGCTGATAACAGATATCATCATGAAGGTGATCACATTATATCAGATCTCATCATGGAGGTGATCCCATCATTATGTGACTGCTAAACTACCTTATAACTGCTGAACCACTGAGAATCATGGTCCAGCCATGTTGATACACAACCTAAACTGTCAGACCAAGTATATAAAATATGAGCTTGATAGAAAAAATGAAGTATTTGCTATAAGAACAGATGGTCACTCACAAATTTGTATACTTCCTGGTGGTTTTCCACACTTAAAATTTCTTTGTATATTTGTGCTAGAATCATCAAATACTGAATAATTAGTTAATGAATTAGTGTTCAGTGTATTTGTCTTCAACTCTCGGTATTTATTACTGAAGGTTTTATTCTTTTTCAAAGTCAAAAAACAAAGTTTTTTTTTTCAAAGACTGGTTCAATCCATTTTAAAGTTTACAGAATATAGGCATATCCTTAACTAAATGATCTAAGTTTTGCTTTGGACATTTAATATTAAGGATTTTTGGCCTGCTTAAATCTGTACCCTTTCAGTAAACTATGGTAGCAACAATAATGTCTTATTTTTTCTTACTTTCAATTATTTGCTTCACTAAAATTTCCTTCCCAACTAGTAAACTGGTGAAAAGACTATTGATAAATATTTTGCCATTAATAACTGGTCAGCATTCCTTTGAAACTTAGAGATAATAAGATAGAAAATATATGTGCCAGTAGATTCTGTGCTCCAGATGAAATGGAATCCAGAAAATGTCTAATGAAAGGAACACAAGCAGAGATACCTGGAAGAATCAAAAGTCAACTTTTAACAATGCAGTAAATGTACTCCGCAGTGAAAAATTGTAATATGAGAGAGTCTGTGAAAGGCAGGATTAATCAGACTGAGGTACATGGGAATAAAAGATATAGTCAAGTAATTACCAATAAAAGAGTTACAGGACTTCAGTTTGTCCTGATATTTTATGAAACAGTTTAGATGATTCGTTTTGGCAAGTACCTGTAAGCCCATTACTTTAACTAGCAGGCTTCCAGTAGTCAAGTCTCTGGAAAGTTTAGTGGTTAAGGTTGATTTTCACATCAAGTTACATGAATTAGTCGTCCTTTATATGTTAAAAAATGCTTGCAAAGAACGAGTTGTCTCTGAGTCAGTTCTGACTCATGGTGGCCCCCTGTGTGTTACAGGAGAACTGTGTTCCATAAGGTTTTTGGTGGTTGAGGTTTTGGAAGCATATCATGAGAACTTTCTTTTGAGTTGCCTCTAGGTGGATCTGAACATCCAGCATTTGATTAGCAGCCTAGCCTGTTAATTGTATGCGCCACCTCCAGAATCCACTAACAGGATATTGTGCTAAATGCTTGGTTTTAAAGCAAACTTTTTTTTTTTTTAAGTTCACTTAATGTGCTTGTAAAAGATACAGATGAATTAGGTTTGAATTAAAGTGGACTGCTTAGACTGTAATTACATTTCTACATATGTGTAGGTATTTTCACCTATTTGAACTTTTTAACTAAAAATTATAACATGCTTCTCTACTTCTAAATATTATTAATTGGACTTAAAAATCTCATACCATACTTGCTACTGTTAAGCTTACTTTACCAATTTTAGGGCCATAAATATGAAATTATAACCTGAGCATTAAAAAAGAAAAAAACATGTTTTATGAGAACAGACCAAACAATGTATTAGATCACTTGTAGATTACTGAAAAAATTTATAGATAGCATTTTTTTATTTATGTTGAAAAATATCATCAGAGCCAAGACATGAGATTTAATAAAATGAATAAATTAAAGATAATGCTAAATGCACCAAAATGTAATGCTCTGTGATTCCAAAGAGTGAACTTGCGTAAGTTTTGCTAGTTTCAACCATATGTGACTTTCAGCCATATCAGACTTTCAGCCATATGTGACAATCTTATCAACATCTCTGAAATTCGAAAATGAATTTTCAAAAGATAAATCTTGACTTCCTGTATGGGGAAAACCTTTTGAATTACACAATTAAAAATAAAGCTGTTTTTATATAATGAACTTGATGTTTTGAGTGAAAAAAACTTTTTTGCCATAGACACTTCTAAGATTTTAAACACATTTTAAATTCCAATGGACATTTCTTTCAAACTTTTTTGTTTATTCACCAGTTGGTTAGAGAGGAGAACACTAAATATAACTGATTCAAAAAACCAATCCATAGTAGAAACAACAACAGTAAGAATTACTAACATTTAATGAGTTATTACTCTGTGCCAATACATTTTACAAAGTAAATACACATATTAAGTAATTTAATAATCACAACTCCTAAGAGTTAGACACATAATGAGTCCATTTAACAGAGGATGAAACTAAGGTATAGAAGGTCATTTTGGGGCCAATGCTACTTCAGTTCAATTTAACATGCTATTTCAAACCTCATTCTTTAGAATTCCAAAATAATAGTGTAAAAAGAAAATTTAACCCAAAGCACTACAGCATTTCTATCTTCCAAAGAAATTAGATTGTGTTTATGATAGAATACTTGCTTATTAATGTAGGCAAATTAACTAGTTGTATGTTAAGTGTTTTTAAGAATTTTAGTTTATCTTAATCTCATGATCATAAAATTGCTCAAGAGCTGAAAACATTCTCATTGAGAACAGGAACAAGGCAACCCCCCTACCCCACCACCACCACACACAGAAATCCATTGCCATTGAGTTGATTCTGACTCACAGTGACCCTGGGGTCACAGTGACCCTGGGGTAGAACTCCCCATAGAATTTCCAAGTATCACCTGGTAGATTCAAACCACCCATCTTTTAGTTAGCAGCTTTATCACTTAACCACTGTGCAACCAGGGTTTCTGTAATAAGACAAAATTGCCCATTATCACAACTCCTAGTTAATTTGATATTGTACTGGAAGCAGTAGTTTGAGGAATGAGGCAAGAAAAGAAATAAAGGTCATCTAAATTGGTAATGAATAAGTAAAAATGTTCCTATTTTCAGATGATAGAATGCTATACACTAAAAACCTCAAGGATTCTGTGAGAAAACTATTGAAACTAATAGAAAGATTCAGAAGATTAGCAGGACATAAGACAAACATACAAAAATCTATTGAATTCCTAAACACCAATAATGAGAACAATGAAAAGGAAAATCAGGGAAACAGCATCTTTTATAATAGACCCTAAAAAAAAAAAAATACAATACTTAGGAAGAACTCTAATGAGGAATGTAAAAGATGTATATATGGATAACTACAAAACACTACTGCAATATACCAAAAGAGACCTATATAAATGAAAACCATACCATGCTAATGGATTGGTAGTCTCAACATTGTGAAAATGACAATTCTACCAAAGTAGTTTACAAATACAATGCAATCGCAATTCAAATACCAACAACATTCTTTAAAGAGAGGAAAAACTAATCAACTTTGTATGGAAAGGGGAGATGGCTAGATAAATTAAGAGCTATTGAATAAAAATAAAGTAGGAGGACTCATACTATCTGATCTCAGAACCTACTATGTAACTATGTAGTTAAAATAGCCTAGTACTAGTATCACAGATACGTTGACCAATGAAGCAGAATTGAGATCCCAGAGGTAAACCCATCATCCACCGATGGTAATTTGATCTTTGACAAGGGCCCAACATGTCCATTAAAGGTGGAAAAGACGGTGATTTTAACAAACAATGCTGGCAGAACTGGATATCCATCTACAGAAAAATCCAGAAACAGAATCCAGAGTTCACACTGTACATAAAAACTAATACAAAATAGATCAAAGACCTAAATATAAAGCCCCAAACTATGAAGTTCACAGAAGAAAAAATAGGATCTGTCCTAGAGACCCTGATACACAGCATTAACAGGATACAAATCATAACCAACAACACACGGACTCTAGAAGATAAACTAGATAACTGTGATCTTCTAAAAATTTAACATGTATATTATCACAAGACCTCACTAAAAGAGTGAAAAGAGAATCCACGGACTAGGAAAAAAAATTGGCTAATTCAAATTAAACAAAGGTCTCATCTCTAAAAATCTACAGGAATAGTCAGCACTTCTACAACAAAAAGACAAAGACCTGGTTAAAAAATGGGCAAAGGAAATGAATAGAAACTTCACCAAAGAAGATACTGAAGTGGCTAACTAGCCGTTGAGAAGATGGAAATCAAAATCACAGTGAGATATCATCTCACCTTGGTATTTACTGGCACAAGTCAAAAACTCACAAAATAACAGACGTTGAGAAGGCTGTGAGGAGACTGAAACTCATACTCTGTTGGTGGGAACATAAAATGATACAGCCATTCTGGAAAATTATATGGTGCTTCGTCTGAGAGCAAGAAATATAAATACCATATGATCCAGTAATCCCATTCCTAGAGTCATCCCTTGAATAGACATGTGCCAAGCCAAGTGCCGTCGAGTCAGATCCGACTCATGGTGTCATGTTTATTATAGCAGTTGTTCACAGTAGCAAAAAGATGGAAACAACCTAGATGCCCATCAACAGGTGAATGGATTAACTATGGTACATACACACATCAGAGTTATTATACAACAATAAAGAACAATGATCAATCTTCAAAGCATCACATAATGTGGGTGAATCTGGAGGGCAGTATATGCTGAATGAAATAAGTCAATCACAAAAACAAATATATATGAGGCCATTAGTGTGAAAACTAATGAAAAGGTTTATATACAAAAAGAAACAATCTTAGATGCTTATGAGGGATGGGAGGGTTGGGGATGAGAAGATATTAGATAAGACAATAGATAAATAGAAACTTTTGTGAAAAGAAAGTACACAGTTCTGGGGAAGCCAGCATAACTTTTACAAGGCAAGGTCATGGAAGCCCTATAGACACATCTAAACTCCCTAAGGGACTGAATTGCTGTACTAGAGGCTGTGGGTACCATGGTCTCAGGAAACATCTAGCTGAATTGGGATAACAGTTTATAAAGAAAAGCTTCTGCATTGTACTTTGACGAGCGGCATATAGGGTCTCAAAAGCCTGTAAGTAGCCATCACAGATACGCCTATGGTGTCACCTCTTCAGGACCAAGAAGAATGAAGAAAACTGAAGATGCAAAGCAAAGATTAGTCCAAAGGACTAGTGGACCACAACTACCACGGCCTGAGTTCTGTGCAGTTGAGATAGTGCCTGGCTACCATGACTGACCATTCCGACAGGGATCACAAAAAAATATCCTAGAGAGAACTAAAGAAAAATGCAGAGCAAAACTCTAACACACACAGACACAGACACAGGCACAGGCAAAGACATAGACACAGGCACAGACACAGACACAGACACAGGCAACCAGACTTGCTGCCTGACAAAGACTGGAGAAATACCTAGAAAATGACCGTGAACACTCTTTCTGCTCTGTAATGAAGTCACAACCGAGGTTCACCTTTCTGCCAAAGATCAGACAGGCTTCTAAAACAAAAACAGTATGAGACTAAAGGGGTACGCCAGCCCAGGGACAAGTACTAGAAGGTGGAGGGGGCTGGAAAGTTAGTAATAAGAAACCCAAGATTGAGAAGGGAGAGTGTTGACATATTACGGGGTTGTTAACCAGTGTCATGATACACTGTGTGTACTAACTGTTTAATGTGCAGCAAGTTTGTTCTGTGCACATTTATCTAAAATATAATCAAAAGGAAAACTTGCTCAAGAAAGAAAGAAGGCCCAAACTATGATTTTTTCGAAGTGCAATTACAAATTAACACAGTGACAAAAGCAGAGGAGTGAGTAAAAACAAAAACAAACAACAAAAAGACCAAAAAGTGGTGGGAAGAAAGATCCATCGTTGGTGCAATTTATACTGGTTTTACGTTTTACTGAAAGTGTAATTTTGGGCAAATCGCCCAGTGAAGACTTTATGAAACATCCGAAAACCTTTTGCCATGGAGTCTATTCTAACTCACAGTGACCCAGCAGGACAGAGCAGAACTGCCCAAAGGATTTCCAAGGAGGGGTGGTAGGTTTATACTGCTGACCTTTTGGTTAACAGCCGGACTCGGAACTGCTAGCCACCGAGGTCATGTGAAGTACCACAGTCATTGTTATTTTGCTGTTATTAAAGTAGGATAGGAATGGTACATATTTAAACACATAATGCAAAATGCAAATAAATGGAACAGTCCTGTAAAAAGTGTGTCAAGAAGGATGAATTCTCATGTCTCGGTTATCTTCTGCCGGTATAATAGTAATACCACAAGTGGATGACTTTCACAAAGAGAAATTTATTTCCTTACAGTGAATACAACTAAAAGTCCAAGTTCAGGGCATAAGTTTCAGAGGAAGTGTATCCCTGTCTGTCAGCTCTGGAGGAAGAGGGTCCTTGTCCTCGATATTCCCCTGGTTGAGGACATTCTCACACAAAGAAACTGCGGGGCCGAAAGGACGTGGCATGGCTTTCTTCGGGGTAAGAGGTCCCACCTCTCAGCTCCCTTCCCTTTTCTCTCATCTAGTGGGAGATAAAAGGTGGAGCAAGGTACACCCCAGGGAAGCTCCCTTTATGTTGGATCAGGGACATGACCTGGGTAAGGGTGGTAAAATCCCACTCTAATTCTCTGCAACATAAAATTACAGTCACAAAGTAGAGGACAACCACACAATAGTGGGAATCATGACTCAGCCAAGTTTGTTTACACTTGGTGGAGGGGTGGAACATAATTCAATCCATGCATTCCATCCTTTGGCCTCCAAAAAGCTATATTTTTGGAACACGTAAAACATAGTTATCCCATCATATCATAACAGAAGTCTTAATTTCAAGCCCCAGATCCTCAAATTCCTCTTCACCTGTATAGTCTAGGATATGCATTGTCTGCTTCCAAAGGGGAAACGACAGAGCGGGCACAAGCTAGAGATTTCCATTACAAATAGGAGAAACAGGAGGAAAAGAAGGGATAACAGGCATCAAGCAAGTCAGCAGAACACGTTACATTAGCCTGCAAGACTTTGGACATAATCCTCCATTCTTGGATATTTTTTTATACAATGGACCTGCCCTCTAGACTTTAGGTATTGATTCTGAATGGAGGCCCTTGGCCCTGGGCTGCAGCTTCACCTTCCAGGCCAGTCACACCAGCCACTCTGTTTCCTGGGATTTAGATGCTCCATTCTGCTGGTCTAGCTGAGTGGAGATCTTAAAACCACCTCAGTCAAAACCACCTCAGTCGCAGCAGGCCCATTCTTGTGCCCCTTGGGCATAGCAACCCCAGCCACTCAGCTATGGGAAGCAGATCTGGCTCCATCCTGCTGGCACTTGTGAACTGCAGCCTCACACTCTGGAAACCAGTTGACCAAAAGCTGACTCTGAATTGTAGGAGGTGTGGCCCTACTCTTTGAAGGCCCTGAGGCCATGGTCCCACCTTTTGAAACCCCTCAAGTCATGGCCACACCTTTTGAAACTGAGACAGCTCAGCGTCTTTGTCTCTTGTCTCTTGAGCTTCTGCTTCCCACGGCCTTTCAGCTCCTTGGACCTCATGCCTGCATCTGTCTTGCTGGGGCAAGTGTTCCGTAGGTAGCTCTGTAGCTCTCTGACAAATGCCCAGCAGCACCCCACTCTGCCAGGAGCATCCAGGGCATAGACGCTCAGCTCTCTAGCTCCATGGGTTAACTTCAGGGCTGTTTGGCACTGATCTGGTTTTGCATTACCACTTCACTGCTGACACAGGTGTTCTGCTGCTGTTTTTCACTGTATATGCCTTCTTTGGTGTTGACAGTTTTCTTCAGCTGCTTCTGAGTCTTATATCCATTTACAGTTTCAAAACTACGTCCATATTTTAGGTGTCTTTTAGAGCAGCACCTTACTGTCTCAGTACTAAATTTTATTTTGGTCATTTAGTGCTGCTATAACAGAAATACGTGGATGACTTTCACACAGAGAAATGTATTTACTCACAGTAAAGTAAAATAGAAGTCCAAAATCAGGGCATCATCCACAGGGAAAGACTTTTTCTCTGGTTCACTGTCAGCTCTGGAGAAAGAGCCTTGTTCTCAATCTTCCCTTGGCTGAGGAACTTCTCAGACACAGGAACCCCAAGTCCAAAGGAAATGCCGTGCTCCTAGCATTGCTTTCTTGGTAGTATGAGGTCTGCAGTTCTCTGCTCCCTTCCCTTTCCTTTTAAGGTGGAGCAGGCCACACCTCAGGGAACCTCCCTTTATGTTGGATCAGGGGATGTGTCCTGGTTAAGAGTGTTACAATCTCTCCGTACTCCTCTTTAACATAAAATTATAATCACACAATGAAGGACAACCGCACAATAGTGGAAATCATGCCCCAGCTATATTGATACATACATTTTTGTGGGGGGGCGTAATTCAATGCATGACACTAGGTTTATTTTAAAAACATGACAAGTTCAATAAATATGGCTTTTTATGTGGAATTTTGAGTCAGAACTTAAATTTGCCTTCACTTGTTTGACAAGCATTCTGTTCAATAAGGACACTGGTTTGTATTCTTGAAGGACAATTTCTCCAATTCTCTTCTTTAGAGAATTTATGTTTGCTTGTAGCACCACGTTTTTGCACTTTTATTTGTTGTTAAAATGCCCTCCTCTGTTCTTTCTGCCTAGATAAAACCATTATTGTCTTCAGCTGATTCTCATTTGTGATAACTCCGTGTGTGTTCAAGTAGAACTGTGCCTCACAGGGCTTTCAACGGCTGAATCTGACAAAGCTGATCTGCAGGCCTTTCTTCTGGGGCACATCTGTGAGGCCTCAAATCTCCCAACTGTTGGTTAGCATATACCGGTGTTTGAACCATCCAGGGACTTCTATGCCTAGATAACCGCTTTTAACCCTTCTAATTTAGACCTGGATATCACTGCTTACCTCTGAAGAGAGTTAAGATACCCACACTTTACAGTTAGGGAAGGACCCCTGCTTTATATTTCCGTAGTGGATTCCTTTAGATGGATATTTGTCATCACACTTTTGCTTGGCAGGGCAGTTCCCCCGCATCTCCTCCAATCATTTATATGGAAAAGAGAAAAGGAAAACTCCTTGTTTCAATTCCCAGAGCCAAATGCCATTTCCGGCACATGGTAGGTGTTAAATAACTTTTGGAGAAGGAAAGGAAGTTAGAATGGAGAGAGCAAGACAAAAAGAACCAAAATTCTGTTAGGCAGGTAGACCAGTAGATTTCCAATCAATTGAAAGCTCTATAAACAATTCCATTTTGAAGAAGCTTCCTCATCTTAATTGTCGTAGGGAAAGTATTGAGAGGAACACACTGTAGCTTTTACTGATGTGTATGACTCACTGTTATTGATTTGTTCTTGCTATAATGTTTTCTGCTTTTGTAAAGTACACAATAGTTTCACAAGAAACCACATGTTCATGTTTTGTCATTTTTCCTCATAAGGAATAACCCGTCTCAGAAGTGAGAAGCTCTAACCTTGAAGAAAGCTGTTATGATGAGACAGTGTCACTCAGTTGTGGGAACCTATAGTGAGGAGATTCTTTTATTTCAGTTTGTCTCAGCACTCCTCCTACATTAGTAAAAATGAAAAATAAGGCCAGTTTTTAAAATGCAAAGATAACTCATATCCCTACTTTTTCACTCTACTCCCTCATTATCCTGACACCAGCCATCCACATGTTGCTTTCTTCTTCTGACTCTAACAGCCCAGAGCTGGGTCTTCACAAGTTAGGACTCTGTGTTTTCAGCACTTGCCAAATAGGTAAATGTCACCCTCTCTGCTTGCTCTCACTGCCTCAGGAGGTTCAGTAATTCACTAGAATGATTCATAAAACTCACAGAGACTACTTGTACTTGAAGGTATCAGTTTGTCACCAGAAAGAAGACAAGCAGAGAGATGTATCACGTGGACAGGTCCTGGCATGACATTTCTGCTGTCCCCACGGATGTCCCACCATCTCCCTCTCAATCAAGAAAGCCCCTGTAACTTTTATGTTCATAGTTTTTATTGACCCATTGATAGTCAATGACTGGCCTCATTTATAGTTAGGGATGGACTGAATCACTGAGTATTTGCTTGTATTCATTTGTACATGTTCAACTCTGTGTCCCAAAAGAAAACAGTAAATGTTGCCTCAGTGTTTTAGGAAAAAAAAAGACACCTTGACTTCTAGCAGAAAAGGGTTATTTTTGGAAACAGAGACAAAAGGCCAAGTCAAGTTCTTTGTCACACACACTCCTTTTATTTTTTATTCTTTCCTCTTTCTTTCTCCTCTGAGGGGAAAATACATATAAATCTTTACCTTGTGATTACTGATTTCTATATTGCCAGTGTATAATTGCATTTTTCATTTCTGTATTTTGATTTATAAAGCCAGAATTGCTTTTGGCATGAAGTTATTCAACAGAATGCGAAATATAACTTCTCATTATATATGTGTATATATAAGGGAGAGAGATAGAGAATGACATAATTGTGTTTTCATATAATTTAAGTAGGAAAATACCAATACTGAAATAATAGCAAAAAGTGTTGAGTAATGAAAAGTGACTATTTGAGTACTAACTTTTAGACTGTTGAAATGTGTGAGAATAAATGGTGAGTAAAAGACTTATTTAAAATGAAATTGCCTTTCCCAAATTAAACTTTATGGGCTTTTTTGTAGAAAGTAGACAACCAGTTATACAGTTCAACAAAAGCAAGTTAAATATGTAGCACAGTCAAGTTGGGCATTGCTAATAAAATCTCAGACTAGAAGGAATGAGAGAACTCTAGTAATTTTATTGTTAGGATGATAGAATAAACAGTTGCACAGGTTGAAGAGAGAATAGTGTTGACTTGTTATAAAAGAGCTATTCAGTTTAATAGAACTACTGTGAAAAATCAGCATTCAGGTTCGGTTGCTTATTCATAACTCATTACCCCAACAGATCAAGTTACACTGGCAATGCAATTCAGTTTTATTTTATGGCCAAAATGAGGATATTTTTCAAAATAATTTTATCTTCACACTTTAAATCATGTCCAATTAAGATAACCTCTAAGCCAAGGCAGTGATTTTAGCAAACAGAATGCTTATTTGTTATTTTTACAGCACTTTAACAACCTTATGATAAGTTGATTGCTATGTATGTAAGATAGTACCATTCAAAGAAACAATCTCCATTAAAACATTGCTTAGTGATGGTAGAACAGGCATCATTATATACGCAAATATAGTCTGTACAGATAGTCATTTGTCCTGTTGTAGGTTAGCACGGTATTTTGTTTTGTTTTTGGAGGTTACCCAAGATCAAGTAGAAGCTGTTGTGTATGCACTGGGAACGAGATGTTTCAGCTTAATGGTGGTACTTCATCCATTGCTTCCATTGATTTTTGCATAGAAAAATATCTATAACGGATGTGAAATTTTTCCCCTGATAATACATTATAGAATGTAGCCAAGGATGGAAGAACTCAAAGGAGAAAATTGCCCACTCTTTGTATCACAACTCAGGAATACTGGTCAGTTTCAGTGGAGGGACACACACATTTCACAGTTCAATTCTCATTTACCTTTTCAGTACCTGTTTTCTGATGTCTTCTTCCCAACATGAATATTAGTCCAGCTTAATTTGAATACAATATGCAGAAGATTCTTCTGAGAAAATAATTAATGTGGATTATTTTATAAAGGTACTTTAAGTTTACAAGGCAGAGAAAGAAAGCAAGCTCTCAAATACAAGAGTGTAGATCCAGTGTGCCTCACAAATCCCTTTATGCTTGTTTCCTGCTGTATTTTCTTTCCTTCCCCTCTGATACAGCTTAATAACAGATGTAACTCAAGCTGCCACCTGTTCCTTGTTTATTTGAGATTGTTCCATTTTATCATCTCATGTTCCTTACTACTGATAATTATGGAAAGCTTATTTTAAAGTCAGATTGTCTGTGAAATATGATCCTTTGTAAAGAAAGAAGCTAATGCTGAACATAGTTACTCTTATAAGAGGGACTTGCACAAAGGGATGTATAGTCATAACATAATTAAATGTTATTTTAAGATTCTCCCTTGAAAACAGGCAAAGAAACACTGACTTTGTTGTGAGGACATGACATTGTTAGTAGATTAAGCATTTGGAGTTGGAAGTATGGGCTTCCAGTGGATTCAACCACATAACATTCTTGTTAAAATTACATATCCTGGGTGGGAGACCCATCTGTGATGTGCCAGAATATGGATTTAGTTATTTAAAATGAATGCAGTTAAACAACCCAATATTTAAGTTTCTATTAATTAACCAATTGTATATATATAAAGCTAAACCCATTGTCTTTGAGTTGATGATGATTCGTTGAAACTCTTTGACAGAGTAGAACTGCCCCAAGGAGTGGCTGGTGGATTTGAACAGTCTTTTGGTTAGGGTCACTATGAGTAGGAATCAATTCAGTTGCAGTGGGCTTGGGTTTTCCTTAGGAGCTGAGCTTGTTTTTAAAATTAAAAAAAAAAATAGTTTATGAAATTATTTCCTCAAGTAATAATGATATTGTTTACAATTTTTTTTTTAGCAAGGCCAGCTTCATAGGAATGCAACCTATGCAGTCACACATGACTCCATATCCAGAAAGTTTCCATGCTTAACTTGAAATTCTTATTTTTAATATATATTTTGTTGTACTTTAAGTGATAGTTTCAAATCTAAGTTAGTTTGTCATACCCAAACTTGCACACACACTGCTGTGTGGCTCTCGCTGCTCTCCTGACCCCATGACGGCACACTGCCCCTTTCTACCCTGTATTTCCTGTGTCCCTTCAACCCATGCTTGTACCCCTCTGCCTTCTCATTTTGCTTCTGGACAAGAGTTGCCCAGTTAGCTTCATGTATCTACGTAAGCCAAGAAGCACACCCTTTGCCAGTATCATTTTATGTTTTATAGTCTAGTCCAATATTTGTCTGAAGAATCAACTTTGAGAATGTTTTCAGCTCTGGGCTAACAGAGAATCCAGGGGCCATGTCTTCTGAGGACCCTCCCATCTGTGGGAACATCAAATCTTGTCTTTTTAATAGAGTTCTGGTTCTGCACACCCATTTTTCTCTCACTACATCAGGGATTGTATTCCCTGTCGGAGCAGCTGAGCTCTTCACCAGTGTGCATCAGGACTCCATAGATGTATGTATAAGTATCCATCTATGATTATGTGTGTATATATATGATTATATATGCATTTATGTGTGGATATATATGTCCTCATGTATATACCCCCATATATATTTTCATATATGTATGATTCAGTCTGAGACTATTAATGTTCAATGACGAGCACAATAGTTTTGCCCAGGTGTTGTGTGTCTTTGCATATTCACAAGAGTTGCTGTATTTAACTCATGGAGATAGTTGAAGAAACACTTATAAACACTCTTTTTATGACCCACGAGATGTCTGATTTCCAGACTATCTCAGCCTTTGAAGAATGCATTTGGAAATCAGCCTAAATATACTGCAGTGGTATTGAATTTTTGGTAATAGAAGTTCTTTAAATTTGAGTGTGTTTTGTTCAAATTAGTTGGAAATTTTAATCAAATCTTTCAACAAATGACATACTAAAAATTACGTTTCAGTGGATAGAAATTACTTAGGACGAAGTTTGAAAACAGAAGACATTAAAATTTCTAATAAAACCAAGGGTCAAACTAAACAAATTTCATGCCTTAAAATTTTTGGATAGACAGCTCCATCATAATAGTAGGAGGCTTCAACACACCACTTTTGCTAAATGACCTAACATCCAGAAAGAAGTTCAATAAGGACATGGAAGATCTAAATGCAGTCAACCAATTTGACTGTACTAGACATATACAGAACATTCCACTCACCAGTAGCCAAGTATACTTCCTTTTCCAATGCACATGGCACATTCTCCAGAAAAAAAAAAAAAAAAGCAACTTTTTGGAATGTCTTCATTTGTAAATAACTTTGAATGTTACTCCTTTGTTTAATTAGATAAAGTTATTCATTTATTGCATGAGAAATTGAGTGTAATTAAGGCAGTCTGTAGTTTTGAAGCATGTAAATTTGGTGAAACACTCCAGAATTATTAGAAAACTGATTTGGCATTTTTTGAGAAAAAGCATTCTGAGTAGAGGCAGAAAGATAAAGCCTGTCAAATACTGGGCTGAAAGAGTTTACATGTTTTATTTTGAAAAACTGAGAAGATTTTGAATTTATCAGACTTCAAACTCAGCATAGTAGCAAAATTAGTATCATTAAAGAAATTCTTTTCTCAATAAAAATGTTGTAATCTAGACAGAGAAGTCAGTAGTAGATGCTAACAGTATCATACTTATTAGACATAAAATGAATCTTTGAAGAAAACAGAAGAAAAATATTAGAAGTAGTAACTATTGGAAAAACAGCCTTCAGAGGAATACTAGATACATAATATTAGGCTCAAATATAGAAACTACTAAAAGTGTGTTGATGTACCTCAAATTATTATTTTATTTAGTTTCCTGCATATTTGATTAGATTAAATGCTCATGCTTTTTTCTTCAATATATAGTCATTATTTTTATTCATTTGAAATAATTTTATTTTTTAAAATGATTTTGCATAGAACTATATCTAGTTCTATGAAGACCAATGGAGAGAGAGCCTACACATTTTTCTCAACTTAGTTAGCTTCTCTATAGACATAGCCTGTCTAAAGTTCCATGGGCACTTTTGACAGGGTCTGTACCATCAGTATAGTTAAAGCAATTTCTGTATAAATATGTAATACTAATGTAAATATTTCAAAATTATGTCATCTTCATTGTTTTTAGGGGCCTCTTTTGCTTTACAAGCATCCCAGTGGAATAAAAAAGATTTTATTGTCAACTTTCTTATAAATCATATTTATAATTGTCTTCACAAAATTTGGGGACAGTGGTGGTTCAGCACAGAACTGTCACCTTCCGTGACGGAGATCCTGATTTGACTTCCAGTGGCCGCACCTCACGTGTAGCCACCTCCCATTTGTCAGTGGAAGCTTGTGTGTTGCAGTGATGCTAAATAGGTGTCAGCGGAGGTTCCAGACTCAGATAAGACGGAATGGCCTAGTGATCTACTTCTGCAAACCAGCCAGTGAAAATCCCGTGGGTCACAGTGACCCAGTCTACAACTGATCATGAGGATGACACAGGACCAGTCAGTATTTCCTTCTTTTGTGATCAGGGTTACCAAGAGACAGGACCAACTCAGTGGCAGCTAATAGCAACAATATATTTGGCTATGAAATAAGACCAGTAGGCTTTTATGCCTCCAAAAAATTACCAAATAAGTTAAATATGTATTGTGTTCTGAGGCATGATTATCACATAGATATTTGCTGAAATACTTGAAGTAACAGTTTATTTCTTAAGTAACCTTAATAGCTACTAACCTATCATAATGGAGAACATTTGCAGGGGAATGTACTGTGAAAGAGAACACCTTTTATCTGTATGGTGATATGTTATCTTTCAAACATTTTTGCATTAATTACTTGATCTTTCATTTAATCAGTCATTGAAACAGCAAAGTTTTGGAAACAGACTTCTGCTAGATATTTAGTACTTTACCTCAGAAAAAAATTTCATACAGGTGAAAATGATTAGTGGCATAATATTGACATATCCTGCTTATTTTTCTAGGAAGAAAATCTTGAATAAAGCATCTTTGGATGTGTTTATTTGAAGATGAATAAGTCAAATTGTCTTCCTTAGGGAAAAAGTGAAGGACACTGGAAAGAGAGCTTATAAATTTTTCTTAGTTTAGTTAGCTTCTCAGTAGACATAACCTGACTAAATTTCCATGGGAGCTTTTGATGGGATCTATAGTGATCAGCACTGTGCCTACCTCCAAATTCCTAAGCTTGGACAGTGAGAGGATGTGCCATGCTCATCTCCAAATAGTTGTTTTCAAAATTAGAACCAGCAGGGTGCCCCACTTCCTAAAATTGAATATAAGGACAAGGGACATATGCCATGTTTTAGCTAGTTTGAGTCAGATCCCACTCGACGGCACTTGGCTTTTGGCTAGCTGGTTTGAGACTAGGTGCTATGTGGATATTGAAGTGAGCATGTGTGGATACAAATATGAAGTAAGAACACGTAGCTCTTGCCAAGTGCTTTATGCATATCAACTCAACCTCATAACAACAGTACAGGATAGGCATTATCATTATCCCCATTTTAATAGGAAGGAACCTAGAGACACAAAGATTGAGTAACTAGCTCAAGGTCACACAGCTTGTAATTGATGGCAGCTGGGATTTATCTTAAATCTGTGTTCTTAATGATTGCAAGACACTGCAAAGAATTAATTCATAATGATTCTAAGTACTATACTTGATTAAACATTATAACCAGTTTTATTTATTTTGGCCAGTACTAGTCTATGTAGTAGTTTTTGTAAATGATATTAATTTATATCATGACTTACCATCAATATCATGTCAATATAAGTGAAATATAAAATTTAAATATGCCATTAAGGAATTAGCATAATAACATATTACATGGAAACCATTTACTCCAGTCTCAGTAGTAATGATAGAGCATTTCAAGCAGTTTGGAAGAAGGATATAACAGACTAAAGCTTTCTTATTCTGGGATAACTGGTAAAGAACAGAACCAAGTGAGAGAGCAGCAGTTTTTAAAAAGGAGCATTTACAGTCAGGGAGTAAAAGCTGCAATTTTTTTTCCTATTGAAAATTCAAGCAGATTAAGACCTATGGTAGAATTTTGAACTTACAGATCTACATGCACTGTACTGAAGAAAGTAGAATAAGAAGGAATATGCCAAATAAGAAAAAAAACAACATAAAGTTACCAAACCCCAGAAGTGAACACTAGACAACTTTGAGGAACTTAGGGAGATTTTTTATTTATAGTATGTTAATTGCAGTTAAAACAAACAAACAAAAAGGACCTAACACTCGCAGCCATCTGGTACATCTATACTTCAAGGCTGCGCTCCTTGTAGGATGACTCATCCTTATCTCTGAACCTCCAGGTTTTAGGACAGGAATCACAATAGCAGTGAGTTACTTAATGTATATTTTAAAATAATTCATGGGTGGGATGTACAAAATAGTTATTAATAGTGTGGTATTAGAAATAAAACACAGAAGAAATCAAACTCATAATGCATTTGGAATGAAACTGAGGTGAAAAACCAGCTAGGAGATAATTACAGTAGTTCGACATAACTTAGATCTTGAAAGGGCCAGTGGTAAAGCAAATATTCCAGAAATAATAGATTGGAGATGTGTCAAAGCAATGGATGATTCTATGATGTGTTGGATTGAGATAAAAGCAAAAAATGGCTGTAAATGTAAGAACTAAAATATGCTACATCAATATAAACACAGAAGCTAGGAGTAGGAAACAGTTTTTCATGAAAAGGTAAATACAGCCTTAGACATGTGATATCTGAAGTGTAGATGGACTCTCCAAAAGACCTTCACCTGCTTTTTGGTAATACAAGAAAGAAGTTGGGCAGGGGATAAATATTAGCTGATTATCATACCAGAGTTATATGAGAATCAATAGGTATAGGTAGATGAGACAAGAAAAATAAGAGGGGATAAAAAGCAAAAAGGAAATACTGAATTTTGGGGAAAATCTACCTTGGCGAGCTTGAGGAGGACAGAAACGGATAACACAATCAAAGTGGCTGTCCTCCTTGGAGTACAGAAATCAAGACATTCATCTTTGTATCTTCTAGTGCTTGCAGACTTATAAAGCAGGAATGGAGTAAATGGAGAATGGAAACCAGGAAGGCGAGAATGAATACGAAAGCTAAGAGTGTCACTCATGTGATTTTGGACTACAGAAAGTAAAAACTCTCAAAGTTTTTATGCTAGTTATGATGAGGTATTTTACAAATATAGTGAAGGAATTAGAAAATGACATAAAACTATAGAAAGAGAACTATGCTCTTGTCATTTGATTTTAGTGTGAGATAAGATGGGATGTTATCAGAGGTTCTTGGTTTATATTTTGACACTCGGAGAACAGGAGTGCCTTTACAGTATATTAATAACATAGTGAAGCATAGATTTGAGTTAGGGTTTCAACAGAAGCTCAGAGGATTCATTGATTGGATTTTGTTAACAGGCCATTTATTAGCAATTGCCTACAACATTGAACCATTGGACACAGGAGAAGAATAATTTGAAAGTCAGAGTGAAGTAAATGTTGAATATGTGGATATAAAACCATCCTCTTGAAACAGTAGTGACAATGAATGGAAAAAATGATGATGTAAAAGAGCTGATTAGAGGATTTCAAAAGGAGGCTCATGGAGACTAAGTAAAATGTTATACTGAAATTTGCAAAGATCCGGAGTTAGAAAACCAAAAGGAAAAAAAAAAAAACTATGCTCAGCATTTCTCAAGTTGAAGGAACTGAAGAAGAAATTTAAGCTTTGAGTTACAATGTTGAAGGATTCTCTGGGCAAAATATTAAGCAATGCAGGAAGCCTCAAAAATACATAGAAGGAGTACATGGGTCACTGTACCAAAAAGAATTGGTAATATTTCAGCATTCTGGGAGGTAGGATATGATTGAGAACTGATGGTACTGAAGACTGAAGATCAAGCTTCACTGAAGGCAGTGGTGAAAAACAAAGCTCTGGGAATTGACAGAGTATCAGCTGAGATAGTTCAACGAACTGGTGCTTAACTTGTCTGTGCCAATAAATTTGGAAGATAGCTATCTAAAGTAGAGGGGTCTTCAAAGAAGACTCTGAACAAGATGTATTGAAACAGTGGCTGCAGAAATGGGTTCAAACATAGCAAGTTTTGTGAGGATGGCTCAGGAGCAGACAGTGTTTAATTCTGTTGTCCAGAGAGTTAATATGAGTCAGAACCAACTTGATGGCACCCAGCAACAATTGCAACAACATTTTTAAACTTTCCTATTGCCTCTCTAAGAAAAAATAAGAATTTCAGAGTTTCTTAGAGGATATAGGTGAATATTTTGTAAAATTTCAAAGGAAAGATTGTGAACATGTTCATTCCAAAGCAGAGGGTTTTGATGTGGGTGTTTTGCCTTCAGCACATTTTAAAGAAATCTCATCAAAACAGCTATAGAAATGTAAAACTGTTTTTTTCAATACGATTTTATTTTTTTTTACATTTCATCTCTGCGATCCTTCCCTGGCCTTGCTTCTCTCAGAGTCAGAGAAAGGATTAGTATCAATGATGAGGTGAGATGCTCACACATGATACTAAGAAATAATATGTAGAACAGCAGAAGAAGGATAAAAGTCATGAAAAAGAGGGAAAGATGGACTGTGTTGTTAATTTTCATGAATAGCTGCATTCTTTGCCTTGAAACCAGAAGAGCTGAGTGGTCCATGGCTACTATTACATAATGTTGCATTAAAAATTGTGTAGAAAAATTTTGATAAAACAGGGGAAATGCAGAACAGAATTTCAAACATTCGTGGAATCTAGATTCATCCAGTCATCAAGGCTGGATGAACCCCGTAATTATTGCCTTAAGATAATCTTCAGACCTTCTGTGAAAAGACCAACTGAGTCTTCTTAAAACCGAATCATTTAGCTTAAGCAGTAAAGTATGTCAGCCATTAGTATTATGCTCTTTTAAAATCTACTCGTATGGGATAAAATTGACAAGAGGAACTCAAAAGATCTGATAGGAACCTTAGGGGGCAATGTTGATAGAGGAGAAATAACTGAGAAAATGAAGATAGAAATGGTATATAATACAAAGAATGGAATCGATATCACTAAATTGTACATATAGAAACTTTTTGCAGCATGTATTCTTGACAATGATAAATAAATAATTATTATTTTTAAAGAAAAGGGCAGTACAGATGAAAATGAAATAGTTTTCCAGACCGGAATATCACATTTTAAGGTCAAATTGACTTTAGCAAATGTCTCATACACTGCTCTTGAGTCTTTAAAGAGCTTCTTACTCGGTATTACTGGTCTTTGTTGTTTCCTGCCAGTTGCTTGAAGAATTGCCCAGAATCTCCACAGGGTAGATTAGGCTGTATTGCAACTGGCTAAGCAGTGTGGAACAGCATTTGTATGTTGTCTTTATCAGGCTTTGAGAACTACTGATATCTTAAAGCCTTATAATCACAACATACAAATGCTGTTCCACCCTACCCATTGCTGTCCAGTCTACTCCAACTCAGCAATTCTCGTATTATCTGATCTTATTTTAAGATCTTACTTTGCTAACCCCTTATGTGTGTCTCCATCTGCTAAGAAGCTGTACATTCCCAATGTCTTTTATTTTTAATATGCATTATGTCACACAAAATATTTTTAGCCCTGCATTGAACTGAAATTCACCTCTGTTTAATTTCTACTCGTGGATACTAATTTAGCACAAAATCATCATCATCCTTCTCATATTTCTTGTCTTTAAAATAAATGTTAAAGTGAGGAAAATGCAGCACATTTCTAAACTTTTCAAATCTCGCTTAGTGTTTTGACAATCTCTTACCTTTAATTCCCTCTTTAAAGGAAAGATGTGGTAAATAGATGATGTTTCAGATATGACATTTCCAATATAAAAATAAAATGTTATAGATGATATCTTTGTCGTAGATATCTGTTCTGTTTATTCAAGGAGTACATTAGAAGGCTTCTATGTGTACAGAAACAATAAAACAAACAAAATAAATAAATAAATAAAAGAAAGCCAAACCCACTGCCACAGAACACTCAAACTCCAAAAAATCAAACTCATTGCAGTCGAGTCAATTCCAATTCCTAAAATAATGTCATGGATGTCTTTTCTTTTGTCTTACAATTTGCAAGACATTGCTACACTGCAAAAAAAGTACTTCAACTGCAGACTGAAATTAAACGCTATTAGGTCTGTTGACTACTATACCATTTTTGCTTTTTTTTTTTTTAAGCTAAAATGTGTCAACAACAACTTCATTATATGCTTACAGTTTGAAATACAGGGAGTATTGCTCAGACACTAAAGAGGAAATATGTGGCTGCTGAGAGTTAATGGAGAAGTCAGATTTGATGAGGCTTTGCAGTCTTTTGGAGAGAAATGTTACAGATTTCACTAAAGATGTTATTTATAGATCAGTTTTCCCTTTAGCTGAAGCTCAGATGCAAAATTTGGTGATGGATCTGCTTCTTTTAACAATTATCTGATTCATGAATTTCTTATGAAGGCTATAGAATAATCTTGGGGTATAATTAAAACTTTTTTCTCAATATGTGTAACAGAAGGATAACACGTGTCCCTGTGTGTATATTTTAAAGTTATTATGGGGTTTAAATTCTATCCTAATATAAAACTAACGGCTTTATACATCTTTATCTGTCAACTTCTTAGCTACTTACAAATTATAAATAAAACTACTTTTTAAAAACAGTCAGCTTTTGAATCTTGTACATAACTAAGGAATAATCATTTGTTGAAAATGTTGTTCCAGTAAGCTCAAAATTATTTTTTATGTTATAAATTCTTGTAGGAATTACTCAGAGTCATTGCCCATACATTACATAAATTGTACAGGCAAACCAAAGAAGAAAAATATCTATCTAGAAGATAATAAAAAATAGATAGTACTGCTGAGAATAATGTAATATAAAAATAAATGTTCTTTAGAAGTAAAATTTCATATGTCACTATTTTCTATATAGTCTAAATCACCAATGTTGTTTGTCTGGTGGTATCAAAATATTACATCCACTTAAACACATTTTATTTTAAGGCATTTTTGCTAGTTAGATTGTCTGAGCTTTTTAAAAGAACATACTTAAAGGAAAAAGTGGTGAAAATAAGCATCTGTAACTTCAAATATTTTATTTTTCTGTGTTAGAATTCATTTGGTCTATTTAAAGGCCTAACTGGTAGAAGCTGTTGATATAAGCTGGATATAAGCTAAATTTTAATTTACAAAAAATGTTTACTTTTTAAGGCTTCCATTCTTCCCTTTTTTAAGGAAGAAAGACCAGCTTCAGTTTAGTATATGTGAGGAGACTGACAATGGAACTCTAGTCAATGGGAGAGAAATGGTAACGGAAGAAAAAGGGTGCGGTGACATTCTGATGAGTTGTTCATTGAATTTTGGGCCCGAAACAAGGTCATGTAGAAATTAGTCCAAACTTTGAATTCTCGTTAGGTATGGGTTGAGGGATTTGAAGAACAGAGGCTGACAGCAGGTTTTGGTAAAGTGAGGCTTTATTTCAGGAAGAAGTTAAAGTGAATAAAGAGGTTGGGGCTTGCAGAAACTTGCTAGGGGACGTTTGAGAAGCTATGGTGATTCAAACCAGAGCACAAGAGACTATGTAGGGTTCCTTTGGCAGATCTCTCGCTAATGTGAATTTGTGCTTTGCTGAGGATAACTTCCTGCACATAAAAAAATGAAGAGATGGAAATAATCCTTCATTTTATTTTAAACTCTAAATTTGTTCAGTATATAAGTTTACAGTCAAGTGCATATTTGATGAAGGCTGTGCTAAAGAGTGCCTAGGTAGTGCTAACTGTTAAGAAGCCCAACTGTTAATATAAAGGTTGGCAGTTCAAATCTGCCCTTGACGAAGGCCTTGTGGTCTGTCTCTGAAGGGTCACAACCTTAGAGTATAGTTCTACCCTGTAAAACATGAGGTCATCATGAGTTACAAGTGATAGTAACTAGTTTTCATTGAACAGATATTGATAAAGTAAGTACTGTGGGGTAGTTGAAACCCTGGTGGCATAATGATTAAGTACTATGACAGCAAGACAAATCTGCCAGGCGCTCCTTGGAAACTCTATGGGGCAGTTCTCCTCTGTCCTACAGGGTCTCAGTGGGTCAGAATTGACCTGAAGGTCTTGGTGTTTTTTTTTTTTTACCCACAGCCATTGAATTCGTTCTAACTCATAGTGACCCTGTAGACAGAGAAGAACTGCCTCATAGAATTTCCAAAAAGCACCTGGCAGATTTGAGCTGCCAACCATCTGATTAGCAGCTGTAGCACTTAACGGCTACACTGTCAGGGTTTTTGCTACTGTTGTAGGTGCTACGTATTTATCACTGGCCAAAAAAGATGAAACTTTTCATATGACCCTTAAGTCTTAATGCTGATAGGAAAAAAAGGAAATAAATGAATATATGAAATTCAAGTGGTATAAGTGCTAAGAAGAAAAAGAAAACAAAATATGAGGGATAGAAGTTAACTTGGGTAAAGGTGCTATTTTAAAGAAGGTGGTTGAGGAAGGCTTCTCAAATCATGTAGAGTCAGGAAAACAGAAGATCATCTAGGTTTAACCTATGTGAGATGGGAACCATTAAAAAGTTTTGAGTAGAAGAATGATATTACTTGCCTTAAAATTCATACTGTCACTCTGGCTGCAGTGGAGTATAAGCTTTACAAGTGGTATATAATCTGAGTTCAGGCTCAGAAAACAGAAAATACTTTACCCTCTAAACCCATTGCTGTGGAGTTGTATTTGATTCATAGCAACCCTATACCTAAAACCAAACCCAACCCACTGTTGTCAAGTTGATTCTGACTGACAGCAACCCTATAGGAGTAGAACTGCCCCATAGGGTTTCCAAGGAGTGCCTGGTCGACTTGAACTATGAATCTTTTGGTTAGCAGCCATAGCGCTTAACTACTATGCCACCAGGGTTTCCACTTTACCTTCTAGCTATTGTAATTATAAACACATGATTAGATATGCACAGGTAGCTGAAAGGGTTGGGAGTTTAAGTTCTAAACTGAGACTCCCAGCATTGGCCAGCCAAATGAACAACTATTTCTGCAACCATCAGGAATCTCAAGAATCGGGAAGCCATGGTACTAATAGCTATTTTTATTATGACTGTAACTTACCTATAATACAGGGATCAAGAAGCTACCAAAAGAAGGTTTTGCTCTAGAGCCCAACTACCTTCCCTAAATATCCATTGGCAGATATAGTTGCCACAGACTTCACCATCTCTTTCTCCATTTAACTCACTTCTAATTGGATTCTTACCTAAGTACAATTTATTGATAGTAACTTGAATCTGACCCTGAAACTTAGCTGTAAAAGAATCTGGGACATGTAGTTTTTAATTTTTCTAGTCTCTGCAGAGCAAAGTCAAACAAGTAAGGGGTAAAAGTAGGGAAAACAGTAAGAACAATGTTATAATAGTCCATTGAGAGAAGTGTTGAATCTTGGCCCCACCCTAGACCAATTCAGAATCTGAAATTTAAGTTTTCAGGTGATTCATATGCACGTTTGAGTCTGAGTCTCAGTTGTTTGGAACCTCTAGGTGGTGCCAATGGTTAAGAGTGCTGGCTACTAAACATACGATTAGATGCTAGTCTACCCAGAGGCACTTTGAACAAAAGGCCTGCTGATCTACCTTAAAAAATATCAGCCAATGAAAACCCTATGGAGCATAGTTCTACTCTGACACACCAAAGACCAGTGTGAGTCAGCATCGACTAGGCTCGACTCTACTGCAGCTGGTATGCAGTAAATAATGTTGAGACGATGGGATGGTGGCTGGGATGTTGTTGGTGGACTTGCAGGTGCTAAGTTGTTTGAACAGCTGAGATGGGAGAAATCGGAAGATTAAAAGTTTTTTTTTTGCCTCAGGTGATACAGTTAAAAATGAAAATGTGTCCTTAAAAAAAAAAAATAGAATAGCTGTTTGTTTATGGACAAACCCTTATAGCATTTATTTCCTTGGTTTAGTGGTTTAGGGTTAGGGTTTCATGGCATGTCCCCATTAATTGGCCTAACAGTGTGTTTAGTGCCTCTGTTCTATCTCCTCGTTTGTTTTGTAATATCTAGACAATAAAAAAGGTTGCAAGCAGCCACCCCGTGGTAGAGCACTTGGCCTCTGTTGGCCTGGAGCCACAGAGGAAGGAGAAAGAATGGAATGTGTGGCTACTTACCTCAGTGAACAACTGCATCCTTTGCTATGGGAGAAGAACTGGATGGAGCCTGACTTTGGTTACTAAACATTTTAATCAAAGATTCCACAGAAGAATCCTGATCAAAAGGAGGAAAATGCAGAACAGAATTTTAGATTTTCATGCAATCTAGATTTTCATAACCATGCAGGCTGGTTGAACCCTGAAATTATTGCCCTAAGATAACCTTTAAACCTTAAATAAAAAATACCTCCTTAGAACCAAAGAATAGTTTAGCTTAATGAAGAATATTTAGTCTGAGCATTGTGCTCTTTTAAGATCTGTCTGTGTGAGATCAATTGAGAATATCAACTCAAAGGGTTAAACAGGAAATTTCAGGGTCAGTGAGTTTATGTGAATAGGTCAGGGACAGGTTGGGAAAGAGGGTGAGAATGGCTGCACAACTTGAAGCATGTAATCAGTGTCACTGAATTCCATGTGTAGAAACTGTTGACTTGGTTTATGTTCTGTTGTGTATATTCTCAACAGCAACGACAAAAATAAATTAGACAAAAAGGTACAAACCGTAAGGAAGAGATATGAGCTAGAGATTTATGTTTGGTAGTTGCTTTAGTTTCCTACAGTTGCTATCACTAATTACCACAACCTGGGTAACTTGAAGAACAGACATTTATTATCTCTTCATTCTGGAGCTAGAACTCCAAATTCAGGGCGTCAGCTGGCTGTGCTCTGTGTGTCTGCTTTAGGGGAAGTTCTTGCAATGTTTCTTCCAGATTTGGTAACCCCAGGCGTTTCTTGGTATGCCTTGACTTGCAGATCCGTTGTAACATGGCCACTTTTCTGCTGTGTACCTATATGTCTGCTATTCTCTTTTATAAGGACAGCACTTAGTTTGGATTGATATACTACTCAGGTATGACCTCATATGAACTGAAGTGGTGATATCTTCAAAGACTCTATATCCGAACGGGATCATGTTCACAATTACCAAGGATTATTACTTCAAAATAATTTGGGGAGACACAATTCATTTCGTAACAGTGGTTACGTGGGTGTAAAATACTGTCAAGTTGATTCCCACTCCTAGTGACCCTGTGTCACAAAATAGAACTGCTCCATGGTCAGGTCTTCTGTCTCACAAAGTCATTGGTACATTTAAACCACCAATTTTTTTATTTGCAGTCAAGCTGTTAACCATTGATCCACAGTGCTCCTTTCCTATAGATATAGAAACAAAACAAAACAAAACAAAAAACATTGCCATCAAGTTTATGCCAATTCATAGTGATCATATAGGACAGCATAGAACTGCATAATTGGGTTTTCAATCTTTATGGAAACAGACTGCCAGGTCTTTCTCCTGTGGAGCAGTTGCTAGGTTCAAACCATCAACCTTTCAGTTAATAGCCAAGTGCGTAACCACTGAACTGCCAGGCTCCTTTCATACAGGTATACCAAAACCCACTGCTATGGAGTCAATTGCATCTCATAGTGATGCTAGAGGTGAGAGTAGAACTGCCTCCAGAGTTTCCAAGGAGTTCCTGGTGGATTTGATCTGCTGACTTTTTGGTTACCAGACATAGTACTTAACCCACTACAGCACCAGGGTTGCAGTGTCTCAGGACCAGTGCTCAAAACCTTTCTTTTCTCTAGCCACATTTTTTTCTGAGTGATCTCATTTTGGCTTATGGCTTTAGATATCACCGATGCCTTCATATAGGTAGACAGGTAATAGATATCATCTATACCTTCCTATAGGTATGTAGGTTCAGATATATCACCTGTGCCTTCATATAGGTATATAGGTATGGATATCATCTATACCTTCATGTAGGTATATAGGTATAGATGATATTTAAAGCCATAAACCAAAATGAGATCACCCAGGAAAAGAATATGGCTAGAGAAAAGAAAGGTTTTGAGCACTGATCCTGAGATAGTACAGCACTGTGAGGTGAAGATGGGGAAAATAAACAAAGATAATCTCAAGGTGAGAGAAGGAGGCATCCAGAGACCAAGTACAGAAGACAGAAGATATTTCATTAGTGAGTAGGCAGCCTTATCAAAGGCAGTGAATAACTAACAGGAGAATTGAGAATTAACTACTGGATTTGGCAACATGGAAGTCATAACTGACTTTGACAAGAGCAGTTTCATCAAGATGTTATGGACACTATTGTAAATAGTGTGAATTAGAGAAATAAGAGAAGAAAAGAGGTGAAGATAAGGGCTGTGTACAAATTTTGTAAGAAGTTTTGCTTAAAGATGTAGACACCAATCTAGTGTAATGTTGAATGAAAAGACTTCTTTTAAGAGAAGCAATTATATGATGTTTGTATGCTGAAGAGAATTATCAAGTAAAAGGTGTCAAAGTCAACTACCAGTCTTACAATCTGATGGAAATAAAGGAAAAAAGCTTTCCTGAGAGAAGAAAAGATCCACTAATCAGGCCATACCATAGCACATAGGCAGAGTACAGTAGTGTTCTAAACAGCAGCTGGGGCAGGGAGGCTGCTTTTATCAGATGAAGCAAAGCGAGGACTGAGTAGAACTGAGTGCTCAGAGGTGGGAGGGGAGCACATGGCAAAAAATTATAAAGGGGTCCTTAAACTACAGACCTTAACATTATCAATTCTGTTTTCCTAGACCATGTTGACCAACGGGTTGTTCTTGAATCAAGTTACATATACGTTCTTGATATTTACCTTTTAACAAACAATTCCTCTTACAGGCTGAAGTCTTGACCCTTGATCCTTTTGTGTTACAAGCAGTGAAAATTTTATAAGAAGTTGAATTGTCTTTTCAGAACAGCAGGAACAGGGACTTTAGGCCAAGCCGCAGTTTAATTCAAAAGGGAATTCAATTTAGATCTGGGTCAGGCATCTTAGTTGTGCCAAGAACCTTACTTTGGTTTCCACATACACAGGGAAAACTTATATTTCAGGCATAGGGCATAACCCCAGGGCAATGTCATTAAATAGACTACAGGGGCTAGTGGTGAGAGCACTATAAAGCTTTTGGGCTGAGATAGTATTTCAGACATTTCAGCACACTGTAGCAAGAAAGGATGAAAACTATGCATGTACCCAATGTAGGTAATTTGGTGAAAATGATGGTGAAGTTTATGATAACATTTTATTCTAATAACTTTTTGTTTGTTTTTAAGTCATTGCTGTAGAAGCAGTCTGATACTGAAGAGAGATGAGAGCATGTTGGTGTTATGAGAAGGCAGGAAAGTTGATCAAAGCAGTAATTTAGAAGAATCAGAGAACATTGTCCAAGAGAATACAGTAGAATTATTGTGCATCAACTGTTAAGGACTAAGTTGAGATTAGTGGCCATGACTTAAAATTAAGGTATAAAAGTGGCTAGAAAAAATGTAAAAGTATTTATTTAATATCACGAGTCATTAGGGATAAGCAAAGCAAAATCACAGTGAGGTACTATTCAAATCCACTATAATGACTATTTATTAAAACAAGTAAACAAAACAAATATAAAATAGCAAGTGTTGGTAGGAATGTGGAGAAAGTAGAAGGCTCATACATGGCTAGTAGGGATGCAAAAGGTTCTGTGTCTGTGTAAAACAGTTTAGCTATTCCTCGAAAAGTCAGACAGTTACCACATGACCACCTGTTTCCACTCCTAGGAATGTAATCAAAATAATTTAAAACAGGTACCAATATTCATAGCAGGACTATAAACAATAGGTAAAAGTTTAAATAGCTCAACTGTCAAATAGATTAGTGGGAAAACAAATTGTAGTACTTGCATACAATGGAATATTAGGCAGCCCTAAAAGCAATGAAGTACTGACAACATGCACTCTGTGAATGAACACCCAGAACACTGTGATAAGTGAAAGAAGCGAGGCTCAAAAGGTTACATAGCATAAGATTCCACTTATATGAAATATGCAGAAGACACAGATCTATAGAGACAGAAAAAATAGATTTGAGTTTTCAAAGGCTGTGGGGAGGAGGAAATGGCAAGAAATTACCTAATGGGTAACGGGTTTTATTTTGGAGTGATGGAAATATTTGTAAATAGACACAGGTGGTAGTTGTATAACTTAGTGAATGTACTAAATACCACTTAATTGTTCATTTTAAAATATTTTAAGTTACTTGAATTTCACTTCAGTAATAATAAACAAAGCAAAAAATTGAAAAGAAAGGGGTGAGTTTTCAAGAAAAAAAAAACAAAACAGGGTAGATGCATATCTTCTAACTCAGGCTGGAGTAGGCAGGAGGAATCTTTTTTCACGGGTTAGGACTTATCTGGGTGAATGAGATTAAAGGAGAAGTAGTTACAGAAATTGAAGGTACATGCAAAGGAGGGATTTTCCAGGAATACAATGGAATCTAAGCCAGGTAAACAGAGACATGACCACTTGAATAGTGTGAGGGCCAATGGATTTTGTGTACTAATGTATTTAAAAAATTAGGTTAGAAAACTAGAATCTTTTTTTAAGCCTTGCAGTTTGGGAAGTAGTGTGTCTGAGTTTCTGTCCTTTATCCCTTAGTCTCTAGTTAAAAGTGTAGCCTTGTAGAAGTGATTTAATCTCACTCTGTTTATAGACGGCACTTGGCACTTGGCTGGCTGTTTATATTTCTTTATCTGTGCTTTTTTGTCTTTTTTTATGTTTATTTTTTCTACATAATGTACAAATCCTTTTAAATGAATAAAAAAGTAGCTGTGTACATGTTGGTACTTGTTATAAAGCCTTGGCACCAAGTATCATATGCTAATGAAAGTCTTGTTGGAGGGGAAGGGAGCCCAAGACTGGGATGGGTGAGGCATGTGGGGAGAAGGGTTAAATGTTTTGTGGGGTGGTGGTGGGATTATGGGAGTGGGTGGGGTAAGGAACAAAAGTGAAATATTAAGAAACTGCCTCACAAAGCAGTTCTATAGCCAATTCATTTTAAAGGAAAAGTAACCAACCAGGAATACATTTATCTAGGTGCATTTTTAATGGGGGAGGGGAGGAGAAGAGAAATTGTCTACTGTAAATGTATCTAAAAGTGTGGAAAAAGAACTCCCAAGTTGGAGGGAATGTGAGTGGTTGTTGCATTCAGTGATAAAGCAAACTGACAAATATGGACCCCTCTCCCCAGCTTCACCCCAGCTTTACTGCTGATGCAACAACTGCGGGCCCCGATGGTTTAGTGGTTAAGAGCTGCGGCTGCTAACAAGAAGGTCAGCGGTTCCATTCCACCAGTGCTCCTTGGAAACCTTATGAGCCAGTTCTGCATCCTATGAGGTCTCTCTATGGCAATGCATTTGTGTTTTAGGGAGTAAGACACTGTTCATAAACTACTGATTTTGGTGTTTCTGGGAATTGGGGAGGCCAGGTAAAACAGAGAGGATACTGACTGTATAATTACCCTAAACTTCATTGCTCTAGAGGTAAAGCATGGCTCTGGGAGCAAACAGCTTTGCCTGCTGTCCTTAAGGATATATCTGGGCTCTGGAGTACACCAAATCCATGAGACACAAAGTACAACTATATCCAATCTGAATTTAGAGACCATCTCAAGAATAGATTTGAATTGTTGAATACTAATGACCAAAGACCAGACTAGTTGTGGGACATCAGGGACATTATACCTGAAGAAGGCAAAATATCACTAGAAAGAGGAAACAAAGAAAAGACTGAAATGGATGTGAGAAACTTGCTTTTGAATGTAGAGTAACTAAAGCAAATGGAAGAAATGATGATGTAAAAGAGCTGAACAAAAGATTTCAAAGGGTAGCTCAAGAAAGCAAAGTAGTCTAGAGAAATCTGGAAAGAGTGGAGTTAGAAAACCAGCATTTTGTAAGCTGAAAGAACTGAAGAAAGAATTTAAGCCTCAAGTTGCAATACTGAAGGATTCTATTGCCAGATTCCATATAGGGGCACTATGAGGTGGAATCTATTCGATGGCAATGGCTTTGGGTTTTGGTTTATGGCCAAATACTGAACCATGCAATCAATATGCATCAAAGGAAGATGGAAGGAATACACAGGTTCACTGTATTAAAAAGAATTGGACAACATTCAGCCATTTCAGAAAGTAACATATGATCATGTAACTGTGAAGAAAGGTGGAAGAATTCCAAGCTTCACTGAAGGGATTGGTGAAACGCAAGTCTTCAGAAACTGACAAAATATCAGCTGAGATTTTCAACAAGTGGATACAACTCCACTGGTACTCATCTATGCAAGAAATTTGAAAGATAGCTACTGGCTGACGGACTAGAAAAGATCCATGTGATGCCCATTTTAAAGAAAGGTGATCCAAGAAAATATGGAGATCACTGAAAAATATCATCAGTATCACATGCAAGTAAAATTTTGCTGAAGATCATCCAAAAATAGTTGTGGGAGTACATCAGTAGGGAACTGCTGGAAGTTCAGGCTGGATGCCAAAAGAGGATGTGGAACAGGGCTATCACTGTTTATGTCAAGTGTCGTGGTTGCAATCAGAGAACACAGAAAGATGTTTACCTGTGTTTTATTTAGGTTGCAAAAGCATTTGACTATTTGGATCGTAATAAACTGTGAATAACATTGTGAAGAATTAGAATTCCAGAATACAGACCAAGAGGCAGTCATTCAAACAGAGTAAGGAAATACTGCATGGATTAAAGTTAGGAAAGGTGTGTGTTAGGGTTGTATGCTTTCAACATATTTATTCAATCTGTATGCAGAACAGATAATCCAAGAAGCTGGACTGAATGAGGAAGAATGTGACATAAAGATTGTAGGAGTACTTATTAAGGACCTACAATATGCAGATGATACAGCCTTGCTTGCTGAAAAAAAAAATCAAAACATAACAAAAAATCCATTGCCGTCTAGTCAATTCCCAGGCGCAGTGACCCAGTAAGACAGGGCAGGGCTGCCCCATAGGGTTTTGAAGGCTGTAATCCTTAAAGAACCATACTGCCACATCTTATCAGACTGAGTGGCTGATAGGTTTGAACTGCTGACCTTTCAGTTAACAGCTGAGCATTTAACCACTGCACCACTGGGGCTCCTTGCTGAAAGCTAAGAGGACTTCAGGCGCTTACTCATGAAGATCAAAGATTTATATCTTAACATAAATGAAACAAATTCTCACAAGTGGACCAATGAGCAATGGCATGATAAATGGATTAAAAGATTGAAGTTGTCAAGAATTTCGTCTACTTGGTTCCATAATCAATGCCCTTGGAAGCTGCAGCCCAGAAATCAAAAGACATTTTGCATTGGGCAGATGTACTACAAAAGATCTCTTTAAAGTGTTATAAAGCAAAGCTGTCACTTTGAAGATTAAAGTGCACCTGACCCAAGCCATCATATTTCAGTCACCCTCATATGCATGTGAAAGACTGAAGAATTAGTGCCCTTTAATTATGGTGTTGGTGAAGAATATTGAATATACTGTGGACTGCAAGAAGAACAAATAAATCTGTCTTTGAAGAAGCACTACCAGAATGTTCCTTAGAAGTGAAGATGTGGAAGCTTTGTCCCATATGCTTTGGACATCTTAACAGGAAGACTAGTCCACGGAGAAGAACATCATGTTTGTTAGACGGTCAATGAAAAGTGAAAAATCTTCAGTAGGATGGATTTGTACAGCGGCTGCCACAGTGATCTCAAACAGCAACCACTGTGAAGTTGACACGGGAGAAAGCCGTTTTTGTTCTGTTGTGTGTAGAGTCTCTACAAGTCGGAAGTGACTCCAGGACACCTAACAACAAAATTGTTCAACATTATTTAAGACCTGTGGTTTTATGTAAAAGATAAAATAAGGTTATATATCCAGTGCTATCGTTTTTTCAAGTGATGATTTTTATGATATATAATCATTCTTTTTTTTTCTTAGCATGAGACAGAATGTGTATCTGGAATGGTAAAATGTTCAGTATTAATTCAACTTAGATAAAAATTATCTGAAAAATATTCATACTTTGAAAAAAGTCTTATGATAACAAGAGGTCTGAAATAATGAAAAAAAGGATCAACAGAGACAAAACTAAACATAATCACTTCTACCCTGTTTTTATCATAGAGGCATAGAATTTTAAAGATAGGACAAAATTTAAAGATAATCATGTAATTGAATTCACTGAAATATTCCTAACCAGTAATCATTCTTGTTAAATTTGTTTATAGTGAGTCAGGCATGATGACTGGCTCTATCAAGGTAGTTCATTCCTCTTTTGGACAAATTTAATAGTTGGCAATATGTAATAAAGCATTAAAAATTATCTTCCTGTAACTCCTGATCATTAGACTTTCCCAAAACTACACAGAATGTACTATTTTTTTTCAGTTAGTCATTTCATTTAAAATAACTTACGCACCCATTCTCTTCATTATAAACATTTCCACTACTTTTCAATTCTTCCTTATATGACAAAGACCTTCTGTCCTCCGATCATTTTCATCTGAAGAAATTGCACCAGATCAATGACTCTCTTAAAATGGGACACTCAAAAATGAGCAAATTATTGGAGATACCTGGTTAATGCAGTATATATTTGGAGTCTAAATTCTTTTAATGGAAAAGCTTTTCTTTTCTTTATGTCTGCCTTTTGTTTATTTTATTGCTTTCTGTAATACTTTGGGCTCTTTAAACGGTGTTTTACAAATGTGACTAAATGTTAATTTTCTGTGAAAAAAAATATTAGATACATGTAAGAATATGTCCACAGACTTCAGCTGAAGAAATGCCAATGTGAAAAATTAAAAAAAAAAAAAATGTGTCTAAAATAATTTATCTGAATTTAAATTAACAGCTTTGAGTGGACTTGTTCCTCTTTGGTGGAAGTAGGTGTCAGGGAAGGTGACCAAAGAGGTGATTGATTCACGGAACTCACAAATCTCCAGAGAAAGTGTATTGCTTCTTATGAGGTTTTCTTTTTAGTACAGTGACACTGGATAGAACAGGTGAAGCAACAGTCACAAAAAGTGCTTCATGTGTAGGCCAGTGATAGGTGCGACGAGGCAGCATACCCAGAAAGGCTTCCCGTCTGCTAGCTTGATATGATCCTTTTATGTACAATGAAATGTAACCTTCCTGAGACCTCATGGTTCTGTTGTTCACATACTCTCCCAAACTTCTCCCTATACTGTTCACTAATAATATTTTTTCATCACTTATAAAGGTTGGCTATAAGAATTGCTAATACAGTTTTCATGATTATATCCTGAATGCTGTCTGACCCTTAATTAATTAGTAATTTTCATTTATGTGTTGTTTACACAAGGACTTCCAGGTGCTTCTGATTCATGGTGACCCCATGTGCTACAGAGTAGAGCTACATCGTAGGATTTTGTTGGCTGTGATCTTTGTGAAAGCGGTGTCAGGCCTTTCTTCTCTGGCACCCCTCACTGAGGGTGTTCCGACTGTCTGTCTTTAGGTTAGTCAAACACAAACTTTTGTGTCACCCAAGGGATGTAATAACAATGAAATGATTCCTACAGCTGGGCTGCCAGGATGCCTGCCTGTGTTTAGGCTCCACTAAATTGACTTGATGGCAGTGGGCGTGGTGTTTTAATTTTTGACATTATAGTGTAGACTGTTCCTTTTGGTAGGTTTCCATATCTATTCTTGGCTGTTCTCCCTGTTGTGGTTTTAGATATGTAAAAACTGCTATCTTGTTTTATTGTGAGTTTCTCTCAGTATTTCACCCTGAATTCATTCAACCAACATTTTGTATTTATTTTAGTCAAACTTAATGCATTTGCCTTTACATGTACATTAGATTTCCTTTCTGACAAACAGACTTGTAAATTGAGCATTACAAATTCATACCTTAAAGTTTGAGAAACATTGTGCTACATATTTATCATAAAAATTACTATGCTTCTACAACTCTGAATTTCTGCCATTGGTCAATTAATATTCACTCAAAATCTGACTCTATTTCCTCTTTAGCATTTTGGTTTCTCTTAGTTATTAAGGTCTTTGTTTCAGTTTTTAATATGCTATCTAGTATATTAGTAAGTTTCTTCTAATTTATGTAATCTAAAAGTTGATTTGTATCACTTAAATTGTTGAATTATTAGCAGTAGATTAAGTGCGAAGTGTTAGAGGCCGATTTCCAGCCTCCCATTATTTAGTTAGTGGTTGGTACAGTTATTCATCCTAAGGCAGACATCTACTGTGCTACTACTCAGCTTGTTTTCTTCCTTGTAAACTCTGGGGTAGAATGGGTGGTGGTCCCCAGTGCTTTGCTGCTCTGAGGATCTTCTGTCAGTGGTACTCCCTTGTTTTAGTGGCCCTGGGCAAAAGGAAATCAGTCGAGTTGGGACAAACCTACTTCTCAATGACTTGAGAGCTTCTGTTGATTGCATAGTTGTTATGTGTCTTCTCAAATCAACAATTTAAATGCTCACTGAACTGGTTTTCCTATTTTTTGAAAATAAGAGCAAATTTTATCCATCTTTAACCTTCTAGTACTTTATCCCTCCATCATTATTAAAAAATACCATTTTTATGGTGCCATCTGAAAATTTAATAAATATGTTGGGATAGCATTCATTTTTGTCCAGAGGCTTGAGTTTTTGGATATGTTATTTTATACCAAAAAGCCAAACCCACTGCTGTTGAGTCAATGCCAACCTGTAGTGAGAGCTCAAAGAATGTCATCATATTTTACTAAAATCCTGCTGTGGTTTCATTTATTTGTGTGTTCAATATTAAATTGGATGTATACTATGTAAGAGCATGACATATTTTTCACTCCTTGGTCATTGATGAGTATGTCCACTGTTGCTTACTGAGCAATTCTTCATTGCACTATACATCTAGAAAATTTGGTAGAAAATTATGACAGTCAGGCATGCATATTACAGATATAAAGTGACTTTCCAAAATTTAGTCCAGTGAAGTAAAAAGACATAATAGACTGTTAACAGAATGCTAGTATATATCACAGTTTTACTTAACAATAGGGATAATGAGTTGCCATTCTGTGAATTATTAAGATCTGTGTGCTTAAGATGATGTAATTTAGTTTACTTTGCATGGCTTTCAAAAATAGTACAATCCCTTTTCTCTTTTTCTAACAAATGCAGAATCCATAGAAATGGAAATTAGCTGCAGCTGTGATTTTGTGAATGGTTTCCTAGAAACCACATTGAAGGAAACTTCCAACCACACATGAGTTATATACTGCTCCTTTCTGCACATGCAGATGGGAGATTTGTGAATTTTTATTATATTAGATGTATTAAATTTGCTTTTTCAAATGATGGTCTTTTTTTAGTTTAAAATAGCCATAAGTGGCTTATTTATGGAAATGACAAATGTATACATTTTTGCAATGAAAGCTTGAACAATCATCTGTAAAAATGAGAAATTTGGCTATTACATTTTTATCTGTGTTCAAAAATAAATTATGTCTTTATTGACTTTTTTGTTCTTTAACAAAAAATTGTTGTTGTTAGCTGCCAGTGAGGCAGTTCCAACTAACAGTGACTATGTGTACCACAGAATTAAACCCAGCCTGGTCCTGCACCATGCCTAAAATCATTGCTATGCTTGAGCCCATTGTTGCAGCCACTGTGTCAATCCATCTTCTTGAGAGTCATCGTCATTTGTGCTGACCCTCCACTCTACCAGGAAACCCTGGTGGTGTAGTGGTTAAGTGCTACATCTGCTAACTAAAAAGCTGGCAGTTTGAATTTGCCTGGTGCTCCTGGGAACTTCTATGGGACTGCTCTACTCTGCCCTATAGGGTCACTAAGAGTCAGAATTGACTCTACAGCAGTGGGCTTCCACTTTACCAGGCATGATGTCCTTCTTCAGGGACTGATCCCTCCTGACAACATGCCTAAATTATGTAAGATGTAGTTTTGCCATCCTTGTTTCTAAGAAGCATTCTGCTTGTACTTTTCCCAAAATGCTTCTGTTTATTTTTTCAGAAGACTTGGTGTATTCAGTATTCTTAACCAATACCACAAGTTAAAGGTGTCAGTGCTGCTTCTGTCTTCCTTATTCGTTGAAAGGCTTTTGCACGCATATGATACAGCTGAAAATACCATGGCTTAGGTTAGGTATACCTTAGTCTTCAAGGTGACATCTCTGCTTTTTAACACTTTAAAGAAGACTTTTGTGCATGTTTGTGCAATGCAATATGTGTCTTCTGATTTCCTGACTGCTACTTCCATGACTGTTAATTGTGGATCTAAGTAAAATGAAATCCTTGACAACTTCAATCTTTTCTCCATTTATTATGATCTTTCATTTATGTATATATATGTATATTTATTTATTATGATTCAGTGAAAGTGTACAATCCAGTTTAAATTTGCATGGTTCCCTTTGTGCAGCTCCTACTACTCTCCTTGCCTGGTGACAGCACACTTGTCCTTTCTGTTCTATACATGTCATATCCTCTTAACAATCTCCTGTCCCCTCTTCTCTACCCTCTCTGTTTGAGGCTAGTAGGATGACATCCTATAGATGCATGGAAACATAAAGTACACACATGATATGGTCACTCTGTGTCACCAAAGCCAATCTATTCCTGTCTGAGGAGTTGACCTCAGTAATGATTTATGAACAGGGGGGCAGCATCAGGTCCAGGGGCCATGCTCCCAGGGGAACCCCTAGGCCTTTGGACTATCAGTTACAATCTTTTAGTGGAGTTTTCAGGGTGCACCCCTTTTTGTTCTTATATTGCCACTGGGACTCAACTTTGTGAGCCCCATCATGGCTGTCACTGGTGGTGGCCAGGCACCATCTGGTTCTTCTGGTTGCGTGTTGATGTAGTTACCTATTTACTTGGATCTTTCTGTCTTCTGTCTTTCCTCCATGTCATTTTTGTCCTTAGTGATCATCTGTTCCTGTTGAGTTGGGACCATTTGGTATACCTCAGACGGCAGCTTGCTAGATTTTAAGATCCCAGACGCCACTCACCAATATGGGGTGGAGAAGGCTCTGTTAGCAATAGGGTAGTTATGCCAATTGGCCTTGATGTTCTCTGAGAGCATTGTCCCTGGACCCCTGCCCCTGCTACTCTGTCCTTGCCATATTGGATTAAGATTAGAAGAGTTTTCAGGTTATGTTGAAGTCCAGTTAAATTGATCTTCATTCTAGTGTGTATTGTCACTGATTTCACCCAACCAACTTTCTACCAACTGTCTAATCTATAACCAGCCCTCTCCCTCCCTCCCACCCCTTCCTTTCCACCATCAAAGAATCTTTTTTTCTGTATTGGAGTCTATTTTTAAGTCCTTAAAGTAAGGGTCTCATACAGTATTTGTCCTTTTTCTGCTGACTAATTTCACTCAACATAATGCCTTCCAGTTGATACCAAGTTAAGAGATGCTTCTTAAATCATCATTGTTCTTTATCATTGCATAGTGTTCCACTGAGTATATATACCATAGTTTATCCATTCACCTGTGGTTGGGCATCTGGGTTGATTCCATCTTTTTGCTATTGTGGAATGTGCTACAGTGAGCATCTGTGTGTATGTATCTGTTGGTGTGACTGCCCTTGCGTCTGTAGGATATATTCCAAGCAGTGGGATTACTGGGTCAAATTGTATATCTATTTCCAGCTTTCTAAGGAAGTACCAGATTGCTTTCCAAAGAGGTTGTGCCATTTTACAATCCAACCAGTAGTGTAGGAGAGTTTGTATTTCTCCACAGCCTCTCCAGCATTTGTTATTTTGTGATTTTTGGATCATGGCCAACCTTGTTGGGGTGAGATGATATCTCATTGTAGTTTTGATCTGAATTTCTTTCATAGCTAATGACCATGAGCATTTCCACATATGTCTCTTGGCTGCTTGGATCTCCTCTTTAGAGAATTGTCTGTCTGTTTCCTTCACCCATTGCTTAATTGGATTATTTATCCTTTTCCTGTTGATATTTTGTAGTGCCTTGTAGATTATGGAGATCAGACATTGATCTGACATATAGTTGCCAAATATTTTTTCCCCATCTGTAGGTGGTCTTTTAATTCTTTTGATAAAATCTTTGGATGAGCAAAAGTGTTTGATTCTTAGTAGCTCCCATATATCTATTTTCTCTTCTACTGATTGTGCTTTGTCAGTTTTGAAAGTATTAACCTTGTGTATTCAAACTTCCATTGTTGATCCTATTTTTCTTGGGTGAACGTTATTGTTTTAGCTTTGATATTTGGGTCTTTTATCCAGTTTGAGTTGGTTTTTATATAAGGTGTGAGATATGAGTCTTGTTTCAATTTTTTGCAAATGGATATCCAATTTTACCAGCACCATTTGTTAAAGAGATTGTTTTCACCCCAGTTTAAAATCTTGGGGCCTGTTTCAAATATAAACTGTTCATAGAAGGATGGTGGCATCTCTGGGGTCTCAGTTTTGTTCCATTGGTCTGTCTCTTTTTGTACCAGTACCAGGGTGTTTTGACTACTGTGACAGTGTAATACATTCTAAAGTCAGGTAATGAGAGGCCTCCCAGTATGTTCTTCTTCTTCAGTAGTGCTTTGCTTATCCCCTTCTTCTTCTTCAGTAGTGTTTTGCTTATCTGGGGTTTCTTCCCTTTCCAAACAAAGTTGGCTATGTGTTTCTCCATCTCATGAAAAAATGTCACTGGAATTTTTATTGGGATTGCATTATATATGTAGACTGCTTTGGGTACAAAGACATTTTTACAATGTTAACTCTTCCTATCCATGAGCAGGGTAGATTTCCCCATTAATGTAAGTCTTTCTTAGTTTCTGGTAGTAAGGTCTTGTAGTTCTCATTGTAAAGGTCTCTTATTTCTCTAGTTAGATATATTCATGTTTATTTTATCTTCTTTGGGACTACAGTAAATGATATTGATTTGGTGATTTCTTCTTTAATAATCTCATTTTTGTTATAAAAGAATCCTACTGATTTACTTATGTTTATCTTGTATCCTGATACTTCGCTGAATCTCTTGTATTATCATGATCTCTCTTATTGTTTTTCTTTATATTGAGACTGAAGACTATAATTTTTTATCTTTATTATGAAGTTCCAAGTAAGTTTTCATTTTCAGCAAACAAGGTTGCATCATCTACATAACCCAGGTTGTTAATCAGTCTTCCTGCAATGCTGATGTCTCACTCTTCTTCCTGCAGCTGAGTTTGTCAGATTGTTTCCTTGATATACTGACTGAATAGATGTGGTGAAAGGATACAACCTTGATATACCCCTTTCCAGACTTTAAACCATTCAGTGTTACATTGTTGTGTTCAAACGATTGCCTCTTGATCCATGTACAGATTTCTCATAAGCACAATTAAATGTTTTGGAATTCCCTTTTTTACCAGTGCTATCCATAATTTGTTATGATGCACACAGTGAGATGCCTTTGCATAGTTAATAAAACACAGGTAAGCATCTTTCTGGTATTTTCTGCTTTTAGCCAAGGTGAATCTGACATCAGCAATAGTACTCCTGGTTCTACATCGTCTACTGAACCCCACCTGAATTTCTGGCAGTTCCTTGTCGGCATACAGCTTCAGAAGCTTTTGAATGATCTTCTGCAAAATTTTACTTGTAGTGATATTAATGTTATAGTTCAATGATTTCTGTTTTTGGTTAGATCACCTTTCTTAGGAATAGGCATAAAGATGTATCCTTTCCACTCAGTTGGCCATGTAGCTGTCTAACAAATTCTTGGTGTAGATGAGTGAGCACTTTAGTGCTGTATCTATTTGTTGAAACATTTTAACTGATAATTCTGTCAACTCCTGGAGCTCAGTAGTTTTGATTCTTCATCATATGCTTCCTCTTGAAATGGTTGAACACTGACCAATTCTTTTCGGTATCATAGGTCGGTGTATTTAAGTGCTACATCTGTTAACCAGAAGATCAGCAGCTCAAATCCACCAGGTACTCCTTGGAAACTCTATGGAGTAGTTCTACTCTGCCCTATATAGGGTAGCTATGAGTTGTAATCGACCTGACTGCACTGGGTTGGGATTCTTTCCATCTTGATTTGATGGTTCCTGTGTCATTTAATATTTTAAACAGGAATGTAGAACTCCCCTGTTATCTCTTATCATAGAGTCATCATCATTGTTTCCTTTTGTTAATTCTTAGGTGTATAAAATTTGTTTACATGGGGTGTATTATTTGGATTTTACTACATGCTGGCATTGATACTTAGTAGTTTTGTTGAGAAAACTATCATAATCCAGAAAAATGTGTCTTTTTTAAGTTTATAAACTTGCTAGAGAGATAAAAAAATATTTATCATTAGATTGATGATAAAGCCTAAGCAATTATGGAACCAACTATTAAAAACATGGTTTCTGAACATCTGAAGAAAAGGGGTAATACTTGATGGTTGTGATATTGTATTACTTAAATATATTCAAATAACCTTTTTTTGATATAATTTCTATTCTGGTAGGGCAAAAATGTATATATAATCTCTGAAATACAATTATGCATTTGACAAAGCTTTCTGTCACTAGCTTGTGAGATGTAGGTAAATAGTTGCTGGTACTTACTTTGACCAGTATACATTGACATGACATGACTAACTAGTCTTTGATTAAAAGCATTATTATAAGCCAGAAGGACATTTTCTAATGGAGGGACTCTTTCTCTGATCTGTACATCACAGTTATGCATTTTTTAGATGAGTATATTGAATATTTATTTCCCAAATTTGTGAATAAAACAGTTCTTTGACAGGTTACACCATGAGCTGAAACACAGAATCGGTACCTAGAAATATTGCAACACAGGACAGTGATCCATTAAATCAAATAGATAGATTTTAGTAAAGGTTCATGTATGTGGAACACTTGGATTCAAAACACAAATATAGTATTAAAATATAGATAAGCAATAACTCGAACAAAGGTGATTCAGCAGAGAGTGAGTTCTGTGTGAATTTTCAGCCTAATAGGAGTAGAGCAATTGCTAATTTGATCTCATAAATGCACACCGTCTCTCCTAGTTTATTTTGGGTATTAAACAGTCATTTCAGTCTCATCATAGAGTTTCTGTATGTCATTATATAGATTTTGTATATTAGTCTGTGGAAAGATAGTATAGGTATTGAAATTGATTAGAATACAAGATGAAAATCATTTTAAGCTTGAGTATTTGAAGTAGAAATGGAAAAAAAAATGACATATCTGAGACAAATTTTGAAGATGTTTAGAGGAGTTCCTTTATTTTATGCCAGCACAAAGCCCATTGGAATCCAATATATAATGTATGAAATGTAAGAAAACAAGAAGAGAGGAAAAGTAATGGGGTTGCGTATGAAGAAAAATAATTCATTTATTTGAGGACTCATTGAGTTTGAGTAGATGTTCAAAGTCTTTAGGGAAAGTATCCATCAGACTATTGTTATTTGACACATGAGCTCATCACAGAAGTCGCAGCTGGAGGTACAGATTGATAAGTTGTTTACACTGTTGTTGTTAGGGGCCATTGAGTCAGTTCTGACTCATAGTAATTTTAGGTACAACAGAATGAAACACGGCTCGATGCTGTACCGTCATCACAGTCTTTTCTGTATTTGAGCTATTATTGTAGCCACTGTGTCAGTCCATCTCTTTGAGGGTCTTCTGCTTTTTCCTTGACCCTATACCAAGCATGATATCTGTCTTGGATTGAATTGTGTCCCTCTGAAAATGTGTGTATCATTTGGGCTGAGCCATGATTTCTAGTATTAAGTGATTTTTCCCATATGTTGTGAATCCTGCCTCTATGATGTTAATGAGGGAGAATGGGCACCAGCTGTGTTAGTGAGGCAGGACTCAATCCCCAAGCTGGGATTGTTTTGAACCAAAATTTTGGGATATAAAAGAAAGAAGTGAGCAGAGAGACAGAGGGACCCCATAACACCAAGGAAGAGTGCTGGGAGCAGAGTGTGCCCTTTGCACTGATGGTCCCTGGGTGAAGATGCTCCTACTCAAGGGGAAGAAGGCTAACTAGGAAATCCTTCCCCTGGGGATGACACTTTGAATTTGAACTTCAAGCCTACTTTTTTAAATTTTTCTTTGTTAAAGCCATCCACATGGTATTTCTGTTACAGCAGCACTGGATGACCAAGACCAAGTTTGGTACTAGCAGTGGGGTGCTGCTCTAAGATACCTAAAATGTGGAAGCGGTTTTGAAATTGTGAATGTATAGAAGACTGAGAAGGAACTGAGGAGAACTGTTAACACCAGTGAAGATGCTGATGGTGAAAAACACCTGCAAAAGACCAGCAGCAGTGAACTGCTAATGCAGAACCAGGAGGCTGGTGCCAGAGTGCTGGAGCTGATCCACGGAGTGAGAGAGCTGAGTGCTCGTGTGCAGGAGGCTCCCTGGTGGAGTAGGGTGCCTCAGGCCACTTAGCGCTGAAGCTAAGCTTGCTGACACATGAAGAGAGAAAGCTGAGTTCCTGTGTGCAGAAGGTTTCTTGGTACAGTAGGATGCCTCAAGGCACTTGATGGTGAAGCTACTGAGCTTTGGAACATCTGTCCCTGCAGGGCAGATGAGGGCATGAAGCCTAGGCTAAGCGACCACAGGAAGTAGAAGCTGAATAGGGAAGGAGCAGCAGAAGCTGAGCTGCCTCAGTCTGAAAAGGTATGACCATGACATTAGGAGTTTCAAAGAGTTGGGTGCCTGAAGTCTTGGGAGCAGAGTTGCTGTTACAGTGGGCCTGGAAGGTGGAGCTGAAGTCCAAGGCCGAGCGCCCTTCGTAAAGAATCTGGAGAGTGTGGCCAGAGTCTGGAGGGCAGGGCCATTGTGTAAAATGTCTCAGAGAATAGAGGATATTTTCAAAGCCTTGAGGGCTGAGCTAATGTGTTCTAACTTGCATGGTGCCTATTAGCCTTTCTTTCCCAGCAGTTTTCCTGTTTGTAAGGAAAATGTCTAATTTGTGCCTGTTCTGCTGTTGTGCATTTGGAAGCAGATAATTTGTTTTCTAGATTTCACAGATGAACAGGAATTTAGGGATTTGGGATTTGTAGTTAAGACTTTTGCTATGATATGATGAGGTTAAGGAAACTCTGGGAGTGTAACAATTAAGTGCTACATCTGCTAACCAAAAGGTCAGCAGTTTGAATCCACCAGCTACTCCTTGGAAACCATAGAACAAATCTATCTACTCCATCTTATAGGGTTGCTGTGAATTTGAATTGACTCTATGGCAGTGAATTTGGTTTTGGTCTCAATGAGGCTAATACATTTTGTGTGTTGCAAAGAGTGTGATTTGGGGAGGGTGGGCAAAGGGTAGAATATCCTGGATTGAATAATTTTCCCTAAAAAACTGTGTATATAATTTAGCTGAGCCATGATTTCCAGTATTGTGATTTTTCTCCCATATGTTGTGAATCCTTCCATGATACTAATGAGAGAGAATGGGCAGCAACTGTGTTAGTGAGGCAGGACTCAGTGTACAAGCTCAGATTGTGTTGAGGCAATTTTTCTTGGGATATAAAAGAAAGAAGTGAGCAGAGAGACAGGAACCTCATGCCACCAAGGAAGCAGTTCTGGGAGCACAGTGTGTCCTTTGTACTGGGGTCTGTGTGCTAAAGTCCTGTTAGTCCAGGAGAAATCTGTCTGAGAAAGCTTTCCCCTGGAGCTGATGCCCTGAATTTGAACTTTTTTATCCTACTTTACTATAAAGAAATAAATTTCTCTTTTTTAAAGTCATCCACTTGTGATGTTTCTGTTATAGCAGCACTAGATGACTAAGACAATGTCCTCCAGAAACTTTTCCCTCCTGATAACATGTCCAGAGTTAAGTGAGACGAAATTCTTTATCTTTACTTCTAAGGAACATCTTGGCTGTCTTTCTTCCCGATAGGTTTTGTTTGTGCTTCTGGTAGTCCGTGGTATATTTAACATTCACCGGTATCATAATTCAAAGGCATCAAGTGAGGGTTGAGTTAGGTAAAGAAACTATCACAGAAGGAAAGAATGTGCAGTATGCATAACGAAGAACACAGAGAATGCTAAGAAATCTATACACTTAGATTTGATAATGGTGTGAAGGTAAAATATTTCAGAAATTTCAGAGAAAATGGTAGGATGGCAAATGCAGTAATATCTGACTATAGAAGGGAGAGTGTCTCATGTAGATAATAATAAAAAATGTCACACTAAGGACAATTGTTGTTGTTAGGTGCCATTGAGTCGGTTCCAACTCATATGACCCTGTGAACAACAGAACAAAACACTGCTCGGTCTTGAGCCATGTCCAAGATTGTGTTTATGCTTAAGCCCATTGTTGTGGACACTGCGTCAGTCTGTCCTGTTGAAGGCCTTCCTCTTTTTCTCTGACCCACCACTGTACTAAGCGTGGTGTCCTTCTCCAGGGACTGATCCTTCCTGACAGCAGGTCCAAAATATGCGAGAAGCAGTCTTGCCATCTTTGCTTCCAAGGAGCACTCTGGTTGTGCTTCTTCAAGAACAGATCTGTTTTTTCTTTTGGCGGTCCATGGTACTGAGGACAGTTAAGGATGAGAATTCAGAGAATGCCATTTGCCTTGTCAAGCTGAAGGTCACTGATGATTATGTAAAAACCAGAACACATTTTTACATAGGAAAAAATAAATACTAATTTATCAATATTCTAGATCTTTCTCTGTTTGTTTTAAAGGATACTTGGAATTCATTCACTCTGAACTTTGCATGTTTCCTATTTGTAGAAACATACATCTGCTTTCTTAGAGTGAGACATCTTGTCCGTCTATGCTATGTAGGTAGTTTCAACACATTTTATTTCTCAAAATGTTAAGTATCTTAGAGTCATAGAAGCAGATAAATATTCAAAGCCATTTCTGTAAACTACTTCAATATTATGGAATGAAAGATATGGAATTTGTAAGATTCATAAAATGCAGTGACTTTGTATCTCTTTTCTTTTCTCTACCTGCTTCTTGTACTGGATATATGGAATTAAATGAAAATGATACTCAGAAATTGTTTGGCCAAGTGTTTGCCATGAGTCAGAACCAACTTGATGGCAACTGGGTTTTTATTTGCATCTCTATTATGTTATGAAACCCCAAAAAAGCCCTGTGCTCTCGAGTTGATTCCGACTCATAGCAACCCTATAGGACAGAGTAGTACTGCCCCATAGAGTTTCCAAGGAGTACCTGGAGGATATGAACTGCCGACATTTTGGTTAGCAGACGTTTTGGTTAGCAGACATAGCATTTAACCATTGTGCCACCAGAGTTACAGAAGAAGGAAAAAAAAAAGTAAAGCCTAGTAAGGAAACAAGCTCCATGAGCATATGATTTTGTTGTTGTGTTGTGGTTTTAGACATGAGTCTTTTCCAAATGATGCTGGTGTTTGTCTCTACTCTCTGTGATGAAATACACATTGATGTGGAAGTTGTACTGGGTGCCTTATAAGGGCAAAAATTTATTGTTGTACAGTTCTAGAGACTAGAAATCTGAATTTACAGTGTTGGCAAGGCTTTTTCCAAAGGATTTAGGACGTCTTTTCGTGTCTCCCCTAGTTTTAGTGGCACCAGGAATTCCTTGGCTTGCAACTACTGCAGTTTCTTCCCCTGTCATCGCATGACATTCTCCCCTCTGTCAGTTTCTGTGTGTCTTCTTTTTTTTTTAAGGACACAGTGCAAATTGGATTAAGACCAATCCTTCTCCAGTATAAACTCACGGTGAGAGATAAGGTCCTGGTAGACCCTATTTCCAAACAAGGTCACAGTCACAGGTTACTGAGATTAGAACTTCAGCATAACTTTTTGGGGACACTATTCAGTCTATAACAGGAAGATAACACAATTCCATATACTTTTTTCCACACAATTCAGGTTATCATTTTTGTTTCTAATACCTCTTTTTATATTATAGTGTCACAATAATAAATATTTTTTAATCTTTAAAGTAAAACTTTGGCTTTGTGAATATGTCAGTTTTGTCTGCTGGTTTGATTGTGAAATCATTCCTTATCAATTTACCTAATTGAATATGAACAGCAATCATTCCTAATGTACATCTAAATGCAAAATGTTCTTTGTAGGAGTAAGAAGAACCTAAAATTAGAAGCATGATATCACTTTTTCAGAGAGAAAGATGTTAGTAAGCAACTTTGGGGACTGTCTTCTATTCAAAATGGAATCCTCTGTGTCTTTGGTTGCAAACTTTGAGATACTTTATCCTCAAGTTAGTTGAGGTTATACAAACAGTTCAGCTAGAGTTATTTTACTTTGGCAAGGTATGAGATAACAAGTATTTTCATGCAAAGATATAAGTACAAGTGTGTGTGTTATTTTTCTTTGCAACACATTTCTGTTCATATTTGTATGCTAAAGACATCTCAAATGCCTCCTATATGGAGCAAGTTTTTGACTTCTTAAGCACACACTGCATTTTAAATGTCTAGAATATTTTCTTTTAAGTGACTTTGTTCAATATCTCAGTGTAATAGCTTCTCCCAATTTCATGAAGTCTAATTTCAGTTAAGCTGTTTTAAAAGCACAAAGTTATCAAAAACCATGTCACTTAAAAATATACAGGACATGTCTGAGCTCTTGGATGGCCCCCACCTGCCTATTGCTTGTTACAGTTCTTAGTTTTTAAAGGATACTTAGTCCTCAATAGAACTACTGCTGTTCTTGTTCACTGTCACCACTGTAGTATTAATCAATAACATTTCAGAAAGAAAGCACAGCCATGTTCCCAAAAGAAATTCTAACCTGAATGTCTTTTTTCTTTTAGAAACCTTTTTTCTTTGGCTAAAGAAGTAGACAAATAGAACAAAACATTATCATCACATTAAAAGATAAGAAAAGATAAACAGTAGGAATAACTTCTTGCGCAGAACAGAGGTAGATACCAGCTTGTGATAGGACACACAGATGCACATGCACACTCACACACAGTCTGACAATTAAGTCAGTGAACCTAATTGTTCTAAGTGCTACATACCTCATTGCTGAACATCACTATGGTCAACTTTGAAGTACTCCCCTTGGGAGGCTCTGCACTGATGCCAGCACCTAGTCCACCCTTCAAAACAATTTTGGAATTCTTCATTCTGGAATGACCAAGTTCATGAACTTGACTGTATATTTATCTGTGAGCAAGTTTTTAGCCAGTAAACAAATAATTGTACTGAAACACGCTCCTTACTCACCTGATCTGGCCCCCAATGCCTTTTTTTTTTTCACCCAAAGATAAAGGAACTATTATCAAGGGTAATATGACAGCTCGGATGGCTGTTCTAGAAAAAAAATCTCCAAAATTGCTTTGAAGGGTAGACTAGGTGCTTGTGTCAGTGTATAGCTTCCCAAGAGGAGTACTTGGAAGGTGACTGTAGTGATATTCGTCAGCATTGAGGTATGTAGCACTTAGAACAATTGAGTTCACGGACTTAATTGTCATACTTCCTAGACATGCAGGAGCCCTGGTGGCACAGTGGGTCAGTGGTTAGCTGCCAACTGAAAGGCTGGCCATTAAAATCCCCTAGTAGCTCCTCTGGAGAAAAGATGTAGCAATTTTCTCTAATCAAGGGTGCAGCCAGAAACACCCGATAGAGCTGCTGTAATCTGTTATAGAGGGTCACTGTGATTGGAAATCAACTCCATGGTTCCTGACAGCAACAACATATACATATAAGTGTGTGTGTTTGTTTCCATGTGAGTGTGTGTGTGTGCATTCATTTTATAGACTGAATTTGTGCAACATTAACAGTGAAGTGTGCAGATGGAAAATCTCTTGATATTAAAAATAATTACTTAATGCAAAACAATGAGACTTGTTGAATTATACATAACATTTCTGAATGATGAATTTTGATACTGTGTTATCTTTCACAACTGGGAGGATATCATTAAGGAATATCTTACGACGTTCTCATTGGTCGTATAGATCAAGGCCAAAGATACATCACGCGTATGTTATGAAATAATCTCTAGTTTTTTACTTCAGTATAGGGGATTCTAAACCTTGATATTTGATATAGGAGATTACAAATCTTTTAAATTTTTTATAGTCATTTCGCTTAATCACATTGTTTTGTGATTTGAATTTCTTTTAAAATAAAAGCGCAATGCGCTCTTTTTCAGTTTCATTGTGCGTGATTTAATTTCACAGCAGGTAAACTTCTGCAGTGAGTGAAATACTGACATTTTATTTGAAAAGGTAGCATTGTTAGATCTTATTTCAATAACTTCCAAATCAGGCATCTAATTAATGTATGTGAATGTGAAAAACATGTTGCTGTGCTTAAAGTATATTTTCACATTTTGAATGTTATATTTTATAAGAAACATTTTATTTGGACTGATACCTTTTCATTTTTCTGCTCTGCAAATAAACTGTGTGATTGTAATAAGCTAAAATGGGCTATTCAGTTGGTGCATTCAAAATACAAAGTTAGCTCTTTTATTTCCCAAATCACTCCTCCTAAGTAATTTTGCTGAACCAATTGATTCATGTTCAGCCGTAGTTTTACCTTTTTTTTTTTTTTAGACTTGCTATACCTATAGTCTCTGTTAAAGGAACCCTGATGGTGCAACAGTTAAATGATTGACTGTTAACCAAAAGATCAGCAGTTCCACCCACCAGCACCCCCTCAGAAACACTGGGGAGCAGTTCTACTGTGTCGTTGTGGGGTTGCTATGAGTCGGATCCAACTCGACGGATCCAACTCCATCCCACTTGGCTCGCATGAGTCAAAATCCACTTTATAGCAGTGAGTTTTTTTTTTTTTTTTTAGTAGTCTATATTAAAGGAGCCTTGATGGTGCAATGCTTAGGCACTTGGCTGCTAACCAAGAAGTCAGAGGTTTGAACCCCGTCAGTCGCTCCATAGGTGAAAGACCTGGAAGGCGATCACCTCTCTTAAAGATTACAGCCTAGAAATCGCTACAGATTTATTTTGTCACATGGGGTTACTTTGATTCAGAAATAACTTGACAACACCTACCACCACCAATATAAAACCAGAAAAATACAAACAAAAAATCCATTGCTGTCCCATAGCAACTTTATAGAAGAGAATAGAACTGTCCTATAGGTTTTCCAAGTAGTAGCTGGTGAACTCAAACTGCCAGCTTCTGGTTAGCAGCTGAACCCTTAACCAAAATCCCACCAAGGCTCTCACAACAACATAAAAGAGAAAAATCAAACCCCTTGCCACTGAATCATTTCCAGCTCATAGAGACGATACAGAGTTTACAAGGAGGACGTGGTGGACCCGAACTGCTGACTTTCTGGTTAGCAGCCTTAGCTTTTAACCACTATGCCACCAAGGTTTCCAACAATGTAGTCTGTTTTAAGTTAGGCACACATCTCCATCTTCTTCCCTCGTTTGTATCAGGCCCGTTAGCAAAGGGTCTCTTAGGTACTGTGTACATTAAGTATGTGATTTGCCCATGCAGTAGGATCTCAGGATAGACCTAAAATTTTTGACAGGCGGAAATATTCTAAGACTAATCTTGGAAACCCAACTAACCCCATCCATGGCCCTTGCTCTAACACTTTTCCTGTTTAAATCAATACTTTGGGTATATAATGTGGAAATAAAGTAGTTATTCCTAGGTGGTTAAGGTGGTTGAGAACAGAAGCCCAGCAGAACTGGCTTTTCTTGTATATCCTCAATCCTTTTAGCTAATGCATCTTTAAGCTGAGTGCCAGAATTGTGCTCTTCCTTGTTATCTCTTCTCCCTTCCACTTATTACTTAGCAGATGGCTTGGAGCCCACAGCACTGTGCCCCGGCTACACTCAGATAATGGCTCTGTAGTCAGCATTCTTCATCTGCAGGGATTGTGTACTATCTGCTCCACACAAAGACCCCTCCCTCACTGCTAAATGAGGGTTGACTTTCAGCTTTGGCTGTGCCTCCTAAGTTTTAGTCATTTAGCAGACTAGTTAGAAGGGATGCTTTATTTCATACATTCAGCAACCAGTGGAGGAGACTTTCTGTTAATTCTTGCCAGGTACTCTTGTCGTTTAGCTGATATCCTATCACAGGAATTACACGCAGCTTTGGTACAATAAAAATACCCGTATTTCTTACCAATTGTTGGAGTATATTAAATGAGTATGTGAATCAAGGGACTATCACCTACAGCAGGAAGATGACACAAACCAGTTGCCATCAGTCAGTTCCAACTCATGGTGATCTCATGTGTGTCAGAGTAGAACTGTGTTCCATAGAGCTTTCATGGTTGTGACTTTTGGAGGTAAATCACCAGGCTTTTCCTCTAATTTACTTCTGGCTGGGTTCGAACCAGCGATTTTTCAGTTAGTAGCCCAGTGGTTAATTGTTTCTTCTACCCAGGTACCCGTGGAAAGGCAAATCAGTAGTTGTGAGAGTGTGTCTTCACATCTTTACCAAGAAGTGAAGATCTTACTTATCTCATCACCATGTGTAGATAAACTTGGAATGACATTTTAATAAGGAAGTTCCCTAGAATACCCCTAAATTCCAGTGATGTAGGAAAGGAATTAGCTTAGATACTGACTTGGATTTGTATGTTGGTTGCCATAGTAGTTAAAGTGCTCAGCTACTAACCGAAAGTTCGTGATTTGAATTCACCAACATTTCTGCAAGAGGGACATGTGGCAGTTTGTTTCCATAAAGATTACAGGCTTTCAGACAATATGGGGCAGTTTTGTAGGGTCTTTATGAGTCAGAATTAACTCAGTGGCACTGGGTTTGTGTGTGGGTGTTTTGACCTGCTTTTGTGTTATGGTGAAGAGACAAAAAATGAAGGCTTTTATTTTTTTTCTGATCATTTAAAAAATGTGTAATGTTTGTTGAAAGAGAAGACTTCATATTAAAAAAAAGAAAGAAAAAGACAAACAATTGCATTGATCTTCCAAAGCTTATTCCAAACCTGACATTGTTTAGAATTGTGTCGTCAGTACAGCACTTCTTTTATTAGAGCTCAAAATCTTGGCTGTCAAACTTGCCCTAAACTCATTAGACTCATTTGTCTCTGTCAGTGACATGTTCTCAAGAGTCAGTTCTTGTCCTGCTGCTTTGTCTCACAGCCACTTCGAATAAGGTCATTTTATAAGAAAAAAGAGAACCCAGGTTTGGGACTGTGTTATAGCTCAGGGAATTATATACAGTTTTTTTCTTTATAAAATTCCATTTGCAAGCATTTCCATATAGGTTAAGCAGTGTCTAAGTAAGTTAAGTGGTGCATAATAAAAATATTCCTTCCATTAAAAAAAAAGTCAAGATAGAATACTGCCCACGGTCCAAATGAAGATAGCAGAGGACTTTGATCACCTTGTCTGAAGGACGTCAAATACTGTAGGATAATCTCTTAATACTCTGTTTAGAAGTGCCTTACGACCATATGTTGTGATAAAAATAAAATACAGAGAATGGTGATGATTTGTCTTAATTCAAGGGTATATTTTATCTCATTCCAAGGGTAGAGAATGGGTGAGATGAATATACCTGGAGAAATGTTTCATAAATTCGGTCATTTGAAAAAAATTCAGTCATTTAAAAAAATAAATGGAAGTAATTACAAGGTTGTTATCAAGTGGGTATATTTTGAAGTATCAAATTTTAATACCCAGCTGTGTATTAGATGTTAGACATAGAATTCTTTTGTGTGAATTGGGTAACCTAATTTAAAAAAAAATCACCTGAATAGAAAGTTGGTAGAATGACCAATATTTTTCTGAAAAATCATTTTAAGTCTGCTCTAATAAAAGTAAATAAACCATTCAAACTTCAAATTCCTATACTAGACAGCGTGACCACAAGTGTTTTATCATCTAATATTTTGTTTAGGTAGAAAGATCTTGGTCCCTGACTTTCAGGGACCAACAGCCCCTTGAAGATGACATTTAACAAATAAAGTGAGATGATGCTGAAAACCATGTGAACAAAGTGTTACAGAAACTCAACAGGGAGAGATTAACTGTGGCTGGGAAAAGCATCTCAGAAATATCATATTGAGACAAACTTTGAATAAAGTTTAGCAGTTTACCAGGTAAACAGCAAAAGAAAGATATTTAGCCCTTAGAAAGGAGAGGGAGGAGGAGTAAAATAGAATGCTGTATTTGTGGTAATATCATGTGTGGTTGAGAGGTGTGTAGGAGGAAGAAAATGTTCCAGGGAATTGAGGCAATTAGCCTGAGAATGTAAGTAGAGGCCTTACAGACTACAACTGTACTTGTAAGGTGTTTTAAGTGGATTTTCCAACTCATAAAAATCCCATGTGGTGGAATAATGGCATAGAACTGCCCCATAGGCTTTTCTGGGATGTAGTCTTATTGCAGTCGATTGCCCTGTATTGCTCCTGCCGAGTTGCTGAGTGGGTTCTAACCCTGATCATCACAGTGAAGTGCTTAACCCTGTGTGCCACCAGGGTTTCCTTAGCCTGAGTTAAGGAGCTTGAATTTTATTGGGTAGGCAGCAGAGAGTGGTCTTTGAAGTAACACGACTCAAGAGTGCCAGGATCAGATTTACAACTACAAAAATAACCTTGTAGGTAGTGTGGAGGGTGACGATGGCAATGAGGGAGACTGAAATGAGGGCGATTTATCTCAGTGGGAAAGCTCTTTCAAAGTCTAAAACAGGAGAAATTACAACAGAAATGGTCGAGGAAAGAACAAAGCAAGTTTAAGAAATGCTTAAGCTGTAGAATTGACATTGCCAGTAGTGTCAACAAGAACAAAAATTTATTAGTGATTCTTCAATTTCACTCTTTCTATAGGTAATTTGGAAACCCTGGTTGCTTAGAAGTTAAGGGCTAGAGCTGCTAACCAAGAGGTCAGCAGTTTAAATCTATTAGGTGCTCCCTGGAAACTCTGTGGGCCAGTTCTACTCTGTCCTATAGGATTTCTGTGAGTCGGAATTGACTCCGTAACAATGCTTTTTTTTTTTTTGGTATAGATCATTTATGTGGGGCAGAGATAATGGTTAAATTCTAAGCATGATTATCATTATTTTTCCATGTAATTTATGTGTGGGTGAGCATTCCTTTATTTTTACATCTGTGAATTATACTCAATATTTTTAAATGTATTATTTCAAATCCAAAGTTCTGTTTTGTTTTTTTAAAGATCTGCCCCCCACTACAACCACTTATCTCTGTTTCTTCCCTGGTCCCTCTCCCTGCATGGATCTGTCTATCGGGGTAACTCGTGTCTCCACATTTTATTAGCTTTATGACTCAAGGAAAGTTATGGAAACCTCTGTGCCTTCTTCTCTTAACTGTAAAGCCTGAATAATGGAACCCAACTCATGAGTTAAGGCAAAGTTTAAAGAAGTTAATGTATTTAAGTGCTTAACTTACTTTTTTTGGAAAATAGTTTAAAAAACTTAGGTAAACTTGATTATTTTGACAGGTCCTTTGGGAGTGGGCATAAGAACTCCAGGTAAGTTATTTTGAAAGCTAAGAACCTATGAAGTCACTGGCTATAACTTCTTCACTGCAAACATGCTCATTCACAGATTTCATGCTAGGATTCCTTGGCTGTGCAGTTTTATGGGATGCATAACATGGAATTGGGAACACAAACCAGTTGCCGTTGACTTACGGTGACCCCATGTGTGTGGAGTGGGATTGTACTCAGTAGGGTTTTCAAAATAATGTGATCACTATGAAGCGGAATTGATTTGAGAGGAACAGGTCTTTCTGGTTTTAAGAAGTAGATCACCAGGCCTTTCTTCTGAGGCACTTCTGGGTAGATTCAAACCACCAACCTGGTGCTGAGTCGCTGATCGTTTACCCATTTGTACCACCCAAGGACTTCACATAACACAGAGCCCTTACTAACTGAATTACCGCCAGCAGTTTTGCCACCCCAAAGAATACCTTTTGTTTTTAATTAAGTTAGCATTCTGTCACTAACTGAAAAGGAAGTGGTGAAACTGGCATGGCCAGTCCCTTTCACTAGAGAATCATCTCTCCACAGAAATATTTATTTAATCTTTCAAGTAGAGCTAAAATTATTTTTGTCCATTTAAGTGGCTTTAAAATGCTCCAAAGCTCTTCGAACATTAAATATAGAAACCAGTCATTTCCTGAAAGCCACAAAATGCCATATTTAAAAATGTAACTTTGTATTGTAAGCTTCATAATAGTTTTTTTTAGTAACGTAATGTGACTTGGAGCAGGCCTCAATTTTTTTTTCCTTTAAGTGTATTTAGTGCTGTATGATTTTCAAGTAATTTCAGACATGAGTTAAGCCAGTCGTTTAGGATCAGGACCTGATTAACCTTTCTGATGAGGTTGATAATAGACAAGTGAGAGACAAGTGACTTCACTTGTGCTTCCTATTCATTAAACATTGCATTCAAATCTCAGCTCATTCTGACTTCTGGGTCAGCACTGCTTCATCTTCAGGCACTTTCTCTTAATTCATCTCTATGATTTTATCAGTTTTTATCATAGATACAGGAATACAGATATTAAAACTGTAAGTGCATAAAGAGACAGGAAAATTCAGGAACATGACATTTTGTGTATCTGTATTTACTAGAGCAACTTAAAAAAGCAAAAAGCCAGCGCCATCAAGTTGATTAGAACTCATAGTGACCCTATAGGTCCAGGTAGAACTGCCTCCTAGAATTACCATGGAATGCCTGGCAAATTTGGATAGCCCACCCTTTGGTTATTTGACATAGCATTTAACCACGTCGCCACCAAGGAACCTAGAGTAGCCAAAGGGAAATGTTGGTTGTGTAGTGATTACATGTTGTAGCTTCTTCCCAAAAGGTCGGCAGTTTTAATCTACCAAGAGACATTCTTGGGAACCATGTAGCGCAGTTATATTGTCCTTTAGAGTAACCAGAAAAATACTGTAAAGGCCATCTCATCTATACATTTCCACCTTGATGTGGGAAAATTAGCAAACTCCTAGAAAACTTTAGTGATTAAGTTTACAAACTAAAAGATTTATTATTGTTTAGTTGCAATGAATAGAGCTGTAAAATTACAAACAGCATCGTATAGCACAGTACAGAGCCTTGCCCAGGAAGACAGCTGGCCCCAGTTCCTTCCTTCTGGAAGTTATCCACGAATCCTGGAATTTGCTGAGCTACCAGAGTGCCTTTGTTATTGACGTTGTGACCCTGGCACCACACCTGACATTTTAGGATCATGATTGGCTTGAGGTGGGCCTCGACTTGATGGCACTTGGCTGGCTGAGGTGGGCCCCTCAGACCATAGCTGTGTACTACAGCTCCAGTAAAAAGTCTGGACGCTGAAGCTCAGGTGAGCTTTCCACCTTGGTCATTCTCTGTGGATATTCCCATGCATCAGTGCCAGAAGGTAGCACATTCTGAAGATGACGGAAGTTTGGGGTTTATATCCCTCATAGACTTCTTATGTGTCTGTCCCTTTGATACTAATTGGCATTGTTTCCCTGTGATAACTCCTATCTGTGCGTAGAACAACTTTTGGGTGAGTACTTTCTAGTGAGTTATTGAAGTTGAAGAATTTAGGAAATTTCAGAAGTTTATACCAGAAGTTAGGACATTCTCATATGGATGCTTTCTTCTAATTTTGTAGGTGGTACTGTAACTCCTTACAATTAGGGAGGAAGCACTGGGTAGACTTAGCCCTGTGCTAAGGGGCTATGCCTTTAACATCACAGTTTAGGTAACTTGGTGGTAAAGCTGTTCATATGGAAAAGGTGATTTGGCTATTGTGGAGAAAACTAAATTTCTTTAAGAGCTTATCATATGAGAAAATATTTATTTTCAGCAGTTTTTAAATTTAAGTGGGTACTTTTGATTTTGCCTATTGTAATTTGGTGTTTTGCCCAAGAAAGCATTTGGATCTGATCAAAATGACTTGGTTTTAAACTGCTTCTCATTTAGGGATTTTTCCATAGTCATTGCTGGTTACTCATCTTTCCCCAAGATACCCAGTATTTCCTTCATTACCTTAACCCATGTTAGGTGGGCAGGAGAGTACTTCTCAAATAAGATACATTGGATAACCTCACTGTTAGGGGATATAGCCATAGAGAACTGTACCTCTGCCTCCACCTTTCAGTCATTCAACAAAGACATTGAAACTGGCTTTATCTGGGCTCTGATTTGTCCTCATTATTCATTATCTACCTAGTTAGTAATTAGTAGTCTGTCGAATATTGAAAGAATAAAAGTGAAATGCAGTTGTTTGTGTTTTTAGTGGGGCATGAGAGTACATCCTCTGTTCTTTAGAGTTAGTGTGTAGTAAAGAAAGAAAGTATTTAAGAAAGGGGTTCTTGAGTTCATGGGACTAGGAAAAAATACAATCTTATATTAACATCTCACAAGGAACTTCTTTTTCTTCTTGATAGTAAAGAAAAGGAGATATTGTGAACTTTAATTTTTAAGAAGCATTCATTGGTTCAGCTGGAATGAAAGAGGGAATTTAAAAGCCCATGCCAGTCTTTACTCTGCTTGACTTCATTGAAAGAGTAGACTATTTCCTTACTTAGGTGTCACTTTTAAAGTCTTAGATTCTGTAAAGCATGTGGAAACTTCACAATATTTTGCTTATTTTTACTATAATAATCATGTCTGTGGTCTTTAATTATTGTACCAGTAGATGTTCTTTCCTAATCTCTGCATTCAACTTACATGATGAAGTCTATGTTTTTCTAATCCTTGAGACAGAAAAACACAAGGAAAGACCTTTGGGGAGAGTTTTCTTGTCATGTGGATCCTAAGAAAAAAAAATTGAAAGATACTTGTTTTGTGTTTTTGTTGTTCTGATTTCTGGGGACTTTGGCCTATTTCTGCATATATTTTTTTAATATTTATTAAGCAGCAGGAGCCTTCAGAAGGTTACTTAACCTCCCTGAGATTTGGATTCCATGTTAATAAAATAGGGACAGAAATGCTTGTTTCTCCCTATTGTTAAGATTGTTCAGTATGAAAACCAGAATAAATAATTCTACATCAGAAGAGGGGTTTTAATCAAAATGTTTAACAACCAGGAAAGTCAGCTGGCCCTTGGTGCTGTAATATACAAGTTAAAAGTTTTTGTTACTGTTTTTAGTTGCTTTTGAGTTTGCTCCAGTTTGTGGCTATGCAGGTATGACAGAATGAAATGTTACTAGGTCCTGCACCAACTTCATGATTGATGGTAGGTTTGAATGCATTGTGTGGCCATTGTATCAATACGTCTCACTGAGGATTTCCTTTGTCTTCACTGGCCTCCCACTTTACCAAATTTGATGCTTTTCTGCAGCCATTGATTGGTCCCTTCTGATGATGTGTCCAAAGTGAGTGAGTCCCAAGTTTCAGACGGAATTCTGTGTTGCATAGGTCTTTTGTTTTCTGCTTTTTTTGGCCATAGATTACTAAACCTTTCTTTCTTACTCTGTCCATCTGAAAGCTCTGCTGAAACTTGTCCACTATTGAAGGCCCTTCTAGTGTTGTAAAACCCAGTGACATAGCTTCTAGCATCACAGCAAACAGCCAAGCCATTACGATGAAAAACTGACATTCATCACACATGTGATGAACCTGGGGGTTAAAAGTTAGTCCTGGAAAAACGCAGTTGCTTTAACTTTAAAATATTGTATATATAGAAGACCAAGTATTAATATTATTAGTTACAACAACAGATTATTCTCAGAGCTGAGACTCCTAATTGAAAAGCACAAATAAAAAATGATGCGATTTAGGGAAGGTAGATCAGACAGATACAAGTATTTACAAAGAAAGTGTCCTTCTAGAATGTTTCATAGCAGACCAGATAAGTAATGGATCTTCTTTTCTAGCTGTTTGTTAATGAACTGGCATGTAGGTAAAGATATTAATTACTTAATCTGAATTTATTTGTGTAATGAAAAACACTAAAACAATGCACTTACATGTTGATCAATCGATCAATCAAAATTCCTGTGTCATCTCTTGATCCCAATTCACAGGGTCTCTGTGGGAAACAGGAGAACTGCCCCATAGGGTTTCTAAGCTATAAAACCTATAAAAGCTTTATGGAAGCAGACTGTGACATCTTTTTCCCATGGAGTAGGCTGGTGGATTCTAACTGCTAAATGGAACTAAACAAATTTATTGACTTTCAACTTAAAATGTATTCTTTTTCTAAGACTATAGAGTAACCTTGAGTTAAAAAAAAAAAATCAGTTTTAATTTTGAAATTAGGTCTAATTTGGTTTTGATCCCATCTACATCATTACTGGTCATATTATCTGCGGCAATTTAAGTCGCCAACCATTTTAGGATATGTACTACGTGCCATGCTATGGACATATAAAAATCATTATTATGTGATTTCTGCCCCTGGTCTCCTCATAGTCTATTCATAGAAACAGTCAACCAAAGAACATATTGCAGTGGGAAGGAAGTTGTGGATACCCTGGTGGCGTAGTGGTTAAGTGCTAGAGCTGCTAACCAAAAGTTTGGCTGTTTGAAGCCACCAGGCACTCTTTGGAAACTGTATGAGGCAGTTCTGTTCTGTCCTGTAGGGTTGCTGTGATTTGGAATCGATGAGACAGTAGTGTTTTGTTTTGTTTTTTTTTTTCTTTTTCTTTTGAAAGTAAGAGTACCTCACTCTGTTTAGAGTTAGGTAAACGACAGCAAACTGTTGCTGTAGCATTGATTCTGGCTCATAGCAACTCTATAGGAGAGAATAGAGCTTCTTCCATAGAGTTTCTAAGGAGCAGCTGGTGGGTTTGAATTGCAGAACTTTTGGTTAGCCACCAATTGCTTAACCACTGTACTGCCAGTAGTAGCCAAACAGTGGCAACTTGCTGCTCTACCCCTGGGATTTTAGGCAGAAATCTTTTATTCTTTCTGTTTAAGGTCAAGACTACTCTAATTTGAAGGTGAGGGCAAATCTAAAGGAGAAGCTCAAAATGACCCCAGAAGTGAGAAGAATGGGTGGCAAAAGCAGAATTAGAAATTGATATTTTATTGTTAAAATTTTTTAACTCACCGAAGCTTAACCTGCAAGAAGACCTGGGTTAATACTACAGGGTATCCAGGGAGAAGTGTACAGCAGTGGACTCTAAACTGGAAATTTTACAGATGGTAAGTTTTTGGGCAAGTCACTCACTCTTATCCACTTTACTCACTTACAAAATGGGAAGCAATACTCATCTTGAACTTGGTTTGAGGGATTTACATTTAATCATTAATATTTATTGTGACTTTATTTCAAATAGGATTTAAACAAGCAATTGGATTTCCATAGGACTTAGTGGACTGAGTACTATATAAAATAATACTTTAATCCTTATCCTCTTCATCATCATTACAAATACTTGAGGCAGAGGTAAAACTATCTCTAACTTAAAAGCATAATGAAATTTGCCTGGTTTTTATTTATATATTAATTTCAGAAAAGGCTAATTTTCCTTTACAAGTTGAACTTTATATGAAAAAACATACATTTTTCATTTTTAAATTACAAAAGAAAAACTTTGGCAATTAAGAATTAAGTACTTCTGTTTTAATTTTTTTTTTTCAATTTGCTAATGAAAAGAGGTTCATGTTTTAAGAATTTCTTATAGGTCAAAGTATCCTCTGAATAAAGCTACTGACAGTGTAACTGAAATTAATTATCACTTCAAATTTCATTTCCTTCTAAATTGTGTGTAGGAGTATGTTGTTGTGTGCCATAGATTGTATTCCAGTTCATCAAGACCCTATGTGATAGAGAATGACTTCCTCATGTTGTTTTCTTGGCTGTAATCTCTACGGAAGCAGATCACTTCCATAGTGACTTTACTGTTGGATTTGAGAAATATGTAAATTTCTTAAAATTCCTGAGTTTGACACCATCCAACTAAGTAGCATCCACTAATAATGATTAGAACTTCTTTGGGCAAGAACATTAGTTCTATATAAGGGAGGGTAAAAAAAACAAAAAACTATTCCAGAATAATGGACTTTACAGAATGTGAAGAAGCAGCAGTTGTCATGTGTTTTGGCATCAACTATGATAATCCTTCTGTCCTCCATATGTTGCAATGAAAACTCTGTACAGATGGTCTATATATCATAATAAGGTTTTATGGGCATATATCAAACTGTATAATGTTTATCTGTAAAATATCATTGGATGAAAGGAAATAAATAGGAAACCATAATACCAAGTTTCTATTTTTTCTCTGTCTACCTGAATGTGGTTTCCAGTTTTAATCTGAAGAATTTGTATTCTTTCGAAAGAAATATCTTTAATGCAGGAGTGAATCATTTTGATTCTGCAATTTAATCGTGAAGGAAATGTATATTTAAAAAAAAAACACAAATTTTTTCCTCTTTTCTTTCCTTCCTCTCTTTTTAATGATGAAATATTCTTCTACTGGGAAACCCTGTGGTTAAGAACTACAGCTCCCAAAAGATTGGGAGTTTGAATCTGCCTGGCACTCCTTGGAAACCTACTGTGGAATTCAGTGATATACCTTCACCTAAATATTTGTCCTTTATGGTAATATTTTTTAACGAAATCCAATTCAATGAAAGTAATAATGTACATGGCACATGATTTTTAAAAACACTGAGTCATATAGAAAAACTTAAATTGCATAGGTCTGGATTTTTACCTAACTTGTGAATCTTCTGACATATTGTATACATGCCTCAGGATTGAGATGGCCTTCTCTTCATATCATCTGCATGAAAATCTAGTTCTTTGTTAAGACTCAGCTGAAGCACTACTTCTTCAGAGAGTCTTCTCTGACTTCTCCAGGCAGCCTTAGTCAATCAGTTCTTCATCTTTGTTGTTGGAAAAGTAAAGCAAACAACTTCTGTTGAGTCCATTTTGGCTCATAGTGATCCTATAGGGTGGAGTAGAACTGCTCCATCAGGTTTCCTAGGCTGAACCTTTCCTAGGGCAGATCATCAGGTCCTTTCTCCCTCAGAGCAGCTGGTGGGCTTAAACTGACTTTTTGGCTAGCAGCTAAGTACTGAACACTGGGGCTACTTTAAGCTTCATACACAGTTGAGATTCTCTATCTTGCACCTCTGCATCTCTCTGTAACCCAGCTAATCACATAAAACTAAATATATCTTGCTCCCTAACAAAGCACATCTCTTTAATGGCTTTCACCTCCAAGACATAACATTCATTGTGTGGTAGTCTCACTGTTTTATTTGAGTGGCGGTACCTTTGTTGTTGCAAATGAACAATCTCAGTTTAGCAGAAAATGACGCTATGCTGTTGACATGCTCATATTAACAGTAATCACTTATTAGGCTCAAAGAACAAAAACTGTTGTATGTTAATCATGTTAAAAAAAAAACCTTGAGAAAAGGAAAATGTATTTCTAATCCTTGTTTCTAGCTCTGTGCTTTGGGAGGTATAAATCCCCCCCAAAAAGATTGCCTTCCAGTAGATTCTGACTCAGAGCAACCCTATGGGACAGAGTAGAACTGCCCCACAGGGTTTCCAAAGAATGTCTGGTGAATTCAAACTGCCAGGCTTTTGGTTAACAGCCATGGCTTTTAACCATTTTGCCACCAGGGCTGCCATTGGTAGTACAGGTAATTAAAAAACATGACAAATTGATAAATATTGAAGATTTTAAAAACAGGCTGGATGCTAGTTTAAATAAAATGATAGCAAATGACAATGATAATAAAAACCATTTGTTGACCAGCTTTAGAGGTTTTTACATTAGATGGCTTGTATCTACAAGACAGACTCGTGGCCCTGTGGACACGGTTTGCTTTACCTATTAGTGTCTCACACCGAGTATTACAGTACCACCCACTCACGTCCTATCAGTGTCCTGAATCCACACACTGTCTGTTAAAACCAACATTTCTCTTACTTGTAAAATTTATATTACTAGTGAAAATGAAATCACAGGTGTTCATTATAAGGAATCTGACCTTGAATGAGAAGTCTTTAAAAATGTCAGTCTTTTTGGCCAGCCTGCCCTGTGTTTTGAAGTGTTCAGTGCTATGATTATCAGAGGAGCACAAAAGTTTATTGTTCTTTTTCCCTAAATTTTCTTCTTCTTTTTTTTTTTTAATATGATTGAATGAAAATGTACATTCCCATATAAATTTGCGTGCTTACCTATGTGCAGCTTCTACTGCTCTCCCTGCACGGTGACAGCACACCCTTCCTTTCTGCTCCATACATGTCGCATCTTCCCAACAGTCTCCTATCTTCTCCTCTCCACCCATTCCCCTTCTTCCAGTGTAAGGTCAACAGGACGACCTCTTATAAATGCCTAGAACCATAAAATGCCCACACAATATGGTCCTTCTGCTTCACCAAGGCCAATCTGTTGCTGTCCGAAAAGTTGACCTTCGTTATGATTTATGGACAGGGGCAGCATCAGGGCCAGGGGCCATGCTCCCAGGGGAACCCTGAAGTCCCTGGACCATCAACTGTGGTCTTTCAGTGGAGATTTCAGGGTGCACCCCTGTTTATACTTGGTTTGCCAGTGAGACTCAACTTTGTGAGTTCCATCATCGCTATCACTGGTGGTGGCCAGGCACCATCTGGTTCTTTTGGTCACAAGTCAATGTAGACACCCACTCACGTGGGTCTCTCTGCCTTCTGGGTTCTCTTTCCCCCATTTCATTATGGACCTTGGTGATCATCTATTACCTGCTGAGTTGGGACCATTTACTGTACCCTCAGGCAGCTTGGCAGCTTTTAAGACCCCAGATGCCACTAACCAATGTGGGGTGTGGAGAGTCCTCATTAGCAAAATGCTAGTTGTGCCAATTGGCCTCGATTTTCCCTGAGAGCACAGTCCCCGGCCTCCCACCCCAGCTACTCTGTGCTTGCAATATTGGGTTAAGATGGGAGGAGTACACAAGTTGTTTTCAAGCCCAGTTAATATTGATCTTCTTTTTAATGCATGCTGTCACCAATTTCACCCAACCAAATTTCTAACAACTATCTAATCTAAACCCTCCTGCCCTCCCCACCCTTGCAGCCATCAAAGAATCTTTTATGTTATGCATGAATCTGCTTTTAAGTTCTTATCGTAGGGGTCTCGTACAACATTTGTCCTTCTGTCGCTGACTATTTTCACGCAACATAATGTTGTCCTCCAGTTGAAACCAGGTTAAGAGATGTTTCCTGCTATCGTCGTTGTTCTTTATCATTGCATAGCGTTCCATTGAGTATATATACCATAGTTTACCTATCCAGTCTTCTGTTGTTGGGCAGCTGGGTTGAGTCCATCTTTTTGCTATTGTGAACTGTGCTGCAATGAACATTCATGTGCGTGTGTCAGTTGGTGTAAAAGGTCTTGATTCTGTAGGATGTATTCCAAGCAGTGGAATTACTGGGTCAAATGGTATCTCTATATCCATTTTTTAAGGGAGCACCAGATTGCTTTCCAAAGAGGTTGCACCATTTTGCATTCCTACCAACAGTGTAGGAGAGTTACAGTCTCTCCACAGCCTCTCCAGCATTTAGTGTTTTGCATTTTTTGGATCATGGCCAACCTTGTTAGGGTGAGATGGTATCTCATTGTCATTTTGATTTGAATTTCTTTAATAGCTAGTGATCATGAGCATGTCCACATGTGTTTTTTGGCTGCCTGGTTCCCTTCTTTAGAGAAGTGTCTGTCCATCTCCTTTGCTCATCGCTTAATTGGATAATTTATCTTTTTCTTGTTGGTCTTTGGTAGTACCTTATAGATTATGGAGATCAGGCATCAGTCTGACATAGAGTTGCCAAATATTTTTTCTCACTCTATAGGTGGCCTTTTAATTTTCTTAATAAAGTCTTTGGATGAGCAAAAGTGATTGATTCTTAGTAGTTCCCATTTATCTATTTTCTCTTCTGTTGTTTGTGGTTTGTTTGACAGATTTTGAAGTCTGTCTCCGTTGTGTGTTAAACCTTCCAGTGTTGTTCCTACTTTTTCTTGGATGAACTTTATCATTTTAGATTTGATATTTAGGTCTTTTATCCAATACAAGTTGGTTTTTGTATAAGGTGTAAGATACAGGTCTTGTTTTAATTTAGTGCAGATGCATATCCAATTTTGCTAGCACCATTTGTTGAAGAGATTGTTTGTACCCCAGCTTAATTACTTACTTAGGGTCTTTGTCAAATATCAGCTATTCATAGGTAGATGATGTCATCTGTAGGGTCTCGATTCTGTTCCACTGATCTATCTGTCTGTTTTTGTACCAGTACCAGAATGTTTTGACTACTGTGGCAGTGTAATGAGTTCTAAGGTTGGGTAATGAGAGGCCTCCCAGTATGTTCTCCTTCTTTAGTAATGCTGTACTTATCCGAGGCTTCTTCCCTTTCCAGACAAAGTTGGTAATTTGTTCTTCCATCTCATTAAAAAAATGTCACTGGAACTTGTATTAGGATTGCATTATATAAGTAGATTGCTTTGGGTAAAATAGATATTTTCACAATGTTAAGTCTTTCTATCCATGAGCAGGGTAGTTTTCTCCATTTACATAACTCTCTCTTAGTTTCTTGTAGTAAGTGTTTGTAGTTCTCTTTATAAAGGTCTGCTATTTCTCCCTAAATTTTCTGAGAAAAGCCAGCATACAATGCTTCATTATAGAAACAGAAATAATGCTGAATATTTGAGGAAGACTTAGTCAGCAATCTTATGTTACATAAATTAAAAAAACAAAAAGTGAAAATCAAGAGCACAGAGAACAGTCCAGACTGCAAGACAGGTGGCATCATCGGAATCCCTATGGCTCTCAAAAGTAGGACATAGCAGCCAGTGTCTGAGGTTTTTCTGTAGTTCTGCTTGGAGGCCGAAGAACAAGATAACTTTGGAAAAAATATTTCCAATTCACTACTCATCACACGAACCATCAGAGTTAAAAATATGTCAATTCACCAAAGCTTTCGTTGTAATCTCCTTTAAAGCAAAGAATAGAATTCATTGATTTTTATTGTAAAACATGCTAATATGTATACTCTATTGAAAACAAACAAAAATAAAACCATGGCATATCCTTTGTTAAATCTGTTATAAAAGCCCTTCTATGGAATGTTCCCTTTATAAACTAATTTTTTATTGTGATTAAATAAAAGTATACAAAGTCAATTTTGCATGCCCACCTATCTTCAGCTCCATCTGCTCGCCTCACCCAGTGACAGCATATTCCTCCTTTTCACTCTATAATTTGAGTATCCGCTTAATGAACACTTGTCTTCTCCTCTCCACCCTCTTTTCTCCCATCTAGAAAGAAACCAGTTGGACAACCTCTTGTAAATGTACAGAACCATAAACTACACACACCATACGGTCACACTGTGCCACCGAGTCCAGTCCATTCTTGTCTGAAAAATTGACCTCAGTGCTTGTTTCCAGTCAGGGCCAGCAACAGGTCTAGCAGCTATTGTCCTAAGGGACCCTCCAGGCCTCCGGACTATCATTTGTGCTCTTTTAGTAGAGTTCTTGAGCTGCACACCTCTTTTTCTCATGTTGTCTCGGGGTCTCACTCTACATTGTATCCCCCATCATGGCTGCCTTTGGTGGTGGATGGGCACCATCTGATTCTTCTGGTCTTGTGTTGATACTATCTCCCTTTCATATGGGTCCTTCTTTCCCTGGGGTCTTTTTCCATCCTCCCTTTGTTATTCTCTGTCATCATCTGTTCCAGATGAGTTGGGACCATTTGGTGTAGCTCCGATGGTAGCTTGCAAGCTTTTAAGACCCCAGATGCAACTTACCAACATGGAGTGCATTGGATTATTTTAGCAAAAGACCCTAGATGTCCCCTGAAAACATAGTCCCAAGACCCAATCCCTGACACTCTATCCTTTGAAATATTGGGTTGAGTTTAGAAAAATTCTCAGTTTATGATACAGTCCAGTTATGTTGATCTCCTCTCTGATGTGTGCTGTCACTGATTTCACCGAATCAAATTCCTATGTACCATCTAATCTATGACCAGCCGTCACCCTCCCCACCCTTGTAACCATCAAAGAGTCTTTTCTTCTGTACATAAGTCTGTTTTTCAGTCTTTATAGCAGAGGTCTCATACAATATTTGTCCTTTTGCCACTGACTAATTTCATTCAGAGTAATGTTTTCTATTTGAAACCAGGTTATGAGATGCTTCCTAAAATCGTCATTGTTCTTTATCATTGTGTAGTCTTCCACTGAATATACGTACCATAGTGTGTTCATCCATTCATCTATTGATGGGCACCTGGGTTAATTCCATCTTTTTTCCTTTGTGGAGAGTGCTGCAATAAACATTTGTGTGCTTGCATCTGGTTGTGTGACTGCCTTTATGTCTGTAGGATATTTTCTGAGCAGTGGGATTGCTGGATTATATGGTATTTCTATTTCTAGCTTTTTAAGGAAGTGCCAAGTCGCTTTTCAAAGAGGTTGTACAATTTTGCAATCTGAACAGCAGTGTAGGAGAGTTTCAGTCTCTCTGCAGTCTCTTCAGCATTTGTTGTTTTGTATTTTTTGAATTACTGCCTACCTTGTTGGGGTTAGATGTTATAGTTTTAAGTTGAGTTTCTCTAACAGTTAATGATAGTGAGCATTTTGCCATGAGTCGTTTGGCTGCCTGATGCCCTTTGGTGAAGTGTCTGTCCATCTCCTGTGCCCCTTGCATAATCGAGTTGTTGACATTTTTCTAGATATTTTGCAAAGTCTTGTAAACAATGGTAATCAGATGTTAATCTGACATGTACTTGCCAAATACTTTTTCCCCTTTCTGTAGGTGGTCTTTTAACTCTTTTGATAAACTCTTTGGAGCAACATAAGTGTTTGGTTTTTAGTGGTTTCCATTTATCTATTTTCTCTCCTGTTGTTCATGCAGTTTTTTTACATTTTGTAGTTTGTCTAAGCCATGCATTAGAACTTTCGTTGTTGACTCTATTTTTTCTTACATGATCTTTATCATTTTAGGTTTGCTATTTAGGTCTGTAATCTATTTTGAGTTAGTTTTTGTGTAAGGTGTGAGATACACATCTTGTTTCAGTTTTGTGCAGTGGATATCCAGTTTTGCCAACACCATTTGTTAAAGAAACTGTTTTTACCCCAGTTTACGACCTTTGGGGCTTTGTCAAATATCAACTGTTCGTAAGAGGATGGTGATATTTCTGGAGTCTTAATTCTGTTCCATTCATCTATATGTCTCTTTTTTGTGCTACTACCAGGCTGTTTTGACTACTGTGGCAGTGTAATAGGTTCTAAGGTCAAGTAGTGTGAGACCTCCCACTGTTTTCCTCTTCTTCAGTTGTGCTTTACTAACTCAGGGTTTTTTTTCCTTTCCAAACAAAGTTGGTGATTTGTTTCTCCATCTTTAAAAAATGACACTGGAATTTGTATTGGGATTGCATCACATATGTAGATAGCTTTGGGTAAAGTAGACATTTTCACAATGTTAAGTCATCCTATCCATGAGCAAGGTAGATTTCTCCATTTATGTAAGTCTCTTGCTTTCTTGCAGTAAGGTCTTCTAATTTTCTCTGCAGAGGTCTCTTAAATCTCTGGTTAGAATTATTCCTATTTATTTTATCTTCTCGGATCCGACTCGACGGCACTTGGCTGGCAAGGGTAATAGTAAATGCTATTGATTTGATGATTTCCCTTTTGATGATCTCTTTGTTGGTATAATGAAATACTATTGATTTACTTATGTTTATCTTATATCTTGATACTTTGCTGAACTCTTCTATTAGTTCCAGTAGTTTATTTATGGATTCTTTAGGTTTCTCTGCATATATGATCATATCATCTACAAATACAGATATTTTTACTTCCTCTTTACCAATATGAATGCCCTTTATTTCTTTTTCTTGTCTGATTGCTCTTGCTAGAACCTCTAGCACAGTTGAGTAGAAGTGATGACCGTGGGCATTCTAGTCTAGTTCCCATTATCAGGGGAATTGTTTCAGTCTCTCTCCATTCAGGATGATGTAGGTAGTTGACTTTGCATAGATGCCCCTTATTGCATTGAGAAATTTCCATTGTATTTCTCTTTTGTTGTGACTTTTTAACATGAATGGTGTTGGACTTTGTCAAATGCCTTTTCGGCATCAATTGACAGAAACAGGTTGTTCTTATCCTTTGTGTTATTTATGTGGTTGGTGACATTAATTGTTTTTCTGATGTTGAACCACACTTGCTTCCCAGGTATGAATCCTACTTGGTCATGCTGAATTATATTTTTGCTATGTTGGTGAATTCTGTTTGGAAGGATTTTGTGGAAGATTTTCACATCTAGGTTCATGAGTGGTATTGGTCTGTAATTCTCCTTTTTTTTGTGGATTTTTCACTGACTTTGGTATCAGGGTTATGTGGCTTCATAGAATGAATTTGGGAGTATTCCATCTCTTTTTATTCTGTGAAATAGTCTCAGTAGTATTGGAGTTAATACTTCTCTGAAAGCTTGGTAGAATTCTGCAGTTTAGGCCATCTGGGCCAGGGCTTTTCTTGGTTGGTAGTTTTTAGATGACTTTTTCAATCTCTTCCTTTGTGATAGGTTTATTAAGTTGTTCTGTTTTTCCTTGTGATAATTTTGATAGGTGATATGAGTCTAGGAATTTGTCCATTTCCTCTAGGTTTGCAAATCTGTTAGAGTACAGTCTTTTGTAGTATTCTGTTATGATATTTTTGATTTTTATTGGCTCTGTTGTGACATCTCTCATCTCATTTCTTATTTCAGTTATTTGTTTTCTTTCTTGTTTTTCTTCAGTAAATTTAGCCAGTGGTTTGTCAATTTGTTTGCGCTTTTCAAAAAAAAAACAGCTTTTGGTCTTACCAGTTTTCTCTAGTGTTACACCAATGGTAGCTTAGACATAGTTCCAAGAAGGGAGTGAATAATTGCATTACTAGATTTGGTCACCAGCAGCCACTGTGTTTTCTGTGTGTAGCTGATTTATGTATTTTGGTGATATAGATCCTGTCAAGCCCTGCTGTTGTACTCACTTTAGTGACTGGCCCCAGTTAGACCCTCAGGGGTGGCTGCCACCCCACCTTCTGGCTGCTTTTGCCAATTCTCCATTGTCACATTAGTTGAGACTATGGTATAGCTCAGGGAATGGAGTAGAGGAAGATACCACCACATTTGTCTACCAGGAACTGTTATGTTCTGTTAATGTGTTCAAAAACTGCTTTTCTGCTGAGAGTAGCACTGCCCAGCAGCAGCTGAAAGCAGCTGGGCCCTGTGGAATGGCAGTCCCCATCTCCTGGCTGGCAAAGACAGTGCCCTATTTACGGAGTCTTTGGGGGGGCCATCAGCCAACCCTATGATGTGGCTCAGTGAAGAGTGGTGGAAATGGCACTACCACAGTCAGCTACCAGTCACTGCATTGTTCTGTAGCTGCTTTTAACTTAAAAACTGCTTTTCCGCTGAGAGGTGTTAACCAACTGCAGCTAATAGCAGCCAGGCCCTTAAGGGTGTGAGGCCTTGCCTGTTGGTTGGCAAAGAGGCTTCCTATTTATGGAGTCTCTGTGGAGGGGGCTGTCAGCCAACACTGTGATGTGGCTCGGTGAAGGGTAGTGGAAATGGCCCCACCCCAGCCATCCACCAGTCACTGCTGTATTCTCTAGGTGCTTTTCACATAAAAGCTGCCTTTTTGCTGAGACAGGTGTTGACCATCTGAAACTGATAGCAACTGGGCCCTTAGAATTGGCAGGCCCCATGTCCTGGCTGACAAAGATGGCGCCTTATCAGCCCTCTGCCAGCCCTCCAGCTCAAAGATAGGAGGAGTTAGGCACCATTGCACTTAGCTGCCAGCCACCACTATTTTGTCTAGTCATGCACTATGCAGACAGGCATGTTGCTCACCATGGGAATTAGCTCCAGGTGAGACCTCTGTTTTGGTAACTCCACCTCTCAGCTGACTGATGGTGATCCCCCTGAGCCACCTCTGTTGCAGTGAGTCAGCAGTACATAGGCGCAGCACAGATAAGAGAGGGCGGAGGGGCGCTGTCTCCCTCAGTCACCATTCACAGCTGGTTTGTCTAGATGTAGCTGTCCCAAGCATAGTCTCTCTGCTGCAGGATATGCTGTTTACTTAAGCACTTCGTTTCAGCCTAGCAGCTGGCTTGTGCAAGGCTCACAGGCTTAGTAGTTCCAGTCCCAGCCTCCTGGTTAACAAAAAAAGTGTCTCTACCTGTCATCCTCTCAGCTATTGCACCAGCAGGAGCAGGACTCACTGTGCCACTGCCTCAATCTCCAGCAGAGGTAGTTGATCCCTTTCCTGTCACCCAGTCCAATCTCACAACCCTATGCCAGGTATTGGGTCTCCCAGAATGTCCATACTGCTCTGTTTGATTATTTTTCTAGGCCTTAGTTCTCAAAGGGAATCAAGGAAATGTGTGTCTAGTATGCCATCTTGGCCCTGCCCCCCAAATTAATTTTTTTAAAATCCCATCTCCCTAGCCTCAAGGCTTTGGCTTATGATATGCTGCTTCTCTGCACAGAACATTTGTGATTACACACAGAATTTAAAGAATAAATAAATAAAAACAACTTCAAATTCTAATAGGATAAATAATACAAGTACTGATGTCTATTTGAGGAGACAGTGCATGATTTTTAGTGGACAGAGATTTTTAAAACGTTGATGTAGCATTTCTGCTATGATATAGTATCTCTACTCTTCCATTAATAAAGGTCTGAAATCCGTTCATGTCACCATTTGATAAACATGTAACCTATAGTCACCTTCTGATCACTCCAGGATGTGCCTTAATTCTCAGTTTTCAGGGATGAAATATTTCACTCATGCCTGTGTGTTTCTTTTTAGAAAAAAGTGCTTTTCTATCTTGGGTGTCTGTTGTGAAACTGCTTTTTGCCATTAGGTTTTCAGTGGGACATTGGAGCCTTTTTCAGAATCTCACTGAGGAGCATGGAATGAAATGTGCTTTCCTTCTTTTCCATCCTCTTGTGGCTCTCTTAGCTGCTGCTATGGTAACAGACTGGCAACACTTGTAGAGGAAACTATGCTCAGACTAAGGCCAGATGGAGAGAGTTGATGCCAGTGGCAGCATTGCAGGGAAGCTGTGTGTAGCACTGATGAATTGGAACTTGGCTGTCTTCCTCTCCAATAGCTATGGCAAGACAAAAAGAGAGAGAAGGGGCAGAATCGATGGAGCACCATATAAGCTATGCAATTGTTCATTTGAGTGTGGTCCATGTTAATGTGAAATTTCAATTTTCTACTGTTTTAACCTGTACAGTATAATGTTTCTGTAAACCTAATGACATAATCTCTGTTATCATTGACTTGCTATGAAACATTACCTCTACAAGTTAATTTTTTATCTGTCTCTCTAGCCTCATGATTAATGATCTACTGAATTCTTGTTAATAGAAGGTCTTCCAATAAGGATGTCCTATTTTTGATGGCTCGTGGTGACAATATTTGTGAAGCTATGGTGGTGGCATAGTGGTTAAGTACTATGACTGCTACCTAAAAGGTTGGCAGTTCAAACTATTGCCAGTAGTTACCTCTGCCAGACACTCCTTGGAAACTATGGTGCAGTTAGTTCTACTCTGTCCTGTTGGATTGCTATGAGTAAGAATTGACTCAATGGCTCTGTGTTTGGTTGATTTAGTATAGCTCCATATTTATCACTTTTTTTGATTAGTCTTAACAAATAGCCATGAAAAGTTACGTGACTCCATAATGCTTAGAAATTATTAGTTTACTATCAAAATAGATGTTCTGTTCAACAAACATTTCATGTGTTATGTGGGATTTATGATGCACATAATCATCCCACTGAGAGAACAATTTGATGTTTAATCAAAAAATTTGAGACAACCAGATCTGCTGTCAATCAGACAATGCCTGTGCATCAACGAACCTCTCTTATTTGTAACCCAACTAGTGAGTACTGAGGTTGTTTCATTAATAAAATCAGAAATAATTTTTTAAAAATAGTCCCCCATGGAGTATTGGTTGAATGAGTTTTAAGACTTCCATACAGTGAAATACTACAAGTGTTAAAATAAAAAAAAGAAAAAAGCTCTTCTTCTGGTGTTGATACAGAAGCTTTCCAAGATGAAATAGTTGAGAAAAGCAAGGTAAACAATAGGATGTGTAAGTTTTCTTGTTTGTGTTTATTCTTGAAAAATAAATATGTATGTGTGTGAATATAACTACATAGAAATGTTTCAGAAATGAAAGAAACTATTGCCAATAGTTACTTCAGGGCAGTGGGCTTGGAGTTATTTCTTTAACAGATGTATACTTCTGAGCACTTTACACTTCTTTAAATACGCTGTTATCCATTTCATAAAATGATACAAAATTATTTAGTCTCCATAAACTCAAAACATTTTCAACATTTATTTTATAGAAAATAAACTTCTACTGTAGATACAGATACATTTTAAACTAATTATTTTAAATTTGTAAGCAATAATTAGTACTGATGTATTAATAAGAGTATCAGCTTCTTGCTGCTGTTGTAACAAAAATAGCACTATTGGGTGGCTTTATAAATATATATTTCTCACAGTTTACAAAGCTAAAATTGGGAGATTAGGGTGCTGTCTCTAGGGGGCTACCTCTGTCTCCAATGTAGGGGGAAGATCCATTGTTAATATTCCTTGGAGATTTGCAGGTGGCATCTGTCTTTTTCAATTCCTGCTGACTTTCTGCAGCACCTAATCAGCTCCTTTTATATCTCTAAAGTTAATTGGTTTAAAGCACATCTCACACTGATTGCTTCACTGATGTGACAAACAAAATCCTATTCTAAGATGAGATCACATCCACAGGTATAGGAGTTAGGATTTACAACCCACTTTGGGGCAGACGTGATTGAGTTCATAATAGAGAATGTACGTATATTTCTTCTTAAACTGCAAAAACTAAAAATCTCATGGTACTAAATTGTTCTTGGAATTTGCCATTTTCCAGTGTAATCTCTGGGCTTTTCAGTAATTGACATTTGTAAAATTTTTAAAAATCTCAAAGAAAGTTGTACAGGTTTTGTTTAGTGGTTGGTAATATTAGGAAAATAAATTATGAATTATTTTTAAAGAAGACTCTTAAAAGAAGAATCAAAGGTAATATTTCAAAGTGTGTGGCTAAGTAGAAAATTTAATTATTGGAAAGATAGTCACCAGATCTCCCCCAAAATATATACCTCTAGTTTTTAATAATAATATAAATTCAAAACGATTTTTAAGGACCCCTAGATGGCACTACATGATTCAGTGTTTAAGAAGAATAATCTTTTAAAACACTTTAGAAAATTAAAACAGTATTATTGTCTCAATTGTATTGAAAGTACATCATTTTTTGTGTTAAAAATAGCTACAAATAGAAAACAAAAGTGCATATATAGTAGAAAAATAAGTAGGTATTAACGTCATTAAAATTACTTCCAAGCATAGCTTATAATACCAAAAAATTCTTGTAACATATTTAAAAGACTGGCTGCTAACTCAAGTTGGAAAGTCGTTTGAGGGTTTTGAGCAGAAAAATGGTGTGATATGACAGAACGGTTATTCTGTTAATAATGTAAACAAGTGTAGGTGCTTAGATTATTGTAATAGTGCAAGAGAGAAAAGAGGATGGTTTGGACCAGGAAGCTGATAGAAGAGACAATGAGAAAGGTTGGACGCTGGATATATTCTGAAGCTAGAGCCTCCAAATAGACTGAATATGGAACAGGTGAACAAGACAGATATCAAAGAAGACTTCAGGATGTTTACCAAAGTGAATTTAAATCTGGACAAATATTTTGATTTTACGTCTGGATTTGGGGTCTCTGAATTGAGACACATGCATTCCAGAGCACATGCCTGACATATCAGTGGATGCAGAATGAACAAGTGAGCATTTAAATTATTAGAAAATATAGGGACTTCTCTGCAGATCATGGCTTGCCTTCACAACTGGGGAGTTCAGAGGTCAGAGTGAACCTTCACTCTGGAGAAGTGTAGTGCAATGTATTTCAAACATTTACAGTCTCATCAGAAACACAAATCAGGGGGCTGAGTCAAGATGGCAGACTAAACACATGTCTCCCTAAATCCCTTTGGAAACCAAGACCTGAATTTATAATGGAGCCTTCTGGACGCCTAGTGAGCCCCAGGACACAGCTGTTAATTTGGGCTGTTAATATGGACTTCATACCACTGAACAGAAAACCTGATCTCTTGCTGACCCGGCACTTTGCAAGAGCTGGCTTTCACAGACTGAAGGTAACTCATGATTTTTATTTTTGTTTTCTCTGTCTTATCTGGTGGGTGGAGCTGAGACTTGTCTAGCAGCTAACCTCAGATGCACTGCTGGTGGGATCAGCAGGTGAAATTACCGTATTTTGAGAGCCTGGCTTTGGACTCTCTGCATCTCGGCACCTTTGGTCTCTCTTTCCGCATAGCTTGTGTGGAGACAGGCACTGAGCTAGTGCAGAATGCCATCTTATTCCATTGGGAGGTGGAAGTACCCATACGGTGGCCCCAGCTGTACCTAGTTCCTAGGGTGGGAGGAGGCACTGGCCCAGAGGAGAACATTTTTCTGGCAGAAAGGTAGTATTTTACACAATGTCGCCTGTGGCTGGAGCTGGGCAACAGAGGTTGTGGACTCTGTGCACAGAACCTTTGGGTTTTCTTGCCACATCAGACATACAGTACCCTATTCTGAGGCAGGGGCAAATTTGTACAGAACACCATCTTGTTCCACTAGGAGGCAGATATACCCATATGGAGGCTTCAGCTGGACCTAATTCCTGGGCTGGGAGGCAGCACCTGCCTGGAGCAGGGTGCTTTTCTGACAGAAAAGCAGTACTCACCTACAGCTGAGGCCTAACAGCAGAGACCAGCAGAGCAGTAGCCTTTCTGTATTTTGAGATAGTTTGTAACATTTGGGGTTCAATATAGAGGTGCTTACTTTGTCAGCTGTGAAGAGGGACCTATATACCTGAAAACCTGACTGACTTTGGAAGTTTTCAGGTACTTTTACCTTCCATTTTAAGAGGGGCTAGAGAAACAACTGTGGTCCATCCTCACAGCACCCTTCCCAGCCTCTGCAGACTCACATGATATCCCAAAAGCAACAAACTCTGGAGGAAAGCATAACAAGAAATCACCCATGGCTTCAGAGTGTCCCAAAAGAAGGCACCACAATGAAGAAACTTTTCGGCAATTGGAAGGTGAATACAAAAGGGGTTATGTGTAGAGCCCTCGTAGACCTTATACAAAATGCAGCAGAGCAAAATGAAAAATTAAGCAAGCTGTTCGATCTGATGGAATACCAGTACTCTGAAATCCAGCAGATCAAGAACAAAATCAAAGACATAGAAACTTCAATTCAAAGCCAAGAAAATAAAATGGAACAAATGGAAAATTGACTTTCTGATTTGGAAGACAGAGCTACTGACTCCAGCATCTATGAGGAGAAATAAGAAAAAAGAAACAAGAAAAATGAAGAAGCATTAAAAGGCGTGTGGGACTCAATTAAGAGAAACAATCTATGATTAATTGGAGTTCCTGAACAGGGCAAGACACCTGAGAACACAGAGATTATAGTTGGTGAGTTGCTGACAGAAAACTTCCCAGAAATTATGAGAGAATATAGATATCCAAGATGTGTACTGAATGCCACTCAATGTAGATCTCAAAAGGAAGACTCCAAGACATATTATAATCAAGCTTAACAAAATGAAACATAAGCAGAAACTCTTAAAGACAACAAGACTCAAAGCAAAACTAAATTTCAGAGGGAAACCCTGTAGACTTTTGTTGGATTTCTCAGCAGAAACAATGCTGGCACGCAGACAGTGAATGACACCTTCAAAGCCTTGAAGGAGAAGAACTTCCAACCAAGAATTATATATCCTGCGAAACTATCTTTGAAATATGAAAACGAAATTAAGACATTCACAGATAAATAGAAACTCAAAGAAACTTTTTAAAAACCAAACCAAACTCCAAGAAATACTGAAAGAACTTCTCAGCTTAGAAGAACACCACCACTGACTTGCATTTTAGAAGCAAATACAGGACAAGTCACTCAGAATCCTACTTAGTTAGGGAAGGCACCAAACTGAATCAAAGCTATAATAGTGAAAGAAATAATCCAGTGATCATATCATGAAAACTATAATGCCATCATACTAAAAAGAGGGATGTACTACAGTTGTTATAGTCCTTCCAGATGGAGAGGAAGTTGATAAGAATGATAGTAATTAAAATTGGGTTTATATGTAGTTTATTAAGGGGGATAATAGGGGCAGCCATAAAGCACAATAAAGATCCAACATATCAAATCAAGAAATGTAGTACAGGAGTTTCAACAACCTCAAAACCCACCCAGAAAAAGGTGAAAAATCAACTCACAAAGAAAAATGTCCTAGACCAGATTAATAACAACAAAGAAAATATCAACACAAAAATAAAAATACACAATGCAGCGCTGAGTACATACTTATCAATAATTACATTGAATGTAAATAGACTGAACGCTTAAGTAAAGAGACGTTGAGTGACTATTTGGATCAAAAGACATGACCCATCCATATGTTGCTTGCAAGAAACGCACCTTAGACTGAAAGATAGGAACAAACTGAAAATTAAAGGATGGAAGAATATACATCAAGCTAACAATACACAAAGAAGAGCAGGTGTGACAGTTCTATTCTCGGGTAAAATAGATTTTAATGTAAAATTCACCGTCATGAACAAGGATGGACACTGTTTATTTCTGAAAGGTTCAATACACAAACAAGACTTAACAATATTAAATATTTATGCCCCTAATATTAGAGCACCTAAATAGATCGAAGAAACACTATCTTCACTCAAAAAGGAGATAGATGACTCCACAGTAATAGTAGGAGACTTCAACACTCCACTCTCAGTGTTGGACAGATCAGCTAGAAAAAAGCTCAATAAAGACAAAGAAGACCTAATTACCATAATTAACCAACTAGACCTCATCGACACATACAGAACTTTCTATCTGTCCACAGACAACTAAACCTTCTTCTCCAGTGCACATGGAACATTCTGTAGAACAGACCATGTGTTAGGACATAAAGTAATTCTCAACAAAATCCATACCATTGAATTAATGGAAAGCATCTTCTCAGATCATAGAGCCATAAAAGTTGAAATCAGAAAAAACATAGAAAGTGGAACTCATGGAAACTGAATAACGTCTTTCTCAGAAAACATGGATTATAGAAGAAATTGAAGAGGAAATAAATAAATTTATGGATTCCAATGAGAATGAAGACACTTCCTGCCAGAACCTATGAGATACAGCCAAAGCAGTTCTGAGAGGTCAGTTTATTTCCATAAAAGCACACATCTGGAGGGAAAGAAGAAATGAACCCAAAGAACTAACCTCATAGCTTGAAGAACTAGAGAGAGAACAAAAGAGGAACCCCTCAGGCACCAGAAGAAAACAGATCATAAAGATTTGAGCAGAATTAAATGAATTACAGGATAGAAGAACAAATGAAAAAATGGAAAAGACCAAAAGCTGTTTTTTAGAGAAGATCAACCAAATTGACAAACCATTGGTTAAACTTACTAAAGAAAAACAGAAAAGGAAACAAATAACTCAAATAAGAAACGAAAGGGAGGTTGTCACAACAGATCCAACAGAAATCAAAAATATCATAACAGAATACTGTGAAAGACTATATTCTAACCAATTTGAAAACCTACAGGAAATGGACAAAATCCCTGATTCGTATCACCTACCAAAATTACCACAAAGGAAGAGATTGAAAAAGTCATCCAATAACTGGCAACCAAAAAAAGCGTGGGCCCAGACGGCTTCACTGTAGAATTCTACCAAGCTTTTAAAGAAGAATTTTCTCCAATACTACTGAAACTATTTCACAGTATAGAAAGGGATGGAGTACTCCCAACTCATTCTATGAAGCCAGCATAACCCTGGTACCAAAGCCAAGGAAGGACCCAACCAAAAAAGAGAACTACAGACCAATATCACTCATGAATCTCGATGCAAAAATCTTTAACAAAATTCTTGCCAGTAGAAAACAACAATATGTCCAAAAAATAATGCATCATGACCAAGTTGGATTCATAGCAGGGATGCAAGGATGGTTCAACATCAGAAAAACAATTAATGTGATCAAGCACATAAATAGCACAAAAGACAAGAATCAACTGATCTTGTCTATTGATGCAGAAAAGGCATTCTATAAAGTCCAGCACCCATTGATGCTAAAAACCCTCAGCAAAATAGGAATAGATGGCAAATTCCTCAATGCAATAAGAGTCGTTTATACAAAGCCAATTGCCTACATCATACTGAATGGAGAGAGACTGAAATAGTTTCCTTTGAGAACAGAAACCAGACAAGGATGCCCACTCTCGCATCTCCTATTCAGTATTGTACTAGAAGTTCTAGCCAGAGCAATTAGACAAGACCAAGAAATAAAGGGCATCTACATCAGCAGCCAAGCCAAGTGCCGTCAAGTCGGATCCGACTCATGGTGATCCTAGGCATCAAAGAAGTCAAAATCTCCCTACTGTATGTGCAGAGAATCCTAAAGAATCCATAAGGAAACTACTCAAACTGATAGAAGAGTTCAGCAAAGTCTCAGGATACAAGATAAACATAAGTAAGTCAGTAGGATTCCTCTATAGTAACAATGAGATTACTAAGGAAGAAATCACCAAATGAACACCATTTACTATAGCCCCTAAGAAGATGAAGTACCGTGGAATAAATCTAACCAGAGAAATAACAGACCTTTACAGAGAAGTACAAGCCTTTACTACAAGAAACTAAGAAAGACTGATATAAATGGAGAAACCTACCCTGTTCATGGATAAGAAGAATTAACATTGTCAAATGTCTGTTTTACCCAAACCAATCTACTTATATAATGCAATCTCGATACAGATTCCAGTGACATTTTTTAATGAGATGGAGAAACACATTACCAAATTTGTTTGAAAAGGGAAGAAACCCTGCATAATTAAATCATTACTGAAGAAGAACACACTGGGAAGCCTCTCTCCGACTTTAGATCCTATTACACTGCCACAGTAGTCAAAACAGCCTGGTAGTAGTACCAAAAGAGACAGATAGATCAGTAGAGCAGAATCGAGACCAAGAAAAAGGACGAGCAACAGTGAAAGTTTTGCTGCACAACATAGACAGACTTCAAAATCTGTCAAACAAACCGCAAACAACAAAAAACAGATAAATGGGAACTATTAAGAATCAAACATTTTTGCTCATCCTAAGACTTTATTAATAGAATTAATAGGCCACCTACAGAACGGGAAAAAATATTTGACAACTCTATGTCAGACCGATGCCTGATCTCCATAATCTATAAGGTACTACAAAACATCAATAAGAAAAAGATAAATCATCCAATCAAGCAGAAGATGGATAGCCACTTCTCTAAAAAGGAGATCCAGGCAGCCAAAAAACACATGTGGACATGCTCATGATCATTAGCTATTAAAGCAATTCAAATGAGAATGACAATGAGATACCATTTCACCCCAATAAGGGTGGTCATGATCCAAAAAACCCCAAACAATAAATTCTGGAGAGGCTGTGGAGAAGCTCGAACTCTCCTACACTGTTGGTGGGATTGCAAAATTGTACAGCCTCTTTGGAAAACAATCAGGCACTTCATTAAAAAGCTGGATACAGTTATAACATTTGACCCAGTAATTCCACTGCTCTGAATATATCCTACAGAATCAAGGCCATTCACACCAACTGATACATGCACACAAATGTTTATCGTAGCACAGTCCTCAATAGCAAAAAGATGGAATCAACCCAGGTGCCCAACAACAGAGGAATAGATAGGTAAACTATGGTTTATATACTCAATGGAACACTATATAATGATAAAGAACAATGATGATTTTAGGAAATATTTTCATAACCTGGTATGAATTAGAGGACCTTATGTTGAGTGAAAGTAGTCAGCGACAAAAGGACAAATATTGTATGAGACCCCTATGATAAGAACTTAAAACAGACTTATATATAGAAAAAAAGACTCTTTGACAGCTGCGATGGTGGGAAGAGGGGGGCGAAGGGAGAAGGGTTTAGATTAGATAATCGATAGAAATTTGGTTGGGTGAAATCTGTGCCAGCACACATTAGAAAGGTCAGTTTTAACTGGACTTCAAGATAACATGAGTACTTCTCCCATCTTAACCCAGTATTGCAAGGAGAGAGTAACTGGGGCACACTGCCAGAGATCATGCTTTCAGGAGAAGTTGAGGCCAATTGTCACAACTAGCATTTTACTAGTTGGGTGAGTGATGTCTGAGGTCTTAAAAGCTGCCACATTGCTATCTGAGGATACAGCAAATGGTCCCAACATAACAGGAACAGATGATCACCAAGGACCAGAATGACATGAGGGAAAGAGAACCCTGAAGACAGACTCATGTGGGTGGGTGATTACATCGATTTGTGACCAGAAGAACCAGATGGTGCCTGGCTACCACAAGTGGTAGCTGCGATGGAGGTCACAAAGTTGAGTCTCACTGGCAACACAAGAATAAAATGAGGTGCACCCTGAGATCTCCAGTAAAAGACCACAATTGATGTTTCAGGGGCTTTGGGGTTCCACTGAGAGCATGGTGCCTAGCCCTGATGCTGTCCTTGTCTGTAAATCATAGTGAAGATCCATTCTTCAGGCAGGAATGGAGTGGACTTGGCCATGCAGAGTGACCATATCATGTGTGCATTTTATGGTTCTGTGCATCTATAGGATGTCATCCAGCTGACCTCTTAACTGGAGGAAAGGTAGTGGGTGGAGAGGAGGGCATAGGAGATTGTTGGGAGGATATGACATATGGAGCAGAGAGGAAGAAAGTGCTGCCACTGGGCAAGAGGAGCAGTTGATGCTGCATACAGGTAAGCATGCAAATTTATATGGGAATGTACATTTTCATTAAATAATCATAATAATAATAGAAAGAAGCCAACAGTGACAACAACAATACCCACAAATCATTATTCTTTCCATATAGAGGAGATAAGAAGAAAGGGTAGCAATTTCTAAAACAACACAACACTTTTGGTAGACATTATAATGTAGGAAAATAATGACAGAAAAAAAAGTTATAGGAAGCTGTTAAACTATATTCTCCCTGTTACCAACACACAGACACACACTACCAACACACAGACACACACACATACATCCCTCCCTAACAGAACAAAGTTAGCTTGATTCGGATTTCAAGCTACTAAAGAAATTAGTTGCAGGTATAATCTAGTAGTCATGACTGTTAGCATCGTTCCTCTCTGAAAGGAGATATTGTCTTGGGAAAGCCATAGTCAACCAACATGTCACATTTGCTCCCTATTCAGTCACTATTGGGAACTGCTGCCTGTCTTAGTGTGAGCCTGTGTGTCAGATGTTGCATAATGTTATGAGCCATAATCTCTGATAGTTTACTCTCTTTGGTGGCTTTTGACTGTATTACACAGAGATGGTTAAGATAGTGAGTTAAGTAAGATAAAAGAGGAGTGGCCAATTTATTGATGTGTGTTTTGTTAAGTTCTAGAAAAAACATTGCTAGGAATTTTGACAAAATGGGAAAATCATGCCATCCTTTGCTAAGAATTACTAACAAAAATGTAAATTAACTCAGAATTTTGGTAGCAGGATTCTTTTTCTTCTAGTGAAGTGATTTACAGCCTCTAATCAAATGAATTAAGGGCAGTCTGTTCAAACTATTAATTTTGGGTCTTTTTATGATTAAGTATATCTTGTAACTTGTATCATCATGGTGACTGATAATCATTTGGTTATATACTAAGATTGGACAAATTATTGCACAGATGCCACTGAAGTTTTCAGCTAATGAGATACTGATGCTACATTATTGAATTACAAGGTTAATACTGTATTAATTATTTTTACCAGGTTTGATATTAATTCACCTAATTGCAATGCCTATCACCAGTATATTTGTAGTACTACCCATCAGCAATATATCTGTATTATTTGTAACCCATTCCTTTTAAATGATTATTGTTTGTTTGTATGAAAAGCAAATAAAAACCCTTTTTAAATGTCTAACAAACACATTTCTATAACTTCTACTTGGTTTACGAAGTCTGGGGAAAGTACTCCAAGTGAAATAATCAATACTTTTTGTAGAAATATTATCTCAACTAATGGCAAGATGTTTTTGCACTGTCAAAATCTACCAGACAATCACACAAAATTCTCCTTGTCTTAAAATGTCTTCTCTGGAGAGCTTGATTTAGGCAAAGTGTCTTCGCTAAAATGTTAATTTTAGTGTAGGAAATGTTAGTATTGTTCAAAATTCCCTTAACTATTCAGATTTAACCAGAAACAAAGATGCTGTCTATATGTTTTTCCCTTGAAATATCATGGTTATAATTTTCCCAGTAGTAATAAAATTGTTTCAAGGAAAGATGTCTATTGACTATAATATTCTTTATAGTATATTTTGAAAAATTATAATTGCTGAATCCTTAATATGTCTCAGATTTATAAATGATCAGTGTAGTATGTAGTTATATATTTTTGTGTGTACATCTGACTAAAAAATACATAAACAAAGTAGATCATGAAGTAGAAGATGCTAAAAGGCAAACAAAATATTAAAACTGGAATTAGAATGTCTTGATTTGTCAGACATATTGTTCTTTTCACATAATATGGTCTCTAGGGTTGTGTTTGTAATATACGTAATTGTCAATACTAAATGGGGTTTCTGAGTGAAGCTACTTTTTGATTAGATCATTGATTTATTCCTCATTCAGTAGCATTTATCAGGCACTTTCAGGTGCAGTGCTAAGAGTACACTGCCTAGGACTATTTTGAGAGTTACATGTATGTAGTCTCAGTCTTTGTGGAGGTAATATTCTAGTACAAGAGAGGGTCAGAAAGATAGGAAACAGGAATACAAACAAAAATGTAATCTTGAATTTTATAGATTTTCAGAAAGCATTTGTTATAATATATAACCATTGCTTTACGTAAGGGAATGTAAAAAATACTGCATGAAGAGTGGAAAAAGTATAGCAGTTAATGCATTAGAGTAGCATTTTTAAAGTAATATAGTCATTTTTTGTTCTCTAAGACACTTTGCCTAAGTCCAACTCTGGCCAGAGAAGAAATTTTTAAGACAAGCAGAAGCTTATGTGATTATATGGTAGATTTTGACAGCGCAAAATAAATCATGCTATATAGTTCAGATGAGAACATATTTCTAAAAATATTGTTGATAGACCATTAAAAGATGGTAGAGTAGATACATGTCAACTCATTTCCCTCTGAGAACTAAGGCCTGGATAATATTTGTATGGAGCACTGAACATTTGGGGAGCCCTAGGACCTAGCATATTTGACTAGGCACCAGTATCAGATTAATATTCCCATCTCAAAAATGAGCCAGCAGCTGTTTGACCTCCGCTTCTGCTGTTTCATGGAATGGGAGAACTGCAGCTTCCATGAACGGCTGGTAATGTACTTTCATTATCAGCTGGAAGGTGGAGTCTGCTGTGCCTGACTGCCTGTTTCAGCCAGCATGTTGGACAGCTGCTAGTTCAACACCTAGACAGCTCTCCACATAGAAGTGAAGTTTACCTTTAAGGCTGAGAGGCCTGTGTATTTGCCTGGAAATCTGTCTGTTGAGAGGCCCAGCATCTTTTCCTCCCACCTTTTTCTGACCCACATTGTAGGGTTGGCTGACAACCCCTAGTTTCTCCATAAGCAGGGTGGCCTCTTTGCCACCTAATAAGTAGAGACTTCCACCCCAGAAAGTCCACCTGGAGTAAATGACTAGAGTATTAGAGACAGCTGGTGACCAACGATTCTCTCAGATGCAATACCAGAGAAATCAAACAGTGTCTGAATGGCACACAGGCAGCAGACCATAATTAATGATTTAAAGAAGCAGCCTTCCAGTGCCCCCAGATAATTCCCAAAATAAGGATTCAAAAAATTTCCCAGATGAAGAAGCCTTTCTGAATCTATCAGAGGTTGAGTACAAAAAAAATTATTATATATAGAACCCTGCTAGAGATTAAACAAAATGCAGTAGAACAAAATGAAAAATTTAGTAAGCTATTTCAACTGATGGAACATCAACGATCTGAAATACATCAGACCAATAACAAAATTACAGAGTTGGATAAGTCAATCCAAAGCCAAAAGAATAGGACTGAACAGATAGAAGTTAGACTCAGCAACCTTGAGGATAGAGCAACTGACACCAGAATTTATGAGGAGAAACCAGAGAAAAGAAATAAGAAAAATGAAGAAGCATTAAGAAACATGTGGGACTCCATTAAGAGGAAAAATTTATATTTAATTGGAGTTCCAGAACAAGAGGGGATTAATGACAGTGTAGAGAGTATTGCTGTAGAGATGCTGACAGAAAACTTTCCTGAGATTATGAGCAAAGAGAACATAGGTATCCAAGATGTTTATCGAACACCACAAAAGCTAGACCACACCCCAAAAAGACACTAAGACATATTATAATCAAGCTTAATGAGATGAAACATAAACAGATGCTTCTAAAGGCAGCAAGGCTCAAAGCAAAGCCAATACTTTGAGGGAAACCCTGTAGGCTTTCGTCTGGCTTCTCTGTAGAAACAATGTTGGCTAGAAAACAGTGGGCTGACAGGTCAAAGCCCTGAAGGAGAAAAACTTCCATCCAAGACTTATTTATCCTGCAAAACTGTCTATCAAATATAATGGTGAAGTTAAGACTTTTGAAGATAAAGATTAGAGACTTCATAAAACTGAACCAAAATTACATGGAATATTGAAAGAAGCTCATCCCTTAGAAAACAGAATCATTAAATGTATATTTAAGATGACAATTCAGGACACATCATCCAAAATTCTAATCACTTAGGGAAGTCACAAAATTGAAAGATGCAATGTTAAAATGAAGGAATCTGTGATCATATCATGACAGCCATAATGCCATCTCATTAAAAAAGGGATACATGACGGTAATTATGTTTGTTTCAGATGGACAGGAACTTAAAGAGTTATGCAGTAGTTAAAATTGGGTTTCATCTTAGTATATTAAGGGGGATAATAGATGTAGCCATAAAACAAATTAATAATGCATTGTATCAAAATAAGAAATGCAGTACAGGAGTCTCAATGAACACAAAACCAATGCTGAAACAACAACCCATAAAGAAGAATGGCCCAGAACAGAATATTAAGAGCAATATAGAAAACATCAACATAAAAGTAATTATTTCAAAATGATGGCTCTAAGCATATACCTGTCAGTAATTACACTAAATGTAAATGGACTGAACTGTCCAGTAAAGAGATTACAAGTGACATCCTGTATCAAAAGACACAACCAGTCTAAATGCTGCTTACAAGAAACACACCTTAGACTTAAATATATGAACAAATTGAAAATTATAGGATGGAATAATATATACCAAGCTAATAATATACAAAGAAGAGCAGGTATAGCAATATTAATCTCAGATAAAATAGATTTTAGTGTAAAATACACTATTGTCAACAAGGATGGTCACTACTTATTGCTGAAAGTTTCAGTACTCAAGGAGGACTTAACAATATTAAATATTTATTCACCCAATACCAGAGCACCTAGATACCTTAAACAAATACTGACAAAACTGAAAAATGAGATAGATCATTCCACAGTAATAGTTGGAGACTTCAACACTCCCCTTTCAGTTATGAATGGGTCATCCAGAAAAAAGCTCAGTAAAGATGCAGAAGATCTTACTGCAGCAATCAGCCAACTTCATGTTATTGACATATACATATCTTTTCATCCACCAATGAATAAGTACACCTTCTCCAATACACATGGAATATTCTCAAGAATAGACTGTGTGTTAGGTCATACAGCAATTCTCTATAAAACCCAAACCATTCATTTACTGCAAAGTATTTCTCAGACCATAGAGAGTTAAAAGTTGAAATCAAGAACAGAAAAATCATAGGTAGAAATTCAAACTTATGGAAACTGAGTAACACTTTACTCAAAAAGCCTTGGGTTATAGAAGTAATCAAGGACAAAATAAAGAAATTTATAGAATCAAATGAGAATGAAAGCACATCCTAAAAGAATCTATGAGACACAGCAAAAGCAGTACTCAGAGGCCAGTTTATAACTGCACACATCCATAAAGAAGAAAGGGCTCAAATTAAAGAATTAACATTATAGCTTTAACAAGTAGAAAGATAGCAACAGAAGAACCCCTTAGGCACCAGAAGAAAACAGATTATAAGGATTAGAGCAGATAAATTAGAGAATAGAAAAACAATAAAAAAAAAATCAACAAAACCAAAAGCTGGTTCTTTGAAAAGATCAACAAAATTGATAAACCATTGGCTAAACTTACAAAAGAAAAACAGCAGAAGATACAAATAACCTGATTAATACATGAGATGGGAGATGTTACAACAGAACCAACTCAAATAAAAAATATCACAACAGAATACTGAAAGGATGTACTCTCACAGGTTCGAAAACCTAGAGGAAATGGATGAATTTCTAGATTCATATCACTCACCAGGATTATCACAAGGAGAAGTAGATCAACTTAATAAATCTATTACAAAGTAAGAGATTAAAAAAGTCATCAAAAATCCGCCAACCAAAAACAGTCCTGGCCCACCTGGCTACACAGGAGAATGCTACCAAGCTTTTAGAGAAGAGTTAACTCTGATACTATTGAGGCTACATCACACCATAGAAAGGAATGGAATACTCCCAAATTCATTCTATGAAGCCAGCATAAGCGTAATACAAAAGCCAGCAAAAGATCCCACAAAAAAAGAAATTACAGACCAATATCACTCCTGAAACTAGATGCAAAAATCTTGCAACAAAATTCTAGCCAATAGAATTAAACAGCCTATCAAAAAAAATAATTCATCATTATCAAGTTGGTTTCATTCCAGTGATGCAAGACTGGTTCAACATCAGAAAAACTATTAATATAATCAATCACATTAATAACAGAACAGGTAAGAATCACCAGATTTTGTCAACTGATGCAGAAAAGGCATTTGACAAAGTTCAACACCCATTTATGCTTAAAACTCTCAGAAAAATAGGAATAGAGGGGAAATTTCTCAAAACAATCAGTAGCATCTATGCAAAGCCAACTGCCTCCATTATGCTGGGTGGTGAAAGACTGAAAGAATTCCCTTTGAGAACCAGAACTAGAAAAGAATGCCCACTCTCACCACTTCTATTCAACATTGTGCTAGAAGTTCTAGCCAGAGCAATTAGACAAGATGAAGAAATAAATGGCATCCATACTGGCAATGACAAAGTAAAAATCTCCCTATTTGCAGATGGTATGATTGTTTATACACAGAATCCAAAGGAATCCATATGTAAACTATTGGAACTAATAGAGAAATCTAGCAAAGTAAGGAGATACAAGATAAACATAAGTAAACCAGTAGGATTCCTTTATACCAGCAATGATATTATTAAACAAGAAATCACCAAATCAATTCCATTTACTGTAGCCTTCAAGAAGATAAAATACCTAGGAATAAATCTAACTAGAGAAATAAGAGAGCTTTACAAAGAGAACAAGACCTTACTACAAGAAACAAAGAGACTTATGTAAATGGAGTAATCTACCCTGCTGATGGATAGGATCAACATTGTGAAAATGTCTATTTTACCCAAACCAATCTACTTATATAATACAATCCCAATACAAATTCCAGTGACATCTTTTAATGAGATGGAGAAACAAATCATGAACTTTGTTTGGAAAGGGAAGAAATCTCCGATAACTAAAGCACTACTGAAGATGAAGAACACACTGTGAGGCCTCTCATTTCTGACTTGAGAACCTATTACACTGCCACAGTTGTCAAAATGCTTGGTACTGGCACAAAAAGAGACATAGAGACCAATGGAACAGAGTAGAGGCCTCAGAGGTGCCACCATACTCCTGTGAACAGTGGATATTTGACAGAGGTCCCAAGATTTTAAACTGGGGTAAGAATGGTCTCTTTAACAAATGGTGCTGGCAAAATTGGATATCCAAGTGCAAAAAATTAAAAGAAGACCCATGTCTCACACCTTATACAAAAATCAACTCAAATCAGATAAATGACCTAAATATCAAATTTAAAACGATAAAGCTCATCCAAGAAAAAGTCAGAACAACAATGGAAGTTTTAATACACAATGTAGACAGACTTCAAAATCTGACAAAGCGCAGTCAACAGAAGGGAAAATAGATAAATGGGAACTACTAAGAAACACTTTTGCTCATCCAAAGACTTAAAAGACCATCTACAGAATGGGAAAAAAATATTTGGCATTCAGACTGACTTCTGATCTTAATAATCTATAAGGTATTACAAAATATCAACAAGAAAACGATAAATAATCCAGTTAAGTGATGGGCAAAGGAGATAGACATTTCTCTAAAGAAGATATCCAAGTAGTCAAAAGACACATGCAGAATTGCTCATGATCATTAGCTATTAAAGAAATTCAGGAACAGAATTGAGACCCCAGAGATGACACCATCTGCCTATGAACAGTTGATATTCGACAAAGGCCTTAAGACATTAAACTGGGGTAAAAACAGTATCTTCAACAAATGGTGCTGGCAAAATTGGTTATCCATCTGCAATAAACTGAATCAAGATCCATATCTTACACCTTATACAAAAACCAACTCCAACTGGATAAAAGACCTAAATATCAAACCTAAAACGATAAAGCTCATCCAAGAAAGGGTAGGAACAATGATGGAAGTTTTAATACACAATGAGGACAGACTCCAAAATCTGTCAAAGAAACTTCAATCAACAGAAGAGAAAATAGATAAATGGGAACTTAAGAATCAAACACTTTTGCTCGTCCAAAGACTTTATTAATAGAATTAAAAGAGCACCCACAGAATGGGAAAAAATATTAGGCAACTCTATGTCAGACCGTCGCCTGATCTCCATAATCGATAAGATACCACAAAATATCAAGAAGAAGAAGATAAACCATCCAATTAAGCGATGGGCAAAGGAGATGGACAGACACTTCACTAAAGAGGAGATCCAGGCAGCCAAAAAACACATGCGGACATGTTCACGATCTTTAGTTATTAAAGAAATTCAAATCAAGACAACAATGAGATACCATCTCACCCCAACAAGATTGGCCATGATCCAGAAAACACAAAACAACAAATGCTGGAGAGGCTGTGGAGAAAGTGGAACCCTCCTACACTGTTGGTGGAGTTGCAAAATGGTCCAGCCTCTTTGGAAGGCAATCTGGCGCTTCCTTAAAAAAATGGATATTGATATACCATTTGACCCAGTAATTGCACTACTTGGAACATATCCTACAGATTCAAGGCCTTTCACACCAACGGATACATGCACCAGAATGTTTATCGCAGCACAGTCCACAATAGCAAAAAGATGGAATCAACCCAGATGCCCAACAATAGAAGAATGGATAGGTAAACTGTGGTACATATACTCAATGGAGCACTATGCAATGATAAAGAATAATGATGATTCCAGGAAACATCTCCTAACCTGATTTCAACTGGAAGACATTATGTTGAGTGAAAGTAGTCAGCGACAAAGGGACAAATACTGTATAAGACCTCTACGATAAGATCTCAAAAACAGACTTGTGTATAGAAGAAAAGACTCTTTGACAGCTGCAAGGGAGGGATGGGAGGGAGGGCGAGAGGGGGAGGGTTTAGTTTAGATAGTTACTAGAAATCTAGTTGGGAGACAGCGGTGACAGCACACATGAGGAACAAGAACAACAATAAGTGTACTTCAGCATAACTTGAGTACTCCTTCCATCTTAACTCAATACTGCAAGGATAGAGTAGCTGGGGCGGGGGGTGGGGGACCATGCTCTTAGGCGAATTCCAGGCCAATTGGCACAACTAGCGTTTTGCTAAGAGAGCTCTCTGCACCCCATTTTGGTGAGTGGCGTCTGGGGTCTTAAAAGCTGCCAAGCTGCCATCTGAGGACACAGCAAATGGTCCCAACTCAGCAGGAACGGATGCTCACCGAGGGCCAAAATGGCATGCGGTAAAGACAACCGAGAAGACAGAGAGATCCACAAGAGTGGGTGCCTACATCGACTTGGGACCGGAAGAACCGGATGGTGCCTGGCCACCACCAGTGATAGCCACGACGGAGCTCACAGAGAGGACCCTCAGTGGCAACACAAGAATAAAAAGAGGTGCATCATGAGATCTCCACTAAAATACCTCAACTGATGGTCCAGCGGTTTGGGGGTTCCTCTGATAGCATGGCCCCCTGCCCTGATGCTGCCCTTTCCCATAAATTATAACAAAGATCCATTCTTTGGACAGGAATGGATTGGACTTGGCATTGCAGAGTAACCATATATTGGAAGCACTTTATGGTTCTATACATCTATAGGATATCATCTTGCTGACCTCTGGCTGGAGGAAGGGGAGTGGACAGACAGGAGGGGAAAGGAGAGTGTTGGGAGGATGAGACATGTATGGAGCAGAGAGGAATAGTGTGCAGTCACCGGACAGGGAGAGCAGTGGAAGCTGCATATAGGGGGGCATGTAAATTTATATGTGACTGTACATTTTCACTCAGTTATGTTAAATAAAAATTAAAAAAAAAGAAATTCACATTAAAACTACAATGAGATACCATCTCAGCCCAACAAGGTTGACCATGATCCAAAAAATACACAACAAATGCTGGAGAGACTGTGGAGAAATTGGAACTCTCCTACACTGCTGGTGAGATTACAAAATAGTACAACCTCTTTGGAAAACAATCTGGTACTTCCTTAAAGTGCTGGAAATAGATATACCACTTGATCCTGTAATTCCACTGCTTAGAATTTATCCTTCAGAAACAAAGGTTGTCACAGAAACAGACACATGTACACAAATGTTGGTTGCAGTACAGTGCACAATAGCAAAAAGTAGGAATCAACCCAGATGCCCATCAACAATGAAAGGATAAGCAAACTATGGTACATATACTCAATGGAACACTATGCTATGATAAAAAACAATGACAATTTTAGAAAACATCTCATAACGTGGTCTCATTTGGAAGAGATCTTGCTGAGTGAAATCAATCAGTGTCAAAAGGACAAATTTTCTATGAGACCCCAGTTATAAGGACTTAACAAGAGAATTATACACGGAAGAAAATAACTGTGTTGGCTACATGGTTGGGGGGCGAGGGTTTGTCATTGATGAGATAATTGATTGATGTTAGAAATTTTATTCTTTTACTATAATTAATAAAAATAAAATTTTAAATAATAAAAAGTATTATTGATTATTTCACTTAGAGTACTTTTCTAAGACTTTGTAAACCAAGTTAATATTACAGAAATGTGTTTGCTAGTAATCTAGACTGAGAAAAAAATAGTCTTAGATTGGCTGTGTTATTTTACCAGGTTTTTTTTAAGTCATTTAATTTTGACGTTTCATTATTCCTTTTTCTTGGTGACTTAAAAAATATGATATAATGTACTAAAACAACACATACATATATAAGTATATGTAGGTGTACAGATATGACCATCTATTATTAGAGCTTTGTAAATTCATTTATGTTTGAGGTCACATAATTTCTGGAGAATCATCAATCTATATAGCCCTTGTGATTCTCAGATATATATTTGTCAAGTTACTTATTATTTGGAAAACACTATTTTCTGGAGTTGATAACCAAATAAAAGTTTATTTTCCTATTAAATACCTATGGAGATCCCCACTATTCCTTCCATGATAAAATTTAAAAGCCGTTCCATGTGCTTCCTGTGCTTTACGTCTAGCTGTTTTTCATCGATAATACCTATTTTTCTCCTTTATGACCTAGATTATCATAACACTACACTCTTTTCTCCCTGATTGCAGTGCACCTTTATGTCTCAAATTTGTGTTGTCACTGACTTCTTCTCTGCCTTAGAAATCCTACTCCTCTTTCAACCATCTGCCATTGAATTGATTCTGACTCATAACAACTCTAAAGACAGATTAGAACTGTCTCATGGCATTCCTAAGGAGCAGCTAACTGGTAAATCTGAACTGCCAACCTGTTGGTTAGCAGCTGTGGCACTTAACCACTGTGCCACCTGAGCACCCTCTTTTTTTTAACATGCAACTCAAAACATCTTTGGCGAGTTCTGTGTCCACTGGTCCTCACCCTTCTGAAAGCAATTTAACCATCTCCTATTTAGGTTCACACAGCAATTTCTTTCTTTTTTTTGTTTTCAATTTTATTTTTGTTGTGATTGAAGTGAAAGTTTACAACCCAAGTCAATTTGCCAGACCAAACCCCAAACACACGCCTCTATGCAACTCTATCTGCTATCCTCACCCTGTGACAGCCCATTCTTCGTTTCCACTCTATACTTCAGTATTCTCTGAGCCAACACTTGTTTCCCTCCTCTCCACCCTCTGCTGTCCCCTGTAGAGAGGAACAAGTTGGACAGCCTCATATATATATTAAACCATAAAGTATACACACCACCTGCAACACCCTGTCCCATAGTCCAGTCCCATCTTTGACTGAAGTGTTGACTTCAGTGGTGGTTTCAGCTCAGTGCTAGCAGCAAGTCCAGGGGCCATGTTCTCAGGAGACCCTCCAGATTGTCAGGCCATCAAGTCTGGTCTTTTAATAGAGTTCTAGATCTGCACTCCCCTTTTTGCTGTGCTTCATTAAAGACTCTGCATTGTGTTCCCTGTCAGGCCAGCTTTTGGTGTTGGCCAAACACCATCTAGTTCTGGTCTCCTGCTGATGTAGTTTCCCAAGTATGTGGACCCTTCTGTCTTCTGATCTCACGTTTTCCTCACATCTTTGATGTTTTTGGTTTTCATCTGCTCCAGGTAGGTTACACAGCAATTTCTTGAGGCCTTATCTGTTTCAGGGAAACCCTGGTGGTGTATTGGGTTAAATGCTATGTTTGCTAACCAAAAGTCAGCAGCACAAATCCACCAGGCACTCCTTGGAAACTGTGGGGCAGCTGTACTCTGATATCTAGGGTTGCTATGAGTCAGACTTGACAGCAGTGGTTTTCGAACTCGCTGAAGATGTTTTATTTGAGTTGTATCAGGCTTTACAAATAAATACACCAGATTTTGGGGACAGCGATATGGTATGACTTTTTTTTGGTGGTGGGCATTCAGTTACTGATTTTCCCAGTGAATGGCATAATCAAGGGTTTAGGGTTAGAGCCTCTAATAATAAAACACCTTGCTGTCTTTGAGCTAAGCTTTGAAAGGTTGTTGACGCCTCAGTTTAATAACTGAATTGTGGTCCTGACACCCAGTTTTAAGTCATAGACTAAAGATATCTAAATGGCAGACATAGGAGTGCATGGCGGAATATCATTGGCAGGAATATTATTTATCATATAGCCGCATGGTTCTCTGTGTTTTCCCCAGCGTTCTCTGGCTTACAACATCCCTTTTGTGCACAATAGGATTGCATCTTTTGGAATTCCTTGGCTTTTTCTCATTTTTCCAGTATGAAGAGTATTAAAGCAATCTTGAAAGATTGTTTTTCATAGACTGTAGTAGCCCTGAAGGCATTTTTTATTTTATTTCATTTTATTATGATTGAATGAAAATGTACACTCCCATATAAATTTGCATGCTCACCTATATGCAGCTCCCACTACTCTCTCTGCACGGTGACAGCACACCCTTCCTCTCTACTCCGTACATGTCCTATCCTCCCAACAGTCTCCTCCTCTCCACCCACTCCCCTTCCTCCAGCAAGAGGTCAGCAGGATAACATCCTATAGATGCCTAGAACCATAAAGTTCCCACAATATGCAGTCACTCTGCGTCACCAAGTCCAATCCATTGCTGTCCGAAAAGTTGACCTTCATTCTGATTTATGGACGGGGCAGCATCAGGGCCAGGGGCCATGCTCCCAGGGGAACCCCGAAGCTCCCGCACAGTCAATTGCAGTCTTTTACTGGAGATCTCAGGGTGCACTCCTGTTTATTCTCTTGTTGCCAGTGAGACTCAACTTTGTAAGCTCCATCATGGCTGTCACTGGTAGTGGCCAGGCACCCTCTGGTTCTTCCAGTCACAAGTCAATGTAGATGTCCACTCACATGGGTCTCTCTGGATTTTCTTTCCCCTGTGTCGTTATGGACTTTGGTGATCATCCATTCCTGCAGAGTTTGGACCATTTGCTCTACCCTCAGATGGCAGCTTGGCAGCTTTTAAGACCCCAGATGCCACTCACTGATGAGGGGTGCAGAGAATCCTCATTAGCAAAATGCTAGCTGTGCCAATTGGCCTTGATTTCCGCTAAGAGCATGGTCCCCACCCCCCCGCCCCAGCTACTCTGTCCTTGCAATATTGAGTTAAGATGGGAGGAGTACTCAAATTGTGTTGAAGTCCAGTTAGTATTGATCTTTTTTCTAATGTGTGCTGTCACTGCTAGTAAAATTAGATGATTCATTATCACTAAATGTTATCTCATAACAATTAATAAATTTGAGTACTTAATAATTTGAGTTCTTTTGCCCAGTTTTCCTTAAAATATTTTTAGTGACTTAAAAATACTTACTGAACTACTGTTAGTTATCAGGAAGGAGCAGTCCTCTGAGAAGGAAATCGTGCTTGGCAAAGTAGATGGTCAGTGAAAAAGAGGAGCACATGCAATGGCGTGGATTGACCTGGCAGCTGCAACAGTGGACTCAAGAATAACTGCAATTGTGGGGATGGTACAAGACCCGATAATGTTTCTTTCTGCTGTGTATAGGGCCTCTGTGAGTGGGAATTGACTACATAGCACGTAACAACTCTTAATTTCCTTTCAGTATTTAAGGGCTTTGTATCCATCAGTGAACAGAAAAATACAGAAAGGTGTCTATTCGTAAGTTTGTATTTTATCAGAGAGGAATATAGAAATAAAATTTAGTAAAAAAGTGAATTCTATAGTCTTCTGTAGTTATAAAACTAAGTACTGTGCCGAAAAAAATTAAAAGCAGACGAAGTGACTCAGGAGTGTGAGAACAGGGGTGTCAGGAAAGAGTTGGGAAAGGGCAATTTGAAGTAATAAACTGAGTGATGAGGGAAGAATTCACTGAAAGATGTAATTTGAGCAAAGACTTGGACAAGAAAAATGAGAGACATTTGTTCATTATGAGGTCCATATTTATTCATGAAAATTTAGATTTGTGCAAATCTAGATGAGATTATTATGTTTAGACCATAGACCACCTTCACAGAGGTATGAAAATAAGTTACTCTGTATCATTTAAAAGTAGTAAAAGTCAAATCAATATTTCCTTTTCAAGACTCCTGTATTTCTTCTTTGTGTATCACTCAGCAGACGTGGTCTGGTTTTGAGATCTTTAATCCAGGCTTCTATGCTTAATTTACTTTCTTCATGCTGTTACAGTTTTATGTTTTCCAAGAATGTGTCCTGATTATATTCATTTGATTTCATTTACCCTTTTAGATATACTGGCTCACCTGGAAGAAGCAATTTGACTAAGGTTTTACTGTTCTTTTCTTTAAACTTTGATGTGTATAAGACACTACTATATAGTAATATTCTTATTTCTTTTTAAATATTTGAAAAGCCTTTTAAATATCAAGCCCTAGAATTGTAACAAAAATGCCTACTGTTTTGTCATTTTTCTCAGAAAGAATAAAAAAAATAAATAATGCCACCCAAAGAGCACATGTGTCTTTGAAAAGTCACTGTGGCAATGTATTTTCTTGTTTGTGAAGCCCACACTAGGGCAAGTCTCTTATCGAGCATGGCTTTTAATTGTGAAATGACCTAGATGTATCAAGAATAGTGATTGGGACACCACACATTGCTCTAACCAAAAGAATAGGTAGGGCTGATTCTGCACAATTCCCATCATCTTACTGACCTTTCAAATGTACAGTGCTGTTCTCAAAAATGTACTTGCTATTGAACAAGAAGTATTTTTAAGAAATCCTGTTACAAGGTCTTAACAAGAGAATTATCCACAGAAGAAAATGACTGTGTTGGCTACATGGGTGGGTGAGAGCTGAGGCTTTATTGTAGATAATTGATAGATGTTAGATTTATTTTTTTTATGATTGAATGAAAATGTACATTCCCATATAAATTTGCATGCTCACCTAAATGCAGCTCCCACTGCTGTCCCTGCACGGTGACAGCACACCCTTCCTCTCTGTTCCATATATGTCCTATCCTCCCAACAGTCTTCTATCCCCTCCGCTCCACCCACTCCCCTTCCTCCAGCAAGAGGTCAGCAGGGTGACATCCTATAGATGCCTAGAACCATAAAGTTTCCACAACATACGGTCACTCTGCATCGCCAAGTCCAATCCATTGCTGTCCGAAAAGTTGACCTTCACTACGATTTATAGACAGGGGCAGCATCAGGGCCAAGGACCGTGCTCCCAGGGGGACCCCAAAGCCCCTGGACCATCGATTGCAGTATTTTAGTGGAGATCTCAGGATGTACCCCTTTATTCTTGTTTTGCCAGTGAGACTCAATTTTGTGAGCTCCATCGTGGCTATCACTGGTATTAGAAATTTAATTCTTTTATTGTAATTAATAAAAAATAAAAAAGGAAAAAAAGAAAGAAAAGAAATCCTGATTCTGAGTCACTGTAGAAAACTTTTAGCCTTTTTATATGAATTCACCAAATGCAAAACATAAGGAAAAGAAAAGAAATACATGTTCACCATCTTCAAATTCTTAAATATCTCTCTGATGTTGTATACTAAAATATTAATTTTATTAATCAGAACAATTTTCAGTAAGTAAAATTATTGTTGGATGTGCTATGAACAAAGATATAAAGTTGTTAAAGTATGGATATTTCTGCTTGTTTTGGTATTATAGTTCCAAGTTTTTGTAAATAATTGTACAACTTAGGAAGATAAAGAACAGTAATTACCAATGGCATGAAAATATCTGAAATTCTAGATGACACTAATAGAAATGCAGAAGAGACATTCCTTAAGTTTAGACAGTAGAGACTTAATTTTGAACAACATGAGTAAGTGCAGATATCTGCTTCACCAAATAAAAAAAAGTTTCACTGGTAATGTTGACTTCATATTTGAAGATTTATATACATTTTCTCATTTCAAAAGCTCATAATTTCTTTATAATTCCTTTTCATTGTGCTTTGGATGACTTAATGAGATGTCCTTTATTGTACTTTTCATTAAGGAGAATACGTATTATTTTATGACATTGGATATCAACCCCACAACATGTCAACAGTCTTCCTTCTCAATCTTGGGCTCCCTAGTACCAGCTTTCCTGGCCGGCCACCCCCCCTCCCACCCTGCTTTCTAGTCCTTGCCCCTGGGGTGGTATGCACCTATAATCTTCTTTGTTCTGTGGACCTGTCTAATCTTTGTTTGTAGGGTGAGCCTCAGGAGTGACTTTGTTACTGGGCTAAAAAGTTTCTGGGAGCTGTGCGCTCAGGGTTTCTGCTGTCTCCATGAGGCTAGTAAGTCTGTTGTTTGTGAGTTAGAATTTTTTTTTCTACATTTTTCTCCAGCTCCATCCAGAACCCTCTCCTGTTATCCAATGTCAGAACAGTCAGTGGTGGTGGTTGGGTACTGTCTAGTTGTATTTGTCTCAGTCTGGTGGAGGCTGTGGTAGTTGTGGTCCATTCATCCTTAGGACTAATCTTTCCTTTATGTCTTCAGTTTAGAATATCTTAAGTGGCTGTTCACAGGTTTTAAGAACCCAGATGCTATTCACCAAAGTGGAAGGTAGAAATTGTGTTACGCTAGTTGAGTTAGATATTCACTGAGACCAAGGTCCCCACACCCCTCAGCCTAGTAATGTAGTCCTTTGGGAAGTTTGTGTCTGTGAAGTTTCCATGACCTTGCTTTGGACACGTCGTGTTAGCTTTCCTGGTACTGTATACTGTCTTACCCTTCACCAGAGTTACTACTTACGTATGGTCTACTTAGGTTTTTCCATCCCAACCCCTCCACTCCTTCATAATCATCAAAGATTATTTCTTTTTGTGTTTAAACATTTACATGAGTTTTTCTTGTAGTGGTTTCATACAATATTTCTTTTTATGATTTGGTTTATCTCACTTAACATAAAGCCTCCCAGATTCATGTATGTCATGTCATGGTTCACAGATTAATCATTTTTCCTTATCATTGCATAGTACTCCATTGTCATCCATTTATCTAGATGGGCATCTAGGTCATTTCCATCTTTTGCTGATGTGGACAATGGTGCAGTGAATGTGTGTATGTGTATGTCTATTCATGTGATGGCTCTTATTTCTCTGGGATGTATTCCTAGGAGTGGAATTGCTCGATCATATGGTGTTTCTATATCTAGCTTTCTAAGGAAGCACCGTATCATTTTCAAAAATGATTGTACCATTTTCATTCCCGGAAGTGGTGCTTAAGATTTCAAATCTCACCACAGCCTTCCACCATTTATTTTCTGTTTTCCTTTTTTTTTTAATTTTAATTTTTTTTTATTCAAGCCAGTGATACAAGGGTGAAATGATATCTCACTGTGATGTAGAATTGCATTTCTCTAATGGATAGTGATCATAGGCTTTTCCTCGTGTGTCTGTTACTGTGAAATTCCTAAATTTTTAACGGTAAAGAAATAGTGTTTCTTTAAAATATTTTTAAAGTGTTTCATTTAAATTAGACATTAGAGATTTGGATCTGAAATTTTGTAACACATATTTTGTTTTAATTTATCAACATGTTTTGAAAGTTTATTTGGAATTTATGTACCATCATTAATAAAATATAGATGACTCATAGATAGATGAATAAAACTGTTTCTTAAGAGCATACAAAATCGTAACTGATTTGGTAGCATGAGGTAGCCTATATCTAGTGAAGAAAACATGAACATAGGCTAACCTAGAGCCATAAATTTCCTTTGAATTATTTTTTAATGATGGTAGTGGTGAGTGTGGAAAATAAGGACAAACACATTGATTGATCCCACTGATGTGCTAAACACTGGGTTGGGTGTTTGGCAAACCTATTGTTATTCTCATAACAACCAAAGCACAAGAGGAGACATTGTTAGACCCATTTTCACGTGATATTCAGAGACCTTAAGCAGATCTTGGGATTGTGGCAGAGTCTGAGATTAAACTCAGGCCAGTCTTGTTACGCATGCATCACTTTGGGATTGTTTAGCAGGGACAATATTCATCCCAAGACAAGGCAAGTGCCGTCGAGTGGGATCCGACTCATGCTGAATATTCATCAAGCATGCACCAATATTGCTAGAAGGATTAATTTTAACCAGATTTCATTCACAATACTCAGTTTAAAAGGTTTATTTAGTTTTCGTTTTTCTTTTTTGAAAAGAAAACTCCTGTCACCCCTAGTGCTGTGCTGTGTGGTGACCAGTAAGACGTTCTGAATAATGTTAACACTCCTCAGGCTCAGTGTAGCTTTGCACAGGAAGCAAGTCTTGTATTCTGGATACATAGAAAAGTTTGTGATTGTTTAGACCATGATTTATGGAGTCAGACAGCCTATGTTTGAATGTTATGCACACCACTTACTAAACTTGAGAAATTTCCTCCTTCCACCTCATTTTCTTACTTAGAAATCAATGTAATAGTATGTAACTCAAATTATTATTGTGAAATTTAAAGGACATAATATGTTGAGGACAGAGCAAGCACTCAAAAATTGTAGTTACTGTTATTATTCTTACTTAGCTTGGCTTAACTAATGGGTGGTGGGTAATCTTCCTATAAAGGATATCTCGATATAGAAACCTACTTTTTAACACAGGAGTTATCACCGCTGACAATAGTTTCATTCCAGAGAAGATTAGAATAATCTGGGGGCATGGAGGTTAAGAGTTTAACTGCTTACCAAAAGGTCAGTAGTTCAAAGCCGCCAGCTGTTCCTTGGAAACTCTATGGGGCAGTTCTTCTCTTTCCTCTGGCATTGCTGTGAGCTGTGAATCAGATTTGACTTGACATCAATAGGCTTTCTCTCTCTTTATATACATAATACATATGTACTTTTTGGTATAATTGCAAATACGTATGTGTTTTTTTGGTTTGTCTGTCCATGCTCCTCTGTTACAGACCTTTATTTTCCTGCACCCATGTAAGAATATAGCTTCATGTCTTAGTAATACTTTCCGCTGACCTGCTGGATCTGTCCCTATATGCAAAGCTGAGATCAACAGTACTATCACCTTTTGCCAACTTCTTTTTTAATGCTGAATTTTCTTCATTTCCAAGTAGGTGAATAAAAATCTTTGATTTTTATTTTAGAGAATAAGCAAAAATCAATGCTGTAAAAAAGATAAAATTCAAATTAATCCCTCGGCCAGAACACTGTTGAATAGCTAGCAAATAAAATGAGTATCTCTTTGTTGCACTGGTTGTTGGAAATTGGTAAAATAGAAATTATTTCTAAGAATGGAAATAATTTCAAAAATACTTTTGTAATTTAATGATAATTTCTTTTAGAACTAAAATTTCACAATTATATACTGAACTTTGTTCATTTTTGTAGTGATACTCTCAACATTTAAAATGTTTACTCAACAGAATTAAAAGTGAAATAATTGAGAAAAAGTCTCAGAGAGAGCAAAGGGTAAGAAAAAATCTTGTTTTTGTTAAAAAATTTCAGCAGTATTGCTCGCTTTATGGAGCCATAATGGCACAGTGTTGAAGAGCTTGGCTGCTAACTAAACAGTCAGCAGTTCAAAGCAACCAGCTTCTCCTTGTAAACCCTATGAGGCAGTTCCATTCTGTCCTGTAGAGTCACTGTGAGTCAAAATTTACTTGACAGCCCCAGGTTTGTTTTTTTGGTTTAGTTAGCCTTATGCCTTAGTTAGAAAGAACTGAAGTAAAGTGTGTATAAGATATTTACATGACATTAAGACATCACTTATTTTAAGTACAGTCATCCTTCAGAGCCACTATTGAAGTGCAAACCAATTAATTGCTTTTGGATAATATCCTAGAAGAGTTTTTGTTGTTTGTCTATTAGCAAATGGAATAAGCAATGACATAAGGAAACTATATAGAAAACTACCACATTGGACTGAAATCTATCAAGAAATTGGGACATATGAATGGATAATGAGTTTACCCAATTTAAATTTTGGCCACAGCTCAAAAGGCCAAGATTGTAGTTGCCAAAGTGCCACCTGTGCCCTATATACCACAGATGTTTAGACCTTCAGAGTGGCTTTGCTTCCTTTTCTGGGCCAGTGGATCTCCCACAGTTCCCAACTTCAACACATGTGCCAAATTGATAGTAACTAAACACTGACATTCACCTTGACTTTGAAAGTTTTCTTATCTCTGTATCTATGTGTCTTTTTCTTGTTTTCAAAGTAATAACATAGTAAAATAATAAGGTCTGTATCAGTAAGAATTAATTTCAGCTGTTATAGTAAGAGATCCCAAGTAACAGCTAGAATCCAGGGGTTATGTAATAGCTTCATGGTCCTCAAGGGCTCAAGACAATTCATTCTCTTTTTCCCCACCTTCAGAACCTAGGGGTTATGTAATAGCTCCATGATCGTCAAGGACTCAAGAAAATTCATTCTCTTTTTTTCCCCGCTTTCCTCAGCCTGTGATGTTATAGCCACTTTATAATTGTAGCTCGCATCATCCACATCCTCATTTTAAAAGGAAGACAACAGAAGGGTGAAAAGAAACCTCTTTGTGTCAGAATTTCCGCTTTCTACTTCTAGATCTTTTCTGATATCCTCAATGAAGTGTTTCTTGTGACTGTATATCCTTGCCTACTCTTATCTGTAAGTACATTACAGTTGTTCCCTTTCAACATACTTACCCGGTCTTTATGCTAAACAAATAATTCAATAAACTAGACTATATGAAGAAGAACAGTGCATCAAGGTTGAAGGAAGACTCCTTGACAACTTATGATATGCAGATGACACAACTCCACTTACTGAAAGTGAATAGGACTTAAAGCACTTATTGATGAAGATCAAAGACCACTTATTGATGAAGATGAAAGACCATAGCCTTCAGTATGGTTTTCAACTCAATATAAAGAAAACAAACTTCCTTACAACTGGAACAATAAGCAATATCACAATAAATGGAGAAAATATTAAAGTTGTCAACAACCAACCAAAACAAGTCACTGCCATCAAGTTGATTCCAACTCATAGCAACCCTATGGGACAGAGGAGAACTGCCCTATATGGTTTCCAAGGAACACCTCATGGATTCAAACTGCCAGCCTTTTTGTCAGCAGCCATAGCTCTTGGCCACTATGCCACCAGGCTTTCCAAATTTGTAAGTCATTTTATTTTGCTTGAATTGATAATTAATGCCCATGGAAGCAGAAGTCAAGAAGTCAACAACATATTACAATGGACGTATCTACTCCAAAAGACTTCTTTAAAGTGTTGAAAAGCAAAGATGTCACTTTGACTACTAAGGTACCTTAACTAAGCCATTGTATTCTCAATTGCCTCATCTGAATGCCAAAGCCAGACAATGAATAAGGAAGACAAAGGAATGGATACCTTTGAAATATGGTGTTGGCAAACAATATCAGCAGTTCAAATCCACCAGGTGCTCCTTGGAAATTCCATGGTGCAATTCTACTGTGTCTTATAGGGCTGCTATGAGTTGGCATCGGCTTGACAGTAGTGGAGTTATTTTTGGCTATGAAATACCAGAAACTTTTGACATTTTTGTTGAAAATTTCACTTAATCATCAGTATAAATCCTTGATGGATATTTTATCATACCTAGTTTATAAACTTTGAGAGTAAACCAGCCTCTCAAAGTTTCAGTTGGTAAAGAACAAAGGTTGATTCTTGCATGAGTCTAACTTCAAAACCATGTTGCTTCCACTCTGCCATTCTGATTCTTTAATGAGTGAAGGAGAGGGACACCCCAGAAGGCTGTACTAGTACTCTTTTGTTCAACAACTCTATTTCCTCTTTCTAATACACTAATATATTGCTAAGAAAGGAGATTACAAAAGGAAAATATAGTAAGTGAACATGGCAGAGAGTTGCCTATCACAGACACCTCTCCCCAAGAGAGTTTTTGTGCTTCTCTTCACTCCATATTCTCCTTCAACCTCTGTATTTTCCCTTAGCTTCAGCTTATTTTGAGTTCATGTGCCTTCACATTCATCAGGCACTTGTCCAACTAAAACTTTCACTCATACATAAGATCAGTCCTCATTCCTCTTCAAATTCTGTCGCCTCTCAGGGTTCCTTTCAGGCTTCTTTTTACCATGTCCCTTCATTCTACATCTAGTGTTTTCCAAATTTCTACATGACTAAATCATAGTTAAATATAAGTAAACCATATTGCTAATATATGCCTTTAAATCTTTATTAGAAGAATCATTGGCATCAAAGGTCTTTGAATCCCTCCTTTACTTGACAGGGAGAAAAGGTGGCATATGTTTCCTTGTAGGTGGTCATGATAGATGTCAGCAGCCATTTCTCTTCTTCTATTGCTTGGCCTTTATTGCCCTTTTGCTGATCTCCTAGTGGGTTTGGTCAATACTCTAGACTGTATTTTGCTGCTCTGTTGACATAGTTTTCTTACCTTCTTCTCCCTTTTTAACCTGAGTTCTTATGGCTCTGCCTGTAAAATTTGACCATTTGTGTCTAGTAAGGCAGTAAAGCACAATTATTGGGTTCTCTTCACTGCCAATTTCATAAATTTGTGCAGATTAACTCTTATTTTAAAACAGTTTAATAGTAAAACTACCAGTTTGAGGTTTTTTTTGAAAGATAATTCTCAAAACCTACCTGGCACAGTAGTCAAAAATTGTTCACTTTATCAGAGGGACTGTGCCCAAACCAACTATGTAATTTAATTAACTCTGTCTTTCCAAGTGCTTGGCTGCTACCCAAGAAGCACTGATGGCTCTGTGGTTAAGAGATAAACTGCTAACCAAAAGTTCTGCAGTTTGAATCCACCAGCTACCTGCTAGAAACTTTACGGGACAGTTCTACACTGTCCATAGGTCAGGGTGAGTCAGAATCGACTTGACAGCAACAAGTTTGATTTGGCAGCTATCCACAAGGTTGATAGTTTGAATTCACCAGTCACTCTGTGGAAGAAAGATGTTGTTACAGGGTGGAAACTCCAGGCTCTTGCTGGGCATGACTAGTGTCTGCCAGTAAACTAGAGATCGAGGTGAGAGAGTTCATTGTACAAGGAAAAGGAGTCAGTTGGAGCTGGTTTTGCCAAGACTGCTTCTCCAGGGCAAGTATACAAGTTACCTTTTGGGGGTTTACAAATGAGGAATTCATGTAAGTTATGCCAGCGACATGCTTAGTTGGACTGCACAGGTACAATGAGGTTTACATATAACTTCCAAGCAAAAGCAGAATTCTAAAACAAAGTTGGAGGAGAGAAAACTGGCAAAGGAAAGGGAAATTTTAATGCAACACTGTGTGGTGGGGGGAGGTGGAATCCAAGCAAAGAAAACAACGCTTTTAATGCAACAGTGTGGGAGAGACTGTCTCAGTGTGGCAGTCTGTTTTCGTAAAGATTTCAGCCTTGGAAACACTGCAGGGAAGTTCTGCTTTGTTCTGTTAAAAACAAAACAAAACAAAAACAAACAAACCAACAAAAAAAAAAAAAACACACCTCAATGTCATCAGGTTGTTTCAGAATCATAGCAACCCTATAGAACAGAGCAGAACTGCCTCTTGGAGTTTCCAAGCAGCATTTGGCAGATTGGAACTCCCAACCTTTAGGCTGGTAGATATAACAATTGGTATAATTGGAACCTACCTGACTATAATGGGTCATTTCATTAATTAATTGATTAATATAACACTTAATCCAGTGTTCCTTATATCACAAATTACTATTAAGTGCCTTGTTTTCTAAGTTTCTTACAGTCTGTCATCTGTGTGGCTGGGCAAGAACATTATCAGGGCAAGTTCCCTGAAGTCAGGGGGAGTGAACATGTTATTGATCACATTGGTGTCTAAAATTCTAGTCAGTTTTATGCCTGGATATTTTTTTCATAACCTTTCCAGAGAGTTATATCTATTACAGACCTTATCCAGAAGTTAAAGGGTGTTTTTTCTCATTCTCACTTGAGTCTTAGTCTCAGGACAAATAACCAGTTCCAGCATGCCCCGTCTTTCTTCTTACAGCACACTGACAGGTTTTAATGTCAGTGTTGTCTCTCTCATCTGGCTCTCACATGCTTGAACTTGTCAGAGCTCTCAGTAGATTTGCAGCTCTGTCAACTTTTCCCATTTTTAATTTGACAAATGTGTATTAATTCTAGCAATATGTCAAGTGGTTAAAATTTGGAAAAAAAATGTAAGATTTTTTTTCTTTTAATTACATTTCAAGTCAGCTTGTGCCCGCTACAGAATGGAAAGTTCAGAGTATCACGGTGGAGACAACTGATGACTTTGTGCATTAGAATTGTGCTCCTGGAAAGGACGGCTGGACCTTAAAGAATGACTAAGCCCTTGATAAATGAGGTTTAGTGATGTTAGCTTTCACGTGGGAAAACAAACAAACAAAAACATGTATGGGAAGGTGTAAAGTTTTAAGATTTTTGTGGAGATACAAATAACTTGATTGATCACCAGCAAAGAATACATCTACAGTTCATGTAAGCATTGTGGAGCTCAGACCTGAAACCCTGCAATGGCAGGCTGAAAAGATTTGCTTGCGCTGTGATGGAGTAGCAAATCCTTGGAAATTTTTGCACAAGACATGGTTTGACCAGACATGTGTTTTAGGAAGCTTAATCTGAAACTGATTTACCCTGTATGTTGGGATAAGAGAGACTGTATTTGAACTAATTGGTTAAAAACACAAGACAACTGTAAAGGAAGAAACAACCTTTATCTTTTAATTCTAGGTGGTTTTATGTTCTTTGAACCTTTATAAAGAGAATGAGTTCATGTATGAGAGTCTCTCAGCGGCACATGTATTTCAACGCTCAGCCACTAACAAACAATTTAGAGATTTGAATCCATTCAGAGACACCTCAGAAGAAAGACCCAGCTATCTACTTATGAAAGATAACAGCCTTTAAAAACCTTATGGAATGTGGTTCTACTCAGAATTACATAGGTCATTGTAAGTTAGAAACTACTCCATGGTGTCTGAGCAAGAATTTTTGTTGTTACTCTTACATTATTTGGACAACTTCAAAATTTAGCACAGGTTACAGGAAAACAAAACAGAAAATAGTGTTTCACAGTAATCTTAATTATTTTCAATTCATCATTAGATAAACAGGTGTCACAGAATCTCTTAAAATTACAAATATAAAGTGGATTTCAATAATTGTAATTTAAAAAATATGTATATATTGTTGGGTAGAAATTGGAAAAAGGTCACTTCTAGGCTTGGTTTAGCAAATCATAGGTAGCCATGAAAACTCTACATACTACATAGCTACCTTTTAAAATTTATTTGGTATATTTTACATCTATTTTCTCATTTCCTTTCCTTGATCTGGTTGTTAAAAATGTATACCCACAGATATGATTATTTCCTAACAAAGCTACTTGCCTCATAGAATGCTGTATTTTACAAACTGCTCTCTTCCTTTTTACCACATTTTTCTACTTTCTGCATGTTTCTTAAGCCATTTATTTAAAAATATACCTTGTGTTATAAACTACTTTAAAATTCATTTCAGTGAAAGTACTCATGAATATATACTTATTTCAAATATAATTATATATAGATGCTTTCAAGCTTTACTTGCCAAGAAAGAAGCTTATTAAAAATGCAGATGACAGAAATAACAGAAAAAATTATGAAATTCTGATAAAAAGTTCCTGTATGAGGTACAGCAGTGCTCACTTTGACAAGAACCTTAGTAATGCTCATATGAGTAGACCGCCAATCATACTTTTAAAAAGCCTAATTAAAAGTATCTTTCCTTTAACAAACATAAGGGCCATTTTAATTGTGTAGGACCACAAATCAAGGACACTCTAATACTTAGCAAAATTTTCACATATTCAGTTGCATGCTAAGCTTAGAATCTTAGACTTTGTTTTTTGTTTAAAGTCAATTCATTGGTGAAATATTAAATTTAGCTATAGTTATAGAGTAACATTAATAGAATAGGATGACTGAGAAGCTAAAGTTGATATTACCTAACTTACAGGCTGAGATAATTGAAAATTCTAACTATTAGAGTAGGCATCTTATTTCTTGAAGAAGGAACTACCATTTATGGCATATCCTAGAGACAAGGAAGACCGGTTAGTGAGATTGTTACTCAAATTTATGCACCAGCAACTAAGGCCAAAGAGGAAGAAAGTCAACATTTTTACCAATTTCTGCAGTCTAAATTGATCTAACATGCAAAAGGGTACATCAATAATTACTGCTTATTCAAATATGAAAGTTGGAAGCAAAGAAGGATCAGAAGTTGGAAAATATGACTTTGATAGAAAAGACACAGGAAATCACATGGTGGAATTTTGCAAGACAAATGAATTCTTCATTGCAACTGTATTTTTTCAACAACACTTACGACAACTATATATGTGGTATTAGCATGTGCAGTGCAGAGGAATCACCCCACCTACATCTGTGGGAAGAGACAACTGAGAAGCTCAACCTCATCAGTCTGAATGGAGTCAGAGGCTGACTGTGGAACCGTTAGCTGCTCATATGCAGGTTTAAGTTGGAGCTGCAGAAAGTTAGATCAAGTCCACAGGAGCCAAAATATGACTTTGAGTCTATCTCATCTGTATTTGGAGACCATTTCAAGAACTGATTCGATTCACTGGACACTAACTACCAAAGACCAGAGAAATTGCACAGTGACATCAAGGGCATTGTACATAAAGGAAGCAAAAGATCATTAGAGTGACAAGAAAAAAGGAAAGGACCAAAGAGCTGTCAGAAGAGGCTCTGAAACTTACTCTTGAACATAAACTGACTAAAGTAAGTGGAAGAAATGAGAAAGTAAAAGAACCAGAAAGCAGATTTCAAAAGGCAGCTCCAGAAGACAAAAAAAAAAAAAAAAAAAAAAGACTTATAATGAAATGTAGAAAGCTCTGATTTCAGAAAACCAAAAGAGAAGAACACACTTGGCATTTCTCAAGCTGAAAGAGTTGAAGAAAAAAAAATCAAGCTTTGAGTTGCAAAATGGGTAAAATACTACATAATACAGAAAGCAACAAAAGAAGATAGAAGGAATACACAGAGTCACTATAGTAAAAAGAGTTGGTTGACTATCAACCATTTCAGGAAGTGGCATATAATTAAGAACAAATGGTATTGAAGGAAATAAATCCAAGCTGCACTGAAGCCTTTGGTAAAAAACAAGGCTACAAGAACTGATGGAGTATAATTTGAGATGTTTCAATAAAGTGATGCAGCACTGAGTTGCTCACACATATATACCAAGAAATTTGGAAAACAGCAACTTGACCAACTGACCAGAAGAGATCCATATTTGTGACCATTTCAAAGAAAAATTTTCCCAAGAGAATGCAGAGATTTTCAAATGATGTCATTAATACCACAGGCAAAAATTTTGATGAAGATCATTCAAAAGTGGTTGCAATTGTACATCCACAGGAAACTGCTAGAAATTCAAGTCTGACTCAGAAGAGGACATGTAACGAGGGATATCATTGCTGACGTCGGATGGATCTTGACTGAAAACATAGAATACTAGAAAGAGATTTACCTCTATTATATTGACTAGACAAAGGTTACCTTGCAAAGAATAGAATTCTAGAAAATTTAATTATTCTCATATAGAACTTGTATATGGATTAAAAGGCAATTCTTCAAACAGAATAAACATATACTGCATTGTGTAAGGTCAGAAAACATGTGTGTCAGGACTGTACTCCTTCACTTTAATTATTCAGTCTGTATGCTGAACAAAAGAAGATGACATCAGATTGTAGGAAGACACATTAACATCCTGCCTATTCAGATGACACAATGTTGCCTGCTAAATCTCAAGGGAACTTGAAGTGCTTATTGATGAAGGTCACAGACTGTGGCCTTCAGTATGAATTACAGTTCAATTTCAAGGAAACAAAAACTCTCACAGCTGGACCAATAAGCAACAACATAATAGACGGCAAAGATTGGAGTTATTGAGGATTTCATTTTACTAAGATCCTCAATTTATACTCATGAGAACAGCAGTCACAAAATCAAAGGATGGATTATATTGAGCAAATCAAAGATAGCACTTTGAAACTAAGGTGTGTCTAACTCAAGCCATGGTATTTTTAATCATCTCGTGCATGAGAAAGCTGGACAATGAATAAGAACAGAGGAAGATTGATGCCTTTAAATTATAGTGTTCACAAGAAATATTGAATATGCCATGAACTATAAGAAGAACATCACATCTGTCTTGGAAAGGGACAGCCAGAATGTTTCTTAGAAGAGACAGTGGTGAGACTCCTTCTCACATACTTCGGACATGCGATCGGAAGGGACCAGTCTCTGAGGAAGTATATCACGCTTGGGTAAAGTGGGGACTCAGCAAAAAGAAAGAAGACCACCAACTAGATGGATTGACACAGTGGCTGCTGTGTTTTGGGGTTCAGGCATAACGATGATTGTGAGAATGGCACGGGACCTGGCAGTGTTTAATTCTGTTATGTATAGTGTCACTCTGAGATGGAACAGACTGCACAAGACCCTGTAACAACAACAAGCACTTTTGTGCTTCTAATTTGTCAGCTGCTAGTTCTAGCATACAGTGAAGTGTGAAATAGCTCTGTATGGAGCAGAGTGAGTAAATGGGCAAGAATTCATATTTCTTGTTCTGAAAGAAGAGAAGATAGAGTAAACTAGGCAGAGAGCATGAACTTAACAAAGACTTGCAATTTGATGACCAGTGGATTATAAGGAGGCAGGGAGTGAATGCAAGGGAATACTCAAGTAAAACAACTAAAAGAAATGCATTAAATTTACCATCTTTTGTCATCTTAAACTGTTTATGTTTATGCCATTGTACTTTAATCAAGTATCGAATGTTAGTTTATACCATTTACTGTGCTAAATGCTGTGGGTCAATGAATAATTAAGGTGTAAAATCATTCTTTAAGTTGATTATGACAAAAAGAACAAGGGCTTTATAAAATCCGCATGAACTGTGTGCAACAGAGGACCAAGAACTACAACGGTAAAAAGTATTTGTGATCAGTATGGGAAATAGAGGAAGCAAAGTTGAATCTCTAGTGGTGAAACTGTAGTTGAAATAAAAATTCTATTGCATGGGTCACCATGGACATATACCTTTTATTTCACTTCACTGAAGTTTATCTTACTTTAAAAACTCATACTACATGAGACATGGTAAATTAAAGAAGCTAGTAAACTGTGTAAAACCATTCTTTTAATCACTTGCAATGAAATAAAGGCTTCACAACTCCAATTCTTCTTGAATAACTACTTGTTATGTAATTAGTTACTGTGGAAAACTGAGTGATTGACATCAAATCTATAAACAAATCTTTGAAACTAGTGCAAATTCAGTATTCTTAGGATTCACTGAGTGTTCATAGTTTATGAATTTTTTTAATTAGGATACTTTTCTATGGATGCTTAACAACATGTTTAAGTGTGTAGAATCATGTATATATGTATATATGCATATATATACATGTATTCACAATATTTCTACATGAATAATGTACTTCTACATTTGTTTGACAAACATGCCCTTCCTCTCTCAAGGTATTTTAGTAAGTGTGCTATGCTAAGTTTTTTACAGACCATACATGCACTGTAGGTAGCTGAAAAAGGTATTGAAAAAAATTCAAGGAATTGGATACGGATTTTAAAAATTAGGTACTACAACATATACACAAATGTGACTGAAAATGAAAAAAAAAGGTTGATTAAATGATAATGGGTATCTAGAAAATATAAAATGAGCATGTAATTTTTAATATTTGCTGGAAACTAGCCTAATTAGAATAATTTTAGAATTTAAAATAAAAATAACAGCCACTAGTAATGTAATTCTGATAATATGGAGTGTGACAAAAGTCTTTCAGGATATCAAAGTATATTATCAAATTACAATAAGAACTACTACTACTATTAAATATATGCTGCATGCAAAGATGTTACTGCATTTTTTTAATCACCATAATTTATGAAGTAGGAGATTTCTCCCTCATTTTACAAGCATGATCACTGAAGCTTAGAGAGGTTAAGTAGCTTATCACCCAGCCTTTTGAAAGTGAATGAGTCTAGACTCAAATGAGGATTTCTCAACCTACAAATTCTATGCAAAATTTGTGTTTTGTATTGCCTGTGAAATTCTGACTGGGTCCAATGAGATCAAAGCTCTCCATTGCCATCCGGTGGATTCTGACTCATAGTTACCTTGGGGGGCAAGGTAGAGCTGTCCCATAGTTTCCCAGGTTGTACTTTTTACAGATGCTGATTGGCACACCTTTCTCCTGTTGGGAAGAAAATGGATTTGAACTTCTAACCTTTTAATTGGCAGGGGAGGTTTTAACCACCCATTTTACCAGGAGCCACCAAGGTTACTATAGACTCCAGCTCATCTGAATAAATTAATGAATGATGTATCAATGGGCCAAAAGGGAAAATGTCAATGTAATATAGTGATATCACAGAGGAAAAATTACTTTCTGCAGTAGACGTCTTTTGTACTATTTCTGTGTAACAGAGAGGAAATTTCCCACAGAAGTCCTTGATCTAACTCCTATTGTGAATAAAGATTTAGCTGATATGTTTCTAAATAAGTTTCTGTAAGTCCCTTCTAGCACTGAGCTCTTTGACGTTTGGGAACACATTTTAAAGATAAATGGTTTCATGAAAGGTGGACTAATTCTCTTTGATAGTGAATTTTACCAATACTAGCTGGCAGCTCTCTTTGGCAATGCCACTTAGTAAAAATTTCTGTAAGAGAGAGTTCTGTAAGAGGGAGAAGAACATTTCTCCCTGTTTGAAACTGGAAACTGGGAAGAACGCTAACTAAGCAAACACAGAAAAATGGCCTTGAAAACAGTGAAATGTATGACCATTTCCCATGATGACACTTTCATTTTGTTTATAAGTAGTAGAAGGACATAAGGATGCCTTAAAAATTTACTCTTCAGAATGAATGTTCCTATTGTCTACTTTTATAATTTAAATTATGTGCTTATATTTTAGAAGATGTTATAAGGAAAGTCACAATTATGTTTTTTGGTCTGTTTTGCAAGTGGAATATGAAGAGGCTTAAAATAATTTTTACTGTGCTGCTGTACTTGCTGCCCCTGTCCGTAAATCATAATGGAGGTCAGCTCTTCAGACAGGAATGGATTGGATTTGGTGACACAGAGTGACCATATCATGTGTGCACTTTATGGTTTTATGCATTTGTAGGATGTTGTCCTGCTGACCTCTTACTGGAGATTGGAAGTGGGTGCAGAGGAGGGGATAGGAGATTGTTGGAAGAATAAGACATGTATGTATGGAGTGGAGAGGAAGAGTGTACTGTCACCGGGCAGGGAGAGCAGTGGAAGCTGCATATAGGTGGGCATGCAAATTTATATGGGAATGTACATTTTCATTCAATCATAATAAAAAAAAGTTAAAATAATACATTTAAAGCATTCTAAGGCATACCAAATGAGCCATTTTACATATATCAGGGCTTGTAACACAACTTCAAAATTTTAACACGTAATAAGGTGAGACTACATATTTTGGACATGCTGTCAGAAGGCATCAGTACCTGGAGAAGGACATCATGCTTGGTAGAATAGAAGGTCAGTGAAAAAGAGAAAGACCCTCAACAAGACGGGCTGCACAGCAGCTGCAACAATGGGCTGTCAAGCATAACAAGGACTGTGGTCATGGTGCATGACCCTTGTGTAACTGAGGTCCAGTGCTGATGAAGACCACCCTGTCACCTCCCTTCCTCCCCCACAACAAATCATGAGAACGTATGCAAGCAGTGTGTACAATGGCAAATGGTAATCTAAGACAGAACCTTCAGTGCCAACAGAATTTTTAAAAAGTAAATAAAGTTTTAGAATAAAAGACTAGAAAAGCACAGAAAAATGAACATAATTACTACAATCAAATTAAAAGTAATATTATTCATCATCTTTTTAAATATTTGTAATCCTTTCAATGTGTTCCTTTCTTATAATAAGATAACCATTTTTGTCATTGATGTTTGTTTTAATTTCTATCGATTGTCCTTCCAGGAGAAAGTTTAAAATTGAAGTAGCATTAATGCAATATAGATGGGTTCATACTGTAAGTTCATTGGCTCATTATGCTGCTCAGGCAATTGAAGGTGGGATCAGAGGGTCAAAAGCAGAAGAGAATAAATGTGACTTTTCCTTTTTTTTTTTTTTAACCAGACAGCACTTGGCTGACTTGGCTAAGTAACATAGTCATAAAGTTATAGCTCTTTGGTCGTTTGCATTACGAATTCTAGTTGATTCAATATTTTTGTTGCTGACCGCTTTCACTCAGCATATGTCCTCCAGTTGAAACCAGGTTATGAAGTGTTCCCTAAAATCATCATTGTTCTTTATTATTTCATAGTGTTCCATTAGGTATATATACCATAGTTTACCTATCCATTCCTCTGTTGTTGGACATCTGGGTTGATTCCAGTTTTTGCTATTGTGGACTATGCTGCGATAAACATTCATGTCCATGTATCAGTTGGGCTGAATGGGCTGGATTCTGTAGGATATATTCTGAGCAGTGGAATTACTGGGTCAAATGGTGTATGCATATCCAGCTTTTTAAGGAAGCACCAAATTACTTTCCAAAGAGATTGCACCATTATGCAATCCCACCAGCAGTGTAGGAGAGTTCTAATTTCTCCAAAACCTCTCCAGCATTTGTTGTTTTGCCTTTTCTGGATTGTGGCCAACCTTGTTGGGGTGAGATGGTATCTCGTTGTCATTTTGATTTGAATTTCCTTAATAGCTAATGGTCATAAACATGCCTGTATGTTTTTTGACTGTCTAGATCTCCTCTTTAGAGAAGTGTCTCTCCAATTTTTTGATGACTTTTTCAATCTCTTCCTTTGTGATGGATTTACTAAGTTGTTCTGCCTCACCTTGTGATAATTTTGATAGGTGATATGAATCAAGGAATTTGTTTCCTCTAGATTTTCAAATTGTTAGAGTACAGTCTTTCATAATATTCTGTTATAATATTTTTCATTTCTGTTGGATCTGTTATGATAACTCCCCTCTCATTTCTTATTTGCATTATTTGTTTCCTTTCCTGTTTTTCTTTAGTAAGTTTAGCCAGTGGTTTGTCAGTTTGGTTGATCTTTTCAGAAAACCAGCTTTTGCTCTTTTCAATTCTTTCAATTGTTTTTCTATTCCGTAATTCATTTAGTTCTGCTCTAATCTTTGTGATCTGTTTTCTTCTGGTGTCTGAGGTGTACCTCTGTTGTACTCTGTCTACTTGTGCTAGCTGTAGGGTTAGTTATTTGATTTGGTTTCCTTCTTTCTTCCAGATGTGTGCTTTTATGGAGATAGAGTGACCTCTGAGCACTGCTTTGGCTGTATCCTCTAGGTTCTGGTAGGAAGTATTTTCATTCTCATGGAATCCATAAATTTCATTATTTCTCCTTGATTTCATCTATAACCCATGGCTTTTTGAGCAACATATTGTTCAGTTTCTATAAGTTCCACTTTCTATCTGTGTTTTTTTCTGCTATTTATTTAGACTTTCATGGCTTTATGATCTGAGGAGATGCATTGCATTAATTCAGTAATATGGATTTTGTTGAGACGTGCTTTATGTCCTAACACATGGTTTATTCTGGAGAATGTACCATGTGCACTGGAGAAGGTGTAGCTGTCTCCTGATGGATATAAAGTTCTGAATATGTCAATGAGGTCTAGTTGGTTAATTGTGCCAATAAGGTCTTCTGTGTCTTTATTGAGCTTTTTTCTAGATGATCTATCCAATATTGAGAGTGTAATGTTTAAGTCTCCCACTATTATTGTGGAGTGATCTATCTCATTTTTGAGTGTATTCAGTGTTTCTTAGATGTATTTAACTGCTGTAATATTAGGTGCATAAGTATTTAATATTGTTAAGTCCTGCTTGCGGATTGAACCTTTAAGCAATAGTGTCAATCTTTGTCCATGATGGTGGATTTTACATTAAAATCAATTTTATCTGAAATTAGAATTGCCACTCCTGCTCTTCTTCGTTCATTGTTAGCTGATAGATATTCTTCCATCCTTTAATTTTCAGTTTGTTTCTATCTTTAAGTCTAAGGTGAGTTTCTTGTAGGCAACATGTGGGTGGGTTGTGTCTTTTGATCCTCACTCAATGTTTCTTTACTGGAGCATTCAGTCCAGTCACATTCAATGTAATTATTGATAAGTATGTGTTCAGTCTTGCCATTGTGATATGTTTTTTTTGTGTGTGTGTTGATGTTTTCTCTGTTCTTGTTAATCTGTTCTGGGAGAGTCTTATTTGTGAGTTGATTTTTCACCTTTTTCAGGGTTGTTTTTAGGGTTGTTGAGACTAGTGTATTATGTTTCTTGATTGGATGTGTTGCATCTTTATTGTAATTTATGGCTGCCCCAAGATCCCCCTTAATAAACTATGTATAAACCCAATTTTAATTACTACCAGCCTTATTAACTTCCTCTCTATCTGGAAGAAATATAATGACTGTACAACATCCCTCTTTTTACTATGATGACATTATAGTTTTCATGATATGATCACTGGATTATTTCTTTCACTATTACAGCTTTGATTGAGTGTGGAACCTTCCCTAAATGAGTAGGTTTCTGGATGACATGTCCTGTATTTGCATCTACAGTCTAAACTTAGTGGTTTTGTTCTTCTAAGCCAAGAGATTCTTTCAGTATTTCTTTGAGCTTTGGTTTGCTTTTTACAGAGTCTCTGAGTTTCTGTTTATCTGTGAATGTGTTAATTTCATTTTCATATTTGAAAGATAGTTTTGCAGGACATATAATTCGTGGTTGGAAGTTCTTTTCCTTCAAAGCTTTGAATGTGTCATGCCATTGTCTCCATGCCAGTATTGTTTCTGTTGAGAAATCTGACAAAAGCCTACAGGGTTTCCCTTTGAATGTCAGCTTTGCTTTGAGTCTTGCTGCCTTTAAGAGTTTCTGCTTATGTTTCATTTGGTTAAGCTTGATTAGGATATGTCTTGGAATCTTCCTTTTGAGATCTATATTGAGTGGCATTTGATATGCATCTTGAATATCTATATTCTCTTCTTTCATAATTTCTTGAAGTTTGCTGTCAGCAGCTCAGCAACAGTGCTCTCCGTGTTTTCAGGTGTCTTGTCCTGTTCAGAAACTCCAATTAATCATAGATTGTTCCTCTTATGGGAGTCCCACATGCTTCTTAATGCTCCTTCTTTTTTCTTGTTTCTTTTTTCTAATTTCTCTTCAAAGATGTTGGAGTCAGTAGCTGTGTCTTCCAAGTCAGAAGGTCTGTTTTCCATTTGTTCCGTTCTGGTTACTTGTCTTTGAATTGAAGTTTCTATCTCTCTAATTTTGTTCTTGACCTATTGGATTCAGAGTACTGGTGTTCCATCAGATTGGACAGCTTACTTAATTTTTCGTTTTGCCCTGTTGCATTTTATGTAAGGTCTAGGAGGGCTCTCTATATAATCCTTTTGTGTTAACCTTCCGATAATTTCAGAAAGGTTTCTTCATCTGGAAAGTTCTTTGGTTGTTTCTTTTGGGTGCCTTGTGAAGCCATGGGTGATTTCTTGGTTACACTTTTCTCCAGAGTTTGTTGCTTTGGGGGCATCATGTGAGTCAAGAGAGTCTGAGAGAGATACTGTGAGGATGGACCACAGTTGTTTCTCTAGGCCATCTTGAAAGGTAAAAGGTATCTGACAGCTTCCAAAGTCAACCAGGTTTTAGGTGTACAGATCCTTCTTTCTAAATGGCAAAATTAGCACCACTATATCCAACCCCAGATGTTATAAACTAGTTCAAAATATAAAAAGGCTACTGCTCTGCTGGCCTCTGCTGTCAGACCCCAGCTGTAGGTGACACTGTGTAGAATACTGCTTTACTGCCAGAAAAACATTCTTCAGGCAGGTGCTGCCTCCCAGGCTAGGAATTAGATCCTGCAGAGACATCCTTATGAGTATATCTGCCTCCCAGTAGAACAAAATGGTGTCCTGCACAAGCTCTCTGCTTTCCCCAGCACAGACCAGTCAATGGTGGAGGCAGAAAGAGAGGCCAACGCACTTAGATGAACGGAGTCTAAAGCCAATCTCTCAAAATATGGCATTCTTGCCTACCAGCTGCCAGTCAAGTCCCAGCCCCTCCTACCAGCCAAGACCGAGAAATGAAAGTTAAAATGGTGAGTTACCCTTGGTCTGTGAAAGCCAGTGTTCACAAAGAGCGGGGGTCAGCGAAAGAGAGGAAGCTTTCTGCTCAGTGGTACGAAGTCCAAATTAACAGCCCTGTGCCTTGACTTGTCCTAGAGCTCACTAGGTGTCCAGAATGCTTCATTTAATTATCAATTCAGGTCTTGGTTTCCAGAGGGATTCGGGAAGATGTATGTTTAGTCTGCCCTCTTGACCTTAATTTATTTTTGCTAAGAGTATGGAGCTAGATAGACTAGATCTACAGTGCTGAAAATTTGTTTAAATTCCTATTTAAAATAAATAAATAAATAGTTAATGAACTTTGTGCAAAACAACAAATAATGTTCAAAGCAGTACAATGAAAATACAAAATATAGTCCTTATGCACAAGAAGCATATGGTCTTTGAAAAGAACAGCCAAATAAACAGGCAATTATGCCTCAGCATAAGTGCTAAAATAAGGCACCAGGGTGCTGTAAGGATATATTATGAAGGATTTCCTTATACAGCCATTCCCATGGGACACAAGGAAGATTTTCTGGAAGATGTAAAGGCTATGCTGAAATTTTTTGTGAGGGAGTTAGATGAAATTGTACAGAATGTTAAACAAAGAAAGGAAAAAGTCAAGAAACTTAAGGACACTCATAGGTACTTTAATTACTTCATAGCTTTTTTATGATAAAAATAAAATGAGCTTCTTAAAAGTAGTTTTAAAAAAGTGGTAAAATATGAGTCATGATTGCTATTTATTTTCTAGCTTGTTCTAGATATATAGATAAGTCATTTGAAAATTACATTTCTGTTTTTGAATACTACAGCTTTGTCCCTCTTCACATTGTTAATAATCTGTTAGAAATAATAAAACTCTGTTATTAAACATAATAAAAGCTGCTATGCTCACTTTTTTCAGCTTATATCCTTTTTATAGTATAATTTTTTGTTGAATAAAGGCAAAATGCTTTGATGAAAAATATTTAAATTTTCTGTACTTTCTAATTTGTAAAGTTGTCTACTTATCTATATTATGTGTGTATATGTATATGTGTGTGTTCTCCCAAATGAAATGCAAGTGATGCCTCACAATCTACTGTTGTATCCATCTTAGTTTCAGCAAGTTGACAGGTTTAAGGACAGGTCTACTTAATAAATTTATATAACCATAAATTAAGTTAAAATTATTAACAAATGACAAATTGACTCGTAAGTTAGGATGAAAAGCTGCATGTGTGACAAACACACGTATCTTTGAATTAAAACCTAGTTGTCATTAATTTTGATCCAACTTAGAATTCAATAGACTCACAACTTTAAGTAAACTATGGTGTATGTATTGTACCTTATTATTACAGTTATGTCTCAGTGGGCGACACTAATTTTTTTTTAATCTTTCACAGTGACATGTAAAAGGTTAATTTCCTATTGGTACAGTATCCATTTCAGTTGCAAAGCAGATACCCTTTTGAGATTAGCTGCAGTTCTTTTTTATACTTCTGTAAGTTTCAGTGAATAATTTGACAGTTGCTAGTTTTTTAATTTTAAGTTGTACGCTTTAAAAATGAATCAACTCTTTTAAAAACTAGGTTTTAATTCAAAGATATGTGTGTTTGTCACACATGTAGCTTTTCATCCTAACTTACAAGTAAAAAAGCTATGCTATGCACATAAGGACACTTAAGAGATATAGCTGGTAGACTGTATCCCACTTTAAATTTGTTTCAACAAAATATGAGTATAAACCATTTTTGTATACTTTGTATGATGAACAGTGACTAAGGAAGACCAAAAAAGAACTGATGGCTTAGACACATCACAGTATTCTGAAGGAAGAAATCAGTTCCAGAGTCAGGGAAATTCAGCGTGGTGTGCGAGAATGGCACTCAAGACAATGAAGAATACTAGTCCTTGAGTTTTATAATTATAGTCAAGGTGCAAAGTCTCTTTGGCTCCAAGCACAAGGTGAATGACACATTCTCTGATGACTGTTGCAGTTACTTGACCTATATGCATTTTTAAGACACTTGTTTAAAGTCAGCGTTTTGCCTAGATCTGTATTGATTGCCAACGATAAGAGCTAGGTTTCGGTGAACACCTGCCATATCCTGTGTCACTGGAGTCTCGACACCCCACAGCAGAGGACTGAGCTGTCAGGTCCTGAACTTGGTCTTTGTGAGATGCCAAGAAGAGTGTGTATCTGTCTGAGCTGCAGACATTTGTAGCCACATCAGAATCCTAACTCCCCAGCCCCAGGGCAACGAGTGCTCTTAAGAGCATCCACAGTGCCCTTTTCAATTCCTATAGATGAGCCTTGGGGTTCTCAAAGAGTTTGAAGGTTTCTTCTAATTTGCCTTCACTCAGGGAAAGTTCTAGTCTTTGTTTTTTTCAAGAGGTACATAGGATTAAGGGATAGATATTTTATCCACACTTACAGGAAGAAAGCTTGAATACTATATCACAAATAACTTTGTCTAAAATTGTAAGTAGAAGTTAAAAGTTTAAAACCTTCATGTAAATATTAAGTTTCTTTGATGTGGATATGATTAAACATTGCAATAATCCATTTTTTTTTAATGTTAGACCTGTTATACAGGAGTTACATATATAGACCCAGTTTCCCTAAGGTAACACTTCAGGTGATGTTTACTTTTGCTTCCACTCAAATACCTCCTCTGTCTTTCTGCTGCTTATTGGTTCTCTGAGCTATAGCATGCTCAGCTTGCGGGTGCATCCTGAATCCCCCCACATTCTTGACACTGTAGCACACTACTGGATAGTGCCCTGTTTGCCACATTTTCACCACAGGGCATTGTTTTCCCTTCATTTTTTTAAAATACTTATTTTTCTGTCAGATAGTATATCCTATCTCTAGGAATGCTTGAATTTTAACATTCTCTTGCTTACCGTTAGGAGCTATTGAGTCGATTTTGACTGAGAGTGACCTCATGTGACAGAGTATAACTTCTTTATAGGGTTTTCTAGGGTGTAATTCTTACAGAAGCAGATTGCAACAGAGTTGCTGGATGGCTTCAAGCCACCAGGCTTTTGGTTAGCAGGCAGGTACTCAACTATTGCTCCACCAAGACTCTTGATTCCTGTGTTCAAACTTAAATTAATAAAGCAGAATGACTACATGTTAAGCATATACATAAACATTCCATGGACTGTGATCTTTCCACTCATTTGTGATTTATCAGCACCTTGCACAATGGTCTGCAGTAAGCATACATGGATGAACAAATGACTCCTGTCTCTTCCTTTATGAAAATACCACATACATTTGTATGTTAGACTATCCGTGTTTATACTCTAAGTGAGCTTACAATACGATTTTATTCTGAAGTAAGCCAACTTTCTCAATTGTTTTACATTTTAACTCTCAAATGATAAGAGTTAAAACATGAAAAGTTAGATAATTTAGTCATATATGCAACACTGAAGATATTTATCATGTTTTTGTCTTTTGCAGAGGAAATTCATTTACAAGATTATAAATAGTATATAAAGTCTCTCACTAAATGTTCAAGTATAATGCATTAGTTGAATAAACTTTAGTCCATTTACACACTAAATTAAACGGTAGATATAGATATGTTAGCCACTAGACCCTAGGATATAGCATTCTAATATAGACATTTTAATGCTGTCCATCTGCCTGGACCAGGAACAAATACAAATGACTGTAAATAATACATTTAATTTTTTGGAAAGAAAAATCCATGTCATATTATTGAATGAAGTACTGGTCACAAAAATATAAATATTGATAACTTCTCTTTAAAACTATCTGTGTGTGTATATATATATATGTATATATATAAAATTTGTTTTTGTAGAAACATTGATAGAGAAAAATAATAAGAACTGTACCAAAATATTAACAGCAGATAAGATAGTGGCAGAGTTAAATACAGTAATTATTTACTATGTTTTGTTTATGAATTTTCTTGACTTTGTGTCACTGAATATTTTCACTGAGTAATTATGAAAGGTCAGTTTGGTAACAGTGTTTAGGACTAAAGAAGTCTGGGAAATGAGAGCTTTGTGAAGACATTAAAGAAGTCTAGCTTAAAAAAGAACAAGAATCTCAGTTAGTGGCAGTCAAGAAGAGAGGAATAGGAGAGAAGCACAAAATGCTTAAGAGATAAAATTATTAGAAGTGGGAACCGCAATCTACTTATATAATGCAATACCAGTACAAGTTCTAGCATCATTTTTTAATGAGATAGAAAAAGAAATCACAATTTTTTTTGGACAGGGAAGAAACCCCGCATAAGTAAAGTACTACTAAAGAAGAACACACTGGGAGGCTTCTCATTACCCAACTTCAGAAACTATTACACTGCCACAGTGGTCAAAACAGCCTAGTACTGGTACAAGAACAGAGAGATCAATCAATGGAACAGAATTGAGACCCCAGAGATGACACCATCTGCCTATGAACAGTTGATATTCAACAACTCTGCTAAGACATTAAACTGGAGTACAAACAATCTCTTCAACAAATGGTGCCGGCAAAATTGGATAGCCATCTGCAATAAATTGAAACAAGATCCATATCTTACACCTTATACAAAAACCAACTCAAATTGGAGAAAAGACCTAAATATCAAATCTAAAGTGATAAAGCTCATCCAAGAAAAAGTAGGAACAGCAATGGAAGTTTTAATATACAACATAGACAGACTTCAAAATCTGTCAAACAAACCACAATCAACAGAAAAGAAAATAGATAAATGCGAACTATTAAGAATCAAATACTTTTGCTCATCCAAAGACTTTGTCACAAGACTTAAAAGGCCACCTACAGAATGGGAAAAAATGTTTGACAACTCTGTGTCAGACTGATGCTAGATCTCCATAATCTGTAAGGTACTACAAAATATCAATAAGAAGAAGATAAATCATCCAATTAAGTGATGGGCAAGGGAGATGGACAGATATTGCTCTAAAGAGGAGATCTAGGCAGCCAAAACACGCATGAACATGTTCACGATCTTTATTTACTAAAGAAATTCAAATCAAAACTACAATGAGATACCATCTCACCCCAACAAGGTTGGCCATGATCCAAAAAACACACAAAAAACAAATGCTGGAGAGGCTGTGGAGAAAGTGGAACTCTCCTACACTGTTGGTGGGGTTGCAAAATGGTCCAGCCTCTTTGGAAATCAATCTAGCACTTCCTTTAAAAAGTGGATATAGATACACTATTTGACCCAGTAATTGCACTGTTTGGAATATATCCTACAGAATCCAGGCCATTCACACCAATGGATACATGCACAAGAATGTTTATCACAGCACAGTCCATGATAGCAAAAAGATGGAATCAACCCAGATGCCCAACAACAGAGGAATGGATAGGTAAACTATGGTATATATACTCAATGAAGCACTATGCAATGATAAAGAACAATGATGATCCCAGGAAACATCTCCTAACCTAGTTTCAACTGGAAGACATTATGTTGAGTGAAAGTAGTCAGAGACAAAAGGACAAATATTGTATGAGACCCCTATCATAAGAACTCAAAAACAGACTTATGCATAGAAGAAAAGACTATTTGATGACTGCGAGGGAGAGGAGGGAGGAAGGATGAGGGGAGGAGGGTTTAGATTAGATAGTTGGTAGAAATTTGGTTGCGTGAAATCGGTGACAGTACATATCAGAAACAAGAACAATATTAAGTGGACTTCAACATAACTTGAGTACTCCTCTCATCTTAACCCAATAATGCAAGGACAGAGTAGCTGGGGTGGGGGGCAGGGGACCATGCTTTTAGGTGAAATTGAGGTCAACAGACACATTTTGCTAAGAGGCTTCTCTGCACCCCACATTGGTGAGTGGTGTCTGGGGTCTTAAAAGCTGCCAAGCTGCCATCTGAGGGCACAGCAAATGGTCCCAACTCAGCAGGAGCAGATGCTCACCAAGGGCCAAAATGACAACCCAGAAGACAGAGAGACCCACGTGAGTGGGTACCTACATCCACTTGGTACCGGAAGAACCAGATGGTGCCAGGCCACCACCAGTGATAGCCACAGTGGAGCTCACAAAGTTGAGTCTCACTGGCAACACAAGAATAAAAAGGGGTGCGCCCTTGGATCTCCAGTAAAAGACCACAACTGATGGTCCAGCAGCTTTGGGGTTCCTCTGGGAGCACGCCCCTGGCCCTAATGCTGCCCTTGCCCATGTATCATAATGAAGGTCCACTCTTCAGACAGCAAGGGATTGGAGGGGGAGTGGGTGGAGAAGAGGAGAAAGCAGACTGTTGGAAGGATGAGAGTTGTATGGAGCAGAGAGGAAAAGTGTGCTGTCACTGGGCAGGGAGAGCAGTGGAAGCTGCACATAGGTGGGCATTCAAGTTTATATAGGAATGTATATTTTCACTCAGTCATAATAAAAAAATATTTCTCAAATTTTCTGAGATTGTGTCTGCATGCTATGTTTAATAATAAATGTTAAAATTTGGAAAAAAAAAAAAAAAAGAAGTGGGAACTGAAAGAGAACAAGAGAGAGAATGGTTAAATGTAGAGTCCCAAAGTTCTTGGCAGTTTGTATAGGTGCTGCCGCCAACTAAAATTATCAAAATAAAAAATTTTTCATAGACAAAAAAAGAGAGAGAGTTTAGTTTGGGGCACATTAAGAGCTCATAATAAAAAGTTTTTTTTTTTTAAAGGAAGATATGTCCTGCGGACAATCCACTTCAGGAGCAAGAAAGGAGTTGCCTAGAGATAGGACCCTGGAAAGAGTGAATTTTCAGTAAAACATGACAAGAAAAGCAAATCTGTGAACAGAGCTAAAAAGAAAGAGTCTGATACCTGGATGTCTTCAAACTGACCAAATAGTTCCAGAAAGTCTGTGATCAAAAGTGTGAAAAGCAATAGAGAAATTTAAGGATATGTAAACTACAGATCATAAACCTGGATATGACAGGACATTAATGTGTTGGCAAGAAGAGCAATGGGTACAAAAACTAGCCTAGTGATGCTAAGAAAGTGAAAGGAAAATGAGACCCTATAGACAGCCAATCTGAGTGAGATTTTCGTGGGTTTATCTGAAGAGAAATGGAAGAATGGTACCTAGATGGAGCCTTAAGAGAAGAAAGTTATTGCCATTTTTTTAATGATGAATAAAGTTTTGATATGTTCATAGGATAAGATACAAAAATTAATGAGATTAAGAAAGAAAGTAGGTTACTATCAGGTCTTTGGGTTGTCTCACTTCATTCATTTTTTTCCTTTCAATGTATTTTTTTTTCTAAGTAGTGTCTGGTTCTGGCAGCATAATACTTGAACACTTTGCAGGCACCAGGTGACCGAAGCTAAGACATCGCAGTGGTGTCAGGTAGATAGCAAGAAAAAGAGTTTAAGTTTACAGACTTCAAACTGTGCCATCAGGAAGAGTTAACTGACGAAAAAACAAACCCAAAGTCATGGAAAACATAGAAGGTGTTTGCTCTAACTTGTTCAAGAACTGATACAGGTCTAGAAGGTAACTGAAGAAAAAGGGATGAAAAGGTGAAAAAAGCAAACAAAATAAAACAAAATAACCTCCCTCCCCTGCGTCCACCCAAAACAGTGACAGACTAAGTGAATGACAGTAAATCTCTAAAAATCCCCAGGAATGACAGTTTATACCAAAGCAGTGAACCTTCCTGAGTCTACAAAGTTGGTTACTCGTCCTGTTGCAGTTGCTAGAGCCTGGCCTCTTCCTTTGGATTCCTTTTTGATGGCATGTTCTCTTTTCTGATTCTTTGGTCTTGATTCTATTTCCAAACTCGTTTTACCACCACTGCTCTGATTGCCCTTCCGTAGATTCCGACTCATTGAGATCTTATTTGTGCATAGGGTAACTGTACTCCATCAGTTAAAGGCTCAGACTGTTAAAAAGCGAATTTGCAGACCTTCTTGTGTGGCACCCTTGGGTAAGTTGGAACAGTCAGCCTTTCCATTAATCATTGAGTGCTTAATCATGTGCATCATCCAGTGACTCCAAACTCATTTGCTATTTGTCTGTGACATTTTCAGTTTCTCTGTACCCACTGGTCTAGCAACTACAGCTTTTCTGTGGGCTAACTTCTGGTATTGCAATCCAAATTTCTTTGGTTGTGGACTTCCATTTTCCAGATTTAGGACCTGAGTTTGCCGACCCCGTTCTGCTTATGACTTTAGGAGAAAAGATAGTTTGACTATAAAATTCAGGTATTTTTACATAGTAAAAAAATACAAATATCTTACGCATACAACTCACTTAATGATATTATTATAACTTCTCACTGACATTGTGGTATCTGAATATTGAAAGCAGTATGATCTTTTCCCATATATTTAGATAAATTACTTAAAATTTTCCAATTAAATATGCATCTTCTAATTTGCAAATTAATAGTAATATTGATTATCTCCTACCCTCATAAGGATGATTTTGTAGACATTTGCTTCATGAATAATAAAGTTTCTATAATTCTTAGAACTTTGTGGATCTGACTGTATCTGAAGGAATCTTGAGTATGATTTTGTCTTGCATTCAGGGAAGAAGAATTATGCAGCAATGCCATTCAACAGATTTTTAAAAATTTTTTTTAAAAAAGCTTTGTAAATATTTTTATTTAAAACTTAACTGTAAAAGTTTTAGAAGTTCTCTTGCTATATTCACCCCAAAACTTGGATACTCAAAACTGTTCCTTAAAAAAAAAAAAAAAAACCTCAGTTTTTGAAGAGTGATAACAAAATAAACTTTAGAGAAAACTTTTATACAGAAAACGTAACTGTATAGAAGTATGACTCTGAAAACTATAAAGTAGAACATTAAAACTTTTCTGCCTTTGTAGTCTTAGATAAAAATGGAGGCTTTCTTGTTTTTTTATTCAAGAAACTACTACACATAGTACAAAAGTATCCTATTATCTCATATCATATATAAATATACCATAGCCAGTTAATAATGTGGAGGCCTGCCTGAACTGATGCTGAATTTCCCAAGAAAATGTGACAATGATTTGTGATCTCAAATGCTGGCTGAAATCCCAGATTATAATGATAGTAACCTTTTGGACCCCTCCATTTAGAGCTTGTCAGAAATACTGAATTCTGTTGAGGTTAAAGCATGCCAACTCAATAGGACACAGTCCAAACCTTCAGTTTTCTGGAGAGGATTTTGGCTCAGCTTAAGTGTCTGTTGCAGGATTAGCCCATTAGTTTAAATTGATGATGGATCTGGAAACTTCTTAAAACACAGCAGAGTTTATGTTGTCAAATCCAGTATCAGAGAAGCCTAATATTTTTTAGCTAATTCAAAATAATTCTCCAAAGCTCTAATAGTCTGTGCAGTCATAGAAAGAGAATGCCAAAGCCAAATGCCGTCGAGTCGAGAAAGAGAATAGCCAAGCCTTAAATACAATATTTTATAAACTTTGCAAACATAGTATACATTCAGAACATAGAAACCAAGTTGAATTTAATAATCATTTTGTGATTGTAGATAATGTGACAATGATCATAAAATAATTAAAACTATTTGACACACTCATTATGTGTAACCAAAAGTTAATCACTAGATTGTACACATTTATTCTGCAAGCCACTATTACATTTTTGGTACTGGAACCACAAAGAAGCAGATCTCAGCTAGGTTCTATGAGAAATAACAGAAAAATAAACATCTTCCTGAAACTACTCAGAATTTTTTTGTTTATATAAGCTATTTTTGAGCAACTATCACCTTGTTTCTGATCTCTGTGTGCTATTTGTTTTATATAAACATGAGTCTGAGTTAATGTTAACAGGAGATAAATTTCTTTCATTCTCACTTTCAATGTGTTTTATATTTTTATTAACCATGTGTCAAGATTCTTGAAATACCAAGACACTAAAATATGATCTGCCACATCAAAGTACGTATAGTTTAATGGATGCAATGAATTATGTAACTCAAACTTGTGGGATATAGGAATCATAAACATTTTCAAATAAGATGACTAGAAAATAATTAACTATGGAGGCTAAGAAATAAGGAAATAGATGAAGCTTGAGAAGAAAACAATAGCCTGGTCACAAAAGAACTTGCATTTTACAATGAATAGGTTGGCCTTTATTCCATATTTTATGGAGTGCTGCTTCCAGTTTTTAACCATGTAAGCAGCATTATCATTTTTGTGTTTTAGGTATGTTAGTTGCAGCATGGAATAGATCACATAAATTGGGAAAATAATACAATGAAATAACTTTAAATAACTGAGCTAAGAGTTGATGATTATCTACATTAAGGGATATTACAGAGGGGGATCTGTAAAACTTAATTACTAATATTTTGATATGGAAAATGATAAAAGTGAGAAAGCCAAGCATAGTCCTTATACTGGACTAGGTATTTTCGATGCTCAAAATGCTTTATCTAGGTAGAGAATGCAACAGATATATTGAGTATGCTGTGACAGATTAATATAGTGCTCAGCATCTTCAGATTGACTTGATCTGGGGTTTGGGAATTAAGAAAGTTGTCTTCAATAGAAATCAAGGTTATGGCATTATCTGACTATAAACAGTAGTTGAAGTTATTTAACTGGAAAGATTCCCTCAAGGAATGTAGAATGGCAACTGTGTAATTTCAACTTTAGAGTGGAGATGAGTAGCTTGGAGAGAATATTGAGTATGACTAGTTGAAGAAATGGAATTAAACAAAGAGCAAGGAAAAGATTCTCAGTCAGAGAGAATACATTGTGTCAAAAAGAATAAATTGATAGCCTGTTGAAAATGAATAGAGATCAACCAAATTGGATTTTCAAATTTCTTATTGGATTCAGCAATTAAAATGTGTGTGTGTTGTCATAATGTTTTCAGTTGACAGGAGACACCAGATTATAAGGAGTTCAAGAGTTGAATACAGGGTAGAAAAGTGAAATCTGCATAAAAAAACTTTTAAGTATGTTTACTGAGAAGTAGACATTAGTAGAGAAGTAGATACTATATAATGGATGAAGATAACCACAGGCTGAATGTAATTTTTTTTTTAGATATAGAACAGATTTAAACATGCTTGCATGCTAGTGAAGAAAAATTGTTGAGCAGAGTCTGAAGGTGAAATGATAATGAAGTAAGGTCATTGAAAATATGGAAGAAAAAATAAAAGGTAAACAGAGAATGTGTCAGAGAAAAAGAGACACACCATGCTCTAAGACAATGGACAGTTATGAATGCAGATATGTTTATCTATGACAATAATTTCTTAGTAAAATATGATTTTCTTGTGACTGACATAAGCAGAGGTAATGTGCTAAGTTTTAGGAGACTAAGTTTTAAAGTAGCTGCCTTGGGGGATTGGATACATGCTCCCTAAGCATATGTCAAAATAACTACCCAGTGTTGGCCGCCTAGCTGATATTGAAACCGTGAGCTAGTTGTGCACTTGTGAGATTTCCGTTAGCAGTCTGTAGAAACTTTCTAGAGAAGCAAGAATGAGGACAGTGAGCTTAATATTGGGACACTATATTGCCATGAGACTTCAACAGATTTGATAATTTTGATAAACCTTTCATTGAAATGAGTATTTGTGTCAGACTAGATAGGGAAGGGAATGGTTATGAATGGGTTTAAAACAGTGAGAGAAAATTCAAACTTTCCAACAAGTAGCTACCTAAAACAATTTTTAAAAGTTTGGTGAGAGTATAAGAAAGAAAAATAAAAACTTGAACAAAAAATGTGATCAAAGAATCACAATTTGATGATTAAGAGCTTAAATTAGGGAAGGTGGCAGTAAAGACAACATCTATAAGGATACTGGTCTCACAAGATATGACAAAAAGGTGATATGCATTCTGGAATGGATGTCAAAGTTACTAACAAATTTTTATTCAGGTACCTTGATAATGATTCTCTTCAAGTCAGAAACCCACACTCTTATCACAAAGAATATTTGGGACATCATCAGCCTATGAACAGCTGATATTTGACAAAGGCCCTAAGACATGAAACTGGGGTAAAAACAGTCTTTTGAACAAATGGTGCTGGCATAATTGAATATCCATTTGCACTAAATTAAAACAAGACCCATATCTTACACTTTATACAAAAACCAATTCAAACTCAGTAAAAGACCTAAGTATCAAATCTAAAACAATAAAGCTCACCCAAGAGAAAGTAGGAACAACAATGGAATATTTAGCACACAATGCAGACTTCAAAATTTGTCAAACAAACCACAGTCATCAGAAGAGAAAACAGATAAATGGGAACTGCTAAGAATCAATCACTTTTGCTCATCCAAAGACTTTATTAATAGAGTTAAAAGGCCACCTACAGAATGTGAAAAAATATTTAGCAACTATGTCAGGCCGATGCCTGATCTCCATAATCTATAAAGTATTACAAAATATCAATAAGAAATAGATAAATCATGCAATTAAGTGATGGGAAAAGGAGATGGACAGACACTTCTCTAAAGAGGAGATGCAGGCAGCCAAAAAACACATGCAGACATGCTCACGATCATTAGCTATTAACAAAATTTAAATCAAAAGGACAATGAGATACCATCTCACTCCAGCAAGGTTGGCTATGATCCAAAAAATGCAAAATAACAAATGCTGGAGAGGCTGTGGAGAAGCTCAAACTCTCCTACACTGTTGGTGGGATTGCAGAATGGTGCAACCTCTTTGGAAAGCAATCTGGCGCTACCTTAAAAAGATGAATCTGTATATACCATTTGACCCAGTAATTCCACTGCTTGGAATATATCCTACAGAATCAAGGCCATTCACACTAACTGATACATGAACACGAATGCTCATTGCAGCACAGTCCGCAATAGCAAAAAGATGGAATCAACCCAGATGTCCAACAACAGAAGACTGGATAGGTAAACTATGGTACATATACTTGATGAAACACTATGCAATGATAAAGAATAGCGATGATGGCAGAAAACATCTCTTAGCCTGGTTTCAACTGGAAGACATTATGTTGAGCGAAAGCAGTCAGTGGCAAAAGGGCAAATATTGTATGAGACCCCTACAATAACATAAAAACAGACTCATGTATAGAAGAAAAGACTCTGAAGGCTGAAAGAATGGCTGCGAGGGAGAGGAGGGAGGGAGGAAGGGCGGGGGGGGGAGAGTTTAGATTAGATAGTTAATAGAAATTTGGTTGGGTGAAACGGTGACAGCACACATTAGAAAGAAGATCAATAATAACTGGACTTTAACACAATTTGAATACTCCTCCCATCTTAACCCAATATTGCAAGGACAGAGTAGCTGGGGTGCGGGACAGGGGACCATGCTCTCAGAGGAAATCGAGGCCAGTTGGCACAGCTAGCGTTTTGCTAATGACGACTCTCTGCACCCCTCATCAGTGAGTGGCATCTGGGATCTTAAAAGCTGCCAAGCTGCCATCTGAGTGTACAGCAGATGGTCCCAACTCAACAGGAACAGATGATCACTGAGTACAAGAATCACATAGGGAAAAGAGAACCCAGAAGACAGACGACCCACGTGAGTGGGTCTCTACATTGACTCGTGACCAGAAGAACCAGATGGTGCCCTACCACCGCCGGTGATAGCCACGAGGGAGCTCACAAAGTGGAGTCTCACTGGCAACAAGTGAATCTTCAGCAAAAGAGATCTTTAGTAAAAGAGATCTTCAGTAAAAGACCACAATTGGTGGTCCAGGTGCTTCGGAGTTTCCCTGGAAACATGGCACTGGCCCTGATGCTGCCCCTGTCCATCAATCATAATGAAGGTCAATTTTTCTGACAACAATGAATTGGAGTTGGCGATGCAGAGTGACTGTATCTTGAGGGAATTGTATGGTTCTATGTGTCTATAGGATGTCATCCTGCTGACCTCTTGCTGGAGGAAGGGGAGTGGATGGAGAGGATGGGATAGGAGACTGTTAGGAGGATAGGACATGTATGGAACAGAGAAGAGGGGTGTGCTTTCACCAGGCAGGGAGAGCAGTGGGAGCTGTATATAGGTGAGCATGTGAATTTATATGGGAATATACATTTTCATTCAATCATAATAATAAAAAAAAGAATATTTGGAAAAATACAAAAATCTCAAGAGTTTCCATTTAGAAAGATGGCCCACAAGTTTCAGAACTGGGAACTAATGTCTCCCTCCTTCCATTGCTCACTCCCTCCTACCCCTTCCCTTTTTCTTCCCTGCCTTCTTCCCTCCTTCCTTCTTTTTCCTTCCCACTGTTTCTTCCTTTTGCGCTCCATTTTATAAATGTGTGCTTTTGTGAATAGTCACTGTAGTCACAACATCTAGTGAGGGCTCAAAATCTAGTGAGGATACACACATAAACACATCATTATCGTAGTGTTTTAAACATTTTAAGAAGTCCTGGTGGTGTAGTGGTTAGATTCTCTGCTTAACCACTGAACATCGATGATTCCCACTTGCCAGCTTTTCTGAGGGAAAAAGATGTGGCAGTCTGCTTTCATAGAGATTTACAGTCTTGGAAACCCCGTGAGGCAGTTCTACTCTGTCCTATGGGGCTGCCACAAATCAGAATGAGCTGGATGGCGGTGATTTGATTAGTTTTTACTTTCTTTCTTCTCCTCCCCACTTTTTTTTTTGGTTAAACGTTTTTCATAGAGTTATTGACAAAGCCCTATGGGAAGAAGCACTTAATTCTCTCTGTAGAGAGACTGAAGAAGTCTTTCCTGAGGAAATGAAATTTGAGCCAAGTCTTCAAGTATGAATAAGAAAGTCATCAGTCAGACAAAAGACTGATGACTTTCTTATTCATACTTGAAGACTTGAAGAACAGAAAGGAAGGCATTATGTCTATAGAGAACAGCATAAGGAGTTTGTTCTGCATCAGGCATAGAGTACCTTTAACAGAAGGGGTGGAAGATGAGGGTGAAAAAATAACAATAATAAGCAGGTCACAAAGGACCTTTCATGCCAGACATAGGAGCTTGGATATCATGGTTTCTGAGTGTCCAGGAAAAGTTCTAGTAGGGTACTGTCATGATCGAGTTTGAATAATGTAATGGCAATTCTGGATATTGAGTAGAAAATGTTTTCAAGAAGGAAAAAGTAGAGGTTGGATAGATAGGGTAAGTAATAGTTTTGTATAAAAAATGCTGAAAAAATAATTGATTGATTAAACTAGTTGCAATAAAGCCTGGTATAAATTTATAAATAGGAGAAGGACTTGACAAAGTGATCTTAAATTTGTTTTGAAAAATAAGTGTGTGAAGCACAAACTGTGTATAATTATTATTGTGTTTCATTGAGTTGATTCTGGCTCATACGATAGAGTAGAGCTACCTGTAGTGTTTCCTAAAGTATGATCTTGACAACAACAGATCCCCATGTCTTGTCTTCCACAGAGTGGCTGGTTGGTTCAAGGCACAGACCTTTCAGTTAGAAGTTGAGCAGTTAGTTATTGTACCACTGGGGCCCCTCAAGATAATTATTAAAAAAAAATGTTATTGTCAGTTCCAGTTCACAGCAACTGTATAGGACAGAGTAGAACTGTTCCCAAGAGTTTCCGAAGAGCTGCTGATGGATTCAAACTCCCAAAGATAATTATTAGGAGAGGGTAATTTGGAGGTTGGATAGCATATTGCATATAAAATAATTTAAGCAATGATCTACTGGCAAATGACAGACTAAAGCTCATTGGTTAAAAAAATTATATATTGTCAGCAGAGGGTGGAAAAACTATGCATATGTGAATTTGAACTGTGTAAACTTTTGTATTATAGATTTGGAGGTTTAGATAATTGGAGAATGAGTAAGTTATAAAATAAAGATTTCTGCTACAGGAAGATAGATAAGAGCCATATGAGGGTCTACTGTCCCTTCTAAAATTCCAGCACAATTAAGGAATTCCAGTGCATAGGGGAATACATTTATAATATAGAAGAGGAAAAAAATCAGGGGCCTCTTAGCAAGAGATTAAAATCCTCAAAATTTCTGAAAGGTTATAAATCGATACTATAATATTTTACAAGGGATCTGCAGACGTGAGACCCAGTCTGTTCAGTGAAATAATTGAAACAGGTGGAGTTTGAGTCAAAAGACATAATGAACATGACTCAGCAGTAGGGGTGAGCCGTAAAAGCTTAATTTAAGGTCTGTAGCCAGTGCTGTTTCCTTCTGTTCCATATAGTGTCCATGTGACTAGGAGCCAACTGTACCTGTCAGTAGCCATAGAAACTTCCTACCCTCTGAACACATTTAATAGAATTTGGGCAGAACTCATTTACCAACATAAAAAAATGCCTCATCCTTTCACTAAAGAAATTAAACACGTATTGGGGAATGATACAGCTTCACAAGGTACTAAAGAGAATGGTGTCCATGCCTTCAGTGATCTTTGAGAAATTGTGTTTCAGTCTAGAATTTGATGCCTAGACAAGTGGTCATTAAAGGGGTAAAGTAGAAAGAAATTCTCGAACATATACCTACTACCTCCCCACTCTCAGTGAAAGGAAGAAACTGAGCCAAAGCATGGTTAGTATACAGTGTGTATGAGGGAACAATGAAGATAGCTCTGCAACAGCTTTAGATAATTGTGGGAACTTGCTGGAGAAGATAGACAGAGCACAGATGAACCCACACTTAGCACTGTGTTCTACACACAGAGCCTGTTTGATGGATGAGTTTTGGTGGCAAAATATAAAACTTACACTTTTTATATTACTTTTCATGGTCTTTCCACATATATTATGTAATTCTCGTAGTAATTCTGATAGTTACAAATTTTCAGCACGTCAAGTTGTCTGAGAAATACTTAGATGCGCTGTTACCTGAACTGATCAAGCATCATAGTGCCTTCTTTGTCCTGGAAGTGTCCAAAAAAAATGAATCTGAAGTCAGGCCATTTTCCAGTAGCCCAAATTTTACTTAAATGTTTTTTGAGTTACTAGTAACCTTGCCAATGCTTATATATTTTTTAAGTTTTAGTTCCTTTTTGAGGTGTTGCAGTAACTATGTTTTTCTTCACTAACTAGGTTTTATCAAGTTGCAGAATGTAGGCTTTATTCACTAAGATTTGTAGTTCTGTTTTTCTGGCTTTTTATCAAAAATCATATCCTTAGTGATTTCTTTGGGAAAGCATATGCCAAGACAGTGAACCAACTCTACTTTTTCTCCCAGAGCATCTCTGACACATATCTACTCAAATAAATTATTGTTCTGAATTTGACTGGGTCCTCTGCCCAGAATAGCAAGATTGCATGCCAGTGCCATTGGCCACTACATAAAGCATTATGAAGTAGCATTGTGCTCATCTTAACAGCTTTTCAGAAGCCAGTTTTCTTTTTTTCCTTATTGATCAGGGAAAATGATTGATCCAATGTGCTCGTTTTCACATGGCCTTGATAGACTATAGATGATGAAAGGAGAAGAAGAATTTTGAGAAATATGTTGTTCACTTTATCCAAATGCAGTGATTTCTGCCACTTTATTTATTTATTTATTTTTTTAATGTAGAAAATACTAGGAAAGACCTTTGTCAACAAAGGTTTAAGGGGAAATTGCTTATATACTGTTTTAGGCCTGGTTTATCCTCCATGATAGTTTTATCTTGAAATAATTATTTTTTTTTTAATTTTTAAAATAAAGGGATCATAGACTTTTATAGGTAGAATGTACTTTATGGTTGTTTTCCTCTTTCATTTCCTTTACTGAAAAAAACCAAAGGCAGAATTTTTGGAAAGCTCATTCACAGAGTCAGGACTAGAACTTTTGGTCTTCTAGTTTGAAGTCATGTGTCTTTCTCAACGAGCCCATTTTTTCAGTCCTTTGGTAGGCACTTTTATTCAACATCTATCTATCTACCTATCTATTTATTTGTTTCACTCTAACTTTCTTACATTAGTGTTCATGTAATAATGGTGATAATGTTAACAAAAAAACTTCAAAAATTGGATGCAAAGTATTAGATGCATTGCAATTTTATGTTCCATGTAGAATATATACAGTTTTTATATACTAAAAACTCATGATTTTTTTTTGTTTCATTATTGTGGTAAAATATTTATAAAATAATGTTGACCATTTTAACTATTTTTTAAAACGTAGAATTCAGTAATTGTAAATATATTCATAATGTCAAATGATTACCAATATCTGTTTTTCCAAAGTTTCTAAGGCAAAAAAATTGACCTCAATTGCAAATACTTATCATCACTTGGAAATATAGTAGAGTTAATCAGTGTAACTCCAAAAGTATTGGAGTAGACTCTTTATCATGAAATTTATAAAAAATAGAAGACATAATCTTATTTTATAATGCTATTTTGGAGTATATATTTTTTTAAAAAATCACTTACCAAGAGGACATTGGATCAAATCATGCATTTTATATGTATGTTAAGGGCAATTTAATAAATTTGATTAACTGAGGATTGATACAAAATATTTTTCTAGATGATGTCAGAATGGAATGAAAAAATATTTCAAATTCATTCTTGGGACTTCAAATTGATTCAGTGGTGGCTATTGACCATCTAATATCTGCAATGTGCTCTTTATAGTACAACAATTCAATACTGTCTCCATTTACATTGATAATTCAGTTACTAGAGATTATGCACTTAAGCAATCCCCTGTTTTAAGAATTTTAAAATGTGAGTTAATAAGATACAGACTCCAAAGTAAAATATCTGCTTTTAGCAAAAGTACATTTGCCCATCTTGTTGTATGATGTATATTTGCCCTTCACAAGCAGTAAGTCCCTGTGATTGCTTTTGTATGGTACGAAAATGGTAGTAACAAAAATTGGAGTAGTTTTAGTACTTGCAACCCCGAAAGTAAAGATAATTAAACCTCTACTTATATGCACATGTAACTTAATACATACTGATTAAATAGTAGTTACACAAAAGAGACAAGGTAAAAAAAAAAAAAAAAAAGACATAAGAATATAAGGATAAAATTAGGACTATAGTTAGGTTTATAATACTTCTAAAATGAATTCTCTCCAAAAAAGCTGATATAGAAGTATCATCTGAAATCAGTTCACCAAAGCTATGAAGCATTCACAGAATATTGCTAATTTTTCTGCTTTGATTTTTGCCCTCCTTACATAAACACACATGCATTCAGGGGTACTTTCAGTTTACAATAATATGATTATTTTCTTCTTTTTTTGGTAGCATAAAGAGAAAACAATAGTAAGGAATAAAACTTTTCCTATTTATTCTGAATTTTCCACTTAATATTTGGGGGAGAAAACATTTCAGAAAAAAAGTTATATTTCATTAAAATGATATCTTAATACTTACATTGCCTTCAAATTAACAGTGTATGGTAATTAACTGTCAAAGGAACTCGAGATAACTATTATTGACATGGGCTTCAGAAAATCTGTGTTTGCAATTTTTCTCATTAAGTATTTGTTTGATTTTAAATTCAATTACACATCGTTTAAATTTGAAGCCATGTCAGATTTGTAATAGAGTGACAGAAAATGATCTTAAATGTTTTAATTTTAATTAATTACATTTTTCCAGATTACATTAATCTGCTGAACTCCGTCCTTATGAGACAACTATAACTTGACTGTCTCAATGTGTTAAGTATTCCCTAAAGCAAATTAAGCACATGGGGATTATGTTCACTCTTTCACTGTTCTAGGTCACTGTTTGATAAATAATTGTCTTTTAGCACCAAATAGTCCTCATAAAGGTTAAAAGGATATACTGCTTATTCTCAAGGAATTTAAAAATACGAAGAATTGGGCAAATTCTATTATAAAATTCAACTTTTTGTAAGCTCCCCCCTCCCTCCCTGGCTTATTCCCTGTTGCCAGCTAATAATGACTTGAAATTCAAAGAACATGAACCACCTTAGTAGAAACGCTTCAGCTCCGTTTGGTCCTCAGTAGTACTGACCCATTTATACAAATGCATTGGTAGTCATGTACCCTCAAGGGGATAAGAAACAGTCATTGAGCATGGACTCTGTATCACCACACATTATGATACAAACTTGTACAGTTTATACTTTAACTCTTTTCACACCATTGTTTTCTACCAAAAGCCTTCAAAGTATCTGTTAGAATAATTTCTCATTTGCTTTCTTGTACTTCTGTTATTAATTCATGATTTTTTGCTTTTTTCAATGTAGTAAAGCTAAACAAAGAGCAAGTTTTCATGATGATGTATTTTCACTACCTTTTTTAAGTATATGAAATTAAAATTTTGTGTTAAAGATGTATGATTAGAAGTGGCTGATACGTTATGTAAACGCATTGCTGTCAAGTCCATTCCGAATCATAGGGACACCGTAGGACCAAGTAGTACTCTCCCATGAAGTTTGCCCAGAGCAGTTGGTGGATTCAGACAGCGGACCTTACAGCCAGTAGTTTACCCTCTGTACCACCTGGGCCACACTGATATGCAGTAATGGAGTGATGGAACAAAGTTATAGTTTCTGAGTGATAGTCAAGATTCTTAACAACAGTTGAATAAGGTGACGTTGTTTTACAACTAAAATACCTAAAATTCCTTTTGTTTTTGTTTTGCAGATACATGTATGTATACATTATTAATGTGTGGACATGATAAAAATAATACAATCAGCTATACTTAAGAATCTTGATTGATAACTAGTACATTTTGTTCTATAGCTATTCTTCTATTAGCATCTAGTTATTATAGCTATGGAAATATGGTTTGCCACATAGTCATGTGATAACACAGCCCTTCTCTCTGGTTCCAGTAATAATGATATCAGTGCCACTTTAAAAACAATGCTCAAGGTTCAGTGGAAGGTGTTGGTGGTGAGAGATATTGAAAACTGGGACTTTTAATCGGTGCTGGGAGAGAGCCCTCTCCCCCACCTCATTCCACGTCTTGCTTCTCCCGTTGGGAGTGTAGAGCACAGCTAACTGAGCATTTATACCAGGAAAAAAAACTTAAGACATAAGCAGCTGTCTATTGTGGTGAGGAACACAGTTTTTAATTGCCATGGAATCCAGAATTCTGAATCCATGGAGGCAGAAAATGATCCAGCCAAATTATTGCCCTGAGATAATCTTTGAACCTTAAGCCTTGAGGAAACTGGTTTCCTCAAAGTCATCTTTAAGTTAAACCATTTATTTGTTTTTTTAAGTCATTGGTGTTGAGCCATTTAACTAGTAGAGAACAGTTTCCTTGGGCTATGCCTTCTTTTAAAGAATGATCTATGTATACTCAGTTTCAGCAACAGCAACTCCAAAGTTGTGTTTTAGGGTCTGTCAGTAGTTGTCTGAACTGTTCTTTGTGAAAACATTGCACGATAACAAATTATTATGTAAACACTATTCTAGCCCTATTTTCCAAGGCAGTGTATAATTCCGTGGCTAGAGTCTGAGAATCTGTGAAAGATTTACCTTCTTTGGAACTTTTTTTACTCTCTTTTCAATAATGTCCTGATTTGAGAATTGTATATTAAGTAAACTTTAACCAACTTCTTAAAAACAAAGTTCAAATAAATGTAAAATTATTCTCCAGTTTCTGTCTCCCTTAATGGGAAATGAATTCAAGCTGAAATACCATCACATCTCTTTTATATGAGATGGGGGAGAGGGACAGGGACAGGGTATAGGACATAGAGAAGCTGTGACACATCTGTCCATCCATCAATCGAAGTGTATCCCTGCCAGTAGTCTACAACACACCTGTGAATGGAAAACCATTTTACCTGCCAAGACAGGCTGTCTATCCCCTGCATTCAAGTTCTAGTGAGGAGAGTTTCATTTGAGGAGCTAAGCCATGTGAAACACAAAAGTGGGGGGGCGGAGAAATAAATATACATATATATGTATGACAGTATCTAGAAAGTGAAGACTCATTTTCTATTTAAAATGTTGGACAGATTTGATGATACTTCTGAATGTTTTGGGTAAAACTGCTGGAGATGAAGTTAACAATTCCAAAGTATAACTAATTAAGTGATTTTAACCGTATGGCATTGCTGCCACACCCAAGGGCATAGGCTTGCATTAAGTATGCCTTAAGTTTTTTATTTCATTTGTATATTAATTCATTTGTGCTGCACTTTATAAAAGTGTCTGTGCACAACTGATGGGGAGAGAACTGGTTTTCACCATAGGTAGGTTGAAGAGCTCAGAGCTAATTGATTGGTTTCCTGCAGAAGAAACAAGATGAGATTAAGATCTAAAAGTTGGTAAGGATTCATTTTGAATAAAAGGTATGTCTTCTTCTGTGATTAGGAAACAAAAAGTAAAAAAAGGTGCAAATGTATATGTTTGTTTGAAGGTATGAGAGTCAGAGGTGGACGAAATCTGAACACAGAATGACGTTTGCCTTTCTAAGAAGTCAAACTTCAAAGTGAGATAGGCCAGGACAGTCATGACCACTTGAAAAGCAGAGAGATAAAAAACAAAGAAAGAAATAGGTAAATAAACAGATATAGATGAGGGCTTCAGTTAGGGCTGCTGTCCTTTTAAAAATTTTACATGCTTCAACTGACTTTTTTCTCTCATAATTCTCAGTAGCTCAAGTACAGAAAGTGGCTGTTTTTGTTAACCGGAAGTTTACATGTTGCAGAGCAAATGTGATGAACAAAGAGGAACTTCCTAATGGGGTTATTGAAATGGTGTTAAAAACTATTGCCATTCAGCTGATTCAGACTCATAGTGACTCTATAAGACAGCGCAGAACTTCCCCATGGTGTTTCCAAGGAGCACCTTGTGGATTCAAACCGCTGACCCTTTGGTTAGCAGCCATAGTTCTTAACCACTACACGGTCAGGGTTTCCTGGGCCAAAAATAAGGAAAGGCTGTAAGTGACATAGCCAAAAAAAATGAAGACTAAAGGGAAGGAACCTTTCTGTGTATCTGGATAAATAATTATCTAAAAGTGGCAAAGGCGATCTGGAAAAATGAAGACCATTCCATCAGGACCCCATGCTTACGAGATATGAACAAACTGAGCCAACCCTGCTTGACAAAGCTGTAGAGAAGATGAGTCTTTAGGGCTACCACCAAAGCCACCACCAAGTTAATTCTGATTAATGGAGACCCTGTGGTCAGAGTAGTACTGAGTTTCCAAGGACCACTTGGCAGATTTGAACTGCCAACCTTTTGGTTAGCAAACGTAGCACTTAACAGCTACTATCTCTTTAAAATGCTTCCTTTTCTCTGATTTTTCTGAGATTTGTGTATTCTCCCTAAAGATATAAGTTGAGAATATGCAAAAGTTTTGGAAGGGACTGTGGAAAGAAGAATCTTGGGAAAAAAGGCCCAACAGTATGAGTATGGGAAAGTATACATGGAAGGTTAAGGAGGTAGATAGTTGCAATTTGATTTCTGACAGAGGTTGATAAGGGTGAAATACCTAGATCTTAGACTTCACTGAAGATGATGGGCTAGCCAATCAGAATAAGATTGTAGGTAGAGTGGGAGACTGATAAAATTTAGTCTAATGACTGCAGTCATTGATCAGAATTCAAGGAGAATGTTGTGTAGAGTGCTATCTCGAATACAAAGTAAAATGTCTATCCCTTATACCTAAGGTATGGTCCTATGAAGTAGATATTTTCAATGCAATTGTTAAAATTATACATTTTTTTCATTATTGTAGCTGTAAAATAGACTCTGGGTAATGAAATGTTTGTGTATATTCCATCTACATAATATATCAAGTTGTACAAGTATAGATATATAAAAAGAAAAAAAATAATCTCAATCCTGTTCTATATCATACTAAATAACAATCTTCTTCTTCAAACATCCCATTTCTGACCCATTTTATTTTCTTACTTTTACTTAGATAATACTTTTGAAGGCATATTAGAAGACTTGAATCAATTTTGAGATGAAAACTGAATGTATTTTTTAAGTGATTCCCATCTGTGAAGTCAAACACTAAGGACAAATCAATACAGGCTATGCAAGTCTTAAAATGATCTTGACATTCCCCTCTCCTCCCACCCTCCCTCCCTCCCTTCCCCTTCCCTCCCTCCCTCACTGAGATGTTTTCGTTGTTACGTTCCACCAAATTGGTTCTGACGCATAGTGACTCTATGCACAACAGAACACTGCCTGGTCTTGCACCCTCCTTAAAAACATTTCTATGCTTGAGCCCATTGAAGCAGCCAGAATTAGTCCATATCCCCCAGATTCTTCCTCTTTTTCACCGACCCTCTACTTTTAACAAGCATGTTGTTCTTCGGTGTCCCTCCTAATGACATGTCCAAAGTGTGTGAGACAGTGTTGCCATCCTTGCTTTTAAGGAATATTCTGGCTGTACTTCATAGACAGATTTGTTGGTTCTTATGGGAGTCCATGGTATATTCAGTACTCTTCACCAGCACCGTAATTCAAACAGAATAATTCTTTTTTGGTCTTCCTTATTCATTGTGCAGTTTTCACATTCATATGAGGCAATTGAAAAAAATATAGCTGGAGACAGGTGCACGTTAGTCCTGAAAGTAACATCTTTGCCTTTTTATGCTTTAAAGAAGTTGCTTACAGCACATTTGTCCAATACAATTCATCTTTTGGTTTCTTGGCTGCTGCTTCTATGGGCATTGATTATGGCACCAAATAAAATGAAATCTTTGACAACTTCAGTCTTTTCTTGGTTTATGATGATGTTGCTTATTGGCCTAGTTGTGAGGATTTTTGTTTCATGTTGAGGTAAAATCCATACCAAAGGTTGTAGTCTTTGAACTTTCTCAGAAAATGATTCAAATCCTCTTTGCTTTCAGCAAGCAAGATTGTGTCATTTGCACGTCACAGGTTTGCACTGCCCCAATTCTGAGGCAGTGTTCTTCACATTATCCAGCTTCTCTGATTATTCACTCAGCATACAGATTGGGTAATGGAGTGCTTCATGAAACATTTTGTCAGGCAATCCTTAGATATAACTGGAATATTTCATGATTTTAAACTACACAATGTCCTTTTGTCCTGTATTCCTTTCTTCAAGTATTCCTGGTGTGTTTTGTAATTCTCGTTCTTTGCAATGTTATCCATAATTTGTCATGATACACTCAGTCTAGTGCTTTTGCATTGTCAAGAAAACACAGGTAGATATCTTTTTTAGTATTCTCTGCCTTCTGCCAAGATACGGCTGACATCAGTAATGATTTCCCTTGTTCCATGTCCTCTTCTGAATTGGGCTTGAATTTCTGGCAATTCCTTGTTAGTATACTGTTGTAACCATTTCTTAAGGTACTGTCAACTCAATTTTACTTTCATGTGATATTAATGATAAGTGTTTAAGGTGAGACATACTGAAATAAAGGAAAGGTAACTCATTGCTGTCAAGTCATTTCTGACTCAGCAGTGACTCTATAGGACAGAGTAGAACAGCCTTGTAGCTTTTTCTAAGACTGAATTTTATGGAGTGGCTGGTGGATTTGAACAAATGATCTTTCAGTTACCATCCTATAGCTTAACTACTCACCACCAAAGCTCTTTCCAGAATAGGTTGCCCCCCAACCCAAACTCATTGCTGTGGATTTGATTCTGACTCAGCAACCACGTAGAAAAGCATAGGGCTATCTGATACAGTTTCCAAGGAGGAGCTGACATATTCAAATCATCAATCTTTTGGTTAGCAGGCATAGCTCTTAACTGCCACAGGACTTCTAGTATTGAGAAAGTTGATTTGAAGAGGAATTTATCAGTTAAGGATATCCACTTCATAGCTGGAGAAAAACTAAAAGGATTACTTAATTAATGATCAGTATCACTTGATCAGAATGATAAACAGAGTGAGTAATGTCGTACTTAACTTTATTTCACAGGTGGCCCTTTAACAATGATAAATGGTAGCTATACATAATTAGGGCAGATGTTTCATTCTTTGGTAATGTGTTTATCTGTAAATGTATGTGTTCTGTTAGAAGTAGTCTTACTCAGAATATCTCATGATCGAGATTTCAACAGGGACATTAATAATCTCAACATTCAAGTCCCATGTAATGATTGTGCCTGCTGAAGGAATGGTTATATTGAACCCAGGAATTACACGTATCCATGTATACAACAAAAACAAAACTACATACATTATGGCACATATGATTTTTTTTTATCAGTTGTAAATAAATCAGAATGAAAGTAATTCTATTTTTAGTACATGAATGTGGCCACTTTGAAATCCCCTCTTTGATATTAACTGGTGTCAAAATTGCCAGCTTGCTTGTGCCTCTTCCTAAGTTACATGTTATGATGATAAAATAGAAAAAGGCTATTCAAATGAAGGGGATCCTTTTTCAAAAAGTACCATCACTGTTGACTCCATAATGTTCAAGGCTGTAATAGAAACTCTTCATGAGATTAAATATGTGAAGTGCTAGCTTACTAAAATTAGTATACAAATATGTTACTAGAACCAACAAATCTGTCTTGGAAAAAGTACAGCCAGAATGCTCTTTAGAAGTGAGGACAGCAGGATTATATCTCACATACTCTGGGCATGTTATCTGGGGGACCAGTTCCTGGAGAAGGACATCGTGCTTTGTACAGTAGAGGGTCAGCACAAAAGAGAGAGGCCCTCAGTGAGGTGGACTGACACCCTGAGTACAACACTCAAACATATCAATGATTGTGAGGGTGGCACAGGGCTGTACAGTGTTTTGTTCTGTTGTAATAGAGTGCAACAAGTTAGAGTCAACTAAAGAGCACCTAACAACAACCATCTTTACAGGAGCTTATTTACAGGTCTTTACTCCTAGAGAGTAGATAGTGGGTTCAAAATGCCAGTCATTTGGTTAATAACTGTGTGTTTTTACCATTATGGCACCAGGGCTCCAAATGGATCCCACTCATCCTCAACATCACACTCTATTCTAAAGCCTGCTAATTGAATGATGCTTCCTGCCACTATGGTTATGATTTATAGGTTTTAGCAGAAAGGTTCAGAAATTTATTGTTATTTCAAGTAATTGGATTGCAGAGTGATGCAGTCTTTTTTTTGATACTAAAGTTTATATTCTGTAACTTCTACCTTGTTTCCAGCAACATAGCACTTATATCAGAGTGCTTCATGAAACTTTTTGTCAGGTAATGCTTAGATATAACTATGGAATTCTGGCACTAAAATAATATTTCTAAGTCCATGTAGGTTTTCTTTTACTATGTTAATAGTATTATTATATTCTCTGTATTCATTTTAATGAGAAATTATTGATGAAAATATTAGCACAGCTTTTAATTACAATGTCAGTGACCAAGATGAACTAGAGGAAAGAAAAAATAAAATACATGTCTGTGGGTTTGAAAAATGCATATTAAATTAAAGAATAGCTTAAAGTAGAAACACGTACAGCTGCCAACCAGAGTTGGCAATTTGAATCCGTCAGGCACTCTTTGGAAACTCTTAGGAACAGTTCTCTGTTTTATACAGTCACTATGATTCAAAATCAACTTGACAGCAATGAGTTTTACAGTTACTGTGTCAAAAGGAAACAATGTTTAAAGAAAGGTTAATGACCAATAAAAATGTACAAAAAGATTGCTGTGACTTGGAATTGACGGGATGGCATTAGTTTTGTTGTTGTTGTTGTTTAGGTTTGTTTTTTAGGTTTTAGTTGACTTTTAAAAGAAAAATTCCAGGGACAGTAAGGCCAAGACTACAGAGTAGTCAGATGCTTCCTGTGATCCCTCTAACAACAAAGACTCAAAGAAATATATGAATCAATTATACATGACATTCTAGGAGCCCTGAATATCAAAGGGAAAGTTGAGAAATCAGAAGGGAGAGTAGGTCCAGAAGTACCTAGAGCTGACCCAGTTGCAAATGGCACCCCACAGGCAGATTAGCTGCAGAAAGCTTGGTGAGGAGAGCAGTGACATTCAAAAAGTATCTTCCACAGAAGGAGAGACCAAGCAGAGGAGTGCACACTCATGCCTCCAGAATCAGTTAAAAAGAGAGCATTCAGTCATCCAAAACTAAGTAGCTTACATCTAACCTATGGCTTAGAAATCTAAAACTTTCATTCAGAATAAACATCTCTCCCTTTTCCCAGTGCACCCCAATTCCTTCTCTGCACAGAAGAGGCTACAGAGACTGCTGTATCCCCCAGCTTGGAAGTAGAACTCCTTACATGCCCACCAATCCATTCTCCCAGTGTTAGAGAGGGAACATTGTAACAACCAAGGAAACAAATAATCTGCTGGCTCCTCTGAGCCCAGTACTCCAGGGAGAAACATTTCCTTTGCCTAGACATGGGCATAAAGTGTTGACAGATCTTGAATACCTCTCACCTCAGCATGTATTATCAAACATACATAGTCTAGATGCAGAGCCTATCCACCCAAGTGCCGTAAGGAACAGGTACATGCTTTCCTTTCAGACAGACAGTTGTCAGTCCCTTGCTTTTCTCAGCACATGCAGTCAGATACCTGTGATTACACCCAACACCCCTACACATCTAGGACAGTAAGGGAAAACCTGCACCACACACTTGGTGACTGACTACCTGGACACCTGAGCTGAATACAAACAAGAAAATTAAATGGACTCAGCTCACAAGTCTAGCGTAACAGCTCAAACGACCTGGTGACAGGACATGAGAGCTTCAAAGGTGTCAATAATCAAACTAGCTCACACAGCCAGCTTATTTGAGCATGTCAAAACAACACAAAAAGCTAGAACACGAAATCAAACCCACTGCCATTGAGTTGATTACAACTCATAGCGATGTTATTAAACAGAGTAGGACTGTCCCATGGAGTTCCAAGCAGTGCCTGGCTACTTTGAACTGTCTACCCTTTTGTTTAGTAGCTGTAGCATTTAAACACTGTGCCACCAGGGTTTCCAGGACACAGTAAGAAAATAGAAAATAAATAAATACAACTTAGTGACCAGATCACTTAAAGAGACAGACCATGGTGGCTTCAGAAAGCTCCCCCCCCCCAAAAGTCAAGAAATTTTCCAGATGGAAAGGACTTCCTGGCATTATTGAGAGTAGAATACAAAAGATTAATACTTAGAACTCTTCTAGAGATCAGGCAAAATGCAACAGTGCATAATGAAAAATTGAACGGGCTGTAAGAAAGTATAGAGAGACAACAAGTAGTGGGATGTCAAATAGTGCAACTACATCAGAAATTGATTTGATGCTTTTGTAAAAAACTAGATATAGAAATACCATGCAAGCTCACAATCCTAATTCTTTAATATAGCCTATAAAAATAAGAGCTGCCACACAAATAGATGCATGCACACCAATGTTCATCACAACACTGTCCACAATAGGAAAAAAATGGAATTAATGTAGGTGCCCATCAATGGATGAATGGGTAAACAAGTTATGGCATATTCATGCAATGGAATACTATGCAATGATAGAGAACAACAATGAATTTGGGAAATGTCTCAGTCACCTGGTACTGCTTGAACAGAAAATACAACAAGTGGATGGCTTCAACAAGAGAAATTTTGTGTCACAGTCCTGTAAGCTCCAAGGCCATTCATAAGCTACAAGTCCATTCTGTATGGGAAATTATTGCAGTCCAGTCGCCTAAGAGTCCAAATTCAATATGAGAGCACACTGGTCCCGGAACCTCAGGTCCAAAGGATGAAGTCTCCTTTTCCTGCTGTTCTCTTGATAGTGTGAGGTCCCCAACTCTCTCTGCTCGCTTCTCTCTCATATCTCACAAGCTTGTAGCTTGAGTCCTGCCTTGCCAACACAACTACTGCCCATTCTTCATCAACATCACAGAGACAGGATTCACAACACATGGGAAAAATAACTCAACAGTGGGAGTCATAACCCAGGCAAATTGATACACACATTTTTGGGGTGACACAGTGCAATCCGTGAGAGGAAACATCTGACAACGTGGAGGAATCTGAAAGTCATTATGCTGAGTGAAGTTAGTCAGTTGCAAAAGGACAAATACTGTATGAGAACACTACGCTAAGGACTCAAGAAAAGATTTAAACATGGAAACAGTCTTTGATTGTTATGAGGTGGGGAGGGAGAGAGAGGTATATTAAGTACTTAGGTATTAGACAAGAATTGTTTTAGGTGAAGAGCTGGACAACACACAATGGAGGAGAAGTCAGCACAACTGGACTAAACCAAAAGCTAAAAAGCAAACAAATAAAAGCCCCCAAACCTGTTACCTGTGAGTCAGTTCTGACTCCTAGTGACCCTGTAGGACAGACTAGAACTGCCCATAGAGTTTCCAACAAATACCTGGTGTATTTGAACTGCTGACTTTTTGATTAGAAGCAATTAACCACTGTACCACCAGGATTGCTACCAAACACTGTGAAGGCAAAGTAGCAAATGCAGGTATCTGGGGACTGTGGTTTCAGGGGACATCTTGGTCAGTTGGCATAATAAAACATATCAAGAATATATTCTGCATCCCACTTTGGTGAGTGATGTCTGAGATCCTATAAGCTACCAAGTGGTCATCTAGGAAATGTACATTGGTCCCAGCCCACCTGAAGCAAAGAAGAATGAGGAGCATCAAAGACATAAGGAAAATATGAGTCCAAGAGACAGAAAAGGAAGCATAAATCAGTGACTGTGTCAACATGGGAAACCCTGTTAGTGTAGTGGGTAGGAGCTATGGCTGTTAACCAAAATGTTGGTAGTTTGAATCCACCAAGCACTCCTTGGTAACCATATGGGGAAGCTCTACTCTCTCCTATAGGGTCAGTATGAATCAGAATGAACTCAGTGACAGTAGGTTTGGTTTTATATCAGCATGAGACTGGAAGAAAAGGAGACTGGCTACTGCCAATGACTGCCTTTACAAAGAACTCAGCAGAGTCCTTGATTGAGACTAGTGAGGGATGCAGAACTCAAATCTAATAAAAAGACTAGACATGATGTTTTGACAGACTTTAGGATCCTTGAAGAAATGGCCCCTGGACTCTCCATTAGCCTAGAATTGAAACCATTGTACAAGCCAGTTACTCAGACAATGAGTGAACTGATCTATAAGACATTAAAATTATATTGGCAAAGAGTGTACTTCTTGGCTTAAGAACATATAGGTGACTAACTGGGCGTCGCATATCAAGAGGTTAGATAATAAGACACAGGAGTGGAGTAGGTTGAATGGACATGGGAAATAGAGAGTAGAGAGGAGGAATGTGTGTCACAGTGTGAAGACAGCAGCTCTTGTCATGTAACAGTGCAAGGTTTTGTATGAGAAATGGCTCAAATTGTAAACTTTTGCTTAAAATCCCATGAAAAATTTAAAAAAAGGAAAAATCACAAAATATCTTTCCATTTTATGTCTATATTCTTCAGTATACATCTCTGAAGAGTTATAGATTTCTTAATATTGTTTTCAAATAAAAATACATATATTTTTCTTTTTTCTCAGATGATTTCTCCATACATATCATTCTCATTACTTCAAAATGTAATTCATTAAATTATAATAAAGTGATTCTAGATACTGAAATGTGTCATATCTATGTGTTTTTGCACATTATATTCCATTTATTAACTAATTAGTTCTTCAGCAATTAAAAGAAAACTTTATAACTTAGGTCTTTTACCAAGTGATTTGTTACCCTGCACTAGCTGAGATATAAACCCTAAGCAGAAACCATATGAGAACTGGGAAAATGATAGAACCTATGAGCTGTTGAGGAAAAAACAAATCAATTCCAAATTCTGTTTATTGTGATAAGCAGTGGAAGATGTGAAACTGAATATACTTTTCCAGTTCTGATATACTGATGGAGGAATTTTTGTGCTTTCTTCAGTAATATCTATCAAATTGGATTTCATGAAAATGTTAGACAAGAAAGCATTACAAAAAAGTATGTTCCATAAAAATAGTAGACATGGGAATAATAATTTTAGCTTTATCTTTTCAAGTTATACAATTACTTTTTAACAAAATCTAGAGAATCTGTATGTAAAAGGTCACTGTTCGTGTTCAATATACGTGATTAAAGAAGTACCTCCACTTACATAGCTATCAACTATAATTTGTTCTCAAATCTTATTTTATGTTTTGAAATTAAGGTTCTGGTGCTAATGGTTTTCAGTCCTTGATTTAGTTTCTCGTTCTTTCAGCAAATCTGTTATCAAGGAATAAGTAGCTGTGAAGAAGCTGTATATCATTTGGCAATTTTTTACTTTGTTTTAGAACAGTTCTTCTGATATATCCCAGGACAGTGAATGGAAACTACTGGCAAACTAATGTTCCTTAAAACATGATGCATACATTGAATGTATTCATGCTATCTCCATTCTCTATGGTGGTTCCACAGTCGGTTGTGATGCCTATGAAGCAGAGTATCTAGCCTCATTGTGAATGTATAGAAATGTAAATTCTCTATTTGTAAAAGTTTCTCCTGTGTTGTCATTAAATCAGTGCTTACCCTGTATGGTATCAATGCCCATTATTCCTAGTATTATTCTTCATTTTTTAAATATTCATTATAAAAACGGATTTTCTGTTTGGGCCAACAGATTTTCCACATGACATACGATCTCGCCAGTGCCGTGGTGAGAATCTTTAACCTCATCGGCATGATGCTGCTTCTGTGCCACTGGGATGGCTGTCTTCAGTTCTTAGTTCCACTGCTGCAGGATTTCCCACCGGACTGCTGGGTGTCTCTAAATGAAATGGTCGTAAGTAATTCACATTATTTTACACTTGTGCATTTTCATCATTGGGTCAAAATTTCTAAGTATTGTTTCAATGATCTGATTTCTTCACCACAAATGTTTAGGAACCACTCATTTTTGCTTCAATCGATCCAAAGTCAGATTGTACATTTACTTTTTCTAACAAGATTTCATTTAAATGAAATACATCTCAGGATGTAAATGTGACAGCATTTGTATTTGGATAGTTTCCTTTATGTATAAAACCAAAATGTGTGTGTGTGTGTGTGTGTGTGTGTGTGTGTGTGTGTACACAACATTCTCATTGCCATGGAGTTGATTCTACCTCATAGCAACCCATATTTAGGTTTTTACTGTAAAGAGATACACAGAAACACCTACATACATACTGTTACAGTATAGAATTCTTTAAAAATGTTGATTCCTTTGAATCAGTCCCTCTTTGTTTCAACTTTTTGTTGTTAGCATTTCCTATGTTCAAGACATATAATTGCTGGCATTTTGAGATACACAAAGATAGCTGTATCAGCACAGATGAAAGTGAAATGTATATAAAGTGATATTTCAGTTAGTATTTCTAGCTGGGAAAAACTACATGGGAAGTGTAGCCTTTAAATTTAACCCTGAAGGGTATGGGGAAATAAACATTTTTTTTAAAAAAATAGAAGTTTCATTTGCATATGGAAGAATTTACATGCTTAAGTTGAAGAATATGTTTTGTTCTACATAGGCAACCTCACAAAAATATTTAAATAGTAGTGAATATTTTTAGTGTAATTTGTGTGCATATGTTCATAAATACTTTCTCCTTGTACATAGGTTCTCATATTTTCTTCTTCCATGACATTTTACTAAAATATTGTTTTAGACTGCCTGTGAATTTGGGTAGCATTCTCTTATGTGTGACATTTTATGGGAGATTGTTTTTATGGAACATAAGTTTTACGGGACTTTCAAAAAAGTTGAACTTTAGCACAAAACTCACACTCCTCTCATTTCTCAAACTTTTCTAGTATGGATTTATAATTTATTATTATGCAAATAACCTAAACATCTAAAGAATATGGATTTCTTTTTTCTCCTAAAATCTGTAGCTCAGGCATTGGTGTTTGAATTAAAAAGGGGTTTACATTACAAATTAATGCATATGGTTCTTTTTTCTCCGTTCTTTCTCCTCTCCTCCTTCCATCCTTCCTTCCTTCTGTTCCTTTGCTCCTTCTTCCTTTCATTCCATTCATTGAGACCTGATATTCCCTTGACTCTCCCATTTTATTTGTATCTGCCTAATGTCACTCTTCACAAAGATCTCCCAGATCACTCTATCTCAACAGGTTATGCAATCGGTTTATAGTTTATCTTAAGAGCACTCAACAACATACACAGAGAAAGAGAGAGAGAGAGAGAGAGAATATTTATATTTTCCTGTATCCCCTGCACCAGAAGATAGAATGTAGTAAGGTCCTAATATTAAGTCAGAGAATTTGCCTGTTTTTTTCTGCATTTTATATCCATTGCCTAGGGTAGCACCTAACTTTGTAATTTGTTGTAACCTAGTCAGTCACTCATCATTAAAAGTTTGAGAAATGTTCTATATGAGTTTCTATAACAAAGAACAAAACACAAGGGACTCTGACTGGCTCACTTTTCAAATCCGTGAAGAGTTCTTGATGATAGACCTGTCACTTGTACTTGTTTTTGAAGGGACAGGGCATGTGATTGAGCCAGTAATAAAGATGTTTTAGAAGGAAAGGAAAGGCAGCAACTCCATAATTTGACCACCAACTGAGTGCATAGTATGAAAACACTAACATTCTTGTGAAAAGAATGTTTGATGATTCTTCATTAGCACCAAAAAGTCTCTAATTTTTCAAGACATTATTATTTCCTATTTTATCCTAGATATCCTTCAAAAAAATGACAGCTATCCCCACTGAAAGAGAAAAGGAACTCTTTTTAGTGTCCATAAAGTTTGTATTATTATTCAGCTGTAATATAAGGCAACATATGATTCCTTCTATCTGGTAGCATATTTAATGAAGAAAAAATTAATATCTTAGTTGTTTGTCTTAAAATATATCTGCATGCTCATTTGTGTGTGTATGTTAACATGGTCAAATGTTGATTGTATCTCAATACTATACTCAAGACCTTTATTAAATTTATTTCTTGAACTTTTAAAAAAACATAGTCTTGCAGATTTATACATGAAATTGACTTTTTTGCTCATTAATGTAATAGTTCTATGTGTAACTTTAATGAAGATGGCAGGAAACAGTTAAGTATGTTTCAAATATAAGGAAAATAAATTATTTTATACCATACACATTAATGATATGAAGAAGTTAATGACCATAAACAAGAAAATTTTTATATCAATAGAGAATTTGCATGGTGTCATTGGACTTTGAAGATATTTTCCATTGTAAAGCTAAGAGTTCTATAAAAACCCTTCCAAAACAGGGAGACAAAGCATTGTGTATTTTACAACACAATGTTGGATGTGAAAATCAAATATAACAACAAAAACGTCCTACGTTTATAGCATTACTATACTACGTAGAAGCCACTGTGCTTTCAGGTATGCTACCTTTTCTGTTTCTCACAACTGCAAGAGGAGGTAAGCACTGTTTCAATCATTGTACAGTTCAGAACACAAACTTGCTGGTTAAATGGATTTCACATTGCAAACACAGGTGGAGAGCTAAGATTAGAATACATATTTATCTGTTAACCATTACATGTGATCTGATCCACTGTCTGGCTGGAGGAAGGAGAGTGAGTGGAGAGGAGGGGAAAGGAGACTGTTGGGAGGATGAGACATATATGGAGCAGAGAGGAATAGTGTGCTTTCACCAGACAGGGAGAGCAGTGGAAGCTGCATATAGGTGGGCATGTAAATTTATGTGGGAATGTACATTTTCACTCAGTCATATTAAATAAAAAAAAAGCATTGCATTACACAGATTTAGACAATTTTAAAAAGCAATCATAAAAAATTAAATATGTAGTCATAGCACTCCAGATGCAATAGAAAAACCACTATAAAATTAGTGTATCAGCTGAGCTCTGACACTAAGAAGTAAAATTACTGGTGTGAGACGTATATACAGAAAGAGAAAAACAAACTGAGGAGGCAAAATTGAGAAACCACCACAAGATAGATTCAGGACACATCACTAGGCAATTCTGAATATGGGCTTAATAATTCTAATATTTTAAAGGTATTCTAAATGTGATAAAGAGTAGAGTACCTAATGGATTCCTGTGATTTTTTTCCCATTTCACAGACGGTATTGTGGGCATTAAGTGACACATGACTGACAACATTCTGAAATACTCACTTTTTAAGAATGCAACTAAGAAAACAGAAACTATGATGGCTTTAATCTCATATATTAATTTTGAACTGAATCTGAAAAGACTTAGTATGAACTGGGAATGACTTTTACTGAGTACATGAAGAATTTGTAGCTGAGCAGTACTTTCCTGAAGCAGTATTTCCCTAACTGTAATATGTGGGCTTACCTTCAAGAGGTTCATAAGTTTTCTCTACCAGCATTACTGCAAATCTATGTTTATATGTTATAGTTGAAAAGGTTTAGCTTTAGCATTTTCTGGATCTAGGAACATCTGAATGCCCTATATTTGGGACCCAAATTTGCTTTTATAGTCTGAGTATGTTGTGTGCTATGAGTTATTACTTCAAATAATTCTAGCTAATGGACTCAGTAATTGAGTTATGCAGTGTAACAATAAAGGTTAAATGAAATAAAGTGAAATGCTATACCCAAAATCTATTCTAGTCCAGTTGGGGGAAAAAAAATCAAACTTTAGTCACCAAAAGGAGAGACCAGACTTGCTGGCCTGAAAGAGACCGCAGAAACCCTGAGAACATGGCCCCCAGATACCCTTTCAAGTAAATAATAAAGTCACTCCTGAGTTTCACCCTTTAGCCGAAGAATGGACAGACACATGAAGCTAAATAAGATAAGAGCACACCAGCCCAGGGGCAAGCACTTGAAGGCAGAAGGAAATAGGAAAGCTGGTAATGGGGAGAGCATGCTTGAGAAGGGAAAATGTTGAGAGGTTATGGGGTTGTTAGCCAGTGTCATAAAACAATATGTGTGCTGATTTTTTAGTGCCAAAGCAGTTTATTCTGTAAACCTTAATCTAAAATACAATAAAAAATATAGAAAATAAAATGAAACATAATTATTTCCCCAAAACAAATACAGTATCTAGTGATTGCTTACTTTCAGAGGGAAAAAAGTAAAAGAAAACTTAGTTGCTTATTACACATCATGTATTTACATTGTATGTAACTACTTGGTTTCAGCAAAACAACATCATCACAATAAATTCACATTTTCAAGATACATGTGCATTGATTTGTTACTTTTTGGTATTTGATTTGCAGATTTATTTTTATGTCATAATTTTGCATGAACTATAAGGATAAATTTTATGTAATTTTATATTTGTATGTTTTTTGTTGTTACTGCTTTTGCTGGGTGCTATTGGGTCAGTTCCCACTCACAGCAACCCAGTCATGCACCATGCCAACCATTGTTTTTATGCTTCCGCCCATTGTTCCAGGTACGTTAATCCCTCTTGTCCATGGTCTTTCTCTATTTCATTGACCCTCTGATTAACAAGTGTGATGCCCTTCTCTAGGGATTGATACTTCCTGAAAACATGTCCAAACTATGTAACACTTTGTCTCACCATCCTTGCTTTGAGGGAACCCTCTGTTGATACTTCTAATAAGACATATCTGTTCATTTTTTGGCAGTCCGTGGTGTATTTGGTATTTTTTGCCTATGCCACAATTCAGAGGCATCAGTTATTCTTCTGTCGTCCTTACTTGTTGTGTAGCCTTCACATGCTTGTGATGGAATGGAAAATACTGTGGCTTGGGTCAGGTGAACCTTAGTCTTTAAGGTGATGCCTTTGCTTTTCAACACTTTAAAGGTCTTTTGCAGCAGATTTGCCCAGTGCAGTGCTTCTTTTAATTTCTTTACTGATGCCTCCATGGGTGTTGTTATGGAGCCCAATAAAAGGAAATCCTTAACAACCTAATTTTTTTCTCCATTTATTATGATGTTGTTTATTGGTCCGGTTGTGAAGATTTTTGTTTTCTCCATGTTGAGGTCTAATCCGTAATGAAGGCTGTGATCTGTCATTTTCATCAGTAAGTATTTCCAAGCCTCTTTACTTTCAGGAAACAAAGTTGTGTTACCTGCATAACACAGGCTATTAAGGAGTCTTTCTGCAATCCCAATTCTCTTTTCTCCTTTATATAGTCCATCTTCTCAGATTATTTACTCAGTATGCATATTGAACTGATACAGTAAAAAGATAAAACCCTGGTACACACCTTTCTTGACTTTTAATCATGCAGTGTCCCCTTTTTTCTGTTCAAAAGACTGCCTCTCGGTCCATATACAGATTCCTCATAAGCACAGTTAAGTGTTCATGAGTTCCCGTTCGGCAATGTTATGGATAATTTGTTATGATCCACACAGTAAAGTGCTTTTGCATGGTCAGTAAAACACAACTAAACATCTTTCTGGTATTCTGTTCCTTCAGCCACGATTCATATGATATCAGCAGTGCTAGTCCTCAGATGTAAACACTGGTGTTACAGTATTTAAGTGCTATGTCTGCTAATCAAAAGGTCAGCAGTTCATATCTACCAGGTACTCTTTGAAAACATTATGAGACAGTTCCACTCAGACCTATAAGGTCTCTATGAATCAATCAGAATCGACTTGACAGCAGTTGGTTTGGTTTTTTTATTAGTTTATTTTTTTGCTGTGCTCTTCAATTCCATAGAAATAAGTAACCATATTGTCTAGAAAAAATTAAAATGTATAAGGTATCCTAAGAATAAGAGAGAAAAAATGTGGATATAAAGCTTCCATAAAAGTCTAAGAAAAGTCTATGTGGAGCAAATAAAGGACCTGATGTTGAATATTAGGCTTTGCACTTTCTTTCTTCCTGTGCCATCAAGTGCATTCCGACTCATGGTGACCTCCTGTGTATCAGAATAGAGGCACAAAATAGGAATATTATGTCAGCTTCTTTGAGGTGAGGAACCTTCAACAATGAGTAGAATTTGAGACATTTGGACACTTTAAAGATGGTAATAGCAGCAATAATGTGCTGGGGAGTTAGCATAGGAAAACACTGTTTATATTCCTTATTTTAAATAAATAATTTCAAAAATACAGTACTTATTTACATACAAATGCCACATATAAGTGGATCATTGAAACTAGGAAGATTGTTTTATTATGATATGCTAGTAAATGCATAAAGGCAAAGTTAATATTGGTTCATGCTTTGTTTTGTGAAGGCAGATTGAATACTTAGATACTGGCTGGTTGAAGCAGTATAACTAAAGCGACCCAAGTGCCGTCAAGTCGGATCTGACTCATGGTGACCCCAGGGGCCAGGGTAGAACTGACCCCCAGAGTATTCAAGGAGTGCCTTGTGGATTTGAACTGCTGACCTTTTGGTTAGCAGTGGTAGCACTTAAGCCATTACACCACCAGGCTTTCCCATAACTAAAACAGTATAAATAAAAAATAAAGTGAAGAATCTCTTTATTAAAAATTTATCTCATCTCCTGAAAGCTAATACCAGTTTAGATTTCAATTTCTATAAATAAGAAATTGTATTATTATAACATCATTAATTTTTTTTTTTCTAACTAGAATATATCGCCTTAACACATTTTTTTAAAAAAATCCTAACAAATGGACTAGGTAGCTAACTTGCTGACAAGTCAGCTGTCTAGCTTTGCTGGGGGTGGGGAGTATAGCCCCTGTGAATTGTAATAACAAAGTAGGACAACATCCTGCTGAGTGTTGTGATTCTCCTTTCCCCTCCTACTTCTGCCTATTAGGACAGCTTGCCTGGTGACTTCTTTCTTTCTGTTAGAAACATACCCTCATCACAAAGTGAAACAATTTCCATACTAAGTTCTTCCTTCTCAAATGTGTTTTATCTCCTGGGAACAAACATATGGAAATAAACTAGGATTGACTTGTGTTTTCAAATAGAGTGTGCATTTAAGAAAACTATTAGGGGCAGAGTCAAGATGGTGGACCAAACACATGTCTCCCTAAATCTCTCTGGAAATCAAGACCTGAAATGATAATTAAACAGAGTCTTCTGGACAACTAGTGAGCCCTGGGATGCAGCATAGGGCTGTTAATATGGACTTCATATCACTGAATGCAAAACTTCCTATCTTTCACTGACCCCACTCTCGGTGAGTGCAGGCTTGCACAGACCAAAGATAACTCACCATTTTGATTTTTTTTTCCTCTGCCTTAGCTGGCAGGCAGAGCTGGGACCTGACTAGCTGCTGGTCTCAAACACTCTGCTGGTTGAACCAGCAAGCATAATTGCCATGTTCTGAGAGCCTGGCTTTGGACTCTATACACCTCAGCTCCTCTAGCCTACCTTTCTGCCTCCACTGTGTGGTAGCCATACAGATGCGCTTGTGTGGGATGCCATCTTGATCCACTGGGAAATGGAGAAGCCCAGGCAGAAGCCCCGGCCGGATTTGGTTCCTAGGCAGGGAGGTGGCACCTGCCAGGGGGAGAGTGCAGGACACCGTCTTGTTTTTCTGGGAGGTAGAGTCATCCACACAGAAGCCTCAGCTGGACCTAATTCCTGGGCTTTGGAGGCAGCTCCTACCCAGAAGAGTCCACTTTTCCAGCAGAAAAGCAGAATTCTACACAGTATCACCTACAGCTGGGGCCCAACAGCAGAGGCCTGCAGGCCAATAGCCTTTCTGTATTTTGAGCTAGTTTATAACATCTGGGGTTCAATATAGAGGTGCTTACTTTGCCTGCTGGGAAGAGGGACGTTTACACCTGAAAACCTGACTGACTTTAGAAGTTGCCAAATACTTTTTACTTCTCACTTTAAGAAGGCCTAGAGAAACAACTGTGGTCCATTTTCATAGCATCTCTCGCAGCCTCTATTGACCCACATGAAGCGCAAAAAGCAACAAACTTTGGAGAAGACTGTAACCCAGAAATCCCCATGGCACCATAAGGACCCCAAAAGAAACCACCTAAGAACTTCCCAGACAAAGAAGCTTGTCTGAAACTATCAGAAGGTGAATACAAAAGGATTATATAGAGAGCCTTCCTAGACCTAATACAAAATGCAGCAGAGCAAAATGAAAAGCTAAGCAAGCTGTTTGATCTGATGCAACATCAGTAGTCAGAAATCCAACAGATCATGAACAAAATCAAAGACACAGAAACTTCAATTCAAAGTCAAGAAAACAGAATGGAACAAATGGAAAAAGAGAAATTCTGATTTGGAAGACAGAGCCACTGACTCCAGCATCTATGAGGACAAATCAGAAAAAAACAAACAAAAAAAATGAAGAAGCATTAAGAAGCATGTAGGACTCAGTTAAGAAGAACAATTTACGATTAATTGGAGTTCCTGAACAGGGTGAGACACCTGAGAACACAGAGAGTATTGTTGCTGAACTGCTGACAGAAAACTTCCCACAAAATATAATGGAAGAGAATATTGATATCCAAGATACATATCAAACACCACTCAATATAGATCTCAATAGAAAGACTCCAAGACATATTCTAATCAAGCTTAACTAAATGAAACATAAGCAGAAGCTCTTAAAAGCAGCAAGACTCAAAGCAAAGCTAACATTCAGAGGGAAACCCTGTAGGCTTTCATCGTATTACTCAGCAGACATGATGCTGGCAAGGGGACAGTGGCATGACACCTTCAAAGCCTTTAAGGAGAAGAACGTCCAACCAAGGATTATATATCCTGCAAAACTATCTTTCAAATATGAAAATGAAATTAAGACATTTGCAGATAAACAGAAAATCAGAGACTTTGTAAAAACCAAACCAAAGCTACACGAAATACTGAAAGAATATCTTGGCTTGGAAGAACAAAACCGCAAACTTTATATTTTAGAAGGACACATTATCCAGAATCCTACTCAGATAGGGAAGACTCTAAACACAATGAAAGCTATAACAGTGAAATGATCTAGTGATCATATCATGTAAACTATGATATCATTATATTAAAAAGGAGGATGTACTGCTGACGTTATAGTCCTTCCAGATGGAGAGGATGTTAACATGACTGGTAGCAATCAAAACTGGATCTATATATAGTTTAGTAAGCAGGATCATAGGGCAGCCATAAAGGACAATAAAGAAGCAACATGCCATAACAAGGAAGTAATACAGGAGTCTCAACAACCACAAAACCAGCCCTGAAAAAGGTGAAAAAATAAACTTACAAAGAAGAAGATCACAGAACAGATTAATAAGGACAACAGAGAAAACATCAGCACAAAAATAAACAAATCACAATGGCAGCACTGAACACATACCTATCAATAATTACATTGAAGGTGAATGGACTGAATGCTCCAGTAAAGAAACATTGAGTGACATTTTGGATCAAAAGACATGACTCATCTATATGTTGCCTGCTAGAGGCTCATCTTAGACTTAAAGATATGAACAAAGTGAAAATTAAAGGATGGAAGAATATATATCAAGCTAACAATGAACAAAGAAGAGCAGGGATGGCAATTCTAATCTCAGATAAAATAGATTTTAATATAAAATCCACCATCGTGGACAAGGATGGACACTATTGCTGAAAGTTTCAATACATAAGCAGGACTTAACAGTATTAAATATTTATACACCTAATGTTAGAGCACCTAAATACATCAAAGAAACACTGACTACACTCAAAAAGGAGATTGATTGCTCCATAATAATAGTAGGAGACTTCAACACTGCACTCTCAATATTGGACAGATCATCTAGAAAATAGCTCAGTAAAGACACATGAAACTTTATTGACACAATCAACCAACTAGACCTCATCGACATACACAGAACTTTCTGTCCATCAGCGGACAACTACACCTTCTTCTCCAGTGCACATGGGACATTCTCCAGAATAGACCTATAACAAAGGAAGAGACTGAAAAAGTCATCCAAAAACTGCCAACCAAAAAAAGCCTGGGCCCAGATGGCTTCACTGCAAAATGATACCAAGCTTTTAGAGATGAGTTATCTCTAATACTACTAAGATTATTTCTCAGTATAGAAAAGGATGGAATACTCCCAAATATATTCTATGAAGCCAACATAACTCTGATACCAGGACGTAAAGCCATTCTCAACAAAATCCATACCATTGAATTAATGCAAAGCATCATCTCGGATCATAAAGCCATAAAAGTCAAAATCAATAGCAGAAAAAACACAGATAGAAAGTGGAACTCATGGAAACTGAACAACACCTTGCTCAAAAAAGCATGGGTTATAGAAGAAATCAAAGGTTAAATAAAGAATTTTATGGATTCCAACAAGAATGAAAACACCTCCTGCCAGAATCTATGGGATGCAGCCAAAGCAGTGCTCAGAGGTCAGTTTGTCTCCATAAATGCACACATCGGGAAGGAAGAAAGAAACCAGATCAGAGAAGTGACCCTACAGCTTGAACAAGTAAAGAGAAAACAACAGAGGAACCACTGAGGCACCAGAAGAAAACAGATCATAAAGATTAGAGGAGAACTAAATGAACTAGACAATAAAAGAACAATTGAAAAAATGGAAAAGTCCAAAAGCTGTTTTTTTGAAAAGATCAACCAAATTGACAAACCATTGGCTAAACTTACTGAAGAAAAACAGGAAAGGAAACAAATAAACCAAATAAGAAATGAAAGGGGAATTGTCACAACAAATCCAGCAGAAATCAAAAATATCATAACAGAATACTATAAAAGACTGTATTCTAAGAAATTTGAAAATCTATAGGAAATGGACAAATTCCTTAATTCATATCACCTACCCAAATTATCACAATGTGAAGCAGAACAACTTAATAAACCCATCACAAAGAAAGAGATTAAAAAAGTCATCCAAAAACTGCCAACCAAAAAAAGCCCGAACCCAGATGGCTTCACTGCAGAATTCTACCAAGCTTTTATATACGGGTTGTCTCCAATACTACTAAGACTATTTCACAGTATAGAAAGGGGTAGAATACTTCCAAATATATTCTATGAAGCCAGCACAACGCTGATACCAAAGTCAAGGAAAAATCCAACCAAAAAGGAGAACCACGGACTGATATCCCTCATGAATCTACATGCAAAAATCTTCAACAAAATTTTTGCCAATAAAATACAACAACATATCAAAAAAATAATCCATCGTGACCAAGTTGGATTCATACCAGGGATGCAAAACTAGTTCAACATCAGAATGTGATCAACCACATGAATATCACAAAAGATAAGAATCACCTGATCTTGTCTACTGATGCATAAGAAGCATTTGATAAAGTCCAACACCGATTCATGGTAAAAACTATCAGCAAAATAGGAATAGATGGACAGTTCCTCCATGCAATAAAGGCCATTTATGCAAAGCCAACTGCTATGTCTTCCTGAATGGAGAGAGACTGAAACAGTTTCCCTTGAGAACAAGAACTAGACAAGAATACCCACTCTCACCTCTCCTATTAAACGTTTTATTAGAAGTTCTAGCCAGAGGAATTAGACAAGACCAAGAAATAAAGGGCATCTGCATTTGCAAAGAAGAACTAAAAATCTCCCTGTTTGCAGATGATATGATTGTATATGCAGAGAATCCCAAAGAATCTATAAGTAAACTACTCAAACTGATAGAAGAGTTCAGCAAAGTCTAGTGAATACAGCCAAGCCAGCCAAGTGCCGACGAGTCGGATCCGACTCATGAGGTAAACATAAGTAATTCAATGAGATTCCTTTATGCCAACAACAAGATTATTAAGGAAGAAATCACCAAGTCAGTACCACTTACTATAGCCTCTAGGAAGATAAAGTACCTTGGAATAAACTTAACCAGAGAAGTAACAGTCCTTTACAAAGAAAACTGCAAACCCTTACTACAAGAAACTAAGAGAGACATAAATGGAGAAACCTACCCTGTTTATGGATAGGAAGACTTAACATTGTGAAAATGTCTATTTTACCCAAAGCATCTACTTGTATAATACAATCCCAATACAAGTTCCAGTGACATTTTTTAATGAGATGGAAGAACAAATTACCAACTCTAACTTTGTCTGAAAAGGGAAGAAGCCCTGGATAAGTAAAGCATTACTAAAGAAGAACACACTGGGAGGACTCTCATTACCTGGCCTTAGAACCTATTACACTGCCACAGTCATCAAAATAGCTTGATACTGATAAAAAAACAGACAGATAGATCAGTAGAACATCATCAAGACCCCAGAGATGACATCATCTGCCTAAGAACAGTCGATATTCGACAAAGGCCCTAAGACATGAAACTGGGGTAAAAACAATCTCTTCAACAAATGGTGCTGGCAAAATTGGATATCCATCTGTACTAAATTAAAACAAGACCCATATCTTAAACCTTATACAAAAACCAACTCAAACTGGGTAAAAGATCTTAATTATCAAACCTAAAACAATAAAGCTCATCCAGGAGAAAGTAGGAACAACAATGGAAGTTTTAATACGCAGTGTAGACAGAATTCAAAATCTGTCAAAGAAACTGCGAACAACAGAAAAGAGATAAATGGGAACTATTAAGAATCAATCACTTTTGCCCAAGCAAAGACTTCATTAATAGGATTAAAAGGCCACCTACAGAATGGGAAAAAATATTTGGCAACTCTATGTCTGACCAACGCCTAATCTCCATAACCTATAAGATACTACAAAATATCAATAAGAAAAAGATAAATCATCCAATTAAGCGATGGGCAAAGGAGATGGACAGACAGTTCTCTAAAGAGGAGATCCAGGCAGCCAAAAAACATATGCAAAAATGCTTACTGTCATTAGCTATTAAAGAAATTCAAATCAAAATGACAATGAGATACCATCTCACCCCAACAAGGTTGGCCATGATCCAAAAAACACAAAACAATGAATGCTGGAGAGACTGTGGGGAGATTAGAACTTTCCTACACTATTGGTGGGACTGCAAAATGATGCAACTTCTTTGGAAAGCAATCTGATGCTTCCTTAGAAAGAGGGATGTAGATATACCATTTGACACAGTAATTCACTGCTTGGAATATATCCTGCAGAATCAAGGCCATTTGCACCAACTGATACATGCACACGAATGTTCATCTCAGCACAGGCCACAACAACAAAAAGATGGAATCAACACAGATGCCCAGCAACAGAGGAATGGAAAAGTAATCTATGATATATATACTCAGGGGAACACTAGGCAACGATACAGAACAATGACGATTGCACAAAATATCTCTTAACCTGGTTTCAATGGGAGGACATTATGCTGAGTCAAAGTAGTCAGCAACAAAAGGACAAATATTGTATGAGACCCCTATGAGAAGAACTTGAAAACAGACTCATACATAGAACAAAAGACTGTTTAACGGCAGCAAGGATGGGGAGGGTGGGAGCATGAGAGGGGAAGGTTTAGATTAGATAGTTAATAGTAATTTGTTTGGGTGAAATCAGTGACAGCACACATAAGAAAGAAGATCAATAATTACTGGACCTCAACACAATTTGAGTACTCCTCCCATCTTAACCCAATATTGCAAGGACAGAGTAACTGGGGTTGGGGGCCAGGGACCATGCTCTCAGGGGAAATCGAGGCCAATTGGCACAGCCATCATTTTGCTAAGGAGGACTCTCAGCACCCCACGTGAGGGGCATCTGAGGTCTTAAAAGCTGCCAAGCTGCCATCTGAAGGTACAGCAAGTGGTCCCAAATCAACAGGAATGGATGATTACCGAGGACAAGAACGGTGGGGGAAAGAGAACCCAGAAGACAGAGAGACTCATGTGAGTGGGTCTCTACATCAACTCCTGACCAGAAGAAGCAGGTGGTGCCCGGCCACCACCAGTGACAGCCACAATGGAGCTCACAAAGTGGAGTCTCACTGGCAGCAAGAGAATAAATAAGGGTGCACGCTGAGATCTCCAATAAAAGACTGTAATTGATGGTCCGGGGGCTTCAGGGTTCCCCTGGCAGCATGACCCCTGGCCCTGATGCTGCCCCTGTCCATAAATCATAATGAAGGTCAACTCTTTGGACAGCAATTCATTGAATGTGGTGACACAGAGTTACTGTATTTTGTGGGAATTTTATGGTTCAAGGCATCTATAAGATGCCATCCTGCTGACCTCTTGCTGCAGGAAGGAGAGTGGGTGGAGTGAAGGGGGCAGGGGACTGTTGGGAGGATAGGACATGTATGGAGCAGAGAGGAGGGGTTTGGTGTCTTCAGGAAGGGAGAGCAGTGGGAGCTGCATATAGGTGAGTATGTGAATTTATATGGGAATGTACATTTTCATTGAAACACAATAAAAAAAACTATTGACATCATTTGTAGTTTCATAGGAAAGAGGATTTCTTGAATTATATACTGACTGTAACTTCATTAAATTTCTCTGATAATAACAAGACCAACCATTAAGTATCAAAGCTTGCTTTTTTTTTTTTTTTCCTTACATAGATTAGCTCTTAAATTCTAAGTGACAAATGTCTGGAGGAGGCACCATATATAAAATTACATTATCTAAGAAGTGGCACTTGATAAAACTGAGGGAAAAAGAAACATAAGGTATCTTGCATTCTGCTATTTACTCCAAAATAAATACTCAATTGAAAAGTAAAGATGTCATCTTGAAGACTACAGTGCATCTGACGCAAGCCATGGTATTGTCAATTGCATCATACGCATGCAAAAGCTGGACAGTGAACAAAGACAACAGAAGAAGAATTGATGCCTTTTAATTGTGGTATTGGAGTAGAATGTTGAATGTACCAATGGATGGCCAAAAGAACAAACAGATCTGTTCTGGAAGAAGTACAACCAGAATTCTCCTTGGCATCAAAGATGGTAAGACTGCATCTTACATAATGTGGAAATGAAGAGCCATATAACAAGTGAGGGATATAAGAAAGAATAACAGGAAGAATCTTTTGAATCTTAATATGAAGAACATTTCCTTAGCTTTAGTTTATACTCTATGATCCTTTGACAAGGACTTTGTTGTTTTTAGAGATGTAACGTATCCTGGAAATGAGTAATTCCTGTGACAAACTGAATTTGGCTGAAGTTCCTTTAGTTTACTTCAGTTAATTTCCATATATCTTCACAACATATCATTAACCAAAGGCAATTTATCAAATAAGATTTTAAGACTGTATTGTAAAATTATTCTCCAGATTTCCATGTGCTTTGTGAATAGAGATCAATCCAGTGTGACCAAATTCTCATTTGGTATTTGCCAGCCAGGTGCCTCAGAAAAACTGTTTCACCTAAAAAATGGGTAATTAATACATGGCTTTACTGTACAGCCTAATGTCTCTCACTCTGTGCATTGAGGTACAAGGACATTCATCAGGGGACTATAACCACTTTATAGTATTGCATGAATATGGTTATATTTAAAATTATAAAAGTTGAAATTCATTAACATCTGTAATTCATAAAATATACATAACCATGAACCAAACATAATCTCTATGTTCCAATAACATTACATTGAACTTTTAACAAAGCCAGCAAAATATTTTTTCAATATATTCTGAAGATAGAAATATAATGTCTATGATGCTGGAGATCTCATGATAGAATTTTGCAAGACCAGTGACTTCATTGCAAACACCTTTTTTCACCACATAAACAGTGACTAAAAACACAACTCTCACCAGATGGAATACTGAGGAATCAAATCAATTATGTCTGTGTCAAGAGATGATGGAAACGCTCAGTACTGTCAGTTAGAGCAAGACCAGGTGCTGACTGTGGCACAGATCATCAGTTGCTCATATGGAACTCAAATTGAAACTGAATAAAATTAACTGTTTCCTTATGAATGTATATTTCAGAAGTCATTCTTTTGAAGGAACATTCCATTTGATTTTTCTTTGTTATTTAGAATATTTGTAATATCATGTACTTGGATATCAGATTATTTTAAATAGATCTTTTGAAAAGTTCTCACAGGAAATTCAAATGCATATGTGTTTCTATACACTTAAGCATGAAAACATGGAAATTTCATAACAGATCTGGATGCAGTTTGTGTACGAATATTTTATGAGGATAACATGTTCTGAAGGCTTCTGATGTATTGCTTCCTCTGTTATTTTATTCATACTTTTATGTATTTTATGAACAGAAGAATTTTCATAGTAGTGTAGTGTCCTGCATGAATTAAATGGCCTCAAAATTTAAGAGACACAAAAAGTATACTTCATTTTAGAGAAGAATGAAAAAAGATATAAAGTTGGATATAGACATGGAATAGCTAATAAAATGAAAGCAGTTTGCTTTGCTTTTTCTAGGCTGTATTTCTGCCCTTGAAACCATTCACCATTGTCACTAGTGTCCTTGCTCTGTTCCTCCAGAGAAAACAACACATACCCTCTAACATAGTCTATTATTTAAGCCCCTATTGTAGTTTCTTCTGTTGAGCTGTATTCATATTAGGATCTTTTCTTATTTACCTTTTATGCAGTATCTAATAATTAGTTTACACAATGTAGCACTTGTGACAAAGTGGTTAAGAGCTCAGGATGCTAATCAAAAGGTTGACAGTTTGAATCCACCAGCTGCTCCTTGGAAACTATGGGGTAGTTCTACTCTGTCCTGCAGGATTACTATGAATCAGGATAAATTAGATGGCACATAACAACAACAGCAGGCCAACTCTGAGTATTATTTGTATCTTTATGCATTTGGCAGTTTTGTAACATCTCCCCACAACCTCCTTCAGCAACTTGTCTTTATTAAGTGAGGAATAAAGGCTTGATTAATTTTAGTGTGATGTCTTACAATCTTATTTACTTTTTATGAGTACTTTTACATATAATAATTAATATGAATATTAGTTATTATGAAATAAGGATGAAAAATTAAAAACACCTGTCAAAAGTTAAGTAGAAAGTGACGGCACTATGTCTAGGGTAGTAATCCCTGACTTGCACTCTTCTTCTGTGCCCATTAATGCAGGCATGCATAAATCACAAACTGTTACATTAGGGACAAGTGGTTAAGTAAAATAGATACGGCACTGGGCTTCCATTGCATTATTTTTCATTTTAAGATACAGGTCATCCTTACCTTGTTATGAATTACTACAGAGAGCGAAATAACCCATTGTTAGCTACTGTGGAAGCAGCTCCTGACTCAAGGACACCCTGCATGGCACAGGGTAGAACCTTGCCATAGGATTCTGCTGGTTACAATCTTGGCAGACTGTCCACTAGACCTTTCTTCCACAGAGCTGTTGAGCAGATTCAAATCACCAACCTTTAGGTTAGCAGTCAATGGCAAACTTCTTTCACTACCCAAGCTACTCAGAAATAACACAATAAAAGAAAAATAAAAACCTGTCGTCATCCAGTCAGTTCCAACTAATATGGAGATTACTAAATCAATATCTTCACTAAATACTTTGCCAGAAGTAAAAGCTATATCCTTGGATTTTTACCGTAATTGGATTTCAGTGTGATATATAGATATAGGTATGTTACACATAAAGCATGATGGTTTAGGATTATTGGTTAAAATACGGTTTTTCCAATAGAAACTGGCATATTTAGGGGGCCCACATGTAAACTATCATAATTCTATTTGTATGGGAGCTCTGGTGCCACAGTGGTTAAGAGCTCAGCTGCTGACCAAAAGTTGTGCAGTTCGAGTCTGCCAGCCACTCCTGGGGTAGTTTTGCTCTGCCCCAGAGGGTTTATGAGTCAGAATCAGCTCAGCAAGCATGGGTAGATTTCAGCTAAGTGTGCATCTGTGAGGAAATCTGGCATGCTGGAGAAAAGTGAGGTAAAACAGCATAGAAAGAACATTAATAACAGAGGCATTTTAAAGAACAGCCTAGAAGGAATCAAACTAGTAAAATGAAAGAACGTTATGACCCATAAAACTGGAGAAGAGTGTCAGTGATGGGAATGGACACTCAAAGCAAAACACTGAAGAGCTCTTAGATTATGTATTGACAGGATTCTTTCCCACGGAGTAGCAGAAATGATGAGATGCTACTTCAGACCAAAATGGAATAACTTATTGGTTATAGTTAAATGATAGGAACCTATAAGAAAGCATCCAAGAATTCTTAAACCAAATATGAGTGATGGCTTGGTGAAGGTGATTAAGCATGGTCCAGCTCTGGGACTAGATTGCTTAAGTTCATCTCCTGGTTCTCTCACTACTAGCTGGATAACACTGGACAAGTGTTAAACTATTTGTGTCTCAGTTTCCTCATCTCTAATGTAGACATAATAATTGTACTTACATCACTGCATTAAAGAGTGAATGAAGGAGCTGATACATGTCCAGTGCATGAAATAGTCAATACATTTCTCAGGTCAACACACCTATAAGTGATATTTAGAGTGGTATGTGTGCTGGAGTTGAGTTGTCTTGTTTATAAATTGGTGCATGACTGATTCCTAAAAAATAATGTGTGATAGCTTACAGTGGAAGCAGATATATCTACATACATCTATATATTAAGAGAACAAATGCATAGGAAGAACACACAGGGGAAGTAAGCCTGACTAAAGAAACCAAACACTCTAAATGGAAAACTTGTCAGTTTTCTACTGCCCACAAATTCTAAGGAAAACTAGTTTGGACTGATAAGAATAGTTGCAAAGTACTTTTAGAAAGTGAAAAATGTTAATGGTATTTAATAATAGTTGAATCAAGGACAGGTAAATAGATAGAAAGTCCGCTTGATACCCAGGAATAATAATAAATACCAGAATCTGAATAAATAATTTTGATTGTGTTTAGTAATTTATTCTGTCAAACTGAAAGTTTTGAAACTTACTAGGACAGGAATAAGTGCTGAAGAAGTGGAAATTCAAAATAAGTGAATGTTTAAATATTCCAAATAAGTTTTCTCTCTTGGCCTTGTGAGTTTCTTTTTAAAATCATGATACCTTGGAGAAAAAAATGCCAGACTAATTGCATCTTTCATAAACCATGAAAATGGGGAAGAACTGCATATTCATGGAATGTGAAAATGAAGGGTGAATTTGCAAAGTTTAAGAAAAGAAACATACCTCAAATTACTATACGCTGAGTAATTTGAATCTGCTAGGTGGAGATGCTGTGGGGCCCTTCTCGAAGCTCTGTCCTAAGGGTTGCTGAGTCCGAAGCAGCTCTATGGCAGTATTTTTTTTTTTTTTTTTTGGTTTGTGTTTGATGTCAAATCCAAACAAGACTCTAAGCTAACTATAGAAGCAGCTTTTTTTCTGAGGATTCAGAAACCCGCCGCTGTCAAGTCGGGTCCGACTCACAGCGACCCTAGAGGTCAGAGTAGAGCTGCCCCATCGAGTTCCCAAAGAGCGCCTGGCGGATTTGCGCTGCCGCCGACCTTTTGGTTAGCAGAGGTCGCACTTAACCCGCTACGCCACCAGGGTTTCCGAGGGTTTAGGATAGGTAGTGTTTTATAGTCAGAGCAAGTTCTAATTTAATGAAATCAGTTCCTGACAGATTAGCATTATATATATATATATATATATATATATATAAAGAAAGAAAGAAATACTGAAAACCTTGGCAAATATATATGCCAGCCTACTGTTTCCTTTTTGACATGAAAATTAGACTGGTATATGCAGTTATATAAGGCTTCTTATAGGGTCCTCTTATGATGTAATAACTTATTTAGACTGATGAACAACAGAATAAGATGGGTTAATCACTAGTTAAATAAGTAAATTATTTTCTGCCCCTACAAAGTGGAGGTTGCTATGTTGATATCAGATAGAAGATGTTTAATGGACATCTGTAAGAGTTTGTCTCCAGATCCAAGCTATTTTAATAACAACCACCTAGTTAAAGTCATCAAAGATACAACTAATATGAAGGAAACATGTGAATGTTCTAGACTATAGATTCATATTAAAGATCGCATTATACAGAATGATTGGGTGACTGTAACAGAATGGGTTTTTACATGGCAAAAGACTTACAGCAAGATCTGAGAAAAGGACAAAGAATCAGACACGACTCAATCAAAACATGAAAAATACTTAGAGAGTGCTGGTGATTGGAATCTCAATATATTACAATAATTGAGTTATCAGTCATGTTAACAAGTAGAAAATTCTAAACAATGATTTTATAAGACAAAAATTTAGTTTAATTTTGGCACCAAATTCTGAGAGGTATAAGAAATTATTTCCTGCCCAGATGATTTCTAATTATCTCTTTGAGATATAAACACTCACTGCTTACCTACTTTAATTGCCAAATGATGCTTTTAAAAGTAATTTAGACTCATTCTTAAGATATATTAATAACAATGTGACACATCAAAACTTAATTTTTCAGTAGTTGATTATCTCAACTCACTTGATTAACAGAGTTTGAGTATTAAGAAAGCATTACAATGCACATGTATATTGTCAAAATCTACCAAGAGCTTGTCAGAGAGAATGGATTTATGACAAACTGAACAAAAAGAGAATACATTTTTTATGCTGAATCTTTTCAGTTGTGTAAACAGCAGTGTGACTCCTTGTATTGCAATGTGTCTGTCATTGTACTAGTATACCCCTTGCTGTGAAACTGAATTTAGTTCATAATTTATGTCACTGACAATGGGAAATCACTGTTATAAACTCCTTAATTGAAAAACTTACAAGTATGTGACTCCCCTCCTGAAAACCATTAACATCTTACAAATATTTGTTATATGTTGTTTTATCATTAGTGAGAAGAAAATACTTAAAATCATCACAAAAATATTCTTCTAGATTAAATTAATAATGTTTTGCTAGTCGTCATTCACAACACAGAAAAAAGATTGACTTTTTGTTAGACTTGTAGAATGAAAGTCTCTGATTTTACAATAGCTTCCATCAAAAATGAGGCCATCCTTCATAGAACCCTTGTGTCTTCTTGTTTTAATGCTGAATTTTTTCCTTGCAGCCAAGTTACTGAAAACTCAATCTATGGCCTCCTGAAAATACTTACTTCTTTACTTAGGAATATAAGATCATAGTCAACTTTTCTCTCTGTATGAATCTTTTGTCATATTACCTTTCTTTGGAGGACTCAGAACAAGCCTTGGGAAAGCAGTGGGTTAAATCCATGTGAAATAATAATAAAAACAATGAAATACATGTAACTTCATTAATGTCAGTAAAACCAAACTAATCAAATTACTTCAATAACTCATTGTTCAGTTACTTCTCTATAATGTGTTTCATAAGAGATTGATGGTAAAATAAAAGGATGTACTCCAAAAAACAGTTATTGCCTATAGCATTAATTTAGCATGATACTTTGTTTTGTAGCATATCACAGTTAAATATGTAGTGGTGATCTAAAAATTTTTATCAAGTCACAATTTGGTACTGTTTATAATATGCCATTTAACATGACAAGAAAGAAAGTTATCGAATTTACAACGAAAAATTCTCTTGACACTACCAGGATCAATTAAGTCAAAAAGGATAATCATGGAACCCCATTCTCTAAAAACACTGTTGTCAACCCCATGATGTGTCAACCCTGTCCCTTTCTGCACCCTAGGCTCCCAATTTCCATTCCTCCAGTTTTCTGTCCCTTCCTGCCTTCTTGACGTTGCTTTTGGGTTTGAAATTGAAATACAAAGTACATTCCTTACATGTGTTATTGCTGGCCCTATAGAGTGACTAATCTTTGGATAAAGGGTGAACATGAGCAGTGACTTCAGTACTGAATCAAAGGGTTTCTAGGAGACATACTTTTGGAGTTTGTCCAGTCTGTGTCAGACCAGCAAGAAGCCTGTTTTTCATTTGTTTTTCTGTGTGTATGTATATAAATTTTGTTCTGCATTTCTTTTCACCTCTGCCTTACACCCTCTAATGTGATTCCTGCCAAAACAATTGGTGGGAATGACTAACATTATTTGGTTGTTCTGGGTTCAGTCTAGTGCAAGTTACAGTAATTGTGGTCCAGTAGTCCTTTAGACTAATTTTTCCCTTGTGTCTTTTGTCTTCTTCTTTCTCCTTTGCTCCAACCAGGATGAGACCCATAAATGTATCTTAGATGGTCACTGGTGGGCACTGCTCTGTACAGTTGGATGTAGAATAGTTTCTTTATAGGCCATATTATGCCAATTGAACTAGATGTGCCTTGAGACTGTAGTCCCCAGCCTGCATTCCAGGACATCTGTCTCTCAGGGCATTTGGGTTTGTCTGTGAAGCTTCTGTGATTTTATCTGTTTCAAGTTGTGCTGACTTTCCTGTACACTATTGTGTGTATGTACAATAACAGCTTGTTTATCCATTCATCTGTTGATGGGCACTTAGGCTGTTTCCATCTTTTTGCTACTATGGATAATGCTGCAAAAAACAAGGGTTTTCGTATGTCTATTTATGTAATGGCTCCTGTTTCTCTAGGATGTATTCTAAGGAAGGGGATTGCTGGATCATGCAATATTTCTACTTCGAGCTTTTTAAGGAAATGCCATATGATTTTCCAAAGTGGTCGTACAATTTTACATTCTTACCAGCAGTGTGTAAGATTTCTGAACTCCCCACAACCTCTCTGCATTTGTAAATTCTGGCTTTTCTGAAATTCATGCCTGTAATGTCGGAGAGAGATGGTATCTCATTGTAGTTTTGATTTCCATCTCTGTCTTCTTCAGTGAAGTGTCTATTCATATCATTTGCCCAATTTTTTTTAGCTGATTTTTTTGTCTTTTTAACATAGAGGAGTTGGATTTTCCTATTGATTTTAGAGATTGCATCTTTAGCAGATATGTCATAGCCAAAAGTTTTTTTTAGTGTGTAGCTTCGCTTCTCAATCTTTTGTTGAAGTCTTTAGATGAGCACAATGTTTAGTCTTGGAAATCCCCTTAAACTAGCTTATCTTCTTTGGTTTTTTGTTAAATGTGCTTTGTTTCCTGTTTATGCCATGTATTAGGGCCTCTGGTATTGATCTTGTGTTTTCTTCTATAATCTTTATAGTTTGTGATTATATATTTAGGTCTTTGATGCATTTTGACTTGGTTTCTGTGTATGGTATGAGACACAGGCTCTGTTTCACTTATTTACAGATGGACATCTGGTTTTTGCCAGCACCGTTTCTTTAAAAGACTGTCTTCTCCCCAATTAATGGATTTGGACGTTTGTAAAAGATTAGGTGGCCGTAGGTAGATTGATTTACATTTAGGTTTTCTATTCTGTTCTATTGCTTAATGTATCTGTTGCTGTACCAATACTGCGCTGTTTTGACTGCCATAGTTCTATAGTAGAATCAGAGGTCAAACAGTTTGAGGCCTCCAAATTTCTTTATCTTTTTCAATAATACTTTACTTCTCTAAGGTCTTAATTTTATACTTACATATTTTGTATATTGTTATTTAAGAAGACTATCTTTCAAAGAAAAAACAGACCTCTGATTTGCACCAACAGATACAAATTTGCACTTACTAAAGTTAATCAAACATAGTTTGTATAGTTGAAACCAGGAGTATATGATTTGTCAACACATCCTTTGGTTTCTTTCTTCTGATTCAAGCATTAAGAAAACTGCTCCTTTTTGCTCTATCTACAAATAGGTAAAAACATTCATGGATGTTAAAAAAAAAAAAACTGAGGAAAATGGTAGAGGTAGAATTTGTTCACATTAGCTTTTCAGCCAGAATTTGTTAGCCAGTCTGCATTAATTTGAATTTTTTAACATGAATTTAATCAGTTTGGTAATTTCCTGTCATTAGTAATATAAATTATCAAACAGCTATGCCTGAATTAATCTAGAGAAAATACACGAATAAAATTAAACAAGGAAAACCAGAGAGACATGATAATTCAATATTGGTAAACATGCTTATTCAGCACTTTCCAGGAGAGCCCTTTGTTATTACAAAGGAAAAATAATGCATCTGAAATGAATTTATGGGCATCTGTTGAGCAGCATGGCTTCCCTCAAAGTTCATGTTCCCTGACCTCTTCACTCCTAATGATGCTGCCTGCTGAGAACTACCTGAGAAGCCATCTTTTTATAAATGAAAATCAAAGGTAGCTGTATCCGTGGCTGTAGTAGACAGTTATGTGTCTTTGGGAACCTGCAATTTGAGTTTTCAACTCTAAATATCCAAGGTAAAGAAGACCCATATTAATTATGGGATATATGTCATCATCAGCTAGGCAGCCTGCCAGAACAACAGACAGGAGCACAATGAGTTTGATTTGACTCAGTACAGTTCTAGCAGTGTGCATGTCAGTACTTTCATCTGAGGAAGACCAAGAAAATGCAGAGGTCTACAACAGTGATGGCAGACAGACTTAAAAGGACATGTGACATTTTCCTGGAGTGGAGGGGTGAAAGAGAGACCCAAATTTCTTTGATTATGCAGATAGGATCTGCTAAGAACTCAGTTTAGATGTGAATATCAAGCCAATCTTATGTTGTTCCAGAAAAACTGGTGGCATAATGGTTAAGAGCTCTGGTACTAACCGAAATATTGGCAGTTCAAATCCACTAGGTGCTGCTTGCAAGCCCTATGAGGAAGTTCTTGTCTGCCCTATGGGGTCGCTATGAGTCAAAATTAGTTTGAGGGCAATGAGTCACGTTATTCCAAGGAGAAATAACTTAGGTAAATTCATTCTTTCATTATATCAGAGTCAGCAAATATTTGTTGAATAAGTGCTCTGTGTCAAGCACTGTTGAAAATGGGAAGTAATGCTACAGTTCTGTTATGTGAGTTTGAACTGAATACTCTTACCATTTGTTGTATTGTGGAGGCTTGCGTGTTGCTGTGATTCTGGAAATCGTGCCACAGGTATTCAGAAACTAGCAGGGTCACCTATGGTGGACAGGTTTCAGCTGAGCTTCCAGACTAAGACAGACTAGGAAGAAGGACCCAGCAGTCTACTTCTGGAAAGAAATAAACCAGTGAAAACTTTATGAATAGCAATGGAGCATTGTCTGATATAGTGCAAAAAGAAAAGCCCCTTGGGTCAGAAGGTACTCAAAAGATGACTGAGGAAAACGAGCCTTCTCAAAGCAAAGTAGTGGCAGGCCAGTGAAAAAGAGGAAGGCTCTCAACGAGATGGATGGACAGGCACAGTGGCTGCAACAGTGGTCTCAAATTACACCCACAATTGTGTATGTGGCACAGGACGAGAACATAGGGTCACTGTGAGTTGGAAGCACCTCAGTGGCACCTGACAGCAACAGCAGCAGTCTGTGAGGAGTAAATGTGGCAGGCACTGTACCTCTTTACCTCTCTTTTAATGTCATTTACCGCTACCTCTTCCAGGAAGTTCTTAAAATTTGCACCACTGTTTTTAAACTTCCAATAATTCTTAAGTTAGTTAAACAAATGTTCAGTTTCTGCAAGTTGTGGACGTTTGGTGATGCTTGAGCTCTTTGATTTGTATTTCTGTCTTCATTGTTTGAAATAGTCTCATCATTTGTTCTAAATTAAGCTAATGCATTATCATTGTACAAAATTATAGAAAAAACGTGTTTTATCTTTCCCTTTTACCTCTTTACCTCTCTTTTAATTTCATTTACTGTCACCTCTTCCAGGAAGTTCTTAAAATTTGTACCACTGTTTTTAAACTTCCAAAAATTCTTTTTTTAAAAAATAATTTATTTATTTATTTTTTATTTAACATGACTGAGTGAAAATGTACATTCCCGTATAAATTTGCATGCCCACCTATACGCAGCTTCCACTGCTCTCCCTGTCCGGTGACAACACACTATTCCTCTCTGCTCCATACATGTCTCATCTTCCCAACAGCCTCCTTTCTGCTCCTCTCCACCCACTCTCCTTCCTCCAGCCAGAGGTCAGCAGGATGATATCCTATAGATGTATAGAACCATAAATTGCTTCCAATATGTGGTCACTCTGCATTGCCAAGTCCAATCCATTCCTGTCCAAAGAGTGGACCTTCATTATAATTTATGGGTGAGGGCAGCATCAGGGCAGGGGGCCATGCTCTCAGGGGAACCCTGAAACCGCTGGACCATCAATTCAGGTCTTTTAGTGGGGATCTCAGGATGCACCCCTTTTTATTCTTGTGTTGCCAGTGAGACTCAACCTAGTGAGCTCCATCGTGGCTATCACTGGTGGTGGCCGGGCACCGTCTAGTTCTTCCGGTCCCAGGTTGATGAAAGCACCCACTCTTGCGGGTCTCTCTGTCTTCTAGGTTGTCTTTACCGCATATCGTTTTGGTCCTCGGTGAGCATCCGTTCCTACTGAGTTGGGACCATTTGCTGTGTCCTCAGATGGCAGCTTGGCAGCTTTTAAGACTCCAGATGCCACTCACCAATGTGGGGTGCAGAGAGCTCTCTTAGCAAAACGCTAGTTGTGCCAATTGGCCTCGATTTCACCTAAGAGCATGGTCCCCTGCCCCCCGCCCCAGCTACTCTGTCCTTGCAATATTGGGTTAAAATGGAAGGAGTACTCAAGTCATGCTGAAGTCCACTTAATGGTGCTCTTGTTTCTAATGTGTGCTATCACTGCTTCCTCGCAACCAGATTTCTAGCAACTATCTAAACTAAACCCTCCCCCCTCCCTGGCAGCTGTCAAAGAGTCTTTTCTTCTATACACAAGTCTGTTTTTGAGATCTTATCGTAGAGGTCTCATACAGTATTTGTCCTTTTGTCACTGACTACTTTCACTCAACATAATGTCTTCCAGTTGAAACCGGGTCAGGAGATGCTTCCTGGAATCATCATTATTCTTTATCATTGCGTAGTGCTCTATTGAGTATATGCACCATAGTTTACCTATCCATTCTTCTGTTGTTGGGCATCTGGGTTCATTCCCTCTTTTTGCTATCGTGGACTGTGCTGCGATAAACATTCTGGTGCATGTGTCCGTTGGTGTGAAAGGCCTGGATTCTGTAGGATATATTCCAAGTAGTGGAATTACCGGGTCAAATGGTATATCGATATCCATTTTTTTAAGGAAGCGCCAGATTGCTTTCCAAAGAGGCTGGACCATTTTGCAACCCCACCAACAGTGTAGGAGTGTTCCACTTTCTCCACAGCTTCTCCAGCATTTGTTGTTTTGTGTTTCCTGGATCATAGCCAATCTTGTTGAGGTGAGATGGTATCTCATTGTTGTCTTGATTTGAATTTCTTTAATAGCTAAAGATCGTGAACATGTCCGCATGTGTTTTTTGGCTGCCTGGATCTCCTCTTTAGTGAAGTATCTGTCCATCTCCTTTGCCCATCGCTTAATTAGATGGTTTATCTTCTTCTTATTGATATTTTGTAGTATCTTATAGATTATGGAGATCAGGCGTCGGTCTGACATAGATTTGCCAAATATTTTTTCCCATTCTGTGGGTTTCTTTTAATTCTATTAATAAAGTCTTTGGATGAGCAAAAGTGTTTGATTCTTAATAGTTCCCATTTATCTATTTTCACTTCTGTTGATTGTGATTTCCTTGACAGATTTTGGAGTCTGCCCTCATTATGTATTAAAACTTCCATTGTTGTTCCTACATTTTCTTGTATGAGCTTTATCATTTTAGGTTTGACATTTAGGTCTTTTATCCAGTTGGAGTTGGTTTTTGTGTAAGGTGTAAGATATGGATCTTGATTTAGTGTATTGCAGATGGATAACCAATTTTGCCACCACCATTTGTTGAAGATACTGTTTTTAACCCAATTTAATGTCTTAAGGCCTTTGTCGAATATCAACTGTTCATAGGCAGATGGTGTCATCTCTGGGGTCTCAATTCTGTTCCATTGATCCATCTGTCTGTTCTTGTACCAGTACTAGGCTGTTTTGACCGCTGTGGCAGTGTAGTATGTTCTAAGGTCGGGTAATGAGAGGCCTCCCAGTGTGTTCTTCTTTAGTAGTACCTTACTTATCCGGGCCTTCTTCCTTTTCCAAACAAAATTGGTGATTTTTTTCTCCATTTCATTAAAAAATGATGCTGGAGCTTGTATTGGGATTGCATTATATAAATAAATTGCTTTGGGTAAAATAGACATTTTCACAATGTTAAGTCTTCCTATCCATGAGCAGGCTAGGTTTTTCCATTTATCTAAGTCTCTCTTAGTCTCTTGTAGTAAGGGCTTGTAGTTCTCTTTGTAAAGGTCTGTTGTTTCTCTGGTTAGATTAATTCCTAGGTACCTTATCTTCTTAGGGGCAAAAATTCTTAATTTCCAAAAAAAAAAAATAACAATTATTCCAAGATAGTCAGTGTTAAAGATGTCTTTTCAGTTGTTTAGTTTTGTGCTTCTACTCTGTGTACTTGCATTTACACAGATGAAATAATTACAAATCCATCACCAATGCTGCCATAGTTTTAAAACAGAATATCCTATTGGTTCATCTTTGTTTAGCCCTGGAGTGGATCTTCTTTCTCTGTGTCATTTGCTATTTTAACTTGTGTAACCATAAAGGTAGCTGTAATAATTCCATAAAAATATAACAGAGCTCCTTTTAAACAGAGGGAAACTTGAATTTGACACATTTTCCTCTAAAAAGGCAGAATATATTAATACACAGTATTTCCCACTTTGATTTATTTCCATTTGTCATTTTTTTTTCTTTTGCTCTGAGATAGAAATTACTAGGAAATAATAATTCATCCTATGTATTTAGATTGAAAGCTAAGATGTTTTTAAATGATTACATTCCTAATTATATATTTTTCTTATCTAAAATTTGCTTTTATCAAATGTACTCTATTGCCATTCTGATATATATGTGAATTGTATTAGAGAGAAATATTTTCTTAAGCATCATGATTTGGCTTAAGGCTTTCTTTTTGTTTTTGTTTCCTCACATCATTGCCTACCACTTCTCTGAAAGAGAGCAATTGCCCTTAATCTTGTAAGGAAACTGTTTCTTAGAGATCTTTCTGTGAGATTTTAATAGACTGCTGATAATTAAACACATAAAAGAGTTAACTGATTAAATTGAGATAGTGTTTTATTGAAAATGTAATCATAAGAAGAGAAGGCATGTAAATTGTCTATGGAAATATCTCTTCCACCTTTGCAGAAGAGTTCCAAATACTTTTTTCTCAAAGAAATATCTTCAGGGTGCCTAAAGAATATTCAGAACTTTACAAGATACTTTCATGTGTTTATTGTCACATTAGGTGTTTGATAGCTGTGCATAATTATTTTCTTAGAGGTTGCTGTGAAGATAAACATAATTTAAATGTGTATTCTTTGTGTTAGTGAAGTTAGAAGAAATATATTAGTCACTATTATAGACCAAATGAAAAAACTGCTCCTCTTTCTACTTGGTGCTTTAATAATTGATCTTAATATATGTTAAACCAAACCAAACCCATTGCCAGTGAGTCAATTCTGACTAATAGCGAACCTTTAGGACAGAGTAGAATTGCCCCACAGAGTTTCAAAGGAAGTCCTGGTGAATTCAGACTGACGACCTCTTGGTTAACAGCCATAGCGCTTAACCACAACACCACCAGCATTTCCTAGTGTATATGTTAAGATCCCTGATACTCACATCATCTAGTTCAATCTTCACAAACTCCTAAGTATGCCTTCCTAATTAATCTCAATTTAACAAACAAGGAAACATACTTTGAATAGTTAATATCACTCACCACAAATAGTAGAGCTGAAATTCGACTTGTGTGTGTCTAGTTGTGATTCTCAAAATTTTTCAGTGGCTTACCCATACTGTTTCAACATCTGGGATTTCCTTGATTACCTATCCTGTTTTAAATCTTTTGTCTGGTTTAACCACAGCGAGCATATCATTCAAGGAATCAAATCTTGACAGCATGTTAATTTTCCAGCATGTTAATTTTCTAGCTGGTGTGAGAGCTAGCCCCAATGAGTGGCGCCTCCTAGTATTCACACCATTGGGTAACCATCTTTGAACTGTTACCAGGGTTGGGATTTGTGACCAATGAAATATGGTAGAAGTATTTGTGTATCATTTCAGATACTAGGTTATAAAAAAATAAAATTAAAATACCTGAAGCTTCTATCTTAAGTTCTGACTGTCTCTTGGATCCCTTGCTCTGGGCAAAGCCAGGTGCCGTGTGTGAGTTGATCTGTGCATAGGCGTTGAAGCTTCCTGCCAGCAGCTATGTGAGCAAGCTGAAAGTGCCTGCAGCCCATTAGATGACTGCACCCTTGGCTTATGTCTTGATTGGCCCTGCCGGGAGAGATGCTGGGCTGGAACCATCCGGCTAAAGTGTTTTTAGATCCCTGATCTCCCCTCCCTAAACTGTATGAGATAACAAATGTTTATTGTTTTAATCTGCTGAATTTAATGCCATCTCAAATTATATCTTTTTGTTTTTTTTTTTTTCCTGGCAACATAGCCAAAAGAGTCTTTAATCCATTTCTTTTCATCACTGAGAACATACATCAAACATCACAGTCTTAAGATTTTTCTTCACATTGATACTTTCAGTTTAAAGTTTTGTTTTGGTTTAAAAGCAAAAGACATCACATTTATCTTGTACATACCATAAATATGAAGCCAAGTAGCCAAGTGCTATGAAGGGGAGATTAATATATTCTGGTGAATAATAAGATGTCTTCATTCAAAGATTGTATCTTTAGAAATTGTGATATTTTGTTTGGCAGGGACTAGAATAAAAATTGCATTTTCAATATCTATGAAAATAGGTTACTAAGCAAATTGTAAATGCATTTGTTTGTAAAGAAGATATTTTAACAGACTAGATGAAATCATTTTTAGAATTCATGTTTGTAGTCGTATTGATAGGAAATCCACCTTTATTCACATTGATGACTGATTTCTGTATGTGGCTTGAATATAATCCATTCATATATTTCTGAAATGTTGACATGTATTAAATAATTATCTTGATGTGTCTTCTGAAGTTTACTTTTATTGGTATAATTTTTGTTTCTAAAATTGTCAGCAAAACTCCATTTCTTTTAAAATCGTTTGATTTGACTTGCTACCAGTTTGGATTGGTCACTCCTGCAAAATCTGATGCAGAGATATTTAATCACCAAGGCATCAACAGTATGCAGAGCAGACAGTGTGAAACTGAGAAGTAGGAGAACTGAGTTCTGATCCTTGTTCTGCCCCTACCAAACAACTTGATATTATAATTAGGACCTCTTTTCTGTGGCATTCATTATGCATCTGTAAAATGAGAGAGTTAAACTTAGTTAGATTGAGACTTCAAACAAAAGCTAAAGACCAGCACTTTAAAGAGGTCTTTTGCAGCAGATTCACCCCAAGCTGTGGCATTTGATTTCTTGACTGCTGCTTCCATGGGCATTGTTTGTGAACCTAGGTAAAATGAAATCCTAACAACCTCAGTCTTTTCTCCATTTATCATGATGCTGCTTATGGGTCCAGTCATGAGGATTTTTTGTTTTCTTTATGTTAAGGTGTAATTCTTATTTCGGGATGTAATCTTTGATCTTCATCAGTAAGTGCTTCAAGTCCTCTTCACTTTCAGCTAGCAAGGTGTGTCAGCAGCATATTGCACATTGTTAAGGAAATCTTCCTCCAATCCTTATGCAGTATTGTTCATAAAGTCCAGTTTCTCAGATTATTTTTTCAGCATACAGATTGAATAAATATGATGAAAGGATACAACTTGACACACATGTTTCCTAATTTTGAACCACACAGTATCTCCTTTTCTGTTGTGACACTTGGTCTCTATACAGATTCCTCATGAGCACACTTGGGTATTCTGGGATTCCCATTCTTCCCAGTGTTATACATAACATATGATGATCCATATATTCAAAAGCCTTTTGTGGTCACTAAAACACGGGTAAATCTCTGTCTGGTGTACTCTTCTTTCAGCTAAGACTCATGTGACATCAACCGTAATACCCCTTGTTCCACTTTCCCTTTGAATCTGTCTTGAATTTCTGTTTCTTCTTAATATACTGCTGAAACTACTTTTGAATAATTGCCAGCAAAGTGTTACTTGTACCTGATATTAATGATATTGTTTGATAATTTTATGCATTCTGTTAAATCACCTTTATTTGGAGTGACCACAAATTACAGATCTGTTCCACTTGGTTGGCAAGGTACTTGTCTTCCAAATTTCTTAGCATAGACCAGTGAGTACTTCTAGCTTTGAATCTGCTGCTGAAACATCTCATTTGGTATTCTGTCAAGTCCCAGAGCCTTGTTTTTCATCACCGCCTTCAGTGCAGCTTGTACTTCCTTCAATATCAGCAGTTCTTAATCATATGTACCTCCTGAAATGTTTGAGTATTGGCCAGTTATTTTCAATACACTGATTTAGTGTATCACTTTCCATCCTAATGTAAAGATTAGAGGCTTCTTGCATCATTCAATTTTTTTTTTTCCATAGAATTCTTCAGTATTGCAACTCAAAGCTTGAATTTCTTATTCAGCACTTTCAGTCTGAGAAATGCTGAGTGTTTTCTTCCCTTTTGAATTTCTGACTCCAGGTCTTTGCATGTTTCATTAAGATCCTTTACTTCTTAAGATGCTTGTGAAATTTTTATTCAGTTGTTTTTTTTTCATCATTTCTTCCTTTAGCTTCAGCTACTCTACTCTACATCCAGGAGTAAATTTTGATGTCTCTCCTGATACCCATTTTTGTTTGCTCTTTTTAGTCTTGTTTTTTTAATAACCTGTTGCTTTCTCATATGTACTGTTCTTGATGTTATCCTACGACTTGTCTTCAGTCATTAGTGTTCAACACATCAAATCTATTGTGGAGATATTTCTGATTTTCTAGACTTAGGTGAGGTATATGTAAGGTCATACTTTGGTTCTCATGGATTTGCTTTAATTTTCCTCAGCTTCACTTTGAACTTGAATATTGCCTTTTTCCTGGGCAGCCACTGGCCTTACTCTGACTGATGACACTGAGCTTCTCCATCATCTCTTTTCACAGATGTCATCAGTTTCAACCCTGTGTATTCCGTCTGGTGAAGTCCTCACATATAGTGGCTTTTGATGTTGTTGTAAAGGAAAGTATGTCCAATGAATACATCACTGGTCTTACAAGAGTCTGTTATGTGATTGATCTTGCACATCGACCCTATCACCAAGGCCATAGTTTCCAGCAGTGAACCTTCTTCCTTGTTCCCAACTTTTACACTTTAATCAGCAACAGTTATCAGTGCACCTTGATTGTATGTTTGATAAGTTTCAGACTGCAGAAGCATGTAAAAATTTTCAGTTTCTTCATCTTGGCATTGGTGGTTAATACATAAATTTAAATAATACTTGTGTCAACTGGTTGTCATTGTACACTTATAGATTTTATCCCATCACTGACAACACTGTTTCCAGCAGATCTTGAAATTTTCTTTTTGATAATGAATGCAACAGAGTTCCTTTTCAATTTGTCTTCCAACACAGTAGACCATATGGTTGCTCCCACCAAAATGGCCAATACCAGTCTATTTCAATGCAACAGTGCGTAGGATATCCATCTTTAAGTATTCCACTGCATTTTTAACAACCTCAAGTTCCTTTAATTCGTAATTTGTACTTCCCTCATACTGACTATTAATGCATATCTATAGCTGTTTCATCTCATTTTAGATTGTCCAACATGAGCAAATGAAGGTCCTGAAAGCTTTATTCCACCCATGAAATTAAGATTAACTCTTCTTTGAGGAGGCAACTCTTCCCCAGTATTATTTCAAGTGCCTTTCAAGCTGAGGAGTCTGTCCTCCGGTGCTATATCAGACAATCTGCTACTATCCTTAAGATTTGCCCTGGCCAGTTTTTTTTGGAAGTAGATCACCAGTTCCTTTCTTAGTCTGAAAGCTCTACTGAAACTTGTCTACCATGCGTGATGTTGCAGGTATTTGAAATAGGGTAACACAGCTTCCAGCATCACGACAACATGTAAGTGACCACAGTACAACAAACTGACAGCCAGGTGGCGGCCTCTGTAGAGAAGCTATTTAAAAATTCAGTGAGTTTAACCAGAGACAGATTTACCTCTGATATCAGGTAAGTAATTATAGCAGTTAACACAGGTATAGTAAAATGCAGAGCTTCCTCTTAGCTTTAAGCAACTTATTTAAGCTAAGGCGAACATCTGAAGTATATCATATAGTCTGTTGCCTTAGATAATGAATTCATCATTGGCTATTGTGTGCAGGGCTTAGCTAAATCTGATTGGACAAACCCTAAAACTGTGAGTACTCTGCTGCCAACATGAAGTCAAAGCTGTGGGAATGAGCAGATCTGTGCCATAAGGAGCCTTCACTATTGACGCTCACAAAAGCCACAGAGCATATTGCAAAAAGTGCTGTCTGTATACCCTATCGTTATATATTTACGTGTATGTATGACAAATATTTGTAAATACAGAGAAAACTGAAACCACAACCTTTTAATTTTTTTGCATGTGTATCTAGAATAATTCATGAAGTCCAGATAAAGTGTTTAAATGATGGAGTCTTCAATGCAATTGAATTTTCTGGTTAGCAAGAAACAGTTTTGATTTCTAAAAGAATCTTTTGAAATGCACATTTCTTGAGGACCTGTTGATATTTCATGTGTGACTGATTTTTTCCCTCTGAAATGTGCTGTCGAAGAAAACAATAACTCTGTGATAAGTACTAATTTTATGGTGTTTGGATATTCGTTCTAATACCAGCTTTTTGTATATTGGATGAGTTCTTTGAAGAGTGCTAGAAGAAAATGTCGCTGAGAATTAGTAGATACAAGAATTACAAAGATCTCCTGTAATACCTTTTCGTTTCTCATAAATTTTAAATCCACATCTGATTTCCTGTGCTTCCTACAAAACTGTTCTTAATGCCTACTTTATACCTAATGGCACAATGGTTATGAGCTCAGCTGCTAACAAAAAGGTCAGCAGTTTGAATCCACTTGCAATTTCTTGGAATCCCTACAGAGAAGTTCTACTCTTGTCTGATAGGGTCATTATGAGTTTGAAATGACTCAACGGTACTGAGTTTAGTTTTGATTTTGTGGAACAGATCCTTGTTACTTGTTTTTAATAAATTTGATCCTTGTTGTTATTCAAATCTAGTTGTTGGAGCCTTTTCTAGAATATTATCGATGTTCCTAGTTGTTTTGTTGGAACCAATTTATCCAAAAACAAAAGATGTCTCATTTTTCTAATATGTCATTTAGCGCAAAAGAATTAATTACATGTTTGGATGACTCACTTTTCTGAGGAAGCAGTAATCAGCTTTAAAGATCTCTTATAGTGAAACAAATTTTATTTATTAATTCTGTTTTTAACAGGCATACAAAATAGTAAAATCACTTGATAAAGATTCAGTCATCATCTTTTCTTCATTTAATTAATAAGTATCTGAGTTTTCTGCACTTTTTTTTTAATAAATCAGGAATTTAATTATTGATTTGGAATTCATAATTTAAATAACACATTAAATTAGGTATTCTTTTACACTGTCAAAAATCTAATTCATGATGTTTTTATACTAATATATTAGACATTTTCAATTAGCTCTGACTTGAAATCCTCTTGTATTATTAGTCTTAACAACAATATACCAAGTGTCATCTTAAAAGAAATACATTCTAAGATTACAGTGGATCCTTGTTAGTATGGTGGTTAAGATCTCAGTTGCTAACCAAAAGGTCAGCAGTTTGAATTCACCATTTGCTCCTTTTGGCAACCCTATGAGGCAGTTCTGTTCTGTCTCATAGGGTAAGCTATGAGTTCAAATCCACTCAGTGACAATGAATTTGGTTCTGGTTTTATGATCACAATATTGTTTAATTATGTATTGTATATTGAGTCGGATCTGACTTGATGGCAGTGGTTTTGGTTTTAGTGGATTGTATATTTGCGGAAACTCTGGTGGTATACTGGGTTAAGCTCTACATCTACTAGCCAAAAGGTTGGCAGTTCTATCTGTTTGACAATCCTTGGAGACTCTATGGGGCAGTTGTACTCTGACCTCTAGGGTCTCTATGAGTCAGACCTGACTCATTGGCAGTGGGTTTGGTTTGGTTTTGATTGTATATTTGTGATGCTAAAGACTATAATTCTTTTAGAACACAGATATATTATGAAAATAGGACTTTCTTTTCATTTTCATTATTTTCCTTTTTCAAGTTTCAAAAGACCAGTGATGCCCACACTGTTAGGTTTTTCTTATTTATTTATTTTTTATTTAATATGACTGAGTGAGAATGTACATTCCCATATAAATTTACATGCCCACCTATAGGCAGCTTCCACTGCTCTACCTGTCCGGTGACAGCACACTATTCCTCTCTGCTTCATACATGTCTCATCCTCCCAACAGCCTCCTTTCCCCTCCTCTGCACCTACTCTCCTTTCTAAGATTTAATAACACTGTCGCTGAAATGCTTAGCTATCTGGCAAATAGCCAGCCCTCAAAACCATTAATCTTTAGTCATATAATCTTCTGTGTGCCAGAACTTGTTAAAACTGGTTATTTTCACATCATCCATAGTCATCATCTTTGTTCAAGTTTTGGGCAAATACTCTCTCAGCCTACAACTTTGGATGATGCTAGGTGTAACTCACGTGTAACTGATTCTCAAGAAAGTGTCCAACTCTCTGCTTGTATCTACTTTAATTTCTATTTTCTCTTGAGAATTCTTCAGTTGCACTTTCTATCTGGATTCCAGCTGAATAAGCTTTGTCCAGCATATGTGAACAGTGGGTTCTGTTTTGCTTCAAAAGTCAGCCTGGGCATGTTCAGTCCATAACTGTGTAAGCCTGTTGGAGTGATATCTTGCTGGAGCAGATGTCTCACAGGGCAGACTCTAACTTTCTCTTTTGGAACATTACCATTATTTAGCAACCCATAATCTATATAACTTTTAAAAAAAATGCTTATCTTCCCACTTGCTCCATAAATCCCCTTGGTGTCACAAGACTCAGATATTAACTCCATAAAACCTGTCAGGCAGGCCGAAAGACTCCTGAATGTCTCCATCACTGGAAGTCATCAGAGCCTGGCAAACCCCTCCATCCCTGGAAAGTCCCAAGTCCCCAGTTGTTTTTCTCATGTGCTAATCAAGTGACTTACCTCACCCAAATCCTATTGCCTCCCACCTTTTTCCCCATGTCCCCACTAAGGTCTGTGCTAGACAGACCTTCCACTTCGGTGTAAACCCCCTTCCCCAATTTGAAAGTGTGACTTCTCTGACTCCTACCTTGTAGCAAATTTCACCCTGGAGCACACCAGTAAATCCTGTTCTACTGCTCACTCTCTCTCTCTAACCACCACCAATACGTTTAGCCTACCTCGCCTTACAAAATCTTTACATGAAATTGAAAACTCATTTTTTTCTTGTTTTCTCCAGAAAAGAAAATAAAAGCACTCCCTGAGCTGTAACTAAACACCTGCCCTTAAATCTCCTCTGCAGAACACTCCTTTATAGGGAGTGAGGAATTCACCTTCCTGTTTCTCTGACCCCAAGACAACAGTGCTGTTTGCTTAAGTGGTGCACCATGTATGGGTTATTCGGCTTCCTCAAATCCCACTAGGTTTGATTATTAACCGTTTTTTTGTTGTTGTTGGTTTTTCCCCCAAATGTGCCCCGGTGGCATTTTATCAGTTTGAATCCATTCATTCAACATTCTTATGCTAAGCCTTGCAAGCACTAAGAGGAAAAGCAGTTTTCAGTTTTTTAGCTTTACTGCAGGGGAAAAAAACTGTCTAGTTTGGAAAAGATGTCTTTCCTAAGCATTTTAGCCTGCAACACAGCACATATAAGCTGCGCGTATTGCCAGCTTAGCTACAGGAAAGGAGAAAGGAAGAGAAAAAGTACAAGAGGCTTTGCCTTGGTTCTTGGAACCAGACGTCTACTAAAAGAAAGTTTTACCACTTACTGAAGGCAGATCAGCTCACTGACAAGGCAGCTAATGATGGCTAAATGATGCCATTGTTGGTGTCACCTTTATGTATGCTTTTCATAATGTATACTTTTTAAGAGTTGCCTATCTGTAAAAGAGAAATATGGAGGGATGTTGAAGTTTTATTCTCCTGTATTCATTTAATTTTCCAGTGGCTTACAAGAAATAAAATATACCTGGCAGTCAAACATACTCTTTGGACTTATAGTGAACAAGTTCTTGCTTACCTTGCTGCTTTTGTGCCTTCCTTTTGCCCTTCTCCTAAAAACACCCATTTTCAATGTCATTACTACACCTTTAACTACTACTAGTTTTTGCAGGCTATGTATACTGCCCCCACCCCTGAAAGCTCCTTTCTTGTATTCCTTAAAATTGTCAGCTCCAGGCTTTTTTTCACTGTGTCAACCACTACTCCTGCTATCTTTTCTGTGTGGATTTCTATCCAAACAGATGACTCTTCAGACCCTGGAACTTCTCTGTTCTCCTGATCTTCTCTTTGACCTTACACAGTTATTCCCTCTGTCCTATGATCTTCAACCAGGTGTTTTCTTTACCAAAGCCACACTCATGCAGAGAATTGCTGACAAGCGATTGTGACTCTCGGTGACCCCAGGTGTTGCAGAGGTGAACTTTGCTCCCTAAGTTTAACCAGACCATGAGCTTTTGGCCTTTGAATAGGTTTGAACCACTAACTTTTCAGTTAGTAGGAAAGTACTTTACTGTTGGCACTACTCAAGGACTCTACCAAATCTATACCTTCTCAAAAATCTCAGTTTCAAACATTTTACCCTCTTTACCACTATCATCTGCCTTTCAGCTCTTTATATTTCCTCAGTTCCTAAAATCGTTACAGCTCACTGGTACCTTCAGTAAACTGACTACATGGTCTTTGTCTTGTCTGTCTCCAATATACGCCCTCACACCCCTCGGGGAAAGGAGACTGGATCTCCCTCACAAACCATCAGCTCCCGCTGAAATTCTATAGGCAGTCAGAACCCATGTACCAGCCATTTATGTGGGACGTCTTGGAAACTGATTAGTGCTAACTAAAGAAAACCTCATCTGAAAGTGCACAGAGCAGAGATGAGTCACCCTTATTGAGCCCTGGCCCAAATTAAGACTCCTGAGCAAAGTAAGTTATTTTTGTTATTTTAAGCCATTAAATTATGAAACAACTTGATATGCAGCAACATATAATTAGAACATGTGGCTATAGGGACAAAGTTCTTAGAGTATAATTGTCATCATTTCTTCTCAACTCTGTGATCTTTGTAGTGCTGATTAATTTCTGTGAGCACCAGTTTAATCGTCTGTAAAGGAAACATAATTATTATAACTCCTACTGCTTAAAGTTATTGTTGTTCCTGTTAGGTGCTGTTGAGTCAGTTCTACTCGTAGCAAACATATGTGCAACAGAAATGCTGCACCATCCCCACATGCCCTGCTATGATTGAGCCCATCTGGGCCCCTGCTACTGTTAATCCATATCATTAAGGCCTTCCTCTTTTGAACTGATTTGGTATGATCTACAGTCACATACCTTTGCACCATCAATAAAATGCAGAGAAACATCTTTGTGGCATTATCTTCTTTTGGCCATGATGTATCTGACATCAGCAGTGATACCACTTGTCCATGTCCTCTCCTGAATCTAGCTTGAATTTCTGCCAGTTCCTTGTAGATTTAGTACTGTGAATGTTTCTGCATGGTCTACAGCAGTATTTTACTTGTGTGTGCTATTAATGAATCTGTTCAATATTTTCCTCATTATGTTGGATCATCTTTACATGGAATAGGCACAGATATGAGTCTCTTCTGGTCAGTTGGTCAGGTAGCTCCCTTCCACATCCCTTGACAAAGACAAGTGAGTGTCTCCGGCGTTGCATCCATTTGTTGAAACACTTCAGCTGATATGCCATCAATTTTTGGAGTCTTGTTTTTCACCAGCACCTTCAATGAGGCATTGACTTCTTCCTTCACTACTATCGGTTCCTGATCATGTACAACCTCCTAAAATTACTGAACATTGACCAGCTTCTTTTTAATGTGATAACTCTATGTATTCCTTCCCTTTTCCTTTGATGCTTCCTATGCTATTCAATAGTTTGCTCATAGAACCCTTCATTATTACAAATTGAAACTTGAGGATTCCTGCCCCCCCCCCAACCGAGTTCTTTTGGCTGGAGAAATATTGAGCATGTTCCTCTCTTTTTCTTTTCTAACTCCAGGTCTTTGCACATTTCATTGTAATGCTTTTTTTTTTATCAGCTGCCCTTTGAAATCTGTTGTTCAGCTCTCCCTTGACATTCATTTGGGTCCCCTCCCCTTGGGAACGCTGGTTGTGTAGTGGTTAAGTGTTACAGCTTCTACCCAAAAGATCAGCAGTTCAAATATACCAGATGCTCCTTGAAAACACTGTGGGACATTTCTACTCTAGCCTGTAGGGTTGCTGTGAGTTGGAATCCACTTGACAGCAGTGGGTTTCGTTTTTGGTTTTCTGGTCTTTTTAGTGGACTTCTGCTTTCTTCACAAATAATGTCCTTGATGTCATCCCATAACTCGTCTCATCTTCAGTCATCGATGTTTAGTGCGTCAAATCTATTCTTACGATGGTCTCCGAGTTGAGAAGATACATACTCAAAGCTGTAAATTTATTTGGCTCTTTAGGGTTTCTTTTTATTTTCTTTGATTTCAAGTAGAACTTGCATATAAGCAAATGATTGTGTGTTCCGCTGTTGGCCTGTGTCCTTGTTCTGACTGATAATATTGAGCTGCTTCTTTATTTCTCCACAGATATGATGGATTTGATTCCTCTGTATTCCATCTAGAATGGTCCAAATACATATTCACCCTTTATTTTGCTGAGAAAAAGGAATTTGAAATGAATAAGTCATTAGTCCTGTAAAACTCAGATGATCTCCAGCATTATTTCCATCAACAAAGCCATGTTTTTCTTCTAGTGGTCCTTCTTCTTTGTTTCCATCTGGTCACCAGTAATTATCAATGCATCTTGATTGCATGTTTCATCAATTTCAGACTGAAGAAGTTGGTAAAAAATCTTCCATTCTTCATCTTTGGACTTAGTGGCTGGTGTGTTAAATTAGCTTAACAGTCGTATTAACTAGTCCTCCTTGTAGTCTTATGGATATTATTTTATCACTGACAGCACCGCACTTCAAGATAGATCTTAAATGTTCTTGTTGATGATAAGTGTCACACTATTCTACTTCAGTTTGTCATTCCTGGCAGAGTAGATCATGTGATTCAAAACGGCCAATACCAATCCATTTCAGCTCATTAATACCTAGAATATCAATCGTCATGCATTCCATTTCATTTTTGGTGACTTACATTTTTTTCTAGATTCATACTTCCTGAGTTTCTGTGTCCTGACTGTTAATGGATGTTTGTAGCTATCTCCTCTCATTTTGAGCTGTGATACATTTGCAAATGAAGGTCCAGAAAGCTTTACTACATCTACCTAATTAAGGTCATCTGTACTTGGAGGAGGCAGCTTTTCTCCGATCATATATTGAGTATTTTCCAATCCGAGGGGCTCATCTTCTGGCAGCATACCAAACAACATTCCCTTGCTATTCATAAAGTTTCCACTGGCCAGTCTTTCTTTGAAAGGGGACTATCAGGTCCTTCTTCCTACTCTTAATCTGGAATCTCTGCTGAAACCTGTTCACCATGGGTGACCTCTCTGGTATTCAAAGTACCAGTGGCATAACTTCTTGCATCACAGCAACTTTCAAGCCACTACAGTATTACAAACTGATAAACAAGTAATGGCTTAAAGATACTGTGAACATTAAATGATATAGTACATTTTGAGTTCATAGAATACTTAGCCATAGTAATTGTTTGCTAATTTCTGACCTCATTTTACTTGAATCCATAATCAGTGTCCACTCAAGCAGCAGCCAAAAAATCACACAACATATTGCACTGGGTGACTGTGCTGCAATAGGCCTCATTAAAGTGTTTAAAAAAAAAAAATTACTTTACAGCTGTGATGGGGCTCACAATGTTGAGTCCCAGTAGCAATATGATAAAAAAATGGAGTGCACCCCAAGAACTCCACTAAAAGACTTCAACTGACGATCTGAAGGGATGAGAGTTTCCCTGGGTGCATGGCCACTAAACCTGATGCTGCTCCTGATCATGATCATTACTGAAGTCAACTCTTCAGATGGGAATTGATTGACACGGTGAGCAAATCATGAGTGTACTTCATGGTTCTGTGTATCTATAGGATGTCATCCTCCTGGCCTCTTACTAGTGGGAAGTGGAGAAGAGGGGACAGGAGATTGTTAAGAGGATATGACATGTATAGAACAGAAAGGAGAAGTGTGCTGTCACCAGGCAAGGAGAACAGAAGAAGATACAGATAGGCAGGCACGCAAATTTAAATTGGATTGTAAACTTTCACTCAATCACAATAAAAAAAGTCACTTTAAAGCCTAAGATGTGCCTGATCCAAGACATAGTATTTTCATTCACCTCATATATACATGAAAGCTAGACAATGAATAGGGAAGACTGAAGAATTGATGCCTTTGAATTATGATGCTGATGAAGAATTTTTAATATATAAAGGGACTGTCAAAGAACGAACATTTCTGTCTTGAAGAAGTATGACTAGAATGCTCCTTAGAAGCCAAGATGGTATGGCAAGATTTCATCTCAGGTACACTGGACATGTTATCAGGAGGAACCGGTCCCTGGAGAAGGACATTACCCTTGTTGAAGTGTACAGTTAGTGAAAGAGAGGACAATAAGATAGATGGACACAGTGGCTGCAACCATAGACTCACATTGCATAGCAAGGATTTTGAGAATGTTGGAGAACTAGGCAGTGTTTTGTTCTGTTGTACCTGAGGTTGTTCTGAGCTACAGCTGATTCCATGGTGTCCAAGAACAGCAGTTATTTCTGACTATCTAATTGTTATTTTACATCCTAAGTATTTTTCTGTGGGTTCTTTGTTTTAAATCTTTACTTTTGTTTCCAGTTGATCTCTTTATCATTCATTTTTGTTGACTGTTTCATTAAATTCTGTCTCTTTAAGTTTCTTCTGTATCTTCACAAGGTCAAATTTGATTTTCAAATGCTTCAGAGTGGTGATAATACTTGAATTCAGTGATATTTTGAATTGTTTGTAATCATACTAATAATATAAAAATGTGCAATCGATTAATTTTACTGGTAGTAAATCTCAGCTAATAATCATGTATAAAATTAGGCTTCTAAGAACTTCAGTGTACTATTTATTAATGTCATTTTTGCAGATTCATAAGTACATTTTAAATGAGATTCCTTTAATGCTTTTTTAAAAATGAATTCTTTAGATTGCTTCAAGTTGTCACTGAAGTGATTACAAAGCAGATGTCCTGACAGAGAGGTGTTATCCATTTCAATATCTTGAAGTGAATAATCAAAATTTTAAAAGCTAAGCTCCTTAACACTAACAGAAGACTTGAATCCATAGTAGAAAATTAGAAAGTGATTAAAATCAAATTATACAAAGTTACTTAACTTTTACATAAGAATATGTAGTATATATACATATTTTAAAAAATTAACAGTTGCATTTCTTCTAGGCACCAGGAGGTTTGCATTTATTATCTCACTGGATCCTTGTAATGGTTCTGTAAGCATTCTCCACCTTTCTGTAGAGGAAAGTACAGGCGTTAAAAAAGTTAAATGACCTACCCAATGTGAAAAAAACTAGTCAGAGACTAACCGAGAATTTTATTTAAGAACCAGCTCTTTCCAAAGTATTTCCTGTTTGTACCATGGTACAGGTTTACAAGCCAGAGACATAATGTTCTCTTTCAAACAGTGTGCTCGAATTTTGAAAATGGCAAGTAATCAAAGAACTTTTATATGATCTTAGTAAAGTAGGATTTGTTCCCAGAGACAAGGATTAGTTGAGCAAGAATATTAATACTTATTTGTACTTTATATGACATTGAAACAAACAATGTAATTTCAATCAGGTAGCTTCATCAGTATTTACGAATTCCTGTTATGGATAATATATTAAATACATAAATTGAAAGAAATATTTTCCCAACTTATATACCAAACTCTATTGTTGTTTTTAGCTGGAAACTTTATGTATAGCAGAACCTAACATTGCCTGGTCCTGGATCTTCCTTGCAATTACCAGCATGTTCAAGTCCATCCTTGAAGCTGTTGTGCCAGTTAGCCTCAGTGAGGGTCTCCTTCATGTCCATTGGTTCTCTACTTCAACAAGTGGGATGTTCTGCTTCAGTGATACGTTTCCTCCTGATGATATGTCCAAAGCAAGCCAGTTAAATAATGTTCTACTTTAATCCATAAGGATTTCATTGGCTAATTTTTGGAAGTAGAGTACCCCGCCTTTTCTCCTAGTCTCCCTTAGTCTGGAAGCTCCCTATGGGCAGTCCTGCTGGTATTCTAAAAACTAGCAGCGTAGCCTCTAGCATCATGACAAGAGGAAGAGAAACTAACAAATAGGGTCAACAAACTCTAAGACGACTGATTTTCTTTACAAGCATTTCACACTTTTTTGTCATGTATTTTATCAGTAACTTGTAATCAAGAGTAAGTAAAAATAAAAACAATTTTAATAGAATCATACATTTGCTATATAAATTTATGCCTTAGAAATCCGACTCATGGTGACCCCAGGGATATCACATTTTGCAACATTAATTTTTTAATCAATAACTTTACTTCACAGGTGAGGTTATCAAAGTCTAACCATTAGTCCAGTCTAACTGATACCTGGCTAATTTACTAGATAATTGTAAGAAAAACTGACAGTGTTTCAGAAGGTAAGATTGAGAAGATATTAGAGAAAACTAATATTTTTAGATCTTTTGAAAGATGTCAAAAATGATTTCTCTTAGCAGAGTATTATAATTAAATACAGAAGATTATGGAAATGTTTGTTTCTTTGTTTTAACATACTAAAGCTGGATTTAAGAGCACTTGTCACAAAAAAATAAAATAAAATAATAGCCAATGAGCTACCTTCAGGGTACAGCCACTGATTTTTTTGTTTGTTTGTTTTGATGTTTAAGGATAGAAAATTGCGATACATTCAGCTCTTGGTATCTTGGAAACAAGCAGCAGTAAAAGGCACCTTAAGAAAAAAAATATTTTAAGAAAAATGAAGCTGACCGGTGTAAGCATGCTGTCTAGGAGTTGGCTCATAGAAAATGCTGGTACATGAAAAGGAATTTAATCTAACTCATTTGAAGTACAGTTAAACTGCTTGAGTACAACTTGCCTTTCATGCCATAGGCATATATGCTGCCAAGATTGTGTTGGTTATGAATTCAGATAACACATTCCTGTTATCTGTATGTACTTTAACATTTTTCTTTTAGATTATGAGCTCATTAGGGAATACATGTGTGTGTGTGCATATGTATGCAAGTATGTGTATACATATGTATACATATGTATATACACACACACATAAGCATGTGAAACTGTCTCAGATTCCATATGGTGAACACATATGAGTACTTCTGCATTCTCTTCACAGGGCATAACCTGCTAAAATTCTTGCTCACATGAAGAAAAGGGAGATCTTCTATGCCAGATCATTTACATTTGCTCCATAATTCATTTATTTTTAGTGTTTCAAATATATATATTTTTTAGGAGATAGAGTGAAAAAGCAAGCAGTACACTTATAAGCATGGCAGTGTGAGAATCAGAATCACATCTACTGTGAGGTCTGACAATTAAGTCTGTGAACTTAATTGTTCTACATGTTACATACCTCGTTATTGAATATCCCTCAGTCACCTTCAAATTCCTTCCCTTGGGAAGCTATGTACCAATGCCAGCACCTAGTCCATCCTTCAGAGCAGTTTTGGAACTCTTTCTGAAATGGCCATGGCACATAGTGGCAAGGTAGCAAGTTTGTGAACTTAATTGTAGAGTTGTCTGTGAGAGAGTTTTTAGCCAGTAAACAAGTAACTGTAGTATTGGAACACCATTCCTACTCACCTGATCTACACCCAGTGACTTTTTTCTTTAAGTGAAGACAAGGGAAATATTGAAAGGAAGCCATTTTTATGACATTCAAGACATCAAGGGTAATAATATAATGACAGCTCTGATGACCATTCCAGTAAAGGAGTTCCAGAATTGCTTTGAAGGGCAGACCTAGGCACTGGGGTCAGTGCATAGCTTCCCAAAGGGATTATTTTGAAGGTGACCCTAGTGATACTCAGCAATGAGGTAAGGAGCAGTTTTTCTAGGATGAGTTTATGAACTTAATTGGCAGTCCTTGTATTAGATCCATCACACTTTATTTACACAGATTCTGGCTGTTTAAACAGCTTGACAGAATTAACATCAGGGAGAGGTGAAACCTTGCTTTAGATGAGAAGGAAAAATATCTCCTTCTAAACTCAGGAAGGTAAATATGTCTTATCTATTTTTTCATACTCGCAGACATACAGCACAATATATCATTCAGTTTTTGCATCTACACCATCAAATTCTAAAGCTTAGTTTGTCACATGCTTTGAGTGCATTCTTTTTGCTACTCCCAAGGATCTATCTGGTCTAGGTCCTTGTTATTTCATACTGAGATTACAGACATGGTCTTCTAGTGAATTTGCCAGACGCCCTTTTCTCTTGACAAGACTCTGTATTACATCCTTCTTTTAGTAGGATCTCCTAATCTATTCTTCATCAATCAATAAAAATGAATTACACTGCCTAGAATCTCCAGTAATTTCTTTTTACTTTTACAATTTATTCAAGGAACCCTGGGGGCACAGTGGTGAAGAGCTGTGGCTGTTGGCATGCCAGCCAGCCAAGTGCCATCGAGTCAGATCCTACTCATCTGGTATTTAACAGAAATACGAGTGGATGGCTTTAAAAAGAAATGTTATTTTGTCAGAGTTCAGTGGGCTAAAAATCCAAATCCATGGTGTTATCCCCAGTAGAAGGCTTTCTCCAGTAGATCTAGAAGAAAGTCTTTGTCATCAGTCTTCCCCCAGACTGGAAGCTTCTGAGGCACAGGGACCCAGGTCCTTTCAAAAGGACTTACTCAGCTCCGGGCACTGCTTCTTGGTGGTATAAAGTCCCCCCCCGCCCCCCCATCTCTCTACCAGCTTCTCTCCTGTGTATCTCGAGATTACCTCAAGGCACAAAATGCTCTTAACATATTGAGTTCTGTTCCACCAACACAACAGTCACCCATCGTCCCCCATTAGCGTTCTAGCGGCAGGGTTTACAGCGGAAACAGTACCGGGAAGCATGGCTCAGCTACATTTCTACACCCACTTTGAGGGGAACATAATTCAATCCATGACTGAGACTAAATGAAAGGCTATCCATTCAAATCTACCAGCAGCGCCTTGGAGAACCTATGGGGGTTCTACCTTGGCCTGTAGGACTGCTATCAGGCAGAATGGACTTGACAGCAGTGGATTTGGTAATTTCATTGAGACTCTCCAACCTGTAATTCTAATCTCCTGAAATATTGTCTCACAGTGCTTCATCACATGGCCTTTTGTATGGCAGTCGTTTCTTTTCCATCACTTACATGGAGTTAGCCTCCCCTCTCAATCTTCCCGTCATTCTGCTTGCCTGCCGTTCCCATCACTTTCATCTTCACATGAAATATCTCCCAGCCTCTTCTTAGCTAACCTTAGCACATCTCTCTATAGTACATGTGAATATTATTTGATACCTTTAGGTAACATTCTTCTATAGTTATTTTATGCAGTCCTGTCTTTTATCTCCAAGGATTTAATGAGAAACTTTTGAATCTGTCAGTGATACAACAGTTGCGTTTCTTCATATTAAAGAAATTGCCACACAGATGGAGTCAATTAGCATGGTATGCAATTAAACTATGTAAGTGTTTTGTTGTGTGATACAGGGTAAGAAGGTTCAAGCTGTCGACTATAGGTTTATATCATAACAACTGAATTTATGCTAATGATCTCATCCTTAGCTATCATAGGCAAGTTAAAAAATTGGCAAGAATATCACAAGCCATCATTTATCTGTTACAGTTTATTGTGTAATAAAAGATAACTATTACCTTGGCGTTACCTCTTTAAATTTTATATGTTTGCATAGTGAATACTATGGACTTCCAGTAAAAATTTAGAGAAATGATGGCCTGGATTGAAAACATCTTTTATCATTAGTGATCATTTCCCATGAATAACACATAAGGTGCCTGTGTGAGTGTGTCTGTCTGTGTGTGTCCCTGAATAGACAGTAGGATAGAAATAACTCTATTTTCTACAGTTTTATTTTTTCTGTTTAAACAAATGTACTTGTTAACAGAGAAAAAATATCTTGATATGATGCCTTGTTTTTTCTATATAATTTTTTTTACCATTAACAAAGTGAAAATATATACACTAGAAAGGTGTTAAAATTTATAAAAGGAAAAAAGTCCCAAACTGCAGTATGGAATTTGTAAGTTTGTAGTGAAATTCATATCACCTGATTACTAACATTTTTATCCCACAACTTTGGAACAAGTTGATACATTTATTATAAAGAAGATTTAATATTTTCCCCTCCTATATTTTGATTGGAAATCCTGGTTGTGTAGTGGTTAAGTGCTATGTCTGTTGACCATAAGGTTGGCAGTTTGAATTCACCGGTGCTTCTTGGAAGCCCAATGGGAGCAGTTTTACTCTGTCCTATATGGTTGCTATGATTCAGAATTAACTCAGTAGCACTGGGATTCTTTTTTTTTGGTTTGGAATATTTTGATTCTGAACCTTAAGTGGCGCTGCTCATGAGCAATACATATGAATCTCCTGATTTTTACCAAAGTCAGTGACAGTTCCCTGGTATATTTTTTGAAGTGAAAGGATTAATATATTGTTATATTTTTTTAATCAGAAACTTTAATTTCTTTTATCCCTTTATATTAAATCAGCTGGGTTGTCCCCGCCCCCCCCCCCCCCGAGCATTTTATATTTAACAGCATCAGGGAAAGTAAGCCTATATTAGGCATAATTCTTTCCCATGGTGAAGTTTAACTAAGAAGATGAGAGAGTAACAAAAATACACAATTTAAGGAAAATCTTGAGAGAGCTACTGAAAGCATTCAGAATTCAGATCTTCAGAAACCTTATCACATGGCAGACACTGTGATAAATCCTGGTGAGATCGTGGTAGATGAGCAGGACAGCAGCAGGACAGGTCACATAGACAGTTTAACATATGAGATTTTTACAAATAAAAATTGCTATAGCACTTCTATGGAAATACTATCCAGGAAAAGATAAAAGTTGAGTTGAATTTTGAAGGACTGTTACAATTTAAGTCTACGGAAAGGTAGAAAACTCTCCTAACATGTAGAATGGAATGAACAAATGAGTTCTTTGGGAGGAACAAAAGCTGTGCTGCAAGACAGCCTAAGGCCGAGTAATTCAGCCACAGTGGAGGGCTGAGATGGGGACTGAGAGGGAGTTAGGAAAGTAGAGTGGGATCTGATTGTGTGGGGCACTGAATGCCAGAATTGTGAAAGTGAATTCTAGGGCAAGAGGCTTTATGTGCTTCTTACCCTTAAAAAAGTGTCCCTGGGTGGTATAAGTTCTTCAACTCTCAAGCTGCTACCCAAGAGGTTGGAGGTACCGGATCACCCAGAAGTACCTGAGAAGAAAAGCCTGACAATCAACTGTCAAAAAGTCAGCCACTGAAAACCCTATAGTGTGCAGTCCTACCCTGACACCTCGGGATTTACCTTCTGAATCTGCCTTACTGTCAGGCACAGCAATCCGTGTTTTTTTTTCCACTTCTTGAACTTGATATTTCTTTCCTTATCCCATCAGTAATGCAAAGGAGGCCAAAGGTGAATGATTTTGTGCATGGCAGAGACATAAAGGGGTGAGATAATTGATAAGTATTTATGGAAAATTTGCTGACCCTGGAAGTTTTTCTGAAGTGTTGGCTATTTTAGAAAAGTGAACCTAAAAGTTACTTAGCGGATAAATAGCAGATGTGTGTTTTTGTTAGTGTTGTCTGCTATTCAGTTAATTCCAGTTCCTTCCAACCCTATGCAACAGAGTAGGACTGCCCCGTAGGGTGTCTAGGCTGTAATTATTTTGGAAGCAGACTGCCACATCTTTCTGTCCGGGAACAGCTGGTAGCTTAGAACTGCTGACCTTTCCAAAAGCAGTCAAGCACTTAACTGCTGTGTTAAATCTGCTGCAAAGGACCCATTTAAAGTGTTAAAAAGCAAAGATAACACTTTGAGGACTAATGTGTGCCTAACTCAAGCCATAGTATTTTAATTTGCCTCCTTTGCCAGCAGTAAGTCACTTTGCTGTCCCCTTTGGAGTCCCTGGGTAGTAAAAATAGTTCAATATTCAACTACTAATGGAAAGATTTGTGGGTTCAGCCGATCCAGATAAGCTTTAGAAGAATGGCATGGTATTCTCCTTCTGAAAGATCGCAGTTATTGAAAGCATGCAGTTCAATTCTACTCTGCAGCCTGTGGAGTAGCCGTGTGTCATAGTTCATTTGATAGCGTTTGGTGTGTATGTGTCTCCTCCTTGCAGGAAGCATAAATAAAGTTTTTTTTTTTTTTTTAATCTAGGCATATTGTCATCCCAAATAATTTGGGGTATTATGAGGTAATGGACACTGAGCAGGCAGTTAGCAGTAAGCTATGAGATATTGCCAAAAGATATTAGAAAGATGCAAAAATGGTTGGATTTAAAACTTGTTGTTTTGCACAATATAAATACAGAATTTTGAAAACAAAAATAAATCTTAGATTTTGTTAGTCCCAATTAAAAAATATATCGACTCGACGGCACTTGGCTTTGGCTATATACAAATGGGGAGAATACTGAAGAGGATAATGACTTATTGAAATTCATACAATTATAAGTTCCTGATCTCTTGAGCTAACTTTTTACTCCCAAACTGGTTTTATTTCTGTTCCCCAAGGATACTCCATTTTATGCTTGGAGCATTATAACAGCCAAGGACTTGGTAGAAATGTGACCGAAGCTCCTTGTTGCCCTCAGGTCTATTCTGGTTCACAGGGATGCTGCAGGATAGAGTAGAACTAACCCCACAGGGTTTCCAAAGAGTTGCTGGTGAGTTCAAACTGGTGGACCTTCTGGATTAGCAACTGAGTTCTTAACCATTGCACTACCAGGGCTCCAGGAAACAGAAGCTACTATCAAATAAAAAAAATTGAGAGGAAGTTAAAATAGGGACTGTTTACAAAGTTGTGAATGAAATATGGGGAGTAGCACAGTGCCCAGGGCTAGTAGTAGCATCACAGTTAGCAACACTAAAACTGAGGAAAAAAACACAAACAAAAACCAAACCCATTGCCCTCAAGTTGATTCTGACTCATAGCAAACCTGTAAGACAGAGAACTACCCCATAGGGTTTCCCAGTGAGCACCTGGTGGATTCAAACTGCTGACCTTTTTGGCTAGCAGCTATAACTCTTAACCATGACACCACCAGGGTTTCCAAACTCAGAAAAATTTCCTGTAATGGAACTGAGAGGAGCAGTGACTTTGACAGAAAATGGGGATCCCAGTGAATAAATGTTGACCATATTCTCATCCCTCCCTCCGATCCTCAGACCTGTTGCTTCCCTTTATATGGATCAACATCCTGGAGGCACAGTGGTTAAGAGATGGTCTGCTAACCAAAAGGTGAGGGGTTGGAATCTACTCAGTGCTTCTTAGAAACCCTATGGGGCAGTTCTACTCTTTCCTCTAGGATTGCCATGAGTTGAAATGAACTCAACAGCAGTGGGTTAGTTTTTGTGTCTGTTTTATCCTGGGCAAAAGGAAAGCAGGGAAAAAGTTCAAAGGTGTATCTGGAGGGGGAAATAGAAAATACCTAGCACAATGCCTAACTCATAGGTCTTCTGATAGAAATATACACCTCCCAACTCAAATATTTTTTGGGCTTCTCACTGGATTTCTTTGATGTTCTATATATTAGTACCATTGTGGGCTTCTGGTTAGCAAGCTACATTTGTTTTTTTCTTCTTAGACTGTTAAGGTGTTCATTTTTTACTTCTGTGGTAGCTCCCATTAACCACTTCCAAAAACTGGGTAAAAATAGCCACTTAGTAAACTGTTCCAGGGCTTACCTGACCCTCTCTCATCAACACAGATCTTTTAGGCTACAAAACAATAGCTTATAGCCTTTTATGTGTATATAACAAATGAAGCCTGTTTAGTGCCACAGTGTATTGCAATGAGCATCCCCAGATAGGGCACAAGACATCCAATTCTTTCTTTAGCTTGAAAGAGTCTTTGGTTAAACCAGAGTTAAGCCAGCTCATAGTACTGCCATACTACACTCATCCTAAGTTTCTGAAAATATCCAGGAAGAGACCTCGTACAGGTACTAAGTTTTCCATCACTCTTGCTTCCTAGCAGAAAGGGACATGTATGCAAAAGGAGCCCAAGCACACTTTTTTGTTTTTTCGGTTTCTAGACCTTTTATTTTAAACAGGGAATGGCAAAATAAATGTAGCTTCTGTAATTTAAGTGGGTTTCAGAGGAGTTTTGAAGATCAAGAGGAACTTGATGACATTTTTTTGTTTTTTGTCTGCCCCCCATCTGCAACCTACCTCTCCCTGGTAACCATCAAAGATTGTTACTTTCTGTGTGTAAACCTTTTGATGAGTTTTCATAGTAGTAGTCTAACATAACACGGCTTCCTCTGTGACTGAATCATTTCAGTGAGCATAATGCCCTCCAGTTTACTCTGTGTTACGAGATGGCATCCAGTTATGCCAGCACTGTCTGCTAAAAACACTGTCCTTTTCCCATTTGATGGATTTTGGGTCCTTGTTGAAGATCAGGGCACCACAGGTGAATGAATTTCCATCTGAGTTCTCAGTTCTTTTCCATTGGTCAATGTAACTATCCCTTGTGCTACTACACCAGGCATCTTTGTTTCTCAGGTGTGTCTCTTGTAAACAGCATGGTGTTGCTGTTATTTTGTAGTGCTTTTTGGGGAGTACTGACATTGTCTTTGTTTCTCTTGCTCTGAAGTCCTTTGGTCTGTGGATTTCGTTTTCATTTCTCTTGTTTTCGTACATTTTGTTTTTATCAAGACTATTTGATGAGTAGGTTTCTGAACCTTCTTTGTGATTACTTTGAAATTTATCTTTGTCTTCCTAGGTGTGAGCTAGTCTCTTGTTACTAAGTACCCTCTCGCCTTGACTCCTTTAGAAAGTTCTGTATCCACACTGTTTATTCAGACTTTTATTGTTCTGACATTATTGTTTACATATTAACCTCTCTGGTTTGCTGTTGTAATTCTTTGAGTTTTGGATAGTCCTCGTGAGTTCCTTTCGTAGACTGGCATCTCGCTGATATGATCTTGGGTCCTAGATTCAGGCTGTGGTCTAATATTGTCTAGCCTCAGACCAAAGACTCTTTTTAATAATTCTTACAAGATTGATTTGGTTTTTGTGTACATATTTCCTTAATTGGAAACCCTGGTGGTTTAGTGATTAAGTGCTGTATCGCTAACCAAACAGGTCAGCAGTTCAAGTCTACCTGGTGCCTCTTGGAAACTAATGGAGCAGTTCTACTCCATCCCATAGGGTTACCAAGAGTTTGGATTGACTCAAAGGCAGTGGGTTTATCTTCATAATTTCTCTTTATCTAGAAGTGCCCAAATTCTACCTTCGTATTTGAATGTGAGCATTGCAAGATATATTATTTTCTTGGTTGGAATTTTTTTCTTCAGCATTTTATGCATGTGATCCCATTGTCTTCTCACCTGCATAATTTCTAAATAACCAGGGCTTAGTTTCATTGTTTCTCTTTTGTAGGTGACTTTTTATTTTCCTTGAACTGCTCTCAGAATTTTTTCTGTCTGTGAGTTTCATTAGGTAATTATGACATGACTTGGTGATGTTTCTTCTAGGCTGTCCCTGTATGGATTTGTAGAGCTTCTTGCATGGTCAGCTTTTCATTGCTCATAATATTAGGGAAATTTTCTTTTAGCAGTTCTTCAATGATACCCTCTGTGTTTTCTGTTTTCTTGCCCTGTTCTGGAATTCGGATCACTCACACATTTTTGCTTTTGGTTGTATCCCGCATCGTTCTCAGGGTTTCTTCATTTTTCGTCATTTTTTTCCCCTGATTCTTCCTCAGACGGAGGTATATCCAAGTGGTTATGTTCAGTTTTGCTGATACTGTTTCCATTATTTCAAACCTACTTCTTAGTCATTTTATGATACTGTCCGTTTTTGAAATCTTGTTTATCTTTTGGATTTCTAGTTGTTTTGGTATAGTTTCTAGTTGTGAATTGATTTTGGCATTTTGTTCCTGTACTATTTCTGTGAATTTTGCCATGATAGCTTCTGCCTTTTCTATAAATTTGCCATTTTTTTCTTTCTTTATTTTTGTCTAGTTTTTTCTCCAACTCTTAGATAGCTCTGAATATTAGAGATTTGAATTCCCTATCAAGTAATTCTAATATCTTTTTTCCTCCTGGAAAGTCATCTGGTCTTTTATTTTAGACAGCTACTAGAACCTTCCTGTTCTTTTTTTTTTAGTATGTTTTCATATTGTCAGCTGTCTTCTGGCCATTCAGTAGTTATTGTCTTTGTTTATTGATTGTACATCTGTTTGTTTTGTCCTGCTTTTTGTTTTATTTAGTTTTGTCAGTGAAGGCAGGCTGTGTGTTCTTTGTTTTTTTGCTTGTCTGTGGTCGCAGTATTTTCACCTCCTTGTCCAATAGGTAGGACTGGTCTCTGAGCTGTGGGTATATCAGGACAGGTCCAGCAGGTGATCTCTATCATGCTGGGAGCTCCTGAGGTTGTAATTCCCATACTCCCAATCATCCAGTCTCCAGTGCAGTGTGTCAAGTCCAAACAGCAAGGACACTGTCCTTCCCAGCCTGAGCGTTGAAAGTAGAGCAGGAGGAGAAGATGTGGGGTGGTAAAGTGTGCCTTGCTGGCAACCAGGTACTTTGGCTTCCACTGAAACCTCCATACATCTACTGTCATATGTTCCCTGTTTGCCACTCTTTGTCATGCGTCCTGCCCCGGCCCGCGGGACAAATCAACGAAGGGACGAGGGGGAGCCTGTGAAAGTGGAACAAGAAAACGCAGAGAAATGGAGGCAAGACAAGATTCTGATCAAGCCTCAAGGTTTTATTGTTAAAATGAGGTATATTTATAGCAGCGGGAATAGAGGGAGGGATCAAGTGACGTAGGGATGGAGTGACATTTGGAGTGAGGTAGTTGTCGGCTGGGGATTGGATATACATAGGACTAAGGCAGTGACATCAGGCAGGAAGTTTTTCGTGCACGCGGGCCTTTTGAATTTCGCGGGTGCGGGCTTTTTCAAACTTGGCGCGCGCGGGCTTTTTCAGCCCTACAAGCTTCCTGTATGTCGGGGCCTGGGGGCTCACCCATGGCTCCCGACATCTCCTCCCTTTTTGTTTTAATTCATGGGAGGTGGGCTTTAACTGGGCGAGGGGGTATTGACCAAGGCTCCTCCGCATGGAATTTATGGCTCTTGGTATCTTTTGAGGAGGAGAGGCAGAGCCGTTTTGATGTTGAGATAGATACCAACCTCTATGCAAGCCAGGTGTGCCCCAGGGAAACGTAGAGGAGTTAGTGTTAACTTTCCCTTGCAATGCTTTGCTTCGCACTCGCCCCAGTACCCATACCTCTCTTGCCGGATTGGTAAGGAGGTAAGCATGCCTCTACTTTTCATGCTGTCCCCGTGGGGAGGAAGCTAGGGTACCCCATTTCAGTGACATAAGCTTCGTCAACTGCCAGGCGATGGTAGTGAACTTGAATAGGTTTAGCTTGTGCAGCATCTATTTGTTGTTTGATGAGGCTTGTTGTTCTTCTGAATGCCCAAGGGCCGAAGGTCAGGAACAGTAATATTCCTAAAACAGGGCCAGCAAAACTGAGAAGTAGATTAGTAAGCCATGAAGTTCCGGTAAAGTTAAAATCAAGCGGTCCTGAGCTGCTTCCCCATTCTCGTTGTCTTTGATTTAATTGCTCTCTGAGTTTAGTCATAGTGTCCTTAATGACCCCTGACTGATCTGTCTTTGTTACATGGTTTAGAGGAACTAAATCTTTCATTTTTATCATAATACTCAGTAAAGGAGAAACTTAAGAGGTCTGAAGAAGGTGTGGACCATTTCCAATTTCCATCACTTGAGGTAACGCAACTCCATTTTGCGCAGAAGTAGGAATCGGTTGTCCCACAGTGAGCGCCTTTATTATAGTTGGGGCAAACATAAAACCCGAAGTTGCGCACGTGTTTAGAGGCATATTCTTTTATGCGTGGGATGACATCTTTAAGGCAAAAGGAAAGGTCAGGCCACCAAGTGTTTAAGGGTTTGGTGTCACTAGCATTATAGAGTATGGAATTATCATTTAGGTTTATAACAGCCCATTTAAGGCTAAAAGGAGCATGGGGGTTGGTAGGGGCAAATCCTTCATATATAGGAAAAATGATTAACAAGAAGGTTAAAAAGCTTATCTGTGATGGATTGTTGACTTCCATATCGCAGAGTTTTCTCAGCATTTCACTCCAGCGATGCCGGACACAGGTGGCCTTCACAGCCTACAAAAGAGGAGAAGGTTTCTCAGGGGTATTTTCCCTGGAAATGGGGTTATCATTGATGGGCTTAACAAGACGTTCGGGTAGCCACCGAGGGGCCCCTTCTGGAGTATCATACACACATGCGTGGCCTCTTCCCCAGATAAGAACTGCATCAGGACCGTGCCATTTATGGGTTATGGGATTTTTCCACATAACCTTGGCATATTGATTTTTAGTCTCTTGATGCCAAAGACGATCTGCCGCAGATTTTTCATTAATATCTAGTTGTAGGAAATTAAGGATGAATACGGCATGATTTAGGAGGTTACGAGGAGAACCTTTAGTGGAATAAACAGTGTTTGTCTTAAGTTTGGATATGGTATACTTAAGGGTCTGGTGGGCTCGCTCTATTATGTCCTGTCCCTGAGGATTATAGGGAATGCCAGTTACATGTTTGATCTGGAATTGACTACAGAAATTTTTAAAGGTTTGTGATGTATAGCCTGGTCCATTGTCGGTTTTGATTTGTTGGGGCTTCCCCATGATGGCAATACATTGGAGAACATGTGCTATAACATTTTTAGAGGCCTCACCACTGTGGAGGGTGGCATGGAGGAACCCACTATAGGTATCAATGGTCACATGGGCATATTTGAGGTTACCAAACTCAGGAATATGGGTAACATCCATTTGCCAGATTTCATTGGGGAGCAGGCCCCTTGGGTTAACTCCTAGGTGGGGGAGAGGCAGAAGAGTTACGCATGCGGGACAGTTTTTAACAATTTGTCTCGCCTGTTCTCTGGTAATCTTAAACATAAGGCGGAGTGTACGGGCATTGAGGTGGTGAAGAGCATGAGCCTGTTGGGCTTTGGTAATGGGCTCTAGGGTAGCTGAGAGGACCAAGTGTGTTTGTTTATCTGCAAGGTTGTTGCCTTCGGAGAGGGGTCCTGGAAGGTCAGTATGGGCACGCAAGTGTCCAATAAAAAAGGGGTATTGTCTTTTTAGGATGAGTGCCTGAAGTTGTTGAAAAAGAGGCACAGCGTTGGAAGATGGTTTGATATAAGGAACAGTTTCCAACACTGGGACTGAGAGAGCTATGTAAGCACTGTTGGTGTAAAGATTGAAGGGAACATCATGTAGTATTGTGAAGACCTGTAAGATAGCAAAAAGCTCTACAAGCTAGGCAGACCTGTAAGGAGACTGGACACTGTTTTCCTGTGAGTCTGTAACCCACGCGGCGATACCAGAGGAAGATCCATCTGAAAAAACCAGGGAGGCTCCTTTCAAGGGCTGAGTAGATGTTATTTTGGGGAAGATGAAGGGGTGCCTCTGGGCAAACTGGAGGAGTTTGTGTGAAGGATAATGGTTATCTGTAGTACCCTGGAATGTGACTAGGGTAATTGCCCAGTCATCATCATTCTGAGAGAGCCAGTCTGTTTGTTCCTTGGTGTAAGGAAGGATAAGCTGATCAGGGTCCCTGCCGAAATGCTGGCGGCTCTTTTCTCGGCTAGTCTTATGAGTTTGGCCACTAGGGAGGGATAGGTGAGGAGAACTTTAGTCGGGGTGGAGGATAGGTGTATCCACAGGAGAGGGCCATTCTGCCACAAAACCCCCGTGGGTGTATGTAGTGTGGCACAGACAATAAGGGCAAAGGGCTGTTCATAAGTTATGAAGGTAACCTGTTGTTGCTGTATGGCCTCTTCAACAATGCGAAGGGCCCTTTTTGCCTCCGGATTGAGGTAGCGGGGAGAGAGGGGGCTGGCATCTCCATGAAGAGTATCAAACAATGGTTTTAATTCCCCAGTTGTAAGTTTGAGGTATGGTCGAAGCCAATTAATATCTCCCAGGAACTTTTGGAAATCATTAAGTGTGTGTAGATGAGAGGTTTTTAAGTGAAGCTTTTGAGTGGTGATTTGATTATTATTCAATTCAAAACCGAGGTAATAATAAGGGTCAGCAAGTTGTATTTTGTTTGGGGCAATTTGAAGTCCAAGGGAAGTTAGTTGGCAAGTTAGGTCCTGACTGCACCTAAGTACCTCTAAGCTGGAGGCCCCCGCCAGTAAAATATCATCCATGTAATGAATGATATAAATGGAAGACCACCGACGCCTAAGAGGGTCTACAGCCTGAGCAACAAATTTTTGACACAGAGTGGGACTATTGGCCATGCCCTGAGGGAAAACTTTCCACTGATAGCGCTGCATTGGTCCTTTAAAATTAATAACTGGGAGGCTAAACGCAAAGCGTTCTCTATCAAGTGGGTGAAGAGGGATAGTGAAGAAGCAATCCTTGAGATCAATAATGATTTTAAAGTAATTAGCTGGGATGGCGACGGGGGAGGGGAGTCCAGGTTGGAGAGCCCCCATTGTAAACATGGTTTTATTAATTTCTCTGAGGTCCTGAAGGAGTCGCCATGACCCATTTTTCTTTTTGATCACAAATATAGGAGTATTCCAAGGAGCGGTAGTTGGTTCTAAATGTCCAGCAGCCAGCTGTTCCTAAACTAACTCTATGGCAACTGCGAGTTTTTGCTCAGTCAAGGGCCATTGATCTACCCACACTGGAGACTCAGATCTCCACTTAATTTTATCAGCGTGGGGTGCAGGGGAGTCAATGACTGCTAAGGAAAATTTTCACTTCCCAAGCCTGAACGATTATTTTTAGACGTTATAGGAAGAGGCTGCTTCATGCCTTGATTATTTTTTCCCAATCCCTGTCCCGGTAGGAAGCCCAGATTAAGCATCTGTTGGGTAACTATTTCATTTGGGCTACACATGATGATCCCCAGCTGGGATAAGACATCACGACCCCACAGATTAACAGGCAAATCCGGAACAATGTAAGGTTGAACTTGTCCTGAGTTACCCTCAGAGTCCTTCCAAGTAAGAATTTTTGAGCTTTGCTTAGGATTGACAGACTGACCAATGCCTTCAAGATGAGTTATTGAGGTCTCACAGGGCCAGTTGGAAGGCCAATATTTAGCTGAAATTACTGTAGCATCAGCTCCTGTGTCCATTATTCCTTCAAAGGCTTTGCCATCTAACTGGAGAGTAAGTTTTGGTCTATCGGGTGTGACTGGTTGCATCCAATATGCATCTGAGGACCCGAAAGCGACGTCAGGCCGCTGGGGAACTAAATGCCTATGGGGTGTGGGTAATAAAGGGAGCAACAAGATTTGAGCTATTCTTTGACCTGCATGTATGGATACCGGCCCTGAGGGGGCAGAAGCTAAAAGAGATATCTGTCCTGTATAATCATTGTCAATGACTCCTGGGAGGATCTGAAGACCGGCCAAAGAGGAGCTGCCTCGCCCTATTACCAATCCAAACGTTTCTGGGGGTAATGGTCCTCGGACCTCTGTAGGAATGACCTGAATGCCCTGTTCAGGGGTTAGTATTGCACTGGTGGCGGAACGGACGTCCAACCCTGCACTTCCAGGGGTGGCGCGACAGAGGGAGCTGAAACCTGTCTCTGTGTCTGCTTTTGGGGAACAAACCTGACTGCCCCTAGGTTCTGTTCCAAGGGTGGGGCCAGGGGCTGGCCCCGCTGGGAGTTTCCCTGTTTCGGGGGGAGAGGCTGACCGTTGATGTCAGTTTTGGAATAACAATCTACAGCCCAATGCTTGCCTCTTTTGCATCGGGGGCACACTGAGGTGGGAGGCCCACGATTTTGTTTCCCCAGGGGACATTCACGCACAAAATGGCCAGGCTGCTTGCAATTAAAACAAGTTTTTTGTAATGAGCTGGGGTTCAAGCCCTTAAGCGCTGCTCCTATGGCAATGCCGATAGCATGAGAGGCTCCAATACCCAAACAAAGTCGGACGTAATCGGAGAGATCTCCTCTGCGATGAGGTCGTAGGGCCTCTTGGCAAGAGGGGTTAGCATTTTCAAAGGCAAGGTGTTTGATAAAGGCACTGCCAGTCTCACCTTCTCCCACTAGCCTTTCGGCAGCATCGGTTAATCTGCTGACGAACTCACTATGCGGCTCATCGGGTCCCTGGTGGATTTTAGCCAATGAGGTGGTGGCTGCGCCCTTGGGGGGGAGACGTTTCCAGGCTCTAAGGCCGGCGTTTTGTATTTGTGATAATAAACCAGGGGGAAAATTTGCCTGTTTCTCATTGGTGTCATATGGAGCCCGCCCCAAGAGTTTATCTCTTGTCCAGGTGCGGGAGGTCCTGCTTTCTCCATTACGTTGGGCCGTCTCCCGGCACTGTTCAGCAAACTCGGTACGCCAGAGAACAAAGTCTCCTCCTGATAAACAGGCCCGAGCCAAGAAATGCCAATCATTAGGTGTGAGCCATCGGTCACTAAGGCTCTCAAGCAATGCTATACTGTAAGGGGCTGTCGGGCTGTAGTTATTGACAGCCGCTTTTAAATCTTTAACATGTTTCACATTTAAGCGGTGATATTTCTGGGGGCTAAGGCTGTCAGGTTGGACAGCATCTATATCAGGATTCTCAGTTTCTTCCTCTTCTATCCCAGGGCTTTCTTGCTCTTCTTCACTCTCTATTTCAGTCTCTATCTGCCCGTGCTGGCTACGAGTTACCGGAAAGGTGAGGAGAGTCCTAGGACGGCCTGGGGCACCTTTTGACACATTGTTCCAGGATCGAGTTTTAGGATCCTGGGCTAGGCGGAGTGAGTTAAGCTCTTGCTCAAGGGCTTGGAGCTCCTTTTGGAGATCTAACTGTCTGTGTCTGCGAGCTACAAGTTTTTCTAGCGTTGATATATCTTGATCAAGGGAGTTTTCAGTCGATCGGGGAGGACAGCTGGGTTCCAGGCCAAGGGATGGGGCAGTCAGGTTAGGAGGGCCTGGAGGATGAGGAGGAGGTCTTTGGAAGGCAGGGGCCGTAAGGGTATAGGGGTAGGCATTCTCATGGTAATGAGCGGCATTTTCCTCAAGAGTGGTCTGACCCTCAGGGGACAATGGGTTAGAATCGGGTTTATCAATGAAAGCTCTCAGGGACGGGTAAAGGCCCTCGGGGGGATCAGTATGACTCCCTTGCGGGGGTGTGTGTGTTCCAAAGGCTTGAGGTTCTTCTGGAATGTCAAGAGAAACTGAGGGGCAGGCGGAGGGGGGACGGGACCGTTCTTTCATAACCTTTTCACCCATCTGGGCGAGATGTTGAACATCAGGAGCATTATGAGAGCTCTGGAGGACATCATTTATCAAATTCCAATAAGAAAAACAGGTGACTGGGACCTTCTCGGGTCCGAAAGTTTTATAATAGTCATTCAGACAATCTCCAACCCGTTTCCAAACTTGCGGGCTGATGGTGCCCTCCTGCAGAAACCACGGACAAATGTCTGATAGGAACATAAAAAACTGAGCTAAGTCTTTCTTTTTCGCCTTGATTCTCCGCATATTCAATAATTTTTCAATGCCGGTAAGAAACAAGTCATGCGAACTTAATTCCTGCCCCATGTGTCTAACAACCACTTACCGCTCAGACCAAACTCGCAGGGCGGCTACTCCCGCGGTGATCAGGACGAGTTTGACTCATGAGCAGCTTTTCCCGTGGAAACTCCAGTCGAGCCAACTCACACCTGGTGCGGCAGCTCAGGACGCCTGGCCAGGACTTCCTTCTCCGTGGTGGGTTTCTTTCAGCAGCTCCGTACCTCGGGCCCCACGTTGAGGCACCAGTTTTGCCCCGGCCCGCGGGACAAATCAACGAAGGGACGAGGGGGAGCCTGTGAAAGTGGAGCAAGAAAACGCGGAGAAATGGAGGCAAGACAAGATTCTGATCAAGCCTCAAGGTTTTATTGTTAAAATGAGGTATATTATAGCAGCGGGAATAGAGGGAGGGATCAAGTGACGTAGGGATGGAGTGACATTTGGAGTGAGGTAGTTGTCGGCTGGGGATTGGATATACATAGTACTAAGGCAGTGACATCAGGCAGGAAGTTTATCGCGCACGCGGGCCTTTTGAATTTCACGGGCACGGGCTTTTTCAAACTTGGCGCTCGCGGGCTTTTTCAGCCCTACAAGCTTCCTGTATGTCGGGGCCTGGGGGCTCACCCATGGCTCCCGACAGCGTCCAAGATAGGAAATCCATGGTTAGCTGATAGGGAACTTTCTCTCATATCTCTTCTCACTCCTTGTTTTCTATCAGTTTCTTATCCCATTCAGTTTTTAACTGAGATCTTTATCTCTTCATTTGATAGTTCACATTCCAAGACTGATATTCATCTGTAATTTGCCTAGTGTTTTGGATCTTTGCTATGGACAGAAGGCATAGTGCCTCTGTGGTCCCATGTTGGCTGAAAGTCCCCTAGCAACAATTCTATACACCTCATATTAGTACTATACAATATAGATAAATCATCCCAATGGAAATGTATAACTTGTGCTCCAATAATACTCTCGTTGGACTATGTCAACAGTATATATACATAATTACATAAAATCTTCAAATTAAATTAAAATTATTTTACAGAAAGATGCTAGAAATTTCCACAGGCAAACTGGGCTTCCACTTAAAAAAGTAATTCTCAGGTGGCTAATATCCTTAAGCATAGTATTTGCTTCTTTTTCCACAAGTGTGTTTGCTATCCCTTCCCACATCTGTGTTAATCTTAAGACACAGCTGTTGACAGTTACATTGATTTATCAGTATCACATTTTAATGGGAAGCATGCTGTTATTTCTCTCATGGGCTTGCTAGCCTAAACAAACAAACCTTTTCCTGCTATGATGCTATTTAGAAAGGTCAGACTGTGGAATTTTAACAGCTGCATGTAAAGCGATATTAAATAGATTAGAAGTCCATTAACGCCATCAGCTTTTATGTTGTTTTTGACAGAGGTGAGTTCTGTGATGAATGATTATTTGCCCTCATTTATGTATGAATCTGTATACACACATACCCATATATACACACACATACTTTCAATGATATTAAGAGTAAATTAAGCAGAAGGATATTGTTGTTGTTTAGGTGCTATCAAGTCAGGTCCAACTCATAGCGACCGTGTGAACAATATAATGAAATACTGCCTGGTCTCCTTTTACACCACCATCATTTTTTTGCTTAAGCCTGTTGTTGCAGCCACTGTCAATCCATCTCCCTGAGGGTTGTCTTCTTTTTCACTGACCTTCTGCCTTGCCAAGTGTCATGGATTGAACTGTGTCCCCCCCAAAACAGGTGTAGCCATGTGGCTGGGCCATGATTCCCCCCGTAGCTTGTGACTGTGCTCCATTTCGTGGTCTTCCTATGCTGTATGTTAAAGGATTAGGGTGGGACTGTAAATCCCTTCATAGTGTCACCTCCCTGCTCCACTGTAAAGGGAGTTTCCCTGGAGTGTGGCTTGCCTCACCCTTAATCCTTTCATCCTGCAAGAGATAAAAACAAAAAGAAGCAAGCACAGAATTGGAAACCTCATACCATCAAGAAAGCAGCACCGGGAGAAGAGCACGTCCTTCAGACCTGAGGTTCCTGCGCCAGGAGGCTCCCAGGACAAAGACTGATGCAGTACTGGACTTTCCTCCAGAGTGGACAAGGGTAAAGCCTTCCTCTTGAGCAGACACCCTAAATATGGACTTGCAGCCAACCGAACTGTGTAAGAATAAACCTTCCTTTATTAAAACCATCCATGCTATGGTATTTCTGTTAGAGCAGCCCTAGCTGACTAAAACACCAAGCGTGATTTCCTTCTCCAGAGATTGATCCCTCCTGACATGCCCAAAGTATGTAAGACACAGTTTTGCCATTCTTGCTTCCAAGAAGTACTCTCATTGTACTTCATCCAAAACATATCTTTTTGATCTTTTAGTATTCCATGGTATGTTCAATATTTTTCTCCAATACCACAATTCAAAGACTTTAATTCTTCTTCTGTCTTCCTTATTCAGTGTTCTAGCTTTCAGAGGCATATGATGTGATTAAAAATACCATAGCCTGGGCCAGGCATACCTTGGTCTTCAAGGTGATATCTTTACTTTTCAATGCTTTGAAAGTGATTCTTTGCAGCAATCCCAGTGCAGTGCCTCTTTAAATTTCTTGACTGCCAGCTTCCATGGGTGTTGATTGAGGACCCAAGTAAAATCAAATCCTTGACAACCTCAATCCTTGCTGTATTTATCATGACATTGCTTACTAGTCCAGTTGTGAGGATTTTTGTTTTCTTGATGTTGACATGTTACCCATAGTGAAAGCTGTGGTCTTTAATCTTAATTAGTGTTTCAAATCCTCTTCACTTCCAGCAAGCAGGGTTGTATCATCTGTATTTAACAGAGGTTATTAATGAGTCTTCCTCCAATCCTGATACCTCATTCTTTTTCTTTTTCATATAGTCCACTTTCTCAGATTACACGCTCGTTATACAGGTTGAAAAGGCATGGTGAAAGGATACATCCCTGATACACACCTTTCATGACTTTAAACCATGCAGTGTTTCCTTCTTCTGTTTGCACAGCTGCCTCTTAATCCATATACAGATTCCTTATGAGCACAATTAAGTGTTCTGGAGTTTGCATTCTCCACAGTGTTATCCATAATTGATTATGTTTGCAGACAGTCAAATGCCTTTGGGTAGTCAATGAAACATATTTGGGGGTGTTCTCTGCTTTCAGCCAGGATCCATCTGACATCAGCAGTGATATCCCTGGTTTCACATCGTCTTCTGAATTGGCTTGAATTTCTGGCAGTTCTTACAAATTTACTGTTTCAGTCACTTTCGAATGATCTTTAGCAAAATTTTCTAATGTGTGATATTAATCATATTTCTAGATAATGTCTGCAGTGATTTGTATCAGCTTTGTTGGGAATACACAAAAATATGAGTCTCTTCCAATCATTTATCTGGATAGCTATGGTCCACATTTCTTGGCATAGATGAATGAGTATTTCCAGCACTGCATGTATTTGTTGAAACATCTCAATTAATACTCCATCAATTCCTGGAGCCTTGTTTTTCACCAATGCCTTTAATGAAGCTTGGTCTTCTTCCTTCATTAGCATCAGTTCCTGGTCATATGCTACCTCTTCAAATGGTTGAACGTCAACCAATTCTTTTTGGTATAACAGCTCTGTATATTCCTTTCACCTTCTCTTGATGCTTCCTGAATCATGTAAAATTTTCCCTGTAGAATCCTTCACCATTGCAACTTGAGACTTGATTTTTTTCTTCAGTTTTTTCAGCTTGAGAAATGCAAAGCATGTTCTTTCCTTTGGTTTTCTATCTCCCACTCTTTGCACATGTCATTATAATACTTTGTCTTCTCGAGCTACCTTTGAAATCTTTCATTCACTTCTTTTACTTCATCATTTCTTCCTTTGCTTTATCCACTTGACATTCAAAAGTTTCAGATTCTCTTCTACAGTCTAATTTTATTTTTTCTTTCTTTTCTTTCTTTTTAATGACCTCTTTCTTCATGTATTATGTCTTTGATGTCATTCCACAGCTCCTCTTGTTTTCAGTAATTAGTGCTCAGTACATCAAGTCTTTTCTGGAGACAGTTTCTAAACTCAGATGGGATATACTCAAGGTCATACTTTGCCTCTCATGGACTTGCAGTAATTTTCTTCAGTTTTAATTTGAACTTGCATATGAACAGTTGATCCGACTCGACGACACTTGGCTTGACATGAACAGTTGATGGTCTGTGCAGCAGTCAGCAGCTTGTCTTGTTCTGACTGATGATATTTAGCTTTTCATTTGTCTCTTCCACAGATACAGTTGATTTGATTCCTGTGTATTCTGTCTGGCAAGATCCATCTGTGTAGTCGATGTTTATGCTGGTGAAAAAAAGGTATTTGCAGTGATAAAGTCATTGGTCTTGCAAAACTCTATCATGCAATTTCTGGCATCATTTCTATCACCAAGACCTTGTTTTCCAACTACCAATCCTTCTTCTGTGTTTCCAACTTTTGCATTACAATTGATGGTAATTATCAATGCATCCTGATTGCATGTTTGATCGATTTCAGACTGTGGGAACAGGTTAAGTTTTTTCGTCTTTGGCTGTAGTGGTTGGTGCGTAAATTTGAACAATAGTCATATTAAGTCTTCTTTGGTATAGAAGTCATGTGGATATTATCCTATCATTGGCAGCATTGTACTTCAGGACAGAGCGTTTAATGTTCTTTCTGGTGATGAATACTACACCATTCCTCTTCAAGTCATCCTTCCTGGCATAGTTGACCATATCATTGTCTGATTCAAAATGTCAAATACCAGTTCATTTCGGTGCACTGTTGTCTGGAATGCTCCATTTTGTTTTTGATGATTTGTGATTTTCATTGATTCACACTTTGTACATTCCACATTCTGATTATTAATAGATGTTTGCAGCTGTTTATTCTCCTTTTCCGTCATGGCACATCAGGAAGTGAAGGTCCTGAAAGCTTGACTCCATCCACATTATTAAGATTGACTCTACTTTGAGGAGACAGCCCTTCCCAAGTTGCTCTTTGAGTACCTTCCAACTAGTGGGCTCATTTTCCAGAAGTATATATGACAGTGTTGTACTACTATTCATAAGGTTTTCAGTAGTTAATTCTTTTCAGAAACAGACTGATGGTCCTTCTTCCTAGTCTGTCTTTGTCTGGAAGCTCAGCTGAAACCTGTCAGTGATAGAGGACCATGCTGGTATTTGAATACCAATGGCATAACTTCCAGCATCACAGCAGTACACAAGCCCACACAGTGTGACAAACTAGCAGACATTTGGGGGAGACAGGTGTTTGTAGAATGAGACAAATGTGTAAAATTTATGTTTGCAGACATTATTTAGTATAGTTTAAACTATAATTAAACTGTAGTTTAATGTGCATTTTACCCTTTCATTGCTTGTATTTAGATACATTATTATCATTTTTTTCTCCTATCATTACAAATATAGAAAGACAGGATTAGAAATAAATAGGAAATATTGTATTTTTATCTGTTTATTAAATCGATTTACTGACCTTTGTCAGCTTTTCTTCCTAAGAAGCAATTCCCCAATATCAGCATTTTAGTATTTGGAGGTACCCATTCTTCCAGATTCAAACTTGTGTAGTGATGATTCTGTATAGTAGTCTAACAAGAGACATTCCCTGCCGAACTTGGACCTTGTCAACTTTTACATTGTAAATTATATACCTCAGCATATTTAGATCTCCTACTTTTTTCTATCTTAGCTTTTGCCTAATGGTCTAAATGAAATTTTTAAGTCTGACAGTTGGTCGCTTGCTTTTGGTTTCTTTTCTGGGAGGTGTTTGGAGGATGGTAATTTTCCACCATGAAGTCATATTCCTTGAATATGAACTTGATTTATTTATTTATTTTCCCTCAGCACTAATGAGACCTTGAGTAGCTCTCATTTAAGGGAGCTTCTTTGGTCTCCTTGGCCAAATTAAATTGATCATAGCTGACTGTGAGTAACCTATTGTTTAATGTACTCTTTTTTTTTTTTTTTTAGTACATTCAAAAGACTTTGACAAACATTCTTAGTTTTATGTTGGTGTCGCTATTAAGTAAATTCTGCGGTGTTATTTTTTTTTTAAGTCACCTATTGGAAGCAATGACCTTGTATTTATTTTAGTAGTGGAATTGGATACAACATGATCACTTTCTCTGAAATATCTATGGCATGACAAAACAGTAGCGTAGAGGTTGAATAGTACAAGACCAAATAAATACAAACTATGAATTTTGCCCTTAACTCTGACCTTAACCTAACTTAGTATCAAATATTTATAAGAAACGGCCTCACTGATAATATTGCTGGTTTTTTTCTCTCAGCTAGTAAGATACTACAGAAACATTACATTGATATAGTAGACAGAAATTAAGTTATAGGTGGGCAAAAATTAAGATATGTGTATAACCAATTAACACCCCAGGCTATCCATCAAATCTAGTCAATCCATTAGTATTTAACTATGTGCCCAGCAGTCACTAAGAAAACCACATCCGAATGGTCTTGTCACCTGCAGAATTTTGACCCCTATACAAGGTAACAAAACCCTGGGGGGTAATGGTTAGAACTACAGCTGCTAACCAAGACATCAACAGTTCATATCTACTAAGCACTGCTTAGAAATTCTACATGGCATTTCTACTCTACCCTATAGGGTTGCTATGAGTTGGAATTGACTCAGCAGTAAAGGCTGAGTTTTATGCAAGGCAAAACTAGTTCAAGATTGTTGACAAAGCACATTCAAAGTTTAATGTGTTTAAATATTTTCTCTGTTATTTAGATCATACATACAAAATAATTCTGGGTAGCCCAGATAATTCTAAGTTTAGAAATCATAAAGTGAAAAAACAGAAAAGTTTTGAAATTTTTACACTGCCTTCATCTTTTTTTTTTTTTTTTTTTTCTTTAATCTAGTGAGAGGAGCAGGGAATGGTATAAGAATAAGATTTAGTATCCTCTGCTTACCAAAGGAAACCCTGGTTGAGCTAGTGGTTAAGAGCCTTAGCTGCTAACTAAAAGATTGGCAGTTCACATCCTCCAAGTGCTTCTTGAAAACTCTATGGGGAGTTCTGCTCTGTCCTATATGAGTCAGGATAGACTCAGTAACAGTGTGTTTCATTCAACAAAAACTCATGGCTCATTTTTCTGTGGAAAGTCCTGTGCTACTTTTATGCTCTTGGATTGTCTTTTCTGGTGAATAGTGTTTTGGAAAGCACAAGAGTAGGGTTTTTGTTATTTGTTTTTGATAGGCACTAGAATCTTGTGAAGGAATACCATAGTATTACGTAAACAATACTGCATCTGTGTGTCTGTTCCACTCATCCTTTTCTCACCAGATTTGCCATATTTCCACATTTGAGAAGCAGACCATACCTTACACTGCCTATGTAACTACTGGACTTTTTATCTCCATCTATGGGAAACAAAAGCAGCTTGTGTTAGAATGTTTGGCACCCAATGTATATTAGGTATGCATTTCATTGTTGTTTCTAGGGGAAAAATATGTAGACAATAATGTTTACATAATTACAAGGATGTTTTCAAATTCTTGACACTGTGTTCAGAAAGACACAAATAACTCATTGTGAAAATACATTTGCCTTCCTCATGGGAGTAAAACAAGTGTGGAGAGAAAGACATAAAAGTGTGTCTGAAAATTAGCCAAGTGATGCTGCCTGGATAAGCTATCGAGAGGGGAAAAATCACTAATACATTTGAACTATTTTGCATTATTTCCGTTTTACATCAGTATTTGAATGTATGCTGAGTTGTTGATGCCATCTGCTATGGATATATCTACAGAGACAAAAGTTCATCAGATTTCTAACCAGGCCAAGTGCCGTCGAGTCGGAGCCGGCTCATGGCGACCCTAGGGGCCAGAGTAGAACTGACCTCCAGAGTATTCAAGGAGCGCCTGGTGGATTTGAACTGCCGACCTTGTGGTTAAATTGAAAATTCACATTACAATCACAGTGGAAGTGCCTTGAATCTTAATGAAAGATTCTGATTTCCTTTGTGATTCTGGTGAAATCATCTGGTTCTGTCACGTACAATATATTTCATGATAGCTATGGCAGCATTGGAGCCATGGTGGCACAGTGGTTAAGAGCTGTGGCATGTGTCCCTAGGTGACACAGTTAAGTACTTGATTACTAGCTGAAAGGTTGGTGGTTCAAATTCACCCAGCATGCCTCCAGAGACATACCTGGTGATCTGCTTACAACAGGTTACAGCCTGGAAAACTTGATGGAATGTTTCTACTCAGCACTCATGGTGTCTCCGTGATAGGATCTGACTTGATGTCAACTAGCAGCAGCATCAACAGCATCAACATGCAGCATCATAAAAGTGGACTCTACTCAGGTACTCTTACTAATGCAGGCAAATACATTTTTCCTAGTTTCCGCTAACATAAACCACTCCACTAGATTTTAGTGATATGAAATTTGTCAGTACATGGTCCTTGCCGTATAAGATCTTTGGTTATGTGGGTGAAGGCAAACAAACCAATGACCTAATCATGTGCATGATAAATGGAAGCATATGTGCTTACATGGGGTTCCTACAGACAAGAAGGTGGACCAGACTGGAAGACTTGGAGGGATGAGTGTAGTAGATCTTAGAGAAGGTAACAAAAATGAGCCACACTGTTCAAGGCTGATAGAAGTGACCAGATAGAGGAAGGGGCTAAGGAAGCATATTCAGGCAGAAAAAAATACCTGTGCAAAGGCATGGAGGAGAGTGAATTGGCTTGTGAACTGCAAGTGGTTTAGAATGACAGGAGTATCATCTGACATTATGATATGTGTGTTTAGCAATTTAGAGTGTTGCTGAAGACAAAGGCAGGGGACACTTCAAGATGGACTCTTTGTGGTCTTAGTCTTGGCTCATTCTTCAAGGCTATGAGAAAACATTTAAGCATGGGTGTATGTAATTTGACTTGTCGCTGAATGCTCTAAAAAATGAACTGGAATGATACTCAACTCCAAAACCGAACCAAAGCAAACCCCCACAGCCGTCGAGTCAGATCCAACTCATGGTGACTCTAGAAGTCAGAGTAGAGCTGCCCCGTAGAGTTTACAAGGAGCACCTGGCAGATTTGAACTGCCTACCTTTTGGTTAGCAGACGTAGCACTTAACCTGCTATGCCACCAGGGTTGGAGGCCATAGATTCTGGTAATTTTTGTGGTAATGTGTAGTAATACACACAAGAAAAATATAAGAAAACTAATGCATTTCACTGGACTGAAGAACTCTATTTTTCTATAGAAGGGTGAAGTAAAATAAACAATAAAAAGGGGGCCTCAAATAGCTCTAGAAATAAAACAGCAAAAACAAAGTCCAAGGGCAAGACAAAAACAGATGAATCAGTTTAATATCAACTGCTGCTCACAAGATATAACAGGGTTATATTATCTACTTATGACTGGTGTTGAGCATGGAAGAGTAATTTGGTTTATGGACTTTGCCAAAAAAACTGACCTTAGAATTATTAAAGGTCGCAAGTGAAAGAAGATGTACACAGAAGACAAGCATGTCTATTAAGAATAATAATTTACTGTAGTACAGATACATGATAATTCCAAAACCAAATCCACTGCCATTGACTTGATTCCAACTCATGCCAACCCTGTAGCTCTGAGTAGAACTGCCCCATAGAGTTTCCAAAGAGTGCCTAACCTTTTGGTTAGCAGATGTAGCCCTTAACCACTATGCCACCAAGATTTCCACATGGTAAAAGAAGTAACCAAAAGTAGAGTCTAATATGGCTTGAGATCAAGTGACATTATAAGATTGGTCTGAGCAAAATGTTGAGCAGGAAATGGGAAACTGGTGTAAGAGAAGGGGAAAAAAGGTTTAGTTTGTTGTTTGTTGTTATTTTGTATTTTCAAGCCTGTTAGCCTAAAATATATTTGCATACTGAAGTATAAGCAGACACTTCTTATACTGTTCTTTTGCCTTGGTTTGGTCCACTCCAGGGAGAGAAGAGGAGTACAACAGGGAGTCATGTAGGTGACAGTAAACTGAGATGAGGGATATAGGTAAATAAATTTTAGTGATGATGAGCTCAGGTTAGATTTGGAGACATCTGCCTAAGCCTCGGAGACCCTAGTGGCATAGTGGTTAAGTGCTATGGCTGCTAACCAAAAGGCTGGCAGTTTGAGTCCACCAGGCACTCCTTGGAAACTCTATGGAGCAGTTCTCTCCTATCTTATACAATCGCTGTAAGTCAGAATCAACTAAATGGCAATGGATATGGGTTTTTTGGCTTTTTGATCTAAAGCTATATTAAAGAACATAGACATTTAGGGCTAGAGGTCAGAAGTTCTGCTTGTTTTGTTAAGTCATATTCAACTCTACTTTTCTGAATAATTAAATGTAAGCCAGATTTGACTAGGTTTATTGCCTGATTTGTGGAAGGGGGCAGCATGGAGAAAGGAGACAAGATTACCAAAAATATAAATTCTTGATGAGAAAGAAATTTGTCATTGCACTTTCAACAGTGAAGATGAAAATGCAGATAGTATCTCTTGCTCAGCGTAGCTATCAGAATCATTGTAATGCCCTCAGACATATTTTGATAAGGCATAGTGGCCGGTTGACTATGAAGATTTGTTTTCCAGAACTTTCATTCTTTTTTCAAATTTCTAATTTATTAATGTCTGGAGTATACTACAGAATTCATAAAGTTAGTTGATTTACATATATTGAGTTTTTAAACATGTGATTTTTATTTTTACTTAACCATTTACTATATAGTGTATGTTTGTATAGATATGTTTGTTTGATCATTTGTTTTCCTGAAAGAGATATTTTACCATGAATCCATGTTGTTGTTGTTAGTTGCTGTCAAGTTGGTAATTTATGGTAACCCCATGAATCCATAGTAAGAAAACTTAATTTGAGTCATAACTTATTGTTTTTAAAAATGTCTTAGCTTATTTTTAATATTGCCTTCAAAAGTATCAGTATTTTGTAAATTGAAATCAAATTGAGAAAAATACGAAAAGCCAATTACTTTTTTCCTTATGAATGTTATCAGATTTTCTTGTCCTTTTTTGTGACTATGTTAACATTTTAAATTGCAAATGTTGTTCTTTTTTTCTCTTTTAACTATGAAGACCATTTCTCTAAACTTCATCCACAACTCATTGAACTTAGATAATTTTTCCTACATAATATAGCTAACCATATAAGGAGAAAATAGGTAACACAATCAGCTCTGAATGTCTTCAAATTAGCTGATATAATTGGCATGCGTAATTGACAATGTATTATTTTTAATGTGTGATTTTCACTAATAATAACAATAAAACTATTGTTTATACATACATAAGTAAGACCACTGTCTTACACATCTTCTGTGCAACCGTAGGGTAAACATGCATGTATACATGATACACATGGATCATGTTGTTAGCCTGTGTTGCTAGTACCTAAAGAAAAGTGCACATGAAAAACTGTTACTCATTGGAGCAGAGAAATCATTTTAGAACTAGCTTGGGGAAATATGATATGAGTCATGGAAGTGATGCACAAGAGAAATCATTAAGCTTTGAGTGTTTGCTTACTTTCCTGGATAGTCCCTGTTAACCAAGAAATGCATGTTGTTAATTATTAAGGCATCCTCCAGTTTTGCCACTAAGCTATAGTGTTATTTCCATCCACATTAAAAGAAATTAGGGCAAGTCCCATCTATAATCTGCCTGGGTGTATTTCTTAACATTAGTCTTCCAGTTTGGGGCAGAATAGATGCTTTCTGTGATGACTAAAAACTGATAAAGTAGCCTGTCATAGGAAATACTAGTTATTATGCCTTATACCCCAAGTAGTCAAATGGAAGAGGTATAGACATTTAGATAACGTTAGAATTATGGACAAATAAGAATTCTACTCAATATCTTTATTATCAGTATCTTTTATTATCTAGCTCAATATCTTTTATTACTTATTCTCCATTGATCAAAAGTAATATCTCTTCAATGGCTTATATTATTAGTTGGTAACATATGTCTATCACAACACTTTTAACAATGAAAAACAGAATAAAATCACTTGACCTTACTTTCCTATGCTACAATGGGTTGAATGCCCTCGTTAGCAAGGTTTCAAATGGGATTCATTGAAATTCAGTAGGAAAGTACTTCAGATTATTTTCTTCGGGTAGAAGTATCATAGTTGAAACTGGAGCATTTGACCATGTATTTTTGTTTTAACTTTACGAAATTGAAGGGACTACATCATAAATGAAAATTAAGCATGAACCATCATTTTTCCCAGTCTTGTTATAAAGCTGGTAACAGCAATAGTTGGAAAGCAAAGAGAGAGAAAATACAACAGGTTGTTTGAAATGCTCTTTTTCTTTTTGTGTTATAGTTTATGTATTCAAGTTTTCCAAGTTAATCTCCATCTGGATTCAGGAATGTGGCGAGAGAAGATGACCTAGTATTCAGGAGAAGTCACATGCATGCACATGCACACACACACATAAAGACATACTCAAGCACACCCACCGCACATGCTCAATTATCATGTGAGTGGAGAATTAATTTCTCATAGACAGCTGAGTCTCTAGGCATTTTAACTTGCTAAGCCCTAGTACTAACTGTATTTGGTTTTAGCCTATTGATCTTAAGAATTTGTGTTTTACTTCAAAAGTAGTATTTGATATTTGACTTTTCTGTGAAGTGATGCTTGAGATCATGGGCATTAACACATAATAAAACTTACATTTGTGTAAGGCTTATGTGGATTTACAAGTCAAAGCAGCATCTCCTCTCAGAGCAGTGTGTCTGACACAGAAGCCTTACATGCTAAGAATATACTAAAAACACATCATAGGATGAAACCTTTTAGGATGATACTTGGGCTTCTAAAAATAATTGTAAGTGCTCAATATTTTTTATATTTTGCATGGCCTTCCACAGCAGAGGATTTCCAAGGCTTATCTTGTTAAGTTGCATCATCAACACACCAAGTTCTAGCATTGCTTATAATTGAAGGCTTATATTTGTTTTTCTGCCATTTAAGGTTATACCTTTAGAATTAGCATGCATAGTTATTGATTAGCTTAATTGTTACTTAGCTGCAAATAAGAAGATACAATTTAAAAATTATTTCTCTAAAGTAATGAAGTCCCAATTCATTCTTTTATAGGTGTGATCAAAATAACTTTACCATAGGAAGATTATTTTTCTGTATAATTTAATTAGCAGCTGATCTAATAAGTATATTTGCCTGAACTAGATAACTTTATGGCAAGCCTGAGTAATACAAATAGGGTGGATATTCTCACCATTTTATTCAGGTATATTGCGATAATGTTTAAACTTGAGTTGCTGTTTCAGAACAGTGAAAGTTTAACCAAATTGCCTTCTACTTTTCTTCTTAACTCCTATGTGTGAGTAAAGTATGGGGTAGCAGTTATTAAGATGCAGCTAAAAAGGCACTGTAATTGCTATTAACAGCCCATGGATCCAGTGGAGAGCTAACTATTACTCGCTACAAGCTAGGAAAACTACTGAGCATCATCCTACTTAATGAAGGGAAGATAATGAAGCCTGATTGAGTTACCACAGGGTTGTTCTGAAAATCACAAGATTATGGCAAGATTCTGCTTGAAAGCAAACCTAGATAAGCAATACTCATTCTTCTTTGTTGCTGCTATTGTCATCATTATTAGCTTTATAAGCATATAGACACGTCTTCTTCTTCTTTTTTGGGGGGGGGGTTAATTCTTAGGTTGACTAAATGAAACCTGGGCAAGTAACTTCATGTTTTTCATGCCTTTATGATGTATTGTTTCTGCTTGCATATTAAATTAAAATAAAGCTGGGTAGCATGAATATGTGTGTTTGTGTATAGGTAGGTGTTTCCATTACATAGTCTTGGAGATTTTGGAACTTGATTTGCTCACAGAAAAGATAAACTAATTTTTTTCCAAGATTTTTTTTTTTTTTTTTACAATTCTGGCCTTCCATAAATCTGTAGCCAAAATTCAGTCTACTGTGGGGCAAAAATGATTTGAATCTTTTCTTTCAGTTCGCTGTGTCTTTTTAAACTCAGATAGTTGACGCTTTGGTCAAGTAGCAAATTCAAGTAGAAAAAAGAAAAGCTGAGAAGTTTGCCTCCAGCATCGTCAAAGCTACATGGATAAGTTAAATGTTTAGGATGAATGCTACTATTTCTAAGATGAAATTTCAGATACTGTTAACAAGTGAGAGCCTGACATTTGGGATAATTGGAAAGGTATTTTTTATCTTCAACATAAATGATTGATTACGGATATGAAAATAATGGGGTCCTGCCTTAGTCATCTAGTGCTGCTATTACAGAAATAACACAAGGGGATGACTTCAATGAAGAGAAACTTATTTCCTCACAGTAAAGCAAGCTGAGTCCAAATTCAGGGTGTCAGTTCTAGGGGAAGCCTTTCTCTGTTGGTTCTGGAGGAAGGTCCTCTTTGTCAATCTACCCCTGGGTGGAGAGCTTCTGAGGTGCAGGGACTCTGGTCTAAGAAGGCACTCTGCTCTTAACACTGCTTTCTTGGCAGTATGAGGTCCCCAACTCACTGCTTGCTTCCCTTACCTTTATACCCCAAGAGATTGCCTCAAGGCGTAATACAATCTTACACACTGAGTCTTTTGCCTCCAACACAACTGCTGTGCATCCTCCTTCATTAACAGGATAGAGGCAGCGTTTACAACACATAAGAGCATCACACAATACCAGGAATCAAGGCCTACCCAAGCGGTTACACACATTTTGGCTGTGGGGAAGGGGTAGGGACACAATTTAATCCATGACAGCTACCTAGTTGGCTCAAACTGTTAAAGCACTCAGCTAGCTAACTAAAAGGTCAGAATTGATTCGGTGGCAACTGGTTTACCTTGAAAGTAAACTCTTATCACATTTATTTTCTACGTGGTTGAAAATTTTATGTGTTTTAATTATGCCTGTCTCTGAATATTAGACTTTCACAAAACTACATTCTTTATATTTTTAGAAACCTTAGAATTATTCTTGGCATCAGAAAATGCTATAAAATGGTTTGCTAAACACACGCACACACACACACACACACACACACACGCACGCACGCACGCATGGACACACACGCACATGCCCGTAATATACTTAGCCCCATATTTGCAGGGCTAAATTAGGGGGAAAACAGAAAGGATGTTGTATGTCAACCCTTTTGTAGACTTTTATATGTGTGAGTCCTTTCTTATTTACTCTTCATGAAAGTCGTAGCATTGTCCATATTATACCCCCACCGTATAAGTTGAAATATTAGCTAAAATTAAGAAAATATAATGCCCTATTCTTTTATATATTACTGTTTGCACAAATGTAGAATTTCATATTTAAAAAATTTTATGATCTAATAATGAACATTAACTACTTCAGGGTTATACCCATACAGATAAGGTGTTCTTACCTCTTTCATTTCATTCATTTAGATGGCTACTTTCTTTATTAAGAACAAAGACTTAGCCTGGCAAAAAGAATTACTGTTCTTTGCTTTCACTTTAGTTTTACTTTAATTTAGTTCTAGTAGTTTTTAACATTATCAGTATGTTAAACCTTTAATTAGCAGAGTTAAGCAATTTGAGAGTTACACAATTTGAGACTAAAGTGCCATCAAAAAGATGACCTACTGATTTGAAGGTCATCTTTGTTGAGCTGCTTTGCTAAAAACCCATAAAATCCATTTAGAATTGTACATAAATTAAATAAGGCACTTAGAAAATATTACATCATTGCTTATTTTACTTTGTCCAGATGTTTAGAGAAAAGAGTTAGTGTCTGTTAGTGTTTCAGACCAAACAGACCCTGTATCACCTGCACATTTCATACTCTGGAGAATTAAACCTCGGAGAAGGATATCCTTGCAGGGAACTATTACAATTACATGGCAGAACAGGGTGAAGGATCCAGGGCTGTAGGGGTAGGATGATGGAGAATTCACTGAAAGTTCTTGGGCAATGGCAACATTAAAAAGTGAAGTGTGAAGTGTGATGGCATAATCAAACCATCATTGTTGACTTTTAAGTCTCTTCAGAGGTTTTCTCTGAAGGACTAAATCCCCTCAAAGCCACTGCAGTCTAGTCTATTTTGACTCATAGAAAACCTGTAAGACAGAACAGACTGTCCTGTAGGATTAGATAATTTATCCTCCAATTTCCTTAAGGTATAAGGAGGCTCCCTTTTGCTTACTGAGATACAACCATATTCTTTAAAAATTTTCTTCCATGCTATGTTCTTAAAATTTTCCAAAATACTACATTACATTTATAAGGGATTGTGCTATTCAAATAATAGAGCCCTGGTGACACAGTGGTTAAGAACTCAGATACTAACAAAAAGGTCAGCAATTCAAATCCACCAGCCACTCTTTGGAAAGCCTCTGGGGCATTTCTACTCTATTCTAATGGGTTACTGTGAATCCGAATAGATGCAGTAGCAGTGGCTTTTGTTGTTTTAGGCCTATAACTGAAGACCAAACCTCCTACCACTGAATGATTCGGACTCATTTCAGCCCTATAGGACACAGTAGGACTGCCTGTAGAGTTTTCAAGGTTATTAATGTTTACAGAATCAGACCACTACATTCCTTAAACCACTGTGCCACTGGTGATCCTATATTTATATAAATGTTTGCTTTTATATAATGTTTGCTTTTATATAATTTTTGCTTTTATATAATTTTATATCTATGTTAAATGTTCTTCCTTATTTTATTTGCACTAAAATGAAAGAAAAGTCCCATAAAAATGTGTCAGTTTGCTGAAAAGCTAATTATAATTGAAAAATCACACTTAACATATTGAAATGATTTCTACTTTGGAGGCTGTTTTCTATACACAGTGCTGTTATGGTTAGGTGCCGTTGAGTCAGTTCTGACTCACAGTGACTCTGTGCACAACAGAATGAAACACTGCCTGGTCTTGCACCATGTCCACAATCATTTTTATGCCTAAGCCCATTGTTGCAGCTACTATATCAATCTCATCCAGGGTCCCCTCTTTTTTGCTCACCCTCTGCTCTACCAAGCATGATATCCTTCTCCAAGGACTGACCCTTCCTGACAACATGTCCAAAGTATGTAAGATGCAGTCTTGCCCTCCTTGCTTCCAAGGAGCACGCTGGTTGTAGTTCTCCCAGAACAGATCTGTTTGTTCCTTTGGTGGTCCATCGTACGTTCAACATTCTTCTCCAACACCACAATTCGAAGGCATCAATTCTTCTTCTGTCTTCTTTGTTCATTGTCCAGCTTTCACATGTGTATTATGTGATTGAAAATACCATGACACACTTTAGTCAGGCACACTTTAGTCTTGAAGGTGACATTTTGATATACTCTATCAATGATCTTATAAAAAAACTGAGTTATAAGTGAATTTCAAAAACAGTTTATTGATTTTTTTTTCAAAATAGTGTACGAAGATTACAGAAAATATTGACAAGAATTTCCATTGTCAGGAGCATCATTGAATTTTAATGTGTAAATCTGCTTATTAGAAATTTCACATTTTATTATAGCTATTGGAACATGAAAAAGTACAGTGAAAACATAAGGTAAACTGAACAGGGGAATACTGTAGCTCAAGCTCTCAAAATGCCCAGACATTTTTCCTCCTTATGGTAGCATCAGTTTAGTTTTAGAGTAAGTCTACTTCATAATTTACTATTAAACTGTTTAAAACCTTCTATAATGTGAAAGCATGGTGTCCGAAGTACAGCTGTTTAGGTTAGTTTCATTATGTTGATCTCTGTCTTCTCCACTGATTCTATCATTTAATATGATCTGGACCAAAATGTCACAAATACTGTTTTCGTTTGATTTATTCACAGACTATTAAACTTTTCTATTTTTTGTAAATACTGGAGATTACATGATAGAATTCTGCAAGAACAAGGACTTCTTAATTGCAAATACTTTTAGTCAACAACATAGATAGTGACTATAAACTTAGTAGATGGGATGCAAAAGAGTCAAAATGACTGCATTTGTGGGAAGAGACAAGGGAAAAGAAACTGATTGCCATGTTATCCAACTACCATCCTCCTTCTTTGTTTCTGACATTCACATTCCAGTCACAAGTAATTATCAGTGTATCCTGACTGCATGTCTGATCAATATCAGACAGCTAAAATTGGGAAAAATTTCCAATTTCTTTATTCTTGGCCTTTGTGATTGGTGTGTCAATTTGAACACTAGTCATATTAACTGGTATTCCTTGTAGGCGTATGGATATTATCCTATCACTGACAGTATTGTATTTCAGTATAAATCTCAAAATGTTCTTTTTGAAGATGAATGCATTCCAGTTCTCTTCAATGTGTCATTACCATCATGATAGATTATATGATTGTCCAATTTAAAATGTCCAGTAACAGTATATCTCAGATTACTAATGCTTAAAATGCTGATGTTTTTGCATTCCACTTAATTTTTTGATGATTTCCAATTTTTCTGCAATCATATTTTTTATATTCCCTGTTCTGATTATCAGTGGATATTTGCAGCTATTTCTTTTCATTTTAAGTCATGCTATATCAGAATAAATGTTCTAAAAGCTGGACTTCATTCATGACATAAAGGTCCATTCTACTTTTTGAAGAGGCACGTCTTTCCCATTGGTTTTTGAGTGCCTTCCACCTGAAGGGCTCATCTTCTGGCACTTTATCAGAAAGTGTTCTGCTGCTATTCATGGGGTTTTCATTGGCTAATTCTTTTCAGCAGTAGACTCTCAGGTCCTTCATCTTAGTCTATGTTTGTCTGAAAACTCAGCTGAAACCTGTCCACCACCTTCCAGCATCGTACCAACATACAAGCCCACAGTACAACAATCTGGCAGATCAGACCATCAGACCATTTACATATTACTCACATATAAATTCCAGTTGAAACTGAAGAAAATTAAAACAAACTGACAAGAGCCAAACTATTACCGTGCGTATATTCCATCTAAATATAGAGACCATCTCAAGAATAGATTTGACATGTTCAACACTTATGACCAAAGACCAAACAAGTTGTAAAATGACATAAAGGACATCTTGCATGAAGAAAAGAAAGGAAGAAAACACCTATATGAATGTCAAAAGAGGTTTGCAAAATCGCTAGTAGCTAAAACAAAAGGAAAAAATGATGAAGTCAAAGAATTGAAGAGACACTATCAAAGAGTGGCTCAAGAAGACAAGGCAGAGCATTACTACGACATGTGCAAAGACCTGGAGGTAGAAAGCCAAAAGGGAAAACACACTCAGCATTTCTCAAGCTGAAAGAGATGAAGAAAGAATTACAGCCTTGAGTTGCAATAGTGAAGGATTTGATGAGGAAAATATTAAATGACACAGGAAGAATCAATAAGATGGAAGGAATATACAGAGTCACTGGACCACAAAGAATTTATTAATGTTCAGTCATTTCAAGAGGTAACATCTGATGAGGAACTGACGGTACTGAAAGAAAAAGTCAAAACTGCACTGAAGGCATTGATGAAAAACAAGGCTCCAGGAACTGCAGAATATCAATTGAGATATTTTGACAAAAGGATGCAGTGCTTGGAAGTGTTCAGTCATCTATGCCAAGAAATTTGGAAGAAGCTAACTGACCAGGCAACTAGAAGAGATCTGTAGTTACGACTATTCCTAAGTAAGGTGATACAACCAAAAGCGGAAATTATCAAGCAACCAAAATTTTGCTGAAAGTCAGTCAAAAGCAGCTGCAGCAGTTTGTCAACAGGGAATTGCTAGAAATTAAAGCGAGAGTTAGTAGGGGGACATGGGACCAGGACTATAATTGTCAAGGTCAGATGGAGCCTGACTGAAAGCAGACAATATCAGAAAGATTTTTGCCTGTGTTTCATTGACTATGCTAATGCATTTCACTGTATGGGTCATAACAAATTATGGATAATATTGTGGAAAAATGGAAATTCCAGAACATTTAACCGTGCTCATGAGGTATCTGTACATGGATCAAGAGGTGGTCATTCAAACAAAACAAGGGGATACTACATGATGTAACAGTCAGGAAAGAGTGGCAGCAGGGTTGTATCCTTTCACCGTGCCTATTCAATCTGTAGAGTGAACAATAATCTGAGAACCTGGACTTTCTGAAGAACAGGGCATCAGGAGGTAGATTTATTAACAACATGTGTTATGTGATGCCACAACTTGTTTGCTGAAAGTGAAGAGTACTTAAACCACTTACTGATGAAAATTAAAGACAGTAACCTTCCATATGGATTATACTTCAATGTAAAGAAAACAGAATTCTTCAAAACTGAACCAATGAAGAACATCATGACAAATGGGAAAAAGATTGAAGTTGTCAAGGCTTTCATTTTACTAGATCCACAATAAACATCCATGACAGCCATAGTCAAGAAGTCAAAAGGCAAATTGCATTGGGCATATTGGCTGCAAACAACCTCTTTAAAGTGTGGAAAAGCACAGATATCACTTTGAGGAATACGATGCACCTGATCCAAACTGTGGTGTTTTCAGTTGCCTCGCATGCATTCAGAAGCTGGACAGTGAATAAGGAAGACTTAATCGTATTAAACTTCAATTTATATGAAAGAAAAATTAACAACTTTGAATTGTCATGTTGGAGAATAATATTGAATACACCATGAACTGCCAGAAGAAGAGATAAGTCTGCTTTGGAATAAGTACAACTAGAATGCTCCTTAGAAGCAAGGATGGTGAGACTATGTCTCACTTTCTTTGGACATGTTATCAAGAGGGACCAATCCCAGTCCAGTGGTTTTGGGGTTCCTCTGAGAGCATGGCCCCCTGCCCTTATGCTGCCCTTTCCCATAAATTATAACAAAGGTCCACTCTTTGGACAGGAGTGGATTGGACTTGGAAATGCAGAGTAACCATATATTGGAAGCACTTTATGGTTCTATACATCTATAGGATATCATCTTGCTGACCTCTGGCTGGAGGAAGGGGAGTGGACGGAGAGGAGGGGAAAGGAGACTGTTGGGAGGATGAGACATGTATGGAGCAGAGAGGAATAGTGTGCAGTCACTGAACAGGGAGAGCAGTGGAAGCTGCATATATGGGGGCATGTAAATTTATATGTGAATGTACATGTTCACTCAGTTATGTTAAATAAAAATAAAAATTTAAAAAATAAATAAATAAATAAATATTTTAAAAAAAGAGGGACCAATCCCTGGAGAAAGACATCATGCCTGGCCTTGGTAAACAAGAGGATCGGCTACAAGAGGAGGACCCTCCATGAGAAGGATTGACGCAGAGGCTGCAACAATGCTCTCAAACATGGCAACAGTTGTGAGATTGCAGTGGTACAAGACTGGGCAAGTGTTTTCTACTGTTGTGTGTAGGATCTCTGAGGTGGAACCGATTTGATAACATCCAACGATAGCTCTGCAAAGTTCATGCTTTGTCTGGCTTTAAAGTTAAACTACTCTGTCATCCCTCAGATAATTTAACACTTCATGTTTATATATTGAGCCTTTAAGTTCTGTATTTCAGAGTCTAAGATTTTACGTACTCAGCATATTCATATTTTTATTTTTTAAAACAATAATTAGAAAATAGTTTAAGCTATTAAAATGGAATATTTCAGCTTAACTTAATGAAATTAAGTTGACCCATTAAAAATGGAATATTTCAAACTTCAGTTCTTATGAATGCTAGCAGACTGGATAAATTTGCTTGGGTTTCATTTTGGTTTTGGTTAGGCTACGATGCGGTTTACTTTGAATATCATATGTCAGGATGTCTAAGAGACTCTAGAATGAACATTCCACTTCATTTTTATTGATTTATTTATTAATTTGCTGACAGCATCTCACTCTGACACAAATTCGGTCACAATATAGCTGAAGAGTTTTAGCAAATACCTTAAGTAATATTTTAAGTTAAATTTAGACAAAACTCAAAATATTGTATTTCTATATAAAAATTCACAGACAAAATAAGCAAGTTTCTGGTTATGTTTTTCTACTGATTTGGCTCAAGATGTTCTCTTCAAAGCGAATCTCTTTTTAATGGTTCTTCAGTGATTTGCTAATGAGCACCTTTAAATTTATTGTGTAAATAGCTACATTTTAGTAAATTCTTACCTTGAATGAAAACAAGACAAATGCTAATTAAATAAAAATTTTTAGATACCTTATTTGTTAACTTTCCGTATGAGTCAGTGTATGTATAAATTGGAAATATTTGGACCATACAGTAAAAATGCTTTTAGCATATAATTTTGTGGTCATGTTACCATTCCTATGTATGAAGTATAAGAAATTCATTTGTAAAAGATGGAAAAAGACAAGCCATGTAATAAAATAAATACTGGTGTAAAAGTAGGAAACATTTCTAGATTTTTCTAAATCCTTCTTAGTTTCTCTAGGCCTCCTGTTCGCCTCATTTTAAGTTAAATTAGTAAATAAATAAAAATCACTATGGAGTGGTTTCTGACCCATAGCAACTCCACATGTGTCAAAGTGGAACTGTATTTATGCCCTAGGGTTTTCCAGAGCCGACCTTTCAATGGCAGATTGCCAAGCCTTTTTTTTGAGTTGTCTCTGTGTTGATTTGAACCGCCAACATTTTGGTTAGCAGCTGAGCATGTTGATCATTGACATCACCCAGGAACTCCTGTTTTAATTTACTACTACTAAGTAAGGATTTGGGTGTGAGATTCGGGCTAACAGTTACTCTCTCAGCCTTAATATTTTATCTCAGCTCATGGTAGCTTTATAAAACAACAGCAGTATAGTCTAAAGGAAAGTAGGGTAGTTTCTAGCAGCCAGAGTGCTTGGGCTCTGCAGACTTGTCACCTCTTGGCTCACATCACTCATGTTCTATGACTCACTGTCATCATTTGTCAAATGTTGCTAAGAATGATATCCTTATGATTAAACTAACTTAATATCATAATTGGTGGAGTGGGCCATTTAGAGTCATGTATATTATTTATTATCCTCACAGTGTTTTTACATACAACCCTGATGAGAGTTTTGTCACAGTCAATCTACTTTCTTGCCTGAGCCCATTGTTACCAGGATTGGGACTGTTGGTGGACATGGATGGAAGGATGGGGGCTAAGTGGGAATAAAACAGAAAGGGATCATGTTATAAAATACTGTTTCTTTACTTGGGATTTTATTCAGAAGCAGCCTTAGGATTGTATAGCTGCTACCTAAGTAGAAATCCAATATACTAAATTCAGTGGATCTTATCTCCTCAGTGGAAACCCTGGTATAGTGGATTAAGTGCAACGTCTGCTAACCAAAAAGTCAGCAGTTCAAATCCGCCAGGTGCTCCTTGTAAACTCTATGGGGCAGTTCTACTCTGACCTCTAGGGTCGCTATGAGTTGGAACCGACTTGATGGCAGTGGGTTTGATTTGGGGTTTATCTCTTCAGCGCAGTCTTTACTGTGTGTATATGCATGTGTGTTCAAATCTTTTATATTACTTAAGCTTTTGTATTACTTAAGTTACTTCAGGTCTCATTTAACCTCCTTTAAACTTGTAATAACTTTTAGACTGACATATTTTCCAGTCATTGCTATCCATCTTTTATACCAGGGTTTCCCAGTGTCACTAGTGGTGACATCTTGGGCCCAGTAACTAAGCCTCTGTGGTCAGTGCTGTCCTCTGAATAGTAGGACATTTAGCAAAATCCCTGTCCTCTATTCACTACATCCTAGTAGCACTTCTCCAAGTTGTGACAACCCAAAATGTTTCCAGGCATGCAAAATCACTGTTTGTTGGGAACCTCTCTACAATTCTGCTTTATTTCTTTTGCTAAAACATAGTACATGCCTTTGCCTGCTGAAAACTTTGCTGTGGCTTCCTGTTTTGTACTGAAAATGTTCTGCCTTCTCAGGCTTTGGCCATCATCTGTGTTTCCTTCCACATCCACTGTCCTCTGTAGCCTGGCTGGTCTATAAAAATCTCTTGTAGTGTACTATATAGTACTTCCAGCTTGGCTTATCTTTTTTTTATTATTAAATAAAAAAATGAAAGTGTACATACTCTGTGCTTACAATACTGAGTTAAGAGAGGAGGAGTACACAAGTTGTGTCGAAGTCCCGTTAGTATTGATCTTCTTACTAATGTGTATTGTCACCAATTTCACCCTACCAAATTTCTAACAACTATCTAATCTAAGCCCTCACCCCTTGCCCTCCCGCCCTCTTGGTCTCCCCACCCTTGTAGCTGTCGAAGAGTCTTTTCTATTATATAGGAGTATGCTTTTTTTATCGTAGGGGTCTCATATAATAATTGTCCTTCTGTCGCTGACTGGTTTCACTCAACATAATGTCCTCCAGTTGAGACCAAATTGAGAGATGTTTCCTGCTATCATTGTTGTTCCTTATCAGTGTATGGTACTCCACAGAGTATATATACCAAAGTTTACCTATCCATTCTTCTGTTGTTGGACATCTGGGTTGATTCCAACTTTTTGCTGTCATGGACTGTGCTGCAATGAACATTCGTGTGCATGTAGCAGTTGATGTGAATGGCCTTGATTTTGTAGGATATATTCTAAGCTGAGGAATTACTGGGTCAAATGGTATATCTATACCCATTATTTTAAGGTAATGCCAAATTACTTTCCAAAGAGGTTGCACCATTCTGCAATCCCACCAACAGTGAAGGAGAGTTCTAATCTCTTCAGAGCCTCTCCAACATTTATTGTTTTGTGTTAGCCTTTCAAATCAGGCTGGCAGTGTATTTTTAAATGAAAAACTATTCTTTGGCCTGACAAATCTATTCGAAATGTGTTTCATAGAAATGAAGGATAAATGCACAAGGCTGTGTAATACAGAATAGTTACTGGCAAAGACTGGAAAACACAGGAAAATGGGTGAATTAACTATGACAAGACCAAACGTAGACTACTGTGTTGTTAAATGGACACTGGATTATTTGGAGAGATCTTTCTGCAGTGAAAGAATTATGTATTAAAATGTTTATAATATGATCCCTTTGTGGGGGGAAAAAAAGAGCCAAAATCCATGTGTCTGTATATATGTGTGTAAGTATGTGAGCATAGAAGAGGTGCAAAAGCATCCACATCTAGTTTTTTGAAAGTGTAGGTGAATGGGAAAAGAAGGGAAATAGAGAAAAAACAAAAATGTAAAACCTATCCCTGAGTTAAAGAAAAAAAAAAAAAAGCATATATGATACAGATAGTCCCTGACTTACCTTGGGTTTCATTCTGATGAATCCATCTAATGGAATTCAAATGCTTCGTTTTTTTCATTATTCTTGCTTTTTATTGTCAGTTTCCTTATAAAGCTGTCAGTGTTTTGAACATTAAATTGTCAAATTCAACATCTGCAAGTGAACATCTGAGAATGATAACGTCAACAAATTATGCACTGTAACAAACTATTGATGATAGATTTTTGAAAAGCCTGTTGCTGTTGAGTGAATTCCAGCCATCATGATCCTATAGGACGGAGTAGAACTGCCTATAGCTGCTGGTGATTTGAACTGCCAATCTGATGGTCAGCAGCCGTATTGCTATATCACTAAAACACTGTGGTACCAGGGCCCTGACAATGGATAAAATATGTACAAACAAAAAACAGAAACCACATGAAGAAGGATAGCCATAAGTTCATAAGTTCATTTTAACTGTAATATGTTGTAAGTTGGCAACTACCTATATGCTTCTATTTCAACTCATTTACATGTGTGTATCTTAAGATAAATTATAAAATAAAAGCTGACACAGAGTTTTATGCTGCTACAAAAGTGTCCACACTCTGACCATATTGTGTGTGCACTTTATGATTCTGTGCACCTATGGGGTGTCATCCTACTGGCCTCTTTCTAGAGGGGAGTGAAGAGGTTGGAGAGGAGGGGACAGATTGTTAAGATAGGACAGGTATAGAACGGAAAAGAGGAGTGTGCTGTTACCTGGCAAGGAGAGCAGTAGGAGCTGCACATCGGCGGGCATGCAAATTTAAACTGGATTGTACGCTGTACACTTTCACTCAATCACAATAAATAAAAAAAATAAATAAAGTGTTCACCCTCTAGCTTTGTATTTTGGGAAACTAATTTAAAGCCTTCCCGCCAGCTCCACTTAAAGAACACACAGAAGAGAAGTGTGGGCTTTACTGGACACTCCTTTGGACTTTTTCTTTGTTCTTGTTATATTGAGTACATAAATATATCTTAACAGCATACCTTCTCTGTGTCTATGTGTTTAACAACATAGTCGAAATGTATTCATCTATCAGTCAGCAGTAATGATACCATTACCTCCACTGAGTCATGTGATTTAGACTGCAGAACAAGAACAATGAGACATGATCCCTTCTCTAATTTACCAGGAGATGTAGGCGCGTGAGAAGACCATCATATAGAGGGTAGAGGATGTCATTAATACCTGGGGCACTGTGAGAGGGTAAAAGAGATTTAAAGCCTGTAAGAAGAGTCCAGCTGAATTTCTACTTGAGCAAAGCTGGAAACGCATTGCCTCTGGGTGGATTCCAACCTGTAGCAACTCTGAAGGACAGACTAGAACTGCCCCACAGGATTTCTAAAGAGCAGCTGGTAGATTCAAGCTGCCAACCTGTTGGTTAGCAGCTGAGCACTTAACTACAGGGCCACAGGGTTCTCTACTTCAGTGGATCATAAAAATACCATTTTGTTTATTTTGTACTATGGTTTGTGATGAATTCATTTGCAACATACCAATATGATACAGAACTGTATTTCAGTAAGTTAAATGTGTCATTTTAAATAACATATATATTCAGGATTTTTTCAGAGTACATTGCGCTCTCTGTTCATTCACTGCCTCATTTCCTATTCATGAAACAACCTAAATTTTGAGCACCTCAAGTGCAGTTTTGAGAGTTTTTATATGTTTTTGCATATAGAGAATGTAAGAAATGAACTCTGATTTCTCCAAAATGGAAACTTGTTTATGGGTTCATTATATTATCTATATAATATAGCATAATGTAAAAATAATATTTTTGCATGAAAGTAAATTTTGTTTTGCCACTTCCATGTATATTTTTATATATATATATATATATATGAATGATTGAATACAACATCATGGCCTTTTATAAGCAATTAACAATGAATTTTACTTTAAGAAACTTGACTCTTTCAACTCAGTATAGTTTGTGAGGCAGGACTTTTAAACTTTTTTATGTTCTGTGTTTTAAGTACAGAAAGTTGAGTTTCGAAAACTAAAAACAATGAGCACGCATGCATCTATTCGTTTTTTTGTTAAGTAACATTAAAATATATGATAATTTAAAAATTAATTTGATAGAGGCAGAGCTAGCCTCATTGGTACGTAACCACACAGAACTTAATCTTAGCAGGACCCTCTGTTCATTTAAAGTCCTGATGTCACCATCTTTGAATTCTTCATTTTTTTTAACTTATTAATTCTTAACAACTTTATCTTTGAAGTTATGTTTTGTAGGGTAAGACCACTGTGATAATGGAGCAGGAATGTGAGCAACATTGCTGCTGGGGGCAGCAGTACACACTCAGGTTCAGAGCTGCAGGCATAGCAGGCAGCAGCGGCACCAAGCACTGGGCCTGGCGGCAGGGTGAACATTGGCATGACTCGGTGTAGTCTGTCCCCATTGTGGCTACACCTGAGCTGGGCCCAGATGGGTGGCAGCAGCTACAGCAGCAGAAACAGGAACAGTAATAGTAGTGATCCTGGGAAGTAGAAGGAGCCCTGCCATCGATCCCAGGAGCCCCACCCTACAGTTTTTAGATAAATATTAAAACTCTTGCCTAAGTGATAAGACAGGAACTGCTACACTGAGGCAGTAAAATTGGTCAGTTAATTATGGCAAAATAAAAATACAGCTGTGGTCATTGAAGTAAGATATATCAGGGGTTCTTGCATGGATAATCTTTAGTTTTAAAAAGTGCAGCAACATAAAAAACAAATATCCAGAAGCGTTGGAGCAGAAGTTTAAAGATCTTTACATTCTATGAAAAATAACTTTTTTTTTATATGAAGCAGTAGATAAACTAATTATTAATGATGAGGACAGTTTTTAAATTTTTCTCACATCTTAAGATGCAGCAATGAAGTACATAGGTAGGTATTTTGAATTATATCCAAACCATGAAACTGCTTTTTGGTTTCTTACATAATCTTGATGAGTGACAGAAAATGTCAGGGGAGACATTAAAATATCATTGTATAAGCTTATATTTAAAATTAAATTCATTAAAAAGAGTAAGATAGCATAAAGGATTCTTGTGATAAAACTGGTTTGTATTTTGATTGCTGTGATGAATACATGAACCTAAGCTTGTAACAAATTGCAGAGAAGTAAGTACAAACACACACACACACACACACATGTGCGCACACACATGCGCACACACACACACATAGCCTGAGACAGTAAAAAACTGATGAAAAGTCATAATGAGATTTGTGGGTTGCATCATTGTCAATTTCCTGATTGTGATGTTGTCCTGTTGATGTTATGACTGGAGAAAACCTGATGAAGGGTACAGGACATCTCTCCTTTCTTACTAACACATATGAATCTAAAATTATCTGAAAATGTAAGTGAAATTTAAAAAATTAAATTCAGACATACATGAAACAAACTTATATGAAGGGTTTAGCCTTTACTGAAAATTTGTTCCATTGATAACCATGAGCTTCAGATGTACTAAAGTATGTATTTCTAAATCAGTAATCAGAAACTGATCCTTCTATTGTCAGAGCCTAAAGTCCTCGTGAGAGCTCCAGTGACAGTTGCATCAACAGGAAGATTTTTCTCACAATTAAAAAATATCAGAGTTGTTTGTGATCTTACACTTGCCAAAAGTAATGATTGTTCTTTTTAGTTATATCATTGAACATGAAGTTACTAAACATAAAAATTTTGATGATTTAAGATAGGAAATTGTAGAAAAGTGGTCCAGAAAGCTCTTAAGACAGCATTAATGCAGTATTATCATTTACTTTTTATATAGAATTATGACTCCAAAATATTATGCTTAATTGACAAATTTATTACACATCACTATCATCTCACTATTATGTTTATAAGTAATAAAATGTTATTAAAAGAAATGTGTTTTTTTTTTATTACCTACAACAGCATTATTTTTCCTGCTGTTTGAGTTAAGTGAACTACATTTTTGTTTTATAATGAGCTTCATAAATTTTGTAGCTGGCCCTGGGCTGCAAAGTTTGATATAATGGATTTTTCAAAAAAAATCTTTTGAATTTTCTCAAAGTGTGTAGGTCTAATACATTTACCTGCTTATTTTTGTAACATTTCGCTGATAACCAAGAAAACCCTATCAAGCAGTTCTGTTCTCCAACACTTGGGGCCTCCGTGAGTCAGATTCAACTCCAAGACAAGAGATTTATTTCCAGAGCATGTTTATTTACCTTTTATTTTAGAAAGATAGTAGGATTAAGACCTATACAAAAATACAAATATATCCATTTCAATGTTTAAATGTAGATATAGTTTTGTCAAAACATTCTATCCTTCCAGCCATCTCTTTCACAGCCACCTGTTACATTTTTCTTCATTTTTTGTGTTTTTATGTGACACATCATCTCTCCAAAAGTAATTTTAATTTTAAATTCAGAAAAACGAAAACCAAGTAGGAAAACAATGCTTGAATTAACAATAAATTATATCTGTTTCCTCATGTGATGCAAGCTCTGAAACAAACATGGAGTCATTAGATGAGCAGTTTGTGAGAATCACTTGGGTAAATGCTGTGTTACCAGGAAGCTTCTCCATGCTCACTACTCTGTCATGCTCTTATCCACAGATCATACTCTGTTTCCATTCTGTTAACCTAGTGCCTCTGTGTCTTTTCTTCTCTGTTCCAGAATGATTCTTGGGGAAAGCAATATTCCTATGCACTCTTCAAGGCTATGAGTCATATGCTGTGCATTGGGTATGGAGCCCAAGCCCCAGTCAGTATGTCTGACCTCTGGATTACTATGCTGAGCATGATCGTGGGGGCCACCTGCTACGCCATGTTCGTCGGCCATGCCACAGCTCTAATCCAGTCTTTGGATTCTTCAAGGCGGCAGTATCAAGAAAAGGTAATTGATTTTATTAAAACAAAGATCACACCAAGCCAATAGTATAAATCAGTGTAAAGTCTATTTAATATATAATTTGCAAGTCAGACAGTGCTTCTGACTAGAGTCATATTGTTCCAAAGGTGAGAAAACCTCCAAAGAGGTTATACCCCATAGTGGTTAAGTGCTTCTGCTTCTAACCAAAAGATCAGCAGTTCGAATCTACCAGGTAATCCTTGGAAAATCTACAGGTAGTTCTGTGCTGTCCTATAAGTCAAAATTGACTCAGTGGCAGCAGGTTTGGTTTTTGGATTATGGACATTACCCTGGCAAGAGAGGAAAAACTGATCTTGTAACAATTTACCCAAAACACAGCTTCTATTCTGACCTTGGAGTTTCTGTTATTGTGAGCTGACTGTAATAGATAATTCTTCAAAAAAGAACAATCTCTACCACAAACGTTTTTTTACACATTAGGTTAGACTGTTGTTTGTGGCATAGTAGTTAAGTGACATGGCTGATAACAAACATGTTGGCAGAGGTTTCCTCGCAGACTCTACAGAGCCATTCTGGTCTCTGCTATGCGGTCACTGTAAATACAAACTGACTTGTCACAACAGGTGTATTGTTTGACTTAAAAGTGACTTTCAGTGGACATGGGAAATACGGAATGATGAGGAGTGTTAAACAGTGTGAGGACAGGAACTCGGGTCACGTAACAATGTATTTATAACTTTGTATGAAAGACTGGCTTGAATTATAAACATGCACTTAAAGCACAATGAAATAAGGGAAAATAACAAAAAAGCCCTAAGTTTCCATAAAAAAAAAAAAAAAGAAAGAAAGAAAAGTGACTTTCAGGAAACTGGTTTTCTCAAGGCTGGTTGTTTCAGGACAGTGGCTTCGGTGGGTCACTCCAGCCTCCATAGAACTCAGCAATCTGAATTCAGGAGAATTAAACTCTGGTTTTTAGTTGTAACTGTAAACAGCCAGTTTGTAAGTTCAATTAATTTTGTTTGAGCTAACTAACTCTGTCAAAAATATAATGAAATAACATGTTTAGGAAAATTATAATCTTTTTTCATATTTTGAGGTCTCTTCAAGAGGATACTTAACTGTTTTCAGGTTTCTGTTTTTAATAATAAATTAAAAATAAATAAGTGACTACATCTACAGAAAAGATATTAGTTTCTTGTTCAAAATATGTGTAGCTGATTTCATGTATAATTCCATATCATATGTCAACAATTAAAATGATGTGAACTGTTCTCCAGTATATGTGAGAGCAATGTTAGCTGATTAAGTAGTGAGAATCAGCCCTTGACACATGTCCCTGAAGCCTCTCCACATGCTATATGCATGATTTATATTACAAATTACAATCCATATGCTTAGCTGAACATATGTTGCCCTTATAGCTGGATAAGTCACCACAGCCTCAAGTCTTGAAAATGCATATTAGCAGCTGCTGTCGTACATTCTCATCCACAATCTACTAATTAAAATGATCATTGCTCTAAACTTTTCTCCAAAGAGAAAGAAAATAAATATATGCAATAATTTATTCACTAGCTCTTTTTTGTGTGCTAAATTACTTTAGCAGGGCTAAACTTAGGTAGTAGGGCAGAATTTATGTTCCTGACTGAACATCAGTAGCTTCGTGACCAATACATGGAACTATTCCTCAGCCAAAGGAAGAATGTGTAATTCAGGGGCTCTGTTGGAAATGGACCTTACTGAAGATAGTGTTTTAAAGTCAATGCTTCTAGTATACCTCTGTGAGTGATAACAACTTAGACTCATAATTATTTTCAAAAGAACCAGTGATCGTTGTGGTTCTTGCTTTATTTACAGAAGTTTTCAACCTATAATCACAACAGGAGATGGGAAACCTAAATATTTGATTTCCCATGAATGTAATTACACTGTCCCCAGTGAGTTCATTGAGCAAGTTTGTATTATATTACTGAAGTAATGAAAAGATGAACCACTAAAATTGCTTTGAGGTTCATTTTAAAATAAAATCTCCAATTAAATTGGAAAGAAAAAGAACATAGGAAATGAGAGGAGACTTTATAACAAGGATGAAATTGACTGAAAATTATACCATCAAAGGTATTTGGTGTAATTGTATGAGAATTTAAGACTACAGCAAGCTTTTCTCTTTGAGTTTATATTGTTTTTAGTTAAAAATATTTCTTTGGCTCCCACGCTGTTTTGTCTACATCATCACTACATATATATTATTTTTTTTCACTGACCTTCAAGTAAGCATGTTCAATTCCAGTAGCTTTCTCATGCAAAAACCGAACACACAATTTGCACTGTCACACTAGCTGCTTTGCCTGCACTGTGAGAGCACACTCCTGCCCTTCACCTGGTGTTTCCTATGTCCACTTAACCAGCTACTGCCTTCTCATCTTTCCTTCAGACATCCAGAGGCTCTCCAGTCTTTTGGACCATCAAGTCTGGTATTTTCAGTCGAATTTGAGTTTGGCACCCCACATTTCTCCCGCTCTGTCAAGGACTTTTCGTTGAGTTCACTCTAAGATCTTTTGAGGCAGCCAGGCACAATGTAGTTCTTCCAGTCTCATGGTGATGTAATCTGTTGTATATGTGTTGTATGTATGTCTTTTGAGTTCAGACTTTCTCTGTGTCTTTGATGCTTATCTTTCTCTTTGCTCCACATGAGTTGGGACCAATTGATGCTTATTAGGTGGACACTTCCTACCTTTTAAGACTTCAGATGCCACTAACCAAAGTGGGATGCAGGACATTTTAATAAACTTTGTTGTATCAATTGACCTAAATGTCCCCTGAAACCATGCCCCCCAGACCCCCAACACTGCTACTCTGTCCCTCTAGGTTTTCAAATTTATTAGGGTACAATTTTTCATAGTATTCTGTTATGATTTTTTTTTTTTTTTAATTTCAGTTGAATCTTTTGTGACATCATCCGTCTGTTCAGGTTATTTGTTTCCTCTCTTGTCAGTTCAACCAATTGTTTATCAATTTGGCTAATTTTTTTTCCAAAGAACCAGCTTTTGGTCTTGTTAGCTCTTTCAGTTCCTTTTCTACCCTCTAATTTATTTAATTCTACTCTAATTTTTGTTGTTTCCTTTCTTCTGTTGCATGATATCATCTTTTGCTTTCTTCATACTTGTTCAAATTGTAGGATTATTGCTTTGATTTGGGACCTTCTTTTTGGATGTGTGCATTTATTTAAATAATTGACATCTGCACACTGTTTTTGCTGTGTTCTAAAGGTTCTGGTAAGATGTGATTTCATTCTTATTTGTTTATGTGAATGCCTTTATTGTGTCCTCGATTCCTTCTATAACTTAGTAGTTTCTTGAGCAAGGTGTTTTTCAGTTTCCATGCCTCCCCCACCCCTCGCTTTTTCTGTTACTGATTTCTACTTTTATGGTCTGAAGATGCTTTACAATATTTTGATGTTTTGAATTTTGTTGAGGCTTACTTCATGTTCTAATATGTAGCATATTCTGGAGAATATTCCATGTGCACTTGATAAAAAAGTGTACTTGACTGCTGTTGGGAGGAGCATTCTGTATATGGCTATGAGGTCAAGTTAGTTGATTTCACCATTTAGGTCTTCTTATCTTCTTTAAGCTTCTTTCTGGATGTCCTGTTCTTCACTGAAAGCATTGTGTTGAAGTCTTCTACGGTTATTGTGGAGCTGTCTGTTTCTCTTTTCAATTTTGGTAGAGTTTATATGATACTGATAGGAGCCCTATCACTGGGTGAGTAAATATTTAATACAGTTATAGCCTCCTGAGGTATTGACTCTTTAGTCATTATATAATGTCCTTCTTTGTCCACTGTGGTAGATTGTAAAGTGTTTTATTAGAGATTAATATTGCTACTCTACTTTCTTTTGACACCCTAAATTTGTAGTTGTAGCCAACTAGACTGTGACAGAATAAAATTTGTCTTTTTAAATCCATCCACTTGTGCTACTTCTGTTATAGCATTGCTAGATGACAAATACACCTGGTGTGTTTTGTATATTTTCCCAACCATTGAGTTTTAGTTTGTTTGTGTCTTTAAGTCTAAAGTATGTCTCTTGTAGGTAGCAGGTAGACATATAGTATTTTGTTGTTGTTGTTGTTTGTTTTTATCCATTCTGTCACTTTCTGTCTCTTTATTGGTATAGTTAAACCATTTGCATTCAACCTAATTGTTGATGGGTATGAATTTGCTGCTGCCATTTTGATGCCTTTTTTTGAGTTTTGGATAATTTCTTTGTTCCACTTAATTTTCTGTGTTGACTCCTTTTTCTTTATGTCTTTTACTTTCATCTTTTTCATTATTGTTTATTTATCCTTTGGGGATCTACCTTGTGTCAAGTTGATGAGCATCTTGGATAGATATTGTCTCATACTTAATGATGTCAGAGAAGTTTTTTGTCAATAAACATTCAACAGATATTCTCTCTATTATCCCCCCTCCTGTTCTTGTATTCCAATCATTCATAAATTATTCCTTGTGATAGAGTTCCACATAACTCTTTCTTCATTTGTTTAGTTATTTTGCTTGTCTTTTCCTCAAATATGTCAGTATCAATTGCTGTATCTTCACTCTCATTACTTCTGCTTTGACATTGCCTCAATTCTGCTTCTTTGACTTTCCATTAAGTTGTCTAATTCTGTAGTTTTATTATGAGTCTACTGAATTTCGGATTGCTGTCTCTCATTGCAGCCTGCTCAGTCTGTCATTGTGCTCAGCTACAATTTGCCTGATCTCCTTCTTGATCTCGTGAAGAGTTCTAACTATTAAATTGTTGTGTTCTACCTCTTCTAATTCCAGGAAATCCTTGTCATCTGGGAAATTTCTCAATTCTTTGTTTTGGGGGCTTTCTGAAGCCAATATGGTCTTCTTCTTTAACGATTTCGCATTGACTGTTGCTGAGCCATCAGTAAGTTGTTTATTTCTGTTTGCTTAGTTCCTTCTAACTTCTTGCTTTTTTGTTGTTGTTGCTTTGTTTTGTTTTGAAATGCCCCAAAAGACTGGCTGTGTGGATTAAGTTGATTATTGATACCCTAGGGGTTCTAACATCTTGTCGCCAGGTGGTTAGATCTGTTACTAAGCATGTGGGTCTAGGTGTTCATTTACTTTTCTTGTGTGTATTCAGTCCAGGTGCCCAAGAAGTCAGCAGGTGCAGGACTCTCCTGAAGTCCTAGATGGGCAGGACCGATAGGTGTAGACATAGGTAACTGGATATATGCACTGAGAAAGGTAGTAGGCTGAGAGCTGTCCTTGAATGTCTGTGAGGGAGGTTTCTCCCTTTTCCTTAATGTGAGTAGGTAGATAGCTCCTGCTGTTAGACATCTTGGATGCTATATGTAGTACTGAAAGGCTTTCGAGGTCTGTGGACCCCTTATACCTGAACCTAGGCAAAGGACGTATGTATTCACTGAGTTCCTGGCTTAGGGGAGCAGCCAGATTTTTTTCCCCCATTTGTTAAATTGTTCCTTCCCTAAGTCTAGGAGAATTGTTCAGGGTGGGCATAAGGGGTCTTATGTCTAGCCCAGGTAGTGTATCAGAAAATGGATCCCAGTATAGTGCAGAGAAGGAAGGAAAAAGTGTTGAGAAAAGTGCCAGAGATTTAACTCAAAAGAAAGTTTTAGATTCATTCATGGCACATTTAATGCAATCTCCTTAGCATTTGAGGATCAAATGCTGCTTTTCACTGATTCTGAAGGTGTGAGTGCGTTCTCCATTGCTCAGTTTCTCCCACTGAGGAAATCCCTCTCTCAGTGCCACCGCTCTGACTGCTAGCCATTGCAGGTCCTCCTGTGGGGTGCCAGTACCCACTGCGTCAGATCTGGCCAGTCCTGAGTACTTCTGAACCTGCTGTACCTTGCCTCGTGCTCTGAGAATCCCTTTGATGTTCACAGCTCCTAGAATGTCCTATATAATTGATTCATTTTTTTGGTTTTGTTTTTTTTTTGAGATTTGTTTTTAGAGGGATCACAGTAAGCATGTGACTGCTCTGCTATCTTGGCACCACCCCATACTTTTCTTAAAAACAAAACAACTGTTTAATTCCCATGATTGCATTGATTAACACTGTATTGACTAGTAAATGAATTCACCACTTTTTTATTTTTAGACCTGCTGCATATGTCAAGTTTAATTTGGGACACCAACTTCTTCACCTAAGTCATAGACATTTTGTATGTAAAAATATTATGATGTTTTCCACAAATCCAGTCATCACATCTTTGAAGTAGTAAATAAAGAGCAAGGATACTGGAGTCGGCTTTTGTTATTCTCTGGCATTTGGAGCAGCTTATTGAAAGAATATAAATACATTTTTGTCTACAAACTGAGATTTATCAAGAAACTTTGTTCTAAAACACTATTATTTTCTAGTCAGGTGGCAGTATAATTCAAGACATGCCTTAAAGACATCGTGGTACTTTATTCCTTTTAAGATACAGTGTATGCCTACTCTTCAGTTCAACCTTCTGGGATAGCTTCACATAGTATATCATTAATTTGGAGTTTCTTTTGTGATTGGCCTTTTTTTTGTTTAGTTACCCTCTAGTCAGTATATATACATATGTACATACACACACGTACACACACAAACACACATGTGTGTTAGGACCATCAATAATTAGGACCATCTGCAGGCCAAAAATACCTGCAGAATTAATATCGGTGTCATTTTAATTGCCCTGTACCTACTAATAACATGCTTTTCTTATGTAAAAGAAGTGACTGAAGACTTCTGTCACAGACAGTCAGCTGCGACTGCAAGTCAACCCTGGAGTTCTCTCCTAGACACAGCCTTCTACTACCTGTTAATCACTCATGCTGCAGTTTGCCATAAATGACACATACTGATCAAGCCCAGTCTGCTCCGCGTCATCTGCCCACTGTTTAAATTTAGAATCTTAGACTTAATTCTTCCTTCCTAGGGATTAACTCTTTGGTCTGCATCTCCCAGCCTGAAGTGGCTCTGTCATCTCAAGCAATGGCACAGGGTCATTGATGAGGAGATCCTTTCCTCACTCGTATGTGAATGCTAGTAATCTGACTGCCTATAGGAGCTGTCTCCATGAGACTGTGCAAGCAGTTATTTATTGTCAGCACCATCATCATCCTCCTCATCATTTTCTTTTTTGACAACAGAATGCCTGGTGGTCTTAATACAGTTACATTGCAGATTAAACTTTTATTCAACTCACAGTTTATGTTGCTGATTATGTGGGCTATCATGTTTTATATTTGCTTACATCTCAGAGAGCTAAATTTTCATGTTCTTTAGGATATATAAGTTTTATTGTGTGGGAGGGGTAGTATTTAAAATGTGCCTCTTCAGATTAGCAGTCAACTACATGGTTACTTTGACCGGTATATTCAACAAGGACAATTGGAGATATAACCAAATACAATTGTATTTTTGTCTCCAGTTGTCATTTTTACTATACATATGTACACACACACACACACACACACACACACGTGTGTGTGTATATGTAGTGATGCTAATCTTCTTTTGTTTTTAAATAGAGACTGAGGCAAATCTCTTTTCTTTTTTTCCATTCAGCTTTGGTTAAATTGTTCAGTTCTTCCCATTTTAGGTCCTATATATACTCTCACTATAGTAATTAGGTTGCTCACTCTTGTGCAAAAGCAAATAGCCTGGATTTGGCTTGTTGTTAAATGCTTCCTCATGCCCTAGCCAGAGCTTTTCCAGGCTGAAAGCATTCTGTTTTCTTTTAATCCTCCCAGGAGCCACTGTTTTTCTTCACTTTGGGATTCTAGAGTGAAGGAGGGAGGAAAGAGAAAAGAGTCCATTCCTGATGGGCTTGCTAGGTGTGTTAAAGCTAGTGTCCCTGGGTGGTCCTGATAGACGAGTACAGCCGATACTTTCTTGAGACCAACTTTATGCTCTTCAGGGGAACCTTGAGGAGCCCCTTCCCTACAGGTCCCCAGATGAAGCCTGAAGAATCTGGCAGTACATCTTCATCTTCTTTCTACTGCAAGTGTTCAAGCTTTACGAAGAGACACTCATGACGGGTCCCAAGGTTCTAATGCTGGTCCTTCAGCAGGGCCCAGATGCAGCCCACTGAGAAGCACTCCTGCATCCCTCCCTCAGATTATCCCTTGGCCTGCCCCCACCTCCTCCCACCTATGGAGCAGGAAGCCTATTTCTTACCTTCTCTAATTCCTTAGGAAGAGAAGGATCTGAGTCCGAAGGCTATCTGTTATGTTTTCATATGTGATTTAGATACCCGACCCATGTTTCCTAACAATGTAAACTTGTTTCAAAGATCCTCAGTTGGTTTTCTTGAAGAACTTCCTCCGAAAGACCTGTTAGAAGACAACCATTCTATATCTCACCCCAAAGGGATACAAAGCAGAGAACCCGCTCTCGCCAAGGAAATCTTATACCAAGAACAAAGTTCTCCCTCTGCCTGTCTGATCTGTCTGTGAAACTTTGATGAGGTTGAAGTCTCTAGGAGTCTTTATCCTTGGATAGACTTCTAAAATTGTGAGCACACATTTGAGTGAGCACTTACAGAACAGTATTTTGATATTTTTCATGATAGCGCCTCTGAACATAAGGCTGGAAATGTCATCGCTGCTCTAACTTCCTTCTAAACTTTACGTAGCTTTCTGCTCCAAGTCGCTTCCACAAGGGATTTTGAAAATTATGCTTTTAAAAGTAAAAACAGTTCCATAGTAGAGTAAGTTCAAAATTGTTGATTGAAACAATGCCATTGACATTATTTTGGTCTTTCAATTTGTGCCTTGCCCACTTATCCTGTTGTCCCTACCCTCCAAGCCTAGCCACATGCATTTGAAGGCATTAATGCTCAAAGAAATAAACTTTGGGAAATACCTCCAACAGGCACGATTCCTTTCTTTTTTAAAATCATGTTAGGTGCCTATTCTCTTTTCTAGATATGTCTACCATTATTTTGTCTTCATGAAATGAAGATGCTTTTTGTCAACTTTGTTTCCTTGTACTTCTCCCTTTTAGTTCAGACATTTGGGCACTGGTGGAGAGTCAGCTATTCTTTCAACTCTTGTAACTCTCTTTTCGCCAAACAATTATAGTGATAGCAGCTTTTATGTGTGCCATTTTCTCTCTGTAAAGCGCAAGAATTTTAACACAGTATGCATTATGAACTCAAAGTAAGAGATTTTCAACTCATTCAGGTATACTTGATGTATAGGAAAGCTTGTTAATGTGAAATATGAATCCAACCAAACAATTGCATTAATTATATAAGGAAATTGTCAAATCTAAATGCTTTACTGTACTCAATAGCTTCCTGAATCTGGGAAGCTGAATGTGAAAACCTAAGGCAGGTTCAGGAATGGTTATTTAAATAGTATATGTTTTCTAAAGTTGGAGTACAAGGCACTGAATCTGTGTCACTCCGACCTCAGATATTATGTTGTATAAAATGCAAAATGTCATTTAGACTCAGTTATTGATGATATCAAAATGAAAATGCTAACCTCGTCCTAAAAGTGAAAGTGATCAAATTTTATTTCTTTTTGAAAAAGTATATACCACATCCATTAAATGCACTCTGATTTAAAAAGTTAGTCTCATATAAGTAGTATCTGAATCATAATAGTGAGTTTTATGTAATTCTGTTTTAGACCATATTGAGTCATATAGCCGTATATTCTCATACCAAAAGTATAGTGTCCTAAGCCTAGTAATTCATGAAAATATTTTTTGTTTGTTTTGGAGATTTTTAATTAGCAAAGAGCCTTATGTTTCCTTTGTAAATGAAAGGGCTGTAGGCAGGAGTGTTAGGTAAATTTTGTATTCTCTAAAAATATACATGTGTTTTTTAAATCAGCTTAATCTTCTGGATTTGTGTAAACCAGTGGTACCCCAACATGTATGAAGAACCAGACACCAAGACCCACTTTTTGCAAGTTATTCAAAGTCCATTCAGAAAACCACAAATTTCTGTTCATTTAAAATTAAATAATGAAGGTTAATATATGCTCTTGGTAGCATGCACATCAAGTACAATTTGGTGGAGGAAGAGTGTCACCAAAGCTGCTCTTAACTTCAGACAGATTTCTCCACCTAATCTTCCCCAGCCAGCTAGCTGTTGTTCTCATGAAACAAGTGATTCTCACCTGCTGCCCTTCATGTTCCCCTCTGTTTCTAGGCTTATGTACCTTTACGTCCACTGCCACTTATGTAGGTTCTGCCCATCCATTTGGAATACAGGTTGAAAGGCTGCAGAGTCTTCCTTGATCTTCCTAGCATGTAACAGTCTGTTTACTATGTATATTCTACCCATCCAAGTGGAGTAATAACACCAGGATGGGAAGGTATGAGTTTTCTGCTTTTGTTGATAGCCCCACCGAGAGAACGCTCAGGAATAAGATGCTGATGATACAGTAGTACTCAGATAAGAAAGTAAAGGTAGGTTAAGGACATACATGTTTCCAACATGCAAACAGCAGAGTGTTGTTGTATGCCCTTGAGTCTGTTCTGAATCATAGAAACCCAATATGTGCAGAGTTGAGTTTACACTACTCTGGGTTTTCAGGGCTATAAGCTTTTAGAAGCAGGTTAGCAGGCATTACTTCCAAAGTACCTGGGGCAGATTTGAACCAAAAGCTTTTCCGTTAGCAGTCCAGTGTTAATCATTGTACTATCAGTAGGCTTTTAAAATTTGCACCTTTTTTTTTTTAATGTTCTGTCAGTTAAGTATACGTGGAAACTTCTTATACTACTTCTTCTTCCTTTTCCTCCTTCTCTTTCACTTCTGTTGATTTCCATGTATGTACACATGTTGCTTCAGGTGTTTTAACAAAGGCTTGTTTGCTTGTTTTGTTAGTGGTTAATTCACTAAAAGAGATTATCACTTTTTCAAAAAGACTAAATTTTCAGTATGTTTCCCTTTTGGAATTCTGAAATTGCTTTCCTTGTGCCTCCAAGAAGTATCCTGTCAAAGCACCTCTAATCAAGGTCGAAATCTACTTCTTCAGGGCTAGGTTGATGAGGTATGTTCTGCCTCAGGACATCAAAACTGATGGAGTCCCTTGTCTCAGAAAGATTAATGAGAATAATGTCAGAATAAGGAGGAAAAATGTATAATAATGACCATAATAGTTTATTAAAGAATATTACAATTCAATTAAAAACAAAACAAGCAAACAAAAAACTACTGCAACTTATTTTAAAACCAGTTTTCATTGTATCAAGGAATGTATTCATTTGAGTGGCCAATATAGTTTACTGTGTATGGAGAATTACAGTAGTATTTGTTTTCAGAAAAACACAGAGACTTTCAAGTTGTAATTTATCTTGGCCTAGGAAAATAATATTGCTTCAGAGGTTTTAAATGAAAAATGACTCAAGATTCTAATTTTAATTGGGATCATACTTAGGGGAAGAGAGAACTGTAAAATCTAGGTGCATTCAGCAAAAAAAAAAAAAAAAAAAAAAATTCTCTTGGTTTTCTTAAAAATTCATAAATTGTTTCTTCCTTCCGTTACAAATGAGAATGCCAGGAGCTGAACTCCCACATAGTTCCTTAATGAGTCACAAAGACTTCCATTAGGCTGCACTATATAGTTTTGCTTTGTGGGAGGTGAGTTTAGTGCCTCCTTAATACTGCCAAATGTTCTTAGGCCAGGGAGATCCTAGGGATGAGAGTGTCCAAGATTCTGTCCCAGGAAACAGACATCAGTGCCCTTGCCTTGGCATTAGCTGAATATAGCTACTTGAAATTCTAGCAAGTCAGCTTCTTAGTAGAATGATGATGCTTCACATTCTCAGCTGGAAAAAGTAATTGCTACATTAATTAAGTATTATTAAAAATGTTGGGGAAAAAGGGGGGATTTGAAAGCTGCGAACTTACCTAAAGAAAAGAAGTCTGCCATGTATAAATCTTTTATATCACCCTTTTTCACTTCGTAATCTGATATATCTAGCTGAGGAATATAGTATTCCTTTTCCTTCAGTTATAACTGCTGTACTAATGCTCTGTGCTTATGATGGCATTTCCTACATGTACAATGCAAATATTGACTATTTCAGAACTGTGCAAAGTGGGAATGATTACCCTCTGCCTTCCTTTAGTTCTGTGCATTTTATATCATTTACAACATATGACATATTATTGTGATTCTGGAGTTGTGTTGCTCATTGTTTTAACAATTGATTTTTCGATTTGATTTTTAAGTAGCATTTAGATTTTTATTTGCATTTATCCTTGACATTTTCCTTCAAATATTTTCCTTTTCTTATATTTAAATTTATGATGTATTATAATACTCATCCACCAAACCAAACCCACTACCGTCAAGTCAATTCTGACTCATAGTACACCTATAAACAGAGTAGAACTGCCCCATAGAGTTTCCAAGGAGTGACTGGTGGATGTGAACTGCTGAACTTCTGGTTAGTAGTCATAGCACTTTACTACACCACCAGGATTCCCATAATACCTAAGTGCACTGAACTTGGCTGCTAACTGAAAAATTTGTCAGTCAACCCACCAGGAGCTCTGCAGGTGCAAAGACCTGTAATCTGCTCCCGTAAAAATTACAGCTTAGGATATCCTGTGCGAGTAGGTCCATGCTGTTGCACGGGGCCACTATGAGTCAGAATTGAGTTTTCAGCACACAATAGCAACAAACTCAAAGTGCAGATCCTGGTGGCCAGAGAACAGTTATATACAAGAGCCTGCAATACACAGGAATCACCCAGCTTGTAGTGTGCATTTTGTTTGTCTGATCACTGAGATCCATTTGAAATGGGCCTTCAAGAAATAGGAATTTAGTGAGCAAAGATACACATGCCAAGTGAGAATATCTCAGAAAATAACCCTAATTTGAAAAGATTCCTGGCAAACAAAATGTTCGAAGGCATAGAGATGGAGATATGGAGAATGCTGAACAGCCTAGTTTTCATGAAGCAAAAACTGCTTTGCAGAGGAGTATGTTAAATAAGTTGGGTTATGACTCACCTAAGAAGAAGGACCAATGACCACATGTGAAGCCACCACCTGTCAGTGGAGTCTTAGTTCACATGTTGCTGTGATGCTGGATAGGACTCAACAGAGCTTTCAAACTTGCCCATCTACTTCTGAAAACCAGCTGATAAGAACTCAGTCAAAATCATCTGGGCAGTATTTTATCCCGTTATGCATGAGATCATTAAGTGTCAAAGACTGACTCAAGAACAGGTAAAAATAAAAACAACAAGAATAGTTTTGAATACTGGAGTAATAAGATTCTGCATTAGGAAAAAAGATACCACTGGAAAAATTTTAGGAGTAGAATGTTGTGACAAGAAATAAATTTGGGGTGGAGTCAAGATGGCAGACTAAACACACATCTCCCTAAATCCATCTGGAAACCAAGACATGAACTGATAATTAAACAGAGGCTTCTGTACACCTAGTGAGCCTTAGGACACAGCATAGGGCTGTTAATTTGGACTTCATACAACTGGATGGAAAACATCCTCTCTTTCACCAACCCCCGCTCTGTGTGAGTAATGGCTTTCACAGACTGAAGGTAACTCTCCATTTTAACTTTTTTTCCTCTGTCTTGGCTGGCGCACAAAACTGAGACTTGTCTGGCAGCTAATCTTAGATGCACTGTTGGTGGAATGGGCAGACAAAATTACCGTATTTTGAGAGCCTGGCTTTGGACTCTGTGCATCTTGGCACCTTTGGCGACTCTCTCTGCCTCTGCCATTGTATAAGCTGTAAAGAGGCAGGCAGGGAGCTTATGTGGGATGCCATTTTGTTCCAATGGGAGACAGATATGCCCATACAGAGGCCTCAGCGGGACCTAATTTCTAGGCTGGGAGGAAGCATCTGTGCAGAGGAGTACACTTTTCCAGCAGAACAGCAGTATTCTACGCATACGGCCAGGGCCTCGCACCAGAGGCCAGCAGGGCAGTAGCCTTTCTGTATTCTGAACTAGTTTATAACATCTGGGATTGGATTTAGAGGTGTTTACCTTGCCAGCTGGGAAGAGAGACCTGTACTCCTGAAAACATGACTAGCTTTGGAAGTTGGCAGGTACCTTTTAACTTTCATTTTAAGATGGCCTAGAGAAATAACTGCAGTCCATCCTCACAGCATCTTTCCCAGCCTCTACTGACTCACATGATGCCCAAAAAGGAACAAACTCTGGAGAAAAGCATACCAAGAAATCACCCATGGCTTCAGAAAGCAACAAAGAACTTCCCAGATGAAAGAACCTTTCTGAAACTATCAGCAGATGAAAACAAAAGGATTATATATAGAGCCCTCCTATACCTTACACAAAACACAGCAGAACAAAATGAAAAATTAAGCAAGCTGTTCGATCTGATGGAATATCAGTACTCTGAAATCCAACAGATCAAGAACAAAATCAAAGAGAGAGAAATTCAAATCAAAGCCATGAAAACAAAATGGAACAAATGGAAAATAGCCTTTCTGACTTGGAAGACAGCTACTGACTCCAGTATCTATGAAGAGAAATCAGAAAAAAGAAACAAGAAAAAATGAAGAAGCATTAAGAAGCATGTGGGACTCTATTAAGAGGAACAATCTAAGATTAATTGGAGTTCCTTAACAGGGCAAAACAACTGAGAACACAGAGAGAATTGTTGCTGAGCTGCTGACAGAAAACTTCTCAGAAATTAGGAAAAAAGAGAAAATAGATATCCAAGATGCATATTGAATGCCTCTCAATATAGATCTCAATAGAAAAACTCCAAGACATATTATAATCAAGCTTAACCAAATGAAACATAAGCAGAACTTCTTAAAGGTAGCAAGACTCAAAGCAAAGCTAACATTCAGAGAAAAACATTGTAGGCTTTTGTCAGATTTCTCAGCAGAAACAATGCTGGCACAGAGACAGTGGCATGACACCTTCAAAACCTTGAGGGAGAAGAACTTCCAACCAAGAATTATATATCCTGAAAAACGATCTTTGAAATATGAAAATGAAATTGAGACATTTGCAAATAAACAGAAACTCAGAAGCTTTGTAAAAACCAAACCAAAGCTACACAAAATATTGAAAGAATTTCTTGGCTTTGGCTTAGAAGAACAAAGTTGCTGATTTTATATTTTAGAAGCAAATACAGGACACATCACCCACAAACATACTCAGTTAGGGAAGGCTCCAAACTCAATCAAAGCTATAATAGTGAAAGGAATAATCCAGTGATCATATCATGAAAACTACAATGTCATCATGTTAAAAAGACAGATGCACTACAGTCGTTATAGTCCTTTTAGATGGAGAGAAGGTTAATGAGGCTGGTAGTAATTAAAATTGGGTTTATACATAGTTTATTAAGGGAAATCATAGGGACAGCTATAAAGCACAATAAAGATGCAACATATCAAATTAAGAAACATCTCAACAACCACAAAACCAACACTGAAAGAGGTGAAAAATCAACTCACAAAGAAGAATGTCCCAGAAGAGATTGATAAGAACAACAGAGGAAACATCAACACAAAAACAAATATATCACAATGACAGCATTAAAAGAATACGGCTATCAATAACTACATTGAATGTGAATGGACTGATGCTCCAGTAAAGAGACATTGAGTGGCATCTTGGATCAAAAGACACAACCTATCCATATGTGTCCTACAAGAAACTCACCTTAGACTTAAAGACAGGAACAAACTAAAAATTAAAGGATGGAGGAATATATATCAAGCTAACAATATACAAGAAATAGCAGGTGTGGCAATTCTAATCTCAGATAAAATAGAATTTAATGTAAAATCCATCACCATGGACAAGGATGGACAACTATTGCTGAAAGGTTTAATACACAAGCAGGACTTAACAATATTAAATATTTATGCACCTAATATTAGAGCACCTAAATAGATCAAAGAAACACTGACTACACTCTAAAATGAGTCAGACCACTCCACATAATAGTGCAAGACTTCTACATTCCACTCTCAATATTGGACAGATCGTCTAGAAAAAAGATCAATAAAGACACAGGAGACCTTACTGGCACAATTAACCAACTAGACCTCATCGACAAATATAGAACTTGCTATCAATCAGCAGACAACTACACCTTCTTCTTCAGTGCACATAGAACATTCTCCTGAATAGACCACATGTTAGGATGTGAAGTAATTCTCAACAAAATCCATACCATTGAATTATTGCAAAGCATTGTAGATCATAAAGCCATAAAAGCTGAAATCAATAGTAGAAAAACATAGATAGAAAGTGGAACTCGTGGAAACTGAACAGCATCTTGCTAAAAAAGCCATGGGTTATAGGAGAAATCAAGAAATTTGTGGATTCCAATGAGAATGAAAACACTTCCTACCAGAACCTATGGGATACTGCCAAAGCAGTGCTCAGAGGTCAGTTTGTCTCAATAAATGCACGCTTCTGGAAGGAAGAAAGGAATCAAACCAAAGAACTAACCCTACAGTTTGAACAAGTAGAGAGAGAACAACAGAGGAGCCCCTCAGGCACTAGAAGAGAACAGATCATAAAGATTAGAGCAGAACTAAATGAATTAGAGAATAGAAGAACAACTGAAAAAAATGGAAAAGACCAACAGCTGTTTTTTTTTTAAAAAGATCAACTAAATTCACAAACCATTGGCTAAACTTACTAAAGAAAGATAGGAAAAGAAACAAATAACCCAAATAAGAAATGAGAGGGGAGTTGTCATAACAGATCCAACAGTAGTCAAAAATATCATAAAAGACTTCTATGAAAGACTGTACTCTAACAAATTTGAAAACCTAAAGGAAATAGACAAATTCCTTGATGCATATCACCTACCCAAATTATCACAAGGTGAAGCAGAACAACTAGTAAATCCATCACAAAGGAAGAGATTGACAAAATCATCCCAAAACTACCACCAAAAAAAAAAAAAAAAAAACCCAGGCCCAGATGGCTTCACCACAGAATTCTACCAAGCTTTTAGGAAAGTGTTATTTCCAGTACTACTGAGACTATTTCACAGTGTAGAAAGGGATGGAATACTCCCAGATTTGTTCTATGAAGCCAGCATAACCCGGGTACCAAAGATGGGGAAAGACCCAACAAAAAAGGAAAACTACAGACCAATATCAATCATGAATCTAGATACAAAAATCTTGTACCAAATTCTTGCCAATAGACTGCAACAACATATCAAAAAAATAATCCATCATGACCAAGGTGGATTCATACTAGGGATGCAAGGCTGATTCAACATAAGAAAAACAATGTGATCAACCACCTAAATAACACAAAAGACAAGAATCACTTGATTTTGTCTATTGATGCAGAAAAGGGATTTGATAAAGTCCAACACCCATTTATGCTAAAAATTCTCAGTAAAATAGGAATAGACAGCAAATGCCTCAATGCAGTAATGGTCATTTATACAAAGCCAACTGCCTACGTCATCCTGAATGGAGAGAGACTGAAACAATTTCCCTTCGGAATGGGAACTAGACAAGGATGCCCACTCTCACCTCTCCTGTTCAACATTGTCCTAGAAGTTCTAACCAGAGCAATTAGACAAGACCAAGAAATAAAGGGCATCTGCATCAGCAAAGCAAAAGTCAAAATCTCCCTATTTCCAGATGATAAGATTGTATATGCAGAGAATCCTAAAGAAGCCATAAGTAAAATACTCAGACTGATAGAAGAGTTCAGCAAAGTCTCAGGACACAAGATAAACATAAGTAAATCAACAGGATTCCTTTATACTAACAACAAGATTATTAAGGAAGAAATCACCAAATCAATACCATTTACTATAGCCCATAAGAAGACAAAGTGACTAGGAATAAATCTAACCAGAGAAATAACATATCTTTAGAAAGAGAATTGCAAGACATTACTGTAAGAAACTAAGAGAGACTTAACGTAAGTGGAGAAACTGACCCTGCTCATGAATAGGAAGACTTAAAATTGTGAAGACGTCTGTTTTGCCCAAAGCAATTTACTTATATAATGCAATCTCAATAGAAATTCCAGTGACATATTTTAAAGAGATGGGGAAACAAATCACCAACTTTGTTTGGAAAGGGAAGAAGCCCTCGATAATAAAGCACTACTGAAGAAGAAGAACACACTGGTAGGCTTCTTACTACTTAACTATTACCATGCTACAGTATTCAAAACATCCTGGTCCTGGTACAAAAAGACAGCTAAATCAATGGAACAGTATTGAGATCCCAGAGACGACACCATCTTCCTATGAACAATTGATGTTCGACAAAGGCCCTAAGACAATAAACCAGTGTAAAAACTTTCTCTTCAACAAATGGTGCTGGCAAAATTGGATATCCATCTGTAATAAACTGAAACAAGCCCCATGTCTTATACCTTGTACAAAAGCAACTCAAACTGGATAAAAAACCTAAATATCAAATCTAAAATGATAAATCTCATCCAAGAAAAAGTAGAAACAATGATCGAAGTTTTAATACACAACGTAGACAGACTTCAAAATTTGTCAAACAGAAGAGAAGATAGATAAATGGAAACTACTAAGAATCAAACACTTTTGCTCATCCAAAGACTTTATTAATAGAATTAAAAGGCCACCTACAGAATGCGAAAAAATATTTGGCAACCCTATGTCAGACTGATACCTGATCTCCATAATATATAAGGTACTACAAAATAGCAATAAAAAAAGATAAATCATCCAATTAAGCAATGGACAAAGGAGATGGACAGACATTTCTCTAAAGAGGAGATCCAGGTAGCCAAAAAACACATGAGAGCATGTTCACGATCATTAGCTATTAAAGAAATTCAAAGCAAAATGACAATGAGATGCCGTCTCACCCCAACAAGGTTGGCCATGATCCAAAAAACACAAAATAACAAATGCTGGAGAGCTGTGGAGAAATTGGAACTCTCCTACATTGTTGGTGGAATTGCAAAATGGTGCAACTTCTTTGGAAAGGAGTCTGGTGCTTCCTTAGAAAGCTGGATATGGATATGCCATTTGACCCAGTAATTCCACTGCTCAGAATATATCCTACAGAATCAAGGCCATTCACACCAACTGATACATGTACACGAATGTTTATGGCAGCACAGTCACTATAGCAAAAAGATGGAATCAACCCAGATGCCCAACAACAGAGAAATCACTAGGTAAACAATGAAACACTATGCAATGATAAAGAACAATGATGATTTTAGGAAACATCTAATAACTTGGTTTCAGTTGGAGGACATTATGCTGAATGAAAATAGTCGTTGACGAAAGGACAAGTATTCTCTGAGACCCCTACAATAAGAATTTAAAAATAGACTCATGCATAGAAGAAAAGACTCTTTGAGGGCTGCAAAGGTGGGGATGGAGTGAGGGTGATGAGGGGAGGGTTTAGATTAGATATTTGTTTGGGTGAAATCTGTGACAGCACTCATTAGAAAGAAGATCAATATTGACTGGACGTCAATATAACATGGGTATTCCCCTCATCTTAACCCAATATTGCAAGGACAGAGTAGCTGGCGTGGGGGACCAGGGACCATGTTCTTGGGGGAAATTGAGGCCAATTGGCACAACTAGCACTTTGTAAGAGAGCCTTCTGCACCTCACATAGGTGAGTGGCGTCTGGGGTTTTAACAGCTGCCAAGCTGCCATCTGAGGGTACAGCAAATGGTCCCAACTCAGCAGGAAGGGATGATCACCAAGGACCAAAATGACATGGGAGAAGGAGAACCCAGAAGAAAGACAGACCCACGTGAGTGAGTGACTACATCAACTTGGGACCGGAAGAACCGGATGGTGCCCGGTCACCACAAGTTATAACCGTTATGGACCTCATAAAGTTGAATCTCACTGGCAACACAAGAATAAAAAGAGTTACACCCTGAGATCTCCACTAAAAGACTGCAGTTGATGGTCCAGGGGCCTCAGAGTTCCCCTGGGAGCATGGCCCCTGACACTGATGCTGCCCCTGGCCATAAATCATAATGGTGGTCAACTCTTCAGAGAGGAATGGATTGGACTTGGTGACACAGAATGACCATGTGCACTTTATGGTTCTGTGCATCTATATGATGTCATCCTGCTGACCTCTTACTGGAGGTGGGGGAGTGGGTGGAGAGGAGGGAATAGGAGATTGTTGGGAGGGTAAGACATGTTATGGAGCAGAGAGGAAGAGTGTGCTGTCACCGGGCAGGGAGAACAGTTGGCACTGCAAATAAGTGGGCACGCAAATTTATATGGGAATGTACATTTTCACTCAATCATAAATAAAGCAAAAAGGAAAGAAGTATCTTGAAAAAAATGTATCACAGAGGTTAGTGGAAGCTGTTATATTCCTAACCTAGGAACTAACCATGAAATAAATTACTTTTGTAATTACTTACAGATATAATCATCAACACAAAAATATTAAACCATAACTTCAGCCTTTTCAATAGAATGACATTTTGATTAATAAAACCAATGGAAGCTATATTTTACAAACATAGGATCCAAAATATTTTTCAGAAATAAGAAATCATCCAAGCTGAGCTTTAAATTACCAGTTTTGTTTCTGATCAATGGATATTTAGGGAATGCTTATTGTGTGTCAGGCCCATTGCTAAAAGCTGTACATACAAAATGAGCAAATTGATATTATACTTTCCCTTATAAAGACTGAAATTGTCAAGGATTTCATTTTATTTGGATTCACAATCAATGCCCATGGAAGCATCAGTTAAGAAATCAAATGATGCATTGCACTGAGCAAATGAGCTCTGAAAGATCTTTGAGTTAAAGAAGCAAAGATGTCACTTTAAAGATTTAGATGTGTCTGACCCAAGCCATGGTGTTTTCAATCACTTCCTAGTCATGTAAAAGCTGGACAATGAATAGGGAAGATCTAAGAATTAATTAGCCTTTGAATTGTTCTATTGATGGATAGTATAGAACATATATTGCATGGAATGCCAGAAAAGCAAACAAATTTGTGTTGGAAGACATACAAGTATAGCCAAAATACTCCTTTAGAAGCAAAAATAATGAAACTTGATTCATGTACTTTGGACATGTTATCAGGAAGATCTGGTCCGGGAGGACATTGTTCTTGGTGAGGAGACTCTCCACGAGATGTATTGACACAATAACTGCAACAGTGGGCTCAAGCGTAACAATAGTCATGAGGATGGTACAGAACTGAGCAATGTTTGGTTCTGTTGTGCATAGGATTGCTATGAGTCAGAATCCACTGGACATCACTGAGTCTACAGACATTTCCATTTTGTTTGTTAAGCAATGAATAGCCTTTTTAACTTTCAGTTCTGCAGACTAACTCTCTAAGCAGGAAGAAAATAGAGAATGAGGAAATATACTGAACAAGGAATGGTAGAAAAATAATAGAGGAAAAACTTTGTCTTCTGTTAAGCCGTTTGATAGGTAAGCTCTATTATACAACTTAGAAAGAATTACATATACACTTCTTATGTGTTATACCTTGTCTACTAGGGGTAATGAAGCTTCTTTAGGTGAATCATCAATGGGATGTCTTATCTATATTAACAAAAATGTTGTTGTCATTGTTAGTGGCCATATAGTACATTCTGACTCATGACCTGCTCTGTAGGGTTATATTGTCTGTAATCTTAACAGATTTTCTTTTGCAGTAGATATGTCCTATGCAATGTGGGAAACTTTGTTGCAAATGACCTCTTTAAAATGTTGAAAAGCAAAGATGTCACCTTGAAGACTAAAACATGCCTTACCCAAACCATAGTGTATTCAGTCACCTCAAATACATGCAAAAGCTGGACTATGAAAAAGGAAGACTGAACAAAAATTGATCTCTTTGAATTATGGTATTGCAGAAGAATATTGAGTATACTATAGACTTCCAAAAGAATGAACAAACCTATCTTGGAAGAGGTAACACCAGGATGCTCATTAGAAACGAGGATGGCAAGACTATATCTCATATACGTTGGACATGTTATCAGGAGGAATCAGTCCCTAGGTTGAACAGTAGATCAGCAGTGACAAAGAGGAAGACTGTCAATGTCTTGTCATAGTGGCTGCAACAATGGGCTCCAGCATAAGAATTGTGAGAACGGTACAGGACCAGACAGTGTTTCATTCCTGTATACATAGGGTTGCTTTGACTTGGAGCTATCTCAGTGTCACCTGTCAACAACAACAATCTTAACAGAAACAGATCACCAGATCTTTTCTTTCATGGTACCACTGAGTGAGTTTGAACTGCCAACCTTAGATTAGCAATTGAAGACCAATGGTTTGTACCACATAGGGATCTTTATGAAAAATCTATTTTGTTTAAAAAAAAATACACTGTATAAACAACTTCTATGGTGATACTTCAATTTCCCTCTGGCTTTTTAAATTAGGAACTGATTCTTCATTCTGAATCATTAATCCAGATTTCCTCTGTCATTTTCGGTGTCTATCATATATTGTCTCAAGTTGGAATACTTTTTCTCCAGAGAATGTGTGAAATAAGAATTCGTGAATTTTGAACTGAGTATATTGATAGTGTGAATTTATGCATAAATTAAGAACTGATATACAAATGAAGCAAGTATAAACCTCTTCAACACAAAAACATTCAAATTTTTTTCTAACTTTACCAATAGTTTTCTTGAAAGGTTCACATTTATCCAGGTAGTGATATAAGATAGATGATCACATTCCACACAGGCTCTCTTAGCTTTCCAAGTCAAATTATCTTTAAATATTATATTCCTGTGAAAAGATTTCTTGCTGCTGTCCTAGTTCACTATTATTCAAATTAATGAAGCAAAAATTTGAAAGTTTTTTCAGTAATTGTGAAAAGGGATCGCTAAAATACTTGGCGTTAGGCTATTTAATGAAAAATGGTCTTAGATTTCAGTACTATGGTTTTACAAAGTCATATTTTGAGAGAATCCAAGGTGTGTATTAAATGATACAAATACACTAATTCCACTATTTTCTGTAATGAGAGAATAATGTGGTATGATTATTTTAAATGAACAATTTGCCATTAAAAAACTGAATTATATTTATTTACAAAATATGTCCATTTTTTGCAGCTCAAATAGCTAGTAATAATGAGTTACTGAACATAGTGGAAAAGAAGCAACTGCATAGTTGCTAATGGTAGATATGTGGAGAGGAACTAAACAGAAAGGAAAAAATACAGGAGCAAGTCAAGAACAGGAAAATGATTAAGAAAGATATTCAGGAATGGAAAAAAAAAAGCAGTATAGAACCACACCTCCATATGCATCAACAGATAACAGCAATAAATATTCATTGCCAAGCCAGCCAAGTGCCGTGTTGAGGCATTTCCCATTCATAGCAACTCATAAGACAGAGTAGAACTGCCCACACAGGGCCTCCAAGGAGCAGCTGACAGATTTGACCTGCCAACTGTTTTGTTAGCATCCAAGCTCTGCAACACCAAAGAAAACCAAACCCACTGCCTTTGAGTAGATTCTGACTCATAGCGGCCCTTTAGGCCAGAGTGGAACTGCCCCATAGTCTCCAAGGAGTGCCTGGCAGATTTGAACTGCTACCTTGTGGTAGCAGATGTAGCTCTTAGCCACTAAGCCACCAGGATTTCCTCTGTACCATCAGTGCTCCCTATACACACCTGTAGCTTTCAGCTGACTTAGAGGAGGCAGTGGATAAAGGGCTCACAATCTCATTTTGTGAGATTGTACCCCACCAAATTTTGATCACCTGGCAAAATGTAGTTTTACTACAATGAGAATTCCTTCTGTTTTGGTCACATCTAGTGGTCAGGTTATAGAGCTGGGAAGAGGTACAAAATCACATGCTTGACAGTCATGCACAGCACATGCTTCCTGGAATAGCAGAGAATGTTCTCAAATAGCCACAGAGGCTCCAGTAGAATGTAATCATTGTAGAATTTTGTTTTCCATTTCCCCAAAACTTGCTTTTTACTGGTAACTGCATCTACCGTTTCACTCCTCCAAATTTTTTAGTATTTAAAATTCATCATGGCTATGGGAACTTTGAAACCGAGTCATTGTTTAAAAAGGTGGTAAACACTGTTGAAAGTATAAGGGAAATTTATAACTGATTTGAGGAAAGATTATAATGAAATATATTCAAATGTTTTTAAAGGGTGAAAGTCTTGATTGCTTGCAAGTTTCCCTTATTGGAATACTTTGTTCTCTGGCTGAATGACTCATTCTTCCAAAATTCTTGGCAATAATACTATAGCTTCCTCATCATGCAAGCCACAGGAAGTTATATGTTGGAGACATCACAAAATTTAAAAAGTTAAGTTTCTAAATCAATTCTACTCCCTTGTAAATGACTCAGATGAGTAACTTCTAAACTGCAAAAAATTTTAAAACAATATTCCTTATGGAGTTCCAATGATAACCCATTCCGTTAACTGTGAAAATCTAGAATAAGAGAATATTGGATCACTGTGTTTCATCAAAATATTGTAATCTATTATTCCATTGTTATCCTAGTTTTAGACATTAACAACTGGAAGCTATACCTAACACTAAAGAGCCGTAACAAATAAGTTATCAGTAGTCTGAGAATGAGTATGGGGTTTAATTGCAAATATTTGTGCCTATTTGCATTTTAAATTGCTGCATTATTGTCCAGATAATTAGTGCTTATAGACGACATAAAGTATTGTCTTAGCTGAAAAACTATCATGTTGAATTTTTGATACCCTCAGTACTCCAGAAAAAGGAAGATTATTCTGTTTAAGTAACACTGTCATGATTTACTCTGAATTAATGTTTTCAGACCAAACCAAACCCACTGCCGTTGAGTCGATGCCAACTCACAGTGGCCCTACAGGACAGAGTAGAACTGCTCCATGGAGTTTCCAAGGAGCACCTGTCAGATTCAAACTGCTGACCTTTTGGCTAGCAGGCATAGCACTTAACCACTATGCCACCAGGGTTTCCAAACAGTGTCTTAGAGATAAGAAGTTTGGATGGCAGAAAGATTAGTTAGATTACATTTCACATTCACACATCTAACAAAGAGGCAAAAAACAGGAACAGAGTTCTTAGTTTCCAACCCAGTGCTTTGGAGAAACGTGTAGGTAATTGTCATCATCCTTGTTTCTGTTAGGTGCCCTCAAGTCAATTCTGACTTATGTTGACCCCATGTGACAGAGTAGAACTGCCTCATAGTGTTTCTGTGACAGTAATTTTGCAGAAACAGATTGTCAGGCTTTTCTCCCAAGGGTCAGTTGGGTGGGTTTGAACTACAAACCCTTCAGTTGGAGCCAAGCACTCACCCAAGACTCCTTGTGTAGGTAATTAAAGAGTATCAAGTTGTCAGAAGTTTTTTCAAATTGGCCTTGCATTTGTCTTCAAGTATGCAAAAATATAACATTTGTTGGAAATGGAATTGTGCCTCCCAAAAATGTGTGCCCACTTGGCAGGCCATGGTTCCCGGTATTGTGTGACCATTTTGCGACCTGATAACAATGGTCCTGTGTCTTGTAAATCCTAACCTCTGTAAAATAAATGAGGCAGTTATGTTAATAAGTCTGGGTTCAATCTACAAGATTAAGCAATATTTTGAGTCAATCTATTTTAAGACTCTAAAGAAAGAACCAGGCAAAGAGGAGCAGGACCTCATTACTACTGAGCAAGAATAGCCAGAAGCAGAGTATGTCCTTTGGACCAAGGGTCCCTGCTCTGAGAAGTTCCTAGACCAGGGAAGACTGATGACAAAGACCTTCTGCCAGAGCCATCAGAGAGAGAAAGCCTTCCCCTGGAGCTGGCTCCCTGAATTTGGACTTCTATTAGTCAAAAGTCAGAGTCCCTGCCATCGGGTTGATTCTGACTTACAGGCATCCTGTAAGTCGGAGGAGAACTGCCCCATGGCGTTTCCAAGGAGTGCCTGGCAGATTTGCACAGCTGACCTGTTGGGTAGCAGGCTAGTTGTTAACCACTGTACCACTAGGGCTTCCTAGCCTGTTAGATGAGAGAACAAATTTCTCTTTGTTAAAGCCATCTACCTGTGGTATTTTTTACAGCACTACTAGATAACTAAGACAAGATACAAAAAATAACCCATGTGAGCTAGAAATATTATTCTAAGATTGTGTCATTTTCATAAACATAATTTCTTTTAAAAAAAAAGCAGTGATGCTTTGTTCAAACATTTGATGTGAAAATTAGTTACATTCTTCTTGGCCTTAGTGAATTGTGTTTAGTGAATTGCAATGAAAATGGTCATTATGTTCAAATGTATACAATTTTTTACTTAAAAAATTGTTCAGGTAGTGTGATCTAAGTGCTTTCAGCTATATAAACAGTGAATCTACACTTTAGAAACTCAATTATCATGATTTTTATTGGCTTGGAAAAATAATCCCCAATAGATATGAAAATATTCTTCCAAAGTAGTTTTTTTCTTTTTTGCTACATTTGATGTAATATAGAGATCATTCAGATCTATGTGGGAGTTGTTGATATACTATCACATGCATCCATCAGATTTATGCAGACTTTTTTTTTTAAGTTTTTTGTAATAGTTTAGATGAATGTTTACAGAATAAGCTGGTTTCTCATTAAACAGTTAGTACACATATTGTTTTATGACATTGATTAGCAACCCCACAACAGGTCAATGCTCTCACTTCCAACCTTGGGTCCATTATTATCAGTTTGCCTGTCCCCTCCTGCCTTCTAGTCCTTGCCCTTGGGCTAGTATGCCCTTTTAGTATGCCCATTTAATCTTGTTTTGTTTTATGGGCTATTAAGTTTTGGGCTGAAAGGTGAACTACAAGAGTTACTTCATTACTGAGATGAAAAATGGTAGCCATCAGGCCAATAAGTCTGATCTTTTTTAGTGAGTTAGAATTTTGTTCTTCATTTTTGTGTAGCTCTGTGTGGGACCCTCTCGTAATCTTGTAATTGGAGCAGTCAGTGGTGGTAGCTGGGTACCATCTGGTTGTATTGGACTCCATCTCATGGAGGCCTTTGTAGATGTGGTCCATTAGTCCTTCAGAATAATTTTTCCCTTGTATCTTTAGTTTGTTGGTTTGTATGTTTTTTCATTCTTTCTTGCTTCCAAAGGAGTGGGACCAGTGAAGTATCCTAGATGGCCACTTGTAGGCTTTTAAGACCCCAGACATTATTCACCAAATATAATGTGTAAGGATTCTTTAAAAACCAGGTTATGCCAGTTGAACTAGGTGTTCTCCAAGACCACGATCATCATGGCCATCACCCCAGGAATTCAGTCCCTTGGGAGTTTGGATGTGTCTATGGAGCTTCTGTAACCTAGTGCACAAATGTTTTATTTTTCTGAAAAGAAATGTAGTTGTCACTGGAAAGTTTTACAAAACACCTAGTACTGCATAGAGATCTAAAGAGATAACATGAGAGTGTTATGTAGCTATTAATCATTTATCACTAAAATCCTGTAAGAAGGGTTAGAGGGAATTTTTTACTAATTTCACGGATGGCAAAATTATGATTTAAATGAATCATAAAACTTTTCCTAGAATATAGGGTATAATTCTAATTTTAGAATGTAAATAAATACAGTAACTTCCATAAGTTTTTCTTAGCAGCTTCTTATGTGTCTCTCAAATGTTGTGTAGCCTTCTTATTTTGCTGTCTTTTTGTCTGTAGTAGAAGAATATAGTCTACAAAAGAAACAAGAGGATCTTTTTTATAATTTTAATATTAAAATATTGCCAAAAACTAAAACATTGCCTGGAAATCATGCAAGCTATTTTTAACAGATGAAAGCTAATAGTTTGTTCCTCATGAGACTTAAACCTAGTTATTGAAATTATATACTCATGTTTTAAAAATATGTGGGTTTATATTTCAAGAAGAATTAGCACAAAATATTACAAAATTTAAAGCAAGGGTTGGTGGCAATAAAACCTTGTCTAAAGATGTCTTGATGTAGTTATCTATAAAATTACTCAGTCAGAGTATGTTGCATTTTTAAGAATAGCACTAACATAATTGTTCAGCTGAATCAGTCATTCAAAGCTACATAGTCTTTAGCATCAGTTGACAAGAGATTCAGATCCCAGTTCTGCATCTTTTTAACTACATGGCCAACACAAGTCATAAAATCTCATTAAGATTCTGTTTCTTCATTTCTAAAAAATGAGTTATTTTATCTGGTAAGTCTTTACCACCTAAGTGAAATGAGAAGCAGAATTCATTTTTTTTTTTTTTTGTGATTAAGTGAAAGTGTACAGTCCAAGTCAATTTTCCGTGTAAAACCCTGAGTACCCTCCTCCAGAACTCCATCTGCTCTCCTCACCTTGTGACAGCATACTCTTCTTTTTCACTCCTTACATCAAGTATCCACTCAACCAACATTGGTAAAGTTTACAGAAAAAGAATACTCAGTAAGTAGTACTTACGCTGTTTCTCAGATTTTTCTCTTGGAACATTGAGAAAAGTTCCTCTAGTTTGTCTTAGCAGTTGCTTTTAATTGGGTCACTTTGCCATTGGGTGAATTTATCATTCTGGAATATTTCAGAAAAGAATTGATTATTCATCTTCATCTCTACTTGATAAAATAGTAACATAAGAACAGAAATTTGTTTCTTTTCAGATTTTTATTATCTTCGAGAGATATCAGATAACAAAGAAAAAAATTCAGAAAGAGAGGCACGCTTTCTAAGATATACTGCTAATTTTACCCGCTTGTCTAGTTTATTAAATTTATTAAGCTATCAAGTATTATATTAAGTGCTGGTAATGTGCCAGATACTGAACAATGCTTAAAGACACAGGAAGACTAATATAGCTTCTCATGTAATGGATGGGACATGACCTATCCTCCTGTGATGGAGGAGACAGACTAAAATCTTCAGCTGCTAAAACAATGAAAATATTAAAAAAGAAAGCAATCAGAAACAGTTGAATTTATTATATGTATAAGCAAAATCTAATTACATATTATGATATTACATATTATGGTATTGTCAAGAACAGTAATAAGACACAGAGAATAATGGGGCTTCTAAGCTATTGATTCATATATTAATTCATTCACTCAGCAAATATTTTCAGTACCTCTTCAGGGCACTTTTTTAGGTACTTCAGGTACGACATGAGCATAAAAAAATCTTTGGCCTGATGTATCTGACAGCGTAAACAGGTATTAAACATGAAAAAATAAGCAAATAGTGTAATGTGCAATGACCGTAAGTACTCTAAAGAAAATAGAATGATAGGATAGACAGCCCTTAGGTAAGTGCAGGCACAGAGGAGGCAGGTACTTTACCAGGAGGACTGGGAATGGCATACACATCCTCCGGAGAAGGACTTTTCCTGTCAGATAAAAGAAAGTGCAAAGCCACTGAGGTGGAAAGAGCCAAACTAGTTGTAGCAAGTCCAAGAAAATTAGCGTGGCAGGAGCAGAGCAAGTGAGAAGACAGTGGCTGCACAGTAGAACTTAAACCATCTAAAGAAGAGTCTTGGTGTCTGTGATGAGACATTTTATTTTTATTTGGAACCCTCTGGAAAAGTGTAAGGAGGGAAGTGATATGACTTTGCCTTTAGTCATAAAAAGATCACTTTGACTGTCTTGAGGGCAGTGGTCCCCAGTGAGGCTAGGAATCAAAGCAGGGAAACCAAAGAGGGAACAGAAAGGGCTGCTAGTGGTTTGATCTAAGGAAGTTTCATGGGAATAATGAGAAACAATAAGATTTGGGCTATATTTTGGAAGGAGAATTGACAAGACTTGCTGAGGGAGTGGATGTTAAGAGAAATAGAGATAGATGAAGAAGGTGGCGAAGTCCTCTCTAGCTAGGTGACATTAAAGTCCTGAAGGAAGAGATGGAGTTGACCATATGGGGCGTTGTTATATATGAGGGACTATTCCAAGTCAAGACGACGGGTTAAGGTGAATGGCACCATCAAATGAACTTGAATCCTGCTTCAGTTTTCTGAGGACTATCTGTTTGTAATATACAATTCATTTTATGCAGACAGTGCAGTAGAAAGTAGAAAATTTACCAGGTTTCCACCATGATAAGAGATGCCTCCTATTATTTTGTAAAGAAAATTTATCTGAAATTGTTTTTGTATCTCATAGTTACTAAATAAGTTCTGCTGGTTTTCAGAATTTCTTAGATTTTTTGAGGAAATACTAAATGCAAAGTTTTTAGGTTTTATGGAACATATACTTTATTTACAAGATATGATCTTGATTGCTACACCTCTTAATCCTATAATTATTATTGAGATTCTACATAAACTAATTATAAGAAATTATACAAGGAATCTAACTTTGTTCCCTGAAAAGAGCTTTGAAGTATCATAGCCGTTCTCTTCCAATGGAACACACTGTATGATTCAGTGTAGCTGAAGATAGCTACTGATAATTACTGTGCTCACAACACACTTGACTGTGTCATTTTCTATGGAAAGGAAATAACATTTTATATTTTCTAGTGTTCATAGAAAAAGGGAATTAATCTTCACTCTGAACAAACAAGAGAATGTCTTAATCTATCAGTCCCAGGAAATTTCCTGTGATGTAATACAAAGATTTCTTTACAATCCTCTTGACATCAAAATATAATAAGGCTGAATCTGTAGTATACACAAACAGGTATGGCTCTTACAAACTGCAGAAAATACAAAGAATTAGTGTTTTACCAGGTGTCAGGGCCATAAAACCTATCATCTTTATTTTTTCTGTTGATCTTTATTTTTAAATTTTAATGGTAGTTGTATGTATGCTATCAAGTAGTAGTTGAATAAATAAGCAAATTTTTCAATGAAGATGAAATTTAATACTGTTTTTGATAGTGCCTATAACTTGTTATGCTTTCCATGGAAATATTTGCTAGTCTAAGCATTTGTCATAAATCTCCTGTAGATTAATGGAAATCATGATTTTTATCCATAATTTTCCTTGAAAATGGAGGAAAAATATGAGGTGTTAAAAGACACTCATGACAATCAAGAAATATTTATTTACCTCAGATTAATAAAAGCAATAAAACTTTACTTGTGATTTTATTTGTATTATCTATCAAAGCTTGAGTAATGTAGAAAGGTTTTCGTAGCATATTTCATACTTTTCCCAAGCGATACGCTTTTGTTTTCAAACCAAAACAGAAGTCTTTGTGACAGCTCCATTTGTGACTATTGTCTCAGAGGTCAGGTCAGATAAACTACATGTATGACATGAAATCATGTGTTTATCTACTTTGGCAGTTATTTGGTGACAATTTTGGATGATTTCTTGTGTTAAAGAATGTGTTAATTTGAGAGGTAGCAGCCAGAATTAAAAAATATATATATCTAAATTTAATTTGACTTCAAATTATTCGTCAAAATCAGACTTAAAATATGAGCATTTCCATCTCAACAAGATTTAGCCTTTTCTTACTTTCAGCCAATATGTGCCTTGGTAATACTTATTTTGTTTACACTGAAAGTTCCTGAGGCTAGAAAGGTGATTCATTTATTTATTTATCTATCTATCTATTTATTCATCCTCAGAGCACCAGATAACATGGTGTACAATAAGCATGTGTAAATAGTTGGCACTTAGCACGGTTTTTAAATGAAATGAATAAAAATCTAACACATCTACATGAATTGTCATTGGCCCACTGAAATTTTAAAGTTAGAATTCCTTTATTATCTTAATTTTAGATAGGTTTATCCTTTTCTAGATAAGGCTGAGAAACTGGAACCACTTATTACCTGTTATTATTAAAATAGTGTTTCCTCTTGTTTTTTATATATGCTAGGTTACAGGCCTTTTTTTTTATTATTATTATGATTGAATGAAAATGTATATTCCCTTGGCTTATATAAATTCGCATGCTGACCTATATGCAGCTTCCACTGCTCTCCCTGTCCGGTGACTGCACACTATTCCTCTCTGCTCCATACATGTCTCATCCTCCCAGCAGTCTCCTTTCCCCTCCTCTCCACCCACTCCCCTTCCTCCAGCCAGAGGTCAGCAGGATGATATCCTATAGATGCATAGAACCATAAAATTCCCACAAGATAGGGTCACTCTGCATTGCCAAGTCCAACAGGCTTTTAAAACTTTTTTTTAACTTCTTTTCCTTACATTTTAATATACGTTTAACTTCTTTTACTCACATTTTGCAAAGATAATTTTTGAAAGGAAATGTACATATTCCTGATAGGATGAAGATTTTATTCTTGAAAACAAAATCATTTTAAATTCTTAGAATCCATTGCCTAGTAACTTCTAAACTGGTTAAAGAAGTTTAACTAATGATTGGGGAAAAAATAGTAATAGTTGCAAAATTTGCAAGGCTAAAAAATGTTGAGAAGTCACTTTATGCCTTTGTTTTTTTATTATTGTAATTAGCAAGTGCAGAAAAAAATGCAGCTGATCATGACCACAAGAACGAAATGAAGTTCAAGATCAATGAGAAAGTGTTTAACTCTTGTGAAATCTTGGTCTTTCTTACATCACTTTCCATTCATTCATTACTGGCTTCCTCCATTTTTCTTGATCTGTAGTTTTCTATTTCTGCTTGAACATTTTCCTTTAGAAGGAACTTAGAATTTTATAAGGCACACAATTATTTTGGAATAGTTTAATTGTATGAGCATCAATCCTATTGTTTTGGCATTCTTCCTCTGTAAACTACTCGCCATCATCCATAATTTCCCCCCGTAAAGCAAAGAACAGTAAGTCAAACTCTTTCTTTCAATTATTTGCTTTCCTGTGATAGCATTCCTAGTTTTCTCAATAGGTCCTTACATGGCATGTTTTCTTCATAGGATAAACTGATTCCTAGCTACTTTCATCTTATGCTGGAGCAGTCGTTCTCAAACTGAGATGGATGTTTAAATTACCTGGAAGAATTTAAAACATAATGCCAGAAAGTCTCAATACCTTTCTGCTGGCTTTATTACAAGTGGTCAACACACCATGAACATACGTGATGGGGAAGCATTCTGTATGTGAACAATGTGGTTCAGAGTCCTAATTCCACGGTATATTTGCTGGAGAGCCTTAAGTCTGTTATTTACTTACTGAGTCTCACTGTGTCCATGAAGATGCAAACGTAGTATCATTCATTATAAATATTAATAGGTGAGTGTAGGAAAAATCTATCTATAATCACACAAAAATTTAAATATCAGGAGAAGTCTTTATAGGTTCTACTATATAAACATTCAGTTTATGTTTCTATTTCTTTCAGACTCCTACTTTTCTATCTCCTTCAAAAAGTTGTTACTAAAGTTCAGAAGAGTTGTGAGACAAGATGGGTGTCAACCGCTTGTCTCTTCTGATGTCTAACAGTATATTGGATATATACTCAACATTTTCTGCAGTGCTGAATCTGTTGCTGTGGTATGGTGGGGTGGATAGTACTGCTACATTGCTCTTAATCATGAAAATTAGTAGCAGCTTGGCTGGCTCAACTTTAGGGGTGACGTGTTTCAGTTGACACCTTTATTTTATACCAGCTTGCTGATCTCAGGTAATAAACATTCTAAATATCATTTTCAAGTATTTGATTACTGTCCCATTTTTATATGATAACATTAGAGAAATATATTTGTTGTCAAGGGAATGCCTAAAAACTTGGTTGTTGCATGTAAAGTTTTCTCTGTTTGAAGAACAAAAAATAGTCTTGTGTATTTTACATTGTAGCATTTTAAGATGCTTCATTAGCCATGAAATAAAGCCTCATTGCTATATTTGTAATGAAATATGAATCACATACTGTGTTTACTTTTTCCAAGTAGAACTGAATTGTGATTCTGTGATTCACCCAGTGAAAGTAAAAGCATAGTCAGACATCACACTGAGGACCTCTAACAGGGCACATTTTGTTGCTGTCATTGTTTGGTTATTATGGTTACAAACTTGAAAAATTGATTTAACAAAATACAGAGCTAATGTTATTCATTCCTGGAGGTTCCCCTATATTACTCTTATCTCTGCTTGAGTTACAATTAAATTCCTTATTACACAGGTAAATTGGTAAAGCAAGAAGTGATATTAACTTCTTGTCTTCACCTGCCCTCTTAGAATATCCTGTGCCTCCAGGCTTACGAGTATCAGTCAGCTTGGAGTTCAGTGATAAAGGAAAATTCTAAAAGGAGAAAAAAAAAGGAAGCTAGGCCATATACGGCATTGTAGGTCAAGGGCAGGTCCCAGCATTATTTATAAGACTGGAATACTTAGAAGATAATTAAACAAAGGCTTAGGGTTAAACAAAAGCATAGGGTCCCATTAGAAGACTATTACAGTAATTCATATAAGAAATGTAGATGACTAGAACAAGTGTTTAAGGGGAAATGTTTTAAATCAGTAGTCTCTTAAAAGTAGATCTGGGAATGTTACGGAGAATTTTTTTTTTTAAGAAATCTTTTGATATATGCAACAATATGAAAAAAATGCCAGAACTATCATGCTAAGTGGAAAAAAATCCAGACATAACAGATATTTTGTTATTTCATTTATGCAAAATTCTGAAAAAGTCCAATAAGAGAGACAAGAAACAGATCAGAGGTTTTCTAGGGCTTGGAATGGGAATGTGGCTTAACCACAAAGCAGAATGAAGGAGTAATGAATATTCTCAAATTTCTTCATGGTAGGATTTGCTCAATGAAATGTAGGCTTAAAATACTTGAATTTTTTATATGTAGATTGTATGTAAATAAGCTATATATATTTTAAAAAAAAAAAAAAAAAAGACGATTCACTAAGATGACTTCCAGGAGTGGAGTATAAAGGAAAGAAATATGTCAAAAAACAACTGCAGGGTTTTGGGCCTCATCTCTGGTAGGAAGTCATCATTATCTGTGATGCAGAAGAACAAAGTTGGATTAGATTTTAGTGGAGGATTTCAGTTCTGGATGTATTTAGCACGAGATGCTTATCACCCATTCAAGTGGAGATGCCAGGGGGCAACTAAACGCATGAATCTGGATTGAAAGGTTAATCCATCAGCAGCTATACTTAGGAGTTACTGGTGCATATTTAGTTTTTAAAGCAGCCTTCTATATCAGTGACTGTTGAGACAGGAGAAAAAAGGAGCACCACAGTAATTTTCCACATTTCAGTATTATTCGTCACTTTTATACAAAAATCTGAAATGTACCCTAAATCCCCCAATTTAACTATAGGAAAAATTATTGTTTGTTTTGTTGTTTCTAATTTATCATTTTCTTGCTGGCTGGCAAACGCTTGGCTAAAGTGGTGCTCATTTACATTGATTATTGATTTATTGTGTCTCCTTAAGACAATTATTCACTGAAGAAGAAACAAAAATAAAAATCAGACTTATGTCATCATTTTAAGGGGGTGTCCACCATAGATGCAGCTGAGATAAGAAATTGCCCAGCTTGTATGGGTACACAGGGCTGCTTTGCATGGATAATGTCTGCTACTAATATTCAGCATTGTTCTGATACTAAATAAAAATTTAAAAAATCTTTTTCAAATAGCCAGTTAAGCACTTCAGTAACCACTGGGAAATCATGAAAATGCAAAATTTCTTTCAGTGGAGTAGAAGAATTGTGACTGTAATTCAAGATACAAAGTTTTAATGAGAAATAGACATAGTGAGTGTAGACTTTAAAGTTTGAAAAAGAGAAGAAGGAAAATAGGATAGTAAATAAAAGGTTACTTATGATCAATTGAGAACAATTTTTTGTACACAAGAATATGATACGAATAAGAGTGTGAAACAGGGAGCCCGATTCTCAAACCTGCTCTGTCCAGCTTATAGCAACTCAGTGGGACAGAGTTGCTGTAGGGTTTCAAAGGAGCAGCTGGTGGATCCAGACTGCTGACTTTTGGTTAGCCGTGGAGCTCTTAATCACAGTCCAGTCAAATCCTGGCTTCCATGCTGATTAGCTGGGTGACTTCAGACAAGTTACTTAAATTCTCTGTGCTTCAGTTTATATCATCTGTAGAGTGAAGATAATGCTAGCAATTTCATAACGTTTTTCTGAGGACAAGTAGCTGGAAAATAGAGAGCCAGTATACAGGGAGAAAATTGAAGCTACAAGCTAGATACTATAGTGAAAAGCACAGTGTTTGTAAAGGAGCATGAGAATTTGGTGTTTACAGCACAGTTGACAGATCAGCTTCCGATAGGAAAAGGGACTTCTCCCCCCCCCCCCCCGTTGTTTCAAGAGTAAGAAAGAGAGAAGAAAACAAATACGTATCTTTCTAAATGAGTTAGTGTTTTATATAAGGAAATTGTGAGACTTTGTCTCTGAAAGCTTCTATTGCCTTGTTGAAATGTTGGGTAACTCAGTGTCTGTGAATGAGCGGAATTATTGTGGGATGGTAAAAAGACTATTAAATAAACAGCATAAATGAATGAAAGAATATTTAAGTTACCGTGGATGACTTATTATGTCAACGTGTATTGTGTTCAGTATTAATAAGACCAAATCTGTTTAAAACAGGAAAACATGCTAATGGATTTTTAAAATGTGTAATCACACATTTAAAGTCTGTTTTAATACTGTTTCAGTCCCTAGAAACCATTAATTCCCTTGAGTTTTATTGCAAAACTACCAACAAATTGTTATTGTAAGGGTATTCTCTATGATCATGTATTTTCCTAGTAATCAAGCAATTTCTTCTAATTGTTAAATACATTAATCTCTGTCTTTTTTTAATTACATGGTTGTTTGTCTTAAACAGCTTTAAACTGATTTTGAAAGCAGTGCTAAACCTGTCCACTTCTAAAACAATAATAAACAATGTAATGTAGGTAATTTTTTTAACCTTGATTTTATTTTTAAGTATATGAAATAAAGTATAATTGGCCATGAAATATCTGAATGGTGAGTGTTAAGTTATATAAACCAGGCAGCAAGTGGGTTTATGGTGGAAGAGATTTCTTGGATAACAGTAGAATGATTGTGTCCTTAGTAAGATATTTTCTGCAAGGATATCAAGATTTTCTGTTCGGCTGTCATATTGATAGTTTTTCACTCCAACTAAATATTTTGGCTTATCACATTAAGGTTTCCCCATTTATTAAGATTTTCAGCATTCACTCTCTTCCAGAGAACCTCACTTCACTACTCACATTTCCCAGCACGAGAAAGAATAAATCATAAAATGAAAGTATTCCTGACCAAAATTTCTGCTAAAAAAAAGTTTTCACCTATCTGCTTTAGTTAGTGTGTGAAAATTGGATCCTACAGATGTTTATTGGTTTTCCTTTTTTTAACTTTTCCATTTTGTATTCTCAAATTTAGTTACATCAGAATATATCTATTAATGTCTTACTATGTAATGACTATGTTACTTAAAATTTTCACAAAGATGACAAAATAATCAAGGACTCATCTTTACTAATTCTTTTTTTCTGGAGTAGAGAGAACTTTTAATGGTTTTGGAGCATGTTTTTTGAAAATGATTCAGCTCTTCTGAGGTATTTTAGATACAATTTTTTATGAACTAATTTCATATCACCTAGTGTTTTTAAATATATAGTAAATGGGAAAGTTTTTTTCTTTAAGAGTGTCATTTACATAGTAAATGGAAAAGGAAAAAGGAAAACTCTCCTGGAGGTCACCCCTCAGCCAAATGATAGATTGGACTATAAAATAACCAACACTCTTGAGGAATGTGTACCCCAGAACAGTCGGTTCTGTAAGCTCAAATGTACCGTGTTTGCTTACAAGCAAAGATGACAAGGCAAGGTGGGATGAGAAAACTGGAGGGATAGAAACTGGAAAGGAAGGGTAGAAGTGGGAAGAGAGCTGACACATTATAAGGACAGGAACTGACGTCAAGGAACAATTTACTGTTGTATGAGAAACTAATTTGCTGTGTAAACGCTCACCTAAAGTGCAGTAAAATGTTTTAAAAAAAACTCTGATAAAAAATAATATAGATTAGTTATAAACACAATAATAATTGGCCTAAACATAATAAAACCCACTACCTCTGGGTCAGTTCTGACTCAGAGCAACCATATAGGGCAAAGTAGAACTGCCTCATAGGATTGCACACAAGTGTCTGGTCAGTAGAGTTGAACTGCCAACCTTTTGTTCAGCAGCCATGGCTCTTAACCACCAGAGTCCAGGATTTCTGAGCGTAATAAAGTAAATGAAAATGTAGTTGATGACTGATTATTGTTCTTTAAAAAGAAGCAATCTTAAATATTTTAATTTGATTTATTATTGTTGTTCTAATTATGTGTAAAAGCTACATTATGTAATAATAATACATTATGTAAAATAAAATTTACATAAAATTTTTGTCCTATAAAAAAATATCACTTCAGATACTATTTTGTTCATATTGAGCATGAGGCACGTATTTTACTTCAATTGAACGGTTAAAATATGTAATATTTAATATTTTACCATTTATGAAATACCTATGGTCTGCCATATGCGTTGTGTTTTATCCAAAACACAGCACCACAGACTGTAATATATTATCATTACATGTACACAGATAATAAAACTGAGACTGAGAAATGAAGGGAAAAAAACATATTTCAAATCAGAAGTCAGTGGTATAGTAGAAGTGACCTCTAGAAACTACAGATTTCATGAAAAAATGTTGCAAGTATGTTCATTTTTGGTGGGAGAAGATCTATTCCTAGATCTGACTCTCTTAAGCTGTCCATGATTTAAAAATTTTTTAAATATGCAATCCCAGCAAGTGTTAACCACTAACAGATATCTCCTTCACTGACTGTATTTCATTTACTCATGGAAAATAGTTCCACTACTGGCCAAAAAAGTCTTTTCTTTTTTTTAAAAAAAAAAAAGTTTAATTTTACAACCAAACTAAATATTATCTAATACTCTTGTAACACAGTATGAACAACTATATTTTTGGTAGATTAGATATTTTAAATATCTTGTATGTAATATATAGAATTATTAGAAAACATTTCTGTTGCTTTAAAATAAAGGTCAAAAATATTAAGGAAATGCTCTACACCTAAAGGTAATTTTATGTTGATTAATTCCTTCTTCCAAAAAGTTTCCTTTAACATATATTTTACTATAATACATGTTAGTTAGGTCATAATGTGTTTTACACATATAGTTATTTGATTTTGATGAAGAATAAGTAGAATAAGGCTTTAATGGTATGACTAAGTTATTCAGTGGTTGATACCCAATGTGTAATTCAATATCTTTTTATTCACAGCTTTCTACTTGTTGAATTCCATTGACAAAGATGCTTTATTCTTGTACTTAAAAAAAAAAACTCAAAAGTAAGGGCAATTAGAAAAAAATGTGGAAATAAGTATTGAGGTCATACCACTATGGAAATCGTAGTAAGTATAGTTATAAAAGGGACCTCATGGTATACCAGACTTGTGTTAGTATAAGGAAACGCAGGCTACCAAAAAGCCTACAAATAATTGCAAGCTTCCAGAGGCAACACAAAAGGTGTTTAGTACACACTTCCTTTTCTCTTTCTCTTTTTCAATCTTAGAAACATTTCATTTTTTATGTGTGCTGAAATGCAAAATGTAAAATTTATATAGTGTAAACAAGACAGGTAACAGATTTTGGATAGATGTCATAATTTATTGAAACTCATATTGCATGTACACAAACATGCATACATGTGTGCACACACTTACTTATGTTAGAGAAGTATCCATAATAAAACATTATTTGAAGTACTGCTGTTTACCCAGTAAATCATTAAAGTAAATCTAACTTTATTGCATAATAAAATTCCACATAAACAACTGAAGGAATTCAGTATTCATATATGCTAGTATTAAGAAAGATATATTTTTTACCCATTTGTCTTAAAATGAGTTGTTAAACAGAGTTTGGTGATGTCCTGTACTTTAAATTAAATCAGTGCATACATAACATATTAATCTTAGAAATAAAACATAGAAATTAGAAGTCCAGGTCTTGTATGATTCTGGGACATGTTGAATATCTTCTCCAAAGACTGTGATGCACTCCCAAAGGACCAAATTTCAGTGCCAATGATCACACTAATAATAGTTGTTTCTGGAATCATTTGGAGCCTTCCTACATAAAAACTTTGAAGAGGCCTAAAGTGCTAGTTATCACTACAGCTTGAGTAATAGGAGATGATGTTTTAGTCATCCCAATTTTCCACACAGACAACCCACACATTAAGAGTCTAAAGTGAGTGTGGGCTACACTCAACTGAGATAACCATGAAACAGATTTGAACAGCATTTCTGTGCTTCCTGAGAGTCAGACTTCAGAAGGGAAGTTATCTTCTTTAGAATCATGAGCTTAGAGTTTTACCTGACTTGATGTGTCACTGAGAATAACTAAATTTCATTATGTTCTTTGCTTTATAACAAAAATGAGAAATATAGCTTCTGATTGCTATCATCCAGGAATACTCAGTGTATAAAATCATGCCTGAAACCTAAAGAATACAATTTTTTTTTAACTGTACACAAGGTTCTTACTTGCTGAAAAAGATGCCTGTTATGTTAGAATGGAATACACATTAGATGGGGAGGGTGTCTTACCTAGTTTTGCATTTTCCTAAATAGCTATTACATGTCTTAATTGAACATTATACTTCTTAAGGTAGTGAGTCTACACAGTAATTCTTTAATACTCTCCACATGTCTGTCTAGCTGGTTACAGTGAGGGCACATGTACTGCTGTGCTGCTGAAAGCTCTGCCAATGGTATTCAAGTACCAACAGGGTGGACCGTGGTTGACAAGTTTAAGCTGAGCTTCCAGATTAAGACAGACTAGGAGGAATAGCCTATAGGTGTACTTCTGAAAAAAAATAAATGCTAAAAACCTTATGAATAGCGGTAGAATCCTGTTTGATATACTGTCAGAAGATGAACCTGTCAGAATGGAAGGCACGCAGAATACTACTAGGGAAGATTTGTCTCCTCAAACTAGAGTAGACTTCATGATGTGGAGGGAGTCAAGCTTTCAGGACCATCAGGTACTAATGTGCCATGACTCAAAATGAGAAGAAACAGCTGCAGACATCCACTGATAATCAGAACATGGAGAGTACAGATCATGAATGTAGGAAAATTGAAAATTGTTGCAAATGAGATGGAATGCATAAACATTGGCATCCTAGACATTAGTGACCAGAAATGGAGCGCTATTGGACATTTTTAATCAACCATGTGGTCTACTATGTAGGAAATGAAAAATTGAAGGCAAATGGTATGGCACTCCCTGTCGAAAAGAACTTTGCAACATCTATTCTGAAATACAACATTGTCGGTGATGGAGTAATATCCACATGCCTACAAAGAAGACCAGTTAGTATGACTAGTACTTAAATTTACACATAAACTGCAAAGGCCAAACATGAAGAAATTGAAGATTTTTACCAATGTCTGCATTCTGAAATTGATGTAACGTGCAATTGATTTGCATGTATAATCATTGGTGATTGAAATGTGAAAGTTGGAACCAAAGAAGAATGATGGCTAGTTGGAAAATATTGCTTTGGTAATAGAAACGATGCTGGAGATCACATTACATAATTTTACAAGACCAAGAAACTGTTCATTGGAAATACCATTTTCTTCAGTGATGTAAATAGTAACTATGCACACAAATCAAATTGACTACATCTGTAGGAAAAGACTATGGAAAAGCTTAATATGATCAGTAAGAACAAGGCCAGGGGACAACTGCAGAACAGACTTCAGTTGCACGTATGTGAGTTCAAGTTGAAGCTGAAGAAAATTAGAACATATCCACAGAGCCAGAGAACTAAAGTATATTCCACCAGAATTTAGAGAGTATCTCGAGAACAGATTTGGCTAAGGATCAAGGATATCATACATGAAGAAAGCAACAAGTAATTTAAAAAACAACAAAGAAACAAGAGACCAAACAGTATGTCAGAAGAGACTGAAACTTGTTCTTGAATGTAGAGTAACTAAAGTGAACTGAAGAAATGATGCAGTAAAAGAACTGAATAGATTTGAAAGGGCTGCTTGAGATGACAAAGTATTATGATGAAATGTATAAACACTTGGTGTTAGAAAACCAAAAGAGAAGAACACACTCAACATTTCTCAAACTCAAAGAACTGTAGAAAAATTCAAGCCATGATCATTCATTTCTGGAGGTAGCATGTGACCATAGATCATTGGTGTCGAAAGAAGTCCAATCCACATGGAAGACACTGGCAAAAAACAATTCTCCAAGAATGGACAGAATACCAACTGAGATATTTCACCAGGTAGATGTAGTGTCAAAGTGCCCCCTATGCCAAGAAACTGAAAGAGATCTATATTTATGCCTATTCCAAAGAACAAAGAAAAGTCATCCAACTGGATGTGGAAATCAACAGACAGTGTCAGTACTATCACACACAAGTAAAATTGTGCTGAAGATCATTCAGAAGTGGCTGGAGTAGTATATCAGGAGGGAACTGCCAGACTTAAATTAAGAAGAATGTGTAAAAAGAATATCGTTGCTAAGGACAGATGGAACTTGGCTGAAAGCAGAGAATGCCAAGACATTCCACTGTATGGATCATAACAAATTATAGACAATATTTCAAAGAATGGAAATTCTTAACACTATTTGTATTCACGAAGAATCTACAGATAGACCAAGAGGTAATAGTTCAAAGGGAATTAGGAGATAATGTGTGACTTAAAATCAGGAAAGATGTGTGTCATGGTTTTATCCTTGCATCATACTTATTTAGTCTGTAGGTTGTTGTTATATTATTGTTAGGTGCCATCTAGCCGATTCCAACTCAGAGTGACCTTATGCATAACAGAATAAAACACTCCCTAGTCTTGTATCCTGCTCACAGTGCTTTCAATCTTGAGCCCATTCGTGTACCCACTGCATCGATCCATTTTGCCAAGGGTCTTCCTTTCCTTTCCTGAACCTCCACCCTACCAAGCATGATGTCCTTCTCCAGGGACAGATCCCTCCTGATAACATGGTCCAAAGTATGTGCAATGAAATGTTTCTGTCCTTGCCTCTAAGGAGCATTCTCGGTTGAATTTCTTCCAAGACAGATTGGTTCATTCTTCTGGCAGTCCATAGTGTATTAATATTCTTCACCAGTGACTTATTTCAAAACTGTCAATTATTCAGTCTTCCTTTATTCATTGTCCAGCTTTGGCATGCATGTGATGTAATTTAAAATGCTGTGGCTTTAAAAAAGAAATCTTTGAAGAGGTCTTTGGCAGCAGATTTGACTAGGGCAGTGCCTCTTTTGATCATCTGACTGCTGCTTTCATGGATGTTCCTTGTGGATCCAAGTAAAATGAAGTTCTTACAACTTCAATCTTGTCTTCATTTTTCATGCCATTGCTTCCTGCTGCAGTTGTGAGGATTGTTGTTTTCTTTATGTTGAGGTGGGTCGTGAATTGAACTGTATCCCCCCAAAAAGTGGTTAGTCATTTTGCTAGTCAGTGATTTCTGCTATTATGTGATGTTCCTATATGCTGTAATCCTGTCTCTGTGTTGTTACTGAGAGACAATGGGCACCATTGTGTTGGTGCAAGAAGATTCAGTGTGTAAATTGTACTGTGCCTTGAGGCAGGCCATCTCTTTGGCTATCAAGGAAAGGAAGGTAAGCAGAAAGTTAGAGGCCTCATACCATTGAACAAACAGTGCTAGGAGCCGGTCGCATCCTCCTTTGGAAGGGGCTTGAGGTCCCTGTGCCTCAGAAGCTTTGAGTCCAGGGAAAGGCTGATGACAAAGACCTTCCTGCAGAGCCGACAGAGGAAGACATCCCCTGAAGTTAAGGACTTTTAGCTTGCTTTTCTGTGAGAAAATAAATTTTCTTTCTTAAAACCGTATTTGCAGTATTTCTGTTATAGCAGCACTAGATGACTAAGGCAAGGTGTAATCCGTACTGAAGGCTGTGATCTTTGATTTTCATCATTAAGTTCATCGTTGTGTCATCTGCATAGTGCAGGTTCTTAATGAGTCTTCCTCCAATCCTGATGCCTTGTTCTTCATATAGTCTAGCTTCCTGGATTATTTTGTCAGTACACAGATTGGAAAGGTATGGTGAAGGGATACAACCCTGTATGCTAAGTGAATAATGTGAGAAAGCAAGACTAGATGAAGACCATAGCATCCACATTGAATGGAGACTCAGTAACAACCTGTGATATGCACATAGCACAACTGTGCTTGCTGAAGGCAAATAGGAATTGAAGCACTTACTGTTGAAAGTAAAAAAAAAAAAAAAAAGAAAAAAAGAAACACAGTCTTCCATATGGATTAAAGCTCAGCATGAAGAAAACAATAATTCTTACATCTGGACCAATAAACAACATCATGATAAACAGAGTAAAGATTTAAGTTCTCTTAGATTTCATTTTACTTGGGTCTACAGTTAACCTCTGTGGAAGGGCAATCAAGAAATCAAAGGGCACATACAGTGGGCACACCCATTGTAAAATCCCTCTTTAAAATATTAAAAGCAAAGATGTCATCTTGAAGACAAGCGTGCCTGACCCAAACCATGGCCTTTTCATTACCCTATTTATGTGCAAAGTCTGAGCAATGAATAGGGAAGACCAAAAAACAGTTGAAGCCTTTGAATCACAGTGTTGGTAAAGGATATTGAACATATGATAAAGTGCAAGAGCGAAGCTAGCCAAGAGCCCTCGAGTCAGATCCGACTCATGGCGACCCTGGAAGAATGAACTAATCTGACGGGGAAGAAGTAGAGCCAGCATGCTTCTCAGATGTAAGAAGGGCAAGAATTCAACTTGCAAACTTCAGGTATGTTACCAAAACGGATGAATCCCTGGAGAAGGACATCATAGTTGGTAAAGGAGCCAGCCAAGTGCCGTATCAACAGAAAGAAAGAATGCTCTCAATGAGATGGATTGTCACAGGAACTGCAATAATGAGCTGAAGCATAGCAACAATCATGAGGATGGCATAGAACCAGGCAGTGTTTCCTTTCTGATTTGCACGCGTCACTATGAGCAGGAATGTCATATACCTAGCAAACAGTCTGAAAAATATCTTACCCTATTGAATTAACTCAAGCTTAAAGAAACTGACAAAGTTTCAAAATCCTGATGGAAATATTTTGTGTCATAAAGCATGGGAGATACTGGCATTTAAATATTTTTTATTATTATTTAATATAAAAATTAATAATCTTTATGCATGCTTTGATTATCATCTCTTTTCCTGATTGTTATAACATGTTAAAAATTATAATTAGACAGTTTTTGTTTTCTAATCCATACTTTCCTCCTGCTTTGACCTGGGTTTGATGTCAAGACAGATAGACAGATTCAGGCTGATATTACACATTCTTTAAAGATGAGATGTTATTGTTGCAATTGTTAGTTGCAGTCAAGGTAGCTCTGACTCATGGCAACTTCACGTACAACAAAATGAAACACTGTGTGGTCCCATGTCATCTTTCAGATTGTTGGTATTCTTGAGTGCACTGTTGTGGTCACTGTGTGTTTTGAGTGTTTTCCAGTCTAAGAGACTCATCTTCCAGCATTATATCAGACAAGATTCTATTATACTCCATAGGATTTTCATTGGCTAATTTTTAGAAATAGATCTTTAGGCCTTTATTCCTAGTCTGTCTTAGTCTGTAAGCTCTATTTAAACCTGTACACTATGGATGATCCTGCTGATATTTCAAGTACTAAAGGCACAGCTTCCAACATCATAGCAACATGCAAGCCATCAGAGTATGCCAAACTGACACATAAGTGGTGGAAAGATCAGATTAATTCAGTTAACTTCAATAAGATAAATGGTTCAAAATCTCTCACATTTAGTATATGTTCTCATAATAGTAAACAATAATAATGAAATTATGCAGTGTGAGAGTATTCCAGATAGAGGAAACATTATGTTTCAAGTTTCACCATTCGGAGATGAGCGTGTGGTTAAGAATATGAAAGAAATACAGCAAGATATTATGAGAAAAAAATTAAAAAAAGGAAGAATGTGAAAGATAGAACATGAGAGAACAATGTAGGCTTCAAGCCAAGAAGGTTAGGCTTTATCCTGAAAGAAATGGGAAGCTACTAAAGGATTTTAAACAAGAGAATGATAATAAGATTAGTTTTTTAAAAACAAAAATTTGTGACTGGATTATGGAAAATAAATTGGCGTTAAATAAAAGTATATACCAATATACAAAGGGAATGTTGTTAGGAAACTGGACAGTGAGTTTAGAAGAGAGAAATATAGCTTCAACTTGGATGTAACAATGGAAATGCAAGGAAATGAGAGGAAAAACTTTGTCAGGTAGAATTTATATCATTGATAATACACCAAGAACTGGAGTAGAGGAGGGTGGAATAAAAACAAGGATGATTCGGTCTCTAGTAAGGGTATCATTTCATGAATATAAAAGCAACAAAAATGTGATACAAGTTTGTTTTAGAGTTGTTGGAGATGTTTACTTTGCCATATGTCTTGTGTACTCCAATGATCAATCACGTTCTCTTCTCATGGTCACAATATGTCCCAGACATCATTTTACTTGTTATTTCTTCTTTTGACTCCCATGCACTTTCAAAATGTTGTAATACTTCAAATAACTTGCACCGTCACCTACTTATCACTTCCAAAGAAATGTTTATGGCAAGACACAAAAAAATTTCCTGAAGCTAAATCCAACAGACATTTCTTTTTTTTTTCTTAATTATTATGGTTGAATGAAAATGTACATTCTCATATAAATTTTCATGCACACCTTGTCCTGCTCTCCCTGCACAGTGACAGCACACTCTTCTTCTCTGCTCCATACATGTCACCTATCTCCTCCTCTCCACCCACTCCCCTTCCTCCAGTATGAGGTCAGCAGGATGATATCCTATAGATGCCTAGAACCATAACGTGTCCAGAAAACATGGTCACTCTGCATTGCCAAGTCCAATCCATTGCTGCCTGAAGAACTGATCTTCATTACGATTTATGGACAGGAGCAGCATCAGACCAGGGGCTGTGTTCCCAGGGGAACCCCAAGGCCTCTGGATCATCAATTGTGGTCTTTTAGTGGAGATCTCAGGGTGAACCCCTATTTATTCTTGTGTTGACGGTGAAACTCAACTTTGTGAGCTCCCTCGTTGCTATCACCGTTGGTGACTGGGCACCAGCTGGTTCTTCCAGTCACAAGTTGATGTAGACACCCACTCACATGGGTCTCTCCACCAACAGACATTTCTTAATCTGTATCTGTTTAGACAAACCTTTCTTAATCTGGAAACCCTAGTAGTGTAGTGGTTAAGCTTTATGTCTGCCAACTAAAGCGTTGGCAGTTCAGATCCACTGGGTTCTCCTTAGAAACTCTATGGGGCAGTTCTACTCTATAGTGTAGGGCCGCTGTGAGTCGGAATCTACTCAGTGGTGTTGACCTTTGACTTCTTCATCTAGAAACTTCAGAGAATAAAAGAGTGCTTTAAAATCATTCTAAAAAAATCACAAATTAGTGTATTTTTGAACTACAAATATGAAAGTTATGCAAATAAAAGATTAAAAGATAAAGCTATTTGAAATCAAAATAGTTTTTTAGAAGTTTTGGGGGAAAGAAATCTAGATTGTAGGGGAAACTACAGAAAAGAAATTTGAAATAAGTGAAACATAGCTCAGATCTATCAAAGATCACTGAATCTGAAAGACTCAGTATCCAACTGGAGGGATGGGCATAGAGTTCTGTATGTACTCAGGTTATTAGTCTAATTTGAGCATTTAATAGAGACATTAACAGATACACAAAGATTCAGAAAATTTGTATTTGAAGTAATGGTTCTTCAATTGCTGATTGAAGTTCTTTCAAAAACAGCCAAATAAGAAGCATGAAATATAGAAGCAGGGGATCCAACCAGGAGTTGTGTGAAGAGAAACTTCAAGAAGTTACCTATGCAGAAGGCCTGGAGAGACACTAGTAGAGATTTGAAAAGGAGGATTCAGGATCCTGCAGGAAGTCTCTGAAGAAAACCCAATAGACACCCCTGTGATAGGGATAGTGGAATGAGCCTTAAAAGCAAACTGTAGATGAATGAAGGTGAATAAAATGTCCAGGTAACAAAAAGAAATGGGATGAAATGGTCTGCTTGACATTGCAGCAATGATATTTATGCAGTCAGTACGTAAACTCTACGAGATTTTAGCTTTAGTGTTTTGTTTTTTATTGTGATTGGGAGAAAGTATGGAATCTAGTTTAAATTTGCATGCCCTGCCTGCCTGTCTGCTGCTCCTTCTGCTTTACTTGCTCGGTGACAGCACACTCCTCCTTTCTGTTCTGTACATGTCATATCCTCTTAACAATCTCCTGTCCCCTCTTCTCCACCTTCTCCACTCCCCTCCAGTAAGAGGCCAATAGAACAACATCTTATAGATGCATAGAACCATAAAGTGCACACACAATATGGTCACTCTGTGTCACTGAGTCCAATCAATTCCTGTCTGAGGAGTTGGCCTCAGTAATGATTTAAGATCAGGGGTCGCATCAGGTCTAGGGGCCATGCTTGCAGGAGAACCACCAGGCGTTCGGACCATCAATTGTGGTCTTTTAGCGAAGCTCTCAGGGTGCACTCCTTTTTATTCTTGTATTGCTATTGGGGCTCAACTTTGTGAGCCCCATCACGGCTGTCACTGGTGGTGACTGGACACCATCTGGTTCTGCTGGTCATATGTTGATGTAGTCACCCATTCGTGTGGGAGTGTCTGTCTTCTAGGTTCTCTTTGCGCCATGTCATTTTGGTCCTTGGTGATCATGTGTTCTTGCTGAGTTGGGACCATTTGGTGTACCTCAGATGGCAGCTTGCTAGCTTTTAAGACCCCAGACACGACTCACCAACATGGGGTAAAGAGGACTTTCTTAGCAATAGTCTAGTTATGCCAGTTGGCCTCGAAGACCCATGAGAGCATGGTCCCCAGACCCTCATCCCTGCTACTCTGCTCTTTCCATATTGGATTAAGATTAGAAGAGTTTTAAGGTTATGTTAAAGTCCAGTTAAATTGATCTTCTTTCTAATGTGTGTTGTCACTGATTTCACCCAACCAAATTGCTATCAGCAATCTAATGTATAACCAGCCTTCTGCCTCCTTCACTCCCTCCCCTCCTTTGCTGCCACCAAAGAGTCTTTTCTTCTGTACTTGAGTCTGTTTTTAAGTCCTTAAAGTAGGGGTGTCATACAATATTTGTCCTTGTGCCACTGACTAATTTCACTTAACATAATGTCTTCCAATTGAAACCAGGTTCTGAGATGTTTCCTAAAATCATCATTGTTCTTTATCATTGCATAATGTTCCATTGAGTACATATAACATAGTTTACCTACCCATTACTCTGTTGTTGGGCATCTGGGTTTATTCCATCTTTTTGCTATTGTGGACTATGCTGTGATAAACATTCGTGTGCTTATCAGTTGGTGTGAATGTCCTTGATTCTGTAGGATATATTCCAAGCAGTGGAATTAACTAGATCAAATGGTATGTCTATTTACAGATTTTTAAGGAAGTGTCAGATTGCTTTCCAAAGAGCTTGTACCCTTTTGCAATCCCACCAGCAGTGGAGGTGTGTTCAAATCTCTCCACAGCCTCTCCAGCATTTGTTGTTTTGTGTTCTTTGAATCATGGCCAAACTTGTTGGACTGACATGATATCATCATTTTGATTTGAATTTCTATAATAGCTAATGATCATGAGTATCTCCACAGGTCTTTTTTGGCTGCCTGGATTTCCTCTTTAGAGAAGTGTTTGTCCATGTCCTTCACCCATCGCTTAACTGGATTATTTATCCTTTTCTTGTTGATATTTTGCAGTACCTTGTAGATTATAGAGATCAGACGCTGGTCTGACATATAGTTGCCAAATGTTCTTTTCCCATTCTGTAGGTGGTCTTTTAATTCTTTTCATAAAGTCTTTGGATGAGCAAAAGTGTTTGATTCTTAGTAGTTTGCATTTATCTATGTTCTGTTGATCATGCTTTGTTTGTCAGATTTTGAAGTCTGTTTGCATTGTGTATTAAAACTTCCATTGTTGATCCTACTTTTTCTTGGATGAGCTTTATTGTTTTAGGTTTGATATTTAAGTTTTTATCCAATTTGAGTTGGGTTTTATATAAGGTGTGAGATATGGGTCTTGCTTCAATGTTTTGCTGATGGGCATCCAATTTTAGCAGCACCATTTATTAAACAGACTGTTTGTGGTCCAGTTTAAAATCTCAGGGCCTTTGTCAAATATCAACTGTTCATAGAAGTATGGTGGCATCTCTGGGGTCTCCACTCTGTTCCATTGGTCTATATGTCTCTTTTTGTACCAGTACCAGGCTTTTTTGACCACTGTAGCGGTGTAATAGGTTCTAAAGTCAGCTAGTGTGAGGCCTCCCAGTGTGTTCTTTTTCTTTAGTAGTGTTTTGCTTGTCTGGGGTTTCTTCCCTTTTCAAACAAAGTTGGTGATTTGTTTCTCCATCTCATTAAAAAATGTCACTGGAATTTGTATTGGGATTGCATTATATAAGTAGATTGCTTTGGGTAAAATAGACAGTTTCACAATGTTAAGTCTTCCTATCCATGAGCAGGGTAGTTTTCTCCATTTATGTCAGTCTGTCTTACTTTCCTATAGTAGCGTCTTATAGTTCCCTTTTTTAAGGTCTCTACTTTCTATAGCTAGATTTATTACTAGATATTTTATGTGTTTGTGGACTATAGTAAATGGTATTGATTTGGTGATATCTTCTTTAATAATCCCTTTGTTGGCATAAAGGAATTGTACTGATTTACTTATGTTTATCTTGTATCCTGATACTTTGCTGAACTCTCTTAGTTCCAGTAGTTTACTTGTGGGTTCTTTAGGATTCTGAGTGTATACAATCATATCATTTGCAAATAGGGATATTTTTACTTCTTCTTTGCTGATGCAACAGCCCTTTATTTCTTTGTCTTGTCTAATTGCTCTGGTGAGAACTTCTATTACAGTGTTGAACAGGAGTGGTGAGAGTGGTCGTCCTTGTCTAGTTCCTGTTCTCAGGGGGAATTCTTTCATTCTCTCTCCATTCAGGATGATGTAGGTGGTTGGCTTTGCATAGCTGTCCCTTATTGCACTGAGGAATTTGCCTTCTATTCTTATTTTACTGACAGTTTTTAACATGAATGGATGTTGGACTTTGTATCAAATGCCTTTTTTGCATCAATTGACAAAATCAGGTGATTCTTATCTTTTGTGTTCTTTATGTGGTTAATCATGTTGTTTTCTAATGCTGAATCAGCCTTGCATTCCTGGTATGAACCAAACTCGGCCTTTCAGTATTTCTTGTAGTTTTGGTTTGGTTTTTATAGAGTCTTTGAGTTTCTGTTTATCTGCAAATGTCTTAAGTGCATTGTCATGTTTGAAAGACAGTCTTGCAGGATATATAATTCTTGGTTGGAAGTTTTTCTCCTTAAAGGATTTGAATTTGCCATCCCACTGCCTCCATGCCAGCATCATTTCTGCTGAGAAGTCAGATAAAAACCTACAGGGCTTCCCTCTGGATGTTAGCTTTGCTTTTAGTCTTGCTGCCTTTAAGAGTTTCTGCTTATGTTTCATTTTGATACGTTTGATTCTAACATGTCTTGGTGTCGTATTTTGGGGGTCTATATTGTGTGTCTTTCAATACACATCTTGAATGTTTATGTTCTCTTCTTTCACAATTTCTGGAAAATTTTCTGTCAGCAACTCAACAGCAATACTTTCTGAGCTTTCAGGTGTTCTCTCCCTGTACAGGAACTCCAATTAATCATAGATTGTTACTCTTGATAGAGTCCTACATGTTTCTTAATGCTTCTTCATTTTTCTTGTTTCTTTTCTCTGATTTCTGCTCATAAATGCTGGTTTCAGTAGCTCTGTCTTCAAGACCAGACAGCATATTTTCCAGTTGTCCAGTTCTCTTCTCTTGGCTTTGAACTGAATTGTCTAATTCTTTGATTTTTGTTATCAGTCTGTTGGAGTTCAAAATACTGGTGTTCCATCAGTTCAAACAGCTTACTTAATTTTTCATTTTGCTCTGCTGAATTTTGTATAATGTCTAAGAGGGCTCTCTATATAGCCCTTTTGTACTTGGTGTCCAATAGTTTCAGAAAGGCTTCTTCATCTGGTTAATTTTTTTGTTCTTTCTTCTGGGAGCTTTCTGGAGCCATGGGTAGATATTTCTTTAAGTTTCTAGCCAGGGTTTGTTGTTTTGGGGCATGTAGAGGCTGTTAGTTTCTCTGGTGTTGCCTTAACAGGAGCTGTGGTGCAGTTCTGAGAAGGAAGTTCATCACCAGTCACCTCTATGTACTCCAGTGACTGGGCCCAGTGGAATCTCTGGAGTAGCAGTCTCCATCTCCTGATTGACAAAGACACAACCCTATCTGTGGAGTCACTGGGGGACTGTCAGCTGACCATAGTCACTAATGTTCTTTTTGGGAACTTATAAAAGAGATACCATCAGGCTGCACCACAGTTATTTCTCTAGGTAGTCTTATTTTGAAAAGTAAAAGCTATCTGACAGTTTCCCAAATCAGTCAGGCTGTCAGATGTGCAAGCCCCTCTTTCTAGCTGGCAATGGAAGCATCTCTATATCTATGCCCAGATGCTGCAATCTAGTTCCAGGTTCAGACAGGCTACTGCCCTCCTGGGTCCCATCCATAAGGCTACACTGTGCTAAACACAGCTTTTCTGCTGGGAAAGCACTTCCCAGGCTGGTACTGCCTCCCAACCTCAGTATTAGCCCCTGCTGAGGTCTTCATTTGGGTAACTCCACCTCCTAGTTGAACAACATGGCAGTGTGCACAAGCTCTCCTGCCCACTGTGAAATAGCCAAATCTGTGGCAGAGGTTCAGAAAGAAAGAGTGGAAGGGCCATGGTACTCTGAGTTCAGAGCCAGGATCTCAGAATGTGGCTCTTCTGCCTGCTGATTATGTCAGCAGTGTGGTTGAGCTTTGCTGCCAGTTAAGCTCATTCACAGCCTGCCAGCTAAGAAAAAGAAGAAAAAGTTTGAAAATGTCAGTTACCTTCAGTCCTCAAGAGGTGATGATTCAGCACGTGCAGGGTCAGTGAAAGAGAAATTTCCCATTCAGTGGCATGTAGTCCAAATTGACAGCCCTGTGCTGTGTCCTAGGGCTCACTGGGTGTCCTGTAGGCTCCTTTTAATTATCAATCCAGGCCTTAGTTTTCAGAGGGAATTAAGGAGATGTGTGTCTAGTCTGCCATCTTGACTCGGCCTCTGCTTTAGTTTTATCTTTAACAAAGTTTGGAAAACTCATTTGCATGCATGAGATTGTAGCATTGTAAAAGTATAGATGACAAAAGTTAGAAAGTGGAAGTGAAAGAGGAGAGTTGTTATATCATCCAGGACACTATCTAGAATTCAGTTAACATGAAGTATGCTTGTAAATGCCTGGCATGAAATTTCAAGGGAGACCAAAAAGAAAAAAAGAACACTAGTGACAAAAACATAACATGAGAAGATTTTAAGACGTGAGTGAGGGAAGAAAGACAAAAAGATGGGTAATTACTCTTTTGAAAAAGTGTTGCATCCTTTCAAAGTTTGCTATCTAATTTCCAATCCACTGGCCATTGTACAGTGCCTCTTTTCTTAGAATACGTTTTGCCCACAATCCCCTTGAATCTTTACCTTCCGTTGGGTTTCACTGGTAGTATTTGTCTGGGTCTGCTCTCACTTCTTGCTGGTTAATGTCAGTACCCTTAACTTGACCAGTATCCATGATCTAATTGCCTTTTAAATACAGCTTTCCCTTCTACCTCCTCGCTTGGTGATCCCTTGGTCAATGACGAGGTACAGTTTCTCCCCTGAGTGCCTGACCTACATATAAGTGCCATGATGTACCACAGGCATCATAGAAACAGAATTTTTTAACTCCTTCTCTCTTCCAAACGTGCTTCCTTATGTCCTAAGATAAAACAGTATTTGTCATGTAGCAGTGGTTCTGAAAACTCAGTGGGTGATGGCATGTTAAAACTGAGACTGCTGGGTCCCACATGGACAGTTTATGGATCATTAGGTCTGTGGTGAAGACTGCAGCTGTGCATTTGTGAAAGTTCCCATGTGATGCTAGTTGTTTGATACGCTCCAGCATGTTGAGTTCTTGACAGGAAATGTTTACCTAACTAATATGTATAAATAAATCTAGAGTTTAGTCTGCTGAAAAGGCTTAAATATTCACACCACTCCAGTGAGTGTTTTGGGCAAGCATTCTGTTGAAAATTGTAAGTTGAGAGAACCTGATATCTACTGATCCTCAAAGTTGGATCCTTTATTTGACCAAAATTGATAACATGTCTATTGATGCATAACAGTAAGTATCAAAATGTGCATTCCTGTTGAGTGTAGCTATTGTTATCATTTTCCCAAGTTTGAATATTTGACAAGAATTGCCAGATTTCACAGAATATAATCACTTGAGACTTTTTTATTTAAAGGCAAAGGATACGGTGCAGCAAAAGACAATTCAGCTATTCCACAGCATGAGATCTCCATGGGCCGTATATTTGAGCACCTAGATCATGCAATCTGTGGATTAAACTATCAAGATCGATGCAAAGGATCTTGGCTTTAGTAGAGTTAATTAAAAAAATTCTTAATTTTTCTTTAAATCGTCAAACCAGGTTTGTAAAACCAACTAGGCCAGTTGCAGTTCATCAGAGCAGAAGCTAGCCTTGGGAGTGTTTGAGGGTTTCAGACCCAAAACAGTACATCATAAATCCTACTGCCCTTTTCTTGACTAAGAGTAAAACTCAGATACATAAGTGGCTCTGGGAACAAAGACAGAGCTTTTCCAGTCCAGTGTTAAATCAAGATGTACAAGCAGTCTTATGGAGAAAGAAACTGAAGCTTCAATCTTATGAGCCAGCTGCATGAATAGCCAGGTAATGTGTATTGGTCTTAGGAAGGCATTCAGCCCCTGAGCTCTCTGAAGTAAATGAACTCAGTCCTCAGCTACACAGTAGACGCTGCTTACACACGATGGAAGCTGTAGCATTGGTACCTAAATTAAAAATGCTGTATCACAATCAAGTTGATTCAGAGGGATATATATAGCCCTGCAGGCTTTAACTATTTTAGGGTATAGTCTGGTGACCAAAGCAAGTCTTATTCCAAAGTAGTGTTTTTGAGTGTCTCCAAAAGAGATTATCCAAACAGCATTTTAATTTTATGTGTAAGGAAAACATACACACACAGAGAATTTCAATTTTATATGTAAGGAATATATATATACATACATATATAACTGAATAGAACACAGTATTTCCTGTTATTGCCAGTAGTTCCAGTATTTCCTGGCTGTTATCAGTCACCAAGTACATTTCTAGTACCCATGCACAAAGAGTTAACAGATTTAGATCTTATAGTCAGATCTTTGTTATCAGGAAATGATTTGACAAAATTTTTCTGCATATAGGTGGACATGTAAATTTATACAAGAATGTACATTTTCACTCAGTCATTTTAAATTAAAAAAAAATTCTGAATAATGCCAGTAAAAAAAAAAAAATCATTTCTGTATAGTTGATTCAGACTCATAGTGACCCTGTAGAACAGAGTAGAACTGTTCTGTAGGTTTACCAAGGCTGTAAATCTTTAAGGAAGCAGATGGCCATACCCTTCTCCTGCAGAATGGCTGGGGGCTTCAAACCACAGACCTTTAGGTTAACAGTCAACCACTGCACCACTGGGGATCCTATTTCTTAATAATAGTACGTATTTATTTTTTAAAGTTGCCCTCAAGTTGATTCTTACTCTTAGAGATCCTATACTACAGAGTACAAACCCACAGGGTTTCCAAGGAGAAGCTGATGAATTCAAACTGCCAACCTTCAGATTAGCAGTGGATTTCTTAACCAGTGTCCCATCAGTGCCCCAATAGTATATTAAATATGTTTAGTTGAAGGGAAGGATCTTACTCCAGTATCTTTATCCATCTTTATTGCCTACTTTTTTATTTGTACTCAGTTTCATTGCCTGTACAGTAAAATAGCTACACCTTCCCCCCACTTCCCCCCGTGAATATGGTCTCAGGATTACCAGCATTAGGAACATCTAGGTAATACTTCTCAAACATTACTGTGCATGTAAGTTATCTGGGGAATTTGTAAGATGCAGAATATGATTCTGTAGGTCTGGGGTGAGAACTGAAATTCGAAGCTTTCACTCTCAGGTAATAATCTCCTTGCTTCTGTTTGATCAATGTAAATATTATTATTTAATTTAAAAAGTGAGTCAGTGTATGTGTGTGTGTGTGACTATAACAAGGGTGAAACAGGAATCAGTCTCAGGGATTGGTACTGAAAATCTGCATTCCCAAGAAGCAAACAACCACCCCAGGTGATTTTATAAACATCTCAGTTTAAAAACTAATTGAATTTGATGAACTTTTATGGCTACATTAGCTTTTGGCTGTGAAATTATGTGGAGGCTTGATATATTCTCTTACTTTTGCAGGGAATCTCTGTTGTTTGTATAACTGGAGCTTGCAAATGACTCTCAAGCCCTCTGCCTCCAGATTCAAAGTATAATTAGGTTCTGATATTTTATGCCAAAGTTTAAGATCAAAGCTTGTTTTATACTCCCCAAAAGTACTGTTGTCCTACTATGTTTCTTTTGGTTCTTCCTCAAAATGAGAAGCCAAACAGCACTTTCATGACTTCTTTTAGAACTAATACATACATCACATTTATTCTCTCTTCCCGTCAGTGGCATTTTTTGCTATCTCACGCTTACATCCACTATGAAACCCTCTGCTGCCTCTTCTCAGTAGCGTCTTCAGTCTTTAGAGGAAATGTTAATCTTAAAAAGATGTCTTATATAACACAGTACATGACAAAGTAATGCCAAGTAGAATTTCTTTGTGTTTGTGTCACAGATACAAATGTTATTAATTATGGCTTCACAAAGGAATGGTGATTTCTCGTATAGCTGAACTGTGTTTTCTAATTTCTATTTTCCTTTCCTTACAGTATAAGCAAGTGGAACAGTACATGTCATTCCATAAGTTACCAGCTGATATGCGTCAGAAGATCCATGATTATTATGAACACAGATACCAAGGCAAAATCTTTGATGAGGAAAATATTCTCAACGAACTCAATGATCCTCTGAGAGAGGTAAAATTTATAGTTTTTGATCTCCATATCACCCAATTTTTGCTTTCTCTTTTCATGATGAAATCCTCAAATACATATTGAGGACTCCATATTCCATGACGTTACTCAAAAGAACCCTGGTGGTGTAGTGGTTAAGCCCTACTGCTGCTAACCAAAAGGTCAGCAGTTCAAATCAACCAGGCACTCCCTGGAAAATCTACAGGACTGTTCAACTCTGTAGGGTCTCTATGAGTCAGATAGACTGGATGGCAGTGGATTTGCATTATTCTTTTGGACCCAAAAGAAAAGTTAGAAATAAATGTGAAGATTTTTTTTTCCCCTCATATTTTTCTTCCATGTTTGTGTAGTTATTTTTTTAAAACACTCAAAATGTGTTCTTCTAGTTATGCTTTTCAAAACCATTCTAATGTCTATATCCCTTGCTCTCAACATTCATCGTATGACCTCATTTTCCGTATTCAATCTTGCACTCCCTCGTGCTTGCTGAGGGAGTTACTTCATATTCTTTTTGATTGCTATTCTCCATCCATTTGTATTTTTTCATAATCATCTCTTGGACTTTGACTGTAGACTGGTCCCAGTGGTCAGCAAATTAATGTTCTTCTTGTACCCTGGAATTCCTCGCTTCCCCGTGCTCTGTGGTTCCTAGACCCAATTCTGGTGCTTTTTCATTTTTCCTTCCCTCATTCTCGTTCTGACGAACTTATCAAGTAAAATTTTGAACTTTTTTTTTTTTAATGATGAACTCAACAAATTCATAGTTTGTCGTCTGCCTACAGACTACTGGCACACCTGTCATTTTTCTAAGGATTCTCTTCCATTCTTCACGGCAACTATCCCAACCATTGATCAAGACCCTGAACTCACTCTCTAGAATATGTTCACAACTAGAATATTGCTAAGTTTGGAGCAACATGCACCTCATCAATTTCTTTTCCTCTCTAATTTTTCAATATATTTACTTACCTTTGCATTCTTCAGGCTTCCTAAGAACAATTCCATTCATTACTTTTTTTCTCAGTAAAACACGTTGCAACAATAGTCATCAGCTCTTTCCATTGAATCATTTTTCCATCCTTCCCAAGCAGTTTTCCCTCCACCCTCTAGATGGTTAGGTCACTAATAGATCAAAGGACCATCCTTTTGACTCCTGATATTCTTTACACTGCTCATCTAGCATTGCTTTCTTCTATTATCAATTTTCTCAAAACAGAACTATGTAACCATCATCTACCAGTGCTGTGAGTTTTGGCCTCTACTTCTGTATTGAAATTCATCCATTGTTTAAGTTATTATTGACATTTTAATCATCAAGTCCTTTGTCTTTGATCTGTTAGTTGTGCTTTTTATATGCCTGACAAAACACACATTTTAAATTTCTTCTTTGGGCATATTAACACAGAACAATGGCTGAGCTGCCTCTCCGAGTTAATTCTTTTTTCAATTTTATCTTAGACTTCCACTCTATAAATTTAATTTTGAAGTTGCTGCCATAAGCCCTATTGTCTTAGAAACCAAATGCTATCCCCTAGGAACCTGTATCTGGCCATGATTTTATTGTATCAAACTCCAATATCTTCTCTAAATTCCAATGTGGTATATGCATTTAGTTGCTTGGGGGATGTCTACACCAGGGTCTTCTGGTGTAAACTATGTAAATGTATTACTTCTATCACTGATTCAATTATTTTTTGAAGTATATTTTTCTATTAATTTTTTAGTCATTCTCTCAAGTTATCTGGAATGTAAAAATGTGGTTCTTCCTCTGCCCTGTGTATCCAGTCAATCACCAACTTTGGTGATTGGTATCCAGTCAATCACTTCACTTTGGTACTATCTCTTGCATCCACACTCTGGTTTCCATTCTTCCTACTCCCATCCCCCTAGCCATGTTCCTCTCACATGAAATATTTGGACTATTCCCTTGATTTAACTTCCAGCTTATGGTTACTTTCTTAAAGTACCATTTAAAACACTTTTGTCAAGATAATCTTCTGGTATATACATGAGCTGGTCATGTCTGCTCAAAATTTTTCAGTCTTTTCCCAAAGATTAGATCAAACATAGATGAGGCAGGCTTGTATTCCAGCCCTTTGTGCTCTGGCCCACCCGAGGTGTCTGCCTTTCCTGTCACCTCCTGCTGTACATCTTTGTGGCCTGCAGCCAACATGTGCAACCTGCTGTTTTGCAAAAATGACTATAATTTTTCACCTTTGCGTTATTACTAGTATAAATATGTTTTCCAGAGATGTCTCACAAAATTTAGTGATAACTTTTTAACTTGACCTTCTTTAACCTGCTAACATGGATCTAATTACTCTTTCCTCAGACTCCCATTACACTTAGTTTTTAACTCTTGCAGACTACCTATCTTATTCTGCCTTATGTGATGTTTATTTTCTTGAAACCTCCTTAAGAAGAAGGACCATTTTGTCTATATTTTGACATATTCATGAAATTTCTAGTATATTTAGTATATGTTAGTGTTTTAGTCAGCTAGTGCTGCTTTAACAGGAATGGCACAGAGTGGATGACTTTAACAAAGGAAGATTATTCTTACACAGACCGCAGTAGGCTACAAGTCCGAATTCAGGATATTGGCTCCAGGGAAAGGCTTTCTCCCTTGTCAGCTCTGCAGGAAACTCCGATATTGCATCAGTCTTTGTCCAGGGAGCATCTTGGCACAGGAACCTCAGGTCTGAAGGATGCCCTCTTCTTCTGGTGCTGCCTTATTGATGGTGTGAAGTTCCCAATTCTCTACCTGCTTCTTTTTCCTTTTATCTTGTAGGATGAAAGGATTAAGGGTGGAGCAGGCCATACTCCAGGGAAACTCCCTTTACAGTGGAGCAGGGAGGTGATCCTATGAAGGGATTTACAGTCCCCCCCTAGTCCTTTAGCATACAGCATAGGAAAAGCACAATATGGAGGACAGTCACAAGATATTGGGAATCATGGCCCAGCCGTGTGGCTACACATATTTTGGGGAGGACACAATTCAATCCTTGACAGTTAGTTAGACAACTCAATAACTATTTTTCATTCCAGCTAAAATCTTCACCACTTGTACCCTTTGTCACTGAGGGAATTACAACTCATCACGACCATGTAGGACAGAGTAATGCCGCCCCACAGTGTTTCCAAGGCTATGATCTTTACTGAAGAGACAGCCACACCTTTCAGTGGAGTGGTAGGTGGGCTCCACCACCAGCCGCTCGGTTAGCAACTACACACTTAACCTCTGCACCACCAGGGCTTTTACAGTTTATAACAGTTCCTAAATTTCTGCATCCACTCACTAATAGTTACACTGGGTTTTGTTTTGTTTGAAAAGCCGTAATACATCAGTTCAGTGTTTTGGCAGTAAAAGAAGCTAAGCGTTTGCTACCTATCAGCTTATTTTTTTCTGCAAAATTACAATGTAGGAACTGTACATTATTGACACCACAGTGTTGATCCTTCCTGTTAAGAATCATCCTCTTTTTTTCTCTGAAGCATAATTAACATATTTCCAGTATTACAGACAAAAAGAAAGCAACATATACTTTGTTTAAAAAAAATCTGTTAATTGTACGTTTCCTTATCACCTTGCTGGATCACAAAACTTGTTTGAAACCCAAACCTTCTTCACTGAAAGTCCGAAGCTTGAGACCTCTGACCCTGGTTGAGTTTTCAAAGGCCCGGAAGGCAGGGCTTGAAGGCATGGAGAAAGATACCACAGCCTGGAGACAAACTTGTCTAAGAAACAGGATCCTGGATAAAGATTAAAACCAAAGAACGTAAGATAAAACTATCAGCTTAATGGCTCACTATAGAAGAACAGTAGAACTAAAATATCAGGAAGAGGTTGAAGAAAACCAACAGACATTAGACATTGCATTTTTTTTAAGTGAGAAGTCTTCTTCAGTGCTGAATATTCTCAAAGTAATGTAAAAGTCAGGATAATAAAATTTTTCTTTATCATGTGTGCATTTTTCTTGAACTACCCTTTCTCTTGCTACAGTGTAATTTACACTGATCTTCAGTGGAAGACAAAATCACTCTAGCAGTCATCCACAGACATGCTTTTCATTTTAGCTCCTACAGCCACATTGTTAGTTGGTATTGGGTGCCCTCGAGTCAGCTCGGACTTATAGCAACCCCTGTCCTGTGCCATCCTCACAGTTGTTGCTGTGTTTGAGCCCATTGTTGAAGCCACTGTGCCATTCCTTCTGGTTAAGAGTCTTCCTCTTTCTCTGTGTCCTTCTACTTTACAAGCAAGAGCCCTCCAAAGACTAGGCCTTCCTGATAACATCTCTAAAGTAGGAGACAAAGTCTTAACCATTCTTGCTTCAAAGGAGTATTCTAGTTAAACTTCTTCCAAGAAAGATTTGTTTCTTCTAGCAGTCCACAGTATATTCAAGATTCTTTGCTAACACCATAATTCAAAGGCATCAATTCTTCTTCAGTGTTCCTTATTTGTACAGCTTTCATATGCATATGAGGTCTGACAGTTAAGTTCGCTAACTTGCCACCATGCACTTATGTTGGCAGTACTGTATAAACAACTCAGTAAGATTTCATAACGTTGGTATATCAGTGTTTCACAGCTTTGTTTGTGTCGACATGTGGTGGTGTCTTGCTGAGTGCCATTCATTATTGTTGAGTGTTCTAGTGTGCTATTACGAGAATATAGGAGCTTGAATTACAGCAAAGAACAAACATTAAATTTCTTGTTAAACTTGGCAAGAGTTGAAGTGAAATCAGGGACATGTTAGTCCAAGTTTATGAGGATAATGTCATGAAGAAAACAGCAGTGTACAAATGGATTAAACATTTTTGTGAGGGAAGAGAAACTGTCACTGATGAAGAAGGATCAGGGCAGCTGGTAACAAGCAGACTTGACAGAAACACTGAAGAAATTCACCAAATCGTGTGTCAAAACCATCCAGCTGGCTGTGAGAAGTATAGCAGACCAAGTAAACATCGATGGAGAAACAGGAAAATCTTAACTGGAAATGTGAGAAAGGTGTGTGCAGAAATGGTCCCAGAGGAGCTCACTGATGAAAAACACAAAGAAGAGTCCAAGTTTTCCAAGACCTATTGGAGAGGAAATACAATGTCTTGGATTTTGTTATCATTGGTGATAAAACATAGGTGTACCAATACAACCCTGAAACAAAGCATCAAAGTACACAATGGAAGTGAGCCAATATTCCATGACCAAAAAAAGGTCTGTCAGTCCAAATCAAGAGTCAAAATGATATCGCTTACCTTTTTTGGTGTCAGAGGGATTGTTCATTATAAATTTTACCAACTGGACAAAGAGTTAACCAGGTTTACTGTTTGGAAGTACTCAAAAGGCTTTGTCAAAAAGTTACATGAAAATGATCTAAATGTTTTGCCAGCAACTCATGGCTCTTGCATCATGACAATACACCAGCTCACACGGCACTGTCTGTGCGGGAAGTTTTTTTCCAGTAAACAAGTAACTGTATTGGAACACACTCCCTCCTCACCTGATCTGGCCCCCAGTGAATTTTTTCCTTACCCAAAGATAAATATTGAAAGGAAGATGTTTCGATGACATTCAGTACATCAAGGGTAATATGACAACAGCTCTGATAGCCATTCCAGAAACAGAGTCCCAAAATTGCTTTGAAAAGTGAACTGGGCACTGGCATCAGTGCATAACTTCCCAGAAGGAGTCCTTCAAACGTGACCATAGTCATATTCAGCAGTGAGGTAAGTAGCACTTTTTCTAGGATGAGTTCATGAACCTAATTGTCAGACCTCTGTATAAGGTTTATGACCAATGGCTTGAGTCAGGTACCCCTTAGTCCTGAAGATCAGATCTTTGTTTTTTAATACTTTAAAGGCATATTTTACAGCAGAGCTACCCAGTGTAATATGTCATTTGATTTCTTGGTTGCTGCTTCAATGACCATTGATTGTGACTCCAAGGAAAATGAAATCCATGACTACTTCAGTATTTTCTCTATCATCATATTTCTTACTTGTTCAGTTGCGAGGATTTTGATTTTCTTTCAGTTGTCATCCATGATGGTCTTCATAAAATCTTTATCAGTAAGTGCTGCAAGTCCTTTTCACTCATCTTGGTTAAGCTTCTCAAAGTCTTCTTCAAGCATGGTTGTGTCATCTACACTTTGCACATTGTTAGTAGTTCTTCTTTCAATCCTGAGTCCTTGTTCTTCATATAGTCCAGCTTCTCAGATAACTCAGTTTACAGATTATATACTGTTTTTTGGTGCCCTTGATTCAGTTCCAACTCATAGCAACTGCAGTTACTGCAGAATGAAACACTGCGTGGTCCTGCACCATATTGAATAAGTATAGTGAAAAACTATGACTCTGATGCAAACCTTTCCTGATTTCAAACCATCTCCTTGTTCTGTTTGAGTGATAGCCTCTTGCCAAGCCAGCCAAGTGCCGTCGAGTCGGAGCCTCTTGTTCTATGTATATATACTGCATGAACTCATGTGTTTTGAAATTCCTATTCTTCATAATGTTTTCCATAATTTGTTATGATCCATGCAATCAAACACATTTGCCTAGTCAGTAAAACACAGGGAAACATCTTTCTGGTATCCTGTTTGCAGCCAAGATACATTGGACATCAGCAGTGATATCCCTGGTTTCATGTTGTCTTCTGAATCCAGCTTGCAGTTCCATATTGATAACACTGCTTCAGCTGCTTTTTAATAATCCTTAGTAATTTCTTTTTAATTTTATTTTTTATTAATTACAGTAAAAGAATAAAATTTGTAAAATTTATCAGTTATCTCATCTGTGATAAATCCTCAGCCCGCCTCCCCCCATGTATCCAACACAGTCATTTTGTTTTGTGGCTAACTCTCCTTTTAAGGCCTTATAACAGGGGTCTCATACAAAATCTGTCCTTTTGACACTAACTGATTTCACTCAGCATGATCTCTTCTAAATGAGACAATGTTATGAGATGTTTTCTAATATAATCATTGTTTTTTATCATAGCATACTGCTCCTTTGAGTATAATTACAACAGTCTGTTTATCCATTCATCTGTTGATGGGCATCAGGGTTGATTCCACCTTTTTACTGTTGTGGACTGTGCTGCAGCAAACATTTGTGTACACGTTTTCTATTTCCAGCTTTTTAAGGAAGCACCAGAGTGTTTTCCAAAGAGATTGCACCATTTTGCAATTCCACCAGCAGTGGAGAGTTCCAGTTTCTCCAAGGCTTCTCCAGCATTTGTTGTTTTGTGTTTTTTGGATCATGGCCAACCTTGTTGGGGTGAGATGGTATCTCATCATAGTTTTGATTTGAATTTCTTTAATAGCTAATGATTGTGAGCAGTTCTGCATGTGTCTTTCAGCTACCTGGATATCCTCTTTAGAGAAGTGTCTGTCCATCTCCTTTGCCCATTGCTTAATTGGATTATTTATCCTTTTCTTGTTTATATTTTATACCTTTTAGTATATATTTTTTGATACCTTATAGATTATTGAGATCAGATGTCAGTGTGACATGTAGTTGCCAAATATTTTTTCCTATTGTGTAGGTGGTCTTTTAATTCTTTTGATGAAGTCTTTGGATGAGCAAAAGTATTTGATTCTAAGTAGCTCCCATTTATCTATTTTCTCTTCTGTTGATCATGCTTTGTCAGATTTTGAAGTCTGTCTGCATTGTGTATTAAAATTTCCATTGTTTCATCCATTTTTTTCTTGGATGAGCTTTTTATCATTTTAAATTTTATTTTTAGGTATTTTATCCAATTTGAGTTGGTTTTTGTATAAGGTGTGAGATATGATTCTTGTTTCAATTTTTGCCAGCACCGTTTGTTAAAGAGACCATTTTTACCCCAATTTAAAATCTTAGGGCCTTTGTCGAATATCAGCTGTTCACAGGAGGATGGTGGTACCTCAGGGGTCTTAACTCTGTCCTATTGGTCTATATGTCTCTTTTTGTACCAGTACCAGGCTTTTTTTACAACTGCGGCAGTGTAATATGTTCTAAAGTCAGGTAGTGAGAGGCTTCCCAGTGTAATCTTCTTCTTCAGTTGTGCTTTACTTACCCAAGGTTTTTTCTCTTTGCAAACAAAGTTGGTGATTTGTTTCTCCATCTCATTAAAAAATGTCACTGAAATTTGTATTGAGATTGCATTATATAAGTAGATTGCTTTGGGTAAAATAGACATTTTCACAATGTTGAGTCTTCCTATCCATGAGCAGAGTAGACTGGTAGATTACTTCACTTATGTAAGTCTCTCTTAGTTTCTTGTAGTAAGGTCTTGTAGTTCTGTTTGTAAAGGTCTCTAATTCCGTCAGTTACATTTGTTCCTAGGTGTTTTATCTTCTTGGGGGCTATAGTAAAGGGTATTGATTCGGTGATTTCTTCTTTAATAATCTCCTTGTTGATATAAAGGGATCCTACTAATTTACTTATGCTTATCTTGTATCCCGATCCTTTGCTAAACTATTAGTTCCAATAGTTTACTTATGGATTCCTTTGGATTCTCTTCTTCATTGCTGATATGGATTCCCTTTATTTCTTTGTCTTGAATAATTGCTCTGTCTAGAACTTCTAGCACAGTATTGAATAGGAGTGATGAAAGTGGGCATCCTTGTCTAGTTCCCATTCTCAAAGGGAATTCTTTCAGTCTTTCACCGTTCAGGATGATGAAAGCAGTTGGATTTGCGTAGATGCTACTGATCGCATTGAGGAATTTTCCTTCTGCTCCTAGCCTATTTTTCTGAGAGTATTTAGCATGAATGGGTGTTGAACTTTGTCAAATGCCTTTTCTGCATCAATTGACAAAATCAGGTGAGTCTTATCTTTTGTGTTATAAATGTGGTTGATTGCATTAATTGTTTTCCTGATGCTGAACCAGCCTTGCATCACTGGAATGAAACCAACATGATCATGATGAATTGTTTTTTTGATATGCTGTTGAATTCTATTGGCTAGCATTTTGTTGAAGATTTTTGCATCTAGTTTCATGAGTGATAGTGGTCTGTAATTTTCTCTTTTTTGTGGGATCGATCCCTGGCTTTGGTATCAGGGTTATGCTGGCTTCATAGAATGAATTTGGGAATATTCCATTCCTTTCTATGATATGGTGTAGCCTCAATAGTATCAGAGTTAGCTCTTCTCTAAAAGTTTGGTAGAATTCTCCAGTGAAGCCATCTGGGCCAGGACTTTTTTTGTTTGGTAGATTTTTTATGACTTTTTCAATCTATTCCTTTGTAATAGATTTATTAAGTTGATCTACTTCTCCTTGTGATAATCTTGGTGGGTGATGTGAATCTATAAATTTGTCTATTTCCTCTTGGTTTTCAAATCTGTTAGAGGACAGCCTTTCCTAGTATTCTGTTATGATACTTTTTATTCAGCTGGGTCTGTTGTAACATCTCCTATCTCATTTCTTAATCAGGTTATTTGTATGTTATCCTGTTTTTCTACTGTAAGTTAGCCAATGGCTTATCAATTTTGTTGATCTTTTCAAATAACTAGCTTTTGGTTTTGTTAATTTTTTCTATTGTTTTTCTATTCTCTAATTCATTTAGTTCTGCTCTAACCCTTATAATCTGTTTTCTTCTGGTGTCTGAGGGGTTCTTCTGTTGTGCTCTTTCTGCTTGTTCAAGCTATAATGTTAATTCTTCAAATTGAGCCCTTTCTTCTTTCTGGATGTGTGCAGTCATAGAGACCAGTGGACCTCTCAGCATCACTTTTGCTGTATCTCGTAGATTCTGGTAGAATGTGTTTTCATTCTCATTTGAATCCATAAATTTATTTTGTCCTTGATTTCTTCTATAACTCAAGGCTTTTTGAGCAATGTGTTCTTCAGTTTCCATAAAATTGAATTTCTACCTATGATTTTTCTGTTATTGATTTCAACTTTTATAGCTCTATGATCCAAGAAGATACTTTACAGTAAATCAATGGTTTGGACTTTATAGAGAATTGCTTTATGATCTAATACATGGTCTATTCTGGAGAATGTTCCGTGTGCATTGGAGAAGAAGGTGTATTTATCTGCTGATGGATGAAAAGATCTGTACATGTCAATAAGTTCAAGTTGGTTGATTGTTGCAGTAAGATCTTCTGTATCTTTACTGAGCTTTTTTTCTGGATGATCTGCCCATAATTGAAAGGGGAGTGTTGAAGTCTCCAACTATTATTGTGGAATGATGTCTCATTTTTCAGTGTTGTCAGTATTTGTTCAGTGTACTAGGTACTCTAGAATTGGGTGCATAAATATTTAATATTGTTAAGTCCTGCTTGAGTACTGAACCTTTAAGCAATGAATAGTGACCATCTTTGTCCACAATAGTGGATTTTACATTAAAATTTATGTTATCTGAGATTAGTATTGTCACCTGCTCTTCTTCTTATGGTGTTAGCTTGGTATGTATTATTCCACCCATTAATTTTCAGTTTGTTCATATCTTTAAGTCTAGGGTGTGTTTCTTGTAAGCAGCATATAGAAGGGCCATGTCTTTTGATCCCAGATGTCACTCACTGTCTCTTTTACTGAAGCTTCCAGTCCATTTACATTCAGTGTAATTATTGATAGGTATGTGCTTAGTGCCATCATTTTGATGTAATTATTTTTATGTTGATGTTTTCTATATTGCTCTTAATGTTCTGGGCCATTCTTCTTTATGGATGTTTCTTCAGTGTTGGTTTTGTGTTTGGTGAAACTCCTGTATTGTGTTTCTTATTTTAATACAATACATTATTAGTTTGCTTTATGGCTACATCTATTATCCCCCTTAACATACTAAGATTAAACCCATTTTTAACTATTGCATAACTCTTTAACTTCCTATCCATCAGAAACAACTACAACTACTGTAGTGTATCCCTCTTTTAATGAGATGGTATTATGGTTGTCATGATGTGATCACAGATTCCCTCATTTTAATATTGTAGCTTTGATTAAGTTTTGTGACTTCCCTAACTGATTACAATTTTGCATGATGTGTCCTACATTGTAACCCTAAATATACATTTAATGGTTTTGTTTTTCTAAGGAAAGAGTGTCTTTCAATATTTCATGTAGTTTGGTTTAGTTTTTACTAAGTCTCTAAGCTTCTCTTTATCTGCAAGTATTAATTTCACCATTATATTTGATAGACAATTTTGCAGGATAAATAATTCTTGGTTGGAAGTTTTTCTCCTTCAGTGCTTTGAATGTGTCAGCCCACTGTTTTCTAGCCAGCATTGTTTCTGCAGAGAATTCAGACAAAAGCCTACAGAGTTTCCCTCAGAGTGTTGGCTTTGCTTTCAGCTTTGCTGCCTTCAGAAGCATCTGTTTATGTTTCATCTTATTAAGATTGATTATAATATATCTTGGTGTCCTTTTGAGGGGGGTCTAGCTTTTGTGGTGTTTGATAGACACCTTGGATACCTATAGTCTCTCTGCTCATAATCTCAGGAAAGTTTTCTGTCAGCATCTTTACAGCAATACTCTCTGTATTGTCATGTATCCCCCCCTTGTTCAGGAACTAAATGTGAATTATTCCTCTTAATGGACTCTCACATATTTCTTAATGCTTCTTCATTTTTCTTATTTCTTTTCTATGATTTCTCCTCATAAGTTTTAGTGTCAGTTGCTCTGTCCTCAAGGTCACTGAGTCTAACTTCTATCTGTTCAGTCCTACTGTTTTGACCTTGGATTGAGTTATCTAATTCTGTAATTTTGATATTGGTCTCATATATTTCAGATCATTGATTTCTATCAGTTCAAATAGCTAACTAAATTTTTCAGTTGTGCTGCATTTTGTTTCATCTCTTGTACTTGACCTCTGACAAATTCAGAAAGACTTCTTCATCTGGGAAATTTTTTGAGTACTTTGAGAGTTTTCTGGAACATTTGAAGGCTGCTTCTTTCGATGATTAATTATGGCCTGCTGCCTGCATACCATATAGACACTTTGATTTCTCTGGTATTCGGTCTAAGAGAGTTGTTGGTCACTTTCTGTCTCTAATACTCTAGTGATTTGCCCCACATGGACTCTGTGGGGTGGAAGTCTCTGCTTGTTGGATGGCAAAGAGGCCTCCCTACTTATGGAGAAACTGGGGGCTGTCAGCCAACCCTACAATGTGTGTCAGAGAAGGGTGGGAGAAAAATATGCCAGAACTCTCAACAGACGGATGCAAAGGCAAATACAGAGGCCTCTCAGCCTTAAGAGTAAACTTCACTTGTATGCGGAGAGCTGTCCAGGTGTCGAACTAGGAGCTATCCAATGGCTGGCTGAAACAGGCCTTCAGGAGCAGCAGACTCTACCTCCCAGCTGATAATGAAAGTATGTTACCGGCCATTTGTGGAAGCTGCAGTTCTCCAATACTGTGAAACAATAGAAGTGGAGATCAGATGGCCTCTGGCTCATTTTTAAGAGGGAAAATTAGTCCGATACTAGTGCCTAGTCAAATATGCTAGGCCCTAGGACTCCCCATATGTTCAATGCTCCATACAAATGTCATTCTAGGCCTTAATTCTCAGAGGGAAATAAGAAGATGTGTGTCTAATCCACCATCCTTAGTAAAATTTTGCTTGCATCTAATATTAATTATATTTTTCCTTAATTTCCACATTTCATTGAATCACTTCTCTTTGGAAGGGGCAGGTATATGGATATCTTTCAGTCCATTGGCTAGGTAGCTCTTTTCTGTATTTCTTGTACAGACAAGTGAGTACTGGCAACTTCCCATCCATTTGTTGAAAATCTCAGTTGATGTTCTGTTATTTCCTGGGTCCTTTTTTCTCATCAGTGACCTCAGTGCAGCTTGGACTTCTTCCTTCAGTTTATCAATTCTTGATCATATGCTACTTCTTTAAATGGGTGAATGTCTACCAACTGTTTTTGATATAGTAACTCTGTGCATTCCTTCTGTCTTTGATGTTCCCTGTTTTGTTCAAAATTTTACACATAGAACTCTTCAGTATTGTAGCTTGAGGCTTGAAATTTTTCCTCACTTTTTTTCAGCTTGAAACATGCCAGTTATATTCTGCCCCATTGGTTTTAGTTTTCTAACTCCAGGCTTTTGCACAGATTGTAATACTTCATGTCTTCTCAAGATATCCTTTGAAATCTTCTGTTTGCCTCTTTTATTTCATCTTTTCTTCATTTTGGTTTAGCTGCTCTGTGTTGCAGGGCAAGTTTCACAAACTCTTTTGACATATGTTTTGCTCTTTTCTTGCTTGTCTTTGTAATGACCTCCTCCTTTCTTCATGCATGATGTCCTTGATGTCAAACACCAATTCCTCTGGTGTTCAGTATATCAGATCTATCCTTAAGATGGTGTCTAGCTTCATTGAGATGCACTGAAGGTTGTACATCAGTTCCCATGAACTTATTTCAGTTTTCTTCAGCTTCATCTTGAATTTGCAAAGGGGCAATTGATGGTCTGTTCTGAAGTCAGCTCCTGGTCTTATTTTACTGATGATATTGAGCTTCTCTACTGTGTCTTCCCAAAAATATGGTTAATTTGACTCTTGGGTATTCTGATGAAGTCCATGTATCATAGTCTTCTTTTTTTATTGTTGAAAAAAGGTATTTCTGGCGAACAAATCATTGGTTCTGCAAAATTCTGTTATGTGATCTCTAAGACTTAGCTGTTATCAAGCCCATATTTTCCAGCTTCAGATCCTGCTGTATTTCAAACTTTCACGTTCCAATCAGTAATTATCAAGTATCCTGACTGCATGTGTCATCAATTTCTCACTTCAGAAGTTGGTAAAAATCTTTACCTTCTTCATCTTTGGTATGAATGGCATTAACCTATAGGACCAAATGCAGTGCATCTGGGTCAGTTTGGACACATAGCAATCCCACAGGGCAGCATAGAACTACCCTACAGGATTTCCAAGGAGTTCAGCTACTGGTGGAGTTGAACAGCCAACCTTTTGGTCACTAGCTTGAGCTCTTAACCCACTGTGCAACCAAAACTGCATTAGTGGTGTTAATTCACAAAATTATTACTCATTTTTTTCCTATATCTTCAGATGTATTAGTTTAAAGTCTTCAGCCTCATCTTTTGAAGTGCACTCACGGCTTTTCTCCCTGCCTTCAATTTCAAATGTTATGAATGCATCTTGTCATGTGGCTATCATACTGATTGATATAAAATACAAGTTGACCATGCCATTCTCAGAACCTGACAATGATTCCTTATTCCCTGGAGTATGAGTAAGTCAAAGCTCTTTGACATGGCACATAGGCCCTGTACAGACCGCCCCTGTTTTCATTTTTTACACCTTCATACACAAGTTGTTAATAAGGAATTGTTCACAATTTTGGGGGGGTCAGACCTGCTAGACATTATCTCTGCCTTTCTTCATGCTATCCCCTCTATTTTTTATTTAACTTTTTTACTCAGCCTATCTTCTGTTCTTCATGAAACAGTCTTATAAGGCCCTGCTTTTCATTATACATTTTCCTGACCTGTCTGTCTCTATTACTGACCCTTTGTCTCTTTACTATCAGTCTCTCTCAAGTCTGTAAACTTCCTGAGGACTGAGACTATGTCTTATTCATCTTTATATCTTTAGCAACTTGTATATAATATATAAGCTCCTTAAATATTTCCTGAAAGTATCACTTCTTCAACAAAATCATGAATTAGAAGTTTGAATTAGGGCAACTTAATAAAGTTAGAGATCCTAGAAGTGGAAACATAAGAGGCTTAGGCACTTAGTACTTTAAAAAGGTAAAAGTAATGTTTCTTCACATGCTAGCTCTTCAGCTTTTGGTACTCTGGCACCAGAATCGCAATAAAGTATAATGTTGTGAAGGTTATATTAAAAGGTAAAAAAATGAGTAGAATGAAAAAAATCAGATAACACATGGCAGAGAGATAACAATGTCATTTTAATATGAAAATGAGTATAGAAGCCAAACATGTTTTATGAATAAATGCCCAGTAAGAACTTTGGGAACTGTCTTTCTATGAAGCCACCTTGTATGCAGGTGAAAGTTAGACAATGAAAAAGAAAAGCAGAAGAAGAATTGATACATTGAAACTGTGGTGTTAACAAAGTACATTAAATATACTGCATTTCTAGAAGAACAATTCAGTAGCAGAAGAAACACAAAGAGAATGCCTTTTAGAAGCAAGAACAATGAGACTTAAGCTTTTTTACTTTCAACAAGCCATCAAGGAAAAACCAGTCACTAGAAAAGGACATCATGTTTGGCAAAGTAGAGGGTCCAGGAAAATGAAGGAAGCCTTCAATGAAATGTGTAACGCAATAGCCACAAAAATAAACTCAAACATACCAATCATAACAATGTTATGTCATTGAGCAACCTTTCAATCTGTTGTACACAGAGCTGTAAAGAGTCACTTGTGACTCATTGGCAGCTAACAAAAACAACAACATCAAATGCGAGTGTGATGTGCCTGGTTCTTAACACTCGCATTTCATGTTATAGTGGTAGATAATAAGACTGTTAAATTTTTTTAAAAAACTGTGAAACACATTATTCTACCTTTCAAAGACTTGTATTTCTCCGAGGAGATGAAAAATAAATTCATAAAAAGGTTTGTTTTGTTACTTGTTGTGTGCCCCATGTCTAAAAGAAGCTAACACATAGAAAATAATGTCAAATGAAACAGAGTATTAAGGAAGGAAAAACTGGATCATTTGGCATTTATTTTGTTACAGAAGGAAAAGCTAAAACATATGTTGTGTAGACACACATTACATAAAAATGTTAATCATAGGTTCCATTTTGAGACACCAATCATCTTAAATTAAGTTTACATCATAATTCCACTGTTATTCAAATTTGCATACCAACTACTAATGTCAAAGATGATGAAATTCAAGATTTTACTGATTTCTACAGTCTAAGTTGATCAAACATACAATCAAGATACACTGATAATTACTAGAGATTGGAATTCAAAACTTGGAAGCAAACAAAAGAAAGAATAAGTAATTAGAAAATATGGCCTTGATAATAGTAAAGAGGCCTGAAATCATGTGATAGAATTCTGCAAGACCAAACACTTCTTCATTGCAAATACCTTTTATCAACAACATAAACGAAGACGAAACACATGGGCTTCACCAGTTGGAATATACAGGCATCAAGTTGACTACATCTCTCATAATAGGCAAAGGAAAAGCTCAGTATCATCGATCAGAACAAGGCTACCAGCCACCTGTGGAAAAGATAGTCAATTGCACGTATGCAACTTAAAGTTGAAGCTGAAAAAAAATTGAAACAAGTCCACGAGAGCCAAACTGTGACCTTGAATATATCCCCCTAAATTTGGAAACTATCTCAAGAACAGATGTGATGCACTGAACACTAATACTCAAAGATGAGACAAGGTGTGGTTGTGACATCAAGGATATCATACATGAAGAAATGAAAAAAATCATTAAAAAGACAGGAGAGGAAAAAAGACCAATCAAAGAGACTCTGAAATTTACTCTTGAAGGCAAAGTAGCTAAAGAGAATAGGAAGGATTAGCACATAAAAGAGCTGTACAGAAGATGTCAAGGGCTGCTCAAGAAGACAAAGTAAAGTGTTATGAAGAAATATGCAGAGACTTAGAAAACCAAAAGGGAAGGACACACTCAGCATTTCTCAAGCTTGAAGAATCAAAGAAAAAATGCAAACTTCAGCATAAAATGTTGAAGGAGACTAGGGACAAAACACTGAATAACACAGGAAGTATAAAAAAAAAAATTAGAAAGAAAAGAAAAAGAAATACCAAAATGTTTAAACATATGCTCATGTTCAAGAACCAGAGATATTGAAGTAGGAAGTCTAACCTTCACAGAGGATATTTATGAAAACAAAGTCCCCAGGAATTAAGAGAATACCAACTGACGTGTTTTGAGAAATGGATACAAGATTGGAAGTGCTCACTAGTCTATGCCAAAAAGTTTGGAAAATGGCTGTCTGGCCAACTGAATGGAAGAGATACATATACATGCCCATTCCAAGGGAAAATGATCCAAAATGCAGAGACTTATATAAATGGGGGATATGTTAAATATTCAGACTGACAAAAGTCTATACAAAAGATCTATTGCTTAAAAATATTTCTTCCCTTCACTTTGCAACACTTATGTAGAATGGGGCCTTCCCTAAGAACTTCATCTAAATTACTTCTCTCACTGTCATTCCCCATCATATTATACTCATTTACTATCTGCGTGTGTTGTTATTGTTATTGTTGCTGTTAGATGACTTCTAATCAGTTCTGACTCATAGCAACCCTGTGTGCAACAGAACAAAACACTGTCAGGTCTTGAATCATCTTCATAACAACTGCTGTGTTTGAGCCCGTTGTTGCAACCATGGTGTCAATCCATCTTGTTAGGGTCTTCCTCTTTTTCAGTGAACCTCTACTTTACCAAGCACAATATCCTTCTCCACTGTCTGATCCCTGCTGATAATATATATCCTCGTGTAACACTGTTATTTTGTTTTTCTTTAATTTTTATCTGTTCACTGTATGTTCTGCTGTAAGAATTTAGGCTGTAGGACAGAAGGACTTTTCTTTCTTGATGTCCACCATAACTTTAGCCCTTGGGTAGTGGGTACATATTTAATAACTACTCTTTAGATAAATAAATACATGTATCTTAAATAAGGCTCTTGACAAATCATCCCAGAGAAAAATTGTTAGAACTAGATAGAACATTTTGTTGATTCTGTAGTGGTGTTTTATGCTTTAGAAGACTGATGCTCACAAGGTGCAGTACTCTGTCCACAGGACATGTTTTTGTATATCACTGTAGATCTTACTATGGTTAATGTTCTTTCTAATATATTATAAAATGATGCTAGTGTCTTTAGAATCCTCTATATATGTAAATATATAAAATCTTAGATTTTATATATATATATGTAAGCCAGAAAAGCTTACTCTTTAAATCATTGACTTAATTTCCTCTTTTAACTTTTTTCATGTTTAGGCATTAGTGATTTAATCCAAAATTAGCCCAAGGGGAATATAGTTTCAATAGAGTGTCATTATAGAAAATATAGAAACATTCTGTCCAATCACTGTAAGTCAAAAACAACAACAGAATAGATACAACTTTTTTTCTTCCATTGCTATGCCATTATGGCCTAGATTATTATGACTATAAAACAAGTTTTGATGACTCCTTTGTCAAAATCTAAGTAGTGAGCCACCTCAGGGTGGAAGATTCACAGTGGCAGGTAGGTTATACGTTCATCCAAGGGCAAGGTGACATCACCCTACCATATGTGCCACTGGAATTGCAGTCATTTTGGGAAACGATTGCAAAGTCATATTCTTAGAAGATTGTTATCCTTATTTCACTGTGAGCTAAAATACTAGGGGCCAGAATGTGAAAGAGCAACTCCATTTTTCTAAGGGAAAATCCCATATGATGGTACTAGAATATCAGTATTTAAAATTATACCTATCATTTTGTAATGTGTTCATTATCTACAGTCTGCATTCTCTAGTTGGCTGTCTCTAGTCAAAACTGAGTCTGCCAAGTTGGATTTCAGTGATTGCCAGTAATCTCCACTCCCTTCGAGTTGATGCAGGATTTGGTTTTCCCCTTAGATTCGAGTTATGTATCAAATAATAAAGGAATGTGCAAAATAATAGTTGACAGCATGGCCCGGTTATACCAGCCTCATTTTAGTCCATTGTCAGTCACTACTTCCTGGGAAGACTTTGAGCTTTTTTAACGTGACTGTAAATGTGAATGATGATGCTTATCACTGTCTCATAGAGTTGTAAAGATTAAATAAGCAAAGTATGTAGAATATTAGAAAGTGCCTGACACATAGTAAGTACATTAAAAAAAAATACCACTGCTGTTGAGTCAGATCTGACTTATGGCGACCTTAGAGGTCAGAGTAGAACTGCCACATCGAGTTTCCAAGGAGAGCATGGAGGATTTGAACTGCCGATCTTTTGGTTAGCAGATGTAACATTTAACCCACTGTGCCACCAGGGTTTCCCGGTAAGTACATAGGAAACCTTACCATGATTCACTGGAAAAGAGGCTACAGTCCCAGCCCTCATGGTTCTCACTGTTTAGTGAGACAAATATTTAAATTAGCAAATGTTAATCTTCATGTTCAGTGCTACATGAAAGAGTTTGGCTACTAGGTAAGAGGAACACCAAGCCCAGCCTTATCAAGTGCTTCCTTTCTTTTGTGATTTATTTGACCAATCTGCTAATCAGCTGTTCTTCATTTTGACAACCAGCTTTCTGGAGATAATGTCTTAGCATGAAAACTTGACAATGAAATGTTAGGTTCATGAGACATGTATTTGCTTTAGTAAATGCAGTCAGTATAGTTTTAAAACCAATTAGAAAATAATCAGTAAACTATTCACTTCTGCTTACCAGAGCTTGTTAGAATGTGTAGAAAGTAAGATGAACTATTTGTACCATGATCAGACTTACACAGATTCGATTAGAGCAAAATGGCAAACTTAACTGCTGAGAAAGAGGTTAATGCCCTTCTGAGCCTGTCTCCAAAGTTCAGAACTGATCTATTTTTAAACAATGGAGTGTGAAGAGCCCTGGGCTGAAAATAGGTGCAGATCATGTGTCCCAGTAGAATATAGAACGTCAGTATATTTCATTTTCACAGAACATGGATTTGACTGAGAGTATATTCCTGTTCCTTCTTGACCTTTAATTTGTCAAATAGACTGTTATGGAAGAAAGCATAATTCGCATGCATATTTATTTATGTGATTCTGAATAGTTTTATTTCTTATAGTACATATTTATTGATTTTTAAATGCTTCCTAAAATTGTGTTATGATTAACTAAAATAGGCTAGAATCATGGTGTTGGCAAACTAATGGGTTCTTATTAAATTAACAGTTACTCATATAAAAGGTACAGTAAGCAGAATGAAAGAAATTGCTTATGTGCCTGGGCTATCCAGTCACCTCTATTTTAGCCTATAACTTTTTCTATGTATTCCCACATTCTGAAACACTGTTAAAAATTTATCAATTGTTTAATATGCTTCAGGCATTAATTTAAGTGTGATGAAACCAAAAACCAAACCCACTACCATCAAGTTGATTCTACTCATAGCAACCCTATAGGCCAGAGTAGAACTGTGCTGTAAAGCTTCCACAGAGTGCCTGGTGAATTCAAACTGCCAGCCTTTTTGTTAGCAGCTATAGCATTTAACCACTACGCCACCAGGGTTTCCCCAGGTGTGATCCCAAAGCAAAAGCCCACTACCATCAAGTTGATTCTGACTCGTTGCAACCCTACAGGACAGACTAGAACTTCCCCATAGAGTTTCCAAGGAGTGGGTAGCAGAAGTACAACTCAACCACTACGCCACCGGGGTTTCCCCAGGTGTGATAGGGAAAGTAAAATGTAGTACCCAGTTTCAAATACTTACAATGTGCTTGTAGAGACAAGACATAAATACGTGGGAAAAAATTCCAAGCAAAAGTAATACTCCATTACCAAAAATACAAGAAATGTAGGAAGTCAAATATGGTTAATTGTTAAAGATATGCATACCACAGATGCTAAAATTGTTGAGAAGAAAGTGTTGGCACACCTTAGAGGGTCTCAGTAGGCCTCAGTGAGAGAAGCTGGCACTGAATCTTGAAACATATGTAGAATTTGGATAGAACAAGTAGAGGCAAGCTTGTGTTGCAGGTATGGAAAATAAGATAAGCAAAAGCAGTTACCTGCTTTTCCAAAATCTAGTCCCTATCTCAGCTTCTCTTTCAGGGAAGAGAGAAAATAGTCAGCATCCACATTTATAGTCAAGGAAAGGAAAGTATCATATAAGTTAAAATAGCCAAAAGTAAACCTATGAAATAGTGGCATTGGATTAAAATGGGCCAGTATAACTTTTGCCATTCATTTAAGTTAATGTGTACAACAAGGAAAATACAGACTTTTTTCTCCCAATAATTATTAATCTTTTTACTATTGAAAATGCAATATATTTTTTCTGTGGTTGTAATAGCCTAGAAGATTATTATAACTAGTCTTCAGGAAGACAACTGAATAATAGGCTTACAACTGTAATAATTAAGATAATTCAAAACTAAACTCAAGAGCAAACCTTCTTATTTCTAATAAGGTATTTATTTCCTTAATTGAGATTAAGAAGATATGCCTCGCTTTTTAAAACTTACATTTTCCATCCAGGCTATACACTAAGGTAACTGTAAATCCAAAGTAAACAATACTATCTTTCAAAGGTTTTAATTAGAACTATGGAAGGAAAGTATAAGTAATACATTTGTCCTATTTAATCAAACCAGTTTTTCTATTATTTAAAAAATATTCTCAAAACTGAGTCATGTAGCTGAAGCTTCATATTTTTGACTTATACAAAAAGATTTGTGTACCTAATATTGTTTTTCAGTTGTAAAGTTTCCATCAGGAAAATACGGAGCAAGATAATGAAATAAAGACAATGACGATGGAGGGTGGTAGTAATGAGGGTGACAGTGTCAGTGAGGGTGGAGCTTGTGTAATGGGACTGATGGTGATGTTTACTAAGCAATGACCTTATGTGGAACAGCATTTTCAAAGTTAGAGTGTGTTATCACTTCAACCACCAAGAAATCTTAATGGCGTTTTATTCACAAGTAATGACATAAGCAAGCATGTAAATCTTCGGGCCGCAAAGTAATAGGAAACTACTAATGTTAGAAAGAGAGGACCTCCTGCGTTGTGCAAGTAGTGATTTAATATATACCTGTTGATCATTTGAAAGTCAAATATTAGTATAAAGTCAAATGTTATATAAAGATTCTTCAATCTTCTATGTAACCTTAAACTTGAAAATTGAAAAGAAACATTTTCTTTCTCATAGGCATGTAGTAGATTTCTATATCAAATTGACCTGTAATTGTAAAGTACAAAAAATAAATCTGCTCTGTATAGATATGTGTAGCTTACTGTGTTTCTTAACTGTATATTTTTATGTATGTTTAATTCTCATGCTTCACTATAAATATACTTACAAAGAATCTAGTGTTTAGTAAATTTCAATAATATTGTTCATACTCTCCCAGGAATTCTTAACATATTTGAATTTTGTAACTATTTAACAAATAAGAGCCACTGATACTTTGCTCAATCTCAGTACTGAGTAGTAAAGTCTGGAAAAGGATAACAAGGATAGCTTCAACATTAATGAGGAAGAGTAGAATTATTACATAGTTAACTAAAATTCTAAATCATACTCTTGAAAGAAAATGAGAGAATGGTCATATAAAGTAAGATACAGACAAAAGAGCATATAAAGTGCAATTTGAAGTCAATATGAGAATAAGGGTAAATAAAACTCATGTAAGAAAGTAATAGTAAATAAAAATTCATAGTAAGATTTTAGAAATTGCATTCTAAATCAGCACATGCTTTTGATAAAGACAAAATTTCACAATATATAAACTAAGTTGAGAGAAACATATTTAATAGTATTTTGAAATGAATGAATACATGTTAGCAGAACACAGAATACTATTACCAAATAGTAATACTTAATTTTTACACTCTGGTTTATGAAACATACCAGTAAAAAGACATATTCCAGTTTTCTTCTAACAGCATATTTCATTGAATCTAAACACAATGGCAAATGGCATGTTATTTATTGTGTTTCTGTTAAAAGTTCTTGGTCAGTTTGTAATAGAATCCTACATTTCCTTTTGATCTTATTCTGAATTTTTAATTCTTTCTAATAATGTGAGGATGAGTCTTACATAAATAAAATAATCATGCCTGTAAGTTTACTTGATCAGATCTTATTTGCCATACAAAAATAAGCTTAATTTTCAACACACTTGTTATCTTCAATTCCGTTCCTTATATTTATGCAAATTAAATTTATTGAAATCTTAAACCCTAGTGATTAATCATTCACCTCGAAAATCACTCTTCTGAAAAATCACACGGTTACATGCTGCCCATTACTGTGGATTGACTCCTGGTCTAGAAGAAGAGTGTCAATGGAAAAATAAAGTTAAAAAGTATAGACTTTATTTAATAGTAACATAGCAATGTTGATCTTCCAGTTTGACAAATGTACTGTTCTAGTAGAAGATGTTAATTTTTGAGGAAATTTGGGTAAGCAGTATATATAAATGAGGGGGGGAAAAAGGACTGGGCAGTATTTCATTCTGTTTTACATAATGTTGCTCTGAGTCAGAACCATCTCAATGGCACCTACCAAAAGTGACAATGTATTATTTTTGCAACTTCTCTACAAATTTGAAATTGTTCTAAAATAAAAACTTTGATATAACTAAATATGTACAGATATATCTCTTTCTGTGTATAGCAAACCTGTTTGTATCAAGTCAGTTCTGAATCCTAGCCACCTTAGGGGGGCAGAGTAGAATTCTCCTATAGGGTTCCTCGGATGAAAGTTTTGCAGAAACAGACTGCCACATCTTTTTTCCGTGGAGTGGTTGAGGAAACCTTTGGTTAAGTTTCTTAACTGGTATACCACCGGGGCTCTATGTATGTATGGAAACCCTATAGAGCAGTTCTACTCTGTCTTATAAGGCTACTTTGAGTGGAAATTGACTCTGTGGGATGGGTTCTTTCTATCTGTCTATATGTTGTCTATATACATATGTATACATAGTTTGTTGTTAGCTGCCATCTAGTCTGTTCCAGATCCTAGTGACGTGATATAAAAGAGAAGGAAACCCTGCCTCCACCATCCTCATGCTCACCTTTATTATGCAGATGTCACTGTGTTGGTCCATCTATTCAGGGCATGTCTCTTTTCCACTGACTCTGCACTTTACTAAGCATAGTGTCCTTATCCTGGTGCTGGTCCCTCCTGATACCATGTCAAAAATACATAAGACTAGGTTTTGTCATCCTCACTTCTAAGTAAACATTGTATCTGTATTCTTCCAGGAGAGATTTGTTCTATCTTCTGGTAGTCTGTGTTATATTCAATATTCTTTCCATGCACCATAATCCAGAGGCATCAATTCTTCTTTGATCTTCTTTATTCGTTGTCCAGCTTTTGAATGCATAAGAGATGACTGACAACACCATAGCTTGGGTCAGGTGTGCTCTCTTAGTCATCTGGTGCTGCTATAATAGAAACACCACAAGTGGATAGCTTTAACAGGGAGAAACCTTATTCTGTGACAGTCCATTAGGCTAAACGTCCAAATTCAGGATGTTATCTCCAGGGGAATGCTTTCTTTGTTGGCACTGGAAGAAGGTCCTTGTTGTCAGTCTTCCCCTGGAGTGGGAGCTTCTGATGTGCAGGGACCCCAAGTCCTTTCCAGAAGATGTGCTGTGCTCCTAGCACTGCTTCAAGCACTGCTTGCTTCCCCTTTCTGTATATCCTAAGAGATTGCCTCAAGGCACAATACCATCTTACACACTGAATCCTACCCCACCAACACAGCTACTACCCATCCTTCCTCACTAAGTTTATGGAGGCAGGTTTTACAACATACAAGGAACATCATACAATACCTGGAATCAGGGCCTAGCCAAATATTTACACACATTTGGGGATGGGGGACACAATTCAATCAATGACATGTACCTTAGTCCTTGAAGTGACACCTTCGCTTTTTAATACTTCAAAGAGGTCTTTTGCAGCAGATTTGCCCAGTACAAGGTGTCTTGACTGCTGCTTCCACGGGCATTGATCGTGGATCCAAGTAAAATGAAATGCTAAGCAACTTCCATATTTTCTCTGTTTGTCATGATGTTGTTCATTGATCCAGTTGTGAGGGTTTCTGTTTTCTTTATGTTGAAATGTAATCCATACTGAATTGTTTCAACTCCTTTTGGCACTCAGCAAGCAAGGTTGTCTCATATGCATATCACAGGTTGTTTGTAAGTTGTCCTCCAATCCTGTTCCTTTTTATAAGATCCATCTTCTTTGATTGTTTGCTCAGTATATGTACTGAGTAAGTATTGTGAAGGGATGCAACCCTAATACACATCTTACCTGCTTTTAATCTACTCCGTATCTCTTTATTCTGTTAGAGCCTCTTGGTCTATGTACATGTTCCTCATGAGCACAAATAAGTGCTGTGGAATTCCTGTTCTTTGCGATGTTATCCATAATTTGTTATGGATAATTATTATGGAATAGTCCACCTACTATTCCTTCACAAAACAGATTCAAAGCATCTCTTAGGCCCAATCTCAGGTGCCAGTAAAATTCCTTTCCACCTATACTACACACCATAAAAGACTTCTAAGGTTATTCTTCCTAATTCTCACCCTCCTCACTCTAATCCTATTTTCCTCCAACATTTTAGGAGATCCTGATAAATATACATCAGCTAATACCCTAGACACCCCTCCACATATTAAACCAGAAGGATACTTTCTATTCACCTTTTGCTGTCTTACAGCCTATTCCAAGCAAAGTACAACTGAAAGCCTTGGCATAGTCAGTAAAACACAGGTAAAAATCTTTCCGATATTCTTTGCTTTCAGTCATGATGCATCTGACATCCACAGTGATATTGCTCATTCTGCATCTTTTTCTGAGTCCCGCTTGAATTTCTGGCAATTCCTAGTCAGTATAGTAAATCTGACAATTATGTCTGTAAATGTAATTTTTCTGTGTACCTCGTTGCTTAATAGCACTACAGTCACCTTTGAAGTACTCCCCTTGGAAAGCTATGCACTGATGCCAGTGCCTAGTCCACCCTTCAGAACAGTTTTGGAACTCTTTCTGGAATGGCCATTGAGCACAGTGGCATGGTGGAGTGTTTGCAAACTTAATGGTATAGTTGTCTGTGAGGGAGGTTTAGGCCAGTAAACAACTGTATTAGAACACCCTCCCTGGTCACTGATCTGTCTCTCAGTGACATTTTTCTTTACTGGAAGATAAAGGAAATATTGAAAGGAAGGCATTTTGATGACATTCAGGACATCCCCAAGGGTGTCACCTACTTTGAAGGTGACCATAGTGGTATACAGCAATGAGGTATGCAGCACTTTTTCTAGGGTGAGTTTGCAAACTTAATTTTCAGACATCATACTGCTACAACTGCTTTTGAATGAACGTCAGCAAAATTTTACTTGTGTGGGGTACTAATGATATTGTTTGATACTTTTCACATTCTATTGGACCCACTTTATTTAGAATTGTCACAAATGTAGATCGCATAAATGAGTGTCTGTTGAAAAATCTCAATTGGTATTCCGTGAATTCCCAGAACGTTGTTCTTCACCAGTGCCTTAATTGCACCTTTGACATCTTCCTCAGTACCAGCTGTTCATGATCATATGCTACCTCCTGAAATGGTTAATCATCGACCTATTCTTTGTTGCACAACGCCCTGTGTGTTCCGTCTTGCACCATTCAGTGTTTTCCCCATAAGATCCTTCAATATTCCAACTCAAAGTTTACAATTTTATTCAGTTCTTTCAGCTTGAGAAATGCCAACATGTTCTTGCCTTTTGTTTTTCTGACTCCAAGTCTTTGTACATTTCATTATACTTTACTTTGGCCCTTGAGGGCTTGTTTTAATTATCATAAGCTTCAACTTGAATTTGCATATGAGTAACTGATCCTCTGTTCTGCCATCGGCCTCTGGCCTTCTAACTGAGGACACTGAGCTTTTCCATTGTTTCTTTCAACTGAGGTAGTCAATTTGCTCTTTTTATTTTCTGTCCCGAAGTCTATATGCATAGCCACATTTATGTTGTTGAAAAAAGATATTTGCCTTGAAGAAGTCATTGGTCTTGCAAAATTCTGTCATACAATCTCTGATGTCATCTCTGTCACCAAGGCCAGATTTTCTAACTACTGATCCTTCTTTGTTTCCAACTTTTGCATTTCAGTGACCAGTAATTATTGATTTCATCCTGATTGCATGTGTAAGCAATTTCAAACTTCAGAAACTGTGATTTGAGGATAAATTTGAGTTGCTCATCTTTCTTTTTACGTGTGTGCATGTTCTCCTCTCACTGACAACGTTGCACTTCAGAACAGTTCTTGAAATACTCTTTTTGATAATGAATGCAGCACTGTTCCTCTTCAGTTGTCATTCCCATCACAGTGCACCCTTTGAGTGCCTGATTCCAAATGCCAGTACCATCTCTTCAGCTCACTAATGCCTAGGATATTGATCTTTATGTGTTCCACTTACTTATAACTACTTAACAGTTTTCCTAGATTTATATTTCCTGCACTCCATGTTCTAATTATTAATGCTGCTCGCAGGTGTTTCTTCTCATTTTGAGTCATGCCAGCTTAGCAAATTAAGATCCAAAGAGCTTGACTCCATCCACATGATTAAGATTGACTATGCTTTGAGGAGGTGACTTTCTCCCAGTCATATTCTGAATGCCTTCCAAGTTGAGGAGTTCCTCTTCAGATCCTATGTCAGCATTCCACTTCTCTTCATAAGGATTTCAGTGGCCAAATTTTTCAGAAGTAGGCCTTGTCCAAACTAAATCACTGGAACCTGTCAAAGCATGAGTGACCTTGATGGTATGTGAAATACTACCGTCATAATTTCCAGCATCACAACAAAAAGCAAGTCACCACAGAGTGACAAACTGACAGGTGAGTAGTGGCAGTTTCCTGTAATGGCCTCTAATTTTTACTCTCTCCTTTTACTGTCCAGACCCATTTCTAAGTACCTTCTCATCTTGTTGCATAAGTACCCAAGATACCTCCCATTCAATATATTATAGCAAAATATCCTTTCTTCAATAACCGTATATTTCTCTTGAACTTATTTGTTCGTGTAATGGCATTCCATCATTCTCATCATCTTATCTTAAAATTTTGGTCTTCTTTCCTTCTTATCTGGCCTTGTTCTTCTGTTTCTATATTTTTATTTTAGATCTATTTGATGTCTGAAATCCAGCATTAGATTTCAATTTGTACTATCAAGAGGGTCTCCTTTCCTCTGTCACAGACATTGCCTATGGAGTGTCTCCTTGGTTCTATGGATAATACAGGATAGTTTGGTTTTATAATCAGCAACAAGTTCTCATTAGACTTTTCTTCCTGGAAGTATTGTAACCTGGGGACGAGTTTAAGCAACAGAAAACTTACTGTGTTTTGGGAAAGTGGCTTACATATTAAAGCAGGTGAAATTCTTAAAGTTAATGCGTAATTTCTAGCAGAAATGGTAAAATTAGCAAACTTGGCTTGGCCTATTTACCATGACTTAGGCATCATTCCTGTTCTTATGTGTTCAAGGCTCAATACCTATTTGTTAAAGGAAATATTAGTAAGTTTCATTTTCTGTATTTCATAAGAATTAGCTCTCCTGATCTTTCTGGAGTATCCTTTTAAAGGTTGTGCATGAATGAGTAATCTAACCATATTCCTGCTCCTTTTTGAATGAGAACTGATGCTTGGCCAAGAGCAGTAACAGACTCTTGTGCCGTCTCCCCTCTCTAAAAAGACATTAAAAACTTACTCTAACATACAATTTTAAGGCTGCCTGCTCCTTATTTTGGATTTAATCAATTTGTATTAGCATCACTTCCATACTTTTTCACTACTCATCAGAAAGTTCAGAGTATCATAAATTCTCATTATTACATTTCTTGCCACTTTCCATAGCACTGAGTTGAGAAAATTCCAGCATTTGAATGTGAGGAGCCCTGAAATGCAAGTCTCTTCTTATGGGGCATCTCACCTGCCTTTTGGAGGTAGAAAAGTAGGGGAAAGTGCAACCATTACTCAGAAGGCCTTGAAACATGTGGACTATATCCCACTACATCTGCTCAGAGTGACCCTAGCTAGAGTACACACACACTGCCATTGCCCCTGACACGTTCTCCCCTTCAGAGTAGCAGTACTGCTGTATCTTGGCGGATCCTTAGAAGAAAGCATCTCTCTTCCATTGTCACTGTTTTATCAGCTTAACTTGCTAACACGTGCAGTGATCCATAGAAATTTAACTAAAGTGGTGGAGAAAGAAGTGTATAATTTATCTTGGGACCTCTGCTTAGTTCTGAAAGGTAGGCCTAATCTCTTTATGTCCTCAGACACATACACACATACTGTTGCACACTGATCATTTCTATTGTTTGGTTGTTAATACTGAAGGTGAATTTATGTAACTTCTATTATGAAATTTCAAAGAGTTTTTTTTATCAAATTCTTCAAATCACCGTCTCTCAGAATTAAATATTCTCATTCACTTTGTGAATGTTTTCATGTTACTTAGTTCAGCAGACTTCTGGCTGTCTACTTGCCACAGTTGATGCAGCAACACTTTAGATCTTTAAAAAAAAGTACAAAGTAGACCTAACTCCTGTTCTGCAAATCATTCTTATACCTTGCTGCTGGAAGCTGAGCTACATTGCACTGTAGCTTATACAGATGAAATTACAGTACCTGGTACCAATGTCTGGCCAAGATCATACACTCTGTCAAGATACAATTCCTTGACTTACAGGGATTTTTGTTGTTGTTGTTGTTCTATTTCTGTGTTCTTTCCCCTTTTCCTTATGATCAAATCTAAGTAAAATAAAATATTAACTTTGTGTCATCTGCTGCCACCCTGCATGGTTCCTAACAAAGCAGTATGTTCCTGTGTTCTAGAAAGGCAAAGCAGTGGGGATATGCTAAGACTAAATTAATTTCAAATGTCATTTGTATTCATATTGTAGAGTGTAGATGTGATTAAACACTTCAAAATGAAATTAGATACATATGAGAATGCTAAAGAAAGCCTTAAAATTTTTGGAGTTTGTACATTTCAAAATCCAGCTTGCTCTGATCTAGCCAGGTGGACTTCATTCAAACCACTTCATCACAATTTGCTGTGTGTATATCCAAAGATTTTAGGCTAATTGCCTTTTAATTCATAATTTGAAGAGACCATTAATCCAGCAATTAATGATATATTTGGGTTTCCAAGGGTAATGGAGTAAAATGTTAAAGCTTGCTGATTTTTAAAGTGCCACTGCAGTCTCTTTCTCCCTCTCCTCACTGCTTTTTTCTTAAAAATGTGATCAACACATGATGCAGTATTGTAGAGTCACAAAACAAGAATAATAACAAGAGCTATGTTGTATACCAGAAATATTTTATGTTACAAATGTGGGAAAAACGTTGAATGTACAGAATATTCCTGATCATGTTAAGCAGATTATCAGAAGGGACTTATATTTATAAAAGTGAGTAATGAATACTGATAATAATAACAGAGAAAGAGGTACAGGGTGAGACAGGTGTCTAGCCCAGGTTCCTTTTGTTCTTTGGAATTACCTTGCATTAGAAATGTAGATGTATATCTTTCTCCCACAATGAGAGGTAGGCTGCCACATACTTGTTTATGTTAAGAATTACGGTTTCCACACTTAACTGCTTATGATGCAGAGCATTTAGTAAAAGTGGAGATTTCACCTCATCTTCCCTGGAGATTGAGATTCAAATTCTCCATATTTTATTGGCACCTGACAAACTGTGTTTTAGGAAAATGCTGTAAGAAAGCCTACAGGCCTTTAAGTTGTTAAGAGTTTTTAGAGGAAATGAGTTCATCTTGCCTTGGCTGCTTCTTTACCATAGTCATTCTGAATCACTTAGTCATGGTTCAACACCTCACTCGCTCTCTTCTATATTTACCTTTTATACCAATGTTCTCATGAGTCATACAGGAAATGATTCTTATTTACATAACATGTAAAGTAACATTAAACATTTTAAGATAGTAAAGTTAAATTAGTCACGCCAAGCCAAGCCAAGTGCCGTTGAAATTAGTCATATATACAAAAAAAAAAAAAGAAATCTGTCTTTAAAAATTTTTTATTGTTAATTTAGGTGTATTAGTATAGTTAACTTCGAATCAGATATAACAAAACACATGCGAGATTCTTCACGGGTTTGCTTTTTACATCAGAACCAAGTGCTTTGAAGGATTCCTGTGTATTTCCTCTGGTGAGGTCCGTATGTGTAATCACCATTTACATTGGTGAAAAAAGGTATTTGCAGTGAAGAAGTCACTGGTCTTGCAAAATCCTATCATGTGATCTCTGGCATCATTTCTGTCACCAAGGCCTAACTTTCCAACTACTGTTCCACCTTCATTGTCTCTAACTTTTACATTCCAATCTCCAGGAATTACTAATGTACCATGATTTTATGTTCAGCCAGTTGTGTACTGCAGAGGCTGGTAAAAATCTGAAATTTCTTCATCTTTGGCCTTAGTGGTTGGTGCATAAATTTGAACAGTTGTAGTAGTAACTGGCCTTCCTTGCAGGCATATGGATATTATCCTATCACTGACAGTGTTATACTTTAGGGCAGATCTCAAAATGTCTTTTTAGAGGATGAATGCAACACCATTCCTCTTCAGGCTGTCATTCGTGGCCTGGAGGACTCTGTCATTATTTGATTCAGAATGGCCAATGTTCGTTGATTTCAGCTCACTGATGCCTAGAATATCAATATTTGTGTGTTCCATTTCATTTTTCTAATTTTCCCAGAATCATACTTGATACATTCCACATTCTGATTATTAGTGGATGTTTGCAGCTGTTTCCTCTCATTTTGAGTCATGCTGCATCAACAAATGAAGGCCCCAAAGGCATTACTCCATACATATCATTAACACTGACTCTACTTTGAGGAGGTAGCTCTTCCCCATCATCTTTTGAGTGCCTTCCAATCTGGAGGGCTGATTTTCTGGCACTGTATCTGACAGTGTTTGACTGCTATTCATAAGCATTTCACTGGCTAATTCTTTTGACAAGTAGATTGCTGGGTCCTTCTTCCTTGTCTGCCTTTGTCTAGAAGCTCAGCTGAGACCTGTCCACCATGGGTGACTCTTCTGGTATCTGAATACTAAGGGCATGGCTTCTACCATCAAAGCAACACACAAGGCCCCACAGTACTACAAACTAACAGACAAGTGGGAATCTCTATCCTGTAGTGTCACAGCAAGTTGAAATTGACTCAGTGGCAATGGGTTTGTTTTTATTTTTTTAATCAAGGTATTAAAAATAGAGATATAAACTGACAAACTGGAGCATGCTTGCCATATATGAAGGCATTCGGGTTAAGATATTTACTGTTGCCTTAGAAGAAAGAAAACAGCCGTATGTGTAGCGTGCCATCCCATCAATTTACCTCCTCAAAATCAACAGATATCTACTTTGGGCTCTAAAGCTGTTTAAGTTCAAAAGGACAAATTTATGGGTAACCTGGAAAACTTCAGTGCTTTCAGTGATTCAGATATATGAAATGGGCAAGGTGACTTCTCAGAATCCATCAAACCCTAATTCCTACAGCCAGTCTACAAGACAAACCATAGCTCTACCATTTACAAGGGTGTGATCTTTGGCACATTATAAAATTGTTCTAATAATAATGCCTAAGGCTTAGGGTCTTTGTGAGAATAAAATAGATTACCACTAGAAAAGCATTTGAAGCAATACCAAGAACCTAGCAAGAATTTCATAAATGTTGATGCTTAATTTTATTGTGTTCATTTTTAAAGTAACCTCTTCCATCAAGAAACCTCAAAATACGACCAATTACTCAGTTTCAATTATAAGGAGACCAAGCTACTGAACTAAAAAGAAAAAGAACAATAGGCCAACATTAGTGATATTCTTTTATGGGATAATCTACGTGATTGTGCTCACTTCACATAGATTTTGACCATATGTACTTATTTTATTTCTAAAGGCGATACAGAAGATTCCTGATCTGTATATCATTTGAATATTTGCCTGGTACAAGTTCTTAGAAGGAAACTCTGCGTGACCTTCATAGACTAAAACTATAGGCTGTGTTGAGTACAGGAATTTAACAATGGAATAGCAACTCTTTTGTTAAGAGCACTCTGTGATTCATTTGTATAATGATGGTAATTATGTTTATAGATACCATGCTTAAAACTTTTTTAGACTATACTGTTTAGTATAATAATAATGTTGTAGAATGGGAAAAACTTGTATGTTTCACAAAACGGAACCTTATACAGTGATGATTAAGTTATCAACAGTGTTACAAGGAACCTTAGAATCTTGCCATTCTTCTGTATTATAACCAAATTAAGATATTGCTTCTGTTTTCCCAAGTCTCAGAATATGTATAGTCTCTAAATACAGATTTATAAACCAAAATACAAAATCAAACCCACTGCCATCAAGTCGATTCTGACTCATGGTGACCCTATAGGACAGAGTAGAACTGCCTCATAGAGTTTCCAAGTAGCTGCTGGTGGATTTGAACTGGCAACCTTTTGTTTAGCAGTCTTAGCACTTAACCACTATTTGAAATAAATATAATTTGTTCCTGAAGAAATATGAATATATGGTATCCCATTTTTCTGATTCTCTTAAGTTAAGCAAACAAACTAAGAAACAAAATACCAATAAAACAATAGTAATAGATAACTCAAGGGTGAAAAGGAAAGCCACAGATGAGGAGAAAATATTTGCGATTTATATCCCAGCAAAAAAAAAAAAAAAATGTCAAGCTTTTATCAGAATTCCTTTAATAGAAAACTGAGCAAAAACTTGACCAAGGGCTTAATAATACAGGGTGTCCAATTTGGCTGATAAACGTATGAAACTGTTCACAGAATGACTCATCATGGAAATGCAAATTGAAACAACAGTGAAAAAATTAAGCTACAAAGAGATATCTCTAAATACCCTAAAATTAAAACTACCAAATAACCCTGTGTTTTGGCAAATACTTGGGACAATGAATGTTGTGTATTGCTGAGATGAGCAACACAAGAATAAAAAGAGGTGCACCCTGACATCTCCACTAAAAGACCGCAATTGATGGTCCAGCAGCTTCGGGGTTCCCCTGAGAGCATGGCCCCTGGCCCTGATGCTGCCCCTCACCCATAAATCATAATGAAGGTTCACTCTTCGAACACAAATGGATTGGACTTGATGATGCAGAGTGACCATATATTGGATGCACTTTACGGTTCTGTGCATCTATAGGATATCGTCCTGCTGACCTCTGGCTGGAGGAAGGAGAGTGGGTGGAGAGGAGGGGAAAGGAAGCTGCTGGGAGGATGAGACATGTATGGAGCAGAGAGGAGTAGTGTGCTGTCACCGGGCAGGAAGAGCAGTGGAAGCTGTATATAGGTGGGCATGTAAATTTATATGGGAATGTGCATTTTCACTCAGTCATAATAAAAAAAAAGAAAAGAAAAAAATAGTACATTCATCTGGAAACTTTTTTGGGTACCTACTAAAGTTTGTTAGATGCTTACCCTGTTATCTAGCAGCTCCCATATAAAGTATAACTTCAAGAGAAATCAGTGCACATCACACTTCAAAAATGTTTGTGGCAGTTTTATTAGGATAAAACTGGAAACAACCCAATATCACGAACAGTAGAGTAGATAAATAAATTGTAGCATAGTCCTAAAATGAAATACACACTGCAACAAAACAAAATGGATGAATTACATACACATAATGAAAAGCAAACCCCCAAAGATTATACAGGGTATTTCATTTATATAAGTTTCAAGAGCAAGAGAGTTTACTCTTTGGTAATAGAAATCACAAAAACTAGAACTACAGATAGACTGGAAAGGAGCAGGAAGGAGCTTTCTAATAAATGTTCTTTATCTAGATATGGGTTGTTATATAGGTGCAGATGTTTGGAAAAATTTATGGAATATACACTTAAGATTGTACTCTCTACTGTGTGTATGTTATACCTAAAAAAAGTATCTTATGCCATAACTAAACAATGAACATGAATAGTCCTATTATATTTTACCAAAACAATGGGAAGGATTGCTGAAAGCAAATGCTTTCACATCTGAAAGAAGCTCACATCAGTTGAAAGTAAGATCCTTTGTTTGGATCCTCTATTAGATTAAGAACAACAACAACAACAAAAAAAACCCAAACCCACTGCCAGCAAGTCGATTCTGACTCATAGGGACACTACATGACAGAAGTAAACTGCTTCATAGGGCTATAAGGAGAGCCTGATAGATTCAAACTGCCAACCTTTTCGTTAGCATCCCTAGCTCTTCTCCACTATGAAACTAGAGCTTCTAGATCCTTTTGCCAAAGCCAAGATCCTTTTAAGTTCCCTTAAAAACCCCACTGCCATCCACTGGATTCATAGTGATTCATAGCAATTGAATAGGACAGAGTAGAACTGCCCCATAGAGTTTGCATGGTTGTAATCTCTATGGATGCAGACTGAGAGCAAGAGCAAATTTATTTTTGGTTGACAGCATTTTGGTGGGTAGCCAAGTACTTTAACCTATACACCCAGGCTCTTCTGAATGTCAACAGGTGGTAGACATGCCTTGTGCTTAAGGGCCCTGGTGATGCAGTCAAGCATTTGGCTGTTAACCAAAAGGTCCAGCTGGAATCTATTAGCTGCTCCTTAGAAGCCTTATGTGGCAGTTCTGTCCTGTCCTATAGAGTTGCTATGAGTTGGAATCAACTAAATGGCAGAGGAAGTGGGTTATTTTATTTATTTATTTTTGCTTTACTAAAGTTTGGTAGTTTGAAACTACTTAGTGGCACCATGGAAGAAACCCCCAGAGATTTGCTTCTATAAAAAATTATAACAACAACAAAAAAAAATTTAAAAAAACCACTGCCATTGAGTTGGGTCTGACTCTTAGCGACCCTAGAGGTCAGCGTAGAACTGCCCCATAGAGTTTCCAAGGAGTGTCTGGCAGATTTGAACTGCTGACCTTTTGGTTAGCAGATGTAGCACTCAACCCACTCCATCACCAGGGTTTCCATTAAAAAAAAAAGTTACAGCTAAGAAAATTCTGTGGAACCATTCTACTCTTGTAACAGGTGAGGTCTGCATGAGTTGGAATGAACTAAGTGACAACAGGTTTGGAATTTTTGTTTTACTGGGTCCTTTATTGTTGTTACTTTGTTCTATTATGGTGTCATTTTATTTATTTATTTTTTATTTATATATATATATTTTTATTTTTATTTAACATAACTGAGTGAAAATGTACATTCACGTATAAATTTACATGCCCACCTATATGCAGTTTCCACTGCTCTCCCTGTCCGGTGACTGCACACTATTCCTCTCTGCTCCATACATGTCTCATCCTCCCAACAACCTCCTTTCCCCTCCTCTCCGTCCACTCCCCTTCCTCCAGCCAGAGGTCAGCAAGATGATATCCTATAGATGTATAGAACCACAAAGTGCTTCCAATATATGGTCACTCTGCATTACCAAGTCCAATCCATTCCTGTCCAAAGAGTGGACCTTTGTTATAATTTATGGGAAAGGGCAGCATCAGGGCTGGGAGCTATGCTCTCAGAGGAACCCCAAAACCGCTGGACCATCAATTGAGGTCTTTTAGTGGAGATCTCATGATGCACCCCTTTTTATTCTTGTGTTGCCAGTGAGACTCCTCTCTGTGAGCTCCATCGTGGCTATCACTGGTGGTGGCCGGGCACCATCCAGTTCTTCTGGTCCAAAGTCAATGTAAGCACCCACTCTTGTGGGTCTCTCTGTCTTCTCGGTTGTCTTTACCGCAGGTCATTTTGGTCATCGGTTCCTGCTGAGTTGGGACCATTTGCTGTGTCCTCGGATGGCAGCTTGGCAGCTTTTAAGACCCCAGATGCCACTCACCAATGTGGGGTGCAGAGAGCTCTCTTAGCAAAACGCTAGTTGTGCTAATTGGCCTGGAACTCGCCTAAGAGCATGGTCCCCCACCCCCCGCCCCAGCTACTCTATCCTCGCAGTATTGAGTCAAGATGGAAGGAGTACTCAAGTTATGCTGAAGTCCACTTAATCTTGTTCTTGTTTCTAATGTGTGATATCACCGCTTTCTCCCAACTAGATTTCTAGTAACTATCTAAACTAAACCCTCCCCCCTTCCCTCCCTCCCTCCCCCCCTTGCAGCTGTCAAAGAGTCTTTTCTTCTATACACAAGTCTGTTTTTGAGGTCTTATCGTAGAAGTCTCATACAGTATTTGTCCCATTGTCACTGACTACTTTCACTCAAATAATGTCTTCCAGTTGAAACCAGGTTAGGAAATGTTTCCTGGAATCATCGTTATTCTTCATCATTGCGTAGTGCACCATTGAGTATATGTACCATAGTTTACCTATCCATTCTTCTATTGTTGGGCATCTGGGTTGATTCCATCTTTCTGCTATTGTGGACTGTGCTGTGATAAACTTTCTGGTGCATGTGTCTGTTGGTGTGAAAGGCCTTGAATCTGTAGGATATATTCCAAGTAGTGGAATTACTGGGTCAAATGGTATATCAATATCCATTTTTTTAAGGAAGCGCCAGACTGCCTTCCAAAGAGGCTGGACCATTTTGTAACCCCACCAACAGTGTAGGAGGGTTCCACTTTCTCCACAGCCTCTCCAGCATTTGTTGTTTTGTGTTTTCTGGATCATGGCCAATCTTGTTGGAGTGAGATGGTATCTCATTGTTGTCTTGATTTGAATTTCTTTAATAACTAAAGATTGTGAACATGTCTGCATGTGTTTTTTGGCTGCCTGGATCTCCTCTTTAGTGAAGTGTCTGTCCATCTCCTTTGCCCATCACTTAATTGGATGGTTTATCTTCTTCTTATTGATATTTTTAGTATCTTATAGATTATGGAGATCAGGCGTCGGTCTGACATAGATTTGCTGAATATATTTTCCCATTCTGTGGGTGTTCTTTTAGTTCTATTAATAAAGTCTTTGAATGAGCAAAAGTGTATGATTCTTAATAGTTCCCATTTATCTACTTTCTCTTCTGTTGATTGAGGTTTCTTTGACAGATTTTGGAGTCTGTCCTCATTGTGTATTAAAATTTCCATTGTTGTTCCTACCTTTTCTTGGATGAGCTTTATCGTTTTAAGTTTGATATTTAGGTCTTTTATCCAGCTGGAGTTGGTTTTTGTATAAGGTGTAAGATATGGATCTTGATTCACTTTATTGCAGATGGTATCATTTTAATAGATAAATGTTGATGTAAAGACTCAGCATTACTCTTAGATGCAAAGCTGTTTTTTCCAAGTGAAAAGCATCCTACAGATGAGATTGAATAAGACAGTTTATACATGTGTGTGAATTGCTGGTTAGATCTGAATTAAAAAGCAAAACTACATTTCATTTTGTTTGGTTGAAAGGCAGGTCTTAGAAAAATTTTAAATTAGGCTTTCTGTCTCATGCCATCTTTAAGATACTTTCTTATCTACTGCAAATAAATTTGTGCATTGGGTTCTAGGGTAAGATCTTGTTGATAGCAACGATTTATCCTACTTTTAAATTTCAGAGCAAATAGTTTACAGCATTTCTGAAGGCATCTAAGCTTAATTTACATAGCGTTCCAAAATTTCTGTCTCAGCTGGATATTTGAGAAAGCTATTGCTGACCTCTCAGAAAAAAAATGCCCTCCAGGAGGCAGGAAGGCCATTCTGCTTCTTCTGCATATCTGCTGTGTCTAAGCAGGCTTCACGCACTTCCTGACGGGAAACCTAATGCTAGGAATATTACAGAAAGCACATTCTTGGCATTTATTCAATCAATACTTTTATATCTAATTGTTTGTTTGATGTGTAAGACATGTTCTATGGATTATGACACTTCGTCATGATGATCATCAGTGAAGCAGCAACAAATCCACCTTACAGAAACATTTATTGTGTATACTACAAAATCACTTTGTATCATGAGTATTACTATGATTTCATTTTAACAAAAAAATCAGTTCCTTTCTCAGATGTTTCAGTTAGTTTTCTAAGATAAATTGATTTTCAAATGTGACAAGAAAATGAATCAGTGTATTTTAAACAGTAGTAAATGAAATCCATCTTCTTGCTAATTGGTTACTTAAAATGGTCTAAAATAAAACCTGTTTTGATTCTGTATAACTTGTATGATATTCCTTTGAGAGGGAAGTTTCTTTAGGGCAACACTTTTATTTCTTTCCTCATTTTGGCTGGCAATGACATAAAACATGTTTCAAAATTTGAGACAATTACTGCCCTAGGTTCAGTCAGCAACAGAGTTGGCCACAAAATCTGGCGTAAATGCTTTACCACACACTTATAGGTAATATCTTTCTCTTGGTTTTGCTGCTTTAATATCAATGACTTTAACAAAAACCACCAAAATGCAGTGTCTGGCCTCTGGGCCTTTGTTTCAGAATTCCTGTCAGTGAGTGTAAGTTAGAATGTTCCACAGAGTGGGACAAAGTAAGGTAATGTTACAGCTCATAGAAAGTGATGTGGCTTCATTCTTCATGAAAAAAAGATAAAAGAGAGTCTAAAATTATTCCACATTTTAGACATTCTACTTTTATACATGGAACAATAAAAGAATGATAAGTTATCAAGTTGGCTGAGATTTTCTTATATTTAACAAATATTTATTGAATATTTAATATATACTAGATAGTGGAAACAGTTTCAACACAAAAATAAAACATGATCCTTGACTTTCATGAGATATGTGGGTTACTAGAATTTGCTGGGTTTTTTCTGAATTTAAATTATAATAGTATGAAATATATGTATATGTATACATGTATGTATTTCAGCACATTTTTCCTTTTGTTTATCTTGTCACCTTTAGGAGATAGTCAACTTCAACTGTCGGAAACTGGTGGCTACAATGCCACTGTTCGCGAATGCGGATCCTAATTTTGTGACTGCTATGCTGAGCAAGTTGAGATTTGAGGTGTTCCAACCAGGAGATTATATCATACGAGAAGGAGCTGTGGGTAAAAAAATGTACTTCATTCAACATGGTGTTGCTGGTGTCATCACAAAATCCAGTAAAGAAATGAAGCTGACAGATGGCTCTTACTTTGGAGGTTAGTAAACACCAAGTGCAACTGAGATCAAAATCCAAGTGCTTTGAAATGTGTGTCTTTATCCGAATTTTAGGGGTGCCAGACTGCTGGTTTTAAATATGGATTTATATATGAATTCTGATCAAAGCCTCTATTATATTATGTTTTCACATTTCAGTGTCATCTGCTCAGGCCTTACGAGCTGACTAATTGGGCATTGTTCCATCTCTCTTTAACTGAAACCAAGTAACAGAAGCTTCAACCTGATGGAAAATATATTCTCCCACACGAAAAATGCAGGAGTGTCAGTCAGATGACTGTCTTCACCAGTGTTTTCAGGGCCAAGGTTCCTTTGATTCTGTTAGTCTGCCGTCAGACAAGAGTCTGGTTTGGCTGTCTACATGGGAGGTGCTGCTTCCTCTCCACCAGACTGTGAGATGGTCCCCTGAAGTGGGGTTACAGAGGAAGTGAAACATAAGCAGCCTCTCTGTGGATATGTGCTCCTGAAATGGCCAGCATCCCTTCTACTTAAAGTTCATTGGCAAGAATTTGTTTACAGGACCATCTAGCTGTAAGAAAGGTTGGAAGATGTAGCTTCTAGCTGGGTGGCAGTTTACCATTCTAAAAATCCTGAAAATTTGGTTTGTTGCACACACATAGACACAGACACACACACAGAGACACACACAATTTCCTAGGAATAAAATTTCAGAGAAAAAACTATGCATATTATTAAATTGAAATAACCGAAACCAAACCTGTTGCTGTCGAGTTAATCCTGACTCGTAGTGACCCTACAAGACAGAGTAGAACTGTCCCTTAGAATTTGCAAGGAGCATCTATTGGACTTGAACTGCTGACCTTTTAGTTAGGAGCTGTAGCATTTAACCACTACACCACCAGGGTTTCCAGTTGAGATAACCTAAACCAAACCAAACCCACTGCTGCCAATTCAGTTCTGACTCTTAGCAACCCTATAGATGGAATAGACTTGCGACAGTTCTACTCTGACCTCTAGGGTCACTATGAGTTGGACCAACTCAGTAGCAGTGGGTTTGGCATAGACAGAGTAGAACTGCCCCACAGAGTTTCTAAGAAATGCCTGGCACATCTGAACTGCCAACTTTCTAGTTAGCAGCTATGGCCCTTAACCACTAAGGTTTCTGACTGAGATAAATCCAAGGTTTCTGACTGAGATAAATCGGATTGAATTGCTTCTTTGATGAGACTATACATTGCTTTGTCAACTCATTTGTAGCTCTGTCCTCGTAATCAGTTAAAATGCAGCCATGTTGCTTAGCTTGCATTTCTGATATTACTAGTGAGGTTGAGGCATATCTTTATTGACTTATCTATCATTTATGTTTATTTTTTTGTTTCTATTTTTTA